>OY720429.1:273600247-276494976 GCA_963082735.1 Pocota personata
TTACAATACTATAATATACAGTGGTCGAAATAAGTATAAAGACACGAACAGCTCAATGTTCGATTGGATTATACCACGAAATGAGGTAAATTTAAGAGAATATTTTAAAAGGGAAAAAATGTTTACTTTATTCAATAAATAACCAAAAAAAACCTTTTTTCTCGATCACCATGTATAGTTTCTTACGTTCATCGTTAATAACTTCCAAAAATATTCAAATAAGTATAAAGACAGTAAGAATTTTAAGCATTAAAACAACGAAGTTTTGGGTTTTATTTATCAAACTGTAATTCAGTACTTCGTACAACCTCCTCGGTCAATATCAATGACTTGAAAAATTCTATTCGGCATAGAATTTAGCAAGTTCTGCAGAACTTCATCATTAAGCTCGATCCATGCCTGGGTTATTTGTGTTTTTAGCTCTTCCACATTCCTGTACTGCCTCCCATTCGAATAAATCTTTCTAGCCATGATCCCCCACATGTTTTCGATTGGGATAAGGTCAGGAGTACATAATGGCCACGGTAAACACCTTGTCCCGCTGACTTCAAATCATTCGCGGACTCTTCTTGCCGTGCGAATGAGAGCATTGTCTTGCCGAAAAATAAAGGTTTCACCCCCCGGAAATTCTCCAAATTCGTCTAGGGCATATTCCAGCATCTCTCTATATTGTTCACTATTTATTCTGGCTGCTACCCATATCAAAGAGATTTTTCCATTAAATCCAAACGCATCCCAAACCACCACACTTCCACCTCTGTAGTGCCGGCTCATTTTTACTGCTTTTTCGTCTCGCAAATCACGCCAATAAAAGCTGAAACCATCGGGACCGTCCAAATTAAATTTTTTTCATCGGTAAAAATAACGGATACCCACTCCCTGGTCCATGCCATGTAGTAGTCTCTAGCGACCTTTAGTCTGGCATCCTTATGATTCTGCTGCAATTGCGGCTTTTTCGTCATCTTTGTGTATCGAAGGTTGGGATTTCCCTGCAACAGTTGCTGCACTCTTCTTACAGTTACTGGAAGATCCAGCATTCAGCTTGTTTCGCCTGGCTTCGCGTGCAATAACAATTTTTTGTTACGGGCGCTAAGAAGGCTGGGTCGACCGGGTCTTCTAGCAGAGCCATAATTTTCACCCAAATTCAAGAAATTACTCACAACGGTAGGAGATTGTTCTATCTTCGTGGCAATTGACCGATTTGATAGGTCGTGCTGTTCATGTGTTATGATAATTGCCCTTTCTTCCGTGGTCAAATGGGTTCCGCGAGGCATGGCTAAATTAAGATTCAATTATTCTCATTTCGAATCAAGAGAAGTGCAATTTACCTGTGAAATTACCGCTTAAATATTTTCACACACTTTAAATAAAAAAACTTAGCAAAAAACTTGAATATTGTAAGCTAAACACAGTATCTTTATACTTATTTCGCCTTTTTTGTACTGCTTCTTTAATTAGTAATGAAAACTCAATCTATTTCTAAACTGCTATTGTATGTAACGGTACATTATTTTTTCTATATAAGAGAGAATTGACTTACTTACGTTTTGGGTTAACATTATGTTAGTATAACGTAAGCAGTTACTCGTAAGTTGCTATATCAAATGGAACAGTTTGAGAATGTTTGTCTTTATACTTATTTCGGCTACTGTATATTAATGTTACATTACTAAGTGATAGTGTAGCGTTTATAAATTAAAAATTAAAAAATTGAAAATTAAAAATATAATTTTAAAATTAAACTAAGTTAATTAAAATAAATATATAAACAATAATAATAATAAATAATTAGCAAATAAAAAGAAGTTTAGTTATTATTACAGTACTCGTATATATAAAACAAAAAATCCAATCATCATCATCACAAGGCCTCCAAGTGTTGCTTAAGTCTCACCTTATAGAGTCGTGTCCTTCCCGAAACGATTTGTAAAACGATAATGAGTTTTCTGTAGGATTCCCATAGAGAGCGATAGAACAATAGAAAAATCAAGATTGAGAAACGGCTCTGGTTATGCCAACACGGTTTACAGAAAAGATAGGAAACTCTATATCTAGCTCCATGACTACATGGGGTTAACACGTTCAATGAAATTAAAGGAACAAGAAGTATAAAGCGAAGGGCACACCGCCGCAGTGCCAGTGGTGGTCAACTGATGCGTTATGCTTTGCGAGCGTTTAAAACGCGGTGTTTTAAATGCCAGCAAACACCATCTCGATCAACACCAAAAACACTCCTGTAGACCTTCCGTTTCAAGCTCAGATGGAAATATGCGTAATTCTGTACTTACCTTAGTTCCGGCTAGTTTTATAAATTTAGGGCAATACGCAATCCGTGACTGATGGTACGTTGGTTTTCGATTACGTTTTTTTTTTTTACAGTAGTTCACTATTTCATCTTGGATGTAGAAGCAAACATCTTTTTCCAGAAAATGTCAGTGAATTGGAAAATACATCGAAAACTGACGGAACAATAAATATATAAAATATAATTTTGCTGTCTCTGATGAATTAAATAAGAAAAAATTGTCTAATTTGAAATATTACCTCTTCAACTAACAAGCTGTGGTTAGGGATATTCCGTTACTACTGGTAGTAGTATCGATACTCTTCTTTCGATACCAATAATTTTGGTATCGATACTAATCATTCGGCAATTATCCGTTTAACCGTTTTGGTTGATTTAAAAAATAAAACACAAAACATTAACAATAATTCCTTGCTTTACACGGAAAACTGCAAAACGAAGTTCGTGTTTTACGATCCTCGGACAGATACAATTGCGCCATGATGTAAACAAAAACAAAAACAATTTATTATGACTGGTATTGTAATGTATGACTTATAATTTTCATATCTGCTGTTCAGTACCTACTTTTTAAAAAGTCAGCAGTGGAATTTTTTATGGGACAAGACGAATTATATGAAGTTGGGTAATCCAATCATAACAGAACATATTGATATTTGCTTTAATTTGCTCTCACGTAAAATTGTCCAAATTCATTGCAACTTATCTGCAGACTTTTCGCTATGTTTTATCACACTTTAAATTCGGAACTCATTTTCATAACCATGTAAATCGAACATTATGTGGATAATGAATAGCAATGCCCCAAGTACAGACCCTTGAGGCACTTCAAATGTTGTTTCAGTACTATTTGACATTGCACCTTTTACACGTTCTTTGAGACCGCCCGCTGAGAAATGATTTCAACCACAAAAGTTCACTACCTTAAATACCATATCTACATATTATCTGGTTTGTACATTAAAATGTTAATGTCAATGGTGTCTAAGGTGCTTTTGAAGTGAAGAAAGACAGTAACCACGTAATTTTGTTCAGCAAGTTCTTCTTTCCAGTTGTGTCCGAACGGAATTGTGACTGTTGCCGTTTAAGCTGATTTCGACTGTTCTGTGCTACTTTCTACTCTGCTAAAGTAGTCTAACAAATTTGGCGTTTCATATTTTTTTTTCATATATCGTAGTTTTAAATTATATGGTTCGCATAAATTACGTGTGAAAATGTTGTGGAAATATATTTAAGTGTAATTCGTATAATTATTTTGAATAACATATGCATATTGATTATAATAGTTTTATTTGACAGTCAACAGTTTTGTTCAAGGCATTCAACATTTAATACAATTCTGTTCCATCCTTAACACCGGACCAACATAAATTCCAGTGCCATCTCTTTCAAACAAATTCATAGCCTGGCAGCACTAAAAGGCGCATCGCTTGGGTAATGCAGTGGTGTCATTTGTTATGACAGTAGGCGTTTTTTGATTAAAAAAAAAATCCCAAATTTGCTTTTCTTCGCGTTGGGGATTGTAGTAAAGATTTCGTCTGATATTTTATAAGAAAAACCTCCGAGTGTGACAAATTTGTACAGTAAATCATAGAGTACTTAATACAATTACTGCACCGTAAGGCGGAAAATGTTTAATTGACATTGACATACTTTCGAAACTAGGAATACAAAATATGTCTGAAGAGCCAGAAGTACGACCAGATGCAGCCACTCCCATTAAGTGTAACACACCCACTCCCAATGGTGACACAGCTGAATCCCCAAACTGTGACTTAATTGAACCTCTAACTTCACCCTCGCTTGTATCGACAGACCCGGGTCTATTAGCAGCTCCTACGGCAGATGCCATAGATCCGAAAAGACGATTTGTGTGTCCCATCTATGGATGTGGCAAGGCCTACGGTAAAAGTTCTCATTTGCGTTCCCATTTGACATGGCACAGCGGCGAGAAACCTTTCCTCTGTGATAAACCATTCTGCGGGAAGGGTTTCACTCGTTCGGACGAACTGGCACGTCATACTCGTACCCACACCGGAGAAAAGCCTTATGAATGTGCACAGTGTACGAAGAAGTTCTCTCGCAGTGACCACCTCACGAAACATCTGCGCGTACACTACAAGTATTCTAAGATAGACATTGAGCCAATGCTGGAGGTGTCGTTGAACGAGGATGCCGTAACAAAAGCAATGCTCTTGTCAAAGCAGCAACTTGACTCGATTAACGTTCAGCCAAAGTTGGAGATAATGAGCAATGACGATGACTCAGATCCCAATGGTACTATTGATGATTCTCATCTTCCGATGGGAGTGTCTGTGAAACAAGAGCCAGATTTTGAGGCTGAGCCCTATCATTTCGCCGATGAAATCCAATACGAGCATAAGGAAGGCGAAATAAAGACAGAACCTGGAGTTGTTGCCCAACCACCTGCCTTGTTCACAACAAACAAGCCTTCGGCAGACATTAAGTTCGATGAAGAAACTAAAGAAATAAAAGCAAAGACGCCACAAATACGAAGGAGACGAACGAAAGCTGAGTTATTGTCGGGAGGAGAGAGACCATTCACCTGTCGCGTAATTGGCTGTGGTAAGACATTCAGGCGAACCGACGAACTGAACCGTCACAATCGAATTCACTCAGGAGAAAAGCCTTTTTCATGTGATCACTGCGAGAAGAGATTCTTGCGAAGTGACCATCTGAAGAAGCATCTCAAGATTCATGTTCGTGCGACAAATGCGTTAAAAGTAACGGTCTTCGCGGATAGCTAACCTGCAAGGAACACCCAGCGTCCAGTAAAGAAATTTTAATGGCTCGGTATCGCATGTAGTCTATTTATATTATAAAAAGAAAAATTATGTAATAAATGAGATTTTATTAAACATCACTAAAATAAATAAATTCCTGAAAAACGGAAGTATACTGTTTATTGTCCTTGTTTTCACTTGTTTTAGTGTTCATTTGTTGGAACTTTTGATATGAAATCTTCGAAGGCCTAAATTACTGCACTCAGATCAGCGATGCATGTATGGACTTGTCTAGTCTCCGCTTAGGTGAGTATGATGAATGAGAGAATTTCGTATCCCAATTGTCGTACAGAAGAATTGGTACGCGTCTATTGACGAGAGCCGACTGTAATTGGCATAATCGGAATTTCTCTGCTGTGATGGTTTTACCAGGTTGCAAAAAAGCCATACGGTTCCAAAAATCTTTCTCCGATGAAATGATGGTCTCGGGTGCTGCTTTGGGGATTCACAGTTGTCTAGCCACGGTCCTGATCATCTACGGTTGTCGTACAACGCACTCATCATTGAATCTTTCTCCAGTTCTTCGCCTCACGTACTGTATTCCGAGCCGTATTTGTTAAACTTTGGACTCATCTGAGAAGATCACATTTTTCCAATCCATTATGGTCCAGTTTTCATGATCTTTGGCCCACTGGAGACGTTTTAGGCGCATTCGTTTATTTAGAAATGTTTTTTTGGCCAGGTCTTCTTGCGTTCAAGCCAGTTTCTGGAAGCCTTCGTCTTACAGTCCATGAGCTTATCTCTGATCCTCCAGCATCTACAAAGTCTGTCCTTAAATCTTCAGAAGTTTTGAATCGATCACGCAGACTTATTTGTTTTAAAAGCCAATCTTCATCGCTGGTGGTCTTTCTTCTGCGACCCGTCCCCTTTTTTTGCAATTAGCCCGTTGCCTCGAATTTGATGAATTCAGCCACTGACGACTTGCTGAATCTCACTGAATTTTTCATTTTTTAAAGTCATTATTTCGACTTTTGATTTTTAACTCATTTTCTTTTTATTTTCCATATTAATAAAAATACACTCATACCTCGCTATACGGCCGCTCTTTATACGTCCTTTCGCTATAACGGGCTTTTTTTTATTACTTTGTTTCCGTTTTACGGCCAATATTTTTCGTTACAACAACAACAAAAAATGACTCTTTATACGGCATTTCGCTTTACGGCCTGATTTTGTGGAACGTGTCTAGGCCGCTAACCGAGTTATGGGTGTATTTCCACTTTCACTCAAACTACTTTTTTTTTTCAATGAACTATTATAAAGTGAACTAGAATCACGTCATCAAAGTCTTTTTATGCAAAATCCTAAAAAACTAGCTGCTAGTTCTCAAGATAATTGAAGTTAAAGAATTTTGTTAACCTCTCCGGATAGATATAGAATATCCGTTACTGTGCATACAATTAAATTTGGTATCAAATAATATACCTAGGATTTTAGCAGAGTTGAAATTAATTAAAGAGATGTTGTTAGAATGCACTGAAATATTTTTTTGACAGCTATACTTCCCGCATATATGCAATATTTCGCATTTAGTAAGAAAAAAAAATAGTCAGCTTACTCTTAGAATCTCATCTATCTACTGCCCACCGCGTTCCGTGCTTGAAAAAAGTGATTTTACTAACTTGTTTAAATTGCTGAAACCTAATTTCATTATTGGCGGCGATTTTAATGCGAAACATACATTCTGGGGCTTAAGACACAGCTCGCAAAAAGGCAGAATGCTCTATGAAGTAGGTATGGAGTACAGTTGTGATTTCCATTCGACGGGTAAACCGACCTACTGGCCAACTGATACTTCGAAAATACCTGATCTTATCGACTTTTCCGTCATGAAAGGAATTTCTACCAACCACATTAAAGTTGAAGAGAGCTTTGATCTGTCGTCTGACCATTCCCCAGTTGTTTTGACATTGAGCGAAAAACTAGCCTATACCCTAGAGCCAGCGAGATTAACCGGTAGAACAACTAACTGGGAAGGCTTTAGGAACGAAATTGAAGATAATCTTGAACTGAGCGTTCCACTTGCGACACCCTATGAACTTATGAACTTGAGGTTGAAGTTGATCGCTTCGTTGAGATCCTACAGCTCGCCTCTTGGAATAATACTCCCAATCTAAGGAAAACTCCGGACAAATACGGTCTACGATATCCTACGGAAATAAAAGAATTGGTCAAGGAAAAAAGAAAAGCGCGTAAGAAATGGCAACAGAGTCGTGCTCCGCAACATAAAGCTCAATTGAATCACCTGTGCAATTCGTTGAAGAAGACTATGAAGGATTTTAAGAATCGTGCGATAAGCTCTTATCTTGAAAGTTTAACAGCGAAAAAAGATTCCAATTATTCACTTTGGAAAGCTGTAAAAGGCACCAAAAGGCCCAAGGTCCCCGCGCCGCCTATTAAATTAAATCACAATGAATGGGCAAGGGAAGATAAAGAAAAAGCGGACGTTTTTGCGGCCCACCTGGAAGATACCTTTAAACCGTACGATGGTCAAGTGTCTTACGACAATATCAATAGGCCGGATTTACCATCTGACGATTTAGCACTTACAAGTGCAACGCTAAGGGAACTCAAACAAGAGATCGGGTATCTAAAACTTAAGAAAGCTCCTGGTTATGACTTGATCACCGGAGAAATTCTCAAAGCTTTACCTAGAAAAGTATTGATTAAGCTTCTTCTTTATATTGTAAATGCTGCGCTCATATTAAAACACGTGCCTAACCAATGGAAAGTTGGCGAAGTTATTATGGTTTTAAAACCAGGAAAGCCGCCTGGAGGTAAAATCTTATAGACCAATTTCGCTACTTCCAGTTATATCCAAAATTTTCGAGAGGATATTACTAGGGCGACTCAAACCGGTTATAGATGGAAATAATCTTATCCCTGACCACCAATTTGGGTTCAGAAGTAAGCATTCGACGATTGACTAGGTGCATAGAATTACTGATGTAATCGAGAAAGCACTTGAAGAGAAAAAGATATGCTCAAGCGTATTTCTTGACGTCTCGCAAGCCTTTGATAAGGTGTGGCATGATGGCTTGAATTGCAAATTACGACAAGTTCTCCCTGTATGCCTATACGAGATTCTAGAATCATATCTCGGGAATAGACTCTTCCGTGTTAGACATGGAAATGAATACTCGGAGCTCAAAGAAATTTCGGCCGGTGTACCGCAAGGAAGCGTTCTCTACCTGTTATATACTCGAGATATACCGAAAGAAGATGGCACTATCCTGGCTACGTTTGCCGATGACATCGCTATCCTAGCCGTAGGTAAAACAATCGAAGAAACGACTGCAAAACTGCAAAACGCACTGAATAAAGTAAATGAATGGACGAGGAACTGGCGGATCGCCCTCAACGAATCTAAATCCGTTCACGTGAATTTTACTTATAAAAAAACTAATGTCTTGCCAATTTTCCTAAACTTGGCCCGAATACCTTTTGCAAACGAGGCCAAATACCTTGGAATGACACTCGACGCAAAACTGAAATGGAATTCGCATGTGAAAATGAAACGTAAAGAACTCGAAATCAAATATAGAGAAATGAACTGGTTGCTCGGAAAACACTCCCAGCTCAGTATTGAGAACAAACTGCTTTTATACAAGCAAGTGCTAAAGCCGGTGTGGACTTACGGTATACAACTTTGGGGCTGTACCAAGAAAACAAACGCCAATATTTTACAAACTAAAGTGCTAAGAGAAATTGTCCACGCACCGTGGTATACTAGAAACGATGATATCCACAGGGATCTCGGAATTCCGACAATCGAAGCTGAAATTAGAAGCTTCGCGAGAAAGCATAGAAACCGACTAATCGGACATGTCAACAATACAATCCTACAAATTCTGGCTGAAAGCAATTTATTGCGCCGACTACAAAGGACGAAACCTTTCGACTTGGCGAGATAGGAATCAACCGCGCCTAGATTGCGGAACATGCAGGATCTTTCAGTGGAAAGTAACCTGCCAAACGAGTTTTTTCATGATAGAAAAATTGCTTGATAAGGTCCTTCTTAGTTGCAATCCTCATAGTGTCTATGGAAGATTTTTTCACCAACCCTCGGAAAAAGAAAAAAAAAAAAAATAGTAAGATCAATTTTAGAGTCTTTCGCTCCATTCGGATAGGCTCTCAAGAATTTTTGAAAAAGTGCGTTCTAATATCGTCAAGTCCTTGTTTTTTGCTTTTAACATTTATTTGACAAGTTTTAACTAAATTTAATGACATTTATTATGAAAATGAAAATAATAAAATGAATTCATGAGTACATTATTGAAAATAAGCTTCAAGACTAATATTTAATCACTCTGTTGGATCATTTATATTGACGCCCTCTTTAGTGTTGTGGAAGGTCATGTGTGTCCCTCTGGAATGATATCTGCTTTGGCGACAAGGTGCATTCATTAGTCAGCTCTCTAACCAGATAATTACATAAAGCCTTTTCTTAAAAAAATACAAACTTATAGTTCATCTTCTCATTTTTAATTCAACTAAAAGTAATAAAAAATTTAAATTTTTAAAATGTTGTTTCGAGCGTTTATTTTTTATTTTTTTTATTTGTTATTTCATTTTTATTACAATTCCTTATAATATTCCCTTTTGCTCTTTCTACTATGTTATCTATATAATTAATATAACTTCTTAGTGTATTTTATAAAATTATAAACATAATTCAAGATAAACACGTATACAAAAGGGTTAAGTTTTCTTTTGGTATTATAGGACGATTTTTTACATTGAAGATTCTAGCCACCTAAGTTTAGCAAATTAAGCGTGTTGTGGATTTAAACAAAAAAAAAAAAAATAATAATAAAATTAACGTTAATAATATCACAAGAGAAAACAATAATTACAGAAGATATTAGATTGTACAAAATAAACAAGGAACAGTACACAACTTTTAATAGAAGGATAGATTTGTGAGATTCGCTGATGTTAGTTCTTAAATTTAATTCTGTCATCTTTGAATGATGAACGCTTTGGTATCCATGGGGCAGAAATTTATTTCATCCATTGTAATTTCATGTTTTTTGCCGATAAAAGTCAGGGGAGTGGAGTATATGATGGTGTTTTCGTCGGCAGGAATGGTTAACAATCTTTTTATATTTACCTGTAGGGAAAATAAGTATATTTATTAATAATTATAATAGACTGCATGTTTATTGAATAGTGAGTGGAGAACAATTATTAAAATCTAGCTTTACAACCGAAAGACCCTCTTGCCGTTTGGGTCATCGCTGGCATTCAAATTCACTTATTAACTGGAGGCGGATACTATTCGACGTCGCCAACAATTCCCTCCAGTCCGATACTAATATAATATTTTGCTTCAAACTGTGATCTGATATGTCCGTAACAGACTGAGTTTAAGACGACTCTTTTCATTTTGGGACAGGCAAATAAATTGCTCGACTAGCAATTGGTTAAATAAATAAATATAAATATTTTGGCGCTAACAGCCTGGCCTACCTTCTCGTAGCCACTCGTGCTGTGCGCCTTACGAATGGTTGGGACCTATAGTTTTATGCCGTTTCCGAAGGGCAATTTTTTTTCGATTGAGAGAAGCTTTTCTCGGATGTTTGTCAGACGTTCGCGAGAGGTGGGACCGTGAGAAAACTTTTTTATTTTTTTTTTTGTATTGTTGTGTTTTCTTGATTCGAACCTTGAACCTTTCGCCCAGTGATCTCGCATTTAACCACTGAGCCACGGCTCCCACTCCCTAGCAACTGGTTACTTAGAATAAAATGAGTTTTTGTAATTCGCTTGAGCGAACTTTTAATAACGGGTGGGCCATCTGCTGGTTTATTTTTAAATTACATGTTGTTTTGACACTGACAGCTCTTTCGCGCTCAAAAAATTGACAGAAACACAGTATCATATCTCCGCAGTACAAAATCAATCAATTTACGTTGCAAAATATTGAAAACTTATTCCCAAAGTGAGTGCTGAGTTGCATTAATAGTGCGAATTTTGAAAAGAAATTTCGATCAAAATAATGCATCAACTGTGCCTGCTGTACGCAAGTTTGTGAAAAAAGTTCATGAGATTGGCATGCTAATTGATAACACAAAATGTCCTCGTGTTCGTCCTGTGCGCTCAAAATATTCCTTTTGTTGCGGAAAGTGGAATGGCGGCATTATTGGCCCATTTTTCTTCGAAGATGAAGATGGCAACAACGTTACAATCAACGGAGAGTACTACAGAGGCATGATAACCGATTTACGCCGTTGGACTTTTTTTTGTGTGGTCCCGTTAAAGATCGATGTTATGCTGACAATCCAGAAACGATTCAGTCACTTAAGCAAAATATTGAACGAGCTATTCGTGAAAAAGAGCTCTGAACCAAGCCTGTGCCCATCGCTTTGCGCCTTCAGAAAATATAGATTTATTTTTCCCAGATGCTGTGCAGTAATAGAAAAATGTTCAATAGTCTCCTATCTGCCGATGGCAAATCATTTTCTGTTGTCATTCGTCCGTATTCTCTAAGTCGTGTGACCTACCTGGACTCGGCGCTGTGTTATATTTGTGGCAATTTATGACAGTTCTCCACACTTTATGTATGAGTGCTGCCGAATTTTCTTAAGCTTCTCACCACAATTACCATCAGGATAACGGAAGAATAACAACAGAACGAAAGTAATTAATTCTGCCGAACGCAAAGAACCGATCACTTACCACTCCTGAACGATGACTATCGCTGTTGCATTCCATCAAATTAGTTCTATGCACCACCAACCCAGTATTAAGTCTTGGTTTCTTATTTTTATTTGCCACATCTGTGAGTAGGTTTCTCATGACGGCGATTTGAACACCATCCTCGAGTTGTTCGTGGTCTTCGCCAAATGATCTTTCAACACCAACCCAATCATTCTCCACCCAAATGAATTTGTCAACTGGATACAGAAGAGTCTGATACTCATTAAATGCACTATTCGTAAGGAATCCGCCAGGATAGTCTTCAGTTGGCTTCGTACAAGATTCAATCTTTTCTAATACCAATCGGAATAAATGCTGAACTGGTCGATTATCAAGCACTCCTTGCCCCAGACCCCTCTCATCGTCTTGCGCTAAACGCCGATCTTGCATTATTTCAATTTCGCCTCCCCTCAATGATGAACCACCCAGCGGCTGGGCCGATACAATGGTCAATCGCATGTTGTCATCTTCAATAAAGATACTAGAAGGTATCGGATAGTAGTTAGCTTGAAGGGGAATCTTTTGAAATCTCTTCCGTTTTATCATCTGCAACAACAGCAACATATATGTAAATATAATGCTAATAAGTATCAAATGTATATTTTACTTGTAATCCGTTGAGATCGGTGTAGAAGGTGTCTTCACTTTGGATGCGCGTGGCGATTCGCATTACAATTTCTGTATTGTCCATCACACCTATATCCACAAAGTTCCTTATCTCCGGGTGGCCGCCTCGCAATATTGTTTGGTGCACAGCAAATGGTAGACCTGTAGTCACACTTGATTCAAGTGGACCCTCTTGTACCAGCACGACGGGATTAACAACGGGAAGTGGACTGGCCTCTCCATAAGGTAGAAACAGATAAGCTCCACTCATTGCGCCTTGCATACGTGTCCCATAACGCAGAAAGTTCAAACTCGTTGGTGTATGCGGTGAAGAATCGTCAATTTGAATTGATTTCAAAAGACCATTTCCGTGGAAAGCCACCGTTGGTCCATCGCCCACATGCAGTGAAATGTCTCTTGGTTCTGCGAACTTTACCTGATCTGGATAGTCACCTAAATTAACAGAGTATGGTGAAACCGTCAGGATCAAATTCTTTGCAAGCGAGGTACTCCTGAAAATAGAAGGATAATATAAACACGTATTGATGGTCATTTCTAATGCTTACTCTGGCATAGTATCGCCAGGTTCTGACTGAATGATGTACGTTATTAGACCCATTGGTGGCACATTCACCTGGAACAACAATCTGAACTTTGTTGTAGAGGCTTGCGGAAAAATTGTGCTGCCATCATGATGATGGCCATGCCACGTCCATACGGGACTAATCTGCGCAGGAATAGCTTTGCTGTCAAAATCTCGAACGCTAACGAAAGGCTTAGAAACATATAATTCAACCAATTCTTGCCTCCACTGAGGCAACGAGTTGTGGAAAACCACATATTTTGTGGGAAGTTCTTCTCCCAAGATGATAGTGGTTCTCCCGTGATCTGCACCTGGCCAGCGAGATTCATCAAAGTAGAAATATGTAAATTTATAATCTGGGCTGTAAATCTGTAAAGATGGCTTTGCTTTACCAACCACAACACTTCTCGTATATTTCATACTTACAGAAGCCCTAGTCAACAAACGGAAGACGGCCTGCTGCATCACAAACCGACAGTCTTTGATAGCCTTTAGCGTTCGATTTCCATAATCGAATACCACATGTGTTTTAGCTGTACCGGTAATTCCATCATGGTGCTGGAAGAGGGACAATTCTCGCCTTGCATTTTGTAGCATTTCCACGAAATTAGTTGTTGGCTCCCATGTACTCCAGGCGTGAAGCATTTCTGCAGAACGTATATGATGCAGTAGCACTCTGTCCATTCTCTTGTGATAGGGACGAGACGTGTAATAACCACTCCAGTAGTGATCATCTCTATCGGCGTAGGTGAAGAAATCTCCGCTGAGAGTAGGAAATGATGCCAGCTCCTGTTCCCTGTGCACAGAATCGAAATACTCTTGCAGTGTGGCAAACTTTGCTTCAGTAAACATCTTGCGATCATTATTTATATAATCGAATAGCATTTCATAGTTTCGCATTTGGGCTTCCCATTCAGTGCTCTGACTGTATCGAAAGTCATCTCCCAAGGGTATCAATACCGAATTTGTCCTATATAGTTCGGCCTTCTTTCGCCACTGATCAACAAGCATTTCTGCCCTGTTGGAAAAGCAAAGGCTTAGGAAATATTCGCATTTTGTTTGATAAGAACTCACCTTCGTGCCACGTTTTGCTCATCAATAGCCTGTGGCTGCACACGCCATGGACATGTTATACCAAAGCCCGGTATTCGCTTGAAGTCAAACTGACAGCAAATTTTTGGATCTGGACCACAAGTGTGTGGAATGTCATACGAATAAAATGGCATCATGTGCGTGAAGAGTTCCGTTCGGCCAGATACATCTGAAATTTTAAATATGATATACAATGGAACAAAAAAAATTTGAAGAATATTAAAAGGCAAATAAATCGCACTTGACACTGTTAAGTCATTCCAGAGATCATACTACACTGCTAAGAACTGGCTTATGCGTTCGTTTCTACTCGAAAGACTTGAGTTTGGTTATGAATTTGAAAGCTATCCACTTATTTTGCCATCGATGTTCCGTCAATTGATGCCTTGAGGATCTCGAGTTCGAATCCGACATGCGCCATTATTATTGTGTGTACCATACACTGCGGTTCACTAGATTAGAAGTAAGTGATTCTGACAAGTGAAATTGATCTTTCACCCGTTATATGGCATCGAGAAAAAAACATTTCTGATGAATGAGAGAGTTGTTTGAGTTCAATATACCAGCAAATACAAAACTTGCAAGAGAACAAGCTAACGTTGCCTTTGTGACCATTTTGCTGAATGAATTAGAATGGCATTGGTTCATTAGAAGCAGGTAAAATATTATCGTTCTTCACGAAGGGTTTTTTTCAGCAGATCGATCGAACTGATCATACTGTTGGCAATTATTTTAAGGAGGTCTACCTTCAATTGAGCAAAGGTTTGATTACCTTACCTCTCTTCTTATACCCAAAATTTCAAGATCACAATTTTCGCTAAATATTTTTTGGATGCCAAAAAATTACTATCTCGTACAACAGCACCCAAACGACCGTCGGCCATCTACAATACAGTCTCGTCTGCACGTTGTTTGAACATTCCTATTGAAATACGAACGCACAAACCAACAATATACGAAAACACCACAGTCCTTATTAAGGGTATATTACCGCTATCTTCCAGTCTTTTCGGCAGAAGCTACAGCAATTTTCTAAGCCATAAAAATAGGAAGAAGTGGAAAAACATTGATCTGTACTGATAGTCTGTCTACAATCGATGCCATCAAAAACGTTAACAACAAAACTCCAATCATCGAAGACATCAGAAACGAATTAATAACAATAATATTTTGGCGCTAACAGCCCAATGCAGGACCTGGCCTAGCTTCTCATAACCACTTGTACTGCACAGTTTTATGCCGTTTCCGAAGGGCAATTTTTTTGATTGAGAGAAGCTTCTTATGTTTTACTCTCGGATGTTTGTCAGACGTTCGCGAGAGTTGAGAAAACTTTTTTTTTATTTGTGTGTTTTCTTGGATTCGAACCTTGAACTTCTCGCTCAGTGATTGTACACTTAACCACTGAGTCACGGCGCCCCCGAAATGGGATGAATAAAAAATGTAATTAGTCTCAAAATCGTCTGGATACCCGAACATATCGGTATTAAGGGCAATGAGGAGGCGAATAAAGCTGCACGATCCACATTAAACGTACCTCTTATCATGTTCAACCCCAATAATAACGATCTTAAAAAAAAAAAAAATCAAAAGACTTTGGAACATCAAGAGACGTAATGAATGGAAAGACTGTAGTCACCATTATTCAAGTATCAACCCACAAGCTGAAATAACAGTTTATCCAAAAAACAGTACAAAAGGTATGTTGCCTTGCTTCATTCGCCTTCGGATGGGACACACACAGACTACGGAAAGTCTGCCACCTTTGTTCTACAAATGCCACTTTATCCATGCAACACTTAATGGAATGCCAGAAAATTAAAGATGCGTTAAACACCAACGCTCCCAACAGTCCTGGTAGAAATCTTATTGCCATGGCTAAAGAAAACCGTGATATCAGCAGTAGATATCCACATCTTTTCAGACCGCCAAACAGCAATCAAGTCTTTGGAATAGATTTTTCTAAACTCAATAACGCTCTTAATTGCCGATCGTCTCATATAAAGATAGTGGTGCAGTTTGGTTCCGGGGCATAGGGATTTTCCGGGGAATTGTAAGCCCGATGAACTTGGCAACGATACTGATTCCACCAGATAAAGGTACCTTGGGGATACCGATCGCTAAATGCAAATTTAAATTAACGCTGGATGCTATCAAGAGAACGTGTCTACAGATTTTGATTTCTCTTAATAGATTGCATATTAGCGCTGTAATTTGTGTCATTACTGCAACAAGGCTTGGCAAATATTCAAAAGATTTCTGTAGAAGCTGTATGGACGAAGAAGAGGATGAAACTATTCTTCCTCTTCTTTGTACCTGCCCAGTAAACTTCACTTAGGAGCATTCTGCTTCAGCGACCTAAGCGCTGATTCAGACATTAGAAGCCTCCTACGCTTCATCAGAAGCTCCAATTGGTTCAACTAGTACGCAAGTAAAAACTGGCTAAACCTCACCGAAACATAACGATAATTTGATAATCTTGAACACCCCAGTGAGTTGAACTTATCGAGATGTCGATTTTTAGCCTTTAACACTTTTGGTTCCACAAAATCTAAATCTAGTTTAAAAAAAAAAAAAAAAAAAAATGGTGCTAACAGCTCATATAGGGCCAAGCGCCTTACGGTTGGGATATACAGTTTATGCGATTTAGCTTCTCACGACAATTTTAATCTCAGATGTTTGTCAGACGTTCCCAAGAGATGGAATTTTGAATCTCCCGCTCAATAATAGCGCACTTAACCACTGATCCATGGAACACAAATCTAGTCTGAAGTTCATAAAATGTATAGCCTTAAGTTTACACTAGGTGCAAGTAGATGACCGGCTATTATTAATGTAAAGCGCCATATCTCCTACAGCGGGTCATAGAATTCAAATCAACCGCTAATATAAGAGACATCGGAAACCGTGATCTTTTCCTACATTCGGATCACGCCAAACAAATATAGGCGTTTACTGTCGCTCTACTAGAAATGGCACTTACTTTAACAAGTGGCATATCTGTCAGATAACAGGATCGTTTCCTGCCGTGTACCATGTTTGTGCAATTCTTCAACAAATATTTTGTTCTATTAGTCGAACAAAAACTCAAAAGAGCTTGTTTGACTGATTGTCAGAATTATTTAAAAAAATTCATTCGCCGAAGGTATTCGTTCACAGATCAGCCGATACAAAAAAGGCGTTCATATCGTTGGCGCAGTCAACTAGCCATCTCTAGCATGGAGGTGCTATCGACGGTGATTTCAAAAGTAATACTCATTCTTAACTTACAATTGCATTAATTCACATCACCACGATTCCCGTTGGCGTTACACATTTTTCGACGACGTCGCACCGTAGTGCCAACTTTCAGCAGCGACTAGTCTAGAATTCTTTTACGTACGAGTATCTTTCGTACCAGTAACCACATGACGAATAAAACGACAAACATCTAGAAACGACAACGGGAATCAATGTGCACGGATGTGAATTCTTATTCTTAATTGTATACAATCAATAGCAAGGGACAAACACATGATAGCAAAATAGTTTTGTTGAAGAATTCACCATGGAATGGGACGTACCTGGATAGCTCAGTTGGTAGAGCATTGATGGCTAAAACCAAGACCAATTTTGTACAGCTCGATTTTTGAACGCGATATTACCTGCTTATACTGCAACGTGGTTTTTCAAATACTAAAGTATTTCGATCTTTATAACATCAACAACAAATATAATTCAATTTAACTCACCCCAAATTTGTCTCCATCTGAATTCCAGTTCTTTCATTCGAGCTAGTCGCTTCTTTACTGAATAATGCGTACGTTGAATAAGTAAATTCTCAAAACCAGAATTTTTCAATATATACGGCATTGTGGGACTATGTCCAAATGGATCAATAGACCACGACGATGTGGGGGTCACATTTAAGTGCTTCTTCAGCCAGGTATGACCTTCAGTCAGTTGCATTAGAATGCTCAACCAATGTGAATTGGCTTCGTCAGGCATCACCCAGCCGCCAGTTACAAAATCCAACTGGCGACTCTGTACTAATCTACAAATTGAAAATATTAAACAATATTCAGCGGAGACCTTCTAAATTTAATACTTTCGAGTTTCCAATTTCGAATTCACACCAAGCCCTTCAAAGAATCGTGAAAAATACGATATCTCGGCCCAGATGAACTTCATGTCTGGATTTTCTTTCAAATGCCGCAACATATTCGAAAGAATATGCTTCGTATCATGCTCGTAATATGCGTCAAATGTTTTGATCCATCCTAAACAATGAGAAACAGTTAGAAGCCACCTGACCAAACATTTCGTTTCTTACCTGGATCATTGTGTGAGTGTGGCACAACAAATACCTTGAGCTTATGATGTTCATTGAACTGCAACGGATCGTATTTTATGTTCCAACCTTGTTTCCATACACCTCCGTCGATATTGTCGAACGAGATATTCTTATACACTTCTAGCATCTGTAAAACCAATTGAATATGATACTTGCATGATAATTTAACTGATTTAGTATTTATTGATTTGATACACAACTTGCACAGTAAGATGGTGGTCTTATAAAATAGTGTAAGGCTATGGTCACGCCTCAGGCTTGTTCTCGCTTGT
The DNA here is from genome assembly GCA_963082735.1 of Pocota personata. NCBI lineage: Eukaryota > Metazoa > Arthropoda > Insecta > Diptera > Syrphidae > Pocota > Pocota personata. Next base: position 273,618,939 of record OY720429.1, read on the forward strand.
AAGCTTGTCAGCGTGTAGTTGTCAAGTTTCCACGAGTGTAAGCGACAAGAGCAAAGAGTAGTGATTTAAACGCGATGTTGTTTGGATGCTGTATCTGTATATTAACTTCCATTTTAATAAACCAAAGAACAATGTTCGCGCTTGCAAGCTTCAATATCAAATGAATTTTATCTCTAAGTTTACATGCGTAAACCCTCCTACAAGCATACAAGCAACAAACGTGAAACATGACATTGATTAGCCATACTTTTGATTTGCAAGCGTACACGCGTTAACAAGCTTATAGTCTTACAAGCGTCAGACTTGACTGCAGCCTAAGGCTTGAGTGTGAACATTATTATGATTAATGATGATTGATTATTCTTATGAAATTCACGAGAATATATTATTATTTGATTAAATTTTAGTAATATTGTAATTTAACAAAAGGAAAAATAAATTAATTACGTAGCTTTGTAGATTGGGAGAGAATTTCATTGACGGGTAGCATGAACAAAACATGTAAGCTCCCATGCCAGCCAAGATTAGCTTGGTTGTTTTAGAGTGCACGACCTTATTTATTTATTTATTTAAGCTTAATGCAAGCATTATGAAGTTAATTACAAACTAAGGATAATATGGAGATGTGAGGCGGGTATGGAGGCAAGGTTAGGAAGAGTGGAAGGCGTTACGGAGTGTGACTCTGCTGTAATGAGTCAAAGAAGCTTTGCAGGCCGTTAGCTTTGCGCAGCATTCTGGACATTGGTTCGTGATAACCGCAGATGGTGCGGTGAGGATTGAAACAGAATGTGGGCACAGACTTAAGGTTACGTGGGTTTATATTAAATAATACCAGTTACTAGCTGATGAATAAATATTATGTCAGCGACTTCACGACGTTTTTCAATAGGCTGTAGGCTGATCAGTTTCAGATAATCCACATATGGAGGTAAGTTGCGAGTATAACTATCAACCCAATCAACATCACGAAGGGTAAAACTGATGAGCCTCCGTTGCTTGGCATGTGGGATTATATTAGCCCAGAACTTCCCTGGAATCAGCCAATTACTAATGCTGCAGATGGTAGTTCTAGATGCTTTGGATTTTCCAAAAGACCTTGCTACGGTCTTTTACCATTTTATCAACCAGTTTTTTGTTAGCTTAACTTTACTTTGCTTTTGGGTAGCTAATAAGAAGAATTTTTTGAGAAAGCTGACGATGACTTGTCATATAATTTGCAATTTTCAGTTTTTTCAGTTTTAACTTATTAACTACCAACGGCTCAAATGCCAAAATTCTGGAAAATTTCATATGGGAGTCTAGATCCCCCACGCCGTTCTTTAAGGGTTAAGGCTTATATTCGCTTGAAAATTTAATGCTATATGAATATTTTTAAGCGTGGAACTCAGAACTAGCGTGTACTAACAAATTTTGTTGTAACTTTTCAATTTTTTTCAGTTCAACACTAAGTTCTATAAACTTTCAGTTAAAAGTAGACCTACTCTACCTCTTTAAAGAAAACATTTAACTTGACTTGAAGTATAGTTACAAGTCTGTAAACTTGGTCCTAAGTAGTTTCGTAGTAATAGATGGTAGAGGCTAAGTTGGTGGTGTGTAATAAATACATAATTCATGTGCTGATTCATATTAAAAAACTGTACCCCCTGGGTTTTTAGACTTTAAAGGGAACAAAATTTGGTTGTCGCTTTTTATCCTCGTTGTCTCATTTTTCTGCGTTTTTTCGGAGTTCTTCAAAAGCAAAAAAAAAAATATCTTAACAATTTTCTAAAGCTGCGCATGACAAATATTGTTTATATTTCAAAAATTCGTTAGTAAGTAAAGTACCGTTATAAACATTTTTGTCGAAAACCTGGTACGTCATCTGTTAGCATATGTCTATCACAACTCAAATATAATTTGAAAGATATCGTTGGGAATTTTCGAGAAATCGTCCGTTAATAAAACACCGTTAATAGAATAGAAATTTCGGTTTCGACGCGAATATGACAGACTCAAGATATGAAGTTTGAAAAAAAAAAACCGTACAGCGGTTTGGACTGCAATCGCGCGTATAGACTGACAGCATTGGCAGACCCACTTTTCTGAGTTCCTCTATACTACAGGGTTATTCATTTTGTGTTTTAGGATTTTAATTTAAATAAAATAAAAAGTATTAAAGATTTAAACGACATTTTTTTTTAACTGTTTTAAACTTTGGGCTATGCCTTTATACATGGAATACAACATCCATTAAATGGCCGCCACGTGAGTTTTTGCAAGCTTAGATTTATGAAGTAATTCTTGTGAGATAATTTTCGATGTCTTTTTAGCACATTTCTAGCTGTACTATGGGCATAAATTTACAGATGTTAGTGTTTAAGTGCTCCAAAGTTTGGGGATTGTCTGTCATAGACACGATATTTAGCATAGCCCAACAAAAAGCAAACCAATTGATGAGGCCAGGAACTTTTCGTGCAAAAGAGCCGAATTTGCCTGTGTGGAGTGGCACGTAGCCTCTTTCCTTTTGGAACCACGTGTTGCTCACATCAATATCTTCAATATCAGGCCAACAAATTTGATTATCATATCCATAGCGCATCGTAAATCACGATACACAGATATAATAGAACTGTTATTTTTGTAGTAAGATGCAACTAGTTTGATGCGTTGAGCGGTGGTTAAACGATTCATATTGTAAAATGGCAAGGCAACAACTAACTACCTGTCACTATGGATGACAGATGGAATTGACAGATGCCATATGTCAAGAACGCGAAATTCCAACATCGAAATTAATAACCCTTTAGTAATATCAGAGTTCAAATATTTCCACTAAACCAATATGACGTCCAAATCGTACTTGGCGATTTTAACACAAAAATTGGAAATGAGGACTTCTTCGTAAACTCCGTCGGAAAATACAGTTTGTACGACAACATCCCCGGAAACGGATTCCGTCCACCCGACCGAAGTGAATTGAAGATAGCAATATCTAAGCTTAAATTCAACAAGACTGCTGGAGCCGACGGTCGAACTGGCGAGCTGGGGATGATTTGGTACGAAGCATACATCAACTCATCTGTATGGTATGGTCGGATGAAAGTATGCGACGAATGGAACCCCAGCATCGTTTTTCCGATCCTCAAGAAAGAAGACCCTCTGAATGGCGCCAACTACAGAGGTGTTAATCTCCTCAACATCGCTTAAAAGATCCTATCTGCCATATTACACGAACGCCTTAAACCTTTTGTCGATGTCAGAAAAGGACTGCGACAAGGTGACGCGCCGTCATGTGCTTTCGTGAGTATTGAAGAGGCGAAGCAGTTAACGAAGGCAAAACAAACTATGATATATGCTGTCAAGTGTTTTCGTGAGTAAAAAGGACAGTCAACATCGGCGACTAATCTAGAACGTCACAATAAACAGCTACAATTTTGAGGTAGTTAAGTTCTTTGTCCTCTGTAAATTCAAACACCAGCGTAGAATTCATGCGAAGAATCACTCTTGCCAACTGCTGTTTCTTAAGAAGACAATTGAGTGGAAAAACCATCTCACGTATAATTCAGGTGACTTTATATAAGACCTTCATCATCCCAGTCTTGCTGTAGGGCACAGAAGTATGGACGTTATTAAAGGCGGATTCTTCGAGTGATTTTTGGTCACGTTTGTATCGACGGGGAATGGTGACAAAGATACAATAACGAACTATAATGGTTGTACAAGGGCATGGACCTGGTCCAAAGAGTTCGAATTCATCCTTTCAGATGGCTAGGACATGTAGCGCGAATGGACATCAACGCTAGTCTTCGAATGACGCGGTAAAGGAAGACCTCACCTAAGGTTGCGCACACAAGTCGAAAGGGACCTAAACCATCTTCGTCTGCAAAACGGGTAGCACAAGATCGAGCTGGCTGCAGACGATTTTTGGTTGAGGCAAAATAATAATTAATACTTGCTCTATAGGTGCAACTAAAAATAAAAATTATCAATATGGAGAACAATACATGACTTCTACTACTATGTGACTAGGTGATATACAAACATACATATGTACATATGTAGTTGTAGGTATTAACAATTTGAATGGTTACAAATTTGTGTATAATTTTCAAAACCCCTCCCCCCACATAAAATCATTCAAATCGGTGTATTTTCGCAAAAGTTATCATGAACGAGAGGCGAAAGGCAACAAAATAGACAGGCAAACAGACACACGTATATTTTACTCGGTAGATTGATGAGTAGAGAAATGAGATTATCAATTAAGTATTTGAAAATTCCATAGAGTTGCTACTGGTGAAACTATGAGTATAAACATGGTTTAATTGTGTTTCATTTTTGTTGAATGTTCAAAATTGATAAATAGTACAGAAAGGAGAAATGTGGTAAGATAAAACAAAATAAAGTATATACCTGAATATTTGCTTGAGTCTGTGGGTCTATGTTGATGTCACATTGATAATTGTCCTCTGCACTGATTACCATCTCCTTGAACATTTCCTTTTTGTTAAGCTGTTGCGGAGCGAATCGCGGATGCTTGAGTAGACGTTCTTCTTTCGAATCAACGTCCTGGGACTCCAGCTTGTTGTTGTTGCTTTGGAATGTCTCAAGCTTCTTCTTAAGATGTCCCATTTCCTGTTGGTGCAATTGCAAACCATTTTCGAGTTGTTTTAGTTTATTTTCAATGTTATGATCAGTTCGCTAAACCAAAGGACAAAAAAATAAAAAAAAATAAAAATAAAAAACAAATAAAAAAAAAAACCAATCAAGATTAAACTAATAATGTACCTGCTTATCGGCCGGCACAGAATAATTGATTAGCAAATAGAGAAACAAAAAAACTGCCACACATATCGCGCACAAAATCAATGTGAACTTTCGGCTCAGTCGCAACATTTTTATACGCGGTCGGGGGAACTGCTGATTAATTACATGAACTACTTTACTCTTAGTATTGTACAACTAGATTGTTTATTTTACATGCATTGAAACAAATTATTTGACTGCATTGCTTTACAATCACAAAAGACGAAAAAAAAAGCGAAAAACCACCGAAGCGATGCGCTATGTGGATGTTTATATTTTTCAGGGTGACAGACCGACTGAAAATGGACAAATCTTCGATACTCGATGATGAAACAGGTTAAGGTTACGGTTACATTTCATCGGCTAAGTATTGTAGTGTCGTAAACACCAAATGCATTAAGTTTGTCTCGTATCGTCGGCAAAGCAACACGTTGGCTGTCATTAAGAATCTTTTATTTTAAATTTAAGTAATTTAATCAGAAAAAGTAAAACATTTAGCAATAGTAACCAGTGCACACTGACTGTTATGTTAATTCGCCGCGGTCACTTGGCGTTACTCTGAGATGGTTGGCAGAAGTTGAAGAGGTTAAACCAAAACTGAGAGCAGTAACATTCCCGTTTATTAAACGACTGATATTAAATTACAATCCAGCAATGGAATCCACAAAATACAACCCTAGCAATGGACACCATTATCACCAGCTATCAGCTGCGTATCACATCCAACCTAATGATGTAAAAAGAAAAACCTCTCAACAGTGCAATAGTGGTAATAATCCATCAAAAAGAAAAACAATTTAAAAATCATAAAACGTAAAAGAAATATTTCGTAACGTTTATTCAACAGTTCGGTAAAGTGCAGCTACTTCTCACTTTACGAATTATCTGCTTAACGACCACTCGCACTTACGACCAATGGAGTGTCGATGTTCTATTCGGGGAATCCCCTTTCTTAGCTTGAGTATCGGTCAGTGGCAAATGGTGACATGCGCATTAAGCCTACTATAGACTTGCTATGCAATTTTTCTGTCAGTTTCATTCCGACAAGCAGTCACTGTGTAACCTCTTTTTTTTAAACATATTTATAACCCCAAAATAGTATAGATATCGACGAAAAGAAAAGTATGCCATCATCTGGGGAAATTGTTGAGAAACGAAGGAAAGTTATCGACCTTCAAATAAAAATCATACAAGACTACGAAGCTAGTAGAACGGTTAAAGAAATAGCAGCATGTTCAACGATTTGAAAGGATAAAGTTAGAGTGAAAGATGCGGTGAAATTATTGACAGGATTTAAAGCCGAGGTAGCGAAAAGGTCTTATTCATGAAATGGAGAAATTATTGGAGATCTGGTTTTACAATCAGGTGCAAAATAACATGCCTATAAGCCTCTTAATAATTCAAGCTAAAGCAGTCAGTATCTTTGAGACTTTGAAGGCACGTGAAGGCCTTCAAAGAATCATTTACAGCAAGCAATGGATTGTTTCAACGGTATAAGCGGAAAATTTTGAATTGGATGCCCGGTATTGAACGTGGATGAAAGCGTGCTTTGGTGAAAAAAAAAATGCCTGAAAGATCCTATATGCACAAAGAACCTAAGGCAATGCCCGGTTTCAAGGCTTTTAAAGACAGTATCACGTTGTTGTTAGGAGGGAGTGCAGCTGTGTTCAAGTTAAAGCCTTTCCTGATCTATTGCTTCCAAAACCCACGTGCTTTAAAGAACTTTAGTAAAAACAGTCTGCTCGTTTACTATCGTGCAAATAAAAAGGCATGGATAATGCAACCTTTATTTAAAGATTGGTTTTTGAACTGCTTCATACATTCAGTCCAGCACTAATGTTTGAAAATGGGAGTTGCGTTTAAAATTATTCCCATGCATGATAATGCTCCAGGACACCCCCAACATCTTGGTGATCAACTAATCAAAATGTCGAAAGAAGATGATGGCCATACTTTACAGCCGACTGTTTTGTGAGAAAGAGGAATGTCCACTAAATGTCAAACTGTAATCCAAAATATAAGCCTCAAAAAAGAATCTGAATTCAGTCGTACATTTTCAAAGACGCTCTTTCTAATAAGCTCACTCTTATTTTCCCTAATCTGTATTTTTCCTAATTATTTAGATATTCAATACGATTTTACCGCATAACCTATGAAAACATCAATTCAAAATAATGGATTGTCGTATATGCTTTCCATATAAATTGACAAACGTTTTCTTATTGTACTGTTTTGTCGTATAAACATTTCAAACGAGCTTTGAATCCATTTTTTTTTTTTTTTTTGCTGTAAACAGTTTTCTGTCAGAAAATTCAAGTGTGGTAGCAACCATGCATTTTGCAGGTCTCTCTTCGTTTGGCTGTCAACGAACCAGACGGAACTGAAACAATCCTTTCTTCTCCTATTCTAAAGCAACGTTTACATTCTGTTCCTTATCGAATGGTAATTTTTTTTACTTCTTTTTTAATTTTCAATTTTTGATAAATTGAAATGATGAAATTTAAATGCAAATTTTGGAAATGCGCTCTCCTTTTTTAATATTGAATTGAGGTTTCGTTCTTAATAACCACTTAGTATTTAGTTACAGAATACATTTTTTGATTGCTAAATACGCTTAAAAACCAGTGTTTAAGAAAATCAATTTTAGAAACTAAAAAATAGGAAAATGACGATCGTTAGTGTACATTCTTAAATTCCTTCTTTAAGGGAACGTACAATCATTTCTGGTTTTCCGCTAGTATTGGGACTAACTAGCTTTCTTCATAATCTTTGTCTATGGGTAACAGAATTCAAAATACCAATTCGCAAAGCTGACGTAACAATTAAAGTGATTCTAAAGCCCAGTACATTCCTACATTCATTTGCCCGCAAACACTAAAACAAATTTATAAAAACTGTATAAATACAGAACTTGTTTGGAAACGTTTGTTTAAAAACATTTAAACAGATGTCCGTGTGCTTTATGTTTTCAATTGTGAATGGAAAACATCTATTTTTGCACTAAAAATATCCAAGTCTGTACGTTTTTCTGGGCAAATGTTTGTTGCTCTTGTATTTGTGGCAGCTCGCTTAAACACTTTTAATTATTTTACTTATTTAGTACAATTTCAGTTTGAGAATTATTCTGTAGTGGTTAGTTTAAAATTTTTAATATTCTTTTACCTACATAAATAGGTTTTTGTAAACGAAATTTCGGTGTAAGTGAAGGATGAAAAAGTTTGGCATTTAAATTATTATACAGTCAGATTTTTGAGTTCTGCGTAATCTGACATAACTGAACTACCAGGAAATGGAGAAGTTCGAAAATTCATAATTGACTTTGAACTGTCACTTCGAAAGCAGAAACTATCTGCCACGGAACAATTGATTTTTCTTTTATTAAGTAGTTGGTCATACGGTTTTGTTTGCGGAATTTCGAATGGAGTTTAAAAGGAAGACCAATCTGACCAGCGATGAGAAAGACCGCATAATCAATTTATTTTTTAAATACAAAATAACAAATTCCAATAAAACTGCCTATAACACCTGTTTCCGCATCTTCCCCATTAATACCAGCATCATCAGCACTATTTTTTCCACTGTCAGCCTCACGACCAACTACGTGAATCCTAGCAGAACAAAAAAAAATATCAAAAAAAAAAAAGGTCTTTACTGAAAGAAACTCGAACTTTTAGTGGATTCAAGTATTTCCACAAATTTTGTATAAACATTCTGCACAGTTCGAAAAGAAAATTCCTATTAAGTGCAGTAAACTGCGTTCTCATCGGCTTATATATTTTGCTTGATTTTATCTTCGAAAATATATTAATATGGAAGCTAAATTTTCGCCCGAACAGATATTGGGAGAAAAAAATATTGAACAGCAGATAAAACTTAGTTTCGCTCAAACGGAATGCAAAATCGAGAAGCATCGAGGCAAGACGTATTTCACTAAGCCAGCTTCAGTACTGAAGTCTTTACATCGAGTATGCATTTCGATTCGAGAGTCAAAATATTCGAAAGCGGGTGATTATTAACTGCTAAATAATCTGAACATCGGATTGCTATATTCGAGAATTGAACAACTTTTTGTTGCCGGCAACAATTTAGTTTTCTTTCTGAAAATTGTTACTTTGTAGTTCGGAAGCTACTGTTAAAGTCACTCGAATTTCTGATATTTCATTTGTCAAGTGATTAGTTTGTGGATTGATTTTTTTTTTTAAAGTGAAAGATTTTTCTATACAAAACGAAAACAGATTATTTGAAAGATGTAAATTGATAAACTTTAGTCACAAAGAAGTATTTTATTGGTTTTCTGCTTTTGCAGAGCTTCTGCACTTTTGTTAATGGCGATATTTTTCAGCAAAAAGTGTTTTATTTTTTTGTGGATCCAAGGGCCATAGTTTTCTTGAAATTATGTCAAATTTGTTTACTGGCAGTAGATGATAGAAATTCAAGTTGACTGCTAATTAGCTGCTAAATATAACACAATCAATTTAAACTAATCTTATTTTTACTATTAAACAAAGACAATGTAAATCAAGAACATTTCTAACAAATATGCAGCACACTCTGCTCTTTGTCTCCGTTGACGTTTTCAACTAACATTTTAGAACACGAGATATAAACACTTTCGAATAGTTTGTAAATTTGAAACGGAATACAGAGTAGGGCCTCAGGCCATCACTTATGAAAGAGAAGTAGTAAGCTATGAATAGACTATGGAATATGCCTAGTTGAAAGAGAATGCCATACTTTACTGTCATCCAGTTTTAGTTAAAACAAATATGTGTATATTGATTTTCAAGTCTCAATAAAGTAATACTACTACTTGAGTCCTCATCTCAAAAAAAAAAAAAAAAACTTTTTCTGCACGCACAACAAAATTCTCAAAACGAACATACCACCGCACTGTTTCAATTCCAAACCAACTGGCACTTTTCTATCCCGTTCGTTTGATGGCATTTGCTTGTGTGAAACGGCCATTGTTGATTTTTTGACAAGGAAAGAAAAGGAAAGGTTCCTGTGGAAAACTCACCAAGTCTGGATCGCAAGAAAAGAAAAGGAAAAAAAAAATACTTTTTTAGGAAAATTCTTCAGCTGCATAATCTTGTACACAATAAGTGAAATTAGTTTTAGTAGTGTTTTAATTGATCAATCCGTGTTGAACGAATGTAGTGTAGCAACTGCAAACTTTTATTTTATTATTTTTATTTGTAAATGGGAAAAGAAGGATTCTTCATAAATAATGTGCGACGTGTGTGCTGATTTTTTGCATCTCCTGGAGACATGTAAGTTGGAATAATTGTGATTGCCGCTAAATAACATAAAGCCGCCGCGGACAATCTTTGCCAAGTGATCTGGAAACGGAAACCATCAACATTGCGTTGTATTTATTGAAATTAGAAAAAGTTGTGTGGTTCTGCATTGAGTGACTTGTATAGCAGAGGACTGGTGCAGCAGTGTGCTACCTGAGCAAATGAGCAACTCTGTAGTATACATTCTCAAGCTGTGTGGAGTTTTTATGTGAAATGGAATGTGTGCCAGTTTACCCGGAGTTTTTTTTTTTTCTTTTTTCCTAAGCTTAGCTGAAGCTCAGTGACGTCGAATAATTTTTTTTTTTTAATTTTTTGTATAGAAAGTGGGGAGAAATGTATTGTTGATAGGGTTCATCATCCTTATGGAAGATTATGAGTTGGGCATCAGTCGCCGGCAGCTGCAAATTTACTCACAAGCTCTATCAATCGATGGCGGACTAATGACTTTGATGGGACAACAAGATGCAATCTAACGATCGCTTCTCTAATTACTTTGTTTTGCTATTTTTAAAATAACACTTTAATTATAGCATAGTGGGTGAACAATTTCTCTAATTCTTTCTTCGTCCATACAACTGGGTCTGGTGTTAACTGAGAGAAACAGTGGACAGGGATACTGAACGTTCGAGAAAAGCTAGGCCAGGCTCTGTTCTCTATGGGGTGTTAGCGCGGAAATATTATTTATTTATTTGCGTTGTCAAACTCGTGGCTTGTCTTTCCAGAAGTTTAATTGGATTCCATGCTGAGAACTAGAATTGTTCAGTCAAAATTGGGCAACCGGCTCTAACCAAATCAGTCGATAGAGGAACACCTCAAGAAGGTGTTATCTTCCCTCTTCTATGGTTAATAGTATAAAATAAAATCCTATCAAGACTTGACAGGGAGGCAGTCAAAGTAGTAGAGAATGGGGATGCCGTAGTAATCCTGTTGTGGAGATGTCTCTTTCATGCAAGACTCAAAGTTCAGCTGAAATGTAAACAAGCCGCAGCGAGTCGCGTAAGCAGGCATAGCTTTCTACACCTGCAGCAAAGCCTTTGGTAAGAAGTGAGGACTTCAACTACAGATGGTCTTGTGAATGTATGCTGTCGTAGTACGTCAGTTATGTCATAAATACTGGTACTAATCGTGAAACACATCCATTCTATAAAAAGATTTACACAAAACTCCTTTGTAAATATGGAGTGGGGGGATATTGATAACCGTGTTGTGGTAATTGGTCGTACCTTTCGATCGCTTGGAATCACTCGAAATTTTGTGTATGGAACTGGTGGTGGAGTAACTGACCGTGAAAGATCCGGACGCCGTCGCACTGTCAGAACTTCACAGGCGATCAAAGCTGTTAAAGCCAGAATTAATCGGAAACCGCTGCGAAAGCAGAAAGTCTTTTCACGATAATTGCAGATATCGCAGGAATCTATGTATCGCATTATCAAACAAGATTTGGGACAACGACGCACTAGCCACTTACTCACAGCCCAATTAAAGTAAAAACGGAATGAAAAATCGAAATCTACGCTGCTGGTACAAGAAAATTTTGTTCAAGGATGAAAACATGTTAACTATTGAGGAATCGTCCAATACGCAAAGTGACAGAGTCGATGCCCGGTCACCCAAAAAAGCATCAGAACTCATTCCGCGAGTGGAACGGGGTCATTGTCCCAAGCGAGTAAAAACCTCGGCCAAACGGATGATCTGGAAGGCGTTGCGAAGGAACTTAAACAATTGATTTAAAACAACTAATGGACTTTCCAACGAGACTTCACGCCAGCTCATAAGGGTGGCTCCAAATCAATGTACCGGAGTTCATAGCAGCAAACGATTGGCAGTCCAAATATTGAGTACTTGAAACGCGCACTTATTTGTGCAGTGGACAATTTGCCGGTGGATGAGGTGCGTGCTGCGATGAGTGGCTAGAACAACTCAAGGCATGCATAAATGCAAATGGCGACCATTTAGAATAATTTGTTTAAATATTGTCCCCTAAATAATCAATTAAAGTTTTTGTAAATCACAAAGAATACTTGTTCGTTTTTATTTTATCACCAAAAATGCGTGTACCAGTATTTATGACTTGACTAGGTAATGCTTTAAATTATTTACAATTAAGGCTAAACAAAATATTAGGTACAACTGGCTAGATAATATTGTTTTTAAAGAAATAACAAAGTTTCTTCTCAAATAGAGTTAATCGAATTTCGCTCTTAATTTAATAGTGCAAATTATTAAATGCTGTATACTCCTTAATTTGCATCACGTTGGTCGTACGTTAGCATTGTTCCTCAAATTATATGACTACACTTCGGAACTATGATGCACTCGTTCAAGTACTCAGGGAGCATTCCATTCTTCATTCTGAATATAAATATGGCGTTGTATGTTAACCTTTGATTTACGTTCATATCTTTTAAAAACTTAATCATAACTTGAATTGAGGTGTAAATATTTAGTGTAAATACTTAGCCGTTGTAGGGTAGGCCTAGATAGGGTATACAAAAGGTCCACTCATGTATGGAAAAAAAAGCGCTGTGAGTTAAAAGTGAAAAAAAAGAAGAAATAACTCACCATAGAAAAACAACAAATTACTCACTCTCATTAGCTTCTTTGAGCCCTGGGTTCACACTGAAATTGAGGTTGCACTCAATTCGCCCCAGGTAAAAAGCTGGGTTAATAAAGTGGGGCTGTTAAAATGGTATTTGTCTGCTGATGTTATCGAAATGGTTTAATTTGAATTGTGGTTTGTTTTGATTGAAAAACTTATTTTACCCATTCCTTTAAATGAAGTATTTTGCAAAATGTGTATTCATAACTGACGCTTCCAGCACAAAGTGAAGATAACAAGTTGCAAACTGTCAAACAAGGCCTTGCTACATGCGTGGGTAATCGCTAGGCTGGCTATATAGATTGGAAGGAGTAGTATGTGCGTAAATAAACTTAGATATGTGACAAATTTTATTTGGGAAGGCATTGGAAAAATTTGTACTGGTCCCCTTTTTACGATGTTTTTTTGGTGAGATATCATTTTCGGGCACTCACAGCAACCTTGAGTATTTAAAGTTAAAGGTGGATGGTTCTCTTCGCTTGCACTCAGGATAGTTTTCAATTTTCGCGTGCGGCGTGAATTCTTCATAATTGTTTAAGTTTTGAAAAACGAAGCAACTTCCTAATGAACGCAGAAAACGCTATGAAAATCGGTTCAGCCGTGTTTGAGTTATAGCATTACAATGCATAGAACAGAGAAATGGACCACTTAATTCTATAATTTTAGGGATTAGGAATATATAGTAAATTGATACTTTCATTCGTATTCTCTAAGTCGTCTCGAGTCAAGTCGGGTGTTATGTAGGTACAATGATGTGAGAAAATGGGTGAGAATGGGGGTGATTATTTGGATTATTGCAATATAGCACCGCCACCAGCATCAAGTGCAGCAGGTCAGTAGATACATTGCCAGTAATCCGCCAAAATGTGCTGGGTTTTCTCGTCAACATAAAAGAACACCTAATTCGCTGAACGGTTTATGGGCAGAAAATTAGAGGTATACAAAACCACGTTGCTCTCGAAATTATAAGAGAAGAAAAGGAAATCATGAAAAGCATGAGAAGCACATAATCGAATCAATAGAAAAGCGTTTTTGCAGAAATTATGCTGGGAATTTTTGCCAGAATATAAAACGAACATAAAGGTTACATATCCCGAAAAGAAGGAAAACTAATAGAGTGACAGATGATGCTTAAAATCTGAAGACGACCTAAAATGGTATAGTGGCAACGTGTTCGCCTGTGGAATCCCTTGCCTTTTCTTTATCAAACACATGATAAGGTCCATTCATAATCGCTTGAGCGTTAATTCAATTATAAAAAAATTACACCCGGATGAGGACAACCAACATAAATAAAGTGATGATGACAATAGCCAAGATGAAATTGAACAAGGCTGTTGAGCTTGTGGGATTGGCTGTCCAACTATTTAAACGAGTGGGAGATAACTTGGTATAGAGCATAGATCACAAACTCATCTGTAAAATGTAATCGATTGTAAGTACTTGTATGTCCGTAGCGTTTTCCCGATCTTCAGAAAAAGGAGGCATCCTGAACGTTATGGTCCACCATCTTTACATCGATTTTAAAGTCACATGCCCACGTCTAGTTAGGGCATCCCTGTCAAACTCATCTGTAGTGATGTAGTGACCGTCAAGGTCACCGACATATCTGATGCCGAAAAAAGTCTAAGCTAAGATGACGCAGTGTCATGTGGTTCCGATAATATGATTAAGGATTCTGCGAAACTTACAAGCTAACATCAGAGGTATTACTTTTCAAAAGTCTGTACAACTACTCTATTACATATGATAGTGGAAGTACCTTCTAAGAGGATGGTCAATGATGTGTTCTTGATTTGAAATAGAAATGGCGCAAATGAATTTCTCGGTCATCGAGAGCAGAATAAAATATGTATTGTGCTATCATTAAGGAAGGACAATCAACGCTGGCGTCTTGGATAGATGGTCACAATAGGCAGCTACGAGTATTAAGTGACGAATTACTCCTCAACGGTGGCAGAAGCATAGACCTTTTCAAAAGCTCAGAAAAATATGTTGTTTGAGGCCCAGTTTCCCTTCGGACGGTAACGTCATCTGTAGGAAAGTAAGTACAGTTTTTGAGTATGGAAGTTTTTTAAAACAAAATTTTACTCGAAAATATCGACATTGTTTTTTTTTCAGGTTTTTTCGTCTTCGCATTTCTTACAAAAATAAAAAAAAATTAAAATTATTCACCTCTTTGAGGAATACTGATTGCAACCTGAATGCTTAACTTTGTTTTTAGATGAGGCGAGGATCACCAGCAATGATGCAAAGCATACGGCCTTACTTAAAAACGAAATTGAAATCGCTTTCGGCTATATCCAGTCATGGCCCCAGAGGTATGTGGTTTGTTATACGATTTTTAAATGTTATTTAATTTTGTTTTAATAATTTTCAGGCAATGCATGTGCCTATACAGAGATATAAAAAACTATGAGCGATTCAATCTTATTGTGCAGTCAATGATATGTCTTGCATTGCACTATTTGAAAAACATTCACAAACTCATTGAAGAATACAAGTGCTTAACAGCAAGCAATTCAAATTGTCCACTAATCAAGCCTCAAACTCCGGGTGAAGATGATCAGAAGCAACAGCAACAGGCTAGCACAGAATCGAGAGAAGATATCAAAGTTGAATCTGATAAGAGGCAAGCGAGCACTTCTGCAGACGAAGATCTACAGCGAATCGTGCAGAGCGAAGAGAAATGGATACTACCAGAAGTGGAGAAACTATTGATTCTGGTATCAAAGGCATTTCTCTTGAACTTTCCGCTTTATATTGCTTACAAGCATGGAACGCACTCACGTCTCGATGAGATTTCGTCGGAAGAAGCAGCGCATTTAAGTATCGTATGCGATTTGCATGACAACGAAATCCCAGTGTATTTGTTGCGCAACATTAGTCTGTTTTGCAATTCGGGCGGTTTCTCAGCAATGATGGCCTGTTTCGATCATCCTGACTTGCCAGTTACTACAGCTCATGCCATAACAGCTACGGTCTCGAATATTAAATTGTGGCTTAACTACAGATGCATCATTCAGTTGTTTGTTCCCTTGCGAAGTAAAGTGCTGCAGTATATGTGTCAGTTGTCTGATCAAAATCTACGATCGGCGGCCACACGTTCAATGGCAGATTTTGTATGGTCCGCAGTGAGGGATCCACTCGATTCGTCAGTAAACTTTGACATCGAAGGATTGGCGTTAGCTTTTAAGTATTTCAATTCGACAACTTTAACAATGCGGCTAGCTGGTAAGTATCACTGTCTTTTTTAATATTAATATCTGTGCTTATGACATTATTTTGTTTGCAGGTATGGCACAAATAAATGCACACATTAATCTTTTCAATGAGATCTGCACAACAGAGACTGTTGGAGAAGTAGAACTTGTTGGTCAGAAACTCGGCGATTGGCTGACAGAGAATCAAATCATAGAACACTTGTTTGGTCCGAATTTGCATGTTGAAGTGATTAAACAAGCACATGTGGTGTTAAATTTTCTTGCCGTTGAAAATCAAATCACGGAAGAGCATATAAATCTGATTTGGCAGGCAGCTCAGTTGAAACACTGCTCAAAACCGATTTATGATATTCTTCCGTCTTTGGTGAAAAATCTCGCTCCACGACCTGCATTGCATTTGTATTCGCTGCTCTGCCGTTTGGATCCAAAAGAGCATACTGAACAAAGTATTTACATTGCATCCGCACTGACCAAATTGATTTGGTCACGAGATGGTGGCCGTTCACAAATGGAGTTGGTTCAGGAGAATATACTAGCCGCGAATGTCACCGCATCCAGTTCGGATAGTGGCAGCATGGACGGAAGCAACACAGATGAAGAGCAGCAAGATGACAGTAGTTCAACGAGTCGCAAGAGCCCCATTGACATTGAAAACGGTGGTTCAGACTCTGGCGCACCACCACCATGCAAACAGGCACGAAGAAAGCGGCACGTTTGCGATCCAACAGAAGGTAATTTTTGCAGTAAAGTGCAGAGGAAACTTTGTTTAGTGGGTGAGGTCTTGAGTTAGACATTGTTAACATTTAAATTTAAAGCTGTCTAAATATCTTTAAAATGCTAAAGCTGCATATCACGAGAGCAAGTTAAGTATGCACTAATGTATGTAATTGAAGCGACTTTGTCTTTTCAAATTTGTTCATGCTACAAACTATTGCAATTAAAAAATGGCGAAGCAACAGTCATCCTTCCTTGTTTTTGCGTTAACATGTTTTGCCTAGAGATCTTGTAAACGACTACAGACAAATTTATACATACATATTCATGTGTACGGTTACACGACTGAGGTTCTGAAATATTCGTGCTGATTGCGTCAAAACAATCCGCAGTACAATAGTTTTTCGGAAATCGTTAATACATATCTAAACCTCCGCAATAATGCTTGAGACAGGCCCCATTCCATCATCGCTGATCCCAGGCTCTAGCTCTGTAGGCGATGTTTCCTGACGTTGTTATTATCCATTCGGTTGTGATTCATTTGTACTACGCCCTTGCCCTGAAAGAGCTCCTAATATACACTAAATATCTATCGAGCTATTTTTGCATTTGTAGTTGAATAATGTACATTTTTTCAAATCATTGTTAGTTGGTCTTGGTTCGTCTCTGTATGCTTTCGAGCAGATGAAGAGAATGTTTTCGGGCCGCGGTTTACCACTATACCAATGAAATTGCCCTCGTTCAGTGCTTTTGTTGGATTTCGCCGATAGTAGTAATGGGAAGCCAGATGTGAGGCGATTTTTCGTTCACCCTCTTAGTTCTGATGTTATGATGCAGGTTCTTAGCATTAACAACCTTATTTCGCCATACCGGTTTCATCCAGTTCTTCTCTGTTGCATTGAAGGTCCTCGTTATCGAGAAATGCTTCAAGAATATTCCATAACGCACAGACTTTTCCACAGCTGAAACAAACTCGTGCAGGGCTTTTTCGATGGACTTGCTTTTAATGTTAGCGTCTTGATTAGACGACATGCTACAGATGTTTAGTTTTCTCCGTATGGAATGTCTAAGAAATTGACCTCTAGTCTACGTCAGTTATCTGGCTGGGTTTCTTTGCCTTAACGTAACGAAATTGGTGTGTTAAGAAAAGGGAGAATCACTTTTGTCAATTGCTGTTAGGATATAAAGAAACTGTATACATAGTTCCGTTGTATGGTACAGAAGCGTACACTTTATCAAAGACTGCTGAAAGCATCCTTAAAGTATTCCACAACAAATTGTTTCCTACGATTTGTGCTTGCATTGAAGGCATACGCAGGAGAAGATTCAGTGATCATCGAAACAAACTGTAGGCGAGATCGATCAAGAGACTGATTCGAAATCGACCTGGTCAAGAGACTATGATTTTAGCGCTTAAGATGGCTAGGGTGGATTAACACCAAAAATAACGAAATAAAATTAATTGAAGTGAACCTACTCTAAAGTATGACTTTGTTAAAATATTATGTAGGGAGTACAGGATTAACGAGGGGAGTGCGGAATATGTGAAGGGCACTTCGTACTCATTTCGACATCCCTTGCCACGGAGCAGAAAATGTATTATTACATGAGCGCCTTTCTTAATGTAGGAGTACCTTGTTGTCAACAACTGTATCACCTTATTTATTCCCAGGTTTAGAAAAAAAAGTCTGCCGTAGTAGTTGCCATTTGACAATATTAGTTGAAATATGTAAATCAGTAATCCTTTTGTTGAATCTATTTTTTCTTGGATTATAAGCATAATTTACAATTTACATATAAGATCAAAATACTAATGTGTTGTTTAGTTGTATCAAATCGAATTTTCTAACATCTCACAAAATGTATTTAGAACATTTTCTTCTTCGTTCCGTTGTAGTAATCTAACCCGGAAGAGTATGTTGGAATATCCTACTAATCGCATTATAAACTTAATATTTATTTCAATTTACTTTCATCAGTTTTTACTTATTTCTACTCCCTCTTAGAAACTGCCAAAAATAAGGGCGAAGACATTTCCGAGCTAACGGCTTTAAAAGCCAAAACAGATCTCACGTAAGTGCATATTCAAATTTCTTTCTATTGATTAGTTTATAAAAAGGGAAACCTACAAATTTATCCTGTCTCTAGATTGCAAAATCACCGAATGGTAAACATTGTCGACAATTCTAGCAGCGAAGAAGAGCTTCATCAGCCATCGGTTATTCCTATTCGTAAGAAAACACGCAAACGAAGGAAAAACAACAATCTTCCGTTGACTCGTTTGGCTCACGAATTGGTAGAAACTATTTGGGAGGGAGAATCGCACAGCGAAGGTGAAGTAATAAACGATAGCGATTGTAGTGATAATGCAGTTCCTGCTGCTGTGCTCAAACATCTACAGGGCGAGGGCCCTTATATCAGAGCAATTGGTGAGGCACACATTAGCGAACTGTTAAGTGGTGTAGAGAACGATGGAAGCTATTCATCGCCAATGAGCAACAAATCAGAGAAAAATTTAGCCGACTTCGATGATGATGAATCTCCATGTGAAGAGGAATTAGCCCAGTTAGTCAGTCGTACACATAGCTGTATTCCTGGTTTTGCATTGCCATCGATTGCAATGCGTGAGTCGTCGGTATCTGGAGAATCAATCAAAGTTATACAATCGGGTGCTGCGGGTGCAAAGGGTTTACGATGTAAATTGGAGGAAGCGACTGCAGTCGAGATAAAGGAACTGCAACCGACCTTTAAAATCAACGATGTATGCTTGCCAGGAAACACTCTATTATGGGATCTTTTGCAGGACGATAAAATTGTAAGTAGAATGTTTTACATTATACGCCAAGTCGAATGAAGTTTGGAGGTAGAATCTATTCGGTGCACCTACACAACTTATCGGTTCCAATTTTTGCCTTAATCTACATGAGGGTCCTATCTGTCATTCAACAATTTTCGTGATTTTTTGTTTTATGTTTGACAACAAACAAATGTAGATTGAATTTTCCTATGTTCTGTTTCTTAGAGGGTTGAACGTTGGACAGTCAGTGGGAAAATTATTCTAACATTTATTTATTTGGGTTACAATGCTATACACAATAGACCAAAATAAAACATTAAAATTGTTATACCTTTCATCCATTTATATACAAATAATAATAGCTAACGAACTGTAACAAACGAAAGTAACAGCAAAACAACTGTAGCGTAGGTTCCTCTGGTTTGACGTTTGGTTGTGCTTGTGTTGCAAAAAAAAAAAAAAAAATGATTTGAGCAGTACTGCCAAATTGTTGCTTTTTTGAACTTGTTGCTTTTACTTTGCCGCAACACTGCATTTTTAAATAGGGTCCCTCTTATGCTTTCTTTAAAGTTGGGCTATTCGGTCAGTGAGTCTTAAGTTTCTTAGCAGCCGGTGGACAAGCACCCAACAAAACTTTTGGCTTCTTCGCCACAGCACGCACCTTGTTTCGATTTTATGGCGAAAAGAATTTGTGTTATAGACGCCTGGGTGTCTATGAAAATGTAACAATATCTTATTTTATAACAGCAGCCTTCGTCGCTGTTAGGACCCATCAAATAAATATAACAACTCCACCAATTTCTGAAGGGTTGGATGCGGAGTAGGGAATCATTCACTACATTGATTTTCAAAGGGTTACCTCACGAACCTCGGCTACTGTCGCAATAATTTAAAAATAGAAGTGCTTATAAAGAGAAATTTGCCTGATATTACGATTTGAAGCCATTCCCCGTTAGGTTTTTAAGCATCTCGTCCATAAAAAGAAGCCAACTATACGTATAAGTGGCAAGAGAACGCTATGCTGAGGGGTTTCTCTACTGACATATCTCCCGCTATTCACGTCTCGTAATTTCGTGTCGATCACGCGCAACTTCATGTCTATCAAACTTTTCAGAGTTTTTAACACAAAGGATGACAGTGGTCTGTAGTCCTTAAAAGCAATGCAACTCTACTTTTGGTAAAGAAAATGACACGCGTCTATTGCAAATCTTTAGGAACCTATCCCCTAATATGGAGGAAATAGTTTTATTGCCCACGTCTTTGAATAATTTCCTGATAATATCGACCTACTCATGACGTAGAATATGCTATAGGTTGGACACCTTCTCTTAGCCCCCTAAACATTTCTCCAAGGCTTTGTCTTTGCGAACTTGAAAATGGGAACAACAAATTTAAAATTATTGAAACACCCTGCTTAGGTTTTTGTAAAATATTTGACTTTTGCTGCAATGAGAGAAGCAATGAGGCAGCTGTCCGAGAAAGTAGAGCGTTTTATTGAAACAATTCTGGAGAAGCTTGCGACTACTATTAAAACAATATGCCAACGCGCTATAAATAAATGGGCCGCCGTAATAATTTGCAGGACAATAGATTGAAAAGAAAGGAAATAGACATTCCGACATCGCATTAGCCGAGTGTGTGACACCGGATTCGATGACAAATTAGCGCAGCAGCTCTTTAGAAGGCCAGATTCAAATGAGTTTCCCATAATTGGAATTGCAACGATTGCTTATGTGTTGGACTCGAATCAACCAACCCGTCGAAAAATGTTTGCGAATTATAACCGAATAAAACTTCCATCACCGCTATCGTCAAAGTCGTGTGTTGAAAGCGTCATTTCTATACACATTCCACAGTAAATGAGCGTGTTTGGATTGTAAGTCTTTAGCTAATGTAGATAGTACTGAGTCTCCGAACGACTAAACCTAAGCAATCCGAACGTTCCCATTTATTGTGAAATGTGTGCGGAAAAATTGTAGATTCTCTTGTAGCTTTCGACAGACGACATCGGATGAATTGTGCATCCACCTATTGACTTCTTGTGAATGTTGTGAGATTTATCCGTTGGAAATGGTACTCATTTTGAGGGAATGCTGACTGTTCAGTAAGGTTGAATCCAAATCGATTCTCAAGTAGTTCAGTGCACAACCACGGGGACATCCCAAACCTTTGTGTGTAACCATGTGTGTTGCTACTTTATTTTTGTTTTACCTCTTTTACACTCGTATGAAGGAAGATGTCGAAGAAGTCCACTCAGCAAAGGTACATTCTAACAGAAAATTTAAGTTTAGGAAGCACAGCGAGGACTCGTTTTGTTTCCGATAATCACAATCCAAGCTACCTCCTCGCTTCATGCAATACGCGTCATTTTAATCTTTAAAACCTAAAGCACATTTTTGTTTGACATTACATAAATATATTTTAATAAAAAAAAAAATCTTTTCCAGGGTCAATTGGGTGAATCTCTAGCTTTGGAGGCTGAAAAGGCTCTAGCCACTTTACTATGCTTTAGCACAGATAGGTTGTTACGTACGAAATTCATTGAAGGCTGCCTACACAATTTGGCTAACAATAAGAGTGTTATTGTGAGTTTAAAACTACTGCCGAAGCTATTTGCTTCCTTTCAACAATTCCGAGCTGCTGATACACATCAAGTAACGATGTGGGCTGAGCGGCAACACAAAATGATGTATCACTTCTTTAATAACATCAAAGCCTATGCAAGAGCAATGATTACTCGAAGTGAAACGCTAGTGCTTAACTCAAATGGATCTCCAATGTATTCGCACAAAACTCAAGTGTCGGTGAGGTTGCATTTTCTTTCGTCGGTTTTCAGTTCTTTGGGTTCTCCGAAAAACTTTAGGTAAGCAAAATTGGTTTAGTTTTTGGTTGGGCGATTGTTTAACATGTTTTAAAACACTTCAGATTGAGTCTAGAGCAAGTGGATGCTCTGTGGGAATGGCTGGCACATGACCCTGAATGTTGTGATTGTTACTTTTCCTGGTTGCAGAGCCAAGCAAAAGGTGGCGATCAGCATGCACTGGGAATTGAAGCACTACAGCATTTGTACTTGAAAAAACTGCCTGAACTACGACCGGAAGAATTTTCAATGGTTGCACTGGGACTGTTTCAACAATTGTGCAGCTTAGCTAGACTTGCCATCGCTCATTATGAAAAGCAAATGGACTCTGTATCGACAACATCATCCAATATAGTTGGAATGTTTCACCTCTGGAAAATTGCGCTAAGGGCACATAATACTGAGGTGTCACTAGCTGCCATCCAATATATAAATATGTACTACATGGGTCAGCAGTTGAGGCTAGAGAAGGAGTTCGTTTCTCAGTGTATGGATCATTTGGTTCAAGCGGCAAATGGCTTACAAGGGTAACTTACATGATTGTTAGTTCGTTTCAATTGAAAGTAACTTTTATTTGGTTTAGTTGTGAAGAGGAGTACGCATTAATGTGTGTACAGCGAGGTCTGATGCTATTGAATACACACTTGGAGACCTTTAGGCGTAGATATGCTTTTCACTTGCGGCGTTGGGCTATTGAGGGCAAAGGTATCGGGTCGCACAGCAATCTCAAGAATGAGGGAGCAGGTCCATCCATTCGAATAGTTTTGCAGCCAGCTGGACTGTCGGAAAAATCTCTATTGCATATGCATTCATGCGACTTAATTGCCGAGCTTAAGGCAGAGATTTCAAAATGGTAAGTGCACAGTCTGCTCGAACGGCAAACTTGTAAATTCTGTGTATTTTTGTAGGTGGGAAAACTTACAAGGTGGTGCGCGTGCATCTGGTGTAACTGCTCCTGTGTTGGGTCTGCTTTTGAGTGAAGGACCATTACGAATCATAACCCAAGGACAGGAGTTAACATCGGAGTATGACGAGAGAAGTTTAGGTGACGTTGGCTTTAAGGACAACCAGGTAAGTACAGTTGAAGAATGTACTCAAATGTTATGTCTCACATCAATTAAAGATTGTGTACGTTTCACTGGGTGGACGAGGTGCTCGACGCAAGGAACCCCTGGATCATCCAACATTGCAACCACCCCCTCCCAAAGAGTGTCTACCGACAGTACTTTTACTTCAGCCGAAGTACTTCGAGAAGCTCTTTCGTTTAATGCAAACTCTTGGCGACATGGAAGTCCATGGTAATAACAATATTCAGACGCACACAAAGGCCCAGTTGTTATCACGCCGCGTTTGGGATATCTTGGCAATCTTACCAACAAATCCCAATATTCTGGAGTCATTCCAGAATCTCACTGTAGATCTTTTCGAGTGCGAAACGGCGAATAACATGGAGGAGCGAAAGTTTAGAAAAGATGCCATTAAGAGAAAACTGGCAGAGCTTCTACATCCGGGCAATCTTCAAAAGTTTATGTACTCTTTGCATATTGTTGAAAGTTTAGCCGTGAGTAACTTATCGTCGACTTCAGGTGCTTGTTGCAACGGAGACTACCACAGTGCTAAGGTTAAAAGTATAAACCGTCTGTTTAGCACATCGTCATCGTCGTCGTCCAAAAGCAACTCAAGCCAATCGCCACGCAAAAGCAGTCGAAGGAGAAAAGTCAGCCCAGGAGACAGTTCTGAAAGTGGCGGAGGGGGAGATGCAACTGTAAGTGACGAGAAGTCACCAATTTCAGATAGCCCAGCTAAAATTGTTGCTGAACAACTGAAGGAGGAAGTAATAACAGCTGAAATTCCTGTCAAAACGAAACAAGAAGAAAATGATGAGAATGATTTCCAGCGAGAAGAGGAGGAAGACTATCCTACTACACCGAATCCACCATCACCAGCCGCCTACGATCTGAAGTGGAGCGAGATATTTATCAAGTGCGGCGGACTACAGCATTTGTATGATATTTTCATCAGCGGAATGTTGCAAAACGGTCACCACTCCATTGATAATTTCAACGAATGGAGGCATGATTGTCTCGCCAGCTTACTCAGAATTTTATGGTTATTGGGCTTTGAAGAGCATCGTTCGGAAGACATACCCGTCTCAATATCGAAGCCACATGCATTCATGTTGGAAATGATGGAAGTTGATTCGTGTCTCAAGCGATTGGCGTCAATATTGAACGATGAAGCTCATACGCACTTCACCAACCAACTTCACATTCGCACTGGATTCTGGGGTCGGGCACAGGTTGTACAGTACACAATGAATATCATGGTGAGTTTTGTTCATTCTTCTGAGAATGCACGATTGGCGCTGTGGAATGCACCAGACTACTGCGGTTGGGTGCGAAAATTCATTCTCGAAGATCCTGAACCATCGGTGAGACGTGAAATATGCGCTGGTCTGTATCGCATTTGTTTGGGAAACTCTCAAAGCTATCAGGAACTGTTGGCTCCTTTATTGCAAAAACTAATATCGTTTCTACCCGGTGCTGAGAAGATGACCTGCTTTCAGCAGTCACACTCTCACTTTGTGTCGGACGAGGGAAAAGAACCATATGGACCGGCATGTCGCGATTACTTTTGGCTGTTGGCTCGACTTGTGGACACATTGACGCCAGAAATGGTTAAGTCATCACTCGATGAACCACACATTAGCGCGATAGACATTGAGGGGCTGTGCCACACGGTTTCGAAAAGTGTTCTAAGTAGAGAATTCTATGAGACCAGACATGGATATCAAGATGATGGTCTGGTTGGCCTAATAAACTTAATGACAAACCTCGTCAAGTACGATCCTCCGTTCAAGTTTAGCGCCGAGGCGCTGGGTTTTATTGAGAAGATATTTGAGTTTCTTTTCGATATGCCGTCACCAACGAATCGCCAGAAGCCCAAGTGCAAGTCGCCCACATCAAGGGCGGCAGCTTACGATTTGCTTGTCGAGTTGAGCAAAAACTGTGCAAATAATTATTCCCTCCTTCATGGAAAACTGCTAGAACAGCATACGCCAGGCCCACATCCACCATATCCATGGGATTACTGGCCACGAGATGACGGACGCTCAGAATGTGGCTATGTTGGTCTAACAAATTTGGGTGCAACTTGTTACATGGCATCGTGTATTCAGCACTTGTATATGATGCCCCAGGCAAGAGAAGCAGTTCTGAGTGTACCACCCCAAGCTGCACAGAAACACGGTCCAACATTGCACGAATTGCAACGTATGTTCGCCTATCTTCTTGAGTCAGAGCGAAAATCATACAATCCTCGATCTTTTTGTCGGGTCTATCAAATGGATCATCAACCTTTGAATACCGGAGAGCAGAAGGATATGGCTGAGTTTTTCATTGATCTCGTGTCGAAACTTGAAGAGATGACTCCCGAACTGAAGGATCTGGTAAAGAGGTTGTTCTGTGGAACATTGAGTAATAATGTTGTCTCCTTGGATTGTGGTCATGTAAGTCGTACAGCCGAAGAATTCTATACAGTACGTTGTCAAGTGGCCGATATGAGAAACTTGGGTGAATCGTTAGATGAAGTGACGGTTAAAGACACATTGGAGGGTGACAATATGTATACATGCTCACAATGCGGTAAAAAGGTTCGTGCTGAGAAGCGTGCTTGTTTCAAGAAACTCCCTCAGATTTTGTGTTTCAATACGATGCGGTACACGTTCAACATGGTCACCATGCTTAAAGAGAAAGTGAATACTCACTTTTCATTTCCAATGCGATTGGATATGTCCAATTATGTGGAGAAGACTCTGATGCCACATCAATATTTAGGTGAAGTTGCCGATTATTACCAAAACCGTCACTTAATCCGTTCATTTACATTACAGAGGACAGGAAGAATAAAATGACGAAAAAGAATTCAGACTCTGGTGAGAAGAAAGAAGATGATTGCACTAACAATTTGTCGCCAGACAATTACGATGAAGATGACGAAATAAATGAGTAAGTTCAATATGGGAAGGGTAGTACGTAGAAGTTCAACTAAGTGAACTTGTTTTACTAATAGCGGTTATTTCAAAAAAGACTGAGTTATACTACACTTGGGTGATTGTTTTGCCACTGGGTCTAATATCCTACTGCTTACAAACAGCAAATACTGTTCACATTAATGTAATAACAGCATGCAAAAAACAAAAAAGAAAACGAACTAATATGGAAAGAAAAGTTCATATTACAAAGTTTAAAAAATTCCAATTGCCTGTTCACATTATGGAAAGGTTCACTTATCGAGGAACTACTGTACTAATTTTGGCGAATAAGTCTGCCTTTGAATTTTATAGAATGTCTTGTTGGTAACTAGGTAATGTGATATTAGTTTCCCGGTGCATAATATAAACAAGCAAAAACTCTACATTTTGTACAATAATGCGAAGTTCTGAAAAGAAGTGTTTAACTCTATAATTTTATTTTATTTTAAACGGCTCAACGGCACAAAATATAATTTTTACTTGCACCTACTTATAGGGGCAAGTATTAGTTTCCTGAAAATTTTCGGTCTCGAGATCTCAATCAAACTTGACATTATTGAGGATTGCCATCGACAAATTTTACACACTCGTTTTATTTAATTTACTATCCAAAAACTACCGCTAAGGTAATCAATCATATCTTGTTCATATAGCTACAAGTGCCTTTATTCCAGCGCATTTAAAACTATCGATATGCACTTGATAAAAGGGTCCCCACACTATATCGCAGTACTTCAAGAGTGACTGAGCAAGAGCCTTAAATAGAGTCATTAGGGAGTTGGGATTGGAAAATTCCAGTGTATTCCATTTGATGAAACGGACCATGAAATTAGCTTTTGACGCTATGTAATCCACATGGTCACAGAATGTTAATGATTGATCAAAAATAACCCCGAGATCTCTTATCTTATTTATCCTAGTTAGCTCCATAAAATCGATTAGGTACTGCATTGATGGAAGATCTGCAAAATTTAATGACATTGCATTTCTTTATATTAAGCAAAAGACATTTTTGTTTGCACCAAATTGCGAGAGTATCAATTTCAGATTGTAGCTTTGAGCAATCGCTTTTTTTTTAATTCTGAAGAACAATTTTAAATCATCAGCGTACAGCAAGCATTCACTGTAGCTTAGAAGACATGTTATATCATTTAGCCCAAGGTGACTACCTTGACGTACGCCTGAGCAACAGTCGAATGGTTTTGAACTGAATTAAGCTTAACCATTTGTACTATATTCTTCAAGAAGGATATGATCCATTTTAACATATTTTAGATGAATGAAAACCGAACCAAATTAATTTATGTATTAATACACTGTGATTCAGACTGTATCAACGTTTTTCAAATGAGTTTAAAAGAGAACGTAAAATAGAGGAGATTGGAGCTGTGGATCTCCCTGAAACAAATCCGTGTTGGAACTCATAAATATGATCTTTGACATAAAATTCAAGTTTTGCTTGGATAATACTTTTAAAAAAATTCCCCTGTAATTCTTGACATAATTTTTGGAGTCAGCTATGAGAATTGGAGCGTCATGGCTCAGTGTTAAGTGCGCGATCACTGAGCGAGAGGTTCCAGGTTCGAATCCAAGAAAACATAAAAAAAAAAGTTTTCTCACGGTCCCACCTCTCGCGAACGTCTAACAAACATTCGAACGTTAATCTTTCATGAAAAGCTTCTCTCAATCGAATATATTGACTTCAAAACGACATAAAATTGTAGGTCACAATCATACGTGCGGCGTACAGCTGTTAGGGCCAAAATATTTTTATTTTTTTTCATGAAAATTGAAACCAAAAATCAAACTTTCCATTCATCCAACAAATATTCCAAGTCCAAGAGACTTGTTAAAGATAAGTAACAGAGGGTAACTAATACTTTTGTGACACTTTTATCAGAAAAAGGGAAGGAATTCCATCCACCTCTGCATTTGCAGATGGTTTTCTACTGTCAAGAGCCAAAGAGAGAAGTGCAGGATTTCCAAATTAATAGACCCTATATCCACTTTATTTTAGCCTCATCTTGCATCATGTCACATGATTTTTTTTTTTAATTTCTTTTTAGTAGGTACAATTTTTCGACTCCTTATAATAAAGAATCACAAAAAAGTGAGTCTATCAATTCTGTCTGCCTAAAAATATGCGACGGTTTGTGTCCAAACTTCATAACTGGTATCTGTAGGGTCACAATTAAATGCGTAATCGGAGTTCTAATTCTAACCCCAAAGTAAGCGCAACATTTCTAATGAATTTGTTCAAATTTGATATTTGGGTTTCACTAAGCATAAGCCTACAGATGGTGCCTACAACGGTACGTGTAATGGTAGCTTAAATGCTTGTCACGCTGTTGGTTCACGGTTTAAATCCTGATTGGTCAATTGCGAAAGCTAAGTCAACTCTACTGCGAAGGCATAATACTGGCAAGTAGGGTGGTCATATGGCTGAAAATGCAACTTGATAGCGATATCAGGATGACGAAAAAAAGTACTGTGAATCATAAGCAACGACAATAAAAACAAAATAAAAATGCTCCCTAGTTATCTGTACGCTACCCTTGGAGTTTACAGAAACTTTATACCACCTGAGTTTCAAACCACTATCGTTTTCTATCACTAATCGTTCTTTCTTTGTCTTTTTTTTTTTTTTTTTTTTTATAATTTGCACGTGTTAAAGGGGATATGAATACCCTTATAATAATTTTTAGAACACGTACGTTTTATGGAAAGGGGAAGAGACAGAGAGAAAGACGTTGCTTATGATTCACAGTATTTTTTTCCGTCCTCCTGAGGTCATCATCACGACTAAGTTGCATTTTAGCCATATGACCACCTTACTGTCAGTGTTATGCCTTCATAGTAGAGTTGACTTAGCTTTCGCAAGTGATGGACTTTTTATTTATTTCGTGCGAAATAAATAGATGATTCTTGACTTCAGGATTCGAACCGTGAATCAACAGCGTGACAAGCGATGATGTTACCACTGCACCACGTCCACCCTCTCCCTGTCTATCTACAAAACGCCCGTACCCTGTAATAGTATAAGGATATTCACATCCCCTTTGGCGCGCGCAAATTATATAATATATATAAAAAAAAGGTGTTATCGTTGAGAGGGGTCAATAATAATTCATCATATAATATCAGGCTGTGTGCATTGCTTGTCGCAACGAAATCTACTTCCACTTAGCTGTCTGTGAATTACTGTTCTCAATCAGTTACAACCAGCAAGAGACAAGCACATTATACCGAAATAGTGGTGTTGAGGAACTGACAATGGAAGAAGACGTACAGGGACAGCTCACTTGTTGAAGTATTGGTGTCTGAAACCAAGGTAGGTTCGGTCCCTGCCCGTGTACCATGTCTCCTTCTTTATAAAAAGACAACAATTATCCCAATTATACATATTCCAATTTGAATACCGTTCAGGATTACAGGATTATTAAATATTCCGTTTGTCATTATTTTTGTTTTTCCTAATTTCATTTGAAGACCAATTCTTCCAATCGAAAAGCTTTCGACTCAACTGCGGCTCAGTTTGACTAAATAAAATAATGTTATCGGCAAACTTTAAATATGTCAAGAATTCTCCCGTGATATTAATTAATTCCAGTGTTTTTGTATTCCGTTGTGTAAGGCCTCTGTTAACTTGTCATATATCCTTTTCATTAATTGTACCTATCAGGGACAAAACTACATTTGTTGCATTCATTACGTGGCCAAGAGTTGGTCGTACCAATTATATTTGCTTATCGGTGTATAAAATTCTTTGGGGATAATGGCGAAGTTTCTCGCTTTAAGGCACGAAACTGTCTCCGAAAGCAGAAAACACTGGCTGGTGAGATGAATGTAACGCAAAAGTCAACGAATTGCATATGAAGATTGACTAATGGAAAATTGCTGACTGTGGCCTTTACAAAAATTGGGTCCAAAAATCAACTCTTAGTGGAATACGCTGCTGTTCTTTCTTCACAGACAACTTCTGTTTACCGATGAGAAAATCTTCACTCTGCCCACAAAATTCAGCAAACAAAGTTATTGACGATTACATAGAGAAGCGTTCGAGTCCCAAGGGTCCTGTAAGAACATACCCCCAGCGTCAGTCATGGTGTGGTGGGGTGGCTCTTATGACGGGGTCGCTGACTTGCATTTTTTCATAAAAAAAAAGGCGTCGAAACATCAGTCAAGTGTACCAACAGACCGTTTTAGGACCCTTTGTGGAACCTCTAAACCATACCCTATTCCATAAAAAGCAAGCAAGATACTACGCCAGCCCATGAAGTATGTAATGCAGAGCGCAACAGCTTCATAGACATACGCAAAATGTAGCATCCACGTAGGTAGGGAGGCTTTTGGCAGGCCAGTCGCCAAATGAATGACATAATTAGGTTCAATTTGACAGTATTCCCGAACAGACTGTTGTCTGTCAAAGAAATTATTAATCATTATTTGATGTGTACTTGGTACTACATCATAGGGAAAAAAATCTTCGAAGAGATTTCTATTATGGAAAGTTTGTAAAACAGTGCTTCTCTATTAATGTTATCAAACGGAGCCTTGAGGTCTACAAAGTTTTCTTCTTTTGCTCAATTGCACCTGAATAAGGCACGAACGTTTATATATCTTATCTACAGTAGAGTACTTATTGTGATGTGTAGTTTGAAATTTGCTTAAATTTTGTACTCTTCAGTTTATGTGGTAAGTCTGTTCAAAATGATTGTTATAAATAATTTATAGAGTGTGCCCAGAAATGACAGTCCGCGGTAACATGACACCTTGTAGTAGTACAATATCAGTTCCTGGGGTGTGGAAAAAAGCATTCAATAATTGTTGGCATAAACAACAGATCTTGTTTTTGATGATGTTGCAGTGTTCAGATTAGATCTGGGTCTCAACCAACAAGCTAATCTGTTCGAGGCCCCGACCACTTAAGCATGCTACCTACTTCTGATTATAGAATCGAAGAGCCTCCGGTCTGAAGTGTTGGTGTTCATGTGCCCTACATAACTTAGGCACCTTAAGCGCTGAATGTGCTTCTTCTTCGCCGGGTCAATACCGCATACACTGTTATCTCATCGTTATCGCCGACAGAGCCTAATGTAAAATTGTTCAGTTTTATCAGTGTCTGCTTTGTTGTCATTAACAAGGTCTTGCTACTGACTTGCTAATTCTTAGTCCAAAAAAACAGTAACTCCCGTTTCACAACGGATATACTTCGGCAACGGATATACTTCGGCAACGGATATACTTCGACAGATATCCAATCTGAAGTGTATAAAACAAGTGGAACGATATCTGGAGCCGGATATACGACTTTTCTATACGTTTTGGCTTGGATATATGATCATGTTGGATGGGTTTAGGTATTCGAAATCTTAGACTACCTCGAGGTAATGTCTTTAGATCATGACGTTTTGGCAAAGGGGTCGGTAGAGGGAATTATCTGAATTAAATGACTTCTAAAAATAATAAGTAGAGAGTCTCGAACTATATTTTCCAGAACAATTTTAAAGAAGCTGCATGGAAGCAATCACGTTACCTGAAACCTCTGGTGGTTATTAAGATCTAGGATGTAGTTTCCCATCTGGAATGAGTTCACCGCGGTTTATAAAAAAAAAAAAACAAAATCGATATTGATACATATTTATAATAGGATTCACTCCAACCTAGATAATATAGGATTCCGGGTACATGGGCAACATCTTGTGTTATTTCACAACACAAGTTAGCTCTGCATTTCTCGCGCTTATCAACCTCCATCACCATGCGGAGTATAATGATCGAACGAGTGACTGCAAGCTGCATTTAAGGCCAGTTTCAGTTTTCAGTTTGAGAAGGCTATTTTTTTTTTAAACTGCGCGTGCCGAAGGGGATATGAATACCCTTAAACTGTTTCAGGGAAAAAGGGGAAGAGGAACAGAGGAGGAGCCTATGCACGTTGGCTTTGAATGTTTGAAGGTTGTAGTGATGGGGAAACATCTGAATAGAGGAACATATTCAAATTGCATTTCGAACAGAGCGAATAGACTGTGAACATTAAGTCCAGCTACCAAATTAAAAACCAAAGACTAGTTCCTTCCAGGTGTAAGCAGCTATGCTAATGCCAAACGTCCGTTTATTTACACACATGAATATGAGAAACAAATATTTCTCTATTGGCAAATTATTCAGTTACAATAATTCATAAAACAAATTTCAAATTGCAGGCAAACTACAAGGGACTCTAATCAATTGTTAGTTAAAAATATCACCACTTTTTATTAGCATACAATTAATATTAACAAAAAAAAAAAAACCTATTTTATTTCAGGTATGAATTAGTAGGAGTAACAGTGCATACTGGTACGGCTGATGGTGGCCACTATTATAGTTTTATAAAGGAGAGAAGTGAGAATACTCAACAACACGATCGGTGGTTTTTATTTAATGACGCTGAAGTGAAACCCTTTGATCCATCACAGATTGCTGCTGAATGTTTTGGTGGTGAAATGACTGTAAGGTCTTATCGTACGAATTCTCTGTACTAGATCTACATTTGAATTTATTATTATTTCAGAGTAAAACATACGATTCTGTTACGGAAAAATACTTAGATTTTAGCTTTGAAAAAACGAATTCTGCTTACATGTTGTTCTACGAACGACGTCCACCCAACAATCAATTGTGGCAACGTTCGAAAATATCAGAAAATCCATGTAGCTCCCATAATATTGTATTGCAAAAGTCGTTGCTTATTAAAAGTACAGAGGAACCAGTTAAAGTACTGGAATCATCTGGACCATCAGCCACGTCATCTAATTTCAGTGATCAGCATCAACCGGAATCAAATGAGACTGAAGCAAATGCCGCTAATATAAGTAGGAGTAGTATTGAAAATTCAACGAAAACCAATAACATAGGAGTACCATCAGCAGCACCATCAACACAACATTGTGATATAGACGTTAAGAACTTGAATGGAGGTAATTTAAGGAAACATCGCCTATAGCCTGGAAATAATTCTTAATTTTATTCATAGGAGGCGGTAGTAGTGTGATATCAAGAGTGTCAGACATTAGTCGAAAATCGTTGCTCAGCAAAGAGCTCGAAGACTGGATTTGGCAAGACAACAGACACTTTTTACAAGATAGGAATATATTTGAACACACTTATTTTAAGTGAGTTTTTATTTGATGTATGCGAATCTTCTGCTAATTGTATTTTATTTTTCTTAAAGTTTTATGTGGCAAATTTGCGGTCATATACCGCAGACTCTGTTAATGCAAAATGATGTCACGTGCATGGCTGCAAAACTATCAGTGTCATTCTTTATCGAAACATTTATTCATGCTAAAGAAAAGGTGAGTATTACAAAAGACCGCCGATGGGTGCTTTTAATAAGAATTTTTGCTTTAATTTTAGCCAACAATGGTGCTTTGGGTTGAATTGCTAACAAAGCAATTTAATGCAAGTCAGGATGCATGTGAATGGTTTCTTACACACATGTCCACAGAGCCTTGGTGGCCTGTTCAGGTGCTAATACAATGTCCAAATCAGATGGTCCGTCAAATGTTTCAACGTCTTGTAATTCATGTTATTCAGCGTTTAAGGTGAGTACATAGATATATTTTATTTTGATATGCTTCTCGAAATCAATCAAATATTTCATTCGCAGAGTAATTTAAAATGTCTCCATCTTCTTTTCGCTTTTCGCTGCCTGAGACATCGCAACCTCCCATTCTCGTCGATCCCGCACACATTTAGCTTCCAATTCGGTAGGTCAAGCTTCCTGGCATCTGCGATCGCTTGGTATATAAAACGAATTGTTAGTCTTCCTTGGCGTCTCGTACCAGGGAAAACGTTTCTGAACCGAACTAATGTAGGTCAGGCCTTGACTTTTTGTACTACGAGCACAATTTGATACAGCTCACAGTTTCATTCGTCATTCTTGCACAAATTACCAAATATCTGTACAAAGATTTTATTCTCAAAAGAACCTTTTTTCTAACCAGCTTTCCTGCAATCGGCCCTGTATTATAGAACCGGAAGAGTAATCAAGGAATTCTGAACTCAGTTGCTTAGCCAAACCGAAATAGCAGCAGTTTCCTAAGGTCAGTCTTCATCGGATCTGCTAGATGGTAAGTTTTCGGCTTGAAAGTCCCAGGAATGGTCTTAGAGTGAAAACTTGGTCTGTTATCGATATGTTGAAAACCACACTGAAACGTGCCGATAAGTGTGGTGCAAAGGACTAAAGACGTTCTCACACCGAATTTTGTATTCAACATTTAGCAGGGATATTGAATATTTCTTACATGGATTTGATTCGTTTTTCTTAATACCTAATGCTTGGCTGTTTGGTCACAAGCAGGAGCCCAGTACACTTCGGTTAACTACTACTGAATATTACTGTGTCACAGGCTAATTGTGAGCTCTCTGTTGATTTGATTGATGAATATAATTATGGAAATAAACCCTATAAACTATTTATCTATTGTGCGGCCTTGTGTTTATTCGTTCCCAATTAAGGCTCTGAATATACCTCAGTATGTCTCTCGGCTCCATGTTTCAAATGTCCGCTGGACTTATTATAGCCTGCAGCAAGTGAAAAGCGCAGAGAATATGTTCTGCAGTGTTTTTTCCATTGTTCGGTGGTATAACGAAGTATGGTTCAGGACGGATGTGTCTGGCGCCTATTCTCGCTAGACAATCTGATCGTTCATTCCTCTCGAAACTTTTATGTCCTGATATCCAAGTCAAGGTGACATTGTTAATAGATGCCAAGTTTACAAGGAGTTTGAGACAGTCTCAAAAAAGCTTTGACCCTACCGCGTAGGATTTAAGGGCCCTAAGTTCTCCTTTGCTGTCTGAAAGGATAATGGTGCAGGTACCATTTTTCTGCACGAACTCTCGTACACATTGTTCGATAGCATGGACTTCGACTTGAAAGATGGACTGTGACAAACTTGGTGCTACTGCCCTTTGGAACCTGTGCCTAAAGACACCTGCATCGGTGCTGCCATTTTTTTTTTCAAGAGAAATTTGATGTCTGTCAGCTCAAACTGATGACTTTTTCAATAGAAAACAAATACCCCGGAAACTGGAAGTAAACTGAATGTTTGGAGTTGTCTTGAGTTGGGATACCATAGAACAACCGGTTGTGTGAAAGCTGAGATAGATAATATACAGGGTTTTTCAATAAGGGCATAACAATTTTTTATTTAAATAAAACACAGTATAATTAAGATATCGGGATGAAATTTATTCCAGGTAAGTATGGAATTCGATCTCGTTCATATGACCACCGCGAGCACGTTTGCAGCGATCGATTCTTTGAGCCATTTTTCCACCACTCTTCCACACATATCGGCCGGAACGTTTGCAATTTCGCGTTCGATATTGTTCCTGAGCTCCTCTAACGTTGTTGGCTTGTTGGCATAAACCAACGACTTAACGTAATCCCATAAAATCCATCGGCGTTAAATGGCATGAGCGAGCTGGCCATTCGACTGGACCATTTCTCGAGATTACACGATTACCGAACTTCCCCTTCAATAGTTTAACCAGCTGTGTAGCATGTGGCACCATCTTGTTGGAACCACATATCACTGGTGTCAAGTCCATCCAATTCTGGCCAAAAATAGTCTTCCAACATGGCACGACAGTGAACTCCATTAACCTTAACATGGCGATCATTATCATCGACGAAAAAATGCGGTCCAATCACACCTCCGGCATGAAATCGACACCACACGGTCACTTTTTGTGGATGCAATGGGGTCTCTTGAAGCACATGTGGGTTTGTTGCTGTCCAGTAACGCATATTTTGCTTATTGATAAAGCCATTAAGCCAAAAATGAGCTTCATCGCTGAAGATGATTTTTCGACGAAATTCAGGATTTTCTTCAAACTTTTGCAGAACCCAATCGGAGAAGTTTACAGGCTTCAAATGATCAAGAGTCTTCAGTTCTTGAGTTAATTTGATCTTGTAAGGGTGTAGGCCAAGATCTTTACGCAAAATTCGCCACAATGTGGACTGAGAGATTCCCAATTACTGTGAACGGTGTGGAATCGAGTGATTTGATGACTCATTTTGAACTGAAGTACTTACGGCTGCTATATTTTCGGTACTTCGACCGGTGCGTTATCTCACTGGCACAGTGTTCCTGTGCCAATAGTGAATATGTTGACTCGAATTTATCTACTATAGCACGCACAGTCTGTCTGGTGGGACGATTATTACAGCCGAAAATTGGAGTAAGTGCTCTTAAAGTTGCGACCACCGACTCAGAATTTCGGTCGTAATTTTTAATAATTTCCAAACGTTGCTCGTTCTTGAACTTCACCATGATAAAAATGTAAACCTTGATTGACGTTTTGACATTGACAGATCATAAAAAAAAGTTTAAGGGTGCGTTTGTATTAAAATACAAAATTGTTATGTCCCTATTGAAAACCCCTTTAGATTTTTCAGTAACAATCAAACTACAACCGAAGTTGTGTTCTATAATTGGGTCCCTAATTTGAACTTTTCTCTCTTTTATCTCCCTTTACCTTTCTTTCTTTTCTGTTGTGCAAAGTAATACTTTTTCTCCGGCATTTAGAAGTGTAGAATTGTGTCGTAGGTCGTATACGACAATCGTCTAACGTCGACGTACAGTGGACTTAGCGAGCCGAATTGCTGCTTCAGTACGTATATAACTATCTCACCTATATACATAGCCTTATACATTTGACGCTAGGCGAATTATTCTTCGGCTTTTCTACAGAGGTAGTTCAACATAAAATAGGAAGTACAGTTCGTTATTGGATCACATTCTACCTATACACTCCTTAAAACAAATTGGACCAACATAAGATATCCATTCTCAAAGCTTGTCAATT
Source organism: Pocota personata (assembly GCA_963082735.1). Classification (NCBI taxonomy): domain Eukaryota; kingdom Metazoa; phylum Arthropoda; class Insecta; order Diptera; family Syrphidae; genus Pocota; species Pocota personata. The sequence goes on from OY720429.1 coordinate 273,656,105, forward strand.
AAACCATACGCGTTAATTGAACCATTTCAATACGTTTTTCCTAACCGTAGTGGCGATGGTTAGTTTGTGACACCAACGAGCAATACTTGTCCTTAGCACAAGTGCAACCATTCAATTGTCTGTAAATTACTGCTCTTAATCTGCTACAACCCATATAGCAAGGGACAACACATGGTATACAAAATAGAGATGTTGAAGAGTTGACCATGGATAGCTCATTAGTTGTAGCATTGGTAGCGAAAACCAAATATATCGCAGAACCATACCCTGCCCCTGGACTTCCGAGTAATGTTTACTTCTTTGTGCGATTCTCCAACAAATATGTCATTCCTTCTTTTTTTTAATTACTTTATTATCTTTTCTTGCAGATCATCCCATTCGAACTTATACCTTAAAGTTGAAACCGACGAAAGTGGCAAGGAGGTGATTGGCAATGCATCTTGCATTACACGCTTCATATCATCACTTATACTGCTAATGGAGCACGGTGCAAGAGCACATCTGCGGCATTTGTCAGAGTTCTTTGGATTACTATTTGAATTCTCGCGAATGGGTGATGAGGAAACTGTTTTTCTTTTACGTATAAATGTTATTCGTAGTGTAGCTGACTTTTATTTAGGCAACAAAAGCCAAGACTGTGTAAGAAATCTAAATAATATTCTACTTCTGTAAAGTATAAATGATAAACGTTCTTCTAGATTGATGTGGGTTCTGATAACGACGATAATTCATCTGATGAAGCACTGTCCGTAGATAAATCTCGACCTGCTTCATTGGACAAAATGATCGCTTTGGTTGCTAATTTGGTGGAACGATCAAGAGGGCAAGACTTTCGACTTCGTTTGTCGCAAAAGGACTACAATGCAATAGCTGGTGGAAAAGTAGAAAACTAACAAAAAATCCTCTTTTTTTTGTATTTCCATTTGGCATTCTTCTTCTTTCAGGGTTTTCCATTTTTATATCAACAAATAAAGGATAACATCAATCCCCATCAGACAAGACATCTCATACATGCGCTATGCCGATGGGATGACAGATTAGCGAATCAGATCATCACAATGCTTTTTGCTTCAGTCACTAAGCATACCGAATTGTGTGGACCGTTTTTTAAACTGTTGACACTTCTAACCGAACCGCAGGGCGGACCATCAGGGTTACCATGTTTTTCGCAACTTGTTTTGCAAAGAGTCTGGGACGCCGCGGAGTATTGTCCTCAATCTGCTCTCGATTGGTTGGCATTTCAAGCTCCAAAGAATAAAATAGCACACGCATGGATACTGCAGTCTGCCGAGAGTTGGGTTGAACAATTCCTGTTAGCCCATAACAATTCAAGAGTGCGAAACGGTAAACATTGACTTTATACCAATTTACTTGAAATACATGTTATGTATTGTTTTGCAACAGCTGCATCATATCTACTAGTGTCATTGATTCCATCACCGCCGTTCCGAGCACACTATAGAACACATTCGCTGCATAAGTTGACTACTAACGCGAGTATATCCCAAAGGTAAGATATCGTAGACGATTTGAGTGTCTGCTTCGGAGATGTTTATTGTTTTACAGAAATTTATGGTTTTACAGAGACTTAAGCAGTGATGCGCAAATAATTCTCCACAATATAATAAGTCTTCTGTTGCGGCTGTTGAGACCTGCCCGTTCCTATGCTGATATTGGTATTCATGGAACAACCAAACTCACGGCATACTTTAGTCTGTTGACGTATTGCATGGTTTCGAAGACTGAAAAACTGATGGTAAAAGTTCGTAGTAGTGTGAGGGTCTACTTTAAATAATTATTTTTTACTTTGCAGCTTGGTCCATACATGCGATCATTGTGGGATCTATTTCATCCTCGGTTATCTGAACCCAGTGTACCGGCACATCATAACAAGCATGCTCTTTTAGCATTTTGGCATCATGCGATTCTCGACTGTCCAGAGAACGCGCAAATAGTTGCAAACTGCCCGGAAATAACTCGAAACATTGCATTTAACTATATTCTGTAGGAAGTTTGACACAGCAGCGCCATGGGCAAAATCAAGAGTAATATTTTCTTTTCCAGGGCGGATCATGATGACTCTGAAATTGTAGCCTATAATCGTGCTATGTTGCCTGCATACTATGGTCTCTTGCGTTTGTGTTGTCAGCAGAGCAGGTCTCTGACGCGTCAATTGGCTGCACATCAGAATCTTCAGTGGGCGTTTAAGAATATCACACCCCATCCGACGCAGTACTCAGCTGCCGTAGATGAATTGTTCAAATTGATGACGTTATTTTCGACAAGACATCCTGATGCCACCGAACAGGAACAGCATGAGATTTCAACGTTTCGAAGAACAACCCTTTCAGCGTATTTAACCGGTTTGGATGCGCGTGTCTCATGGGGGACCCTTATCAATGCTCTGAGGATATTAGGTAGAAACTGTAATTTAAGATTTACTTACTCTTAACTGGTTGATCTTTTACAGTTGATAATGATGAAGACCGACTGCTTGTGATATACAACGGTGGAATCGAAATGTGTTTTGAGGCATTGCATACATTACATTCCATGCACCATGAGGCTACCGCTTGCCATGTGTCGGGCGACTTGCAGGAGCTCCTTACCGAACTGGTTCTGCTTGTTTCAACACTGCGCCAAAGCACACGTATCGATAGCCCACCCAAGAAGCGTCAGCAACCATCGAGTCAGAATAATCTTGTGAAGGGTTTACCAGAGGCAGTAAAACGATTGGCGACATTCTTAAACACATACAATCCGCAAGAGATTTGCAATCTGTCCATAGATGTGCTGAAGGAACTTGTACGCAATACGAATTTGGATGTGACGAATATATTGGCGCCGATTTTCACCAATTGTCATCTATCAGCGCAGAATGCTCCGAATTCAGTTGGTCCACTAGGTCCTTACTTTCCGAGGCGTGGCACGAAAGCGCCGTGGCCATCGCTATCGAAAAACGCCCCCCGTCCACCCAGGCCTATGGTACAAATGAGCATACCACAGAATGAAATAATTCAGCGCGGAGTCGACAAAGAGTATGATGCGCGCTTGGATGCATTCTACAGGCCATATCATGATTTTCTGGATATTATGATGCGTATGGCTGTGAATACTAATCAATTGAATGAGTCTCTGGTGAAGTTAAGTTGTTTAGCGGCTATTGAGGCAGCACCACTGCACTTTAATCTCTTTCCAAAGTTCTGGGTGGGAATTTACAATAACAAAAGCACAAACAAGTGAGTATATATAGAGAAGATTTTGTAATTAAATTAAAATTTATTTTAGATTAGCCTAGGACTAAACCAACAGTCATATTCAGCCAGCTCTATATTTAGCTAACTCCGTCCAGTTTCGCATGCTAAGTTTTTTTTGAAGATTGTGACTGTGGTGTCGTCATCTTTATCCTCTGTGGGGCGTGAGTGCAAATCACGCGAATTATTATCTTTCGTTTGCTAACATGCGTGAGACTCCTTACCAAAGTTCACCTGTTGCAGTTATTTTATTCCCCGCCCTTTTATCACACTTTTTGGGTCGCATGGCTTAGACTGGATCTGCTAACTGATGTGTTAAGGGTCAAGGTCAAGATGAAGTTTGTTTGCTAGGACCGTTGTGACAGTTCAGGCTAATAAATGATGCCCCTACACTTTCCCGCCTTCCTTATGGCTGCCATGGAACCATACAAATATAGACCCCTCGCGACAATCATCCGAGAATATAATTGTGATTAGAAGCTTGACAATGACGCCGTTCGCATACGTTATAAAAATGTATGTACCATCAATTTGTGGGTAAATATAACACGCCCAACACGAACTGGCTGTGTGTGCCAAATATTAAGTTGACAAGAAAATTTTGGCGCTGTTCCTATTGGACTACTTCAAGTCCCTCATGTTCTTTATTCCACTTTCTTAAATCCGTGATCCTTATTCAAATAATGCAGGACAGGAAGCATTTCCCACATTTTGTGCTTTCTGAGTTTCAGCTCTGGCATAATGCCTCGCCGGCTCATACGAATTTATGCACACTTTTGGACAAAGTACAGCGGCTGTTCGTATCATCCAAAGAATTAGGTTCTGGTCCGGTGATATGAATCTTGAAGACGAAATTCGCTTGGCAGGCCTAGTCTAATTGATGATGATGTCCTGAGGATCGTTGCTGCAGAGGATCCACTTCTCACCGCTAGAAAGATTGCGAAAAGATGTGATATAACCAGCGTAGAAATCCATTTAAAGAAACTTGGATTTGTCTACAAGGGGTCAGGGTGGTTCCTCCATGAACTTAGCGAAAAAACGAATGAGAATGAGAAACTGCAGTTGGCAAATTCCTGTCCTCTAAACTCAGGACTTTCTTTAACGACAAAACTTTCTTGACAACCTAGTATATAGTTTATTTGTTATACACCTTTCCGCCAGTCTTATTTTGCAACTATATACTGAAGTGCAGACGTGCAGGAGAGACACTGTACGCCTATTATAGCAGTGAAAAAGTTTGAATGTATGCATTCCATATCTAACCCAACCATGTCTCTAATAAACAGCTCTATGTGAAAGCGGGTCAAAAATGTATGGACACAAACTCCATAGACGGCATTGTATTGGTCTCAAACTTCGAAAATCAGCCATATTGCCGTTGTCGTCCATCAAAGGTCTAGGAAACGAGGTCCTAGAATTTATCACATTATTATCATATATTTAAAGTTGATTGTCCTTCTTCTCTATCTCTCGATTCTGTCTAATTGGATAATTTCTTCCCACTCCGACTTTATTACTGCAGAACTAAAAATACGACATTTGTATCGTCATGGTTTCAAATCTCTGCGGCGCATAAATTTCGTGTTAATATTTTTTTATCATTATTAATTATATCAACAAATCGGCCATATGTAGAGAATTTTTTTTTTCTACTAAAGGGTGGGCCATCTGTCGGCTTCTTTTTAAAATTGCTATAAAAAAAATCCATTTAATATTTTTCATAGTTTTTTGCTTTATTGAAAAGAGTACACATTTAAATGGCTGCCGCGGCTGGTTTGGCAGTAGCCCTTCCTGTCAACCCAATTTTGCATTATTTTTTCGATGGTTCGGGACTTTATATCACGAATAGCTCGATCAATATAGCGCTTAAGTGCTTGAATCGTTTCTAGATTGTCAGTATAACATCAATCTTTAACGACAGTCAATCAGTCAATCAAATCGTAGGTCCGCGGAGGCCAAGCAACATCACCAAAACGACTGATTACACGATTATACTTAGTGCGCAAAAGAATGATTGTTAGACGGCTCGTGTGGCACGTAGAGCCGTCTTGCTGGAATCAGGTTCATTTTCCTCAGTTTATGAACAAAAAAAAACGTAGTTGCTATCTCCATATGCGGAGAGTTGAGATTCTCGCGCTTAGGGACACATTTTCCGCAAGCAACAGCAGTAATATTTTCGGCTGAGCGCCCAAGACGAACATAACTTGGATCTTTCTGCGGAGAAATGATACTGTGTTTCTGTCAATTGTTTGAGCGCGAAAGAGATATCAGTGTCAAAATGTCATGGAATTCAAAAAGAAACCATCAGATGGCCAACCCGTTGCTTTTACTTCTTTTCTTAATCCACCATCCATTTACTGTTGGTGCATAATTACATTTCGTTTCTTAGATATGTTGAGCTGCTAATAGGTAACCCGAACCTAGTTGAATACATTCATATTATCCTGAGAGACGAGCGGATATCATTGAATGATCAATATGTTAGAAATTTTTTGGAAATCTACTATCCCAAGGTATGCGATGCATCACTCTCTTGTCCCATACACTTTAAATCTTCTCATTTAATTTCAGATCAAAACGAGTCTTCCAATATCTCGTCTTTTGTACACAATCAGCTACTCTTTGCATGCAAAGATTGATCTAGACGAGTTATGTGGAGATTTGTTTGCGATTCGTGTCATAGCACAGACCACTGGTGTGCCAGCATCCGTCCGAAAACAACTAAGAGCATCACTTAAGGCAGTGCTAACAAAGAACTCATGTGATATTTCAGAAAATGGTAAACAAAACTAAAAGCTAATCGGTCGGTCATTGTAATAATTTCCTTTCCCGCACATAGATGACGTGCGGCCCAAAAAGAAGCTCAAGTTAATTCAGCAGAATTCAATGGAAGTTACCGAAATCGATGATGATGTGAAGAAGAACGACATACAAACTACAGATGACATTCTTCCCACAACGGCAGACGAAAAGATGACAAACGAAGAATCTCCTGCCACCAGCACGGCTGATAGCAGCACGACGAAAACATCAGATTCCACATCGATTCCTTCATCAAATACAACCGAAGAGGAAAAACCCCTCGACGAGAGCAACGACGCCGACGATGAAGATGACGATGAGGAGGTTAAAGAGCTTCGAAAACAAAAGGAACTCCTAAGGAAATCAGTCGAAGAGAAACTAGCCGAAGAACGCCTAAAGGAACAGCAACTGTTGCGCACTATTGAGAACTATATTAAATCAATACTCGATCTTATTCAAGACGAGGATATGTCGCAGGATGATGCATCCCCAGACAACAATCCCCCACCGGCAACAACATCATCGACCGCAAACATTGCTTCATGTAGTAACACTGACTCAAAGATAAACAGTGAATAGTGGGGGTGATCCCAGTAGTCCCTGGATCACTTTCCTATATCATTCTGTTGTATCGTCGAGTGTGTTTTCTGGATCCCTAAGAAAAAGAGCGCAACATTCTTTTTCTTATTTCTTAATATCTTTTTTTTTATAGCATTGATTCTTCATTGCACATTTTATGCTTTCGGTTTATGCATAATGTTAAGAGAAAAATGTATTATCGGTTAAATTATTTATTCATTAAAAAAAGATTTCATACATAATGTGGCTGGAATGAAGAATTCGTGTAGTATTGACGTATTTGTTAAATATATATATTTTTTTTTTCTTTATAGAAGCATCCCGTTTTATAGATAAATAAGCGAATTTACGAATGAGAGAGAGAGAGAGAGAGAGAGCGCGCGATATGTTATAATTTTATTCTTTACCATTTTTATAAATACACCTATTTTTTCTATAAAAAAAAAAAAAATACAAAAAAAAAAATAATGGAATTTTTTAACTCCAAGAAACTGCTTTTATGAAAAAAATAAAAATAAAAACATAAGTTGACCCGTACCTCTACGGATCAATTAGGAATGCACTTTTATGAAATTAATGAAAAGATAAAATTATTTAACAACATAATTATAGATGTTTTTATTATGTATAAAATGTAAGTAAGGAATAATAAAAAGATAAATTTATGTTAAATAATATCGTTTCACTACCCCTACCATCTCGTACTTGCCATCAAAAAACGCTGAAACCATCGACAGCGACATCAGCCCCTCGGAGCTAGACTCAGCATTAAACACATAAAAAGGCAAGACTCCAGCCAACGATAAAATATCATACCCTCCGTGAAAGCCCGACTTCTGAAATATTATAACTCAATTTTCCCTAGCAATATCCCCTAACCTAATTCTGACAAATCCCTAGCGAAATCCTACAGACACATCTCTCTTAATCCCTACTGCGTCAAAGTCCTCGACAAAATAATAGCCAACAGACTTGTTTCCCAAACCACCAGAGTGAACAAACTTCTCAGCAGGCATCAAATGAGATTCAAAAAAGGCAAATCCGTAACCGATTCTCTACTATTCCTAGATCATCATATTACTGACGCCCTATAAAAAAAAAACACCTTTCTCTTATCTTCATTGACTATCGATCAACTTAAAACTTGGAGAGTAGGACCCAATATCGTCAGATATATATATTTATTCGGTTCAGATATATACATATATTACCTCGGTTCGTATTGAAAACGCCTTATCGTCTTCCTTACCTGTAAGGCTCTCCCTTATTCGTTCCCCTCTTCCTTATAGACTTCAATAAGCTCTCCAACATCCTATACCTCCATAAGGAAATAAAAATCTGCGCATACTCGTATGCTGACACATATCACAATAATCAAAAAATTAAACATTAAAAAAAGTACCTCCCTCAACATTGACCTTAACTCCACCTTCAAAGACATACTATCCTGATGCGAATACTCCGGAGTCAAATCATCCTTAGTAAAAAGCAAACACTGCCGAAAACACAAATGCTCCTGCAATATTCTATCAAGTAATATCCATATTAGAAATATCCTAGGCATTGTATTCCAAAAAAAAAATTACAAATGGAACGCGCACATCGAATATATCCGCTCAGCCCTGGAAAAAAAGCTAAATATAATAAAACCCCAACAAAATTGAATTGTAACCCATACACCCTAACTTCAATCGCCCAATCTATAATAGTCACCAAAATAGAATACGGTCTTGTTTCTTTACGGATATTCCGCCAAATCCCATCTAAACAAAATCAAAACCATATATAACGCTGCTCTAAGAAAAGCTCTCAACGCTTACCGAACAACATCCATTAGCCACCTCTGTCCAAAGCGAAAATGCAAACGATTGAAAGCCCACCCCTACCAATCCACTCTAAAGCTATACAAACCCACTTTATTCTACAAAGATATAAAGGGTGGTTAAGTTTTAAGGGCCGATGTTGATTTTGAATAAAACACAAATTATTTAGGAAATTACTGTCATTTCTTTTTATTATGATAATATTGGTATGGTTCAATTATGTATGGAACAAAATATCGGCCAAATGGCCGCCGCGACCTCGGCGGCACACCTCCATCCGATGGTCCAAATTTTCGATGACGCTGAGGCATAATTGAGGTTCTATGCCGTTAATGTGCCGAATTATCTCATCCTTTAGCTCTTGAATTGTTGCTGGCTTATCGACGTACACCTTTTCTTTCAAATAACCCCAAAGAAAGAAGTCCAACGGTGTCAAATCACATGATCTTGGCGGCCAATTGACATCGCCACCACGTGAGATAACACGGCCATTGAATTTGTCGCGCAAAAGAGCCATTGTTTCGTTAGCTGTGTGGCAAGTGGCACCATCCTGTTGAAACCATATATCATCCACATCCATATCTTCCAATTCGGGCCATAAAAAGTCATCTCACGATAGCGAACACCATTCACAGTAACTGCCTGACCGGCCTCATTTTGGAAAAAATACGGCCCGATGATGCCGCCAGCCCATAAACCGCACCAAACAGTCACTCTTTGTGGGTGCATTGGTTTTTCGACAATCACTCTTGGATTATCATTCGCCCAAATGCGGCAATTCTGCTTATTGACGAATCCACCGAGGTGAAAATGTGCCTCATCACTGAAGATGATTTTCTTCGAAAATTGATCATCCACTGTTGCCATTTCTTGCCACCATTGTGACCATTGACGACGCTTGAAATGGTCAAGAGGCTTTAGTTCTTGAGTCAATTGCACCTTGTAAGCGCGTAAATGCAAGTCTTTATGCATAATGTTCATCAACGACGAGCGTGAGAGGTGCAATTGTTGGGCACGACGACGAGTTGAGGTGGACGGCTCTTCAGCCACACTATCGCGAACAGCCGCAATATTTTCTGCTGTACGAGATGTACGAGCATGCACTGGTGTTTTCACATCTCCTACAGACCCGGATTGCACAAATTTTTACCGAAAGAATCACGAAATGCACGATATGCATTTTGATTTGAACGCCCATTTTCATAATAAGCCTGAATAAGTTTAACGCGTTGCTCGATTGTGTATCTTTCCATGGTTCAAATTGAGTTAGTCTGAAATTGAGAAATGTCAAATGAAATGCAGAAAAAAACTTGACGTTTAGGTGTGGTTCACATTCAACATCGGTCCTTAAAATTTAACCACCCTTTACATACCTCTATATGAAATATTAAGAAACCCAAATAAAGGAAAAAAAACCCTGTCTTCTATCGAACGTTCCACAGCCCTCTGTAATGAAATCAACATTCCTCACAAACTCATTCAACTTAGCCCTCCTTCTCCCCACCCTGGCTCTCCCAACATTCCTGCGTTATCTCATCTCTAAGAACCCATAGCTCATACCCCCCGGAAATATTCCGAGCCCGTTTCCTTAAAGTCAAAAATAACTTAAGCGATTACTCCTTCATCTGCACAGACAGCTCCAAAGTAGGAGATAACGTGGGCTTCAGTGTCACTTCTGAAAGTGAGACGATTTCCTTCTTTTTATTCCCTACGTACAGCTCTATATCCACTGCCGAAATAAATGCCATTGTAAAAGCTTTGCAATACACAAAAATTTTGCCATCTGCACTGACTCTCTGTCATCTATCGATGCAATTCTCAACATCAATAACCAAACCTATTACGATTCCCTAATCCGTAACCATCTCTACCTCCGAACCCCCAATATTAAACTAATATGGATCCCAGGTCACACCCAGATAGCGGGCAACCAATCGCCGACAAAACCGCCAAAGACACACTTAGAACCCCATCCTTTTTCTCCATCAACTTTAACCCACAAGACTTTAACAAGTTTATTATAAAACAGGACCCTCAATAAAAACTAATTGTCCGTCAAAGAGAGAACCTTCTAGAATGTCCCGTATCAAAGTAACTAAAATAATTAGACTTAGGCTCGGTCACACCAAACTCATCCACGAGCGCTACTCGTACATAAACAAAAACAAATCAACTCAGTGCACCTACTATAACCAATCACTAATCAGTGTCCACCATATCCTCTACGAAACCTTCCACAACCATAGACACAGATTTCTTCCCCAAAACAATCCCAAAGATGTTCTCAAAATATCTAATTTATACAACCTAATCTAAATTTATGAATCTACATAGCCGAAGGCCTTCAATGCTCTGGCTATCTAGCTAACTAATAATTTTAACTATAAGTTAGTTTTTGAGTAATAATAATAACAATAATAATATTGTTTCACTCGGGATGTGTGCATACAAATATTTAGAATAGGGGTAAGGGAAAAGCCCTATTTAATAGCAGACACCTTTCGATACAACAAGAAAACTAGCGGAACTCCTGAACCCTGCAGACCTACTATCAATTAGAAATATTAAGAGTGCAGCCGCTTATCATATCAAATTTAATGACATTTAACACAATAATAAACTGTGAAAACGGCATTATATGGTCCTGACACCGAATGCCTTCTGGGGATAGACTTTATAAATTGACTTTGTAAACTTCTTCATATTAAATAAATAAATATAAAGGGGACAACTTTAACGAACCGGTTCGTTACTGCATCACAAATAAGAACAGATATTATGGAAACCACCGAAATACATATCTCTGTGATAACAGTTCAAAGATGGCTTAACGAAGTAGTTTTGTTTGCCTCTCGAATAGCAAGAAAAAACACTCCTTACGCCTAGTATAAAAAAATGTCGTATAGAACCCGAGATGACTGGCAATAGGTTATATTCTTAGATGAGTCCAAATTCAGCCTGGAATTTTGAAACGAAAAGACCACAGTTCGACGTCGATTTAGAGGACGGTTGAAGGAAGAATGTGTAGCAGCTCGTCCGAAAAGGTCCAAAGTGTCATGATTTGGGGAATCATAACAGCTGGTGGAGTTGGCACTCTTTTGATAGTGGATGGATCGATAAATACTGTAAAATACAAAATGGTCATAGAAAATGGAGTGGTTAGAGGAAGTGATCCAGTATACACGGGTGTTGTGTTTCAGAACGATTCCACACCTTGTCATCGTGCTAAGACCGTAAGTAAATCATGAAGAGGGTTGAAGCCCTTATAAAGGCGGTCACACGTCATATTAGAATGGGATTTTTTTGTTTTGTAATTTTTACAGAACCAACAAATTAATGTTAAATCTATATACTTTGTAAGTAATAACACAATAAAACACACAGACCATAAATTAATTTTAATAATACGACCCTAGTATCGGTTTTTCTGGTTGAATCACTTAAGATTGGTCTACCTGTTACGAATAAAAACGAGATAGCTCTACCCTTACAACACCACAGTGAGCAGAACAGATCAAAGTCGAAATTGCCGCATCCGAGGGCTTTTTTTTGCATGTTAGGGTACTGTATTATATACTCACATTTACTTAGGCCTCTTTGGAATTTAAAAGATTTTGATATACGAGGGTGGATTGAAAAGTTCACTGCCTGACCAAGAAGCCCTTACACCAGTTTTAAAAAAATGTTTCCTCAAGGCCTTAAAAAAATAAGTTTACTGCAGCTTCGACCAAATGTTTTTTTTTTTAGGTTGGTGGACAGATGAAAGTCACATGGAGTCATTTAAGGTAGTAATTCAAACCCACAGACGCGACGTGTGTGCTTATGCATTGCCCTAGTGAAATAAAACTTTTTCCTTAACATTCCTGGACGCTTTTTTTTATTTTATCTCGCAGCCGACGCAAAAGACCGCAGTAGTAGTCGTAGTTAATTGTTTGACCTTTGACAAGGTAATCAAGCTTTGCCATTGATGCCATTACCTTATCCGCCTTTGGCATTAGCTTTCTTCGGAGTTGGTGATCCAAATCTTATTCACTCTATTGGTTGTTGTTTGGTGTTAGGGGAGACCTGCGTTCACCACTACAACCCAGGTCCCATCCATCTTCACAAATCTGGCCAAAATATTTTCTCGATTGGTTTGAAACAGCTTCAAACACTATGGAGACATCGTAACTCTATAGCGTTTTTTTTTGTTCAACTAAAAGCAGTTTTGGAACCCATCTTGCAGAAAGCACCGAGAACCCAAGTTCATTTTGATGATTCTTTGGGTACGTCCATACGAAAGCTGCCTCCCTTATATTCAATCTCCAGTCTCCCATGATCAGATCACAATGTTTTCCTTTGCAGTTGAGGTTCATGGTGTTCCACAGAGTGGGTCGTCTTCAGCTTTATCTTGTTCACGATTGAATTGGGGTAGATTCCCCTAAAGTTGCCACCATATCTTCATGCTTCGGAGTAAAACTTTTTTTTAAACAGAATTTATCTTCTGTAAGCCTAATTAGTTGCAGCAACTTTTGTTCCAATTTGACAATCTGAAAAAGATTACTACTCTTTACCTGGGGAATTATTATGTTTAAACATTCTCGTTACCTACATATCGTTACGATAACATTGCGATTAAGTGTTACGATATCAGGCACATCTATGATTATGGCTACGATAATAGTATGCCATTCCACACCTCACAGCATGTCGTTGAGGGTTAATTTTCCCCAGCTATCTTTTGTGTTTGTGATGTGGTTGTTTAGAAAATGTAATGAAAATAATATGAAAATAGTTGGTGTTTTATTAATTTACGGACCTAAATTAACAAGTAGGCAGCTTGATATGTGGTTTCTTTTTTGCAAACCAAAATATTGCGAAGAACGGTCATATACTATACCAAGTAAGAAGAATAACCTGCTTTCTTCTTTTTCTTCATTTGTTAATTCAAATAGTATATGTATATTTCGGGCAGAGAATATTCTCTCTCGCACATAATGTTTTTGTAATTCATCATATGTAAATTCTTTCCGCTAGAAACCGTAGAGTTGCCACAATTTCAACACATTTGGGATGTATGTTGACTTGGAATTTAAATGCATCTTTATTCAGCTGAAATATTTGTTTAAAACTTTTTCTTTTTGTCAACCGGGAAACATAAAATATGATAGATGCATCCCTGGGGCTTACTCTGTGTTTCGATTCGATAGTCAAAATGTTCGAAAGCGGATGATTAGCACTTAGTAATTCGAAAACATTCGAGAATCGAGCAACATTTTGTTGCCGACAACAATTCTTTCGGAAAAATATCACTGTAATTCGAAAGCTAGTGTCAAAGTCACTCGAATTTCGGATATTTCATTCGTTAAGTGTTTTAATTATGAATTCATTTGTTTTTCTTTGAAAGTGGTTATTAAAAGATGTCAGTACAAATTTAATTTTCTGCGGGTTTAATTACTATGAAGCTATGTCAAATTTGTATACTGAAGGACCTCAAATGAATGATGGAAATTCTCGTTGACTGCCAAGGAGCTGCTAGTCATTTTATTAAATTGTTAATCATTCACATGAACACATCGCTTAAAAGAAGAATGAAGATTATAACACAATCAATTCAAACTAATCTTTTTTTTTTAATTTTTAACGGCAATGTGAATCAAGAACATTTCTAACAAATATGCAACACACTGTACGCTTCATCTCTGCCGACGTTAGTCACTGACATTTCAGAGCGCGAGACTCGCAACAGAATTTGTGTAAAGATGTTAAGCAATATATTGCATTCAATTCGAAAGCGTTTAGACAGTATCAAATCAAATAAGAATCGAAAAACACTTTCGAATAGTTTTTAAATTCGAAACGGAATTCTTCTTTTTTGACACATGCCAATAAAGTCGAAGTTAGTTGCGCTTCTAAAAAGCATGGGTTTTTGCTTTTCAGCTAGCAACATTCGCTTAATCGTTCTCGTTACATACGATTACAAATATTATAAGTCGTAGGTATCGTTATTTGGAAATCGTTTCTTGTCTCGTAATCATAATAAAACTCTTGATTTCCGTTGTCGTTTTATTTGTCACGTTGTGCTGCCAACTTTCAGTACCTGCCTTGTCGTACAATTGGCACGCATAATTACGAAAACCATTTCAGAAACCGCCAGAAATTACAGTGGTCGATATATCGATAAGGAATAAGACTCAACGTTATTTAAAAATAATCATATTTTTATTAATTCTTTCTTACTTTATTTACAAAAAAAAGACTATTTGTATTGAAATCCAATCATAAAAGTCAAATAGAAAGAGATAATTACGAATATACGTTTTAATACATGACCAAAGGCAATTGAACAGAAAAGACAAAAATAAACGAATACATAATTATTGGTATTTGCAAGTTTTAATCCTAATCAAGTTTCCTGGACTATTACATCCATCTTTATTATATATAATAAAGATAATTAATTTCATTTTCATAAATTCTGAAAATCTGGGATAGAGTGAATGCACTCATTTAACCCATCGCAGAATCGAAGCCAAACGATTTGCTGCACTTGTCATTAAGCCCTCAGCTATACTAGTTGTCTGTTGGCTTGGTGGCAGCATGTTTGGTGGCGCTATTTCTTGAGTTGGCAAACTAGATACTGCTTCCCAATCTAAACGCAAAGAGTTTTCATCTAAAAGAAACGAAGAAAATCAAATAAAATTGTTTGTTGAAGCACATTTTCTTCTTTTTAGCTTACCTTCAGATTCCGATTCAGTACCCGTTTCAATGCCAACTAGCAGTGAATCTACGGACTTCATCAATGGAGCATATGCAACCTCATTTGGGCCATATCGTCCAAGTTCACTTTTATCAGAATCCAATGTGGCTATTATATTCTCAAGAGTGTGGTTCTCGTTTAAAAGTCGCAGCTTAACACGCTGTGTGTATGCCAGGTACATAATGTTTGTGTTTAAACGGGAGACCTTGCGCATGAACTGCTCCTCATTCAGTTTCTTACAAAAATCCCTGCGAATAGTAAAATGAGTAATTGTAACAAATATGAACGAAAGAGTTTTATTGACAAAATATTTTAACTACAAACGAAAATTAAAAAAAAAAAAAAAACATTGGAAGCCTAATTACATAGTACACATCGTTGGTTAGTGTTTTGTGTAACTGTGGAGGGCTACTTACGAAAAGTTTCACATCATCGGCATACATATGAATGGAATAATATTTAATAACTTGAGGCAGTTCATTTATATAGACTCTGAAGAGAACACATCACAGAATTGAGCCCTGAGGTCCTCCACATTACATTATTGGGAATTAAACAGTTTTGATTTGCACTTGAGGTGAAGCAGTAGTAGTTTTTACACTTAGAACATAAAATCGGTTCTACAGTGTTAAATGGCTTCTAGTAAAGTTAAAACGTTACTTCTTTCTTTTCCCTAGCTTTTCTAATTTCATTCACAACAGACAGAATATCATTCTTACAACTTCGATTAAGTCTAAAGCATGAGCATTGCTTAACATATTTTTATTGTTTAGATATTTTTACAATTGTTTTAGAACAACGTTCTCGTATATTTTCGATATAAATGGTAAGAACTGCCATTTTGCTTTAAGATTGAGATCCGACATAAGGAATTTTTAAGATTCCAAACACCGAGTCCGATTAGTGTTACAAAACCCCTCATTCTATTGAATGAAAATGTGTCATTCTTTAGGTCCTCCTTATGGTTTACAATCTACAAAAAGATTCTTTCAAATCTGTTCATTCTGACAGAAGTGACACGAGTGTTTCGAAAAACGCTACTCGGATTAACACCAGAACCAACATGGATTGAGCTCCACTTCAGCAGAATAGTTTGCAATAATAATCATTCAAATCTGTGCATTTTTACATAAGTTACCAATGCAGAAATTTAACAAAACTAACCGTACTTTCAAAACCGCTATCCCGACTAACACCAATCGAGTCTCGTCGTTAAGCTCTGGAATCATCTGGGGGTCATTGGCATACACCTACTGTTTCATATAACCCCATTCGGGGTTGATGGTGTATGCCAATGACCCCCAAACGATTCCAGTGCTAAAGGACGAGATGCGCCGCAAAGGGCAGAAAATGAATGAATGCAGAAATCTGCAAGGCAAGCCGTGGCGCCCATTTGGTCGATGTGATATTTCATGTTTAATGTCAGTAGGCTTGTTTGATGAGCGCATTAGGGCGCTCTGCTGGGCACTGGTTTCGCACTAATGTGTGTAACGTGTCGTGTGTTCGCTTGTGCTGCACTAAATTCGCCCTGACTTTTGCAGCACTGCGTTCGATGTGTGCACTGGGGGCGCACTGAACTCACCCTAGGTATTTTCTAGGGCCAAGAAAAATTCGCTGTCAAAAAACTTGATTTATGGCTGTAATATTGTGTTTAAGACCAAATACTTTACGTTGCATTGGAAAATATTAATAAAAATGTTTAAATATGAGATGCAAACATATAAATCGCTTCATTTGTTAAAATGAAAGAATGGCAGCTTTCAGAGCAATATATTTGTGTTCGATGTAAAATAGAATTTCTGGGGTTGCTGTGGGATTTTTTATACCCATGAAAATGCACTGACACTATCCAGGGTGCACTGGTGCTGGGGATATCGAACATACCATTATATTAACATAAAAATATCAGCAGTTTGTCAAAAACTAATGCAATTTATTTGAAATTTAAATTGTAACCTCCATTTGAATGAACCTATATATTCTGATAAGCGGACACGGACACTACATTGTTACACTAACCCACGCCTCCTGAGGTCTGTACCCATCTTCCGTCTCAATTTTCATCGCACCAATTATGGTTGTAACGACCCAATGTCTAGAATGTTACGTTTGGCCAACACACACAGCTCTTTTGATTTTCACTGCAGCAGATTTGCACTTAGAAATGCCCTCCAGAATTCCACTTACACTCCCCCACCCTAAAAACTTTAGTTTTAGTTTTAAGTTTAGTTTTTAAGTACTTAGCCTTAGTCTTAGTTTAGTAATAGTCTAGTTTTAGTGTAGTTATTAAGTTCTGCTTGAATTAAGTTAAATAAATAAATACACATTCTGTACGAAAAACTGCAATAAACGGATGCGAAACTCTAATAAACGGACAATAATTGGCCAACATGTGGGAGCCGTAGCTCAGTGGTTAAGTGCGCGATCCCTGAGCGGAAAATTCAAGGATCAAATTCGAGAAAACACACCAAAAAAATGTTTTTTTTATGGCCCCACCACTCGCGTACGTCTGACAAACATCCGAGATTAAAATCGTCATGAGGAGCTCCTCTCAATCGGAAACGGCGCACAATCGGAAATGGCTGCGAGAAGCTAGGCCAGGCCCTGTATGTATATTAATTTATTTTTAATTGGCAAAAGTATCTCGCAACACTTTCGGAACGGAACGTTCAAATAAGATCGATGGTTCCCCATTTTATATGTTTACTTCATTTCAGTTGTTTTATTTTTTCCTTGTTTTATTTTTTTCAAAAAACATTTTATTACATTTAATTCCCTTTTTTTAACGGGACAACAAAATTGGGGCTGTGAGTGTTATGGGAGCCTGCATGTAATTCGATTCATTCATACCTCTATGGAAACTATGCCTAAAAATGGACTGAACCCAATATAAAGGGTGTCACTTCTCAGCACAGGAACCAAGCTACGACTGTTCCGCTCCAACGTAGAATCAGTACTGCTATATGGATACAGTACTAGAAAGGTGCATACCGCTAACAGACCAATCGTATCTCAAACGAACAACTTTATCAGAGAACGGGTCAAGGTCCTATAGACATTACTATACGACGGAGAAAGTGGCAGTGGATTGGACACACCCTACGGCGCGAAAACAACTCCATTGCGAAATATGTCATGCAGTGTACCTGACTCAGAGCAAGAACTGCGGGCCGCCCTAATTAAACTCTTTGAACGCTCAAACGCGTTGAAGAACTGCGACCAAAATGGCTTTCTTGAATCCCTATGTCCCACGAGGGGTGAAAGTATTTAGCTCTCTTCTCATTATTGGACTAATAAACTTTAGAAGTGATACAGAAAATTTATTAAAAAGAAAATATTCAATACATACCCATATGCGAGCTTGAACGGCAATCGTACGTTCAAGTAGAAGCTCAGTAGATTCGTCAGCTGCGTTGTGTACGTAAGCCCCCCAGCAATACGAAATGCAGCTACTCTACTGGGGGAAATCTCATTGCTGTCCGATTTTGGAACATCGTCCTTATTCTCAGTCAACCAGTCCAAGTACGCCGAATAGTCCCCGTTAGCTGGCAGTGATGGGGCTACAATGCGATACTGCATTTCACTAATGCCACTTCCATGGAAAACCCATTTGCCCCGTATATAGGATGTGTTCTTTGCATCGGCCAGGGCGGCAATAGTGTTTGAATCCTCGGCGACCGTTGCAAGTGCTCCGCCTTGGTGCAGAACCACTGCCCGTTCACGTATCTCATCCTTCAGTACAACCTCGGATATCGGAAATATATACTCAACCAATTTCTGGATATCAACGCATGATATCTTCTTCAAATTCTCCAACAAATCATTGTTCTTGTCTCGTAGCTTGTTAATCTTCTCAGTGCGATCGAGTACATAGTCCTCGAGCTCCTTCACCTTAATCGGGTACTTTGGTAGATGCTTGTTCTTCTCTTCATTGGCTTTCTTCAGCTCATCTCTTTCTTCTGTCTTCTTATTAATTTGACCGCGCTTATTAGCAATTAACTGTTCAAGCAATGTTATCCGCTCCTTCTTCCGCTTAATCTCAAACTGCATATTCTCAGAAGCTTTTTGCTCCTTAATGAGACGCTCATAGCGATTACTGTAAACCTTCAGGCTGGCTTGAATCTTAAGGTATTTCTGTTGTTTTTGGGCCAAACTGTAAATTTACAAATTTTAAAAATTATTGTCCAACTAGTGAGTCATATCTCAGTTATTGGAAATTGTTAACAACAAACCTTTCTTCAAAGTGATGCGAGGAATGTACGAAATCTCCCTTTTGAATGCAACTGCGACAGTGGAATCGTTTCTGTAACGTTGCACACAACGGACACTTAAGTCGGAAATTACCGTTGCTTTGGCTATCCTCATCGCAGCCATCATTCGATGATGATACACGAAAATTTTCTGGAGCTTTACTGCTGCTCTCATCTGAATCGCTGCTGTTGTTGCTGGATGCCATAACATGTCTCCAATGCAGTCCTCCTCTGGTGCTTAAATCTATTTAAACATTATTTATTCTTAGTCTCAATGTGTGAAGGAAGTCTTATAGTGGGACAAACTTAATTTTTACACAATAAATTAGTAAAATTCAAAACAAAAAACAGCTATTCTTCGCATTTACCACACAGTTGTGCAAAATAATGAAAAACTTTGACAGTCGATTTGACACTATTGTGATATCAGCTGGCAACTTGTGGGGAATTTTTTCTAGCAGTTTACAGTTTTGAGATTTTTCTTGCTCTTAAAGGACAGATTACATTGAGTAGTAGGGCAGGTACTTTCAAAATGTGAACAAAATCGTTTGAGTTGTTTTCGAGAAAATCAATTTGTTTTTACCGTTGATTTTAGGGTTAAAATAAATGGATCATGAATCCCAGAGTTGACGTTTGATTTTCTTCCAGGCAATTAAAACCTGTGACAGACCAAAATGTATGGGGATTAACTTTCGTTCCCGCTTAACATTAATCGCGATCGGCAATTTATAGACTGAAACAGGAGTAGCGTGGAATGCACTCATACCAACGATAGCACTTTGACTGCGATAGGAATAGATTCATTTCGTTTTAAATGATGTCTGTTGTGTTTATAGAATTCTTTTGAACTCACGCTTTGAATTTCATCGGTAAATATACGCAATCAACGCATTCATTGGCAAATAATAGGCGAATTCCATTATTTCAATTAAATATTCCAAATTTGCTAAAATATGTATATATTTTTTTAAATTATTCCTGCCCACATTCATAGGTAAGTATTAGATTTACGGAGAATGATCTTTAGAAGCAAACTGGAATTAACCTTTCAATGTGTTACTAAACTGCAATCGAAAATTTGAATATAAATGTTTGTTTTAAATAAATATGTAATGGATGAAACTTCTTGTTCCAGCACAGTAATGTCATATCAGTTTTTTCAGTATCATCTGCAGCAAAAAAAAAAAACAAATTTAGCCGACATTAAGCTCCAATTTTCTTTTTTTTTCATTTTTGTCCTATAAGGAGATATATTATTTTAATTGTCAAATGGGCGTCCAATGCTTTAGCTACGTTATTATTTTTTTAAATTGTACTTCATTCATAATGTGTTGAAATTATAAACACATTTTACTTGTACATCCGATTGTAATGTACCAAGATAGACTGTTTAAAAGAAAAGATTAATTTTTTTTTTGTCAAATATTTACATAATATTTCATTTGTAATGTGGGAACTATTGCGCTTATTCACATTCATCAATAATTTTGACAACGGAAAATAGAATTGTAAGGAATTTCGAAGGAATTGCTTATGCATAAAAATGTACATATATGTATGTTGACTGAAATTAGTTTCAATGTTGAAGGTAACTTGGAGTTAAGCAAAATGTTAAATTTTCTCAAAAGAAAGTACGATATTTACTAATACCTAAAGTGATCTGCTCCATTACAATAAATCAAATCTACTCGCATTTTTCCAAATCTACTCCGGTCCCATTTTCCAAGCCAGATCTGCAGGTCGTTCTGTGAACCGGCTTAGTAGTCCTAAGAAAATTATACAACGCGCTCATCTCGTTTGGAGCTAAAGACCCCGGACCCATAGAATCCGTCGACTTCGTTCTATTAAAGGTCGACGGTGACGTTCACGTACTGCGTACCTTCGTTAACAGATTGAAATGCCAACCGATTTTCAACGGCGATGACAGTTTCTCTTCCCTCTCAATGCTTCCTTCAGTGAAAGCGCTTACTCTCAATTTGCCGATTGCCAACGAATCAACGGACTAAAAAAGTAAAAAGTAAACCTACTTTATCCGTCGAAGTTCATACATGCGTCGGTTATGGGCCACCTTCCATAATACGCGTATTCTATCTATGTGTCAGTTAAAACGACACAGCAACACATCAACGAATTCTATGGTCGGGGCCTTAAGTCATATGTGACATAACTGACTTCTGATCGCGATCAGTGAATTTATCGCAATTTACCATTTTGATCTGTCATGGCTAAACCGCAAAATAATTTATATTCACTTCTGAAAAGAACAATGTACGAAAGGGAAAAATCGCTTTTATTATGAATTTTTCAAGAATGTATTACTTAAGACTGGATTTTTAAATATAACCTTTCAGTCGGTTGAAATTAAAGCTCTAAATCAACTTTCACTCATGATCCGCACTTGTTTATATACTTATATCTTACGTATCCCAGGACTTTCTTTTCTAAATCGTTCATAATTAAAATTGGACAGAGCTCATTTTTTCAATTCATTTTCGATCATCTATTTCCAATGAACATAAACAGAAAAGTACAACTTCACGTTTAAATTCATAAACGTCAAATTTCCTGCGCTGCTAGAAGTTGAGATAAAGTAAACATCATCATTCGCAAAAAGGATGCTTCCAATCCATTCCGTCCTATCAGTTCGTTCCAGCAAAAGTGCTGCACAGAATGCTTCCGACTCGATCCGGCATTTTGCCATTGTTCAAAACAAGCAAAAAACAGAACACTTTATGAACATATATCCTCCAATTCTAACAAATAGCAAATTTATAGGCTATGCTTTCGGACCTATCTAACAAGGTCGATCTTTCTGATCTGTACTATTATGTTCTACTCTGTCCTTTCGCTTTAGAATTTTGAAAGAGTATATTCCAGTGAATGCAATTTGATGAACAAATTTTATATACAAGTACTTGTAGCACATCTGTTGAATTGTTGATCTTTTTACCCGATAAAAGCAAGTATTTTTTTGCATCACTTGAATAAGACCAGTATCAATTTATACAATTTCGAAAGAAATTTCTTAAATAATTTTGATAGCAGTTAGAACAGAAATAATATACTCTTTCAATGTTCCAAAGCGGAAGGTTCTAAACGCAAGTTATTGTCCTAAAACCGCAAAACAAATTCAAACAAAAATTGGCCTTGTTCAAGTCACGCGAAGTGTATGTATTGTATATATATAAATGAATCTGCAAACTTTGCAAAAGGCACTTTAACAAACTATGGAGACAAAACTAAAACTGTCTCTATTCACTGTACGAAGTACGCAGTACACTATTAAAAAGCAAAATAATTTTGCGCAAAAAAAGAACAGTGCATTTTGGAAAACATATTCACTTAACCAAACAAAAAATAAAAACTTACATAAAAAGGATTCTTTGGAACTACCACTGCTATTTGTCATAATGCGCAAATATTTAAACAAATTAATAAAAAAAAAAAACTTGTAATGCTTCTGTTTTACTACAACTGAACACTGCTGACTACACAGCTTAACGTTTTATAAACTACTGCTTTCGATTATTCTTCTCCGACTTACAAAACCATCCTGCGCCACCTAGAAATACAACTCCTTGATCATAGAATTCGAATATTACAATATCCATTCAACTTGCTTGTACCTAAATACATAATTACCTTAATTACCTCGATTCGTAGGAACTCATTTGTCCCTGATTTTGTTGTTTTGGTTGTTCCACTATTTACTAATTACGTAAATTAGTTTGATTTGTTTGTTTTAGCAATTTTTGGCCGATTGATTTCATTTACCGTTCAGTTATATTTTGTTTAAAAAATTGTAAACCATTGAACGTTAGTTAGACTCAATATTTATAAAAACCGTAAGATGACAATTCAGTTTGTGGTGAGTTTTGTCCTATAGTAATGGATCTGTGGTGACTGTTTTAATATTGGATTATCCTCGTTTGTTAAATAGAAATGTAGAGGAGGATGAACGATCGAATTGAAATTGAATGAAAGATAATACGAGAGGTGCTGACACGAGTTGAAAATTACTCTGTGTATTTTCATTTCTTTATGTTCTTTTCTTATCTTGCAATTGTCGAAAATAGAATCTTCGAGCACACATCGAGTGTTTAAGTACGAGAGGAACATTCGAAAATGGAATTGGAATGGTTGCATGAAGGCGAGGTACACAGGTACACGATAAGAAGGGATAAATGTGTTAGAGTTAGGAAATAATATAGAACACCTTCCACTTCGCCAGCCAATAAAAGTTACCTAACGAATCCTGCAGAGAGCAAAACAAGTAGAATGAAATTGAGGGAACAATAAGTGTTTAAGATAAATAAACAATTTGTTCCGTTTTAACAACAAAACGAGAAAACATAAAATAGAAAAAGCAGGTGAATTTATTTATAATATTTTATAACTATTATAACAATAAGTAAAAATTCAAAAGTGAATTTATTTATAATATTTTATAATTATTATAACAATAAGTAACTAAGAATAAGTAAAGTAAGAGAAACGCAAGCAAACAAACGAAAACGGATTCAACACTTCTTATATATCTATGCATAGATATTTTTACGTTACGGAGTAAAGTTTCTGATAAATTGCTGTTTTCTAAAATGTCTTTTTGTAACTCTATTGTAACTCAGGTTGCAAAAAACCTTGGCAAATATTAGATTTGTTCCGCTTTATTGACGACTCCGATGCGACTCTGAAACAATAATTTCTTAAAGTTACAAATACCTAACGTAATACTTCCGATCCGATCCACTGTGGTATTTCCGGTAATTCTAAATTTCTATACACCCTGTATTACAATATATATACAACCCAACAGAAGGCTGATACAATGAACAGGTCGAATTTGAAAGAGAAAGAATATGTTCAACTTTTTGAGATAGTTCTGATATTTTCTGGAAAACGTCACAAACCATTTTAATAAAAATCGATTTAGGAGGTAATAATAGTGTTTGGCAAAAAACGGAATATCTATTATATTCAGTTATATGTTGAATTTCACATCCAATATGCTTGGCTTGTACCTATTTAGCTTAAGAAAATAAAATAAAATTCTGACCTATTGCTATTAAAATAATCATATACATATATGACGTTTGCTTGATTAATTATTTAATTATTTTTATTAATTCGTAATAATTATTAATACGGAAATGATTCTCTATTAGTCGAAATTCTCTCTAACTGAAATTTTGTCTGTGTCCCATGCGAATTTGACTTAGGATGTAATAAAATTGGACTACTCGTTGAATGAAATAAAGTGTAAAGCATTATCTAATCCTTTTTCTAATTATTATTTTTATTTCTGTTTTTATACTGCAAATGAGTGGAAAATATCGGCAGTTGATTTTTTTTCGCTATCCGACGAAATATCATACATATCAATTTCTCTTCTAAAACCCGTGACAGTCGAACATGGTTAATCCCACTTAACGCACTGATAGCGATCAGAAGTCGGTTTGACTTAGCTCCAAATGAGATGACAGCATTGTGGAACTGGACTAAGTTTAAGCGAACTCGTTTTCGATTTGATTTAAGTCCTAGTAAATTATAGTTTCTTCTACTATTCAATAAAGCCTAATTACTACATTACTACAGATAATGTATCTGAGATTATAAATGTTTGCTTAGCTCCAAACTGCCTGCAAAATTGAAACCAATTTCAGTCAATACTAATTTGTGTAGGCCTATGTATAATCATTGAATATATTTTTGTACTAAAAATTTCTTCACATCCCTTACAATTTAAGTTTCTGCTGTCAAAATGATTAATGATTGAAATTACAAAATATTATGCTTTTGACAAAAAAAAGACAGGAATCTATTGTTTTTAGCTATCTATCATTCGTTTTTATGCAGGAATAATTCAATTTTGACAGTGCAACTGTGAAAATCTAATTAAAATCAACAGTTGAAGAATAAAGAAAAATAATACTTTACGTGACTGAGGCAATGAACACCCAATTGACCATCACAATGATATATTTACATATGTACCTCCTGAAGCATACTCTCAACCACGACTAATCAAAAATGAAAGAACAAGTATGAAACTTAGTGCTGTGTAAATGTGAAATTATTCTTTTGGCTGCTGATGATGCTGAATGAATTGAAATTCTCTCACGTGTGACATTACTGTGTCCGGACAAGAAGGTTCATTAAGACAAATCAGAATTCGAAACACCATAATCCTATTATTCTTCATATTTCTGATAGAAATTTATTAACGTATTGAAAAGTTAATAATAGTTTGTCTCAGCGCTGACTATCCAGTATATATGAATTGAAATTATTAATGAAAATAATGGAATTCGCCTATTAATAACAATGAGTGCGTTGAATATGGATATTTATTGATGAAATTCAAAGCATATTATTGTTCATACGGATTCTAAAAATTAATTGACTTTATTTAATGCGGAGTAGTAAATCTACTCCTACCGCAGTCAAAGAGGTTGCGTTGGCATGAGTTCTTTTCAGGCTCATCTAGTTTCGGTGTGTCAGGTCTTAATTGCTAACCGGGATCTAGAGTTAATCGCGATCAATTTTGCTCTGTCACGGGTTTAACGAAAAGACGTAATTCAAATAGTCTTGGTTCTTACTAAATAAGCTCCGCACACTTTCCAGCGGCTTGATTTTGTACGGCTATTTATTTTTGGGAAGTTCACTCTCGACAAGTCGAGAAAGCCGTACAAAATATACGTGTTTCACTTACGAATCCCTCGGAGTTCTCAGAGGGGTCTCCTGTTCTAGTTAATATCTTAGCTGAGGTATCGGAGATATTTTCAAAAAACTAAAATTTTTTTGATTCTCCTCCTCACTTTCTCTCAAAAATCCAGATAGCGCTGTTTTGACGTTTAAAATTTACGAATGAGAGCCACAGGCTTTATTGGTGGAAAAGATTCTTGCAACTACACATATTAAGAAACAGTTTTACTTTCTATTTTATTTTGCAATTATTTTAATATGAAATAGCTACAAAAAATGTCACATGACAGAATACACGAGAGTATATGTTTTTAACAGCTAATTTCCTACTCAATGGAGAATTGGTGTTCCACTTAACAAATATTCTCGGATGAACAATCGGAGTAAAATCTCTTGAGGGAACCGTAGGTGGAACAGGCCTAATTTATGAATTAAACAATTTGGAGGTGAATTCACGAATCGGCCGCCATCTTGGGGTGAAATCACAGATTTTATCCAAATGTGCGTGAAAACGTATCAATATGCGTAAACAAGTTTGTAAGCGCCTGGAAGTCACGTGAAGGTTTGATATCTCCTTACTCATTGATTTCTGCTCTCTGTTTCAGGTGTTTTTTTTCTGTGGATGTTGTTTGGATTTGTTATTTTTTGGATTTAAAACAATATGGGTGTGGGTGCGAACTTTCACAATAAAAGCAAGAATTGTATAAACTTTATTTTGATAACGAAGGTATTGTCAATCGTTATTCTCTTGTACTGTTTGTGGCCCGCTCGATTTGCTACCAGATACGAATACATAAGAAGGGACAACATTTTCGAGAAACTAGTGCCGGAAACCACTCGAAATATATCCATCCAAAAGTTGGAGGAGTGCACCTACAAGGACATCATACATCAGAATGCTTTAATACCTAAAAATGCATTACAGACAAGCATAATAAATAATAATGACAAAATTCTACCCGGCGGCGAGTATTACCCCAGAAACTGTCGCGCCAAGTTTAGTAGTGCCATCATAGTGCCATATCGTCGCAGGCACAATCAACTAGAGAAATTCCTGCCGTACATGCATAACTACCTACAGAACCAGCGTATTCATTACAGATTATTCGTAATAGAGCAGCACGATGATAAGCCTTTTAATAGGGCGAAATTGTTGAATATTGGCTCAGAAATTGCAGCCAATTACGAGTTCCCATGCCTGATATTCCATGATGTCGATCTTCTTCCTTCGAATCTTGGTCAGTTATATGCATGCTCTAGTTCTCCGCGACACATGTGTTCAAATTTAGACGTCTTTAGGTATAATTTGCCGTACTTGGGTCTATTTGGCGGTGTAGTAAGCATCCGCACGGTGCAATTTCAATACGTTAACGGAATGTCTAATTTATTTAATGGGTGGGGTGGTGAAGACGACGATTTCTATCGAAGAATTGAATCGAGAGAGTTGAAAATATTCCGCTTCGAACCGTCTTACAGCGAATACACAATGATAAAACATAAAAAAGAGACACCAAGTGAGGAGCGATCGAAATTTCTAAGCACTGGACCACTTCGTTACTATACAGATGGTTTGAATTCGCTGGTTTATAAGAGAAATAAAACGGAGGTGCACAGTCTATTCACTCATGTATTGGTTGATACTTAATTTTGATTATATTTATATGAAATTGTAAATAAACTAGAAAAATTACAAAATGTAAGCATACATGTGTTGGGTTTGTTACTTGATAAAAACATGTTAACCGAAACTGGCCTTCCTTCGATTGAGCAGCGATTAACATACTTAACTCCATTCCTAATACTGAAGTTAAAACCCGCCTACAAAAGTTCAATCGCCACCGACGCTGAAATAACTCTCGATCGAAGGATAATCTCCAAGTGTCCATCGACGATTTACAGAGCTATACTACACGCAAGAAACATCGACATACCAATTCCAACGAAATCATGCAAGAAGTTACTTCATCCACCATGCATATCAGCTGAAGCCCTGACATTACTCAGAGCCTTAGCGTTGTCAAATAATAAACAAAAATTCTAATCTGTACTAACAGTCTCTCAACAATCGAAGCCATCAAACATCGACAATACAACAACACTAATCGAAACTGCCCGAGACAGACGTTAGCTGTGATAATATTAAAATAATGTGGATACCAGGATATGTTGGTATAAAAGGAAATGAAGCAGCGGATAGAGTCACGAAATCGGCTATAGAAGAACCTCTATTCTCATTCTACATCCAATCCAACAGGATAAAAGAAGAAGGATTGTAAGGTACTGGGAGGACAAAAGGAAAGGAGACGGCAAACTGTATACCCACCAACTAATTGCTCAAAGAAGAAAATTAAAATATTCGTACGACTTCACCTAGAGCACACATATCTTACACAGAGCCACCTCACGACAAAAAGTAAACCACCGCAGTGTCATCTATGCAAAAACAATGAACCGATGTATGATTATATCGAAAAAAGTATTTACTAATTCCTCTTTATCAGAACTACTTAAAATTCCATCAGAAAATAATATTATCAATGTTTACCAACTAATGATTGAAATGGAAATAATATATAAATTCTCTAGTCCTTATTGTTAAGTAAACCGAAAGCCCTAGTAGCTAGTGCTTACTGTATTTTAATACTTGGTAATAAAGTTATAAATAAA
This sequence comes from Pocota personata, assembly GCA_963082735.1. Classification (NCBI taxonomy): domain Eukaryota; kingdom Metazoa; phylum Arthropoda; class Insecta; order Diptera; family Syrphidae; genus Pocota; species Pocota personata. Next base: position 273,684,924 of record OY720429.1, read on the forward strand.
TAAAATATATATGGAAAACTAGTTGATTTTTAGTAGATGTTTTCCGAGACTTTACAACATCCAGTTCAAAAGTTTTGCACTACGATGAAGTATTGGCCATTTTACTGTAAAAACTTAGAATTAGTTGAGAATGTAAGTTTGTTAAATTGCGATTAAAAACGTGTGCGTTTGAAAGAATATAACATATTTTTTCCTTGGAATTTTGTATCTAGTAACTAGGTATGGATGACGCATGTTCGTTAACGTTAATTCTTCGGATCTCAACGGCAGCGTATGTCTAACCAACTGAAATCTAACATTGATGCAATAATCAATTGGGTTGCGAAATGCTAATTACCAGGACAGCTGAGATTATATTGGCACAGAAAACCATCACAATAAAAACAACTAGAGGCAAGGAGTAGTTTTCTCGCCACTAATGTGGAGCCTATTTGTAAACGAACTCATGCAAGGCTTAATAGTCATAACCTGTGAAGAATATGCTGACGACATATTTATTTAATTCATTAATACTTAACAGGCTCCATCGATCCCGAGCACGTTGTTCTACTAGAAAGCCTAGTCTTTAAATTGGAGGTTCGCTCTTCTTAGTCGCCTTGAACCGTATCTTGGTACAACTCATAAAATTCTCGGTTGTATGAGTATATCTTCTACCATTCGCTTCTTTTCTTTTTCTTTCGAAGAAGTTCAAAGTTTGCTCTGCTTTCTTGCCAGCACCCGGCACCATAAAAGAACTGGCAGGATCAATGTTCTATAGAGCATCAGCTCTATCTTTCGAGTTAGGAGTTTCGAACCCAGTTGTTTTGCCAAACCGTAGTAGCAGCAGTTTCCTAGGACTAATTTTCATTTGTGCAGTTTATGTGAACTACTTAACTAGACGTTTTTTCCTAAGCGGCGATTTGATTAGATTTTTTTTTGTTGCGCGGCCCTGATGACGAATTGTTAAACTAAATTCGAGTGTGTCCTGTTAAACTGGATGACCCGATTTGCAGTCCCTGCAGTTACGAGTATAATGCAGATAATCTTGTTTAGAGCTCTGCGGTACAAGTGTGTCGCGTTGTATCCATCTGAGATAATTAAATATTGCTCCTAAGTCAACGGCAATCTCAAATAAAAGTAAACAATCTTTATTAAATGTATTTCAAAAACAATGTAAAGAAAATAATATTTTCTATTCTATTTGATATTCATGTAGCAACTATCATGTTAATAGCGTTCTTTAGAGTTCTGAATGCTTAAAAATCTGTTCTTCGATGTTCTCTTGGAGTTTCTCGACTTTTCTGGTCTGTTTCTTAATGTGCTCTTCCATGTCTTCAAAGCGCCCTTTTTTATCTTGATGCTGTTTTTCCTTCTGAAATTGAATCCAACAAAGTTAAGAAGAAAATCAAATTGATGCGCAAATATTACCCGTACCTTGTATTTATCCTTTTGCAATGCATGTTCAGCATGTAAATGCCTCAACTTGAGCAATCTACTCTCAAAGTGATGCAATTCGCTTTTGATTGATGACAAATCTTTTTCAGAGAAATTACTAGACATTGCAACTCGCCACAATCCCTGCACTTTGGGCTCAATGAAATCTTGACTATGTGGTCCGGATGATACTAAACGCTCCAAACGATCGTAGTGATCCTTTATTCCCCGATGACGATCACGCAATTCGTTAATATTATTATGGTAGGTGTTCTCTTCCATGGATGGTGTTTTGATTTCATTATCGTTGTCGTCTGGTTTCGAAATAATATTGAAGTTCTCTAGTTCATCCTCGTTGATGGCATCTGATAAAAAAAAGCATATAACAGATGTGGTTTGCATATCTATTTCAATCAACTTACTTTCATGGTAATCACTTTTTGCCAGAGATCCTACATTATCTAACAAACTGTAGTATACATCAACTTTATCTTGGTGGTGCAAGAATTCCTCCTTAAGGGACTTTAATTCCTCTGATGTGAATCCAGATAGTTCAGCCTTTTCCCATAGTTTATTTAGTTTTTTATCCTTAAATATACTCTTGTTCAAGTGAGAGTCGGTCTCATGGAATTTCTGTATTTTCAAAGGAATATATAACAGATTTATAATTGATACCGTTCTGCAAATATTGTATGTGGTGAAACGGCAAACAAGAGGTTAAAAATGCTTCAGAAGATGTCGAGAGCAGACGTGAAAGTTGACTTTGGGAATCCAGAAATAAAGACAGTCAGGGGAGTGGGAGTTGAAGAAGCTAGGAATTCCTTATAAATCGAATGCTATTCTAATTCAAACCTTTTGAATCCGCTATCATTCGTTTGTCGAATGTAAGGTCGAAACATACTCAGTTGGTTGAAGGAGCTTTAAAAACTTCAGGGCTGTCTATAACATATGTATACTGAGGCAGGCGCTCAGCTCGAGGTATAAAACAAACACACATTAATGCTAGTACTCTCCACTTCCCCACACAAATTACCCGTTTAAAAGGGAGAAGTTTTGCGGGATAGTCAAGAAAAAGGTAGGACTGTGTCACTTAACGGCTAGCGTTATAAATTGCCATAAGTAGTGACAGTGACAAAAGAAGGGATTTCTAAGGTCCTCATGAGTATATAAAGAAACTAATGAAATCGTACGTTTTCTTATTGTACTCAAACAATGCACAAGTATCGTTAACGGCATATAAAGACCTTCTATTTCTACACTTAGAAGTGTGTAGAGACTGAGGTTTCCTTGGGGTGCTACCACGCAACAAGGTATATAGAGCAGGCGATTGCCAGTACAAGCCCGCTGATAGCAACAAATCCAGTTTCTGTATTTGAAGTAACCCACAGCCCTTAATCTGGTAATACTTGTAGAAACGATTAAACTATAATCAACTTTAAAATTGAATCTCGATTTTTTTTAGAATAATCATTGATCGTGATTACAATTTTAGAGTCAACAAACTTTTGACGATGGCAGCACCCTGATATCATCTTGCTCGAACAATATGCCTTTAAATGCAAATACATCAATTCATCAGAGATGCTACCAAATCAACTCATTAAATGAAGACGCAAATTCAGTTCACTTCAACTCAATCCACAGCCTTTTTCCACAAATAACGTGTCTACTGTGCCACATCTTCAAATAGGCGACCAAATTATTTAACCATAGAAAACCATGCATCATCTTGGCGTCACAGTCATATGACCACATATTATCCAACATCGCAAAATTGGCGCCCATGAAGTTGAACCACATATTTAGGGATGTACTTTACAGTACAGCATCTCTTTCTCCTGTACAAAGCACAAGTTAGAGCGGGGCTTGATTATTGTTCTCACATTTGGAGTTCAGCTCCAAACTATTTTATTCATCTGCTCGACTATATACAAAACCAAGCTTAGTAAAGATCCTGCACTATCATCCAATTTCCAACCGTTGGTTCAGCGAAGGCTGATGTTCCGAAGACCTCAATGGAATTATCCCTACGAATGCGACATTTGAATGTTCTACTAAGCAAACCACCAGGCTAACCGCGATGACATCACAATATCAATTCCTTCTGCTGCAGGTAACAAGTAAATTTTGAAATAAAAAAAAAACTGTATTTCGAAAAGTTAAAGTCCAGAAGTTCTGGTCTTTTCTGTGGGTCATGGTTGATAGATTTGTTGAAGTACACCTAGACTATAATGTTGCCTCTGAGTAAGGACGGGTGGTTCACACCGCCTAATCTTGGAACCAATTACATTTTCATAGTAGTCTGGAGGTGTGTCATAATTTAATTGCTCAAAAGTTCAGCTGTTCAAGCTTATGTGGGCTTGTGGATGGGTGCGGAATGTCACAGTCACATTGGAAAGTTGCGTACAAGGAAGATAAATGTTCTTTGTAACAATCTATATTTTGAAAACCTAAAATACAGCTCCGCAAGGTTCATCCGTGGGCTTCCGGAAATTGTCAACTTAGCAATCTTAGCTCATATCCCCATCAAATTGATTGGGCGATGTACTGTTAACCTCACAGTTATTTGTTTACAATAATATATTCTCTGATAAAAAGAATCGCATCTCTGTCGTAGAGTCTCAGAGCTCAAAATATTTTTCAGGCCATTTCTATGGAACCCTGCCAAAAATCAAAACTACCCCTATTGACTGTACATCATAAAATTATTAAATAATATTAATAGAATAGAACGTTAACCAAACGTTGCTAAAATCCGTATTACCCGATTCAATACAACGGCAAATTATTTATGATAGTTGTACCTTGAACGGCTTAGTCTTAACGGGATCCTGTGTGTCTTCAAAATGATCTAACAAATCATAGCTGCTCATGATTCCAATTAGCTTCTGTCGCAGTTCAGCTGCCTTGAGGCCCTCTTTATCTTTGTGCTGTGAATTTAGCTGTTTCCATGCGATTTCTTCTTTGTCTTGGATTTTCAGTTCCATGTACAAAGACTTGAGCTTGGGTTCCGTCAGTCTCTGAAATGAGAATGTGCTAGCATTTTGAGATGATTATAAATTTCATCACATACGTGTTGTGCTTTGGACCAAACTAAATTTAATCTCGACATTCGAAATGGTCGCTGGAGATTCCTGAAATCGGGGTCATAGCTCTCTGTTGTAAGTTGATATGGAGCATTTGCTTCCTTTGAATACTTTTTACTACTCTTTTTGTCTCCATTAGTTTGGACAATTAAAAGTAATACTATGGTCGTAGACACTATTTTTGGAAGTAACATTTTTCTAGCGTTTTAATATAAAACAGCACTTTACTGACTGAGCAACAATCTTTGTGATCTGTGACCTATGTCACTTCATAGCACCGGAAGATGTTCTTTTTCTTAAATTATTGCTCTATAGTGAGGCACCTTAAGTAATATACAAATTGATATGACTGCTTGAATTCTTGTTTCTTCGGACACTTTAAGTTAGATTTTGCTACTTAGTTACGTTTTCTTTTAATTAGAAGACAATGTGTTCGAAATTATAGAGATTCTGGCGCAGTTTTTTGCAATTTTTAAAAGTTATAATTTTGAACACTTCGACAGTGTTCAAATTTCAGTCAAATTGACGGAAAGCCAATGGTTGAGTACAACCGGCACAGTAGTACAGCAGTTACATTCCTGTTGTCAGTTGTTTCGGGATAGGAACATTGCGAATCGAAGGATTGAACCATTTCGCGAATTGGCGTTTAAGCTATTTCGCAGTTTCGATTACCAGGTGCGGCCATTATTTGTATTGTTTACTTCCATGAAATGTTAGTGTCAAAGTCACTCGAATTTCGGATATTTCATTCGTTAAATTTTAGCTTACGGATTAATTCTTTTTTTCTTTGAAAATTAAAGATTTTTCTATAGGAAACAAAAACGAGTTATTTGATAGACGTCAGTTGATAAAATATATCACAAATTCGCATTTTATTGGCTTTTGTATTTTTTTTCCATTGTTTTTCACCAAAGAGTACTTTATTTTCTGTGGGTGCAATAACTATGAAATTATGTCAACCTTGTATACTGAAGGACATCCAATGGATGATGGAAATTTGCTTTGACTGCCAAGGAGCTACTAGACATTTCATTAAATTGTTCAGCACACGTACGAATACATCGCTTAATCGTTTCATATTTTTTAACTGAAATCAAATATTTTGATTATTATGTCATAGTAATATACAATAATAATATTTATATCATAATATTGCTAAAGGCAAGGTATATCAAAAACATTTTTAACAAATATGCAGCACACCTTTCTCATCTACGTTGACTTTGGTCACTGACACTTCAAAATGTGAGACTAGCAACAAAATCCGAAAGTTGTGCAAAGATGTTTATCTGCATTCGTTTTGAAAAGGTTAAAGAATGTCAAATCAAATTAGAATTGAAAGAGGGTGGCCGTGGTGTAGTGGTAACATCATCGCTTGTCACGCTACAGGTTCACGGTTCGAATCCTGATGACAATAATCATCTATTTATTTCGCATGGAATAAATAAAAAGTCGATCAATTGCGAAAGCTTATGTCAACTCTACTGCGAAGGCATAACACTGGCAGTAGGACCGTCATATGGCTAAAATGCAACTTGATCGTGATGATGGCATCAGGAGGACGGAAAAAAATACTGTGAATCATGAGCAACTACAAAAGCAAAAACAAACAAGCTCCCCAGTTATCTGGACAGCCACCCTTGGAGTTCACTGAAACTTAATACCAGCTGAGTTTCAAACCAACTACACCAATCTGTCTTTCTCTCTGTCTCTTCCCCTTTCCACAAAACGCCCGTGTCCTAAAATTAGTGTAAGGGTATTATAACCCCTTTCACACGTGTAAATTATAAAAAAAAAAAAAAAAGCACTTTCGAATAGTTTTAAAATTCGAAACGGAATACAGAGTAGGAAGTATTTCAAAATTGTAATGATGAGAAACTAATTAAATTGGACTAAAATAAATAAAAAAAATAAAGCTTGTAGAGTGCATAAATACGTGAATTTAATAGCAAGTAATAAGGAAATTGAAAGAATTGTCGAACCGGTTTTTTTAGGCAAGACGTATAAAACGCAAAAGTGATGCACTTTAGAGAGATATTTACAGCAGAAATGAAACCTATTTCTTATGTTGTCACACAACAATATGGACAAGATGGTGTTGTATCTATATACACACTTTTGTACATCCTTATTCATCTAATAGAGGTGATGTCCGATGCGAGAATATAAGTGTGGAAGAGCTGGATTTTGTTTTACAACTGATGCAAGAATGGCCTGCCTTGTTGACGCAAGGGTCTGGGAAAAATATCACTCAGCAAGCGAAATAAGTATCAACAAATATGATGTGTTTAAAAATGGAATTATTAAAAGTATTATATATTAACAATATTCAAGTACCATTATAAAAAGGATAAAACTACATAAATTCTTACATCTAAATACCTTCTTGTAGTTTTGCTTGCTGCTGTCGATGCTAAATTTGACAAATTAGTTTTTCTTAAAATGTTATTGATATTCGGGAATAAAATCTCAAAATGTCATTAATTTTGCAATAATACTGTTAAAAAATACCAGGGACAATATTCGGCTATTCGAAATGAAATTAGTACAACGATACAATACTACAACACTGAATTTGCAATAGGGGTGGGCTTTGTAGAATATTGCTACCTTTGTTAGACGGTAAAATCTGGTATAAGATTGTTCGCTTTTACAGCGAGTATCATATGTAGTCTACCAGCTAATCGTAAATATCCGTCAAACAACCACTTCGTTCTGTCGGCGGCATTTTTCATCACTTACAGTTATTGTGAACGAAAGCATGGAGAAATCATACAAACTGAATTATATTTTCGAAACCGCTGATCCTCCTTACACTAAAATAACATAGGTCTAAAGTACTACTCATGTTTAACATTTTACAAATCGAATCATTCATATAAGTGAGTTTTTGCAAAACTTAAAGTGAACAAAAGAAAATAAAGAAGATGCTGCAGATATGCATCCAGGCCGATGGACAGAAATACAGAAAATCACTTTTCCATTTTTAGTATAGATCAATCAGAATCTGACATTAATTTTCTATAAATATGGAAATAATAATTAATAAATAAATTAAATATTTTTTTTTTTTGTTTAATGTTCTACACCACTTGAACTTGTGATGGAAAGAAGTTATTATATCGTCGGCTAAATATGCAAACCTCGACGAAACGCGGCTTTTTTTAAGCAGAAAGATCAGTTTCATTTCTACAATACTTAAAGCATCCAATTACCTATCCCTATTATTTATTATTTCCGCTTAACTCACCGATCATGATCGTGAGAAAATTAAACTTTTTGCTAAGCTCCAAACTAAATTAATTAGCTTAGACTTACTTATATGTTTATATATTCTATGTTTTAGTTTCTATTGTCAAAATGATTAATGATTGAAAATACAAATGTAACACCGATGTAGCTCCCCTAAATGTTTTATTATTGAAGGTACTAGAATTTTTAAGTACTTGAAATTGATAGCGGACTAAATTGGCATGCACATACTGCTTTACTTATAAAATATTTGTTAAAAACCATGAGCATAATGTACCATTTAGGATTGTTCTGTTCACTTAAACTCCTAGAAACAATTTATTATGGTTTAGTACAATCTAAGTTGCAATATGGTTTGGTTTGCTGGGGCGGTACTAACGGTAATAAAATTCAACGTTTGATTGTTATCCAGAAACCTATTACTAGAATTATTTGGAGAAATGGACGCATGAAGAACAGCTTCTTGCTCTTTCTTAACTCAAAGATACTTCCGCTTAAGCATATTTTCTTTTCAAAAGTTCTAAAAAATAATTTTTTAAGAAGTACCTGATTAATCATTATTCAACTGTCCATGGACTTCCTAGCAACGATCGTTATCTTGCCGACATTAACATAACACATTGATCTGAAGTTTTTATTATTAACTGAAATCCATTTAACAAAAATATAGAAGGATGTGAAGCATTCTTACCTTCTAATGTGAAAGAGAACGAATGCTTAACAGTAACCGGCGATTTCAATATAGGCTTCAGACACGCTCTGAACTAAATTATGCAAATCAGTTTCCACTCAATACTGGTCTAAGACAACTAGTAGAAGAACCAACAAGAATTACTTCCACAACAAGTACACTGATTGAATAAGTCCTATCTGATTATACTGTAAGTGCAAATGTTAAGGTAAGTAGAGATTTTAAGATATCACATCATGAACCTATATATATAAAACTTTTCACTAAGCAGTTTGTGCCGCTTAAGCCAAGTAAAATTGGTCTCATTAAATATGATAAAAACTAATTTGCGGTTCCAATAAAAATTCGGCCCTAACAAGAAACATTAAAATGAATGAAAGAGTGGTATAATCGCGGTTTAGCTTACCTTAATCGGGAGAAAATAAATTTTCATAACAGATCTGTAAATACAGAAGTAAGAGCAGATTGGGATATATGTATTAATTCACTCAAATTCGTACAAATCTCAATGCATGACAAAAAGATGTGCATATATTGAAAGGAAAATAAGTGAAAAGGCGGGTGATCAAAAGGGACTATAGAAATCTCTAAAAAAAACACATCTTAATAGAAGAGAAAAGTGTTCCCTGAGACACTAAATTAAACGGTACTGTTCTAAAATCAGACCTAAAAATAGCGAACGCGTTGACGGTGCTGAGGACATAATAATAGTATTCTATATGTACCGTGCTCTGATTGCATTTCAATAGAAAGCGTAGAGACAGTGAAATCACTTAATAAAAAAGCGAAAGATGAAATTTTACCCACAAAATCTAATAATAATCAACTTGTCATTTCGAAAGAGATGAAAAAAGTAAAAAAAATGATAGGAACCCAGAGGAATGGAGGCCTATAAATATGTTGCCTACATATGAAAAAATAATGGAGGCCTTAGTCATTCTGTGAGAACAGTTGGGTTTTAGTCGTGGGCGCTCTTGTGAAACTTCTATTGGCTGGGTCATTAACAAATGGAAAAAAAAAAACAGGAAAAGGTAACAAAACTGTAGCTGTTTTCGTGGACCTAAAACGTGCATTTGAGACCATGAACCGAGATCTGTTAATTAAAAAAATTGTATTAATATGGAGTTCGTGAAAACGAATTGGGGTGGTTTAAAAGCTACTTGTGTGGAAGAACCCAGAAAGTAAGGCAATCATATTCAAGCCCATTACTGACACCTATTGCTATACCTCAAGGGTCGATCTTGGATTCATTACTCTTTTTGCTTTATTCCAAAGTATGCCTGTTAGCAGATGATGCCCTTATATATCTGTGTAAGAGCAATATTAATGATTGTGAGTCTATCATTCAGCGAGAAATAGATAGCATGAATAATTGGTCTTGTAAAAATAAACCTAAGAATAATGTAAAAACAAAAATTGATGTCTGTTTGTTAATGGCAACGATTTAAATGTGATCACTGGAATAAATGATGAACTCATTGAATGTGCCAAAGAAATAAAATATATGGGTATGTACGTTGACAGGAAGTTTAAGATTGATTTCCATTTAGAAAGACTGTCTACGAAAATAGCGCAAAAAAAAAGATTTCCTCCAAAGAATTAGAAAAATAGTATCAACGACCTGTGCGCAAACTATTTATAATGAAGTTTTCTCCCACATTTTACCTATAGTCCCTCTATCTTGTAAATGTGTTCCATTGAAAATCAAAACAAACTTCAGATTATCCAAAATCGAGCGATGAGAATTATATTAAAGTGTGATCCCAATAATACTTACTTACTTAGATCATTTAACCTATCGGGGGGCATAGGGCGTCAACCAAGCCTGCGCGCCATATTGTTCGTACTTCTGCAACGCGTTTGAGCTGTCTCCAACTCATTCCTATAGATCTCGATTCCTCCTCAAATGTTCTGCGCCATGTTTGCCTATTGCGGCCCCCTATTCTGCCTGCTTGGGTGAGCGGATTCCACTGCATGGCGTAGTTGTTGTCTTCGCGCCGTAGAGTGTATCCATTCCACTGCCACTTTCTCCTTCGTATAGTAATGTTTCTAGGTTCTTGGCCCGTTCTCATATAAAGCTGTTCGTTGAAGATCCGGATCCCAATGATAGATATGCTATAATCCCTATGACGGTTAAGTGTTACCCAGTGAATAAAATTAAATGCTCTAATCATGATTTATAAAATAAAACAAAATATGTTTCATGAATATCTGCAAAGCAATGTATTATAGATATCGAACAACGAAACGTAGGTGATTTCCGGCTACCACTATATAGAAGAGTTGACACTCAAAACAATTTGCTGTATAAATTGCTCCCAAATGATATTTTTCAAACTCACATGTTTTTAAATCTAGAGTAAATTTCTTATTAAAAAAATAATGTAATATCAGGTATTTGTATATAGTATAATGATTTTTTTTGAACTAATTAAACTTATTTAAATTAAATTAATTAAAAAGAAATAGCTACACCACCCTGTATCGTAGGTCTTCTCTTCAACGCCAGGTGGCTGCGCAATTATTGCTAGAATTTTCTAGCAGTTACTCTACTACTGCCCGCAGAGCGATGCTGCAAGCCAATATGCATCCGGAAGACATGATGGCGATCCTGACTCGAGTAAATGACGGACACGAAATCGCTGTAATAAAGTTATAAATATTGCGGTTTAATTTAATCGGTAATAACAAAAAATATACGAAAATACAATTCTAAAAGTTTGTGAATACAATAATAATATTTTTATTACGCTACGCCAACCGCATCTAGCCTAAAAATCCAATTGAAAATTTTGCCCTTTACTTTTTTCTTCTTCTCTTAAGCTGTCTATTGTGTTAATGTGTAAGTGCTCGAGCCAGAGTTCATTAGAAAAAAAAGAAAAAGAAAAAAAAAATTCTCATGTTCGGAGAAACGAGAAAAGAAAACGGAAAAATTTTGTCGGAATTATTTTTTTTAACATTCTTCTTTAGCTTATGCGTTCTGCGTTTTATTCGTGATTTGTCCGAAATGAAGGGGAAAAATATTGGATAACACAAATTTTATTATTTCCCTTCATTTCGTAGAAAATAAGAGAATTGTTTTACAGGTTTTCCAATACATATTTCTTTTTTCTTCCGTTTTTTGATTTGTGAATCGATTGGACTAAAAGAATTTATAAAATACAAAAAAATTTCTCAATAAAAAAGTAAAAATATTATAAAAAAAGTGTGAGAAAAGTGAAAAAAGAAGTATAAAAAAAGAAAAGCAGAGAAAGAAGGAGAGAAAAAAAAAAATGAATAATGAATCTGATAAAAAAACCGATTTAAATGTGTGTGGTAATACAACCAATACATCCACCCCTATCACCGACGATTCACCAACTTCAACAATACCACCAGCAGCAGCAGCAGCAGGAGCAGCAACAACAACAACTGCGACAACCACAACGGCGACGACAAAGTCAAAAAATTTATCACAACCGTCGACGTCGTTGTCATCGTCATCTTCGTTGTTATCAAAAAAGAAGAACAACAACGCCAGCAGCAGCATAGGCATGACGAAAAAATCGTCCAAGAATTCAGTCGGAGGTGGCAGTAGCACCTCTGCAACAACAACAACAATTAACAGTAGTAACAATAATAACCAAAATAATAAAAATTTCAACAAAAGTAATTTAAAAAATCAAAAGAATAGCGATAGTTGTGTTAATAACACCACTATAACCGCAACGACAACTACAACCTGCAGTACGGCAGGCGTTGGTAGTGGTGTTGGTGTTGGTGGTGGTAGTAGTAGTACCGGTATTTGTAGTAGTAATATAAATAATAGTGGTGGTGCGAATGCAAATGGCAAAAATGTGTCCAAATTGGCGACGACAGCGATTACATCGTCTTCTCTAACCATAATGGCTGCCGCCGTTGCTGCTGGAAATGATTCCTGCGGTTCCGTTTCCACCTCCACCTCCTTACCATTATCTTCTACGACATCGCCATCGACATCAGCTGCTGCTGTTGCTCTATCAACGAAAACTAATAATAATTTAGCGAGTAGTAGTAGTAAGAAATCCTCATCATCTGCTGGTAGTAATCGACAGCAACAGCAACACCACCATCATCATCACCAGCAGCAGCAGCAAGAGCAACTACTGCACCAACAACAACAACAACAACAACAACAACCGCCACCACCACCATTACCCAGGCAACAACACCAACAAACGTCGACAGACATTTGCGGTGGATGTGTAAGTATTGGTGTTGGTGGTGGTGACCCGTGCGGTGATGCAGCAGAGAATGCAGCAGCCCCTAGTACTAGCATCAGCAGCCACCCAATAGCTGGCGAATGCAATATACAACAAGCAGCAGCAGCATCATCCTCATCATCATCATTATTATCCTCCACAAATAACGTAGTAACGACCCAAACGACATCGGCAGCAGGTTTGAATCAGCAAAATTCATCTTGTTCAACGTCGTCGTCGATATCATCGAACTCTTCGTTATCGTCGTCATCCGTGGGAATTGTGAACGCAATATCAACCGCCCTGCAAAACATCATCACCAGTGATAATTCGGATACCGATACTGAAGTATTTCCGCCGCCAAGGGTCACAGATTTGTCTGAATCCGATGAGGAGTCAGTCTCAGAGGTAAGCAACATTTTTTTTTTTTTTTTTTTTTTATATAATTTCTATGTAAAAATTTTTTTCAAAATATAGTTTCGTGTGTGTGTGTGAGGTCCACAGGTTGGAATTTTTTATTTTTTTTTTTTAAGGATACACCTAACAAGTTTGGACGTTTTTAGTTCGGCAGTGGTAGGAAGAAACCAGTGAAGACTTTTTTTTTTTTCTTTGTTTTTAAATTGTTTGAAGCGTGTTATACGGTCGAATCTAATTAGACGGATCGTCAAAAAAAGTGAAACTGTGTACATTTCTATAGAGATTTCCTTTGAAGTGTATTTTTTTTTATAAATATTCTGCATCACTTAAAAGTACATAGGTATGTATGTACGTCCTTTAAAGTGACTGGGTTAGTAATGGAGTTAGAGAGAGAGGTGAAAGAATATAGTGGAGAATTAAGGATTAGAGAGGAAGGGATAGAATTTGGGCAGATTAAAAACGCCGCTGTAGCCCTGTGTGTTGGCAAGTTCATAATTTCAGCAGTAGCCGCCCATTTTGCGATCAGGAACTGTGGAGGGCGACCAGGACCCAGTTCATCCACTCATTCATATTCATCTGCGGTGAAAACATTAGTAAGAAACAACAAACCAAACAATTCAATAGAATTAATAAATATTGTTTATAAATCGTTATAAAAAGTTTATTTTTATTAAACCACATTAATTTGTGGCGAACAAGTTTGTCCTCAAGGTGAAGATTTAGCTCGGTCAAAAATATAGCAGTGTATGTATGTACATAATGACTTAAAAAAATTGGAAAATGAAACAAAATTCTGAAGAAAAAGATACAAAAAATAGCTAATATTTTGTTGTAGACCTCTATTCTTTAGTACGGCTTCACATTGCCGTTTCATGTAATCCACCAAAGCGTGACATCTATCTATGCAGTTTTCACTGTGGTCCAAAGTTCATTATTACTTCTGGGTTTTGAAGCTGCAACCGCTGTTTGATATCTGCTAAAAAGTTCTGTATTGGGTTGAGGTCAGGTGATTGGGAAGACCAGTCCATAATAGAAATATTGTAGACCCGAAACCATTCCTTAGCTTTTTTACTTGTGTTTTTTGGGTCGTTGTCTTGTTGAAAGACCTATCTGATTGGCATTACCTCCTCTGTGTAAGGCAGCATGGTTTCCTGAAATATATAAATGTATAGGTTAACATGCTGATCCATCACACCATTTATTCGGTATACCTTCTCGTACCTACACCATAGTATGAGAAGCAACCCCATATCATAATGCTAGAGCCATTATGTTTTACTGTTTACCTATGCACGTATTCAGCGTTTGGTGGGTGTACGTACACGCACATTTTACTTTCATCCGTCCATAAGACATTCCGTCACTCTTGAATATGGGTCATGAAAAACTGAATTCTTTTTGAAATATATATATTTTTCTTTTCTTAAAAGTGGGGATTGAGATTGTTTTTTTTTTTTTTTTTTTTTTTCTTAATATTCTTCTAACAGTTTCCACACTGCTTAAATTTAACTGTTTTTTTTTTTTCTGGAGCAGAATCCTGTTTACCGATTTAGTGGACAAAACATTTTTTCTGCCCCGAGCATTGGAGGTTTCCTCATATTTTTTAGCATTTATAATAATTTTTGCAGTTTTTTCAATTACCTACCGCATAAGTTTTTCCTTATGCAAAAAAAGCGGTGAATGAGTAGTCACCGTTGCTCCGGAGTACAGTGTTTAAATACTATGGAGATTCGAAAGTTTATCTTGGAACTTTTTTTTTTTATAATTTGCGTGCGTCAAAAGGGATACGAATAACCTCATACTATTTCTGCACATGGGCGCTTTTGGGAAAGGGGGAAGAGAGAGAAAAAGAAGTTATTTTATTTTAAATACACACAGGACCAATAAAATAACCGTAAACCAGCGAGCACTGCTATTATTTTGACCGCTAAGAAACACACAATGTGATCTAGTAAAAGTAGTAGATTATTCATAACTCAATTTGTACTAAAATATGTCGTTCAGAATGTTGTACTACTATTATTTTGACCGCAACTGTAAATGCTCATATTTAACAAAATTTGGTTATTACAAAGAAAACAATGAAATGAAAAAGCCTTTTATTGGTTTATACCTTTATAAATAGTATTTAATATGAAATACAAAAAAAAAAAAAAAAAAACAAATTCATCCTATAGATTTCCATTATTAAATAGCCATACATTCACAGAAGTTAAGTTCTCAACTTTGAAAGAAAATGTTGATCAAAGCAACTACTTAACGTATGTATGCCGGTGTAAGCTATACACTAACTAACTTTACTAAGAAAGGGTGCTCTCCCTTCCTTGCCTTATTTGTTTATACAAAATTTTTAACATTTATTCATTGTTTTTATGACATGTTGTGGTTTTTATTTATTAAAAAGATTTATTCTATAATGTGTAACTAAAAAAAAAAAAAAAAAAGTATTTTCATTAGTAAATTAGTATAAAAATAAGTTAGTTGTCTACTGGGCCAAATTTTATGATGTTTGATGCAATACTCAGCCCCATGTGGGTGAAATTGGTTCTGTGAGCAGACATTATCGTGCTAAATAAAAGCGCCTACACACACAGCAAATTAAAGTGGGGGAAATTGTGTACTTTCCTCCTCCGATCGTTTTTGTAACTTTAATGCATTAAAGATATTCACGCTTTTTATTTCAAAACAAAAATACACATTGTGGCAGCTAATAGATTTCCTAACAGTATATTTATCAAAATGGATGATTCTGCTATATGTCATTAAGGCAATAAATGAAAGCTTCTCCGGTCAATAATCCAGTTGAAAATCTTGAGACCGCATGAATCGGGAAAATTTCCAGATAACAAGTTGCCAAAAAGTATTAGTTTATCCACACTAGGTTTATGGACATTTCTTATATACCTATCTCTACGAACACGCGTATATATAATTAAAGAAAAACCAACATCAATATCTCAACACTTGAAGAAAATAGACTTTAATATATATTTACCTCGTTCAACGAATAAAAGTCAGTACAAGAGATAAAATAAAAATGCGGGCGGTGTTGTAATTTTCTTTTTAAAATTCGATATAGCTAGTCAAATCACAATAAAATAATAACGAACAATTTAGTTGAAATGACCGCCATTTGCATTTATACATCCCTTGGGTCGCACTACTAACATCATCGATAGCAGCACGCATCTCGTCCATTGGAAAATTGTCCACTGCACGGATAATGTCACTTCAATAGCTCAATATTTGGGTGTCGAGTAGAACACGCCGTCGTCTCTAAAATAGATCAGAGGTTATAGTCCAAAGGATTGAGGTTTGTACTGTCTGGCGGTCAATCGTCTGTCATGAAGTCCGGCACATTGTTTTGGAACCACCCTTGTGTTGTCTTTGCCTGATGAGATATGAGCTGGCGCGGAGTCTTGTTGGAAAGTTCAGTGGTTGTTTGAAAACAATTGTTATTTAAATCCCTTAACAACAGCTTCCAGAACTTCTGTTTGGTAGATTTTTGGCGATGATTTTACTCCCTTCTCGCAAAAATGAAGGTCGGTAACGCCTCCGTAGCTGGTTCCCCACCAAAGCATCACAGATGCTCGCGGAATAAGTTCTGATGCTTTTTTGGATGACCGGGCATAGACTGCCATTTTGCTTATTGAACGATTTCTCAATAGTAAATCCGCGTACCGGCGGATAGAGCTTTCGATCTTTCATTCTGTTTTTGCTTTAATTGGGCATTGATAATATGTATATCTTAATTTCGCGTAACAAGATTTTCTGCTTTCGCAGCGGTTTCCGATTAATCCTGGCTGTGGAGTTACTCCACCAGAGTCCTCAAACAATTCAATAGTTCGATACACAAAATTTCGGGTGATTCCAAGCGTTTGCAAGGTCGGTTTTAACAACACTGTTTTCAATAATTTACAAACTACTTTTGTGTAAATCTTTTTGCGTGTTAACGTGGTATAAATGTCACTCGTTGAATACCTGTCAAAATAGAATGGATGTGTTCAGTACTAGTTTGAAGATGAGTGCGTTTAAACGTGAACCAGTATTTATGACATGACTAGGTACATATTTGCTTTCTTTTGTAACTTTTGTAGTCTGCCTAATATTGTAATATTTCTCATATGCATATGATATGTTAAACAATACAATAATATGGTATAATCTAATTGCACAAAACATTGACATTCTTTTTCTAATTTTGCTAATGAAACCATTTTTTTTTTGTTGTACTCATTTCTCCCAAGTTCTCTATTTCATTCATAACTTCTACTGACTCAGTATTAATTGAAATATTTCTATCATTTAAACTAAATTTAATCAAATGAAACCAATTTGGTAATGAATTAATGCATACGTGTGCGAAGAGCAAGTATTGCTTTTGACCCCCCCAACAATAACTCATGTTTTGATCGGCAATCGAGTCCCGACGAAGGAAAGAAATATTTTTAAATTTTTTTTTATTAACAATCTTTCAATTGAGTTTTTACTCTATTACTATTATCTATTAATGAGATTTATAATGGAAATACTAAAAGCAACTCCTGCTTTTAGTAATTTTCAAAATTATAGTAATTTTTATCGAAAATTTGTATTTACTGAACCTAAAAAAAGCGTTCGGTTCAGAAAAAATCAATTTCAAATTTAATGCTGTATAAAGGAATAATAGGACCTAGTAAATAGGAAAATAATAAAAATCGGTCATTATTGTACCTGTGTACATACATACATACATAATACCTACATTTCTACTCGTATTTTGTTTGTGCGCAATCAAATCAATACGCGTAGTCTAGCAGATAGTGGCTCTGTTTACATTGCGTGTCGAAACTTTATCAATTTTGCGAGATGATTTCGTAGATTTGAATACACAGGGTGAGTGCACTGTGTAATAGTACTTTTCTGAATAAAACAAGGAAAGCATTCGAAATTTCCTCATTGTGGATAATGCAAAAGCTACAGCTTTCAGCGGTGCGTAAGCTCATGCCTATGTGACGAAGTGTGTAAAATGAATGAAATGAATTTTTTGGTTAGTGGCATGTGTTGGAAAAAACTTAAGTTGCTTACTGGTATGTTGCTGATAAAGGTAATAAAATGGACTTGAAAGTACACCCAAGTGATTTATATTGTGCAACGTAAAAGGGTTTAAACCTCTTAAACCAAATTCGAAGCAAACGGTGTGTACTTAGTAAGCCCTCACCAAAACCACTTTTGTCCATGCCTGATGAAACTATAGTTTCCGGAAATAGATATGTGAAATAAAATCTGTTTTGGACAGCGCCGTCTCTAAAAGAATAATATCGTTGTCATCGACAATTTAACTAAATGAATATTTGATTACTTGATATTGAAAGAATAATATTGTCATTAGCTGTAAATCCAATAATTGGTAATCAAAATTTAAATCAGAAAATAAACGTTACGTTAAATATACTTAGGGACTAACAAAAGTTCGCTTAGTTGATTGAATATTAAAACACAAAAATAATTTTTACTTTAAATATTTAATCTTCATTTTTTTTTTAATTTCTCCGCATAATTCTCATTTATTTCGGCTGAAGATATAGCCGCTAGATCCATCTTTCAAAACAGCTTTTAAAATACTCTTTTTGGAGCTGTTCGATTTCAATATTAACTGCATTAATAATCTCCTCATTAGATGTGAAAATTTTTCCCCTCAAATCTTTTTTATATTTTTGGAAACAGCTAAAAGTCTCACGGCGCTAGATCCGGAGAATAAGGTGCTGGGCGAATTTAATTGATGCCCGAGAGCGCATCAGCAGTGTGCGCAGGCGCATTGTCGTGGTGCAAAAAGTACGGCACAGCTCCCCTTTTTGTCGGTGTCCTAGTAAATTTTGGAAAATTTGTGGTAAGCAAGTTTCAGTATACCAATTAGCAGTGACTATCTGACCAGTTTTAATCGGGATGACGGCGACCATTTTCGCCCTGGTGAAGCTAATCGACATCATAACTTTTGTCTCTGACTTTTGTTGTTTGGCCTTTACTGGAGGATTTGCACCTTCTGGACTCCATACCATGGACTGCTGTTTGGTTTCCGGGTCGTACTTGTAAAATCAAGATTCATCACCTGTAACGATCTTATTGAAGCAGCTTGACTCCATTTTCAAACTTATTTAGGAAATATTGAGCAAAACGAACATGAGCCTCTTTTTGCTCTCCATTCAAAGTTTTTGGAACCCATCTAGCTGACTTCTTCAAATATTTCAGGTAAAAATTTAAAAGTCGTGACACAGCCATGGCATTCAAGCCCAGTTCATCCGCTATCATCTCCTGTGTCATCCTGGCATCTTCGTCAATTTTAGCCTTCACCAGGGCCACATTTGTATCGTCGGTCGAGGATTTGGGCAGACTTTCACGAGATCTGTCCTCCACAGAATAATGGCCAGTCTGGAATCTTCGAAACCACTTTGAAATAGTAACAAGAGATGGTGCATTTATTCCGTATGCATTTTGGCATTCGTGCAGAATATTGACTGGCGTGAGTTGACGTCGAACTTGGAAATGAGTCTGAAATTTGGAAATAAATATTGTTAGATTATAAGCTACAGAAATGCATCTTTTTTTTCAAAAACTATTAAACTGACACCAACTAAGTGAACTTTTGTTAGTCCCTACATACAGTAGGCAGTCAGTGGTAAAAAAAATATTTTTTATTCAGTAGTCACAGTAATATTTCACCCGGAAACATATTGAATTTTTTGACGAATGCAATGTTGGAGATTCTTTTAGATCTCCCTATACCCAAGCTAACAAGATCTTATTTTTGAATAAATTTAAGACAAATGGGTAGGCATTGAGTAAAGAGCGAACAAAGACGAACAGAACAGGAAACCGTAGTTCAAGGCAAGTATTAGAGCTTAGCTAAACGATGTGTTAATTTATGGAAAAAGAAGGTAATGCTGTTATTAGAAGCCCGACAAAGCGCTTTTCACTGAGCACTTGAAAATGAAGTCAAATCTGTCAAAGTTGACTTAAACCTAAAATAATTGTAAAATTCATTTAAATTACCAGTATTAGGTTGTTTCGAGTTACAAATTTGTATGCACTTGTATCTGTGTTTTGTTTTTCTTAAGTACCTTAGACGATTACTAAAACTTTTATGGTCGGACACTAAAAATAGGTAATTGGTGGCCATAATAATAATAATCATAAATGACATACCGAATAACTAAAAACAACTATAATTATTTAGCTATAACTTCTTTTTGTTAATCAATTTTCATTAGTTTAAGGATGTCATCAATTCTTGATAGTTAAAATCGAATATTTTAGAAACAACAGTGAACGTCCAGAAAAACGAATGATATAATGTTTGAGATCGTTCGCTATATTGAAAGTGTTCGTTATATCGAATCGCACAGTAATCGTAATAGAATATAGGTATAAAACAAAAGAAAACAGTATGAAAACGAAAACAAGCATGTAGGAAATGTACAGTTGCCAATTTGTCATGGGTCCTATTTGTGAATAGGAGTAAAACCAATTTTCCTGTGATAACAGAAAAATGGTATTTTTGAACACGACTCAAAAAAAGGTTTGCGTTTGTATGTATGTATGTATGCATTCATTTATTTAGTAAATATTTTACTATTACATTTCATATGAAATTAAATAAAGAATAACTATCTTAGAAAACTAGAAACAGAATAAATAAAAAAAAATTGATAGTTTATATCTTATTAACTAAGTGATTGTATCTCTTATATGTTCGATTAGTAATGTTTTAAAGCGTGTTACTATGGTTTCATTTTTTATTTCATTAGGTAGCTCATTAAACAGTTTTAAGCCTTGATATAACAACATATTTTGGGTTCTGGAGTCTCTATACATTTGTAACCTGAAGTCAGAGTTAGATCTTAAGCTATATGGCTGAGAGTCTCTTACATAAGTTAAATTATTTGTTAGGTATTCTGGTAGAATATTGTACTTCATTTTAAACACAAAAGTTAACACATTATAGACAATTCGCTGCTTAATACTCATCCACTTTAAACAGGATAGCATCCACCAAGTAGGCGTATAAAAACTACACTTCAGGATTGTTCTCATAGCTTTGTTCTGCAAAACTTGTAGCCGATTTGTATGCTCATTATTCCCCATAAATAGAATTCGATCAAAGCAAATATATTTCTGAACGCAAATGAATCGGTTTTCACATGAGAAATTGCTCACTTTGAAATAGCACTTGAACAGTAGAGTAATTATTGAAAAATGTAAGTAAAAATACCCCGTTAAAAGTGGTTGACTGAGTATTTTTCAAATATTATAGAGATGTTGGCTGGAAGACATAGTCGAGTCAATAGTCTGGAATCTTTTTTAAATTCCAGATCCATTTCCTCTAATAAATATTGAAATATATTTGTATTCACACCAAAAAGTTAGCATAATATGTGCTCTTGTGAAGTTGTAATAGATTCGATGCATCTTTTATCCTTTTTAAAGTTGCCCTTCGATTCTCTTCCGAATCCTAGTACTCCAGGTATAATTTTCTGTGTTATTCACCTTTATTTAAATATTTTTTATTGCTCACACAAAATTTATTTTCAAATGAGAAACCTTAAACCAATCTTTGGCGAAGTTAGTTATGATTGTTTGGGTGTGTCAGAATCGGAAAACTCTTCTCATGGGAGAAGCGGCTCTTACTAGAGTTCATTTAAATTGACATTCGACTCGACTCGAGTTCAAAAATAGGCTCCCAGAATTTTGATTTTTCAAAAGTTTTGTTTTTATGCTCGTTATAGTCGTTATACTGGACATCCACAGTATGCGAAAACGAAGTAAGAAAAAAAAAAAAACTGGCCGACTATTAGTACACTTACCCTACCTGCATTTAGTAATAAATCCCTGACCGACTGACCAAAACTATTAAAATTTCATCTGTCGCTTGATCACAAACAAAAATAACTTACCATCACTCAATAACTAAAAGTTATGCGTAAGTTTTCTTGCTTCTAAGTTAGTAGAAGGAATTAGAAAAATTATCAGTTAGTTGGTCGTCGCACAATACAATAGGAAGTGTTTTCACAAATAATTTGTGCAAACTATTTTTAGCTGCCTTGTGACGTCTACTAATCGTCTGGCAATAATAAAAATCGCTACTATTTTTTTTTTTTTTTGTTTGTTGGCCTTCACATGCATACATACTTATTTTTTGAACCACTGAAAGTATAGGTACTAATGAAATATATTGTACATCGTACCTAATGGTGGATTCGAGTTCCCCTATTTTTTGAAACAACAGCGGATTCCTCGTAACTTGAAGAAGAAAATTTCAGTTAAATGTGAAAAAAATAATATTTTATCCAAAAATGTTGCAATATTTGGGTTGGTGTGTGTGTATACATAAGAGAAAAAGATTCAAGTATAGTGTAATTGTGCAAAACAAAGCGCTGCTGTAGGTGCATCATATCGAAAAACACGAACCTAATTTTCGTTCTCCATTGGCCATCATCATCATCATCATCATCATCGCCGTCATCATAGTGTGAAGTATTTTTTTCATTTTTTTTTTTTTTGTTCACCTATTCTCCCCATCATCAAATGAATCCCCCATTGAGTTCCTTTTGTCCCCCTTCTTTCCCCGCCAATGCCAAAAGCCAGCCTGCTGAAGAAATACGCGGACCTACTTTCCGAAATTTTTACCCATACACCGACCGGTATGGTTGAGAAGGGTGAATCCGAGACCGAACACAATGCACGCATATGCCGCTTGTAAGTACATTGAATTCATTCTCGTACGGTGTATATACACGTGAATTGGTGTACCCTGTGTGAAATGCTTTTGCCGGTATTGGTACGTTGGTGAACAAACGTCATATAAAGCAATGAAAAAGAGAGGAAGGGAGATAGAGCAATTAGGACAGAAAGAGACATCAAGAATGACAAAAAATTACTCATAGTGAGGAATTTACACATATTTTTCTTTTCTTTATTTTTTCGGCGTTTAATTAAAAAAAAAAACTGGGGAAAATAATATGTTAACCCTATGATTGCATATTTATAGAAAGAAAAGGATAGGTACCCTCCATCCGGACACAAGAGCCATAGTACTATGTGACTAGACACGGTAATTGCGAAATGCTGGCTGAATCAATTGCTCGCTACTAATTGCGCGATCAATTTTCTACTAGCTGCTGCTTCAGTGTTTTACTTTTTTTTTTTGTGGGTTTATTAATTACACAATTGAATTTAAGCTATAAATGTAGTATTTTGTTTTACTTGTTATGCTATTCAATGAACATGTGAAACGATAACCTATTCGTTGCGCTGCTTCTCAAACGGTGGGCCATAAAAGCAAATACGTACATATGTAGATATGTACATACATATGTATGTTTACTTTCTTGAGTTGATTGATAGGAATAGTATCTAATAACAATATGCAGACACAGGGCATGTAGTAGAGATTAACGAGTCGAAACTCCATAACAAGGGATCACTAACTTTAGGTAGCTACCAGGCATATATATAGATATATTTAGTACGAAACTGATAGTACTGAAAATACACTTAACCTAATAAAATCCTAAAATAACATGAACCTAGCTAAGTACAAGTATATCTACTTGAAAATAAGCGATAACGCATTAGGTAGGTAGGTATATTTGATTTTCATTTTCACTCAAATATGTATGTACATACATATGTCTGCAGCATAGTCACCCTCGGAATCGAAACCTTTGAAACACACGTCAGAAAAATGTGTTTAAATATCCACTTATTACCTGGCACTACTACCACTGATGAATTTCACCTTGTTATTGACGTTTCACATAACTTCACTTAGTTTGTCGTCCGGTCGCGGGCAGCGTTCCCACTTTCATATAATTGTATCATTTTGGTACATTTTCTTACGAACTATTGGGATGTGATAATGTTACGCTTATATTGTTAGCGATCATCTAAATAATTAGGTAAACGACCAGCAAAATATGCTAGCAAAAAAATAAATCATCGCAAAAAGTTTTTTTTTTTTTTTTGACAGAAAATAAAACCCCACATCAGGAAAAAAAAGTAAATTATAACTAAAAGTGAATTTTTTGATCAGCAGAAATAAATAATCGCGTGAATTCATAGTCAACGTATAAATAGTAGATAATTTAAAACAGGTATTCAATTTAAGTCATTTTTTTAAATTTTTGTTGGTATACTTTTACCTTTCTTTCGACGAGTTTCGACTTTAAAACGTACTTTAAATGTTCTTTACTCGAACAAACCCAAAAGCCAATATACTTCAAAAGAAATCTAATACATTCATATACTTTTCTTTTACATTCATGTCAGCAGATAAAACCAACGAATTCAAACTCAAAAATGGATGCAAAAAAAGAAGCGAATGTATCATTATATTGGATGACCATTCTATGAAGTGGGGCAGTAATAAGGCAATTCCTTGCGAAAAGGGTTTTTGTTGGTTGGGACTTTCTTTCTGTCTCTCTTTTTTTTTTTTTTTTTTTTATATATTTTACCAACATCACACTCATGAACATTTCTTTAAGAAAAGTTTAAAGCTACTAGTACTTGAAAACTTGATTTTGTCGAACCTATACTTGGAATAAAATTATTCCTCATTTAACTTCTCGAACGGATTCAATCGGGTTCTGTACACTTTTGACTGTGATATTAACTCAAAATTAATGAAAATCGTTAGGAAAAATTCTGTGCAATTTTTTAAAGCATTCAATCGTCCTTCATTCATTTATTCATAAATAACATCAAAATCACGTGTACTTCGTTCATCCGCTATTTTCACTTGAAATACTGTTGACTGCTACTTTAAAACCAACTTAGAGGCGATTGAGCCACCCCTAAATTATTTCCTTTTTAGGATTGACATTCGTGTTTATTACTCCCGATTCTGAGTTAGAGGTAAGAAAAACTCATTTAAATTCGTTTATTAATAAGGGCCAATGATTTAGATGAGCTATTGGAATGTTTGTTGGTATTTTACTTTTTCTGGTTATCAACAAATTACTTTTTTTTTGTTCACATTTTTGTTGCATTAAATGGAACCGTTTATCCCTATACAGTAGTAGACGAAGATTGGTTCAGTACCTTTGAAATTGTTGCCAGGAATGTGAATACCAACAAGTCTTGTGTTGATAGAAAAAGAGACAAATTAGCCTTTAGGAGTGATTTTCCCGATCAATGAAAACTTATAGTTTAAAATCAGAATAAAATTCCATTCACATGTGATAGCGGAGGCCTGTTGACGGTTAGCAAGAATAATGCTGTTTGGTAATCGTTATTTTTGTTAGATAAACACAGATCATTTTGTTTCCCTCCTAAGTAACCATACCCGACCGCCAAAACTACTATCTACTTCAAAACAGTGGTTCCGTGGCTCAGTAGTTAAGTGCGTGATCAGTTGTCATGAGAAGCTTCCCTCAATCGAACAAATTGAGCTTCGGTAACAGCATAAGACTGTAGGTTCAATAATTTAGTAGTTTTACAAGAAAACGCCCACCAGAACGCCCATTCAGTCTGATTTTCACTTTTCAGTTGCGAACGAAGTCACACTTGAAGATCATTTTTTTTTTTTTGTATTGAAATGGTTGACGACATAAGAGTATCAGCTTGATAGTGCAGTCAAATAGTGAAAAAGGGTCCTTCACATCCTTCTAAAACCAAAGATATTAGAAACCGTTTGCAGTCCTTCTGAAGATTTTAAAATGTTGTTTTCTGGAATTATACTCGTTTATTATTATTTTTTATAAATATTTTGCCTCACTTAAGGCTAAGTACGACTATGTCCTTTAAAGTTTATTAACGTAGTGATGAAGAGGACATAAAGGGTATAATAGATAGTATAGTGTTAGACAGTAAGGGATAGATTTTGGGCATATTAAAAAGGAGATTAAAATGGTCTTGAATTTGAACAAGAAAAAATATATTCTACAATAAAAAAAAATATCTACTTAAAAAAAAATACCAAAATTAACTTTAAAAATAATTCTTGGACAACAAAATGGATGATATCCACTACAACTATTCAAAGTCTACGGTATGTGGTTTTTGGGCAGTAGTTCGCTACACTGGCTCTAAGTCAAAGAAATCCATGTCCATTTTTCTTAATGTGGTATTTGAACCGATAACCTTTAGATCAACAGTTGAAAGAAGAATATAGGAAAAATTTATTGGCAACTCCAATATAGCCCTTTTTAGTGTTCCGTACCTAAATGATACAAACGGAACGCTAAACGGTGTCTGTCAGTAAGTCTGACACACGCTTGTAACTTTTGAGCTGTACCAAAAACAATTACGGAAAAAAACTGTTTTATAAGTTTATTGTACAAAAAAACTTAAAAACCATGACTTGGTAATGACCCGCCCCTCTCCCCTCTATCACCGAAATCATTAATGCTAAAAAAACTAAAAAATTGGGAGCATGTAAAATGTTAAGAAGGTAGGGAGAAAATTACAACAATTCTTCTGGAACAAATCTTCAAATACATTGAAATACCTGGGATAAAAAGTCACCCCAGCATATTTTACCCCCTCTTCATCTGATTTTGATGATTTTCAGAAAGACATATGTACATGTCCGACGTAATTCAAAACCCAAGTTTCATCAAAAGTTGGTTCTTAAGTTAGCCGTATGAGAAGTGTGACTAAAATCTCCTCTTAACTTACTCCCATTCCATTCTATTTCGATCAATTTCAATCAAACCTATGAATACTAATGTATTGCATTTAGGAATTCTTGAAATAGGCAAGATGATTTAAAGCCGAAATGATCTACATATCAGAATATACGAGTACTTTACGATTTTTTTTGTTTCTAGCATGTTTTAACCAATATCTGAACTTTTCCTTTGTCTTTGAGTGTTTATTCATTACATGCATTCTATAAAAATCATCAGTTATAAATTGTGATTAGTCAAGCACCTTATGACGACAATTGATAAATTATGAGAAGAACTTTCTAACCAGAAAATCGATGTGGCTCCCAATATTTGTAACCGAAGTTTTACGGATTCTGATGAGATATTCACAATAAGGCTTAACCATTACCGTAAATAGCTTTGAAAAAGCGATATGTTATGCTATGTACCAAATTTCATGTTCCTAGCTCAAAAGTTAAGGCCCAAAAAGTGGACAGACAAACTATGTATTTTTTTTGTTATAATCTGCGCGCGCTGAGGGGGATATGAATACCCTTAAACTGTTTCAGGGCACAGGCGTTAGGAAAAGGGGGAAGAGGAACAGAGGAGGAGCCTGTGCACGTTGGCTTTGAATGTTTGAAGGTTATAGTGATGGGTAAATACAGAGCCTGGTAGATTATTCCACATTCGTGTCGTTCGGCTTATAAACGAATCCCTATATTTGACAGTACGACCGAAATTGGGCTTAAGGGTGAACTGAAGCATGACGCGTATTGCGGGTGACATTTTGAAGGGGAGGAATGCAACTGGCTATTTTGTTGGAGCATTTTTTATAATATATACATATCAAACTGTTAACCGTTAGATACTTGAGTCAAGCCATGTCAAGTGTGTATTTGAATTTTGTGCCCATGCCTGATGTGTATTGCGCTACTTTCCTTCACCTATGAATTTTCCTAGTTCTAATACCCTAGTATTTTTGCATCGAAATTGATACAATTTCATTTGCTTGAGTGGGAACACTTGCCGCGGGTAAAAAAACAGAAACGTATTTGCTCTCTGTGTAGAAAGGTGTGAGTTCGTGAGTTCGTTTGTGTTGATTTCTTTTTTTTTTTTTTTATCTTGCATTTCTCTGGCAAGACAATGAACTTAGAAAAACTTATCTTAATTGGTTGTGTAAAGTCGTCGAAGAGATAACATAGAGAACAGACAAAAAAAAAAAAAAAGAAAGAAAAGAAAAGGAACGAACAATTGCACCCTTGCACACCCATAACAACATCATGATCTTGAATGTATCTAGTGAACGAGCAATCAATTAAGATCTTCTATTCGTTACTCCTCTTCAAAGCGCATCCTCCTTTTGCTACTACAGCTATAAGAAAAAAACAATTATAAATAAAAAAGTCTCCATCATCATTAGTTATACTAATTATTTTTATTTTTCTGGAATTTTTTTTTTTTCATTTATAGATCCTTCTGGCATGCTTGTGTCTAAGGCCAGATCTTTTGGTAAGTTCGCGTTTCGATGCATATTAGCTACATACCTAAGCTTAAAAAATGATAACAAAATTTCAAAGAAAAAGAAAAAAAACACATTTTTGATTAACAACAAATTAAATTTCCAAAGAGAGAGCGAGAGAGAGAGAGAGAGAGAGAGAGGATGTTTAACAACATGTTTTGTGTGTGCCAGTAATTTTGTATAATTTTTTCCATTAAAAAAAAAAAAAAAAAAATAATAATAATTTTATACTGTAACTACGCAGTCCTCTTACATTTTCTTCTTGAAATAATTTAACAACAAATGTCCCAAAATACGCAATTGATATGTGTAGTAGCTAATAGCAGATATGTATCAATTGCAGCATGCTCTGGCCTTAGACATTCACTGATTGTGTATTATAGTAGCTTAAGTGTGTTTCAAATGTGACGAGGCTCTGCGATTAAAAACAATAAACAATGTATAAAATAACTTTCTATGCGGAATCAACCTACCACTGCAGAAATAAACAAACTTTTTTTTTTTTTTTCAAAGTCTTACTAATAAAAAAAAAAAAAAAAAAAATAATAAATTAAAATTCAACTTGTGCTTTCATGTTTTATCTTTTGTGCGTGTGAATTTATTTGAATTTGATTGAGTAAATTTTGTTTTTCTCTATAAATCTCTTTTAGGATGATATTCCGGAATCAGACCCAGAAAGTTGTGGCAACGATGGTGATGGAAATGACGATGAAGACGACGGGGACGACGAAGAAGAGGACGAGGACGATGAACTGCAAGATCCCAATGAAGTCAGTGGAAATTTTCTATTGGATACAGCAACAGATCCAAGGGGAAACCTTACTGCGTTGTTTGAAGCTGCAGGTAAGAAATACCGAAAATAAAAACAAATTGTCATCTATTTGAGTAAAAATGAGTATAAATATTTGTGCTTTCAATATGTATTAAATATTTTGAGTTCATCAACACAGATTAACACTGTTGGTACTTTGTTGGTAACCTGTGTGAAAAAAAAAAAAAAAACAGCACGACCGCAGAGTTGCGGAATACACAATTTGTATATGTATGGAGTTTTAAATTTTCGAAATCTGTCATGCCTGAAAGTGTAATAAATATGTATATTATATTTTTCTTTAATGCAATCGTAGATATTCACCCCGATCCCCGATGTCGTTTAGCGTCTTACGGTTACGATTGTTGTGTAGAACCGCAAATGAAAAAGCAGCGATTATAACGCTAGAATTTAACGAGTATTACAAATCCTTCGTGTCGAGGAATTTATGAGAATAGTTTTTGCAATTATATGAATAATAAAACGATAAGAGTTAGAAAACGTCAACGGAAATTAACAACATTGCGGTCTTGTTGCAATTTGTAATCCAGACCATGCACTAATGAAAGTTTTGGCATACTATGGAACAAATGTACGAGTATACCGAAACGAACAGGCAATGCTTTTTTCGCTAAAGTACTCAAAAACTTTGCTGGCCTACTTAAGTACAAAGTTATTCATTTTATGTGCTTTAGGATTTTAATTTAAAATAAATTTGAAGTCTGTTTTTGTTACTGTTTTAAATTTTGAACTAGTCCGTTATGTATGGAATATAACATCGGTTAAATAAATGGCCGCCACGGGAGTTTTTGCAAACTTCGATTCATGTTTTCGATGATTTTTCGGCACATTTCTGGCTGTTTGGCAGCCATAATTTAATGAATGTTGGTTTTTAAGTACTCCAAAGTTTGGGGATTGTCTGCGTAGACACCATCTTTAGCATAGCCCCACAAAAAGAAATTCAACGGTGTCAGATCACACGATCTTGGTGAACAATTGAAATTGAAAGGCCGGGGAACTATTTTTTCAATAGAGCATTGCGTGGCACATTGCCCCGTCCATGTCGATCACATCAATGTCTTCAATCTTAGGCCAAAAAAAGTTGGTTATCATTTGAATATAACGCAGAGAATCCACCATAACAGACATTCGTCGTTTTCATAAAAAAAAAAAACGTCCCGATTACGCCATCGTTCCACAGAGCACACCAAACTGTCACCCATGGTGGATGCAATGGCCTCGCAACGATCCGCCGAGTGAAAAATGGGCCTCATCGTTGAAGAAGATTTTGTTTGAGAAATCGGCGTTAACTTGTTGACACGGATTGGGTGACAGCACAGAGGGCTGCGCATTCTATGGTCAGCAGGCTTAAGTTGTTGTATAAGCTGGACCTTTTAGGGACGAAGATGCAAATTCAAACGCAAAATACGCCAAACGGAGCTGTAGGAAATGCCCAATTGCTCACCGCGGTGTAGAATTAACAATTCCGGGTTTTCGGCCACTGAACCACTCATAGCGGCTGTTTTCTGTTGATCGAGAATTATGATGATGCACAAGCCTTCCGACATCACAAACACTACCGATTTATTTGAATTTGGTGATTATGTTTCGAATTGCTGGCGACCATAATCTGTCCTTAAATTGCGATACACAGATATTACAGAACTGCGGTGGTTAAACGATCCATATTGTAAAATGTAAGCTAACATTTGACAGAGTCATATGGCAGGGATGTGAAATCCCAACTTCGAAATGAATAGCCTTATAATAGAAATACTAAACACAACTCCTAAAGTCGCTTTTAGTCAGGTGATTGTAAGGTGCTTTTAAAATTCTGTAGTAATAAAACACATTTAGCAAAAGTCGAATTCAGAATAGTTATTGTGAGTCACAGTCATTTTCACTACTGTGAACTTGCATAGCTGACTTTTGACAGATTGTGGTCGCATTAGTGTGGTACTTTAACGCCTTCAATCGTTCTTTTATAATTTGTCATCCCCCATTTCCAACTGAAATGCTATTGACTGTCACTTTAAAACCGACTTAGAAGCAGGTAAGCCACCCCTTAAGTGTTTCCAGTTAATGGCACTCGTGTTTATTACTACCGATTTGGAGTTAAAGGTGACTTTAAGAAAAACTTGGATTTATTTATTTATTTATTTGCAAGAAATGGAAATCACATTCTACTTCACTATAAATGATAGCTTTAATATTGGCAATCAAACTTAGGAAAGGAAAAGGAAATATTTAAAGAAGTAGTCAAGTTATTGAATCTATGTATAATAGTTTTAAAAAAAAAGACTCGTATGTATCATAGTTGAAGAACGAATAAGGAGATGACAAAAAATCACCCCTATTGCCGATGTCGAAGATTTTGCACAAATAATTTCCTACAAGAAAGTTTAAATGTGTTCATTCAACAATAAATTTATCTTTTTAAACTTTTTTGATTGATTTAGGATGGGGGTAATAAAAAATAGTTTACCCCAAGAATTCAAATTCGAACGAAAGAAAATAGTACCTTGTACCTACAGTAGTGGCAAATTAATGTGCACCCAACTGATATTTTTTGAAAAATCTTATAATGGCTTTAGAATTTAAATATAAATAGATAAATATTTTGGAGCTAATAACCCATGCAGGGACTAGCCAAGGCGCCCACAAAAATGTAGATATGTGTACTACAGGGTGGCGTAAAATGACCTTTGTGGTTTGAATTCGTTATAACTTTTTTTATTTCAGAGTAAATTATAATATAAATGGGAAATTTTATTGACCTACATACGAAAAATTACATCTCGCAAATGGTGTCCATTTTCTGCTTTGCAGAATTTCATCCATTTAAGTGGATGTAATTATCGCTGATAACTGCTTTTGGATTTTTTGCCATTTAATTGGAAATGGGCTTCATCGCTCATTATTAACTTATGGATGATATCGAGATATTGCTCTGCTTTTTGCCGCAACGAAACGAAAATTCGTTGCTGGTTGTTTGTCAGCTTCAATTCTTTCACAAGCTGGACTTTATATGGGAACATGTGCAATGTGATCAAAATCCTCTGAACGGACCTCCGCGATAGCCCGAGTTGAGCCGAACGTCTTCTTGTTGATATTTCTGGGCTATCCTGTACACTTTGAATGTTTTAATTTGTCGTGTGCTCCGTATGTGGTCTTCCGGTACAAGGAAGGCTCCTTACTGACCCTTCTTGCTGAAAACGTGCAACCAGACGATTTAGGCGCTCTGTGTGTGATTCAGAATATCAAAAATATCGACGATATACACGCTGCATCAAAACAATTGACCGCTTGTTTTCAAAATAAAATTCGATGATTTTTGTTTGTTGTTCTGTTGTGTATCCGTTTCATATTAAATTCTCCAAGTCTTGTTTGCAAAATTCTGAAAAAAAAAATTTAAATAAAAAAGTTATAACGAATTTAAACCATAAAGGTCATATTAGGCCACCCTGTACTACATTTTTAATACAGTTCAGTAAAAAGTGTGTTTGTCTTTGGATTTGGCTTCTTTCTTAAAATCATCTTGATAGAGATTCAATACGATTTTTGAAGTCAGAAGAATACGCTGGATGATCCATAATTTCCCAACCAAACCTGTGAGTTTTCTTGATTGTCCTTCTTGCAGCAAGTCGCCTGGCGTTATCTTGCTGGAAGTGTATCCATGGGCGATTGATCAATGCTCGTCGTTTTTCTTCAATACTATTTTTACTTTTTTTTCAATACTTCTTTGCGGTGGTTTGGCCAGAAGGAAGCAGTTCATAATTGACAATACCGCACATATCCCACCAGTCAGAGAGCATTACATTTTTTGGGTGGAGACCTACCTTAGACAGTTTCTGTGGTTTATTTGAAAGACTTAGACTCTGACTAGGATGCTAAATATCCTGCCAATTACAATCCTGTTGAGGATCTAAAAGCGCAGGTTTTTTGCGCTCAAATCGTGCGGTACCCCTTTTCGGAACTTGGCATTTTTCTAAGTGCTCTCTGTGTGTCTGTGCATTGGACGAATTCAACTAACGGCTAATTCCTCAACGGATAGGAATGAGTTTTCGTCCAGGCAGTTAAGCAGTACGCCATTATCCAGGTCAACTGGCCTTCGTGTGGTGTCATTATCTTTGAACCCGTAATTTCCTTCTCGGAATTTTTTAAACAATCTTTGGTAAACCAAACTCTCATGCAACTTCCGTAGCATTACGATTTTTATAAAAATCCCAAAGCCAAACTTAACGAACATTCAATATTCGGTCCATTCGGTAAATATCAGATGAAGTATACAGCTTTTCTTAGATTTTCAAAATAAAAAGCCACTCTTTTAGTGAGAACATTCGATGGTGTCGAAAAACCGCATTATTTATGGGATGGCCTTATATACATAATTAAAATACAATATGGGTTTCAAATAAAATGTGAAGATGTATCAAAAATGTATACTTCCGTTATTTCCATTTCATCTGGTTTCGAAAGAAATCCAAAAAGCTGCCATATGGCTTGGCGGTAGTGGGTTAAAACCATAAAACTACAAAAACATGTGTATACATATATTGAGAACGGTGCATATAGTGTGCATGGTTAAAGTAGAATAAGTGTAACAAAAAGCAATTTAATGCTACTTGTTTGTATTTAATATATTTATTGACAGAGCCAATATTGTAAGGGTGGTTTCTATTCTCTGGAATCATGGGCGTACACCTTCTGCATGATATCGCATGATCTTGGTCGCCGAAATGAGAGATGAAGGTGTCGGGGAATTTTGTCTTCAATAACTGCATTGTTTCTCGCGCTATGTGGCAGATGGCACTGCCTTGTTGAAACCACATGTCTTCCACATCAATATTGTCCAATTGGTGCTAAAAATATTTTTTTATTGTGTCCTGATAACGTTCACCATTGACTGTTACAGCAGCACCACGATAATTTTTGAAGAAGTAATATAATAATAATGATCACGCCGCCGGTTCGCTCGTATTTCGCTCAATAATTATAAATGTCAATGCTTAGTGTTTACAGATGTCATATATCAGCTGTTCAACTTTGACGGTATCGCAGTAGTGTCAGATTTAAATTGTAGCGT
Source organism: Pocota personata (assembly GCA_963082735.1). NCBI lineage: Eukaryota > Metazoa > Arthropoda > Insecta > Diptera > Syrphidae > Pocota > Pocota personata. Next base: position 273,719,044 of record OY720429.1, read on the forward strand.
GCAATTGAATCACCCTTTATAATACGAGGGCAAGGTGAAAAGTTCTCGGCTGCAAGTTCTCAACTGCAGTCAAATGTCCAACTTTGTGGCAAAAAAAGACAAAGTCACGCTATTATCTTGTCCCATTTAGTTAACTTCTTTTTCTTTTATTCGTTTCACTACGGTCGTAGTGTTCTCTTGGTTTCTCATTTACTTCAATATGTTACTACGAACAATTTTGAATTACTACGGTTTTCCAAAAAAAAAAGTTGCATGAATTTTGACTAGTGGGCAAATACATTTTCGTAGTGGTGTACACGTAGTTGATGTTAAATTTCTTTAAACGACTTCAAGATATTATGAAATGAACACTAGAAATACTGACTTACTTATGTCCTATATCCCCTTGTGGGCCCTAGGGCCTCGACTACGCCTACGCGCCATCGTGTACGGTTTCTGGCAATGTGTCTCAGCTCTCCCCAGCTTTTCCCCAACTGCCGTGCTTCCTTCTCGACTGCTCTGCGCCATGTTCTCCTTGGACCACCAGGTCTTCTGCCGTCCTGAGTTAAGGGGTTCCATTGCATAGCATGGTTCGCTATGGAGCTGTCACCCTTTCGGAGCGTGTGACCAATCCACTGCCACTTCCGTCGTTGGATGGTTGTGCCTATTGGTTCCTGACCCGTTCTCTCGTAAAGGTGTTCGTTAGAGATACGATTGGGCCAGAAAATCCTTAAGATGTTGCGCAGGCACCTATTAACGAACGTTTGCAGCTTTCTGGTGATAGCGGTGGTCACTCTCCACGTGCTGCATCCATATAAAAGCACGGATTCAACGTTGGAGCGGAACAGTCTTAGCTTGGTGTTCAAACTGATTGCATTGCTTCGCCATATTTTGGACAACATCCCGAACGCGCACTTTGCTTTGGCGATTCTGTTGGCTATATCCAGTTCGGTTCCACCATCGGTCGAGACAATACTCCCAAGATACTGGAAATCCTCTACTCTCTCTACCGGTTGTCCAGCAATGCATATTTGAGCCGATGAGTTCGTTCCAAGACTGATAATTTTAGTTTTTGCGGTATTAATTTTCAGCCCGACGACGCCAGCCTCTCTCTCCACATCTGCTGTCATTTGGTGGAGGTCCATAATTCTATGAGAGAGTAAGCATACGTCGTCAGCGTAGTCGAGATGTTTAAGTTGGGATGTGAGAGTCCATCGAATTCCTCCGTTTCCCGTCGACAAAGCTGCACGAAGCACATCGCTAAACACCAATAGGAATAGTATTGGTGAAAGAATGCAGCCTTGTCTTACCCCACTTTGGATCTCATATTCCTCAGACATCCTTCCTCTGTGCAGAACGTGACATTTAGACCCTTCGTAAGTAGCTTTGACAATAGCAATTAATTTATCAGGAATACCTCTCCTGCGTAAGGCACGCCAAATAAACTCCCTGTTAACACTATCGAACGCCTTCTCAAAATCGATGAACAGCAGGTGAAGTGGCGATCGATATTCAACGCACTGTTCGATGATAATCCGCAGGGTGTTGATGTGGTCGACACAGGAGGATCCACAGCGGAAACCTGCTTGTTCGGCATCGAGTGTGTCTTCGAGATGTTGTTTGATTCGCTCCAGGATGATTTTAGCGATTATCTTAGCTACAGCAGGCAGCACGCAGATACCTCTCCAGTTTCCGCACTCCATTAAACTACCTTTCTTAGGAATCTTGACGATCATTCCCTTTTTCCACTCGTCAGGAAATTTCTCGGCTTCCCAAGCTCTCTCTATAAGTGGAAGCAGAAGCTCAGCCGATGTTGTTGGCGCTGCTCGTAAGAGCTCTGCGGGAATACCGTCAAGTCCGACCGCCTTGTTGGTTTTAAGTGCTTTGATCGCGGTAGTGATCTCATCCTTACCTCGGACACCTCATTCTGATTTGGGAACATATCGCTAGCGAATACACGGTTTAAAACCGTAGCAAAATGCTCCTTCCATCTCTTAAGCTGGTCCTCATCCGAAATAAGCAAGGAACCGTCTAGGCTTTTCACTGGGTGTTGGCTGGAGCTGCGTCCACCTGTCAGCTCTTTAGTGATTCTGTAGACGGTCCTACTATCGCACCTTCGTGCAGCATCTTCTGCTTCTGTAGCCAGCGCGTTGATGTAGTTGCGCCTGTCACGTCGCACGCTACGCTGAACTTCTCTCATCTTCATGCGATATAGGGACTCTAGCTCATTACTCCCTGCTGCTGGAGCGGCTGCAATGCGAGCTTTCAGCTGTTTCCGTTCGTCAATCCATCTCCAGGTATCCTCGGAAAGCTACGCCCTATGCCTTTCCTGTGATCGACCGACAATTCTTTCAGCACCAGTTGTAAAAACATTTTTCACAGCACACCAATGGTCTTGGATGGTTGTGGGCTGTGAGCTGCTGATTGCTTCCACACCTTGCGAAATGTGCTCCCCTAATTGTTGGCGCACTGAGGGATCACTAAGTCTATCGATGTTGAACCTGGGCATTCTTGTATTGTCGTGGGATCTTAACACTAGAAATACGAATTTAATTTTACTTTGATTTATGAGGAAACACCACGCTTCAGATTTAAAAATAAGAAAGTGTACTGCCATTTTAGTATAAATGTCACTCATTCACCTGTCAATATAGAATGGATGCGTTCAATACTAGTTTCACGATGAGTGCGTTTAAACGTGTAGATACCAAGTATTTATGACATGACTAGGTAGACTGCAATTTCTTAAGATTGTTTTTCATGTTTTTTTTTTTTAAAAATATGTTTTCTAAATTACAAACGTTTTTATATCCTTTCCCGGTTTTATAAGATTTCCAAATCTTTATTTTTTTTTAAATCCCTTATAAAAAAAAAAAAAAAAAAAAAAAAAAAAAAACTGTTGACAATTTTCCAAAACTTGGTATGCCATGTCCTTGCATATATTATATATTGCTTAGGCATCGACTTTCAACAAAATCATTGAGTCATACCCGAGAATATCCTGGTACGCCATCTGTTAGAATATGTCCATCATAACTCACATTTGAACAAAATCGTTAGAGCCGTTTTCAAAAAAATGTATTAGTAAATTAGTAAAGCATTGTTCATTTTGGGGTTAAATGAAAATTCTGAATACGCCTCGAATGAAATAGATCCTAGATATGAAATACCAGAATAGACAGAACTCTCGAGTTAGAAAATTTGACAAATGGCATATAGCTATAGATAACTGTCCGTTATCTATACGATATGTTCCTCCCTCCCTTTCTTGGAGAAAAAAATAAGTTTCGCTTTATTCTTCGTACAAAATAATCTAAAACAAACCTTGTACTAACTTGCAAGGGTCTATGTTGAATGGAAGTATCGTACTGGTTTTGGTGACCTTAAACCATATGGATAAACCTTTTTTTCGACCATTTTCTGGAAATTATGTTGAAAAGTTAAACTTTCACATTTTAGCCTTGTCTACACACAATTTTCAAGGTAGATCTACCAACAAGATAATACAAATTACGTGACGAGTCATCCATTAACTAATGCGGTGATTCAACCGCAGATCTTTCTGTATCTATAAAGTCAGAGAGTCAGGAAGGTTTTTAAAAAAACCACCAGTAGCTGGGCACATGACAAGTTCAGCACTCTTGGAAGTAGACTCAGTTTAAGCGTATTCGAATTGTTACCTTGTTATTTTAATTTTATTGCAGCTTTTCATACTGCTGAGAGAAAAAAAAAAGTAGGAAAAGCCCTTACTACAAGGATTTCAACGTACGATAACTATCATAAAATAACACAAAAAAACATAAAACTATCAAATATATGTTTCATATGTAATTCATACTGTAGATATTCTGCATTTTAATTTATAATATTTTGTGTTTCAATAATAAATTGTTTGTAGATACAAGTTGTGAAGTTTTGAAGGACATTTATATGAATAAAAGGAAGAGTGTTCCATAATTTTTGTCGTATGGTCGACTGAATGTAGTTACTGCCTTCTGCTTTTTCGTTTTACGGGAGGTGGTATTTGGAATTTAGGAGGGAACGAATTGACCTGAACGATCAACCTCATACCGGTCGTTGAAATGAAACGGTGGTCAGGATCCAGGAATTAATATTCAAAGATAGACGATTGACCTATCGTCAGAATGGGGAGGATTTTGGCATCAATGTATCCAGTTTATATTAAATTGTAGCCAAGCATCTCACACAGAAAGTTTTGTAAAATGTCACAGAACAAGGTATGGGTCTTTGAAGATGAGGATATTCCGAAGATATCGTTCCGTTAACAGAAGAATGATTGCCGTACTTTTTTTCAGAAAAGTAGTTATTCTTGAACATCAGTGGAACTCAACAGTATATTTCTTAGTTGATGGAAACCCTTATATTAGTAAGGCCAGGCAGTGCACTACGCCTTTGGCACCTACACAGAGCAGGGCTTACTGTAGACTATTTGAGGAGCACTGACATAAGTCTTTTAGATAACCCTCCGTACAGCCCAGATCAAAGCTCCTTGTGACTTTGGTTTTCTCCCCTACGTTAAAATGCGCCTGAAAGGCAGTTACTTTTCCATCGAAGAGGGGCTTATTGGTAGGAACGATGAAAATTGTAGTTTGATGATTGGATTTTACCTGTGAACAATAGCATTTCCAAAAATGGTGACAATTTTGAAACGATCTGATTGAACGATCGGACGAAACGATCGGATTGAGAATGCCAAACGACAAAAATTAGGGAATCCCCTTATGTTAGCATGGTAATTTTTCATTTAGCGCTTTTAAGAAATTTAATTTTCTCTTCCATTTCTATGTTTTGATTTAATAGACATATTTTTTGCACAAGTTACGGCAGTATCAAACTTCGAAATCGCTGTACCATTTACATAATTTTATATATTTCTTATTTTTATTTGAATTCCAACTTTTCTTTATCTACAGCCCACGAAAAAGCACCGGTATTAAGACATGCAACGCATGCTATTGACGAGACTAAGCAAGCCCTAACTAAAATGCGATGTGCAAGTAGTCCAAGGGATAAAACGTAAGAATGCCATCATTTATTGGTCATCGTGATAATTAATTTTGCAACAACATTATGTTTGTCTTTGTAAAGAATTTTTTCTCGAACTCTGATCGCCGCCTGCAACGATAACGATGTGACCACAGTTCGACGACTTTTGGGCAAAGGGAACATCAATATCAATGAATCCACTGACGATGGAGAATCTCTTTTGTCGATGGCCTGTTCAGCTGGTTACTATGAATTAGCCCAAGTAAGAAATCGACACAAATTTAAAGATAACGAAAGGTGATTTACTTATTTGTTGTTAATTTTATGTTAGGTCCTTCTAGCAATGTCAGCTGCACAGGTAGAAGATAAAGGTCAGAAGGATTGTACACCCCTTATGGAGGCAGCTTCCGCTGGTCATCTTGATATTGTTAAACTTTTGCTTAGCCATAATGCTGATGTAAATGCTCATTGCGCCACAGGTAACACGCCATTGATGTTTGCATGCGCCGGTGGTCATTGCGAAGTAGTGAAAGAATTACTGAAGCATGGGGCTAATGTCGAGGAACAAAATGAAAATGGCCATACTCCATTGATGGAAGCTGCATCCGCTGGACATGTTGAGGTCGCAAAGGTAAATAATTAGAAGTAAAATTGTATACTAGTGCGTAGTAAATGATTAAATCCGAGATACGAGACTTTGAGTTCGATTTACACGTTGATTGAGTTAAAAATCCGTGAATTTAGAGATTCAGTCAATGAAAACTTTTGATCTTATCTGATACAGTGCACTAAAGAGTAGTGTGCATTGGATAATTCTCTGCGCGTTATCGGATTGATATGTTGTATTTTTGTAGGTCCTACTGGAGCATGGAGCAGGAATAAACACTCATTCGAATGAATTCAAGGAAAGTGCCCTTACACTGGCCTGCTACAAGGGTCACTTGAATATGGTTCGATTCCTGTTGCAAGCAGGTGCAGACCAAGAGCACAAGACAGACGAAATGCACACAGCGCTTATGGAAGCCTCAATGGACGGTCACGTCGAAGTGGCACGTCTGTTGCTTGATTCGGGAGCGCAAGTGAATATGCCAACTGATTCCTTTGAGTCTCCGTTGACCCTCGCCGCATGTGGTGGCCACGTGGAGTTAGCGACATTGTTGATCGAACGTGGAGCAAACATTGAAGAGGTTAACGATGAAGGCTACACGCCCCTTATGGAAGCGGCTCGTGAAGGTCACGAGGAAATGGTAGCGCTTCTTCTCAACAAGGGAGCTAACATCAATGCAACCACTGAGGAAACACAGGAGACGGCTCTGACTCTAGCATGCTGTGGTGGTTTCATGGAAGTTGCAGAGTTCCTCATCAAAGAGGGAGCTAACCTGGAGTTGGGTGCATCGACACCACTAATGGAGGCTGCACAAGAAGGACATACCGATTTGGTAAGGTTCTTGTTGCAAAACAAGGCAAATGTTCACGCTGAGACTCAAACTGGAGATACCGCACTGACTCACGCTGCCGAGAATGGCCACACTGACGCCGCAGAAGTCCTCCTTAGCTATGGAGCTGAATTGGAGCATGAATCTGAGGGCGGTCGGACACCTTTAATGAAGGCGTGTCGTGCTGGTCACCTCTGCACAGTAAAGTTTCTGATTCAAAAAGGAGCAGACGTCAATAAGCAAACAACCAGTAATGATCATACTCCGCTATCGCTTGCCTGTGCTGGAGGACATCAAGCTGTAGTCGAACTTCTGCTAAAAAGTGGAGCCGACCCTTACCATAAACTGAAGGACAATAGCACAATGTTAATCGAGGCTGCCAAGGGCGGACATACTCGTGTTGTTGAGCTGCTCTTCAAGTACCCCCACCTCATACAGAACCATCAAAATGAACTGCAAGCGAATGGGATTAACAACGCTGCTAATACGGCGGGTCAAGTGCAGTTGATTAATATGCAGCAGCAAAAGCAACTGCAACAACAACTGCAACAGCAACTTCAACAGCTAAGTGCTCCACCCGGATTGCACGAGGTACCTGAAGCAGTAAGAGTTTCCAATCAACAATTATTCCACCAGCAGCAATTTCCATCCGTCGATTATTTGGACGAACCATTGATTGCGAATTCCACAGAAGGTTTTGCCATCGACCCGAATTCCTTGAATGCCCAGCAACAAGAGGCCCTCATTGCAAAAAGTCGCCTTTTCCATTGCTTCGAGCAGGGATTCGCTCACGGTGTAAGATCTCAATCGGGCATAGTTAATCAATTGATCAGCAGTAACAACACCCCAGCTACACCAACTATAAATCAAACGCATGCTGGTTCTAGTTCTGCTAACAACGCAACTGCCGCATCAACAATAACTACCAGCAGCAATACCAATACGATCAAGCAGAAAAGTCTCTTGCGCAAAAATCGTCAACCCCCGGCTCCGTTCGAGCTGAATCTAACAAGTTCTGAAGCACAGCAAGTGCGATCCCAGCCATTGGGTGAAGATGATGCGTCAACTGGAGTTGTCGGTACGGCGGCATGTACATCAACGGGTTCCACTTCGATGTCAAGTGACGAGGAGAAGCGCCGAAGGAGGCAAAACATCATCAGGGAATTTCAAAAGGTAATGTTGTCAAACATCGGGGGGATGTATTCAGAAACTAATTTCGGGAATTTCTTCTCTTAGAACATGCAGATGGTACGTGACAACAAAGCGCCACCTTCATCATTACTTCCTTCCTTTGATGTAACCAGCGCTGGAGTCGGACCAATCCCAGCAACGCCAGGTAAGATGCTTATACACATATAGATTTTAAATGAAAACCGTTTTGATGTGGGCTTTCTTTCGAAAAGGTGCTAAAGATGATCCTCCTAATATGCCAATGCTACTTGCCTCGGCCTTGCAAACTGGAGCGAATATGGCAGCCGCCCCAGATGATACAACCGCGGTAGCTGATCTCTTTAAACCTGGAGCACTGAATTCCCTTGCACCCTACAGCAATACGTTGCTGGCTCCAACTTCGGGCATATCGACATCGATTGGCCCTCAAACCAGTAGCAATAATACAACCACAACAACTACCACCCAAATAACAACACCCTCGGAAGTGTCCCAAAGTACAGCTATTAGTGATAGACCAAAGGTTAAGCCTGTTTCCAAGAAAGATGGCAAGAATCTGCGTAAGACCGTTTTCCCAGCATTGCCACTCTTGCAGCAGAATCAAATGGTTTCCATTTACAATAACTTGGTAAGTTACCCTTGTTGCCCTCATGGTAGGCTAGGAAATTCATTACGACCATTTGAAACGTTACAGCCATTGCTGCTTACATCCGAGTCAAACAAGATCGATAGAAACCAACAGGCGTTCATGAGAGGTGTAGTAATGGCAGCTCAGATTGAGCAGTCAAAGTTTAACAACACTCCAATGCCTGGAACTCCATCAACGTCTACGGGAGGTGAAACTGGACCCATTCCGCAAGGATTGCAGCATAACCTGATTGGTTCACAAACTCTTCATGAAGCTCTGCAAGCTGCTTGCTCTCAAGCAGCATCGTCAATGGTTCAATCCAACGACTCTAGGTATGAGGGGTCTGAATGTCTAGGGATTGAGGAGTCGTGTTCTTCACTTCTTGCTCATTTCAGGGACATGCCTCCGAACATGCCTTCTGGTTCGTGTGAATCAATTAACTCGATCGGTTCGTCCTCGGCCGCGGACCCCGAAGAGTATAACTTGGGGGTGAATACTCAATTCAAAATGCTGCAAATGGTCGCTGCACAAATGCCAAACTATCCGATGCAAAAGACCATTCAGCGTTTGTTCGTTGATCATCCAAAATCACCAACTGAATCGCCGCCCGCTAACACTGCATTCAGTCAGGATTGTAGCGGTGTTGGTGGTAATGATACCGGTACGGAAATGATTAATGCCGGTACTGGTGAAGTTACGTCTACGTCAAGCGTTGGCAATAATACTGCAACGAAACGTAGCGCAACCGTCGAAGAGTACGAAGAGGATGAAGACGAAGAGATTGACGATGACGATGACGAAGACGATGATGAGGATGATGAAGACGACGATGAGGATGATGAAGATGACGACGAGGATGAGGAAAACGACGATGAAGAGAACGAAGAGGATGAAGACGAGGGCGATGACGATGAGGAAGACATTGAGCTGGATTCACCTACAAAGAGTCGCAAGTTGTCACATCGACTGGGCAACTTAATACTGTCCAATGTGGCTCTCAAACCGGATGATATAACTCAAGCACTTTGCGATTTTCGTCCCGATTTCACCCTTACAAATCTGCAGCAACAATTCACCACACAGCAGGGTAAGTCGTCGATATAATATTTGCTTAAGAATAAATTTGCAACAAGTATGTAGTCTATTCTCTTGGCGCAGCCACGTTTGCCCAAAACGAGGAGCATTTCCGAATGTATGACAACCCAGATGATGATTGCGAAATGTACGCCCCCCTTGGCGAGACGCTTGAACAGTTTAGCGCCGAAGACGATGGAACCCGGGATAGAATCTACGACATTACGGTCGATGAGATATTTCAAGTCATTCACGACCCATCGCTGCAGGTAATTTAAAATAGATTTTATACTTGACAGGGGTTTATTGTTAATTTTTTTGGTAAACATTTTCAGGAACTCACAACAAATTTGAACTGTTCTGAGTTGGCTGACATTGGGCTGAATTCCATTTGTAAGACGCGTTGGAATGGTCATGCTCAACATCTCCAATCTGCCAGCGCAGCCAATATGTGTCTTTCTCCCGAAGAGCAAAATGAACAGCAGAGGCAAACAAATCAATTGCTCCTTGATTACCAGTTGCAACAGCAGATTCAGCAGGTGGAAGATCTGCAAATTTGTAATCAGCTACAAGTAAGTGATATCTATTGGGTATAGTGTGACGTTTGGAAAAAAAAATGTTTGATCTCTTAGAACCAGCTTCAGCAAACGACACTCTCCTTGATACCGATTGCTCCGGATGATCAACAACAATCGTCCAACATCGGAATTCAGACACTGCCGAACAATCAAGCTGAGCTACAACAACTTCAGCAGCAACAGCAATCTGGTAGCGGCCAATCAATATCTCAGTCTCTTCTCCAAGCGGCTGGCCAGCAGCAGATTCTCCAACAGCAGCAGCAACAAATTTTGTCTGGTGATGCCCAACAGCAGACAAATTATGTTTTCAATGTCGATCCGGAGAAACCCTCTCAATCGTTGCAATTGCTCTTCCAACTGCCATCGGTCCAACAACAAGGTCAAATGCAAAAGCATCAGCAACAACAGCAGCAGCAAATGCAATCTGCAGCTTCCATATTGTCGGCGCAACAACAACAAATGCAGCAGCAACAGCAGCAACAACAACAACAACAACAACAACAGCAGCACCATCTCCATCAGCAGCAGCAGCAGCAGCAATGCAATACTGTACAAGAAATTGGTCCGGCTGGAGTCATTTGTCAGCCAGTACAAACGAATCAAGTCACACAAACCAATCTTATTCTGCAACAGCAAGCCGCCTTGGCCCAGCAGGTATTAAATCAGCAGGTTTTAAAGCAGAAACAACAGCAACAGCAGCAACTTTTGCAATTCCAGCAGCAGCAACAGCAACAGCAGCAGCAGCAACAACAACATCAGCAGCAGCAGCAACAACAGTCATGTGCTCAGCATACACAGGTAATAAGTGTAATTATTGTTATACAATAGTATTCTTCATTAATTTTATGGTTTTTGTTCAAGCAGCAGGTTCAAGTGGCTACCCAAACACAACCAGCTGTGAACAGAAATGCTTCTACGAGTCAATTCTGTCCATCTATACCGATATCAGCTGATGTTAGCATTGGAGTGTGTACTATAACATCTCAACAGCAACAGCAGCAGCAACAACAACAGCAGCTACAACAACAGCAGCAACAACAACAACAGCAGCAGCAACAACAAATACAACAGCAACAACAACCATTAACTACAACGAAATCGTCGGGAGGAATTGCAAAGAAAGCAATTGATAAGGCCTCTCGCAAGGATCGTAATCGTTATTCGTTGCTTCGTCAAACTCCAGCGGGTAGTCAAGGTACGTACACTCAAGTTGAAGACAGTCTTCTAATTGGTCAGGGATTTAGAGCAAAAGAAAATCTTGGAGATTTTGACCTAATTACCGATATAGGAATGATTGTTCTTACTATTTTACTTTCCTTTGCACTAGGATTAATTCCATAACTGATTTTCGTTTAATTTCCCTTTTCGCACTTTCTTTAGCCAATACCACGACTCAGCAATACCAGCAGGCGGTTACGACCGTAGCCACCACGCCGGATAAGATTATCGACGTTGACTCGGAAACCGACTCGAATCATGACACTGCCCTAACACTAGCATGCGCTGGTGGCCATGAAGAGTTGGTTGAGCTCCTTATCAATCGCGGAGCGAATATAGAGCATCGTGATAAGAAGGGCTTCACCCCGTTAATACTTGCAGCAACAGCTGGTCACGAGAAAGTAGTTGATATTCTTCTAAAGCATGGCGCAGAGCTGGAAGCTCAGTCTGAGAGAACAAAGGATACTCCCCTATCACTGGCATGTTCGGGTGGACGTTATGAAGTTGTTGAACTTTTGTTGAGCGTCAGCGCGAACAAGGAGCACCGCAATGTGTCGGACTACACCCCATTGAGTTTGGCAGCAAGCGGTGGCTATGTGAATATAATAAAACTCCTGTTAAGTAATGGAGCCGAAATAAATTCTCGCACCGGCAGCAAGCTCGGTATTTCACCTCTGATGTTGGCCGCAATGAACGGTCATACAGCAGCCGTCAAGTTACTTCTCGACCAAGGCTCTGACATCAATGCCCAAATCGAGACGAATCGAAACACCGCTTTGACCCTTGCATGCTTTCAAGGGCGTCACGAAGTGGTTAGTCTCCTGCTAGATCGCAAAGCAAATGTTGAGCATCGAGCAAAAACCGGTCTGACCCCATTGATGGAAGCTGCGTCCGGTGGCTACATCGAGGTTGGAAGAGTACTTCTGGATAAGGGCGCCGATGTTAATGCCGCACCAGTTCCGACATCACGCGATACTGCTCTCACGATTGCAGCCGACAAAGGGCATTTGAAATTCGTAGAACTCCTATTGTCGCGAGGTGCATCGGTCGAAGTGAAGAACAAGAAAGGAAACTCCCCACTTTGGTTGGCAGCTCACGGTGGCCATCTAAGTGTTGTCGAAATACTGTACAATCATAACGCAGACATTGACTCACAGGATAACCGTAGGGTGTCATGTTTAATGGCTGCGTTCCGCAAAGGACACACCAAAGTAGTAAAGTGGATGGTTCAGTATGTGACACAGTTTCCCTCCGACCAGGAGATGAATCGTTTCATCAGTACCATCAGTGATAAAGAATTGTTGGAGAAGTGTTACGACTGCGTGAACATAATTCGCGCTGCAAAGGAAGCACAAGCGGTTAAGGCTAACAAAAATGCCTCAATCCTCCTTGAAGAACTAGACATGGAGCGTACACGAGAAGAGAGCCGACGAGCTGCTGCAGCTCGTCGACGGGAACGTAAAAAGAAGAAGAAGATGGAGAAGAAGGAGGAGAAACGCCGACTTCTCGAAGGCACCAATGAAAATGAGAATACCGGCGATGGCTGTGATAAAGACTCTGAAAAGGATGATGATAGTGATAAAGAAGATCAAGCTGCCGACGAAGAAGATGACGTCGTACACCATAATCCTTATCGCGAGGAAGGAGACTCAGGAATCGATCAGGGTTCTTGCTCCAGCACTGATATTAAGGCAGCCAATTCACAGGCCGATAAAGGTAATAAGAACAAGAACAAAAAGAAGAAAAACAATCAAAACAACGGTAATAACCGGAATTCAAACAGCCCTACACCGAACGCGGCGACTAATGGTGGTAGCCAGAATGGTGACGAACCACTACCGCCGGCAAGGAAGGAAAAGAAGAAAGACGAAGCAGTTGCCTCCACTAGTAGCAAGAATAAGAAAGCTGAACTTCCCACTGCCACGAAGATAGCCGATTATAAGTCGAAAGTCAACTCGCAGCAGCAACAGCAGACTCAACAGCAACAACAACAGCAGCAAGTCGTCGCTGAAACTCTAGAGAAACCCACTTGCCACAAGCGTGAAGAAAGCAAACGCAAAGAAGTGAAAGACTCTCTAAAGCAGCGAGAAAAGGAGAATCTGGCCCCGAAAGAAGAAGTGGTAACCACTCAACAGGCGTCAGTGCGTAAACATTCTGAAAAGAAGGCTACAACTAGTGATGCAGGTGTTTCGTCGCACGCACCTGCCAGCACCACCACAGGTGGCAGCGCAGTACAAAAGCAACAGATAAATCCCTCAGAAGGAAGCGGTCGCAAGTCGATGGTGTTTTCTTCGCGACACGTCAATACCGGCTCTGAAAAGGATGACACTGTGCACAGCAGCAAGTCGCACCGTGGTGGTGGTGGTGGATCTCAGCATGATGAACAGCATTCATCATCGAAAGTGAGTCCATTGAAACCACAGACAGGCCCGCCAGGAGGAAGTGGAGCTGTTGCTGCAAAGCGCGGCGAAGATGGTTGGAAGGAAGTTGTACGAAAAAGCTCCACACAGCAGCAAACTTCTTCAAATTCCTCCTCCACTTCATCATCTGCAGCACCAGAAATGACGTGCAAGAAAGTTCAAGTTCCTGTTAATGCTATATCGCGTGTAATTGGCCGCGCGGGCAGTAATATTAATGCCATTCGTGCGACAACAGGAGCCCACATAGAAGTGGAGAAACAAGGCAAGAATCAATCCGAACGGAGCATCACCATAAAAGGTCTCGCCGATGCTACGAAACAAGCTCATATGCTAATATCGGCGCTTATCAAGGATCCAGATGTGGACATTCTTCAAATGCTACCAAGGATAAATCCGAATATTAAACCTGTGCCATTAGTGGTGAATTCTTGGGACAAGAATACCCCGCTAACACAGTCATCATCGAGCAGTACTTTCAGTAGCAGCTCTACCGTGACCACGACTACTTCAACGTCATACGCAAAGAGCAGCACTTCGTCAACAAAGCCCACTACTTCGTCTATAGTGACAAGCAGCAGTTCAGGCAAGTCATCAGCCATAATGTCCTCGCAGCAGTCGACTGCAAAGTCTTCAAGCAGCTCAAGTTCAAGTGCCGGCTCTTCACGTTTACAACCCGGTGGTGTTCCTTCAAAGGGATTCTTCTTCCAGCAGAATCCTCGGGGTTCAACATCGTCTTCATCAAATTCGACATCATCTCAGAAATTGCGCAACGTAACCGCAAGCGATTCTCTGTCGAGTGCAACCAAGACTACCACAACCTACACAAATGTGATTATGTCTCAGAGGAATACCGTGTCGAAGAATCAGCTTCCGTCACAAGCACAACCTCAACCGTTCGCCACTGCTGCGGCTACAACAAGTGGTGGCCAGACGTTTGCTGCCAAGCTGACAGCCAGCGCCGGTCACAGCAGCAGTTCAGGAGAGAAGCGGTCTACCAGTGGTAACCAGCAACAGGCTGCCTCTGTGCAGAATCAAATGTCCTCCTCGTTCCACGGATCACCAAAAAAGAATGTCAACAAGAATTCTGGTTCGAGCAATAATTCCAACAGCATGAACAATCTCAACACATTAGCCGGTCCGATTGGTACTTTCAATGTGGCAGACGTTGCTGTTAGCATGGCAGTTGCCGCGGTTTCACAAGCCGCTCAGCAGGCACAACCACAACCTCAAGGACGTTCCATAACTCCTATTGGTCAGCCAACAATTGTTGGTGGCTCGCAGACGTTATCTACAAACCGTAATGTTTCTCCATCTCCAGTTGTGATGTCAATGCAATCGAATGTATCTGTGGCAACAACTATTTCTTCGATGACAGCACCTGCACTAACCACAGCAACGAGTGTGGCCATTAAAGCTCCCGCTATTGTTCCACCTCTACAATCGAAGATCGGCAGTGAGTACTCTCTTTTCAATGACACCTACCAGAACCAGTGGGAGAGCAAACCAATGTATAATCCTACGAACAGTGATTCAATCCCCAAAGCCGATGCGTCAAAAGCACCTGGTTATAATCGTGGCAACGTAATCAGTTCCCCAGTGAGTTCAAAGGCATCCAGTAGTAACTCTACTTCTCCACCCAGCAGCTCTGTAATAGTGCAGCCACCAAATCTAAATATACTACCAGTGTCAGTTACCGCCACATCTCCAGGAAACTCTGCACCTTCAATGTCTGGCGTTGTAGGGGGACAGCAGCAACAACAACAGCAACAATCGTTATCGATTGTCTCTACAATGCCAACGATTCCAACTTCATCATCAATGAACGCAGGAAACGACGGTGAAATGTCCAGCGTCCTCAAGCCTATAGTTGGAAATGGTCAAAGCTTGGGAGGATCAGTGGTGCAACCAGCAATAGCGCCCCCGCCAAGCGGCTTAGCCATCCAGAGACCAACTGGTAGTCAACATCGGCCATCAACATCTCAAATTGAGACCCCAGCACTAAATTTCGGCCCAATCGGATCGAACTCTGGACGAAGCGTCCCAGGAGCTGTAGGAGATCACGTGCAAAATTCATCCGCAAGTAGATACTACGACCAGATAGCTCAGTCAAATCTATCACATCAAATGAATTTCAATGTTGACTCGTTGCTTCCAGTGTACCATCTCGGTGGTGGTGGTGGTGGTGGCGCAGGAAACGGTACATCTGCACCCTCAATGGGAGGTGGTGCAGTCGGAGGCCCCATGAACAACTCCTCTACAAATCCACTGCATATGTCGCGCTTAAATCCACGTGCATCAGTGTTCTCACAGCCTAATAAATCCAATCAACAACTAGGTGGCGGAGGTGGAGGTAGCATGTTTCATCAGAACAATGCTAATATGGTGATCGGAGGAGGATACAATAGTGGAGGTCAAAAGCAGTTGGGTAGCCTATCAGCCGCACCGGGTCGCCCTCAGTCTCAACCCCAAACCGGATCGGGTGGACGCTGGTACCCGACAAATGATTACAGCGGTTACGCAATGCCATCAACGGCAAGGGAACTGTTGAACTTGGAAAATGGTTTACCCACTGCCATGGGTGGTGTAACAAGCGGTTCACCAGCAGCAATGTCACCGAACAATCCCAATATTCAAGCGTCACAAGCGAACGGTTTAATGCCGCAACAAATGAATCAACAACAGCAGCAGCAGCAACAGCAGCCACAAAATATGCCAGGCAACAGTGGCAATGGAGGAGTGGGACAAGATGATATGAGAAAAATGCCTCGTCCCATTGGCACTGAGCGTGCTGCTTCATGGAAATACAACAATTATCCGAATATGAATACGGCCGGCATCAATAGCGGAGTTTCGCTGGATGCAGATCCTAGTAGTGCAGCAGCGGGTGGTAATCCAGCCGCCATTGGTGGCCCAATGCCACCATGGATGATGGATAAGTCACAGAACCAGCAACAACCTCCATCGGCCTTAAATCATCAGCAGAACAATTGGATGAAGTCGCAGTATAGATTCTATGCAGGCGTTGGGGACTACCATCAACAGGATCAGTTTCATGTAAGTTTTTGAATGCTAAGGCATATTGTAAGAAATACTTGTTAATATCGTTGGACCAGTTTAATAAAAATGCTGTTGCGCGGGTGCACAATTCGGTAGTAAATATTTCTGCTAAAAACTTTTAACAGGGAGCATTAAGTTTATCGAGGTATTGTCATTATTCCGGAAGGTATTCAAATTATAGAATATGAACTGTTTAACCTGAGGACTAGTTGGACTTTATTGGTTCTGGGATAGCAAACACCTTTAGCGAAACTCTGCGGACTATAATAGGTAAAAAATCTGCGCGGCCATGACCAAACTTCTACTATTTTTCAAAGTTTTTGGTAGCATTGGGAAGTTACTAAAAATTGAGTTCTAATGGATTAAGTACATGATGTTTAAGCTTTTGATGTTTTTGGTCTGGCTTTAATTATTCAATTGGTTAGTCTTTATGATACATTGTAGAGCATAATGGAGTCGGATATAAAACTGGGGCCAAAATGCTTGTTTAGCATCCGAGTCTGCCCTATAGAATTCGTTTTCCACCTTTCTGCATTGAATTTGGTGATTGATGTCACTAGGCAAGACCTCCATATGTAGAAGAGACATTCTATGGTAAATCGCGTTACATTCAGAGCTCTAATACACACTACTATTCATTTTGGTTATCCCCATATTTATACCATATTATCATTTCTTGTTTTTTGAGGAACTGGTATTATAGTTATGTACTAAGAATGCGAAGAACTACGATAGTTACAGATTATTTGTTTAGAAAAGCATGTAACTTAATGGTAACTCACGTTACAACTGTGGGACACCATTTTTTTCTTCACCATCTTCTTTTAGCAAATGCTACTTACCATCTAACCAATTAAACAATTTGCAATTCACAAATTGTCAAATAATAAAATTAAAATATGCTTCAGTAATTTAAATCAAGAAATCAAAATTTCTCAGCGTAACTCGTGTTACATATGAATATTTGGTAACTCGTTATAGAAACGATCTTCATACATTAGTGATAGTATAGTCATTTTTCATTAGTGTAAGCACAGTAAGTTGTATTACCAACGTTTAGTCAGACAAAACAACCCTTAACAGATTATTATGAGCAACCAAGAACCTTAAGTTCAAGTTCTACTCTTGAAAATTGAAAAATTGCAGCACTGTTTCACATGCTATTTTCAAGAAAATCGGCGCAAATGGATCACAAATTCTGCAAGGATTTTTGCAATTTAAATTGTATTGACTTTCTTCTCTCAGTAGATATGGTTTGTAGCCAATTATCACACGAAAAACGAAACATTATTCGCTGTTTCTATAATGTTTCCGAATAAATTTGCTTTCACACGTAATCACGTACACCCATACTCACTGCTTACTGTACTATCAGGGTCAGTTGTGAAATTATAGAGGAATTTTCGTCAAGAAATTGAGTCCAATATATATGTTGTTAGAAGCAATATGCGTAGCGTCATCAACAATTTCGAAGATAGTGTTATACTACCTTGATCGAAAAGTTTCAGGAATTTATTCAGAAAATTAAAAATACAAGTTTATTCCTGATAATCGATATTGTCCCCTTCAAAGTACTCTCCATTGACTGAAACGCACTTATGCTAGCGATTGATCCAATCCCTGAAACATTTTTTATAATCATCGTCTTCGATTTTTCTATTATCTCCTCTTGGCTGCTAAAACGCGTTCTCCGGAGCGATTTCGATCAAGCAGGAAGAAATCGCAGGGAGCCAAATCAGGCGAATTCGGTGGCTGTTGGATGGTATTCGCAATGTTTTTGCTAAAAAACTCACGAATAAGGATGACATTGTGCGACAGTGCGTTACCGTGGAGCAAAACCCACGAGTTGTTGCCCACAAATCGGTTTTTTTTTTTTTTGGCGAATTGCTTCACGCAAATGCCTCATAATACCCAAATAATAAACCTTGTTGACTGTCTGATCTTGTGGCAAGAATTCATGACGCACAACACTGTTGTAATCCATGAAAACTGTGAGCATCGCCTTCTTTTTCGACTGAAAACGACGTGGTTTTTTCGGTCTTGGCTCATTCGGTGTACGCCATTCACTCGACTGATGTTTGGATTGCGTTTCGTACTCATTAACCCACGTCTAGTCTCCAGTAATTATGCTTTTGATGAATGTTGGGTCGGGTTCAGCCGCTAAAATCATATCTTTCGCGTTGTCAATGCGGTCCCTTTTTTGCATGAAATTCAGGTCTTTCGGCACCAGCTTTACAGCGACACGTCTGAAGCCTAAATCTTTAACCAAAATGTCTTGAACGAATCCATAAGCAATATTCTTTTATGGTCAATTTGCGGTTTTCGGCCAACATTTCTATGATTTTATTGATATTTTCATCGGTTTTCGATGTCGACGGCCTACCACTGCGTTCGACATCCTCGACAGGCTCACGACGCGTTTGTGCCACGCATAAACTTTTTTTTCGATAGATTAT
This sequence comes from Pocota personata, assembly GCA_963082735.1. Taxonomy (NCBI): domain Eukaryota; kingdom Metazoa; phylum Arthropoda; class Insecta; order Diptera; family Syrphidae; genus Pocota; species Pocota personata. The sequence goes on from OY720429.1 coordinate 273,738,067, forward strand.
CGTCCGTGCCGAGACTTCTCAAACTTCTCAAACATTTCCAAAGTCTTCTCACCGTTGAATCCGTTTTTAACACAGAAATTGATGCAAACTCGTTGTTGCAAAGTTGATCCCATTTTTAAAATCGTAAAAAATCGAAAACACACACGGAGGCAGATGTACTCTCGACAGCGTAGTTTTTACAAATGTCAAATTACGACGCTAAAATTTGGAGAAAATGTTAATGACAGATGTGTCAACCTAAAAACTCAAATCAGATGACTGAAAGCGCCACACGGTAGTCATTCCTGAAACTTTTTTTGATCAATGTAGTATTCGCAACAGGCACTTATTAGATTTTAGTATATTTTTCCCGGAATTCCCCTTCACCGAAGTTCCGATGTATAGCTTTGTCTAATGCTTTCCACCAAACTAGCAAGCATTAAGCCAGTAATAGTGGAGACAGACTGCTGGTATTGATACCATGGTACGAATACCATGGTATAGTGAATACTACGACCCCTGACAGACTGCATTTCGTAGTATTCGGTGACTTTGGCGTTAAGTATAGTATACTTTGACGTTTGCGTTGTATGCAATAACAAATAAAAATAGAAAATTCGAGACAGGATGAATAAAAATGATTCACTTTTGTGCCAAATGATGAAAATAAAGAAAATTCAAATACTTAAAAGCGAAAGTGCATACCTAAGAATTGTCAAAGAAGCTACGGAGACTAGCTAATAGAGAGAAATTGGCGCTGCAATCAGTAAGATGGTGGTATACCAGCAAAAAATTGCGAATCTCAATACTAGGTATATTTCATGGTATACTAGCTTATTACGTAGTATTGCAGTGACAGACATTTGGTATAGAACGTAGTATTGCTATACCATGGTATCAATACCAGCAGTTTGTCTCCACTATAAGTGATTCGGAGTTGCATGCCCGAGTCACGACCAACGACTATTTTGCAGGAGTAAGAAGCTACTGTAGGTTAGGTTTCCAGCTAAGTTTCCTATATAAGACGAAACCAAAGTACTTCAAGTCTGGTACCCTACAATTTTAGAGGATCAAGATGAGGAATTTTGTATTTCCTAGTAAAGAGGAATAATTCGGTTTTGTATGGGTTCACCCCTAGCCCATTTGGAGAGCCTAGAGAGGGCATTCTACAAGAGTTATTTGGGCGTATTGATGTACTTGCCGGAGACAGCTTTAGTAACGTCATCAGCGTGGGCTATCACCCCGCAACTTTCCCCTCCCAGGATTAGTAACAGTTCGTTTAGCATCAGATGAGTAATTAAACTTTAAATATTAAAAATTGAATTAATTTACCATATTCAGTTGTTGGCGGGCAATTGCAAGAGATTTTAAATGTATTCGTATTTACTTCAGTCTCCTACCATTAAAGACTTATTTAATTTGTGTAACTTATTGCATTTTTATGTTTCTTTTATTGGTCGGTCCCCAGATTATGGATTATCATACAACTGTTCCACCTCCAAGTGTAAATCAGGCTCAGCCAATGAATTTAATACCAACTTTTCAATATCCGCACTATGTCGGTCATTCGGACCTCAATCAGATGCCGGATAAAATCGAATTGTGGGATCATCATGATAAAAACGTAAGTACCAATCACGCTCGCATCCAAAATGATTCTAATACACAGCTTCTTCATTACTTATCTCAGACATGGCCCTCCAATTGGACTAACTAAGCGAAATAATAAACTGAAGAGAAACTGAATTAAACAAAACTTCCTCGTCAACTTTATCACCGAAGAATACGAAAAAATAATATTCGAAATATTATCAATCTTTTAATGAATCATTCATAGTTTTTTTTTTTTTTTTTTGATTTTTATTTAATGTTTATACAATGCTTACTTACAAACAAACACATACACACATTTCACCCGCTTTGTCTTGTGTAATAGAATAACCCATATTTAAATTAAGCAAGGAGCAAAATTTATTTATACACACACCATTTCACTTATTCTCTATTATTATAATAATTTTCTTAATTTTTTTTTGTTTTCTTTTTCTTTGTTGGCAAATTCAAAGAAACAAATGAAATTCAATGAATATTATTATAGCTTAGGTTCATATAATCATCATAATAATTAAAATACTATGCAACTATTAGAAACAAAAAAAAAAAAAAAAAGAAAGGAAAAAAAAAAAAAAACACAAACGTGAATTACAATGAAAACACATATATTTTAAGCAGGAATTATTTTTTTCATATTCAAAATATATATAATCAAAGGAAAAGTAAAAAAAAAAAAAAAAACGAGAAAATCTCAATCTATAAGTGTATTTATTTCGCATTATTTCGCAATGAGAACAAAAGGAGGATGGGGAAGGAAGGAGTCCTTGAATGATGCCACAGCCGAGCGCCTTGACTTGGAGGCGATAACTCAGCCCAACTGGTGAAACTGGAGCGGAGATTATTCCACAAAATTCAAATCTAACTTAGCGTAAGAGTTATATAAACAAATATTATGAGATATGCTATCAGTTTGAGAAGAATCTGCAATGAAATTTGATTGTTTTTTTTTTTTTTTCAAAAAAAGAATGCGTTCAGCACAAATAGCAGAAGAATATTAAAAAAAAAAGTATACATTGACTATATATAGAAGATTAAAAAGTTAAACTGTTTTTTTCGTTGAACTTTTCGAATGCAAGTCCGCAACAATATATATTCATTCAAATATTCATTAAATCACGAAACTCATAAGAGTTAACAGTTATAAAAAAAACAATTATAATTATACAGTTAATTCAAAAGCTATGATAAAAAGCACATGCAAAACAAACGAAAAAAAAAAACAAAGATTATTAGATGAGAAATGAAGAAAACATTTACACACACTTCTACTATAAATTTACTATACTATATGCTTATATAATATAAAAAAAAGAGTCTATAAAAGTAATAGCCACAGGAACATGAGTAGAGAAGGCACCAACCAACATACATAGATCCTCCCACCAAAATCGAATTGATTCGCTTTTTTTCCCAACCATTTCTACACACCACACATACGATCGATCTAAAATGTTATTCTCTTCTCAATGCAAGAAACAACAAAACAAATTAAGAAATAGTTCTCAAGGCCATCAATTGTTTTGCTTCTCTATACCACCACGGCAGCTGGGATTGGGCAACCAGTTGTACGAATGTTAAGAGTAGACATGAAACAATTGATTTGATTTTATTTTATTTTTTCCAAACTCAACGTTTGGTAATAAAATATATATTCTTAGAGCTCTCAGTAAAAAAAAATTTAATATAAACAAATAAAAATTGCTATTTGGAAAAAAAACAAAAGAATACATAATAATAATAATAGAACATTTTTAAAATGTAATATTTTTTAAATTATTATTATTACTGTCATAATTATCATCGCTATATAAAATTATATTATATTTAGCCTCTAAAGGAACAAGTATATAAACACACGATAAAAAAAGAAAAACAAAAATCAACTTTTAACCTATTTATGAATGTAAGTTAATATACAAAAAGATACACAACAATTAATCTGATGGTGATTTTAATGCATTGCATGCATGCATCTATATATTTACCGCGCATATAGGTGTCACTTTAAAAAAAAAAAAAAAATAAAGTGATAAACATAAATAAATTAGCTGACAAAAGCAAAATGCAAAACTGAAATTTCAACAAAACGTATGTAATAGGCCGTACGCTATATTTTTTTTTTTTTTTTTTAATTTTTGTTTACATACAACAAATTCAATATTCAACACACAATATTGTTCTGTTTGAATTATACTTTTACTATTATTAATATTATTATAATTATACTATTATATATTCAGCATACTTCAAACTGAAGAAAATCAATTCAACCGATGAAAAATTCAAATTTTAATAAATAAAAAATAAAAAAAAACAAAAAAAAAACAAAAAATTGAATTAATCAGAAAATTATATAAATATATACTATTATTAATATTATGATTAATGAAATGCATACATAACAAGAAAACAAAAAAAAAAAAAAAATATACATTAAAAGTATATGTTATATTGAATAGAAATATTATTATTATAATTATTGCTGTATGAGAACCTACGGAAATATTATTAATTATTATATTATTAAAATATAAATAAAAACATCAACAATTGACTTTTTATTTGAATTCTATAAGTATTGCCGATGTTTAATTCTGGGAAGAATGACTGCGGATGTCATTTTGAGCGAATTTTGTCGCCTGAGGCCTTATTCAACCATTCTCGTTGTGTATGCAGGTATCGTAACGACAAAATTGCGATTAAATGTTGCTATTTCCGGCACATCTACTCGTATGGTTATCTGTCATACCACTCCTCACAGTATGTGGTTAAGTATTAATTGTCATTCGCCATTGTGTTTGAGAATTGGTGAACATATTTGGTGTTCTATTTCCGGCTTAAATTAACAACGTGGGAGCCATGGCTCAGTGATTAAGCGCGACCACTGACCGAGAGGTTCAAGGTTCGAATCCAAGAAAACACAAAACTCCCACGAACGTCTAACAAACATCCGAGAGTAAAATTGTCTTGAAAAAGCTTCTCTCAATCGACAAAAAAAAAAAAATTGCCCTTCGGAAACGGCATAGAACTGTAGGACCTAACCATTCATGAGGCGCACAGCACGAGTGGCTGCGAGAAGCTAGGCCAGGCCCTGCATTGGGCTGTTAGCGCCAAAATATTATTATTATTACGAGTAAATTAACAAGTAGGCAGCTTGATATGTCGGTTTCTTTTATTATGACATCGTGAAGCACTATGTTTATGACAAGCAAGAAGAATAACCTGCGGTCGAATTACCGCATCAGTTATCGAGCAACACGTGACTGATAAATGTTGATTTGACATGACCGCTAAGAGATCGAGTATCGAAATTTGGCATTCTCTCATCAGTGATCGTGTATTTATTTATTCGATATGATTTCTGCTGACGAGCTGAGGTGCATTTAGGAGAGAATGTGTGAGAATATCTTTGTTCATTGTTATTTTTGCTTTTGGTTAAATTTATTGTTTGAAATTATTTCACGTTGAGTCTAAATAAAATTAGCCCTCTGCAAAAGAAGATTTTGGTAAATATTATGAGGTGGGACAGCGGTTTAGGTGCATCCTCTAAAATTTATCTTCTCCATTATAAATAAAAATGTACTTTTATTTGCACTGCTGTTTTGATAGAACTGCAATCAAAAGTGTATGTTGTGAAAGATATTTTCAGAAAATTATAGTTTTGTATACGTAAGTAAAGTCTTGTAAAGGAAAGGGATCGCTTTTATCTCTTAAACGTCCTCGTTCAATACACTCATAGCGATCATCCTCTGAATCAGAAGATGAAAAATAAAGTAAATATTAAATTTTTAATTGAAGACGATAAATACAAAACTTTTCCTCACACAAAAATAAATAGTTTTGACATTTGTCAGCCATCTCAAATCAATGTAGTAAAATTGAACTAGTACAATCTTCAAAGTGCACTCGATACGTGACCATTCTTGTGTGATCATCCCAATGTAGTTATTCGATCACTCGATAGCGTATGGATTTCATTCACTCGTTAACTGATGTCGTAATTCGACCCCTGCTTTCTTCTTTTTCTTCATTTGTCAATGCAAACAATACATATTTCGGACAGAGAATATTCTCAATAGCACAATGTATTTGTAAGCGCACTTTACACGGTTGTCTACGCCATATCAACAAGAAAGTTTTGACCAATTCCAATATACGAGGTGCGGCAGATAAATTCGCGGCCTGATATACTCAATAAATATCACCTCGTTTCAATAATAATCTTGTTATTTATCTGTGGTAGGATAAACATCACCATGTCAGCCGAAATGGGAAATTCTTACAATTTTTAGTAACCTCGACTTGAGTGCTGCAAAGATTTTTTTGAGTTAGCCAGGGACAATCTCAACGAAATTTGCAACCGAATCGTAACTGAAGATGAAACTTGGGTTCGCCAATACGATCCGCAGTCCAAGAGTCTATGCAGTGGATTGAAAAGGGGAGAGGCCGCCGAAGAAATTCAAGGTGGAAAAGTCGGCTTCGAAGCGTATGGCGACTGTTTTTCGGGACAGCGAAGGTGGTTTCCTGATTGATTCCCTGCCAAAGGGGACTACGATTAATGGTCATTATTATGCAAATTTATTGACTCAGGCAAGTGAAGCAGTAGTACGGAAGCGACGTTGGAAACTAAGGCACGGAGTGTTGCTTTTGCAGGATACCGCGCCCGTTTCACCCTGCGCGGGTTTCTAGGCATGACTTAGAAAACACAGGTTTTTTAACGATAGACCACCCACCCTACAACCAAGGCTTTGCCCCTATTGACTTTTTCCTTTTTTTCCAATTTGAAAAAAGGAGTTACAAGACCGGAGATTTGCAGAATATTTTTTCGGTGGTATTAAGGCACTATATGTCCGATTTGAGAAATGCATTTCACTCGAGGGAGATTATTTTGAGAAATTACATTTTTCAATTGGATCTCTTCTTTCACTTAATGCCTTAGGCCGCAAACTTATCAGCCGCCCCTCGTATGTATCATATGTTAACTTGCAACTTGGCAGCTGGCTATCAATCTTACCCAAAACATGTAAATGCATCTTAGTTCAGTCGAAAAAGTTATTTAAAACTTAAAATACGAAAAACCAAGTGGATGCTTCCCTGCTATGCCGTAGAAATATTCGCTGCTTAAAAGCAGCATTAATTTGCCGGTCATTTTTTTTTTTGCACATCAATAAAAGCGAAGATAGTTGCGCTTCTAAGAAGCATGGGTTTTTGATTCACAGCTAGTAACATTTTGTTGCTATCATTCTCGTTGCACGTGATCATTACAAGTCGTGGGTGACGTGATTTGAAAATCGTTTGTCATGACTCTCGTTTCGTAATATGTAATAAGGCCGTAATATATATGGAGGGTATCTACAAAGACCACGCCCCAATTGTTGGTTAAATGTTTTCCCATAATCATGGTACCGCGTTAGTGCGCCATTAGTCGCGGAAAATATGATTTATTATCGCCGATAATTTAATGAGCGATTTGTTTTGGTAACTTTAAGTAAGAAAGTATTGTAATTATGAAATTCGGTTGTCAGTTTTAATTTTGTATTTTTCATAAATTATAAAATTGTGGACTATTTGAATTGTCGGTTTAAGGAAGGAAATAAAGACCGAAAATCAAGATTTTAATGCCAATCATGTTTGAAGATTTGAAGAAGGAAATAAATCCGTCGCTATATATTTTTATTCGGACAAGCACGTATTTTATCTGCAAAATTTAAATGTTTTAGTTCCGAATGTAGCCTAATTCAGCTTCTTCGTAAATCCGAAGAAAAGGATCAGAACAAAGCAAACACTTTTTGTTTGTATTTGATTCGTATGTTTGTCCTGATACATATGGATATGTATGCAGTTTTACAAACAATTTTCAAAATCACATTTATTGGCTGCCTAACTCAAGTATGTTGATTTTGATGAAATTGAACTCGTTGAGACTCAGTTATCTCATCTGAAAATGATCTAAATCGGATGTAGTGGAGGTAAGATATGGGAAGACGTCCAAAAATGCTTGAACCATCTTTCTCACATACATATATGTATAACTCAAGAAAAACTCAACGGATTTTGATGAAATTTGGAAATTTATAGACGTGTTTGCGCGAAAAACATCAAAATAGGATAAAGCAAGGGTAAGATACTGCTAAGTCTTTCATTTTTGTTTTTCAAAAATGGCATGTATCAGGAGACATTTTATATTTTTCGTGTAAGTTTCTCATGACGTTATAAACTTTTTTTTTTTTTTTTTCAAATTTTTCGCATTTATATTTTCGGTTTCGGTTTTCGTTTAACAAACTTGATCTTAAAAAAATATTTTTTTAACTTATTCGATTTTTTTTTGGGTACAAAAGCCCCCTCAAAACATAGCTTACAATTTTTCTTCGTAATTATTTTCGGTTCACTACATATAATTTTGTTCAGCTCTTTAGGTCTAATTTTCTTTCCGCAAATTTTGTGAATGGTAAGGTTGCATATATTATAAAAGCCTCTTTGACTTTTCCTTTTTCTTTATTGAGTTAAACCCATGGGAAAAGTCCACAAAAGCAGTTGTACGGCTCACGGTACAAACCACAATAATAAAGACGCTTAAGGAAAAATAACAGTGATTTTTCATCGGTTCATTACTTCGACCTCAAAACAAACAGTTGAATGGTGCTACGGCGCGGCATAGCATCCAATCAGAATGCACAATAAACGTTGTAGCGTAGCAACCTTACTACGCAAAATGGCGGCGAAACGACATTAGGAAAATCTCTGCTACGATACGCAGCAAGTCAAAAACAATCAGCTGTTATTTATTTTTGAATTTTTGAATTAGCTATACAAAAAAATCCATTTAATGTTTTTTAAAGTTTTTTCCTTTATTGAAGAGAGTATTCTTTCCGATTATTTATAGAAATAATCAGCCATTTAAAAAATTCCAATTTTGCAGTGTATTTTCAATGCCTGAATTATTTCTGGATTGTCAGCATAAGATCGATTTTTAACGGCATCCCACAAAAAAAGTACAAGTCAAATCGCAACTCCGCGAAGGCCAAGCAACATAACCAAAACTGCTGATTACACGATTATTGAACTTAGTGCGCAAAAGATCGATTCTTGGACGGCTTGTATGGGACGTAGCGCCTTCTTGCTTTTTTTTATAATTTGCGCTCGCCAAAGGGGATATGAATACTCTTAAACTATTACAGGGCACGGGCGTTGTGTAGATAGACAGAGAGAGAAAGACAGGATTCGGTGTAGTGGTTTGAAACTCAGGTGGTATTAAGTTTCTGTAAACTCCAAGGGTAGCGTCCAGATAAATGGGGAGAATTTTTGTTTTGTTTTTATTGTCGTTGCTCATGATTTACAGTATTTTTTTGTCCACCTAATATCACGATCAAATTGCATTTTCAGTCATATGACCACCCTACTTGCCAGTGTTATGCCTTCGCAGTAGAGTTGACTTAGCTTTCGCAATTGACCGACTTTTTATTTATTTCATGTAAAATAAATAGATGATTTTTGACATCAGGATTTGAACCATGAACCAACAGCGTGACAAGCGATGATGTTACCACTACACCACGGCCACCCTGGAACCAGAGATCGTCGAAGTTCATTTCCTCAGCTTCTGGCCAAACAAAATCGGTTATCATGCTTGTGTAGCGCTCTCCGTTGACCATAAAAATGGGCCAGTGTCAAAATAACATGTAATTTAAAAAGAAACCCGCAGATGGCCCACCCTTTATTTTAGATGTTTTCTTGTTTTCTTATTTCCCTTAAATTGTTAAAGGTAGGATAGTTACACCGCTTCGAGATTCTTACAAGAGGTAGTAGAGGGAATGCATGAACCTTTCTCATGTCCTTTCAGCTCCTATCTTTATTTCTCCTCTCTATACCACTGGGTTTTTAATAAGGTATAAAGGACGTAGTTTTATATGATGCAGAGAAAAATAATTCATCCGCAGTCGCCTGGTTAAAACCAAATTTTCTAACAATGAATTAGGCTAGTAGGTTTTTCTATTAGGCAAACCAATTACGATTTACGAATCTATTTATTTCGCATTAAAACATAAATATAATTCATTCAACGTTCTTCGTATATTCAAACAAACGGTTGGATACTGAATTCTACTGCAGAACAGGGAGTGGTTAGCTCAAAGGCTTGAAGAACAGTTGGATGTAAGACTCCAATTTTACCAATAGGAATGTTCTTATACATAACATTCGCACAGCGTCCGGGGAAGTAGCTGGGATCTGTAAGACAAATCGCATTTGATATTAATACCATTTGTGTGTATTTTTAAACATACCTTCAGTGGCCTGCAAGTAATATCCTTCAGCCGATTTCCATGGAACTTCTAGCAACTGCATAACGCGATCCAACAAACCATGAACAATCTCGAACCCAGCTGATTTACTGCAATTCACTGCACATAGGCGTCGATCGTTCCTTGCGCCAACTTCTACAGCAAAAATTAGAAATTAACTTTTTGGCCACACTCTGCTATTTGTTAAAACTCACCGGTTTCATCATCAGCCAAGACGACATCGCTAATTTCGAATAACTTCAGAGGGAGCGGCATTTTTCGATTTGCCACAAGCGTCTTGAGAAGACCCGGCAGCAGTGACGTTCTCACAACTTGAAATTCCAGTGTTTTCGGATTGGAAATATGAACAGCCGGCAAGTTTTCGATAATTTTGTTTAGCTTGGTCGATATATCATCACGGGAGCATAAAGTAAATGTTAGAGCTTCGGTGAAACCAGCCTGAGCGACTTGCTCTCGCAATTGCTCCGTCAACTTGTTCAATGGAAACTGCTTCGCAATATGCATGAATGAAGGTAGTGATTTCTTTATATTGTTGTAACCATAGGCAATAGCAACGTCTTCATAAATATCACAAGCGTGAATAACATCGTGCCGCGTTGGGGGAATGATAACTTGAAGTTCATCGTCGCCTTCTAGCGTTGTTTCTAAATACATTTTGGTCAGCATACCCGCCATTTTCGATGGTTCTTCTACAATGCCAACGACCGCATTTGCTTTTGCAGCCGATATCTTCTCTGTGCGGTATGCAATTTCCGGGTAGGTGGAAATAGTTCCGTTGGGATATTCAACATTGCACGGCTCAATGGTGAACTTCTCGGCACAGTATTCGGAAAACATGCACACAAGTGTGTCGAGTACTATTTTTGCCTTGGTCAGATCCGTAGCGGTGCACTCGATGAAGACATTTTTAGTGTTTAAAGAAATCTTCGTATGATCGCCGTTGATTATAGGAGGTAGTGAGAGTACGATGCCTTTGGAATCATAAATAACTGGGTACACAGGCGAGTCTCTAATTATGGGAAGATACTGCTTCAGCTGAGCGTGCTTTGCGTAGAATTCCATCAATGCGTTTCCATCCATTTCTTTAGTTTGATTCAACGGAATGAAGTTAATATTTTTAGGATCACGTGCTTCGTACGTGAATGGGCCCTGGATAGTATCGAGATCATGGGTACCAATTGCAACCAGTGCCCGCTTTCTGCAGATGTTTTGATGCAGTTTGTCCTAGAATAGATAAATCAAATTAATTTTGGATAATTAGATACATTTTTGCACATGTATTACAATATTGTCACCACCTTCTTACGACCCGAAGCAGTACACAAGTGTAAACATTTTTAAAATATTTTTACTAAAAACTGAAAAATATCGCCTTTACGAAATAAATAGATGTTTACATTCTCTACAATTCGCCCATACATTATAAAATGGCACGTCCACTTTTATTTCACTTAAATCCTTGACATTCGGTAACAAATGGCAATCGCCACGCCCACTTTCTTCTAAGAAAAAGTCTCTTAAGAATCGAGAGAATACCCTCTGAGTAGAAGGATTTCATTGTATTTGAAGCAAAAGATTCATAACACCTTGCTTACTTTATTAAGGACGGGTTAGAAGATGAGGGATAGGGCATCAAAAAATCCGTTCCAGAGGTATTATAACTTTTCTGTATGTTTTTTTTAATTTTTCAAATGCACTCCGCATTATTAATTCAGAATTAAAGATGTTTTAGAGAACCCACTCTGGAGCAGGCAAAGTATAACTGACTATGAGCATGAAAATTCTATATTGACTGTCCTTGTGCCTTGTTGATTATCATGACGAATGCCAATCTGAGTGAAAATTGAAGCCTTTTAAAGTCGAATGGTATGTCTGTTGGCATTAACGGTATGGGAAAGCGTTGAACTAACCGCATATTTAAGAGGAGGTGCAAAGTGTATTTATTCTAGGGTGCCGAAGAAGGGTATATATAGTGCGCTAAAGTACCTCATTTAACTTGGTTTCCCTTAGGAACACAAGAATCTTTATCGGGTCCAGGAATAGGAGGCCTTTCTTCTCTATATGGCACATTTACAGTTCCTGAGGATGTGCGCAGAATCTGCACGTTCCGTAACTTTATAAACCTAACTTTCTAAGGTGTTCATTGAATTTACAGTGTCTCGTGAAGGAGTATTCGGAGCTTGTTTTTGCTTAAATTTTCTACGATTGTAGTTTCCTAGGGGTGCCTTTTCTTTTCTTAGTTTTAGGAGTACCCTATAGAATGTAGCTCTTTTGGTTCCCTCCTCTTTTTGAAGCTCTTCGTGAATGATGTGTCCGCCCATTCCGCAGAAGGATTTTGGCCCTATAAATGTGCTTGTTTCCCCTTCCTTTGTTAGCCAATCGGCTTCATCGTTACCCTCCACTCCAACGTTACCTGGCACCCAATACAGAGTAACTCAGTTGATCTTGCCTAGGTTGTTGAGTTTGATTAGGCATTCCCATACCATCCTGGAGGTGATTTCATATGAGGCCTCTTTCTGGCGCGTGGCTGTTAATGGCATATGATTCAGATTCACTGGTCCATTATCTCTTTGTACTTAGTTTGGAGCTGAAGTTGGTGATCTACCTCAGGAGTGCCAGGGCCTCTGAGACCGACGCATTTTCCTTTCCCTATTCCCCCTTTGCTGCTTTTTCAGTTACTAGGGGTAGGGTAAGAGGTCGATGAAAACTTCCATTGCCGCTGTTCCCTGACAAAGCATAAAAAAGAAAGGAAAACGTGTAGGATCTTCTTCTTCTTACGGCGAAGTTATGATCCGGAGTAGAAGGATCACAACCCTCCCACTTTACTGCATCCTGGTCCGCCTCTGGGGTAGGATGAAGTGAAGATATATCTAGCCACATCAAAGCTGGAGATGACTTGGTAAGTAGCATGCACCAACTCATCTGTAAAATCTGGCTGGAAGAAAGCATGCCCGATGAATGGAATCTCAACATCGTTTGCCCGATCCTGAAGAAGAGAGATCCTACCTACCTACAGATGCATAAGTCTCCTCAACTTCGCATACAAGATTTTGTCTGTCGTATTATGTGAGCGCTTAAAATCGATCCTCAACAATCTGATAAGTCGTTATTAGTGCGATCTACTATCGACCAAATATTCACATTACGGCAGGTCTTGGAAAAAACCTAGGAATTCCAAATCAATACCCACCTCCTGTTCATCGATTTTAAAGTTATTACAGAGCTGTGTCTAGTTTTGGCATCCCTGACGATTTCTTCAACATCATACTAACATTTTACGAAACTCACAAGCCAACGCCAGGGGTACAATTTTTCAAAAGTCTGTCCAACTAGTCGCGTATGCCGATGACATTGACATAATCGGAAGAACTCACCGGGCTGTCAGTGGTACATTGGGGAGTATTGAGGCGAAAACGACAAAGATGGGTTAAGCGGTTAAGGTTATTAAAGCAAATCGAAATAGTACATATTTCTACAAGAAGGGCTACTCAACATCAAGAAGGGCTACTCAACATCAGCGCCCTGGACAGATTAATTTTGAGATGGTAAAGAACTTAGTCTACCTAATTACTCTTGATAATCGCTGTTTCTACGGGCAGAGTGAAAAATTCTCATTGTGATCTTCAGTCCTGTTTGTTTCGACAGAGTGTGCTGTACAGCGATATAGCGTCAAAAAAGTCCATATTAACCAACGGCTAAGATGGCTAGGACATATACAGCGTATCGACATCACCTAACCTAAGGTGGCGTGCGTAGTTGCAAGGGACCCTCAACCAATTAGGCGTTCAAAACTGGAGCCAGCTAGCTGCAGAGGCGTGTTGGTTGAGGCCCGAGTCCGCCCCGGACTGTAAACGCCGTATAAAGTAAGTAGGTACCTACACGAGTTCGTTATCCTCGATCTTTCCATTGGCAGACTATTGGCTGATGTAATATTTACTTTGGGTTCATGTAGAGTATATCCAACTTACTTGCAGATCGATGAATGAGTTGTACGAGGCCTGAGTGAAAGAAATATTTCTTAGAACAGCAGCAACTGCAAACGGACGTATTTGAGCTGTTTCCGGTAAGATTTTCAATGTTTGTCGAGCTTTAACTCCGCCTGCTGGTTCGACCAATTTAAACTGCGGTGGCTTTATTCTATCAAAGGGAAAACAAATCAAAACTCCCGCCGCACAGAATGTCATTAGAGAGCACTTACTTCCCTTGGAAAACCAGTAGACCAGTTACCAGACCCTCCATGCATAGTAAATCATATCGATTGGCTGGAATATCAATTCGGTAGATGATCTCTTCGGACGCGTCCTGTGCTGCTGCAACATCACCCTGCTCTTTGGTTAACATTTGCTTTTCAGTCGTCTATTAGAAGGTAAACAAGTAAAAGAACCTAAAATTCGATAGCCTTTCTTTTCGGTGTCTTACCACTTCGTCCAACTCCAGACCGAAAGCGAAGCACAACTGCTGGAACTCATCGTCCGCTGAAAATTGGATTTTAAATCTGATTTTTCCTTGAATATGCCATGCTTTATTGACTTACTGTACTTTTTGCCAAGTGCATTGAAGAGTAAGTCACGCTTTACACCAATTGTCGGCATTTTATGTGGCAATAAACCGCAGCTTCTTGAAATTCAACAAATTTTTGTATCCAAAAGAAATGCAATGTGGATTTTTTTGACGTTTATTTTTTGACATACAGAAATGTGTTATATTTCCTCGGTTCAGAGGAGGAAGCTTGTGCTCAAACCAACTGTCACTTCTATAAACATTTCTAACAACACAACCGCAACAAGTTGGTGGCCACATGTTTCAAAGCTTGCACTGAATAGGTACATATTGTATTGCTTGATGCAGTTGAATGTGGTCGGTAAAATAGTCTAAATCGGTTGTAGCTTATGAAAATTTCGCTCAAAGAAGGTTGGCTTAAATGACCGGATGTGTTAGCACAGACCACCACGAGATACGTGGATTGATTATAGATGTATAAAACGGAGAGAGTATTAGATATCTTAGGAACTCGAGAATGTAGATGTCACTGACCTAAAATCGCGTTGAGGGAAATTAATGATTAATGAAAATGAAATAGCTTTTTTTTAATGGTCGTTGCCCCCGCACTTGAAAAGGAAATTAATGAAATAGAGAGACGAAATGGGCAAAAATAATCAAGACGTCAAATCAACTATTCGGTGCAATGTGTCCATAAAGAATTTGTACAGAGACCGCTATGGTGGAGTTTCACAGGAAAGATGGCACAGTGCCCTTGGGGATGCACATAGCCGTAACATTGAAAATTGGAAGCAATAACTTCTTGGTATCGGTTATAGCGATAAAACAAGAAGAAAAAGTACGTGATAATTTTGTTTTTGATTCACTATTGTGGGCTGATTTGAAATCTATTTTCGAATTCGAACTTCGCAAATTGCAATAAACTGAATGTTGTTCGATTCGTTTTTGTGTATTGACTCGAAATCTATTTTCGAACTTGAGTCGGATCGCAACAATTTGTACATACATACATATGTCTTTCAATTTATTATTGTATGCTAATTTGAAATATATTTTCGAATTCGCAGATTTTAATAATTTGAATGTCCTTCCATTCATTATTGCGTGCTGAATCGAAGTCTATTTTCGAATTCGAACTTCGGTGAATGAATTTTGAGTTGAATTAT
Organism: Pocota personata; assembly: GCA_963082735.1. Classification (NCBI taxonomy): domain Eukaryota; kingdom Metazoa; phylum Arthropoda; class Insecta; order Diptera; family Syrphidae; genus Pocota; species Pocota personata. The sequence continues at coordinate 273,753,626 of OY720429.1, forward strand.
GAATTATTAAATAAATTCATCGAAAGGAATATACAAATTAAAGTCAAACTCTTTTAAAAATCCAATTTTATTGTTTTACGTATTAGTATTCTTTTTTCTATATAGCTGACAAAAAATGGAACAAAATTGTTCTCCTCTCTGCTTGATATTCCAGATAAAAAAAATCGTTTCAACTATAACCTAAAAACTAAGGAATAAGTGCCAACGATCTGCAAAAGTAAAAATATTCTACTGACAGATTCAAAAACACAGTATCATATCTCCGTGGTACGAAATGAATCGATTTACGATTGAACAACGTTGGGAAATACTGAAAACTTATTTCCAAAGTGAATGCTGTGTTGCCAAAACAGTGCGAATTTCGGTCGAAATAACCAACCGTGCCTGCTGTACGCAAGTTTTTGAAGAAAGTTCGTGAGATTGACATGCTAATTGATAACACAAGTTATCCTCGTGTTTGGAAATGAACTTGGACGATCTCTGGTTTCAGTAAGTCGGCGCTATGTACCATACAAGTCGTCCAAAAATCGATCTTTTTGCACACTAAGTTCAATAATCGTGTAATAAGCCGTTTTGGTGATGTTGCTTGGGCTCCGCGTAGTTGCATAAATTAAAAAAAAAACAATTTTTTGACAATTTTTAACGGACCGAAAAAGGTGTAAGTATAACGAGTATTGATCGCTAAAACCGTTTGACCATGCAAAATTTCAGTTTTTCACTGGTTTTTGTTCACTGTTCAACAGGTGTAGAGAAATACTAGTCCTGTTACAACAATCAAAAGGCGTCTTTGGCGAATTTGTTTGGCCGTGTTAAAAAAAAGCGTTAATTTCTTTAACCTTTAATTTAAACAATCAATTGCGAAATAATGTCGCGCTTAAGAAATTAATGGGAAAATTCTATCTAACCATTGAACCGTTTATCCTCGTCGTGACCGTGACTCACTGCACGCGAAAATATCAACGCAGTGAGTAAGAGCGTTCTGGACAATCCGTCAAAATCCATTCGCCATCGTTCCCAGCTATTGAAACTTTCCTACAGCTCCATGCAGGGCATTCTAACAAAATATCTGCATCTGCATGCCTACAAGATACAATTGACTCAAGAGTTGAAGCCAGGAGACCACCAAGTTGATGACGATTTTTTGAACAAAATCATCGTCAGCGATGAGGCTCACTTTCAACTGATTGGCTGCGTAAACAAAAGAAAATGGTTGCATTTGGGGTCATGAAAATTCACGGGTCATTAACATCCACAAAAAGTCACTGTTTTTTGCGCATTTTGGGCCGGCGGAATGATTGGGCCGTACTTCTTCGGAAATTCTCGTGGTGATATGGTTTCAACAAGATGGTGACACCTAGTACACAGCCCGAGGAACAATGCAGTTACTGAACACAAAGTTTCCCGGCCGCGTCATCTCTCGTTTCGGCGATTAAAATTAGCCGTCAAAATCGTGCGGAATCACACAGAACGTATATGCCAATGACCGCCAATGATTTTAGAGCTAAAGAACGACATTCGACGCGTTATTTATGAACTACCGCAGGATTTATACTGAAAATTAATAGCAAATTTCATCAAAATGGCGCCCATTTGGCTGATATAATTTTTCATGCCTAATGTCAATATCTCAACATTATATTGACATTAAAATATCAGCAGTTCCAATTGAATCACCCTTTATAAGCAATTTTTCAGCGAACATGTGATATTTGACCCGCAGAATGTGTGAGCTAATACGTATAACTTCCCCTCGTCCTGCAAGCACTGCATAACGTAAATAACTTAACTTATTTGGCTACGAGTTTGGTTGTTACTTGGTTGCTACTATTCTTTTTTTTTTAAATCAGCCGCATTAAGTAATTTTCTCTTCCATTCGTAAAGTGACCTTTTCTTTTCTTAATTCTTTACTTTGGCATGACAATCTAGTGGCATTCTAACAACCAATAATAATCACGACTACAATACTCAAATACTTTAATTTGTCTTTATGTCACAATAAGCATCTTTTGTTCATCTCTAAGCGTCGTAAATGTCCACATTATGCTTTCTTTATACTTTTTTTTGTAGAAAATTGTTATAGGGTTTCTTCATCTGCAAAGCACCTGTTACCGAATTCAGTTCAGTTTTTGTTGAACAGAAAAAATATTCGACAAACAAGTTTTACCAAAAAAAAACGGAAGTTAAACAAGGAGCAGGGTCTTCCGGTTGTGCAGCATGAGCCACAAGAACGCACACTCAGTGGAGTTCCATATTTTTTGCAGCTCAACATTGTCTTAAACGGACCATAGCGCACCAAACCAGAACTGTGGGTGGCCATCTTATCTAGCGAAGTGTTACTTAATTTGCGCAAGGTGTTTGCTTTGGTCCTACCATTTGTGACATAATTTGTTCGTAGGTGGTTTTGTACGTCGTCGCATGTCAACATACAAAAAATGAATTGATATCGCACTGGTGGGTCTAATTTGTGGCAAATTGGTTTAAATTGCTTTGTTTTTTGTTCCCTTTTTTTAGGGGAAAATTTGTTCACCATAGAAGGATTACGTTGCTAATAAATTGTTTATTTACTAATAGAAGGTAGTATAAAACCGTGCAATGGATTTTAAAGAAAGAACATAAAATAGGTTCTAAACAACATCCTTCTGGCTATGTTCAAACCAAGTGAATTGGTTTAAAGTGATTGGATCACAATTAATATTTATTGGATGAATCAACATTAGGTTTGGGGTACATTATAAGTCCAATTGATGGTTAGGATGGCAGCTCATTGGCCTACTTGTCATCGGGTGTAGTTCATGGCGATCTGTTTCAGATCCATCCATCCTGTTCTAGTATTTGGCGCCGATGTTTTTACTCCAAATTTGCCTGTGACCATTTTGAGCATACCAGCAGCGTAAAGCTTTCGATCTTCTACTCCGTTTTTGCTTTAATTAAGCTGTGAGTAAGTGGCCAGTGTGTCTTTTATATGCGTTGAGTACCAAATGCGAAACATGGATTTCTGCTATATCTTTATTTGTCGTCATAATATTTTCTACTTTGTCAGTGTTTTACGATTAATTCTGGTTGAGTTCTGACAGTTACTCCACCAGTATCCTCAAACAATTTAACAGTTCGATACACAAACTTCTGAGTGATCCCAAGCGGTCACATACTCGTAGTCCGGAAAATATGACCTCTTTCCATATTACACTTATGAAAGCTAATTACCACAACACGATTATCAATATCGCCTCCATATTTACAAACGACTTTTGTGTAAAACTTTTTGCGCGTTAACTTAGTATAAATGTCACTCATTGAATACCTGTCAATATAGAATGGATGTGTTCACTACTAGTTTCACGATGAGTGTGTTTGAACGTGATCCAAAACATGACATGACTAAGCAATGCTCGTCTCCTTTGCGTCAAATGTTGTTTCTCTTCTTTCTGTTTAAGTTTTCTGTATTTTTTAAAACTCCAAAAAGGGTATTTCACGACGATTTCACTTCGCTTTTTACGGTACTATTTGGGAAGCAGTGGAAATTTCATTCCACGCCAACAGTGTAGGCTTAAAGCAAAAAAAAAAAGAAAAAAAGTGGAAAAACATTCAAAAAAATGAAAGCTCTTAGGGGCCACAATAGATGGGTCACCGCAGATTATCATCCTATACAAAATTCGATTTAGTTAGCATCAAAAGTAATAACTGGTCACAATCTGCTTGGAAACACTCAGAGTGGCTGAAAATCACAAACAAGCAGAATATCTTCGGGGGCTACGAAAACACTGGAGTAGTAGGAGACAACTTTCACTTTTGTGTTACACTTACCGACTAAGTTAGGACGGTGAAGTGTCTTACAACTGACAGTTGCATATAACATCCAAAATAACAAACTTCTTTTCTGTTTACTCCATTTTTTCTGTTCTCTTTCCCTATTAAACTCGCTAAGGGTATAACTGGTGGGCCCTAACAGCTGACAGCACAGCTTACCTCAGTAGCTTTCAAACCTAAAATAGCTTATACCAGCCTTGGTCGATAAGATTTTTATTTTCAAGTTCCTCAGCCTTCTCCTAACATTCCGCACTTTTGTAGCTTACCTTGAACTAAATGTACATAAAATGGGTAGCCCCCCGTTGTTAATGAAGCTTTTTATCACACGACAGGAGTACTGTCAAGACCTACCGCTTTGTTTGCTTCGAATGCTCTGGTTGCGGGAATAAATTCAATAACCCTTCTAACATATGACAGCTCGTGATAAAACCACTCTCCTGGCGCGTGATAGAACCTAACTAACCTCTGTTTGGCTATTATTTGAATGCCAATACGATTCCAATCCCCTTGTAGTTCAGTTTGGTGGCCAGCATCTCAATTAAGATGGCGTGTTCCAAAGCATGTAGGGCCTTGAGCACACGTCCATCAGCAGAGCTATGGAAATATGATAGATGGACTCCATTGCATTTACTTTCACCGTAGATGTTTGTGGCTGACACAAGATACGGAGGATCGACGAATGTAGAACCAATCTGTGTTAATGATGTCCATCTGCTGTGGAACTTGCTTGCCAGTCTTCTACTGCGACATGCTTAGCAAGTTCATCAATGTCCTTAATTGTTACATCGATATCTAGGAAGCATTCTTTTGGCTAACCGTGAAATAAAAGCAAACATGTGGAAGCACTAAACGCAAGAGGAAACAGGTCCACACACATCTTGGTTGCGGTAGTCAAGTGGCCTATACAATTTTCATTCTTTCGGAGAGTGTAGCAATGTATTTCTGAACCAGGTTAGGTTAGATTGGCTGCCTGCACCTGCACATTGTGATACCACGGGATCTATCGCTAATCTAACTACCTAAAGAGACTAATTGAACCAGTCGGAGATTCTTATGGAGCAGAGGATGGTTCTGAAGTCAATATTCACCGAGCAGTCTTCTTTTCCCAGCCTTTTAGCATTTAGACATATAGGACAGCTAACGGTGTGGCATCAATAACGGTGCTGATTTGAAATCGTTTTAGCAAAACCAATCTATTAAATCGTTTTTAATCAAGTTTAGGCTAGATCTGTTTAGAGACTTGATACGTAGTGGGAGACTTCCGTCTGTGGTTGGCTTTCACCCAGCATAGATGAATGTTAAAATTCCCAGCCATCCTCGTGTGAGACGAGCGGCAATCTTGAGCTGCCTTTGAAACACGTGAGCATAATACCATGTACTTTAATGCCGATTAGTCGTCCGTGAAAAATGAGATATTGCATTATTTTCGCCTAAAATACGCTACGATGATCTAGGAGGCAGCAGGAGATGCCATTACCAGTTTTACAAATGTCTGTGTAGAAGTGAACCGAACAGCTTTCGTTAACCAATTGGTTTACAAAAGAAAAACAGCAGGCAGGATTCTGATAGGTGAGGTTAGGTTCGTGGGTTCCTGGAGCAAATTTAGCTACCAGTCCAGTACCAAGTTACACTTGATAAGAGAAGGTTTCTGATAAGGATGCTGCTGCTTATATGGATGATACTGCACCCATATACTCGTACAATCGCTACTTCAAATTCTCGACAACATATCGAAATCGAAAGCAGCCTTCACAGTTCTAATTCGGCTGCACAGATCCAATTGGGTGCCACCGCCCGTCGATCGACATCTTTAGTTCCAATTTATTAATTTCATTGTCTATGTAAATATCTAAAACAAAAATAAATTTGATGGAGTTGCATTGTTTGTGTTTTTAATGAAAGGTTTTCCTATATCCTAGTATACGAGTACCTCCAATTTATTTAATCCACATCGATAAATACCAGTACCATAAAGAAAATTGTTAATACGAATTCCGACAGGATCGGTCCAGCACGCCTACGCATTCTTTGTCATTGCGGTGCTGACCGACATGGTGCGACGGCGCGAGCCGATCACTTCATGTCCACCCCGAAGATTGATAGTCCATAATTACAAAGGGGATTCGAAAATTCCCTGTGAGCTATCCTTTAACATCTTAATTCTTTACCGGTCCGTGTCCAAGCAAGTCACTTTCTCCGTTCACGCTGTCGTTTTGATTAATCACACAAGAAGGGTTGCTCCACATAAAATTAGATTTTCTGGGAAATCAAAAAGGACAACGGGAAAAACAAAGAAGAAGGTTGTTTGACCTAATTACATGCAACGACAGATGAAACCAAAGTACCTACTCACTTTGATAAACAAACAACTCATGTGTCGGATCTATCTGAAAGGTGCACTAGTAATGAATGTCCTTTGAATTTTGCACTGCGGATTGTTTGTCTTATCTACTGATTCGATTCGTAGTAGGGGCGGTTGCTTTTCAAGTGTGACCTGACCGTGTGTGGTGCAATTTGTTATCGAGATTCGGTCGGACAATTTATAAGATTACCACAGCGGTAGTGGAAAATTGCAAACGGTACTCGGGGTCTTCAGGTGTGTGCCCTTTCGAAGGCAGGGGTCACCAGGAGTGTAAAGTGTCATCGTAAATATGGAACGCATGAGGGTTAAAGATATCACATCAGATGAGCATCGAACGCAAACATTTGTTTTTTTTTTTTTTTTATTGAAATACATATATTTGCATTTGAAACCTCCGACAGGATACTTGGGCATGTGCCACCGGGGCAGGTGCAGTTGTGTTCAGCGACATTGTCGGGAAGGAAACTTGTGCCAGGAAGGACAATACAAAAATTTCGTATTCAATTCAGAATTTGCTGCTTGGTAGCAGGTATGTTTAACTGGTGGTCGACATTGCAGAATGGCTGACATCTACAACAAATTGTTTGGGTTTGTCACTTGCAGGACCTTCTTTGGCGAAGGTTCATTGTATCTTATTGTTTAACGAGCAATAAATTGTTATCAATGCATTGTTGTAGATATCAGTTGGTTTGTTCTTAAAGGGAATGAGTTTGTAAAGTCTTAGGGTAGTCCGAAACGGTTGTGGTTTCACAAGTATTTATCTTGTAACGCAATGTTCTATGGTCCTTGTTTTGAAGTTAGTTGTAAGTATATACTAGGGGTCGGTGATACATTTTTAAATGGATTTCTGTGATGTTTTTTAAATAATCTCATTAAACATTGACCAAAGGGATACATTCAGAGTTGTTATAAAATTCTTAGGGCTTTTGGCAGTGAAGCACCATCAAATACTAAGTATTTCCAATAGAACCAGTCTTTTGTTAAGATGGGGGAGCAGTTCAATCTAGTTTTTAGTCCCTCAATAATATATGGAGAAGTGTTATAGCAGGAATGGCGTTCGAAAGATCTACCTGAAGTTAAAGAGAATGCCCCAAATCTTCAAAGTCCGAATAGAAGCCTACAGGGATGAGGAAGGAAACCTAGTAGAAGAGACATAGACGGTGCTAAGAATTTGGAATATCACTTCTGCCGACTGATAAATGGCGATGACTACAAAAACTCTGGTCAATTGAAGCCAGACGATTTCCTTTCTTTGTGAGAAGGGTATCTTGCACTTCAATCTTTTGGTCTATTGTGCCCCTACTATTATCTTGGAGAGGTTTGTTCCCTCATTACAGTTCCCTTCCAATCACAATTCTTTAAGGAATTATATTTAAGAGTCTTATACTCTGACTTAACCTTGCCAATAATAGTCCGCCCTAGAGTACCCTCTCTATTCCGGTTTATCTTAGAAATCTGAGAAGCGGGTCTATAGTCCATTTCTTTATCTGATATTTGATACATGCCCAAATATTTCACTCTCTTATGGGATTCCAGAACACGTTCCGGAGTCTCGCTGGTGTCGTTGAAAAATCTGCAAAGGCCGTTCTCTACTATAACTAGTTTCCTTAGGTCTTCCTTAATTTTGCAGTGAGTTATTAGGAGGCCTTTTAGGATACGTAGGTTATTCTTATTTAGACTGATGCTTGCTTTGAATCTTTTTCGGTTACATTTCCCAAAGAGTTAGTTTGCCACAGCCCTTGAAGTTTATTCCAGGTCCTAGTTTTCCTACCCGTGTTTTCTTTTGGGTTTAGAAGGCAATAGAGTAGAAAAGTCATCTCACTAAGGATGGAATATGAAGGAGTATGTACATCAACGAAGTATATGACTTATACATTCACATCCACTTAGCCAAAAAGGTTTGAATTGATCGCATAAGCTGACCAGGACATGTACAATATTCGACCCTTTTCTAGGGACAATTCGTGGTGTGCAAAACTGGAGGCAAAACTACTGCATCGGTCACATAAACACCCCGCGTATTAACGCAGGGCAATTTTTTGAGTATATGTGTCCACTTCATTTGCCCCGAATTCCCCGAAGAACTATTTTAAGGATTATCTACGAGGATGCTAAATGAAATTAAAAAGCGTTGCGCCACAATGTTGCATACTGTCACCATTGTTATTCCTGTCAATAATCAAAGATGTTTAGCTTGAAGACGTTTGTTTGCTTTCAATTAGAATAGAAAACGAATCAAGGAGAAGCTGGAAATTAATAAGATGATGCGAAACCACTCACACTTTCACAATCCATCGCTCAAATAAGCACCGCCGGACAGTAGGTCCAGAAAGTCGAAAAATGACTTTATCTAGGCAATTTTGTCTCAGCTAATAGTGGCATTGAATTCAATCTGCGCAAAGCAAAATCCTTGTTGTCAGAAATCTGTTAAAACTACACTATACTTCAGCACAAGATCTATGTTAGCTGTACCTGCTTCCTCCAATGTAGAGTTCTTTTACATTAGGGGTAACGCTTGGAGGGTGACTGTCACTGTTAAGCTATAGTCCTTCATTGATGACTTTGTAGCATCTTAAGGGTTTTTTGGTTGTCTCTACTCTATCTATCTCTGTCTTTTGTGCGAGAACTGGTTAGGAAACCACAGAACAGGCATTACAGTCAAAATAAACACAAATAATTGGCGCAAATAGCCCAGATTCTCTCACTAGAGGAGTGGAAGGGACCTACATTTTTATGTTTTATCCGAAGGACCAATTTTCCAATTGATAAGCTACTAGATGTTTGTGAGATATTCACGAGAGGCAGGATAGTAAAAAAAAAACTGTTTTCTTTATTTTCCGGAACTCAAATCTGAGTATTTTGCGTCCGCCATCACAGTCAATAATGGTGGTCTGGTCTTCAGGGGTAGATTAAATAAAGATGCAGGCTAGATTCAAAAGGGATAGATTTTCTTAATTTACATTGTACAACTTCGACGATTTTTTCTTTGTTGGTTTGGTCAAATATGAATGTAGATGATTCCATCTGAAAAGTGCTTAATTTAATTTGACTATCGTAGCTGGTTCCCCATTTGCTTTGTCCGTATCCCTTCCCCAAATGCACAAACAAGTCCTCAAACCATTTAAAAAAAAGATAGCCGCACGAATTCCAAATAACATACCTTCTGATCAAAAAGTATCCGGAATTTCCCATTCAAACAAACCGCGCTTGAGATATTGTCAAAAGCTTTTTTTTTTAGGTTGGTACAGCTGTCATCTGGCGCTCAAATATCTGCTTGAGCGCCATTTGTCGGGAATTTATGCATGATAGCTTTGTAAACAAGCCAGTGTTTGTTGTGTTCTGCGAATTTCTTTGAATTTGTTGCAGAAACAGCATCGCATTGATGTCGCTAAAGCATTGCTTTCTTTGGGCCAAAACGTTATCGATGGCATCATTATCGGTGACGAGACATGGGTCTATAAATATGACATCGAAACTAACCAACAATCATCGGAATGGTGCTTCTCAGCGAGCCAAAAGCCAAAAAAACATGACAGAGTAGATAAAAAAAAACCGAGACTTACTATCTCAAGCTATTTACAATGATGGTTAAGTCTTATTGTGAATACTACGAGTACACCAGAATCCGTGAACTTCGGTTACAAATGGTGACAGCCACGCCTTCTTTCTTCTAAGAAAAAGTCGTAGCAATAATTTTTCTGACAAAATCTCTTAAAAACCTGGAAATATCCCCCAGTAGAAAGATGTTATTGCATTTGCATAAGGAAGTTCATATTCCCACTTCCAAGAAGAGGAATAGTGAATCACTCGATCCGTTCTAAATGCAGTTTCGATTTAATTTTATTTCGTTTAACTTGAACTACAACTACGGGAGATTCCTTTCAGTTCATTTCTTCAAACTTTAATTCAGTTCACATAAATGAATTTAAAGAACTCGTTGAGGGCATAACAAAACTAGAAAAAGGGCCAAATTCAAATTTTTGGAATCTAATTAAACTGAAATCAGGCCAAATTTAGGCCTTAAATCTGATCGCAATATGATGAAGAAAGTGGTATCGGAAGGGTCAGATCTTATGACCCGAAGACAATTGTGTTGCAAAAGATGCCGCGCTTCAGCTTACCCAATTCGATAGAAGGATGGGTTGTTCCAAGTAACGGAACATTGGTCTTGGACAGTTAACGAGGGAACGAAAAGATTGAGATTTATTAAAACGCGTTGCAGAATTCTATAGATGATGGCGCGCAGGCGTTGTCGATGTCTTATGACCCACAATGAGTGACAGGACAAGTGCACAATTCAATTAAATTCGAGCCATATAGAGCAAATACATTTTGGTCCCTGTCGTTTCTTTTAATTCGACTCCCAAAACATCGCATCGTTACGAAACTGACCTCAAGTTTCCTAAATTAAAATGGTATTGCACTTTACAAAGATAAAGTGATGTGAAAATTGCCGCAGGTTAATGTGCACCGATCCATGAAAACCGATGGAAGTGTGCGAGCAACTGCAATTCGGCCAATTTATGTTCGCTGTTTCTTTGGGTAATTTGATACGAATTGGTGATTTGTCGGCCCTTGCTGCACACAGGGGGAGAACTCTCTGAAGTAAATGCAGAAAGTGTTCTCCACAAATCGGTGGACGAATGCGGCTCATTTAAATAATCTTCGACTTCCTTTTCAGTTGCCTGAACGAAATGTAGTGAAGACGATATGGTCTCGGATTGGTGACTGACAGTCTGCATACCGCCACCAAAATTTGTGTTGAAACCTATAATTTGGCGATGCCAAATTGGGTTTGCTTTCAGTGAGGTTTCTCTTTAGTGGACTCTATCTGTTGATTCATGTAATTCAGGAACTATTGACCTGTCCTATTATTTGTGAGTTCAATGAATGCGATTTGTGTGTGTTTAGTTTGTTAATTCTAGTAAATTGTTGAGAGATTTCATTGGAGGAAGTGAATTCTTATTCGTAGGTGTAGGTAAGCGTATATCGTTGTACTGTAATGCGATTTCAACTTTTAACCCCTTCTTCGGTTATCCCTTTTTAATTACTCGGTATCGAATAAACTGACTCCCAATGAACTTCAATAAAGGATTAACCAAAAAGAAATCACACGGAAAATATATGTTTTGTTTCCTGTGAATTGATTATAATATTTTTACCTTTTTTTCCGAGATTCCAAAATCAAGTATCAATTACTCCGATGCCATGGATTTTTTTTGATGTTTGGTTCCTTCTTGGAAGGAACAAGTACATCTAACAACAACAATTTGTACGTACATTTTTGCTAGCTATAGCTACTGAAACTTGTTGACAATCTGAGAAACTAGACAGAAATAAATTGGTAACATGAAAAGGAACAATGGATGAGATGATATTTCATCCCCACTATCAAAGAGAGATACTAGACTCATGTCATTTTCCCAGCAGGATACACATGTACAGAAGTTATTTCTCATATCCCTGTTCGGTTTGATGAGCGATCGTGTTAAGGAGATAATATTTTTACTTTTACTTTTTCGTATCCCAGATTAAGAAATTTCGCTGAGAGAGAATTGAGTTAGGAAATCATACAGACAGTACTAAGAAACTTACATGTAAGTATCCGTATGTATTACTACGTTTTTTCTATTGTATCTTTTGAAAGTATTAGATTTTACGATTATTTCCTTACGAAAATAGCAAAGCCTTACTTATACCTTCCTGTTTTTGTCAATTAAGTCAGATATAGCAAGGAACAAACGATCTACTGAGTGTCCCATCGATGGTGGTCGACAGCGAACCGGTTGCATCGGCGCAATGGAAAAATTATGTTTATAAGGATGGATAGTAGGGGTGGTCTATCAGGAATCCATTCCCAGTGCGAAATCTATGATGGATCTCAGGATGATAGACAAACAATACTCGTATATGTATGCTTTCATCAAAGAGAATGACATCAAGTACCTCAGAGTTCGATACCTAAATATGTACTCAATTCACGTTCTTTCATATGTGTCAGATCTGGTTTTGAAACCAACTGATGAACATAGAGGAACTAAGCATTCAGAAACTCTCTCAATAGATGGAGCTTGCGCAGAGTCAGCAAACTACAAATAGCTGTTTTTACATGTAAAACAAATACAACAACCGGCTGGCTACAAATATTGCTTTCTCAGCCAAAACCAACTGACTAGAAATTGTTATGACTGCTCATAGACAGGTGACCTGATTTTGTTCATAGGCATTGGTACGTCTGCAGAATTTTCGATTGGGTAGGGACTTGTTCGTATAGTATAGTGTAACCACTTTCCACGAATCTCGTGCAATGGTTTTGAATACTATTACGCATACTGTCAGTACTTTTATTTATTATATTAATTTTATGACTTTGCATGTTAAGAATGTAAAATATAAGTTTTCAAAGGTGTTTGATAAAAATTAATTTTGAAAAGCGTTTATATAAACACCGCCTAATAAGATATGTCTAACCTAAAATTTTCTAATTTGGAATTCCTACTTTAAAAGAGAACAATCGTTGGGCCCTTTTTCAGAAAAATTTGTTTTACTAAATTAAATAATACAAGCATTCAATCATCGTTACCTACGTGTTTTTAGCTTTGTTTAATGACTTCATAGTTAACACAAAACAAAATTTCCCACATAAAATTAGAAACGAATATATCTTTTTCAACTGATAAATGACATATGTTCATCATAAATTCATTTTATGAATGATTATTTTGAACTATTGACTTCTTCAGAAAATTCGTCGAAAAAATAAAATGTTCACGAATATAGCGAATACTTTGACAGTCGACATCTAATGCCAGGCAGAGGTACCAATCTTCAAATGCAAAAATCCGGCTCGTCAGGATCCGTTTTAATGAAATACTGACTAGCTAGGTTTAAAAGGGAATAATATTAAACGCGTATATTAAAATCGTATTGCCTAGATGGTGCTTATGTGATGTTTGGTTTAAAGCAGTTGAGGGGCTCTTTTAATTGATCGGTGATCTATACAAAGGGCGACCATTTCATGAAGATCTTAAAAGCGTTGTCCTTAAATCGATGTCGCTAGCATACGAGATTTGTTGTTGCTTCGTCAATCGGTGTCTTTGTTTTAAGTTACAAACTACTCACACGTCATTTTCAAACTAATTTGGAGAGAATATTTAAATTCTTTTTGATTTTAGAAGTGTATTTTTCCCTATATCGTTAGGTATCGCCCCTAGTCGATCCGTTTAAAGTGGTCTGTTTAAAGTTCACATGTTACGCGAACACGATACCATAAATACTTTTATACATTTTTGGCATCGTCAACATAAAGGGTAGTTCATACATTCATTTTACATATGTTCTAGGATTTTCAATTTAAATAAAACAAAAATATGTATGTAATACAACATCGGTTAAATGGCCGCCACGAGAGCTTTTGCAATGAGTTTTCGGCACATTTCTGGCTCGCATAACTTCACGGATGTTGGTTCTTAAGTGCTCCAAAGTTTGGATATTGTCTGCATAGATACGATATTTAGCATAGCCCCACAAAAAGAAATCCAACAGGGTCAAATCATACGATTTTGGTGGACAATTGATGCGCCATAAGCTCGACATTAAACGGACGGGAAACTTTTCGTGCAATCGATTCAAATTTGTCTGTGTTATGTGACACGTAGCCCCGTCCTGTTGGAACCACATGTCGCTTACATCAATGGTGATTGTATTTCAAATTGTTTGCTCAGTTGAGCGATTATGACGACCATAATTTGTCCTTAAATCCCGGTATACAGATATTACAGAACTGTTATCATGATTCAACAAATTTAATGCGTTGAGCGGTGGTTAAAAGATCCATATTTTAAAATAGCAAGGCAAGAACTAACTACCTGCCACTGTGAATGACAGATGGATTTGACAGATGACATATGACTGGAATATATACAAATGTTATAATGTTTTCATCACTATGAAAATTATCATGATCAGTGCTCGAAAAATCTCTAAATGACTTTTCCTCCCTTCGCACTTCTTAACACAATCCCCAGTGCTTGATATATGACTGAGTTCATCCTTTCTGGTTTCATTTCAGAGCTTGAATGGCCCCATTAGTGGGTTAATGGATTACAAATTCCTATATGATGCTAATTTCCTTACACATTGCCGACATCGAAAACAATGAAGTAGGTCAAAAATACAATATAGGACACTTTTGTCTTTGGGGCGTGCTTAACACTGACAATTTGCTAATTACAGTACACATAGCACGTACATCTACCTACCCGATCGCTTGCGTACGAAGAAGCGAATCGACAGCGCACGTGCTGTCAATTTAAGAGGAGGCAACAGGCAAATCTCGTCAATCTGTCCTGTTTGCGAATTGCGTGTCTGTCGATTGACAGACAGTCGGCAACATGCCAAACTCGATTTCTTCCTTTTTCCTTACCGGACCGGATTATCCCTTAACGACCTGCGTCAAATGTTACACACAAACAATGTGTACACATGACGGTGTGAATAATACTGACTTGGTTTGGAAGGAATTACTTTCCCACTGTCTTGTTAGACGGATGGGTGAAAGTTATGAAATGCCAAAAATGTTTCCATCATATATTTAAAGAGATCTGGAACAGTGAATTCTGGTCAGACATGATTTGATTTAATTGATAGCATTTTACAATGTTTTGTCTACTGGTCAGCCAGAGTATCAAAGGACATCAAGTGCATGCGAGATTTTTGCAAATATAAATGAATCGTAAGGGCAGGTACAACAGGATAATCTCGTATGTGGATTTCAATGGGAACGGAATGATATGTTATGGCATAAGTCAATATTGACATAAATTCCGTTGGTATTCTTCTGGAACTCGTATTTTTTTTTTTTTTTTTTTACAAACAATGCTCCCCTTTTGTAAACATGAACGTATCCAGTATCTAGTTGATTTTTTTTTAAATGCTTCATGGGAGCTTTGCAAATGCGCGAGAACGTACGAGGAAGGACATTTAACCACACTCGCTAGCCCATTGAAATTTTAATATCCCATCAATGAAGTCTCGTTGCCTTCGAATCCTCTTCACTGTTTGTATAAGAAACTCTCATAAATTCAATTAATGACGCAATGAATACTTGAATTCGATTAAGAGGGGGTGGGCTGCAACGAACAAGAGTGTGAAAGGGATATCTTCCATTTAATGAGTGGATTTGGCCAAGGATTTAAAAAGCAACAATGAGATACACACACATATGGGTTGGAGAAATAAAAACTATGCCCGTGTAGACACATTATTAATGGTGTTTCTGCAAATGTGAAGTTTATTGTTTGATCCACATAGTCAACAAGCCTAAAGATAATGTGGGGTAGGACAAAGTTTTTATATAGAATGCTTGTTTGCATGCAAAACAATGAGATCGTAGCTTAATATTGAAGCTATTAATATAGACCAAAGCAAGGCATTATTTTATTTTTTCGCATCGGTATCCTGTTGTAGGAATAAATTCTTTGTAGCTGTTGTTGCTATAGAACTTATTCCTACAAAAGGATACCGATGCGAAAAAATAAAATAATGCCTTGCTTTGGAAGGAGTACTCTGCGCATTACACTGAGAATGAGTGCCATGACCTTAGTTTAGGTTCGAGTGGCGGCCTGCATGCATATTTGTACATATGTGCAGAACGGAGACTCAGAGCAGAAGTGGGTCCAAAAGGATTTTGAAATTCTCCAGACCTATCCGCAGAACTAGCTGGAGCCGCACATGAAGCGTCTGAGGCTCCTGGGTATTAGGTAGGTGCCCACTTCTGCCATGACAAGACCTCTTTGAAGTATTGTCTTCATGACAAAATTTGATCTCGAGATTTTGATCAATCTTGGTATTACTATAATAAAGAAACTCAAAACAGTGCTGCACTTCATGTCTGGGGACCATGGGCTAGTATGCAGAAGACAAATCGGAATTTCCAGTCTAATATCAAAATTAACGATACTTTACTTAAGGCCAATTTTGTCCGATGGCCACGGTGCAGTGAGTAGTGCATTTGATTGTGACCCGCACTGTTCAGGTTCGATCCCAAATGGGGACCAGTAACCAACATCCACCGAGCATAAAAGTCGCCTCTTTTCGACTTTGCGTGAATTTTAAATCTGCAGCAATGCACGAACGAACAGCACATTTAAAGCAAGTCTGACCCAGATGTACCCTTAAAGAGCAAAAAAAATAGTTTTTTCGGAATCGTGGAACGGCCAATATACAAGCTGGAGGGGTTGCTTGAAGTCAAATGACAGCACTATACATATGTCAAGAGGTTGTAGTTGAAACAGGATGTCAAGGGCAGACAGAGTGTACTTTCTCTCAAGGCAGTCCACCAAATGTTCATGACACATACGAGTATGTAAAGACAGAGTGATATTTGGTGTTGCACACTTGTCTTCCTACAAATGACTTTTTGCAAGAGTAGCGAGCTACTATAGCTTTCCTTTCTTGATACGTTATTGGATGCTGGGTTTTCAGCTAAGTTTATTACTAAAAACAAGCCCAAGAATATTGCGTTATTTGTGAAAACAATTTGTGAAGGTTTCAGTTTTGTACGGGTTAACCCCCAACCTGCAATCATTGTGAAGAGCTAAGTAGACACAGCTTTAGAGGCTGAACAATAAACCTCTGCTTGCACCCATATATTATCGATTACCGACCGAAGCAGCACGAAAGTCAGAAAAAACGGCAACTGCTATTAAACCCAAGCCACGTAGTGCAGTTCCAGTAGGAGCTGAGAAACAATCGCTGGGATTCTCTCTACTGAACGCAATAATAAACTTGACGGAAACTTGACGGACAAAATGGAAAGAGGAACTACTCTAACTTTTATTGCTGAAGGGTTACTAGGAAATCGATTTAATATTCACACTGTTCCTCAGGATCTATAGAGCTAACGTTGTTCTATTCTATGATATATCCCTCTTGCTTGGAGAAGCGCTCAAGCCGGGTTTATTCTTAAGTAGGGAAAGATGTCATAATGACCTTTCTAACTTTCTAAGGCCTTTAGGTCTCCCAGCTCTTCTATATGTCTCGAAAAACTAGTGGACTAGCGGAAAAGGGGTCTGTTGTTTTCTACACCAATCCACGACAGCAAGCATGCATATCAGCGAAGCAAATCCATGGAGACGAAATTGGTTGAGTTAACAGTATATTACAGTATACCGAGCACTTAAATGAGCTCTTGCTGATTGTTTGGACATCGAGGAAGCCTACAATAGCCCTACGTTTGACAATATGCACTGAATCTACTCCAAATCTAAAAAGGGTTGAACCCACGCAATGGGGAAAGATATCCTGCTACTTGGTTCACTAATGACAAATGCATTGTCGTCAATTGAGGTGCTCAGTATTCCCGGGCACACGGTTAGTAAAATCTAGCAAAGTCAAATTCTTAAATATCCTCTGGCTCCTTGAGATAAAAAATGTAAGACGAGACCGACGTAAAATATTCTGCACCTAAATTGCTGGGCCTATATGAGCATAGTCCGACACATCTTTTCATAAAGAGTGAAACCAGTAAGGGAGGCACATTGCTGGGACAGAAAGTAATTTTCTGTCATTGTTCTAGAGGAAAGATGGAATGAGATCCAATCTCGGATCGAGGTGCTAAACACCAGGGGTTAATCGTGTGTCAGTGAGAATAGAAGTTGATAGACAGAGGTGGGTTTTCGATAAACTACCATTTGATCGTATTTACGCTTTGACCACTGAAATAGATGAGCGCTCTAGTGGTAGAGTCTGGGTCCCGGTCAGGCAGGAGTATGTATGTACATATTTGCAATTGCTAGAATAGCTCTTTATATTTGCCTCCACATTTGCCGACGTGAATGAGGCTGTCGATAAACTGGACGGACTTGGGCAATGCAATTTTGTGACGTCGGTCTGCAATCCTGGTCACAACGGATCAGATTCCTCACTTATAAGCCCTTAACCATTCATTGCCAGTAGTTTGTCATACTACGTATAATCATAGAATGGCTGAACTGTTGCGACTACAACACTAAGACTACAGGTTTGTACGCAAAAATGATGAGCCTAGAGATATCACAATCAGATTTCGTCTAAACTTAAGTGACTTGAAAATCATTCTGGGACTCGTCAATGGCTGAACTTATTTAAATGAGCAATTGAAATCTACGAGGAAGAAATATCTGAGTAAGTACCCGGCTTTCGGTAGAATCAGAAGGGCCACCTTGACCAATTTAATCCTACAAAATGAGAAACTGATGGAGCTCGACCTTGCCGATATCAGGTCTAGTTTTGACTGCTAAATCACAGCGAATTGTCTGGTTTTCAACCACAACCGAAGTACAATGGACGAATATGTATGTCTAACCGAACATCAAAGATCTTATTCCCGCAGTTCATCTTCGTTTTAATTTCCCACAGACGACTTGGCAAAATCGAAACGCGACACCTTGGCAATTAAGGTGACCGACCACTTAAACTCTCAATTAAAAATTATTTCGCCATCTTCATCAAACACAAGTACGCTCCACAAAAAAATCTCATCCAAAAAACATTGCACTGAAAAATTCAACACAAAGAAGAAATGGAAAAAAAAGAAGAACGAACGAATCCTTTATAACCATTTATTAGTATGATTTTCCATGGACCTAAACATTACACCAAAGTGAATGACCACTAGGTAACCTAAGATGCTCGGTATTAGTGTACGATGGTTAAGGATGATTTCAGTGCACATTCCCCTGAGTGAAATGGACCACCACTTTACAGTTCATCATCTTTGGCGACTTCGACATCGTGCTACTCTACGATTAATCGGTTGCAATGCAGTCCAGACACTTTCCCTCTTGAGTGGGACCACTCAGTTATGCGACATTGATTCCCCGAAAACATTCTCGAGCCGAAAATATCAAATTCTTTCTTTACCCTTCCCTTCTGCAAGGAGCTCCTTGGTACTCTTATACCCAGTTGAGTCTACCTTAATGTAGAATCAGTGGACAACCAGCAGGAGTTAACAAACGATGATGGTCCACTATTAGATGTGGTGGTCTCCTCGCATGCAGTGGTGCACTGCTTCGATTCATCGAAGTCAATTCGACGTTGGGGACCTCCTGGAATAAATCTGCAAAGTTTACAATGTTTTGGGTTGTATAACAGATTATTTTACGCCGCCGCCAAAATTAGAGGAAGATTCTCTTTTCTACCTGGATCGGATGAAGGGAGTATTGGGAAAAGTAGCACACATACACGTCGTGAAGATTATTAAAAAGAAGCGAACCTTCCCACGGGATCGAAATTGAAGTGCTGAAATTCTAATAACTGTGATTAGAAACCGACCGAAGACAATTTTTAGCAAACATTTGTAATCTCATTAGTCAATCCCCGAGGCAGGATGACGCTAGCGCCATATAATTTTCACACCTTCTTTTGCTACAGATTAAAGTACCTACTCGACTAGGATTTGTTTCCGCAAGAAGCCACAAAGGATACATAATTTGGCCTACATCCGGAATTAGGATTGGAAAGGAGATGAAAGGGAAAACCGCAATTAATTTTGTGTGCCGTGGTTGGAATATAGAGCAAATGTAATTGCACTGCAATTTGTAGAATTCATTCTTCTGGCGTGAAAAAGGGTTCAGGTTTTTGGTATTTTAACAACGAAAAACAGGTATCAATGCAAGTTTTACTTTGAAATATTAACTGGTGACTACTTTTACTTGTAGCTATAGTCACATTTGGAGGTGGAGTAGTGAAATCCTGAAGAGAATTTGATTGGAATATTTTCATAAAAGCTCAATTTATCATTCACATCTCCTTTGCATGAACACTGAACGCATTCCAGAGCTTGGCAATTACCAACTTTTGAAAATAAAAATAGTACATCGTTTTTGTGGAATTTTTCCAGTTTGCACGCAAGAGGAACTTTCGAAATTAGCGGTAAGCAACTTAACCGTATCTCTGAGTTCAACAAGAAAGTTTTTTTTTTGGACAGTGTCCTATAGGGGATCTACCTCCACAATCTTCCTGCTGCCTTAAGGTGCGCTACTTTTCTAAAGTTTGGGGGGAAGTGAAATCCATTTTCATTCCCAAAGTTGGGCTAATTTAGTGTGACTGAATTTGCTCTATGGATTACATGTCGAGAAGAATGTTACCCCTTCTGTGGTAAACACAGGAACGTCTGACAGACATGCAACATATGTATATCAGAGGTCTAACAACTTTTTATCTGAATAACAATATGCAGGCATACATGAAGAGTATAAAATGTTTTACACAGTGAGTCGCCAGTAGAAATGAGAATTGGGCATTAGAAATTCTGCATATTCCGCTGTTTTCTAAGCCCAACTCCCTGAGGTCTTCTTCGAGGAGCTTACAATCTGTCGTATGGAAGCTCATAAGTGTTCATAGCTTATTCCTACTTAAACTAGTGCAGGTTTTAGTAGTATCCATATTAAGAGTCCATAAGATTGCTTCTGCTTGCCTTAGTTTTAGGTGTTTCTGGAAGAATGCAGCTCTTTTGATTTCACCCTCTTCTAACTCTTCTCGGAGGTTGCCCCATCCTTTTTCATCAGCTTATCGGTCTGATTGATGCTGGGTATGTTTTCGGTTCATCCATATGCAATTTGATGGTGTGGTCTTTGAGCGTATACAAGTGCTTAGTTTCTGCAGCGTAATCAGGAAGACAAAAGCTATCCAAAGCCTGGAGAAGCAATGTTCTTAGCACAAAACTGCGGGGCGCCCTAGGTAAACGTGGTCCAGAACCGTTGAGCAAGAATCAAACTCGTTGGGAGTGAGTTGGAGGCAGCTCAAACGCGTTTCACATCTCCGAAAAGATGGTCAACGCGCGCAGGCGTTGTTGACGACCCTCGAGGAATGGAAAGATTTAAGTAAGTACCTTCCTTGCTTCTTAAATGGTAATACGTCAGAGAAAGTCGTCGAAAGTAGTACTGCTGCCTGCACGATTCGATTCCCTTTCGAAAATAATTTGATATGATTTTAATTTATACTAGTTTGGGAAAAGATGAAGCATTGACACCACAATTTATTGGTCGATGCAGCACCTAACAACAATTTCCATTAAAAAGCAAAACAGTTTCCAGTGAAATTTATTTGACTTATTCGAGGTATAACTTGCGACCACAGATATTCAAAAGAAGGAAGGCTTTGTTCAGTCGAAGAGAAGTCTCTCCGCAGCGTTGTACACTCTTCAGTTTTTGGAAAAAGTAAAAGAAAAATAATATAAAATCCTTCAGATTCAAACACAAGATATACACATCTATCCAACGAAACAAGGAAGAAGGTTTCCCTCTCCTTGTCTATTATTAAAATTAATAACAACTTTCCTTCCTTCCTGTTCATCATTGATCCTTGTTACGCTGCGAACAAATCCACTACAAATCTTAATAATTATCGATTTTATCACTAAAAATCTATCAACATCTCGAATCATAAAAACAATATTTTGGCACAACAGTGCCCAGTGATTGACCATTTTGTGTCCGACAACATTCTCACAGGTAACGGATAAAAAGTCTTATCCTAGAGCCGGCATGACGAATTTTTATTTGAGATTTGCCGCACGATCATTAAGTCTGTCTGACTGCTTATCTTTTGGGTGCCAGAACATTCGGCACGGTGAACGATATGAACGGTTTAGCTATTCGAAGATACAATTACGAACTCTTTTGTTAAAGCGACAAATTCGAGGTGTGCCATGTTTAGTATATGAAACCAATTTGTTAATAAAAGGATTTATACAAATACATGCAATAGATGAATTTAAAGTAAAATTATTGGAATTTCAAGGAGCAGATCACCCGCTGTGTATCGCAGTAACACAAACAAATCCCTTATTTATCATAGATCTCGATTCAAATTCCACAATCAAATAAAATAATTTAAGGTAGCAACTCCTTTCACTCCCAGAAATCGAATCATGTCAAGGAGTTAACCTATGCATTCCCATCGTAAATTAGGTAGTTCAGATCAGAGAATCGATTTTGAAACGCACCTAGGGTGCGCTTCGCTCTCGTGTTGATGTCACATTGCCAGTAACCTAACCCATTTGTTCTTGATGTCTGCGCAAGGATTGCAGCATGTTCACAAGATGGTTATCGGCTGTGTAAACTAATGTCAAAACAACCGATGGGCGAAGATAACTACAAAAACGGGCAGACGAATCAGGTACATGTACACAAAATCAGGTACTCCTTCTTCGGAGGCTGATCCACTTTCGGAATGTCACCTCTTATCATCAATCTGTATATCTAGGTATGACAAATTTGGCATTTACCACACTGCAAATGTAAGTAACTCATAATTTACTGCCGAAAGGGGAGGTTTTATGGAGACATAAATTCAATTAACGTTTGTAGCAATTTTATAGATTTACGATTTCTCCTGCAAATCATTCTTTGATGACAATCTTTTGAGGTTAATTAATTCGTAGTTTTGAAGACCAAAGAAATAGCGCATCTTGTCGGCAATGAGCATTAGTTAATGCATTTGTGCTTTGTATCATTTGGAAATTGAAATTTTCTGACCATTTGTTCCAGGATGTTGTTGCAAATTTTTCTGAATATTTTTCAATTTTTAGACTTTTAGGTCAAAATATGGCTGAAAACAAAAAAAAAAACTACCAACCCTCTTCTGTTTGGAAATCAAAATTTTAGAAATTGCCCCAGGTTGCTCAACTTGTTCTGAACATTGTTCCAAATTTTTATTGCAATAAGTGACTTTTTTTGTTGGCCCAGGTGTTACCCCTGAATGAATTATTTTATACGAAATTCTGAAAGTTGTTCTAGGATCTAGGTGTCTTAATTGTTAAAAGCTGTTCCAGGTTGTTCTAGGAAGCCTTGCCTAAGAGTTGACAAGCTAAGTGACACTATTTTCTGAGATAAAAGTGGGGCCTAATCAGTGCATGTTAAATCCTCAAGTCCTTAAGAAGTCTAAAACAATGCATTTTTTTCGAATTCGTATTGTGTTAACTACCATCTATTTCACTTAAAAAAAAAAAACACGAATCTACAGTACGATAGTACTCACTTAAGACACATACGAGTATTATTCTTTAATACCGTAATTTTCTTTCAATACAAAAACAACTCTTTCCTTTTCTCAACCAAAAAACCGTTTAACAGAACCTGAAAAGATTCCCTTTTGATATTCAGCTCAACTTGTAACAAGTACAACGCCGAACGGCGTTCAATTGTTTTGCTATTCTCTCCTTAAGTTGCTAATTGTTTTGGCACATTTTCGAGGTACTTAAGTGTTTTTCAGGGAAATTGAAACCTTCGATTTCAACATCGCGGCTCGTATTCACCCAACAAAAAAAAAAGAGACCGTATTGAACTATAACAATAGGACCTTATAATACCACATCCTGGGTGCAACATTGTTTATAAACAGTTCTCAATTGTTCAGTGCTTTGGAGATTCGACGAACTGAAGGGGATGCTAAGTGCTGCTGCTGCTATTACCATCCAACAAAGAGGCTGTTGTGTGAAGTAGTGGTCTATTTAGTTCTTGATCATGTACATTTATAAGGACGTCATTAAAGATCAAATCGTACGCACGTGTTATTGTTTATCCATGCTCTGGTATTTCGTTTTTTTTTTTTTTTTCTGACCAGGATAACCCTTTCAGTGTATCAATTTTTCAATTCTTTTTTAATATAAAAATTCATTTCCTTTTCATTTACCCCTTCGGTGTATACCGACAAACTCAAGGATCGAGGTGTAGATACTCACTCTAGATCGGAAACGTTCTCACACGTTGTATGAGAGTTGGGTCGATCCTTAGTGGGAAATACGCTAGAGAAATGAAATGAAAAATCACACAAGAGGACTCCACCAGGTCCGGCCACCTGTTATGCTTTATCCTGGATTTCTGATTTGGGAAATGATTTGAAGATGATACAACAATCGCGCGATGGTTGACTGTGGCGGAGCGAATGAATGACGGAAAGGATTCAGGTGAATAATAATTTAAAAAAAACAATTCTTGTGTCAGACTTTTATGATGATTATTTCCGACTTCGTTTAAAGTGGGTATCCCTGGGTGCACGGTTGGACGCAATCTTTTTGGAGGGATCTTGACAAAGCGGAAGTGATGCTTTAATAGACGAGAAAGTCTCAAGCACTTGTTCATATTTTATTGATAGTTGATTGGAAGAGAATTTCGATTGAAAAATGATTTTCGTTGAATGGTTCAAAGTAAATGGGCAAACAAGGATTGTTCTCTAAAATGGTTGAATCCTTCTGTGTAAAGTCTTGCAATCATATTACTCATTGTTATCAAACTGAAATCTGAAAGTAGTGTAACATGTAACTTATTAAGTATCTCATGAGATACATCAATGCAGGTAGTGAATGATTCTCATTCAATTCATCAATTAATTAATTGTGTGAATTGACACAAGGCATCACAGAACGATTCAACAACATCACCGGAATAGACGGACATCAATCTACCTGCTTGAATTTTATGCAATTATTCATCATCTTCAGTAGATGAAGATGTTTTCTTATATTTTATTTATATTATCGTATCATCTGAAATCGAATAAATTAATGAGATCTATGAGCATTTGAAGAAAAGTGATTTATTGTCACATTGAAGGAACAGCTAACAATATAGGCATTCGTTGTTGTTGGAGGTACGACTTTACCTACACTTTTTCTTCGAAAATATGTTTACATATTGATTCAGAAAAGTGCTAGTCGTGGTAGTGTCATCGACTTGAACAAAATTATGTCACCTTGATGGCAGAATTATGTCACATGATATAAGTCTACCCAAAACTTATGTCAAAACTCTAAAACTAAAAAAAAAAGTAGCCAAGCTCTGCCTGTCGTATACATTCCTACCTTCATCTAACGAAAATATATAGAAAGACATTTCGTCCTGACATAATTTAGTCCAAATAACAAAAGAGAAAAACGAATGAACAATATTTTCGATACGAAATATAATTCTTATCTTATCCCAACCAAGCACAAATGCTGCCAGTATAGATTTCGGCCAGGTGTTTCTTTGATTATTTTCTTTGTTGCACATTTTTGATTAAAATAGTCCCACTTATTGTGAGAATGCTAAAATATGTCACTTATAACGTCAGCGTAATTTGATTTTGAAATTATGTCACCACGGAAATAAAAGTGTCACCAGAGACATAAACTATGTTATTTGTTAGACTCCTATTGGGATTTTAAAAATCTTTGATAGCCTACTCCGAAATGAACTTTACAATTTAGGTAAAGTTGGTCAAAGCGTATACTTAAATCGTTCAACTTTAATGTAGTCAACGAAGCAATATCAGAGCATGCGTTAAAATAATAACATTCACATTAAATAGGAAAGTATTTGTTTCATAAAAACTTTCAATTTCGAAATTGTGAATAATTGTGATATTACTTTTACATTATTATGGAAACCCAAAAGCTATTGAAATTTCACACCTGGATTCTATGAGAAGGTAACAAAGTCACATTTGGCAAAAGTGAGGTTGGAAAATGTAATTTTGAAACATCCATGATCCGATTTAAAGATAGAACGCCCTATTTTAAACATCAGAATCTGAATTGAGTTCCTATAATTCCGGTATTTCGAAAACTGCAAGTAGTAGACGAAGTCGAGAACGCACATCAGGAGCAGTTAGAGGTATAACAAAGGAAAGGCAGAAGGGCTCCTTGCGCTAAGTAGGCCAAATTTAACACTCAACCTGTTACATTGTGGTCAAAGCAACAGACCTTAGCAAGGGGGGCAGTTATATACTTTAAAAAGGTAGTTCTGTTCTTCAATAAATTGGTCTAATTGCCACAAAGCCAACAAGGCCATTCTGAAATTAATTTTGAGTTTGAGATGGCTCAGGGAAACACTGAAAAACTAAAGTTAATTCTAAAATGAGAGGAAAAGCACCCAGCAACACTTGATAAATCAAAAGTTGTGATTGGGTAGATTGTGCCATGTGGATTTACGAGCACATATTGCAATAAAAATGTTATACCCACTCATTTAATGTAGTTCGTTGCTTAGAAATTTATAAAGTCGTTGTTCAAGGATTAATTCAAATAATTCACACGAAGTTGGTTGAAGTCCCTTTCCACTTGTGTGGCCACCTTAGGTGAGGTTTTCCTTTACCACGTCGTCCCTCCGGGATAAATTAGAAGTCTTTTCGGACCGGAACGTTGATATTCATTCGCTCTACATGTCCTAGCCATCTCAAGTGATGGATTGAAACTCTTCGTTCGTTGTTGTATCTTCATTTCCATTCCCCGGCGATACAAATGGGAACAAAAATCATTCGAAGGACTTTTCTTTCAAAACAACCAACGGTGTTTTCATCCGCCTTTGATAACATCCATGCTTCTGTGCTGTATAGCTGTCACTTTAGTTGTCCGTGAGAAGGCTTTGCTACTTAACTGCCTTCTTAGTCCAAAGAAACAGCGGTTGGCAGTTACTTTGCTTGATTTCTGCGCTGGTGTCATTGTTTGAATTTACAGCAGTGCCTAGGTATACAAAGTCCTTAACTAGATCAAAATTGTAGCTGTCTATTGTGATGCTCTGTCCAAGTTGTCGATGTTGACTGTTCTTTTTTGATGACAGCATATATTTTGTTTTGCCATCGTTAACTACGAAACCGATTTTTGGCGCTACTGTTTCAATACTTTCGAAAGCACCACTGAAAGTCCGCTGCATTCTTCCAATTATGTCAATGTGGTTGGAGTAGGCGAGTAGTTGTACAGACTTTTGAAAGACCGAACTCCTGATGTTAGCTTGGAATTGTGTACATCTGTATGACGTTAAATAATTCACATGGCAGCGTGTTACCTTGTCGTAGTCCATTTCTGACATGAACAACCTAGGTGATGTTGTTACCGAATTTGATGGAGTAGCGAGCAACCTCCATCGTCATCCCGCACAGACGGACGAGTTAGGGATAGTGCCAAAACTAGACATAGCGCATCTCTATAGACGCATTGTAGGCGACTTTAAAGTCAATGAAAGGTGGTGAGCATCGATTTGGAGTTCCTGGGTTTTTTTTTTCAAGATCTGCCGCAATGTGAATATCTGACTTTCCTGGCGTAAAACCACACTGATACAATCAGATTGTTGATAAACGGTTTAAGGCGTTCACATAATATGGCAGATAGCGATGTTGAGGAGACTAGTACCTCTGTAGTTGGCGCAATTCAGAGGGTCAAAATCCTTCCTTTGATTTGTTCCTCGATATAACAGGCGACAAGTCTGTAGTGCTCGTAAGTGTAAGAATATCTCCGAAGTGATGGTACAGCACGAATGTGAAAAGCAAATTTTATAAAAATCCTTTCAGTTTCAATAACTTTTGTATGAGACTTGAACTACATATCATCGTACAAACATTCTAACCGATTATACCAGATACCAGGCCTGTAGGTATGATATTACATAATTTTTTTTTTTTTTTTTTTTATAATTTGCACGTGTTAAAGGGGATATGAATACCCTTATACTAATTTTTTAGAACACTTGCGTTTTGTGGAAAGGGGAAGAGACAGAGAGAAAGACAGAGTGGTGTGGTTTGAAACTCAGGTGGTATTAAGTTTCTGTAAACTCCAAGGGTGGCTGTCCAGATAACTGGGGAGTATTTTTGTTTGTTTTCGCTATAATTGACGTTGCTTATGATTCACAGTATTTCTTTCCGACCACCTTATGTCATCATCACGATCAAGTTGCATTTTAGCCATATGACCACCCTACTGCCAGTGTTATGCCTTCACAGTAGAGTTGACTTTGCTTTCGCAAGTGATCGACTTTTTTATTTATTTCGTGCGAAAATAAATAGATGATTCTTGACTTCAGGATTCGAATCGTGAATCAACAGCGTGACAAGCGATGATGTTACCACTACACCACGGCCACCCTCAAATGTTCTCCGAGTTATGCGCGTTCTATCCACAATTTTTTAAGGTTTTTGAAACTCCACCTTCCATATCTTAACACTAATTTACTCATTTTCAGACATAAGTATCTCTAAGTCAGACTAAGAAATCAAAGTGCAAGAAGTGGTTTCAGGTTATGCGTGTGACCCCACTTAATACAAAAATTCATCGAAATCTTTTCGGCAGTTCTTGAATTGGGCGTGTGAGAAGAATCAAAGAGACAGACAGACGCAAGACAAAAAGTGTTTGTTTTGACCTGAAATAAAGAGATGAAGTGAACATTTTGAAATTGAAGACCAACAATCTTTTAGCATTAAAAAAAAATCAAATAGCTTGCTACTATGCCGAATAATGACTGGAAAATTGTCACAATTTTATTTATTATTTTGTAGTGCGAGGTGCTAATTAAAAAAAATTCACGAAAAATCTAGTAACGGATTTTTCATCATTTTTCAAAAGTCCACATTTCAACGCTAATTCCCCGCGAACGAAACAGACTGTCCCGCTTAAATATATTGGCGCAAAATTACAGTCGCGTAAAGTACACTTTAAAAAGATTTTAGCACGTAACAAAGTCAAGATTAGTGTTTTCCTATAAATAGTCGACATAAATTCACTTTACAGTTATCAGCTCGCGCTAACTTTAAAACCACCAAAAGTACCTTTTGACTTTTAGAGCGGGCTTTTAACAATCTGTCATCTGTCATTTTTTCAAATTCAAATTTCAGACAACCATGTAATGCAAACAGTTGATAAATGTGTTCGATGTCTGTTCGATCTGTCAAGTTCACATAAATTTGATCCAACATTACCCCTTAAGGTGTGTTTTTGTTTTCAAACTTTAAATTGTTGGGTTTGTTTGATTAAAATTTGCGGGAAGTCAGTGCTAAAGTCGATACTAGTTGTAGGTAGGTTAAAAATTGTTTATAATTTAATTCAAAGTTAAGCACTGGGTTTAAATTTAAAGGGCTGTTACTTAGTGGCTACTAACATTCTTTAAAATCAGATGACTATAATTTTGCGCCTTTGTATCTTACATATTCGTAGTTACATAGCTCTATTCTCACTTTTCAATGAAACTATGCGTGAAACGTGTCTTGAGCATCGATAATGGGTTCGTCACACACTAGAAAGATAAGGGTATAGAGGGCGTGGCTCCTGCTAGCGCGGAGCCCTGGGCGACGGCCTTCTTCTCCTTACTATAAGGCCGGCCATGTATAAACCAAGGTACGGTCGAATAGTAAAAATTGCCACGACGAATTTCCGGAGTTCGTCTATTATACCTTGGCCTTTGAATATCGATGCGATGTATCCACTAAGTGGTACTAACATACGAATATTTGCCTTCATTTTATTAAATATTTAAATCTAAAGGCAGTGCAGTGATCTTAGTTATTAATTATTGCCTACTAGCTGTGAGGTCTAGGTCAGAACATAAGCCGCATTATTTTTTCGAAAGACTTAAGCTATCCCTGCATAGACATTTTTGCGGACGGACACCGAAACGCGTAATAGATAGACAAATAGGTGCCATTAATGCGCAATGAATGGTAATGATCCTATCGTCCGTTGCCGTCCGGAAAACTGTGTAACTGTGTAACTGTGTACTATTAAGTACAATTGTTAAACCAAATATGGCTAGGAATGATTAGATCTAAACGCTCTTGAATTCTATTCGTTGCATCAAATTTATAAATTCCACATACCCCAAAGCCCTTAACACACACCTAAATGGCGTGAAATTGCTTATAACATCAGCAAGGATATACTATAATTGTTCAGTGCATTGAGTACATAACCATACCTTCTGTTAGAGGCACACGTTGGTTTGATGCCAACAATTTCCCCTTCGCAACTTGTTTCAACCGTGCCCACAGCAAAAACCAGTTCTCCTTTCCACACTATCCATTCATTATCCACTGAATTGCGATTCCATACGAGCCAATGAGGTTTTAGATTCGCCACCACTTAGGTACACATCGGCGCTTCATCTCATTGGTCGGATGCCAAGAAGAGCACGTGCTGGTTCGCTGTTCCCCCTTATTTTCTTCCTGGCAGGCATATATCCGTACCTCTGCTAGCATATACAGGCTGTGAGAAGGGCTCCTTTTGTATGAGCACGTCCCAGGTGAGCGAAAGGAACCAACAAATGCAGCGATATAAATACATCTGGGATTACCTGTTTCTCATCAGATTCTATTTTGCTTTTGAAGGGATAACACCGGCGAATTTAATCCTCTCAGTGTTGTGTGTGTGTGTGATTTTCAAAATCGTGAATTTAAATCTAATCAAATGGCGTCAAGTGAAGTTTTTCGCTACTATTACTCCACCTCGGATGATCTGCAGTCGTTAAAGGTGCCCACCGAGGCATTTTTCAACCCCATGGGGGCGTATAATGGAGTCCAATTCCAAAATCAGGGATTCTGTACATTTGAAAACACCTCATCAGATGGATGGAATACCCCGTCACCGGCTAGTTACCGATCGGCTAGTCCGGAATATGTCGACCTGAATACTATGTACAATGGAACTGTAATTGCAGCCACTGCTGCGCCACCACAAATGTCAATGGATATTTTGTCGCACCAAATGCAAATGCCATCGCAAGAGTCATCGGCCATCCAGCCAACTGGATCTTCAAATGTCGGAACATGCAAAGTGACCACCAAGAAAAGGGCTTACAACCGCAAGACAACAACCACCACGATTCCTAAATTACAGTCCAGTGAGGAAGTCGTGTATCCTGACGTTATGACGGAGGACTTTAATCATTTCAATTTCTCCGAATCGGGATTATTTGATGATTCCGTTTCGGATGACGACATGATGCTGTTCCAAGATGATTTCGGTGCCAGTGCAAGCCAGAGTGACAATAGTACCTACGAAATGGATGGAACTACAGCCGGAGGTCAGTGTGGGAAAAAACGACGCGGTAAGCAGGTATCTCCAGTGGTCAAGAAGAAACGACGTCTTGCAGCTAACGCTAGAGAACGTAGACGGATGCAAAACCTCAACCAGGCATTTGACAGACTTCGGCAGTACCTGCCATGTTTGGGCAATGATCGTCAATTATCAAAGCACGAGACTCTTCAAATGGCACAAACTTATATCTCAGCGCTAGGCGATCTCTTACGTTAAAATTCAGTTTGGATTATTTTTGTTAATTTAATATTTATGTGCTCAAATACGATACCAGTCAAGTACCTTCTATATATAGGTAATATATAAATGTAAATTTTCTGTTAATATAGCATGTAAGCTCTAATTTGTACATTTTAGTTTAGTTTGCTAATGTAAAAGTAATTTTTAGTTAAATCTTACCGGAAGACAATGAAAATGTTATCTTTTTATACAAACAAAAAATGATGATTTTTTTTTCTCATACTTTGTGGAGGGCTTTTTGGAAATAGTTTCGGATTACAGGATGTCCCGAAAAGGGTTAAGAGAACCTTCTACGGCATGTGATTCGAAGTGAAACATTGTAACTGATATTTTCAGGTTCTACTTAGACATGAACAAACACCGCAGATAATTGGTGGAATATAATATCTATAACTTTGAGGAAAAACTGAAATAAGGCACAAATTGTTGGAGAACTTGGCGATGCATTACCATGCACCATTAGTTAAGCAACATCTGCCGCTTTTCGCGAGTAAAAATCTGTGCGTAGTTTGTAGCAGATTTAAGCCTGCATCAGCGAAAATGAAAGAAGGGAAGTACTCCTATCTATACATGTCTATCAATTAGACGTGCTTTGAGATGTATATTTGAAATGAAAAAAAGGATCGGTCACATATTTCGCAAGCCAGACCAGTCTTTAGTAAGACAGTTTGAGTTGTTGACAGGTTTCTTTTTTTTAAATAAAGACTATTAGCGTTATTCATAAATCATAATCAACGCTGATTCTAGTTTAGTTAACGAGTTAGTCAGTTATGCGTATCGTGTAGACATGCTCAATTATTTCAATACACCACGTCCAAAGAAATACGCTTAACAGTGAATCGGTAAACAAATATTAGAGAGGAAAGGATCGATATTTGGAGGTCCGCGCTAGTCCAGCGTGTTGGCGAGTTCGTGATTTCAGCCATTCCAAACCTGGAAAAACAGACGCTCAGTTTTGGTTAGACGCTGCGGGGGTGATCGTGGCTTGATGCTTATTTGAAGACGACACTGTCGATATTGGACTCAGACTATATTGTACATGCAAAGTATTCCACATCTATCCAATATGCGCTGCTTTTTCCGGACAGTTCAATTGTGACACAGCTAACTTTTATATCCAAAGGCCGTTAAACTATCCACAACCCGTGGACCCGCCCCGCAGAATTTCCTATATTGCGCAACCCAGATAATGGTCAGTCGGAGAGTGGACAGCAGTTACAGAGTTGGAGATATTCAAGATAGCTCTCATTTCTTACACGTGGTACACAAAAGAGGAGTATTTTATAAATACAAAGGCATCTGGCAACAGAGTGTTAGTAAAGCTTTAATTTTTAACAATTCCGCAAATGCATATCTTTACCAGAACAGCACACCAGTAACGTATATATGCATGTATAATCACATTTTAAACAACTTATATGTCACGCAAAGTAGGTGTACGATTTTGTATGGTAGAGGGGTGGTCGCAGAGAAAATCTTTAACTTCACTCGGATCTCAAGAATCTATTTTCCCCTAGAAGGACATAAGTTTAGTGGAAACAATCTGAGGCTATATCTATTAATACTTATGCGAGTATTTGGCCTTGTTCGTGACATTTTACTAGATATTGACCATGCAAAGATTTTCTGCACTTATTCGTATTGTATATAGGAAGAATCGGAGCCTGCGAGGATTTCGTTTGTCTGTAGCCTACACAGCTGACGCATTGATCTACACTATATACGAGTATATAAAGGGTTATTCATTTTGAGGTTTGGATCTCACATCCCTGCCATATGGCATCTGTCAAATTTATGTGTCACCCATAGTGAAAGGCAGTGAATTCGTTCCTTGCCATATTCAAATATGGATTTCAAATTGTTGCATCTGACTGCATAAAAACTCGTAACATTTTTGTAATATCTGTGAATATCGCCCAACTGAGCAAACAGTTCGAAACATAATCACCAAATTGAAACAAATCGGTTGTGTTTGTGATGTCGTAAGGCCTGTGCCTGGCCGAAAACCCGAAATTGTCAATTCCACGTCGCGCTCAGCAATTGTGCATTTTCTACAGCTTCGTTTGGAGTATTTTGCGTTTGGATTTGCATCTTCATCCCTATAAGGTCCAGCTTGCACAACAACTAAAGCCTACTGACCATAGAATGCGCAGAACATACTCGTACACCAATTGGGTGCTGGAAAATCAGCAAGTTGACGGCAATTTTTCGAACAAAATCTTTTTCAGTGGCTACTCGTACGTAAACAAATAGAATTTGGGGTTCTGAGAATGCAAATGTGAGAAAATTAAATAAATCTGTGGCGTTTGGTCATTAGAGTCAGCGTTGCCGAAAGATTATGTCACTTCAGGGTAAAAATTATGTCGTGACATAATCCTCTAGAAAAAATGGAAGCAAAAAAAAAAAACATTGTACAATATTTTCGGAAAAATCAAAATGTTCCACACATGACCTGACATATTTTGATTACTTAATTAGTTTATGGGACAGAAATTCTAAATCAAAGCATATACACCAGGAAAGTAATATATCAAGTCTTACCAACAAGTTTGTAGAAATTTATTTTGGCTGCATGTACATAGTTTGGGTATTTGTTTAAATGGTTTTGATTAAATAAATAAATATGTCATATATTCTGAGAACACTAAATTATGTCACTTATTATGTCGGGATAATTTGATTTTAAAATTACGTCACCAGTGAGAGAAATTATGTCACGTTAACAATGTAGAGTATGACTCGCAGATTTCGCATTTGTTCCTTAATTTTTAGCACAAATTTCAAGACAAGAAGTTCGAACATTCTCTGCTCGAAATGTTCATTATTAATTTTTGGTCCTTTTGCTTAAAAATTATAGGAAAGGTTGTGCTCCCCGTACTCGGCGTCTTTGACTGACTGAAGGGGAATAACCTGTACACATTTTTATTTCATCTATATTTTGTGTCTCTAACTTGGAAATGACTCATTTTAGGTAAAATATGGTAAAAATATTTTTTGTAGAAAATTTCATCCTTATCAATAAAGGTTTTACGATTTTTCTTCGTAAAAGTGACATTTTGCGAGATAATAGCGGCGAAGAAGATAATTTGGCCGTTTATTTAATATGACGCCGAACACACATCCTACTCGAACATGAGGGGAATTCAAATCCCTTACGTCTGGCTTTATGCCTACAGTACTTTATTCGAAGACATTAATTTTAAAAGTTTTTGCTTAATTTTAAGCTTCCTTACGATGCCGACTTTAGCGTGCAATGTTATTCACCCTGATTCCCGTTTTTCGTTTCGTATGGTTTCTAAATCGATTTCCAGACGACAAAAAACGACTAAAGTTGCAGGTGAAAGTTAGAAACGCGGCGTGAATGCTAGAACGGCTGTCGTCGAAAAACAAACATGGCCAACGGGAATCGGGGAGATTATTTCACCGTTAAAATAGATGTCAGACTAATCAGACATGAAGTTTGACGTTTATGAGTTTCGTGTGGCTGGACTTCTTTGCCTTAGTTTCAAACACGAATTTAACTTCCCGGAAAGGATGATGCGAAGATGCAGTTCAACATTTTTTGAAAATTTTATATTTCTCTTATAATACCCTGTCTCTTTTAATCGACCTCTAATAAAGTGGGCGTGGTATTGAGTTCACTGATTCTGATGAGATATTCCGAATAAGACTTAACCATCAATTTTTGCAAATTATTGTTTTTGAATAAAACGCCCACAAAATGTGGACGTGGCCCTGTAAACTGTATGGACGAATTGTAGAGAAAGTCAACGTCTATGTGTAATGTTAAGACAACGTTTTCCAGTTTCTAGTAAAAATATTGACAAAAACAAATTGTTTGAAAAGTGTGTGGGCGAATGAGGACACATGAGATTTTAACTTCTTAGTTCAAAGTTTAGGGCTTGGTGAAATACGAATGGACGGACATGGCTATCGTTATTATTTCTCTATGTTACAAACTATGTACTTCGATAAGAATTCAGTGTAGCTCCCTATAATTTGTAGATTCTTTCCTCAATGCCTTCTCTATAAGGAGCGGTAGTCACAGTAGGGTTTCTTCTTTAGTGATTTAGTGATTTAGTGATTATCGTTTAGTGATTATCGTTTAGTGATTATCGTTTCCATTTACTCATAGAATTAGCAAAAGAAAATAACGAAGAAAAATAATTGCAAAGTGTTAGTTTAAGGAAACTTAAAAGTTCGCTTAAAAGTTAGGTGAAAACCAACAGTTTTTGTTCTATGTCTGCCTGTTTGTTTGTTCCGAGACGCCTTGTTCAAAAACTACTGAACAGATTTTGATCAAATTTGGTTTAAATGTGTTTTTCTGAAAAGAAACTATTTTCATTAAAATTGAATTACATAGCTGTGGGTAAGATATAGGGCCAGGTGTTTAATTTTTTTTAAATCATCTGAACCATCCTTTTCATACTTATCCTTAACGAATGCCTTCCGTTTAAAAGCTAAAGCCTTACGACTTTATATATAAAGGATGTCCCAAAATTCATACAAGATTTGAATTTTACGCCAATTGTGCGGTAAAGTGTTGCCAACAAAAAAAAAAAAGAGCGTGACAGCTAACAGTTTTGTTAATCGTCAAAATTGTCGAATTTGGGGTTCAGAAAATCCACGAGTGATTGTTGAGAAACAAATGCAACCATAACGTGTCTCTGTTTGGTGCGAATTTTGGGCTGGAGGCATCATGGGACCATTCTTCTTCGAAAATGCGGCTGGTCAGGCAATAACAGTTAATGCTGCTCGGTATCGCGACATGATAATCCAGTTTTTTTGTATCTAAATTGGATGTGGACGACAAGTGGTTTCAACAATACGGTGCCACATGTCATACAGCCCAAAAAAAAAGCAATTCAATTACTGCA
Source organism: Pocota personata (assembly GCA_963082735.1). Classification (NCBI taxonomy): domain Eukaryota; kingdom Metazoa; phylum Arthropoda; class Insecta; order Diptera; family Syrphidae; genus Pocota; species Pocota personata. The sequence continues at coordinate 273,789,732 of OY720429.1, forward strand.
TGAGTCATTTCATGGCCGTGTAATTTCCCGTTTTAGTGATCAGAATTGGCCGCCCAGATCACGCGATTTAACGCCGTTGAACCTTTTTTCTTTGAGGTTTTTTGAAGTCTAAGGTTTATGCCAACAAGCTAACAAGCCCACGATGAGGAATTGAGCCACATTTATGCAAAACGGTCATGGAAAATTTCGACAGCACAGTGCGTATGTGCCAGCAAAGCCATGGATGCCATTTACCCGATATGCTATTCCATACATAACCGTGTGCGCGTGTGACAGACACACGGACAGACAGACAGTGTTGAATCCACAGTGTACCATTCTGGTACAGAACACTAAAAAAGCGAAAATAAATTGACTTTGTCTACAAATAATTGCTCTTGTGCCGCCACTCATGGAATCGCCAAATTTCCAGACTCATCAATTGTTGTGTGCATCCCTCTTAAGAAAATGTATTACATATAAAACACTATACACTAAAATGAAAAATAAATATTTCCAATTTCGACACGAAAATGTAATAATTTCCGATTTTATCCTCACATCGCAAACATGTATCTTTTTTTGTTAGTTTTTAGAGCAAAATCAGTCCCCCACTTGAGTGTTTCATGGTACGGCAAGAGCCTATAATAGATATGCTATTGTGTGTTTGCCGATCCAGGATCAATCAACTTCAAATTAGTTCCTTTTGTAGATTTTTTCCACAAAAAGGAATATAAAAAAGGAAATATTAAAAAACCACTAATTCTGTGTTTTCGTCAATTCTTGTGGTGGAGGACGAGAAGAAAGCAAAGAATTCTGAAAGCAGTATTTTGTGCACCGAGATACATCATGAGATTGAAGAAGTTTTCACTTCCTGTTGGATCCTTTTCGCTTAATTTGTTATTTGAGTTTTTTTTCCCTGTTTCGAGCTAGATTTAGGTTTTTTCTTTTTTTTTTCTTCAATTTGTCTACTGCTTGAAATTTACCTGGATTTTTAAAGATAATAATAATTGATTGGACATGTTTCAAATTTGTTTTCAATTGACTTCTAGCATTTTTTTGGTCATTCGTGAAATTATTGCGTGGGTTTTGTAATATGGGATACAAAATGACAAAATAAGTAGGTACGAGCACGTAAGCAAAGTTATAGTTCGGGAGTGTAATATTCCAAAAGAAAACAAAAGTATTTATTTGGCGTAAGACATTAACACCCCAAGGCACACCGGCCGAAAATTGCTTGTAAAAATAGTGTTACAAATTACTGCACCGTTTCACTGCTCTTTTCATCTTATGTTCAAGAGCCTCGACGATATTTTATTGCATTCGGGAGTAGTGATACTTTCTGTTTTGAGGATTTAAGTAATGTGACCTATTTGGGTGCGCCGTGAATCAGTGGTTATATGTGCGATGACCTCTCGTGAACGTCTGACAAAAATCCGAGAATAAAATTGTCATGGAAAACTTCTCTCAATCGAAAAGATCGCTCTTCGGAAACGGCGTAACAATTCGTATGCAGCACGAATGGCTGCGAGAAGATGCGCCTAGCCCTAATGATAACACATATAGGTACACGCTTATGATTAGCATTGTCATCGACGAAATTATGTCACCTTGCTGGCAGAATTATGTCACATGATGTGTACTCCTTCACAAGACTCGAAGAGCAGAAAGAAAAGAAAAAGCGAAATTCTGCCTCTGTCTTATTTCATCTAACGAAGAAATTAAAAAAAAATATGTCACCTTGGCACAATATTTTCGATAAGAAATATATTTCTTATCTTATTCCAACCAAACCCAAGTATTGCCAGTAGAAATTTCGTACAGGTTTTACGAAAAAAAAAAACTAAAGTTATAACTTGTCGATTAATTTCTTTGTTTCGCATTTTTGAGCAAAATTATGTCCTTTATTCTGGAAATGCTAAAATATGTCACTTATTATGTCAGCATAATTTGATTTTGAAATTACTCGTATGTCCCCACCGGAATTGACATTTCGTGATTTGCACTTCGGTTGTTAATAATTATTTAATTATTAAGTGCAGAAGAGCAGTATAGCTTTTGTCCATACAATGGGACAACACCGCCGTAGTCGAGTTGGTTAACGCTAATGTTAACTATTCAAGCCGATATAATACTCAAGTGCTGGTTTAACTTGTGATTTGTACAGAAGTAGGATCTGTTTTGTTGTAAAGAAACTGTTTGTCCTTAACAGGTAGCTCAACTTCATAGACGCCGATTGTGCGATGTTAAATTTCTGATGTTGCATTATAGTCGACTGTAACGCATTCGCATTCTCACAAGGAAATTGTTCGAGCACAATCATATTAAGCAGTTGTCATCGGCAAAACTAAAGATCTTGTTGTCTGTTGATTTTAGTAGCTCGTTAATACGGAGTAGAAATAGAGTTGGTGGCGGTGGCGCAGGAGCCGAAAGCCACACCATCGAACACAACTTGAATTGATAATTGATATGTTCTGAAGAAGGCTAATTTCCCTATTAGCGTTCTATGTCAAACTCGATCAGCATGAAATAAACATTTTCTACGCTTACGATATAGAAAAAAGTCTTCAAAGAATTCAAGCTGGTTCTAGTGCACTGTTTTTTAAATAACTTGTCTGGTATTCCGTCAGGACCTAATGGCCTTTTTCAAATGATTGAATGGATTACACGAGGCCGACATTTCGTTTCTGGCATCGATGACTGCACTTCCGGAGTAGTACGTCGTACCATGTGTGCCGGATCTAGAGTCGGATTGTGTTAAAACATATCTGCAAAGAGATCGATTCCGTCCTCTTTAACTAGAGGTGGGAATGAGGAGTGACTGAAGTTTTTGCTTATCACTTTCTTATTGACCAGAATCTTGTCAGCATGTTAGACTACTCCCAACCATTTTTTTATGAATTATTGCAACGTAATAAAAAAAAACACCTAAAAAATGTGGGATTTTCTACATTTGAGTCAAGGATATTCCGGGAATGGAATAGGCAGCATAGATCAAAAGGCACCAAATGTGCGGCTAACACTCATCTTTCGCCACAATATTATAGAGGAATATGTTTATACCGGATTTACCAATTGTGTGACATATGTATGACTATTTCAACAAATTTGCTTATTTTAAGACTCAAGGCTTTTATTCATACCCAATAAATGTTGGTTAGATTTGATGAAAAGATGGTCCTTTTCTCATCCATAAAAATCGATTAGTGTTGTGTACTGTTTGTCTTCTGTTAGAACCGCTTGAAATGATTGATAAAGCTTTGATTTTCGTAAAGTAATGGCCTCTCTTATCTTCTTTGTGAAAGTGCAGAGCTCCTATATGTAAGGATGGTCTACAGTTTCGTTTTCATATCTCTTTCTCTTTTGCGAAAGCCCTTTAAGAAGGATATTTAGTCAATTAGTATACCTGCTTTAAGTCAAGCAATGGTTCAGCATCGCATTTTTAAGAGTAATTAATATTCTTCCAATGCCCGCAATTCAATTTTTTTAGAAATTCATTAAGTACCTACATACGAGTGTATTGAAGGGTAGAACCAACTATTGCAGACATAAACAACAGTTTTTAGCCAATTGTGTAGAGAATTTGAATATCTCGTGATACGACCTGCACTTGCAGGTGAAAACAAAGAGTTATATATTTCGTAAAAGGGGCAGGGATGTACAGGAAAGGTTTGAACAACTTTACAATTTAGAATACCTCAATGAAGTAAACATATTTAGAAGTAGAAATAATTTAGCTTATTTAGTATGTGCAATGAAGATGCATAAAAGACCTATAGTTACCTATAGTTAACCATTGTACCTACCTAATTATGACTAAATTTCTAGTAGCATTTTCATTATGAACTCTGGCATAATATAAAAGTAAGATGTTTAACAAGTATGAAATACCACTGGGTCCTGCTGACAACGCAAGGACAAGGACATCATATTCTATATCCTTCTTAAAATTTGTATCCAAGTTTGTTTGATTCGCTACCTTACATATTGTAGAGTAAATTCAAAATACAACAGTGATTTGTAAAATTTAAACGGATCGTTTATATTTTCGCTTTTTTCATATCTTGTCTCAAATCACGCTAAAATCAAAATGCCGGAACCAAAATGGCTGTCCAACATGGTCGTACAATTTATTTTTGCAATTGGCTACAGTGTGTTAGTTTTCTAGAGTGCATACCAACCACTAAATAGTTAATTAATACCTACGTTACATTTCGAATATGAAATATTACAAATAAAGACAGAAGCTGGACACTTCGATGGTTCTGAAGTTGAGAAAGAGTGTGACTCAACTTTTAACTTTATATAGAGCACAGCAGAAAATTGCATGTAAAATAAAACAATAATTTGCTGCGCACCAAGCAACGCAACGTTATACGAATAGTGCACCGTTGGCTAAAAAGTACATTTTATTACTACTAAATAAGGATTGTTTCAACTTTTTTTCCTATTTTTGATAGCACGAACCCAAAGCATAATTCGCTTCACGATATCACTACGAGCAGTTTTGTTCACAAAAAAGAAAGGAACAAAAAAATGCTCCTAAAACTATGGCATGTCATACACACAGTCACAAAAGTAAGCATACACCCAAGCTAGTAACATAACAACCCAATGAACATAGTTTATTTCATATGAATAACTACCGACTATAGCTCATGTGTGTTGCTTATTATCCACACAACTGTTGGAAAGTAAAATAACGGTACTGTTGCGACAGATCTGGCAACGCCGATTTAAACCACTCGCAATCAGAACACATCCTAAAAGAAATGTCAAATGTCACATAGCCCGCGCGCTTTCGCTGATTCGGTCACGTGACTTGGAAAATTTGGCGGCTTTGCAACATGCTGGTGGAATAAGGAGAGAATACTGAAGTCAGGAATATTTAATATACATACCTATACATTGTATTATTTATAGGAATTTTTTATCACAATAAATTGAAGTAAAACGGCTAAATTCGCTGATTCTAATTCGCTGTAGAGAACTTCGAAATCTTTTCCCCAACAGGTACAATTAATGTTTTGCAACCACGTACAACAAAACACGTCACAAAAGTAAGTATATAGGGGTTGCATTGCTTAACGAGACGTCGAAAAGAGAGAACCATGTGGAAAAGAGGTCCTGATAGAAATGAACAACTTAATTATAAAGCACCACTAGGAAGGGATATCGATCCGCAAATTGGCAGAACTTATTGACAGAAACTCAGCAACTGTAAAAAAAATTTTTAAAAAAATATGAAACTTTCGGTACGCTTGACAATAGGCTCGCAGTGGACCGCCACGTACGTTGACTGAACAGGAAAGCCGCCTAATCATTCGGAAAGTCAAGACAAATCCGAAAATAAGCTCCCTGAAATTGCAGGCGGAGATAGGAGAGGAGACTGGTAAGAAATGTAATTCCGTGTCTTACACAAGAAAAAAACCATAAGTCAGCAAGGTGAATCGCTGGCTTGAATTCACCAAAAATCATACTCAGTGCGAAATGGCTTTCTGGAATGGCGTTATATTATCGGATGAAAGCAAAAAACAAAACCCCCCTAAAACTGTGGTATGTCATACTCGTACCTACGTTCCAAATGGCATCATAATTTGTAGTCTAGTAGTTCCAAATCCAGATGAAAACGGGTACGTTGCTTTTGTTTGTGATGACTTTGCTGTACATACTTAAAGGTGTAAACGTATTTTTTTAAGTAAAGATATTTTTCAACGCCTTCCAAGATCGATTCTTGGTACACTTTGGACTGAATGGGGACCAAAATGTGTAATGACAGTGGATTATTTCCCACTGGAAATAAAAAAATGTTCATGCTAACTTATCTGTACATCTATTTATTTGTTCAAAAAGTAATATTGACCAATAATTATTGGTTCGAAAGAAAAATCGGAGACCTTTATTTCCTTCCCCGATAAGCTGCAATGAACCCCGTTTTGCAATTCATATATTCATTACAACTACAACATACCATTTAATTTACACTCCCGTTTCAAATTGCACATCCTTTTTTCCATTTGTCAGCCGCCAAGGGATATTAAACAAATTTTGAAAATACCAACAATTAGCCAACAATTTTCCTTCAAATTAATTACCTTAAACAAACAACTGTCTGCGGCAAATCAGTGGCTTTGAAAGATACTGGATTCAGGATACACAAGTATGACTGTAGGAAGTGTAGGAGGCATACATTCATCATTCTGGAGTGCCTCGCTCCGTTGTAGTACTGCAGTATATTTCTCTTCGGAGACATTAAAGTCTGCACAAGGACCTCACACGAAAAAACCAGTGATGACTTAATTGTTTCGGGGGTGTAACGCAATGATTTGGTGTCGCTAATTACAGGGAGAATTTTGCTCTCCGTGTGAGTGCCTAATTACTGCATTAAATCTTCAAATTCGTCAATTCATGACTCAGACGAAATAGTGTAGCACGGTGAAAAGTCAAAAGGGATGGATGCGGTTAAAGGTCAGCAGCGGAAACTGCGACAAAGGAGAAGAACAAAACTTCTCACAGATTTTTTCCTTTTAATAAGAAAAAATCCCACGAACACATCAGAAGAAAGCCAATTTGGTGGAGGAAATTAAATGCAGTTGTATCAGATAATGTGATCGCCTTAGCCATTCGCAGTCTGGGTGCAGAATCGAAGAGGTATGAAAAGGGATGAGTCCATTTTTTTCACTGCGTTGTAACAATTAAATGTCAGAATAGTCAATGTAAAGGTTTCAGACGTTCGTTTAATTTGCAAACAAATTATTCTCACTCGTTGCAGACTTGTTATTTGTTATGCAACAGGAACGACCTCCTTCCTTTCTCAATTTCGGTAGAGTCGTTCCTTCGGGTGAGATGAATCGGGCCCGATTTCGCAAGGTGATCAATTTGGCGCTTGGCACAATGTTTTGTTCACAGCATCCGTATCTTCACTTCATTCTTCATCCGCCAAGCAAACAAAAAAAGGGTCCAACTAATAACACGATGTGGATGAGAGGCTTCCAAATTAAGTTAAGTGTTTGACCCACCATCATCCGGTAATAAAGTCGGTAGGAGGATTACGAAATTATTATTTGTTTTTCGATGCCAGAGGCCTTTTCGATTGATCGCCATCCATATGGATCATTTGGATCATCATCAGCAGCTCCATCATTCTCGTCATCGTCCTGCCTGACTGGCTGACTACTACCTTAGATTCCGGCACTCTTGTGTGTTTATTGAGACACTATGGGCATTTTATTCCTGATCCATAGCTGTCGAAGAATAAACACGTTTCTGTGTTCAACCAATAATCCCCAATCAAGTCAAGATCCCCTTTATTGGAACAACTTCAGGCGGCTGCTGAAGAAGACCGACAACCGATTGATTAAGATGTCAGAGGAGGGTTTTGTTTGTATTTCGGGGAATCTTATTGGAAATTAAATGTTTCACCTTGCGGTTTTGTCGATTACTGAATGAAAAACACACATAATTAGTTAGTGTTGGGAATTATATAGTGCGCTATGGAGTTAAAACCGAGGATGGGTATTGAAAGCAAGCCAGACACTAATTAGTAGGAAATAGATTTGATTTATTGATATAAATTGGTTCTTACACGTGATAACTTTAAAATAAAAATGGGGTGTTTTGGTTCACAACTTATTCGAAGTTCTGTGTGCGAGGGTTTGGTATATTTTGAGCTTACGGGAATGCTTTCTTTTTCATTGAGTTTGTGTTAACTCATATTCGATTATGCGTCCAAGTTAATTAGACTTGCTCGTGAGGAGTTATATGTATGTACTCGTAAGTAAAGGGTGGGCCATCTGTCGGTTTATTTTTAAATAACAAAAATCCATTTAATATTTTTCAAAGTGGCACCGCACAAAAAAAGTCAAACGGCGTCAAATTGCAGCTCCGCGGAGGCTAAGTAAATCGTCTGATTTCACATTTCTTGAACTTAGTGCGCAATCGATTGTTGGAGGGCTTGTATGGCAAGTAGCGCCTTTTTGCTGGAACCAGAGATCGTCCAAGTTTATTTCCTCAGTTTCTAATGATAAAATCGGTTGTCATCCCTCTGTAACGCTCTCCGTTTACCGTAAAAGTTGTTACCAATTTATCTTCGAAGAAAAATGTGCCAATAATGCCGCCATTTTAGACACCCTTTTTCGGCAACAGCAGGAGCAGCAGTACAGGACGAACACGAGGATAACTTCTGTTATCAATTAGCATGCCAATCTCACGAACTTTCTGCACAAACTTGCGTACAGTAGGCACGGTTGGTTTTTAGGTTTCTAACATTTCCCAACGTAAATCGATTGATTTCGTACTGCGGAGATATGATACTGTGCTTCTGTCAATTTTTTAAGCGCGAAAGAGCTGTCAGTGTCAAAATAACATGCAATTTAAAAAGACCCCTAAAAGAGGGCTCACCCGTTATATGTATTCAGAGTAAACATAAGCAAATTGTGGGATCTCTTGCCCCAAAACATGACAAATCTATTCAAGTTTTCTTTATATCGACGGCTCTAGAACCTTTTACAACATCTTGTAGTTCTTCCTATAAGCCGGTACTGTTAGTCAAATTTTAAATCTGTTCACAAATAGACTTCTAAGAATTTATTTTTTGCTGAAATGAATAAATGGAGCCCATAAAATAAATAAAAGTTTGATATTTTGACGAAATAACTGATTTTTTATTTTATAGCTTAGTAAAGAAAATTTTGTCGCTTGGGCCCAGAACTATTGCGGATGAAACTAGGTGAAATGTATCATCTCGGAATGCTTCTATGAATTGTCTTTTTTTTTTCCAAAATCTTATCTCGTTTTGCTCGTAAATGGGTAGAGAAAAACAGTTATGATAAAAATTGTGGAATTCAGGGGGAAAGCTAGGTGGTCACCTTAAATGTCATTGGTTTTAAGGAGGGTTTTCACACAGGACTGACGGACTGGATTTTTTTTGACGTTTATCGGCAATGGAAGAAGTGGAGAGGTGACATGTTACGTCAATCTGGATTTTTAGATTTTTTAAAATTTTAGGATTTTTTCTGACGTTTGAAAATGTCAATCGGTTGTCACTCGACAAAAGTGTTGAAAAAAATTCTGAAATAAAATGAATTCCGAATAAAAACAATTCTGTATTTTCACTATCACTGCACTCATTGTTTAATTAAATTTCTTAAAATTTTCGAAGTAAGCGAAAAAAAAACCAACTTGGTGGACAATGACAATTAATGTCAAAAAGAATCCGCGGAAGTGTTCAGACATGACATCAGTCTGAACACGAAATAACAAAAAAATCCAGTCCGTCAGTCCAATGTGAAAACCGTCCAGGATATAAGGAAAGCGCTTCGTTATATCTGGTTTTGTATCGTTGTAAAAGTGTAAAAGTGTACCGTTTTCTTACAATACAACAACCGATACACTGGCTGTCATTTTGTTACACTTTCACACTTTAGCAATTCTGAAACCCTATTGTTGCGGACAGTGTAAAAGTGTAGCATTGAATTTAACATATGTTTTTGACAGCTGGTTATTGTCGTCTGGTTCTCAATTCACAAATCGTCCGCCATCTTGTGGTGAAGTCACGGATTTTATACAAATGTGCGTGAAACTGTAACAATATGCGTAAAAAAGATTGTGGGTACCTGAAAGTCACGGGAAAGTTTGATATCTTTTTACTCATTGATTTCTGGTTGAAACACTTTGTTCCACTAATCTCTCATAAGTTTCTTTCACATTTTTGTATTTATGGCATGATTTCATACAAATTATTTTTTATTGTTACAGCATGTCGTAAAGCTTTTGCTTAGAACCATTTTCATAGTTCATATAGCAAATCCTAAGAAAAATCTGCACAGTGTATAGAAGTGGTGGACTCATCAAGAATATACTACTTAATAATTGCAATATTAATACCAAAACCTGCTTTCAGACTAAACCTTATTTATTGAAATAAATAAATAAGTGTTTATTATTATTTTACTAAACATGCGAATTAAAATGATTTGGGCCTTACACGATTTGAATGTTTTACTTTTAGAAATAAATATAGGATGAACAAAAGACAACAAATGTTAATGTTTGTGTAAAATAGGGCAGTTATGACCGAATATGTAAAAACTGTTTCAAATCGCCTCGGTCTCCCCTAAGTTCCGACATCTTCATCACGTTTTTGACGCTCCTCGGCACTAAAAACTTTCTTCGTTTCAAAATATGTGGAGGTATGTTTTTGGCATTATCGTATATATCCGTAAGATATAGAATTTATGTTTCAGAAAAGTATATCACGACAACGTTTTGATTCTTCTCGAGAGGATGAGACTACGATATAAGTATTGTGAGCTGAGATCTTACAATTTATTCCTAAATTAACACAAATTAGGAATCTGGAATTTCTGGTAAAAAGGAAATAAGAAAATACACCTTTGTTTTATTACTAGCAATTTCTAAATTTAATTGGAACCATCCAACCTGTCACACCTTTTTGCTTTGCAGCATCAAGTGACCACAAATTGGATACTTTACGAATGATTTGCGTCCAAATTCGTAAGTCACCACTAACAACCTCATTTCTGTGCAAGCGTACGTCTTGACATTTGCCACATTTATCCTCGGGTAAAATCATATAATCACTTTGTTATACGCACGCAAACTCGAATACGACCGCAGGTAACATAAAGGACAAATGCTTGTCCTTTGTCACCGGTTTGCTCTTTGCGGTATTTTTGTTACTATGTGCCCGAGATCAATGACGTCGTTGCCAGTTTTGCACCTGTGTACAGGTGCCAATTTAATACCCCACTAGATCAGAAAACCCTCTGCAACACAATAAATCTGTCCTTTGCCTTTTTTTTCGATGTGAGATCACATCTACCGGCGATGATGCTCCACTTAGCACTCGAGGGGAAAAAAGGATTCACAAAGGGTCCTCACAGAGTGCATTTGCGGTACCCTTTCGTTATGCACATCCGCATCATGCTAATGGGCTGCTGCCAACCATGTTGCCGCTGCTTATGCTTTTATGCTGGCGATCAAATATAATGTGGCTAATTTGCACGTCATTAATTTTTCCAGAACTTGATTAGATAATCTTGAGGATGTATCTTGTTAGCCTCTGCGATATGCCGCTGCGTTCGCCTGGCTTCTGATACAAAAGCACATCAATAGATATGTCGTGCTCTGAGGGCTATACCTTCTTCTTTGATTACCGCTCCTCGGGTGTTTCGTGGTGTTCGGATCCAGTTCCAATTTGTCAAATGTTCGTTCCAAGCCTTTTAATTTGATAATGCCGCCGCCTCTGATTTCGTCGGGACCACCAACCATGCCATTTGTTGAAGCAAATCACACCCTAACGAGGATTTTGCATGCACAACACGAAAGTGGAGTTACTCGTACGTGTAAGTATGTGCACGATATTGATGAATTCAATATTATGCGATTGGTGGCAATACAGAACCTATGCGTGTGCATTGTTAGTATAAGATAAATGTCGTAAGATTTGACAGGTATAAGAGGAAGAAAGTAGTGGCGTCCTACGTCTCCGAAAAAACAATGTGTTTTCAAAATCGACACAGCGTTGGTGCTTTTGATAGGATATTCTCTCAGTGATAGAGTATTGACGTTCAGGTTTCAGTATGTATTACGCTCCAAATGAACCTTTATCTGAGGAGACAATTCAATGTCAAGCGGAGACATCGTCATTGCAATGGGGGACTTTAATATGTACTCGTGCAACAAAACATGTCATAGCGGAAACAGGGCCGTTTGAGAACACCGTACCATCAATCGAAAGCCCCGGAAAACATTGACAAATTAAGGGATCTCTCAGTGCGCCACTTTTTAAATGACCATCTTGGGCAAGGACAGACAATCAGCAGCTCAATGACGCCAACAATCAAAGAGCTTTGGAGTGCTAATTTTACTTTTATCGGCAGATCGCAGAGAAGGTATATGACGTGGATGTCCACAGCGCGCATAGCAATTACCCCAGCAGTAGAAAAGAGCAAACCTGGGACCTTATATCGCTTAAAAATCAGATAAGTTCAACGTATCTTTCGGCGTGACTATAAAAGTAGAAGAAGCAGCGAGTAGGTGTGACAACAAAACCATTTACAAATTCGCTAAAGAGTTGATAGATGCTCACAGGTCGATCCAATATCTTGCGAAAGACTTAGACAGTTCTTTGCTTATGATGGAACTAGAATTTCACTACGGTGATGTGCCACAAATCAAATGGAGCTCTGCAAGGCACATGTTTCCCCAATTTACATCACAACTCCCAGTAAAGATCTTTCGTGATCAAAGGCAACAAAGCAATAGGAAATGATAGCATTCTTGCCGGTCTTTCTCAAGCGACTCCAGTAACTTTGGCAAATCTCCTGCATCCACTCGTAGCGAGAGCTTAGGAGGTCGTGAACTTTTTCGATAATTAAAAATATCCAGCTCCCTAAGAAAGAAAACTTAACGGAGTATGAAAATTGGAGAGGAGATGTATGCCAAATAAACCGATAGCTATTCATCAATGTCACGCTCTGCATGCTGTCAGAAGAATTCCAGATCTAAAGTGGAGTCCAACAAGGGTGCATTCTTTCGCCAATATTGTTTTCATTTAGAGATGTGTTTCGTCATACTTTGTCTACGGGAAACGGTGAAATTCATTGGACTCTTACATCTTACCTAAAACACCTTAACTACGCTCACTACAAATGATCACTTTCTCATGGCATCGTGGACCTCGACCACCAAATGACAGCAGGAGGAGAGAGGCAGGCGAATGTTGTGGGGCTGGACATAAACACTGGACGTAACTCAAGTAAGTAGTTTTGACAAATGGAGGAGAGAGTAGAGAGTTTTCAATACCTTGGACAGCTGGTTAAACCGAAAAGGCAAAGGCCCATCTAAGAATTATTTTTGGAGTTGCAAAAAAACAACAGAAAAATTATTTTCAATAATTTTATTTAAAATCGCTAATTTAAAAACTTAAAAATTAGATTTGATGATATTGTTAAGTCAAGAAGAATGCACTAAAGAAGTAGTTAAGTTTAAGTTTAAGTTTAAGGAATACCTTATAGGTCGTTTCTCAGTGTGAGCTTGCTAATATTCAAATAATTTTTTTTTGTTCACTTTTGACAATTTTAGTCGATCCTTACAAGAAGGTAAGTTTAGGTATCATCCAAGCCTAAACTTACCTCCTTGTCTCTAGATAGCACTTTTAGTTTAAGGAGAATGATTGGTGAGAGATTTTATCAAAAGCTTTGCTGAAATCGGCAGTAGCAACATCAACTTCGTTTCCATTCTTCAAAACACATAATGTATGTACTTAAAACAAATTCAATTTATTTAATACTTGTAGATCTACCCTTTAGAAACTCATGTTGCTTAGTAAAACAAATTGATTTCCAGTGCTTCGAAAGACTTTAGGTATACAAGAGAGCTTAAAAATAGGCCTATAATTGAAAATAAATTTTGACAACTTTCTAAAACTTTGTGTGCCAAATTGCTTAGATGTTGATTTTAAACAAAATCATTTCAGTCATATCCCGAAACGCCATCTAGTGGCATATGTCTAACTTAAATATTATTTAGCCATTAGCAAAATACCTTTAATTTTGGTGTTAAAATACAAGTTGAAATTTCACCTCTATTTGTGACCTCACAGACCTTAGATATGAAATAAATCCATTCAGTTTAGGTAATACGTACTGACAGACAGAACTTGCAGACACACTTTTTAAATTCCTGTATAGGTGCTTGCTAGTTACATCAGAATTGATTGAAATCTCGAATTTGAAGTAAGTACAAAATTCTACATGACTAATTGGTTTGTGGTGGCGTGGTGGGATTTGAGGAGCGCGTTTTTCTTTCAACGATTTTTTTCAAGTTAAGGGGCTGCTTAAACATATTATAGAATGTGTCATTAATGCAATGCGAATTCGATAAATTATGAAATTTTAGATTCAAGTTTAAATTTGTGCGTTATAGACATTTTTTTTTTCATTTATGTAGGACATGTGACATGTACATGTGACCGCCTAACTCGGCTTCAATGTAGTACTCCATTGCGAATAGGATTTGGAATATTCTCTAGAATATAGCAAAGCAATTTACTTCGACTGAAGTGACAGGATGGAAAAAGAGTGGTTCGACCGAGAACGTACATAGCGTAAAAAAGTATTTTAACGATCACGGCAATTGGAGAAAAATTGGCGAGAGCTATGTTATATGGCTAGAAACGGCAGGAGATGGCGCGTAAGCGTCATGGATGCCCTAAGACCCACAAGAGAAAACATGACATAAGAAAAAGCTCGGGCGAAGCCGAACATTTAGCGTTCTTTCATTTCTGTTTTCTTTTTTTGTTTCCTTTATAAAAGCCTTTAAACAGGGCTCTTACTTCAATCTCTAAATGTGGGTAAAAATCAGCGATAAAAGGGGGCCAATTTACACAGAAAATGGTGTCACAAAGTTCCTGGAATAATCAGAAATTTACACATATAAGGTGAAATTTTTATTATGAAGTTTTGACGAGAGACGCAGACGAAAGGTTCCGATTTTAGTTAAAACTTGGTAGAATCACAAAAATGGATTAATTTCAGTTGCCCGGGCTAGAGGGAGAAGGGACACACAGAGAAAAAAAATATGCAAACAAAGAGAGACGAAGAAATTTTTCGCATACACAAATTGGAATTCTCTTTTTCTATTGCTTTCTACCAATTGGAGCTCTTTTTGTATTTTGACACTTGACTGACACTTGTGACACTTTTTTCTTTACACAAACTAATACTAAATATAATTTTCTTTTTGTTTAAATTTGCTTTTGTGAATTTATTTTTTGTTCAAAATTAACTTTTGACACTCCGAAGCCCTGCCTGATTTCATTCCAAGTTCATTTGGCTATAATATGATATGATATGATATGATGCGACTGGCATTCAACAGATTCAATTATAAAGGTAGCAACAAGTGCATCAAACCCTGATCCTATTCCAAAGAAGAACATTAAACTGTGCGTTAAATTAAAATTTGACACCCGAATTGAGAATGACGATATACACTTTTTTCCGCTGCAGGTAAATTGAAACAAAAACTGTCAACATAAAGCTGAAGCTCCTTTTTGGCCTAACCCTTTTTTTTGGCTGTCTCAAGTCAAAAATCAAATCTTTTCAAAAGCAATTGCCACACGCAAGTCATCTACTTGTACAAATTTAGTCTGCCAATCTCGATTAAGTCATTCGATACACTTTTCCACCTCATTTGGTCGTAATTGGGCACCATCAGCCAGCCATCAGCCACCAAGAAGTCAACCGCCACCAAACACTGTCTCGGGCAGCCATTGCCATCGATGTCCATCGGACATCGCATTAATGCGTCTCCTATGTCCCTTTGTGGTGACTGCTCCCTGTGTGTGAGGAGGACTAAATCACTCTTAAATGGCACACAATTTTTGGCTGAAAATTCGTGTGAAAAATTCCCAATTTAAGTCTTTGAGGTGACACAGCAACCAAAACAAGACGAAAAAAAAAAAAAAAACCCAAAAGATACTTGACAGTGTGCAGGAGCAATGGGTCAATTATACAGGTAATCCAAATTGCAAATCACCGGAGTTTGGTTTCGAATATCAGAAAAATGCGAAAAGAGGTGATTTCTCGCATAATTAACCTGTGTGTGCATGGGAGACCACATTAACGCCTTTTCAAACAGCATCGAACTTTATGCACTGAAAGGTTTCCATCAAAGGAATGAATCGGCAATCTTGAAAGGATACCGATAAATCCCCACGGGGAGTTGTTCGTTAATAAATTTTCAAATTTAATGTTTATAGTTGAGGGAAATTCCTTTTTTTTCAGATTGAATCATGATCATTGAATCAAAGTTATTAGACGAATGAAAGGCGCTTCCTTTTGTCCTGCGCCGGTGGTATCCACGATGTGAGTAAATTCCTGATTATTGAAACTCCTGAGTCCTTTTGTGCGCACGCATGGAAATGGATTTTTGCCCACACAATTGTATCCATATGAAACCACTACGTACTTCGATTGATATAGTGACCCTTGTTTATTATGGCAGGGGCGTGTTACGCCTGTCAACATTTATGTTGGTGGTCATCGGTGTTGGTCAGTTCTTCTGCGCTTCGCTGCGGAGTCGAGTGTTTCTTCTCGCATTGTGTGTTCCTTTTTGGCTTTGTTCTAGGATATCTTACAATAACACACTCTGTCAGGTATACACAAAAGGACGATATTATTTTAAGGAAAGATTCATTACTTCATTTGGTAATAGTATCTCGAGATACAAGCGATCCTGCTTGGTGTGAAATTCATTTAACCACGACTAATTTTATTGCTCAATTTTTTAGTCAGAGTCGGAGTCGTTTTTTACATTAAGAAATGAAATATTTTAAGGGGTTATTGTGAATAGGATGCTTAAAGTACTCAGACGCGCTTAATCAAAGGACAACAATAGGAATTCAATCAGCGTATTTTGAAAATAAAATGATTTGCATTCAAAAAGCCATTAGTTAGTCCTATTCTTTAGAATTCTTTAATGATCGATCGGGGTATCTAAGGATTCTAAAAAGAAAGGGAATACTTTTTAGGATTCTCCGCGCTACAGAGATTAATAGTTATATTCAGTTTTTAGTTTTTTCTGTGCAACAAGGAATATATTTATATATTTACTCATGTCATTTCAATTTTGTTTCCACAAATATGTATGTTGCTAAAGTGTGGTGCACACTATCATTCCTTAATTGACATTCTTGCTGGAACGACATACCAAATGTTGAGATGAGAATAGTAAATTTTTGTGGATCAGTAGAATACTTAAGAGAAATCATTATCACCAAAAAGTGGCCAGATTGATGTCTACAAAGAGAAGGGCATAGGAAAGTTTCAATTCCGACCGGCTCTTATATCCATATGCTCTAGCATCCAACATAGGGTCACCGATATTTCGTTAGTTGATCCTTGCAGTGTTTTACTAGCCTTGATTTAAGGATGGACGTTTCCTCGGCTTAAAAAGCAGTATAATCATTTTTAATTTTATAGGAACGTTTAATTCCCAGGATCCGTCTGTAAAAAAGGCCAGATTTTCATTATTATATTCTACGAGTAGTAGTGAATCTTCTATCAAAAATTAATGCCGGAGACAGGTAATCAGTTATCTTGATAGTGTTTAGCACCCTCCGCCAAGATAGGATAGAGGAATGGCCGTAGTATGCCTCTAACTTCTGTCCTCTTCCCTAAGTTTGAGTGGAGTTTTGACAGCCCTGCTGCAAGAGTAGAGATCTAGAACGATGAGATTTCTCATGATCTCCTATGCTGCTGTGGAAGTTCATCTTAAAGATCCAGTTATCCCATTGCAGGCTGCTCTTTGTATCTTGGTTAGATTAGAGAGGTGGCACTTCTTCTCAAGGCCGTAGCGCCATATGTTAATATGGGTCTCACAATCGCTGTATACAACCAATGAAATACGATCATTTTGAAGCCCCAGGTGTCACGGAATGTTCTTTACATGCGCAGAAATCCACGTATGCCTTTTAAATGCAGTCGACAATATTTCCTTTCAAATTTAATTTAATATCTAGAACTACACCGAAATAACTTGCCGATCCTGAGATTTCAAGGTCCACCCCCCTCTATGTTAGGGGGGACTTGAACTCAGTCTTTTAATGGTTAATTTTCAGCCCTAGGCCGTTGAACTTGGGGGAATGACTCCGACAATGGGGCAACAACATCATCAGAGTATGCCGTCACGTTGAAGTCGCCTTCTTTTAAAATTTTTAGGATCTCGTCGACCACGAGGAGCTATGATAGCTATGATATATCAGTGGAGAAAGGACACCACTTTGAGGAGTTCCTCTGCGGGCTTTCTTCCTTTGAATGACGTCTCTCACGGTCGAGTTGATTATGCCTGACATGGGCATAAACCCAATTAAGTCCTACTACTAAGGATGGCCACACTACATTGTGTAGCAACTGTGTTGCAATTTGGACTATGAGTGTTGCAATTTGGACAAATAGTTGTCCCCAATCACACCTCTAACGTACAGATCAATCAGACATTCCAGAGAACGATCGACTTATATGTAGATCTGAAGTCTTTGGCTGTAGAGTGACTGGTCTTCCCAGATTTGGGAATACAAATGACCCGTACCTCCCTCCAGTAGATTCGTTTGACCCCCGGAACAATAATTTCCTCCGGCTTTTATAGCATGCATTCCAGGTGCCTTGGAGCAAATGATTGGATTGCCCAAGCTACTGTGTGCTAAAATTGATTAAGCACTTAGCTTCCCAGTGATCATTTGTAGTTTTATTACATTTAAATCACATATCGCACAGATCTAAGAATCATCTGGCAAAATTTGACTGAAACAATGGCACATGCCTAACCGCTCTGCGTCACATTATAATCACCCCTTTGTAGTGAAAAAAGCAAATTTATAGTCTTTTTCATTGAATACGTGGGGAGGATCTCATTTAAAATGCCCCTCTTGACTTATTATTCTCTCTACACAAATGTGCTTGAAGTAAAAACATCTGAACCTCCATCAAACAGCTCTAAATCCACCCCGGTAACAAAAATCAATGTGACATTTATTTGACAAGCTTATGATGGATCTTTCATCTGGTCATCGTTTGACATAAAGTTTCCATGTTGATATTTTATTGATATGGAAATAAGAACTCGAAGGGTTCGTTAGCAATGCTAATCGAATCCAACAACGAGGCAATTCACCTGCGGGTAGCCCTTTAGTATTATTGCAGTTTCCATTGCATTAGTTGAAACATTTTTACAACACTAAATAGTTCAACTACTGTGCTCATGTAAATAAATCTTAAACGTTAAAAACGTTGATGGTGCGCACCTACTACATTCGAGCGGATTATATGTTAAGCGCGTGGCGTCCACACTTCTTACAAAATGAGCCAGATGGAGACATAGATAACTCCGGAGAGAATATTTATAACCTTCAATGAGCAATTATCAGACCTTCCTTATGTTGCACACCAACTATCCCTACGCGCACACCCGGGACAACATCTACCTTTCTTCCTCTCGACTGTTCAGGAATTGAATATTATTTCTTTAATTTTTTATTCCACTCTGCTCTTTTTCTTCCTGGCCATATGTTCTCCTTAAGGATTTTTGTGGCATGGAACGACCACACTTTTCAGTCGCTATATCCTTAAAGAAAGAAAAAAAAAAAAAAAAAAAAAAACAGGGACAACAAAAAGTATATAAAATACATTTTAAACGGTTAACCCATTTTCGAATCAATGTGAAAAAAAAAACAACAACCAAGTACCGCTGCAATTAAATTCTTAATAAATTACTTTAAGTATCGACCTGATGGATACTAATCCCCTTTCGCAGGAATACAAATCAATTAAAGCGTTATAGTTATGCGTGGTGATAGTATGTTTACCTTCGGGTGAGTTCTGCTTGCGTGGCATCCATCGCGGTGGCCACAGCATCTGATTTTGGGAAACTTGATACATTAAATCTGATTTTAAAATGTTCCTTAGCCCCCTTGCGTGCTATTTGTTTGCGATTAAGATAAGGTTGCACTTGATTGATGTAAGTTTAATTAGTAATTGCCATCGTGGACTCATCTCCTTCAATTGGATTGCTACTTCATATATCCGTTGAACACGATACGTAAAAATAATTGAGATTAGTAGCGACTTTGTTATTAATGATACAAGCAATGTGCGATGTTTTCAAAAACTGACTTTCCAAATGAAAACTAAGAATAAAATGTGCTGAAATGAGTTGCATTGTACTTAATTTGGTTTATCAATAGTAAAATCTTAATTTTCAATAAAATAGCTTAATGCTACCTATTAAAACACCCTTAAGGAAATTTTGACTTTAAAACTTAAATTTATATAAATAAAAAAAGAGTTGTTTATTTTTTTTCATAATTTAGGAGAAGGGTAATTCAATTGGAGGTTATAATTTAAATCCGGCACTAATGTGGTTCTGTCAAAGGCAAACATCTGACATTTGACATCTGTGAATACTACGAGTAAGCATTGACATTTGTCATAATAGAGCGGTATACGAGGGAACAAAGCATTTTAATTGGAAGAAGTTTAACTAACACGATTCGCGCATTGAGAAATAATGTCGGTATATACAACCGTTGGTCTTGTGCCGCGGTTAAGAAATTGATGGATAAATTCGATGCAACCGGGTCACCGTTGAGTGTGCAAAGACCAGTGCGGTGAGTGAAAGTGTTCGTGACAATCCGTCAAAATGCATTCGCCATCGTTCCCAGCAATTGAACCTTTTCTACAGCTCCACGCAGTGCATTTTAACAAAAGATCTGCATCTGCGAGCCTCAGAAATTGAAGTCTGAATTTCAATTGAATGGCTACATAAACAAAAAAAATTATTGCAGTTTGCGTAATGAAAATGCACGGGCTATTTAAGAACAACCATCTACAAAAAAGTCACTGTTTGGTGCGTATTTTGGGTCGGTGTGCCGTGATTGGGCCATACTTTTTCGAAAATTCTCGTGGTGCTGTTGTAACAATCAATGGTGAACTTTATCCGGACATGATAACAAATTATTTCTGTCCGCAATTGGATGATATTGATGTGGAATGCATGTGGTTTTAACAAGATGGTACCACCTGCAACACAGCGCGAGAATCAATGTAGTTATTGCACACCAATTTCCCTGATGGTCAATGTATGGACTAAAGCCTTATATTGTTCTATTTTATTTAAACTCAACGGAGTTAGACTAAATTTTTGTATTAATCTGGATCTAATTCGCAGCTGTAAACTAGGCCTATGATGTATAGAAAGCTCTTTATCCAGTATGTCACGGACTCCTTTCTGTCTGAGATACTCATATATTAGATCTGGTATAGTTGGTAACCCCACAATCTTTTGTCTTACATAACCTCGCTGTTGCAGAGCAGAGGCAAAGGAAATGTTCCACATTTTTCTCCTCCTCGTTACAGTTGACGCTGATGGGAGTTTTCGTGAGGTCGAATCTGAATCCACCATTTATCCTGTGCGTTCTGCTTTACCTCAGTGCTCGTTTAGCGGTGTTCTTAATCGGCACTCTTATTATGGATCTGGCTACTTTATATGTTTCTAGATTCATCCAGTATTTATTAAAATCTTGCCGTATCCATTCGTTGATGGACGCCTATTATTTTTTTGGAGTTCAGTTCTTTGCTTCCGGACCTACGCTATGCCTTCGTGCCAGGGTACCCAGATGAGCACGTTCAATTTGTTTTCGGATGGCGCTTTGCTCTCCGAGCAGATTTTGAGTTGCGTTTCCTCGTTAGGGTCGAGTATCATCGTTTCAAATGCTTTCATTATGATATAAACTTCGGTGTGGTGTGGTCTCCCTAATTATTGTAATGATTCTTTGTTGTCCTGTATTTGTACAGAGTTATTCGTTTTGTAGTTTTGGATTTTAATTTGAAATAATGGAGTATGCCATTATGTATGGAATACAACATCGGTTAAATGCCTGTCACGGGAGTTTTTGTAAACATTTCTGGCTGTATTGCGGCCATAACTTCACGGATGTTGGTTTTTGAGTGCTCCAAAATATGGGGATTATCTGCATAGGCACGATCTTTAGCATAGCCCCACAAAAAGAAATCCGACCAAATCGCTGTCCAATTAATGTTGCCAAATATCGAATTTAAACGACCGGGGAACTTTTCGTGCAATACAGCCAAATTTGCCTGTATTGTGTGACACGTAGACCAGTTCTGTTGGAACCACATGTCGCTCACACCAATGTCTTCAATTTCAGGCTAAAAAAGTTGGTTATTATATCACCATAGCACAGAAAATTTACCCTAAAAGTGGTGCTTTTATCGTTTTCAAAAAAAAAAAAAAAATACGGACCGATCACGCCGCCGGTCTACAGCGCTCACCAAACTGTCACCCGTGATGGATGCAATGGCCTTCTCATGATTCTTCTTAGAATTCTAAGAACTCTAAATGTTGCAATTTGGTTTATTTACTAACCCGCCGAGCGAGAAATGGGCTTTTCGCTGAAGAAAATTTTTGTTTTTCAAAAATCTGTCCTTAAATCGCAAACTGTTATTTTTGCTGTAAATTCATTCAAATCAATTAGCATTGTAAAAGGGCAAGGCAAAGCCTAACTACATGTTACTATGGATGACAGATGCCATATGGCAGGGATGTGAAATCCCAACCTCGAAATGAATAACCCTTTACGTATATTAAATACCGCCAAATATTTGTATCTCCACGTATGTAGGTGTCATCCGTTTTGTTCATCATCCTTAAATTCGTTGCGATTAAAATAATCAAAATACTATCGATTCGAAGAGGTTGATTTACAATTAACAATCTTTCGGTTTTCATTTAATTCTAATCGAAATCCCAACATTAGTTGATTTTTTTTTCCTTTTCCCCAAAAAGGTACACACCATCTGGCACACGTCATTTGTACACGTGTGCCACTGTGGCATTTCGGATTATTTCTTCCTGAACCGAGGAAGAAACCTTTTTTTTTCCACTGTTCCGTTTCATTGGAGTGCCATCCTGATCAGGAGCATCAACTTCTAGAAGCCAATGAATTTTATATACTCCACATTCATGTATGTATATCTGCAAAGGATCGATCTAAGCTATTCTCACTGAGTGTTGCCTCAAATTCAAAAAAAATGTCCAAAAGCGTATACCATTCGTCTCTTGTTCGACCTCTCATTGCGATCTTCAGAAAAGTGTAATGGATGGGTACAAATTCAGAGAAAAAAATGTATTTTTTGAAGCAAGAATTGTAACACCAGATGACGATGATGTTTACAACATATGCTGTTCTGGAATCGAGCCGTTGCAAGGAGCAATTTTGCTGTTATAGTCCTTCGATTCCTTGCTCCTTGTATGCATTTGTGTATGTTATGTATATGAATCAACAACAAATTATTGAAACGAGTCTCCCTTATGTGCGCGCTAACATTTTGTGATTTCCTTCAGGCGCGTTAAGATGTCATTTTTTTGGGTTTGGCAGTGGCGTGAGTTTGAGAGGTTGATGCTTAAGTTGGATTAGCGTGAATTAGTGTCAAGGTTTTGAGTGAATTTGAAAATCGTGATAAGGTTATATTCGGTTGACGATCGGTTGCAAAATCATGCTCAAAATATAACTTAGGTAAGCCACAAATGTAAGCAAATTGCATCTTTATTGATCGTCGTTGCACAGTTTCGTGGTGGACCTGGGCCTAAGACGAGAAGTCTCTGCACTCCAGCCAACTCGATCTTTATTTTTTTTATTTGTGCGAGCCACCGTAGATGAGGTCTTTTTTTCTGCTTCATCTGCCCGAGATGGATTCTAAGACTCTGATGTTCATTCACTAAACGTGGACCAGCCATATTTGGCGACATTGTGAATTTTTCTCATAAAGCCGATGTAATGGCCTCGCTAGTCAATTCCGTTTGTTCTCCGTATTGAAGTTCATAGCAAAGTTATTTTGGAAAATGTAATAATTATTGAAATCGTTATCAATTGAGACAGTACATTTAGTCTTAGATTTTGATCCGATATCAGCTTGTGCTTCATTCTGCCTAGCTAAATAGTAGTACAGATTTTGAAAAATAGCACCTAACTTGCCTGTAAGTGATATTAAAAGTCTCAATGATGTAATGCCCGACCATGGAGAAACAGCAAGCAACTTTCTTCACCCTAATAATAATATTTATAACCTTTTCGATCGGACTTATGTCAAATTAGCCTTACTGAATCTGCTCATTGGCAGAAGGTTTCCAAATTTGTTAAGCAACATTTAGGACACTTTTACCTTTGGTTCTGCAATTCTGCAACGTTCTCTACCAAGCTATCTGCCGCAGTTTTATATGTTCAACTTTTGGACCAACTGAGCCGTTTGACGTGACAGCTTGGCTACACCTTCTTTTTTTCAGTGAGGATGTCAAAATTGAACTTAGACCGTTTGACGGAAACATTTGGTGGACCTCTTTTCCGTTTCTTATGCAACTTTTTTTTCCTTCTAATTAAACCTAACCACAAATACATATTTAATTTTCTCCACGTCCATTAGATTACTTCCATCCACTGTTGTTAATGGGTAGAATAATCCTAGCTACATGACTATGAATGGAAATGATCTCATAATCCATCTCCGCAGGAGTAGCGTGTTTGTAGCTAGCCTAAGTTTTTGTCGTTAATTCATTTTTGCTCGTATCGTAGAGCTGATCTTGTAAGAAAGCGACAGCCTTTGCCCTCAAAAGTGATGAGTAACGAAGCAACATGAAGTTTCTTATCTCAAGTTGATGACCCCATCCGACATTTAAGGACAACAATTTACGGGTCTGTAAGTGGAAAGTTCACACAAGTGGCGGAAATAATAAAGCAGGCGAAGTGCGATGAGATGGAGCCAAGGCTTGGGATAAACGAAGATCTACCCATATATTATGAAGACTAGTATCATCAACAGAAGCTGCTTTTATTTGTGTGTGGGTCTTTGGTTCCGCTATGTAAGTGAATGACTGGTAACTGCTCCAAGGGCAAATTTGAGCTCATTAGCTTTCCACAGAAGTGAAACGCGATGTCATCAAAAATTGATTCTGTGAGCAGCGTATGTGCCCGACATACGGAAGGGGAGACATCTTTGGAAAGATCATCGATTTTGCTGAAGTTACCAACCTCAACATCCATAAGAAAACCTGGTCAACAGATCGCCATTAATATTGAAAATTGCAGTTGACCAAAATTATTCCTGGTTGCACGAATATCGGAGTGATCTGCCAACATCGACACTACCTGGTTCTAGCAAAAGTATGTACACGTAGAAATATCTACTGATTGAACGTCCAGAAGCTTAACTTTAAGGATGTTCAAAGTTGAATGAAACTGACAGGGCTGATCGGATTTACTAATCCTAATTAGACCTTACTGGACCACGTTACTTTATTAGAATCCAGTAAACTAAGCAATAAACCATGTTCCCCCAATTGAGCAAGATGCACTTGGCTGAAGTCGCAGCCAAATTATATTATATCCTCAGCAACAATTACAGATACTGGCTTCAGGCTGCCGAACGGGTCCAAGGGCTGTGGATGGTGGAACGTCCTTTAAATATAAGGATTAGCTGTGAATAAGTATGTATTTACAAATAAACAGTCACGAAGAAGCAGCCGATATTGAATAGGAGTGGAGGATACTATGGAAAACCAAATACCACTCTGGCCTCACTTGGGTCCAATATCGAGGTAATCCCGTTAAAAAACAAGGTCATGATCCCCTTCTGACCGAAAATGGGCACCAGCGTCTCTCTCAAGATTAGAAACGACTGAAATCGCAAACTTGCCAACATTCTATCCATATCTAATCTCAAATTCTGGTCTATACAGTTTCCTCTATCTTCATCACTGGGTTAATAAACCTTAGTTCTAAATGGTAGTGCTTACTTAGTAGTTCCGTGATTATGCCATTGCAGGTTGAAAAAACTATCCAAAAAGTTTCAGTTGATCAGCAGGCGATCTTACTCTGAGTACAAGCAAATGTGCTAGAAAATTCGTTAGTTATCTCGTTGAAGTCATCTCAAGAATTAGAGATTGGCAACCAGATTTAATTAGCAGTACAAGTTCTACGGTCAACTGGAAGTAACATTTAATGAAGTAGCTGAGAATAGAATTTGGTATATCTTAAAGATACAAACAGCATCTGACCACCCTCTAAATTTTATACTTGGACATACCCGTACAATGTATAAAATAACAATACACACTTAATAGTAAAACCTTCAAGCTATAGCATTTTATTTAGCTTATTTATTTGAAACACTTTATGGCTTCCTCTTAACACAATTGTCATCGATCTCCTTTAGCAATTTGTTTAGTTTGTCGGTCACTTTCTCTACCAATTTCTTTTGGCAAATCTCTGTAGTTGCAACCGCTTTCTGTGTCTCCTCCTCTGCGAACATAGTGTTCTGCTTGATAACCTTAACATTGGACAGCACACGTTCATTTATCTCAGCTAAATTGTTGACAACGCAGAAGGTTCCAACTGCAAAGTTCTCTGCAATTTCGCAAGTTTCTGGCAGATTGCTCATATCTTCGGCAGCAATCGAAAGCGATGTCAAAGTTCCAACATTATCGTTCGCATAGCGTTCTGCGACAGCGGTTAGATTTTTGTTACACTCCTTTAGAGTACTATCGATATCCTTGAAGATCATGTTCAGATCACTTTCATACCGCTTGCCACATTCCTCGGTTCTCTTGATTTGATTCTCGACCTTATTCAAAGGCTCGAAAAGATCGTTCATAGCATGAGCTGTCAGAATTTCAGACTTGCTGTTGATCATGTGCGATGTTTCAGCGTTCATTGCAGTCATATCCAAGAAAAGTTCCTCGGTAGCTGCAGCAGATGCGGCGACTACATTGCGTAGACCAAGTTCAACGGGTCCAATATTTCGTGAAGGATCTGTGGCTATCGGAATGGACTGGAAGATTGAAGTGGTATGGACGACAACACTGGCTTGAACAACGGGGACTTTAGCGTCTTCGTTTTCTTCCACAGAATCTGACAAACTGTTGTCAACCGATTCTAGTGATAGAGGTTCCGCATTTGCTTGTAAAGTAGCTTTAACGGTGTCAACGGGTGATACTCTCAATCCTTTCACCTAACAAAAAGTACAAATTTAGTTTTCGAAAACAAATATCAAAGTTCTTAACTTACGGAGAGGATACCGCAAAGTAGGAAGAATAAGATTTGAAATTGCATTTCTCTGTAACTTAAGTAAGGCCTCTGGTAATGAAGAATGAACTGCAATCGTTTTTATCGATTTCTCTTTTATATACGAGTAGAAGTGACTAAGTTAAATTCGCTGGTTGACGTTAATTGTTTTGAAATACCTACATGGTGTCCTAACATTAAAATCAATTTAAGTCAATTTTATCTTACGATATCTTGTTGTCGCATTACCTTGGAATGTCATCGGAAGAGTTCAAAAAAAATTGTCTTTGTGCTATTTACCTATATATTCTGATAACGAGGACAAAATGGCAAAGTTGTAATTCAACGCGGAGACATGTTTTACATGGTTAAGAATATTTTATCTTTTTCTGTGCATGTAATGAGTTTTCACTTTTCAACAAATTTAATGAAATAAATTAATGTATTGACTTTTGACACATATTCAGATGCTAGCTTCCGCAGGAGGAAGACAGCATCTAAACAGTCGCGACAAGCTTACCTCTGGAAGTTTTTCACTTGCAGCATACTCTAAGATCTATGAAAATACTTGCAGAAGTTAGCTTGCTGCGACTGTTTACACGTCGACTGAAGCTTGCTGCAAGATTTTGTAAAAAAAACTTGTAAAATTTACTTGCTAATGGGCCATTCAGAAAGTTGACAAATATCTCCGATATCGGAGATTAGATTAAGCTTCTGCTTAGCCTTGAGTTTCAGCTTGAACATTTCTGGACAACATGTATCCCTTTTTGTTTCATCGAAATAGTTTCAGTAGTTTACGCTTTAGTTGCGCCAGCCGACAGTCAAATCTAAATTTGAAATTGAAATACTATACTGAAAGGCGCACAGCGAGTTTGTCATTACCATCGTGTTTGTTTTTTTTTTTTTTCATCATTAAGGTGAATATCATTTATACCTCACTAAGCAGTCAGTATTCTAAAAATCTGTTTGGGATATGTTAAAGAGGATCGAGCTAATTCAAAACCTCTAAAATCTCTTCGCGAATTGAGTCTTCAACGAAAAGAAATACCTGCGATGTTGTCGTCTGCCGCCTTTTCTTTGCAACTTGAAGCTACCATTGCAGCAACCTACGTAGAGGGTGAAACCGATCGTCAGTCCCAGTACTGTATGTAAATAAGTGAAGTCCAGCGTAGTAAATGCCATGACAAAGGGAACTGGCTGAACAAGCCGAAAAAGTAGTAAGTACATATAGATAGGCGCATTTTTTCATCATTATAAACCAATTTATGAAAGTAGGCAGGCCCTAAAATTGAGACAAACCATCTGATGTCCAAAACTCAAGGATTCGCATTGTATCTCCCAGCAAGAATGGCGGTAGGGCTTCACGGCATTCCCGCTGGGCCGAAGCTTTGTAGACTTCGCCAACAACATCGGCACCAATTTGTAGGAAAGGCTTGAAATGCCGAAATTTTCGCTGTCGAATGGAGAAATGGAATGATTGTCAAGTTATCAAGAATGCCACATGTAGGAAATTGAAGAATTATCTGCGTGCTCCCAGCAATTGTCAAAATAATAGGTAAAATATTTCTTGAACCCATTAAGGAACATCTGACAACACTTTCGACAAAAACCGTTCCGGGTCCTCCTACGTTGACTTTATCAAAATCTTGTGGATAATGATCAAACTATACATTGAGTGTAGTAGATCTCCGCTAGACTTGTTATTTATTAAATTAGACAAAGCGTTCGATAGTGTAGACAGAGAGTTAATATTCCAGACAAACTGGTAGCTATTATCAAGGAAAGCTACAAAAGCGCAAAATGTCACGTGCTGCAAATGCTGTAGGAGGAATTTGAGATTCGAAACGGTATCGGACAAGGTAGTATAATATTGCTACTATTTTTTACTTATTCCTATGGCGCAAGTATTGTTTTCGAGAAAATTTTCGATCTCGGGATTTTCGTATTTCTTTTAAAGAGAAACTCGAAAAATGGGTCTCGCAATATGTTGGCACTGATAATTTAGGTAAAATTTCATATATGAGGTAATAAATTCGCAAATACGGCAGTTAAGTAAAAAAAATGTAAAATTTCTTGGTGTTGAAAGTTATAGTAATGGTAGTTTATTTATTTTCTCGAATGTGGCTTGTATGATACCGTTTAAAATTGATATTTAATACTACGTTTTCGCTAGAGCCAAATGAGGTGCTAAATTATTTCATTTCCCACATATACACCATTTGACAAATCATCTCATTGCCAGCAAATTAGATGGCAAATAAATACAAAACACAGTTCAACAATGCAAACACACCTTTTATTGAATTGAATTGAATGAAAAACCGCCAAAAAAATAAATGATGACAATTCGAGGTCGTTCCAGCACGGGAACAAACTTAGCCTTGTTAGTAATGTCATATCTGACGTCTCTGAAGTAATAAGTGATTGAATTTTACCTTATGTGCATGGCATTGCCACCTATGAGTGGAGTAACAATTAGTTGTTCCAAGTTGCACACCTAATATGTTCTCGTACATGAACCTGAAACGATTTCTTGTTATGTCATTTGTCAAACCAAATGAGGGAAATGTAGAAAACAATTTGAAATGAGTCATTTGAAATCATCTCATTTGGCTGTAATGAAAACGTAGTATAAGTCATTTTCAACATAATCGTATATAAGGTTTTAGTTTTTTTTTTTTAATATTCAACGTATTTTAGGAAAACCTTCACGCCTAAATTTCAAGTCTGAACAATTCACGAACGAACACCACATATATAGCAAGCATGTGCGACTCAGTCATGCCTTTTGTTCTATTCGTTAGCAGTACGTTCTTTGGAATGCTTTATCGTTTCAAATTGGCAAAATCCAATGGAGTCCTCTAACCTTTCTCAAACGTTTCGACTACACCGACGATGTTTGCTTTGACCAATGGCTTTAGTTAACAGTTCAAAGGATTTGAAAGATATTGTTCATACATTTATCAATCCTAAGTCTATAGAAGACGAAATCATAGGTCATGGGAAGTGAGAATTGTTTGTCCCCCACTTCGCGCTTCATTTTGGAAAATCATGACGGGGTCTCCAGTGAAAATTTCCGTGTCGTACAGTTTACTCATAGAAAGACACGTTCAAAAGTCATCTCTTTACGAGTATAATTGTGCAGGCAAGGGAGTGCACTTTGTCTTGGCCCGCCTAAAAAAATTCTATACGAACATTTCGCTCTTCGATTACACCGAAACTACTAAGAAATACATACATAATAACACTGAAGACATTCTTTATGAGAAATACAATGTCCCTTAGAATATCGTAGCATAAAGTGTTAGGAAGATAGGGGCGAAAAACAAGCTTTAGTGCCTGCAGGGGGTTGAATTTCACCACGCAAAACGATACAACATCCACAGGTGACAGGTGGCAACTTTTTATATTTATTTCTACATCGAGAATATAACATTTTTATGAACTTTTTCTTCTATTTTTGTTAATTTTCGAGAACTACACAACACATCAACGTCCACAAGCAAGCACTGCTGGGCAACAGGTCATAAGAGTACAGTGACCTAAGACCCATAAAGAGACAAAGGACTCAAATAAATTATTTTCAAATAATTGTCAGTTCCTCCTAACAGTAGGTACATATGTGTGCACATATTTATGTAGATTTTCTGTCACGTCTTTGATTTTGATTTGCGGGGATTGTTGTTAGCCCGATTCTATCGGCATTACCATATCAAGACTAAGCTGAATGATTTTAGCTCCGTCTTGATACCTTGTCAGTGTACTATTCGTGTAGATTTTCATCTTAGTGATACTGGATTACTATTAGCTTTAGAAATAAATAGCGCTAGGAAGGTAACGCTGTCTTATTACATACAGTAGACTCTCGATAAAGTGAACTATTCAAATTTTAGGCAATTCACTGTTTCAAAAAGTTCACTGTATCGAATTGCGTTATATTTTAATGCTTTTAGATTTTTTTATTGATTTAGGGAAAAAAGACATACCCTGTGCTCGTATCGTACATATTCAGTTAATTTAGATCATTTAATTCGAAAGAAATCAAGAAGACTCTCATTGAAATCTTTCGCAGCAATAGCGTATATTTTTTTATAAAGTCGTCTTCTTGTTATATCATATGTGGTTACGATAGTGCTTTTGGGTTTCTATCAGTTCTTTAAGACTTTCTTTCTCATCTTTCCTTCACGGAAATCCTGTCGATTGACTAACACATCCAATGCCGTATGTTAAAAGCCGCTAGTCCTAGAAACATGCAATTTTGCATTCCCTAATTCAGGGCCTGAATTATAAATTGTGAAAATGGGGCTAAAGGCATTGGAAAATTCCTTTTGAGTTTACCACACGTTCACTAAATACGTCTAACTTGGTAACAGCTGTTATATTATTAAATCATCAGCATTCAGATACTATCGCCAACAACAGTGCAGCAGAGAAAGGGTTTGTGTGGTTGTGTGTGCTCAACTCAACTCAGCTCAGGGACGGGAGATTCGTTTTGTTTTGTTTTGCTTTGATATTTCTTTTCCTTTATTTTTTGTTAGTCTGTGTCTGTGGTGCTATATCTAAATCTATGGCTATTATGATTGTGAACCGATTTTGCTTAAAATTTTTTTTTTGTGCTTCCAGTATTTTCCCCTTTCGAAAAACATTCAAACAAATATATTTCCATTGTACGAGACGGCGGAGGTAAGCCAGATGATAATAACCAATCTAAAAGGCATCTCTCGATAGGTTTTGACATAGTCTGGTGCCGATGGTAATTGTTGGACTTGACCTTTTGAACCATTGGAGGAATCACTCATTACTCAGTTTTGAACAACGCAAGGTCAAGCGTTAGAAATAAAATTGAAGGAAGTTGTAAGACATCAATAAAAGAATTTAAAAAGCCGTTCGGGGAATGGTTTGGTAAATTTTGAACAAGTTCAAGTGTAGAAACCCAGTACACACCTTAAACAGGCAATTATCAAACTTGTTTTACTCCACCATTATCTCGTTCTGATCATTTTGCGTTTGATATCTCTTTTTATAGATTTTATCTTTTTTAGTTTCCACCCTCTTCCGGTTGCAAAAATATAGTACTCGCCTATATAAGTTTGTCTTCACTCACAATGAATTCAATTCTTAACCAGACTATCTTGTTGCTGACTTTGATTATTTTTGTTACTCAACATGAAAGGATATGCCGTTCTCGCCTTACACTGCGCTTTCCTCGTAAGTTCATATCATATTTTGTGAAAAATTAAATAAAGAGAAATCAATCCCCGAACAGATTGCTGTACAGTGTCATCATCACGTGAGGCACAGCGCTGATGGTCCAGTCTATGATGGCTTGAATTCAATTCTAAGCGATGCCCACGAACACGCGCAACTTATAGCCGACGACCTTACACAAAGATTGAATGAAACCTTTACCTCTATCAAAGAGAGGGTTGATCAATTGAAGGACAACAACACATTCACCCAGGAAATCGAATCCCTGAAGGCGCAAGGTGATGACGTCCAAAAATGTCTCAAAGAACATGAACTCGCTATTGCACAGTTTATGAGGAAACTTGTGAACACATACGATTCATGCTCCAAGGAAGTGAAACAAGAGGTCAATGATGTGGTGGAGAAAATCAAGCAGCATGTGTCCAGTATTAAAGCTGCTCCCAAAGAAATTGATGATATCAACAAGGAATGTCTTGCCAAAAGTGAAAAGAATCCGGCGGCAAGTGTTCTTTGCGTGGTAACACGTGTTGCTGAGGTACAAGAGGAGGTTTTCGATGCAAACCAGTCAGTTGAGAAGTTCATCAATCATGGCGTCGAAGATGTTGTAACCTACTCTACCAATAAGTGCGATGGAGTTGAAGATCTACAGAAGGAATTCGACAGTCTTTTTGTTAAAATTGAGACCTGCGTCAAGAAAGCTCAACAATAAAAAGTCACGATTTGTTTAGTATCTTAATTTATTTAAATTATTTAGAACAGTCTTTGTGAAAGGTTTTCCTCGACCTCCTCTGAACTGTCCTCGGAGCTTTCGGGTTCTGGCTCTGGACCTTCGGTGGAGTCATCAACAAAGTTGATGCAGGTCGTGAGGCCAGTGATCGTTTCATTAAGTTGTTTGACAAAGCTGGGGATAGCATATGTGGCGCACTCTCTCGTTGTGGCTGTGATAGTTGGAACCTCTGTCTTCATTTCTTCTATCGTCCTGTTGGCAGTTTCACGACTGTCATTGATGTCATTTGTGATTTTCGAGACATTCATGAGAAGTGTAAACAGTTTTCCTAAAAGAGATTGACGATTGGAAATTTTCTTGTAAATCGTGATAAGTTCGACTACGTTTTCGCGAATCTGGTCAATTGAGGATTGGACATCACTGCGCAGGTGTCTGATGGAGTTTCGACCATACAAATAGCAAGATCCAATATTTGTCCTTCCTTCAGTGAGAGTTGAGTTTATTATTGGAATATATGAATAGGTGCAGTAAGCAGCTCTCGAAACTCGAATGGCTATGGAGAATATATCTCCTAGAACTTTGTATATGAATTTTAAGATCTTGATTTTGTCAATAGATATAAGTTTTGCTTCGGTTTCATTAGACTGATCAATAAGACTTTGGATTGTCTCATGGGCATCATCGATGTTCTCTTGAAGAATGTTTTCCATGTCATGGACTTCGTCGGATGGTATTTCTTGATTGAAAGAAATTTTCAAATCGTTTACTGTGGGAAGGTTTGTATTGTATTTGAATGGTGCATCTATGGCATCTTCGTCCTCAAAATGCTGTAGGATTGACAAAAGCAGATCTTTCAAATGGCTGTCAATTTCATCTGCGTTGTGGCTCTCATTTTCATTTGCCTTGGACAGAATTTGGTCATACTGCGTTTGGAGGCTGTCAATAATTGGCTGCAGAATTTCTAGTTCATCGGTGTTGAAGTTTTCACTTTGAGCGTCTTTATAGAAATCGATGCGAGAAAATGTTTTGCTTTGCACTATTTGCACCACCTAAAATTAAAATTTTGACTAAGTACTCGTACATGCTCTCAAAATTAGGAAAGACACAGTTTTTAAACTCGTGCACTCACATTAAAAACAAAAAGTGTCAATGAAAATGATGCAAGAATCCACTTCATTATAAAAAAATATAAAAGTTTTATTGAATACTACCTCCCCAGCAAAGAATCAAAATTCGACTAACACTAGGATTTCTGGGCATAAATAATACCGATAAGGCAATATCTTGGATTCCTATTTAACTTTTATAGATTCTGATAATCATGATTTCAGTGGCAAAGTATTAATCAGTTTGGTGAATTGCAAACAAAATATGATATAATGAGCTTCGTAAATTCTTATCAGGATTAGCATTTTTATTTTTTAGTAATAAACGGTGCTGAGATACGTACATTACATGCATACGCATGTATTATAATCAGAATATTATCGATTATGATTTCCTCGCTTTAACGTGGCCTAAGGGCAAGTATTTGTTTAGTAAAAACCTTCCCAACTCAATCAATTCCAGAGTGCGGTTTGCAGTATAAATATCAGAATGGATGGAAATAATGGATTAGAGGAGTGATTTTAAAAACCTGTGCCGCTACACAATTCACCAATTTAATTTTAAATGAGTTGGGGAGTAAAAACTTTTCACACCTATAGCGCTAAAGTTTCATAAAACCGGATCTTTGATTGTAGATTGACACTAAGTGTCGGATAATCTTAAGCTTAATTTTGTGCTTGCACGCTTATAGCACAAACCACAGGACAGTGCTTAACGGAGGCTGACTTATTCTCGCAACTACAATGCTGGACAATATTAACTAATGTAGCCTTTCTCTAGTACCATAGTCTGAACGTTACAATGACAATTTTTGTTTCATTTTAAGCTTCTAATAGATGCATTTATATGATTTTTCTGTGAAATATTATGAAACAAAATTCAATTATAATTTTAGAACTACTTCCAGAGAACTTAGAACTACTACTCAGATAATAGGAAGCTACATACGTGATCATGTCTGAAAGCGCAATAATGTTTGATCTACGATTTCAAAATTTACAACACTTTTTGTTTCATGTTTACCTTGGTATCCCTTTTGTCCTTCTCATGCTCCATATCCATATGGCTGATAAGTTCGCGGCCTGAGATACTCATCAACGAGTCATATTCTCATTAGTCATAACATTAACTGCAGTTTCAATAATACTCGTAATCTCATTTTGTTATTATCTGTGGCATTCCGAAATCGGAAATTCTAGCAATTTCGAGCAGCGCGCCGTGATAAAGTACCTCATGAAGAAAGGAAAATCGCCTAAAGAAATTTTCAAACACATGTCAACGACTCTTCAGGATTCTGCTCCATCGTATCCACGGTCAAAAAATGGGCTCGCTTATTTCAACAAGGGCAAGAGAACTGTGAAGACGACTCTCGCACAGGGCGTCGTGTGTTAGTGGTAACTGAAGTAAACGTCGGAATAGTTGAAAAATTAGTTCTGGTCCACCGAAGAATAAAAATGGGCGAGTTACACATCAGTAAAGGATGGATCGGAGAAATTTTGTGCGCGCTGGGTGCCGAAAATGCTCACGCCGTTCGACAATCTCAACAAAACTTGCAACCGAATCGTAACTGTAGATGAAACTTAGGTTCGCCAATAAGATCCGGAGTCCAAACAAGAGTCTGTGCAGTGGATTGAAAAAAGGCGAAGCCGTCTTAGAAATTTAAAGAGGAAAAGTCGGCTTCGAAGCCTATGGCGACTGTTTTTTTGGACATCGATTTGCTAATTGATTACCTGCCAAAGGGGACTACGATGAATGGTCAATATTTCGCAAATTTATTGACTCAGGCACGCGAAGCGGTCGTACAGAAGAGACGTGGGAAACTCAGGCACGGAGTTCTTTGCAGGACAAAGCGCCTGTTTACACGGCGTGGGTTCCGAGACAGACCTTAAAAGACACAGCTTTTTCATCGATAGGCCAACCACCCTATAGCCCCGAATTGGCTACGAGCGACTATTTCCTTTTTTCCAATTTGAAAACGGAGTTCCGAGGCCGGAGATTTGCAGATGAGAAAGAGATCAAGGCGGCCATAGAAAATAATTTTGAAGGCGGAGAAAAAGAATATTT
This sequence comes from Pocota personata, assembly GCA_963082735.1. Classification (NCBI taxonomy): domain Eukaryota; kingdom Metazoa; phylum Arthropoda; class Insecta; order Diptera; family Syrphidae; genus Pocota; species Pocota personata. Next base: position 273,825,476 of record OY720429.1, read on the forward strand.
TTTGGTGGTATTAGGGCACTGTAAGCCCGATGTGAAAAAAGCATTTCACTCGAGGGAGACTATTTTAAGAAATACAATTTTTTAATCGGATCACTTCTTCTTCTTTAACTTTACTTAATCGTATCTCAATCAAATTTGGGTTCTAAGTTCAGCCTAGTATGTAGATAGTTACACCAAAACACCCACTACTATCGGGCTAGGTGTGAGGGGGATATACAGTGGTGGCCACCGAATTAGAAACGATGTCTTGATATCAGTTTCAAACAAAATATATTTTTTTATTAAAAATAATTTTGAGAGAAAAAAGTGGTTATATATAAGTAATAGGATAAGATATTTTGTTAGCATTTTAACAATTTTTAAATTTGACATTAAAAAATAAATAATTTAAAAATATTTTTAACTAATTTTCGAGTTGGACACAGAATTAGAAACGATAACTAAAATTCTAAAATTCATGGAAATTGTTTTACAAAATTTATAAAACTAATAAAAAATACTAATATTTAGTTAGGTAGCTTTTATTTTTCAACACAGCAGTCAAACTTTGCTGAAGACTTTCCACTAAGGTACGGCATCTTGATTGTGGTATACGTATTCTCTCAGACTGCCTTAATGTTTTGGAAAAGCTCATCAGCATTTCTTGATTTTTTAGCTTTTAATCCCTTTTCGACATCAGCCCACAAGTTTTTAATTGGATTTAGGTCAGGACTTTGAACGGACCAATCCAAAACATTAGTTTTAGTATCCATAATCCATTATTTCACAGTCCGTGAAGAATGCTTAGGATCGTTGTCGTGTTGGAAAACGTAGGTTACTGGGATGTATTCGAAACAACAGGGTTCCATTGTATTCTCTAATATGCTTTTATACATGTGTTGATCCATTCGACCCCTTATACACACTAATCCCAGACCATCGCGTTTCCTCCTACATGCTTTATTGTTTGGAGGACGCCTAACATACACTTGTTGGATCCAAACAAATTAAACTTGGATTCGTATCGATATCTTGCTTGCAATATTTTCTGTCGTGAAAACACTTTCTGATGGTGTGAATTTCTGCCTGAGCGAAAATGGAGAGTTTGTTCATATGTAGGTCCTGAATGTTTGATTCTTGGCCCAAACACTCAAGCCCCAATGCCCTCATCTTTCCTCGATCCGCCCGTGTACCATTTTATGTTGCGATCTTTGAGGGTCATCGTGAATTCATTAGCCCATTCTTTTTTAGTGCTCAGTTTCAATGAAGTTTGAAGTGATGAAGTTTTTGACGAAGCTGTAGCCGTCACAGAAACTAAGTTAAGAAGTGAGTGCCAGTGTAAGTGGGTAAAATGCGAGCTAATTCCATATTATTTAGGAATTTTCCGTGATATATAGTGTGAATCCAAAAATGTACTAATAGGGTAATATTTTTGCAAAATGCTGGCAAACACGTAGACGGAGATTTTATTATTTCAAATGTCTAGCTTACCTCGTTTCGAAATAGCTCTAACTATTTACTTAAAATTCCATATAACAGTTTCCAAAGGCACCTTTTAATAAGTTTAGTTAGTTTCAAATAACACTAGTTACAAATAAAGATTATTTATAAGTCTGCTGGATCGCCACGCCTTCTCTACAACAATGAAAGCAACTTAAAATGACGTATTTTCAACTCTTTTTTTTTTAAATCAAAAAAAAAAGGTTTTAATGGTTTTATATATACGCCAACTCTTTGGGATGGTTTTCCTTTTTAAAAAAATAAATTTTTTTTTTGAAATTGAATATTTAAATCTGTCTCAAATATGAAAAATTTACTCCACAGAATATGCATACATATAGATATTAATGAGCACCTGTCACTTCTACTTTAAAATTAAAATCGATACAATAACAGTATGTTAGCTGATTTTGACGTCTGCCATTATCTACGAGTACATCATTACATTTGCTTACATTATGTCAGTATGTCCATACACATATCGGTGCTTTGATAAACCCATAATTTTTTTTTTTAAAATTTTGTTGTTTAATTGTTTTCCATTGTTTCTCTTACAGATTTCGATCACGTTTTAAATGTGAGTAATTTTGAATTATATAGAGTTGGTTCTTGCGACTCAGTACATACATACATACTTTGGCGCTAACTGCCCATACGTGCGACGCATGAATCGTTGGGACCTACAGTTTTATGTCGTTATCGAAGGGCAATGTATTCAATTAAGAGAAGCTTCTCAGATGTTCGCTATTTTTTTTTTTTTTTTTTTTTATAATTTGCACGTGTGAAAGGGGTTATGAATTCCCTTATACTAATTTTAGGACACGGGCGTTTTGAGGAAAGGGGAAGAGACAGAGAGAAATACAGATTGGTGTAGTTGATTTGAAACTCAGCTGGTATTAAGTTTCACTGAACTCCAAGAGTGGCTGTCCAGATAACTGGGGAGATTGTTTGTTTTTGCTTTTGTCGTTGCTCATGATTCACAGTATTTTTTTCCGTCCTCCTGATGTCATCATCACGATCAAGTTGCATTTTAGCCATATGATCGCCCTACTGCCAGTGTTATGCCTTCGCAGTAGAGTTGACATAAGCTTTCGCAATTGATCGACTTTTTATTTATTTCATGCGAAATAAATAGATGATTACTGACATCAGGATTCGAACCGTGAACCTGTAGCGTGACAAGCGTTAATGTTACCACTACACCACGACCACCCAAAGGATAGAAAACGGAAGCTAGGGTGTAAATTGTCATTAGTTATCTTTTTTGTAAATGCTCCACAGTCACTGACGAGTTGATAGCATACCAGTGGTGATCAAATCATACAAAGCAACAGAGATTACAAGTATTCGAAGCAAAACGATTCATTTCTCTTCAAAAAAAAGTCAATTTATTTGGTTTTATTATGTACACATTAACAAATAATAATAAATATCAGTTACAATATCAAACTTTACATCGTAAGTTATGTGTAAACCTGCTTAAACGCAACTTTCCTTCTTTCTGTGAGGAAAATGATGATCGCTTTTGGATTTATTTAGTTTGTCCGAGTCTGCTGTCGATGATTCTGAATTAGTCCTCATTCCTCCAATGGCAGCCTGTGAACTTTGTGATTTCATGAGATTCTGTTGAGCAACTGAGTTCAAATCAACAAATAGGCTTTGCCTGCATAGAGTCGTCAAGGCGCTTCCCTTTATTGGCTGAGCTGTCTCCTTACTTCCTCTACGCAATTTCACCCGACGGAATTTTGAAGCTAGCGTAGCAAAACCCAACTTACTGGTGAGCTTTCCCGAACGACTAACAGACCGTGGTAAAGAGTCATAGCCTTCTCCTGATTGCTGCTCGGAACAGTCCGAATCGGCTGGAAGCATTCCTACGCTTACACTCTTGAGAAGAACCCCATCGTCTATACCGCCTGTACTTACATCACTGCCCATGCTCTGATGACTACGTCTGTTTTCCCATTTTTCCTTGCTTCGTTGCTCGCTGAATTCATCCCGTCGCATGGTGATCTTTGACAAGGAGCCACCTTGTAGGAACTCTTCTTTTGCCCTTTGTAAACGTATGGCCCGTTCGGAGAGTGGAGTTCTTGGTTTTTCAACAGTATCAGCCATAGGTGTCGAGGGTTCGGACATGGAAGGTGAGGGTAAGGTTTCTTGGAAATCAAAGTTTGAGGTCTTGCCCGTTGGCGTTAAGGATTTCTTTTCCAGTTTTCTTGTAATCTTTGGAATCGTGTTATCAGATTTGTCTGGCGATAGGGGATACCCCGATACGTCTGCGGTGGTGCCAGACTTAGCTATTCTCGTTTCGATACGTTTTCCTGTCCCGCTAGTTTTGACTGTTGGACTTGTGTTTTTGTTCTTTCGGAAAAGGTGTTCTCGCTTTTCGGTGATTGCATTTGGGCTTGACGTTCCTTTGGACAGAATCGATGAACTGATCTTTTTCACCACTCTGAAACTATCGTTTGCCAGAGGAATCCGTGTCCTTATGGGATGGGAAGACTGTTGTGAAGTTTGATAGCACTCCCAACCTTGTTTAAGGCTTGCAAAGCTAAGGGATTTTGCAGACAAACTGCTCTCAGGTTTCTTTTGAATGCCTTCAGGTACTTGCACAAAGATATTACCAGCACTTACAGATTTGAAAATGTGGCTATGTTGATTCCTTAGAGCCTTCGAAGCTGCCGATTTGTTTTGGTTGGGTAAGGATGAGGAGCTCGCAAGTTTTTCCAAAGGCATATTTTCACAAAGCTTTGAAATCATGCTTTTGATTCCCGGAGATATCGAGGGCTTAGCGTTGTTGTTAGAACGTCTCTGTAACGCCGACCCATTAACTGACTGTGACTCACCCGACTTTGAAGCACTTTCTATTCCATCCAACTCAGTTACTACAACAGCCAGACCATCTGTAGAGCCAGGTTCTTCCACTGTAGTAAAGACTTTCCGCTTGGTCTTAACGAAAATATTAGATTTGTTGGCATTTGACAGAGTTTCGGGTTGCGGTGCGTGGATAAGCTGGACACATGACTCTGTTGGTGAAATTAACAACTTGGATCCATTATCTTGGGAAATTTCCTGCTGTTCAATAGGTTGACCGGGTTTAACCTTCAAAACATATACAATATCATCGGCAGCGTTCATCTCCTCTGTTGGTCGGTTCTCCTCAGCTGACTTCCTGTCATCATCAAATGATCTCTGTTTCATTCTACTACTCGCTTTCCTTTTTACTCTACGTGGAGTTTCTAAAACATTGGCGCATTCTCCATCGCTGCTGTCACTTTCCGTTTTACTATTCTGTCTTGATCCCATCTTACGAAGACGTAATTTCTTTTTACCGCTTCCATTGCTAAAGTTTCGATTGGCTGGCTGGGGATAGTACACCCCATCAGCTGTTTCCGTTATAGGGGCATTCAGATCATCTGATGCTTCTAGGGTAGTTGAGAGAGCAGCAGTTGCTATAGCCACAGCGGTGTTAGCAAGTGTTGTTGAGACGCTAAAGTGACTATCTAATCCTTCGTCTGATGTGACATTTATATGCGGGACGGAAGAATGCGAATTATTTCGTTCAGATTCTGGAAAAAATAAGAAAAATAAAGCCATTAATAGTCAAACTTGGCTATCGAGGAAAGGTAAACAAAAAAAAAATTATTTTCAATCGTTCTTTTTACACGCCTAAACTAAAGAGTTATTAAGCAGATTTCAATGTGATTTTATTCGCTAGTACTCGTATAACCTAATGTATAGTTGCAATGTCGGATGGATTGAGGTTAAGATTTGTCTATTTGGCTTAGTTTGTAGATGGTTCTATTAGAAAACAATCGCATATCCAACGGCATCTGTGTTGTATATCCGATGCCGGAAATGTGTCAACGTTCTCATTAAGTTTTTAACACTTCGAGTCGACCGACGTCGGGTGCGTGTTAAATTCGGTGCAGGATATGGGTGCAACGGGCCCTTTAGATAATGGATAAGGAGTAAAGATATATGAATTCTGTTAAAACAATAAAGTGCAACGCTATCATTACCAAAAACAGCGTTGCTATCTCTTATGCCGTGTTTTTCGTAATGATAGCGATACAGTCACGGCGGAACGCTCTTAACATAACTATTACGACTAACGCATAAACACCCGTAGCTTTCTTGTGATCATGGTTATGCTGCATCCTTATAACGATTATTTGTTAAGTGCATATCGTGTGTTTGAATGAATGAGTATAGCTTTTAATCATGCCATGAGTAACACCAGTATAGCCGAGTTGGCTAACGCTTATGCTATCTACTCAAACTTGCGACGAAGATGATTTTTGACAAACTCGTAAGTATGTATTTATTTATTTGTTATTTTTGATTAGTAATTATTTGTTAATATCATCAGGGACACATAAAAGAGCGAATTGTTAATTTGATCAGAGAATAAGACATCTAGGGTTAACTTAGTTGGTAAAGCGTTGGTGACTAAATCCATATCTATTGCATAATCGTTCCCTGCCCTTGCTTAAAATATTTTCATCTTGGACTATATATTATATATTTAGGTGTGTTTTCTTTTGGGATCCTATATCCGCTAAAATAAGAATCTGGAAAAACGCACATCTCCGCCAAAGAACATCATCATAAAAACTTGGCAGCACATGCATCTCAATGACACTTTGGCAATGTGCTGATTATTAAAACTAGAAAAAGCAAATTGTTTGGAAAAATAATAATAATATGTGAAACTCAAAGTAAGCACAAATCATATAATCTCAATAAAAGAAGACATATATTGCTGGATGTATTGGGTGGTTTTTCTGTTCATCAAATATTTGTTGTCCCTTTGTTGATTTGTAATGGCGTCCTTAAAAATGTCATTTATGACATCTTGCAAGTTATCGATAACAAGTGGGAAAAGCATTTTTTTTTCTATCGCAGCTAGGTCTTAAACTCTGATATTATTCCGGATATTTTTAGCCGATATACGTTATATATACGTTGTTGTATTTAATACACATATTTCTCGCTAAGTTTATATGAAATACAAAAAAAAACACACCTTTTTATCAATTGTTATTCGACAGTTGGGTCGCGTTTCAATTGTGATAAATTTTAGCGTATGGCTAAATTTTGGCATTATCGTGGTGAATAAAATGAAAATATTAGACGTCACATCCTATTAGGATCAAATTTGACATTCCTTTCCATATGGAGTTTGGTTTGGTGAAGGTTTGGGAAATAAAATGGCGGAAGGGAAAAAAGAAATAATTATTTCTGTGCTATATAATGATTATAAGTGTGAGGAATATGAAAATGTTGCAAGTTTCGTTTATCCATATGGCTAAATCGCCATTTATAACGCTGTGATGTTGCAAAAATTATATAATATAAATTTAACCCAATTGACAGTTAAATTCACCCAAAGTTCAATTTTCATTTTACCCTCCCTTGGCAGATAAAATTTAGCCACGAATTGACAGACAGCATTAATATAGTTCCTGAAAAATATATATAAATATATGTCTAGGTGCATAAATCTAGATGAACGATGCAAAATAAACATTCTACCAACGGTTAGTCAAACTGGCGAACGTGTGTAGCAGTTGCATGCAAAACCGATTATCTACGTCTTTTGGGTCCAATTCAATTACATACCAATATGCTGCCGAACCTCATTAAGTGTTGTATGAAGATCATCCAGTTTTTTGCGGAATATGATTTGTCGTTCGTCTATCAATTCCTGACAACAAGCTTCTTCCAGTTGTAATAAACTATTCTGTGAATTTAAGAAAAGAAAAGAAAACGTTAAAAAAGGCTTTGAAAGATTGCGCGTAAAATAATGAGCTATTGTGTAAACCGGCAATTGTGCTTTTGGATTAAAATGGTCTTAAAAATTGCACTTCCTTATCGTCCCAGAAAAAGTTGTTCCACATAAGTTGTTTCGCAAGTAAAATTTTACAACAGATAAGAACAAAAAATATTTGCGGATACAACTCATCAACAGACAACAACCGTTGAATCATGAACACAAACCCATGTTAATAAAGTTACAATTTTCAACTTACGATACAATCCAGCATCATGGACAAACTCCATTGAAAAGGACTCATTTTTACGTCAAAGGGTGTCTGCCGACAGTTCTAGAAGCGATTCTTAGAGAGATGGGTGTTGAAGTTAGTTTCTAAAGTAATGGTAGGGTTTTAGAAGCGACAATTGAAAGTTGTTTTTTAGCAATAACACCGTTCATAAACACTTTGTATATACTTTGTATACACTTTTATAAACACTCAAAACTGCAAGGACTATATTCTACTTTAGAAACACATTATATGTTCCAACTTTTCGCGGGACAAAGTGTATCGACCAGTCTTATTCACCAATGATTTTTAATTACATAAATACTGCCTGTTTACTTAATTATTTAGCCTAAACCCTTACAATTTCAAACAAATCCTCTACCAACTCCTTGACCTTAACAAACGATCGTTTTGCTCCGGCACTACTTAAATTATTTTCAAAATCCGAAAACGAACTTCGCATTGTTGAAAAAACAGTCTGAAAATACTTGAGATTGTTTTCGCTGAATTCATTTCTACTCTCCAACTGTAACCAAAGATCATTTATGTAGTTCAGAGTCTTAATTTTATCCCCGTCGTTATTGGGATGAGATTCAAAACTTTGTACACTTCGGGATTTACTATAAAAAAAAAACTTTAAGATACATTCATAATTCCGAGATTTTTTTTTTTAAATTCATACCAAAAATCACCGCAAGTAACTTCTGCATATCTATAGACAGGTGTCTGATGTTCTGCCATCGGCAACACAGCCACTAAAGGAGATGCTGTCTCTACTATGTGATCCTCTACTTCAACCATCACAGCTTCAGGCTCATCCGGTTCATCATTATGCTTTAAATCCGAATCAACTCTAAGTTCAGCATCTGTGCTTTCAGCCTCATTCAAGTCATTAACATCATTTAAAGACAAGCTTGACGTTTGATGGGATATCACTGGGAGCGGTACATTCGGAGCTACACTGTCAAGAGACAGTGATCTGCTCAATGTTGGTGAGCTTTCAACTAAATGAATCGTGTTACCATTGAGCGGGGCTTAAAATACCTTAATCCTTACTTTTATTGCCTTCCTTTGGAATCTTTCCAACATCAAGTGGACAGTATCCGGGATGTAAGAGAGCAAATGTAGATGACTCTGGTCCAATACCTCGTGCTTTTTCCCACTCGTAAAGCTTGCGGGTGAACTTTCTTGAGATACCTTCGAATTTCATTACACCCGCTGTTGTTTTGACTTCAATCTCTTTGGCTCGAGGATCCGCAACGATAGCTTTCAGTTTTGAGAGTCTTGAAAGATAATTAAGTATATTTTGGGAATAGAAATCGAATTAGGTTATACACGTGTACCTCTCAAGCTTGTCCCGTTCATGTGTTCTTGGTTTGTCCTTCTCTGATCTGTGCTTTTCGTCATCATGAGGCTTTTTCACAGGTTCTGGCTTTGCTGCACGTTTCATAAAATCGTGACCACTATGGGCGGGTCCTGAGCTCTTTATTTTATTCCATTGTTCTGAAATTGATTTCAGAGTGTGATTAAAAAGTTATTTCAAAAACATAACAAAGCTCTAGAATGCTTTTATTTAGGCAATCAGACGTATCAAAGACTTGTATCAACTATGAGATCGGCAAGTTTAATGACTCTAGAAGCCATACAAAATAAAGGAAGTGTACAAAGTGTTGGAGCAGGTGGCAGGTGTACGAAGTATATTGTAGCAACAATATAATTTAGCAATTCTAGATTTATAGAGCTATGTTAAATTTAGACCTTTCAGCAAATCTAGAAAGTGAGTTTGTTTAGCAGCTATAAAAGATGGACCAGGGAGTGAATCTAGTCAAAAAACTGCGCACCAGGCGACAACTTTTCAGCCAAGATAGTCTTTCGTATCAGAGGAGATTCAAGATTCAAAAAGCTAATTTTGGGCTCTAAAATACAACTAAGGACGACAACAATTCTTACCTAATTTCTTTTGGAATTCTTCGGGTAAATCCTTCTGATCTGGTAGCGGGCTAAGTCCTTGACCCTCCAATTTAATTTGACCAGTTCTCCAAAGGTTCCAATCAATTTTCTTCGACTCAGACTCCTTTGTGGGTGAAGCTTGTGATTCCTTGGGTGATATATGTCCATGTAGAGAAATTTGCTTCTTTACACGCCACTTGTGTAGTTTCTTCTTGAAGTCTGGAGTCAAATTCTCTTCTAGTAACTTTGTAGAGACAGACTTGGCTTGTTGTTGAGGTGGGTCATCCTTTCCCAAGAAATGATAAGCTACAAAATATGTTTCAAGTTATTTAGATTTTAGATGAGATCAATAGCTTTCTATAGAAACCAGATGTCTTGGTGTTGCTGTACATATTACGAATCTTGTCCCACTCTTGTCGTTTGGCTTCGAATTCCATCTTAAGTCTTTCTCTTAGTGCAGTATAACGTTGATTAATCTCCTCCTGTTGCATGTGCAAACTATTGCTTGAAAATAGTTTGCCATGCGGAGTAGTCGGTTCAGAGAAATCACCACTCGATAGGTCTTCACTTTCTGTAAGAAAAATGAAAATCATTCTGTGATGGTTTCTCCCGGAAAACAACCGATCAGCTTACCAAATTCTGGGAAGAACTCAGAGTGTCGTGATGGGCTACTGGGTACCGATGAGTTTCCTGGAGACTGAAACTTTCGGCTTTTCGTTTTCTCCCATGGACTTCTGGCCGTCACGTTGGGTGATTGGGAAAAATCCGCATAATCTGATTCACTTAGGTCCTGAAAGGGACACATTAAACGTGCACGTAACTGGACGTCTTACTAGGCCTACTTACGTGTTTTATATTTAAGTTAAGCGGACTTGGGAGATTTTTTGTCCTTTTGGGTTTACTGGTTATGTCTACGATAACATCTTCTGGAAGTGCTTCGAAGTCGGGTACTATTTTACTTTTACGCATGCCCTTTAGAGAGGATGACTTGGTGGGCTTCTTTACTGCATCAGCAATACGATCTAGTGAGCTTTGACTTGTTGTTGGGCTATGTTTGTGTTCTGAGCTTTCACTTAGATTTCTTTGGTGTTTAATTTGAATGGGCGAAGAATCTTGTAGTTCCTAATATAAACATTTTTCATTATAAATAAAGCTTCAATGACGTTAATAACTTCACTTAGATGACTTACTTGTCTGTTGTAAAGTGATCCTAGATCTCCGTCAATGGAATGACTACGATGGTTTTCACCTTCTAGTGTAATTCGGGAATCACACTTGGAATCGCTTTTTGATGAGTCACGTCCTAAAATGTTGAATGATATTTAATATACGAGTCAAGAAGTGATTTGAAATGCGAGATATACACTTTTTTGTATTTAAAATACATAGACACTCGGTTTTGGGAAACCGAATTGATTTAGGCTGCGGACACATGAAGCGCTTTGGAGTTTATTTGTTGTTTGAGGCCTCAACATGTTGCTAATTTGCGTGCTATTATTTATCAATGATAACAGAAGATAATGTACATTAGAAAGTGCTCCATATGTCCGCGCTCTTAAGCTGCGGTCACATGAAGTGTTTCTAATGCCGCGTTTGAATTTAATTATTGTTCCTCTATGAAATTTTTTAGACAGCAACATGTTGCTATGATGTCGCTTGAAAAATGAGCATAAGAAAGCGCTTCATGTGTCTGCGTCCTTAAACTTTCAACGAATTATTGTCTCACTTAAGATACCTATTCACACACACATTTCAAGAGGTAAGGCCCATTTTTTTCGAAAACCAAAATATTAGATGTTTTTCCAGGTTGTACTAGTTGCTCTGAACATTGTTCTAAATTTTTGGGACCAAGCATTAATAAATTAACAGCCCTCTCTTTTATAAAATGAAAATTTTAAGTGTGTTTAGGTTGATCTAGATTTGTTCTATTTTTTTCAATTAACTAAAACCTGTGAGAAAACTACTTCGCTTTCCTTGACACAATTGTGAAGTTAATCCCAGTCTTTTGTTCTAAATTGCTTCAAGTTTTTAGACTTTGGGTTTCATAGTTCGCAAAATATGGCCATATCAAGTGCGAGTCGTTCTTCGCGCGATTACTACAGTTACTTTAACTGTATTCTAATTTGAGCTCCTTGCTAATACGGAGAAAAAGAGTATCTATGATCGTATTTCACTTCCTCTTATAAGGCAATTATTATTCTCGTGAAAATGTTCGATCTCTAATTTTTGGTTAATTGTGCTGTAACTATTATGGAGAAACTCGAAAAAGTGGGTTTCGCGACTCTGTCCCTTTGTCTGTATATCGGACTGCAGCCTAAACATCTGCAAGAATTTTCTTCAAACTCCATATCAGGGATCTGTGGACTGTAGAATACCTAGAGGGAAATTGACTTGGACATGCAAAAATTGGAATTATATAATTCAAAATTTATAACTGAGTAATTTTTGACAAATGGAGAACATGGCATTCAAATTGTTGACACATAAATCTATGGCCGTATGACAGAATAGTTTAAGTCGACTTAAATCAAAATTGAGTTATTGGTAAGACTACGTTGTCAATTATATAAAGTTTCTTCTGTCAATATCTATAGCGGTTGCAGAATAGAAGAACGCTATAGATGAAATATTTCATACAATTTTTACATGAATGAAAACTTTGAACTTTGTTCAGGAGAGACTGAACAATTTTAAAAATAGACCTAAGTTATTCTGTCATACAGCCACTGAATATTTAAACCATAATTATTAGCCACCTACACGAATGTCTGAAAAGATTTAGATGAAACTTTACTCGCAAACTAGGATTGACATTGTAGTTGTCTCATCTAAAAATTATCTAAATCGAATGAAGTGGTTGTAAGATATGGGGAGGATCTTCGAATCATCCTTCTCACATATCTAACTCAAGAACTATAAAACGGATTTTGATGAAATTTGCATCTCAAACTAGGCCGAATACGTAGATATGTATATTTGCTCTAAAATCATCAAAAATTGATGAAGTTGGGGTAACGCATGGTGGGGTGATTTTTAACCCACATCTTCTAACTTTTATTCAAAAACAGCTTGCACCATGAGACCTTATATATTTTTCGCGTAACATTCTAATGACTCTACAAACTATTTTTTTTTTTAAGATTTTTCGCGGCGGGGCCACGCTTTTGCTTTGGTTTTTAATGTTTTATCAAAAAGTAATTTTTATATTTTCAAGTTCCTTAGAAGTCTGACTTTAATTTAATATGAGAGGCAAAACAAAATTTTCTAATTATTTTCAATTCACTATAACTATTTCAGCTCTCTAGGTCTAATGGTTCAAAAGCTATAAGCGTGTGACATACTGATGAACAGAAAGACAGGTAACATGTTATGTTTCGTAAATCAAACTTCTGAAAGTGGTTACAGAATGTTTTATGTTTATTTCTTTAGGAGCCGACCTCTTGTTTTAGTCTTTGATAAGATTGGTATTACAGATTCCCCGCAAAATATTGCATGAATTCCTACCAATTTCCGCAATACTTCCTGCATGTTCTCGAGATTGTACTTGTTTAACTGATGGAGTATTCTTCTGAGCAATGTTGCCATATTAGGGGTTTTCCCTCCAAATTTGGGGACTATTTCCAGCATTAGGGAACTATTTTCTCATTAATAGTATCCAAATCGACAACCGAAGCAGTTTGAAAACAGCAATAAAAAACTATACGGTAGGTAGAGTATTCTTCCATTTCATTGAAGAAATACACACCATCACTACACTACAATTTCATTGCCGACTACCTAACCCAAATAAAAACAACGCGTAGAACCACTTGTATGTACGAGTATGTATGAACATGAAAATTATGCTATGGTGGCACCAAACACTTTTACATTTTTTCATCCTCAATGAAAACAAATAAATGTCCCTGCCGTAAGTCAACACAAATTATGCGGTTGTAGTGGTGTAGAAAAATGACAACAACCTTGACATCAACATTTTCAAAAATTCGACAGATATACGTATATCCGAGACACAAATCTCTTTTTTTACTTATATAAATCTAAATAATTGTAATAAAACATGTAATTCAATTTGAACTACCGTTAGGGTAGGTAGCCCTTAAGATAATAATAAGAAAAAAAGAATTAAATGGACTGCAATTCATAATTTTTAAATTACTATATTGTTTTTGGAGGTTTCCTTAAAAAAACTACAATTTTTTATGGGGTTTTTACATTTCTCTAGGAAGACATTTTTCAAAAATCTGGCAGCACTGTTTCTGAAACCAACCCTGTTGCCTATAAGCCTAGCTCAGTTTTTAAACTGCTATACGAATGTGTTAATCCTCGAAGAACCATTAAACGGCTGTTAATGCTGTCTTCTCTGCACTATACTCGTAGCTTTTTGTTTTAGGTGTATCGAATTGTACGTGATCGTTGGGGAGCTGAGCAGTGAATATAAATGTGCGGCAAGAAGGAAATAATTTCTTTATTTATGAAAAACCTATACCTGTACTTTAGGTGAAAAATAAAAAAGATGTTTGGAAGATAGGCAATAATTTCATGGTTCTTGTCAACACTTATTTTGTTAGGGTGAAATCGGGCTTACCTATGGATATTTATATCTGTGTGTATGTATGAACATGCTAATCTTGAGGATAACTGAATGAAATTTGATGCGATTTTCACTATACTATAGCATATTCTTTAAGAAAAGTTTAGGCATATAAAAATTGTATACTAAATAATATAAAAATATAATAAATGTATGAAAACAGGCGACGTTACATTTTTGCTTTCAGATCGCTTGATTCAGATGATTAAATTTAATTACACGTATAAAATTCCACAAGTGCACAGAAAACAATTCACCGAAATTCTAAAAATAATTTTTTTTGTGTGATTCGCCCTGTTTACCTAAACAAATTTTGTTCATTTAAACAATATATTCCAAGAATTTATCCGTCTAATAAATAAACTCAAAATCACAAACTCACAATGTATCTAAAGTCCAATGATGAACGCACGAGTGCATTGCATCGCATCGTTCAATGAATTAAAATCAAAACTTACTTATCGACTGGGAAGCACGTTCGATGTCATCGACAGAGCTCGCCGAACTAATTGTACCCGGTGTACCGGTCTCGCTGAGAAGATGTCCGGACGATGAGCTGAGAACACTATCCGCCGAGCTACCACCGCAAGGGGCAGGGGGGACACGCAAGTATCTGGCTACTTCATGATTGATGGGTATTAATCCAATTCCGGAATCGGAATTTTTGACCTCATTTAGGGCGGGTACGTTCGCTTTTTCCCATTTGAAGGCGGCTTTCACTTTGGTCCACTTTGACACTTTCGCTTTGCCTTCAGTAAATGCACTCTGACGTCGGAGGGGTGGTGGTTTTGGGTCCTTATCGGGAGGTTGGTTAGCAGCGTCTGCAAAAACCGACTTACTTCTTTCACGGGCACTGCAATGTATAAGATGTTATCTTCAAAAAATAAATCCAAATAAGAATGCCAATGAAAATTACCGCTGTTTAGCAGTGTTCCTATTCGTTGAGGTTGTTTTTGCTGCTTCTAGTATGGAACTTAAAAGGGAAATGCTAGTTTCGAGATCTGACTCAGGATCAGAAATTTCCACGTCTTCATATTCGCTAAAATCCTGAAAATTAATAACATTACTTTGTCAATTTTACCATATTCATCGGTTTGCTCACCTTTTTTTCGATATTCTTCAATTCGGTTAAAGTTTTCAAATCGTGCATGTATACCTGCATCTTGTAGTTTTGATCCAGCATATCACAGATTTTATCCAATAAATCGTGCAATTTGTTCAAATGCGAGAATGCAGTATGAGTCTCGATTGCTGCAGCAATCGATAGACCTACTCCTTCATGCAAAGGTTCAATATACTCGTAGCATTCATTCTTCAAGAGGTTACAGTAATAAGTAGTTTTCTCTTCGACTGTTGGATTTTCTCCCTCCTTGGCGGGGTATTTGGGCAGGTGATCCGGTACTCGATCGTTTTCGACGTCATTTCTGATTCTCGTAAAATCTACTGCCAAGGCTTCCTCTAGAGTCTTATAAAAGGTTGATTTGCGGTCTTCAAAACCCAGCAGCCTTTGCATGGGTTCGGAAAAGTCTTTTTGCGTCGAAGAGCCACGTTCTTCGCTCTTTTTATGCTCTTTACTGTGACTGTGTTCTGGTGGAGGAGTAGGAGGATTATCTCGGGTAGAAGATGATCTTTGACTATTGGTCGTTGAGTGGGGTTTTTCTTTGTCCATGTTTTAGTTGGATACATTCATATATACACTCAAATAATCTGGAAGAAATAAATTATAAAGGGTTGAGGTTATAAAACTCACTAGCACTTGACAAAAGCCTTCAAAAATTTAATAAGAGCAAGATGATTGAAGTCACGAAAAGTTTCAGCACACCCGATTTTGATTTACATAACGTTCCAAAATCAAATATTTTATTTCATAAATATTGGGATGTTGGAGATCATAAACAGATACACAAATAAGTAAATCAATTTACCACTATGATTTTCGGTTGTACCTAGATACTCACATGCTCTGGTAGTTGCAAATGTATTTCTGATTTTGATTGATTGATTGATTGATTAAAAGTCGAGGGGTATAAAACATGTTTATCCTAAGCACTCAGACATGAAAAATGGTCGGTTGTACTTCGGCTTCTGAAATAATACTATACGTAGTGGAATTTCTTAGCAGTGTATGTTTAGAAGGTGAACTGCGTCCATTACCATGGTATTGAGGCTAAAAATGTGTAATATTATTCCTAGGAAAGTAAGAAAAGAAAATCGGCCCTTCTAGATATAGAAAAATAATCACCATTTTGTTAAGAACCTAATTGGGGGAAGTTAAGCGGGAGTATTTGAGACATGAATGTTTTATTCACTTTGAAATACTAAATATATTGCGGTACCGTTTATAAGTTATAGCATCTAATGTGATTTAACTCCTGACAAGCCTTTCTTAGGAATGATTTACCTTTTGTTAGCCTCTTTTTTAGACCATTCCAGCTTTTATTTTTCAAAGTTAATGGACACACTACTGATGAGTAGTGACAATAGTTCTTCTTAGTTCGCAGTACATCAGTCAGGGGCTTAAATATTTTTGGTTTCATTATTCAAACACAATTTCAGCTCTCCTGTAACTGCTAGACACGTTTGTGTATTTTGTAGAAAATGCTATTGTAATTCTAATGGAGAATGCTGTCCCACTAAAGCTTTCTGTCCTAGGCCATCATACCATTGGTGTATATAAACGTAAATAATATGAGGAAAAATCCGTGATCGAATAATTTGTCATGTAAAAGCAAGTACATATACTGCTGGGAGATCGTGACGTGTTATCCGATTCATGCATGAGACAATTTGGCCCCTGAAGATTTTATTTACTAGACTCGATTGATTGCAAAATACGGGCAAATTTTCAGCATCCCAGAGGAGGTGTAACGCCCACAAAGTGGTCATATTAAATGGTACCAATATGTACAAAATACATGTACCAAATATACCTACATATGTAAGTGCAAAAATGTTAACCAATAATGTTACGAAATTGTAAATATTTTCAAAATTCCTCATTCGATTGACATGATTTAGAATGCTCTCTGCCTTCTATATTCCACAAAAAGATTTTTTGAAATCTGTACATTCTGACAGAAGTGATCATGAACGACGGACGCGAGGCATATGATTGAATAAATACAAACACATATTTGCACAATAATACAAAATAGCGTATTTTTTCGAAAAACACTTACTCGTATTTTGTAACACTAAAATCAACACGTTTTGGTTATCAGTTTGAAATTTTGTGTAAGTTACTCGTAACAGTTTGCAATCAATCAAATCGGTGCAGTTTTGCAGAAGTTATTGTGGACGAAAAAATGTTGAAAAATGGAACAAAAATAAAAAATAGTCATATTTTTAAAACCGCATTTGCTCAGGTCTAATGAAACGCCGCTAGTGTGATTATAAGTAGAACTGTAAAAATTATCAACATTTAGTCGTGTTTCTTTGTAATTCAGTATACAGTTGAGTTAGGTTTTTTTTAAAAAAAAAAAAACGATATCCTATTTATTTCGGCAAATTTGGCACTACTGATTGGGCTTCAAAGAAAATTTGTGTTTCTACAACCCGCCCGCTTTTTCTCTTGTCAAATTAATCATTTAATTATTTTACATTGAGTAAAATATTAAACTAATGATACAAAATTTTTTCTTTTTGTCTGTCAACATTCCTGATCAAAACACTTTATTGCGCCATCTGTTGCCTGATAGTAGAAATGTGCTATACTAAGTTAGCGACAACTGTGTATAATATCGAAAGTTACTTAAACTGTATACCCAGTTAGTTGTTGTTCTTGTTTGTCATGCGAACTTTTTTTGAACTGGGGATGATTTGCACAAAGAAACATGGCCATTAGTCGTGTTTCAAAGATTAATGAGAACTGATGATTCCGCCATCATCCTGCCATTTTTCTTGGTAAATTAATCATTGAACAGAATCAAAGATAGAGATATGAAATTACGCTTTCTTCTAGTCTGAGCGAAACACTTTTTGCATAATCCAATAGTCAAAGTGTGCTATACTCAGCGATAACTTTGGATAATATCGAAAGTTACTGAAACTGTATACACACTTAATTGTTGTTTCTGTTTATCATATGTACTAGAGATAATTTTCACAACGAAACACGGCTATTTTCGGGAAGGTCACAACTGTTTACGTTATGATAACAGCCAGGAAGCCTAAGATGGTAAATTCGGTGAAACTATTCTCTGTATCGGACGCAGCTAAAGTGTTCCTTGCTCCATTCAGTATTTTAAACATAAAAATCCATGGCGTAGCATATCCTTAGAAATACTTGGATACATGAGTAATTGCTTAAAATAAAAAGAGGTCAGGCTTAATAGCATGCCTCTTTTGCATCCAAAGTGTGAACTATCTCCAGGTAACTCTTAGAATAATCGTAGCTCATTAGGAACGACTAAGAAATTGAATCTGTTTGACTGTACTAGATTCTTTGATGAGAATTTCTATTTTTTTAATATTCTCTCAGGATAGGCGAACCTATAATGCTGGGATATCGCCTCGAGTTGTTCGTAGATGCCTGTTGATTCTGCTCTTAAACAGTTAAAAGTTAAAAGCTTCTGGAAAAAAGTGCCCAGCAAAGAGCAAGCTCAACTTCATGGACGCCGATTTTGCAATTCATGAATATATGGTCGTGCCACGTTACCCAAAGTGTTCTGTGACTCCAAGAAGATGGACTGTTTCCTCGATTTTGATAATTTGGTCGTCCATTAGAAGCTGTGGGTTTACGGCGTTTTCTGGAAAAGGCAGGAAATTGGGTTTTCTTCGCATTGAAGTCAACTAAGTTTGCTTTTTCTTTTTTCAGACATTCGTTTAATGAGTGTATTTGGTCGCATCTATGACGATACGGCAGAACTAATCTTGATGTTTATCGACTCTAGTAGGTCATTGATATGAAGTAGAAATAAAGTTGGTGAAATATAGAGCCCTGAGGCACTCCAGTGTTTACAACATACTCAGTTTACTGCACACTCCATTATATTATAAAAGACACACCATCAACCACAACTTGAATTGTCGTCAAGAAAACTACCCACCCAGCTGTGCACTTGTGCTGATAGTCCGAAAGAGGCTAATTTCCTTAATAGGGCTCTATGCCAAACTTGATCGATTGCTTTTGAGATTCTGGGGTAACAGCTCTTGATTCACCTTATTGCTCTATGGATGACTTTCGCAATATCAGGCCAGAGATTTCGATTTTTTTTTGGTAGTCTTCCTATGGGTTCCAGTACAACTTCTAAAGTATTGTTGATCTTCGTGAGATGGTATCAGATATCTTAGACCAGAATACCGTCTACCTAAGTCGTTGTTTTTCCACCGCTTCCTGTCCTTCTTTTTTTTTACGATTATTTCCTTTCATATTTCTTCTATCGAGGATGTGTCGCTTCAGCCCTGTGATGCCTTCGACGTGATTCAAGAATGCATTAGGTAGCTCACCAAGATTGACGTAGCGGAGGACTTTGAGTGAGATGACGAATGATCACCACTTTCAGTGTCAACCTGAATAGTGATAATGATGATTTCGTGTCGGGGACAGTGTTCGGAAATAATAAGCAAGTTCGAGCTACAAAAATATAACTCAACAAAACTTTGCTTGCATCTGTAAAAAATCCATGGAAGATCAAATCAAACAAATTAGAAGCCCAGTGATAATTAAAAATGAGAATGAAACGGCATAGTACACCACCCTTGTATCACGGAAAGACTACATTTCGTTAACGTACTATGCAATGGATTTGTGGTGTAATTCATTAACCGGAAATGGAGAAGGATCAGCAGGTCATCCCAAAAATACATCGTTTACCATGAAGTGTGTATTTTATTACTTTCATCGGATACCATTTGTCTCGTCACGAGTACTGAAACAAATTTTTATATTTATGTGTTTTGACGAATATAGCCGCGCCGCGTGTATTCAATTAAGAAAACAACTTTCGCTTTCCCGAGAAAGAACGCACTCACAAAATTTCTGCATCATCATGTGAACTAAATATGTACATATATAAACAAGATTTATTTATCTATTTTAGGTTCACGCATAAACTATTCCCAAAGGATACAAAATGTGGAAAATATAGAGAAAATACTCGTATCATACCTCCACTATATCGAAGCTGCTCCGAAAAATATTTTTCAAACGCAATAGCAAACGTTTTTGTACGCAGACTACTATATCGGAATTAATTTAAAAACAATGACCTAAATTTAAAACAATCCATCAACATTATTCACCGCAACAGCACCTCTAAACACAAGATCAAACATTATATTCTTCCTCTAGAAGTATAGCGAAAGGAAAACACATTAAAATATCTTCATTCCTCTCCAAATAGTATAATTTTTGAATATTTTCTTCTTATTTTGATTTGCACACACCCAACTGAGAGAGCTAATTTTATATAATCGTACACGGGCACTTTCCATTTTCCACTAAATATTGAAACATTTTCCAAAGACACTCATACAAATCGGGAAATGAATTTACAAAAACTTTTTCGTCTTTTGTACCGAAAATGGTTTATTCTGATCGGACAAGGGGATTTTTTGGGCGGATATGAATTTCTTCTTTTTTTATTTTCTTTTATGGGACCGCACTCCTCCAGCGAACGTTCTTTACTTCTATTTTAGAGAAAATAAAAAAATAATAAAAAAAGAGAAAAAGTTCTTAAGCGAGTAAATCATTTGACCACTTTCGAAAAAAGCTTAGCGCATCGTTTCGATAAAAATAAACTCTCGTGTATAGTTGGTTCAACTTGCGCCGCGCACCGAACTGTTCCACTTAAAATCGATCGGTCCACATGATTACAAATTAACCGATTCGCTTAGGAACCCTCATCCGATCGCAATTTCTAATAGCAACAAACATTAGAAGTGAGATTTGCACTTCGTGGGACCGCAGAAATGAAAATGAATAAAGCTGACTTCAAAAAAAACAAAATTTTCGAACTATCGCCGGTTCGGCACGATACGGTCGTTTCTCTTGCACTCGGGAACGCGCTGATTCTGATGCTATGAAAATGCTTTGTTTATTTTGCGCGAGTATAAGACTATTTTCAGACAGTTGAGAAACGTTTGGAGGTGTGGTGTATGTTGATCTTGGTATTGGGATGTTAGAATTCCGGGTGGGAATTTCACTACGCGAGGTGGCGGACAAAAACTAAACCCGACGAAGTTTCGAAGCAGACTGATGCGTACGGATGCCAGACAGGCACTCGCCGATCTTAAGAGTATTGTTTTATTATTTTTTTTTTTTTGTATTAGGAATAGAATTTAGAATATAGCATATAGACGTTGAGTGCGATAAGTATTCGTACTGAAATGGAATAGTTTACATTCAAAATCTAGAAAATTTTAGTCTAGATTTTTTGAAAGCGATTGGATACAAATCTAATCCAAAATATGGCCAGAAATACTTACTTACAATGATGATGTTTGATAATATTTTAGCTGAAAACTTTTTGAAGAGCACTATTAGAATAATTTTTTCCTTCAACTTTTGGATTAGAGAAGCTTTTTTAGCTTCGCAGTCGGTATATTAAAAGTGGCATAGCGGATCATGCCTACAGACTATCTGCAGCAAGGCTCAGATGGCTCTAAACGATAGCCCTAAATGATGAATTAGGAATAGGCTTTCGGTTAATCCTCTTTTAAAGTTGAGATTGTTCTCCTTACGAGAAGAGGGAAGTTGATCGGTCTGAATCAGCCAGTGCTTAAAGACGTCACTATCTGAATCTTAAATGAAGCTAAGTATGTATGCATGACATGTGGTTTACAACCAAAAAAGATCCTATGGATCTACACAGCAATGATAAGACATTTCTTAGCATATGCGCCGATTGTTTGGTGGAAAAAGCTTTCACAAAAATATGTCACTCTGAAGTTTGAACAGTTTGTCTCGATTACATGGGCGCCTTCTCTAGCACACCTGGCTCTGCCCTTTGTGCATTGTTGAGCCTCCCTCCTTTTGATACTTATATCATTGGCAGCACAATAAAAGCTGCCTTCCGTGACTGGACTGGAGCTTCGATGACTTAGCGCGACAATTATCTTTCGACACTTGTCTTATATCCGTCTGAAGCAATGACACCAGAACTCCAACTGTTTCATAAATTATCCGGAATCTGAGCCAGGAAGGAATTGTAGTCGAATTTTCACGGATGGCTCCAGAACCAATCAAGGGTCTGGTGTTGGATTCTTCATGGAGGATGACAACATTAACCTTCAGTCTTTGTTAGATTAACATGCGTTTGTCTGTCAAATGGAGACTTAGGCAATCCTAATGGCTATGAACTGTATTTTACGGAATAGGTAGAGGAGACGGAGTATCTGCGTTTGTAGGGACAGGTCCACTCAGCCCTTTAATCACTTCAAAAATAGTTCTAGAATATAATATCTGAAGGCTGAACTCAGTGAGGAAATGAGATCTCCGATGAACTTTTTAGACATGGTTCATAGGATCACTTCTCAGGACCTGATCCTACATTGAGTCTTCCTGCGTCCTCGGTCAAAACTTCCATTGACGGTTGAGTTTCCTGTCAACATAATTGTGGATAGAATGACTCTTCGTGACATAGACAGACTGATCGAATGCTCTCGAATGTCAGTAAGAAATCCGCGGCATTCTTGCTGACCGTCAGTATAAAGGACTGCAGACAACTTACTGGCATTCTTACGGGCCATTTCACTTTTGCCAAGCATCTTCATTATACGAAAGACGAAGAAATTTCATTGACAGGGTGTTGCTTCCTGGTAGTATAGAGTTTGAGTACCCCAGTGGGGTTTAGACTTAGAATAATACGGTAGTAGTTGCACTTGAAATTGATTGAAATCGGAATAGATTGGGAGTAAGGTAAGGTAAGGGAAGGAGTTTAAAATTCAAATTTCCCATACGCCTAACTCAAGAACTACCCAATGGATTGAAATTTAGGTTTTGAGTTGTGTCAGATATGTAGATACAAAACAAAAAAAAAAGTTTGCAAAGAGTTTTTGTCCACGATGAGATAGTATTTAAGAAAATACTTAGTTGACTACAAACCAAAGTATCCTTCTTCGAATTTCAAGCCAGAAACTGACCTGGTACTGCCAACACATCCCAAATATCACATCTCAAAAAATGGGACCTTTTCAGAATGATTCGGGATTTGATTAAGATGATAATTAAGAAAATCCGAAACAAAATTCGGCTGCGGGTTTGCCGCCATTTTGTGAAATACTGCCGCCATATTGAACATTTTTTAAATGCTAAGTGATCACACTGGTCAACACACATTTTGTCTTTAGAAAAGCATAATGCTTTTCTAACGTAGAATTTTTCACTGAATTCAAATATGGAAACATTTTAATTAGCTATAGTTTTTTTCGTATTTCAGTTGTATTTCGACGACACTTATAAAAGTTCTTAATAGATTTTTGTAAATTTAAAACAGTTTCTAAAGCACTATTTTATGCTTAATTTAAATCCCTAAACATAATTTTTCTGCAAATTTTCAGCGAAAAAAGGGTGGCCCCCTTTAGGAAATTTACGGACTAGAATTTAAATTTGAAAACAGTTCTACTCCTAAATTGTCAATTTACACCGAACATGACGTCACTATGTTTCTTGATTAATCGGAATTTAGAACTGATGATTTTTATAGCACTTCATGCGTGCTATAAAAATCATATAAATTACGATGATTAGTTAAACGAATGCAACATTATGTGAAATTATTTTGAAGAAATGTTTAGATTTTGGTTAAAATTTGGTAGAAATAAGAAAGGGCCAAATTTTAGTTGCCCAGGATAGAAATAATTTTTTTTTTTTAATTTATATGGCCTACATTTGCCCGAAAGGACTAAAAGTCCGAGGCCTGGCCCAGTGTCATTAAGGGAACACTCTGGAGAGGTCTATATTAGTTCAAATTGTGTTTTTTTTTATATACATATACATATAATCTTTTCTCAGGACGAACACTTAACGCTGGGTCAACTATTTTGTTTAAATATACCTACATTGCACTGTTCTCATGTTTTGAATTAAATTTTCCACAAAAAGAGAGATTAAAAGTAAATTAAATTCGTGAATTACTTCGAAACTATGCAAAAAAAAAACATACAGGAAAGTTACAATCCGCTGGAACGAATAGTATGATACCCTATTCTACATCCTCTAACCCACCCTTAATATTGTGGGTGTGGCGTTGTGAAATTTGAAAACCAAATGCAATGATGCAATTTTTAACAGATTTTGAAAAAAACACTCTTTTCACAAGAATTTCTTAAAAGAAAATGTGCGTGGATGTCCCCATTCGTAACCGAAGTTCAGGGATTCTGATTAGATATTCGCAATCAATATAATTAGCTTTGAAAAAGAAAAAGATTTTTTTTTTTTTAAAGAAAATGCTCCTAAAAAGTGGGCGTAGAGAATAATGCATGAATTAAATGTAGAGAAAGTCAATGCCTACATATTTTATAAAGACAATGTTTTTTCAGTTTCTAGCGAAAATATTGAAAAAGGAAATTTTCTGAAAAGTAGGAGTGTCTGTTGACGGATTTCAAAAATGTTTACACTTGTACTGCTTCGTATTGTACAAAGATTATAAATGAAATTTTACTTTCTCACCTCAACTCAAAATTTAACATCCAGACATACAGACAGACGGACGGACATTGCTACATAGACATAACTTTCGATGCTGATTAGAAATACTTATAGAGGTCTACCTTTATCATTTCTCTATGTTATAAACTATGAGTCAATATACTCGTAGCTATTGAACAGTTCTAAAGGTTGCACATAAAATGGACGAGATACACATACGAGTATATGTGGCATGACGTGCATTGCTATGCTGACTGCTATAGTGCTATTATTGTATAGAATAAAAGTAGGCTGTAACCTAGAAATACAAAATATCAGGAGGGAATATAGCGAACAATTGCTGGTGTATCCTCCTGAGGATTTCCAAAAAAATTTTGTTACAGATTACTATTGTAGTTTACCATTCTTTTGGACTTTGCCACTATTTTATGGATAACTTGCGAAAATGGTGTCGGATCTCCGTTTTCTTTCCTTTAGGTCTGTAAGAATTTTTCCAAACATTTTGCATCACTTAAGAGTATAAGGGTATTCACAAACGACGCGTACATTTACGAGTATCTTGTGTAAAAATTGATTGCGTAAATAAGTTTTGACACTGCCTTATTGTCGATTCTTTTTTTATATTTTCACATAACAATCAAAATTCAAAGATTCTTACACATTTTTTAATTATTTTTTCCTTTCCACCAAATTTTTTTTTTTTTAATTTTATTTCAAAAAATTTTGATAGCTTAGCCGATGATCTGACGTGACTTTCAAATACTTGACTATACACTCGAATATACTCGTAGGTGATACAATTATTTGGTTTCCCTCCGAAAAACACTCAAAGTTACATGAGTCATGGAGCGTGTGCAACAGAGACCGGGGACAAAATGCCGAAAAAAAAAAAAAAACATGTTGAACTACCTACTTAGTGACCACTTCATATGGGCTACTTCGACACATTTCGACATCAGACCTATAAGGATGGTGGCAGAAGCACCCCCGTAGTGGGCTACTGGCGACCAAGAAACTGGCCCTCCAGGTTGAGGGTTATGCGTCGGAGAAACTTACCTAACATGAAAAAAATTAATAGTTATGAAGCAACCACAAGTCTCGGATTCGAATAGATCTACTGTTGACGACACCAGTAAATGCAATAAGGACAATGACCTTCGGATCTGAACGTGGAATTTTCGGACCCTTAACAGACCGCGTGCAGCTGAATACCTATACTGCAATAAAGCAGATATAACCGCCATCCAGGAAGTGCGATGAGATGGACCTGGCAAAAGGAGGAGGAAAAACTGTGACATTTACTATAGTGATTGCTACTGAGAACAGAAGCAGCGAGCGTCTTATGACAATTCACACCAAGGCTAAATTCGCCAACATAAGCGCTCATGGCCCCACAGAGGGCAAGGAAGACGACACCAAATAGAGTTTCTATGTGCTACTCGACAAAAAAATTAGCAATGTCCTAGATATGACATTAAAATCGTGTTGGACGTTCTTAACATCAAAATAGGAAACATAGCTGCACAACACCACGTCCAGAAACGGACTTAGGCTAATTCACTTTGCAGCGGTACGAAATGCCTCACTCAGTTTTCTCATCTCAATATTGATAAGGGAACATGGCCGTCTCCTGATCATGAAATGGTAAATCTAATTGGTCACATTGTGATCAACGGAAGGCATGCCTTCAGCATTATGGATGTCCGAACCTTCCGAGCGGTTTCTCCAAAAGAAGAAGATATAGCATGAGAAGCGCGTGATCAAATATATTGAGAAATTCTACTGCAGAAACAAAGAAAGAACGTACCTGTAGAGATGAAGAAGGAAACCTTCTAGTAGAGTCACAGTCGGTGCTGAGAATATGGAAGTGAGGATAGCAATATCCAAGCTAAAATCCAAGAAGTGTTCTGGAGTTGACGGCTTACCGGCGAAATTATTTAAAGCAGCTGGAGATCAGTTGGTAGAGAGCATATCACCAGCTCATTTCTAATGTGAATGGAATTTCAGCATTGTTTGCCCGATCCACCGCCATTTACAGAGGCATCAGTCTTTTCACCATCGCGTACAAGATCTTATCTGCCATATTGTGTGAACGCCTGAAAACTTTCCTCAATAACCTGATAGGCCCCTATCAGTGAGATTTTAGGCCAGGAAGTGAGGATAGCAATATCATACTTGAAGGGATTATGCGAAACTCACAAGACAACACCAGAGACACAATTTTTCAAAAATCTGTGCAACTACTTGGGTACTCCGACGATATCAACATAATTGACTGCAATCAGCGGGCTGTCACCAGTGCGTTTGCGAGTATTGAAGCAGAAGCAGCTAAAATGTGTTTTTACCGGTGAACGAGGGCAAATATGCTGTCAACAAGATGGGCCACCTAACTTCGACATACGAGTACGAGTAATCGGACATAACGTCACAGTGCACAACTATAACTTGGATGTTGTTAAAAATTATAAAAATTATCTGTAAGATATTCGGTTCCGTTTGCATTGACGGGTTTTGAAGAACGAGATTCAACAACGAACTCTCAAAAAACTGTGCATTGGTCATTTGAGATGGCTAGGACATGTAGAGCGAATGGACACCAAGCTCCTACCCGTAGAGTCTTCGAATCTAACCCGGAGGACGACGCAGTAGAGGAAGATCTCGTCTTAGGTGGCGCACACAAGTAAAAGGGGAACTGGAGGCAGTTGGCTAAAGACCGGGTTAACTGGAGAGGTTTGCTAGTTGAGGTTCACCCCGAACTGTAGCGTAAGTAAGTAAGAAATTAAGCCTCTTGTGCGACCTCTACATATTTTTCGATTTCGGTGAGATTTGTAGGGAATAACAAATTTTTACATTCAAATTTGGAACATCCTATTTAAAATGTAAGTAAAGCAAACTGTCCTTACTGTTAAGTAAGTATGTTCAGAATGTCCAGCGTGTATGAGTGATCTTTCGCATTGTTACTAAATTGTGTCTTAAAATTTGGAATTTATCAATAAAAAAAGGATATTAAATTATTTATAGCTTACGATCGGGAAAACCAATTACGAGTAATAGTCCCAAGTTGCAAAGTCATCGTGGTTGCCGATCCCAAAGATATTAAGTTATAAAAATATCGATTTATTATATTAAAAGAAATTTCAATCGGTTAATTGCAAAACAATTATGTTCGTCCCAAATTCGATCCAGAGAGTTATTTGCATGTTTTTTGGGCACATATTCTACGAAGCTTACCCAGCAGCTATCATAAATTCACACAAGACCCAATAAACTAACACTTCTGGATAAACATTTGAAAAAAAAATAAAATGAAAATATAATTAGAAAAAGATAATTAGACATTTATTCTGAGTATCCGATTCTTCCGTTTATTCCACTGTCCTTTCTCTTGTCCTCTGTGTGCCCGATTAAGATGGTAAGATCACTTATGATGCTTGTGGATAGGTACATAGCCGAACAATATTGTTTATTTAATGAAAATGAATTATAAACACACACAGAAATAATAAAGGGGAAAAAACATTTTTCATCACAAACTGCCAGAGAGATTCCATTGTCCATGTCCAGTCTAGTTTAGCGGGCAGGGTGTATGTGTACAACAGGAGCTGCAGAGGAAAGAGTCTATGGGCGCGAGAGTGTCAATAAATAGTAGAGCTCGCTTTTGTTTATTTGGAAAAAGTGTTCGTTTTTAAAGTTATTCTTGTGTACACAGTGTTTTTAAGAGAAAACTTTTCAAATGTAATGAAGTCTAATATAAACGGAAAAACTTATATATTTATGATTTTTTGCGATATTTTTAGCCATTGCGACCATAACTCAGGCGCGAGCAATCAACACACTCAGTAGTTGTTGTTCGTCTAAGCATTTTCGGATTCGGTTGTCAGTATGAATGGAATAAAAACGCACATGTTCCCAAATAGAAGGGCAACACAACAAGAGATGTTGTCTATTATGTGTGAATATAAAATTAGTTTTATTATTTTTTAATTGAAAACATATAAAGATAATAAAAGATGTTATTAAAATTTTTTGTGGTGATACATATCGTAACCGGGGGGCAAAATAAATCTCTGGAATTCTGGTTTTGGAAGTAAAATAAAAAAAAAAGTCAACTACTTGGAATAATAAAATTAAATCGTCTTAGTTGAAAAGCACCCTGCTATTACTAGATAACCTACTGCGATCAGTAAATTTCCATGGATTGCTGATTCACAGTCGTCATAACCGGCATTTTAGATTGTCGATCGTTGAGGATTCCCCTCGTGGATCTTCTTATATCAGGATTGAATCCTCGTAAAACAATTAGGTTAGCTAAGGTTGAGGTGGCTGCCAGCTAAGAAAGCCAACACACTTAGACCAGTAATAGGTCCATTGTGATACCACATGGGTTTGGGAAGCGGCCTCTAGCCTACTTATTGAAGTATAGAAGGTCTCTAACGTCTATTTTATTCAGATCATTTAGGTCGTTGAAACAGAGGTCTCCTAAGTGGAGATTCCTTCTTTGGGAGAGAGCTGGGCAGGTGCAAAGAAGGTGAAGAATAGTCTCCTCCTCCTCATCCATACAGCTTCTGCAGAAATCATTTGCTTGCCTAATAGATAGTGTCGAGTAATGACACCAATAACAGCGATGATATGCATTCTATTGAGAGAAATCAAATTACTAGAGCGTTTCAGATCCAGCTTAGGCCAAATCTGTTTTGTCGCTAGACAAGTTGTACCACTTGTCCACCTAGAATGTGTCCTTTCAATAGCATCCAGCTTCTTTTGTCTGGAAGGATGGGTATTGCTTGCAAGTTCATCAGTCTTACAATTTCCTGGAATATGCCTATGCCCCGGCACCCAAATTAGGTGAATATTAAACTCCTCCGCCATCACTATAAGAGACGATCGGCAGTCTAGAGTTGTTATAGAATTTGTTGAGGATGATTTGATTGCTGCTTGGCTGTCTGAAAAGTTGCGGTTATCAATGGTCGATATCACGTTTTTCTTTAGCCAAGAGTAAAACAATTAACTCTTTTTTAATTGTAACACCCAGATCTGCACAAATTGTTAAATTTTGTACATCCTAATAGATATTGTTAAATGTTTTCAACAGTAGGTATTCCTTCATAGTAATTAAGGGTTATTCATTTCGAGGGTGGAATTTCACATCCCTGCCATATGGTATCAGTTAAATCCATCTATCATCTACAGTGACAAGTTGTTTGTTTTTGTCCTGCCATTTTGCAATATTGATCGTTTAACCACAGAAAATACACCTTTTAGGTGCTGGAAAATTAACAAGTTAACGCCGACAAAATATTCTTCAGCGATGAGGCGTTTTTCTGGAACGGCGGCTACGTAAACAAACAAAATTGCAGAATTTGGGGCACTGAGAATCCAAATGTGATTGCATCGATTACGGGTAACAGTTTGGTGTGCACTGTGGATCGGCGGCGTGATCAGGCCGTATTTAAAAAAAAAAAAGACGAAGGCATCGCTATGATAACAAGCTTTTTTTTTGCCTGAAATTGAAGACATTAAAGGACGGGGCTACATGCCACACAACACAGGCAAATTTTGTTCTTTTGGAGCACTTAAAATCCAACTTCCATGCAAAAACTCCCTTGACGGCCATTTAAATGGTGCCCATCCTATCAGTTTTGTCGATCATGGTGTTCTATTACGATGTCTTCTTCCGGAAAACTCCGAATGGAGTATAAACAGTGACTAAAAATGGTTGTTACTAGGAAACACTGTCTCTCATACAGACGAATCTCGAATGGATGAGCTATCTGAAGGTCCATTTATGCTAGTGGGAAGCTTTACAATTATCTTTCAGAAAGAAATATGCTACTCTTATAGCAAGCACAGAGTTCATTGAATTGAAGAAAGGATGGAAGAAGAAAATAAATCTATCTGCTCTGAAACATTTTTTTTTACCTACATAAAGATCGTGGACTAGACAGTCGAATTGCTAAATAGATTTTGAGTTGCTCGGTAGATGGATAAATCGACCAAATGTCCATACTAGAACCAATCCTGAAAAAGTTCAGCGAATTTCAAGTCGAAACTTACCATCTATTCATCGACTTCAAATCTGTATTTGTATGATAGCCTTCATTATCTAGAACTCTACAAGGTAATGGCCGACTTCGGGAACCCAAAAATGCTGGCTCAGATAGTGAGCAGAGCAGGTGTTGACACGGAAGTCACTACTCATATTCAACAAGTCCGTCCAGCTGCTGGAATACACAGACGATATTGACATCATCGGGATATTGACAAATATTTACATGTTGTAAACAAACAAAGAAGCATTTATCCATCGGATGGGTCAAAATAACACTGTTGATAGCTTAAACTTCGAATTAGTTAAGGAGTTCAAATATGTAAGTCGGACTAAGCATAAACTCCACAAATGACATGTTTCTGGAAATTTATTCCGTTGGATTTAAAAGTCCTAAATCGGAGAACAAAATTGATGCTCTTCAGATCGCTGGTCTTTCCTGTTCTATTATACGGTGCCGAGTGCTGGACAATAAGCAGCAAAGCTTAGCAGATATTACGCTCTTCCTATTAGCTGCACCAAGAAGAGGATATAGTCAAAAACAGTCAATACCTGACGACAACATTGGCTCTGTCACATCGAGCGAACAACGCAAAAAACGCTCAATATTGCGGTTTACAATTTTCAAAAATACCGGAGATTCCTAATTAAGAGAAATAAACAGAAGGTTCTAATTTAAGCGATATACTTTGGCCCGGTGTAGCCCATTTTTTCTTTTTTTTTAAATTTGCTTCTCTTTAGGATTTATAATCCTTAAAGATCCGGGTTCCCTAACTTTATTTCTAATACTTTTGCCAACTAAATCATCCTTAAATGCCTTCACCTTGTCATATCGCTCATGAGCCAGCTGTTAGTAATTGCAGACATTTTTTTTACTTGCATTAGTAAAACCTACATATCGGTTTAGAATTTTAAGTAGGGTAGACCGGGGACAATTGTAACACTCGCTATATTTCCCAAACTGTAACTGCAAATTCTCTCTCACAGGCTCAATGAACGCTTCTGCATATCATCATTGATGTGACAGTTTCTCTACGGCCTCTGTGTAGAGTAGACATCACTAGCGAAGAAGACATTATTTTACCCCATAAAGTAAATTATTTCGTTGGTAGACATTTTCGAATAACTTTTTTTCTGATTTGAAATTCATTAATTTTATTTTCTATAGCATACGAGTATTCAGTGCCTATAGTTCTATCTTTTTGCGTGTTGTTTTTACTCCGACCATTTGTAATAAAGCAGGTAAGACGTATTTTGTGTAGAAAAGGCACACGAGGACGGTTGTAACATTCCCGTTTGGGGAGAATTGTAACATGTTACAACTGTCCCCAGGTGTACTTTAATGCTAAATGTCAGCTTGATTTAATATCAGTTATCACTTTTATATTTTAGTATGCCTCGGAGTAGAAAGAGAAAAACCAATAGAGGATCAAAAGACGATTCCTTTACCAACAAGCACACGATGAGGTAAATAACAATGGTTCATCCATCCGTGCTGCTGTAAAAAAAATATGATCTATGCCATGTTTCTCTGATGAGGTATGGAAAGAAAAAAAGTTAAGCAAGCGGAAATGAAGCAGTAACTATGGGATATAAAAGCTGCAATCAAATTTTCAGTCCTGAGAAGCAAAAAACCATGGTCGACTACATTATACGAGCCGTAGAAATTTACTACGGATTCTCACCTAAAGAAATAAGAAAGTTGGCGTATGAATTGGCAGTGTACTATGGAATAAGGAGGCCGCCACAGTGGGTCGTTAACCCTTTAGCTGAAGAAAATTGGTTCTCGTCGTTCATGAAGAGGCACCAAGAATTGCCAATTAGATGTGCTCAACCGACTAGCCTTTCCAGAGCAACCAGTTTTAATGTTGTAAATTAATTTTCGACAACTTGCAAACAGTTTTAGATAGATATAAGTTCGAAGCAAAAGACATTTACAATATTGACGAAACTGGGGTGACAACCGTGCAAAAGTCTAACAGAGTTGTCGCAAGAAAAGGGATAAGGCAAGTTGGAGCTTTGACCTCAGGTGAACGAGGAACTCTTGTCACAGTGACAATCGCAATAAATGCTACCGGACACGCTAGCCCTCCATTTTTCATTTTTCTCCGTCTCCGCTACCAAAGTCATTTTGTGAGGGATGGTCCAATTGGTTCAATTGGAGCAAGCAGTGCCAGTGGATGGATGCAAGAAAAGGAGTTCGTGCAATTGTTGAACCACTTCCAGCAGCATACTAATTCTTCTATGAGTCACAAGGTTTTACTTCTGCTGGATAACCATTCTTCCCATATATCAATCCATGCTCTGGATTTCTGTAAAGAAAATGTGATAGTGGTTCTTTTTTTCCCACCGCATTGCTCGCAAAGGCTTCAACCGTTGGATCGTTCTTTTAAAAAAGCTGTGAACTCTGCCTCAGTCAACTGGCTAAGGAACAATCTAGGTAAGACAATATTCCAGAAATCGTAAGAATAGCTCTGCCTTTGGCGCTAACCCAAAATAATATCCAAGCCGGATTTAGGGCTACAGGAATAATGCTGATTCTCAAGGTCCTAGCAACTAGACTGTGGCAACTTTATCTCATATAAATCCACAAGCATCTACAAGCGCAGAGGTCTACCGAGCTCATTTTTCACCTGAAGTTTTGCGACCTTTTCCAAAAGCGTCAGCTAGGAAACATAAAACTCAAGGAAAAAACAAGACATGAAAATCAGCTATCTATACCGATTCTCCGAATTGAGTTTAATGAAAAACAGAGGAGAAATGTTTTAAAAGATCTCAATTTCTCAGAGAATAAAAAGAAGTGTGATAAAATTAAAGCGAAGAGGAGGAAAATAGCCAAGGAATCAAACACAAGTGAAGCAGACAATGACGAGACCTTTTGTTTGGTGTCCCTAGAGGCCTATACCTCAAGCAAAGGAGGAGAAAAGTGGGTGCAGTGCATTGAATGCAAAAACTGGTCGCATGAAGAGTATACCAAACAAAATAATTTATATATCTTTTCGTTTGTTTGCTTTTTTTTGTTAGTTTTTTATACTGAATTAAATTATTTATTTATTTATATTTTTATTGCTGCCATTAAACAAAGTTAATAAATACTAAAAGTAATCAAAAGGTTGAGAAAAACACAATTTGTCTTTATTCTTACCTATGTAACTCTCCTGAGTACGGGGACAGTTGTAACAATTGTCCCATTGCATATATCTTATTTTCTATCACTCCTTATCGGTTAATATTAAGTTATAATACTGGGAAGAAAATCCGTAATCTATTGTTGTAAATTACTTTTTGATAAATATTATATTATAAATTCTATAAGAGCTGAAAGCAAAAGTGCTACTATTGTCCCGGTCTACCCTAATGATAACGAGGACGACTTAAATCTAATTTTTTTTTTTTTTGTAAATTTAAACCTTGGAAAGGTGAAACAGAAATTAACGCATTTTTTGGAATAGTCATTCTCACGGAACATTATCATGGGAAGACAGTGAAGATATCCATAATACAATGGTTCCAAAAAGATTCAATGATATATTTATAAATATACACATGTGTGATAACAATAATCTTGATGCTGCCGATAAAATGGCCAAAATAAGACCACTGGCTAACCATCATATCGTTGAAAAAACAATCAACTTTTTCTCACCCGATGAAAGGATAATCAAAGCGTTTCAATGCTTTCCAATGTACATGGGATTCATCCTATTGGCGTGCCACAGAAGCTCTACAGTATCCAAAAAGCAAAGTCAGACTAACGTAAACAAAGAATACAATAAATAAATGGGTGGAGTTGACCAACTTGATAACAATGTATCAAACTATAGAATTTCAACTTGGAGGAAGAAATTGATGAAATCCAATAATAAGGTGAATGATAGACGTTTCGGTCGGGAATGCGTGGACTTCATCCAGAAGCTTTGGAAGCAATCTGGTTTCGATAGATTGTCGGCGTCATATCGTATCGGCTATGCTGTCCACCAGGAGGTGGTGGTCGCTATTCAAAACCAAAAGAATATCTTTCATCTGGTCATCATGCCATCGAAATATCTGACAAAAGTTTGTGATGCCTCAGTTGTCGAAGCCAAACTATTAAACTGTGTAGAGTTTATGATGTTGCACTTCATGACAAATGCTTTTTAGCCTGTCATGCTAGTCTTAAATAATTGCCTTACATAGACTACTATTTTCTCCATTATTATAATATTATTTTGTATTTCCTAAAAATAAAGCAAACGTTTATTTGAAAAAAGTTTGCCGTTGGTCTTTTTATTGTAATTATATCACATTTGTCCGTTTTAAAACAAAACAAAATAAAAAGATAGTTTTGCTTAATTTTTTTGTAATCACAAAGACCAAGCGTTACGTTTACGCAACACCCCATAACTTTACTTCCACAAACAAGAGAAATATTTCGATTACACAAATCAATTAACACAACAATTCAAATTCAAAAATTATTAAAATTGAAAAAAAAACCTATTTAGTTGGATCTACATGGGTTAACAGAGTACCGATTCTTAAATTGAATTTCCGGCTAATAATTTTAACTCAAGTTAACATTACGTTACGTTAAATCAACTTATGCACCCAATCGCTTTTGCTGCCATCTATACACTGCCATCTTATGACATTTCGATGTTAGGTTATGTCATTGGTCAATTTTTCTTCCTCTGCGGGTTGGTTTCGTGGGTGCCACCAAATATTTGATTTTCGCTTCACTGAAACTTTGTCATAAGTAAAGTGCAATGATAACTGTGTTGTCCTTAATACGGTCACTTGCCGCAAGACCACAAGTGACTGGCAAAATGCGGGAAATCCATTTATCCGCTGTCACAGAAGCAGCCAGGAAAGGAACCCGTGAGAAGGCTCGCAAGAAAAAAGTCAAAGTCGAAGTAAAGAAAGTCGGTTTTATTCCGCACAATCAAAGGGATAAAGGGTAATACTTGTGGTCCCATTTAACACGTTATTCATATTTGTTTGCTATTCAGCTTAAACCTGCTAAAGGTCAACAAGCATATCGATGATTCGTGGAAGGCTATACCAAAAGATGACTGCTATGTTGGTAAATACTACCGCTGGGCTGTATACACTGTTTCCGAGGCGATTCAGTGCCACCGAGAGACTCATCATCCTTCAATGTACAATGTCCCCAATGCACCACTTAACGTTGAGATCGAGCTAAACATGCACGCGGAGAAGGTCAATCGATTTGTTGACAATTTCAATCGCATGGCCATGATCCCGCACAAGTTTGATCATGGCGATGAGCGTAAGATTCTTGTATTCACTAAGAATAATGTAAGTTTATAGAAGACTCCATCCACCGGTTATACCAAGTCCTAATCTTTTATTCTTTTCACAGGATCTAATTGCGGAATCTAGACAAGCTGGTGCCAGTCTTGTTGGTGGCGTAGAACTCATCAAAGATATAACAAATGGTGACCTACTGCTCACTGACTACCAATACATTATTGCCCATACGAATATACTGCCAGAGTTGGTCAGTCTTCGAGGCTTGATGAAAAGAAAGTTTCCCAATCCGCGAAGTGAAACCCTTGGGACAAATCTCACCGAGATGATCAAGAAATTCTCTGACGGTGTCAGCTATGCGGCCACTAAAGATGAAAACCAACAGGATTTTGGTCTCATCAAAACTTGCATTGGAACGGTAATTCTAGTTTTTATTTAATTCCCTCACCAGCTATAGGCTTACCATCTTCAGCTCGATATGGACGCACTACACTTGGAGGAAAATCTTGCGGCTGTACTTAAAGACGTAAACTCCATGCGTCCCAAGCGTGCCGGAAAATTCATCACACGAGTATTGTTGAAAAGTCCCCCCAGTGGTGAGCAACTAAAAATCAATCCTTTTGTATATGTACCAGAGGAAAGCACAGCCAACAACTCGAGGAAAGCTAAGCAGGATGCAGAGGAAGACGAAGAAGAGCCGAAAGAAATCCGAGCTATCAATTAAAACATCTTTTAAACATTACAGCATAGAATAAGAAGTACATTTATGTAAAAACTATCATCTTTCGTGTTAAATTTTTTGTGATGATGACGCTCTATTGTGCTGGTGTTCCATTTCCACTTGTTTAACTCGTGCATAGGTGGCACTGCCAAACAGTACGATCATGTTTGATGTCCACCACAGGAATGATTTACTTTCGTTGTACCACTGTGTAGCGATTACTGTCTGTGCGCAAGCTTTGGCAGTGCCGGAAATGTTGTGCGTTAACGGCGATGTCACCTGCGAATCGGATTGTAATGGATTAAATTAGCACAAAATTAAACAAAATAAAAGACAGCTTACCTTTATTTGTAGGGCTGTGACAAAGCCGATTGCAAATCCGCAGATACCACCAACAGTCATCGCGATTATGAACCACCAAGCAAATAAATGTTGATAGGTAATAATTGCACTTAGCTCACCATTGAGTATGATTAGGGGAAGGAACAAGATACTCGAATAGAAGTTGTTATAGTAACTGAGTAACCAAATCTCTTGGTTGACGTGTGGTAACGCTTTTTTTGTGTAGATCGAATACATGGATAAACTTAGAGATCCAAGAATACCAAATATCGTACCCTTCCATGAAAATGCATCTGTTGATAGGAATTTATTAAAAAGAAAATTGCTTTTAGTTTAAGCGGAATGGAATTTAAATGACAAAAATAGTCAATATATGCTAAAAAAAAGGAATCACATCTGTTTGTCCTTTATGAAGTTTGATTCGAATGTTTGTCCTATTCTAAACTAACTATTCGATAGTTGAAATCATTCAGTTACTAACTATCGTCCAATTCATTTGATAGTTCCCATCACTAGTCCTGATAAGTAGGTAGTTTCGTATAAAAATTGTTAAAATCGAATGAAGATGCACTACGATGCTGTATTAAAGCTAACATAAGATGGTGATCACGTCTGTTTTGGACGTCTAGGAGACAATTTCTTAAGCGGCGGCTGATCGCAATGTGATCGAACTGGTTGGATGTTCGTTGCATGTCAGTTGAGACTCAACGGATCTTGACTGCAGGTGTTATACTTAAATAGTGTACTGACTAGGCGGTTGGTATTGTAGAAGTCCACAAATCGCTCACCGTTGTCATTCCGGTCTCCAAGGCCGGGAACTCCCCCCAACCATTACGAAATGCAAATTAGGCGTTGGGTTGTAGACGGAGCCTAAATGGCTATAAAAATTGTCCTTGTCATCCTCAGTAGCGTCTTCGATCGGAGCATAACATTGTATAATGGTAATTTTTCTTCTTCTCTGGAATCTAGCCGTCAATATCCGGTCACTGTGAGGCTTATAGGATATGAGGCTGCTTCGTGCTGCTGGAGTTAGTATCAGTTCTACTCCGGACCTCCGCGCGTTCCCAGCTGGTCTACCAGATTACAGAGCATGACTGTGTTTGATTAAGGAGGTGTATTCCCCTGCATCGAACCATCTTATCTCACTCAGACTCAAGATGTCTATCATATGTCGCGTGAACTCAGCTCTAAGCTTATGGAAAGAGATACAGATTCATACATGCATCTTATTTTTACTGCCGCGCATATAACTGACTCCAGGAAAAATGCAATTTTCTCGAAAAGGGCTTTGATGATTTTGATAAAAATTAATAATGAGGTACATTGCCTCAACTATTGCAAAAAGACTTTACTTACTAGCGGACTTTCGAGAATTGGCTATACCTCTCTAAGACCATTTTGTTCAAAATTGATATCTGAGTCGTTTTGATCAAACAAATTTTTTTGGCGCATTTTATGAAAACTTCAACTGCTTCGCTTCTTATCGGTTTTGCCTAAATTTGAAATCTGAACAATTTACGAACGAATAGCACATACGAGCAACTACGAGCAGCCCAGTCGTGGCCTTTACTTTTCTTTTAAGTTCGCTATGTTGTTGTCTAATTTAATTTAGCAATTTTAATGTTAGTCATATTCATTTTAAACTGCATTTAAATACGTCCCTATCCAAGTTGGTCAAATAAAGATAACAGGTTTTTTTCTATTTCTCGAATAGAGATACTTAATTTGAAGAACTGGTGTAACTAGTATTTCATATATAAAATTAAATTGCTTACGTGACCCAAGAATATTTTATGTATTACCTGTAAGACTCTCCTGATCGACTCCCAATAGAAATCCAAGAACTATAGCAGCACAGCAAATGATACTCTTAAGGCTGGTCCTCTGCCTCAATAAAACATACGTGAGGACAACGTTGAACACAGTCGTCAGAGATCGACCTACGTAGTAAAATGCGACGCCGACATACTTTAAGCACAGATTATTTGTGGCTATCATGGACGTAAACAGAATAGAGAGTGGCAATATCTAGAAGGAAATGAACTTGTCAGTATACCAACTATTCGTTCTGATGAGTTTAAATTACTTTTCGAAATGTATCTACATCTAGAGGCGTTCCCTCGGGAAAACTTATCACATTCGGGAAAACATGACGCAATTGACTCATGGTAAAGCATATTGCTGTCGATACTACACACTGGAACCATGTCACAAAGAGTGGGGCGTCCAAGTTGACATGGTTACTACTGAGCAGCGCCTTGTTTACGAAAACTGTTAAAATGGATATTATCCTGGAACATATGATTGTTAAGTGCAATGAGAATAGGTACAGCAGACATGGAAAGAGATTAATACCCACCAATATGCGGCCACAACCAAAAAGATTTGGAAATACTTATAAGCTAATCTATTGTGCTCTCCCAGGGGTTTGTACATCGTGGTTGGATTTAGTGTTGTATGTTTCCAATTGGCAGATCGTCACATATCTAATTGTTTAATGAGCCAAGCCATATAGAGGTAGCTAGACAAATTTGCTTTTGGGTCAAAGCACTTAACAGCGGTAAATATGGGCTGCAGGAGCTGACAGATGTCACTCTCCAGCTGTACAAACTTCAAATGGATGCGCGTAAAATCAACAAAGTGAATTTCACCAGTGTGTGGTGAAAATGATAAGCGGACATTTTAACGTCTGGTGGCAGTTAGTTTAAATTGAAAAATCAAATTAAAGCAGGTGATTAAGGTCTAATTGCGAGTCATAACTATTTAAATTGCACTTAAAGACGTAAGTTCCACTTAAGGGCTTGCACGAAACACAAAGTGGATCCTAAATGTAATTTTATGGGGAAGAAATAGTAAATCATACATTTAAGTAGTGCTTTAGAAGCTTTGGAGGTTATATTCCATGAGGAACATTTCATATCATATTCCATAATGAACATTTCACATATGTACTCTTTTAAATAAAAAAAAAAGTTATTTTGAACATACGAAATGAAATCATGGAACGTAGAATACCTCGTCTAATGCGATTGGAGAGAATACTTTTATTCGCTTTGAACTCTATTTTTAAAAATGATTTCGATTAGTTGAAAATATGACACATAGAGTATCCTAGGAATAACGCGAACTGGTAATTATAGTAGTATTGTTGATTTTAGCGGAATGAATGCTTCTACAGTTTCAAGTATAGTCAAGGGTTTACGGCAGTAGAGACACTTTTAAGGGAATTTTTGACGTTTTGAGTTTGACATTTGCCATTTGACAATGAATTGAAATTGAAAGAATTGCATTGAAGAGTGTCTTTGCTAGATGGTCTTATATATATATATTATAATATAAGATCAACATGGTTGTGATACAAATTTATAAACATTGTCAGCAAACGGGCCTAAATTTGTTTATTCCTTTTTAACTATCATCAGTTTTGTAGTATGTTCAGATTCGAGTAATAGCCTTTAGTCCGTAGCCAAATTATTATGGCCACAAGCTGATTTTAACGAAATAAAATTTTTTTTCAATATTCTTAATTTATACTTGAAATGTACCGCAGAAATAACCAAGGAATTTTCGGTCTTAGCCCTTTCCTCTTTGACGTGGTTTTTACTTTTCTGGAAAAAATATGAAAAACGTCAAATTTCAGAAATCGAGAGAAAATTATCTCAAATTCAAGAAAAGTACCAATGTCAATGGACATCGATTGTTATTTGCAAATAAATATATCGCAGATTCTACAAATCCTATCAAAATAACTTTAATAAGCTTTTTTGATTCAATTTGTATTCTACAAATTTGTTTCCTTTGATTTTGAATCCTTTTTGCTGTTAAACCTCTCAGCTGTAACTCATCTAAGAGTTTTCATTTTCTCGTGAGGCGAAACTCCTCTGGAAGGAAATTATATAAAAATAAAAGAAAATAAATTATATTGCATCAGATATTCTTTTGGGCGAAATAGTTTTTAAATGCACAAATTTCAAAATGTCCATTGTAAAACAAAAACAAATTATGATGACTTTTTGAGGCATAGACTGAGCATAGACGAGAAAACTTGGGGTGGAAATTTTTGTGCGAATGACGCTCAAGTTAAAAGAAAAAACTTTACTCTACACATTGACATTATTAAAAGTACTTAATAGATTATGTTTGATGTTATAAACACTGAAATGACGTGATTGTTCAGCTGAGGCTCCATGGACTTTTAACGCTCATTTGGAGAGAAACTAGTACCCAATTTGAAATTTTCGCTTACAATTCTTGGTTTTAAAAAGAAAATTAGATAAATGTTTGTTACTATTTACCTTTTCGTTTTGTTTTTGATGTTATTTTGTATTATTTGAAAGAACGCTATTAAGACGTTTTCTGTGCGACGAGGATACCACTCCTCAAAAAAAAAAAGCCAGTAGAACTCAAATTCCGTAAAAATAAGCATTGCCAACATCAAGAGAAACTTTTTTCTTTCTTTGCCATTCAAATAACAAGATGAAGCGATAGTGTACTGATACCTCGAAGTCATCAAAATTTAGGGAAATTATTCTTAGACACCCAAGGGCTACGACAATCAGAGGGGAGTAGAGGTTAACCATAACTAAACTGTCCCCCTCAGTGGGCAACTCGCCCTATTTGTACCCACTCGCGGCAGTTTCAGAAACTTTGGCATTCAACAGATAGCATTATTTATCAGATGGTAAAATAATGATGGAAAATAATAATGAAAATAAAAGTCTGTCGGTTTCATGTTGCTGTTTGTATTTCTATTGAATGGTTCGTGTTTATGCGATTATACGATTTGTTGCAATCAATTTAGTCGTGCGGAAAACTGTATGTGAATGGGTAGACTTAGGCGTCTTGGGAAATATATTCAGTTTACGACCCTTCCACAGGACCGCACCACTCGCCACAATATCTCCAGTCTGATACGGGTTAGAGAACAAATTGTTAAGATTTGTTTTAATTTACGCTCACAGTGGAAGAATTTCAGTGAATTTGTACAAGATGGCAGCGGAGATTGGGGTTGTTAGGAAGTTGCAAAATGAGAATTTTTTAAGGACTATATGTCTATTTACGATTCTACCAAAATCAAAAAATTTTTTGTCTGTACTGACTGGACTATTGTCTATGGGAAATTATATTTTGCACAAACAACATATGTTACATCTAGAGCTAGTTAGTAAACTAAAGAATCGTCTAGGGTCAAGGTACGCGTAAGTGTGTGAACCGTGCTCAGCAAGTTGATAATTAATCAGCCCAAACTATAGCCTTAGGACACGCCAAATGAATCTTCAACGTAGCAAGGAAGTATCAGCAACGATGTCTAGATGCTTTGTTGAAGATGAAATTGATATATTTATGTATGTACATAGCTACGAATCTTTAAAGTAAAGATTAGAACACTGCCAGAGAGCACCAGACCTTATGACTGCGCGACTGAGGGTATTGCTGGTAGAAGTTTTACGGGAAAACCTATATGGGAGGGTACTCAAGATACCACAGAACCAGAAGACA
Source organism: Pocota personata (assembly GCA_963082735.1). Taxonomy (NCBI): domain Eukaryota; kingdom Metazoa; phylum Arthropoda; class Insecta; order Diptera; family Syrphidae; genus Pocota; species Pocota personata. The sequence goes on from OY720429.1 coordinate 273,867,992, forward strand.
GAGTAGAGTAAGAAGCTGTTAAGCACACATACTGATATGCATATGCTCATACTGGTGTAGGGAACTAGAAATCGCAACTTGGAGGTGAAAAGGCTTTTGCTGATGCAATGGGAGGGAAGAGCCCCAAAGCGTGAGAGAAAGGAAGGCAATAAAGGAGGAGAATTTTGGAGGACTCGAACGGCGTTCTGATGGAAGCGGAATTTAAAAAAAATTTCAAGGCGTTATCAGCATTAAATAGAGCAGAAACGGTGGGATCGTGGCATTGGAAGTGGTGAAAAATGCGATATCCACATTTTACAATTACAAACATACATGTTCGGATGTTTATTTCCAGATCTACTGCAATGGTGTGGACAAATCATTGCACATTACCCACCGATAATGTAGAGGGTTTTCCATTGAAGACATTGAAAAGGATTGTGGTGGACTATGTGGAAAGAACAGCTCTGAAAATATATCCTCTTAATGGTAGACGCCATTCTATAGAGTCAGTATGATTACAGAGAATTGTAACAAAAAAGGAGCTTAGTAGCCGAGGTGTAGCAATTATTTCCAAAGTCTGAAATCCACATGGAAAAGTCTTGTTGTAGTATCCTGCCACATATTCTGTGGGACATTACTCTCTCTTAGACAGATCTGAGGAGACGGGCATCCACACAGTTGATTATGCAGACGATGTAGCAATAATGGCAAGAATAAAATTTATCTCAGATTCATAACCATTGTCTGTTCTATACCCGATAGAAAGATCAATGGCCCAAAGAGCCGCAAAAACTGAGTGTGCAAAATGATAATAGAGTACATTTGAATAACAAAGCATTAAAATTGTCCACAAAAAAACATGTTTATTAATTTTCATTTTAGGAATACATATAGAAGCTTTAGGTACTAAGGTTCTGTTTCTCTAATCAAACAATTACGCCCTATCGTAGAATCCGCCAGGGGAGAAGATTCACGAAATTCGAAAATAGGCATCGTTGAATCTGCTAAAGTGTATCATTCTCTATGCAAACATGAAGTGAAAGTTAATCGAATGAGCGAAGTCGCATTAAGAATGATAAGCTTCAGCGGATTCAACGATGCCGATTTTCAAATTACGTAAACTTTCCCCTCGACGGGTCCTATGATAGGGGTAAATATCTAAAAATTTGTGATTTCCATTCAAGTGTTGCACAATCATGGAAGATTTGCATAAGATTACGTGGAGATGCGTATTCTAGATCTACGTCATTTTACTTCACTCTGAAAGCATACATTCTTCGGTGTTAGTAAGCCCGCCTTATCTAAATGCTTCTCAATCCTTCGCCGTATTAGTCACTTACTTAAATGTAATCAGTGGATTTAGAAGAACATTTAGCAGATACTTGATTCCCCTCGTGAGATCGCGCATTCTTGCATCGACCGGTGACTTGATTTTGCTAAAATTCAACGCCGGTACATCTCTGTCGCTGCATAGAATGCATTCAATGCCAGTCAATTGAACTGATGGACTTCCCGAACCAAGCACAAAATCTTCCCTGGGGCCGTTCGGTTGCTGTCGTGTGTTCATCAACCTTCCATATATATGCACTCGATCTCCACTACGTATTCGTGTGGTAAAGTTTCCAAACCGATCGTCTGCATGTACTCGGACGTCCGTTGGTTTACTCAAAATTCCCGCTGGCATTCGAACATGCATCTCATATTCATATACATTCCAGCGATTTAAATTACACCGGTCCTTGCCTTTGGTTATCTTGCGTAGTTCCTCACACAGCAGATCTGCCTTCGAGCAATCCAACCGATTCGATTCTCCGTAGATGCATGTAATGATATTCCCCAACCAGGATGGCAGGTAGTCCCTTATAAAATCAGCTCGAGAGTTCATCACTCTGGCAATTTGAACTTCTGTCACAGTACCCTCCCAGGATACTGTGGCTCCGGTAAGGTAGGTGCATCGCAGCTGAGTCTTAATCTTGTTTTGATGATCCCATGCGGGCTGTCCGCACAGATGATAGAATTTGTCCCAAGACATATGGCGCCGGGGTTCCTCTTCGGCGCTGGTGATGATCGGTTTATCGTTGATGAGGTTCGAATAGAGAGATGTCTCTGGGTGCACCGCCTTAAAACTAGATGTCATGTAGGGTAAGGTGAGAACAGCGGCTGCAATCACGCTAACAGCAATCTGCAAGGATGCTAGTTTATATAAACACTTTTACATGGTTTGAAATGACCTACCTGGAGGAATGTGATGTACTTTTGAGTGCTTTGGTTGACAGCCATACAGCAAGAGCCTAGCAATGCGAATGCAGCAGCTACAATCGTTGTCACAAGACGCAGACGCGGATCGGTCAAGCCAACATACTCGACGGCAAGGAAAACTGGTACCATTAGCGAAACTATCCCAAAGAGGGGAAGAAAGAGAAGTATTCCTGCTAGCCCGAGAGCTGCTCGAACGACACCAAACATCGTTGCACTCTGAGAACTGGTTATGCACAACTGAAGCCAACTAAGAGTGACACAATGTGGTATGAGATACGTGTAGGTGCCGTGCCAATTCGATCGCTTTGCCAGATGCACAAGGAACACAGGAATTAGTAAATACAGCACGGTCCGGCAATTCAAACAGAACTCAATCCCATTGCCAATGACAAAGGAACAGAATGTTGGGACTTTCAGGTCCAGAAATCTCCACCCAGTGCTGACCACTTCATCCATTTCATAGGGATACTTTGCCAGAACGTTAATTCCAAACGAGAAAAGGACCAACACATCGGGGAACCTCCTCCGTGATGATGTGTACATAAATGCCACCATTGATATGAAAACCATTAAGAACGAGACTATCGTGATTTCCGAATGGGGCAGCCATTCGGAGCTGATCAACGGGCACACAATGAGATTTCCAACGAAGGCACAGAAGAAATATAAATACGGCTTCATGTTGTTCTTCAAGAAGCGGTTCTCTGAGGTGCCAGCTTCCACATTGTTGTCGCCATAGCTGAGGAACAGTCCCGACCAGATCCGGAAATCGATAAAGTCATGCTTTGTCTTTAACATCTTACAAGTAGACCAGACCATTACAGCCATGCAGAGATAATAGAAGCAGATGGGCAGATAAATCGTAAGATTATCGCTCGAAACAGCCGTGTACACAATGAATATGAGTGCCAGCTTCATGCTGGGTGATACTGATCCAGGAAATGATGAAATCAAATTAATAAGACGATGGTACAGCAGTTTGCAAAACACTATGGGATGGAAAATTATGCGATGAAAGCACGGAACGTGGTCCAACGAGTTGGGATGCGGAACAGAGAGCGTCAGTTCATCGTTGACTGCCGGCAAACGACCATTTGCATAGTTCACCGCTGCCGTGACCAGATTCGCCTCTGTGATAAATCTCTCCGAGTGCGAAATGTTAAGATCTGGACCTTGGCATGGGTATATATCACCATTTGAGTGACTGGCACCCTCAAGCTGTTCGGTTTCTTCTTCCTCCTCAGATGTGGAATCGTTGTGTCGCTTTCGACGTTTCTGCAATTTATATATCTCTCGCATTTTGCGCTCCAATTGCTTGGGTGTAATGTGTTCCCCACCATTGGAGAGGCACGCGAATAGATCTCGAGCTGCTTTACGGGCTGCTCGTTCACCTGTAGTCATCGCTAGGCAGCTTCTTACGTCATCGATGTTCGAATCAATTATCCCACGTCGACTGTCGAAACACTCTTGCAGCAATCGAAGGGCGTCTTCGTGACCTTGCTGAGCAGCAGAGAGTAACCAGTGTACCCCTTGCACGTGAGATGAGGCTTCATTGTGTTCTACAAGGGATAGAGGAAACTTTACTTGATTTTTTAACAGTTTCTCTAAAGATCTCACCAATGTTACTGTCCAAGAGTTGCCTGGCCAGGTCGTACTGGACATCGGAACAACCATCTGCTGCAAAGTGGTATTTGAGATTATTCAGCGAGGTTCGGTCTGGAGATTCATCGAAATGGGAACAAATTATGACTGACTGAGGTAATGAATGGGAGGAGCTTACCTTCTAAATTCCATTTTCTTCTGTTGGTGGAGCCTGCTGGAGGCTTTTTCGTCCAATTAGCCATTCGTGGTCCTACGCAAAACACTTCATAATAATCGTTTGGATTCCAAAACAAAATGTAAGTGACAGTCCAATGGATGGGCGCGTTCGGAAATGATATCGGAAAGAGAGAGCTAGGAGAATAGTATTGCCAATAGTATTACAAATATAAAATTTAAGAGACAGTTTTTTTTTTTTGTGGCGATCATTATCTTAAAAGTATGTACACGCATACATATGTATATATTTATATGATGAAATAAAAATATCCGGGATGAACGAAATATATTTTTGGAAGTATAATATACCATACCATATTAATTCTGTTCCCGAACCTGAGCAAAATATCGAATTTCTACGAAAATTAGTCATATCTTATTCTCGTACTCACAAATTTCGTAGTCTTTCGTAGAATAGAAAGCTTATGATAGGGCAACAAATTTCCCCTGTTTAAGATTTTTAGTGCAAGAAATTTCTTTGTGTAAGTTTCAAATTGATTATTAAGTGCTTTTTTGTTTATTTAGTGTTAAATAGATTGAAACAAGTGTGGAAAAACAAAATAAATCATAAAAACTAGATACAGACGTAAAATGCTATCCAAAGACATTGGGCATGTCCTGATTCCAAGGCCCTAATTAGGAATACTTAGTGAATTTTCATCTGATTGGTCGACTGGCATACGTGGACACCTAATAATCAATTTAGAACTTGGAATCCGAAGTATGTAAACTCGTTTTTCCTCCTGACATTTCCTTTATGCACACTGTTCAACGCGTCTCTTAGCTTTTTGCAATTTTCTCCTTTTTCGGAGAGATTTAAATGTTTGAAGGTTGTAGTGATGGGGAAATACAGAGCTTGGCAGATCATTCCACATTCGTGTCGTTCGGCTTATAAACGAAATCCCTATATTTAACAGTACGACCGAAGTTAGGCTTTAGGGAAAACTGATGTGCATTCGAAGCATGTCGCGTATTGCGGGTGAAATTTTGAAGGGGAGGAATGCAACTGGCTATTTCGCTGGAGCATTTTTTGTGGAAAAAATGATAAAACAGGGAGAGACAGGAGACATTTCTCCGATGTTCTAATGAATGAATGGAATTCACAATGTCTCTATCACCTATAAGTTTTATCGCGCGATTTTGTACCCTATCAAGAATGTGCAGAACGGTCTTGGGTGCACCAGACCAGATATGGGCGTTATATTCCAGCTTAGGGCGGATGAATGCCTTATAAATTGAGGCCAGATCAGACGGGGTAAAAAATTTCTTGCACCGTTTAAGGAATCCTAGACATTTTGCAGCATTTTTGGCGACCTCGAATATGTGATCATTCCATCGAAGATGGTTATTAATACACATACCGAGAATGGCAAGTCTTTCGGTTTCAATGATGCAAGTACCATCCATGGATAATGGTTGAGGGTTTTGGTTTCGCTTGAGAGACAGAAGACAGTATTGTATTTTGGAAGCATTAAATTCCACGCGGTTGGTTGAACCCCATTTAATTATGCTGTCCAGGTCGGAATTTAATGTAAATAATTTTATTTGGTGAATTGCAGACTTGAAGCCGTCCAAAACAACTTGTATTGATCGCCCCGAAAGGTAATTTACTCATCGATGCCATATGCATGCATTTTCGACAAAAGAGCCTGATGCCAAACTCTGTCAAATGCCTTTGAAATATCAAGCGCAACCATCTTGGTTTCGCCGAAGTGATGGAGAGATTGGTTCCACTTCTCGGTGAGATATGCCATCAAATCACCAGTGGACCTGTTGCTACGAAAACCATACTGCCTGTCATTAAGAAGTTTTCGTGAATCGAGATATTTCATAAGCTGACGATTTATCAGCGTTTCCATGACCTTGGAAAGAAGGGACGTAAGTGCAATGGGTCGGTAATTGGACGGGGAGGAAGATTCGCCTTTTTTGGGGACGGGCTGGACAAATGCTGTTTTCCATCTACTCGGAAAGAGCCCTGAAAAGTAGGATAGACAGAAAAGCTTACGCAGAGGTTTTGCCAGCGTAGAAGAACACCTCTTCAGAACTATGGGGGGGATACCATCTGGACCAGCGGATTTGTGTATGTTAAGACCTTTGAGTACTCCTGCAACTGTACGAGTGCGAAAGTGGACTTGTCCCATGGAAAATTTGACGCTCTCAAATACAGGTGGAGACGAAGCATTATCTGGCAGCGTGGAGTTCGCTGCAAAGTGTGCAGCAAGCAGATTAGCTTTGTCTAAAGAGTTGACAGCTGGAATGTCATTGTAAATGAGCGTGGGGATGGCAGACGAGGCAGAATTTTTAATATTTTTGACGAATGACCAAAAATTTTTACTACCTTTGGGACATTGTAGGATTTTTTGCCTCAATTTTTGGTCATGTAAGAATTTTACACGTCGAAATTTGTGATTTTACGAAATTGAGTACAAGGAGTAATCGAACAGACCTACATACTTAGACCAATTATGTCTATTCTAATTTAGCTGTACCCAAATTTTGCACATCTGTTTTGGGCTATAGGGATTCTACCACAACTACGCGCCAAGGATTTACCTCTTGGATAAATGGATTATATTGCACGGCTTTGCAGGCTATGTAGTTATCACCCTTTTGCAGGGTGAGACTAATTCACTTCAGTTTCCTTTCATTTGAGATAAGCGGCTTGATCTTGTACGGCTTTCTCGCCTTGCCGAGAGGGAACGTCCACAATTGAATTTTATGTTCTTACTTCCAAATGGAATTCAGAACGTTCCTTTTCGACAAGTCGAAAAAGCTGTACGAAATCAAACCGAAGTTTTAGCAAGAATGCCTGTAATGTTTCTGAGACAACGATTAACAAAAGTCTGAGCTTTCTTGTGACATCGATTGCTATTTTCCATTTCCATATAACAGCACTGACTTTGAGCGGAACAGTCACAGCTTGGTGTTCAATCTGATTACACCGCTTCTCCAGATCTGAGACTACATATCGAGCTCATCATTTGACTTCGCGATTCGGCTACTACATCTAATTCGATGCTACCATTAATCGAGGACTATATTCCCAAGTTCCAAGGTACCGTACATTTTTTACTCTCTCGACCTGTTGGAAATCAATGCTTACTTCTAATGTTGATGGATTGTCAATAAGGTTGAGAATTTAATTTTTGTCTGAGTTTAGCACGTTATTTTATCGTTACTTTCGGTGTTTCGTACCAGAATGGTATAAACGTAAAATAGTACCGCAAGTTTTGCCACCGCCGTCATTCAGTCTCCTCAAGCTGCCTGCTAGATAGTTCAGAAGACCAATAGAATATATGGGGAATCTTTTTTTCGAATCAGGCTTTTATATATTCTAATTTCGAACCATTTATATTAATGATGGGAAGATCGTGATAATATGTTAATAGTTTGGCTTTTCTTTTATTTGAGCTTAAGTTGGTTCTAATCTGACTATTTTAAAACTAATATAGGTTAACGAGGGCAAAATAAAATATATGCTGTCATCAAAAAAGGGCAGAAAACATGGGCGACTTGGACAAAACGTCACAATAGGCAGCTACAATTTTGAGGTAGTGGAGGACTTTGCCTACCTAGGCTCCGCTGTAAATTCAACAAATTACATCAGAGCAGAGGTCAAGCGAAGCTACACTCTTGCCAACCGCTGTTTCTTTGGGCTAAGAAGGCAATTGAATAGCAAAGCAATCTCACGGATAACGGACAACTTAAGTGACTTCCAGACCTGCTATACGGCGCAGAAGCATGTACGTTATCAAAGGCGGGTGAATACACCCTTGTTTGTTTTGAAAGAACAATTTTTCGAGTGATTTTTGGTCCGGTTTACATCGATGGGGAATGAAGACGAAGACACAACAACAAACAAATCGGTTGTACAGCGACATCGACCTACTCAGAGGGGTTCGAATCGCCGGAGATGGCTAGGACATGTAGAGTGAATGGACATCAACGTTCCGGCCCTGAAAGTTTTCGAATACATCCCGGAGGAACGACGCGGTAATGGAAGACATTACAACCAACTTCGTGGGCAAAACTATATGCGTCTAGCACATGATCGAGCTGGCTGGAGACGTTTGTTGGTTAAGTTCCACGTCCACCCCGGACTATAGTGCCGTCTAAAGTAAAGTAAAGAACACAAAGAGCTTGGCTACATCCCAATTAGAATCGCATTTAATGTTTTTCCATGCTTTTTATGAAGACATGTCATCACAAAACTTATCTGGTCTGGTGCACCCAAGACCGTTCTGCACATTCTTGATAGGGTACAGAATAGCGCGTTAAAACTTATAGGTGATAGAGACATTGTGAATTCCATTCATTCACTAGAACATCGGAGAAATGTCTAATGGCTCTCCCTGTTTTATCGTTTTTTTCTATAAGAAATGCTCCAGCGAAATAGCCAGTTGCATTCCTCCCCTTCAAAATTTCACCCGCAATACACGACATGCTTCGAATGTACATCAGTTTACCCAAAAGTCAAACTTCGGTCGTACTGTCAAATATATGGATTCGTTTATAAGCCGAACAACACGAATATGGAATGATCTACCAGGCTCTGTATTTCCCCATCACTACAACCTTTAAACATTCAAAGCCAACGTGCATAGGCTCCTCCTCTGTTCCTCTTCTCCCTTTTACCTAACGCCCGTGCCCTGAAATAGTTTAAGGGTATTCATATCCCCATCGGTGCGCGCAGATTACAAAAAAAAATGCACTCTTAGACTTCTTTATTTAAAAATTAACCATATTACGAAGTTTTTTGAACCCCATAAACAGAGTCGGAACTTTCAATCTTTTCCAATTCTATATAAGAAATTTCTGTGTGATATTAACAAGTCAAACCTATCTGTGAATCACCTACAGACTTCTAGACTTTTTAGGCATGTGTATATTAAATAAATTATTGGCGGCATTCGACCAAGGTCTATATTATAAGAAAAAAAAAATCGATGAAATCGTGCTTTGAGAAATCAGGAAGGTCCAGTTCATTATAATAGTTAACCTGATCTGGACGATTAACGAGAAACATATCTAGAGAATTGACTTAGTTACTGTAAAGTTGATGCGGTTGATAGGGAAGTGTTGTAGAGAAGCGGTATTGTCAAGAAAGCTATTCACGAGAAGACTGTTCAAGTCTAAAAGGTTAAATTTAAAATCACCTGCGACTAATATTTTTTATAATATGTGATATTTCAACGTCCACGCTCCTCCGTCGATCACTATTGTTTAATTACAGAACATTCTTGGGCGTGTACTGATTACATCTTCGTGGATCATGGCTCTTCACAGTCTCGAAAAAACCTGTATTTATGAGGAAGCCTGTGCCACGAGACACAACAGAAAGAAACACAACTGATATGTACGACGTTATATAAACACAAATGAAACTGTATTTTACGGTAATTTCAAAGAAAATTTTTTTATAATAAAACTTTAATGGTAATAAATACACAGTACAAAGGAATGATTCTCCTGGTAAGATTAAAGAAACTTTAAAATAAAATGAATCTACTACTGATGGCGAATCTCGTAGCCAATATTATGGGTGGGGCTGGTGGACGTTTTAAAACCAACTTTACAAACAAATCGAATGTAGAAATCTTGTCTTATCCTTAACATTTACTATACATTAGAGCTCATCGTGTACGAGTTCATCTGAGGGATCATTTGGATTCTCACAGGCAGCTGGTGTCTCAAACACATAGTGATACTCGCAGCGGTTTGGCTCTGACACTCCTGTGACCTTGTGATCTAAGCCACATTCTAGTTGTATAACTGCCGATCTTTGTGGACCATTCCAACAGGAGGCACCGTTGGCGTAAAGCATGTGACTGTATTTGTAATCAGTTCCTGACCAACCATGCCATGTACCCAATCTAAAGACAGGGAGAAGTCGTATTAAGAGAAAAAGCAAAAGTTAAGTGAATGTTACCTTGTTTCTGATCCACCATTCCGTGGTTGCTGTGAAGCTCTATCGAAGGGACACAGTTTGTAAACGTATTCGCGGTCCTCGTACGTGAAACATTCGCCCTCGAGTGGGGCGAACTCATCTGAGGTTCCATAGTCTTTACCAATTTGATCCTGAATGTCTTTTATTTCATGATCTATCTCGCGTAGTTTACGTTCGGCTTCGGAGAAATCATTGCGTGCAGCATTTGCCTCTTCAATTAGTTCCAGCGTTACAGGATCATAGTCGGGTCTAGGTGTAGTCACTTCCTCAACAGCACCTTCGCCCAGCTCCTCTCCTTCGCCTTCTTCTTCTTCCTCTTCCTGTTCATATCCACCATCCGCATCATCATCCTGTTCGGAGTCATTTGGCTGAGTGGGTTCTATATAAGAAGAATCCACATGTTCTGGTTCAGTGTCGATACCTTCATCATCCTGCTGATCAAGTTCTTCACCCGGCAGTTGTGGGGGTTTGAAGAGGCCAGCATCCAGCATGAGGTACGGCTTAATTCTGGGCCAGGAAACCGACACGAATGTATCAAGATCGACGCGCTCTCGCTCATCGAGGAAGAATTTGGCTTCTTCTACCGACACCACCCCATTGCGATCCTTATCAAACGACACTCTTGTCTGCAACTCAGCAATCTCTATAAACCCGTCATTGTTGGAGTCGAACTTGGTGAAGGTCTGCTCTGCTTCGCTATTGTTGTCAGTCGCTTCCTCTTGTGCCTTCTCCCGCTTTTCAGACTCTTGAATCTCTTTGTATACATCCAGAGCCTCGCTCTCAATTCTTTCGGCATTCTTCTTTATCTGTTCCTTCTCCACTCGTAATGCATCTGCCACCTGGCGACGATTTTGCAACTCAACCAACCTAGCATCACGTTCCAATCGCAGGGTTTTGCCCTTCGCACTTAGTTCCGCTTTCAGTGCATTTCCTCGCTTAACAAGTTCCTCTCTGCTTTTCTTGAGTTGACGTTCCTCTCTTCCTAGTTCTAGGCAAGTGTTGACACACTTGCTATCAGGCAGTCCATATTCATCGCTGGCATCACAACAATCGCAGATCCCATCGTTCACTCGCGAGCTGGGAATATTCTTTGTCCGATAGCCAGCGTTTGTGCAATGAAATTTTCCATTGGGACATGCTGATGTTCCAGGCTCATCGCTGCCATCGGCACAGTCACAAAAGTCGTCATTTATCTAAGAAAACTACGTAGGTACTCAAGTGTAGAGAAAACGGTTTTCTAGATCGCTTACCTGAAGGTAGTTGATGGTTTTCAGTCCATTGAAGCAGACAAAGTGCTCACCCGGGGGGTAGAGACTTGCTTTAGAAATAGAAACTCCCCTGGGACGTGGAATTACACCGAACGCTAAGTCGCTACTTAGACTAAAAACAAGTAAAACGACGAACGAAAACTGGAATGGAGGTTGCATCTTCTATCACAAGATTTGTTTGCTTTGCCCGATAGTTCGTTGCTTCTTTTGTCTGCGCCAGGATTGTGTGAATATTAAAGCAAATTTTTTTAAGAAGATCAACGTTAAGCCGGCCAGATAACCACTTTTACTTCAGAATCCACTTAAGAAATGTCAATCATGACTTTGTACTGTGTTGTTGACGAAATGCAACAGATGGTGCTGCAGGCAGTATCATTGGAGAGTTTACGTGTACCGTAATGTGGTCATTACACTTTGCATGTAATTTCGAAAAGTAGGGGGTACTTGAGTAACATGGATTTGGTTTAGAGAGAGTTATGCAAATTATTTTGTAGAAAAATTTAATTTAATCTGGAAATTTGTGCGTTCGAGTCATTTAAACGATAATGACTTGAATTCAATTTTGAAAAAGATTCTTATTTATTATAAGGCGGATAATCACGATCTTTAAATGAAGTCAATATTTATCCATCAAAAATATTCAAATGTGTTAGCACAATGCATTTTGCAGTTCTGAATAATTATTCCCTCTCTTCGATTGGCTAATAGCGAACTAGACGGAATTGAAACAATCCTTCCCTCCCTTGTTAATTGTGACGTCTCAATTTTGTGTTCTAAACTAACGTTTACATTCAATTCTTTATATATGATTTTTTTTTTTCAATTTTAATAAGATTAAATTATAAAATCTGAATGCAAATTTTGTTTATTATTAAATTTAGATTTCGTTCTTAATAATTATTAGGTATATTGTTATGGAATATATATTTTTGTTGTTAAAAAGCTAAAATAATTCTAGAAATAATTAAATAAGAAAATGAGGACCGTTAATGCTAATTACCAAATTCATTTCTTAAAGTGACTTACATCTTGGCCAGACTTGAATAGGAGACGATTCACCAAGGGAGTATGTTATCTGAGGACCAGTGTAATATTTATGATTTTCTTTTTTGAATTAATACAAAAAATCGTCATAGCATTGAATTCTTTTTGATATAAAGAATTACAAGAGTTGAGCAATAAAAAATGATTGATAAGTTGATTGATACAAAACCCATTGATTCTTTTGAAATTAATCCTAAAAACAAGGGTTAAGATCAGTAAGGATAAAAGCAAATTTACCTGAAATTAGAAGTTCACGAATTGCCTGACAACATTATTATAATTTACGCCGAAAAATACAAATGTTTACTTTATAAGTGTTACGAAGTGCTTTTAAAAACACATGGCACTTTAAAAAGGGTTGGATTTGTTACAATTTGGTTATATTAATATACGTTCTAACTAAAAACATTAAATATACAATGGACTCGAAAATCCAGATATGTATATAAGTAGTCTTGACTTATGCTTCCTTAACTTAACCACATATGATATGTGAGCTTAGTCAAATTTTACAAATATAAATGTGTAGTAGGTGACAGTGAAAAGCATAATAAAAATTAGACCAAACTCAGAATTTATTGACCACAATACAAAAACACGCATTATCAAATCATTTTTAAACACATATTTCCGTTGCATTGTGTCTGTGGAAGTTATTTCAAATAAAATAGAAATGGAATTTTTGAAGCTCCGAAAAATGATTAAAATATTTTAACTTCACGCATTTTTCCCCTCCCCTGCCCCAGCCATACACTTGACCAACACTCATCGTTCTGCAAATAGAAATGCATGATTGGAACAAAGTCTATCTATACTAACAACAGAGCTGTAACAATTCTGTATACATTCGGCCAACCAGAAAAAAATAAACCAACTTTTTTAATTGTTTTGAAATCTCGTTCTTCATCCACGAAGTCCGCTGTTTTTCATTTACTACTCAAATAATATCTTGTGCAAATCTGCTAAATATCACGGAATATTTTTTAGACAAAAGCGAAACAAAATAATCAAAAAAGGAAAATTTCCTTCTAAGTGGTTTCTAGGAAAACATATCGAAGGCTTTTGTCAAAAACTCTTAAAAGAAATTAAGGATGGAGACACAAAATTATATAGAACAATGCTGATTTCGATTTATTTTTATAGTTGGTGCTGCCTTGATTCCATGCGATTTAATGCAAATTTACTTTTTCAATTATCAAATTAGTTTGGTCAATGGTTTTTTATATATTTTAAATTTTGACAGTTCGTGTTGTATTTTGGTTTTAGGTTGCACTTCTGCTTCAGCTGCCAGTGTTCTCGAAGTTATTCATTCATTCACTGTTAAAATCAATTTGACAGCTGGTATTGCAAGGTTCACTTCATTGCATGAATGTGTTAAAATAATTATTGAATAAAAGTTTTAATGAAATATAATGCAATCTGTCCCAAATTGAATCATTTCCTCTTCATCTTATTGAAAACCAAACAAACACATGAGAAACAAATAAATAAACAAGTTCCGGCAGCCTCTCCAATATCAAAAAAGAAAAAAAAATAATCTTGTTTTTATATTCGATTGGTTAACAAAAGTTTCAAATCAAAATCTAAAGTGTCCAATCGAAAACCACATAAAATCAAATTGGTCGCCAAAAAAAATAACCCGCGGTTACACCAAATTGCATCGTGTGTCAAAGATTCTTCGAACTGCGGGAAATTTGTTCTTGCATTCCAGCAGTTCCAGCTCTTTTTGATTCGAGGAGAAGTGACGTCAAAAGACAGCAAATTGGTGTAAACTTGGAAAATGTCGCTTGTGGCTGAAAATTTACTCAAATAGTCCCAAAGGAAAAGCCTTGAAATTCCCCGAAAAAGCGAATAATTAGGATAATAACGCGAGTGCTAAATGTCTGTATTATGAATAGGTATTCATACAACACAGGTAACTATCGCTTCGCCTCGGCACTGGGCTGGTAAAAGTGCACACAAAAATTCTCATTCCCTGGTGATTTGGGTGTCACCGCCCTTGTGATCAATTCCCCAAAACCAGTAATTGTGCAAAATTCTTTCTGTTCTTAACTCTAGCACTGTAACTTGATTTCCGACTCTCTCCCACTGTGTCTATGTTTCCGAATGCTATTTTTAGTGGTTCTTATATTTTTAAAGATTCTTCCTACCAGGATCACCATAGTGTCATGGACAGTGAAAACCTAATGGACGAACTAGCATCATTGACTCGTACCGAAATCCCCGATGGCCGCCAGAGCCTAAGGGATAGTTTCACAAACCTGGAAAGAGTCGCCGACTATTGTGAGGATACTTACTATAGGTTCGTTGTTCAGGGCGTATCGACAGAGTCAGTTCTAAAATGTTTTGTTTACTTTAGGGCTGATAACAAGAAAGCAGCGTTGGAGGCAACAAAGAACTACACCACGCAGTCGTTGGCAAGTGTTGCATACCAAATCAATACGCTGGCGTACAGCTACATGCAGTTGCTGGAGCTTCAGGCAACGCAACTCAACGAGATGGAGTCGCAAATGAATCATATTGCTCAAACTGTGATGATTCACAAGGAGAAGGTTGCTCGGAGGTATTTCAATTTGTTGATTGGCATTATCCCGGTATTTGATATGTTTTGGCTTTCAGAGAAATTGGAGTGCTCACTGCCAATAAGGTAAGTTCGCGACAATTTAAAATTGTCGCCCCCATCAATCCGGAGAAGCCAATCAAGTATGTTCGCAAACCAATTGACTACTCAATACTTGATGAGATTGGCCACGGTATAAACTCATCGCAGCAACGGCAGAAGCATCGCGGCTCGAGTCACGGCTCAATCCAATCGCTGGCTACAACCAACTCTGTGTCAGTGGGCCCCCCACCGACAACAAAACCACCCACTCCGCCTCAGATGTCACGCGGAAACACGGGCACCCTTGGTAAATCGGTCAGCAATACCGGAACATTGGGCAAGAGTTCACGAGAATACCGTACTCCGCCGGTGGTTAATCCACCACAGGTCCCGTCGCACTATGCTCCCAACTATCCCATTGGTCATCCCAAGAGAATTTCCTCATCATCTGGAGGTGGTGATCGTGCTCCCGGTTATAGTTCGCTGCCGATGCCGCCAAGCCAACAAGTTGCCACGCATGTTAATTTGCCATCAGCTGGAATGATGCAGTCGTTGCCACCACCTCCGCCGACGACCTACGATGACCGCAGTAGCATGCCTCGTAAGTTGAAAGAAACATTCATCTGAGTTGTTGTGTACAGAAATGTATTTTCAAATTAGCTCCACCATCGCCGTTGACGGTTTCACATGAGATCACTGAACAAAGTCACATTGGCATGCACACCTTGGGCAGGAACATAAACAGGTTAATATCTAGTTTCTCATTGATAATGTCTCTATTTCTTACAATAATTTGTGCTGTAGTTTGAACTTTGCTCGACCAGGTTCACAGTCACCACCGCTACCACCCCCACCACCGCCAGAGGATGAACACCAGGACTTTGGTAGACCAAGGACATCTACCACGCAAGGGCAGTTAGCACCCATAGTACCCGATGATCAAAATTTACCAGGCTGGGTGCCAAAGAATTATATCGAAAAAGGTAATTTGAAACTGAGCATTTACAATGTGATTGTCAGTCAGTTAAGTGTTCGACCATAAGCTCTACATTATTCCGATTCGAACGTTGTGAACAGCCAACGTTTTTTTTCTTACCTCTGTCATGTTGTTGCCATAGACTTAAGGGCGTTCTTCCACTGGAGATAATACGAATGGGATCAGAAAAAAACTCCTCTGACAGTCGTTTTTCAGTTGACTTTAAATCGTTGTACGTCCACTGCACACGACTTCGATTCAATTGGTTGGCGGCGATCTCTCAATGTCAGCAGCTCGGCGATTGTTAAAAAAAAAAAAACAGAAAAATCGAGCCTACTAATATGCTGAAAGATATTCTTTTTCATACATTTCCTCATTTCCTAAATTATCTCATTACAAGCAAATTAGACAGCAAATGAGTACAAAACAAAGCAAACACACCTTCTATAGAATTGAATTAATTGAAAAATTTAAATCAAAAATTATGATATTCGGAGGTTGTTCCACTTTAAAGGACGGAGACTACATTATAGTGTCATTTCTGACGTATCTGAGACAATAGTTAACCATTTGTTTGAATAGGCGTACACGCTGTAAATGTCAGCTCTGCTTCGAATGCACAAGAATAGCTCTTTTATGAGAGGAGTAAAAACTGATCGTCCCGAGTTACATACCGAACATGGTCTTGTGCTCGAACGTGGAACGCCCTCTTGTTATGTCAACTGTCAGACCAAATGAGCTGAATGTTGCGAAAACACCTCGGAATGAGTCATTTAAAATCACCTCATTTGGCTCTATTAAAAGGGTATTTTAAGTTCCTGTCAGCAATACACCAATAAAGTAGTATAATGATCTCGAAATTTCCTTTTAAAAAAAGCCCCACTTACTCAAAGACAGTTGTTTAAAGATTCCCGTTGTCGCTTTTCATTTTTCCACAATTTTCGTTTTATTTCTCGTGTGGTTTCTGAGTCGATTTTCATAACTCCTTCGAAACGACAGATATGTATGTAATATCCGACCTCGATTCCTGTTGTCATATTATTTATCGCGCGTTGTTTGAATCGGTATCCGCAACTTCATCGACATAATTGATTTGTGATAAAATTCTAGAGACAAAAAAGGCTATATTTGCGGCTGAAAGTTGGCAGTACGAGAAAACGTAACCAAATTCGACCAGTTTTGTATCTCTGGTACTGAACACTCAAATGGCAATAAAATTTAACAATTGTTTATGATTTTCGTGATAATTTACTTATTATTTCCTTAATAAAATGTTAAGACAAGTACATATTTCGATGAACAAAGACGCTATCAGTTTTCGTTTCGCGTGTGCAGTAGCTTTGGAGCTTTTCTGATAGGAGACCGACAATAATTCGTCAGTATCTTCATCATCCGATTTTGAACTCTTTATACTGCGGCATAGGACGATAATCGATTTCTTCGTTTTCGGTAGGGGTGCATCATGAAGAATTAGCAATCGGTAACATGATTGTTCAGCTCTCGCCTCACCATGAAGCGTATGAATTGTTTTTAATATTATTTAACCAGTTTCGAATACTTGAAGTCCTGATACCCCAACTTGCAGGTGAAATAAAAACTTCCTAGTCATAGGAGAGATGTTTTTATGACGCAAGTGTCGTCTCACCACAAGCGTAACATAATTGATCCAATAAACACAATCTGCGCTCTGAACTCCAGAGTTTCAATCTACAATTAAGTATACCATCACGCCAATAAAAAATGTTCACTGTCGTGAATTCGTATTCAGAGCATCAAAATCAGAAATAAAAAGTTGTTATCATTTCAAATACAATTTGGCTGTTGTCCACTGCTATCAACGTAATTGGATATAATTGTGCAATAATTCCGTTGTGAATGCGTGATACACACTTTATTTGATACTCATGCCACGCTTACATTTTCGAATCTTCCACTTAACTCCAGCAACTGTATCAGAATGAAAACCTATTCGTTAATTTATTTGTTGCCTCTCAATAAAAAGTTGCTCTGTCTTTAACAAGATGTATACTTTTAGGTGAAAAGCGCACACTCCAGTGGTTTCAGAGGCTATAATTGGGCTGAAAAAATACCATCTATGGGAAAAGTGTTTATAGGTAGTGCCATCTAAGTTTAATGACATGAACAGACTAAGAAGTTAAAACTTATCTGGAGTTCATCGGTTCAAGGCTGCAGGCGGAGTGGATCATCTCAATTTTAAACTCATTCGCAAAGCTCCTAACTCTCCCTCAACTGTTCTGATCCATGTTTGGTTTAGAGCAACTCATTCTGATCAGTCTTTTGCCACATTGTTCTTCGTATTCTGAGTTCTATAGTTTGCTGACCCGTTGTTATATAAAACTGTTTGTTCCAAGTACGATTCGAAAGACTTCAGTTTACGAGCACTGATTCACTGTTCGCCGAACGCAGCTTTTGCGTTCCCGATTCTGCTGTCCACATACAGATCGTTTCCAACGCTGAGAAAGCAAATTTTTTCTTAAAGACGAAAGCAAACAACTTGCCAGCATACTCAAGAAGTTTAATGTATCATTAAACTCACCGACTTTCCCTTGTCAACGACGCACGAAAAACTTACTCTGATAACGACCAATAATAACAGTGGTGAGAATATTCAACCTTGTCGTACGCCGTTTCGGACTTCAAAGTCCTTTGTGTCCTTACCACTGTCCAAGACGTGGCACTTAGCTTTTTGGGATATGCAAAAAGTATGCCAATTAATTTACGCTGTACGAAAGCCTTCTCGAAGTCGATAAATATCGGATAAGTAGGTGGCTTGTACACGACGCATTACTCTATGTTTATGAGGGCATGCAGGACTATTCCGAGCAGAAACGTGTTTATTCGACGTTGAGTTGAGTCAAGTTGTTGTATGATTCGTCCCAAAATGATTCTACTTTTTTTTTCTAATCATTTGCGGTTCTCGGTTCCCGCATTCCTCAAGTCCAACCGTCACTTTCCTATTCATTACAGGATTAAAGTCTCTGTGTTTCTTGAAGGCGGCCCGATGCATATTTGAGTGTTTGTCGTTTCGGATAATTTATTTAAGTTTGGAGTCATGACACTGTCTCTTATAGCATTCAGTACTTTGGCGTTCAGTACCATACACGTAGTATGTGGTTTCGCTTCGTTTTCATTTAACCCCTCTACTACTGAGCACTCGCATTCCCCATAGTGAAATGAATGACGCCTTGCTATGATTTTTAACTTTTTGCATTTTTTGTCTACCTAGGTACCAACAAACGAAATATTATACTTTGATATTTGTCGAAAGGGAAAACTCAATCGCCAACTCCGAAATATTGAGCATTTCTTGGTGAGGAACCGTACTAGATTGAATATGATGCACTAGTCTAGCAGCTTGCATTTGTATCTAATAATCTATGCAAACAAAATATAAGTTTTGTTCAAGTTTGTTCAACATAGCTTGCCACTTT
This sequence comes from Pocota personata, assembly GCA_963082735.1. Lineage (NCBI taxonomy): Eukaryota > Metazoa > Arthropoda > Insecta > Diptera > Syrphidae > Pocota > Pocota personata. The sequence continues at coordinate 273,887,340 of OY720429.1, forward strand.
CATTTTTATTCAAATTCACAAAAGTTTTCGTCATCTCATCTATCGTTCCCTTCAACTCATTTTTGGTACGTTTATAATGTTGTAGGAATAGTTTTGTTCCATCGAGAAATAGTTTATTTACAAACCCCGCTTTATCACATCTCTGCTAGATAGATATTGTTAACAAAAGCCTACATACTATACACCCATATTCCCAAATTCAGTCTAATCGATAGTGACTTGAATTCAGACTTTTACTCGAATGGACTTTCAGTATTGCGGTGTTCGTGGGAATTGTCAAATTGTGGGTCCATTCGTATACTCACTCAATCGATTAAAATCGAAATCGTCCCAATCCAACTCCATTTACCGCTCTCTGAGAGCTTTGTCTTTCTATCTCTTACATTTGATAAATACGATACCCGGAATGACCTTGCGATTGTAACAATTCTAACTACTTTCGATTCGATTTGAATAAGGGTGATAGTGCTTCCTAGCCGAATCTTGCCAACTCATAAAGTTAAATGACTCATTGGCGTGTTTGCGAATCAAACCATTTCGTTAGAATGATGCAGCCACTATGCCGTGCTTTGCTACTACTCCCTCTTTACATTATTATTTTAATTATTTTAGTTATTCATAAATTCTATTCCAGTTGTGGCTATTTACGACTACTATGCTGATAAAGATGACGAGCTTAGCTTCCAGGAGAGTTCTGTTCTCTACGTTCTCAAAAAGAATGACGACGGCTGGTGGGAAGGTGTTATGGATGGAGTGACCGGTCTTTTCCCAGGAAATTATGTCGAACCATGTGTTTGAATGCTTCATAATTACAAACATACAAGCGTATATGTTTTCCAGTATTCCATATAAATTAAAATAGCATTTAGACAATATCAATTTTATACCTTAAAAAAAAAAGCTGAAAAATAATACAAAAAAAATAAAAAATAAAATAAATTTTTATAACGTAGTCAAAGGAATTAAGCAAATAGAACCAACCAATACAAATACAAACTAAACAGTATCATTATTCAAAACACACAAATTAAGCAAGTAAAAGAAAGTGTTTCTCTTCTATCAGAAGTTTATTTGTTATTTCTTTTAGTTTTTATTAAACACCACCTTGGATATTGAATAGATGTTGTTTTACGATAATTTATAGGGTAAATGAGGCTTTTAAAACCACACAAACACACAGATATTTAATTTTGTTTTGCATTAATTTTTTTTTGGCAAATAGATATTTTATATGTATTATGAAGCGCGCATGTTAAGATTTTATTTAGCGGCATAACAAAATAAAAGAAAACGTATTATATTATAAATTATGTTATCTCTCCTTAGTTAGCAAAATACCATTTCGAATAGTTTTTTACTTTATTCTTTTGCTATTAACAAATTGATATCTACGCTTTTACAATACAATAGACATGAAATTAATAATATATTCAAGAAGTTAAGAGTTTAAAAGTTGCCTCAAACGGTTTACATTTTTTATTAGACAAATACAATAAATAAAGTCATTCAATGCAGAGATATATGTATGGAGTTGTTATTTTTCACTGAAATGGGGGTTGCAATGTGCGATGTGCAGTTTGTTGTTTCTACATTTACTCGTATATGGATAAATTGATTTGTTATCGGTGTTATTTTAGCAACACGATAACGTTTTAGTTTCCGTTTTATATTTTATTTTATTCTAATGCTTATCGCTCTTGACTATGATAATTCTGCAAAGGTCGTCATTGGGGTGCCTGAGATATACAGTGAGTGCGCCATTAATATTCGATTTTTCTTCATTATTAACTCCAAAATGAAACTTTGATCTTAAAATCGAGGGGATACAAAATCGTTGTTTCTTAATGATATTAGTTCTATTTTATATAATAAATTCATAATTTATTACAACAAAAACAACAGTAATTTAACCAACAAAAAAGAAAACAATTTAGCAAATTAATGTTCCATTAATATTCGGTTATTTTAAAATGAAATTTTAGAGAGTTACAAAAAATAAGTTTTTAAGTTAGTTGGTACTTTGTTGGATAACCTTGGTTTTTCATGATTCCGTTAAGGAGTGGCATATTTCGGATAATTTTGTGTGTGTAATCCACAACAATTTTCGCCCATTCTTCGTCGAACCTTCAGAGCGGTTATGGACGAGACGGGGCTCTCACGAACATGACGATCCAATTCATCACATACATTTTCGGGTTCATTTCTGGAGATTGTGGAGATGTTTTAATAACCTTTACGCAGAGGAGGAGCCATTCCCAAACAATATGAGCCTTATGCTTCGGGTCATTATCTTGGTAAACTTGAACGTTTTCAAAATTCCCATCTTTTCATCATTCTCTCAGATTATTCGTTAATATGGTCAAATAGGACTCCTAGACCCGAAGAGGTTAAACATACTCTCGTCCACAAAGATGACGTCATCCCTACAGCTGGCTTCCTTATTATAATGCCTCTTCGCGAATCTTACCCGAATTTACCTGTGTTTTTTTCCTGATCTTTCTAACGATCAACCGCTCTTCTTTGAGTGTTAAGGTCCAATCACAGCTCAGCGACCTGCGAATACGAACGAACTTTTTTTTCTAGTCGCAGCAATTTGCGAAATTCACTTGTCATTCGTTACCACCAAGAACAAAGCAAAAGAATTGTGAGGTTAAATTCTCGCGAATGTTTTGGTCGCGCGAATATGGCTTGGGTTCCACATCTGTGGAATGTGAAAGAAATTTGACGGTTCGCAAGAAGTATTCGCCTATTCGCGGAAAAATCAGCGAATTGTTAATTTCTTCGCAGAAACTAATTAAAATTTAACTTTCTTCCAATTAATCGATAGATAAATTAGCTCTGTTCTTTTGGAATAGTAGAGTTGTCAATTGTGTGCCTTTCTAAATGTACTGAAAATGGTTTGTTCGCATTTCGCCCATTCCCCGGTCGCTGAGCTGTGAATGGGCCTTTAGCTTTTTTGGTTGACCCAATTGCTTTTTGGACTCAATCCTGCCATAATTTTTGTATCGTCGAACAACATCGCCGACAGTATTAGGCCTTATATTCAATTTTTCAGCAATTTTATTATATGCTCGCCTGTTTCATAATGAAAAATGACGATATTTCGTTTTTCTATGGCAAAATTTTTACCTTTGCCACCCTTTGTTTTTGTTTTTAAACAACAGAAGATTATTAACACAATAACTCTAGAAAAAGATCACTGTTGGTTTACTTAATCAGATACTCCATCACTTAAACCGTTAATCGAGACAAATGTCAAATTAACAACATGAAAATAAGAAAACCGAATATTAATGGAGCCTCTACATTTTAACAAAGACAAATATTTTTGTGTGTTTTACAAGGAGAGTAATGTGTAAATTAATAACATAAGAAAGTAATTAAAGAAATTTTAAGATTTAATACGTAAAATTCTCATCAAATGATTTAAGAAATGAAAACTAAGCTATTGGTAGTGACTAATTAGATATTAGAAATTTAAGTCTAAATCAATAGAACTATTCATCCTTTTCACAATCTGGGTACTAGTGCAGCCACAAGTTTTGTGTACAAGTAGACGCTAGACCGAAATATAAAATAAAGGTTCAACAGGTCCAATGGGAGCGTTAATTTTTATGAAAGTGTATGGAATTGAAATATTTCAGCTTACATTACCACATGGAACGATATGTAATCAATTCACAACTGAGAGCTATCTTTCTTTTATTATTATTAAACATTCAGTCGTAAGTAATACATTTGATCAGGAGTTTAATTCCCATATTCTCTGTGCCCAATCGGCCTGGGTGGCAAAAATATGAGACTGTGAGGTAGTTGCTACGCAAAATGGCGGCGAAATGAAAGCAGACAAATCTGCTACGTTCCGCAAAAAGTTAAAATCAATCAGCTGTTTATATTTAATGAATTTCCTCGTCTTGCTGTCAAAAGGCAACAAATTATTAATATCTCTTAAATTGTTAAAGATAGGTTATTAAACTGAACTCAAATCGGTAAAGAATGTTTGAATACATTCTAGTTTTACATGTAACTGTAAGTTCATTCCGGTTAGCACAAGTTCGTTTTTAGCACAATGTTCATCAAGCAAAAGAGACATCTAATCACATATTGCAATGGACATGAAAGATCGATGAAAACCAGAGTGCGAGATTTCAAGGTATTTCTAGGAGAACCGCTGGTAACACAACACCATCTTCTTGATACGGAATTGTTCGCTGCGGAACCAAAAAAAGATTCAAAAATGTCTTACTGTGAAAGTCAAGTGGTATAACCTAAATAAAGGACACGGTGAGCTTTCTATAAACCAAACAAGGGAAGTAAATACTTCAAAATATGAGCAATTGCGCAGAAGCACTTAATCCACAGAAAATGTGGAACAACTTATACGAGATATTATGCACAAAAAAGCAAAGTTTCTTTTCTGAAATTCAAAAGAATGCCACCATATTGATAAAGAAATATGGTGGTGGAACAACGAAACCAAAAAGAGCTGTTCATTATAAGAAACCTGCCTTCCATGCATAGACAAAGTGCGATCGAAGCAACGGTCGATGTAGTAAACTCGCGAAGTGCTGGCTCAAACTCGGGTGGCGGCAACAGATCGTTTGTATCGCAACTTAGAACAAATGTCTTCACGATAGGCAGAGAGAAGACACCAGAACTCCATTAACAGCAAACAAATATCTTCAAAATCGCGGCTCAAAGACGAAGAGATTCAGTCGCCTAAGTACATTAAAGAGGCATGAGGCCATTTGCTACACAAAGATAATGTCATTTGTGATAGATAACTGGAGTATTGTAAAAATGTACTCAACGAAGAATTTACACGTGGAGTCGTTCCCTCTGTTGAATCTCACGAAATGGAAGTTATTGACTTTACAACGGAAAAAGTAAGCGAGGCGGTCAAGAAAATGGAACAGGGAAGGGCGGTGGAATCAGACAACATTTCTTCAGAATTTGTTGTAAAAACGGATGCCGTTGGGTGTGAGTGGCTCATAAAACTGCTCAATAAAATGATGATCAGAGGAGAAGTAGCTTCTTTATTCCGTTGTCCAAAGGCAAAGGCGACACTCAGGAATGCAATAACTATCGCTTGATCAAACTAAGGCCGGAAGAGTGTTAAGCGCCCAATTTCGTTTAATTAATAGGGCTAGATGACAACCAATGCGGACAAGCAAATATTCGACCGTCAACGCAATCCAAAGCCTAAGGATGCAGAAAAACTGGGATGCCTTAAAAGATCATGCATTCGTTTTATGGTTCTTAAGAATCTCATATGGATACCGCTGAAGACACAAAAGGTTCCAGAGATGATATCAGATTAATCCGAAACATATATGAGAACGCGAGAACCGCAGTGAGGTACGTAGCAGAAATAACAAAGGAATTTGGGGCCAATGTGATCATGCAACAGGGTAGCGTTCTTAGCCATTTCCTCTTTAACTTGGTCTTAGATTACTTTTGAAAGACAGCGTCCACGAACCAGACGTAATCTCGATATTATTTGCGGACGGTGCAGTTATCGCGAACAGAGACGCGGTAAAGCTACGAAATTTGCTTAATAAATGCAAGGTTGTCCTGGAAGATAAAGGATTCAGAATCAGTCGTTCAGAGACAGAACACTTAGCTCGTTTGTTCTTCGACCCACTCCTTAGTTCCTTTTCCCATACGTGGGGATTCCTGTGGATTTGACTAGTTTTCGTCAAATTTCCTAGAAATTCGTAACCCAGTCAGGTAACTCAGTTTTGACATACGAGTCGACTTATGCTGTTATTGCTTGTGACCGCAAATATGATCCCTTATTAGAAGTCTCTTAATCTGTGGAGGAAATTGGATAAAGGTAAGAAAATTTTAAGAAAACAAAAGGAAACCCTTTTTGAACGTACTCTATATTCTCATCTTTTCTGTAACACATTCAATAAATACTTTTGTATATTTAACTACAGTCAGCGTCAAAAGTGACGACACATTTTTTTTCTTAATAAAGTTTTATTATTGTTGGTAATTAACCTGCCTTTGGCATATTTAAGACAGTCCATCAAATTTAATAACCAGAGAGAGAGAAAATAGTTAAAAGAAAACACGGTCTACAAAATGTAGGCTTTAAATCGTGCCTTCACTTTTAACTCTGACTATTGCATAATATGTATGTCTAAACATCAAATTATAGTCGGATATTGCATGTGCTCTATGTACCAAATTTTCCAGCGCATTCTTTTATATTTTCTGTGCAATACAAATCCGTTTGTGTAAGTTTTAACGCACTTTTTTTTACAGTATAATATTGTCTTTTTTATATTATACATACAAATTCTAAGAAAAAACTGAGAAGCAAACTGATTTATGGCAAATTTTTTAAAGCATTAGTGCATCTTTGTATAGATTGTTTACGATTCTAAATTTAAAGAGAGAAATTAAATAGAACACCGAAACTAATGGAACATAGAACATTAGCATTCCGTCATAAATTAATTTATTTCACGCCGTTTGCCTGTCACAATTGAGCGATGTATTCCACTGAATATCGAGAGGATCAAAAATTCAGCCATGAGGCTTTGTCAACAAGTCAACATTTATTGGTTTTTTGTCTTTTTCATTCGGAAGGGCTTTGATTTGTGGACTTTGTGCGTTTTCTTGATGTTGAGATCTTCGGTAGTCGAGATGTAACCAACGGACCCATCAGACGATCGGGATCATCCTGATGCCCATTGCTCGTTGTTGGGATATCTTGTCCAACATCAATGGGCGGCAGAGGGGATGGTGACCAATCCGAGCCAGAGCTTGAGCTTCCAGGAGATTCCGAACTGCTGCACAAAATAAAGCAATGTATAAGTTATACGATTCAATTTAAGATAAGATCCTTACCCTGCTGAGTAAATTGGAGGTAATTTTCTTTCGTATATGGTTCCGGCTGTTGAACTAATTGTACCTGCGTGAATCTCCTGTTGGTATAAGGCGTACAATTCCTTCAATTCATCTGGAAGTTCAATATTTCCATCTTCAATTAAACGCCTCTGAGAGCTAATGATGTCTTCACAAAGTCTTCTCTGACGTTCAGCTCTTAGCAGTTGTAGATCCCGTCGACGAAGTTCAGCCTGACGTGCCAATCTTTCCGCTTGTAAAGAAACTTTATCGGCCTCTAGTTCATGTACTCGGCAGAGCAGAGCTGAAATTTATGGTGCAAGTTCTTAAAAAAAGATTTTAACTATAAAGATAGAAATTAAAATAATAACCATAAGTGGAATAGAAGATTTGAGTGAACCACCGTTGTTGATGGTCTACGTCTCGCAAGTTGTAATAAGACACAAGTTTATACCACATTTTTGGTAACATTCTTTACATCACAAATTCTATGTAAGTATGAAAAGTTTATAGCTTTACAAGATAAGCTAAGAAAACCAAATCCATTTTGCAAGATAATCTAAAGAAAACGAATCAGAGTACCTCAAAACCCGTCTATTTGTCCACTGTTCATTATTCCGAAACCAAGTGGTAACTAGAAAATCAGCATTATATTATTTTCATCTTGGAATTTTCTCTACTGATATTTCGACACACCTTAACGCGGACAGCATGTACCTATACAATTTCAAGATATCTTATTTCTAACATTTCCAAAAATACGTTAAATTAGAAAGTGACCCAATCGTTTGGCATCCCAGTGTTGAAACAGGTGAGTAACGCGTGATTCTGTTAGAGTAAACCGTTCGGAAATGAACGTGAGTTTGGTGTATTTCTGTTTTGAACTAAAGACGTAGGAAAAGGTCTTGGAGTCTATGCTGGAAACTTTTTAGCGATCCGGTATTGACGAGGATATTTTGGGACAGAAGTAGGTAAGGAATGTTAGCATCATCCAATCCCCGATAAAAGAGGATCAACTAGTGCCGCTTGGTGTAATTATGATGGGAGAGAAGGTTTTCGGGAGATATGCCGACAAAGACATGTTTGGTGTGGATTTCTGAAACACCAATCGTCTCACGGTACCGTGTATATGACTGACTGGCATCGAAGTTCCAAATGGCTATTAGTTCGAGAATTTGAAATTCTCTTTAGGACATCCAAAATAGAAGAATAGCCGACAGGCGAACAAGCGCAAATGTATCTGCCGCTAGAGGGTATAATACCAACAAAGAGTTAATCAGTAGCGTCATGCCACCGAAACAGAAGAGCACTGATCACAGAAAGGTTAGAGCACGTGGTCTTTCGCATATATCTGGAGGCAGATCGAAGAGTGGAGAAAACTTGAACTTACCAAGGCAAATAATAAAAGCAAGCTTGAAGTCTAGCGTAAGTAGAGTTGCTTACTCAACACATCCTTAGAGAAAGATTTACAAAAGAGCAAACTTACCTAAAAGTTCGCGTTCTTCATCACTGCTGATGCGTTCTGGCAGTTCCTATAGTCAAAAATAATTAAATTTAGAAATAGGCTTGACGTAAGCACATAATAATTGCTTACATCTTCCAATTGGACACCTTTTTGTCGACACATTTCCAATTCCTGTTCTGTTCTTTCACGAATTTCCTTGTATCTCCTTGACTCTTTTTCTATTGCAGCTAATTCACCCCATGCATTTTTTAAAGCTATTGAACCTTCAGATTCTCCATCTATAAAAGAATAATATTTTAAACCATATAGAGCATTTGAATGCTGCCTAACCATCTTCCACAGCAGTATCATACAATTTTCCCATTCGTCCTTGCCAGTGTGATATGATCATATGCTGCCTCTCAGCATCAAGCTCCAAGCCCAGTAAGTGGCTCTCGGCTTCCAACAGTTTGCGTCTCAATTTCATTTGTTGCTTGAATGTAAGCACAATTTGTTCCCTCAGATACCTTAACTCCGCTTTACGTTTCTCATCATCTACAGCGGTACGGGCTAGTGCAGCTCCACTACGCGGTCGCTCGGTTAGCATCTTTGATCTTAAACGAGTTACCTCTTCACGCAATTCAGATACAAGGCTTTGATAGTGTTTCATTGGGAAATCCTTTACCTCGTCTATGTAACCAGTGTTTTGCAAGCGAGTCGTTATATTGTTCGCTCGATCGGCGTAAACTAAAGTGTTTTTAGTTTCATCACGATGTTTCCCTTCCGGAGCTACATGTGCAATCATAACTGTCTTACATTTTCCACTTAGGGCTTCCTTCAACAACCGGGTGAGCTTAGAGTCGCGATAGTTCACATATCGAGCACCACCAGACAAGGCATTGATGCAATTTCCCAAAGCCAGAAGGCTCCGATTTATATGAGCCCCCTCCTGCAATCTTTTACCCCGATTCTTTGTTTTCTTAGCTCTCTCCGAGCCAGCCAAATCGGTAAGAAAGAGCCGACCCTGTTTTGTACCAAGTGGGGTTCTCATTTGAACAGTTATACTTAGAAGAGCATGACTCCTGGATGATGTTTGATTTGCGGCTGTTGGCTCCATAGTGCGGGCCTTGTTACCCTTCAACAGCAGTGTGATAACTTCTTGCCTGCTGGAAGCTGTAATCTCTGACAATCCCGCCACTGTGATGCGCTGCCCACGGTTATCCTCACGCAGCTCCAATGGTCCGCCGGGATTCAAAAGATCGCGAATCAACTCATTGTATATTTCCAAGTAGGAAATACAGACCTTAAATAATAAATTAATTGATTGAGTAATTTAAGTGTTTTCCTTAGACCCAGAAATTCTCTAATCGTTAAGGAACACATTAGTATTAATTATTAAAAGCCATTAGTCCTGTCTGTAACTTATGTATGTGAGAAAGGTGTTGTATGTCACCACGACCCTCATTTTGTTTAAGCTCTCAAGTTTACCCTCAATGAACAAGCACTACCAATACTCATAAAATATACACAAAACCACACGTCACTTGATATGGTTAAAAATTTACAATCCTGGTATCATTATCGCGGCCTTAATTATTACGTGCGTACATACGAGTACGTGTAGTGTACTTTTTGAAAAGGTTTGTTTTGTTCGCATTTGACTGTGTACCTATAATCTCCTGACGTGATAAGGTAAGAAAGGTAAACATTCACATATAATAAATTAAAGGAACTGATACCATTTGTTTTGAACTTTTCCCTACTACCAGTATCGACAGCTAAGATGAAGCCCTACAGAGATGAGAAAAAAATACTTAGTTGCTTGTAAAAATAAATGACAAGACTGAGTCGCACGAATTTTGTTCGTTCGTTCGTAAAATGTTCAGATTAAAAATTTAAACATAACGACGATAGCCGAACAAATTGAAATTCTCAAAAAGCAAAAGGTGTTAATCAATTTTGAAACTTTCATGACTAAAGTTCGTCATTTCCTCTTTTGCAAAATTATCTAATTACCAGCAAATGAGATGGCAAATGAGTACAAAACAAAGTTCAATAAAACAAACACACCTTTTATTGAATTGAATTGAATGAAAAACTGGAAAACAAACAAATTATGACATTTGGAGGTCGTTACACGTTCAATCACGTGAACAATGGCTTTGTTTGCAGTGTCATTCCTGACGTCTCTCATGGATTGCTTGATTACACATTTCAGCATTTGCTTCGAATGCACTTACATATATACAAGGATAGTTCATCTATGAGGGGAGTAACAACTGGTCAACCCAAGTTATACATCTAATATGTTACCGTGCTTGAGTCTGCAACGCCCTCTTGTTGTGTCAACTGTCGATCCAAATGAGTTGAAACACCTCGAAACGAATCATTTGAAATCATCTCATTTGGCTCTAGTAAAAACGCAGTAGCTTTCAGATGTAAAATTACGAGTATGTTTGAATACGTTTGCATCTGAGTAGTCGAACGAACATTGAGATATCAAAATTAAAAAAAAATCAGTTAAGCAATATCAGTAAAATAGTAAATTTTCATATAACCGCAAAAAAGAAAAAATTGTGCCATAATTTGAAATTTCAGCGGAAAACTAAGTAAAATCGTAAAGCAAACAAAAAAAAACTGTTTCCAAGAAATCGGAATTTTCAAAAAATGCGTTAAAAAGTTAGGAAACTTCTTTGACTACGAGTATATGTCCAAAATGAAAATGACATACCTAGATGTAAATTTTTAAGAATATCGTTTGAGCAATATTCGAGAAAGCCAAGTTCATAAGTCCGCTAATAAGTAATGTACCGTAATTCTAATTTTTTAGTGTACAATTGTGGCAATCTTATTGAATATATTTATGTTACACGCTCCGATTTAGAGAAATGAACTTGAATGATCTCTGGTTCCAGCAAGATGGCGTTACGCGTGATATAAGCCGTCCAACAATCGATCTTTTGCGCACTAAGTTCAAACATTTTAACGAAAACAATATTTGCCTATAGGAGCAACTAAGAAATATGTACATAGCAACTGACTTGTTTACTTTTCCCATAGGCCATATTCCACAACTATTATTATAAACCAAAAATACTTTAAGTACCTTAAAAGCACCGGCCTCTTCAGCCATTTCGAAATGTTCGAATATTTCATCTATAGCACGAACCATAAGACCGTTATCGGCGCTACTGCTATCGCCATCAATATTTCCATTGCTAGCTGTTCGTGGAGGATGATCAGGTGGAAGTGGAGTTCCGGAGATATTTGTACCCGGCCTTCTCTTATTTGGACCCAACATTGTATGAGTTTTTCCAGACCCAGTAGCACCATAAGCAAAAACAGCAGCATTCAAGCCATTTAGAACATCCTTCACAAGGGGAGCTGTAGTAGTTTTGTAAACAGTTTCCTGGAAAAGAAATGCGTAGTTAAATTATGTTTTGTTATGTTAAATAAAATGTTTGAACATTATTAAATCAACAATATAGATAAAGAACACTTCCAGTAATACTAGAAATTAATTTCGCAATTTATCGAATTTTATTTCCCAAAAAATTTAAGACAAAAGTTGTTTTCAGACTAAAGCATGACTTACATCCCTCAGTGGGGTTAATCGAGAAAAAAATTCAAATAAAATAAAAATGATTTTGCCAACATTGCATTTTATATAATCCTTTGCGTAAATTAACTTAAGCAAAATCTACAATGCAAAGGCTGACCTGTTTTTGACAGCGTTGATGTGCGCAATTTGGAAGGAGTTGCTGCAAAAATTGATATTGTCAATGGATTATATTTTTCCAAGTGAAGAATCGTAGGCCTTAATAAGTTCGTAGGCTTTAGTCCAAAACAGATGAGCAGAATTTGGCGTGGAGAGAAATTAGAATATACATACAGAATACAGGGGGCTAATTACCGTTCTTTTACGTTCACGGATACTGTAATTCGAGCTCAACATTTTTGCACTAACCTCACCACTGTACCGTATGTCTACTCGCCCTATTGCATAAAGCGATGCTGCATGCACCTCTTTTAAAACCGGCGCGCAAGAGACTGTATTTCGCTAATAAACGGCGATGACAACAATTGGTAAGGGTGCACTGGATTTGCACCAAATGGTCCATAGTTCGGAAGCCGAAGGGAGTAAAGTAGGGCAGAAGTTAAGTGAGATTTCAAATTCCCCCGCTAAAATAAGCATTGCTAAACAGCAGGTCGGGAAGGCTGACTATTTTTTTTTAGTAAGCTTTGCCTTGGTTGATAGTGGCATCATGGGCAGGAAGTCTAACCTGCGGCTGTTTCTCTCAAATGTTGAAGTAAATTAATTATTAATTAATTATTTCGTGTGTTGTCTCCTATAACCACAAACAAGCACGTATTTTGTATCCATTCATTCAGAATACCGTTTGTCTCGAAGTAGAACTTCATCCGTCCTTAGAAATTGCTCCATTTTTTCGCTTTGCTGCCAAAATGTTGCGGATTAAAATGAATGGTTCTATTTTCAGAAAAAGGTAGGTATTCAACATTTAAAAAAAAAAAAAAAAAAATATATATATACACGAAAGTTACAATCCATCCCTAACAACGTGGGCGTGGAGTTCTAACATCCTCTATTCAAATACAATGAAATGCGTATCTTTCTACTCAGAGTATACTACCGTGACTTTTAGGAGATTTTATCAGAAAAAATGATCTTATGACTTTTTCATCGTTCGTCGATTCTGATTAGATTTTGAAAATAAGGCTTATCCATCACCGTAAGTAGTTTTCGAAAAAGCAATATATATTTTTTTAAGAAAACGTCCCCCCAAAAAATAGGCGTTGTATTATAGAATGTGTGGGCAAATTGTAAAAAAATAAATCTCTATATATTTTGTTAAGAAGATTTTTTTCTGTTTCTAGTAATAATATTGAAAAAAGAATTTTTTTAAAAGTGGGTAAGTCTGTGGATGGATTTTACAATTTTGTGCATTATACTGTCTCAGGTTTTGAAAAGCTTATATACCAAATATTATCTTCCTAGCACAAAATTTAAGACCCATAACCTGGTGACATACGAACGGATGGACGAACATGGCTAAATAGACTTAACTTTTGATGCTAATCACAAATATATATGTATATGTACATATGTAGGTGCTTTTGGGGTCTATTGTTATTATTTCTCTATATTACAAACTATGAATCAAATGAATAACTCTAAGGGATATGGTATAATTAATAGATCATAATAATTATTATAGGATTCCATGTAATCGATCAGTGGCAAAGGGTTTTTATTGACGAGCAAAATTTTAGTAATTTGTTTAGCAATTTAATAGTTTTTTTAAATATTAGAAAATATTTTTTCGGTCAATAAAAAAAAAAAAAAAAAAAAAACCAAATTAGCAGAAAAGTAAGTGATTAGCAAGGAAAACGAAAGACATGTAACTTCAAAACATTTTTTCATGATTTACTGAAAAAGTAGAAGATTTGGAAGTAGATATTTTAATACATGATCTTTAAAAAAAAGTTTTTTCAGTCAAAATGAATAAAGTACTCGACTGAGTCGTACGTACTTGCACCTACGAGTGTATCCTATTAATTTGGAAATTTTGAAATCTAAGCGAAATCATTAATTTGTATTTTTTTTAAAAAAACTTATTTTGACAATTTTTCAAAACTTTTCAGATACTAATTTTCAATAAAATCGACTTATTTTTAGACGAGAAATAACAATTGACACAATTGAAAGACTAATTTTTTTTTGATTCTCTATTGTAAATGGTTTCTTTTCAAATTATAATACATGTTGTTTTGACACTGACAGCTCTTTGGCGCTCAAAAAATTGACAGGAATACAGTGTCATATATCCGCGGTATGTGCTGTGTTGCTGAAAAAGTGTGAATTTTGAAAAGAAATTTCGGTCGAAATAATGCACCAACCGTGTCTGCTGTACGCAAGTTTATGAAGAAAGTTCGTGAGATTGACATGCTAATTGATAACGCAAGTTATTCTCGTGTTCGTCCTGTACCCTCAGCCAAGAATATTGCTGTTGTTGCCGAAAGTGTGCTCCTAAACTCGCCACAGATCTCAGCTACTAAACATTAGCAGCACTAGCTTGAGGACAATTATGCATAAAGACCGCATAAAGAATTGAAGCAAAATGACCACCCGCTTCGCTTTCGCTTCTCTGTTTGGGCTACTCGATGGCGTCGAATTTTTTGGGATAAGGCGTATTTTCACCTCGGCGGCTATGTACAGAAAAAAAAAGAAAAACTGCCGTATATTAGGCTCGGAAAACCCACACGTAGTCGTAAAGAAGCGAATTCATCTTCAGCGATTGACTTTTTAGTGTGGTTTGTGGAATGGCGGCATTATTGGCCCAATTTAGAGTCGTTCCTTTTACGTCGCTCCGTTACGGTCAACGAAAAGCGCTGCAGAGGCATGATAACCAATTTTTGTTTGACCAGAAACTTAGGAAATGAACTTGGATGATCTCTGATTCCAGCAACATGGCGCTATGTGCCTGCCATACGAGCCATTCAATCTTTTGAGTACGAAGGTGAATAATCGTGTAATCAGCCGTTTCGTGTAATCAGCGTTTGACATTGCACTTTTTTTTGTAATGTGCCGTTAACAATCGATGTTATGCTAACAATCCAGAAACGATTTAGACACTTAAGCACAATATTGATCGAGATATTTGTAAAACCATCGAAAATATACTGCAAAATTGGGTTGACAGAAAGTGCTACTGTCAAGCCCGCCGCGGCAGCCATTTAAATGGAATTATTTTCCATAAATAATAGGAAAGTGTACTCTCTTCAATAAAGCAAACAACTTTGGAAAATATTAAATATTTTTTGTTTAAAGCAATTTTAAAAAACCATCAGATGGCCCTCTGTAAACCAAGACTCTTTAGTAAACCAAAATTAATTAAAATCTCGAGATCGAAGATTTTCACGAAACCAATACTTGTCCTTTTAGGTGCAAGTAAAAAGAAACAAAGCTGCAAAAAAAGGCAACGAAAAGAAACACACAGTTATTCAAAAAAAACTTTAGCGATTGTGAATTTCAGAAAATAGTAGTAAACAATTCGCGTGAATTTTACAAAACAGTGAAAACCGTTTTCGAAATCGTTGAGAGCATAATTCATTTAAAAAATTTGATATAGAGAAGAGAAAAGAATATTTTCAAAAATACAAAATTTCAAAACTCACCTGTGTATCATCCT
Source organism: Pocota personata (assembly GCA_963082735.1). Taxonomy (NCBI): domain Eukaryota; kingdom Metazoa; phylum Arthropoda; class Insecta; order Diptera; family Syrphidae; genus Pocota; species Pocota personata. The sequence goes on from OY720429.1 coordinate 273,902,853, forward strand.
CTCGAAAGACATGATCGTAAGCGTATTTTCTTGGTCGATTTTTACTACCATCATCGAATAACAAGGCTTTGTTCGATATCACCTCAATACATCTGTCGCTAGTTTCGATGGTGGGGCGCACACGCACTGCTACCTAAATACGATTTATAGCCGAAATGTAATTTTCCCGAACGCATTATAATCAAAATAAATCAAATTTACCACTAAGCGTTCTTCACTATGCGTCGCATTTGTACCGGGGGTATTTAATGATGAGCTGCCACTGCCACTTGACCAATTACCATTTCGGCTCATTTCTTCTAATTTTCTTACTAAAAATAAAATACTTCACATTACTTATTCTGAAGAATGTACACATTCGTGTACTCGTAACTAAAAGAATCCACAAGACACACAGTATGAGTGGTAGATACTCGAAGGTATTTCTTTATCTAAAAGCCTAAAGTGACAGTTTATTTTAACGAGTCTTTCATAGCCCATACAAGTTTAATGACAATGCATGATTGCTGGTTGGTGGTGCTATTCGCCGAACCATTGTGTTGTGGTCACAGCTACTCTAAACTACCATCGTACCGCCTCCCACTGGGGGCACCTCCTTTTATTGATATTTTTAGGTGCAATGAAGTTATTACCTCACTTGGGGTAGCCACCAGCCACCAGCCACCAGCCACCAACTAGCAGATAGCGCATTTTCTTAAAAATTCATCAATATCGCTTCTTTATAGTCTAGAATTGATGTGGTCTACTTTTGAGGGCGGGTTAATGAATGCTTCATGCGATTTGACTTTGTTTATTTAGATTAAAATCCATAAGTATACCCCATCCTTAATGTTGGTGGCCAGTGGCCGCCGCAGTGGAGAACAAAATTCCCACTTCTAGAATTTAATTGTCCATCGACATGAAAACGTTTGGAACCAATTTGCTAGTAGCACTATTTTTTATGGAAGCGAGAAACTTATTCGAAACCCGTAAATGTGGTTTCATTAGATGACACGTTCGGTGGAAGGCGGTGGCCGCATGCATTGAGCACCGTTTTTTTCTATCCTTATTGCCCAATTATTGATTTTCTTTATGTTAACATTAGAACAGCCTTCGACTATCGGAAAAAAAGGGAAAGAAATTGGGTCTAAGCGCTCGGAATTGGGTTGGGGAGGGGCAAAGCGCAAGGATTTTCCTATTTGTCATGCGAATGCTTTGCATATCTTGCAAGTATGGAAATTTTGCTTAAGGGGAATAAATACCAATATCGCATGAAATGTTTTTTTTGGAATTGGGTCAAACATTAAGGTCATGAGCACGAATCTTATGTGCACTGTCGTAATTCTTATTCTTCATTAAGATAAGACGAATAAGGTTCTGATTTGTATCATACAAATACCGTGCCATTCACATTCACTTAAGTTAATTGCACTTACGTTGAATTAAAAGTATAGAACTTCAACACTAGTCACATGGATGCACTTTAATTAAATTATTATGCAAATGCAAATATAAATACTTGTACAAGATCAGAATCGTTACTTTAAAATCAAAAAAAATTGCACTGTAATCCTTTTTAGGATGCCGAACGATTCACTGTGTGCTAACTATAACAAGCACGGCATTCGACTAAGTGTTCCTGAATATGGGGTCAGTTTTATATTCAAATGGATAAAAAGTTGGTGCCAGGACACTGGTGTGTCGATGTGGTCGTTGGTGTTGTGTGGTTTGATATGGAAATGTGATTAAATGTATATGTATCTACCTATATAACTACCTGCCAATGGGTATACAATGGCTAGTATAACGGTAGAAATATCGGAGGTTGGGTGGACAGCATGGGGTCTGCTCTGGGGGAAGGAGCTACCACACAGTTGGAAAAATTGCGCGTAGCATTGCATAAAGACGTTTTATACTACTGGGGTTGGTAGCGGATTGTGGTAGCTTGCCTTGCATGGCAGTCACTGAAAAGGGTTTTTTGTTTCTGCATTTTAAAACTTCGAGTAAAGTAGGGTTGCAGTACGACTGTATTGGTACCGACCAACTATTTTTTTCACAGGAAATTTTAAATTTGGACTTTTTGAAACTAAGTTAAAACTTGTAATGCCCTTTATTCTTCCTTATTCCTAAGAGCCACATTGTCACCTTACTTTACGTTAGGCCTGTTTCTGTACCTCAAATTTAGTGCAAAATTACACGAACTGTCAATACAGAAACAAACATTTTGTATCTACTCTTTTGTGTGTATTCCCATAGTCTCTCAAGGCGTTACAAGTGGCTTTGAGAATATAAATTAATAGCTTTTAACTTATTCATCGATTGATATAACTAGGAGAATGTGGGTGCAGTTATTAATTCAAATAATCCGTACGAAATGGTGCCATTGAATAAAACATTAATATTTCAATATCAACATGGTTGTAAAAGAAGTCAAAAAGGGTATAACGCATTTCTCCCAATCATAAAAGGTATAAAAATGTATACAGTGTACTGCTTCTTTGTTTCGTTCACTTCAATTTCAAGTACATACTCGTACTACTTGCATTATAAGACATAAAAAGAGGGAAAAGTAAGATTAAAAAATAAATAAAATAAAAGAATGTTGTGTTGGGCGCCATTTGTTTCACACTGTTACTGGGCACATTCATGAACGATAAGAATGTGAGAAAAATTTTAATATATTTCAAAACAAATCGATTGGGGAAGGAAATCGAAAATTGTATAAACACTTCGTTTTCAGGGTTCCTTACATAGATTACGGTAACGATATTGCTCTTGTCCGTCTGTCTCAGTTCTATTTGTGTGTTGGGGACATATTTTAAGCAGAAGGTCATATTAAATTTATGAACTTATATCGGTTATAACCAGTAACCTGTGTTACCGAAAATTGCCCACTACAGAAAGAGACATTACGTCTCGGGTAAGGAATGATGGCTTGTTGACGACTTTTAGCTACTGCACCCGGACAATGTAAAGACGCTCCTCGACTCGGGAGTCGAATCACCTAACAATTTCAGAATCCTCCAACTGGAAAATTCATGCGATTGACTGGACATTTGGGGGTAAATGAGAAAAGATGGTTAGAAGAGGGCGAGTACCAGTCCCCAACGCGTAACACTTTACTAATCTATTCCGGAAGACTATCCAGAAGACCGCTGCTAGCACCAACAGCACACAAGGGCCTAATTTCCTGGCAGCCTTATGGTGATAGGATTGCGACGGCCAGATTTCGGACTAGAGTACGACGCGTCACCATGATAAGGTGCAACCGTTGGCTCGTCTGAGAACATGAAGGGGAGTCTCTACAACCAACTAAGCGCCGTCTTCAACGCAACACCAAATAGAGGCATTGTCTAAGTGATGGGGGATTTGAATGCCAATGTAGGCAACGACAACGAAGGGCTCAAACATATTATCACGAAGCATGGACTAGGCAACCACAATGATAACTGCGAAAGGTTTGTGGATTTCTGCAATACCAATCGTGGTGTGATAGGTGGCTCTATGTTTGACCACAAGACCTGCCCCAAAATCAGCTGGGTTTCCAACGACAGGCGAGCAAACCTTCAATCAAATTGACGTCCAATACGGGCGAAGAGTAGATGTGAGGACGAGATAACCATCTTATAATATCATAGCTACTCTTCAACTACACACTGTTGAAGTTCGAAGATCCCATGACATCACAAGAACGGCTAAGTGTTTCCTCAGTGCGCCAACAATTAAAGGACCACCTTTAGCAAGGTGTGGAAGCAATCAGCAGCTCACTTCTCGAAACCACGGCAGTTCATTGGTGTGCTGTGAGAAATGTTTTTGCATCTTGTGCTGAAATAATTATTGGTCGATGGCAGGGAAGGCATAGAGCGTGACTTTCCGAGGATACATATCGACGAACGAAAACAGCTGTTTGCATTGCAGGAGCGAGCTAAAGTACCTATATCGCATGAAGATTAGAGAAGTTCAGCGTAGCGTGCGACGTCTACAGAATTACCAAAGACCTGTCAGGTGGTTGCTCAAGGATAAAGCAGGCTATAGCAGAAAGCCTACAGAGATAACTTAAAGTTTATCTATTTCAAAGAAGAACTTTCTCTTAATTTAGACATTAAAGTGAAAATGCATCCCGAACGCTTGTTAAGAATATACGAGTATGTTGATATTTATTTAAAATTTTTGAAATGCATTTAGAGCTTTACAGATTGCAATTACTACATAGTACATACACACTTATTTCAAAGCTGTTGCGAAATTATGCATCCATTGTTTTTTCTTACATCTGTTTTTTTTTTAAATACGGTCTTCAAATTCATGAGCATTATATATACATACACCTCACTGATTGCACACTTTTTATTAATACTGCTAGTGGGAATGCAGTTCTGTATGCCTCTATGACTATCCCAGAGACTGCTTCTGAAAACTTCAGTACATACAATTTGTGTCAAACGAATACGAAATTTTTGTTCAAACAATATTTTTAGCCCACTTTTAAATTTCCTTTAAGTGTGATTGAACAATTTTAGTTACCATTTGGTAATATTTAACCAACTGCTGCTTAGATACTTTTTACAAAATTCTTACTCCAAACGGAGATATAAATAGCTACTGCATTGCAAGATTAATTTCATTTATCATTAAGTTTAAAGTGACTGAACAAAATGGATAGTCGTGCATTATTAGGTTTATCCCTTTTGGTATTACTTATAAGCATTAATTTAACCGCAACAAAGGCAGACAATGACGAGAGGGATGAGAGAGGATTCCTTCTTGACACATTTACCAATGGAGGGAAATTTCTTGGATTCTTTCAAAACCACACTACCGCTAATTTTTGGAAGAGCCCATCCTTGCTAACTTCATTTTTTAATAACACCAGTTCGAACCTATTATCAACGAAGAAGTTTGCTCTGTTAACAACATTGGCAAATGCAACTGCTGATCTAATTACCGCAAAAAACAATTTCACTGATTTTAAGATATTAAAAAAATTCGCTCATCTAACTAACTCGACGACGCTTGGTCTAAAGTCGATATTTAATACATCTACAACATTTTTTAATGACTTGCTAACTGCTAAGGAGGCATTTAGAAATAGTACATTGATAGCAAAACTGCAATTTGCGAATGCATCTGCGATTGCTTTTCATACAGCTTTAGAGGCAAAGGCAAATCAGACGGCTACATCAAATTCTACCTCGTTCATTACTCTTTTTGCTGATAAGTTTAGTAAAAAGAATTTGTCATCACTTTTTGATTTATCCAACCAGACAGCTGTAGAAAGTGATGGCTTTTTTGGAAAATTCAATAAAACTTTTCTGAACGACAATGAAGTCGATTATCCAGATTCAAATGACTATCAGGTTGAATATCAATTTGAATACGTTTGATGTGATTCATCAGTCAAGAGAAGTTTTGAGTGATATCTTTAGTTTTGTACTGTATATACGAGTATATATATTTTTTTAATATGTAATGAAAATGAAATAATATAAAATAGATTTTGTATTTTTACTATATTTTGAGCTTAAATTAGAGCGACGATTTACTGCAGTTTTTGAATTTTTTCGCATACAACGAATTTGGTGCTCACAACTGGAAGATAGCTGGTTCAACTGGAATGTTTCGCTACTGTTAAAGATTGAAGTAGGGAAATTGACAGGTTCTATCTTTTTTCAGTTGACTAAATTTTTTGCTTTGAGTTGACTGGAAAACAAAGTGTCCGTCCAATACTGTGGTCAAAATCCCGGCTGGGAAACGGTTTTATAAAAAAAAAAGTACGAATATCTAACATTTTTGTTCAAATTTGATAATTGAGTTATGGTGGACATGTGCTAACAGTTTTTTGGCGAAAATGACGTATAACGGTACTTTTACTCATTGTCTGGTTTTAGAAAATTTGCTATTTATCTGTTATAACTCAATCGATTTATTTAATATCAATATCTAAAGATTGTGTGCATCTACTCCGACTAATTGCTGCCATCATTCCATTAGAAATCACTCAGCACTACGATTGGGTACACCTGATTTACAGAGGTTTCAGTCAATAACTCATCAGAAATTTGACTTGTGTTTTTGAATAAATGTGTTATAAAAGTTGTATTATATCAACAACCAAATTGATTTCAGAAATTCTTTGAGAAAAAATATTTAAATTTAAAATAGAAGGCCCGAATCCATCATTTTAAAATGCTTTTGTGTACTTCATGTATCGAACCTGGTAATACTCATAGTTCTTGACCTCTTATGTTACAATCCCTACGATGGGTGACAGGAAATGGTCCCAAAAAAAGTACCAATTGCCTATATTCATCAATTGTGATCCACTTCAAAGTTTCTTCTTGATCTGTCGAAGGTGTTTACTACCAGAAGATATATATTTTGATATTGGTGAGCACTATTTTCTGCTGTTATAGCCAGAGGTTTTGACTATGACTATTTTTTATATAATGTATAATAAAGCAATATAAGTATTATAAAGCAATACCTACATATATGTACATATGTATGCTGTAAAACTCTGCCTAAAACTCAATGTTCTTAGAATGAAGGGCCTGTCTAAAAGGTACCATTTAGCTCTTACGTTTCATTTAATCAGTGTAATTGCAAGTGTCGGCGGGAAACTTTTATCTATAAATTTCCTGTCCACGGTATCGCAGGTCTCAGGAGAGTGCATTTGTAAACGCAATTTCAAAGTTTTTTTTTTTATTAAAGACAATATAAATCGATAACATACAAGCACATACATACATATGCATGTATATTCAAATATGAACACAGAATAACTTGAAAGTCCTTGCAATATTTTAGCATTATCATGATCCGACAGCAGCGTTTCGGTACGAGAATCATAGGCACTCTGGGGCAAACAGTGGTGCACGATATTACATATTTGTATCTTAATTGATTGTATATGGAGAAGATTCATTCCAGGAGAAAGGGACTACATAGAAAATAGTAAAAATTCGTGCAACTTCATATAATTTTTGAGATTTTGGTACAGATACAGGTATATCTTCCTGAAAAATAGCTGTGATTAAATATTTTCGAAGAGACGCAGTAAAATAGATGGAACACTAAGAAAGTGTAGTGAAACACTACGATAGTAGTGAAAATGAAAACGCTGGTTCTAATGCGGTTGATGCAACAGATACTTCAAAATCTCTCCATTATGTCCGTCATCTTTCTCTCCGTCAGTTTTGTGTGTGTGTACGAATTTTTTCCAAACTTCATACCCGCGGTCGTTAGGGTCATAATTTGACGAAAAACGGAATTTTCAGTTAATTTAAAAATTAGCGGTAGGTATATTTTACTACGGCCCAAGTTTGAAAAAAACGGCTTCAACGATTTTGCTTAAATTTCATATTCGAGTTATTTTCTACCACAACTTTGGAAAAAATTAGGATAACGGTATTGTATAAATAATACCTGGATATAACTCAGACGTATTCGTACAGTAAGGATATGTAAATAGTGCGTGACATACATATGTAAGCACTTGGCTTACCAAATTTTGGAGTAAATTAAAAGAAAGTTTTTCGCATATTACCGGATTTTTTTAAAAAAAAAAAGAAGAAATGTCCGAATGTTTTTGTTTAAATAACACTTTTTCAATCAGCAAGTAAATTTTGCAAGTTCTGCCATCTTTGAAAAAAATTTTAAAAGACTGTTTAGAGAGGTTTGCATACCAAAGGGTATAAAAATGCCCCGCGAAGTCACACAAAATGATGTACACATGTATGTATACTCTACGCGATGCAGTTGCAAACTATGCTTACATATATGTATATCGAACTTTACTGCGTCAATTAGAGAAGTTGTAATTGATGGCTTTGATATTTAGTGTCCCATTTGAGAGGTGCGACCAGTGTTGCTAGGTCCTCGTGACTTTTCCCACGATCAATGGCGATTTTCCCATTTTTTACAATTTCATATAACCAAAAATTCCACAATTTTCCTCCCATAAGGTAATGTTTGGAAAAGCAGCTACTAATTTGAACGTGCTTATTATACAGGATTTAAAAGAAGTTGTTTGGTGACGTGGAATATCCTTGATTATAGGCATTCGGACCTAACTTGCGTATTTTAAATTGGAAACAATAATACTTTAAAAAAGTAATCATCTTCTGAAGAGAAATAATTATTTTTTCCAAAACTTTATCGATTCGTAGAGATATATGATGAACACAGTTTGAAAGTTGAACTTGCCAGTTTTTTTTTCCATATTACCTATTTCGTTTTACACGTACATATTTTAAAAGGGTCAACATCTTTGCTTGTAGCAGTTATCTCATCTATTATCATCAAAATCAGAAAATTCGAAAGTGGATATTCATGTTTCTTTCCTGTGGTCTTGGGTTATAAATAAAATTATAAGGAATGGAAGGATACATTGTTCGGTGACCTTCAGCTTCCTGGAATATCTTTGATTTTATGAAGGTGAACTGAATCTATCATTCCTAAACTTTTTCTTTGGTTAGGTTTTCGAGAAAATGCATAACAACATTATCCTTTTTCCACATAAATAATTCAATTCATTTAAGGATTTCTAAGGTCCCCACGCAACTTATCCTTCCATTTCTTACAGCTCTGTAAATGTTTTTCTGCAAGATAAAGCGATTTCTCAGAAAAATAAGCTTAACTTTTTAAAAATCTTTTAAATATGTATTTTTGAAATTGTTAAGTCTTTGACTTCAATGCCGCTACTCAGACCACATAAAGTTGAATCAAAATATGTCGAATGATGAAAAAATGTTGTTTAACTTATTTTTTTTTTTTAATTGACAAAATTACCACCATTTTGTACGAGAGAATATGTTTTTTCCCTTTTTCTATACGAACATGAAGTTCCCACGAATTGGGAAAAGTCCCACGATATAGAACACTGGGTTCGACCCGATTGCAGAGGTTCTACGGAAGTATAACATACAAAAAAGTTACAATCGCATCTTCTAATACATCCTTAATAAAGTGGACATGGCGTTGTCAAGTTTTTGATTCAAATGCACATACGTCATTCTACTCAGAGAGTATTTTCGACATTCTTAAAGATTCCAATGAAATTTGTTTGCGGTTTTAACTTTTCAACTATGCCATTATGTATGGAATACAATATCCGTTAAATGGACACCACGGATATTTTTGTAAATTTGTGAGGTAATTTTCGATTACTTTTCGGAACATTTCTGGCTGTATTGCGGCCGTAACTTCAAGGATGCTGGTTTTTTAGTGCTACAAAGTTTGGGAATTGTCTGCATAGATCTTTAGTAAAGCCCCATAATCCAATAGGGTCAGATCACACGGTCTTGGGGGTCAATTGATGTCGCTAAATCTCAAATTTAAACGGGCGGGAGGTTTTTCGTGCAATAGAGTCAAATTTGCGTGGTACGTACGTAGCCCTGTCCTGTTGGAACCACATGTCGCTTACATCAATGTCTTCAATATCAGGTCAAACAAAGTTGGTTATCATTTGGCCGTAGTACAGAGAATTGCCGTAACAGTGGCGCCTTCGTCGTTTTCAAAAAAATAGGATCCGATCACGCCGTCGGTCCACAGCGCGCATCAAACTGTCACTCACGATGGGTGCAATGGCCTTCTCAGGATTCTTATTTGGATTCTCAGAACCCCAAATTCTGCAATTTTGTTTATTTACTTAGCCACCGAGCGAGAAATGGATAAAATCGCTGAAGAAGATTTTGTTCGAAAAATCGGCGTTAACTTGTTGATATTCCAGCACTCAATGGGCGTATGTTCTGCGGATTCTATGCGTTGAGTGGTGGTTAAACGATCTATAGTCAAAATGGTAAAGCAAGAACTGACTATCTTTCACTATGGATGACAGATGCCATATAGAGGGGATGCAAAATCCCAACCTAGATATGAATACTCCTATAATTTCTCGTTTCTAGTTAAATTTTAGAAAAGTGGTCGGATTTCTCTTGTATTTCTTCGGATTAATGCTTATGTATAAAATTTATCCCTTCCAGCTCAAAATGTAAGGCTAGAAAACTGGTGACGTACGGACGGACAGGCGAACATGGCTACATCGATATATGTAACTACTGATAACAAATATACCTGCATACACATATATGTACTTTTGTGGAACTATTGTTATTGTGTATCAAAGTTATTATACCCTTTGTGGTGGGGTATAAGAATAAACAAATTGACTGTGAGATGTTTCTTCAATTTTATTGGTTTATTACCTTCAGAAGGTTTTTCTCTTCAGAAAACAAATTACCTAATGAGAAAAGATCCAACAAGAAACATTCTGGCCAGTCCCTTAACTATAGGGTAAGTAAACTATTGTCCAAGTCTGGTTAAATTTTTGCCAATATCTCATCAGAAAATACTATTTTTCTCTTTAGGTCTCTCTTACAAATGTATGCATTTTCTCTTCTAGCACGTGTGTGCCCACCCAACTCTGCTCGTTCATTTTATGTTTACAAACAGAGTATCTATTTACTTTCTCCTCGTTTGCGTTTTCTTGTATTCCGTGAGATAACAAGTGTGTCTTCTCAACTGTCAGGCTGTTCTCTTAAAGAAGGCATTGTACTGGAGGAAAAAATAATCAATAGTTGTTTTCTTTATCTAAACAATATCTAAGGTCATAAAATGCCATGCATTTTTATTCTGGAGTGAGGAGCTCCTTCAACGGTTCATGTAGATTGTGTACTATTTCAGTCACACCGATGAGTTTGACAAAAGAAGAAAGAGAACCGTGACGACTCTTCCAAAGTATCTCGAACGTCAAACTTCAGATTTAGTGAGAAAAATATAATAATTGAGTTGCGTATCTCGATTTTCACAACTTTTCATTCGATTCCATAAAATTAAAGTAATATTCTTGTAAAGTGCGTTATGATTTCTATCCAGATATGCAAATACTTTTAAAATGTTTAAAAGTAAACTTTGTTGGAAGAATTGTGTAGACGGTAAGTTGTGAAAATTTTACGGATACGGGTAGTGTACATTTCCCAGTAAGAAAAAAAAAGTGCATGTGGAATTCTAATAAGCGCGACTCCCACATGAGTTTTATTTTAAAATAAGAATTATTTCAGTGAAATTAGTAAAACAGATGGCATCTGTTCATATTTGTTGTGTTGTCAAAGCAACAAAGTCATAATTTTGAAATGTTTTTTCTGTGTTGCAATTGCAACTTGTAGGATTGAAAAAAATTTACTTGGTGTTGTTGTTATTTCCAAACGAATTTGTGCTCAAGTGTAGGGCATTGTCTTTGATGTTTAGTAGTTGGAAACGAGGGAGGGAAATTTGCTTATGTTCGAATACAGATCTTTTGATTTCATTTCAGTTTGTGTATGAGTTTTACATTAATAAATATAAATATAAAAATATGAAACTATGTCAGGTAGGTAAATATAAAGTAAATACATAAAAAGAAAATAATTTTTATGGCAACTATGTATTTGTGTAAAGATCTATATCTAGATCAGTGAAGCGGATATCCGATTGCCTTAATAAGGGAAGCTTGCACCCATTTTGTGAGTAACCACTCAAAATACTTAACTGATTAATTGTAGTGTAATTAAGACGTGCTATTATTTTTCTTACGTATTTTCAAAATTGATGTGCCAGTGTTTATTTGCTGGAGTGTAGTGTCGGCTCATAACATATGGTATTGGGGGTTTACATTTTACAAGAAAAGGTGAAAAAAAAGAAAGGTGAATTGTAGCTCTAATCAACTTCTTTAGAGTTGAAAAGTGACAGAGACAGAGACATAAGCAAGTAAAGTGCACGACTGGGTCGCACCTATAGTTGCGAACACAAAAATAACAGTATTAAGAAAATTAGACAAAAACATATATTTATTTAATCACTCAATTTTTTATAAATTCATATTACTCAGTAGTTAGAGTTGTTTGTTGTTTTAGGATAAATAGTACGAAAACATGACATTACTATACAAAAAAGTAAAAAAAATAAATATATAACGCAAAAGTAGTAAAAAAGTATTAAACATACAAATAGCAGTGGATGATAAGGATTTTAATTTTTACATTTTATACATGCAAAGTGGAGGTGAGAATTAATAAAACCTTCAAATAATAGCACAATACATATTAATATTTTGTGAAACTACCAGAATTTTTAATTACGGCTTCACATCGTCGCGGCATCGAATCGACCAACCGCTGTCAGCGTTCTTTGGGTATTGAGTACCACGCATTTCTTACGACTTCTCAAAGCTGTAAGTTGTTGGTCGGTTTTGCGTTATGCACAGCCTTCTTTACATCCACCCACAGATTTTCAATTGGGTTCAGGTCAGGAGAATGTGCTAGGCAGTCCATGCCCTGAATCCTATTAGCCCGAAACCATTCTTTGGCTTTTCGACTCATATGCTTCGGGTCATTGTCTTGCTGGAAGACTCATTTCAGTGGCATTTCTTCGACGCTGTAAGGCAACACAATGTTTTCCAAAATATCAACATAAACATGCTGGTCCATAATGCCACCAATATTGTGGATCGGACCAACGCCACAGTAGGAGAAACATGATTTTCGAACCACCGTGCTTAACCGTTTTTTTTTTTTTTTTTGTATATTTCGGCAGTTGTTCTGTATTCGGCTGGCTTCTTACATATTGACGAGAACCAACGCCTCCATACAGAACAACTTTGGAGACATCTGTCCACAAAATATTCCGCCATTTGCTATCAGGCCAACTGACAAAGTTTTTGGCAAATTCGGACTACGAGCAGCCAAATTTGCTTCCAGTAGTCTCTTTTCTTATCTGGACAGCCGATTTTGATGGTTCCATGTTAGACATCCGAACTATTTTTCGATCACCTGAATGGATGTTTTTCTTTACAAACCCCTGTTTTCTGGTTTTTTGCCATATTCGATAGCGTTGGATACCATTTTCGCAGAACACAATAAGAGTTCTTGAATTTCTGCTTATGATTTCCTTTCCTCCTTCAGTTTTAAGATCAAATTTCGTTGTTCATCGGTACAGTGCTTGGACCGACCCACTTATTTATACAGAACTGCTATTTTTATGTTCGCTGACAATTTTACGTTGACCAACAAAATGTACCGTAATTTTTCTAAGAGAAGGTAAATACATATATCCTACTCTTTTTCTCTAATTTGATCCATTAAGCAAATGGGTGAGTTCAGCATTTCAAACGAAACGTGTTTACAATTTTTGTACCTAGGTACTGCTATTTTTATGTTCACAGCTGTACATACACTACCGGTCATTTGATTTCCTTCATTTAAAAATCCGTCCTAAATCATAATCCAGCTGTAATATTTCTTCGGGTCTGTTTCTAGAACTTCTATTTTCACTTTTTCTCTGCTACCTGATGACAAACTTGAAAAAAATTTGATGAAGTGATGAAAGGAAATCACAATTTTCGGTTGTCTGCCTACTTTAACTTGATTACCCTCATCCGTACAAATGAAAGAAAAAAACGAATGTTTTTAATATTTATAATATTTTTTTTTTTATTGTTAATATTTTGTAGATCCTTAGTTATTGCGCACTTAAAAAAGTCTTATTTTCTAAGGATCGATATCAATTTTTAAAACAATTTAGTGGAATTTTCTCAAAAGCCTCTTCAATGGCTTTAATAAGACCTTTCGTGACAGCCATCCCCAAACATTTTCAATTAAATTTAGGTCGTGATGTAGAGGTGGCCAATCCAAAACATCTACATTGTTGCTTGTAAACCACCGTTTTGCACGTGCTTCAAAAAGCTCGATGCAATCCAATGAGTTCTGCCGACCTTGTAAGACAGCCATTTCCATTGCTCCTTGAAATCCAACAGCAATGTGACTCCGATTTCCTTATAATATTCATCACAGCAAAGCCGCTCGGTTTGGAGTTCATACGAGTAAAAAACTCATTTGTAACGGATTCATGCCCGTTTTCTAATATAAAATTTAAAGTTGAGTTTAGTTAAACTCACAAGCAAGTGCATAAACCGCTGCCGTTTTACTTCAACGAGGGTTTAACTAAACTAAGGTTTAGCGTTTATGTTCTAATCTGTTTTTTTGATACTGTGCATGTACGTATGTACATATTTGAAGTCACTATTTATTGCATATAGTATCGTTAGTGTTAATTCGTAATATGCAATTTCGGTTATTGGTAATGCTTCATTACTCAATTGAAGCGTAAAACAAAATTTTATAAAAATTCCAGTTAATTCAGGCGTTAGGGATTTGAATTCGGAAATAATTTTCATAAAGCAATGGCGTTAATCATTTTATTATCATGTAAGTTCGCAAAGAACATTATCAATTTGTTCCTCTCCTGGGGTTTGCTATCGGTGTCATATTAAAAAATAGACTCCGAAGGTTTCTCGCGAATATCCACCACTCCTCTATATTTTTTTTTTTAATAAGAGTTTCAATCTCCCAAAGTATGATTGACATGCAGAATAATGAGAGTGATAAGATTGATTGACATGTGGAATCTATGTAAGAAGAGAAAATAAAAATCTTTGTATGAAAAACGTGAGTTTAAAGAGTCATCCGTGGTCGTGGCCAAAATTAAAGGTAAGAGAATTACAAGCAATTTTGTTTTCATATATAGTAGCTTGACAAGTATCAACTTCTTCAGCTACTTTTTCTCCACTACACCCGATATTCCGATTACAAGTCCTGGTGAAAAGTTGCATATAATCTCCCATTTAAAAATGCCGCTATAGATTTGATCGTCAAGTAGACGACTTATTTGTCGTGTTCACATTTCCACCAAAAGCAAATTTGAGGCTTTGGCCTGTGTACCCTAGAGGTACAACTGCCTCTTCTTTCCCTTCATATGCAACCTAAATGTTTGGGCTGATTTTCAAAACGATTCGTACTAATCTCTTGATTGGCTGTGGGACTATTGGAAAGGTAATAAGGACGATAAACGTTATTTTGTCCATTCATCACATTTTTACAAGTTTTGTAACACACCTCAGCATCAAAGTAGATTTCTTCGGTCAGCAGTTTCTAGTGCAGTGAAGCTGAAACAAAAGGGTTACCACTCCTGGGTGACTGCAACTCGGCTAAGTCCGCAAAAATCCCAGCAATACGAGGGCAAGGTGAAAAGTTCTCGGCCTGACGCAGAGATGGCGTTCCAATCAGCAAAAATTTATATTTCCTGCCTGGGTGCACTTCTCATTAGTTCGTATGACAAGTTTCAACTTGTTCTCTCAAGTAGACGTCTTGCGTGTTTTTCGTTAAAATGGATAAACTTGAATATCGTGCGGTGACAAAATTCTTCGTTTTGGATGGGTTAACCCCTAAGGAAATTCATCCAAAGTTGACAAAAGTTTACGGGGACTCTGCTCCTTCCATGTCAATCGTTAAAAAGTGGGCAGCTGAATTTAACCGTGGTCGCACGTCCCTCGAAGATGACCCACGTGAAGGACGGCCAAAAACCGCAACCACACCCGAAATTATCGAAAAAGTACATGATATCGTGTTGGACGATAGGCGAGTGAAGGTGAGTGAGATAGCTGAGGCTGTGTGTATATCGGAAGAGAGATGCATATTTTCACAGCCTTCCAGACTCTCACTTCCGAGAAGGAATACTGATGTTGGAGAAACGCTGGACCAAGTGTGTTGAAGTCAAGGGAGATTATGTAGAAAAATAAAATCATTTTTTAACTGAAAATCGCAGTCTTTTATTGTCAGGCCGAGAACTTTTCATCTTGCCCTCGTATGTAATTGTTTAGTAGTTAAGGCAAACAGGCTGAAATTCGTAAATTCAACAATTTCAGAGAGGCAAATATATTTTCTGGGTCACTGGATCTCGATCCGAATTCGAAGTCAGAATTTAAAAATGGCCGACCAAATAACCCGATGGCTAAGTAACTCAACGACTACTAACCCCTGAAAAATGATTTAGTGTTTCCTAGGGAAAAAAATACGTATGTACCACTTCATCATAGAATCGAAATCAAATATGAATTGAAATGAGCACAGCCAGTGATTGCCCGGAAATAACTTAAATACTGCCGTGAGTGAAGCGATCCACGCGCCCCATAATTTTAGTCCATTTCGCTCCATTATGTTATCATAACGGTAACATAAATTTCTAAGGAAATGCAGCTCAAATCGGTGGTGTGCAGTGTTGCCAGATGATTTTGGCCTAAAATTGTATTTTTCAAGTTTAAAAATTGTAAAATACGACTTTTACAACAATTCAATTAAAACAGAGTAAACATTTTCGCTGAAAATATATAAATTTGAACAAATATTTTGATGCAATTTTTGTTTTGCAATTTTACTAGTTTCGCTTATTATTAATGTAATAAATGGGCGTGTACGAATTGTTAGCTAGCTAATGCACTGTCCTCTAATTATCCGAATGTTTAAACCATCTGCAAACATCCGAAAGCGGTCACATATTATGCAGTGGACCGGTTCAGTTGTTCAGTTCAATGAACAGGTCTAGCAATCATTTTAATTATCCACTTTGTGCTGACCATTTTTCTTAATTTCATATTAAAAATGACATTTAATATGGCCGATGGAAAATGCTTACCGCCACCTCTTCAATGGTTTACACTTCCTTTCGCTTTAAAATTCATGAAGCGGTGCAAATAAGCGACTAATAGAAAATAGTGTTCAGTGAGCAATCGCTTATATCGCTGTGCCAACTGAACCGGCTCAATGTCTGTAATAAACCAGTCGACTCCCTCGTCGCTTTCGATAGCCTATATTGCGGTGGTTATTTCATGTATTGTTAATGTATTTCATGCTGAAACATAAGAGCACTCAGACTCGGATGTTCAGTTAAGGCTGAAACCCTTTTTTGGTGTAGTGGTTGGAGAAACTTAGATTTTTGTTCCCCACTCAGGCTCAAACCTGCACAGTTCGGGTCACAAGCAAACACACTATCTACTACAAGTGGCCATCCTGCCTACTAGACCTTCTGTACATAACCGATTGATTATTTTTGACGGATTGAGATTAACAGGCAAAAATATGTTCGACAACATTTTCTACAAATGATTACTATTGGCACTCGATCGAACGTTAAAGATTTCAAAATCAAAAAAAAAAACATGAAACACTTCAATGTAAAGGAAAAAACGATAAACTCAAATTTCCTGTATCCTTGATTAATAAAAGGTATACATATGTATATCTCAAGAAGCTCAGATGGGATAGAGGAAAAAAGGAAGATAAAATTAATATGAATTAAAAAAAAATAAGTTAGTCATTTGGAAAATCGTGATATTTGGCACATTGTTAAAGCTTAAAAATTGTGCAAATACGATAAATCGTACAATGTGGCAATATGGCACTATGCAATCATTTTCGCCTAGTACCTATGTACTTCATGCAGATTATTGAATTGCTTACTCATTCGCTAAACACGCCTGATAAATGACTTAATATAGTAGAGGAACAATTTTTGAAATAAGATCAGTAATTTAAAAGCCTTTCACAAACAGACACACAGATACCGCACTTTATAAATTTTAAATTTCTGCAAACTGGTGATTGTAAATCTATAGCTACAAACATAATATCATCTATGAAGGTACTCGTAATAATTACTCAATTCTAAAAAATAAAAACACAATCACGGAAATCTGTCAATAGGTTTTGGAAAATATGTTGTATAAATTAATATTTTTAATTTTTGTTTTCGCTTTCGGAATTATAGCAGCTGACGTGATTCCACACTTTTGGCTGATACAATTTTATTGAGTACGTGCAATGCAGTCTTTGTTAATTAAGTTCTTTATTTTATTGCACCTATATATAACTCTTATTATAATGATGTCATTTATTGCTTCAATATTATTGTCTTCTAACAAAATCATGACAAATTCACTGGTTGTTTCTATAAAAAAAAAGAAGTGAATTAACGTAATAAAGAATACGGCCCAAAGGTTATTCTCATGTGGAACCTAATTAATATTTAATGTTTTTTTCCCCACTTTTTACTTTGTGCCTGAAAGTAATTAAAAGAAGGAGTATTCGTTAGTTTGATTCAACTTAAGTATGTGTGCGTAAAAATGCTATATGGTTGCAATGTAAAAAAATATATAACTCTAATAAATGTATGTACTTCTAGCAATATTGATGGGCGCATTAGTTTATAAGTGGATTCCTATGATTTATTAAAGTAATATTCGTACATTGAACTTACAGAAAGTCAAAGGAAATTTTTATTTATCTGGTTCTCGTTTTTATTACATTAATTATTTTTGACGCCTTGGATTGATATAACTTGTATTAAGCAATTTAAAGAGTGTGTACTCACCGTTAATAATCATAAGGTTAATACGTATTTATTAAACACCGTTATTAAATTTATAGGGGTTCCTACTAAGTACTTTTCATTGTTTGTGCATGACATTTGACTTTAGAATGAGAACAAGTAGTTAAATTTAACAACAATTCATTTACGAGTTAATTACTCTAAATCATTTAATAGACAGGTTGTTAAATTTTGCAAAATAAAAAAAATACAGATTTTTCCGAATGTCGAGTTAATCTTGCAGAATGTCGACTTAAGTTTGGAGGAGGTTCAAATATTGTGCCACGTAATTTATGAATGATACCTTTAGAAAAAAAGGTGGCACAGTAGTCGCCAAATTCATGGATTAGCTCTATTACTTAAGAAGATTAGACATAGAATTGACGTCTCTCTATCTAACTTGAAGATGAGATGAATCCAGCATGTTGTTAAAACTGCAGGTACCAAAACCAAAGCTGATTTTGTAAAGAGTTTCTAATTCTTATTATGTTCAGTTTTGAAGCTGTGGTGGGTAGCCTGTAGGAACACTTTTATTATTCCATTCAATTGCAAAAATTAAGTCAACCATCATACAATATTTCCACGAAACACAGTTTCCAGCCGGGAACAGTGAACAATTAGACTGTTGTCAACGACCGAATTCGATTAGGGTGAACAAAGTGAACAGACGAAATGTTGAAAAGACATGTAATCTTAGAAACAACATTAAGAAAAAGTGAGCTTTACGTTGGGCGCCAATTGTTAAATAATCAAAAGAAATCGCCCCTCGCGAGTGAGATTTGCTTTTTAACTTCGTAAAAAGAGGGAGATCATAAGCACACAACGATATCTCTCTAGTCTTAAACGAAAACAACAACTGTGGCTTAATTCGACTTGAGCAACTGCTATCCGGAAGAAGGAAGAGGCTTTCACGTTGTGGGGCCGAAAACTTTCTGAGAAAAACTAGCTCTTTTCTTATCGTATTCCACATGCATTTTTACGATTAGATGGAAACTTGCACACATGCACCCAATTTCGAAAAAGGACAATAAAACTTCCCCATCTAACCACCGACCAATATCTTTAACCTGAGTGCTGTTAACCACCACCTTATGATTTATCTTGAAAGAAACCATCTCCTGACCGCCAGTATGGTTGCCGGTAACAACGTTCCACAAGTATATTATCCCAGATCTTCGATGGAACCAGCAGATTGTTGATTCTGCAAAAGGTGGTGCTATATGCCAACAATTCCTTAAGAAGTGTAAACGGGTTTTCACTCCTGCGGATTTGGCCACAATTTATGAAGCTTATGTTCGTCTGAAACTTGAATATATGTTACTCACATATTTGGGCGGGGGCTTTCGTCACATGTTTGAGTTTACTTAATCGTGTTCAGCCCGGAATGTTGTATGCTTAGCCGTTATTTCTACCGTAAATGTTGGGACGAAGTATAGCTCTATAAACATTGTTTTACTGATTACTGTTTTTTGAAATAAATTTCCACATTTTGTAAACGCTGCTCGGACGTAAGTCTTTGCATGATGATTTGCCAAACAATACGGAATAAAAAGATGGTGTCAGCTGTCAGATTAACTGTCTGCTCTCTGAGTGTTGCCATATTGAAAAAAAATCATCCTTTATGTAGGTGTTTAAGGATGCGCCGGATGACACTACTTAAAATTTACAAATCTGGCATCGATGACTGAACTGTCGGGATACTCGTAGTTGGTGACTTCGCTTGTGTCGGTTCTAGGTCGAACTGCCTTAAAATATTGTTGCAAAAAGGCCGCCGTTTAATTTGGGTTTTGTAGTCAGTGATCCGTGCTCTTTCAATAAAAGTGGAAAGAGGAGTGACTGAAGATGTTGGTTATCCCTTTTGTATTTTATGCCACTTGATTGTCTAAATCGTCAAAATTGTAATTACAACATTTATAATTAATAATTTTAACTTTTAATATTTTCCCAATAAATTCACAATTTTTTCTAAAACCGTTGGTTGTTTAAATGTTTGTTTCGGAAATACTTATCTTAAAACTACTGGTCTATTAGTACAATGAAAACAGCAAACCTAAAACTCGAGGCTTTTTCCATAGTCTTCCTCCTACAACGGCAAACAATTTTAAATCATATTTCCTTTCTTTTCTTACAGATTCCATAATGATTGATTCACGTTACTCCGAATTACCACCAGAGATTTTAATCAAGATATTCCAGTATTTGGAATTTTATGACATTCAGTCCGTAAGATTGTGCTGCAAGCAATGGTTCGCTGTCACAAAGTTACCAGAGTTCGAATCGAAGGGTATTTTCAAAATCACCTCATGCCTCCTGGAAAGCAATCATCCAGCTGCTGAAGTGATTTTTGAGAAGAGAATCAAGAAATTATATTTGAAAAGCGTTATATTTGGCGATGTAGACAAGCTGTTCCGGCATATTGGAAGTTCTCTCAAAGGGCTTACTCTGAAGTTAGTGCCTATCGCAGCTGGTCTTCGTCTAACATTCGAATATTTTCCGCATCTTAGTGCTCTCAATGTCACACAGATTAAAGTACCTTCTTTGGTTGAGGAATTAGACTTCCTTCCAATTGGCCGCTTTACTCGGCTGAAAGAGCTGAAGCTGATTGCGAATGATTCAAGTGTGAATAAGTTCCTTCTCAACTGTACGCTACACACTCATGCCTTGGAAAGATTAACAGTAGAATTTACTCGACAAGATGAAGCGGAAGTACTCAATGTTTTGGAGAAGTACTCGGATTCTTTGACGCGTTTAGACCTACGTTTCTATCAGAATAGACCTCTGGAAGTGGCTCAGTGGAGGACGATACTTGTTAAGATAAAGTTAAACGAGTTAAGTCTTCAAGGAAGCTTTTGTTCTGAGATCCTAAGTAGTGCAACAAAGAGTCAGAGATCACTTCGGTCGTTAGATGTCACCGGGTCTGTTGCAGTGGATGACGACTATCTAGTTCTAATTGGAGAAGAACTTTGTGCATTAGAAAGACTCATTCTGGCTTATTGTGGACGTATAACAGACCAAGGGGTGAGGCATTTGGCAAAGCTTCCTCAGCTGAAAATTTTAGATATTTCTTGCTGTAATCTACTGACATCAGTAGGCGTGCGCAGTATTATTGGCCAACCACCAAACTCGAACTTACTGGAGTTACATTTGCAGGAACTCAACCTAAACGAGGAAGTAATCTGTTTTTGTGCTAATAATTTGCCAAATTTGAGAATTTTCAACCTAAGCGGGTGTAATAGCAAGGCTCTTACAAATGAAGCGATTCAGGAAATATTCGACTGCCAACGAAAACTGCGGGACCTGCGGGTGGACAATTGCTTTCGTTTGTCCGATGCCGGGATACTGGGACTAACAACAGGTACATCGATACAATATCTTAAGTTTCTTGAACGGCTCAGCCTACGAGGATGCAAACAGCTATCGGATGTAACATTGATATGTGGACTAAAGCTTCCAAAATTAAAATTTCTCGACATTGTGCACTGTGATGCGATGACCAATCATGGACTGGAGTCATTAGTGCAGAATTGCCCTACTATTGAAGAAATTTGTATAACCCATAGCAGTGGAATGAACTACGATGCCATTCGAACGTTAACTTTGGGTTTGGGGAGGTTAAGAATGTTAACAGTTAGCAACTGCAAGGATCCATCACTACTCGGTGCAAAGGAATGGAACGAGTTCAGATTCCGCAAAATTATGAACGAAGTCACGTTGAAGAGATATCCAAGACCACATTGAGCTATTTTGTTGGGTCACTGTAGGTATTGTGTAAATTAACTATTTTGATGTGCAATGACTTGAAATTGCAAAGTGTGTGTATGTACAAGGATATAGCCAGGATTTCAATCTAGACGGGTGGATGGGGTGGGTCAATTTTGTCGCACGTCATTTCTCGGTGTGCGTTTGAAATACATTGGTCTGAAAGGTGATCAGCTCTCGACAGTTTCTGTAACTGCACTCAGCTTTACAGAATACTCCTGTGAGAAAAATATTTATAGGTTAGAATATAGAAAACAGGACATCTTATGGACTTTTTTTTCCAACACTAGTACTGCCTACATGTTCTTTCGATTTTCTTTCAGAGTGAAGTTGAACGGCTGTGAGGAGGAAAGGTTGCAACAAGAAGTGCAAAGTAAAATTCGGAAAAGTCTAGTTACGTACATAGATGCTGACTACGAATCTACAAATTAAAATCCGCGGGAATAACGAATTTTTAAGTTATAAGAGTTTAAAGTTGGACGAAAGTAAGTTTTTTATGCATAGGTAACTTTGGTTAAGTCGTGCTAGATGCGTGTTCTTATTTATCTAATCGAATCGCTTTGCGATGCTAAAATCTAAATTTGTTTAAACTGCGAGTTTTTTACGATTTATTTATTTTAGCATCAAAGTTACACCAATAAGGCTCTAAGGTCAGTCAGTTCTTTCTGCAACAGCATTCCTAAGAGCAAAAAGCCGGGACGACGCGTTCAAAAAAAAGGTATATTGTATGGTGTGCACACTTTAAACTTGAGCCCTTTTCCGCATTGCAATCCCTTTGTGAATGTTTTATTATGTATATCTAGCTTATTATGTATATCTCGTACATTATATACAATATACCTATTTCCGTTAGACGATTTATAATTCACCTTTTTGAATATATATTTCATGAGGACGAGCAAAAAGGTTTTGCAAGATCGGTTCCAAATAGCCACCGATCAACGAAAATCGTTTATACCCGTCCAAAAAATGTGTCGTCTACCATTCCCGCCGTACGTAATTTAACCTTGAAGAAATAAGCGGAAAAAATCCCTGTGCTCTGCGTACACAACCTCACCAGCCCATCCACTGTTCCACCACTGCTGGCGTTAGTAGATTTATTGGTATCCGTTGATTGAAAATTAACGAAAAAATACTTTCTTTCAAAACAACGATGATTTCATTGTTTTAATTATTCCAGATTATTATTAGTATCAGACAAAATGGGATTTATATCACACTTCAGTTGCAATAACCTCATAACTAGAAAATAACGGTTTTGAGTTGATACCATACTCTGGGCAGCAAGTTTTGAAGCTATAACTGTGTAAAGTGGTATTCTTTAGTTGTAAAACTGATACACAAATAGATGCCGTTTTGGGTGTCCTCCACAAGATTTAATGTGTCCACTGTCACCCCTCTTCCACCCCATCCTCCACCTACGTCCATGCGTATGTATGTTGTACCTATGTAAGGGTGTTGTAAATGTATGTTCCAAAATGTTTTATGGAAAATTTGTTATCACGTAATGAAATAAATAGATATTTTGAATGTTTGTTATAATTAAACGATTGTGATGTGAAAATAAAGAAATAAATTGAAAACAAAGTTTTGTTTTATTTCGTCCTTTTTTGTGTCATATGAAATTTATTGTAAATTATTGTATATGACATTTTTTTCATCCAGCTTGGTATTGTTTAAACAACGAACATATTTTTGGGCAGCAATTCATTCAGTTAGATCTATTCGAAACAGCTTCTTAGCCTAATCGAAGTCGCGGCTATTACTCAGGGTCAGTCTTTACCGGATCTAAACACGACACACCGGTCTCATGAAGCAAATTAAGAAAACATTTTCTTGGAAACTTAATTACTTAAATTTCGAAAAGACTTGTTGGATTTAGCCCAGATAAGTCCTTGTTCGATTTATGGAAATAGGTGAATTTCGTGGGAACCGCACTAATAAAGTATCGCAGTGCACGCCTAGCATAATAGTATTATTGCCAGAAAGTCAGTAGGAATGAAGCCAATAAAGCAAGCGCCCGTAAATATATCAATTTTAACTGTTTGGAAATTAAATATTGAGAGTTTAAAACCTCTGCTGCGAGCGGAGCGAATAACGTACCCTAACTTAAAAATGTTATCTCTGCAAAGAAGCGCAATAGTCGCTCTACAAGTAAAGGGTCATCAGATACCAATGATAGTTTTTCCAATTGTAATGTTTCAGCAGCTGTCAAAGCTACCAATGACATCCAGCTGTCAAAAAATTCAGTAAGGTTTGCCATTTCATCATGCATCGTTTGACGCTTCTCGAACGTGTGGAAATTATTAAAAAATATTACCGAAATTCCGGCTCAGTTGTAAATAGGCAACGTGAATTTCGTCGTGAAGTCGGTCGTCAGCATGGCTTCAGTGCGCAGGCAATTCATCGCACCGTGGAAAAGTTTGAGCGTGAGTACACTCTTTTTGACCTTACCACCAACCAGACAGAGATCGGTGCGAAGTGAAGAAAGCATAGCCGCCGTAGCGGCTACTATCGAAGAAGACCCAAAAATGTAGATTCGGCGCCGATCAGCTGAATTGGGCATCGCCAGAGAGTCAACCAAGCTTATTTTGCGGTTGGATTTGGGCCTACATCCGTATAAGATTGTGCTGACTGATGACAAGAATTGAAGCCGGACGACCATAGACAATGCCGTGAGTTTGCTTATTGATCGCTGGAAAACGTTGGTCGGAGATCCAGATTGTTGCCAAAAAATCATCTTCTCGGACGAGGCCCATTTTTGGCGCAGCGGCTATGTCAACAAGCAAAATTGCAGTTATTGGAGCAACTACAATCCACAAGTGTTCGACCAAACATCAATGCATCCACAAAGTTTGACTGTTTGGTGCGGTTTATGGCCCGGGGCATCATCGGACCTTATTTCTTTCGAAATGAGGAAGGAGGCACCGGTATAGAGCAATGTTAACCGACTTTCTGTGGCCAGAGCTCAACAACATCGATATATCCGAGCTATGATTCCAACAAGACGGAGCTACATGCCATACAAGCGACGCAACGCTCGAAGTGGTGAAGAAGAAATTTGGCGACTGGGTTATCTCACGGCGATCGTTCATCAATTGGCCGCCGCGATCATGCGACTTGATACCCCTCGATTATTTTCTCTGGGGCTACGTCAAGCTCTTAGTCTACGCTAATAAACCAACCACTTTGGACGAGCTCGAGGGTAACATTCGAGACGCTATTGCCGGAATAACACCGCACATATTGGACCGAGTCATCAAAAATTGGACCGACCGCTTCAAGCACTGCCAGCGAAGCCGAGGCAGCTATTTAAATGATGTGCTTTCCATACATAATTGCATGAACGTGGCTTCAAAATAAAGCTAGAATCAATTTGATATCTCACACCGTTGTTGTTTTATTTAAATTTGTTTCCTATAGTTCTTATCTGGTCATCTTATAGAAGATACGGGAAGACGAAACAAAGCGATAGAGAATCGTGCGATCAAGGCAGTGAAGAAATATAAAAGCAAAATGTCACGATAGCGAATTCCATTGAACGTAACATGGCGATCATTTTCATCGTCGATAAAATACGGTCTAATCACACCTCCAGCATTAAATCCTCACTATACTTTTTGTGGAGGCAATTTAGTCTCTTGAAGCATATGTGGATTTGTTGCTGTCCAATAACGCATATTTTGCTTACTGACAAAGCCATTAAGCCAAAAATGAGCTTCATCGCCGAAGATGATTTTTCGATGAAATTATGGATTTTCTTCAAACCTTTGCAGAGCCCAATCGGAGAAGTTTCGGAGCTTCAATGGACGACGCTTGCAAAGGTGTAGGCCAAGATCTTTACGCAAAATTCGCCACACGGTGGACTGAGAGATTCCCAATTTTTGTGAAAGGGGTGCAATGGACTGATTTGGCTCATTTTGAACTGAAGCACTTATGGCTATGATATTGTCCGTACTTCGACCTGTGCGCTATCTCACTGGCACAGGAACATTCAACAGTGAATATGTTGACTCGAATTTATCCACTACAGCAAGCACAGCCTGTCTGGTGGGACGATTATTACGACCGAAAATTGGAGTAAGCGCTCTTAAAGTTGCTACCACCGACTCAGAACTTCGGTAGTAATTTTTAATAATTTTCAAACGATACTCGTTCGTGAACTTCACCATGATAAAAATGTAAACCTTGACTAACTTTTTGACATTGACAGATCATAAAAAAGGTTTAAGGGTGCGTTTGTATTCAAATACAAAATTGTTTTGTTCCTATTGAAAAATCCTTTACTATTCGTCCTGGGTTATTACTCGCATATACATATAGCTTCCCCGGCCACCAATTACATATGCTGTTAGCAGCGGGTAGATGAGCTGCTTAGTGGCGTTTAAGTTTTCCACTAGCTTTCCAGAAAAGGCAAATCGGTGATTGTCTCTGCTAAGAAAATAAGATTATGTATCTGCGAACCTGCATGGAGACCTATGTACGAGTATGTATATTTCGGCATTGCATCTCTAACTAACGAGAAACTATTCGATGCCTCCGGTGGACGACCTAAGATACTGTTTAAGCATACCTGAAAGGGATTTAAGCAATATTAGCCATGTTTGCCTGTAACTTTATAAAGTTCAGTAACGTTTCGCAAAAAACGATTTCTAAAATTAAATATAAAATTGCGCATTCTCTTGCCTGTCAACGCTCCTGAGTGATAATCGCAAATACACTGTGGATAATATTCAAAGTTACTGAAGTTGTATAGCCAGTTAAATGTTATTCTTGTTTGCCATGCGGACTATCTCTGAACTAAGAATAATTTTCACAAAAAATCATGGCTATTTTAAAAAAACAGTCATTAAATGTAAAGTACCGTTATACGAATGTGTAACCTTATTGAAATATGAAATTTGAAGTGCATCCGTTTAGGCTTTCTTGAGATAGAAAATTGTTGAGAGAGTCTTCCGTTAATTGAAGCTAGTTCCTTCGAAAAATGTAGAAGTTGCGCTGCAGCATGTTCAAAGAAAGGAGTTGGGAAGGACGTCGAACTCTTTGCAGTTTTTATTCGATACTCTTACTTAAACAGTCAATATACGACTAAAGATTAACATCCCTCGAAGCTTACAATCCTCAAAAGCTCTGAAAACTGCAAAAGTATACATCCTATGCATTTAGCTGTTGCAAGCATATAGTCAAACTCATTCATTAATTTTTTGTTGAAGTCGTGTAAAACCAACATTTTTCGTTGCGTCCTTCAAACAGTTCCTTCTTTTCATGCTTTGGATTCAGCGACCTCTTCTATTTTTGTATTTCATTTGCATGGTAATTCCTGTGAAACAATTTTTCAATATATAACAACTTTTCATAATATTGCAGTTTCTCCACTTCACTAGAAATCAAGGTCCAAATAGATTGCAAACTTAAATAAAATAAAATAAAAATAACAGACATATGTACATATATGTATATAATTAGTGATAGTCACCTCATCAACAGGTAGATATGCATCTTAGTGCTTTTTAATCCATTCATCTTAAGCTTTACTTTTAAAATTCGTGTTTTACGATTTCTTCCCAACACATTCAGAAAAGTTGGAATGTTGTATAAGTTAACATCGTCAACCACTCGCACGCGCAGCGGAAATGCTGACCTAGCGTCTGGGGCGAGAAACGAATTTCCAGGGAAATTCACGTTGGGAAATAAAATGCAAGCTAGGGAAATCAACATTGCAATAAACTAATGAAAATGCAACCTTCAATAATTTTACTTGTACGAGTCTTCTTTATTTTTAAGTTAGTCTTAATCGATACTTCATACAATAAAGGACAGGGCAATCTGCCCTGAAAAGTATTTTTTTTAAATAATTTCGGCGTAAATTCTATTAACTGGCGCCCGAGCAGGGACCGTGCGGTTTTACTAAATAGTCAATACGCGTACGAATAATAAACGCACTTATAAACTAAAATAATCGTGGAAATAGTGCTAGTGAGAAAAATATAGTGGACACCAAGCCGCGAAATCATCGCTAGTGCGTGAGACAAAATAGTGGACACCAAGCCGCAAGTTTCATAGTGGACACCAAGCCACGAAATTTTCACTATAGTGCGTGTAAGCAACAAAAGTGGACACCAAGCCGCAAGTTGTGTAAAGTGGACACCAAGCCACGAAATTATTGATAGTGCGTGTAAAACAAAGTGGACACCAAGCCACAAGTTTCGTAACGTGGACACCAGGCCACGAGACTGATTAGTAATTGTGTAGGGGAAAAGAGGCCCCCGAGTAATCCTGTAAAACAGGGATAAAAAGGAGTTCCGGAATAGCGAACAGCCGCCCCAACCAACAGCCACGGTCCAGAACCCATCTTCGTTATGAGAATCGAAGCCGTTATATTTCTGTAAGAATATTTTTGTCCTTTGTAATTTGTAATCGATTTTGTAACATCCTAAGACTCAACTAGAATAAGATCCAAATTTTAATTTCTGTAAGAACATTTTTTTTTTTTTATACATAATTCGTAATTATTTGTGTAACAACTTAAGACTCATCTAGATTAAGACCCATTTTAATTATTTTTGATTCAATTTCAATTGCGAATCTCGGTTCACATTCATTGACTTAATTTCAATCACAAAAATTTCAAAATGTCGAACCCAAATAACTTAATCAGACCAGCCCGCTTAGAAGTACCAGGAGAAAATGCTGCTCCTCCTGCTCCTCCTGCCCCCTCCTTTACAAACCAAATAGACGATAACTTGGTACATCTCATAACCAGACTCGTAACCGAAACACTACACATTCAGGGACGACAGATATTTAATTCAATTATGAATCCAGCCTCAGATATCAATAATGATATTGATCAACCGATTAACACCACTGATCAGAATCTTGCCGACATGGACAAAGTTCCAGATGTGGTTAAGAGTTTGCGCGAGTTTTCAGGTGAAGCTCAGGAGTTCAACTCGTGGAAGAAAAGTGTTGAAAGAATACTTAAGATCTACGAGCACCTCAAGGGTACTCCAAAATATTATGGCATCTTGTCCGTTATTAGAAATAAAATAACAGGCCATGCCGATATAGCGCTCGAATCATATAATACCCCTTTAAACTGGGAAAAGATTTCTAAATGTTTGACTCTGCATTATGCAGATAAAAGGGATCTAGGGACACTCGAGTACCAAATGACGACTTTGGTACAGGGTAACAATACAATACCCGAATTCTATCAAGCAGTTTATCATCATTTATCTCTGATTCTTAACAAACTCGGTTGTATTGACATGAGCCATGAGTCGTTAAATAACATGACTCAATGTTATAGAGATAAGGCACTTGATACTTTCGTTAGAGGGTTGAAAGGCGACCTTCCCAGATTACTCAGTATAAGGGAACCCGCAGATTTGCCGCAGGCTCTGCATCTTTGTCTTAAACTCCAAAATGTTGACTTCAGAACTCAACACGCCAATAATTCCCAATCAACAGCTCGGAAAACCTTCCAGCAAACACCTCCACCGGTTCCTCCTAGAAGATTCAATCCTCCACACCCAGTTCCTGTTCCAGCCCCAAGGCGAGAGTTCTTTCCACAATTGCTTCATAACCCTAGTCAACCTCAGCAACCCCAATTCCACAGGCAACCACAATATCACTCTAGGTCTTTCCAACAAGCCCAACCGCAACGGTTTCCACCAAACCAACGCGAACTTCCTCCCAAGCCTATGGACATAGATCATTCCATTAGAACTCAGAGGGTAAATTACCTAAATAGACCAAGAAACCAGCCTACTGCACAGAAGCGAGAGCACTCACAACAAGTTCATCAACCCTATAAAATGCAACGAGTCTACCATACTGAAGAAGCCGTCGCCGAAGAACAAGAAATAGAACAATACGAAGCCACGATGAACCAAGAAGATCAAAACCACGAACAAACACTTACGGAATACAGTGACGACCAAACAGACGAACAATATTTTGATCCACCGCAACAAGTTGATGACATATATTTTTTAGATTAAAACACTCTTCGCTTCCTTATTTCGAGCACGTTGCAAAGAGTGGACAGGTGTATAAATTTCTAATTGACACAGGCTCGAACAAAAATTACATTCAACCACGACATATACGCAATCCTCTCCCCAACAAAAAGATTTTCTATGCTAATTCCGTAGGGGGAAACATTAGAATAACCCACCATAGTCTTATTCCTCTTTTTGGTACTGAAATAGGCCCCTTACAATTTTTTATACTTCCTACCCTTATATCATTCGACGGCATTATAGGGAACGATACCCTTAAAAGCCTGAATGCGGTTATTCACATAAATGATAACTATATGAAAGTTCACCAGAACACTTTTATCGAACTTAAACAGCATCTAACTGAAACCGTAAATAGCGTAAATATCCGAACATCCCATTTGAATGACGAAGACTCTAACTATCTCACTAAAGTTATTGGGTCTTTTCCGAAACTCTTCTCTGATCCTGACGAGAAACTTACTTATGCGACAACTGTGAAAGGAGAAATTCGTACAATAGGTAACGAACCAGTCTATTCGAAATCCTACCCCTACCCAAGAGGACTTAAAGAAGAAGTTGAAAAACAAATCAACCAACTTCTAAATGATAATATTATCAGGCCGTCGAAATCTCCATATAATTCGCCAGTCTGGATCGTCAACAAAAAATTGGACGCTTCAGGCGAAAAAAAATATCGAATGGTGATCGACTACCGAAAACTTAACTCGGTCACCATTGCCGACAGATACCCCATTCCGGAAATCAATGAGGTCCTAGCTAACCTCGGCGACAACAGATGGTTTTCTGTCATAGATTTGAAGAGCGGATTTCACCAAATCAAGCTCAGAGAATCCGATATTGAGAAAACGGCGTTCTCTATCAATAACGGGAAATTCGAGTTCACTCGTCTTCCCTTTGGTTTGAAAAATGCTCCGGCGATTTTCCAAAGAGCTCTCGACGATATCCTAAGAGAGCACATCGGAAAACGATGTTACGTCTACATCGATGATATTGTCATCTTTGGAAAAGACAAGGCTGAACATTTTAAAAACCTGAAAGCCGTCTTTGATACTCTAGAACGCGCCAACATGAAGATTCAGTTGGATAAATGCGAATTTTTCAAGACCGAGGTGGAATTCTTAGGATTCATCATCAGCACTGATGGCATTAAGACTAACCCTAAAAAGGTTCATGCCATTACAGAGCTACCACCCCCAAAAACGCTCAAAGACCTGAGATCTTTTCTAGGTATGTCAGGGTATTATCGCCGATTTATCAGAGATTATGCGAAAATAGCGAAACCCCTGACATCCCTTTTAAGAGGGGAAGACGGACGAGTGTCCAGACATCTCTCTAAAAATAAAAAGATAGATCTTGACGAAAATTGCATTTACTCATTTAACCAAATTAAAGACTCCTTAACTTCCAAAGAAGTAACTCTCACTCACCCGAACTTTAACAAAGACTTCGAACTCACGACGGACGCATCCGACTATGCAATTGGTGCTGTCCTATCCCAGGACAGAAAACCCATAACATTTCTCTCAAGGACACTGACAAAGACAGAAGAAAGCTACGCCACTAACGAGAAAGAGATGCTCGCCATCATCTGGGCTCTAAACTCGCTTAGGAATTTCCTTTACGGATCAAAAAAGGTAAATATTTATACGGACCACCAGCCATTAACATATGCGCTGAGTAATAGAAACACAAACCACAAGATGAAGCGATGGAAGGCAATTCTGGAGGAGTACAACTACGAACTCAAGTACAAACCAGGAAAGGAAAATGTAGTTGCCGATGCTTTATCTCGACTGCCACAAAAAACACAAATAAATTCAATGACCATGACGCAACATAGTGATGAGAGTTCTTCACATAACCTGATACCAGCAGTTGAAGTACCCATTAACGTTTTTCGAAATCAGCTGATTTTAGAAATCGGGGACACAACTAGCCATCAATTCTTAATTCCATTCCCCACGTACCACAGACACGTTTTTGTACAACCCAGTTATAGCAACTCAGATATCATTTCAATTTTTAAAAAATATTTAAATCCCAGTGTAATAAATGGCTTGCAAACAAAAGAAGAAATAATGGGCCGAATACAAAACATTTATCCCGAACATTTTTCCAAATACAAAGTTAGATACACTCAAACAATAGTTGAAGATCTGGCCAACGAAACGGAGCAGGAAGAAAAAATATTAAGTATCCATCGCAGGGCACACCGTAATCCAGAAGAAAACCGCATACAACTTCTTCAACATTTTTATTTTCCGAAAATGGCATCAAAAATCAAAAGACTAGTAAAAGTATGTAGAATTTGCAAAGAAAACAAATATGAACGACACCCAAATAAACCTATCCTTGAACCAACTCCAATCCCTAATAATCCCGACCACAACGATTTCATTACTATCAAAAGAAAAATGAATAACCTACTTACTAACTCTAACGATCAAGTTGTAATAAATAAATTGCATAATGAAAGAATTAATAACATAACCAAGATTACGAATGAGATTGAATCAATGCTAAAAACCAATAAAAATTTCAACAGAGATGTAATATTAAATATTCAATACAAATTTAAAATTTTAAAAGAAGAATTAGTTAACATTAATTTGGCCATACATTGGGCGAAACTAGGAATTGTTAATTCAATGATTTTAAAAGAAGAAATAAGCCTAGCTGTAAAAACACTAAATCAAGAGAATGTCCCTTTCACTACTATAGAAGAAGCTCTTAATTTTGCTGAAATAAAGATAATAACAAACACAGCTTCCATACTTTATATTGTTAATATCCCTACTACCGATCCTTCCACATATGAACGAATATTATTAAAACCTGTGAAGAGAAATGGAGTAGCCATAGAAATAGACTATAAAGAAGTTGTAAGAAACAAAAACGAAATTTTTGGCGTAACTAATGATTGTAAAGTAATAAATAGTGTTTCAATTTGTAATAAAAGAGATCTTATAAATATTGCTAACTCAGCATGTATTCCCAACCTATTAAATAGTAAAATAGCAACATGTAATAAAGTGAATAGTCAGCATATCCCGTCGATCGAGGAAATAACAAGTGGAATGATCCTGCTTAACGACTTTAACGGAACTCTCCAAGTCGAATCCACGCCTCGGAACCTTACTGGTACCTTCCTTATTAAATACGAGAAAACCAACATAACGATAAATAATAGAGTATTTGCGGCATACGAAGCTTCTACACACACCGTTCTTCCAGCCATACTGCAGCCAACACCCATAGAGAACAGATTCCATCGACTATTGTCGCTCGAAATGATGGGCGAACTCCACATCAACAATACCAAAAGTATCGAGTTGCTCAAAAGCGAAAACGAAGCTTACGCATTCATCAGCTGCGGAACAATAAGTCTCATCGGGATTATCCTAGTAATTATCACCATCTATAGAATCATAACAAGGCATTCAAGTAATGAAACCAGAGTCATGATCCAGCAGCAAGAAATTAAGAACATCGAAGCTCCACCACACACTGAAAGTTTACCAAAAGGAAGAATCCAACAAACAAAGTTCAACGACCTTCCTTACTTTTAGGCGATTGAGGACCATCGCATTTAAAGGGGGAAGAGTTAACATCGTCAACCACTCGCACGCGCAGCGGAAATGCTGACCTAGCGTCTGGGGCGAGAAACGAATTTCCAGGGAAATTCACGTTGGGAAATAAAATGCAAGCTAGGGAAATCAACATTGCAATAAACTAATGAAAATGCAACCTTCAATAATTTTACTTGTACGAGTCTTCTTTATTTTTAAGTTAGTCTTAATCGATACTTCATACAATAAAGGACAGGGCAATCTGCCCTGAAAAGTATTTTTTTTAAATAATTTCGGCGTAAATTCTATTAACTTATACTCGTACATCTGCCGGCACTTTTACTCACATCCAGCTGACATGCGCCTCCGTAAACTTACATTCCACCATGTGCTGATGCCGTAGATACAAAGTCCTTTATTTAGTAGCGAATGAAACAATCAACTCGTCTCGTACTAAACACATGCACGGAAAGCTTGCATTTAGCTGATTTGAAACGTTTTTGCAAATTCACTGCTTCAGTTGAAATCGAGCGCGCATTGGTGAACATCTACTTTCGCAAAGCGGAAATCTTTTTTTTGTTTTCTATTTTAGTACACGATACACGGTATACGGCGAAATGTATCTTAAATCTTGCAGTTCGAATTTTCTAATCAGTTGTGAGTAAATTAAATGTGACATTTTGTGGTCTACCCAGAAGCAACGTTACTATAGTGCGGAAATCGAATATCTATTTACTTTTTTTTTACCAGAAAATGTGGTAATTGAATAGAAAAGTAATTTACTACATAGTCACGGAAACGTAGTTGGTTCATCTTGAGTCCTCATCGAAAAGGTAATTTCATTAAAAACTCGAAGATATAAACGGGAAGAGTGCAAAAACAGACGTAAAAACGGCCTTGATGGGATTTCGAAAAATTGAAAAAATAAAAAAAAAAAAAAAAAACACAAATTGCCGGAATTAAATTGATTCTCTAGGATCAATCAGGAATCAGGCTGATATCAGAACTGCTTGACAAAGGGGTGGCTTCATAAATTAATATGGGATAAAGGACTATATGTACTTTCGGCACTTAAGGTTTGCCTACATGTACGCAATCACATTATACCATGTGAAGTGAATATGAAATTGTCGTAAACCTGACAAAATTTCGCCGTGCTGGGAAATGCAAAACGGCTTCTTCATTAAGGTGTAAATTGGGATTAGATGGATGTGTGTACAGTTTTTGCGTACGTTTTACTGAAAATTATTAGAATATGTTGTTGTGGATTATATTGCCGACCTTATTCTGTCTTGTTTACCATATTTGTTTTTAATCGGTTAAGCTAATAAATTTAAAATTCAGACGAAGGCCAACGGATATTTATTAAAATGATTGAGTCATAAGGACGAACAAAATTTTTATTACCGACATAAATTATAACGAAATTATGTGGTTCAAGTAAATTATTTATACATGCTTTTAGTCTGGTTTAGGTTGTTAAAGATTAGTTAAATTCATATTCACACGTACCCACATGTAAGTACACAAATGGAAACAAAAAACTGACCGTCTGCTACGGGTCCGCTGTTAGAATCACATATTTGCCCAAAATTTATTCGAAAAAGTTTAAATAAATCATGTTGAAGAGTACGATGGATATCACCG
This sequence comes from Pocota personata, assembly GCA_963082735.1. Taxonomy (NCBI): domain Eukaryota; kingdom Metazoa; phylum Arthropoda; class Insecta; order Diptera; family Syrphidae; genus Pocota; species Pocota personata. The sequence goes on from OY720429.1 coordinate 273,938,071, forward strand.
CTATCTGATTATTAAAAGAAAATACTTGGTAATTATTTGAATAATTTTCCACGCTCATAGATTCAGATCAGCTTAACCGATTTGAATGAAATTTTTTTTTTTTTGTCGTTGAGTTTATTTATTATCATCATCACTAATCATTCTTCTATCATTCTTCTATCATTCTATCATTCTTCAGCGTTGCCATCGAACTTCATAAAATGATGGCACTTCGATGCGAAAATTAGAAAATCCTTCAGATATAAAAAATTAAAATTAAAAAAGTTTGTTTGCCAAAGTTTGTGTCCCTGCTAAAATCTACAGCAGTTTATGAGACAGAAATTCAAACTCAAATCATAGAAACTAATAAATAAAAGGTCTCCTGACTGGAATCAAATTGAATTGTTCGAAGAAAGGTTGAATTTGAAAATATAAAGGCAAGAGTGAAGTTTATCGAGGTCCTTTAAAAAACAAACCGTAAGCTACGAGTATGATACAACATTTTATTCGGAATTTTGTTAAACAAAAATATACATAAATGTGGAGAATGTTAATTGTGATTGTCATATTGTTAAGGACACAGAAGGTCTAAAAAGTATTGTATGTCACACACATATTAGCTATAACACTTAACATACAGGGTTATTCATTTTGTGCTTTAAGATTTTAATTTAAAATAAAATAAAATATATTGAAGATTTGAATAACATTTTTCCACTGTTTTAAATTTTGGACTATGCCATTATGTTCGGTTAAATGGCCGCCACGGGAGTTTTTGCAAACTTCAATTCTTGTGAGATAATTTTCGATGACTTTTGGGTTGTATTGCAAACACGGATGTTGGTTCTTAAGTGCTAAAATTTGATAATTGTTTGCATGGACACGATCTTTAGCATAGCCCCGGAAAAAAAGAAATCCAATGGGGTCAGATTACACGATCTTGGTGACCAATTGATCTCACCAAATTTCGAAATTAACGGCCGGGGAACTTTCGTGCAATAGAGCCAAATTTGCCTGTGTTGTGTGGCATGTAGCCCCGTTTCTTAGGAACTTGTCGCTCACATCAATGTTTCCAATCTCAGGCCAACAAAAAAAAATTGGTTATCATTCGACCATACCGCGGAGAATTCACTACTCACCGTGCGTCTAGATTTTATTAATAATAATTTATCAATAATACTCGTAATATTTATCTAAAGCGTGGTTGGATCGTAAGCGTGGTTGAAGTCGTTTTTCAAAGAATCACTCATTGTTAAATCTAAGAGCCAAAAAGCGTGTGTACCAAGTTTAATTCACCTAGTTTAACATTTTGGATCCCAAAATCTGTGCGCGATTTTTTTTGCTATTATTTTCTCAAGTTTTCGAAACCAAAAAGTAGATACCTACCTGATTAATTTTTAAAAACTTCGATTTCCTTTCCTCTTCGTAGCTTCTGATTAATTCTCAAACAAATAGTTTATGCATTCTTCTTCTCTTTAAGTATGCAAATTAATTAGTGTTTCCGTTTTTAGTGCCCAAATTCAACAAATTCAGTAATATGAATTCTTTAAAATTCCTAATCAGTTGCGTCACCATGGTGTTGAAATACAAGAAGATGTGGATATTTCCTTTATTTACACTCTCCTCTATATCGATATACTGGAGCATGTGTAAATGCATATCATTTACAAACCATGGTCCCGAATTCGAATGTAAGTAGAGTGCAATTAAAGCTATATGATCATAACACCTCAAATCCTACGTGTGTAGATGTACTCGTATTAAGCAAAGATTGCGAAAATTAAAAAAAAAAAAAATAAAGTGTTGAAAACTTGCTTGAAATTTTAAAAAAAAGAATACGAGTAGTCAGTTTTTTTACAACTTTAGTCATGAATACTTTTAATGTAAAATAAAAGAAGTGTTCAATTACAATTTAATTACTTGGTTTTAATTACTTTTTAATCACGTATATCACTGTAATTGGAATTATTAATTTAATTACTTGTAATAGTAATGAAAATCTCAAATTACAATTAGTTGATAATTGAGATACCATTAAATTACATTCTAATTACTGGTAATGGTAATTATAATTTAATTAAAATTGTAATTACCCATTACTCCCTGCAAAGCCTGCTTGAACAATCCTGAAGTCAAAGTGAATTTTAGAATGACCATCAGTGGCTTTGCTGACAACTCGGTCAGTTCTTTCAAGAGATGGTATCCGAAGGTATATTGTGTATCCCCTACATATGCCAGTTGTACTTTAAAACATATATACTAGTAGGTTTGCTACCAGGATAGGTGTTCTATAGCGGTCAAGACCGAGCGATCTAACTCAGTTTAGTTTCTACTCTTCCTAGCCAGTACTGTGTGAGACAGAATTAGGTTGTTTAGCAGTCTTAATATAATTCCCATACATGAGAGATACGAGTAATCCTTGTACGCAGAACGCTGCTACAATGCCTATAAAAATGTCGATGTTCCTTCGCTTAAATTTTAGTGTAGACCAGTGGTTCTTAACCCTTTTAAACATCGGGAATCCTAAAATGCTTTCAAATTGATTTCGCACCCCTGACCAAACAAATTTTTTGGGTATTTTTTTCGATTAATATTTCGCTTAAGAAATTTATCTTAAAACTAGGTTTTAATTTTAACATTAATGGACATAATTTCACGACAAAAAACGAATAGCAAGATAAGTTGGGAAAAAAAAGAAAATAAATAGTTACATTTTATTACTTATGAAGTTGACTACATTCTTAGATTGCGCAGGACAAACTCATTTGGGCGCTACCCATCTTCAAACCATACAAATCCGAACACCTGTCGAACTACAAATGTCATCTGACATTATCCTGCCAGTTCTCGCTCTTATATTTCAGAGCTGTCTTGATCTGGTACATATTCCGCAAATATAGAGAGAAGTCAATGTGGTTTTCATACCCAAAGCTGGTAAATATTCACACGCTAGTCTAGAAGATCTCAGATATAAAAGTCTATCATCATTCGTTCTAAAAACACTAGAACGACGTCCATTTACGTGACAGTATTAACACACAGCTGCTGTCCGCGGCTTAAAATGCATACTGTAAGGGCAAATCAGTAGAAACAGCATTGTATACGTTAGTCAAAAAGATCGAGTACTCCCTGTATCATAAGGAGTACACTATGGTAGCTTTCCTAGGTGTAGAAGGCGTTTTTAACAACGTCTACTCATCTGCTATAATGAAAGCACTGTGAAATCTGAAGGTAGGTAGCTCGCTTGGAGAGTAGATTAATTTACTGCTCACTCTTTTCATTTAACACCCCTTGACATCTTTGGTAGGCAAATGGCAGCTAGCTCAGCTATTTGCCTTAAAGATACTTTACAGTGGACCAAGAAAGTATATGGCTACGCCTCCATCTTAAACAATTTTAATATCTTCCCTGAAGACATTGGCTACACCATACCCAAGTTAAGTTTTCACAAAAACTTCCAAGATACCGTCCCTTGCAGAGCATTCTGGGAAAAAGGTGGCTTTACGGAGATAAGTCGGTACATTTTTATACCGACGGTTCAAAAACTAACGACGGGGTGGGTGGTGGTGTCTTCTCTGATAGGCTTAATCTAAACCTCTCTTTTCGTCTTCCAAATCCAGGCGGAGATAATGGCAATAAGGGAAGTCTTGTCTTGGCTAAAGAAAAGCGTGATATCAACCGCTGATATCGGCATCTTTTCAGACAATCAAACAGCAATCAAATCCTTGGAATCATCCTCAATAAATTCTATAACAGCTCTAGACTGCCGATCGTCTCTTATAGAGATGGCGGAGCTGTTCAATATTCACCTAATTTGGGTGCCAGGGCTTGGCGTTTTCTCAAATGATTTCTGCAGAAGCTGCATGGACGAGGGGGAGACTATTCTTCACCTTCTTTGCACCTGCCCAGCTTTCTCTCAAAGAAGTACACTCCACTTCAACCCTCTAAATGATCTGAAAAAATAGACGTTGGGGACCTCCTATGCTTCATCAGAAGCTCCAAATGGTTCAATGAATAGGCTAGAGACCGCTTCCCAAACCCATGTGGTATCACAATGGACCTAATATTAGTTTAAATGTGTTGGCTTTTAGCTGACAGTCACCTTAACCTAACCTAACCTAGTAAATTTTGCGTTCAGTAGGTTAGGTCTTGTTAGGACTTTGTGACCGCTCAGTGATTAAGTGCGTAAACTACTGAGCGATATACTCAAGGTCCTATCCGTATCTCTCATTAATTTGTAAAAATAAAAGTGATGATCTGTTTTTTTCCTTCGTGTAACAAAAGATGACTTGGCAGGACTGCCGTACGAAAGAGACAGCGCAAAAGAGAGGGACAACAAAACACGGCTCTGATGAAGAGATCGTTGGGGGATTAAGATAGTATAGATTGGACGATGAAGAAGATGTACACCGTGAGCGGTAGCGCGCACTATTTTGAAATAAAACAACCAAATAAATTCTTGTTAAATTCGATTCTTAGAAGTTAAAACAATGATTCATTTTTACTTTTCTTTTTTAAAATAAAAATTATGATTTAATTCTTTCATCTGATTTTTAAAAATAAAAATCGTGATTTATTTAAATAAAAATCACAAAATAATTCTTACTCTTGGATTTTTTCCGCAAAAATCGTAACAGTTACTATCCTTTTTTTTTTTTTTTTTTTAACATATTTTCAGAAAAAAAAAAACCATTTCCCTTAAATTTAAAATCTGCACAATCTCCAAATGAAGAGCACATAAGAGCAAGTACTTGCGACCTGGTCATGCACTTTATTTTAATTGCTACAAAAATTCGAATCTACATACATTAATAAAAACTTGCTCGCTTCTAAAGATGGTCTATTTTCAAATAAGTGTATCTGTGTATCTACTACTGCTGCTACAATGTAAAATATAATTGGCAATATCCATGATGCTCTAACCTTGCCCCTTATGATACCTGGATTCATTAAGTTTTATGAACTTTCTGTTGTTCCCACGTTCCTTGTAAAACCAATAACAAATTGTATAGGTATGTGGATAATAATTACACCATCAAAACGCTTCGCCAGTGAATTCTTCTGTGGTAAACCAGTTATTAGGTTGTACAATAAATTTAGACATTAAAATTGCATATCAATCAATTAGCATCAAATCAAATAGGTACATACATACATACTCGTAAAGCAAGAATATAATGCTAGCACTGTCTAGAGAACTGTTCGTCCATTTAATTCTATGTAAACACTGCAAATATGTATGTGTACATTTCTTTTAAGTACCTACTTAAGTATCCACTCAAAATTAAGCCCCTAATATGTGTTAATATGGCATTTGTTTGATTTTAGGGGGAACGTTTGTATGAGAGTCACATTTTTACTCACAGTGTATGTAGTTACATATGTTTAGATGTATGCATGTATTTGAGGGAAACCTGATTTTGGCTCCAAACCTGTATGCATAGAGCAGAGCGGAATGTCGGCGAATTTCAGCTCCTTCAGTTCCTGATTATGTACGATGAAGTGACCTTAGAGATTGGAATAAATGCTGAGCAGTCACATATGTAGTGTCTTCCAAAGCAATGCCTATGACGAGCCTCAGTAAGTTCTAGTTAAGTTTGACAAAAATTGAGCCCTGTCATTGCACGTTTATAGAAAGACAACCTGCAGCATATCACTAGGTTTCGGTGGCTGCTTGACTACCAGAATATACGTAAATTAATTTGTTTACTTCGGTAGGAAACATTTCTGCCTGTAAGACAGTAATAGATCTATCTAGCATGTAGAATAGGCTTTCCTTTAGAATAGATTCCTACTAGAGAGTGCAGACTGTATTAACTGAGTGCCAAAGTGTGTTGTGATTGATGGTGTAGTGGTAACATCATCGCTTGTCACGCTGTTGGTTCACGGTTCAAATCCTGATGTTAATAATCATCTATTTATTTCGCATGAAACAAATAAAAAAGTCGATCAATTACGAAAGCTAAGTCAACTCTACTGCGAAGGCATAACACTGGCAGAAGAGTGGGTCATATGGCTGAAAATGCAACTTGATTGTGATGATTACATGAGGAGGATGGAAAAAAATACTGTGAATCATAAGCAAAGACAATAACAGCAAAACAAAAATGCTCATCAGTTATCTGGACGCAACCCTTGGAGTTCACTGAAACTTAATACCATCTGAGTTTCAAACCAGTATACCAAATCTTTCTTTCTTTCTCTCTCTCTCTCTCTCTTTTCTTCACAACGCGGATATTCATAACACCTTTGGCGCGTGTAAGTTATAAAAAAAAATATTTTCAGTCTCGGAAGGACTCACAGACTATGGCAGGTCCCGACCACACTCAAGAATGATTGAATTTGCTCGCATAATTCCTCGCTCGCTATGATGGCAATTAACAGGCTGCATAATTATCTCGCTATTTCATCTGACGGACATGGTCATGAAGCTATAAGTACTCGTACTTCAGGACTTCTGGTACCTTTTTTAATGTATATCCTTATAACAGTCAGTAGAGCTTTAAAAGTTATACTCTGGTAGCAGACTTGCCTCATTGCAACAAAGGTGTTTGGGGTGTTGTGATCCCAAAGTAGAGAAGGTCATATATTTGCATATTTGATGCATTCAAATGCTCTTTATATTTTTGTACTATGCAGCATTTTTCCAAGTTGTGGGGATGTTTGAAGCCACCTTACAATGTTGCAAGTTGATTTGATTAACCTCAGCAACAGAGAGAGGTAGGATAACTAGGTATGTGGTAGATTCTATAAACTTAAATATATTGCGCCATAGCCGTAGACAAATAGTATGGCTCCAAGCAATAGCAAATAGCTGGTTCTACCCAACTTCTCCTACATGTCAGACATCTATTTTTTCAATAATTGTTTGTAGTTGTGATTTTCAGGGTTCCGGTACTTGCAAGGTACCGAAAAGTGAGAAAGGTAGCCTTATGGTGAGAGTCAGTTGTCTGTCTGTCCATATCTCTGTCGTAGCCTCGTAAATTTTGAAACGTTAGACGTAGAAGGTTCAAATTTGGAACAGAATTGAGTTTTATTAATCCGCAGGCCGATCAAGAGCAACATTTCGGAAAAGTTAAAATTTTGAAGGTTAGGGTAAAAGAAAGATAAAGGGTCTTTCATTAAGCGCTTTCTATCTTTAAATTTAAATAAAACAAAGTGTGTGTGAGATATCATCGACATTTTTTATTCGTTTGAATGGCCTATCGATCCATTATATATGGAATATAACATCATTCAAATGTCCGCGGCGGCTTCTCTGGATGGCGCGCATCCGAAATGTCCAATTTTCCATGACTCTGGCGCATAAATCAGGCTGAATTTGACCGATGGCATGGGTTATGTAGGCTTTGAGGGCCGCTGTGGTTTGTGGCAGGCCCAAGTCACAACGCAAAATTCGGCAAGTTGTGGTCTGCGAAAGGCCGAGATCTTGTGAGCGACGCGAAATCGACTGCCTCGGATTCTCCTGCACACTCTCACGGACAGCGGCGATGTTTTCAGTAGATCTTGGTTTCCGTCGACTTACGGGTGTTGGTTAATTTACTGAACCAGTGAACTCAAATTTAATCCACCACACTGCGAATAGTCCTCTCGGAAGGACGATTATGGCGACCGTAAAATGGGCGAAGCGCGCCGAACGTTGCCCGCACAGAACAACCATTTTGATAAAACAATTTTATTATTTGCACGTATTTTTGAACGCTATATCTGTCCATGATGATTTGGCAAAACAGACTGAATAAATGACAGCCAATTTGACAGATGTAGCTTCAACAATATGGCCGCTATCAACTGTCAAAGTTCGGAAGTCCCTATTGGAAGACCCTGTATAAATACAATATGGGTATCAAATGAAAGGTGACGATACGCTGATTTCAAAAATGCATAGTTTCGTTATTTTTACTTTATCATGTTTCGAAACAAAAAAAAAAAACTGCCAAAAAAGGTACTCGTACGTATGGCATCTACCGTCCGCCATCCTGCCTTTTCCGAACAGACGAACATTTATTCTTATAATAATTATAACAAATAGCAATATAATACTACCTACTTATTTAATATTAAGTAATATATTTACTGTAATTGCTTTAGCACCCCCATACACATAGAGTACTTTCATGCTTGACCGTCCTTTTTGAACTAGTTTCCACAGATTACCTCATCTTGTAGAGATTTTATCCTGAACACTGGAGGACATTCAACCACAAGAAACACAAAAAAATGAATATATGTAGATACATATGTATGTATGTAATGCACACTTAATTTAAATAAATTGTTTTTTTTTTTGTTAAGTAAACCCAGCAGAACCCTGAACCCTTGAAATTATTTTCAAAAAGAAATCCCGATTGAATTGTTATGATGAAAGATCGTCTCATCGGTTCCTAGCTAATTAGACCTTTTTTTGTTAGCCGTCGTTACGTTTCGCAATGCAATGTCTGTTTGTAATTAATCCTGAGTGATGAACTAGATGATTTTTTATCCAAACACCGAAAATTTACAGCCTATTCATGGATAAAAATAAATGTTTTTAAATAGAAAAAAATTTAAAATTTATAAGAGTATAAAACGTTTAAAAAAAGAGAGAGGCGTTTTCTACTGACCTATAATAATAATTAATCAACCACAGCCGCAAGAGAATTTCTCAGTTTTCCTTTTTTATTTTCCGAATTATTTAGAGTCTTAAATTCTCTTGACAATATATTGCTATACTGGGCATTTGTAAGTCGTTTTCAAAGCCAAAAGTATTTTTGCGAAAGCTATCTTGTTATCCATTTACTTTATGTTCACACCATCGAAATCTTTAAAGGACCATAACAAAGCGAAAGATGTTCATTGTTCGAAGTGTGTATTTGTATGTTTGTAAGCGGGTATCCGACAACGTATCGTTTTCTGCCCAATACTGGACACTGAGCAGTGTGGGTAAGACATAGCAGATAGCAAACTGGTGACATTCTACAAGGAACAAAGAAGTTCCATTTGACTATGACATGTGAGAATCTCCATCTCACTTCCTAGGGTCGGGTCTATCATATCTACCACTAAAGAATCTCGCATGAGAAAAATCCTGGGCAGAACATGGATGCCGACGTCTGGATTGATTCGCACGTGTAGATGCTGGGCATTCTGAAGAGAGTTAAAGTTAAGACAAGTTAAGCTATCATGGATAAGATCAGCAAAATAATGGACAAGCTCGAGAGAGTATGGGGAGAAATAGGATTATTATCAAGCCTGGAATGCAGACATTTAACCGGTAATGCTGTCAGAGTGAAAAGGTGTTGTTGTTCCGTGGCCCGAACAGATTTACAGTGATGCTGTGGTGGATATTTTTATTCCCAAAACTGGGCAAGCTAATCAGACAGAGTCTCTGGAACGTTTGATAGACATATACTCGTACATACAGATAAGTATATGTATATACTTATCTGCACCACATCATGTACTTGAAATGTAGATCTACTGCTTTAAAATTTACGAAATTCGATTTTAAGTACTTTTTAACATCGTTAGTGCCAACGCAGCCCTGCCTGAATTCGCAAGTCTCAGCTCAATATCGGCAATTGCAGCTGGATTGTCCTAATGTTTAAGTTGCCCAAGAGCAACTCGACCTTAGAAAGCTTCATATTTCAAGAAAGGTTCCTATAGCTCTTTCTTAGTGATGCCGATGACTTACACTGATGAAGTTTTCATCATACGAGTACGTAGTGTCCGGCTTTTGTTGTTTGGCCTTTAGGAAATATTGAGCAAAACGAGCCTCTTTTTGATCTCCGACCCATCGACCCAATCTAAAATTCGTGGCACAGCCATGGCATTCAAACACAGTTCATCCGCTATCATCTCCTGTGTCATCCTGGCATCTTCGTAAATTTTAGCCTTCACCAGGGTCACATTTGTATCGTCGGTCGATGATTTGGGCCCATCTTCACGAGATTCGTCCTCCACAGAAAAATGGCCAGTCTGGAATCTTGGAAACCACTTTGAAAAAGTAACAAGAGGTGGTGCATTTATTCCGTATGAATTTTGGCATTCGTGCAGGAATTTCAACTGGCGTGAGCTGACGTCGAAATCCGAAGAGAATGGCAAAACGAATTTCTTCCTGTGTTGGCGGTGGAACTTCAACCGAGCTTACGTCACTAATTTTTCTCTTTAATTTAGAAATTTAGAAATAAATATTGTTAGATTATAAGCTACAGAAATGCATTTTTTTTTTTTTTAAAAAAACTACTAAATTGACACCAACTAAGCGAACTTTTGTTAGTCCCTACGTAGTGTCCAGCAAATTTCGCTCAGTTATGAATTTCTCTTTTAAATTGTAACTCCCATCAATATTTCTGACAGCGACACCATCCCAAAAGTCGAAAATACTGGAAAGTGAATAAATGAAAGGACAAACGGACTATTAAATGTAACACGTTTAATTTATTTATTTAAAAAAAAAACAAATGTTTTGTAACACTGAAGTCGATACTCCTATTTTTTTTTTGTCTGACAAACGAATTCATAAATTCCATTTGTGGTAGCCACTTTGTTTTCGAGAAATTCGTACTCAAAAACGATTCCAATAATTAGTTGGTGGATAAAGTTCTAGAAATTTTAGAAAATTACATACCTTTAATTTTCGCAAATGTTGAAAAATTCGACATCCATCTTGTAGAGAATTTCAGAGCCTAAAATATGGACTTTGATAATTCTCTTCGTATGATGCACGTTTTTCGAGACATTCGCACTGAATATCGATTTTCAATTGCAATCCGAAAGTACATATTATTTTAAATATCAACCCACTAAGCTTTATTTCAACGCCATCTTATCATATGAGAATTTTGATACGACAGCAAAAAGAAAACTGTGTACATATGTAGCTCAAGCGAATTACATTATGGGTATTATACTTTAGGCACACAAGCAGACACACCTGTTCTCCATACTAAGATGAGCATGTGCCATTCTACTCATTCCAGAGAATTAGTGGAAGAATTTTCCATTCCCGATTTTGTTTGTTTGTTCCCGATACATACTCGTAATGTTAGAAAAAACTGTTGTTGTCAGCATTTTGTAAATGAGAACAAATGCACTTTGAAAGTATTTTAAAAATATTAAAAATTAGGAACTAAAGTAAAACCAGTGTTTTGTAAATTAGAGTAAATCGGCAATTTCGGTATTTTAAGGGCTGAATAATTCATACAAGTACGCCCAGAGTGAAGTGAAAAAAATTCCAGAGAAGACAGGACATTGTACTCGCACGAGTATTATTGGAATATTTTACCATCTGGTAATGCTAATTCCTTATGTTAGTGAGACACATGAGTGATTTAGGCAAGGAGAGAATAGAATCAGAAGGATCAAGCTAATTTGCAATATCGGACGTTTTTTTGATAAAGAGGTATGAAAAGGTAATTTTTGTTGAGAAGATGTAAATTTTGTATTAACTAACTAACTCCTGTGATCATACTATTAATAGACTATAGCCTGTTTAAAAATGTATAGCTCATGGTACTGTCTCAATTAGTTAAATGAGAAATATTGCGTATTTACATAGCTTTATTAGAGGTAAACAAAAATTGACTGCCCTCTGCACAGTTTCCAGATGACCTGCAATAATTATCCATAGCTTCTTTTTAATTAATATCATAAATGCTATTTCCGATGTCGGAAAATATTGAATCATTACCGAAAAAATTTTCAATAGGTGAAATAAAATTATATTGAAATCGGTTCAGCTGTTGTCAAGATATATGTTCCGAAAACAAACTGAACATTGAAGCACTGAACACATGTAAAGTGCTTTTATTTTTTTTTTGTATTGCTTTAAAAAACTTCACAAAATATATAAACATACGAGTAGATATTGAGCTGTGAAGCCAATTGGATTATCTACGGAGATTATTTGCAAGATATTTCAAACAGTAATCAAAAAATTTAACAATTCAAGTTTAGTTTCAATTGTATTCATGTTACATTTAGATTTAATTTTGTTCATTAAAAGTCGAATTTAAAATTAAGTTAGAGATTCTAAGAAAAATTGTTTTAATCTTTGTTTTCGTACATTAATCTGGTCGATGTTTCTCAAGTGTTGAGGAAGATTGTTCAATACATCCGGAACGGTGTACATAAGTCTTCTCCTGCCATACTCGTTGTTAAATGATGGCAGTTGATACATTCTATCGGCTTGTCTTCTTGTATCTATACGAAACTGATGACTAATTGGCGTGCGGAAACTTACATCTTCGTAGTACTCCAGTGCCACACTCATGTTGAATATTTGCCTTACTTTCAGCACCTTTAAGTTAGAGACATTACTTCTCGACAGCAATTTTTGACTGCACTGTTTTGTATATTTTAAAGCTTTTCTATGTGTGTCTGCGCTGCAAATCCCCATGCTAGTATGCCATATTGTAGCCTCGACTCTATAAGTGCGTGGTATACTTGTTTTTGTACACACATCATGGCTTTGTACTACAGGCAAGCGAGCGCAAATAGGGAACCTCTCAGTTTGTTTCGTAGATGATTTATGTGTGTCTCCTAGATACTTATAAGTAAGGTGCCAGCGCATCTGGTGTGTCATCAGTATATGTAATTGGTATACTTTTTTTTGAGGCATTTGAGCATTTCATTTGTATTCAAAATAAAAAGTAAAGGGCCAAGCTTTGAATCTTGAGATACTCCATATTGGACTTTATGTTCATCACTATACCATTTCTTGATTTTCACGCGAAATGTTCTATCTGCAAGGTAATTAGTTAACCAATTCGACATCCTGCCTCTAATTCCTACTTTATGTAAGGCACTGATGAGTTTGTTGTAGTCGAGGGTATCGAATACCTTCCTGAAATCCTAAAACAGAACGAGGATATGGTGCCGCTTGCTGAAAGCTGTATTGATTACATTCGCGAAGACCTTGACCCTTTGCTCTTTGGGTGGATCAATCAATTTTGTGTGACTTATTTTGGAACGCAGAGCCCTCTGAGTTCAGATCTTAGCATAAAATTTACCTGTGCGGTCTAACTTGGGAGATATGAGGTGTCCCGTATCAGGAACAAAACATCCTATCCCTCATCTTCTAACCGATCCCTTATAAAGTCGGCGTGGCTTTGTGTACCTTTTTCATTCAAATGCAATGATAGCTTTCTACTCAGAGGAAATTTTTTTTTACAAATTTTGTTGTTACGACGATTTCTTAGAAGAAAGTGAACATGACTGTCTGCATTTGTAACCATCTCTGTGCATAGCTTCGAGGAAGTAATATATAATGTGTGGACGAAGTGTAGACAAAGTCAGTGCTTTTGTAGACATATATTTTTCAGTATCAAGTAAAAATATTGAAAAATTAGCACAAACAAGCAAAAATTGGGCTAGGATTTCACAGAAAATGCATAAACTGCATAAATGTATTGGTATTCACTGAAAGGATTACGAGAAAAAGTTTGTTAAACAACAAATAGTTGGTTGTTTAACGATAGAATAAGGTATTTTTACCAACAAGTCGTCTGACTAAAACTATTAAAAGTTTATGTGGGATTTTCTGAAACAAGAATGGGGGTTCATGTACTACTATAAACGTGTTTTGATATTAATTGCTGTACTTTACTGGACAGTATTGAAAAATTGTTATTTTCTGGGACTTTGCAGACCCTGGGGTTCCGCGAAACACCAGTTGCAGACCACTGCTCATTAAATTTCGCAGTCATAAAACTGTTTACATTTTTAATTGGTCCTATAAGGGCAAGTATTGGTTTCCTTGAAAAATCGACTCCGAGAATTTGGAAAGTGGGTCCCGCAATTCAATCTGTCTGCTGTATGTATATCTGACTGCAGCCTAAACAGCTGGACCAAACTTCATATCTGGGGTCTGTGGGTTCACAATTCGAAGCAAAATCAGAATTTTCATTCTAACCCTAATATTAACGGTACTTTACAAATGGCTGATTTAGTAAAAAATTGATTTTCTCGAAAATAGATTCAACGATTTTGTTAAAATTTAATATTTGAGTTACTGTGAATATATGTCGACAGATGGCATACTAGTCTTTTGGCAATAAATGTGTATAACGGTAATTTACTTATTAGCTGGCTTTTGGAAATTTACCATTTCTCGGTTATGACTCAATCGATTTTGTTCGAAATCAATATTTAAACAATATTTGACATATACTCGTACACCATTGAGGGTGGCTGTGGTGTAGTGGTAACATCATCGCTTGTCACGCTGTTGATTCACGGTTCGGATCCTGATGTCAAGAATCATCTATTTATTTCGGATGAAATAAATAAAAAAGTCGATCACTTGCGAAAGCTAAGACAACTCTACTGTGAAGGCATAACACTGACAGTAGGGTGTTCATATGGCCAAAATGCAACTTGATCGTGATGATGACATTAGGAGGACGGAAAGAAATACTGTGAATCATAAGCAACGACAATAATAGCGAAAACAAACAAAATACTCCCCAGTTATCTGGACAGCCACCCTTGGAGTTTACTGAAACTTAATACCACCTGAGTTTCGGACTACACCACTCTGTCTTTCTCTCTGTCTCTTCCTCTTTCCACAAAACGGACGTGTTCTAAAAAAAAAATTAGTATAAGGGTATTCATATCCCCTTTAACACGTGCAAATTAAAAAAAAAAAAAACCATTGTGGAAAATTTTAATTTTTTTTTTTATTTCATAATCTGAGTTAAATTGCACATAAAAAACTTATAGCAGCAAGTATGTGCGACCCAGTCGTACACTTTATTTCTTTCGCAGCCGGCGCATGTCTATGTAGCTGGACTCTGCCAATCTTTATGCGGTACTTACATTAATTTGATTTGCTAAACATCAAAACAAAACAAAGCGACATAAAGAAGCAAAAATAAAAATAATAATAAATTAGTTTCTGTTGACTACGGGTTAGGTACATTAAAATAATAAAATGGGGCCAACAAGGGTCACAAGCGCTTCACTACATATGTAGTTTATATGCTCATTTCGTTTAATTCGTTTTTATATCTTTTACCCTTATGGATGACATGCTTTGGAGTAGTTTTTTGTCCGGCTCATTAAAGTTTAGTCACTCAATTAGATTGTATTACTTTGTGTTCGCCATAAACAATTATTATAAAAAAAAAAATCGGTAAAATGTGTTCTCAGTTTACATTTCGTGCAATTGCTGTAATTAAAGCCAATGATTTTTATTCAACTATTTTGTAGTTTATAAGTTTTTATATGGAAAGGCTTTGAACGACTAGAGAGAAAAGGGTATGTAAATTTATTACTAAAATTGTGTCCCTCCAATTTGTAATTTTATCAGAACTACGATGTAATGTAATGCCTTCACCAGTAACAACAAAGCGGACATACCAAACCAACCTTAATCTTAAATCTGTATATACGAGTATGTATCTTGATACACTGTATTTTGGTGACATAAAAGTCAATGAAATCTAATTTCAATTCTAGGGTGCTACACGTACAATGGGTGTTAGATAGATACACCACCACTAAAGTATATTCATCTATCTGTGGTAATTTGTGTCCTTAGACGGCTTTTGTGTTCAGAAATCCGTGATAATAATTTTTTAGGACGGAGCTACCTGCTCACCTCTATCGAAGAAAAAAGGTTCTTCTGTGCAGGACTTCAATATTCTTCAACGGGGAATACATTTCAGAAGTAATTTAACAAAAATGACAAAAGAACATTTCATTCGTAGATAAGGATACTTTAGTTGCGTAGGCTGTTGACTTCATTTTCGCTTAAAGTCAAGAAGGTGAATACTGGGTATACTGGGGCCAGATTTCCTCTTTTAAACTCCTTAGTAAAGTATTGCGTGGGGGAGGACGAACAGAAGAGAGACATGAAGAGTGTACAGGAGGTAGTTAACTTCGTCCTTTGGTAAAGTAAATGTTGATGCGTTACTGTGTTGTTGGGGTGCTCCGAAAGTTTTGGGTTAGAAAATACATAGAGAGTACGCAGAGAAAGAAATATGTAAATATAAATATTTACGGTTTAATAAAAAGAAAGTGAATAACATTGCAGTACGAGTATAATGGTATAAGGGTTTAACGCAGTGGTTTTCAAATATTATTCTGCGGAACATTGGTGTATTGTGGGGACGTGGGTATTCATGATTTGGAATAATTTTGAGTGCTACTTTTTATAGATCTAATATCATCATAAGAACTGCTGTTATCCATACCAGTGCCCCTTAATGACTCTTCTTTGGTAGCCTGCTTTGATTGATGTGTAGAGTGAGAAGGATTGGAATGTTACTTTTTGAACTGTTATGTAAGACTTGCCATGCTTCCTTATTCACCAGTAGTACACACATTTCATATCCATGACCGCTTTTCGATTTCCATTGCGGGCACGTGTTCCGGGCCCCAGTCGTCAATTGAGAATTATGAATTGCAAGTTCATCTATTCTAAAGCAATAACTTACCCAGTCATAAAGTAATTTAAAGTTGTTGACTCATGAAAATGACACGATTCGAACCAGTATGCCTTGTGAACATTTAGGAGTGGAATATACCTGAATATGGGTGGAATTCCATTATCTGACATCTCTGGTAGCAATTTGGATATCTCATAATAATTCATCCCTGGTGGCGTGTACTGAATTTGGAATTATTGCATTAATGTGTATTTTGGCAGAGTAAAATATTCTAAACTGAGTTTTCTTAATGGACGGGAAGGCAAAGGGCATGCTTTGCATATCGTCTATCACAGCGGTAAATGAAACTACCTATATACCTTCCACAGCTTTACATTTAGAATGACGTAGTTTTTCTTAATGTTAAAATTAATTTTCGATAAGGGCATTTCAAATAAACTGTTGCACATTAAACCTACA
Source organism: Pocota personata (assembly GCA_963082735.1). Classification (NCBI taxonomy): domain Eukaryota; kingdom Metazoa; phylum Arthropoda; class Insecta; order Diptera; family Syrphidae; genus Pocota; species Pocota personata. The sequence goes on from OY720429.1 coordinate 273,954,882, forward strand.
ACAATAAGATAAACGTTATATTGGTTTGATACTTAAAGTTGAATGAGTAGTCGGCAGAATGGGATTGCTTGAACCATTCTTATGTATACAAAATATTTGCTCTAACTATTTACTAATATTTTCTGAAATTCGCAATCGGTCAAGTTTTTTCTTGAACAATTGTTTCTTTCTCTTCGTTTTGTCTTTGAATATAAATCTTAACATTTTTACAGATTATTTTTTTTTACTTTTCTGCTGGTGAAAAACAAATCTTGAGCTGATCAATCAATCAGCAAATTTGGTTAAAAACTTTGTGGACATTTTCTTAAACATAAACAAAACAAAAATAAAACATTTGTTTGCTTTTAAACAGTTAATAACAGTGCTGGTAAATTGTTTACTCAACTTTATAAAAAATTTAATTTTAATCTATGAACTTGGCTCATATATGGGCATCAGCCACGCCTACTTTTGTTGATTAAAACAATTTTTCGAGATATGTTGACTTAAAAATACTACTTGAAAAATTAAGAAATAACAGTGTTTTAATCTGCGTTTGACGTTTGTCATTATCACAGTGGGTGTAGACCTACACTGTATTTTTAATTTAAAGAGTAGGTTAGGTTAGGTTGAGGTGGCTGTTAGCAAACAAAGCCAAAACACTTAGACCAATAATAGTTCCATTGTGATACCACATGGGTATGGGACGCGGCCTCTAGCCTACTCGTTGAACCATTTGGAGTTGCTGACGAAGCGTAGAAGGTCCCTAACGTCTATATTATTCAGTTCATTTAGGTCGCTGAAACAGAAGGCTCGTAAGTGGAGATTATTTCCTTCTTAGGGAGAGAGCTGGACAGGTGCAAATAAGGCGAAGAACAGTCTCTTTTTTCTCCTCGTCCATGCAGCTTCTGCAGAAATCGTTTGAGAAGACGCCAAGCCTTTAAAGAGCAAGCTTAATGCATATTTATCTTATTAACTTTGTTTTTTCTATTTCACGCAAAAATATTAAAAATAAACAGAAGGTCTTGAATTTAGGCATGGCTGGCACTAATTATGCACCAAATTCACAGATTAAAGTTAAATCTATTAAGAAAGTTGAGTACGTCATTTACCACCACTGTGCTTGCTGGTTTAAAGCAAAAACTACTACTTTGAAGAAAACGCCCACAAAAAGTGGATATAAATATTATATAAGAACATTGTAGAGCACATCGACATCTACATATGTACGTATATATTTTGCCGCTACATTTTTTTAAATTTCAAACGAATTTATTGAAAGACCATCACTTTTAAAAGAAAAAATTGTTAATAATAAACGCCCCTGAAAAGTGGGCGTGTATATAAACATTGCAGGGTAGAATTGTAGAACATACTAATATTTATAAATTTCTTTGAAACATTTTTTTTCCGATTTCAAACAAAATTGTTTTTTTTTTGCCCAAAACAAAATAATGCAGCAAACAAATTTTTAAGTATATTCTATTCAGACTTTTTATTTAAATTTTATATGAAGGTGCCTACTCGTACTTACATGTTTTCATTCCACAAACCACATTCTTGTCTTGGCGCTATTAACTATTAACATAAAATTAAACATTTTATTATATGAATTATAAAATTATACTATGTAGCACCCTGTGATTTGAATCGCCAATACTGTTCTCAATCTGTACGAGTACTTCGTGGTCTGTGCTTTACCTTCCTGGGTAATTTGGGGGTCTTGCAAATTGTGGAAAGGCACACACACAAATTTGGAAAATTCATTACAGGGATACAAAAATGTTTCTCGTAACAGACTGAGTTTCGGAAATCAAAAATCCGGTTCAATAGGTTTCATACTTCTGAAAAGGCAGACAAGTCGTATTAGAGAAATTTTAAGAAAGGTTCTTTGCAGAACCCTAAAGTGTATGAAGCAGAAACACTAATTGATTCAACACGGTGTCTGTCTGTCCGTCCGTCAGTATGTTACATGCTTATAACTTTTGAAAATAAATACGAAGAACAATTTTAAAAAAATACTTTTTTGGGGGCACACCACCAACATGCGACATATTAAGTTAAAGCCGGACTTGAAATATGTAAAAAATATTTTTTGGATAATGTTGGTTCAACAAAAAACCTCAAAAGCCAAACGAAGTGGATGTGATAAGAAATCGAGAAGAAGTGAAAAAATCGACTTTTCGTAAAATGTGTTAAAAACTTGAAAAACTTTTTTTTTTTTCATGTCAAAAATTATAAAAATAGATACTAATTTTGAATAAGGTAGTTCAAGCCATATCCAAAAAATTGGCAATTTTCGCAATTCTGCTAACAATAAAGCACCATTATTCGTATTTCTCAGGAAAAACCAGTTTTATTACAAACGTCCACATTACCTCAGTTATGAATTTTTTTCCAAATCGTTAGAAGTCTTTTCGCGAAAATTACAATTTTTTAAAATTGTCCCTAAGTACGTTTTATTGTTAAGCCAGAATAAAAATTTCATCTGGGCATTAGCCCACAGATTTGAAATGTGAAGAAAATCCGTTCAGCCTTTTAGGGTGCACTCGGACAGAATTGCAAAACCCACTTTTTCGAGTTTATCTATAATACCCGTAATAAGAACAATAATTGACCAAATTCTCGAGATCGAAAATTTTCCGGAAAACAGTACTTGTCCTTTGTTTTTATCTGATATTTACAAATCCTATCATAGATACTCATTTTCTCCTCCTGATTAACGAAGAGGCCAATTTAAGATACATTTCTAATATGTTACACTGACCCCCCAACTTGCACTTGATCTTTTTTTTTAATGTATGTTTTTACTAGCCGTCATTTTACAAGATCGTTCCCTGATCATAACTTTTCTTCAGTGTAAAATATAAAATTTCAATTAGAAAATGTCCGCAATGTCTGAAATACATACAATATTCGCTGAAAAATTTAACAGTGGTGCCAAAGTGTGTATGTATCTGATGGGGTAGGTATCATTTTAAAGAGCTGTATTTTTTAGAACTCGCGTCAAATGGAAATACGTTTAGTTAAGTTAATTAAAAAAATAGGTCTTGTATTTTATCAAACAAAAAAAATTTGCATTGATACAAATATCAAAACCTAGTACTACATATGTACATACGAGGGTGGGTCAATAAGTCCCTGAAAAATGAAATAAGGAACACTCTTTTCGGTATAAAAACATCTTATTTTTCAACATAGTCTCCTTTTAGCTCTATACACTTCATCCAACGTTTCTCCAATTTTTTGATGCCCTCAAAGTAATACGATTTTTCGACACCCTCAAAATAAGCGTTTGTTTCAGTGATGATCTCTTCATTTGACCCAAATCTCTTACCTCCGAGCCATTTCTTCATGTTTGGAAACAAGAAATAGTCGCGGAGGGCTAAATCTATGAAATATGCTGGATGAGGAAGGAGTTCGTAGCCTAACTCATGCAATTTTGCCATTCCGACTGAGGACTTGTGCGCCGGTGCATTGTCCTGGTGAAAAAGAACTTTTTTCTTCACCAAATGCGGCCGTTTTTGCTTCAAATTGGCTTGGAATCGATCCAGCAGCTCTGCGTAATATGCGCCGGTGATCGTTTTACCCTTTTCAAGGTAATCGATGTGAATAACACCGAGCGCATCCCAAAAAACTGTCGCGATGACCTTGTTTGCTGACAAACCCGCCTTGGCCTTCTTCGGCTTCGATTCACCAGGAGAAGTCCATTGTTTTGATTGTTCCTTGGTTTCTGGTGTGTTGTGGTGAATCCAGGTTTCATCCACGGTTACGAAATGACGCAAAAACTCAGCCGAATTTTTCTGGTACATCACTAAACACACCTTTGAAGTTGTTAAACGAATGTATTTGTTGTCGATTGTGATCGAACGCGGCACCCATCTTGCGGAAAGCTTTTTTATGTCCAAATATTTATGTAAAATCGAAATCACTGAGCCATGTGATAAGCTTGTGGCCTCTTCAAGCTCGCGCACTTTCAATCGCTGATCGTCCATTATCAAACCATAGATTTTGTCGACCATTTCTGGTGTGGTGACCTCAATTGGGTGACCAGAACGTTCGGCGTCACTTGTGCTTGAACGACCGCACCGAAATTGAGTAAACTAGTGGTGAATGGTTCCAATTGATGGTGAAGAGTACCCATAATATTTGTCAAGCTTTTGTTTGGTTTGCGTGATAGTTTTTTCTCGCAAAAAATAGTGTTTAATGAGCACTCGAAATTCACTTTTTTCCATTTTAACGAAAATGTTAGTAGGCGTCTATACAAAATGGCTGCCACAACAAAATTATTTGACAGATCTGTCTGAAAATTTGGATGCGTCCTTTTGAAAGATGATTCTTGACAAAAAAAAAAAAAATTAAATTTAAGATGACGACACAATTTGTATTAATTTTCAGGGACTTATTGACCCACCCTCGTATTTGTAAAAAGAAAATATTTATCGATTACTTTGAAAATAACAGCTGGTTGCTTTAATGTATGCTTATGGGGTAATCAAATTATATTGTTGTTGACAAGCAGTAATAATTGAACCATAAACGAAATTTATTTTTAAATTGGATGTTGGCTAACCTCGCCCCCCTATCAGCACATAAGTATCCTCTTCTTGATGAAAAAACAAAAAAGTTTCAAAAACAGTTGCCCAAAGAAAATGAATTTCCAGCGATTATATACATAACACATGTATCCGTACTGTACCTACCCCAATAAAAACAAATAGGCGAAAGAAGATGAAAAAACAGATCAAACAAAATTAATTAGGATTATTGCTTAGCTTTAGGATTAACGTATAAAGCTGATTTATAGTTTACCATATTTGCTTTTAATGCTATAAAAGAGGCAGGAAATAACAGGCATTTAAATTTAGTGTCTGGGTATAAAAGTGTACAATTTTTCCGTCCGTATTGATTTTCTGATAATTGCTCGAAGTTTACAGAACAAAAATCGCCATTCTCGGAACAATGCCTAAACTAAGGCGCCCAGACGTACTCTTTTCAGGAGGAAAATACCTAAAGGCCGTATCTACAAAATTTAGAAATCCGAGATAAACCTTGTATTTCTGTGATCTGGGCACCTCAAATTATTTTGTTATGACATGCTAAAACATAAAAAGAGAAAATTGAGTTTCTTAAAAGCCCTTAATGAAAAGCTAACATGCCATTATTTGAAAAAAAAAGTTCCTAACTACCACTTAGTGCCTTTTATTTCACTCTTTTTCTCCTGCATTTAATTCATTGAATTTTTCATTAGGAAATTATTTTTTACCTTGCTCATAATTTTATTGGACAGAGAGCTTTTATATTCATGGAATAACTGGTATTGAAAAAGGCAATTATGGCTTATCTGGTAGTTAGATAATCGTACTATCTGAATATTTATCTGACAATTTTTGTGAGAGGCAACAAAATTAAATATAAAAAATATATAATTTTTACTTCGAAATTTAGAAGTCAACCCCAACAACTTATGGGGAGTTGAATGAGGAAAATGATTCTACTGAACGGTACGACGACCTTGGTTTGGTTTTATAAATAGAAGTGCGTACTGGGAGAAATTTGCCTGATAGTAGCATGAAAATATCAGCAAGGGTAATTACGCTGGAGCTAAGTACCTCTTTTCAGCATTTTTAGAACCTCGTCTATAATAAGAAGTAATAGATATGAGTAACAAGAGATCGCCGTACTAAGGTATTTCTCCACTGGTCTATCTCCTGCTATTCACGTTTTAATTTTTTGAATAAACTATTAAGAAAAGCGTTGGTCTCCTGAATATCGAGAATTGCTCCTAGGAAAATTACTTATGGTCCAGGCACCATTCTACTGTGCACACTACACAAGCGTAAAGCAGAGAGGACATAAGTACCTAGCTGCCTCCAATAACTACAATGACATACATATGAGTATGCATTATACGAGTACATATGTACATATATATCTATCGAACGTTTCAGAGTTTTCAACAGAAAGGAAGACATTGGTCTGTAGCCCAAAGGTTTCGGAATGAAGGAACATGACGCACACCTTTTCCAAATCTTTAGGAACCTATATCACCCATTTGAATTGGCTAATACGGAGCAAATGGCTTAATTGCACGAAATATATCGTGGTCGTTGGTTAATTTGATAATGGTACTATCCACATCCACTTACGACGAAGGATAGGTTAACTATCTGTGGAAACTTTATTGCAGACTTCTAAAAATATCTCTAAATATTTTTCCTTGCAAACTTGAAAATCGGAACAACAAATTTAAAGAAATGTAAAAATTGTTTACTAAAACTCTTTGTTGACTCATTTTGAAGTAAATACGTTTTAATAATTTGACTTTTGCTACGTTATTTTGCTACAACAAGTTTGAATAAGATATTAGTGCTGTCCATTTAGCAATCTTTTTGAGTTGATAAATGTAACTTGAAAACTGTTGAACCGATTCTGCTGCTGTTTATTTTTGTCGTTTTGGAAATTTTGTATTAAATGTTTGAAAGTAAATAATTAAACATCTCGTTTCGTTTTCCACACGAATTGCATTATAAGCTCAAATTACTCAAACAATAGGAGAAAGCTATGACTGCTTTTGAAAGGCTCAATCTGGTACCTGTCTGTTCTGCCACTCTTTGTTCAAGAAACACTAATCACATTTTTATATTTGGTTTGTTCTCGAATGTTTGTTCTGATATGTAAATAGTTTTGTCAAATTCGAACGGTTCTCAAAAATCTTAAAATAATTTTCGTTACTCAGGAACATCTGAATAGATTTTGTTGAAATTTAGCTTGTAAGTTTAGATTGATGTGGTAGTCACTTTAAAATTATGAAAATCTGATGGTTATTGAATTTTGTTTGTTCAACAAATCTTGACTGAAACAAGTCTATTTCACATATTCGAATTCTTTCCATATTTTATTGTTACATGGGTGCAGTGTGTCATCTGATAGAGAATGTCTACCCTAACTAAAATATGAAATTTGATCAAAATCTTTGCAGTTATTTTCAGCAAATAAAGATTTTATTCAAAATCGGCCATTAGTAATGATAGTTGTGGTTAGAATGGAAATTTCGCCTCGAATTATGAATCCATTAATCCCAGGTATGAAGTTTGAAGGAAATCCGTGCAGCGGTTTAGGCTACAGTCACCCTTACATACACACAGCCCAATAGACAGACAGAATTGAGCCACCCACTTTTTTCAGTGTTTCTATTATAAAATGTAGACAATCTGTTGGTGTCTTTTAAAAATTGCTAAAAAAAAATCTATTTAACATTTTTCAAGGTTTTTTGCTTTATTAAAGAGAGTACACTTTCCGGTTTGGCAGTAGTCCATCCTGTCAACCCAATTTTTCAGTATATTTTCGATGGTTCGGGGCTCTAATTCACGAATAATTTGATCAATATTGACTGAATCGTTTTTTGGATTTTCAGCATAACATCGATTGTTAATGGTACCCCACTAAAAAATCGAACGGCGTCAAATCGCAGATCCGCGAACGCCAAGCAACAAGACTAAATGGCTGACTACAACGATTATGGAACTTAGTGCGCAAAAGACCGGTTTAGGTGAACGGCACACTTCCGGCAACAACAGCAATATTCTCGACTGAGCGCTCACAACGAACATGAGGATAACTTGCTTTATCAATTAGCATGCCAATCTCACGAATTTTCTTCACAAACTTGGTTGAGAAATTATATTTCTCAACAATATTTTCCAACGTTGTTCAAGCGTAAATCGACTCATTTCGTACCGTGGAGATATAGATACTGTGTTTCTGTCATTTTTATGAGCGCGAAAGAGTTGCCAGTGTCAAAATAACATGCAATTTAAAAAGAAACTAGCACCCGTTAGTAACGCCGAAATTAATCAAAATCTTTATTAATCAATACGCCGTTCGTTTTAGGTGCAAGTAATGGGGGGCCCCCAAAAATATTTTGCCTAGGGCCCCCGGATACCATAATACGGCCTCTGTGTGCGGTTGATCCATCACGACTTGTTTCTCACATTTCATGTTAAAGCATTTTCTTTAAGAACAAAATCCACACTATGAAGAAGACCGTGGGCAACAGCTAGTGGATAATGTATTTGTGTATATCACTTGGGATAAAACTGACAATTTTCGTTATGGCAACGCTGATTCAGTCTGTTAGTTTACCTTTCGACCTCGAAACAACAATTCCTTTAGGCAGTGTCGCCTCATGTGTGGAGACACTTTTGATTTACATTCATCCATCTCAGCAATCCAATATCTTGTACTTTATACACCCTTCTTAGATTGAAGCGTAAAATTAAATTATATACTATTTACACAAGAAGCTGAAATTCTTGGTGTATGTAATTTAAAATCCTTTTTTCCTCAAAGCGAAACATTTTTTTGTTAAATCAAATAATCAAAAAAAATGAACGAAATAAGTTGACCGGAAAATTCCGGGTTTCAAAATAACATGGGTTACACCCACTTACGTGCTTAATACGGCGTAAGTGCAATGAGGCGATATATTAGATTTGAGCAAAAAAAAAATGTGTCAACATTTCTGGGATAGAATATAAATATTTTGATACAAAAGTATTTCAATGAATATCCTTTTCCCCTGAATTCGAAATAGTATTCGAGTATAGGTATGTACTCGTATAGGTATGTACATAGTTGTAAATTCGTCAAATACTAGTTTGTTTCTTTTCATTGCTTTTTTGTCTGCCGACAGAAACACAATTAAAACAAACTTCCTCAAAAGTATTAGTTTTCAGGTATTAATTGGATGTAGTTCTATTGTTTATTTCCTCATTTTGTGGCACTTGCCTGCCACACTTTGTTATTTAATTTTTTTTTACTTTTTTGGGAAACAAATTCAGACAGGTCGGCGGGTCAAGTCGCAATATCCACGAGACTGTTTTAATCATTTCCACCTTTAAAAGTTTAATGGTGGTGCTTTTTTTTAATGATGATATTGCTTTTCTGCGCTTATACGCATTTGCTTTAAATTTATTTTAATTTAATTATACTCAGTGGTAGTTGAGTGAGATTTCACAAAAATTGTGTCTCATGGGAGTTAACAAAATGATGGTTTTTGTTTAATTTATCTCTCAAATAAACACAATTTCATCTCATGTATGTTTTGTGGATATATCTATATACTAATCGATTTGAAATGGGTATGATAATTTGCTGATAAGTTTGTTGAAAAATGCTGTTAGAAGCACATTTATGTAGCTGGATATCCAAGCATGGGGTCTGAGTTATTATTGAACACGATAGGACTCTTAATTCGATTGGATTGAATTTTTGTTTGATAAATGGATGTTCGAATTTTTAGATTTATGTATCTACTCGTATTGAGAAATTTATTGCGGATGGAAAGACGGCAAATCATTATTCACGGCACAAAACATTGATTGTCAAATGTGATTTGTTATATGTACATACATGTGAATGTATTAAGTTTGCAAAGTTAGTTATGGATATCATGAGTGAATTTGAATTTTAATACAGTAGTACATGAATATTACATTGTAATCGGTTGATTTTTGTGTTTGGGAATGCTGTGGTACTATTTGAGTGTGATGTTAAGGTTCCATGATGGTCCCAGCATTGCTATTGCAAGGAGCTTCATCAATTATTATCAATAAATAATACTAGATACGTCTATATTTCCTATTGCGTATGAATAAGTAAGAAGGTGCTTCGTCCTTTACGCACAGAATTATGGAATTTTCTGGCATAATTTGAAAATTTTATTTAAATTTCTTGGAATCGTACGAGTATCCATCAAGTGGTTTTTTCGCTTGAATTTAATCGCAGTATGGTGGATTTATTACGGTTGACAGCAAGTTTCCCTTAACCAAAAATCAGGACTTTTTATGGAAGTTAGCTAATCCGATTTATCACCCAGACTTATTATAGTCGTGGCAACCAATGCGCATTCGATCTTCTTCTCATACTCGTATATGTATGTAGGTTAGGTACACTTGGTTGAAAACATTTGTTTGCTTGCGGCCCAAAAGTTTAAAACCTATTATCTGGCGACCCAATTTCGTTTTGCCTTTAGCTCTTTGGTGGAAAAAAGTCTACGAGGTATGGTGGAAAAAATTTCAAAAACCCACATTGGAAGTGGTGAAAGTGAATTTTTTACTGTTTTCTTTGGAAAAGCTGAAAGGTTATTATGAGTGCTCTTCCCTGTAGAAATTGGAGCTAGAAAAATTCAAATCGGCATCTGTCTTTATCCGAGGCAGATCTGGTCAGAGCTGGGTTTCAAGCATACGCAAAGACAAAAACTTGATTCCAATTATTTTCGCTGAAGCAGTCGGAAGAAATGATAAATCATCTTCTATGCAATTGTGAAGTCAACATAAGAAGACCTATGCGACTTGTCCACGTTTGATTTTAATAAAATCAAGAAATTCGTCTATGGGCCCAAATAGTTCTAGTCAAAGTTAGTCTTTAACTGACTCCAGAAATTCTCCCCTGCATGCAACATCAATAGTTAGTGCGTTGCCTACTGAGCGTTCAAGGTATCCCAGAAAAACAAAAATCGTCAGGCGCAAATCATGCATCGCGCGGTTAGTGTTCCGTACCAATATTTTAACTTGATCTTTATTTTTCTTTGTCTTTAATTCGCAGAAAAAGTGAAAGTTATGGTCATACTTGAAACTGTCAGGTCCAGCAATCACTTTTTGTTCTATGTCAGCCCTTGTACAGATCGGTTGAGAACCACTAAAGACATTTTGATGAAATTTAGTTCGTATTCACGTACGAGTATAGTATATCATTTTCTCTAAAAACTGCCAAAATCGGCCCAAGTGTGAGTGGAATGTAAGGGGCGGGATTTCAAAATCGTTTTTGTTAGCCGACTAACTCAATAACTCATGAACGGATTTAGATGAAATTTGACACGTAGACTTAGACTGATACGTAGTAGTACCACTTGAAATTGATCAAAATCAAATAGAGTGGGAGTAAAATACGGGGAGGGGTTTTAAACATTTACAAATAATTTTTCCAATACGCTTAACTCAAGAACCCCTGAACGGATTTTGATGATTGGGTTTTGAGTTATGCCAATATGTATTTATTTTTCAAGAACTGTTTGTGCCAATTGATTTGTTATAATTTTGGCATTACCTCCCCATAAATTTAGATGCCCCATTTTTTTTTTTTAATTTTTCTCATTAATAGATTCGGAGATAGAAGGGTGGATCACGGTTTTTGATTTTTTTTTGTTCAAGAAATCTGGAAAAACAATTTTTTATATTTTTGGACTCCATACTATTTTTGTACTAAATTTGTTGTGCAAAATTTCACCACTCTAGTTCAAACGGTTCAAAAGTTATAAACGAGTGATAGACGTATGGAGAGATAGACAGACAGACAGATAGACAAACATCGTTCATCAGACAAACATCGTTCATTGAAAAGCAAGAAATGGTGGAATCATGAAAATCGCTAAAGAGGGAATATGGAAGGGAAAATGCATCGGGCTCAGAGACCGGGATATACTCTCCAAATTGGCACCCCTGCTCCAGGTACCCAGGGATGATATGATCAAGAAATAAAGCTTCATCAAAAACTTCACCACAAAACTGAGCACAAAGACAGAATGGAGCAGTGAGTCTGAAAAAATGGTGTATAGACGGGTCAAGAACAACTGAGAGAAGTGGTGCAAGAGCGTTAGGGTCAAGAACAAAACACTCGGAGGCAATGGGCAAATTTACCAGCTCTTCCTGGCGGAAATACATGCTATAGAAAGGTGTGCCCAACTTAACCTCGACAGAAATTTTCACAAGAGGGACATTGCAATCATGTCAGACAGTCAAGCTAAGATGGTATGGGTATGCCAAGATAAACTCAACAACCTACTCGTAGGCAAGATCAACAAAGCTACCCCATATTGGGCGCCAGGTCCCGTTGGAGTGGAGGGTAACGAGGAGGCCAATAGGCTAGAAAAGGAGTGGGCAACACGCGCATTTGTGGGACCAGAACCCTTGTACGAAATGGGTGCACACATCATTTGAGAAGAGCTTTGAAAAGAGGAACAATCAACAGAGCTAAATTCTTTAGGAAGCTCACAAAACAATTCCAAGCAAAAGCACTCCAAGTTAACTATAGTCGCAGCAGATCTAAGGCCTGCATCAATTTAAGAAAATATTAACTCCGAATACTTCGTCACAGGACACTGTAAACTGGGTGAAAAGCTCAAGAAATTAGGTCTAGAAACCAAGGAAGCATGTAGATTTTACGAAGAAACCGAGGAAACTCCAGATCACATCTTCAAGAATTGTGCGCACTCTGAGAAAAGTAAGTTGTCTGGGCACCAACAGGAGGCGCATTAGATCTTTTAGGTCGCAGTGCATCTAACCAATGCAGAGAAATAAAAATATTCCTTTCAGAGTTCGCTAAGGAAGGGGCTTGGAATGTGGATATCTCATAGTGGCTCGTCCGATCAAGCATCATCGGGCGCGGTTAGTACTTAGATGGGGGACCGCTTGTCAAATTTGTATACATGCACTTACGAAAGAGCAAGTGAACGAAAACTTAACGAATTGAAGCAAAAAGCTATTATGGTCACACAATACAAACCCTTTGTATTCGCACTGTTTCGGAAGTGGTCGTACGAAACCATTCTTCTGTTATAGTTCAGCCTTAAGGCTCAACCATAATCAACATTGGGAAACATAAGCTAATGTCATAAGCCAATGTCACTGAACGAAATGCCTCCCTATGTTCTGTCAATTCTAACCAATGACCATAATACTTTTGCCTGCATACCTATCTGTCAAATTAAACTGCCCGTTTCTTTTGAAATATCATTCCATGCCCTTTCCTTTTTCATTTTATTAAAATAAAAGGCATCTCTTTTATCGATGTGCACAAATTCTTAGTCCGAAATTTTTTTTGGAAAATTGTCATAACAAACATGAGAACTGTCAGATTTACATATGCAATGAGCGACTGAGACCGCTCTCTCTTATGTTCGCTCATGTTTGCAAAAGTGATCGAACCTTTAACGAATCGACGCTGGTCTCATTATGTGTTTAATGATAAGATTATGAGTATTCGTGGGTTTACGTATGCAGGCAAATGTTGATTATGTTTCTCAATTTAAGGGTTCACATAATTACTTCATTATGTGTTGTGTCGCGGAAGAGAAAACATGTCTGTCGCTAGCCGAAAATTGACCGAGCATTGGTATGGGATTTAATTGAAACTAATCGGTCATTACCGAGTTTATGGGATGTGCAAACGAAAGATGACAGCGACCGAAACAAAAAAAGAAAAGTATCCTGATGCACAAAAAGCGGATGTCACTATGCACCGTTTCACTCATCGCACATCCGTACACCACGAAAACTCACAAAAACTAAACATTTGATGTCAATCGATTGAATTGTGTAAGCGGTAGCGTCAATCCACACATACACCATGTTGATGTCAATCGATTGACTGTGTAAGGGCCGCTTAAGTTTTGAGCTGTACACCTCCCAGTAATAGGGTTGAATCCGTTCAACTTTCAACATACTTCTTAACGAAATAAAACCACTTTTAAGTTGACCGCTAAAACAATCAAACATTCTGAACCTCTGACCAAATGCCATATTCTGTTGCGAGGAGATCACGCATAGATACCTTATTTAAAATTTCTCAAACACTTCCGATATATGTACTCGTAAATGCGAACGTATGAAATTCCGGCTATTATTCCGGTCATAAACTTGTTGACATCTTTCAAGGCACATGAATGGCCCCATCCGTCTTTATCGATACATGTAAAACCAATCAGCTGGTGTAACTCATTTCGTTTAAATAAAACATTTATCGCACTAACTATACTGCCACATACGGAGGACTAGCTCCTAACACATGCTTTTGTGTGGAGTACAAATCTTGTCAACTTTTATTACACTTCCCATTTTTATCACTTTGCCCATCCTTCTGTGTGTTTCGTTCTTTATTGTAATACTAAATATTATTTATACGAGTACAGCCTATAGAGATGTTATTGCGGGTGTTACACATGCATATGTATATATGTACAAATAAATAAGACACTCAACCGCTCTATGGTGGGACTGTGCTAAATCCTCAAACATTTAGGATGCGTGACCGGGCACAAAATTTAATTTAGTACCATTGCCATAGCAGAATACAACCCTAAACGAAAACGAGTTGATGATGAACTCCAAATAAATAATAATAGCACATTTTTATTTCTTGTGGCAATGATTGGTGGCGACACCTAAGGATTTTGGCATACATGCATACGAGTATCTACATATATCCAGCGCGAACTCTCGTAAGTGATTCGAACGTGGCAATTAGTGTGAATATGCTATTAGCAACGGAATCCATTCTATCTATTTCTTATGTCAGTGTACGAGTATTTATTAGAGAAAACCGATTTTTTGCAAATACAGACAGCCAAGGCGGAACCTTGAACTTTCATTCCTCGGGGGGCATGCAATATTTTGAATTTTTATGGGGGAGGCTTGTTGGTGGTGAGATAAATCGCTTTACATGCCCATCAAAAGAAGCTTCTGAGGGATAAAAGTATTATGAGGCTGCGGGTGGCTATCAGTAGAAACGAAAGTGAAGTCGGTCGTGGGGGTTTGTTGTGTGTATTTTTAAATTTATTTTATGCAAATTCCGATTGACAGGGCCGATTTAATAGTACTTAAGAAAAAGAGTTGAGTTATAGCTGCTGCGGTCAGGCTTTTGTTTGCAATTGGGGTAAAATGACAAGTCGTGAACCTTCTTTTTATAACTTAATCTTACTGTGTGTCATTGCTATGACGTGGGGTGACAATAACAGGCGCCCAACAGAAAACAAGGATTATTTCTGCTGCCAATTTTTTTGTTAACTATTTATGTACCTAATTTGATATTTTCCCCTCGGAATTAATTCATTGGTCAAATACTGAATTTTCTTTAGGGCCTTCTTTAAAGTTTGGTCATTTTTGTAAGCACTAGTCCTTTTCAGCGAATCCACTTTCTTTGTTACGGTTAGATGTTCAATGGAACCGTGAGTTGGGACGGAATTTTTTATTCTTAAGCCTTTGTTGTTTAAAAATAGAAAGAGTTATGGTTCTTACGGGTATTTTCAGTCCCTAAGATAATTCATTGTGAATGGTACGGGAGAAAATAATTGAGTATACCTACCTCCCACGCGCTGTGGAAAACCAAATCAAAAGAAAGAGACTGTAAGTTGCCTTATTTTGGACTTATCGAAAAGGGTTTAATACGAAATAATATTTCATTATTTCGTATTTATACAACGTGGGGTGCACTGATTTCTCAGAAATGATTGAAGAGAAAAGGCAGTTTATTATGGAGGTTAAGTATGTGGGTCGATGAAGGAGAAAAGTTTGCTTCACCGCACTCAGGTCTATGTAGACCCATTGTGATGACCATTGAGAGAAGTTCCAGAAATTGGAATTATTGTCCTTCCTACACTTGTGGATCCTTATAGATGGCTTTCAGCAGTCCGATGACTTTGAAAATCTTTATAGATTTGAGAGTGATATATCGGATAACTTTTATTGTCATGGAAGTAGGAGCTGCTTAAAATATTGTTTCTTACCTGGCAGAGGCTTTTGCAGTGGCGAAGAAAATGGGATGTATTCCTATGGAACCCCTCGCCACTGCATACCCTGTATTGGTTATCATCGCTAGGATGTAAGTAGGTTGTGAACAGTGATTACACAGTGATGCCCTGTCTCCTCATAAAAGCATGCGCCTATGCCTATTCAATTTTTAAACCACCCGTCATACTCGTAAATATAGATTTGGTCTTTAGTATTTCTTCTTCAGGTGAAGAACACAAATTAAATTTAAGTATGAAACTTGAACTCGTTCATATGACCACCGCGAGAATATTTGCAGCGATCGATTCTTTGGAGCCATTTTTCCACCACTCTTCCACACATATCGGCCGGAACGTTGGCAATTTCGCGTTCATTATTTTTCCTGAGCTCCTTTGACGTTCTTGACTTATTGCCATAAACCAACCTTTAAATGCCATGAGCGAGCTGGCCATTCGACAGGACCATTTCTCGAGATTACACGATTACCGAACTTCCCCTTCAATAGATCAATTGTTTGACCAGCTGTGTGGCATGTGGCACCATATTGTTGGATGTCAAGTCCATCCAATTCTGGCAAAAAATAGTCTTCCAACATGGCACAATAGCGAACTCTGTTGACCGTAACATGGCGATCATTTTCATCGACGAAAAAATACGGTCCAATCACACCTCCGGCATGAAATCCACACCATACGGTCATTTTTTGTGGATGCAATGGAGTCTCTTAAAGCACATGTGGGTCTGTTGCTATCCAATAACGCATATTTTGCTTATTGACAAAGTCATTTAGCCAAAAATGTCATCGCTGAAGATGATTTTCCGATCCTGTAGGATTTTCTTTAAACTTTTGCAGAACCCAATCGGAGAATTTCGGCGCTTTAAATCATCTACATGCTTCAGTTCTTGAGTTAATTTGATCTTGTAAGTGTGTAGGCCAAGATCTTTACGCAAAATTCGCCACAATGTGGACTGAGAGATCCAATTCTGTGAACGGGATGGAATCGACTGATTTGGTTCATTTTGAACTGAAGCACTTACGGCTGCGATATTTTCGTACTTCGACCAGTGCGTTGTCTCACTGGCATAGGAGCATTCAATAATGAATATGTAGACTCGAACTTATCCTCGAATAGCACGTACAGCCTGTCTGGTGGGACGATAATTATGACCGAAAATTGGAGTAATCGCTCTTAAAGTTGCGACCACTGACTCAGAATTTCGGTAGTAATTTTTAATAATTTCTAAACATTGCTCGTTCATGAACTTCACTATGATAAAAATGTAAATCTTGGCTGACATTTTGACATTAACAGATCATGAAAAAAAGTTTATGGGTGCGTTTGTATTAAAATACAAAATTATTATGTCCCTATTGAAAAACCCTTTATAAAAGCAATCGAGACCAGAGTTGCCGATAGGTGACATATGTACATATGTTGCCATTTGACTGTCAGGACCTGGGGCGATTTTTTTTTTCTCCTTTTTGAAAATATTGACGACTTTGGGACACATTTTTATAATAAATAATTTATTCGTCCAAAGACTCATTTTTACGTTTTATTGACATTAAATGTTTCCCTTCTTTCTACGCTTTTAACTTTGGGTAGCGCTAAGGGCCCTCGTAGGCCTATGTGAGCAGACAACAACTCTCGTACCTAACCTAAGTGTGAACTTTTTATCTTGCATGGACTTTTCAAATGTGCTTACAAAGTCATGTAGTGCCGTTTCGACGCCTTTTCCTTCCGTCTGAGCATGCTGAGCCAGAGATACGAGTATGGATCCGGGAATGAGTTCGCTATGGATGTAGATCTATCATTACGAGGGTTGCTACTTAAGTTTTGAGACAGACAAACAAAAACAAATATTTATCATTGATAATGGCTTTATTATTTTTCAAAATAATTTCCATGAAGATCAATACACTTTTGCATGCGTTTGAACCAATTCTCGTAGCACTTTTTCCACTCCGATTGAGGTAGCTCCAAAACATGCATTTTGAAGGCATCAAACGCTTCCTCGGGTGTTGAAAAACGTTCACCACGCAATTTATTTTTCATGTACGGGAATAAAAAGAAATCATTGGGTGCCAAATCAGGGCTGTACGACGGATGACCCATTAATTCGACGTTTTGGATGGCCAAAAAGGAAGTTGTTTGAGCCGATGTGTGAGAGCTCGCATTGTCATGGTGAAGAATGATCCTTCTTCGGCGGTTCGTTTTCTTTATTTCACCATAGACTTCTGGCAAACAAATGGTGGTATACCATTCAGAATTGACCGTTCTACATTGCTCCAATGGTACGATTGCGACATGTCCAGTTTTCCCGAAGAAACAGGCGACCATTTGCTTCGAAGTGCTTCAAGCGCGAAAAACTTTTGTTGGGTTTGGCTCATCTTGGAAGACCCAAACAGTTGACTGCTGTTTAACTTTGGGCTCATACGCATAAATCCAAGATTCGTTTTTGGTGCACCGTTATAGAATTTTTTGAGCATTTCTTTCGACCATCCACACGAGCCTTTTTTTGAGCGATTGTTAAATTATGCAGAATCCAACACGAACACAACTTCTTCGCAGTTAAATGTTCATGCAATATCTTACGTATGCGTGTCATACTAATGCCCAAGGCTGCCTCAATCTCACGATAAGTCACATAATGACCTAGCATTATTAGTTCGCGCACAGCATCGATGTTTTCCGGTACAACAACCGTTTTTGGACGACCTTCACAAAATTCGTCCTTCAGCAAACTACGACCACGATCGAATTCAGCAAACCAGCGAAACACGGTGGCCCGGGATGGTGTTTCATCACCAAAAGTCGAAGCAAGTTGATCGGCACACTGTTGTTGCGTTAACCCACGTCGAAAGTCGTAGAAAATCATCGCACGAAAATGTTCACGATTTAATTCCATTTTTTGGCCGAGCTGAATTTTTCAAGTTACTGAAACAACACAAATAGCACTCGTATGACAAAACTTTCTGAGTACGTATACCATAAAGAACGTCAAACTTCACGATGCAGGTGTTATATTTGTCGTAGCCACACTGGTGTTGCCACATCTCAAAACTTAAGTTGCAACCTACGTATTAGCTTATCGAAAATATTCAGATTAAAAATAGTAAGACTTATAGGTCTAAGGTCTTTCGTAGTAGTGTGGCTAGGTTTAATTAAGATAATCTTTACCTTCCGCCAAGCTTTCGGTATATAGTTCCAACTTAGGCTACAAAAGAATAACTTTTTTTTAAGACGGCGTTATTAAATTCATGCTTCGTTTCGGATAATTTTGTTATTGCCTGGGGATTTTAAGTGCGTAAATGAGTGACAATCCCATCTAATTTATTACGCACACTGGAAAGTTGGTGTCTAGCAAGAGAAGCAAGTTTTCTGAACAAGATTGCGTCCAGTTCCGAAACCAAGTCACAATCAACAGCTTTTAATATCCATGCAATAACGTTATAATTTGTTTAAGTAGGGGGGAATTTTTTTTAATTTTAAAAATGCCACACGCAATTTGATGACAAAATGAAATCAACTAAATCGACACAACACATCAACTTAAAGTAATCAGAAACTGACTGCAAATGACACGCGATTTATTTGTTTGCGTATTATCGAAGGAAGGTAAAATGCTATATGGTTGCGTCTACCTATATTATAATTAGACATGTTCAAGTTATTGACAGAATACAAAAATATTTTGAATCTGTCTTGCTTCTTTCAAAGGAAATTTGAGTAATTTATTGTAAAGGTTCAAATGTAGTTATTGAACTGTCAGAGTTTGTTAGAACTTCATGGAAACATTTTAAGAATATTGCAAAAGGAATCGTTATTGCTTTCATGCAATAAATGGCCCCCACGAGTCTCAATATCTGCAGGAATACAATGTAGGCACTAGGTAGTAATCGATAAACTAAAAATAACCCACCCATAGGTGGTGTTAGGGAAATGAATATTTGTGAAAACAAAAAAACTTATCTACAACGTCTCCCATTAATTTATTTGCATGAGAAACTACTTAAAACTTTTGATATGGATTTTGAGGTCACAAAATATCGCCTGTCATTAATAACTCCTAGCCCTAACTACCGCACAAATCTCCCTGAATTACTTGCTGGTAAAGTCCCTTTTGGGGATCGTAGTGGTGGCATTGCCGCTTCGCGCGAAAAGGGAAATAAATTAAAAGAAAAGAAATAGGAGGACGAAAAGGAAGAAGAGGGGCAACAATTATTTGTCGACGGTAAGCAGATGGAAGCCCTTTGACATCAGCTATCGGTCCACGTGTGCCGATATTAGTTTACCTCTTGAACTTGCTTAGAGACCAGTAAGTAAAAAGTGAATCCCTGTAGTCCCGAAAAGAATTTTGTTTATAACTTTGTCTCAGGAGAGGAGAATCTGTGTCAGCGTTTCGAGATACTTGTAGAAGCCTGTTGATTCTACATTTGAATAGATGGAGATTAAAAGGTTGTGGAAATATATGATATCTCCTGAGAGTGAATACAAAAGTTAACTTGTTCTCTAGCAAAATTAATTTTAATAGAGAGATGTTTGTGTGTTTGCCAAGTGAACATACAGTTGATGTTGCCTTATTTCTAGGAATCCATCAGCCTGCGGTGAGCTAACATTTGGAGATTGAATGATAGTGCAAGGTCTTCTATTAATAATTTTTTTTGGGCTGAGCTCCAAACGTATTACGTAATACTCAATCCCCGATTTAACTTGTACTTTATACAGGAGAATGATCTCTTTGCTCTAAACAAGTAGTTAAAAGTCATGCATGCTGATTTTGTGATGTTTGATATTTGGTGGTGGTACGTTACACCAGAAATGGCAGCGTTGCCAAGAAGATGTATGTTTGTTGACTATGTTGCGGGCCCAGGGTATATTTGCAGTTCATCCACTCTCTCTCGTTTGTCCGGTACCAAGCATACTCGTACGGTCACTGGATTGATTGTTACTATCTCAATTATGCTCAATTTTACAGTCCTTAAATGTACTTTACGATCTTTCCGACAATGTTATCGTCTTTGATGATTTGTATACCATTATAATAAATGGTATTGCTAAGGAGTTGTCCCTTTTATAGACCTGACCTAGGCTTTATAATGAATTGCGAAAGAGATGAAAAATATCAGCCGGAATCACACACTAAAAAGTTTAAGCGAGGTTATTAGTTTACACTTGTGGACAAACAAATAAATACAGTATGGTGAACCAAAATTAGGTCCACTTTTTATGGTGATGAGTATATTTAGCCGCTGTGCTGTATACACATTGACAACTGTTTTTTCTTTTTTATTTTTCTTTTTTAA
This sequence comes from Pocota personata, assembly GCA_963082735.1. NCBI lineage: Eukaryota > Metazoa > Arthropoda > Insecta > Diptera > Syrphidae > Pocota > Pocota personata. The sequence goes on from OY720429.1 coordinate 273,975,735, forward strand.
AAAATGTAATTTCCAAATCCCGAAGCAATCGGACTCACACGAAGTCCATTGTACTACCAAGAAGAACTCCTTTTTGGTGTAGTGGTTGGAGAAACTTTGACTTTATTCGTTTCTCTTTTACGGTCGGGTGGCTGTGGTTGCTGTTCCCCGTCCGGGCTTGATCCTGCACAGTTCGGGTCACAAGCGGACACACATGGCCACCCACTAAAAGAACGTGTACTCAGCAACATTATCGAGAAGTTCGCTGTATAAATACATATTTTTGGGCCTTGTTTTACCTAGAACATCCTTCGCTCGTTCTCCATCGGATTATGGTCCGGAGAGCGGGACGGGCAAGGCAGAGTGGTACTTTTCGAGGGTTCCGTACTAGAATGATACAAAGTGGACACCAGCGGTTTAATCACGGTGTTCCTCTATTTGTCTGTCTGTCCATGTGTTTGTTACACGCTTGCAACTTTTAAACTGTTAGAACTAAAGGGCTGTCATATTCTAGGAATGTAGTATGTAGTGAACCAAAAATAACAAGGAAAGATAATTATTAAAATATATTTTTTTTTTGGGGATTTCGGAGGTAGATTTAATGAATCCAGAGATAAAATAAAACGTCTGACAAACATCGGTCAAGCATCTGGCACAAGCAGTTGGAAAAATAAATTGGGATACGCTCAAAGTTCCTTATTCCGTCTCCTCTCCGCCAATTCATTCGACTTCGATAATTTATGAATGGGAATAAAAGAATGCCAGTCAAAGTCTACAAGCTAAATTATTATGTTTTTTAAAATCCTGCCCCCACAGGTCAGTCACACTTCATCCGAGTTTGACAGCTTTTAGACGAAATTTCTTGAGTAATTCTCGAGCGAGCCGTGTGAAAACAAACGTGTTTGTTTGGCCTGACCCTTTTCTGCGGATTAACGACGGCGCAAAATACTGATGCAAAATAACGATACGGAGAATACTAATCGCGTGAGGTTCGACTCCCGCTTGACCAATTTGTTTTCCTAATGATTTACGTCGAACGGTTCAACTGTTATAAGCGTGTGACCGACAACATGTTGAATCCATAAGCACTCCGCTTTGACATTTACGTACGGAATACTAAAAAAATATTTTCATTCATATTCATATGTTTTGACTCTTTTCGTTATTTTTGACAGAATCGAAGAGAATGGAATTTTTCTGAAAGATCAATTAAAAATTCAGATTTCAGAAACCGAGAGAATTCTGTCAAAATCAGGAAAAGTACTCATACGCTTTTCGTGTAAAATCTTGAAAAATGTCAATTTAGCGTGGTTTTCAAATAAATGTCAAGGAAAGTGTTTGCTTTTCAACAAATTTATTTTGTTTGATTTTATATCCTTTTTGCTGTCAAACCCATCAGATGTATCTCATTTCGCAGTTTTAAAAGGCGAAATTCTTCTGCAAGAAAATTAGACAAAAATGAACGAATACATACATACATACATATATGCCTACCTAAGGATACCACATTAAGAGATATTGTGTGGAACTCTTCCTCCACATTGGGGGTGAAAAAAGTAAATTCAAAGTAAAAAGTTTATAGATTCAGCCAAGTATGAAGAATGTCGCCAAATACTTTAACATCACCGCAGAGAGCTTCAAGATTCCAGAATAATGTCCTTTGACATTGACATTAAAAAACGTAAGGGAAAGGTAACAATCCATCCGTAAAGGGTAGTGTAATAAACTACCCTTCTTTATTATCAAAACACCGAAAATATCGATAAGAATTTAAGAAAATGTTTGCAACAAATTTCAGAAATATATTCACTTTAATTTGATGCAAGCCTTCTTGCAATTTTATTTCGTTATTTTTTAAATTTTGTAGTCAAGCACATACAAGGTTCGAGCTAACCTTTAGTGCAGGGCTACAACTCTTGAATAACTCATTAGATACAACAAAACCGAAGAAATATGATACTAATAGAAATGCTTTTTTTCCTTCTGTCAAAATTAAGCTTCAAATTAATGCACCGATAAATTATTCCACGAACACAAATTTGGTGGTAAACTAGATGCTAACTGCTAGGCTTGATTTTAGTTTCGCAACCATTTTTGCATGAAAGCTTAATTTCCTTCTATACCTATACATTACACTAGGCTATTCAAATTTCTTCACTAAAGCGATGCTTAGAGGTCGCTTAACTTTGAAGTGTATAGTACTTTAGATGGCGATACTGGCCGGGTGGATCTGTGTATAGTACAGTGAAGAAAAACAAAGGTATTTGGAAAAACTGCTATTAAAACACATTCATTGAAGAAACCACCAATTCGGGTTCAGAATTTCACAATTGATCAGGTTTATAGAATAACCGATGGAATTGAAATAGCCCTAGAGGGAAAAAGTTTTGCTCTAGCACTTTTCTTGACGTCTCTCTGTCAAATCGCTTTGCCTGTCATGTGAGCTGTTGCGTCAAATTTTCGTACGATAGAGCGAATGGATTCGTTCTTTCGTAATTGAGCAAAGGTGAACGAAAACTTAACGAATCGAAACAAAAAGCTATTATGGTCACACAATACAGATCCTTTGTATTCACACTGTTTCGGAAGTGGTCGTACAAAACCATTCTTCTATTATAGTTCGGCCTATATCCACCGTGGAAGACGAAATAACAAACTTCGTTCGTAAGCATCGTAGTCGTCATCGTAACCATACCATAGTCCAAACTTTGGACGTGACAAACCTTGTGCGCCGACTTCAAAAAACAAAATCGTTCGATTTAGTGCAATAAAGGCCCCGACCCATAGAATCCGTCGATGAGTCGTTTTTAACTGACAGCTAGTTGGAATACACGCATTTGTATGGAAGGCGGCCCATAACCAACGGATATATGAGTTTTTAGTTCGTTGATCCGTTGGCAGTTCACACATTCACGCATTGAAGTACACACATTCACATAATAAGCACATTTATTGGTGAAAGCATTGAGAGAATGTAGAGAAACTGTCATCGCCGTTGACAAATTGACAGCTTGAAGAGAAAATTCTTTCAGTAATAATAAAAAGTCATCGGCTGCAATCTGTCAACGAAGGTATGCGACAGATTTTATGGGACTGTTCTTTCCGGCAATACGTGAACGTCAACGTCAACCTTCAACGGAACGACGTCGACGGATTCTATGGGCGGGGCCTGGAAATATACTTGAGTCACGCGAATATTTATTGTTTGAAGATTAAAATACTTGATAAGGTATATAACTTAGTCGTAGTAAATAATAAGAAGGGAAAAAATGTTTTTAGTCAGTAGAAATCTGACACTACTATGAGTACACGGTGTAGCATAGTGTCTAAGATTTTAACCTATCCACGAAAAAAAGAAACGACACTGGGTATCCGGCTCGAAGTGTGTTAAGCTCAATGAGAGCATTCACACTTTTTCGGCATTGGATATACGAGATGGTTATGTATATATGTTATATCCCATATCTTGCCCGGACTGCTTCTATACATTTGACCAAAGAGGCAGACCAAAAGTAAACCGGCGTTTCTTGTTTTTAACACTTAACCACCCGTATGATTTTGAATAAATGGTAGTTAGACAATACCATATATGCATTAGATTATTCTTACAGACCAATTTCGATCAAAATCCGCTTATTGGTTCTGATAAGCGCGTATAAAGAAGGATTTTTGAACAAACCTAAAAATATCTTGCTCAAATCCAACCGATTTTTGTAAATTTCAGATGGGGCTTCTTCACAGTACAAAAAAAAAATAAATATAAAATTAAATGTTGAAATGTTTTGGCACTCAGCCAATTCAATTTCTCAGAATTTCAAAGTTAAAATGGCAAAACCAAATGGCGCCCAACAAAATATAAAGTACTGCTCACATACATATGTTTTTGAGATCGCTGAATTGAAATACAAAGTCAAGACTGGACAGTTTTCTGAGCTCCATTTTTCAACTCCATTATGAATTTGAAAATTTCTGATTTCAACCACATATACTCATTCTTTTTGAATCTGTTACTTTGAATTTTGATATCATGACTTCGGCTTAAGATTTAATGACCCAGATATCGCATTTGACCCTTTACCATCACTTGATTTGTGTTAATAGTTTACGAACAAACTGATTCTGTTTATTTTTTTCTGTTTATTTGCTGCAGCAAACTATAAAATGCTGCTACGGTTTTTGCGAACATTTAGTTTTTTTTAAAGTGTTTTGAAGAAAAAAAAAATTTATCTGAGTTACAGACACCCTGGGATCCGGGATCATATTGATTCATCATATGCTGATTCATCACAATGCTGATTAACCAGAAATAGATGGGAAAGAAAAAAAAGAGACCATATTGGCATTCCGAAATGGAATAAAATTTCAATAAGACTTCAAGTCTAAGCCTCCCATTAAAGTTTGAATGCTGACGACAACGACGACTGTTGACAATAATTCAGGCCATGAAACATCAACTTTTTATACTTGGCTTTCATCTTATACACATTGTTCTCTTTTTTTCGTTTTATCGATATTTATTCATATCCACGAATACCACTCGAAAAAATTAAATAAACAATATTGACACGTCTGCAAGGATTCTCACTGACGTAAAATAAGCATACACACATTCGATTCAAAGCCTGATAAATGAATGTGTAGCAATATGTCTTCGACGCCATCAATCACTTTCCAAAGAATTAGAACCCAAAGAAAGATATTATGAATTGCTTCTCCATTATTATCAATGGGGAGCAATAAAATTCACATAAATCTTATATTGCACCGCAAAATCAGATAAAACAGAATACTTTCACTTCTCCCTGTACAAAGATAAACAGATCCTTGGAGCAATTATTTTTAAACCAAATATCCTTTTCAATATCTTCAAGGAGAAGAAATCCAAGGATTTTATAGATTTCCCTCATTTATCTTTCGCAATATGAACTTTCCCTTTTATTCTAGAACCATATCGTTGTCAACTCCGCAAATCAATTTATCTATCTGGTCTGGACCGATACGGCCGGGCCATGTGCACGTATACGAAAAAAATTCTCATAATGATTAATGTTCTGACAATGTGACCATGTCCACCTTATGTTGCCCCGGAAAAGTTTACGAAAAGGGAACATATTCATTTACGGCAAAAAATTAAACGTAAATAAACGTAAATATTTACATTAGTGATGGCCAAGGATTCTGTGTTAAAACCCAATAGATCCCACACAACGTCTATTGGGCAGATGCGAGATTGATGGTCAAACACTCTAAGTGACTGTTTTTGGTGTTCCATGTTGCTTTAGCTTAATTACTGTATACTGCTTTGCATACAATAGGTATGAGCGTACAAAGTTTTTAAGTATTATAGATTTCGGAATAATTATCTTCTCGATTTACATGCTGGCTGATGCCTACGAACAGTAACTTACTCTTCCCTTTGCCTTCGTTTGCAAAATAAGGCCCACATACCTTTAAGTTCGCATCGTAAATTTGTTTGGGTTTCCCTAACCGATTACTTGTTTTGTTTAAGTTTCGAGATACACATTTTTTGCGTTGAAAGTACAATAATGGGACGAAACCATAAGAAAAGGTGATTTAGGGAAAATTTATGCGGAGACAGTATTGTCTGTAACAAAGGCTTATGCAGTGTATGTGGGTTGTTATTTGATGTTCTCCTCATTCTGCAAATAAGATGTTTGATTTATTTGTCCCTAATAATAAATGATGCACTTAAATGGATGTACAGAAGTTTTTTTTAGTTTTAAATTCAGGTAAATCATTAAAAAATGATGGCAAGACATAGAAGTAAGGCTCAGCTCGGGAGAGTAATATCCAAGCATACTGAAAGGATCCACTAACGTTATATCTCTGTGACATTCCTGGAACAAAGATGAAACTAGATTTATGTTTATTTATGGTCGCGAACATACATATCATTTCGACTTGCAGCTCTTGTCAGGAAAATCTTTACATCTTGTGTTGGGATTCTTCTACAACAATGACTTAATCCTAGTCCATTAACCCACTGACAGACTCATTCATCAATGTATCTCGGAAACTTGGAAATTTGCTTGGTGGCAGCTTGAAGATCCTTGAAAGGGGGTGATCGTGAAATGAAATTCCAATATCTTTATCGCTGGTCGATCACATACGCCCAACTTAAAAACAGCTTTTCTGATTTGAATACAATTTAAATTGTCTGAACCTGATTTATTTACAATAAATCATTTTTGCTGAGCAATAGTCAATTATTTCAATATATTCATCAGTGTGACATTGCAAATTCTTGGTGCAAATATGTAGTGCAAGTGCACCAGATTTTCGAAAAGAAATGTCATGTAAAATTTTGAATTTCTTGCTGAAGCAGATACCACAGAAGAAAGGTGATAATGCAGAAGTCGCTATATGTTATGCTTACAGGTTTCCAGCGAGTTGTCATAGAGGTCAGGTCAAAAAAGAGTAGGTCTATCCGCTGTAGATAAACAACGAAACATTAATCCACCCACCGCCTATGATAAAGTCTCTCTTTCGAACTCGTTAAGGAGATCATCTACCTTGCAATCAACGCAATCTCCACGAATGACATCCTCGTGGAAAATGACGCTACTTTGGTTTGGCAAAACACAAGGCTTTAAAACTATTAGGTTAGGTTAGGCTGAAGTGGCTGTCAGCAAAAAAAAAGCCAACACACTTAGATCAATAATAGGTCCATTGTGATACCCCATGGGTTTGAGACGAGGCCTCTAGCCTACTCGTTGAACCATTTGGAGCTTCTGATGAAGCGTAGAATGTGCCTAACGTCAATATTATTCAGATCATTTAGGTCATTGAAACAGAAGGCTCCTAAGTGGAGTTTTCCTCTTTGAGAGAGAGCTGGGCAGGTGCAAAAAAGGTGAAGAATAGTTTCTTCCTCCTCCTCGTCCATGCAGCTAGAGAAAACGCCAAGGTTTGTTGCATTCTTGCCTGTTAGACAGTGTCCAGTTATGACACCTATAACAGCGCTAATATGCTTCCTATTTAGAGAAATCAAATTCCTAGAGCGTTTCAGATCCAGCATAGGCCAAATCTGCTTTGTCGCTTGAAAAGTTGTACTCCTTGTCCACCTAGAATTTGTTTTTACGGTAGCATCCAGCTTTAATTTAAGTTTGCATCTAGCGATAGGCATATCCAGTAAACTTTTGCCTGGAAGGATGGGTATTGTTGTTCCATGTCTGGCAAGTTCGTCGGCCTTACAATTCCCTGGAATATCCTTATGCCCCGGCACACAAATTAGATGAATGTTAAACTGCTCCGCCATCTCTATAAGAGACGATAGGCAATCTAGAGCTGTTAAGGAATTTGTTGAGGAAGATTCCAAGGAGACTTCTCTTATTGCCATTATCTTCGCCTGGAACACTCTACAATGGTTTAGGAGACAAAAAAAAACGGGTTAAATTTAAGCCTATCAGAGAAGACACCACCACCCACCTCGTCGTTAGTTTTTGAACCGTCGGTATATAAATATACCGACTTATCTTTCGTAAAGCCACCTTCTTCCCAGGATGCTCTGGAAGGGATGGTAACTTGGAAGTTTTTGTTAAAATTTAACTTGGATATGTTGTAGTTAATGTCTTCAGGGAAGATATTAATCTTATTTAAGATGGAGGCGTGGCCAATCAAAACTATTAAGTCTAACAACAAAATTGAAGCTCTCTAAACCGATGATTTTTCTAGTTCTGTTGTACGGCACCAAGTGCTGGACGTTATATGACAAAATTCAGCAGATATTGTGTTCGTTCGAAAGAAAAATTCATTAGTCAGATACTTGGTACTTTGTGCGAAGAGTTCGAATAGAGGAGAAAATACAACTGCTTACATATGTGTGTGGCCTGCGAGAAGCTAGGCCAGGCCCTGCATTAGGCTGTTAGCACCAAAATATTTATTTATTTATATTCATTGGGTAAGACTTAAAGGTCGCATACGCTTTTGAAAAATTCGCAAACATGCACATATGTAGGAGTTGTTCTAAATTTTAGACAAAAGTCGACTTTAACGGCTGCTCTTAATTTTTATTAATTTGTTTTTTTTTTCTCAATGCTGATACATATTTATAGTTTCCTTAAAAAGTACGCAATTGAAGTGTTACCTGTTATTTTAGTGGTGGGTTCGCCAGCTTTTTTTCTCACTTCAACTCAATCTTAAAATCCATAACATTTTCATGGAAGATCTTTAAACAATCTGTATCCATCGCATACTCTACATACATACATATTCTGTTTTGTGTTGCATGAACAATTTATGTAAAATTCGAATCGTCTCATCCGTGAACGGACAGGTCGTCACGTAAAAGCATGTATTTTGGTATCGTATTATCCGTGCTCAAAACCATTAATGTATTTCGGTATTATGTCTTCCGTATATGAACACTTCACGTAACGATCTTTCGAAATGTCATGGCAAGCGTATGCGTACTTTTAATTCCTATTGTACTTTAATGGTAGAATTGATTTGAATGCTTAATACGAGTATATGTATTGTTTTAAAGGCAATATGTCATTGCCTTTTAGTTACTGTAAAAATTATAAAAATGTTTTCGGACACTCAGAAATTACAGGGGTCGCTTACCAATGCAATTATACTTCCATCTACAAGGGCAGGTATTGTTTCTTTTTTTTCTTCGTACAGAATTGCCTAAAAAACTCAAAAATTAACGTTATTTTGCGACGAAACTATTATCAACAATTTTATAAAATGAACACATTTTTGTACGTATAAAAATAAATTTGTTACTGTCTTATTTTACTTTGTGCTAAAATAGTTTAAAAATAAGAAAAAAATAGTGAAAATCGACCAAAACTGATGCTAACAAAATTCGTAGCAAAATTACATTATGAGCACCTATCTGTATGTAGTAAAAGTGAAAAAAGTAATAGACATACTCTCATCTAAGAATGCATTGATATTGGAGGAAAAAAATGAAAGATAAAAACATCAAATACAATTTTAATACCCGCTCGCTTCGCTTACAGTTACATTTTCGGGCACTCATAGCAACTCCCTTTAAGTGAAAATTTGGTAATATGGCATCCTGGAGTATTTAAAATCTGGAGCGGGTAGCACTGGTCAGGACTTAAAACTCCAATATTACATTCTCGGAAACTCATGGCAACTCCCCTTAAATAAAAACTTGGTAATGTTTAGGAGATATTACAAAAATTTATTAATTTGAGAAATTGTCAAAAGAATATTTTATGCTTATGGAGACTTTAATAAATGAATAAAACTGTATTTGATGTTTCCTTTTTCTTCCTTAATTTCGAAGTCCCAAGAATGAATGCATACTTACAGGTGCCTATCACAATTTTACTATTGCTGTATACAGATAGGTGCTTATAATGACATTTTTCTACGAATTGTTTTAGCATAATTTCTACTATATTTTTATTGTTCTTTCTTATGTTTAAACTATTTTAAGATGAAAAGTAATATAATTAAACAGAATATAAAGTAAAAAGCAACTTATCTATTTTTTGTATACATTTCACTGGTGCGATGGAAACTTCAATTATTTAGAAAATTGTTAATAATAGTTTCCTCACCAAATAATTTATTTTATTTTCGCGTTTTTAGACAATTGCACATTAAAACAATAACATAAACTTCGATTGTTTTGGATGTTGGGCGATTTTTCATAAACATTCATCAATGGTGTATTTCTTCGTATCTTATATAAGTTTACCGAAAAATGTGTGTATTAAATACAACAATAAAGATAAAAGATGTCGGATAAGGAAATCCGGGATAATACCGCAGCTTACAACCTAGCTGCGATAGAAAACAGTGCATCCATCCTGTTTTTTCCACGTGTTACCGATAACTTGCAAGGAGATGTCACAAATGACTTCATCCGCTATTTTTAAGAACGCCACTATAAACCAAGAAGGGAACAAAGTGTAATGATGAACAACAAAAATCACTGAATACCTCCAGCAATACATGTTTTCTTTCATTGAAATTTTATAATTTGTGTGAATGTTTTAAGTTTCATATCTTATTATTATTTTTCCAAACAATTTTCTTTTCCCAGTTTGAATAAACAGCTGATTGCTAAAGTGTCATTGAGATGCGTGTACTGGCAAGTTTTTATGGTACTATTTTTTTCAGTTTTTTTCTTTGGCTTATACAGGATACCAAAAACACACCGAATATAAATTAAAACAATGTAAATCACTCAAACAATAACTTCAATTCAACCAACAAATTGGCCACCTACCGACATTTAGCAAAATGCTTTTGTCAGTAAAAATTAGTTTTATTTATCAGATTTCGTCGTTCTTGTATTTTCTAGCATGACTTTAATTTAAGTTAGTTAAAAAAAAAAAAAAAAAAATTGATACGCGTAAAGTCGTGTACATCCTTTTGACTAGATAATTTTTATTGCTAAACGGTATCCTTTTAACGTTTCACCTAGTACAATCTTTACTTCATGGCAAAATATTATAATCCTTCATATGCTATAGATTCAATCCATTCGTTCGTATGACATATCACATAATTATCATTCGTAAGAACGCCGATACGTTTACGGATAAGACAATTCGACCTATGGCGCAGCTCTCTCCAGTTCCTTCAAGTTTTTCAAGGGCGATTAGTTCTTCCACGGGTTGGCTAAGATGATCCGTATTGTTATGATGAACACAGGAGAGCCAGCGCTGAAATCTGAGTGCCTTACAGATGACACAAAAACGTCCCTCCATGCGAGGGAAGATATCAATATACCAAGTGCTGTCTTTGAATGAATTGTTTTTGAACGGAGCTTTGTCACCAACATATACATAGTTGATGGATATTTCCTTATCTTTCGCTTCTAGACTTCTCGTCTTGCAGTATTAAAGTTTTTTTTTTTTTTCTACATAGTCAAGACGGTTTTTGTCTCTCCATAGACTTATTAACTCTATTAATATCAATTCACTAATGTCACATTCTTTCTTTCCAGGAACACTAATAGACCTGCCTTCCAATGGATGAATTTGCCAACACCACCTGGGACCTAGAGATGCTATGGAATTCATATGGCCGTGAAAATGAATCTTTGAGTCACTTTTTAGAAATGATAAATCAATCAACAGCCGCCCCGAATATAACTGAAATTTTTGGTCCAACCAGAGACTCTCTCAATGTTGTGATACCGGTGACGATAATCTATTCCCTTATTTTTGTAACCGGGGTAGTGGGTAACATTAGTACGTGCATTGTGATAAAAAAGCACCGCTCAATGCACACAGCCACCAACTATTACCTTTTCAGCTTGGCCATATCAGATTTTCTGCTGTTAATTTCTGGTGTTCCCCAAGAGGTTTATTTCATTTGGTCCAAATGGCCATATGTGTTTGGCGAAGTGTTTTGTGTAGGTCGAGGAGTTCTTGCGGAGACTTCGGCCAATGCAACAGTCTTAACAATAACTGCCTTCACTGTGGAACGTTATGTGGCAATTTGTCATCCGTTCTTGGCACATGCCATGTCTAAGTTGAATCGTGCAACAAAAATTATTTTACTGATATGGCTGATATCACTGTTGACGGCTTTGCCACAAGCGGCACAATTCGGGGTAAATAGCTTTTTCGGGGTGAAGAAATGCACGGTGGTCAGGATTATAGTGGAATATTCATTCCAATTATCGACTTTTATTTTCTTCTTCGCACCGATGACCATTATATTGGTTTTGTACCTGCTAATTGGACTGAAATTGCATCAGGCGAACTCGTTAAAAGCTAATGGAAATATTCTATATCGATCTGGAAATGGAAATTGTGTCCGGAGTAAGAATCAACATGGGACCAAGAGAGTATTAAAAATGTTGGGTAAGATTCAATTATTTGCCAATAACCATTGTATACATATATAGAATCCTGTAGTAATTACAAGGACAGAGATATTTGTTGCCAATGAGTGTGGCAACACTCCACTCCTTTCTTACTGGCTGAACTCAGAAAAGTGGGTCTCTCAATTCTGTCTGATTTTCTTGAAACTTCATATATGGGGGTCTGTGATCTCATACCACTTTACTTAGGACCAATTTTGAAAAAGTGTAATTTTCTTGAAAACGGCTGCAATGATTTTGATTAAATGCAATGTATATCTGACATACTTTTAACATTTGCAATTCAGTTTGCGTATTCAGTTTTTCACTAAAATCGATACTTTACTAAGTAACGGACTTTCAAAAGTTAGCTGTCAGGGTATGGCTAGGCGCATTTTACAAAAACCGCAATTTCTTTGCTTTTTATCGATTTGGCCAACAATTTAAATCTGCACAAATTATGTGCGAACAGTACATATGAGGCGAGTACGTGCGATTCAGGTCGTTCCCTTTATTTTATTGGTTTTGTGGGGTTATTTGAAATATTAATTTCTCAGTTGAGTTTGTTTTGGATCTCGTTTTCTTTTATTCTCTGAAACGGGAAATAGAGGGCACGAATGGATCGCACTTAGTTGCTCCGTAATCGATAAGAGGCGAACAAATGTATTTTTTCTACTTTTACTATTTGGACTTAAGAATAATAGAATACAAGATTACGCATTGCACATGTCCGCCATGTTTTTTTTGTTTTTCTGACAGCTGTGTGACGTCACTGGGGACCAAACAACTTTCATTCTCGTATTTTTCTGTGATATTTACAACAAAAACAAACAACTGTCAAATCGCGAGTCCCCTGCGACTTCATACGCAGAACGTGCGATTTTTTTATACCTAACTGCGCAATCTTATTTGGACTTGAAATTAGATACGTCAAAAATATTTAAAATTTCATTAAAATCTGTAAAGCCATATCAGCGAAATAGATATCTCACTAAAAACCTTACCGTAAAAAGGGACCAAGAGTGAGATATAACAGTGTGCCAAGTACAATTTAAATTAAAATTTTCCACATGTTCAAGTCTATTTACTTACATATGTACATAGACTTCCCAAATGCCCGGCTATGGTTGGATCGATTTTGTTCGAAATTAATATCTAAACAATATTAGATATATACAAGGTCATGGCATACCAAGTTTTCGAAAATTGTCAAACAATTTTTTTGAACTGTAACAGATTGTCAAACATTTTTTTATTAGAACAATTTCAAATCTGAGTTTTTACAGAAGAACAACATATAAATGCAAGTACTCGCGACACAATCGTGCACTTTATTTCCTTTGTTTCTAAATTCAAATTTCAAGATAGATTCACGGGAAGTAGCTATAGGTTTTGATGATCAGTGAGTCAGTAAGGCTCAAAATAGGCGTTTTTATGAAGTCTTGTATCTCGACAACTTCTTTAATTAGAAACTACAAATTTGGTGGAATTGTATATTATATTACTTTAGATATGAATTTGAAACAAAATCTTTTGAAACGTTTTCAAGAAATTAGAACTCTCAACAAATTTTAAAACAAAGCTCTTACGAAGTTTCAAGTAAGTCCTTTTGGGTTGCAGTCTAAGGTACACACAGGTAGCTGGGTACAAACAGTAGATCAAACTTTTTTTTACGAAAACAATACTTTCCTATGAGCAAGGAAAAACATGCAGTTTTTAAAAAGTCCACCTAGTTTTATTCGGAAACGGTTAGAGATAGGAAAACAATACTTATGACCAAAGATTTTGAACAATCTTGAATGTCCTTGATTTCAAGGATATAAACCACATTTAGCTTTTTTGAAATGAGAATTGGTATTTTTGAGATAGCAAAAAAAAAAAAAAAAACATGAGGTGCACTTTTAAACAATCTCAATCTTTCCTGGGTATCTATTAAACGGTCAATTATGCGATAAAGTGTTTATAAAAAAGATGATTATTTTTCCATTTACTTGCGATTGGCTATCTCAGGAGTACCTATTTCCATTGAAAAAAAAGTGGTCAAGTGCGAATCGGAGCTCGTAAGAAAAGTAAAATTTTCTCGATTTCGATAAAAATTCATATGTGATGTAATATGGACATTTTTAATAATATTGCATACTCAGTTTTTCGCTAAAAATAACGAATAACGGTACGTTACTTATTAGCGAATTTGCGAAAATTGGCTATTTCTTGGATAAGGCTAAGACGAACTTACCATATACACAAATTATTTCTATGTAAGTAATTTTTGACATATGTAAGAGCACAGCATTAACATTTCTGGCATATGATTAAAAAAGTTGTTCAGCCTTCTTACGCATTTTACGAAAAATAAGTTTTTTTTTTCGCTTCTTATCGATTTTACTTAAATTTCAAATCTGAAAAATTTATAAACGAACAGAACAAATGGAACACGTTTGTTTGTTCTACTTTTAGTTCTCTTCTGAAACTTGAAGGAGTGTCAGGCGGCCGAGGAGGCTCAGAAAATAATTTTTAAGACATCATTTTATTAAACTTGCTGAACCAAAGAAGTTACCAACTAAACCTAAACCGATTTTAAAGAAAATATATCAAACGGAAAATCAAGGCAACACAATATCTATTATATAGCATATAAAATGCAAAGACAGTGACACTTCTTTCATTATATGTAGTGATGACAGTGATAAAAGTGATGATCCACATACTATCTCAAATAATGTAATAAACACTAAGGGTTTTCACGCTTTGTTTATTGTTATTAGCTTGTAAAAATATAAAATTGTATTTTTTTACATCAAAGAGGAAACGCAGTCATTCGTATTTGTAGCAACACTGAAGCTTATGTCAAAATAAGCAGATTTTTGTTTGTAAAATCGCAATTTTCTACGATAAATACACAATGCTAAAAAAAGGATAAAAGCAATATTATTGAGTTCTTAGTATCTTATCTTAAGATGCTGCAAATAAAATTATGTGGATTGAACCACCAGCTGTCAAAAACATATGATCAATTCAATGTTACACGTTTACACTCTCCGTAAGAATAAGATTGGAGCATTGTTAAAGTGTAGAAGTTTAGCAAAATGACAGCCAGTGTTTTTTGTTGATACACTTTTACCCTTTTACAACGATACAACGAAGGATGAATACTCCTACTGACTTCAATAAATTGTAATAACATTTGCATTTATTTATAAACGTTCTTGAAATAAAGCGCACGACTCGGTTGCACATACAACTTCCACCTACATAATGTGCTGCTAATTTGCACATCAATCGGAATGGTTTTTTTTTAGCTTGGTATGTCACATTACTTAGATGTCGTTTTTTAACAAAGTCGTTAGAGCCATACCCGGGAAATAAACAATTTCCAAAGACTCATTAATAATTGAACCGTTATACGATTTTTTTTTTCCAAAAAAATTGGTATTCGTGGGATATATAAAATTGTTAGAGCCCTTTTCGAGAAAATACATTTTTCCAAAAGCGGCTATAAGTAAAGTATCATTTTGTGGTTAGAATTAAAATTTCGCCTCGACTTGTGACACCACAGACCCCTGAAAGAAGTTTCATGAAAATCCGTTCAGCCGTTTAGGCTGCTGTCTTGCATACGTACGGCAGACGGACAGACCGTCAAGTCTGTTCAAAATAAAAGTTCCACATTGCACATGCACAGTTTTGAAGAAATCAGAAACTAATCCGTTGGTTCAGCGGAATCATTTCACGGCGTCATTTTCAATGTGGATAAATTGACAAGTGGGAGAAGTACCTCACTTAAATTAAAAAAAAAAAAAAAAATTGAAATTAAATATGTATAAAATTATAGATGTAATTTGCTCCCTACGCAGATTACAAAAATAGATATGAATACAACATAATGAAACTGTTACTACACCTGATAGAAAATCAACAAAATATCACCCCCATTCTGCTGAGACAAAATCAAATAATGTACGGATTTAAAGCTCACCAAATACCAACAGACGGACGTATCTGTAATAAGGAGTATCAATTTATTTTGTTTGCTTTACTTTATTTATTTCTCGTTTTAGCCGTCAAATGAGAATAGGAAACAAATCTGAAACATTCCCTTCGAACATAAAAAAAATTAAGTCCACGACTGCGTCGCACGTACTTGCACCTGTATGTTGCTGCAAAAACGCAGATTTGAAGTTTTTCTTTTTTTAAAGCCATTCAAATTCGAAAAATATATTGCACGCACAACTTTTTTAAAAGAATTATTATTTTATTTAATATTTTGACTTTGTATAAAATGTGGTTTTATAATGGCGTGCGTATTACCTCGACGACTACCAGAAAGTCCAGAGTAAGACAAAATCTTTTGGCGGCAAATAAACCGGATAAAGAAAGGTTGAGATGGCTTTCGTTTGACATAAAGCATTTCTGAATAACTCACAATCAGAGGGGAGCTCTATTTGTTTGAGAGTCTGTCTTAGGCTCATTTCACATGATCATAACATATGCGTATCTCGACAATTTTCTAAAACTTGCATAGATAAAATATTGTTCAGCTATTAATTTCGAACAAAATCGGTTGGAGAGACAAATAATAAGTAAAGACCGGTTAACTTTGGGGTTTGAATGAAAATTTCGATTTGTTCTTGAATCGTGATCCCATAAATCCCAGATATGAAGTTTGACAGACAGAATTGAGAGACCCAGTTTATTGAGTTTCCCTATTATAGTTTTATCAAAGTCTCGAGATCGAAAGTTTTCAAGAAACCAATACTTGTCCTTACGAGTATATCCGTAGGTGCAAGTAAAACAAGAAAAAATGAACAAAAGCTTCGACATATCCACGTACAAGATATACTTTTTGTTTAATTCTAAAAGTGGATACACACAGTGACAGCATCTTTTATGACAACATACAATTTGCTCATAACAAATATAATGAACAGGAAAGGGATGAAGAATTTAAATCGAGCTACAACGACTAAAGTTTTCTTAACCAAATTTACATTTTACGTTGAGTGAATTTGTAGGAAAGTTGAATTTTACGTAAAATAAAATTCAGAAAACGATTTAAGGCCACATTAGTAGAATTCAAACGTTGTCTATCTGCCGATTCCAAAAGTATCTAAATGTCTCGAATCCGGAGTTTAAAGTATAGCCATATCCGCTTAATCCAATGCCCGAAACTACTATGTAAAATGAAAATCCGAGAACAGTATACTTGTCAGGCCCTTTAATTTCGACTCAAGTGTCATGGAACTTTAAGAAAAACTTATTTTCTTTTGCAGATTAGCGAATATCCCTACAGTGATCCAGAAAACATGGGTTAACTATGCTTGCAGTGCTACATAACTTTCAAAATGGTTATCACAGTACTTAGGAATGTCATCAAAGGAGTGGATATGCCAACCGAACATAAGCTTTTCGGATTCTGCTGCTCAAATCTTGTTCGGTTCCATCCTGCGGAGATGGAACTTTTTATATCGTGATTTATCACTATTATGCTTCAGTTTATTGTTTTGTTTTTTTTTTTACAAATGGAGTCATGTGGTTAAATTGAGTAGGTGACAGACTGGCAGGAAATTCATTTGTCAAGGCATTATACATGTACAGTCTGTTCCCAGGAAAAACCCTTATATACTCGTGCACATGTACATGTTGGAATAAACAAGATAAACAAAAAATCGCAATTCGGTAAAAATAAGATATTATTTAGCTTAGAAAATGACTGTGCCTTCTTTCGCTAGATACCTTAAATCATTAGGTAGGTTCATTGTGCAATTTCCGTCAATTAATTAAACAAAAACGTGTACACGCGTTTATCTAAGATAGGTACCTACATAAATCTTGTCCTCCTGCTTAATATTTTCCAGAGAAAAGAGGCATGAATTCGAGCAAATTTTAGTCCGGTACAAGTATAGATAAATACGTCACGACTATAGAAACACCATTTGCTTCATCACATCACAATTCAGTTTGCCATGGCTCCGGCATTAATCATTATTTTGAAGAGCTATAGAGTGAAATTCGTTGAATTGCGTAATGTATATCAGGGTGCTATAACTTAAAGTACTGTAATTACTTATTTTACAGACGAATTTTCTCAAGAAGGCTGGTACAATAAAACTTCAATTGCATAGAAATATTTTTTATATGCCTCCGAAAAGAATAGTAGATACAGGGTGCTGCGTAAATCATAGAGCAATAGGAAACATCCAAAAATAATTTTATAATATTTTAAGGAAAAGTAAAACAAGTAAACAATCTTACCCGCTTGCCAGATGACATCATGTCCGCTGAGCGGATCTCATGGCTACTGATACCGTGGGTGAATTTAAAATGCGATTGCGGCCTGCACCGATAAAACCCGTCAAAGTATGCAATGCAGTTGCATATAGTGTACGTTAGGCTTAAGGCCTCACACAGATTGAAAATAGTCCGGCTGCAGTTCTATCACTCTGTGATTTCTCTATCCCACAACATGAGAATACTGCACATTAAATCACACTTCTCGCGAACGTCTGACAAACATCCAAGAGTAAAATTGTGATGAAAGCTCCTCTAAATCGAAAAAATGCCCTTCGGAAGTGGCATAAGACTGTAGGTCCCTACAATTCTAGGACAGACCCTGTAAGCGCCAAAATATTTATTACTACAAGGTGGGGCAAAAGTAATGTCATAATGTAAATTGGCTGCCATTTTGTTAGAAATGAAAAAAAATGGGCTGTTTTCAAATTGGTGATTTCTTCTTCAATGTTGGCTTTCAAGACAAGTGCGAGATTTGAAAAAGACCCAAAGGAAGAAGTCTGGCGCCATCATATTTGGCGACCAGTTCATATCGTCAAAACGGGAGATCACACGGCCCGGAAATTGGTGATTCAAAATCTCCATCGTTGCCCGAGCTGGGTGAGCGGTTACCGCGTCCTGCTAGAACAATGCTCGAGACCCAATTCAGCAACTTGCGACAAAAAAACTCGTTTAACATCTGTCTGTAGCACTCACCAGTTACGGTTACGGTGGTGCCGTCGGCGTCCTCAAAAAAATAAGAACAAATCATTTTTTCACTGCAAATGCCGTAGCAAACAGTTATTTTGAGGGGATGCAATGGCTCTTCGTGCATTTTATGTGGATTTTCCGTGCCCCAGAAACACAAATTTAGTTTACTCACATAACTACTTAAGTGGAAATGGGCTTCGTCGCTCATTTTGATTTTTGGATACGAAATCATCCTCTTGCACCAAATTTAACAAAGCATGGGAGTAAGTTAATCTCACTTGACGGTCAGCAGGCAGCAATTGGTGAACGGTTTGCACTTTATAAGGGAACATCTTCAGGTCTTTCACCAAAATTCGACGCAACGAATGTTTGTAACAATAATACCGCGTTCTTCAGGTGTGTATCGCTCCATTGTATGTTGCCAACTAATTTTCTATCTATCTACAACATAAATGTCAAAGCACAATAACATTTGACGCCATTTGCAAAAATTATAGCACATTCACATTATGACATTACTTTAGCCCAACCTTGTATTATTTACCGTCGGTGACCGGACCATCGCCACACCGAATTTGGTCTGTGTGAAGCGTAATAGTCCGTAAATTTGAATTTATATAAAAAATTATGTAGTTTACGTAGAATAGGAACAGAACTATGTCAAGCGCCGCTTGTGAGTTTTACGTTTAGAAAGCACATGTGAATAAAAACTGATTTCATAAAAGTTTCCTTTCAAGCTATATTTTTTACTTTCTTCAAACAGTACAATAATAGCCTAGACGGTTTAAATCAGAATTCTTATTCAAGGAAATCACAATGATCCCTACCGAGGAAGACTTGGATTGCAACTTGGTTATTGCGGAACAAATTTAAAAGAATAATAAATACCAAAAATACATACATTTCACATAGTCTAATCGTATGTTATATGCAAATGGAATATTAGATCTGAAAACATCAACAAATCGTCTGCGTCGAAGTTGAGAGAGATATGTTTTTCTTTTCTTTAATTTTCTTTCAGAGGAATGCTGCTAAATGAGTTACAGCTGAAAGGTTTGACAGCAATAAGGATTTGAAATCAAAAGACACAAATTAGTCGAACACATTTTGAATTAAAAAAGGTTTAATAAAGTTGGTTGAAAACTACTTTAAATTGACGTTACTCAAGATTTCATATGGAAAGCGTACGGGCACTTTTCTTGAATTTGAGAGAATTCTGTCTCGATTTCTAAAATTTGACGTTTTTCATTTTTCTTTCAGAAAAGTACCAGCACAGACCTACTTTTAAAAATAATTGAAGTGATTTGGCATCCCCAACAGCGCTTTATTTGATTTAAATAACATTTTGCCCACAAGCAATAATTCGAAAAAAAAAGTGATCTTTTACTAGACAAGAACACAAAATTATGCTAAATGTCAGCAAGTGCGTGACAATAGTCGGCCAAACATAAGGTCGACTATAGTCAAATTTAGTATTGTTATCTTACAGCTAATATCTTTTGTTCTTACATCAAAGTTGCGAAAGGTCAACATAAATTGTTATACGTTTATACCTTCACATTGCTATTAATGGATTTGGTTGTCCTCAAGATCTCTACAAATAAAATAAAAAACAAACAACTGCAGGATATTTGTTTCCTTGAAATGCTAGTATGTCACGTAATCAACTTTGTTTTCATTGGATACTTAACGACTTTTTAGTTTTTAATTATGAATCGATTGTATTTTCATTACAACAAAAGCCACTGTCACCAAGTGTAATAACGTCTTCTTCAAATGTGCATCTGTATTCCCATTTTTCTTCATCAACTATCCATTTCGAGACCTTTCAGCAGCGTACTATTACTATTTATTGACTATTGATAAACGTCTCTCGTTTGTTTTGGCGCGAATTCAAAGTTTAATCAACTTTCGAAACAAAAATATTAATTTTACTTGGAAATTAATCCGAATTTATTTATTTTGTACTATAGTTGTGTGTGCAGCGTTTTTTTTTACCTGAAATAGAATTTAATTATTAACGAATCTCATGGGTGCGTGTGTTGTATTCCAATTCCAGTTGCGGTCGTAATTGCTTTTTTCCTATGCTGGGCACCCTTCCACGCGCAGCGATTGATTGCTGTCTATGGTGGCGGCGGGGATAGCCATCATGACTCTATAGTAATTAAGCTCTACAATGTAATGACATATATCTCGGGTGTACTGTACTATCTGTCGACGTGCATCAATCCGCTGCTGTACAACATTATGAGCAATAAGTTCAGAGAGGCATTTAAGGTGCGTAAGAGTTGTCAAAAATATAAATTGCATGTTCTTTGATAAATTAAAACCCCAAGCATATAAAATTTCTGTGTGTATGTCGTCTAACGGATTCAAAGTTTATTTTATTTACTTTCAGTCTTTTTTATTTAGGAAACGTTCCATTGTTTCGGTGGGCGAATCATCTCATCGTCGACGTTCGATGACGAACAAGGCCGCCAGAAACACGACCTTACAAGGTCCCAGCGATTGCGAACTACAGTCCACGAATTTGATAATACAAGTAAGTCCGTCAGTTATAGGAAAGTTCCGTATGAAACGAATACTCTCACAGGCAGTTCTCAGCGAGAAGAAAGTAACCAGTCAACTACTTCCTGGAGGTTTAGCCACCCCCTAGTCCAGCATTCGGTCAGCGAAGAACAGCCTTTAACTAAGTTGCCATATTGTGATGGAAATGCCGCATGTGCTGGTCCGAAGGAGGGGGTGACAATGGGTGACAATATCATCAAGATCGATGAGTTTGATCTGCCGTCAAAGGAAGCCAGTTTGAATGTACTCTATGGCAGGGATGGGGAAATCGAAATAAGACTTATGCGGCATAAAACAACTGCCAGTGAGCCATTGCGGAGAGTTTGGTCTAGAATTGCAAAAGTTTTCAAGCCAAACTCCGTGAAATCATCTGCAAGAGCTGGATTTTATACGCCACCAATCGATGAGAAGATCTATTTGAATCGCTTCGATTTCACCGTGACGCTAAAGTCGCTACCGGGGAGTGCAAAACCATAGCTATTGCGGAATATACTTCCTACAGGATTGTTCTTTTCATATGGTAAGTATAATAATTTATTTAAAATTTATATTTATGTAGAATTTGTACCATTTCCTAAAGTTTAAAGTGAACTTAAACGTAAGTATCAGCAAGCCATTTGTAAATAATTACTGCCTGTCTGAGTACAGCAAGGCGGAACTTTATGTGCATACATACATCTTTTCGGAAATCTTGTAAACATTAACTTTGCTTACTTTTGATGTCGCTATAATCTGCGGTAGACCTGGGCCAAACGAGGCAATTGCGGTTCTTCTCTACCTGCGCCCGCCTTTGAAGATGTAGGGGGTTGGTATGCATTCGCCTTACATGATTGAGTATGTTTTCACCAGGTTAATGTACAGTTCATGGTTGAATCTGCTTTTCCACATGCTGTCAACACAAACAGGTACACAAATCCTACGAAGAACTTTAAGAGAGTGTTTCGTGCGATTCTTCCCTTCTTTGCCTAAGCAATTACATAAATGCATACATACATACAGTCGGTGATAATATTTAAAGCCACTTGTATAAATAATGGGTGGGCCATCTGCTGGTTTATTTTTAAATTATTTTGACACTCTTTTGCTTTCCAAATGATTGAAGTTCGTTCTCAATTTTCGACTTGAGATATAACAGAGATAAATCGTTTAAGTCTTATTTTTCTGACATAAATTGAGTTTCCCGCCTCATTTTTGAAGATAAATCTACCTTTCATCTGACGGTTTAAGTAGTAAATGAAGGATAACTAGAAGTAAAAGTAAAAGCCGAACTATAATAGTACTTGTGTTCGAACACAAGGAACTTGCATTGTACGAACATAATAGCTTCTTTCTTAGATTCGTCAAGTTTTCGTTCACTTTTGCTCACTTACGAAAAGAGCGAACCCATTCGCTCTTTGGTACTAAATTTTGACATCTTTGACTTTGACTCTGACAATCGCTTCCGTTCACATACGCCTATTATGGTAACTTTAGCAATTGACAGTACTGAAGGAAACTTAACTTATAATTTTGACATTAGCTTTGGATTGCTTTCGACTATTATAGTTGAGCCTTAATAAAAGGTTATTCGGTTGGAGGTTACAATTTAAATTTGAAATAAAAAACATTGGGTGTCACGCCTGGCTTTGCAGAATTCCGCCCTTTTGATGGAATTTTCCATTACTTTTTAATATAAATCATGCGGTAGTTCATAAATAACGCGTCGAATCTTGTGCTTTAGCTCTGGAATAGTTTGAGATTTATTGGCATACACCTTATGCTTCACATAACCCCAAAGATAAAGTCCAACGGCGTAATATCGCAAGATCTTAGTGGCCAATTTTGGTCTCCGAAACGACAGATGACTCGGTGTAGAAGCTTTGTGTGCAATAACTGCATTGCATTCTTGCATTGCACTGTGTGGCAGGTAGCACAGTCTTGTTTAAACTTAATGTCTTCCAAATCAATATCGTCCAATTAGGCGTCAAAAATATTTCCTTATCAAGTCCTGATAACGTTCGCAATTGACTGCTGCAGCAGCACCACAGGAATTTTCGAAGAAGTACGGCCCAATCACCCCGCTGACCCTAAATCCACACCACACAGTGACTTTTTGTTTATGCATTGGTTGTTCGTGAGTGGTCCGTGGATTTTCATTGACCTAAAATGCGACAATTTTGTTTGTTTACGTAGCCATTCAGTTGAAAGCGAGCATCATCACTGATATTGATTTTTTTTTTTTTTTTCGAAAAATCGCCATCAATTTCTTAGTCTGCTGCCTTCAATTCCTAAGTCAATTGAACCTTATAGGCATGCAGATGCAGATTTTTTATTGAAATGCGCTGGGAACGATGGCGAATAGATTTTGACAGATTGTCACGAATACTGTCACTCACTCCGGCGATATTTGCACATCCAACATTGACCCAGTTCGATCGAATATGTCAATTAATTTCTTAACCACGGCACAAAATGAACGGTAATGATTGTCGACATCGTGTTGGTTAAATCTTCCCAATTTCGGAGATGGGTTTCAACAATTAAAATGTGTTGTTCTCTTACATATCGCTCCATAATAACAAATGCCAAAGCTTAGTATTCACAGATGTCAAATATCAGCTGTTTATCTTTGACAGCACCACAGTAGTGCCAAATTCAATTTGTAACCTTCAGTTGGATTACCCTTTAGATGCATAATTTGTTGACACAAATTATAGAAGCGCTGCCAGGCTATTCGGTATTATTTCTGTTAGTTCGTGACTTGGTTATTATAGGCAAAAGTAAATGTTATGAATAAACCTTTTTATGTCTGGATTTACTTATTTGTAGTAAATTGGTTAAATCGCTGATAGCAATCTGTTTAAGAAAATCTAATGAATGTTTAAGTTTTTTCAACGAACACCACTTGTTTAATAGCTCTAGGAGAGCATAATTTAATTTAAAAAAAACATACAAACACCCTCTTACAAGGGAAATAACAATTATTTCTCGCACTCATTCATCATTTAAAGGATCCTAGATGTCTGAATACTTCATTTGTTGACAATTGCCGTCATTTTGACTGCATTTTAAAAGTGGATCGTTCGAAAATAATATCACAAAAGTGACACATTGACTAAAATTCGTATCGATCACCTAGAGAACCACAATTTTAATTAATAGGAGCCGGGGTGAGGGGAGGTCCAAAATTCCGAATTTATTTCAGAAGGCATAGGTCTATGGCCCTACCAAAAATCGAAACTACAATTCATTTTGTAAGCAAAAACAACCGATTAACTGGAATATTATTGCAATTCATGAGTTGATCATTTTTCTACAGTTCACGATGTCACTTTTATTGACACAATCAGAGACACTATAATTTGAAAAAGTCGTGAAAAGTAAAATGTTATGCACTGCTTCTAGTCAAGCAATAACCATAACATGCAAGGGACTGAGCAGTAGCATTGCATTTGTTTACTTAAATACTGCACTTACTGTTAAATGCAAAGTGAGAACAACCAAAGTTGACTTTAAGTTAAGATATTCAGTTATCACCCATCTTTCACTTTCTTTGGTCCCTTGGGCGGCCATCATATAAGTTTACAGTGAACCATTAGTCTGTCTCTGAAAGATAAAATGGCAGTAAAACCCTGATTTCGAGCAGTTACCAGAAAACGAATCTGCAGTCAGTGATGTCTGG
Organism: Pocota personata; assembly: GCA_963082735.1. Classification (NCBI taxonomy): domain Eukaryota; kingdom Metazoa; phylum Arthropoda; class Insecta; order Diptera; family Syrphidae; genus Pocota; species Pocota personata. The sequence continues at coordinate 274,000,736 of OY720429.1, forward strand.
GTTTCTTCCCGTCAACCGATTCGGTGAAGTTTTTCAAGATTTTATCTAAAATTAGTTTTGCAGTGAAGTTTTTCATTTCCATTTTTGTGCAGAAAAGTAGCTAAGTTTAATTTCTTTTTAAAAAGAAAATTAAATCATTTTATTTTCAAAGCTATAAATAATTTAATAATAGCTACCTATCACAAAATGTAATAAACGAAAAAAAAAATCAACAAATTAGTAGTATTGTCGTCTTTTATATCTCGCAAAATTTGTGGGCGTAGTATTCTAATCAATATTAAAGAGTTTCGGTTGATACAAAAGTATGTAAACAAATAAACTGATAGACGTTGTTCAAAACAAACAGATTATTGTCAATAAAGATAGTAGCCTTACTGTAAACAAAGTTTTACTTCCTTTGCTTGACAACGAATAGTTCCTAAAGTGTATAACTAAAAATCAATCTTGTGCACCTGCTGAAATACGTGTGTTGTGAGTAGATACATCTGAAATAAATTGCATTGACCTATAAATCAATGTGTTTATTTATTTAAGATACAGTTTACATACTAAACAGTTTGATTATATAAACACAAATTTGCATATTCTTGAATTCTTGCAGGATGTTCGATAGATTCGATTGTTTGACTTTGAAATACAAGTTTTAGACCAGATAACTACGTATACATACAATTCATACGAGTACTCGTATATGTTTATGTTTGCTCTGAACGGCAAGGAAGGGAGGCAGTTTGTGGTGGCGATAATTTTCGAACGAACAAATTGAGTATTAAAAACGGCTGCTAATCTTTCAATCTATTACTTGTCTTTGGTCACTTCGCAGTTTATTTATCCTCCAAATGTCATTTGGCAAGTTATTGAACTTTTTTTTGCGTGATAATTTCGCAATTTTAATTTCAGAATTTCTTTTGTTTACTATTTATTTACTGATAATTCGCTAATTTCAGTTTTATTGGCTTGCGATTGTTTATTTCGCTTTACTAATTGTTTGTAGTTTCTTCTACATTTACGAAAATAGTTCTTGACCTGTACCTGTTTGCATAGGAGTATATTTTTTGTATTTGCGTATAGATTCACGTCAAATATAGGTAAGTACTTGGGGTTTCCTATAGCAAAACTGTTGTACATTCCTAAACTATTTAAAAGCATTGTGTACGACACATTGTACTTTCACTGCAAACCAATATTTTCCACCAAGCAATATTTTTTTCTAAGGGGTAGATCGACAATAACAAACTTAACCGAATTTATATATGGTATACTGCTTGCATTACAGAGTGGTAGAGAAGTTGATGTAATAACTACCAGCTTCAGCAAAGCTTTCGACAAAATGTCTCACCGAATTATTTATCTGAAGCTTAACACCCTAGGTTTATCACCTTTCTTTATCTCGTGGATTTGATCTTACCTAGAGAACCGCCAATACGAAGTTCTCCTCCGATCTTCAGTTTGAAACCATTAACGTACCTCGAGCGTTCCTCAAGGTAGTCATCTGGGACCAATGATCTTTTTCTTAACAATAAATGATTGTATATTAAGAAAATCTGATCTATCCATCTACGTAGACAAATCTCATCCGCATTCGACTCCTGTTTACTGCAGCACAGCCAGGTTTTACATTTGGGACAATAATAACTGTCTTGAACTGGATTCCTTCCTCACTCAGAGCTTACTACTTCCACGACGAACCAATCACTTTAGTTCTTTCATTACAGGGAACCCAATTTCCGTGCTCATATCGATCGCATTATAAACAAAGCCAACTCCACTCTTGGTTTTATCAAATGTTGGTTAAATGAATTCTTAACATTGTAAGGCCCCTCTTAAAGTATGCTAGTCAAGTTTGGTCACCCTATGTCGAAATCCATTCCCTGCCAGCATCGGTTCGCTTTGTCTTACTCGCTTTTCCCTGGGTTGACAAGTACAATTTGCCTCCCTATGAAGATCAACTAAAACTGATCAATCTACAAACTTTCGGAAAACGTCGTAAAGTTGTCGATATAGTATGTACTCTTTGTGCATCAGATGTTAACGGGCACAATTGACTCTCTCGGCTTGCTACAAATGATCTCCTTCTACACTAATCCTTGCAATCTTAGGTCCGGTTTCATTTTCCGTCTAACATAACATCGCACTAATTACGGCCATTTCGAACTTATGCGTAACATATTTTGGACCTCCATCTCAATACACCCTTTCTATGTTATCCTACCTCGCTATTGTTGAACAAAAAATACAAAAAAAACAAAAAAAATATTTTAATTCTAAAAAACAAAAATTTAAATTAAAAAACGTCAAAGAGGAAGAAAAAAAAATTGAATTTAACAAAACTTTATAATTGTTGAAAAAAAGTAAAAAAAAAAATTGTCTACGAATATTGACTTAGAAAAAGAAGATAGGTATAAATATGAAGGAAAGTTAGATCCGTCTGGAACGGGCCGTATCATACCCTATCCCTCATCTTCTAATCTAAATTGGACGAGGTGTTGTGAACTTTTTGATTCATATGCGATGACATCTTCCTACTCAGAGAATATTTTCGCCATTTTTAAGAGATTTTACCGAATAATTTGTTGCTAACATTTTTCCGTAGATAGTTGTCGCCATTTGTAACCAAAGATCACAGATTCTGGTGAATACAGAACGGAGATTTCATAAACTCTTTCCAAGAAGATATCATTACCTGAATAGGGATAGGTAATATTGCTGAGGAGCCTTAAAGCTATGGAAAATTTACACTTTTTAAGGTTTAGAGTTAACAAATTAATATCACACCAGCGTATGAGGTTTTTGAAATCACTTTAAAGACTCTCGCAATCGCTTATTGAATTAATTTGTTTGAATAATATCTTAAGCAATAAGATGTCTTGATTGAGATCATTTTGTAAATAAAATATAAAGTAAAGCGCCAAGATGACTTATCTGTTGTACACCACTGAGCACGTTCGAACTATAAAAGGTACACGAATGATAGCTTTTGGTGATGGTGCTCCTGCTGTGCGAATTAATGAATCCATGAATCCTGACCATGACAAACTGCGAAAAACGCAGTTTTTACCTTCGCACATGGTCTTAAAAAAACATTCGAGTTATCAATAGAAGTCGTGTTCTATCAATATACCTTTCATCAAAACATCTCCAATTTCCCTTCAGGGGACCCCAACGGACTCATACTGATTTTGTACTTTTTATATGCTCACCCTCATCAACAAACCAACAAATTGCTTGTCTGTCTAAAGGCTTGCCTTGCGGGTAAGAAAAGTCATTTACGACATTATTAATAGAAAACCCCCTTTACATCAATAAATTGTTGTTTAACTTTTCTTTGGTGTCACTAAATAAAGTTTTCTTATTGATAAAATCATTTTCTGTTTCAGTCTATAAAAATGTGAGCTGTTGCGAATATATACACTCGTATATTTTTTTTTCACTGAGAGCTTTCTCTACATCTTCCGCACCTTTTCAATTTTTATAAAAACCTAACTTCCATTACCCAATTGTTAAATGCTTCATTGACAGTGATAGAATAAGTTTTCCCCTTATTTGGTAATTAGAAATAGTTATTCATCTTTCAGAAGGCCGAAGCCAGTTATTCATTCGATAAATAAACGCGACCATAATTCATGGGATAAAATCTTAATTGAGTTCTTTGATGTTTACTCAGTGATTCCTTAATTTGTCTCCTCTTCTGGTTATAAACTTTTCAGGGGCGGACAGTGATTTCGAAGCAGAAAAAAACCCCCGCATGTGAAAACATTTTTTTTAATTTACGGGTTACCTTTTTATACCCCATCCCATAGGGTGCATTCATTTTAATACATAGTTTGTTACATATACTCGTAGATATAATAACGGTAGACCCCAAAAAGCATATATAAAAGTTATGTCGATCTAGTCATGTCCGTCCGTCACCCAAGTGACAAGTTGATAGTAATGATGACATTAGGAGGATGGGCAGAAATACTGTTAATCATAAAAACAACAATATAGTGCAAAATTAAATGCTCCCCAGTTATGTACGAGTATATGGACGCCACCGTCAGAATTTACTGAAACTTAATACCCCTGAGTTTCAAACCACTGCACCCATCTTTCTTTTTCTCTGTCTGTTTTCTCAGCTTATGTCGAGCAATTCATACGAGTAATCCAATTAATTAGAGGTGGCCACGGTGTAGTGGGTAGTGTGTTCGCTTGTGACCCGAACTGTGCAGGTTCGAGCCCGGACGGGGAACAGCAACCGCAGCCACCCGAAAATAAAAGAGAAAACGAATAAAATATAAGTTTCTCCAACCACTACACCAAAAAGGAGTTTCTGCGTGGTAGTACAATGGACACAGCAAAATGGAGTTAGAGTGCTCCGGGATTTGGAAATTTCCTTTCTTTTAAAAAAAAAAAATCCAATTAATTGCATTTAAGGGATTGTTCCCTAGATGTCCGTATACATTGACCGTCAAATTTTTATAAATTTGTGAGATATACCGAGATTATAGAGTTTGAAATAATGCGTGCCTGTCTATAAAGTCGAGCTGCTTTAAAATCTACAAACAATTCGTATAAATACTTTCCCTCCATCTGCCGTAGACTTGTCAAACCTGTCAACGTGAATATGTGCTCTATAGTGGAGAAACCCTTATGGAATCCAGCTTGGTATTTACTTAGTAGTCCCTTTGGTTGTACCAACCTAGAAAGTCTTTCCAGTAGCATGCTTCCAAATATTTTCACAGAGCTGTTAAAAAAAATGAGATTTCTGTGTTAATTAGCTCGTTGGCATTATTGTGAAGTAGGAATATGATAGATTCCCTGAAACATGTTGGGACATCATCAGAGTTGAATACTGGTTTATATGATTCCGTCAGTTCTTCAAGAAATTCTGTTGTGCAATTCTTGTACAATTCTGCTATCCATTCCCGGTGCTTTGCCTGCTTTGTTTTGTTAAATTACCTGTTCCAATTTTTCTTTTTTGTGAATGGTGAGTCAAGGCCTCTATCTGTGATGAAGGTCTGGATAGAGAAATAGCGGAGAAATTTTTTCCATATTAGGTTGTGAGAGTAATCTTTTAAGGCCGACGCTTGAAAATTGCTTCCGTTTTTAAATTTTGTGCCATTTATAGTCTTTAAATGTTTCTAGAACTCTGCGAACGATTTTGAAGTGGAAATTTGGGTAGCAATTTTGAGTAGATACTGCTATTTATTTGGAGGCTTTTTTTAAGTTTGGCTACGAAATTCAAATTTTTTGACAAAATATTGTCAAGTGAATATAGACAAAGTAAAAGTTTCATTAAAATCGGTTCAATACTTTTGAAAATAATGAGTAACTTCCGTTCTAGTTGTGAAGACAAATTGAGTGGCCTAAGCTCCTGTTGTAGTTTCATCCTACAGAGCTTTGACTTTCAGCCGTCTTCGATATTGTGGGGAAAAGAGATTTATGTACATATATCCAAAGCAGAAAAATCTGAAATCGTTAGTATTAAAAAAAAAACAATCTCCAGTCAATCAAACGTATGTAATACCCCCTTTCTTATTTCAAACTCAAAGCAAATTTACTTGGAACCCTAATACAGCCTACAAAAACCTTTCTAGGACAACATAAAACATTGAAGTAGACAACGTTAGTAAATATACACTTCTGCGATATGAAAAAAGCAGCCTTAAGTCAAACCCTCTACATTATCGTTCTTGAATATTTTTTGACACGTCAAATTGATGTATGGTCTACAAGGAGAAACTAAATACCTTACTTTAATAGGGTCGGTTTATGCTGGTCAAAATAACTGCGGAAACTCTATTACTGTTGAATAGCACTTTATATAATTGGTTATCTTTTGATGTGACAATGAACTTTTGGACTCTCTATGATTGATGAAGCTATTCATGGTTTTCTAAGTAAAAACAATTAATTCATTTTATGCTTTAGGATTTAATAAATCAATAAAATAAAAATATTAAAGATTTATGAATGAAATTGTTTACTGTTTTAAATTTTGAACTATGCCATTATTGTACAGGTTAAATGGCCGCCATGGGAATTCTTGTAAACTCCGATTCTTGTGATGAATTTTCAGCACATTTCTAGCTGTATTTCGGTCATAACTTAATGCACGTTGGTTTTTAAATGCTTGAAAGTTTGGAGATTGTCTCCACAAACACATCTTTACCATAGCCCTAACAAAATAAATCCAACATCTTGATGACCAACTCGAAATCTCGAAATTAAACGGTCGGCTAACTTTTCGTGAAATAGATCCAAATTTGCCTTGCACCTTACCTCGTCCTGTTGGAACCACATATCGCTCACATCAATATCTTTAATCTCAGGCCAAAAAAAATGGTTATTATTTGATCATAGCTCAGACAATTCACCGTAACAGTGGCGCCTACGTCGCTTTCAACGTCACGAAGGTCCACAGCGTGCACCAAACTATCACCCGTAGTGGATACAATGGCCTCTCAGCGATCACATTTGGATTCTCAGAACCCAAAATTCTGCAATTTGGTTTCTTTACGCAGCCCCCGAACAAGAAGTAGGCCTTATCGCTGAAAAAGATTTTGCTCGAAAAATCGGTGTCAACTTCTTTAGTTTAGTTTAGTTTATTCATCAAACAAAGTTACAGTACTTTAGTGATTACTAGATAATAATATAATAAAATAAAAAAAAGAAGATTTAAACATTGCCACCATTAAAATTATTTAAAATTAACAGCAAATTATTTTTAAATGAAAATCTACTTAGACTGAAATCGATCATATCGCAGACGGTATTGGCTTCTCTTAAGCACCTAGACAATGGTTCATTGGCAGCATAATTTGTTCTGTGATATGGGATATTAAAAAACAATCGGTTTCTAGGCAACCTCGTAGGAACATTGAAGTTAATTAAGGCCAAAATATCGGAACAAACAATATGATTTGCCAATACATCACGAATGCACATAACCTCAGAGAACTTTCTTCGAATGGTAAGAGGTAAGATACCAAATAATTTGCACCTTGTTCCATAGGAAGGCATATCTATGTCCGAGTGAAGCCTTTTCACTAATACTCTTGTAAAACGTTTTTGTATTTTTTCGATTCTAAAAGAGTGAACTTAATACAAGAGCTCCAAATAGTACTACAATATTCAAGAGTAGATCTAACAAACGCGAAAAACAGAACTCCTTTGAATTGCGCAAGATGAATCCCAAGATTGAATTACCATTGGCGACTAAAAAGTCTATATGTCTTAAGAAATTAAGTTTTTGGTCAAAAATTACCCCAAGGTCTTTTTTAAAAGTTAAAATTGAAAGAAACATACCGTTTATTTTATAAGAGAAATTAATAACTGTACACAGATATTACAGAACTGTTATTTTTGTAGTAATAGTGGTGGTTAAACGACCCATATTGTAAAATGGTCACTATGGATGACAGATGAATGATTTGACAAATGTCATACGACGATGTGAAATCCCAACCTCGAAATGAATAACCCTTTATATAAAACCCTTATTTAACTTTGGATTTTGTTCGTCAATAAGCTTCGTATATATGCCGGCGACGCCGTCCTAAAATTTGTACATACTTTAATGTACTTTTACTATCACACTTTAAGAACAAAAGTCAGGAAATTGAAATATTGATTTCACAAAATAATACTACATTTGTTTTCTATTCATCTATTTCTATTAATCTATAGTAAAATTAAAATTTGTGGAATTTTGATGTATAAATTTGTGGAGATTGGTGTCAGCAAATATACTCGAATGCTAAAAGTCCCCATTCCCCAACCCCTTACATTTTCATTAATAACTCCGTTTTCTTAACTTTTAGAGAAAAACATAATAAGCTAAAAGTTGCTCTAAATAAAATTTCCTATCCAAATACATTTAGCATGTATACAAATAATTTTTTTTTTAGTTCATTAATTAAGAAAACACAGAAAGCAGAGAAGGACCCTGTATAGCCTTATTTTTAGTATCTGCCTGTCTGTCGGTACGTCACACACTTGTAACTTTTGAACCTTTTTACCTACAGAGCTGGAATTTTGCACACAAATCGTAGGTTGTGAATCGGAAATAATTAAGAAAAAAAATATTGTAAGCAATATTTTTTACGGGGGCTTTTGGGGACAGTTTATCCCAAGAAAGAAAAAAAAGTTAAAGCTGAGTATGGGGCATATCATATCCATATCAAGGTGAGCTTCTAAGGAATTCTAATTTTTACATTTTAAATGAAAAACCTCAAAAACCATGGTTCTAGAAACGCTAATTTTTGTACACTTATAGTATTGGGGAAACGCCCAAAGGAGACGAGGACATTTTCTTTACATCGCTCTATGTTGCGAAAATAAGTAATTCGAGTAAGAAGTCTATTTCAATGGAAAAATTAAATAAAAACATTTTTTTAATTTAAAAAACAAATATATATTTTTTTAGCTAAATAAAAAATTAAAATAATTTTAATGCAGACAAAGTTAATTTTGATAAAAAAAATTAATTTAGAAAAATGTTTTCTTTGATATTTTTCCCTAAGTGTGAAGGAAATATTATGATGCATCCAGCCCCTTTAAAAATAGGGGTACACTTAGACCACTGGGATTTTGAATATCTGTTTCTTGACTTTACACATTTATGCGGAAAATCCCTAATTTCACAAATGTTTCTAATAAATTATCAAATTTGACTGTCCTAATTGTATACATATATATTCTAATTTTTTTTTTTTAATTTGTCTTCTCTTTTTTGAGAAAATAGATAATTTTAATTATTTTTGTTTTTTTCTTATATTTTCCACAGAACATTTTGTCGGAAGCAACAAACTACCAATCACAATGTGCTTAAGGTAATACCTACATAGACAAAAAAAAACTACTAAAATATGGCCAACTTCCTACAGTACAACGAACATTTTAATTTATGTAAAGCTAATATTGAGTCATTGAATATTTTAAGAGGGTATAGATTGTAAGATATATTACATAAGATTTCTTTTTTTTTTTTTTTGTATACCTATATATAGATTTCAACCATTTTGTATACTTTTATACAAGTAAAACTAGTTTCTTTTCTAATCATATTCGATTACAGAAGCTATGTCAATTGGCCTTTGTATGTTAAGTCATCCTACGCGAAAAAAGAGTCAATAATTCCTTGTTCTGCTTAAAGAATATTATAAAAAAAAACAGAAACCAAAGCTTTCGAAAACGAATTTGAAAATTATGTGATCTTAAACAAATATATAATGTAGATGTAAATTTAATGTTTAAAGTATTAAAAACACGTAGAATAATAAATAATATGATATGATAAATTAAGAATTCTTTTTTTTCTTCTTACTGTAACAATTTTATGATGAATACGTATGCGAAGAACAAGTATTGGTTTTAACCTCCCCGATGAGCTGTTATGGACTTTGGTTTAGCTACCAATGAAATTCTAATTGAGTTTTACGAGTATTTTAAGAGTTATTTACAGAGAAAAAAGCAATGGTAAGTCATTTACCTAGTCAAGTCATAAATACTGGTATACGAACAAGAATTTTTAGAATTTTTTTTTTTCTACAAAACTTTAATTGATTATTTAGGCAACAATATTAAGACAATAATTGCATTTATACCGGCCTTAAGTCACTAATCGATCGCAGCACTCACCTCGTTCATTCGAAAATCATCCACTGCACGGATAAGTGCGCGCTTCAAAGGACAAGCCATCGCCTCTAAAATAGACCACAGCTTATAATCAAAAGGATTGAAGTGTAGATGCACTTTGGCCTGACGGCCAATCGTCTGCTGCTATGAAATCCGGCACGTTATTTTGGAGCCACCCTTGTGATGTTTTTGTCTTATGTGCTGACGCGTTCGACTCGCGGAATGAATTCTGATGATTCTCTACGTACCAGCAGCGTAGAGTTCTCGATCTTTCATTCCGTTTTTGCTTTTAGTTGGGCTGTGAATAAGTGGTCAGTGTGTATATGCGTTAAGTCCGAAATCTTGTTTGATAATGCGAGACATGGATTCCTGCGATATCTTAATTTCTGCTGACAAGATGGCTTTAACAGTTTTGATCGCCGGGGAGTTCTGACATTGAGAGGGCGTCCGGTTCTGTCAGTTACTACACCAGTAACCCCAAACAATTTAACAGTTCGATACACAAAATTCCGGGTGGCTCCAAGCGTTTGCAAGTTCCGAAAAATATCGCCTCTTACTATATTAGTTTTGTCAAGGCCAGTTACCACAACACGGTTTTCAATATCGCCCCACTCCATATTTACAAATGACTTGTGTAAATCTTTTTCCGCGTTAAATTAATATAAATGCCACTCACTGAGTACCTGTCAATATTGAATGGATGTGTTCAATACTAGTTTCACGATGAGTGCGTTTAAACTTGTATCCATATTTATGACGTGACTAGGTATCAGCAGAGACGGAGTGAATTTTTTTTTTTTTTTTTTTTGTTGGAATCCTCTTTTTTATTAGTTACAAGCAAAAGTTACAGGAATGTAACTTATTGTTGAAAAGAGTTCTTTGAGTAGAATTTAGCAATATTTTTTTGAACTTCAAATTTGAGCTCATAATGAAGGAATGTCTGCGAAAATTCGGTGTCCACCCCCTTAAATTTTCCATTCATCCATCGCTATCGATTTTAGAGATATGACAATTTGAATAAGCAATGGATTGATTATTTCATATGGCTTCCAAATGCATCCTTATCAACTAAGGACAAACAAAAAAATTCTATTTTGCGACTACCCAAGAAAGTCGTTTAACCAAAAAAAAAAAAAATTCACCCAAATCGTTTCAATAATTCAAAAAAGCCGTCAATAGAATGCCCAGTCTGTTTTTCGTATGGAATAACAGTCAAAATTGTCAGCACCTTGTTTCTAATGAATTCCTTTATGTGCGAACAATTATTGTAATTACCTGTTCAGAAGTCTCTTTAATCCACTGGGGCCCCAAACATTGTAATTTTTCCGCAAAAAGACAACGAGTATGAAGAACGATGGCGAGCGTAGACATTGGTAATTCTTTAGCAGGATTATCTTTAATAAAAACACAACCAGTTATCTGCACAATCACGTACGCTGAAGAAATCACCCATTTTACGCTGTGAAAGGCCTCATATTAGATCGACTTCACCCTTCATTGTAAGGATTTAAGTAATTTGGATATTGTATATTCGTTGTTTGCATGATTTTGTCACGTAAACCAAAACACATATCGATACATAATTAATTGTTAGGCACATAACGGGTGAGCCATCTGCTGGTTTCTTTTTAAATTATATGTTATTTGACATTTTGACAGCACTTTTGCGCTTAAAAAATTTACAGTAATACAGTATCATATATCCGCGGTACGAAATGAATCGATTTAGGGTTGTACAACGTTGAGAAATATTGAAAACTTATTTTCAAAGTGTGTGCTGTGTTGCTGAAACAGTGCGAATTTTGAAAAGAAATTTTTGTCAAAATAATTCACCAACCGTGCCTACAAAGGTTTGTGAAGAAAGTTAGTGAGATTGACGTGCTAATTGATAACACAAGTTATCCTCGTGTTCGTTCTGTGAGAAGCGAATGCATCCTCAGTGTATGACTGTTTGGTGTGGTTTGTGGAATGGCGGCATTTGGCCCCGATTTCTTTTGGCCAGAAACTGAGGAAATGAAGTTGAACTATCTCTGATTCGAGCAAAATGGCGCTATATGCCATACATGGCATCGAAAAATCGATCTTTTGCGTACTAGGTTCAATAATCGTGTAATCAGCTGTTTTGGTGATGTTGCTTGGCCTCCCCGCAGCTTCGATTTGACGCTGTTGAACTTTTTTTTTTTGTGGGATGCTGTTAAAGATCGATGTTATGCTGATAATCCAAAAACGATTAAGGCATTTAAGCACAATATTAATCGAGCTATTCGTGAAATAGAGCCCCAAACCGTCGAAAAGATTGGGTTGACAGGATTGTCTACTGCCAAGCCAGCAGAGGCAGCCATTTAAATGAAATTATTTACCATAAATAATAAGAAAGCGCACTTCCTTCAATAAAATTATTGCATGGATTTTTTTATAGCAATTAAAAAAAAAAAAAAAAAAACAACGGATGGCCCACCCCTTATAAGCGATGAATGTAGAACTTACACTTTCGATTTGCAATCTCTCCAAGAGCTCTACTGGCACTGTCAAGATGGACACATTGCAGTGCGCTGTTTTCATTCATCATTCATAACATTTCGGTTTAAGATTTGTGTTCAAAATGAATTGCATTCATTCTTGGGTTTAGGTAAGTAAATACGCGCATACTATTAATTTATAAAATACTGAAATAAGGCATACAGAACCAAAAAGATCCTTGAATACTTTTCCAGTTACGTATTTTGAATTCAGCATAAGACCTGTGTACTTCTTGATGCACTATCTATAGGCTGAGCGAAAGGGCAGAGGAGACTTTCTTAACTTAATTAAAATGAGTCCTGCCTGTATATGTATAAAGGGATGAAGCAACCATCGACCCTAGATTCACGTAGGTTTTCCGAATGCTAAAGGTTTCTGATTGGCTGGGCTACAGTATTCTTCTACCATGATGGTTGTGTTGGAGTGTAGTCTGCAGGAAAGGATTAATTAATTCTCCATTTTTCAAATGCAGATACATATATAGCACATACATACATGTATATTTTACCGGGTTCCTAAATTCGAGAAATAGTTGGTTCTTCAAGTCTGGACAAATATATATCATTACAAATAACAAACGTTTTCACAAGGGAGATGGCGAATTGACAGATACTGAGAGATCTCCAATCAGACCACCTTCTTAAGTCCCATTTTGTCTCCTTTCCACGATTCACGTTAGCCAAAGATACTAACTATATGTATTTTTCTAGACGTCCTGCCTGACCTAATTTCCTTGTGGCAAAGCTACTTGAAGGATATCTGTCCAATCTTCTTAGTTTTCAACAAGTAGTACCCTGTTACATATATCTATTCTTCTGCTAGCTAGTGTCGAACAATGACACAATACGTATGCCACTGACTCCAAATCTTCCGGACAAAACTGTCAGGTATTGCCTTCCAGCAGAATTTTAGCATACTTAATTTTGCTGGACACCTTGAATTCCATTCTAAATAGTATCAAATCATGTTTGAATATTTATAGCCCAGGTCTTCAACATTACTGTCCATCCAGACCACAACATTGCATTATTGCTGGAAATATACCATACAAACCTGCTGTTTTGAAACACTAAAGTGGTTATTGCACTTCAGTGTTACTACATCTCGTTAACCTTATCCTGTTAGTTCATAGTTTCCTAAAAGCTCAGGACTGATCTGACTTGTAGTTTCCAACAGAGTGTGTTTATATCAGGACATCATCCGTATGCTCCAAAGTCTCGCGATCTACCCCGATTTTTGAAGTCTGCTAACCTTAGCTATACTTTCCAAGTCTACGTTTTCCGTCATCGTAGAGCTATTTTCAACTCTCTCTTTTTCGTCTTTTGTGATCACCCCATCTTCTTTAGGATTTCTTATTAACGACACCATCAGGTATCCACTAAAGTAGAAGTACATAACTTTCCGTAGGTATGCATTCTCAATAGAACTTTGTAGATATTTTATCTGCCATTCGTCCATTCCCTATACTTTGCATGTACGTGTTTCTGGGAATTCTTCTAAACTTCCAATCTGTCTTCCATTTATACTGAATGTCCAAAGAGATACCTCTGTGATCCTATTGTTTGTTTTCCTTTTCTACCTACCTTCTGGTAACAGAAGGAGGAACTTTGACCTCAAAAGTATTTCCTTGTTCGGTGATTTTTTTTTTTCGCAGAAAAACTAGTGGAAACCTTCCATACAGACTTCAAGTACATTATGAGTATCTTTCTGTGAGCGCAACGACATCTACCTGTCGATTATTTTCCTCCTTTTTTTCTTGCCATTAGGCACCATTGGTTTCTGTGTATTTTACTATGTCATATTACTACGTAATAAAGAATTCAATTTTAGTTTTTGGTAAAGACGCACGCCTTTGATTTTCTTTTAACACGCAATCCTCATATTGCACCACGAATTTCATAACAGAGCCACACTGTTACATGGCGCAGCCGGTATCTCAACCTACATACAATAAAGAAACAACCAACACCCGACAACAAAATGTCTCTCGTCCAGCAACTCTTAGAAACGACCATCGACGCAGAAATTCTGAACCAGTTCACGAAGGATGCACTCCAAACAGAAGTCAAATCAAGAGGACTGGAAACAACAGCAACAACAAAAGATGAGTTAATTCAAATCATAATCAAACACAATAAAATCCTATCTACCCTTAAAGCAAGGAAAATCGAACCATCAGCAGGTACTTCTAGTTCGGTAGGGACTTGTCCAGCAGTTATTCAGACTGTCGTCATCAACCCAGACATGACGCAAACGATTTTGGAATGCAACGGGGAAGATAGCAACTCCACCGAGCAATTCATAAAATCCATCGAAAAAGCCGCAAAAATAAACGGATGGAGTGACGAGGTTAAATTAGTATTCTGCACCAGCAAATTAACGGGCATTGCAAGAAACTGGCAGAACTTCGAAGGCGATTCAAGGGACGACTGGAATATATGGCTCAATTCATTCAGGAAACGATTCATAAAGACACCAACATTACGCGAATGGAATGACAGAGTAAATGCACGTATCCAACGGCCGAACGAATCTATAATCCAGTACTTCAGCAGTAAGTTAGATATTATTTCTAAGCCCCCAAAGAATGTAAATATTCCTACGGAAGATCAAATTGCGTATTTACTCGAGGGTGTTGCTGACAATACAGACCGCCGTATTCTACGCATTGGCACACCTTCGACCATAACCGAACTATTCGAACTGGGGCAAAAACTTGACGATGACACAAAACACACCAGCAAACAGTTCCACAACACAACAACAATGTATCGCAACACTAGAACGCCACAGTCCTTTACAGACAATAATTTCAAGAAACCAGCATACACAGAAAATACAAAAATAAATAGTTATGTATGCCCACGCTGTAAAAAAGGTCAACACCCCGTATCGCAATGTCCAATACCATGTTACACATGCAATAGAACTGGTCATTCACTGAGCAACTGCCCAAATAAACCATCTCCAAAACAAGCAAACTGCGCATTGAAGTCAAAAGGTGGTGATCGAGGCTTACCCATCGTAGATGCCTATGCATTCGATGGAAAACCTATTTCCACTCTTATCGATAGCGGTGCTGAACAGTCAGTAATCGATCGTCGTTCTATACCACCTGATTATGCAGTTCAAAAATACGAAGGCTCAGCAATAACTTCCATTGACAATGAGTGTAGACCTGTAGGACAAATTGACCTATTCGTTGCAGTAGGCGACATATGTTGCACATTTGGTCCTGTAGCGGTGGTAAAGAATGCACCAATACCACTGATACTCGGCAGCGATTGGAGAAAGGCCAATAACATCACCATAACTGTCGAAACGAACGGAGATGTCCAATTAAAACAAAATACGAACTCAGGCTACACCACACACACAAATATAAATTCCTGCATATTAAAACAAAGCCAGTCTATACCACCATGTATTCTAAAAGAAGTCGAACATCAAATCTCAACATTTCCGAAATCTATATCTCCAACACAAATTCAAAAATTTCGAGAAATAGTCAGCAACAATTTACAAGCCTTCTCGACAGACAACGAGATTTTAGGATACTGCACCATAGATCAACATTCCTTACGTACAATAGATGATATACCAGTTCGCAGAAAGCCCTACCGCTATTCATGGAGCGACCGCCAGTTCATAAACGAAACATCATTGAGACAAATACCGGCGATGAGGAAGAGTTGCCAACTGAACAATATTCTACGAGTGATGGGTCATCAGTATATCAAATGGAAGATAGTGACAAAGAAGAAGACATTGAGGAAATCGTCGACCGGAAGGATACAGCACCGGTTCGCTCCCGAAAACCACCAAGATGGCTCCAAGACTATGAGAGGTAAATTGCCAGGAGTCAATTTTACAAGAAGGGGTCGTGTGAGCGCAACGACATCTACCTGTCGATTATTTTCCTCCTTTTTTTCTTGCCATTAGGCACCATTGGTTTCTGTGTATTTTACTATGTCATATTACTACGTAATAAAGAATTCAATTTTAGTTTTTGGTAAAGACGCACGCCTTTGATTTTCTTTTAACACGCAATCCTCATATTGCACCACGAATTTCATAACAGAGCCACACTGTTACACTTTCCTACCATAACACTGAGAAAGACTAGAGAAGAGGGTATGTCTAGACAATTTCGCACAATATAGGGGAAGATAACTTCCGAAATTTTCAAACTTGTCCTTTTTAAATTCCAACGATAACAGCCCGCGTGCTGTAAGCTCCTTCAAATTCCAAAACCATGTCATAGTCGAAAAGTTTACTTAAAAGACAATTATTACCATACTTTCATGGGAGAGCGAATTTCTCTCAAGTTGCAATTATCCCAAAAATCCACAAGCTAACGAATTTAATTTAATTAGATCACTGTGCTCCCGTAGTATACGAGTACAACGTACGCCTTTAGAGTGAAAACTTTTGCAATTAAGTTAAGCACTTAACTCAAATGGACTCTAAATGGACATTATGTTCATGCACATAAATAAAATTCATTATACTGTCATCAACATTGTTTTCCTACAATTAATGGTCAAATTTATTACCAGAAATGTAAATCATTTTCGTCCATCCGGATCCGACCACAATTATTCTCCATAAGGCATTTAATTTATCTATGTAAACACGTTTTTATTCTTCACGCAATATCCCTTTTATCCTTTGTTCCTTTCTGCTGTAACTTGCAATTGTGAAAAGGGTCTTATTTATTCCATCCCCATGATGAATTGCTAATCCATGCACACATCCATGCTTACACAGTGAAATTGCACTTTCTTCGGTGGTGCAAATTGAAAATTAGCATTTTAATTTCTTTGTTTGTGACAAGCTTCACAGACTTTGAAAATTGTTTACAAAAAAAACTCTTATTTTCAGACTAGTTCCCAAGGCCAGTTGAAACAGGTTGTTATCATATGGAAATGCCATAAAAATACAATTTTCCAAAAGAGTTAACACAGTTAGTAAAACAATTTAACGAATTTAATTCGTAATTCCATGAGATTGTATCTGGAACTTTTTAATGTCACTTTTAAATTCAATTACTCATTCCATGCGATATTGAATGTACAATATTAGATTCATCACATCGTCATCACTCTACATCACATTCTACTCTGTAAGTGTCATCTGAGAGACATTTAAACACCTAATTCTACTTAATCTAAAGGATTAAACAAAAGAGTTCGTTTATGGCTCAGAATCGCAGAATCAATCTTTTTATTTGGAAAATTCTTGCACTGTACGTTAGATAAGGCCATTAGGAATCATTAGGAAGGCTAGGGCTGAGAGGTGTCATCACTTCTTATGCTATAATTGTTTAACTGAGGTAGTAGAAGTAAGAAAATCTAGTACACATTTTAAATTTATAATTTAATACTTAAAATAATTCTGGAAACTTCATTAAATTTCGGTATCGAGAAAAAGAAATGAAATGTAGGTTCTCCTTATTTAACTGCGATTTTCTCGAAATTTCGTATAAAACTTTTAGATTAGTTTTAACCCCAAACATTGAATCCCAAATCAGTTCTGTAAACAAGCATATTTAAGAGAAGCCCCCATAATTTGGTTGGCCTTACAAGTATAAAGGATTAAAATCGGTTAAATTCAAGATAATAAATTCAAATGCAATTTTATACTGATTTTAATGCTTTTTTTTTGTTTAGAGAGTTTTTTTTCGCAACAAACGACTTAAATTACATGATTATTATTATTCTGCTGATCGGAATAATAAATGGTGTAAGGAGTAAGAAATGTTTTAAGGGAATAAAAATGCATTTCGTCACTTTTTTAAGATTCTCCGATAGTAACATCATCGCTTGTCACGCCGTAGGTTCACGGTTCAAATCCTGATGTCAAAAATCATCTATGTATTTTGCATGAAATAAATAAAAAAAAAGTCGATCAATTGCAAAAAGCTACTCGTAAGTCGACTCTACTCTACATAACACTGGTAGAAGGGTGGGTATATGGCTCGAAATGCAACTTGATCTTGATGATGACATAAGGAGGACGGAAAAAAATACTGTGAATCATAAACAATGACAATAACTGAATAACAAAAAAATGGAGTTTACAGAAACCTAATACCACCCAAGTTTCAAACCACTACACCAATCTTTCTTTCTCTCTCTCTATGTCTATCTACTAACGCCCGTGCCCTGCAATAATATAAGGACATTCATACCCCCTTTGGCGCGAGCAAATTAAAAAAAAAAAATTGATCAAAATCGCATTGCAAGTAAAAAATATTACAAAATTGTTCATCATGGATAACAAAGTTAAATTCCTGTTAATAGAGTTAACAAATTAAACATTATCATCCCAGTTAATA
This sequence comes from Pocota personata, assembly GCA_963082735.1. Classification (NCBI taxonomy): domain Eukaryota; kingdom Metazoa; phylum Arthropoda; class Insecta; order Diptera; family Syrphidae; genus Pocota; species Pocota personata. The sequence goes on from OY720429.1 coordinate 274,019,217, forward strand.
GAGTCCCGAATAATTAAGTCTCCTATGTATTTGTTAAACTTACCATAGTTATAAATTATAAATTGTGCTGTGTGCATAAGGAATAAATAAAGAACTATTTCAATCCTTTTTTCGTTCCTTGACATCGGTCTTAATCCAGGACTAATATGACCACCACACTTTATCAAATGATACCTTGATATTATCGGATTAAGTACGAGTATGTATGACCTGATTTTTGATAATTGGCTATTTGTAGGTGAATTTGTTCAATGTTAATATCAAGGCAGTATTTGACATATGCATGTAATCATATCATATACCCATTTATTCATATTCAGGTAGGAACGTAAGAACCAAGCTTAATGAAAATCGCAAAAAGTTACTTGTGTAGTACTTTTGCTGTTGTTGCTAAATTTTCAATCTAACTAAATTAGAGAAAATCAGCTTGCATAACTTTCCAAATATGTACATGCAAAGCAGTTACGTAATTTATTTTATTATGTCTTGTGCACAATCTTAGAGGTTTTTTTTTTTTATTTTCCAGGATGTTTCATATGTATATATGCATGTCTGGTTATGTTTTAAATTCACCCTTAATTCACAAAATATTTAAAACAAATCTACAAGTTTGGAAGAAGTCAACTAAGTTGAAATGTACATACGGATACATGTAACTATACAGATTATATGCCTGTAGAGTAAGGAAGTTTGACTGTAGCCGAAGAGGCTACGCCACAGTATTGGTTTTACTCATGGTAATGTCAAAAGTCGTATTGTTCTGTTGACATATAATAACATGTCGCACTATATAAGTTCTAATTAACTAGAGTCTTGACAAAAGAAACTGTCGTAATAATTTCCAACATGTAAACCATCGTTACTTTCATCTCGCCACTGCCATAATGAAAGCTAAATGGGATAATTTCATGCACTCCCCCAACCATGTGTCCCGAAAACTAATTAAACACCGCAATCACTCTTATTGTGTGACAACTAATTACTTTGTAGCTAATGGAACAGGGAACAGTCGCCCTATAGTCAGAGGGAAGGTCTTAAACAAGAATCAAATGTTCAATTAAAACAGCATAGGGAATTTCTTCTCATCAAATCGAGAACTGCATTCTCTCTCTTAATGTCTGATCATTTTTCCACTTTCACCGATTTAAAGGGCAGTGTACATATTCCTCCTCCAAGACGTCTTCGATTATTACAATCGGTTCTGGTCGATTTCTTGCGGTTTGAATGAATTTACTGTAATTAGAACCAGTGAACGGGAAAACCGTTAGAGAAAGAGAGAGAAATGTTTCCTTTGATATGTCAACATTAGAAATTTGGTAATTGCTTTTAATATCAGAGTCCTTGCAAGCCATAAAAAAGGAAACTTTTTAGATACATAAAGGGTTTTCGCCATGCAACGCGGCGGCCAACCCCACCCCCAATCGTCAGCCTGTTTCCTGAGAACCATTACACTATGTGATAGGCTTTGCAGTAGCGTGCGTGGCGGGTGGTTCCTTTAGGGTTGTTTTCTCTTTAGATTTGATTTTTTTTAATTATGCGTAAAAGTTGGGAATTGTTATTACATTAAAACGCTTAGTGACGGCATGAACGATATTAGGAACAAACAAGCCGCACATTGTTAGGCTTGAAATTGAGGTAACTTAATCCGTTGTTGGCGTTTTCATCAAAGGAGGCCGAATTGCCTCCGATTCTTGATACTTTAATTATGTTTCAGAGGAAGTTATTATGGAAACAGCTCCTAAGAAGGTATAAGATAATATCACGCATGCTTGGTAATGGAAGCTATTTTCCTTTAATTTCAATATGGGGTGGATTTCCAAAAACCGAGAAACAAATCCTACTCGAGGCGTAACATCAGTAAACAAAGTAAAAATAGTTTCCAACCACTTTCATTGTTTCTACGAGTAGGTATGTACATTATTCCATAAGCAAACACTGGATAATGATTTATTTTTGTTAAGTCTGGTTTAAGCTAAGCCATTCACTCTTTGGTGGAATTCATCGCCCAGACCTACCCCAATGTGACATAAATCTATTCAGATCGTATATATCTGACAAACACTAATTAGATTGATGAAATCTTTGTTGTTTGTGATGACGAATTTTCTGTTGATCCTTCATCTGGGGTGATTAATCTGGTGTTACTCTATCAATCTGGGTGGGGGTACTTATGTAAATTTAAAGGTTTTTAAAGGGTGATAGGATAGAGAAAACTTCATCGATACTTGCGAACGGGTAGTCCAATTGTATGAATCCCCTAAGCATTCAATCGCAACCATACAACAAAAAAAAAGTTTCAGGTACGAATACTCGTAAATGAATTAATCAATAGACAGGCAGCACGTTATACAATCTTCTTTTATGTATCGTAAATCCATGTAAAGTACGATTGAATTTCTGTTGCGGATAGTATTCCCCACCGGACATATTAATTGATTGCTTGCTCTTGATTTTGTTTACGCATGCAAAATAAAATTGTTTATGGACCTGTGTGGTAACATCAAAGTTCGTAACCTTACTTTACTCCTTTGATAGGACTGCTTGAAAATGACGCACGAGAAGCTCCGATACTCTTCTGCGCTCCCTTTCTTACCATGTTAGACTTTTGCATTTCATTTAGTAAGGAGGTCTTCAGTTTTGCCAGTTTAATACCTACTCTTGCTCTTACTTATTCTGTAAACGCGAAGGCATAACGAAGTTGGTAGGTAGTGGTTTAATTTTTTACAATTTTACCCCCTAGTCATATTTGAAGATAAAAAAATTCGGTTTATATGTGTCATAACTGATTATGCTATAAACTTTAAAATAATAATTTAGTACTTTAAATAATTCTGCAAACCGCGTTGAAAGATGTTATAATCTAGACAAAATTTATAGCTTCTCAATTGGAAAATGCGTATGAAATTTCGTTTTATTTCCAGCAAAATTCGCTACAAATACTCTGTAAAACGTTTCTACTTCCGATCTAGAGAATAGATCGGATAGGAGAACAACTTAGTTAGAATAACTAAATTCAGTTTAATAAAACCCTAACAAGTGCAAGTAAAAGAAGAAAACAAAAATCACCAGGGCGAAAATAATTTCTGTTATCCCGCTGAAAATTGGTCAGCGTCACAAGTTTTCAAAACTTTTTTTTTGGAAACCCGAAAAAATAGCAACCCGAAGGCAATGAAGCTGCACACACTGCTGGAAAAACCAACAACTTTCTGCGTTCTCAAGTATCAATAAAATTCGCTCAGCACCTTATTCACCGGTCCTGACGCCACATGATTCTGGCTGCTCCCAAAAATAGGAACAAATTATCTCCGATAAGGACATCATTAGTGCAGTCAATGCCAAAATTTAAAAGCTCCGATAAGGTGATTTTGAAGAGAATTTCGAAAGATAACTCTACGGACTTTAAAAATGTATTGAAATGGAAAAAAAATCGTCAAGTACCGTTGTTTTAAATGTATATTTGTCTTCACACGGCTCGCTCAAGAACCACTTACGACATTTTGATAAAATCTAATTTGTACATCCTGAGACGAATATCATTTCGTCTAAAAATTGTCAAAATTGGGTCAAGTGTGAGTGGAATGTTGCGCCGTTTTCAAAAATATTTAAGTCACATGTTAGCCGCATAACTCAAGAACTCCTAAACGGATTTCAATAAAATTTGGCTTTTGAGTTATTTCGGGCATGTAGATACATTTGTGTGAAAATCATTAAAATCGGAAGAAGACGGGGTAAAATATGGTGGGGTGACATTTCATCTCAAGTATTCCAATATTTTTCAAGAACTGTCTGTGCCAGAAGATTTGTTATAATGCTCTAATTTATTTTCAAATTTTATCGCATCAACAGTTTCGCAGATAGAGGGTGCAGACATCGTCTATGCCACGGTTTTTGAGTTATCTTTGAACTCCTTGGTTTTATCTGATATGTCGCATGATGGAGTGTAAAAATATTTTTTTTTTGGCGTGCATTATGCCTCAAAAACACCCCCACAAAAGTATTTTTCACAATTTTGTCCTCTAATTATGTTTGGTCCACCATGTACTATTTTTGTGCAAAATTTCAGCTCTTTTTAAAAGTTACAAACGTATGAAAGACACGGACAGGTGGACTGGCGGATAGACGAACAGTTAGACACCATTTTATATCAATTAGTGTCTCGTTTATTCAATTCTGGTACAGAACCCCCTCGTACATGTTCATAAGAATAACATTTTCTTTTAATGTTGGGCATAACTTAGGACAAGGTACTCGTACATATTTTAAAGTCAGAGAGGTAAATTCCACCGTAGTTTTTCATATGTATCAAACATTATTTGAAAAATGGTTTTGTATTATGGAAGTCATGTACATATGTTGTATAAATATTTGTATATGTAGTACAATAATACCTACATACATACGCAATACACAATTCACAAAATTTAGCGCACAATTAACACATTTCCTCTCTTTATCAAAGTTGTTGTTATGCGTGAGTATGAATGTAAACAAAATTTCTAAGAATGCAATGCAATTGAATTCCTGAAATTGGATTGCATGTTGGGCGACGGATGTTTTATTTGGCTTGCATCACATAGATAATTTTAATCTATGTATATCCGCATTTTAGAACGCATATTTTGTGGCAGTCTGCTATAGAAAGTAAGTATTCAGGCTAACGGTAGCCCAACATATTTTGTATCAATCGATTTGTGTATGGCTGTGCATGTATATCATTTACTTTAACTGTTAGTTATTGTGGTATCAATACATCGCCATAATAATATAAATATAATATTACGTGGGTTCGCGATATCTTTAAATCATAATGTGCTGACATAAATACACATACAAGGGGCGGCTGACAAGTTCCCGGCCTGAGATATTCACAACGAATCATCTTCTCATTAGTGACAGCACTAACTGCGGCACTCTTTAGTAGTATAAATATCATCTCGTTTCAATAATAATCTTATTTTGTTATTATCTGTGGTAGGGTAAATATCACCATGTCAGCCGAAATCGGAAATTCACGCAATTTTGAGCACAGCGTCGTGATAAAGTATCTCATGAAAAAAGGAAAATCGCCTAAAGAAATTTTCCAAGACATGTCATCGATTCTTCAGGATTATGGGCCTTCGTATACCATGGTCAAAAAATGGGCTCGCTTATTTCAACGTGTGCGATAGAGCTGTGAAGACGACCCCGCTCAAGGCGACCTGTGTCAGTCGTCACTGAAGAAAACGTCGGAAAAGTTGAAAAATTAGTTCTGGCCGACCGAAGAATAAAAATGTGGTAGATAGCGACGAGTTGCACATTAGCAAAGAACGGATTGGAGAAATTTTGCACGAGCATTTAAAAATGAAAAAAAAAATTGTTCTCGCTGGGTATCGAAAATGCTCACGCGCGCCGTTCGACAAGTAACGACGACTCTAATGCTGCAAAGATTTTTTGGAGTTAGCCGAGGACAATCTCGACGAAATTTGCAACCGAATCGTAACTGTAGATGAGACTTGGGTTCACCAATACGATTCGGAGTCCAAACAAGAGTCTATGCAGTGGATTGAAAAAGGGGAGAGGCTGCCGAAGAAATTCAAGATGGAAAAGTCGGCTTCGAAGCTTATGGCGACTGTTTTTTGGGACAGCGAAGGTGTTTTGCTAATTGATTACCTGCCAAAGGGGACTACCATGAATAGCCAATATTACGCAAATTTATTGATTCAGGCACGTGATGCGGTCATACGGAAGCGACTTACTCGAGGGAGAAATATTTTTTTTTAACCCGATCTCTTCAATCGTATATATGTATGTACATATCATGTGATGACATAATTAAAAATATCATATATAAAAATATTTATATTAAGACGCCATAATTGTTTGACACAATTTTGTAACGATATACCTAATAATGTTATCCCATATTTACGTGAAAACATTACGATGTGTCAAGACATGTTTATGTCAAGGCATAATAATATGAAGCTGTCATGCAGAAAATAAATCTGAAGATATTAAAATCCAAGATAGCAAAAATGAGATTGGGCCACAATGTTTTCGATAAATATTATTTAGTAAAACTTGAACGAAGTATTGGTATTTCTTCTTCTCTGTATTCAATGCTATTCAAGATGACGGTAAAACTGTAAACGAGATTTGCTTGAGGGTGGTTTGAAATCCAAATGCGATAGGAGATTATTATGGGTAGGATTGCTCCACAAACGAGGGATACTTTTCCCCAATGGACATTACAATGGGTCAACATTGACTTATGTTAGAAATGATTATGGCGTATAGGAAATTATTTTCTCTTCTTTACATACACTTACCCAACCTAACCTAAACTTAATTAGGTCTGCGTTCTTGTATTTCTTTGTTAAATACATAAGCACATCTCAGGAAACACTATTATCACTATTATAGGAGGATTTTACGTACTATGTCTACAAGAGTTGAGTTTAATAGAGTGTAATAACCACCCCGGACATAAGTAAATCTTTCTAAATGGTTAAGAACCTGCTACTCTGTAATTCATTAGTATACCCTTCAATCCATAATCTCAACAGCAAAATCACATGCTCGTACTTTTTAAAGGAGCTTGTGTCGATTACAATTATAACGAAAATGATGTTCATATTTTGACCAGTTAATTTACATTTAGTTTCCGTAGCACGGAGCACGTAGTCCAAATAAATATCATGAGCCAGCAAATTCGTTGAATACACATCCATATCCCATTTGACAAATGCGCATATTTTGCAGCAACTCATTGGATAAGGCACGTTATTAACATCCATCTTCGGATATAATTCAGCCAAGCCTCTGTGTCAGTGTCCCGAGAGTAAACAGAGATCCTGAATGCGTGTCCTCCCAGGTAACCTCAATGTCATTAATCGCTTTATCCCCGGTGCAGCCCAATCAGCCAAAAACCAGCTAACAAAAAATATTCTGCTGGTTGTTATGGAAGACAATTATTATTCGGTTTATTGGGAGAGACGTTTGTGCCATGTGTTTCTATTAGAGCTGTGTAATTTGTGCTCATGTAAGGACGTATGTGTTCGCATTTCTTTTCTTCATCCTGTTCGGCATAACATCCCTCAGCATACGTTATGGGGCTTAGTGCCGATTAGCATGACAGAAATTCCTTACAACATTTTGGTGGCAATTTGTATCCTTTCGTCGGAAGCAATTTGCTGCCTATGCAAATGAGCAGAGCGGCATGTAGGCGTAGGCGGTGACATGTAATGGATGACTTTTAGGAATTAAGTTCATTGTTATGTGTAATAATAATGAAAATATTAAATAAATAAATACAAGCAGCTAGTAATATTGCCGTTATAATGAGGTCCTAGACTGGGTTAAGAGGGTTAACTTTGTTGGTAATTAAAACAGATAGCACATGAAAGTACATGTGACAAGGAATATTTAAGGCAGCATCTTTCTGCCAAAAGGCACTTCGAGGTCGTGAACATGAATATTAAAGCAGCAGCTGTCTACAAAGCATGAGGGGGTAACATAACTGTCTAATAAAGAGTGGAAGAGAGTGGGGTTGTAGGCTGTCATATTGAGTGGTATAATAGGCATATGGAATTTAATAAAAAAAGAAAAGAAAAATAAGGTCGTCGACCGTAGACAATGTAATTGGTGACAAACATGCCCATTATTTATAACACTCAACCCACAGACCATTGCGTAGGGTTTTTAGAAGTGCTTGTCGTCTATACATGACGTTTATCTAATAGAATTCTTCCTATTTTTGGGTACCATGTCTCCAGGGAACTTGGTACGGTTTGTTATTTGAGTAATGCTCATATTGTAGCAATGCGGCTGTAGACATATATTACTATTACGCCCGTCCTAAACTAAATAAGAAATGCTAAATTAAGAATTACTTATTGATGTGGGGTGTATGACACCATGGACTTTTTTTGTAGAACTATAAACTACACCTACACTACAGCTCATAAGTATTCGTCAACCCTATGCAATCAATAATTCTCAGGAAAGGACAATGAGAACAAAACTTCCGGTATTAAGTGATTAAAGTATATTTTATGTTCATAAATTGTCCACCCTTTTTTCTTTATTACTACTTCACAAATTGCCGGTATTTCTTTTAATAACTACAAAACGGTTTATGTGGAAATTTGTCGCCATTCTGCCCGACAAATATTTAATAGAAGTTTTGCGGAACTTGGGAAAGCTCTAATTTTTTTGTCCAGCTCAACCCACAAGAACTCAATAGGGTTGAGATCAGGAGACTGTGGTATCCAAACCATATCATAGTGTTCATACAGCTAATAACTTATCCAAGTATTGCCAGCAGAGCTTTAATGTCCAAAAATGCGTAGTCCAGATGACAACATTTCATAAACATTTCCATATCTCAACCAAAACAGCCCCATAACATAACCTCCACCACGTTTCACGGAAGGCACCAAACACTGATCAGACGTCCATTCTAGAACTAAAACTCTCCGCTTAGAACCAAAAACTTATAATTTAGACTCGCCGCTCTAGATTAATTTTTTTTCCAGACTCCAAGCGTCCAATTATTGTGTCCATTGCATTCTCTTTTGCTAATTCACGGATTTTTTAAACTGCTTTGCAATGAAGATTTGTTTCTTGAAGTCTACGTTTGAGGTTGAAGCACTTATTGGATTACCTAACCCTTTCAACACAGATTCACTTGGGCTACTATTTCTGATGCGGTATCGCAATCTTTTGAAATTTACTTTTGCCATTGATGATAAGTCATTATCAAAGAGCGCAATTCATTTCAAAGTTTTTTCTCTTTCAGAATTTTTAACATCTACGAGTACTTATATGATAATGTAGTTGATGCGTTTGGCACATAGTGCTAGGGCGCAACCAATCAGAATATTTTAATAATGTATTCTTATGAAAGCTAAATGAAAACTAAAAATCTCATCAATACATAAGTTGCTTTAAATATCATATTCCACCAACAAGCAAAGGATGCTTTTTTTTCATTAAATCACTCTTCCAAAAAAAAAAAAAACAATAAATTGTATTACCTCCGCCGCAAAATACCTAAGTTTAAGTAGAAAGTTTGGAAATGTCATAAAAAGCAATAGAACCGCCATTTGGTGTCTAGTTATCTAAAAATGCATAACTGCCGGAACACAATGCACGGGAGCTGCAGCGGTAGTAGTAGTACGAACTATCAAATAGTGTGGCGCTGCACTCACAAAATTCGCCCACAATGGTATAGCGCGCTATGCGAAATGAAATACCATTAAACCGACTTATCATTTCAATTTGGTTTATTTTGTGTTTTCTCTTGTGGTTTTTGTATTGCGGATGACTTAACTTCCACAGAATTTCTTTATTTTTTATGAGCTCAATAAATTTCTCAAAGCCGCTGTCGTCCACTTTTACACCGGTAGTAAGCTGTCAAGCTTGCAGCGCCACATAAGTTAAAATTTGGCCAGTTCTTACTACCGACACAGCGACGCGCTACTTCTACAACTACCCATTGTGTTCGCAGTATTGAGTTTGTGTATTATACTTTTGACAGCTCAAACTACTACTAGATACCACTTCCGCCGTAGCCACATTATTGTGTTTCGGCAGTAAAAATTACAAAAAAAAAGATTGGGATTTCACATCTCTGCCATAAGACATCAGTCAAATCCATCTACCATCCATAGTGACAGGTAGTTAGTTTTAGCCTCGCCATTTTGCAATGTAGATCGCTTAACCACCGCCGCATTAAAATTGTTGCCTGAGGACCAAAAAATGAGCAGAACATATGCCAATTGAGTGCTGGAAAATCAAGTTGGCGCCGAATTTTCGAAGTGTTCTTCAGCGATGAAGCCCATAACTGCTCGAATACAATGGAGAAGCGCTGCAGCAGATGAAGTCGCTGTAGTACAATCTGTGAAATAAGTCGATCACTGAAGTAGCAATGCACGCACACAATGGTGAAGCGCAGCTCGATTGCTCAAGTTGTCAAAACGGAAAGCTGATTGCGCTGTGTTTCGTGGAAATGTTTTTTGTGGTGAATTTTATAATTATAATTCTTATAATAATGACTGTGGAAGAAGAAATCGTATACTATGAATTTCTCCGTAAACGGCTCTGCCATTTTCGTTTTTTTGTTTTTGTTTCTAACTGTCTAAAAGTAGTGCAGCTCGTTCGGAAGTTGAAGTTGACTCAGCTTGTACTGCAGCTACTTTTCGTACTACAGCTGCAGCTTCGCATTGTGTTCGTGCTATAGGGAGTATGTGTATTTTAACTTTGACAGCGCTGCGTACTGCAGCTTCAGCATCACCATTGTGTTCGGGCAGTTACTCGCTCGGCTTCTATGTAAACAAACAAAATCAATTCCTCAATTTCACCTTATGGGGGAGCTTACATGGTCAAAAAACGCAGCACGCGCGAATCCTAGTAAAGGAGTCTCGTGGTTGACCATCCATGCTAATTATAGAGCTGGAGCGAGATCACCGCACGGATCCCAGCTATGTATGAAGTTTAACATCCCTGTCACGCTTTAAAGAATTTCACATAAAGAAAGATTACCGGCTCGAAAACTTGCGCTAGGGTGAATCAGGTTAAGAGAAAGCTGAAATTTATATTTGGCTGCTCTGCCTACTTTCAATAATGTGAAATCGGCTGACACCAAATAGGACAAAGCGTTTGTTTCGTAGTTGGTATCTCTTCGAAAATTGCTGTTCTCTAAGACTCGTCTAGATCACATTGATTGGGACAGATGCTGATCTTCTGATTACAACCTTGCTTCCCCTAACTGCGACAACACACATTCTATGTGGCACAAAGATGGATCAAAGGAAAAGTATGGAATGGACTCGTGACTTTTATGGTCCCCTGCTAGTTTAAACTAGCAGTGCCTGTCCGAAGTTTAACTTCAACCTTTCAGGCAGAGGTTCATATGTACGAGTACATGCGATATAGTCATGCAACAGACTTTCGCAGATTGCACACGAGCTGCGTTAAAGGCTCTAAAATCCTATTATTTGTGCTCCAAGTGTGGAACTGTTTCAATACCCCGAAGCAGCCTGTTGCCTTCAGCGTTGTCTCACTTTGGGAGGTCCAAGAACAACTGCAAAAATGGAACTCCACTTCGTCTAGCCAAGAGACTTATTTATTTCTTAAACAAAAGCAGAGGCCAAGAACTGCTTTCCTTGAAATATTCTGATATAAAGCTCTCAACGAACTTCCACGTTGACCATTGCTCTCACCTACCATCTCAAGAAGTTAGGCAAAAGTTCTTCGAAGATCAAGAAGGAACAGAAAACATTTGTGAAAATGCCCTGTCATCGCAGAAGATGGAAACACTTTAGTAGGGGTTCGTCTCCCAAAGTGCCAAAACAATCCTGAGGTTCCTACATGACCTGGATTTTTCACAAACCTAACCCTCTTCTAGTGCGAAAATATAAACGATCTACATATCTATGTCGCAGTGTTAGTTAGGTCTTCCTTAACTTCAACCGTCCCACCCGCCAATAATAGCAATGGTGGTGGACTCACTAAATAAGAAATGTGTAGTGCCTCGCACCTCATAATTCAAAAGTCAGAGTTCGTGCCAATCTCTACCTCCATTTTTAAATGAACCTTAATCTTCTCCACCTTAAGATGGAACACACGAATGGTCGACAGTCCTACCCTAAAGCCATACTGATCGCGGACATTCAACGTAAATTCGGTCGAGAAGTTCATAGAAACAATCTTTGGTCAGGTCGTCTTTTCTCTGGGTGGTGTGGGCTCGCATTAGGCTGTTTTTGAATTTAGGTTTAAAGCAGATGTCATTCGCCCTCATGCCTGAAGCTCAATACTTCTTGCCTAAGTCTGCCTCTGACGACAAATCCAAATTAAAATAAAAGCTATGTCTGTCTCGGTCACCGTAGCAGATGTCACAGCTTTCTATTTTTCTTTTACCTAGCCCACCCCATCGCACTCTTCGCTAGTTGTTTGGGTGCAAATATCCTGAGGGTCGATCTCCTTATCTCGTTACTGGGCTCGTCAACTTTATTCGAGGCTTGTAGTTGGCAGCATTCTTTAAATGGTAGGACAGTTAACCCGACTCGCGACTCCCAAGCTGGGTAGCTAAATTTCTAATTAAAACCTTTAGGACAAGGGGATGGGTAAACCAGTAATGTCAGTAACCTACCTTGAGGAAGAGAGCGCTGTCGCCGGCCATTTCAATGAAAACCCCGACCCAGTTTCGAAACCCTTGAATGACTTTGGCTTCGAATACGTCGGAGCAGCCCAAGTTTCAGGAATATTCAATTTCCAGGCTGTCTTCATGAAAGCATCACCTCCAAAGAATAAAGGTAGCTTCGTCTTTGAAAACGATGTTGCGTGAAGAAGAGCGGTACTTACTTCAACGTACGTAGTTACAATGCTTCTAATAGAAAATTAAAAATCGTCCCACCTGGAATGAGAACTTTCCGACTTCCCTTTTCCTATTTTCCTCTTTATTGCGTCTTGTCCCTTAAAGCTAAAATACAAACGTTTTCCAGCGTGACGTTCTTGCTAACATAGAAGTTTAACGAAGCAGTGAAGCCATTCTTCCTCAGGTACTCCACTCTTGAATAGTCCAGTATCCGCTTGCACTGCAAACCGATTTCCTCTCGTTGTTTCACCGAAACATTGTCTACAATATCATCTCCTTCCAGTGACTCTTCATCCATTAGCTTCCTTCGTTCTCTACTAAAACCGGTGCCACAAATTGCCCAGCTAGCCATCTTTGTAATCAAACTAAACTCCTGCCTTTGCAAGCCATTATCAAGAAAGAACTGCTTTCCAACAAATGGTCCCCACTCGCATCGATGGTGACAGCAAAGTGCAATCAGCACAGCTTCTGTTTTCGCAGTGGTATCCTGCACAATGCATCGTACAGTCAAATCCGTTGCCGCTCCGCACAAATGTTTACTGACAGCAACTATGCTCTTCGAATCCTTTAGTAAATCCAATTCGGACATCTTGAAGTCAGCAATGTCCGCCCGTATTCTGTGCACAGCGTTCCTATCCTCGATTTTGTTGTCCTTTTTGTGCCGGTGAGACATTCTGTCGATTAGAATTACTTTAGAGCTATTGTTCCCAGTTAGCACTTGTGCCAGCCAATAAGACAAATGACCCTTTCCAGCTCCGAACTCAATGAAACTTGTCGAGTCCTTGAAGAGACCAGATTCACTTATGGTACCCAACAGCGATGCGGTTTGTATCAAGTGCTTCCTTGTTTCAAATCCGTATTCCTGGTTGGCAAGTTCTTCCTTTAGGACGTCGTGCGAGTGCTTCATGTCACTAATCTGGCCATGGACGTACTTCCCGTAGAGTTCTTTCACTTTGTCGATAATTGCCTTCAGCTCATTCGGTGGAACTTCGCTTAGTTTGGGTATCTCTACCGCGGATTCAGTGGAATCATCATCACAATTAATCCCTGGAACTATGTACGCGGGGAGATCCTTTGGTCGAGCATTGCAGATTTTCAGATGCTTTCGCAGGTTCTTTTTGTAAACCGAATGCTTGGAATCCAGCGGACAAGGGATTCTGTTGCCATCGGAAGCTTCAACTCCATCCACGGGTTCCACTTGAGGCTCGTGCTCACCGCAATATTCTTTGCCCTTGGCCACTGTCATCTTGCAGAAACGTTTCTTCCGCTTTACGAAATGTTTGCATGTTTGTTCTGCCGACGTTGAAGATTCGTTTTCGTTGGCAGTTTTAGCTTTTTTAGTTTTTGGCTCCATAACTTTGTTCACTTGTGGCGTGGATGAGCAACAAACGAAACGACAGAACACAATTTTGACAGTTCAGCAGCATTTATAACTAGAAAGTTGTATGGGGACTAGGAGAAGTCATTTCTGTACACTTCTCAGATAAAAAAGGGGATAGATTATGAGGTCTTGTAAGTAACCGAACGACAAAATAAATGAAAGAAAACAAGGCCTGTTATCTACAGGTCGAAATTAAAATCGGACAAAACATTTTCTTCGTTGAGCATGGCAGACCAGAAAGACCAAAATTGATCGCTATTTCGGTCCGGCCTAGCTTTAATCCCGACCAGCAATTTAAATCTGATACACCTTAACAAGATGAGCCTGAAAAGTACTCATACCGAGGCTACTGCTTTGACGAAGGCTACAACAGAAAACAAGCAAGGATTTGTATGTATTTTCTTGCAGTTATTCTTGCTTACAATCATAGAAAAGTATTCAACAAAATTCCAGAGAACAATCTTTATGGTGGGTTTACATGGTCACGCAAATGAGTTCAGATTTTAAAGCGGGATAAGACATAACGAAAAATCTGCTGCATGTAAGGAACAACATTAGAAGTTCCAAAGAATTTGGACGATATTCTTTAGGCAGGGAGCACAATTTTGCGTGAAAGCGAAATATAGCGAATATCAACACGTTCTCATTTTTATGGTTGGATTACTCTCTCACTTTACACATGTTTTTCTTTTCCCATTAAAAAATATCAGTTGCTGACTTATTGCAAAGCAGTTGCAATGTGGAAATGAAAGAAACAGCAGATACGGACGTAAATTAAAGACAAGTTAGTACAAAAAAGTTACAAGTTAAAAATTGTAGTTCGTCCAGCTTCATCAGCAGCCAAAGGAATAATTTTAATTTCAGCAATCCGACTAGACAAAATTAATGCGGGGGCAATCTCGATGCAGACGTCGGACATCAATGATGGTGGAGTCACACGCAAACGCACACGACACTTAATGTTATCTCAATTTTCTTGTTTGCTATCAAATTCATGTTTTTATGCACTTTGCAAGCTTTTTTAGGTAATTTTTATTTATTTCAAGAAATATGCAAATTAAATTTTCACAAAAAAAAAAAAAAAAACTAACACCTGAGAGCATGAAACTGACATTTGGATGCGTCAAAAGTTGAAATTTATTCAGTGAACGTAGCATCGTGAATATCGAGATTGCCCCCGGTATAAGTCTAAATTTTTGTTTTCACTTTTGTCCTATCCAATTTGCTTATTCTTAGTTGACAGTATGTATATTATATCAGAAGGAAAGTATATTATGTTGATGGTCAATTGGGTTTACAATGTTTTGGCATTGCAATTTGTTTAAAGTCGTATACGATTTTTTATCAGGGCCGATTATGTGGTGCTAAGGTAGACAGCTAAATGTAATAGATTCCCCTTTTTGTCAAATAAGAACATAATATTTGATAATGCGATATTTCAAAATGCCGTGTTGATGAGTTTAATTATTTATTTTTATTTTACGAAAATTAAATATTATTTTGTGTTTCTATATATACTATTATTTATATATATCATTTTCTGTTTAATTCATCCAGTAATTTATGGCCAGTTTATGACAGTCAAATGCAGGGAAATTAGCGGTTGCAATTATTCTTTTCTTATTTCAGAAACTCACGAAAAATTGCATAGAATTTTGTTCTTCGTCATGGAAGAGAAAGTTCCCCTTTCCTTAAAAAAAATTTATGCAAGAATACTAGTGTGGAATATCCCATTAAAATGCAACATGAATAATATCTCATAAAAGAAGAAAATGAATAATTTGTGTGGCTTTTTTCTACATTTAGTACATAAATACCTACGCAATTACTTGATAAATGAAAATTATTTCGACTCACTGTGAGTTTTTCATTTCGCGTACACTCCGCCCAGAAAAAGTACTCTCAGTCCTAGTTTTAAATGACTGAATGATGGACTCGATACCAATTCCATTTTCTGGAAAATAAGAGGATTGATCTTTCTCCCACGTAACCACTCGCTGTTCAATTGAACGCTCTAATAAATGTCCTCTTTCTATTCATTTCATTGTTCTGTGGCTTCAACTGACAGCACAACCGCGCAAACGTCAAATTGCTGAAAAGTGGCGTGCGTAATAAACGTTTTATTCTACGAACTCGCGTTTTGTTATTTATTTCAATAAAATTATAAACAAATAATGTACGTATTCAATAGAATCACTCTTCCTGCATTTGATTTATATGTTTTTCTTCTCATAGGGCTCTTGTGAAACCGAAATCCGAACTAACACCGGAGGAGTTAGCCCGTCAAGAGGAGGAGGAATTTAATACCGGTCCGCTGTCCGTCCTCACACAGTCTGTGAAGAACAACACTCAGGTTCTCATAAATTGTCGCAACAACAAGAAATTGCTTGGTCGTGTGAAGGCTTTCGATCGCCATTGCAACATGGTCCTGGAGAATGTCAAAGAAATGTGGACCGAACTCCCACGCACTGGCAAAGGCAAAAAGAAGGTTAAGCCGGTGAACAAGGATCGCTTCATATCGAAGATGTTCTTGCGAGGAGATTCCGTCATCTTAGTTCTTCGCAATCCTCTTGCAACGGCTGCTGGAAAGTAACCCCACAGCGCAACACAACTTTTAAGACTTAAAAATAGTTTCCTCTTTTTTCTATCAATAAATGTAGTAAATAATCACATAGATCTGGCGGCTAACTACTTTAATAGAATGTTGGCGGATTTTCCTGAGACTTCTCGAGGGAGAACGGGTGCTTCATCCGCTTTGTCCATTTTCTTCTATCACAGGGGCTAAGAACAAAGTGGCAAGAAGAAAGCAGGGAATCAACATTGTCTCTATCTTTTGGTCCTTTTTATCTTAGCAGTTCTGCACCACTTGTGGGACCGATCGCTGAGTGGAAGATTTAAGGTTCGAGTCCCGAAAAATACCAAAAACATTTTCACGCATCCGAGAGGATAATTGTCTTGAGAAGCTTCTCTCAATCTAAATAACTGCTCTTCGGAAATGGCATAAAACTGTAGGTTCCTCCTATTCGTGTGTCGCACAGCACGAATGGCAGCGAGAAGCTAGGGTCTTGCCTTCAGTCTTCATTCTGGGGACAAATCCCATTCAAAGTTTTGGGAGATCTTCAATAATACTAATGTCGTGAGAACTCTTAGATTATCTAAAAGTCACCTGCCGGACCAGGGCTACAAACAATATCGGACCGATCAGAGTGGACTCATCGCGCTGTCTTCCACATCGAATTGCTGTCAATTTTCACGGATGGGTCCAAAACCAAGGACGGAGTCTGTACTGGTGTCATTTTGTAGGACCTAGACAAACAGCGTAATTAACAGGGTATTGTGCGATAGATAGGCAAGCTGAAAGTTTGGGCATTCCCTACAATGACTACTGCAGGAGCTGCAGATATGAGCAGGAAGGAGAAACAGTAACACACTTCTTGTGTACATGCCCCGCACTCGCCAATACTAGGTGAATACGTTTTCAATGAACTGAACGATCTCGACTACGCCTGCGCGTTTTGAAAATTATGCTCCACTCTTGCTTTGTAAGATTTGGGTTTACGAATGGCCCTAAAAGTGTTATTCATATCAACGTCGATCCTAGTTAAGTTAAAGATAAATACAAACACTGAAACAAACACTGAAGTGTACCTGAAATTTTTTTCAGATATACAGTGAATCAGTAATTAAACCATAAGTAACGAAAAGTCTAATAAATACGGCTAAAGGTAGACCGAATTGCAGTGCTGCGAATAGTTGATGGAGGAGGCTCTCAAAAGGTGTCTGTGCTGTTGAAGGATGCGATGTTGTAACTGATAAGTCAGGGTTTTCCAATGGGGTCTGCCTTAGGCAGTTCTTCGGGAACAGAAAATGTGTAAGAAAGATCAACCACATCAGGAACGCTGTGAACGACGTGAAGTAGAACAAAAGGTCACTGACATGTGATCAAATCTCCGGCAATTGACAGATTACGGGAAATTCTTTCCTATTCAGCAACGTCGTTTTTGGAGGCACTGCCAGCATTGTATTTTCCAGTTCCATATTAATTTATTTAGAGCAAAGAGATACTTTACACCACAACAGCTATTTCTACTGTACAAAACACAAGTTATCTGCTCGACAGCATACCGAGACGAGAAGTCCGCTATATAACCGAATAACCCGCAACAATTTCCAATCTCTAACTGTTATAAATAATATCATGGCAAAGACCGCAATGGAATGATCACTAAAAATGCGATATTTGAGCGTTCTATAAGGTGAGCCACCAGGGCCCATCACCTCTATATCTACTTGGCAACTTCGTAGACATCCCTTTATCAAAATTTCTTCTGCTACAGGGCATGTAAACTTCCAGGAGACATATTAACAGAAGCCTTCAATCACCAACTATTCAAGAGCAGAATCAACAGGCACCTTCAAACATCTCGGGGCGCTGGCTCTGCGTTATAGTTTCGTCTCTGTTGAGAGAAGATTATAAAATAAAAATGGAAACTCTCCTGTGCAACATTTTTTAAATATTAAATTTGGTATATAAGCTTTCTAGAATCCGAAGCAGTACAAGATTAAAAATTGTTGGAATCCGTCCACAGACACGCCCACTTTTAAAAAAATTCGTTTTCTCAATATTTTTGCTAGAAATTAATAGTTTTTTCAAAGTTATTTACGGATGGTTAAGACTCATTTTGAATATCTCATTAGAATCCGTGAACTTCGGTTACAATTTTGGGAACCACGCCCACTTTCTGCTAAGAAAAGTTGTGGCAATAGTTTTGTGATGAAATTTCTTAAAAATCGCGGAAATATCCCGTGAATAAAAGGATATCACTGCATCAGTTTTTAAAATTTTTTACTCCACGCTCACTTTATTAGGAGTGAGTTAGAAGATGGAGGATAGGGTGTATCATTTGATTCGTTGTAGATGGATTGTAATTTACTTGTATGTTTTTTTTTTCTTTTTTTTTTGTCGAAAGCTGCTTTAATGATTTTTAAAGTAAATTGCTTAAGCCTTTCGCAAAAAGATGGTCACGTTAGAAGGAAGAATGAAACTTCGATAACTCGAACTGCTCCTAAGCCTTCTTTAAGACCATTAATTTTGCAGTTTCTTTGATCTTGGAAGGCCAAAAACTCATTAAAAAAACACTAACATCTGATAAATCGAATTGATCTCTAGCTCTCCAATCGCAATTAGTCGTGCACGAAGAAATTTGTTTTCGTAGCAAAAAAGCGTAGCAAAAAAGCGTAGCAAAACGTCAAACAGCGTAGTAAAAGTTGAATTCTTTATAAAAACATATTTATTACCATACAGGGTGTTACGAAAATATATGGCTATAAAACGAGAAATATATGATTTCAAATTCGGAACGTTCTCTCTCGACAAGTCGAGAGAGCAGCACAAAATCAAGCCGCTGATATTATATCGCGACTTCAGCTTAAGTGGCTGGACGATAAACAGGCTTTATCTTTGGGTCATTGTTTTCGATAACTTGTGCAAAAATCATGCATGTAACTTTTATAGTTTAGCTAGAAGGTGGTGACAGAAGGATAGATGGCAGATGGTGTGAGAGCGAAACAAAATACATTACGGAACTCGCAACTGTAGACTCACGAAGGCTGCTAGAAACGACTAGTATTTAATAAAGTGATTTGAATTCAGAAATAATACTCAGAAATATTTAAATAGACTTAATGGATTTATTGTCAGTCTGTGGGGAAGGTTTTAAGTTTAACGCTGGGGCGGCGAGGTGTGCATTGGAAAAAAAAAACAATCTTTTGAAAAATTGTTATTGCTTAGAATTAAATTCTTTATAAGAAAGGTGCTGATCACATTTTTTTTGTAACATGAAGCTTTATCGAGTTACAACAATGAGAAGTATAGCAGTTTCATAAAACAGCATGCCATTGTCTAACAATGCGAACGCGCCCATTATACAAACGATAACATTAATCATGATCACAACAATCACTGATCACGCAATTCACTGTTGCTGTTAAGATATTTCAGTAGTTCCACTACTGCTTATTTCCCTGATTGTTTTATAATTATAGTAATTTCATGTTAGTAGTTACAGTCTGTGTTATCAGCGAAAAGTGGAAAGTTTTGCAACTTGCATTTTCTAGATAATTCTAGCACTCCATGAATTTGAATGCATATGGTTACAGATAAGGTATGCAAAAAATTACAATTTTCACGATTTGGCGAACAAGTAATTTTCTATTGTACTCGTACATCACTCCATTTGTCACCCTGATGCCTAAACAACATTATGTGCAATTTTGTAGTTTTAAGTATTTGCTATTTTTAACTCTTTAAGTCGAGATTTTAATCAATCTTGGTAATGCTATAATAGAGAAACTCGCCACGCCCACATTATTAGGAGTGGGTTAGAGGATGGAGGATAGGGTATCATACGATCCGTTCCAAACGGATTATAACTTTCCAGTATGTTTTTACGTATCATAACTTCTGAATTGTTGAACCGATTTTGGTGGATTTTTACTTGAACCTATAACTTGTTTTTTTTTTTTTCAAACTTGACATTACTTTGATAGAGAAACTCAACAAAGTGGGTTTCTCACTTCGGTTTGTCCGTTTGTCTGTCTGTCTGCCTGTCTGTATGTATGTGCGCTGAACTGCAGACGGATTTTGTTCAAACTTGATGTCTCGGGTCTGTGGAGTTACAATCCAAGGCGAAATCGGAATTTTTATTCCAAAGCTGATTTTCAAAAATGTCGATTTTCTCGGAAGCTGCCTAACAATTTTGTTTAAATTGAATATACTAGACATGTGTTACTAAATGTCGCAACAAGTTTCATTGAAATCAAGTTTAAGGGAAATTTTCAAATCAAGTTTGAAAATTGACTGTTTCTCGGATATGACAACCGATTTTGTTGAAAATTGACATTTAAGCAATATTCACATATGAAAGGCCATTGCGTACCAAGTTTTGAAATATTGTCAAAATAATTAAATACGTGCGACAAAGTCATGCATTTTATTTTTTGTGGGTGGGGTTTTGGGTGCATAATGTGAGATACCCACGGAAGGATGTATCTCCAAATCATGTGTCGCTAAAAGCCTATAAACACAAGAGCCTGTGTAAAATCAGAAAACTGTATCATATCCTTATCTTGGCTTTGCAATTTAAATTTGGGCTCCTATGTGGTATATTGTTGCAAATTTTGAACTTATTTGGCATAGGAAAGAAGATCTCTGACTAATTTGTTTGGCATTTTATTTGTTTTGGGTGTAACTGTCAGTTTCAAGCATAATTGAATTGGAAAGTGGTTTGATTGAATGGAGTTTCCGCGAATTCTCTCCGGTCACCAAATAAATGAGGTTTAACCCGTCTGCTACTAAATGCAGACCGATTGTGTATCCGTCTTCTTTGTTTTTCATTCAAAATAATACACCACCAATTTCGAACATTGCTTAGGTGCACATTGCTTAAAAAAAAATTGTCGTCGAGGTGGTACACAACTTTTACATTCTCGAGCTCTTCTAAATAATTTTCGGTCTCTCTATCTTCGAAAGCATTGATGCGAAAAATGTGAGCAAAATTGAGAGTATGTTAAGTCATGAGAAGGCTATGGGGAGACTAAAGACCCGCTTTTTTTTTTTTTTTTTTTTAAAAAAGGAAATTTCCAAATCCCGGAGCACTAAGACTCCATTTTGCTGTGTCCATTGTACTACCAGGCAGGAACTCCTTTTTGGTGTAGTGGTTGGAGAAACTTAGATTTTATTCTTTTCTCTTTGGCTGTGATTGCTGTCTCCCGTCCGGGCTCAAACCTTCACAGTTCGGGTCACAAGCGAACGTAAGCTAATGTCATAACTTAACGAAATATATCCTCATGGTCTGTCAATTCCAACCGATGACCATATTACTTTTGCCTGCATACCTATCTGTCAAATCAATCTGCCCGTTTCTTTTGAAATATCATCCCATGCCCTTTCCTTTTTCATTTTATTAAAATAAAAGGCATCTCTTTTATCGATAAGGCACCTATTTTTGAGAACACTTTCTATTAATATGTGCACAAATTCGAAGTTCGGAATTTTTTTTTGAAAATTTTCATAACAAACATGACAACTGTCAGATTTACATATGCAATGAGCGACTGAGACCACTCTCTCTTATGTTTGCTCATGTTTGCAAAAGTGAACGAACATTTTACGAATCGACGCTGGGCTTATGTATGTATTGGATGATAAGATTGTGAGTATTCGTGGGTTTACATATGCGTGCATATGCAGGCGAATGTTGATTATGTTTCTCACTTAAAGAACTCTTCTGGCACACGCTGTTAAAAATGGGACCAATTAGAAGACGTTGAGTGAAAAGTGATCTCACCATATTTTACTCTGGCTCCATTTGATTTTGATGGTAAGTGGAGTGCGGAAGTGTTGAACAAAATAAAAATGATGCAGCAAAAAAGGTAGTAAAATTGACTCATAATTACTTTTTTGGGAATAATTCACGTTTTGGTTCATTCCGATGGGTTGTCAGATGGCCTTAAATCCTCAGTACGCCAATTTTCGAACGCAATTTTCAGCAAGTTAATACGTTTTTCACTAAAGCCCAATGAGGTGATTTCAAATGATTCGTTCCGAGGTGTTTTTACTACAGTTAGCCCATTTGGTTTGACAGTTGACGTAAAAAGAGGGCGTTCCAGATTCAATAACATGTTCAAGAACATGTTAGGTGTGTAACTTAGGACAACTTCTCCCATAAGTGATCTATTCTTGTCTATTTGTAAGTGAAGATGAATTTCTTAGGGTTAAGGTGTATGCATGAGGTAATAATGAAACAATTCTTAAAGACGTCAGAAACTGCATTACAAAAAATAGCCATAATTCCTGTGCTTGAACGTGGAATGACCTCTGAATCTCATAATTTATTTTGTTGACAGTTTTTCATTCAATTTAAAAAAAAAGTGTGTTTGCCTTGTTGAACTTTGTGTTGTACTCATTTACCATCTTATTTGTTGGTAATGAGATAATTTAGCAAATGAGGAAATGTATGGGAAATGATATAATTTAGCACCTCATTTAGGGTTTTTTGCCGTAATCATTTCATTTGCTTCTAGTGAAAATTTAGTTGTAACTAGCTTCAGAACATTCACATTTGGTATGAATCATTTGGTGAAAATCTTTATTATGTCGATTATTTAGGTTTGATGCCATTCCCGGTTTACTACGGAACGGAAACTAATAACAAAGTATTTTCAACAAGTTTGATTGTGTATGTTTTATTAAAAAAAAAAATTGTATTGCTTTAAAAAGCTAAGAACAGTGGTGGCAAATGGTATACTCATCTTTCTTAACACATGTAATTTTAATATATGAATTTGACACGTGTATGGCGTCTTTACTAATTACCGGACTTGCAAAAATTGTTTATTTTTCGGATGTGGCTAAAACAATTTGTTACCAGTTACCATATAATCTCAAAGCGAATGCTTTTGAAAATGGAACTCTACGAATATATACGAGTACGAATACATAAATGCTTTCTAAAACGATGCTAACAATGCAGTGGATGTATTATATGCAAATGCCTACAAGTACACAACTAATACAGAAACGATTTAAATGTCACATCATTAAAAGTCAAGTTTAATTTATTTATTTCATTTTATTTTATTGCGACAAGCCGAATAAACATATGCAAATCCAATGCAGAAGTTAAAGTTCAGTACTTAATATTATATGCCATGAAATGCTACCGACAGGCTACCTATTTCCTTCGAATGGTCATGAAACACTTCTTGTAACCAACACTGCTTTCATTATTCACTTTTTGAATTTAGCAGGCCATATAAATAAAATAAAAATAAAGCGCTTGTCGTAAATTCAAGCTAGACAAATTGTAGACAAGCGGATATGGTCCGCACCTGTGCTAACTTTTGGCAATTGTACCACCTTCTCTAAAAGCCCACAAGTTGTTATGAAATATATTTGTGGAATTCGGTCGATAAACAGTTGTTACATGGATACTCGTACAGATTAAGAGATATGAAACTCTAATTATGGATGCTTTTTTTTTTAAAAAGATTCTAATCAACTAGGATCTTTTGTATAAATCAGAATCGAATGCGCATAGAACACAACAATTTTTAATGTAACTTTCAAATGCAATTAGCATTGTGCGTGTCTGTTTTAATGGCGTGCACGTAATCACCACCTACAATTGCGGCCACCGACAATGACGACGGTGCGCGAAGATCAAATTACCAAGCCAAAGCCGGTTAGGTGTGACGTCTAAATACTGATAGCGACCAGTTTGTTAGAGGGAATCTAAAAATGCACATAACCGCATTTCAAAACAGAAATGCGAACGAATACGAGCTCTATAAGAAAAGCTCATGTCGAAGCTGATCGACGAGTAGTGTGAGGTGGTATCTGAAAGTTCACCTGGCCACGCGTCTCCCAGTTGTTGAATCATTTCTCTTTCAGCACTGATCTCAGACGGATCGTCCGACAGCCGAAGGCGCCAATTGTGTTGTTGAGTTGTATTTTGATCAAAATGAAAATTGTAATTTTTGTTGGATTAATTGCGGCAGCAATCCTTGGTGTGGTCCGGGCGGGTGATTCCGATGTCACTAAGTTTTTGAAACATTTGGAGGTCATACCGGACGTAATCACCGAAGGTCCAGCTGATTTTTTAAAGGTTATTCAGTACAACTAAATTTGCATTTCCCCATCTAAAAAAGTGAGTATTTTAGGTCAGCTATGATAGTGGCGTTGTTGCAGACAAGGGAGTGGAATTAACACCTACGCAAGTGAAAAATCAACCGACCGTGGAATGGAAGGCCAGCAAGAATGCTTTCTATACACTGATCATGACCGATCCTGATGCACCTAGTCGAGCTGAACCTACGCTACGCGAATTCAATCATTGGCTGGTAGTGAACATTCCTGGAAAGCATATTAACTCAGGAGAAGTTCTTAACGAATATGTTGGCTCTGGACCACCAAAGGACACTGACCTACACCGATACGTGTTCCTACTGTACAGGCAACCAAAGAAATTGCAATTTGACGAAAAACCGATTAGTAAGAACTCTGCTGAAGGACGTGCCAAATTCTCAGCCAAGAAGTTCGCAGAGAAATACAAATTGGGAGTTCCAGTGGCGGCCAACTTTTACCAGGCACAGTACGATGACTATGTGCCAGTGGTCCACAAACAGCTTGGATTCTAGTTTGGGACTTGTTTTGTTGATTTAGTTGTAGTTTCATAAGTTGTAGTTACTCGTATTGTGTGCATTAAAATGAGCGAATTTGCAAAATTATTTAATTAATCTTTTGATATTCGAGATTTGAATTAATGTCGTGTTGTCGATTTGCATTTTATGAAACCGGATTTATTATATTGCTTTACAGCTATGTATATGCAAGTGTAAATAATTACGGTGACATATTAGTTTCGGTAATATGAACTAAAACTGGTTTAGCAGAAGCTAAACGATTTCGTACTGATTTATGGTCGTTTTTATTTTAGCAACATAAAAGTGATATACCTGGTTTTGATATCTAGATACATTTTTGGTAGCGAATTAGATTGGCTAATCAAGGTAGATCAGTTGTTTAATTTGTATGTTCTCGCATAAGACGTAGTTATTTTAAATTGACACTAATTTGGGTAAGAATAATCAGTTTCACAGCAATATACGAGTATGACCTTGGCATGATCCAATGGAAAGTTGTACATTTGATTGGTAGGAGATACTATTATTTATTGAAGAATGACTTGTTGTAAAACTGGAACGGTAAGTTAAACTAGTTTCCTTGGAATTCCACTTATTTTTATTTCTTATTAACTGGAAGTTCTCTGCGATCTTTTGTTTGAATATTTTGATAATAATGTTGATTTTAGTTTCAGGCTTTATGATAGGTAGTACCTTATGACCTTTGCCATGTCTACGATAAATTCAAAAAATTTTAACCTTGACATTCTGTCTCAAAAAGCTTGTTTTAAAGCAGAAACTTGTAGTAAATGCTTCAGCTTCGTAGTCTTAAGCAAGTTTTATACTATAACATGCTCTGGCTCAGGGAGTCTCCATATCTATCCCATCCCACCCATCAATTAAGAAAGACCTCACCTACGTTTGCGGTCACAAGTGGAAAGGGACCACAAGCAAAGTGCTATGCAAAGCTGAAGGGAACCAAAGGGTAAGGATTAAATTGACTGACAAGGCTTGTCGGTCAAGCGTCAGGTCCCCCTAATTGTAGGTCCATTTAAAGAATGTACATAGTAAAAATTGTTGCTTTAGTTGTCCAAACTAACAAGAAAATGCTCTTTCATATTCGATTATTAAAAAGAGCATTATGCATCTCCTCGTTACACGAAAGTATTTTGCGTGTTGTGGCGACTAAATAATAGTTTTTCAGTGAATCACTGTTTTTGCATGGTCCCACCTGTTGCAAACGTCTGACAAACGCTCGAGAGTAAAAGTAGGTCAGTGCGGGTACTCTTCTGAAAGAAAAATGAAATACATTAAATTTTAGAAATCGAGAGAGATTTCTCTCAAATTCAGGTACGTGTACGCTTTTCGTAAGGAATCTTGAGAAACGTCAATTTAAGGTGGATTTCAAATAATTGTCAATGGAAAACATTTGTTTTCCAAACTAATAAATAGTAGATTCCTTTTTTTAATTCGAAATGTATTTCATCAATTTGTTTCTTTTCATTTTAAATCTTTTTTGTTGTCAAACCTATCAGCTGTAACTCATTTGACAGTTTTAATTTGTTCGTGAGGCGAAATCCCTCTCGAATAAAATGACAGGAAACTGAACGATCTCTCAATTTCGTCAAGTCTCTCAGTACGCGGGCGATTTGCAGATGTTTTCAGATGTTTTCAGATGTAATGAGTAGCCGAGCGAACTTATTACGTGCGTATATGTTTGTATATGAGTATTCGAAAGAACCTAATGTCATAAAAAAAACTTCTCAATTGTCATCTTTCGGGTGACGGCAGTAAACTGTAGATCGCTTCCATTTCGTGTGAAAATAATATACAACGTGCAACACAAGTGGCTACAATAAGTTAAGCCAGGCCCTTTAAAATATTTATTTATTAATTTTTTACAATAATTGTCTGTGATGATTAAGGTCATGGTACATCTATACTTATAAGTCTGACAAGTTCCCTCTTACACCAGAAAAGTTGTGTCATTTTTGACAAAGCTGCTTCGCTCAACTAAATTCTTCATTGAAAGATGAAAACAACTTACGTATGTACGTCTAAGTGTTAACCGTTTTTAATGCTACTGCTTAGTTGCACGACGTGATTTGGGTAGAGAGAGTTTAGATAAGAAATCATTACGTATTCCCATTACACCTCTTTTCATTAAAAAAAAAAAATAATTAACACACAAACTTGCTTAATAAAACCGAAGTCTACTACTGTCTGACCTACCGACACCACTTATGAAGCAAATGCTAAAGAAAGCAGTAAACACCCAGTTTTATGCTTTTATAGAAGTACTTGCTTTAACTCTAAGCATGAAGCAAATGCTATGAAAATATAAATCATACATATATGTATGTACATATGTACTTCAAAGGTTTTGCTCCCGTGCTTAATGCTTGTTCACTTCAAAGTTACATGTCGATGTCGTTTGTTGCACGCTGTGTCAAGTTTATGGCGAAAAGATAATATTTAACAATATTTTGTGCAAATTTTATATCTAAAGCAATATTTTGACATGCCACGCCTTTGCACAGAATTATCTACGTTTGTCTAAGTTTCTACAAATTTATTTGTATAATTTTATTTTTTCATCTAATGTTTTGTTTCAAATTGTAGTTCATAATACGTTAATAAGTATCCCAAACAGCGCAGAAGTCCGGCTGTCTGCAGATGGCAGATGTCACATTGGATTACCAATTACAGTTGAAAATATTGTGAAGCGTGAAACTAAAAACGGTGGAGGAGAAGTGTAGGGTACCAGAACAAGGTAGAATCTAGTAACATAGCATTTCGGGTGTAGTTCTGAATCGTAAATCATAATAACTAGTGACACTCGTGAGGCCTCAACGAATCGCTTGAACATACCTACTTGTATACATGTTTCGATGAAAATCGACTCATCCCTTTAATGCCCAAACACAATGGTGAAGTTGAAGCTGCAGTACGCAGCGCTGTCAAAGTTTGAGTTGAGTCAACTGCAACCTCCGAACGAGCTGCAATACTTTTTGGAATAACTTGAGAATACAAATTGTGACTTTACCGTTCCCCGAAACGTCAAATAATTCAATCATTTTCCAGGAAATCTGCGACTTCGGTCCTGTATGATTTTGACTAACAACTATTTTGGTCCTGTACGATTTTAAGTCACATCTAGTATTTCAACATGAAATCGGTTTTTATCGAAAATTTACCTCGCAGTCGCCAATTCCACCAAGGAAAGTACAGAATATTAAAGATATACAACTGTTAACAAGAATGGTATACATTTTCTCTGACCAACGTTCATACAGAAAGAAATTTCGTTAATATATTTCATTGTGTAAGCTGTACGATTTTAAGTGACATCCACTGTATATGCTATAAAGACCATTTCGAGTTTTATCGTTTAAAAAGATTTAACGAAAAAAATAATTTTGTATATTTTTGGACTACTTGAAAGTTCAGCTTTATTTTGATATTTCGCACGATGGGGTGTACAAATGTTCTTTACAATTTTCTTTCCCGAACATTTTTGGTTCACGACGTACAACGGTTCAAAAGTTACAATCGTGTGACTGCCGGACTTAGTGTTCCGTTTATTCTGGTACGCAATACTAAAAATAAAAAAAAAATGCAAACATCCCTTATAGAGAATAGAGCTCCGTTAGCCTGCACCTCGGCTTTCGCCGAACAAAGATAAGTCTTTTCGATCTTATGATTCTTTTCGGTACAAACTACCGAACAAACTGAAAGCATGGTAAAGTTTTTTGTTTTTGAAATTTTCTTTCAATATCATTTACAACGCTATGAGTGGTTCTATTCTACCTATCTTTCTATACAGAAAAGCCGGCTTTCACTAATACTTGAACATCCCATGATTCAGCAATTATTATAAATTCTCACTCCATTGAGTGAATTCAACTTCGTCTAGTTCTACTCCAGCGAGTGAAAAGCTTAAGCATGCAGACTATATCTGCGGATAACGATGAGTGTTGTCAAGTTTGTATTCAGTTCTGTGCTTATTAGGAGTGTTTATGCTGCAGATACTTGAGTTAGATTGAAAAAATGGAAGAGAGTGGCATTGTTCCCGATGTAATCGACATCGCCCCAAACAACGTAGTGCAGGTAAAATTTTAAATTATTTGTGTATAATTTATTAAGATAAACAATGTACCTTATACACATTAGCGTTCTATTAAGTTTTTAAGTGCCCGAAAGTTATCTTAACATAGCGATTATCATTAAAAAAAAAAAAAAAAACAAGATTGAATGATGTCTCGTTGTCCTACATACATACTTAGGTATATATGTCGATAAACTATTAAATGATTAAATACATATGAAAGTTATCATTCATATGACAAACTATAATTTAATTCCTGTTTAGTGAAATTTTTTAGCAAAAGTAGTTAATGCATGAGTGAATTATAATTATGAGTATAGTTATGTCACAGTTGAATAGATATCTGACGTTGGTATGCTAAATTAATGCATTTTGACTGGCTATTGTTGTTAATAGCTTTTAAATGAGATTAAATAAAAGTTTATGTCTACAGCAGAGCAAATATGCTTCAGCTTTGCTTTTCTTTTCTGTAGCGCGTATTCGGCAAAAGGAGGGTTTCGACCTCAGATCCTTTGCCCATTCAAAGCAATAGTTTCTGTTACACTGCTTGAAAGCACCGTGTGCATTGATTTGTCATAGCACTATTTCAACTTGAGCTTCTTATAATCAGATTTGATTTATTTAAAAACATTGAATATAATTATACGTAATAACATTTTCATGTCCTTCTCTGATTAGGTTACCTACACAAGTGGAGTAAGAGTCGAGCTAGGAAATGAACTTACTCCCACTCAAGTTAAAGATCAACCGTCATTGCAATGGGATGCAGAAGAAAATGCCCTATACACAGTACTTATGACTGATCCAGATGCACCACCAAAATTTAGCGAATTTCGACACTGGTTAGTTGTCAATATACCCGGAAATCGAATATCTGAAGGGAAGTCTGTTGTGGATTACGTTGGCTCAGGACCTCCACGCGGAACTGGACTACATCGTTATATTTTTTTGGTTTTCAAACAATCAAATGTTATTGGGACTGATTTCCATAGTCCTTTTGGGTAAATGTTTAACAATTGTTTACGACTGATAGCATAATTTATATTTGATTTTAGATCAAGGAAAGGACGTTTGAAAACCAAAGCCCGTGAACTTATAAAGGAATACAATTTAGGGGTACCAGTTGCTGGAAACTTCTATCGAGCACAATACGACGACTATGTTCCTACTCTTCGCTGTAATTTTATAAAAGCATTTTTAGCAGAAACGTTCTGCTGTTGTTGCTTTTCCTGATTGCAAGGAGAAGAAGAAGACACATATTTGGATATATGGACCAAATATGGCGGTTTTGCAGGGTTGGTCAAGCCAGGAAAATGGTAATTTTGTTTAATGGAAAATAAAACTACCAACGTTAAGTTATTAGGTACCCCTTTTTTAATTTTTGTTTTTTATTAAAATGGTAAAATAATTATGTTGATGCACAAATTTTATACGTCTTTAATTTGTCCACTTACCTTCAACTTTCTAATGCTTTTCGTAGTCGATTTTATTTTACTTCTTATGTTTTCATTTCAACAAAATCAAAATCCACTCTGTGGCTTTTGCTCAAGGTGGATTGCATGTGACATCTTATGGCCAAATTAAATTTAAATTTATCTTTTTCATTATAATCGATAGTAGCAGTCTCTCGCTATCACGATTTGGAGGTGTCTTTTAAGGGAAGTTTTACGTACAAAAAGATGTAAAAACAACTTTTCTTGTTCACAGAAGCAAAAAAAAAACAAAACGAAAGAGAATTATATGAATTTTAAATTTAAACTCAACTCAATGCAGTTGCAAACTTTAAATCTGAAACTTTACTGTCGCATTTGAGAGTTGCGTTCCTATTGCAGAGGTTCTACAGGAGTATAAACGACAGTCCCTATTCTGAGCTGCCCCAATTTGCAAGAGGGTAGACAAAAGATATGAATTGTAAGGTCGCCATGATTGCGGAATGGCCCAATTAGTAGATTTTACTGTAATCCAGCCAATAGAGTTTTTATGTTTGGTAGAACTGTACCAAAAGATTTAGGGGCATTTTTCAACCTCCCGCCAGTGTCCTTGCCCAATATATATTAAAATAGCCCCAAAAACTGACCCTTTGATGAGTGACGACGGGAAAAAATCACTCCCCGTGTATTCTCCGTATTCCTTTATCAGTTGGTTCCTTTTTAAAATTGCTAAACAAAAAATTCCATTTAACATTTTTCAAAATTGTTTGCTTTGTCGAAGAAAGCATTTTTTCCGAATATTTATGGAAAATAATTTTATTAAAATGGCTGCCGCGGATAGCTTGACAGTAGCTCATCCCGTCAACCCAAATGTGCAGTATATTTTCGATGGTTCCGGGCTCTATTTCACAAATAGCTTGATCAATATTATGCTTTGAATTGTTTCTCGATTGTCAGTATAACATCGATCTTTAAAAAAAAGTCCAACGGCATTAAATCGCAGCTCCGCGGAGCCAAAAACATCACCAAAACGGCTGATTATACGAATATTGAACTTAGTGCGCTAAAGATCGATTACTGGACGGCTTGTGGGCACATAGTGCCATCTTGCTGAACCCAGAGATCGTCCAAGTTAAAAAAAAAAAAACGGTTGTCATGCCTCTGTAGCGCTCTTCGTTGACCGTAGCGTTGTTGCAGTATTCATCTTCGAAGAAAAATGGGTCAATAATGCCGCCATTCTACAAACCACTCCAAGCAGTCACTTTCGCCAACAGCAGCAGTATTATCGGCTGAGCGCACAGGACGAGCATAAGGATAACTTGTGTTATCAATTAGTATGCCAATCTCACGAACTAACTTGCGTACAGCAGGAACGTTTGGTGCATTATTTCGACTGAAATTTATTTTCAAAATTCGCTCTGTTTCGGCAACACAGCACTCACTTTGGAAATAAGTTTTCAATATTTCCCAACATTGTTTAAGCTTAAAATATGATACTGTGTTTCTGTCAATTATTTGAGCGCTAAAGAGCTGTCAGTGTCAAAATAACATGTAGTTTAAAAAGAAACTAGGTGGCCTACACGTTACATATAACACTTTGTCCTTACATTTTTCCTTTCATTTTTGTTTGTTTCCTTTTTTTTGATTTCTTTTTTATTCAATCAGATATACCGCCACTAACTTTAGTTGCGTTTTCAGAAGTAACCAGATGTTTGGCTAAAAAAAAACTAGACCTCATAATTTACACTTGAGTTACAGTCGTTGATGGTGAGTTTTTATACATATGTACATGTGTACTCGTACGTGAGGAGAAGACAGAACATTTCTAGGTTATTCTTCGGCTTCTGGAGAGGCGTTCAAAGACCCACACAGATGGCAAATTGTATGTAAACGTTATTTTCCATTTTCTAAGACCTTATATGTTGTAAATTTACAATACAGTTCCGCTAGGATCTTGTCCACTGCCTAAAGGTCCCTACATATAGAATCCACCGATCCATTGCTAATGTCAGCTAAATAAAATACACGCATTCTTATAGAAGGTGGCCCATAACCAACGGATATATGTACTTAGACGGATAAAGTAGGTTTGCTTTCTATTTTTTTAGTCCGTTGATCCATTGGAAATTCACACATTCGCGCATTCAAGTTCACGCATTCAAAAATTGAAGTTCACGCACTCACAAATTGATTCATTGGTGAAAGAATTGAGATAATGTATAGAAAGTGTCATCGCCGTTGACAATCGGACAGCTTCAAGAGAAAACACTTTCAGCAATAACAAAATGTCATCGGCTGTATGCGACGGATTTTATGGGACTGTTCTTTCCGGCAACATGTGAACGTTAATGTCAACCTTCAACAGAACGACGTCGACAGATGCAATGGGTCGGGGCCTTAAGCCCCGTTTCACACATATATCGGTATTCGGTATAAGCCGGTGGATATCCGGCTCGAAGTGTGTGGAACTCAATGATAGCGTTCATACACATTTCGAGTCGGATAAACTACGCTATGTTTCGGATGCCGCATATATGTGGAACGGGGCTGAGTGGGCAAAGTTTCAACTACTGGAGATTATCAAGTTCACAGTGTTTACTCATTTCTCGAAGAAAGTGGTGTTGCTGTAATTCGGAATCTATTCATCTGACAGACATTGGGCTCCATTTTTCCAAGACAACTGAGCGAGCGAGAGAGCGAGGGGATTCAAAATTGGATACAAATTTCGGAAGCCTAGATCTGATGCAAAGTTAAATTACCTATGGACTGTACTAAAATGCATGTGAAATAAGTTCCGTAGAAAATAAGATAATTCGCACGTACTGATTCTTTTCGGTTCAACCTACTAAGCAAACTAATAGCATGGTATACGATCACTCAGTAGAGAGTATAATTATATTTTTGTATGCTAAGCCGGTCCTCACAAATACTATTGCATCTATAGGTACATATTTCATTCCATGATTCAGCAATTATTATCAATTTTCACTCAACTGAGTTAATTTAGACCAGTTTTACTAAGGTGAGTGTAAAACTTAAGTTCTGTGCTGCAGATAACGATGATGGATGTTGTTAAGTTTTTATTCAGTTTTCTACTTATTAGCAGTGTTTTCGCCGAAGATACTGCAGTTAAATTGAAAATGGAAGAGAGTGGCATTGTTCCCGATGTAATTGACATCGCCCCGAGCAACGTAGTGCAGGTAACAATTAAAATGTTTTCTATATAATATTAGCATTCTCTTTTATTGTCATTTTTGTTTGATTTTTAAGTCTTTATCAACTTATCTTTCTAAATATAAATAATAATTAAAATTAAGAGTCAAAAACAAGACAGAATGTTGTCACGTTATCCCACACAAAGTGATTAATCACGGTCATATGGAAATTAATAATCGCTTGAGCAACTTTGATTTAATTCCTGCTTGGTGGACTTTGTTGGAATAAGCAGTTGGTACATAACTTAATTGCAATACGAGTAAGTGAAAAATATTTAAGACGGAATTCTGCTACCTAGTCACGATCGCAGGTGTATAGATATTCAACATTGGTATGCTAAGTTGCTGCCAATGAATTATGAATATCTGCCAATAGCAGTAGTAGTTCGTTATACTCGTACATAAATGAAAATATTATATCCAGTAGATGGCGAATCATAGACATCTACTTTCCTTTTCTGTGAACCGTTTTCTTTAAATTTAGGGTTTTGAGCTCAGATGCTTTTCAAATCCAAAATACCTAGTAGCCTCCTGGTATGCTGGTAGGAGGCACTGTGTGCATTGCACTGTCCTACTTTGTTATTAAATCTTCGAACGCGTTGAAAACAATAATCACATATAACATCTTCATTTCCTTTTTCGATAAGGTTACCTACCCAAGTGGTGTAAAAGCCAATCTGGGAAATGAACTTACTCCCACACAAGTTAAAGATCAACCGACATTGCAATGGGATGCTGATGACAATGCCCTCTATACAGTGCTGATGACTGA
Source organism: Pocota personata (assembly GCA_963082735.1). Lineage (NCBI taxonomy): Eukaryota > Metazoa > Arthropoda > Insecta > Diptera > Syrphidae > Pocota > Pocota personata. Next base: position 274,053,665 of record OY720429.1, read on the forward strand.
TCCAGATGCACCGGCTCAAGTAAGCGAAGTTCGGCACTGGTTAGTGGTAAACATTCCTGGAAATAAAATATCTGAAGGGAAGTCAGTTGTAGAATACGTGGGTTCAGGACCTCCACTCGGAACTGGACTACATCGTTATATTTTCTTGATTTTCAAACAATCATACTTGATTGAAACTAATGTCTATGTGCCTTATGCGTAAGTGCTTAACATTGATTTACGTCATCAACATCATTTTCATATCACAACTATTATTTAATTTTAGATCAAGAGAAGGACGCATTAAAACCAAAGCCCGTGATCTTATAAAGGAATACAACTTGGGCGCACCAGTTGCTGGTAACTTCTATCGAGCACAGTACGATGATTATGTTCCGATTCTTCACGCTAGATTTAGTGGACCTCCACCAAAAGCCGATTGATTGTGTTAATTGAGGTTGTGCTAAAATTATCGATTGAAAGTGGTTTTTATTTATCTATAATAGTATTTCAAAATATACGTAGTGATTCTGTTAATTTAACTCGAAAATGACAGTGATTGTTTTATAGTTAATAAAAATGCAACTACCTATACAACTATCTTTAACAAGTATGGAGCTTATACAAGTCTTTATTTGTATTCACCATTTGTGTTTTCCATCTCTATTCATAAGTGGGTTTGCCGTTTAGCGTAAAGGGTTGGTATAATTAACAAAAGTTTTTATATATTAGGTCTGTACGTGGAAATTAGTGCAATGCTATAAGAGGTTTAAAAGCGAGAATGTGGCCTCACTTTAGTGTGTATTTCCATAGTCGCACAAAGTATCTTATTTCTTAGGTGACACATCTATTAACAGGTATTAGGCAGGGGCGCTCGGTGAAGTAGTTGCGATTACATTTTGGATTTAGACAGATTGGCCTGTACACGTACTTGCACCTATTTAGATGCCGCTAATTTGTAAATCACTAAAATTTGAAATTCAAAAAATTTAGTTAATAGGTATCAGTACTTGTTTTTCGTCGAAACAGATCTGGCCTAACCTGGATCTGAAGAGAATGGAAAGACTTCTGTGCTTAAATAGGAAACGCGTTAGTATGTTAATAAGAACCGGGCACTGCTTGATAGGTAGATAAGCTATTAGAATAGGTGTCAGCTCCAACGATTGCTGTAGAAGCTGTAGAGACGACGAGGAGGAGGAGAAAACTATTACTCACCTTTTGTGCACCTCTCCTGTCTTATCGATGTTGAGAAGGAAAACCCTAGGGGAATACATCTATGAAAATCTTAACGATTTGGCCAGATTTGATATTTACAAAATAGAGAGTTTTGTCTTTGGATCTAAATGGTTTTACACGTAGATGCGAAGCAGAAAATGGTTAACATTACTACGTTTACCCATTTTTATCTTTCTTTAGGAAGAAACTAGTCATGTAGAGTTCCTGGTGCTTGAAATCGGGTTCTTCTAAGTGTGTCCCTGAGTGAGTGGAGACAGCCACCTAACCTAAAATAGTTTTTATTTTTATTTTTAAATCATTTAAAAAGCAAATAATTTATTTTGACTGTTTTTTAAAAATTGATCATGACTTTGTATATGTATTATAAGCAAAGTACCGTTATACGGTAGCATATATATGCCTTAACTCAAACTTGAAATATGAATAAAATCGTTGGGCTATTTTCGTGAAAATAGATTTTTTCCGAAATAGACCAGACAGATAGAAATTGAGAGACCCATTTTTTTTCGATTCTCCATTATAGTAATGTGAAAATTGATCAGAATCTCGGGTTTGACCATTTTCACGAACCCAATACTTGTTCCTTATATGTGCAAGTAAAAGTGTATAAACCAGTTTAGGTTTACACATTAAAAACATACGGAAAAGTTACAATTCGTGAGGAACTGGTCGTATTATACGCTATCGCTTATTGTCAGACCTATCTTTAAGGAAGTGGTCGTGGCGCTGTGAACTTTTTAATGCAAGTGCAGTGACATCTTTTTACTCAGATGATATTCCCGCTGTTTTTAAGAGATTTTTTCCAGAAAAAAAAAATTTGTATTACAACTTTTCCTTATAAGAAAGTGGCTGTGGCTGTGGCTGTGAAGAAGCTGTGAAAAGTTCACGGGTTCTGATTAAATATTCACAGTAATACCGTAAACAGCTTTGTGAAAGCAACATATGTTTTTATTCTTTTTATAAAAGAAAACACCAAATGTATTGACGAATTATGGAAAAAGTGTTCGTCTACATTTTTCCTTCAAACAAATTTTTTTCCAGTTTCTTGTAAAAATGTTGAAAAAAACGGCATTTTTTGAAAAATGAGCGTCATTGTGTGCGAATTTTATTTTTACTTGCACTTGTAAGGGCAAGTATTAGTTTCCTGAAAATTTTCGAATTTCGGAATTTTGATTAAACCTGACATTGCTATAATGGAGAATTAAAAAAAAGTGGGTCTCTCAATTTTGTCTGTATGTATGTGCGCTGGACTAAAAACTATAAGGCTTAACGGATTTTCATTAATTCGATTTGGCCACAATTCGAGTAAAAATCAGAATTTTCATTGCAACCCCAAAATTAACGAAATTTTACTAAAGGCAGATTTTTAAAAAAAGTAGATTTTCTCGAAATCAACTGCAAAGATTTTGTTTAAATTTAATTTTTGGATTGAATTCTCTATATATCACTAAATGTCTTTCCAAATTTTTCGAAGAAAATGTTGCATAACGGTACTTAACTTATTATCGAATTTTAGAAAATAATCTATTTCTGGAATACGGCTCAAACGAGTTTGTTGTATGTGGTATACCAGGTCTTGGAAAATTGCCAATTAAATTTTGCTTTTTAAAGCATTAAAAAAAGAATATATATGCATTGTAACATATTCACTTAAGTTTAGATTTAAATGACATAACAGAAGTTAAAAAAACTATTTAAAAGAAAACGTAAAGCAAGGAAGAAATGGCAAAATCACCACTCACCGCAAAACAAAAAAGTACTCAATAAGTATTGCAACGACCTTTTAGGCCTTGTTAAAAGACATTAAAAATGAAAGTGTTAGCAAATATCTTCGCAGCCTAACGGCAGAAAAGGATACTGAGTACTCTTTATGGAAAGCAACAAAATCACTCAATCAACCCATAACTCAAAATCCACTGATCAAAAAGGAAATCAACACTTGGGCGAGAAGCGGTGTTTAAAAGGCGGCATTATTTGATAAGCACTTGGAACAAACATTTCTACCCCTTCCCAGCCAAACAGCAGAAGAAAATACAACAGTCGCTAAAAAAGCCGATACAGTAGTTATTCAACCTGTAACCCTGAAGCAACTCAAAGAAGCGAGTAAATAAGACATCAAATCACAAATAACACCAGGGTATGAATTAATTACAGGTCAAATAGTAAAGGCAAAATGTATTGTATCTAAATGTAGCTTTTGGGTTCCATTTTGTACCGAGACATTGGAAGATAGCGGAAGTCATCGTTATATCCAAACTGATAGGTATACCGCCAACTGACAAGAAATCTTGTTGACCAATATCCTTACTTCTTATAATCTGAAAAATATTTGAAAAAAGTCTTCTTAAGAAGACTTCAATCAGTTATAGATGCAAGAAATTTGATGCCCTTCATCAATCTGGATTCAGCAGCAAGCACTCAACTATTAACAACTACATCGGATAACAAACACGATAGAAACTGCGTTGCAACAGAAAAAAAATGGACAAATAAATGGATGATCGAATTTAACGCATTTAAATCAAATCTAACTTAAGAATAGATGTTATTCTCATATTCATTAACTCAAATAGAGTTCCGTATGCTACTCGTAACACTGCCAATTATCTTGGCATGTCTCTAGATGCGAAACTCAAATGGAAAGAAAATGTCAAGAAAAAAAGAGATGAGTTGAATCTAAGATTTAGAAAAATGTACTGGCTAAAGTCAGACTTATCAGTACACAACAAACTACTGTTATACCCTCAAGTTCTCAAACCAATCTGGACGTACGGCATTCAACTTTGGAGCTGTATAGAGAAAAGTAATATTGCTCTATACGAGCACAAGGATTTCAAAATAAAGCACTACGTTGCATACTAAATGCGCCGTGGTACATACAAAACGTAAACATTCACAAAGATCTGAATTTAAAAACAGTGCACGAAGAGGCAGTAGACAATGAAATGAAACAATTTCTATAATATTTTACGTATTAAACTAGTCAAGAATTGTAAACGATTAGGGCTTCACCTTTTCCCTTGTAATTTGACAAATTATGAAATGCAAATTGCTAGAATTATGTCTTAGTCGTAATAATTAATAATAATAAAAAAAATCTGAGTAATTTGCAAATGAACAACACATAAGTGCAAGTACGTGGGGCGCAGTTGTGTACTTTATTTTTTTTTTTTTTTGTACTGCTTTGGATTCTAAGATGTTTGCATACAAAATTTCATGTTCCCAGCCAATCAATATTGTGCTTAAGCGGCTGAATCGTCACCCTACAAAAGAAAGTCCAACGGCATCAAAACGCAGCTCCACGGAGGCCAACCAACATCACACGATTATTGAAATTAGTGCACAAAAGATTGATTGTTGCACGGCTTGTATGACTCGTAGCGCCATCTTGATGGAACCACAGATCGTCCAACTTCATTTTCCGAGTTTCTGGCCAAACAAAAACGGTTATCATGCCTCTGTAGTGCTCTTCGTTGACCGTAACGTTGTTGCCATCTTCATCTTCGAAGAAAAATGGGTCAATAATGCCGTCATTCCACAAACCATACCAAACAGTCACACGCTGAAAATGCATTCGCTTCTCACAGGACAAACACGAGGATTACTTGTTTTCAATTAGCATGCTAATCCCACGAACTTTCTTCACCAAATAACTCGTATGTACGTACAGCAGGCACGGCTATTTACAAATTCGCACTGTTTCGGCAACACAGTACTCACTTTAGAAATAAGTTTTCAATATATCCCACAATTGTTCAAGCGTAAATCGATTCATTTCGTAACGCGGAGATATAATACTGTGTTTCTGTCAATTTTTTGAGTGCGAAGGAGCTGCCAGTGTCAAAATAACGTGTAATTTAAAAATAAACCAGCAGATGGCCCACCGGTTACTTTTGGGGGTCTGTCATTAGTATTTCTCAACATTACGAACTAGGTATACAATTAATATACCTCGTACTCTACAGGATGAACCCAATTTTTTTTGTAAATGTTATAAATAGGTCTACTTTTTGTTGACAATTATTTACATCACTAACTACTGAACAAATTGACCATACATTATTATTATTATTTTTTAAGTGAGTGCATTTTAGGAAGTCTTTCTCCCTACCAATCACCACCAATACTTTAATACAAGAAACCAGATCTCCATCGCACTCATTTCACCTGACCTAAAACTGGAACTTTGTATATTCTTACGAGTAGTATGTCTAGCTCAAAACTTAAACCGAATTATTTCAGATGGCAGTTGAATCTGGACTTGTGTCGGTAACGATGGGTATTGTCAAAGTAATTTTGTGTTCTTTGCTATTCGGCTATGCTTTTGCCGAAGATACATCAGTGAAATTAAAAATTGAAGAGTATGGTGTTGTGCCCGATGTAATTGACATCGCCCCAAAAGAATTATTGCAGGTAGTGTATAGTTTTAATGCTTAAGTGAGAGCAAATTAATTTTTACGATTATTATGATTAAAAAATCTTTAAAAGTTAATATTTTGGAGAAACGCATGTTGTGATATTCTAATTAAGCAATTAATCATGGTTTCGTACGTGTATGTGTACCAGTAAGTTATTTGAATTTCACGACGTAACTTGAGTATGTTGTATGATTAGAAATACAGATAAAAATGTGTGTTATTAGGTTGTAGGAGAAAATTGTAGCACATTTTACGGCGTCGGCAGCAATGTCTTGGGTTATTAACTTATTTGTACATATGTACGAGTAAGTAGTGTGATATCAAGGATTGTGAATATCTTGATTGATTAGCAAATAGGGGACCATTATATATTTGCTTTCTAGGAGCCATGTTAAAAGGTGTTTTTGTGCGACCTTCCTTTTGGGAGGAATCTTAGTTCTGTCGGAAGATAACAACACTTTATGTATCGATGGACTCTAGATGGACTAGTCCTTATATACAAATGTCAAAAATAACTTACATCAACTTTGAATAAAAACATCTCAGCCATATCCGAGAATTAGGCAATTTTCGCTAATAATCGCTAATAGGTAAGTAAACTACTGTTATTTAGTACTGATACTAGATATGAATTTTTTCTGAAATTACTAAAATGTTTCTTTGATAAAATTGCTTTTTTTTTTTTTAAATTAGCCCGTAGTAAAAAAACCTTTAATGCCTCTGAGCATTAGCCCACAGGCTGCAGATATGAAGTTTAAAGTAGTTTAGGATGACAGACTGACATAATTACGAGGCCAACTTAGGTATATGCTCTTGTGAACTTATTTGTAGACCCTTTTAAACTCTCAAAATATCTCATATGCTATTTTGATATACGAAGTATAGTTTAGCCACCACATCGAATTAAATGCACTGTACTGTTGATGTTTACCCATCTTCAGTGTGTATGTATGTTCGTAGGTTCAGGGACAGGGTTCTGACACCGGACGGTTGTGGGACATAGTCTACCAGGTGCTCATAAAATTGTTCACTGCACATAAGAAAATCATAGCAAAATCGGTCAATCGAAATATTCCAGACAACTACAGATTGGATAATATGAGTGTCGACATCTTTCTGGAAGTAGGAGAAAGTCCATGCACATGTTAGCAAACAAATTTCACCTAAAAACTGAAACTTGAAGAATGGAAATATAATAGTATAGCATATAAACTTCCCCGAGGTAGATCTAGTCAGATCCGGATTTGAGAAGAACGAAAAGATAAGGCAGATCATAGATAACAGTCTATTCAAAAGCTTTCCAGTCCCTATCCTGTAATGGGAAACTGAAATTTAATTGCACTCAGAAAGTATTTTGTGAACTTTGTAATACCTCTTCCTTGGCTTTTTTTTCCTCCGATAAATGACGGAATCTACTCGTATGTTGAACTTTCGAAGATGTCGAAAGCCAGTCATTTTGGAACTCATTAATTCTGTTAAAGAACAAAGTTCTATAGCACTGTGTATTTTCTATGAGCGGTCTGCTCTGCTCTTTTCAGGTCCAATGAATCATTAACATTTTGATTAGAATGCATGCTTACCACCAACTACGACGTAGATACAGACATTGATGCTGGGTGTGAAATTTTACCCTCGTGTAATTCGGCGGATCCTAGTCATCTGGATTTCAAAAAGGCGACATGACCTGACGGAATACCACCCATAGTCCTCAAAAACTGTTCACTAGAACTTACATTTATTCTTTGTAGACTTGTTTACTGGCTTATGCGTAAAAAAACGTTTTTTACTGGAAAACTGTCCGCATTCAAAAGGAAAGAAATGCTTGCCAGAAAAGTACCATCCTACAGCGTGTTGCCTATGTTTTCTAAAGTGATGAAAAAGCCATCATGCAATGGCTAATAAGTGACCGGTAATACGATTTCCAATGTTCAATTAGAGATCAATTCAAGTTATGGTCGATGGTCTGTCTTTCGATACATGTGCTGTAAATGCTGGAATCCCTCAGGGTTCTAAACTTTCACCAATTCTATTTCTCCTTCCGACCTTCTAGAGTCAACATACACGAAGATCTATAGTTTTGCCGATGTTAGACGATGTGATATTCTAACAACATCACATCGTCAGAAACGCTACCAGTTGAACTTATTAAATGAAGTCCTGCAGAAAATCTAGCAAAGCAAACTTAGTGGACTTCAATGCTAAAACAACTCAATTTATTGCTTTTCTAGACAGAACTGGATTACTGTAGCACAGCTTCAAATTAACTATCAAATTATCTACCGCAAGGGAACCATGCGGCATTCTTGGCGTCACAGTGAATTTTGATGTAATATGGCACGACTACATATCCAACATTCACAATCGGCATCCATGAAGTTGAGCTGATTATTTAGAGCAAACAGATGCTTTACATCCCAACTGCTCTTTCTCCTGTACAAAGCAAAAGTTATATCAGAACTTGAGTATTGTTCTCACGTTTGAAGTTCGGCCCCAATTTGTTGTATAGTATTACAGAGACGACCAATTCGCTTAATAAAAGACACTGCACTAAATTCCAATCTCCAACCGTTAGCTCAGACCTGTGCCTGAAATATACTATCATCGCAAATGTTCCGAAGATATCAATAGAATGATCCTTACAAATGCGATATTTTAGCGTCACCATCACTTCTACGTTTACCTGGCAACCGCGTGGAAATCCCTTTACCAAAACTCCTTTTGCTACAGGCGCCAATCACCAAGAATTCAAGAGGCACATACAAGCTTCTTGGCTAAGTAGACTAATAAGATGTTAAATTGTGAAATTAAATAAAACTATCGTACATATTTGTTTCTTATTTTTCCCTTGTCGAGTAATAATTATTGATTTCTTTAATACTCTAACTAGGTTACTTATCCAAGTGATGTTAAGGCAGAACTAGGAAATGAACTCACTCCAAGACAGGTTAAGGATATCCCCTCTCTAGATTGGAATGCTGATGAAAATGCTCTCTACACTTTATTGGTTACGGATCCAGATGCACCAGCAAAATTTAAAGAATTTCGACACTGGTTGGTCGTTAACATTCCAGGAAATAAAATTTCAGAAGGAAAAATTGTCTTTGACTACATTGGTTCTGGACCTCCAAAAGGAACTGGATTGCATCGTTATGTCTTTCTAGTATTTAGACAACCAAATCTGATTGAAACTGACAAATACGTTCCTAATAAGTGAGTACTTGGAGGATTTTATAACCCAACTTGACTATATCCATTATTTTATTTCAGCTCAAGAGAAGGACGTCCAAAAACCAAGGCACGCGATCTTATAAAAGAGTACAACTTGGGCGTTCCAATTGCCGGAAACTTCTTTAGAGCACAATTTGATGATTATGTTCCCATTCTTCATGCACAGTTGGGCGGTGCACCAAAAGTCAATTGATTGACACTATAAGATAAATTATATTTTTGTTAGGTTTATATTAATATATTGTATAACAATCTAAATATTAGTTAGAGTTACAATTAAAAAAATCTGACTTCAATATTGTTCCCAGATATTCAAAATTAAATCCACTCGGAAGACGAATATCTCATAGAAACATTTCTAGCTTGCACTCTATGTTGACTATCCTTTTGTTTATCTTTTAAAATTAATAAGCCAATTTTTTGCTTTTACATTCAATTTGAAAAAAAGATGATAAACATATTTTTAACACTTGCCAGGTGCGTGATTTTATTGCTAAACTCTTTTTCCAACTAAGCTACTTAGATCACTTAAGTTAAGTGTACAAAATTGCCTTTTCTATTTTAGCGTCAATTGTATCAATTAGATTGCAAAATTTTAGGCACACTGACGCTAAACGACTAAAAACTACGCTAAACATCTATTTCTGTAGGAGGGTTATCAATTTATTAGCGCAAGTTAGAATCCCAAGAAGGTAACACATGGCACCGTCTAGTGATTGTGTAAAAGATAACAATCTTATTTCCAGAACTGTTTAATCAGGAGATAAGAATTAATATTTTGAGTGGTAGAACGGATTTGGGTGGACAAATTCTATTTGTGTAGATACCTATAATAAATATTAGATAAAAAAAAATGGTAGGTGTACAATCATTTCATGTTTTTTCTTTTTTATATTGGTATCTCTTGGTTATAATAATAATACAAAAATTGGTGTTATTCAGAATTTGCTTGAATTTAATAAAAAAGTGATAGCAGTATAGGATGGTTTTGATTTTAATCACCTTTCAAGGGGATTCACTTATTTTGCTGTTGTTGTCGCATACATACGAGTAATGTATACTCGAAGGGACGTCCCTTATTATTTCAGTTTAATTAATAGGAACTTTAAAAAAAACTACAAGTAGGTAGATACACTTCTAAATTGGTCTAAAAGCGAAAAACTATTTGTGTCTGTCAACTAACGAAAAGACTCATTTGTATAGTATATCTGCGGTATGTACATACATATGTAAAGAGTTCATTTCGAGGTTGGGATTTCACATCCCTGCCATATGGCACCTGTCAAATCTATATGTCTTCTATAGTGACAGCTAATTAGTCCTTACTTGGCTATTTTACATATGGATCGTTTAACCACCGCTCATCGCATTAAAATTGTTGCATCTTACTACAAAAATAACAGTTGTGTAGTGAATCTTGATTTAAGGACAAATTATGGGCATCATAATCGAACAACTGAGCAAAGAATTCGAAATACAATCACCAAATTCGATCAAATCGGTAATGTTTCTGATGTCGTTAGGCCTCATCGTAATGCTCGATTGTGTCTACGCAGACAACCCCCAAACTTTGGAGCACTTAAAAACAGGCATTCGTGAAGTTATGGCCAGCCAGAAATGTGCCGAAATGTCATTGAAAATTGCCTCACAAAAATCGAAGTTTGCAAAAACTCCCGTGGCGACCATTTAACCGGAGCAGCGGAGTGTGTAGTATCTATTATTTTTGCTAGATGGCACGCGTCGAGAGACTTCCAACAGTAAAGAGGTGATCTTCATATTGAAATTGAATTCATAACCTGCCGCAACCATTGTAGCACCACTGGCTCTAATTTAAACATGCTCCAATAGGGTAAGTACTGTTTTCGTGAATATCTTCGATCTCGAGCTTTTCGTCGATTTTGGTATTACTATAGAAGAATTTGACTGCATCTCCTGAGTTTCAAATAAACCAAATACACCAATCTATATTTCTCTCTGTCTCTTCCCCTTTTCACAAAAACGCTCGTGTCCTAAAAATTAGTATAAGGGTATTCATATCCCCTTTAACACGTGCAAATTATAAAAAAAAAACTCGCAATTCTGTCCGTTTTTGTGTACCTCGGACTGCAGCCTGAACGGCTGGACGTACTTCTGCAAATTGGCCATTTATCGGATACGGCTAGAATGATTTTATTCGAAATTAATATCTAAGTCATTTTCGACAAATGTAAGGACTTGGCATTAAAATTTTGGTCATATGGTCAAAATAGTTTTCACCTCAATTTTAAATCTGATTTATTTACAAACAAACAGCATATATTGAGCATGCCTGTGTGACTTAGTCGAGCCGTTTATTAAATCTACTGAACGTCCTTTTGCGATTGACGATATTGTTTTACAAGCCTGCAGTGCATCTTTAATTTACCCAAGTGTCAATAAATTGACATTTTATGGCGGAGTATGTTAGTAAATGAAAGCGCATACAACTATTTGTAGACGCACTAATTGGCCCTACACTGTTTTACTCACAGTAAATCAACAATCGAGGGAATATTCACATTACGCTTGATCCTTGAAAAAATTCAAGAATATCAGATTGATACCCACCATCAATTTTTTGATTACTAGGCCACGTATGTTAGTGTATATGTGAAAACATAGTTTTGGTAGTACTATTAAGCTCTTTGATCACTTATTTTTTCGTTAAGATTCAAAAGGTCACCTCCGAAACATTCAACACCACACTGGTTTCCTGACAATTTTTGATCTCTAAATATTAACCAAATTTGGCATTACTGATGATTCAATTTACAACTTAAATATTGCACTACTGTGGTTGTGTCAAAGATAAACAGCTGATATTTGGCACCTGTGAATACTAAGCATTGATATTTGTAATTATGGATCGGTATACGAGAGAACAACGCATTTTAATTGTTAAAACCCATCTCCGAAATGGGGAATTCCATAACCATAAGCAACACGATTCGCCCATTGCGAAATAATGTCCATTTCGTGCTGCGGTTAAGAAATTAATGGAAAAATTCGATCGAACCGTTTGATGTGCAAAGACAGGTTTCTTCTATTATTATTAGAATCCTTGCATTGGCCATTGTTCCCAGCAATTAAATCTTTCTTACAACTTGACGCAGCGCATTCTAACCAAAGATCTGCATCTGCATGCCTGCAAGACCATGAACAGCGTTTTGACTTCGTTGATTGGGTGTTAGGGAATCACCAAGTTGATCGCGATTTTTAGAACAAAATCATCTTCAGTGATGAGACTCACTTTCAATTGAATACAAAAAATCACTGCTTTGGGCCGTATTTCTCCGAAAATTCTCGTAGTGCTACTGTAACAATCAATGGTGAACGTTATCGTTTCGACGCCAACTGGATGATATTGATATGAAAAACATGTGCCACCTGCCACACAGTGCGAGAAACAGTGTAGTTATTGCACTCAAAGTTCCCGGCCGTTTTATCTCTCGTTTCGGCGAGCAAAATTGGTCACCAAGATCGTGCGATATCACGCCGTTGAATTTTGTTCGTTGAGTTAAAGGACGAGATTGGATACGTTATTTAAGAACTATGACAGGATTTATGCTGAAAAGTAATGGAACATTTAATCAAAAGGGCGGAAGTCTGCAAGGCCAGCAGTGGTGTCTATTTGACCGATATAATTTTTAATGTTTAACGTCAATGTCAAAACCCAATGTGTTTTATTTCAAATTTAAATTGTAACCTCCAACTGAATCACCCTTTATAATAGAGCAACTCAGAAAAATGGGTCCATCAATTCCGCCTGTCTGTCTGTGTTTGTACATACGACTGCAACATGATCGATTGGGCTGGAGGGTCTGTGGGGTCACAATTCGAGGTGAAATTGGTACTTTAAATAAGGCCGACGATTCCGATCAAAATTCATATCTGACGTTTGCAATTTTCATGGACTGTTTTCCCTAAAAAAATTAAATAACTTTTATTGCATTCTTTAATTTGGTCGCCTTTTCTCGACGTTGGATACATTTAAAATATGGAGCAAGTATGTACTTGCGACTTAGTCCTGCCTTTTATTTCTAAAGTGTACAATCCAATCAATGCACATCTTGTAGGCAAAGCATCACTCAAGCATCATCTGGTCAAGACGTTTGCACTCTTTCTAAACCTATTATACTCGTAGAGTTAGAATAAATCGGGTACCAGATAATAGACACATATTCAAGTAAAGGACGAACTAGAGCCATATAAACAAACTTAAGAGTGTACAGGTTTGAAACTCACCACAAGTATGCTTAACAAGGCCAAGCATTTAATTCGCTTTAGCTACGACATAATTGAAGTGAAGTGAAAAAGAAAGCTTTTGAGCTAGAAGTGAACACTACAGATCACCACAGTCTCCCGATCAACTGGCCGGTTTTCCTCTCATCAAAGGCAGTTTTAGTTTAACTGCGCATAGGGCCATATATTTTTATCAGTGAAATCATAACGAGGGTTATTCTGTCAAGCCTTGCAGGAGCATTCGCGTATTCCCTGTGTTCACAGACCTCCTAAAGGCAATCAATCAAAATATCTATCCGTGTGTATGGACTTTACCTATGGATGTATATTTCATAACATTTAAAGTAAGGAATCGTCATCTAATTTGAATTGTATATGATTATTCATTTTTTTTATTATTAGAGTCTACAATATTCCATAATTTTTTTCATATCATTTGAAGTGATTCAGAAAAATAAATCATCTATGTAGCAATAAATCCATTGATACTTCAAACAATGAACTTTGGATTTGGCTGCGGTCGTTGCTACATCAGTACCCTCGTATGTACATACATATGTTAAATTGTTTCCAAATTTATTTGCTATCTTATCATGGATTGGCTTTATAAGAAGAGCCGGCGATGTGTTTGAGCTAAGTCAGTTTGTGTCGGCATTTAGAAGTGAGAAGATCACACAATTTTGTTTTGTTGAAAATGGACAGCAACGGAATTATTCCAGATATTATTGATGTTGCTCCTACGGCACTCGCAACGGTACGAAATTATCAATTTCATAAAACAACAAAATTTCACTTTTTTTTTTGTATAGGTCACCTACCCATCGGGAGTTACAGTCAATCTTGGAAAGGAACTGACACCAACTCAAGTAAAGGATCAACCTGAGGTAACATGGGAAGCAGACGGTGATGGTTTGTACACTCTTTTGATGGTTGATCCTGATGCACCATCACGTGAAAACCCAACATATAGAGAAATCGCACATTGGCTTGTAATCAATATTCCCGGTAACCAACTGGCGGATGGACAAACTGTTGTTGAATATATTGGATCTGGCCCTCCAGAGGGAACTGGTCTTCATAGATATATCTTTTTGGTATTCAAGCAGGAGGAGAAAATCACCACCGATTTACTCATTTCAAAAACGTAAATTTTTTTTAAATTTAAAAATATTTAGTATCGTTACTATTTACTATTATTTCTACAGAACTCGTGCTGGAAGACTTAATGTTAAAACTCGTGATTACATTACCAAATATCAGTTAGGAAACCCAATCGCTGGAAATTACTATCAGGCTCAGTATGATGACTATGTTCCCACAGTTCACGCACAATTACAGTGAATATGGTTTGTACCTACAGTTCAGATGATAAATGAAAAAGCGAAATTGTTTAAAATATTTTAGTATCTAATTTAAGGTTTAAATATGCATAGACAAGATTATAATTCTGTTGATATGGTAAATCTTTTAAGTTATTGGAGAAAGATAACAATTTCGAAAACTCACTTGTAATCTTATTAAATTTATTTTGAAAGAAAAACAGGTATGTACTCGTATGATAAAGGGTGGTTAAGTTTTAAGGGCCGATGTTGATTTTGAATAAAACACAAATTATTTAGGAAATTACTGTCATTTATTTTTATTATGATAATATTGGTATGGTTCAATTATGTATGGAACAAAATATCGGCCAAATGGCCGCCGCAACCTCGGCGGCACACCTCCATCCGATGGTCCAAATTTTCGATGACGCTGAGGCATAATTGAGGTTCTATGCCGTTAATGTGCCGAATTATCTCATCCTTTAGCTCTTGAATTGTTGCTGGCTTATCGACGTACACCTTTTCTTTCAAATAACCCCACAGAAAGAAGTCCAACGGTGTCAAATCACATGATCTTGGCGGCCAATTGACATCGCCACCACGTGAGATAACACGGCCATTGAATTTGTCGCGCAAAAGAGCCATTGTTTCGTTAGCTGTGTGGCAAGTGGCACCACCCTGTTGAAACCACATATCGTCCACATCCATATCTTCCAATTCGGGCCATAAAAAGTTCGTTATCATCTCACGATAGCGAACACCATTCACAGTAACTGCCTGACCGGCCTCATTTTGGAAAAAATACGGCCCGATGATGCCGCCAGCCCATAAACCGCACCAAACAGTCACTCTTTGTGGGTGCATTGGTTTTTCGACAATCACTCTTGGATTATATTCGCCCAAATGCGGCAATTCTGCTTATTGACGAATCCACTGAGGTGAAAATGTGCCTCATCACTGAAGATGATTTTCTTCGAAAATTGATCATCCACTGTTGCCATTTCTTGCCACCATTGTGACCATTGACGACGCTTGAAATGGTCAAGAGGCTTTAATTCTTGAGTCAATTGCACCTTGTAAGCGCGTAAATGCAAGTCTTTATGCATAATGTTCATCAACGACGAGCGTGAGAGGTGCAATTGTTGGGCACGACGACGAGTTGAGGTGGACGGCTCTTCAGCCACACTATCGCGAACAGCAGCAATATTTTCTGCAGTACGAGCTGTATGAGCATGCATTGGTGTTTTCACATCTCCTACAGAGCCGGTTTGCACAAATTTTTGCACGATTTTTCCGATTGTACGCACATTTGGACGATTAAATTGACCGAAAGAATCACGAAATGCACGATATGCATTTTGATTTGAACGCCCATTTTCATAATAAGCCTGAATAACTTTAACGCCTTGCTCGATTGTGTATCTTTCCATGGTTCAAATTGAGTTAGTCTGAAATTGAGAAATGTCAAATGAAATGCAGAAAAAAACTTGACGTTTAGGTGTGGTTCACATTCAACATCGGCCCTTAAAATTTAACCATCCTTTACATACCTAATAAATACACCTAATAAAAAAAAGTACATTCGACAATCAATATTGTAATTAATAATAAGCTGCAGATTGGGCAGACAAGGTCAACAATATTCGATAAAACCCGAAAGAGGGTTTTAGGATGGGCGGTACAGCGATGAAGGCCAACTGAATGAGCCGGTTATTCGGATGACAGACAGTGAACTTCCACAGACTTAAGGTCGAAACCTTTTTCACTGTTCGGCAACTAAAACCAAAATAATTTACTAAACTGTATCACTTACTTTGTTGCAATTTGTTTACTACGGAGTGTAAAAATCTGCTTCTTAGTGAACAAGAAATCAGTTTAGTAACTAACGCTGGTGTTCTGCAATGTGTTGTTCTCTCACCGACCCTTTTTCTGATTCATGTCAATACCTTCTAAATTTTAGTTGCAATCCAATCCAGTCCTTCTTCGATGACAGCATTCCTGACTTCTCTTATTCTTTACAGTGAGTGTACCGAATATCAAAAGCGGGTGTACCTCGGAACAGCGAATGTTTAATGTCACTTGGGGAACGAACAATTGAGAAGAGTTCAAGGCTCCAAACCAACAGTGTTATCTCCTGTCTTTGAAGAATGACACTAACGTGGTCAAACCAAAAATGGAATTGATGAGGAATTTATGCTTGGCATTTCCGAGTATTCGTATATTAGCCTATGACTTCCCTGGAATCAGCCAGTTTCTACTGCAGATGTCTCTAGATGTATTAAACCATGGCGTGGGGGACTATAGGGAGACTAGATAGCTAACAAGAGGAATTCGTTTAAGAAACTGGTGACGACTTGTCACATAATTTGCAATGTAGTTTTAACTTAATAACTACAAGCAGCTCAAATATTGCGATAATTTATATTGAAGACTATGGATACCCCACGCCGTCTTTTAAGTAGTAGAACTAGACTCCATTCTTTAAGGGTTAAGGCTTATATTTGCCTGAAAATTTAATGTTATATGAATATTTGTGATCCTGGGACTCAGAACTAACGTATATTACATTCCCTTGATTGTAACTTTCCACTTTCTCTTTCTTTATAATTAAGTTCTATAAACTTTAAGTTGAAAACGGCTCTACTCTGTCCCTTTAATTAGTCGAAGGAGACAGTTAACTCGACTTGCAATAGAGTTATAAGTCTGTAAAATTGGTGATAAACTAATAAGTGTAGAGCCTAAGTTGCTAGTGTGTGTTAAATATGACTTTTCAGAAATCTTCAACCGTAGCCCTGAACTGCATATCCAATTGTGACCTAGTTTTATATTCAGAGAAAAAATTGTATTTCACAGTTGTGGATTTTGGCAGAATTGATCGTGTACGAACGCAGGAGGACATGGAAGTACAGAATTGTGTATTTTCCGAAACCACATTATTACTATTCAAATTTCAGGTCAATCACTTTCAAAAAGAATCATTCAAATCAGCGTATTCTTATAAAAGTTATTGTGAACGAAAAACATGGTGAAATTACGCAAAATTAATTGTATTTTCAAAATCGCTAATCCGATTGATTCCAAAACTAATACGGCTCAATTCATCGTTAAGGCAAATATTATGCATAAAGACTGATTGAAATTCTTCAAAAAGAATAATTCAAATCGGTAAATTTTTGCAGAGTTATTGTGAACGGACAGAAATGAAATACAATGCCATAGCTGTTCGAATTTATATCTCGGACAAGATTTTTTAACACGATCACCATATTTCCATTTTATTAGAACATGAAAGCAAAACGGTGATTACACAGCTTAAGTTTGTTATGTGATTATTGCGTCGTAAAAATTTAATAAAAATTTATTGTACAATTTTTTGCATTACAAAATAAGTAAATTTCATGTTCAAAAATTTGAAAAAGTAAAAAAAAAGACAAAAAGCGGTTGAAAATATAATTCCAGCTAAAAAGGCAGCCGACTGCATCCTAAATTTTTTGATTAGCTAAATTCATCTGAATTCTGTTCTGACTGAAAAACAGTTAAAGTGGTAACAATGTATTTGCAGTTATATTCGTAACATACGTCTCAAAAACCTGACCATAGGTATAGGCTCACTAAAATGTATTTCTAGAGTCCAGGATTCAGGATTACGTAAATAGACTGCAGAACCGTATCGCTCTTACCAGCGCGTATGTCCATCTGTCTGTCACCACATTCTAGCTCCTAAACCATATACCCTACATGCACAATTTTTCGCAAGTCATGTAAAAAAAGTCCAATTTTTTAAAAAAAAAATTTTTGTTCGTTGAAAAAACCTAAAATATTTTTTTTCGAATTGAAAAATTTTTATTTACGCTCACAGTGGATTACTATCTGGGAAAAATGTGTGCAATTTGAGAAAAATCATATTAATAAAGCATTTTTGGATTTATAATGATAAATAAAGTTTGATTTTCATATCCCAATTGATTGCAGTTCTTATGGAAGTAACGGATTATTCATTTCGAAATTTTCGAAGAAAGTCGAAAAATTTCGAAAAAAATCATCGAAATCGGTTCAATGACTCAGAAATTATAGCACACTCCCGCTAAAAAATTATTTTTTAACGAGTTAAACATGCATATGCACATAAAATGTTGACTTAAAGTAGGCGCCTAGAAACAAGCAATGTGTTTTTCATATGGAATAACGGTTAACATTTTTAGGTATTTTCGTTCTAACGGAACGCTTTATGTATGAACGGGGTACTATTTGGAGGAGTTATTGCGAGAAAACTGACATTGGGCGCCATTTTTTAAGTAAGTGGCGTGATTTGGGTTGGAGTTTAGACACTCGTAATATTTTCATGAGATCTCTGTAGGTCTGTAGGTGCCCTGGCAAAATCAAAACTTGCAAGGTAAAACTACCTATTTACTGGAACTGGACTAAAGTAGATGCGCAGTATAATATGAAAATACAATTCGGAGGAGTATATCATATGTATAGGTATATCTTGGGATGCGACATATCACGAAGTTACAATGGATTAAATATTTATGTAAACAAAAACGTGAATGTTAAACATGGACCAAATTCCCTAGTACAAAAATCCTGAAAGTAATCAGCCACTAAAATGAGTGTGAGTCAAGTCGAATGCTGCAATGCTACAACTTGGGAGTCAGTCCTAAAAAAATGATTTTTTCTCAGTAACCGCTTAAGTTAGTAGAAATAAGTACTCGTATGTAAAGACAATTTGCTGAAGGACTTGGCAGTGCATTACGGTGCACTTTGATTTACTTTTTTTTTTATTAGAATTGGAAGTCTTTTTTGATTCATGTTTGGTTTAGTTTTGGGCAACTATTTTTACTGAAGGTGCCTTATTGAATAGGCCTGGAGGAAATATGGGACTCATTTGAAAAAAAAAAAAAAAATACTTGGCGGTTCTTTGTAGCAGAAAGACCGAAGGACACAGTGGCAGCAACTACAAGGCTATGTAAATTAACTGTTATTTTCCAATGAAGGGTCTAATAAGAGTTGTAGACTTACGTCACTCGTTTATCGTTGTATTTTCTTTTTACTTATGTGTAACACCTTGACTGGTCACACAAATTTAGGTGGGATTATTCCAGTCAAAAGTCTTCACTCTTTGATAAAATGAAGCCTGTCCGGGAATTAAAGTAAATGAGTGACTGGGAGATCAAGTTATCGAAAATTTAGATAAGAAATTTTAGTGGTAGATACTTATTCCCCATTTAAATGCCAACTTGAAACTTTAAATTGTTTGTTTTCTAAGATAATTATTGCATCATTTACAAGTCCCACCTAATTGTTTAACCTATTAATAACTTCTAGGACTTACTTCAACTAAATGACAAAGCAACCTATGCTCATCTTTCTATTTTTGCGGTAAATTTGGACTTTCATTATCTAAGCAAATCGTCGAAATTGTAGAATCACTTTCCGGCAATTACCAATTTATAAAAAAAAAAGATAAACAAAATTCAATGACTCGTCTGCAAAGCCTAATAATTTATTAATTTCTTTTAGATTTCAAATAAACGATTAAACTTAAATTAAAACAATAGTGAGGTCAATTTGAACCATGAACTTTGTTTTGGGGTATTTTTTTTTCGTCGGGATACTTTAACTCAATAAACAAATAATTTCGTGAATCAATTTATTATCTTATCAAGTCCACCCTGATTACCAGGTGCGGGGATTGATTAATTGCAGAGCGACGACCATATGTTTCACACTTGCATTTTACATGTAGCTATTATAGATATTCCCCGAAATTTTAGGCAAACAGCAAATGATAAGAATGATAAATCATTACAGCCAAACCGAGCTGGTAATAATATTATTTGACATATTTTCATTCTAGCTGTTATCGTATTTCTTTTTTGCTATAAATTGGAGTTTTTTTGCCGAAATAATTTAGTTGTTTGTAAAAATCTACCTTAAATCCTACTTCGATATGGACAGTAACGGAATAATTCCAGACATTATTGATGTTGCGCCAAGTGCAAGAGCCACGGTATACTATATCGGTTATCCAGTAAAAAGTGAATTTTACCAAATAGGATTTTTTTGCTTGTAGATCACCTACCCATCAGGTGTATCCGTTGAGCTCGGCAAGGAATTGACACCAACTCAAGTGAAGGATCAGCCTGAAGTCACATGGAATGCAGAAGATGGTGCTCTCTATGCTTTGCTGATGGTCGATCCTGATGCACCATCACGTGAAAATCCAACACACCGTGAAGTCGCCCATTGGCTTGTTATTAATATTCCCGGAAATAAGGTTGCAGATGGACAGACCATCATAGAATACGTTGGCTCTGGTCCGCCAGAAGGTACCGGTCTTCATCGTTACATATTCTTGGTTTTCAAACAAGCTGATACAATCAAATCTGAGAAATTCATCTCGAATAAGTAAGTGGATAAGTATTTTAAGTGCGTTGTGGTTTACTGATTTTGGTTGGAAATAATTACAGAACGTTGCAGGGAAGGGTCAACGTGAAGACTCGTGATTACATTACCAAGTATCAGTTGGGAAATCCCGTTGCTGGAAATTACTATCAGGCTCAGTATGATGAATACGTTAAGGTCCTTAAGGGGGAACTATTCAAGTGAAATGTGATGTAATTTTAAAATTTGTATGAATTGTAATTTAAATAAAGAAAATACGCAAAAATAAACAACTCGTTGCATGTGACCTATAGAAAGCCCAAGGTGGGCAAAAACGAAAATGTCTACTTTGAGGTTTTCATACTTTATAGAAATAAGTTTTTAGATTTTGCCCCTGCGCAAGCACAGCTGAGTGAACGTTAACGTATCTCACAAGTGTAACAGGAATCCTTTAGAAGGAGGACATGCAGCGGAAAACAATGCTGTCAATAGCCAGGCTAGCGGATACCTTAAATGAGCTACTTCGATATATTCGAAGCGCAGGTCAATAAGGATTTTCAAGACTGAGTCAGGGTGTAGATGGCAGATGAACTGTTAATGGTCCAACGGCAGTTTACATATCCTCGGGTTACTGGCATCTGAATACCCGACTCCTGATTCAAGGGGTTTAACTAAGGATCTAGGAGCCATGTTATGATAAGACAACAAGCTTCGACTGAAGACAATTTTACTGTTAATGAACCAAGCAAATGAAATAAGGACAACGACCTTCGGACCATTAACAGGCCATGTGCGGCCGAATAACTTGCGGTGACTGCTACAAGGAACAGAAACAGTACTTATTTCGATGCGGAATTGACGTCAGAAGCTGACTTAGGCACCAAGTTTTGAGCTTCAGGCATGTGAGCGAACGCCTGACGACAATTCACCAAAGTTAACATAATATCCGCGCACATACCCACAGAAGATAAAGACTACGTTACCAGAGATTACTTCTATGAGCCTTAAACCTTTTCTTAACGATCTGATTAGTCCATAACAGTGTGGTTTTAGGTCAGAAAAGTCCACCACAGATCAAATATTCATATTGCGGCAGATCTTGGAAAAAACCCAGGAACTCCAAATCGATACGATGATAGCGTCTATAGAGATGAGCTACACAGAGCTATGTCTAGTTTTGGCATGCTTACCAAACTCGTCCGTGTTAAGGACTTTATCAACTGGGACTCCGCTTTAAATTCAAATAACAACACCAGTGCAGAGATCAAGCGGAGAACCACTCTTGTCAACTGCTTTAGGCTAGGAAGGCAATTGAGTAGCGAAGCTCTTTCGTGGACTACTAAGATGACTTTATATAAGACTCTCATCATCCCAATCCTGTAATATGGTGCAGACGCATGGACGTTTTCAAAGGCGGATGGAACACCTAACTGGAAACGGACCTCAAGCAACTTCATGTGTGAAACTGGACGCTATAAATATAAGATCGAGCTGTTTGATTGAGGCCCAAGTTCATCCCAGACTGCCATCTGAAATAAATTTTGTTTTAGATTTCAAACGGCTCCCATCGAAGCAGTAAAAAGTTTTAATGAACTCTGTACACTTAAGACTTCGCAGGGAAGAAACCCAGCTTAATGGTGAAATGATTTTTATTTGAAATTCGAATCGATTGTAAAACTAACTCAAAATGGTGGTGTAAAATATTTCATTATAATAGTAATAATAATTAAGTCATTGAATTATATAAAAGGAGTACATCTTTTGGCAGAAAATAGTTTCTGTCATTGGGCAGTGGTAGAGAATCTTCCAACTCAATTTTCAGTATGCTTTCGCTCATACAGTGCAGAAATATTTCGCATTGCTAAAAGTTTAATTCTGTAAAAAAATATGTTTTAATAATTAATAGTTTGAAATTATTATTGTCATAACCTGTCGTCAACTATTCCAAGTGGCTGTCGGGGAACAAGATGACAAGTAGACTGTCTGCAAGTAGAGAGAAATTATGTTAAGCAGCAAATTTTAAGACTTTGTTTAGACTTACCTATAAATAATTTTTTCACGGTCAGCCCATGGCCAAGATCGCTCCAACTTTTCTATCTAAAAAATCAAAATATTAAAAAAAAAAATGTATTATATTTAAACAGGGCTTAGAAATGTAATACTTGAGTTTTTTTGTATGAACTTTTAAGTAGAAAATAAGAAATAAAATGCATCTTGAACGGATCGTATGATACCCTATAATATAATAATATATATTTTTTTTATAATTTGCGCGCGCCAAATGGGATATGAATACCATTAAATTATTTCAGGGCACGGGCGTTTGCAGAAATTGAGAGAGAGAGAAAGGAAGATTGGTGTAGTGGGTTTGAAACTTAGGTGGTATTAAGTTTCAGTAAACTCCAAGGGTGGCATCCAGATACCTGGGGAGCTTGTTTGTTTTGCTTTTTGTCGTTGCTCATGATTCACAGTATTTTTTTCCCTCCACCTGATGTCATCACCACGATCAAGTTGCATTTAAGCCATATTACCACTCTACTGCCAGTGTTATGCCTTGGCAGTAGAGTTGACTAAGCTTTCGCAATTGATCGACTTTTTTATTTATTTCAAACGAAATAAATAGATGATTGTTGAGATCAGGATTTGAACCGTGAACCAAGAGCGTGACAAGCGTTGATGTTACCACTACACCACATCCACCCTATATAATAAAGTGGACGTGGAGTTGCCTAACCAATAACACCTCCAACGATATCTATCAATTTAGAAGAAAGTGGGCGTGGCTGTAACTTACCGATGTTCATGGATACTAATAAGATCTTGAAAATTCAGCTTATCCATTACCGTAATACCCGTGGCAGGCTAAAAAGGTTAATCCCGCTTAACCCACTGATCGCGATCATGAAGCCGGTTTGTCACCTATTACTTAGCTATAGTTTCGTTTATAATTACATATTAGTTTCTGTTGCCAAAATTATTAATGATTACAAATACAAATTTGGCTACAAATGTATTTCAGTAAATTTATAATAATTAATTAAACAATGGAATGCATTATCAATGAGTGCGTGGAATGTGGATATTTACCGATGAAATTCAAAGCTTATGTTTGTTCAAAGGGATTCTAAAATACGGAGTGAATCTACTCCTATTGCAGTCAAAGTGATGGCGTTAGTATGAGAGCTATTCAGGATCATCTTTTTCCAGTGTGTCAGGGTTAAATTGCTGAGCGAGATTAATGTTAAGTGGCATCGGGAGTTAATCGCTGTCAATCTCGGTCTGGCACGGGTATAAGTAGCTTCAAAAATACAGGAAAGTAAAAATCCGTCTAGAACTGAAAACCGTTGCTCGGGCTTTTTCTTAATAGACTGTGTCTACCGACATTTCGAGATTTTGATTAGATATTCACATACGACTTAACCAGTACCATAAATAGCTTTGAGAAAGCAATGTAGGTTTGAGCGTTTCTTCAAAAAACCCTGATGCTGCTTCTTATACCCTATCCAGGTTATTAATTAGTTTTGATACATAACGTAATAGTCAAAAGTATATATAATTTGTGATCGGCAAAAAAAGTTATGTCGATTTAGTCATGTCCGTCTGTTCGCCGGTCTGCCTATGTGCCACCACTTTTTGGGCCTTAAATGTTGAGCTAGGAATATAAGATTTCTAGAATAAATGCAGTACAAGTGTTCACATTTTTGAAATCCGCCCACTTTTTTAAACGAAATGTCGTTTTCTTACTATTTTTGCTAGAAACTGAAAAATGTTGTCTATGTAAAATATGCTGACGTTGACTTTGTACATATTTCATCCATACATCATGCATAGCCACGCTAATTTTTTTGGGAACGTTTCCTTAAAACATTTCGGTGATAGTTAAGTTTCATTGTAAAAATCTTTGGGAGCCACTTCCCCACCCCATAGGAAAAAGCCGTAATAACAGTTTTGTGATAAAATTTCCTAAAACTCGGCGAATATCCTCTGTATAGAAAGATATCACTGCATCTCTTTAGAAATTTCGAATTGCCACGCTCACTTTATCAAGGTGAGTTAGAAGCTGGAGGAGGGGTATCACATGATCCGTTCTATCATAGATGGATTGTTACTTCTTTATATGTTTAAAGCCACTTACGGTGATGAATAAGCCTTATTTTCAAGATCTCAATAGAATCCATGAACTTCGAAGAAGCCATAAAATCAGTTAAAATCTCTTAAAATATAAACAATAGGAAGTCTGAATAGAAAGATATTTAAATCATTGAATTTGAATCGAACATTTTAGAATGCCTCGCCTTCTTTATTAGGAATGAATTGGAAGATAAGGGATAGGGTATCGTACGATTCATTCTAGATGGATTGTTCTTTACTGTATATCTTTTTTCTTATTTGATACTTTTTATTTAACTTCTAGTTAAGAAATCTTGACCTCTAGGTACATTGCTGTTATTCGCAGGTAATAATTTGTTAAGACGTTTATAGAGAATTGTTTGCAGATTAAAATTGGAAACACGTTCATAATACGTAATTTTAGCTTTCAATTATATTTTTAACACTAAAAAAAACCTCTTAGCTGTAACCGTTTAAGAGTTCTATCATGGAAAGCTAGGGCATCTCTAACCTCTAACCACTCTATCGAATTAAGGTTTAAATGGAGAGTTTCCGAAACGTAATCATGACTACTTCATGGAACCTATATCAAGATGTGGTGGTGTCCCATTGGGCGGCAAGGAGTGGGTCATTTTCTACCACCTACATTCCTACAGTCCGTATAGATTCTTGCTGCCAAGCTCCCAGTTAGTAAACCCATAGGGTGAATTTGTCTACATTTTTAGTTACTGAGTCATTAAGGGCGGACCCAGTTGATTTCATATTGGTATGATTGCCGATTAAATTCTACATACACTTAAGAATTAAGGACACAGAGGACATGAAACTGATAGAAAGGTAATATTTTAAGAAGCTAGTAGGCACTTGATAGTGTGGCTACAAAATAAGGCCACATAAATTCTTCAATATTAAAATAAACATTTTTACTTAAACTCACCTTTTCTTGTTTTTCTTGTCTGAATATATCCTCAGGTGATGGCTCCTTCTCTTCCTCAGTCTCTTCTATATTAAGTTTAGGCACATTACTTGAATTCCAAGTATACTGCTGTTCTTCATCACTTTCATCCTCGTTATTTTCCATCATTTGCTCTGTGTCATCGTCGTCGTCCTCGTCATTTGTCTCGGACACATAATCCGATTCTGGGGTTAAGTCTTTATATTTGTTTTCCAATTCCAAACTGTCTGGTTCGGATAGAATTTCATCGTTATCATCGCTCACCGAATCCAAATCATCACTTTCGTACTCCTCAATTGTTCGAGTATTCGGTTCAGGTGGCAGAAACTTTTCAAATGTCTGTGAGACAGTCTCCAGGGTAGATGATAGAATTTTTGGAATTTCAGCAATTTCCGATAGTTTTCGTTGCATTTCACGCAGACGCTCTTCGATGCTGGCTTCAAATATAATACTTCAAATGTTAACAAATCGAGAGCAAAGTGATACAACTACAATAATTTAAGGTTTTACACAAATTTTATTAGTACATTAAAGAAGCGAATATAAAAAAAAGGATCAAAACAGCTGTTAATATAGAAAGTTTATTTAACAACTTTCGAAGCACCGGGAAGAATTAGTAACATATCCTCAATAGTGCGGCTTCTCAGATCGTTGTTATCTTTATTTTCGGTAAAGAAACGTCTTATGTTTCGAATTATTCTGTGGTGTGGAAGCTCCTGTTAGAAGGGGAAGATAATTATTTGAGTTGTTAATTAAGTGAAAAAGGATAACAAAGGATTAAATGACAATCACCTCCTCCTCCTCGTCGGAACTCTCCTCTTCGCTTAACTCAACCACAACCTCTTCGCCATTGACGATTTCTACTTTGGTCTTGTGTTTCTTCTCCTTTGGGGGCGGTGGAGGTTCTTGCCACATTATAGGATGCCAAACTCTTGAGCCAAGCAATGGGGTAGGGGTAAATTCTAAAATTCAAACAATAAAAAAACAAAAGCATTATTCACAGGGTTAGAGGGTGGCTTCAAAGTGATATCAACTTGCATATCTAACTTAGGTTTGATGGAGTTTTAGAAATTTTTTAGAATTAATGGGGTTAAATTCGGTTAAATAAGTTCCCTTTAAAAGGCTAGTTAGGGGTATGAATTTACTAATAATCTGAAGTTAAACGATTTCGTTGACAGTAAATATGTAAAAATTTAGAGCCCAAAGTTATTTGCTTATCTGAGAAATAGAAACCAGGATAAGATTGACTTCCAGTTCTCTGTTAGCTAGCTGCAGTACTCTAAGGTAATATTATTATAATAAGTACTTTTGGGCCAGAATAGGGTATATAAACCAAGTTCCTTGACAACTGCTTGCTTCACTTCGTCGTGATAGTCCCCAGTAAATGGGCTAAATTGCTCTGACTAATACGAAAATAATTACACAATTATATGATAGGTGACGAAAGGTGACATAGTACGTTTTTTAGAAAGACAAGTATACCATGTCTTCACAGCTTTTTGTTGACTCTTGGTTATAGAAGACCAGCTAAGAAAATGGAGAGACCATTTGTTCACCTTTCTAAATCACATTGTGCATGGAGATATACATATGTACATATATGCCTGAAAGTTAGGGTATAAGGGTGAAACCATTGTCGCAACCAGAGCACTCAAAATAAACAAACCAGCAGTGTTCGATGTTATATAAAGATTCGCGAACAAAATTGGCAGACCTTTTGCATTAACTGATAGAAAATGCTTCGAATACCGAGACTTTTAAGCCTTATTTTTCATACTTCCGGCAATCGTCAAGATAAAGCTAAAATAACCCGGAACATCTGGAAAGCACTCTCGACAACGAGAAAACAGGTCTATGTTCTGCATCCTCTTGTATTGACCACATCATCGAACAAAGCGTCGAGTATATATGTGGGTATCATAGCCTGTTGGGGTATCACAGGAGCATTAAGAACGTACTCTACAGCTGCTATAGCAGCTTAAAGCTAGTGACTTTACGGTTCTTCTGAGGATATTTAAGTACCTACGTAATGAACTGTTTCTCAAAATCCCATATGCCATGCTTAAAAGACTTAATTTCTCAAAACAATTTTAAAGCAGTCATAAGTGACCATCATGTCTGGAAAAATGAAAGCCTTATGGTACCGCACAATTCTCAGGTGTGGTATACAGACGATTCGAAACCGGCCAATAGCAGCAACGGCGCTGGTGTCTTTGGGCATAGGTTCCAAAGGGCAGTAGCGCTTCTTTTAAACCGAAGTTCAAGCTAACGAGGAAAACTATTAGTGCCTTCATCTTTATTCTTTCACACTGCCAAGCAGCACTTAGGGCCCTTAAATCATACACGGTAGGGTCAAAGCTTGCTTGGGATTGTCTCAAATTCCTTGTATACTTAGCATCAAATAACAATGGCACCTTCACCAGCAGATTGTCTAGTGAGAGAGGCGCCAGCCGCCTAGCAATGTTCACTCTATTATAAAATAATGGAAAATGGATTACTTTTCTGAGGATTGGGCCAAATCTAAGAGCCTTAGACAGGCGAAAGATTCTTTCTTCATCATCAGCCATACATCAGACAGTATGGTGCATCAAGAGACTTAATCGGGCTCTGGGCTAAACACAAGGCCAGCACAATGGGTGGTAGCTGTACACTAAAACTACTACTATCTTTTTCTTTTGTTCAGTAACATGGTTCGAGTTGCTTTGCCTGTCCGTAAACACATTGAGTACGCCGACGATAAACCTTTTGGGGCTGGACAAAAACTCTGAGAGAACCGCCAACACATTTCTTACCGAATTATTTATTTGCTTGAGACTGTAAGGTCTATTGTCGTTGCAAGAAGCTTTTTAAATAAAAATTATACCGAAAGTCTTAATGTGCCCCCAGAAGAAATGGCATATCTTTATGACTATACTGACAGCCGTATTCTCTTTTAGCCATATTAATTATGAATCTAGCCCTGCACCTTGATGATTTTGTGTTATCGCATAGAAAACTACAGGTACAGGGTCTTTCAATAGTTGCGTCTGAACTTTGACAGCCGATGGTAGTTATGTTCGAAATTACAGGTCTGTCATTTGGCGACAATTGTATTCTGTCATAGCTGCTATTTAATCATGGAACAACAACGAGTCGAAATTGTGAAAATTTATTATATTTTTGGCTGAATGGCGTCGTAAATTATCAAAATTGTCGAATCTCGGACAATGTTATCCCACAACAGTTTCCTCCACACGCCGTTTAGTGTGGAGTTTATTCGGACGGTGTCATACGTTTTTCGAAATGAGGGAGGTGAGGAGCTACTGTCAACGCCTAAAGGTGTCGAGAGATGATAACTGCTTTTTTTTTGTTGGCCCGAATTCGATGATATGGATATAGACAAAATGTGGTTCCAGCAAGATGATGCTTCGTGCCACTCGGCGAATAAAACAATGGTGTTTTTGAGGGGAAACTTTTCAGGTAGCGTTATTTCGAGCGGTGATGTCAACTGGCCGTCACGATCGTGTGATTTCAAACTTTTTTCTTTGAGGCTACGTTAAGTCTATGCTCTATGCCAATAAACCAGGAACAATTCACGACCTGGAGAACAACGTCATTCAACCCATTACTTCAATCAAACAGACTGACGCAATATACTTGAATGGATCGTCTTTATTTGAAGGTGAGGGGCTGCGATCATTCAGGCAGGGATTGTTCACTGTTCCGTAGCTCGTTAGGTTATAAAAAAAGTATTCTTAAAGGAATCACACGGTAATTAAAATTAACTTTCTGCATCCACTTACCTTTTGGGGGTGGTAAGGGTTTTGGAACCCTTAGAACAATCGACTTCTCTTCCTCTTGTGGCTCTTCGGTCATTTCTTCGTCTTCCATTCTACAAAATTTTCATTGTTTTTAATTCAAATAGCACTTCACTTAATTATCATTACCCCCTAGCAATTATGTAAATTTTCTTAACAGATGAATCTATGAGTTCTTGCACTTTAGCTAGTGGCAAATTTGTAACGTCTGTCTCGTTGATTTCAACAATGATATCTCCTAATCGAATACCTCCTTGATCAGCTAGACCACCGTCTGTTACCTAAAACGAAATGGACAAAACTTTTTGAAAACCATTTGCCAAAAATAAACATTTCTGATCACAATATATCTCAATATTTAATTATTATTGTACCAAGAAAACAATCTTAATGTATATTTTGGTTTCACTTTTTAACGTTACCGAGTGTTCAATACGTCTTCAAGTGAACTGACCGTCCGCTAGACACGGAATAATGCGCGTTGAAAGATTTTCAGTCGATGATCCCCCAACAAATAGTGATCGTCATAACCCACTTATGAGGCTGCTTGCTGTATATTCTTTCACGTATTTTTATTTTTTTATTATTTTATTTTTTCAATTATTTCAAAATGTTCGCATTTAGCGGTTATTTTTATTTATTTGGTTTGGCTCCACTCCTAGTCGCTGCTGATTTGGGTTGGTTGCAGTCGGAAGCTCAATTTGCATATTCACCCAGTTAGTTTCCTTTTTGCAAACAGGTGGAAACGACCTAAGCAGCGGTGATTTAACATTTTGTGTTTCGAGAATGGATACAAATATTACGAGTATATAGGAAATCCGTTTTTTACTTTACACAATTTTATAATCATTTTCTCGTTTTCATTGTGGCTATATAGAATTTTATGACAGAAGGAGCGTGTCTAAAATAGATCGGTTTAGTTTTTTTTTGTAGTAACAAATTTGTTTTCGTTGAAAAGATTTATGGTTCGTGCTTGTTGTTCGAATACAAGTTTATGAGTATACTATGTATATCCGTTTCGAATGATTTCTGCGATGTCTAAAAAAGATTAAATTTGATTTAGCTGTTCGGCGTGTGCTGGTTCCGATTATGTGAGTACAATGCGTGTATGTGAGCTTATTATGAGTTAGTTTGTTTCTTTTCGAAAATATTGTCATATTTGTGTACGTCATATGACTTTAATAAAGTTTCTAGTTTCATCAGGGCCGTATGCATAAAAGTTAGTAATATGTACTCAAGTATTTGAGTTGCTGACAAAGAAATACCCTCTTACCTATGAAGTTTGCTTACCTAACTTCGAAATTGCATAGCACAACTGCAAATATTCGTAATACAAATAGGAGATCCATGTACTCATCTAGGTGTTGGCGAAGATACATTTATGCAGTCTACGATTACTATTTACGAGATTCAATTGCATTCCCAGAAATTCTCAACTGAAAATTGCAATGGGGAAATTGTTCTCAAAAATGGAGGTTGCAAAATACTATAACTGGTCTGGACCTGTCAAAGCCCTTTAAAGTGGTTAAAATTCTCCGGTTAAGATTTAAGAGCTATACGTACTGCACATGCTGAAGAGTATACAAATCGAATGCTATATGTCTGTCAAGATCTCGTTCATACAATAAGTTTTCCGAAATATGAAGTACGTGGATGTGATCTATTTATGAAATAAATAAATATTTATCCCAAATAGTACTTTAGTTCTATTCTCTTCTAATCTATTAGCTATTCTCAGAAATAGCCAGATTTGTTGATGGATATAAAAATATAGAAAAATACAAATGAAACTGCGAACAGACGAACTTGGCAATTTTCCAAGAAATTATATGTGAAATATTTTGAACAAAATAGGCCTAGTTATGTCCGAGAATTAGCTAATTTTCAAAGACCGGTCAATACGTAAAGTACGCTTTTATTTTTATTTGCCAAAAACCTGGGACGCTATCCTATAGCAAATGTCCACCTCAACTGAAACAAGAAATTTGATCAAAATCGTTTGAGCCGTTTCGAGGAAACCAATATTTTTCGAAATTGTCCACTCGTAAAATATCGTAAATTTTAGGGTTAGAATGAAAATTTCGATTTCGCTTTGAATTGTGACCCTTGAGAATCGAGACATGGAGTTTGAACAAAATCCGTCCATCCGTACAGGCAGACAGATTACTGTGGAACACTTTTTTAAATTCTCCATTATAGTAGTACCAAATCGATCCAAATCTCAAGATCGAAAATTTATAAAACCAATATTTGCCCTTAACCTATAAAACTCTATTGCCACGATTGACTTAAACAAACTGTTGGGGTTAAATAAAATGATATTTACATAGTGTTTTATTGATTTCAAGATAAAAATGGGAGTAGCTGTTATAGTTTACCAC
Source organism: Pocota personata (assembly GCA_963082735.1). Classification (NCBI taxonomy): domain Eukaryota; kingdom Metazoa; phylum Arthropoda; class Insecta; order Diptera; family Syrphidae; genus Pocota; species Pocota personata. Next base: position 274,085,738 of record OY720429.1, read on the forward strand.
CTAATTTCAAGAATTACATATAATGAGATCTTCGCAATAAAGTTTGTTCAAAACAATAAGTTGCCTTTAATAATCGAAATCATGTCTGTTGTAGGCCCCGAAATATGTTTGTGGACCTGTTTAATAGAAGTCGATATCTACATATACATATATATGTATATCTTTTTTAATTTTCCTGCATTTCCTGCAAGTCTGAGGTCGGATTCCAAAACTTTGCTGACGTACGCACGGACATATCTCAATCGATATACGTACATGTGTTTGATATTTTGTAAGCAGGGAGTCACATTGTTGGCAATGTGTGGTTTTCTTTTGTTATTTTACTTCAAATCTGCCATAAACTCCGAAATTGTTCAGCTTGTTGGATAATGTATAGAAAAACTCATCCGACAATCGGGTAGACTAAAGGTGAGGCTGTGATTGCGATCACAGCTACTCCTCACTCAGTTCTGCATACTGAACAGAGAACAGCTGCAATTGCTCTGCAGTATAATTCGTCTGCTGCTCATTGCTTCGAACCTGACCAAGCAAAACTAAAAACACACAGAGTGCTTTCTCATTGCTCCTTAACAGTTGCGGTTCCTCTACTTCTTGGCTGTTCAATGCTTTTACCGCTTCCATCCTGCATAGATACTACACACACAACGCTTGCACATTCCTCACACACATTGTGCATTCACTAAGTATACCATAGTTCCCCTGTTTTGTAACGTAGTCATCTCTTTCACACTTCTCCAAACAATTTACTCTCTGCGTACTCTCACACTTATTCGTCTTTTGTTTATGTAGATTTATTATTGTTTATTTTCTTCTTGATTCTGTTTTTTTAATAAATATTTATTCTCATTTTATTGTACTTCTTTTTATTTACAAGAATTATGTTCTTTAATTCAATATGCACAAACAACAGCTCTTAAAAGCGCAGCTTTTCGTGCTGTGCACTTGAGCAGTAAGTGCGACTGAGCACTAAAGAGGGCAAGCAATTCAATTTTAATAGTGATTAAATCACTGCTAATCTCAACTGCTTTTTTTCTTAATTGCTCATTGCGATCACAGCTCATAGAAAATATCGCATAAGCCCATCTTTAAGACCGACCACTGTGACGGCGTATGTACTATAAAAGGAAGTACTTCCAATTTGACAACTTTTAACGCAAACATTTAAAAATTGTATAGTTGGACGTAGCACACAGCGAGCGACTGTAGAAAAAAATATCAAATACTGGATAGATTTTTATATGGATTTTATTTATAAGGAGTAAAAGTCAGGTTTCCTGCAGAACCACTTGCTGATAAGTTGCACTTACGCCTAACGGTTTGCACGAAATACAAAGTGGATCTTAAATGTCACTAAGTTGAATTTAACTTATGGGGAAGCAATAATAAGTCATAAGGCATAAGTAGTGATAACCTTTGCAGGTTATGTTTCATTAGAAGCACTTCAATGTTTTGTGAATTATTATGTGAAAAGCAATTATTTATGTACATATGTTATATGCACTATTTTAAACATAAAAAAAGAGTTATTTTAAACTGATGACTTAGAAATATTTGACGCCATGTAACTTGGAATCCCTCGCCAAATTTGCGAGTGAATCCATTTTTAAAAAAAAAATATGACTTTGTTTTAAAACAGGATGAAATTTGTTTGTTAACTCATTGAAATTAATTAATAATCTTAGCATTGTTTATTTTAGGGAAATATATATTTCTACAGATTCAAGTATAGTCGAGTTTTTACGAAAATAGAGACACTTTCCAGCTATATTTTAAATTTGAAGACACATACTATATCCTGAAATTACTGAAGAGAAAGGAGAATATTTGACTTTTCGCTTTTGACATTTGGCATTTGACAATGAACTGAAGTTGGCTGCATTGCTTGAAGTGTGTCTTTGCTAAGATAATTTTAAATATTTGGAAGCAACCGAAAATAAATTAAGTTCCACTTATAATATAAGATAAACTTGACAGATTTATGAAGAGTATCAGCAATCGGGCTTTGGTGTTTTGTGAAGATTGCAAAGCCATGGTTCACTTAATTATAGCATAGAACATGTGATCATCATAACGGCCACTCAACGAGTGCGGAGAAGGCACAGATGCAGCGGAGGTCTTCCTCTGTCAGCGTTCTGCTTTTGTAAGAAAAAGATCACGCATTAATGTCATGGAAATTGACTCAGTTCTGACAAAGATCCTAGAGCGAAATTGTCATGAGAAGTCCTTAGGAAACGGCATAAAACTGTAAGTCCAAACTATTCGTGCTGTGCACAGCACGCGTGACTGCAACAAACTAGACGTGTATGGGCTGTTAGCGCAAACATATTTATTTATTTATTTATTTGGTGCTCAGTCGCATAGTTCTAACCAAACACACTTTTTGATATAATGTTTTAATAAAATATATTTATGAATGTAAAGCAAAGTTTTTATGCTCATGTCAAGAGCAGTACTTATATCATGTTTTGCAGCTTTATTTTTAGTTGAATTTATTATTTTGTTCTCAGAAATATTAAGGGAAACAATTAATATAACAGTGAAGTGGCACTCAGTTTTAGTTCAAACAAAATATACATAATCTATAAAAAATGTTATGGCGGTAATATACAGAACTCTGTTCATTATAAACAAACAGCGCAACGAAGGAATTAGATTCCCTCTGCTATAAAGTATTTTCATGGTATGTTGAAAAAAAAACCTATTATCATGATTAAAAATGTTCTAGGCAGGCGGCCAAAAACAAAGAAGTAAATCAGAATTTTGTTGTTACATTGGTGCCAAATCAATTTCTCAATAGGCATACTCTCACTATTTGATTTCGTTGTAAAGGGTGTCCCAAAATTTACGCAAGATTTGAATTGTGCGGTAAAGTGTTACCAACAAAAAAAAAAAAAAAAAACGACAGCGTCACAGCTGATAGTTCAAGGTTATTAAAAATGGAATGCTAAATACATAAAAGAATAACGCGTTTTCATTGTTGAGCAATATTTTAAAAATAATGAAGGTTTGGCAGTTACTGTTCCCAATTTTCGGACAAAATATGGTCGGAATAGTGATTTAACTTCACCAACTGTGAAGAGATTAATTCAAAAATTCAGGGAGACCGGATCAATTAGTGATCTTAGACACTCTGGCCGTCCTTCAATAAGTCGTTCAACAGAGAACATCGAAGCAGTTCGTGAAAGTGTTGTTGAGAGTCCAGGAACATTAATTCGGCACTGTGATCAAGAATTGGACATTTGAAAAGCTCTCTACACCGTATTCTCACGAAAGTTTTGCATCTTTATGCATACAGAGTGCAATTGACTCAAGGACTAAAGCCTACTGACCACGCACAGCGAAAAGAGTTCGTTGAATGGATTCTGGAACAACAACAAGTAGATGCTAATTTTTGAAACAAAATAATCTAAAGCGATGAGGATCATTTACATCTTGATGGCTTTGTTAACCGTCAGAATTGTTGAATTTGTGGTTTAGAAAATCCACGGGTGATTATTAAGAAACAAATGCATCCACAACGTGTCACTGTTTGGTGTGAATTTTGGGCTGGTAGCATCATGCATGAGTCACTTCTTGGTAGTGTAATGCGCAACGAAATTCAGCCACATTTAAGCAAACCGGCAATGGAAAAAAAAAAAATTCCGACAAAAGAGTGCGCATGTGCCAGCAAAGCCGTGGAGGCCATTTACCCGATATGCTTTTCCATACAAAACCCTATACCGTAAGCTTTATGAATTAATAAAACACTTACAATTTTTAATTAAAAACCTGTGTTTTCTATCAAAATAACTTCTTGCGTGTATTTCGGGACACCCTTTAGACCACAACAGTTTTATCACAGTCAATTTAGAATTTAAGTTTCTACCTCCTTCATTTCCATTTTATGGCCTAACAATCTTTTAATTCTAGGGAATTTCACAGACTTTACTTTTATTGTTAAAAGTGGCATGTGGTCCCTTATAATTTTAGTCAAACATAAATATCTTCTGTCATGTAATTTAAAATTAACTGGAGCGCAGCAAACATCTACAACCTATCTATTACTGCTAAAATTTTATAACTCACTTGTCATTGAAATTTTTTTTTGTAGCACGCTAAAGCCATAACAAACAGCTTTGGCATTATCGTTTGATTACAAAATGTTTATATAGGAACAGTAAAAGAGATCGAAAAAGAATATAAAAATCTTGTATCTCAAAAAGTCATTTTCTGCAGAAAGAGCTCATCAAATTCCACTATTCATTACTTTCTCATTACTAATTAATTACTTTTTTTACCAACCTGAAACACTGTGATCGGCATATGGAATTCCGAACCGCCAGTAATGCGGAAGCCCCATTTGGGATCATCCGGCGCCGCATAGTTGTCCGACTCGACATCGAATGCTGGAAACCCATCGGTATCTCCAATGCCGCACGAGACTTTTATAATTGGAGGACGCTTCGGTGGATCCACGGGGTAGGAAAAAGCGATTTTAGCTTCCGGCATGATTTCTTGTTTTCTTTTCACTCCACTCGATCTGTGTATTGTTGCACAATCCGCAAATAGTTTTACACACTCTAAATTTAGAACACTTCTCCCTTTGAGTTTATGCCAATGGATGACAAGTTGTTAAAATAAAATAATAGTTCACAAATTAAAAACAGTCTTTGCACTTTCTTCAGAATCTAATAGTGTTATGTTATATAACAAAATGTACTTATGTTTACATAAAGTTATGAAAATTTGTTGGTACCACAGCACCCAATGTTTATGTATAACACACTCTATGAAATGTCGTTGATATGTTTTAATTTTTTTATGAAAGCATAAAAAAATCTTCTTCAAAAATTAATCCTTTCACTTAGAAAAAAGTATTTTCGAATTGGCACAGGCAAATGCAATAGCGCGACTAGCAATAGAAAACCCTCAGATAGTTCTTACTGCAATCAGTGAGGAGCTGATCTTAAATTAGTTACACTTGTTACAAGTCTTTCAAACGAAAAATAAAAGACTGAGAGTAATAAAAAAGAAAAAAAACATAACAAGATGCGGGCACGGTCGGTGGCTGAAGTTAAAGAGAATTCAATAAATTATGTGGAGCATAGTCTGAGATATAGAGAAAAAGCTATGTATAGTATTTAAAGGCACGATTTTCATCACTCTTCTGCGTGGTATACGCATTTAGAGTTCGATAATAAAAGTGATGAAGCAATCATGAATTTGTTTTTAAGGAGAAATGTCTCTTGTCTGGTGTCTTGGGATAGTTATTGCAATTTTAGACATGAACCATTAAATTAGCACTGGTTTGCATCTTTACGAGATTTGTCGACAGGGACTCACACGATTTTTGATGAACAAATCCCCATTTTGTTCTCGTTGATTAAATATGGTGGTTTCGTTATTCGGAGAATAATTGGTGGTCTTCGATTTCAAAATCGTCATTAGGTCTTACCAATTCAGATAAAAAACAAACACTTTTTGATTCAGGTCTGTCTGTTCTTTTGGTCCTTTTGTAACTCTAGTTCAAGAACCACCGAACGGCTTTTAATTTAGTTTATAGGTTCGGTCTAGTCCCACCTAAGGACACCGAGAAGAGTGGGGATAAGAGTAAGGTATGAGTTTCTGAGTGCCAAAAGTCCTCAAAAAGTGTAAAGTCCTTGTCCATCGCCTAGATCCAAAACCACTTGATGAGTTTTCACTTACTTCTACTTTTATACGTATTTATTCAGGATCTTGTTGGGTCTCATTTCGCCTTCCTTTTATGAGTGCTCTGAGTTAGGGTTACTCTCTGGATTTTTTCAGAGTTCCTCTCTGTCCTCGACTTTTGGTCTCAATGAGCTAATCTTTTCAGTTTCCAGTTGTAGCTTGTTATGTCTCACCTTCTGCTAGGTGCCGGTCGTTGATACAGTATGTGTCACGACTTCTCCACATTCTACGGGAAAGGCACAATTTGATGGAATTGTCTTTCAGACGACCACTCTTTTTTAGATAATACCTGAAGTTACCATGTTGTTGAATAGCTGTAGTACAACTATTTAATCAAGAATTCCTAGCTTCAAGCTTAGAAATTATCTCTTAGTAGAGCCTACATTAATTGTATAGCCATCTCAGCTTGTCTGTACTTCTCCACCACTGCTTCCGGAGTTCATTAGTGACCCATTCCTAGATCATATTTCTCACTGTTTCTCTACCTAGAGCAACAAGCTGTTCAGGACCCTGAAACGACCCTGCTTTACTAGAGCGTCCGCATTTTATATCCTTTTTTTGCTATGTTTCTCTTCACTCAGGCTTTGTGCTGTTAAATTAAATTTGTGCAATTATTTGGTAAATGTTTTTTTTTTATTAACTGCATTTATATGGATAAAGATTATCTGTACGATAATAAAAGCAGCCATACTTTACTTCTTATGCAATAAAATTAATTTAAGTGCTATCAAAAAAACTGTGTGTCCTATAATAGCAGTACCACTTTTGTAAGCAACATTTTGCTTAAAATTTCCATAATCTAGATTTTTTTGTGACTTCCACTGTAATACTGTACTCATCAACAACTGTACTCATCAACAACAATGGTAAACCCTCACTTTTGCTTTGAAATGTCAATCGGTAATGCATCTGTTACTTTTGGGTGGCAACAAAATAATAGCAATGCTTATTAGTTTTACGTATAAAAATTGTGTTTTAATTTGAATTTTGAATTTAAGTTATAGAAAAGTAAGTTAAAGCTTCTATTTTATGTTTTTAATCAATTTGTAGTAAAACCGATTAATTAGTTCCTATAAAAGTGGGTCGTAGAATACACTGCACACCAGATGGGCGCTAGTTAATTCAATCGCTTATAAAAGAGAGGAAAACTAACAAACAAATTGAAGAACTAAAATGATAAGTAATACTGTCAAATATGAAGAAAAGGTTGAAACACACGACCGGAAGGCAATTCTGTATCCGTCAATGGTGAAATGTGTTGTTAGGTCCTCCAGGACGCATCCTTCTCAGCAGCTACTCAGAATGTAGATGAGCTAAGCTTGACATGCGGTGTTCACACTGTTCGATGACGCCTTAGGGAACACAATATCAATGCTCGCAATTCATATAAAGTCCAACTTCTCAAGAAAATCAACATATCAAAAAGGCTTAGGTCCCTTGAAAAGTGGAGGAAAGTTTTCATTCACATAATTAACTTTACTTTGCAAATGGTCGATTTTGTGAGAAAAAATCAATTTTCTCAAAAACTGCTATTACGATTTTGTTCAAATTTAATATTTTTTTTTTATAATTTGCACGTGTGAAAGGTGTTATGAATACCCTTATACTAATTTTTAGGACACGGGCGTTTTGAGGAAAGGGGAAGAGACAGAGAGAAAGACAGATTGGTGTAGTTGATTTGAAACTCAGCTGGTATTAAGTTTCAGTGAACTCCAAGGGTGGCTGTCCAGATAACTGGGGAGCTTGTATATTTTTGCTTTTGTCATTGCTCATGATTCACAGTATTTTTTTCCGTCCTCCTGATGTCATCACCACGATCAAGTTGCATTTTAGCCATATGACCGCCCTACTGCCAGTGTTTGCCTTCGCAGTAGAGTTGACATAAGCTTTCGCAATTGATCGACTTTTTATTTATTTCATGCAAAATAAATAGATGATTATTGACATCAGGATTCGAACCGTGAACCTGGAGCATGACAAGCGATGATGTTACCACTACACCACAGCTACCCTTAAATGGGGGTGGCCGGTTTGAGTTACAGTGGACGTGTCGCAACAAATGGTGTACCAGGTTTGAGTGATTTGCAGGTAATCAACATATAGGTGGAAGTACGTGCGACCCGACTTTATTTTCTTTACTTTTATAGGGCTTATCATCTTCTAAAGTTTGATTAAAGAAGTGCAATAACCTACATAAGAAGACAATTGTTTATTCATGCCTTTTTACTTGCACTTATAAGAAATTGAGAAACTCAATAAAGGTGGTCTCTCAATTCTATCTGTTTGTACCCACGACTGCAGCTTATACGCAGGCTGCACGGATTTTCTTTAAACTTCACATTCGAGGCGAAATAAGAATTTTCATTCTCACCCCAAAATTAACGGTAAGTACTTGACTAATGGCCGGTTTTGATAAAAATTGATTTTCTCGAAAACGGCTGTAACGATCTAATTTGATATTTGATGGCGTATCACGTTTTCCCCAAAAAATACGCATAACGGTACTTTACTTATTGCATGGTTCCTAAAAATTTACTATTTGACGGCTAAGGCTCCATCGACGTTGTTCGAAATTAATATCTACAACAAATTAATATCAACCAATATTTGATATATTCAAGGTCATAGCGTACTCAGTTTTGGAAAATTGTTAATTTTTTTTTTAAGTTTTAACGGATTTCGAAACTTTTTTTTCCAATTTTAACAGATTGAAAAAAAAAAAAATTTGAAATCTTCAAACAATTTAAAGGCGCAAGTACATGTGACCCAGTCGCACATTTCATTTGTAGAAATTTTTATCCTGAACAATAAAACTTTGTTTCTAAAATTGAGGCGATATATTCGGTACAAATCCAATTTCGGCTATTTTTTGGCAGGATGATGGGTAAATGCACACCCCTCAGGAGGGAGAAACATTGATATATTGTTCACGCACTTATAATGAAGCGATTGAGACCATTTCCATCTCTATGGGAATTATTTCCGAATTCAAATTCCTGACGCCTGGAGCATAAGGATCTGAAATTTATATTGTTGCAATTTTAATTTCTGCTATTCCATTAATATTAAATTATGCGTTAGATTGTTACCTATTCTATATTCTGTTGCGTTAAATGCCAAATTGTGCGATAATAATACAAGCCGATGCATAGTTATTTCAGTACAAAATTTATGGCGAACAACAACAGCGTTTAGTATTGGAGAGAATGCAGCAAACGACTTGTCCAAAAAGGACAGACTTCGGAGTTTAAACCGTTGGTCGGAGCGAGCGCAGGGAGCTACTAATCCACGTACTATTGCAATAAAACCAATACGTTTTAAGTTGTTCTAATAATAATATTATTCTCACAGAAATTAGTTTATTTTATCGTACAATAATTAGTATTTAGTTTATTTTAACTACTCACTCGTATGCACATGGCGTTTAGTCCTAAAGTCTCAACTGTTTATAAGTATGCACATATATATGTACTTCCCTACATGTATCATTTCCTCATTTATTACACTATCTTTACATACATTGATTCAGTGTTTCCCCAATAATTAAAAAAAAAGGAAAACCTCCCGATAGCCATGCCCCACCAAATTCCCATGCCACTTTTCAATACGATATTTTCCCCATCCTCTTGATATGCCTATAACTTGACTATCTCTCAAAAGGTATCTATCCCATTGTGACCTTGCTTGCATTGTTAAATTTATTTGGATGTAGATGCAACACGCAATATCCTTGACGCATTGCGCATTTCATTGCATCAATCATTCAATTATTTCACACAAGAAATGTATCTGCAATTTACGTAACAGTGAGTAAAAAAAAAAAACCTTTCTATAGATACATAGTTGAAGCGTAGTCTTGCGAAGGAAGCACATCCATCTATGTATTGGCAAACCGATTCAAGAACATGTCAACATTCAAATGTGATAAGAGAGAAATAGTTTAATTAAAGTACCATTGACTAATTGCATCTATGTTTAGAACACCTCCGACAAGAATAACATTGAAACAGAAGCAACCTAGCATTTTGTTTTTCTCAATCAAATGTTTATTTCGTAATTACACAACTAAGAGCAGTCATTGTCGATACTTAAACCTAATAGAATGTATGGAATCGAACTTACATAATAATAACTAATATTTGGTACAAAAAATAGTTCTTAACGAAACAGCCTTGCACGGAAATTAGTACGCTAATTTTTTGGCTACTCGCTTCATGAAGGGGGCAATCTAGGTTTTAGCAGAGTGTTGAGCAGGTTTTCACCTGGCTGGTTAGCAGGTCGTGGTGAGGGTGTTAGAGATCTTGTATGCGGCGCGGAAGGTTCTTTCTTATGCACATTCGATGTGGCTGCACGTCGTGCTCTGATCTTCTCTTCCACTTTGCTGGGCACCATGAAACAATTGGACTCTTTGTAGACGGGTTTTCTTCTGTCATTCCATGGGAAGACCCATTGAATGGGTTCGAAATCACGCTTCCATGGTTTGCGGGGCTTGAACCAAAAGTCCACAGTAAATTCATCGTCACTGTCGGCATCATCATCACTGCGAGAAATTTAAATTTAACATTAGAAAACTATATAAAGATACACTAATGAAACTCACCCCCTGACGTATATCCGCACATATTTCCCTGATTTACGAATCAGAGCCTGCGCCTCGTTGAATGTTAAATTCTCGGCAGGAGTATCGTTAATTTGGGTTATTACATCACCAATACGGATTCCTGCTCGTCTAGCTAATCCAGCTCTGCTTACATTTATCACCGTTAGCGGTTCGAATTGATCGATGCCACCGGTGACCTCAAAGCCCCACAGGGTATCGACAAAACTCATTATCCTTCGATCTGTTTCGACAGTGTAGGTGATACGTAACTCATACTCCACATTATCGAAGGCATCGGATGTATACTTCGGAATGTTTATTTTTGAACCAATCATTCTAGATGGCGTTGAGAGTTGGTAAAAAATTCATAAAAATTTGTTCAAAATCTTACTTGCTATTTTTTTAGGAATAAATCGGATGGAATTTCAGAGAAATACGGTTCAACAAAAACTTTCACGAAAAAATTCACTTTTCGAATATACACCCGAACGCAGATATATTGCTGATAATCGCTAGTTTTTTACAACTCGATTAAAATTCAATTAAACTGATATCGGTCCTTTCGAGGTATTTATAATGTAAGATTCATGGTCATCTGATTCGGTTTCGTCATCAAAGTCAATGTGAAGATGCATTCTTGTTGACGACGAAGATGAATTGGTTAAGTACTTATATTAAATCAGGGGCGCAAGACATTGTGATGGCGAAACGACTAGGTACGCAGAAATGCATTTTTAACAAGAAAATGCTGCCAAATTAGAGGAAGACTGATGGTGACTGCGATCTGGTATAACAACATTTTTTTATTTTCTACCACCTGATACTAGTAAATGGGAGAAAATCTCCACAGGCTTCGCGAATGCTGTTGCCGCTTAAGCTTAGTAAATTCACGAGTGACATAAAAAGACCCAAAGCAAGGTCCTATGAAGTTCTTGTCTGTCGTCTGGCAAATTCATAGAAGATTTCATTGTTACCTGGGTTACCAAAAGAAGACTCTTTAACCTTGCGAGGTCTCGCATTTTCGAACTATCTTTTAAGTCGTTAACTTAATTGGTTGATCAAGGCCTTAAGCGTTGCTTGGCTATAATTGCAGGCACAAATACCAGACACCTTCCACCAGTTCCTCACAATATGCGGTAGTTCACAGCCATAAACATGTTTGCCGAATGAGAAGTGAAACCCAATTTTGTCGTCCTCCACGAAGGCACCAACATCAGAACTTTGACTGGTCATCCGACTGCAATTCCTTTCTTTCTGGCCGAAGCCAGCTCTGGACGTGAGGAAATCATTAGATTTCGTAAAATCACCTCCTCTCAACAGTTTTGAGAGAATTAATCAAAAGCTAATCTCTAGTGCATTATTTGTCGATTACGTATAGGAGCATATGTACCTTATAGCAGGAAGTCGTTAGGCAAGATCCGCAAGAAAGTAAGGCAACATAATCCGCATACGGCTGATTGTAGACATTAGAACCGTTAAGCAGAGAGTCAACCAGCATGTAGCATAGTATTGGAGGAAGTATGTCATCTTACCAACCACTCACTGTGCTATTTACATAATGATCGCAGTGAGTGGTTCCTACCAATTTTTGGTTTAAAAGTCACTCTAAATGGTTACAATTTTCTGGACGGCTACGGACACATACATCAGTACCAATCATTGTGTGTGAAACGTTGCATCTGGAAAACTGTGCTTGAATGGATAGCTTAACTGCTCCCCTGTTGTCAAGTCAGTAGTGGAATTCCTCCTCAGAGTTGACAGCAACAGGTTTATGCCTTGTTGTAGCATGGTTTGAAGCCATCAAAGGACGCAACAGCTTATTTGATAGGTTCACGTATAGTAATTTGTTGGGAAAACGGCAAAGAAGATGTCATTTGTTGAGTCCAATCGCTCTGCATGTCTAAGCCCTCAGCTTATGAATTCGAACCATTCTGACTAGATCGATGTCGCTGTACCCAAGTTGCTGATTTCGAGTGTCCTTTTCTGATGACTACATATATCTTGTTTTGCCCTCGTTAATCGCTAAACACATTTTCTCCGCTTCTGTTTCAATACTCACGAACGCACCACTGAAAGCCCGCTGCTTTCTTCCAGGTATATCAATGTTGAGACTTTTAAAAGATCGTACCCCTGAATATTAGCTTCAGAATTTTGTGCAATCCCTTCAAGTATGATGTTAAACAAAATCGCAAGACAACGCGACAGTTTGTCGTGATATCATTCCTTGTCATCGACCTTCATTTTTCATTGTCAACGTGCACAGACTAACGAGTTTGGCAGGTATGCCAAAACTGGGCATAGCTCTGTATAGCTCGTCTCTATAGACTTTATCATATGCTGCTTTAAAATCGATGGAAAAGTGGTGAGATGGTGGATTTTTCTGGCTTAAAGCCCCACTCTTTATGATACTCGTTACACGATGACGGTGATTTATTCGTTCACGAAAGAGACGTTTCAACCCCGGATTTTCTAAGTGATTGCGGTGTGACTCGTTTACACTTTTTACTTTCATTTACAAAGGGCAAGTATTGGTTTCATGAAAATGTTCGATCTAGATTAATCTTGGTACTACTATAGTAGAAAATTTGTTCGTGTGCCTGTCTGTCTGCCTGTCATATGGCATGACTGTGCCCTAAACATCTGGACTAATTTACTTCAAACTTTATATCTAGGATTTGTGGTGTCACAGTTCGAGGCCAAATCAGAATTTTCATTTTAAATCCGAAATTAACGGTACTTTACTAATGGTCTATTTTTTCGAAAATTGCTCCAAAGACTTTATTTAAGTTTTATATTTATATTGAATAGGGCATATGGCACGAATTATTAACGAATTTTTGAAAACTGCTATTTCTTGGTATGATTCAAGCTATTTTTTTAAAAATCTTTTAAGCAATATTGCCATTAATTAATTATAATTAATTGCCATGGCATTAATAAATTTTGAACAATTTTTTTAAAACTACAATTTTTCAGGTCGTAAATAGTTTTGACAATTTTCCTTAATTTAAAATCGCAATGGTTTACAGATGAAGACCACATACATACTATGTATATGTAGGTGCCAGTACATGCACTTTATTTTGTTGGATTTACTCGAACGTGTTCTTCAGCAACATCAATTTTGAGTCTACATACAGTCAAATTTGTATTACTGATATATTAAATGCCTAGCGCATCTGTACTAGAATTTCTGTCAGAGTTGAATTAACAACTGTGATTTGCGTCCCGTCTTTGTAATTGATGAGCCAACTTGTCACATTCCCGAAGACTTACTTTTAGGTAGAGCAATATCGCCTTTAAGATAATTGAGATGTTGTCCACTAGGGATTAAAATAAATCACATGAAGCTACCTAGAACACAATTTGATTTCTTTTTATTTATAAATAAATGTTTGTTCGTACATGACAAGTATATAATGAATATATGCAATTAGAAAGGATCCTCGTTATATTACAAATTTCCATTCAAGTTTTATGATTCAATCACTCTCCTGACGTCTGCCTCTGCAACGACAACAGGTGGACGTACTTCAATACCCCGAACCGGTGACTTGTCCAAATGGTGAATCACTTTATAGACCTCGCTCTTGTCCAAATCGATTTTCTTCTCCGGCTTTTGGTATTTCATGAAGTTTACTCTGTGATAAAATTGGAACAAGTTGAGTTATGTCATTTGGAATATGTAAATATTATAAGGGGTGACATTGAGGGTCCAGAACAATTCAATACCACACATTACCTTTTCTCTAGGTCAAACACCACAGAAGCACAGTTGTTTTCCCTAAAAATTATGCAAACCAAGCAATGGAATGAGCACAAATAGTTAAAGACTCGTCGACAAAACAGCTATTTGAACCATGGCTCATGCAACTTTCTTTGAGCTTTCGTCATATTATGTCAACGGATTTGGATGATTCGGTTCACTGTTTTGATGGAGCTTATGAAATGCAGAAATGACCTTACCTGAAGAATTTTCGTGCTATGTGCCTGTCATTGAATAATCGGTTCCAGAGCTGAATCTAAAACCAAACAACAGAAAATGTCAAGTGTTAGTCACTTGTGAAAATGGATGAAAACAGACAACTGAGTTAAGGAAAGCGAATTGGAATAATGGCAATGCAAACTTAATTAGAAGACTCAGACTGAGACTACCTTTCGTCATAACCCAGCAGGGGGCTTTCGAATTTGTACCTGCGATGCACGCATGATTGACGATACAAGTGAGGATGAAAGTAAAAAGAATGTAAAGATGAGCGATTTGAATTGAATCCGTGAGATTACATAAAGAAAAGCAAAAATAAAAAAAATTACCCCACAGCTGTGCCGGCAATAAGTTCGGCCTGAGCAGTCAAAGTTTCTGCAATAAACTCGTCATTATAGGCGTCCTTGGGGCGATACCATCGCCTGCCACCCGGCAAAACCAATGGCCTTTCCTGAGGGACCAATGGGCCGAACATACGCTTCGTACGTTTACGCTTCTGAGTCTCTTTGTGCTCAATTTGCTTTTGAAGCTCTTCAATGACGCCATTTTCCTACGAAGAGGTTTAAGATCAAAAAGCAAACAAAAATAACCGAAAATATTACACACATAGAAGAAGCGATTCTAGCATTAAACTGGACTTTTTATTGGAAGCAAGAAATACGTTTTAAATTTACAATTATTTATAATTAAAGCAATTGGTCTATAAATTGTGTTAAATATGTTTAAAATTTTAGACATTAAAACGGACCGAGTGATGCTGAAAAAAAAGTAAAATGATGGCTTTCAAATGATTTGCTAGTTAAATGCTTTCTAAATTAAATTCAAGTACAGGAATGCTTTAATGGTCTGTAAATAGATACTAGTAGTCGGTCGATGTTTTTCATTGAGAATATTAAGAAAAGGACGAACATAAGAATAAAATGGGTAAGGATTCTTAGTAGTTTGCCCGATTTTAATTCTCCATTTCTCTGATAAACTGATAAGTCAGGTGGAGATAATGACAATTAACGAAGCCTTAAGTTAACTAATGAGGGATGACTAAATTGCAATAAAGTCCATGGAGTATGTGTTACGTAATCCACTCGATTACCACTCCAGGAGGCCCTTCTATCTGAAAACTAAGAGTTCCTATTCCACCGGCCGTGTGAAAAATTATTAAACCGTGTCCAATAATGAAAGTCTGATAGTTTAGCTATTAAAGAGCTCCCACGTGTACCATAACAAGACTCGTTCCTTTTGGAAGTGATCTGTGTGCCGAGACGCTACCTATGGTTGAATCCGATCAAACCACGGTGTAATCGTACTTACTGCTAGCACCTACGACGACAATATCTGGGAAGGGAGGGAGGACCTGAGACTGCCTGGAAATAAATCGCGAAGAGGCAAACAGTCGCTCCGGGCTTACTATGCAAATCGTAATTCATGAACGCCATTCACATTCTTAAGATGATGGTAGCGAAGGATTCTGCCTAAATTTGATTGTGATTCCCGAACACAGACTAAGGAGCTAGGTAGCCAATGCCGGTCCCTGGAGGACTTTGTCTGAAACGGGGTCTACCGAAATTAGTCCAATATGCAAGGACACCCGCAAGGATGTCTCCGCTAAAACTGTGTGAGTAGGTATTATTTTTCGAACACTTAGCGTAGGCAAGAGGACTGATTTAGCGTCCAAAAGAAACAGATCCTCAGAAGGTGCAAAGAATCTCATTAAAAGCTGTGAGTGCTAAATCCTTTTATAGTAGGACTGGTTTGAGTATGCCACAATTAGGTTTGGGTGATTTCGGGAAGATCAGCAGCCAGTAATAGTAAACTAATCGAAAAGCTTTATGCAGAGCGTTCTTTAAAGACTAGTTTTCCGAAGTAAATTGGCCTGTAGTCCTAAGGAAAGTCTTAACGTCTCCGATCTAGGGAGAATTTTTGACATTCTGAGAGTACAAAATCCTTCATTTGTTATAAGAAATTGAGAATCCATCGGGGAAATGGAGGCACCCACATTTCTGAATATTGCGAACCAGAGTATTAGTACATGAAAAGTATATCAGTAAGGTGTTCAGTGGTCGGTCGATCGTAGAAGAAAACTACTTGATTGGCAATTTTGATCATGAAAAGAATATTTTTTGATCTACAGAAAATTATAAACAGAACCAGCAGAAAAATAAAAATTAACAAAACAGAATAAATTATTTGATCAGCAGAATAAACATTTTTTGGTGACCAGATCAATAGAAGATCAGAAAAAAAATGCTAATAGATCAGCAGAAATAAGTTTTTTTTTTTTCTTTAGTAAAAAAAATAGATTATTTGATCACCAGAACAAATATTTTATATAAATAAAGTTTCAGTAGAAAAAGTAAGAAATAAACTCCAAAAGTGTTAAGAAAAAAAAAAAAAAAAAATTATTGTAGAAAAACTGAAGCGATTGCAAATTTCAGAAAATAATAGTAAAATTTAGTACTATTTTTTTCACTACTATTTTCTGAAATTCGCAATTGCTCAAATTTTTTCTTGAATAACTGATCCAAGAACACATTTCTTGTTGGTGAATTTTGTTTAAATACGAGGGTGGGTCAATAAGTCCCTGAAAAATGAAATAAGGAACACTCTTTTCGGTATAAAACATTTTATTTTTCAACAGTCTCCTTTTAGCTCTATACACTTCATCCAACGTTTCTCCAATTTTTTGGTGCCCTCCAAAAAATACGATTTCTCGAGCCCCTCAAAATAAGCGTTTGTTTCAGCGATGACCTCTTCATTCGACCCAAATCTCTTACCTCCGAGCCATTTCTTCATGTTTGGAAACAAAAAATAGTCGCAGGGGGCTAAATCTGGGGAATATGCTGGATGAGGGAGGAGTTCGTAGCCTAATGCCCGATTCACAATGCAGCGTGATAGCGAGACGAGAGCCAGACGAGTCTAGCGCGAGTTGTCAAAAAAGGTTTCGATCTATGCAAATATATGAAGCAATACACAATGATGCGAGAATCGTTCTATCGCCACGCATTCTTTTCAGAAAATTGAAAAACTCTCGCAACGAGATTACCTGTCAGTAGGCTGATGCGACTTTGTTATGTAGCCAGAAAGAGAAAGATGGTGTGTTGACGTTCTTGCCTTTTCACTTTAACACAGATAATACACGCTCGCTGAATCGCCTTCATTGTGTACTGGGAAACGATTTTATGAGGACGAGGATTTCTCGCCTCGCTCTAGTCTCGCTCTCACGCTGCATTGTGAATCGGGCATAACTCATGCAATTTTGGCATTGCGAATGTGGACTTGTGCGCCGGAGTGTTGTCCTGGTGAAAAATAACTTTTTTCTTTGCCAAATGCCGCCGTGTTTGCTTCAAATCGGCTTGGAATCGATCCAGCAGCTCTGCGTAATATGTGACGGTGATCGTTTTACTCTTTTTAAGGTAATCGATGTGAATAACACCGTGTGCATCACTTGGCCTTCTTCGACTTCGATTCACCAGGAGAAGTCCATTGATTTGACAAAGAATAGTGTTTAATGAGCACTCGAAATTCAGTAGGCGTCTGTACAAAATGGCTGCCACAACAAAACTATTTGACAGATCTGTCTGAAAATTTGGGTGCGTTCTTTTGAAAGATGATTCTTGACAAAAAAAAAAAAAATTTAAGGTGACGACACAATTTGTGTTAATTTTCAAGGACTTATTGACCCACCTTCGTAGCAGGATTAATATCATCAGAGGAACGCCTCCAGATGGCACAAATCGACACGCATACAGTTCCTAGAGCTTGAACATGTTCCTTCTTGACGCTTGACGATGTCTTTATCCTAGTAGCAGATAAATTTTTCGCAGTACTGAGTATGTATGTACATATACTCGTATACTAGCATAGAGTATATAATTAGGTCAGTAACTGACGGTCAACTCTTCAAAGATCGGAATCGTCGGGGAAGTCATTACGAGTACTTTGAACGTTGATAGTCAGGCGGTCTTAAAGATTTTTGAGTAAGCGAGGGTTAGGTCATGACTCGAAAACCACTGCAAGCGGCACTTGTACGAGATATCGAAAGACAGTGAAAAAGAAGATTAACTTCCAAGGAAGATGACAATAATTCATGGTTTCCCTCTCAATAATAACCTTAAACAACAAAACCGACAATGGAACTACAAGAATAGAAAATACTCCCTGAACTTATATTTGGATTCGGCGAAAGCTTCTGTAACCCAAAGATAGTCGCAATCGTATGAAGAACGTCTTGGCGTAGTCCACATTGACTATTAAAAGTATTTTTGTGACTTGAAATCCGGTGAATTCGTTCGCCCCCTCCCCGGCTTTAGTTGAGCTGGCGGACTTATTTCGTGAGATTCATGTCTGTATCTAGGCGTATCTAAATTGGCCGTCTCGTTACGGGTTCCCAGGGTGCTCTACTATAGGCATAAGGGGCTCGAATACTGGTCTACGGTCACAGGGCGACTCTTATATATCTAGGCCTCTGCTTTAAGTGTGAGAAATACATATGCACACCTGAAAAGAGACTATGAGCATATCTAGAAAAGTTTGTGCACAACCTTCTTTGGTCGGGTCTTACGACTGATACTGTGTTTTAAATAAAACGATTTTTAATACTTCATTTTATATTTTACGTTTATTTAATTTTAACTTGTATCTTAAATTGATCAGTGGAGGGTGTTATTGTACTTAATTTGTCGATGAAGGTAGAACCTGGGCTAGTGTTGGTTACAGAAAGATGGTCGAAGAGTAGTGGTGTTACACTATATGCAACCGGAACCACTTTCCAACTCTTGAGGCAACATATCCTGTGGGGTATTATCTTCAAAATTTACCAAAGGAATTGGCCACTTAGGTCTTGGACTACTCAGGTTCTTGTGAACAGCCTGCAGATACTGCCAGACCTAAGGAACAATATTTGAAGATAAATGGAATATTGCCAGTAAAATTTGAATAAAACTATAAAAAGATTTTATAGCATTCAAAAATTTGCCATCTTGCTGTGGAAAGGCGTTCATGGCTACTTTATGCAACCAGAAGCAAAGTTTCAGAACTATATAAATACGAGTAGCTTATTCAAAGTCCTAAATCAAAGCTCGCGAACGCGGTTACGTATGCAAGATAATAAATTTGAAGCAGTAAGCAATTTCTATAACCTTTGTTTAAACTTACCTTCTTCCTTTTTAGATTTTGCTCCTCTTCCATTTGCTCTTCTTCGATGTTCCTTTCGCTTACTTCAATTACTTGAATTTTCTCCTCAACCATTTGTTTGAGTTCGGATTCAACTTTAACTATTTCTTGATAATCGGTTTGTGTGACTTCGGTTTCGATAGTTTCTAACTCTTTATCCACTTCCTCAATAATAGTTTCAGTGCCGGCTACCACGGTTTCCTCATCTTTACTGATTGTTACTTCTGTTTCTGCAAAGACTAAGTACTAAATGACGGTTTGCGTTATATTGTTTCATTACCTTCTTCCTGTTGTTTCTGTTCCCTAATATCTGGAGTCGCCTCCTTTACTATATTGGTCTGCAACTTGAAGGTTGGCAATAGCTCACTCAGCTGTTTAGTTACTGCGTCGAGTGTACTTTGAATGGTCGATGGGAGATTAGCCAAAGCTAGGAGCTGTCTTTGCACATCGGCGAGTTGCTTTTCCAATTGTAATTCTTCTTCGGTTTTTTCTCGCAAGGAACCATTCTCAGATGGAGCTCTTCCCTCACGATCTACTGATTCAACGACCCTCTCATCCTTGGCAACAGACTCTTCCCTAGTTGATTCATTTTCGTCTATTTTCGTTGCGTATTCTTCGGCGTCATTCTGTGAAGCTGATGTTTCTTCTGCAACATCACCTTCACCAGATTGTTCCAGATTCGGTACCTCACTATCAGTTGGTGGCTCCTCTTCTACTTCAGGAGGAGGAGGTGTTGCTGTTTTTGGTGGCTCTTCTATTTCAGGCTCTGGTTCAGGCTACAAAAGAATGTGTGTGTCATAAAAGGCATAGAGCACTAATAAGCTTGAGCGACTTACAATTGGACTTGGTGGACGTACGGGTTCCGGTTTCTTATAATTCTTAACAATTTTAACTTTGTAGGCGTTAGCTGCTCTAGCCTCAGCTTCTAGTTGTTGCTTGCTTTTCGGTATTGGCCTGTTTGGTTTCTGCATGAAAGTTGTCCACTTCTTCTTTTCCTTATCAATCTCTTGTTTAGTTTTGATTGCCTCTTCATTCAATTGACGTAGCACCTCACTACTTTGACAAACGCCTGGCTTCGGGAATATTCTATGAAAGTTAACGCTAAAAGTTAGAATATTTAAGCAACATTCATATTTAAAAGTGTTTCGTGGAGTTACCCGGGAACATTATGTTCTTGCAAGACTTCAGCTTCGGTGGATAGTAAACTGGCAATTTCTTCATCTTCGACCTTGCTTCCAGGTTCTTCAATGAGAACGCCTTCTTCTTTTTCTTCAATAGCCTGCGGCTGGACTTCATTTGATAATTCATCTATTTGACTTTGAATAAAAGACTCCACCAATGAATCGGGTGTGCAGGAGAGCTTCGGCTCCAAACCCGGGGTTATGGGGAAGAAGTTTTCCTTCTCACTTTCTGCGTCTTCTCTGTTTAAAAAAGGATTAGATACAATATGAGTTAAATGTAAAATCAACTGCGAGTACTTGATTTACCTATAAACTCCTAAGTAGAACACGTTTCCACAATGGGAAATTACCTTATGAGCCTCATCATGTGTCATTGAACTCGTTGTATCATCATTAATGCGAACTATAATGTCGTCCACTCGCAGTCCGGCTTCCTCGGCTAGGCTTCCTTCTGTTACCTAAAATGTGTTTTAGTTTTTATTATATCTGTTAATCTTGTATAATGTTTATTCACAGTAGATACTCAGAGAGTTCGTCCTTCTCAGTGAACTCAAACGTAACTTGTATCTCTGACGTTGCTCTCAGATGAATACTAAGTAATCGTAGGATATCCTAATTTTCGAAATGTTTTAGGTTTAAGAAAATTGTCTCAAGATCAGTACAGTTGTGAAAAAATATCGTTGACAGGACGATTCTAACAAAATAAGTGATTTTATTTTCTTAAGAAATCATTATTAGAGAAAAATTGGGCAAATCTATGTGGCGCTAGGGCCAGAGGAGCAGTTGCAGATGAGACTACATAGAGGAAATGCTTGCTTGCAAACTTGCTTCCAAATCTATGCCCGATGTTTCCACTTACACGTACATACATGGCGAGTTTTATTTTTAATGTTGCTTCCTTCTATTCAAAATTGATTAGAGATGCACAGGAGAAGAAAGCTTTTGTATAACCGGGGTTGCAGAGTTCAGAAGGGGAATTTATTGCATCTTCGGAGATAACCTACATCAAGTACTTTCAGTGGACTGTTAAATTAGTTCTGTCTTCAAAAGTTGTTTTAATTCAAAAATGTGTTATTTTTCTGTGTGCTTTCGACTAGTTATCTTAAACATCTCCTCCCATTTACATTAGAATCATGGACATACACAGCCATGAAAAGTAAGTTGACATTTTTGTAAGACTCACCATGCAGACATTTTCTAAAGTGTGCCTGTCCTGCTTAAAACTTTGGACACTTTTGTATGTATAGAGTAAAGTATCGTTCAGAACTTAGTAGAGCTTGTTCGAATTTTGAAATGCATGGTGTTGTTTTTTTCTTCTCTCTTCTGAATGTTTTGCTGTCTGCATACCTTTTAGAAGCTCCCGAATGTCCTAGCAAGTTGAAACTTCTCAGAAATGGGCCTGTGAGGCGGCTATTACATATTAATTTCTACTTTCGAGTTAGATTTGTACAAAAAAAAAATACATGAAAGTTACATTCCGTCTGAAACGGACCGCATGATACTAACCCATCCCTAATGAAGTGGACGTGGCTTTTTGTAAAATTTTTAATTCAAATGAAATGATATACTCGTACGTATCTTCAAATCAAAGTATACTTCCGCGGCTTTTAAATGAAAAACTGATTTTATGACCTTTTCTTGGATGTCGCTATTTGCCACCGAAGTTCAAGGATTCTGATGTGATCTTGAAAATAAGGTTTATTCATCACCGTAACTGGCTTTAAAAAATCAAAATCTTCTTCCCCCAAAAAGTGGGTGTGGCATTATACAATGTATGAGCAGATTATAGAGAATGCGAATACTATGCTAAGGCGACATTTCTCAGTTTCTAGTAAAAATATTGAAAGATGGGCATTTATTAAAAAAGTCTTGGGCTAATTTTAAAAATGTATACACTTGAAATGTTTCGGGAACCAAAAGGGTTATATTCCAAAGTTCATTTAAGGCCCAAAAAGTGGTGAAATACGAACAGACGGACGGACATGGCTAGTTCGACTTAACTTTCGACGCTGGTCACAAATATATGTATTTTTGGGGGTAATATCTGTGTGTCAAAATTAATATACAATACGAAAAAGGGTTAAAGAAAATCATTTAATACAGAGTGTTTGGAAAAATTTTTACTGACTATGGATTTAGTTGTTCATTATATCGAGATAAACGAAAAAGTCAAGTAAGCATTTCTCTGATTTGATTTATAAATAAACGGTGGCCGTGGTGTAGTGGTAATATCACGCTACAGGTTCACGGTTCGAATCCTGATGTCAATAATCATCTATTTATTATGAAATGAATAAAAAGTCGATCAATTGCGAAAACTTATGTCAACTCTACTGCGAAGGCATAACACTGGCAGTAGGGCGGTCATATGGCTAAAATGCATCTTGATCGTGATGATGACATCAGGAGGACGGAAAAAAATACTGTGAATCATAAGCAACGACAACAACAACGAAAACAAAAAAAATACTCCCCAGATATCTGGAGTTCACTGAAACTTAATACCAGCTGAGTTTCAAACCAACTACACCAATCTGTCTTTCTCTATGTCTCTTTCCCTTTCCTCAAAACGCCCGTGTCCTAAAAATTAGTATAAAGGTATTCAAAATTTTTATCTTGAGGTAAGACAAACAAAAAATAAGATTTTTTTTTTTTTTTTTATACCTCGCGTTTATAATTTGTGCCCAATTGTTGTTACGACCACAGATTATATTTGTCTCTATTCCGGAAAGGTATTTCATCTACGAGTATTACTGGTTAGAAAAGAGAAGATTATATTCAACTGCTTCACGCACGAAAGTGCGATATTAATTGGTCTCAACTTAGTTTTAGAGTGGAATTTACTCCAAAGTTAATTGTTTCCATTTTGCTGAAATTTTATTTATTTTCTCAAAAATGCTAACAGATTCGAAGATAAGGAAATCAGATTCAAAGAAGGAAATCTTTGAATTTGCCCAAATTATCAGGTCTTTTCTGCCGCATTAGTGTTCTCATTCATTATTATAAAGAAATGTCAAACGAGATAGTGGCTTCAGCTGAAACCTGCTGCACACTCCTTACAGTTCCATTAAGAGAATTGAATTCTCTTAAGCTGCTAATGCTTTATTGTTTCTTTTAATTTTATCGTCTATTGACCGACATTTATAAACAAATGCCCACCGCATGTCTATAAGCTGATATCTTTATCTGGGCCAAGAGTTCACTAAGTTGGATGATATCTTTAGATTGGCGAATTCAGTTGATAAATGAATTATTTCAAATTGCTCTTCTTCGGTGGATATTTTGACGAATTGCCAAAAAAAAATCGTAGGATCATTACTGCTGGGACTGTGATAACCTAGAGACTTTAGGAAGGAATAAATGCCTTAAGGATGGTCTAGTGAAATCCACTACTGAACATTATTAGGTCAAAAGTGAGAAAAAAAAAAAAACCTATCAAGCAGTTGGAACAAAGTTTTCCCTTATTCTTGTAAAAATTGTAAAAGTGATTCCAAAACTTCGCAACAGATATTGATTTATCTTCAAGATTTGATTTTTATTAACATTGAGGTCCCAAGTACTTCATGAGTTCGATTTCATCAGAAATTTTCTATTTTTTATTCATTCACTATTACGTAACACTTATTTCAGTTGAATTTTCTTTTTCTAGATTTGAACTCAAATTACTGTGCTTTGTTGTTCCAAAATAGGACATTCGAAGAACGGTCATTTGTACTAGCACGCAATTTCAAATTTAATAAATTTATTATCACAATCTGTTATATACCTTAACGACCGTTAATGGTATTTCAAAATCCGAACCACCAACCAAACGAAATCCCCAAGGGACGTTATCAAAACGACACATTTTGATATCGATAACCATTTTCGATTTTAATTACCGAAACTTATAACTTGTAAAACTTTGACAAATTTTAAAATAAATATATATATATATATAATTCTTAGGGATGTTCCGCGTAATCCAAGTGGTGCGACTGAATTTTCTGAATTAATTGATTCCCAATCGATTGAAGATATCGCATCGATGTATTGTTGAAGAGAACGAGAGAATGATTGCATTTTATTTTTATTTTCTTTGGCATAAGATGCGAAGAGCATTGTGCCGGTGAAACGTGGAAATACAAAACACTAGCACATGGCGTGAACGAAATGTTCATAGCATGGATGCGATACACGTGCTTTTCGCGACAGGTGTAAAATGTAAACAACTCATTCAAGAGTAAATTTGAATAAATTTGTTTTCTCAGGTGCGAATATGGGTGATGACAAAGAATCTGTTTAAGAGACTCTTCTCACCGCCCACGAATTTTATAATAAATAGAGTAAAACGTGTGGCGTCTAACAACAGACACACAATTTTTACTTTTTTCTTGCACCTATAGGCAAGTATTGGATTCATGAAAATGTTCGATCTCGTTATTGCATATTATTGTAGTAAAGGGTTATTCATTTCGAGGTTGGGATTTCAGATCCCTGCCACATGGCATCTGTCAAAACCATAGTGACATGTAGTTAGTTCTTGCCTTGACATTTTACAATATGGATCGTTTAACCATCGCTCAACGCATAGAATGCGCAGAAAATACGGCGATTGGGTACTGGAAAATCAACAAATTGACGCTGATTTTTCGAAGAAAATCATCTTCAGCGATGAAACAAAAACAAAATTGCAAAATTTGGGGTGCTGAGAAACCAAATGTGATCATTGAGACCATTGCATCCATCATGGGTGACAGTTTGGTGAGCGCTGTGGACCGTCGCGGCGGCGTGATCGGACCGTATTTTTCTGAAAACGACAAAGGCGCCACTGTTACGGTGAATTCTCTGCGCTGTGGTTAAATGATAACCAGCTCAAATTGATGTAAGTGGTATGTGGTTCCAACAGGACGGGAATAACTGCCACAAAACATGGCCATTTAATTTCGAGATTTGGTGACATCAATTACCCACCAAATCGTGTGATCTGACCCCATTGGATTTCTTTTTCCGGGGTTATGCTAAAGACCGTGTTCATGCAATCAATTCTCAAACTTTGGGGCACTTAAAAATCAACAGCCGTGAAGTTATGGCCGCAATACAGCTGGAAGTGTGCCGAAAAGTCTTCGAAAATGACCTCACATGAATCCCGTGGCGCCAATTTAACCAATGTTGTATTCCATACATAGGGGCATACTCCAAAATTTAAAACAGTGAACAAATTTAATTGAAATCTTTAAAGCACAAACTGAATAACACTGTCTATAGAAATTCGAAAAACGTGCCTGCCAATTCTGTCTGATTGCCTGTCTGTCAGTACGCACAATTACAGCCTGAACTGCTGGGTGGATTTATTTGAAATTTAATCGACATGGTGGGCAATGAAGTAGCTGGTTTCCATCAAAATGCGTTTCCGAGCAACAATTCGTACAACCTGCTAGAGTTACACATTGTGAAACTAATCGAAGCGATGACGAAGAGTTTATGAGAACATATTTTCTGCGTCACTGTTCAAGCTTCTGGCACTTAAGATACGGGTCTAACAAAAACACTATTTTCAAACTATAAAAAGAGCTATCATACATATGATATATAGTATATCTGGTAGTTCGTTATCAAATATTTCTAAATTTACAAATTCAATAGAGGCCAGTGAACTTTAATAAGGACCGACAAGTTGTGTTAAGGACAAATTCCACAATCTTGAAAGCATCTCCAAAAGTTTTACATGAACTTAAGTTTTTCTGCAGTTTTGAAATCCACTTATTCGAGTCGAATTCCTCCAATTGTTTTATAAAATTACGCTGTCATGCTTTCCGTTCCTTTCCTCTTAATTATCTTTAAACTCGGAAAGCTCGAATTTCTTGCAAATTGGTAAAAATCTTTCATTAACACTTTTTCATAAATCGGAACCAAAACAAGAAATTACTAACTATAGGCCGATATGCAAATTCTC
Source organism: Pocota personata (assembly GCA_963082735.1). NCBI lineage: Eukaryota > Metazoa > Arthropoda > Insecta > Diptera > Syrphidae > Pocota > Pocota personata. Next base: position 274,112,296 of record OY720429.1, read on the forward strand.
TACGATTCCTTTTCTTCTAAAAGATATAGCTTCTCCTCACCAGCATGATTTCGTCGGGATGAATGAACACATCTTTCAAGAAGAGCTACAAAGGGAGGAGGAGACCAAAAAAGTTAAATTCTTTAGGAAACACCAACAACTTAATCAAGCAAAGGCAGTCCAAGAAAACTATAATGATACTCGCAGATGTTGTAAGGCATGCATAAATTTAAGTAAAAATAAGCTCTGAATACTAACAAGCTTTTCCATGGGATACTTTAAACTCGGTGAACACCTCAAGAAGTTAGGCCTGGAAATCAATGGTTCTGCGAAGAATCAGAGGAAATTCTAGACCACATCCTCTGGAACTGTGGGGACTATCTCAGAGAAGATTAAATTTTCTGTGAACATACAAGATAGAGGAGAACGATTTTCCATCTCTAAACCCAGGACGCGTTTTTGAGTTTCTGAGGTAAACGAAGCTGAAAGAGGTGCTTTAGCACAATAGTAACCTCGACGGGTACCAGGAAGGGATACTATAGATTTTTTAGGTCGAAGTACATCTAAGCCCGAAGAAATTTATTCATGTTTTCGTCAATAGTAAAACACAACCACCAATTTATCTATTTTTTGCAACCAAGAAGTAAGAAATTTTAAGAAAGGCCTACTTTTCAAAAGCATTCAACTATGTCAACCACAGCATATTAGTAAGCAAATTTAAAAATATGGACTTTAATTTAAATATTTTGAAGTAGTTCGAGTCGTATTTTGTCAATTTGTGCGTATTAATAACATTTTATCTGTACCCAATCATGTGACATACGGGGTCCCTTAAGGAAGTCACCTTGGGCCATTCTTCTTCTTATTTTTTATAAATGATATTCCTGACTTAATTTGTAATTCTCAGTGTCTAATGTATGCTGATGACCTTAACATTTGTTGAAGCATCAAATCTGAAACTGACTATATCAGATTGCAAGAACACATTCAAAGGATGTCGAGCTGGTGTGATCAAAACCAGTTATACTTAAATGTATCTAAGAGCCAATGAATCTGAAGCTAAATTTTATCAGTCACGTTGGTCGAATCAACTTCAATGCTGGGTCTCAGTAGGCGTAAATCAAAGAATTTCACAGATTTTTATGCATTAAAATCGTTGTTTTCTACTTATGCAAGATTCATTATGGAATACTGTCGTATAGTGTTGAATCCACTTTATATAGTCCATTTGTCAAGGATACAGAATATTTAAAAGAAGTTACAAGATTTGTTATACACCAATTACATACAATTCTAGATGCCTGGTAATTGGCATCCAATCGCCATACTCATTTATCTTTATATTCTTTTGGCGTTGGGTTGAAATCGTTTCTGTTAATGTATAAATATAATTAAAACTACCAGTAACTAGTTTTACAATTAGATTCCGACAAAAAAAATACAAAAATACCGTTATCACGCTACAAAAATCACGCTGCTGGTTCATAGCGCGCACCAAACGGTAACCCCCTGATGGATGCAATGGCCTCTCAACGATCACATTTGGCTTCTCAGAACCCCAAATTCTGCAATTCTGTTTGTTCACGTAGCCGCCGGAGATATCATCCCTGATTTTTTTTCGAAAAATCGGCGCCAACTTGTTTTACACAGACATTACAGAACTGTTATTTCTGAAGTTAGATGCAACAATTTTAATGCGTTGAGCTGTGGTTAAACGGTCTATATTGTAAAACGGCAAGTCAAGAACTAAATCTGTCACTATGGATGACAGGTGAACTTCACAGGCCTCCTATGGGAGGTGTGTGAAATTCCAACCACGAAATGAATAACCCTCTACATTGTACATCGTGGACAAACACGTACCCAGCTTTATCTAGCTAAGTGTTATAGCGATACATTTCTTCGCTATATCTACTCTAACGATAATAGCGGCCCTTGTACAAAAAAATAATTTTGTTAGATTCTAGCACCATTCTCGGGATACGCCGATTAATTTTCTCGGCGAGCCAATAAAAAGCAAATCGAATGCACCTGGACTACATAGTTTGTTTGAAATCTAGTAATGTTTATGATAAATTTAATTGGTCCGTAACCCCGGCGCATTCATGTTTAATCGTCTTTTGTACTTCTCCCTTAATTGGTTACATTTTTACATTATAACATATAGGATTTCTCTTACTTATTTTGTCACAAATCTTTTTGAATATCTGCAGAATACTAACGAACAAATTAAACCTACCTTACCGACAACATGACAATTCATAACTGAACGCAGCAAATCTCTTTTGACAAATTCTTCTCTCATGCGAATTTTCTTTCACGTTCCTGCAGCTGTCAAATCTTCTTATCATTGTGACAAAAAGATTTCATTCCGAAAATTATTTCCTTCTGTGGGGGTAGCTTTTTCGATGTTTTTACCTGCTGCTTCCATCTTCGTGACTTATTTTGAAAATTTGACTGTCCATTAGATTAAGGTTCAAAGTCTATTTATACATTTTTAATTGAAAAAAAAAAAAAAAAAAAAACTATCGGCTTTATACACCGACCACAAGGTGAGTGAGTTTGCGTCAAATCAGTCAACATCCACCACTGTACCTGGCTCTAATTTTAGAAAAATAACAATGCTTCCAATCTTCCGCAAATGTGCTAGTCGAGCTCTGTACCAAAGGGTAAGAACACCAAAAATACAAATCTCACCATAATCTTATGACTCCACCTAGATCCATGCTGTGCCAGTGCGGTACCTCAACCTCTTGGAATACCAGAGCAAGGACCTTCTACAGAAGTATGGGGTGTCCATACAGGAATTTAGAGTTCTCGAAGAACAGATCGACAGTAGGGTGCTAAACGGATTCGGTAGGTTAACCATAATCTCGCTATTTACGTCTTTACTCCTCTTATCACTGAACAAATATACTGGAGCGGCATAAACAAAATGTTCGGGCGTATGTTAATTACGGTTCTATTTTTAAACATTCTTTCGCGTGTGATTGCATAATCTATCGATTGGCGGGTTCAGCTATTCAGTATGGTTGGTTGTTTGCTCTCTTGGAGTGTGCCTCCAGATTAGTAAATTGAATATAAATCATGATTGCATTAAGGCTGGCTTACATAAAGACTTGCAAAGTTATCTACATTGTGTATCGTTCAGCAAACTCAAGCTTGGTGAATAAATACTTTAATTACATTGCTTCACTTTGTCAATTCAGGTCACGTTCAGTGCAGATTGAACGGGAACAAAGTGATGAAAGTAAACACAAGCAATCTTGGGAGAAACGGTTGCCACTACTCCCAATCAATTGGAGGTTCACTTGTGTAGAAAAGTATGATGCGATTCTTATAAGAAATAAGGGTGTCCATTGTTATCACGGAAAGTTTCAAATCTGCCAATCAAGTTCGAAGATCGTGTGGAAATGTAGGCTGATTTATATTTAAATTAAGTTTTGTAAATGTTTAGCAATCGATGTATGCGCCATGATTCCTAATCTCTTAATTTTACTTTCAGAGTGTCCCGAGTATGTGGTTAAGGCACAAATCTTGGCCGGCGGACGAGGCAAAGGGCACTTCGACAATGGCTTCAAGGGAGGAGTTCACATCACAACAGAGTAAGTAAAATTCAATCGTGTACGGACTGTCCATATGAATAGTCATTAGTCGTGTTACACTGGCGGATATTTCAGAGATTTTCCTCCGATTCCTCAGCGGAGAATATTTGTTAAGGCGCCTACTCTCACACCAATTTGTTAGGCCACTCCAAAATGGCATGTGTGGACCCAAATCCGGTGAATTTTCTTGTTTGCTCTTTTGATATCAGCACAGGAGCACAGGAGACAGGCAAATTTCAAAACTCCTCGCCTTATTTCCTGAAAATGGGGTATTTTGCTTCAGTTCCCATCGGGCAGTCAAGGAAGAAGTTGGCAACATGAAACTACGACGCAGCAACTTCTGATAAGTCGACGAACTCCGTTTTCTATATCTTGCTACGCGACGAACAGCTGAGACTAGTTTAATTAATCAATATTTGAATTTGACAGCAAAACGAGGAAACTCCTAAAATGTAAACAGCTGATTGATTTTAACTTGCTACGGATTGTAGCAAAGATTTGTCTGCTATCATTTCACCGCCATTTTGCGTAGCAAAGTTGCTAGGCGGCATTCTGATTGGTTCTTACGCCGAAGTTGCCGAACGATAATAAATGATGGAAAATAGAAGAATTGAATCAGTAACAAAGAAAAGGTTTTTTTCCTTAAATTATTAAAGTTAGACACTTTAAAGTGGAACACGAATTCTCCGCTGAGGAGGAAAGCAGCTGTCAATCGCTCTTTTATGAGCAGCTTCAAGCTAAGATTAGACTGATTCCAAGTGGCCAAATATAGGACTGCATTATCTGTCAGTTACCCATTTTACGCAAATGGTTATATGTACATATATGCTGTGCTGGTCATATGTTGTAAATCATATAATTAACACAAAATAAATAATAAAAATGAAGAACAACTTAATTGGTCCTCCCAAATTGGTCAAATACACAGAGTTTCCTGTGTACGGGAACAATATGCCATCACCAAATTTTTATAAATGGCGTACGGTCTTATTCTGTTACACGTACCTACTTATTTTCGGTATTCTAGGGACTAACTAGTCAGTTGGCTCTGGTTGGTTGACAGACCTCGATTTGCCTGCAAGATTAGTGAGCTTTTTGTGAGGTAGTGTACTGGATTCTTAGTCAAAATATCAACTGGTTACCAAAACAATTTTTATGTATATTTCTTTGCAACCATTATTTTCCTTCAAAATTTCTTTCTATAACTCGTTTATAATTGTTCTGATGGTAGATGCACACTAATAGTAGATAGAATAAAAATGGCTCCCATTTTGACATATTTATTTATTTTGACAGTTGACTAAACTCTTTGTTGCCTTACGTTCAAAAACTTAGGCTATGAATCAAAGAAGAACATTGAACGTGCCCATGAACAAAAAGTCTTGAAAAAAACAATAAAAAACATAATTTTACTCCACTTCATTGCTGACAGCATATGACATAATAAGTCCGTTCCCTTACTAAAAACGAATTCTAGCCTAACTCTGTTCTAAATGTTCTAACGCAACAATTTCGTAAAAGAGGGAGGCAATGATATGAGGAAAACATTTCCTTTCAATGGAGAAACCTTATGGATTTTTTCAAATTGCTGTTCAATCGATTGAATCAAGTGAAATGATAAATATAAAAAGAAAATAAATGGACAGAATAGATACCACTGTTTGCAAATTGATGGTTTCTCACATATGCTCCTGACGTTTCCCTTATGTACAGCTGTTGTTGTTCAACATGTTCCCTGACTTATTGTAATTTTCACCTTTCTCTGATAGATTTTTCCCCCACTTCTTCAAATTTATGATTTAACGAATTTTAGCGCAGAAAGTAATGGAATAGACTTATTATTGTCATATGACATATTTATCTGTCAAAATCAGCCTTGTCGTTTCTGGTCACATTCGTCATACGGTCATATGAGATATTCCCATACAGTGTTTCTTAGTGAAAATGTTTGTTTAGGTATATATGGCTACTTGGCATATAGTATAATCTTAACGAGACTCTTGTTATTAAGTTTTTCTTAAAGAAACAAATAAAGGGCGTATTCTCTTGTGTGCGTTCACTTTTTGTAGGTATTTCCTATTAAAATAATTGCAAAATAGAATAGAAAGCAAAACTGTTTCTGAATTATGTGTAATTGCAAGAATCTCTTCCAACATCAAACCCTATGACTGTCATTTGTCAATTTTAAACGTCAAAATATCGCTCTCTGCTCTCTGCGGTCTCCGAAAGATCTGTAAGTTGGACACGCCTATTATACGCAAAAAGAAATCAAAAGAAATAGCGGTTGGCAAGACTGATCTTTGCTTGATCTCTGCGCTGAGGTCATTATTACAGCGGAGTCCTTAATTATCTAAAATTGTAGCTATCTATGTGCCGTTCTGTCCAAGCCACCGATGTTGACTGGCATTTTTTGATATCAGCATGTATTTTATTTTGCCCTCATTAACCACTGAACGCATTTTCGCCGATTCTGTTTCAATGCTCACAAATGCACCTCTGACAGCTCATTGCGCAGCAGTACTGCATTATCTGCGTATTAAGGTTTCATCAATTAATGTGTTTACGACTAATACTCACAGCAGAGTGGATATAATAGCTGCCTGCGGGGTTTCCCAAGAAACCATTATTTTTTAAATGTCGCGTTCCCCCAAGCTCGACATTAATAGGTCGGTGCGGGTACTTTTCTGAAAGAAAAATGAAAATCGTCAAATTTCAGAAATAGAATTCCCTTAATTTCAAGAAAATCTACAAATAAATCGGGGATTCCACAAATCACATAAAATCAACTTTATTAAGCCCTTTATCTGCATGCTTCTGGGTTTATACCGAAGCAGAGAAAGGTGTTTTTTCTTATCTCGCCAGTCTGGGTCTAACGTCAGAGTCTTAACGGCCGCTTGTCAACGTACAAAGTAATGATCTTCTTGACGATATTGTCTTATTTTATCATTTTTACTGCCTGAAAAATGGATATGATTTAGCTTGAAATACTTTGCAGCGACGTTGCTGACCTTGCGATGCGATGCCACAATATCACCTTACTTTTCCATTGTAGGAAGCGATTGAGCCGTCATTGCCGATCTGACTAGAACCTTCTCGATCATTTCTCAGGAGTATTGGCTGATCATCGAAGATAAGGTCTCTGTAGTGGAATAGATTGTTGCTAGTCATCCGCTATGCAAAACCTTAATCGATGAATGCATATCTTTTTCGCTAGGTCGATGATGATTCCAATTTAAAACTAGCAGAGTTGTGGTACACGTATCAGGTCACGTATCTGCCAGCACAAAGACAATGTCCGTATTAGAAGTTTAATTATTATTATTAATCTCTAGTTAGATACATCAATGCATTAATTTAATTTAATTTAATTTAATTTTTTTCCCACAGAAAAGACAAAGTACTTGACCTGACAAACAAAATGATCGGCCATCGTCTCATTACAAAGCAGACACCCAAGGATGGAATCCAAGTGAAAAAGGTGATGGTTGCGCGTAGTGTTAACATCATTCGCGAAACCTACATCTGTATTCTTATGGATCGTGAGCATAACGGCCCAGTGCTGATAGCATCGCCGGCTGGTGGCGTTGACATCGAAGCTGTAGCTCAACAAACCCCTGAGAAAATTCTCACCATTCCCATTGACATCGATGCAGGTTTATCTAGAGAACAAAGTCTACAAATAGCAAACTTCCTTGAATTCAAGGGACCCTTAGTGGAGAAGTGTGTGAAAGAAGTGGAGCAACTCTGGAAACTTTTTAAGAATGTTGACGCTGTTCAGATCGAAATTAACCCTCTGGCAGAGACAGATACTGGAGAAGTAATCTCGGTGGATGCCAAATTGAATTTCGATGATAATGCGCAATTCCGTCAGAAGGAAATCTTCGCATTGGAAGATACTAGTGAATCTGATCCCAGAGAAGTGGAAGCTGCAGCGCATAATCTCAACTATGTTGCCATGGATGGTAATATCGGTTGTTTGGTAAATGGTGCTGGTCTCGCCATGGCTACAATGGATATTATCAAATTGAATGGAGGTAATCCAGCGAATTTCCTTGATGTTGGTGGAGGAGTGAAAGAGAGTCAAGTTCTTGAAGCTTTCCGCATTCTAGCATCTGACCCCAATGTTAAGGCAATCATGGTGAATGTTTTTGGTGGTATTGTAAACTGCGCCACAATCGCCAATGGTATTGTAGCCGCATCAAAAGCACTTGACTTGAATGTGCCCTTGGTAGTTCGTCTGGAGGGAACAAATGTTACGGAGGCCAGGGAAATCCTTAAGAACTCTGGTCTCCCCATTAAGACAGCATCAGATCTAGATGATGCGGCCCAACAAGCTGTGGAATCTTTAAATTGAAAGAAATAGTCAAGACAAAAACTGTTATCGTGTTCACCAGATTCTGCTTTTATAAGTTTTACCTTTTCATTTCTAAGACACATACCCCCCCTCGAACCTGTTAAACATTTCCATTTATACCTATACATATTACCTCCTTTTTTATGTACGATTTTTGCTTTAATTACGATGTAAAGTGTTCTTCCAGGCTGGAGAAAATTATATTTTTGGGATTTTTTTTTTTTATTCTACGAAACTTTCAGAAAGAAATATACGTAACGATTGTTATTATTGAAGATATTCTGTTTTATTGATTACGAGGGTGGGTCAATAAGTCCCTGAAAATTAACACAAATTGTGTCGTCACCTTGTCGCCAAATTTTCAGACTGAGCTGTCAAATAGTTTTGTTATGGCAGCCATTTTATATAGACGCCTACTAGCATTTTCGTTAAAATGGGAAAAAAGTGAATTTCGAGTGCTCATTAAACAAAATTTTTTGCGAGAAAAAACTATCACGCAAACCAAACAAAAGCTTAACAAATATTATGGGGACTCTTCACCATCGATTGTAACCATTCACCACTGGTTTACTCAATTTCGGTGCTGTCGTTCAAGCACAAGTGACGCCGAACGTTCTGGTCGCCCAATTGAGGTCACCACACCAGAAATGGTCGACAAAATCCATGGTTTGATAATGACGAATGGCGAGTGAAAGCGCGCGAGCTTGAAGAGGCCTGAGGCTTGTCACATGGCTTAGTGATTTTGATTTTACATAAATATTTGGACATGAAAAAGCTTTCCACAAGATGGCTGCCGCGTTTGCTCACAATCTACAACAAACGCATTCGTTTGACAACTTCAAAGGTGCGTTTTTTTACGATGTTCCAGAAAAATTCGGCTGAGTTTTTGTGCCGTTTCGTAACCGGGGATGAAACCTGGATTCACCATAACATATCAGAAACCAAGGAACAGTCAAAACAATGGACTTCTCCTGGTGAATCGAAGCCGATGAAGACCAAGGCGGGTTTGTCAGCAAACAAAGTCATGGCGACAGTTTTTTGGAATGCGCGCGGTGTTATTCACATCGATTACCTTGAAGAGGGTAAAACGATCACCGGCGCATATTACGCAGAACTACTGGATCGATTCCAAGCCGATTTGAAGCAAAAACGGCCGCATTTGGCGAAGAAAAAAGTTCTTTTTCATCAGGACAACGTACCGGCGCACAAGTCCGCAGTCGCAATGACAAAATTGCATGAGTTAGGCTACGAACTCCTCCCTCATCCAGCATATTCCCCAGATTTGGCCCCCTGCGACTATTTCTTGTTTCCAATCATGAAGAAATGGCTCGGAGGTAAGAGATTTGGGTCGAATGAAGAGGTCATCGCTGAAACAAATGCTTATTTTGAGCGGCTCGAGAAATCGTATTATTTGGAGGGCATCAACAAATTGGAGAAACGTTGGATGAAGTGTATAGTTTTAGCTCTATATATTATATGGCTATGTTAAAAAAAAAAACCGAAAAGAGTGTTCCTTATTTCATTTTTCAGGGACTTATTGACTAGCTGTGGAATCTTTAAATTGAAAGAAATAGTCAAAACAAAAACTGTTATCGTGTTCACCAGATTCTGTTTTTATAAGTTTTACCTTTTCATTTCTAAGACACATACCCCCCCTCGAACCTGTTAAACATTTCCATTTATACCTATACATATTACCTCCTTTTTTATGTACGATTTTTGTTTTAATTACGATGTAAAGTGTTCTTCCAGACGGGAGAAAATTATATTTTTGGGATTTTTATTTATTATACGGAATTTTCAGAAAGAAAAATACGTAACCATTGTTATTATTGAAGATATTCTGTTTTATTGATTAGATGTGGATTTTTGAAGTAGAACCGTTGAACTCTTGCTGGTTCGTGAGAATATGGACAAATATAGAATGATCAGAGAGGGTAATCAGGAATTCTCAGTCCTGTCACTCGAAAATAAGGTGACAGGTGCAAATTTCTATTCTCATTAGTCTATTTAAGTGACAACTTGAACGAATTAAGAGTTAGTATCATTCACAAGAAATTTTACATAAAGGAATAGGTTTAAAACAACAATAAGTGACATCTGTTGGTATGACTAAAGGAGTAAGTGATTGACAATGTCTATACAAATGTTACAACTTTAAAGTGGTCAACGAGTTTATACAATTGGATGCAACTCTTCAATCAACTGTCTATAAAAGACTTTGTGGGAATGCTTCTGCTTCAAAAATTATGTGATACCCTAATAGTTTTTATCGAAGCACATTATTGTTTTTCTCATTTCTTCACGTCACGTAATTTCATTTCACGGTACTTTATTTTATTTCAAGGCATGTTTTATTTCCACCCCGTAGTAAAATAGGCGTAACATTGATCTTGTGGGCGTGGTTGTGGACGTTTTTCAAAAAATCAAATACTAACTCGTAAATCTAAGACCCTAAGGAGCGTGTGCACCAAGTTTGATTCGTTTAGCTAAAAATATAAGGCCTCAAGAGTGTTACATACGAACGGGCGTACAGACAGACTGACTTACCTTTTGAGGTAGCCAATTGAAAGTACATGTGCACTGGTATGTATGTAGAAGAATATTTAAATTTTACAGGGATAAATTTTTTGTAAACGAAATCATTTCGCAGATAAATTCAACTTTAATCCATATTTCCTTAAGTGCTTGTAAGTAGAAGCTTGCACCCCCTAGGTGATCGCGAAGCTATTTCAGGAGATCGCGATATAAGGAAAACAATAAATATAGTCAAATCATTTGTTGCTAAAATAATAAATTTAATACAAACACACATTTTTCACGAATAAAAGGATCGTTTTTGTCGTCACTTGTAAGTTCAGGGTATTATTAGTTTTTCTTTATCCACAAGGTGTCTAACTTCAATTATTATATTTATCTACCCGCTTTTGAGAATATCAAGTGATCCAGAAAGAATTCACCGATGGAATTTGACCATGTAAATGGTAGGTAATGATTTTGGAAAAAATGTAAGTGGTCATTAGAATGACACATGTCAGATTCGAACCACGAACCGTGACATGCTTAAGCTCGCAGGTACGCAAGTATTGAGCCACGCCAATTCATAAGAGAGCGCTACAGAGGCATGATTAATAATCATGTGATGTTGCTTGGCCTCCGCTGAGCTTCGTTTTGACGCCATTAGATTTAATTTTAGCCGTTAAAGATCGATGTTATGTTGACAATCCAGAAACGATTCAGGCACTTAAGCACAATATTAATAGACCTATTCTTGAAATAGAGCCCCGAACCATCGAAAATATACAACAGAATTGAGTTGACAAGACGGTTGACAGGAATGTCAATTGAAAACTTGGTTTTGTTGAGTCTACATATAACTCGAATAAAATTTTTCCTCATCCAATTACTCGAACGGATTCGATCGGGTTCTATACACTTTTAAATTTGTTAATATCATTTTAATAGTCTTATCTGTCAAACATTTGAAGCCATTTTTATTTACTTAAAATGAAGTTTAACTCATATTAAGTTTAAAATGACTTTATATCTTCAATATGGAGTTCCAACTATGAATAGGAAAAACCTTTTTATTTAACAAAAATATTGTTAAAGTGTGTTTTATTTGACTTTGAACCGGTGCCAAAATGTTTGGTCAATGGTCAAGTTCCGAAAACAACTTATAATAAAAGAACACAACCCATTTTATTGTACTAAATACGTTTATCTTCTAAATTAATTTATTTTTGGTTTCATTACAACAATTTCATCAAGTTACAGAAATGTATCCCTAGAACACTGCATTTGTATAGTCTCTCTATTATTCTTAAGTACATATTACTCGTAAGTATTAAATACTTAAATAAGTATACAAATTCAATTTGCTAACTGCTTACTTAATTTATTTATTTTACTTGCATACTTAAACTCGATTTGTTTATTCGGATTACCATTGATAGTGTTAAGAAAATAAAAAGACAAATGAAAAGGAAAGCACCAGACACTTTCATTACTCAATTTGAACACATTTCTGCCAACATTGACGTTCCTAAGTAAACAATAAGTAACAAAAGTAATAACGTAATTAATTTCTTTTCTTTGTTATCGTCTCCTTCTGCTCTGGGGCTCAATCAAAGCAGAAGCAGCACTACACATTTTTTCTTTGATTTATAAAACAAACAAACTACACATTTTATTCTTAACAAATAATATCACAAATATATAGTTATATGATATATGTATATATATTTTAATTTATGCTTAACTGCAAACGAGTATACTATTTTTTCTTTTTTCTATTTTAAGTGCGAATAACCATTAACGTGTTCTAAGTTAAATTTTATAATTAAATTTACTTCACTATTTGTAGAAAATACTTGGCTTTTTTTTCTAATTACAGTTAATTGTTTTTTTTTTTATTTAAAAATGTTTTAAATACTTTTATTGTCTATTTTTGTTTTTAATTTATTAATATTGCTAAAATATTTTACATAATATTAAAACATTTTTTTTCTTCTAATTTAACCTTAGAAAATATAATGTTATGTATATTAATTTTTTTGTTTTAAATTGACAATTGACTTTTGATTATTTTTAAATTAAAAAAAAAAAAACTAAACAATTAAAAATGAAAACAGCAACAACCTTAGGCGGTGCTGATAAAAATAAGCTTTTCATGTCAGATATGTGTAAGAGTGTAGATTTGTGTAGTTTACGTCATGTGAAGGTCGCCCTTGAGGATCCTCGTGAAGGTCTTCTTGAACTGCTGATTGGCAAGGGCATAGCAGAAGGGGTTCATCGGGCTATTCGCGTAGCATAAAAAGTACGAGAACATGTAAAGGTGCTCATTGGTGCAAGGCGGGTTGGAGCAAAAGCCCTCAACCAGGGCCAGTACGTGATATGGTGTCCAGCAGGCCACGAATGCTCCGAGTATGAATGAGATTGTACGGAAGGCTTTGCGTGCTCTGTTTTCCGACTTTGACTTTTGTCTTCGGATGCTGAGTGGGATTTTCTTTTTTCCTTTTAGATGGCGCCCAATTGAGCGGATGAAATCGCGTTTACTCGCCGTTCGGTTCGCCTGGATTCCAGTGGCGGGAGAGTCATCGGTGTGCGATGGTTTGCCGGCCATTGAGGTAGAACCGGAACTTGTGCTGGGCGCAGTTTTCGAGGCTTCCTTGTCGGTGTTGCAGTCTGTATTGTTGGACATTTTGGCGGGAACATTCGGCGTCGCCTGTTTCAGCTTCGTTTCGGTTGGCGTCTGAGAAACCGGTGTCGTTGTTGCAGTTACCACCCGAACATTGTCAAACAAGTTGACACTCATGTCCTTGCTAGATCCTGGATGTGAAGACAAATCATTATTTGCATTAGAGTCGCCTTCGTTTTGGGACTGTGCTTTGGGGTTATGGTGGGATGCATGCTGGCTTTGAGCAGCCGCTCGGATGAGTGCCTTTTGCAAGAGCGTTGGATTGGTAACTGTTTGGTTGGCTTGCGCTATGGCAGTCACCGCGGTGGTCTTATGCGGGGGGAAGCTGTAGGATGTCGATAGGCTCTCTTGGTTGGGTGACGGGAGAATAATGGAACTCTCATCCATGTAGCGCAAGTCGGCTCCGTCCATGCTCTTCATGACATCATAGTAAGTGACGGTAAGGTCGCTAGTAGCACTCCCCAGCTGTTTGTCAGAACCTTCAGATACTGGTGAGTTGCACTGGAAGCCTTCGGGCGGGGGTAGGATAGCTTGGACAAGGCATGGAATTACCTGTTCCTTGGGCACTTCAATGGGATCGATATTAACAGGGGACAGTGGAGAACCTTTATTGTCATCACTGGGCACATTTTCAGGGATGTAAGTTAGATGGTCTGCATCTGATTTTAAGCGGATTTCTTCGGGTAGAGGGTTGGAGATTACATTACCTTTACTGCGTGTGGCAATTAGTGCTGCCTGCGCTCCAAATACCAAACCGATTGAGGAGCGTTTACGTAACATCGCCAATTGTTGCTGCTGTTGTTGATTGGAAGCTTGCAACTGATTCACAGAACTTTCTTCATCCGAGTCGAATGCTGGACTACTAGAGCGTTCGCTCTTTTCTGCATCTGCTACATCTCGTTTCATTCCGTCTTCATTCTTCGTACCCATCTCCTGTGCAGGCTGTTTATCTACGTGGCACGACTCTTTACGTGCAGCCGCTGGCGCTTCTTTTTGTTCCGACGATGTTGACGATGTCAGATTCGAAGCAGGGATGGTTGTACTATTTGCCGCGGCTAGATCGCTTGACTTTTGACCACCACAACTGTCGGTGATACCGATGCCTGCAGCTCGACCTGCCATTCCTGTCATGGCACCAGCACTTAGCGCCACCATTGATTGCATCTTTCGTTGCTTCGCCTCACTGCGTTTTTGCATTTCGTACGCAGTTTTATAGATGCCACCATACAAGATAAATAGCACCACCAGAGTGGTCCAGTAATAGCCAATAATAAGGGCAGTGTTGAATATGGGATCCTTGAGAAATTGCACAGCACACTGGCCGGGCAGTAGATCACGCTTGCCCGTAAAATGCTCCCAGCCGAATATCGAAATGAAGAACAACAGCGCTGGGATTATCCACGTAATCGTGACCATATAGATGACTCGCTTCTTAGTTCGCCAACTCCGATACTTTGCGGCAATTTTTACAGAACAAAACCGATCGATCGTTATCAAAAGGACTGTGTACTGTGACACTAGGCATACGGTGTAGTCTACAGATAGCCAAAGATCACAGAGAAGAGGCCCCAGATCCCAGTAGCCCATCAGAACGTAGACGGTGTAAAACGGCATAGACACTGTACCTGCAAGGATAAAGAAAAATTGCATTTTTATTTGAAATACTCGTACACGCCACAAAATCAAATAATTTCCTCCCATTAGGGACTTCCTCAACCATTCTTACCTATAAGCATATCCGTTGCTGCCAACGAGGCAATAAAATAGTTACTAGGCTGTCGTATACTTCGGTCGACAATAAATGCCAACAGCACCAAAATATTTCCGCCTACTGTCAGGATAATGCATATCGCTAGGCACACAGCGATCGCTATCGTCTGCCACAAGTCGAATGGTGGCAGTACCAATGCAGGACCATCGCCATCTAATGAATCATTCTTTCCTGTCACCGTACCATTTGTTGATTTATTGTCATAGAGTATATTGTCTTCGTCACTGCTCCAACCAGGAAGTTCATCGCTGTTATCGAACAGTGACCGGTATAGTGGATTCGTCAGATAGGTTTGACATTCGGTATGTTTCAGTATTCGCTGGTATAGAGATTTGCACAGATTTTCACGTTCCTTTTGCAGTCTCCTGGAAATATTTTCAAAAATAATTTTGCATCTGTTTCAAAAATATAGACGGGAGATACTTTAATTTCTGTATTAGAATGCACCTCTCTTTGTGAGCGACTATAATTTTCAATTATGAATGAATTTTCTTCTACCTGATCATTGAGTAACTTAGATTCGAAATGACACGTTCTTCGAATCACCTAAATTTGTTTGTATCTTGAATTGAGTTGCATACAAAATTACGTCAAAGGAATTATTTCATGGGTCAAAGGTGCACGTTTTCTCCGATAAGGTCAAATCTATTTCAGCCCAATTTATTTAAAGCCAAATCAGCAGAAAATATTTTTACCTGCATAGCTGCCCGGAAGGGCTTGTAATCTCTCTCTAGGATGCAATTTAGTTTGACGAAAAAAATAAAAGAATTGTTTGTTTGAACAGGTTTTTGAAGTTGTTTACGCACAGCAATGCTTTACGATACTACTCCCATGGATTACGGGTCGCAAAGGTACCATATTACTTGGGAAATGAAAACATACAGGAAAGTTACAATTCATTTTAAATGGATCGTATAATACCATATCCCTTATCTTCTAAGTTACTGATTATAAAGTGGGCGTGGTGTTTTGAAATTTTTCAATTCAAATTCAATGATATGCGTATCTTTCTATTCAGGGTTTACTTTCGCGACTTTTAAGAGATTCTATCAGAAAAACAGATTTTGTGATTTTTTCTTATAAAAGAGTGGGCGTGGCTGTAACTACTTGTTACAGAAGTTCATGGATTATGATTAGATCCTCAAAATAAGGCTTATCTATCACGGCAAATAGCATTAAGAAAGCAATATCAGGTCTTTTTTGAAGAGAAAACGCCCCCAACAAGTAGGCGTGGTATTACACAATGTATGGTTGCATTGTGAACGTCTATATATTTTGTTAAGGCGATATTATTCAGTTCTATCTGAAAGTGGGCGCATACCTTCGGACCGAAGCGATGGGCTTTCCCAACACAGGTACGGATCAAATTGGCAAGCATCTGTTGAGTCTTTATCGACGAAAGCTACATATCGCAATAAATTTTAACAAAAAACTATCACTGCCATTGCTATAGTTCACACCACTGTAAACCCATCTAATTCAAAAAATTACTAACGAATGCTTGCTATGGCCAAATATCTTCGAACATGTTCGTGGTCCGGTCCGTGCTCGTTGGGTATGACGGACAGAACATGCTCGCCGCTGATGAGATTCGTTGACCTCATACACCATCGGACATGCCAGCGGAACCCCTTTCAAGAAAATGTTCGAAATGTGCGAAACTGTGTGAACTTCAGCACACGTGTAAAACAAATGAGATGAGTAGGAGCTGCAGTGCATAATGACTTGAGGTACAGGCGCTGCATCTTGAGATGCACAGTGGGTGGGTGTTTGAAGAGTAGATACCTGTATTTAAGGAGAAGAATGAGTCAATAGGTAAACCTCGGGTGATCAGTACCTCGATCCAAAGGAAGGTTGTTGATGGTAGTAATAGAGAGATGGGGGAAGAGAGTTTCCACTACGGCACCTTTGCTTTCTTCTACTGGTGGAAGAATTCCAGATAGAATCAGCGATGGTGTCCACCAGTTCTAGTTAGGGACTATTTAGTGAATATCTTATATGGGCTGCTTCGACATATTTAAAGCTAAAGTTTGGAGAGATTTCAAGACTAAGTTAGGGTTTTGAAAAAAGGATGGTGACGAATAAACTCTTAATGGCCCAACGGTTCATCGCCGGGTATTAACCAACTAACCTTCCAGGTAACTACATAAAAAAACGGTATTCGGTCATGTCCTGGTGCCTTGTCCTTCTTCGCATTCTCGATTACAGATTCTACTTTTTCACGTGTTATTTCTGCGTTGAAAAACTTCGTCCTTAGTTAAGGGGCGGCGTATTGGAAAAGGGCTGATATTTGTGGTGAGTTAAGCAGGTTTGAGGAATGATCTTTAAGTTGTTCTGCCAGAAGGCCTGAAGCAATGCTATTTCTTTTTCTATTTCAGAACTTAACAGCTTTCCAAAATTGTGTTGAAGATTTTTTGTTATTTATAAGTTTAAACATTTTTTGAAAGAATGGTACACGTTTAAACGCACTCATCGTGGAACTAGCATTGAACACATCCATTCTATATTGACAGGTATTCAATGAGTGACAATTATACTAAGTTAACGAAAAAGATTAACACAAAAGTCGTTTGTAAATATGGAGTGGGGCGATGTTGAAAACCATGTTGTGACCTTGGCCTTCACAAGTGTAATATGGAAGAGGCGATATTTTCCTAAACTTGCGTTAAATTGTTTGAGGTCACTGGTGAAGTAACTGATAGAACCGGACGCCCTCTCACTGTCAGAACTCCGCACGCGATCAGAGCTGTTAACGCCAGGATTAATCGAAAACCGTTGCGAAAGCAGAAAATCTTGTCTCGAGAAATGAAGATAACGCAGAAATCCATGTCTCGCATTATCAAACAAGATTTGGGACTCAACGCATATACACACTGGCCACTTACTCACAGCCTAACTAAAGCAAAAACGGAAAGATAGATCAAAAGCTCTATGGTCACAAGAAAATTTTTGTTCATGGATGAAAAAAATGGAACTATTGAGGAATCGTCCAAAGATGTACCAGAACTCATTTCACTACGAAGGCGTTACCGACATTTTTACGAGAAGGGAGTAAAAACATCAGCAAAAATCTACAAAATGGATTTTCTGGAATTCGTTGTCAAGGCACTTAACCAACAATTGTTTTCAAACAACCAGTGGACTTTCCAACAATACTTCGCGCCAGCTCATAAGGCAAAAACAATACAGGGGTGGCTCCAAAACAATATGCCGAACTTCATAGCAACAGAAGATTGGCCGTTAGGCAGTCCAGACCTAATCCTTTGGATTATAAGCTCTGGTTTAATTTAGAGGCGATAGCTTGTTCGACACCCAAATATCGAGTCCTTAATGCGCATACTTAGCATGTAGTGGACAATTTTCCAATGGACTAGGTACGAGCTGTGGTCGATGCAAATGGTGGTCATTTTGAATTATATTGTTTCCTAAATATTTAAAGTTTTGCAGAAAAAAAAAAAAATTAAAAAGCACTTTCGTTTTTATTTTATCACCAAAAATGCGTAAAAAATGGATAGAGTTTGATGGCAAATTCGACTTGAGTCAAAAGAAAATGATAAGCAAAGGAATTATTTTATTGGCACAGTTTAAGTGTATAAATTCGACGAGAGTACCTATTTATAATTTTGCCAGAAGACACAGCAAGTGCATCTATATAAAGGTTTATTATTTAACTTCTTAGGCTTCCACAAGAAAATATTGAAAGTTATTGTCGACTCCAAAAATAGAACTGAGTCTCGTATGAGGGTCATCACTATTTCATAGAGTTAAGAGGGTCAAGGGTCCCGACATAAACTTTCCTGACGGACTCCAATTGGAAAATCGCAATGATGTTCTGTTCACAGCTTCACCAACGTTGTCACAAATGGTTCCAGTACCTCAAATGAGGCTACAACTTGTAGATGTTTGGACAATGATTCCAATGAAGAAATCGATGAGAACATTAAAACTTCCATCTCAACTTGTATAGAAAGGATGGCAGAGATTAATCATGCGATACAACGCGGTTATAACAAAACTACCATGAAAATCATCCATGCACTTTCTCTGTCCTATTTTCCAATTAATCTTCTGCTCAAATAGTGTGTCTCCAATGACAAGGATGTGATTTCTCATTATATGCTTGGTGTAGAATCACCATTGCCTTCCTGGAATTGAAATTTCGTACTATGATGATACGAGCGGTTGAGGTGTGTGTTTCACCAGTTGAATACAAAGCTGCCCTTTTCATCTCCAATCGCATCGTAACAGTGATTGATGGTGACAGGATAGTATTTAATAAGAAATTTCTTGAAAAGAATTAAAAAAATATTGAATTTCCGGGGCACAAGCTAAATGTGTAAATGTGAAAATCCTAAGCATTCACTATATGACCACAAATTGATTGAACACACCATGTTCATAACCTAGGACAGGTACCAAGTATCCTCCTTCGCATACAAATTGTTTTTTATCAATTAAACTTACCACTGCGTTATAAAGTCAGGTTTGATTGAAAAAATCGGATTTGTGCGGTTAGTTGCCTCCAAAGTTACATTAACGTATCCCTCCGAGCTTCCACTGCCTCCAACGTCAGTATATCGATGATCCATGACTTTGCACCTGGTGTTGATATCTCTCGTCTTCGGCGTGAAATTTCAAATCTGCTTCCGCTACATCATATGATCCGTTTCACCTAAATCGATTCTAAATTATGAAAACCGTTTCCGTAATTCGTTCGCACCCCGCGAGATATGTTATCCATTTGAATAGCAGTGAATGTGTGGCTGGTTGGTGAGATATGATGTAAGAGATCTGAAACGAAATACGTACATAATTCATTTTACTTTTGCGTTGCTTCTCTTTTACAAGTACAAAATAATGACACAGTGAAAAGGAAAACATTCCAAGGGGACAATTTTTCAATTCGAACAAAACGAATGGTACAATCAATCAACCTTCAACTTTCTTCGTGTAAATGCCACAAGAAATACCCCGGCAGCTAGAAGTAACACAAAAAAAAAGAAAAAGAAAAAAAGAAACACCTTACCACATTCATACAAAGGACTTGCGAATTCCTGTATTCAGCACTCGTTGGTGCTTCTTGTTCATTGCCATCGAAGAGGAAGAAGGTGGGTGCCCTTCGTGGGCACTCCACAGTGCACACCTAATATCGATTGTACGAGTATATGCCAAACCTGCCACTGTGCGAACATGGGGTCTAAAAATACCCATTTTCGTTTGATTCCTTTTGTTCTGCAGGAATTATATTGGAAAGTGTACAAACGTCAATTATTTAAAAATAAATATCGCACCGCAAAAGTATTTGTCCTCCCACCCACTGTCATCACCATGTAAAGGTGATCGTGGGGCACGCGGTATACGAAGGACGAGGAGAGTGCAAAACAATCGATACGAAAGCTCATTGAGCTATGAAATCAAAGGCATACGATAGATACCTGTGGCTGTAGCTGGAGCATTTCACGCGAACCCATTGAACAAGATACTTACAAGTTACAACTCTGGTGCGGCGGACGTGGCAAAGCGGGAAAGCGGAAAAGTAGGCCTTGTACTTTGCACACTATACTCGTATTTCTGTGGATGAGTGGCAAGGTCCTTGTTCACTGAATGCTAAGGAAGCAATAGTGCGGAAGTACACTGCGAGAATAGTATAAGATACAAACGGCGACAAGATTTCTCTCTCTGCTCTACTTAAGAAGTATCACACAGGTGTATTGAATGGTTATGGTGGCTGCTTGAACTAAGCCCATTGTTGGTCCTTTGCTACTCCCGGCAAATGGAATGAAGCAGCAAGCAGCAGTAAGTAATCATGGAAAATGTTGTCGCCTTTGTGTGTGAAGAATGTCGCCAAGATGTAGAAAAAAAAAAAAAAAAAAAATAAACCAACAAAAATTTAAATGGAATACCTATTTTGGATCATTAAGTAAATGCTAGAGACAGAATGTATGCCGCAGGTGTTTGAAAAATAAACTCGGGGAGCTATATCAGAAATCTATAGTAGTCGACACATGGAGATGGGTATACACCACATTCCCTGCAAATTGATGGAAACTGGGAGAAATTGCTTTGCATTATTCTCTTATTTTGCATAAAAAATGTGTAGATTCGAAATGAAAGCATGGAATTTATGGTTTCGTTGTGTAAAGGTACTTTTCCAAAAATTGTTTTGTCTGACAGATTTTTCGGCATGTGAGAATGAAATTTCATGCTATGAGGTGTAATTGGAGTTTTTACAATAAGGTTTCAGTACAATCGTTGCGAATGAAATCTGATATGAGCTCCGCCGGATTTCGAAGAGAAAAACAAAATTCCTATCCGAAAGAGTTTGGAAATTGTTGGATCAAAGGAATGTTTCGAAAGTCTCATTGCTCTTAGAAGAGTTGAGCAGATTATTTGAAATTATTTATAAACAAATTTTAGATGAAATTCCTGCAGTAGTTACTATGAGCAGTTTAAATGCGAGTGACACAGGGTTCAGTAAGGATAATAGAGGCGATTTGTGAACCTTTGCAGTTGAATGTAGTCAGACGGATGCCGACCCTCTAGGTTCAGCCAAGAATTGCACTTAGAGAAGGGGCAGACTTTAATATTGAGACAAGATTCGCATTCATAAAAAAATATATCCCAGACTGGAATACGGAAAGTGAATAGTGGCAATGAAGTAAGTTAGGGGGATCCAGCACATTGTCAATAAAAACATCAAAAATCGCACCGAGTTCAGAATTATGGAGACATCAAAAGTATAGGGTCATCCAACAAGAGGTGTTATTTTAAATTAATAGAAAAACGCAACATTTTTACGAAAAGTGATGATATTTTTATTTTAGTCTAAAGTACAAACTCTGAGGTTAGTAAAGAAATACAATATCTGCCAAATGTCCGCCTCGGTTCTACCTACAAATTGTCATACTTTTGATGAAATTGTTCATCACGTTTTCGCATAATTGCGGCTGTATTTCGCGAACAACAGCTCTTATATTTTCTTTTAGTGCACGAATCGTTGGTGGAGCATTGGACTATCTTTTTTTTTTATATAATTTGCGCTCGCCAAAGAGGATATGAATACTCTTATACTATTACAGGACACAGCCGTTTGTGAAGGAGAGTAAGAAAGATTTAGTGGTTTGAAACTTAGATGGTATTAAGTTTCTGTAAACTCCAAGGCTAGCGTCCAGATAACTGGGGAGCTTGTTTGTTTTGCTTTTGTCGTTGCTCATGATTCACAGTATTTTTTTCCGCCCACCTGATGTCACCATCACGATCACGTTGCATTTTCAGCCATATGACCACTCTACTGCCAGTGTTATGCCTTTGCAGTAGAGTTGACTTAGCTTTCGCAATTGATCGACTTTTTTACTTACTTCATGCGAAATAAATAGATGATCTTGGCATCAGGATTCGAACCGTGAACCAACAGCGTGACAAGCGATGATGTTACCACTACACCCTCAATCTTTAATGGTGTTAATTCGCACGATCTCGGCGGCCCATTGAAGCCTCCATTTCGAGAAATCACACGTCCAGGAAATTTGTCACGCAATAGAGCCATTGTTTCACCAGCTGTGTGGCATGTGGCTCAATAAACGTCATCCACGTCTATAGCATCAAGTCAGTGAACATCGTTCGGTAACGCAATCCATTCACTGAAACGGTCGCACCAGCATCATTTTCGAAAAAAATATGATCCAATGACTTTACCAAACTGTCCCTCGTTGTAGATGGAGAGGTTGTTTCACAATTTCTCTTGGGTTTTCGGAGCCAAGTCAGCGTCAGTTTTGGTTGTTACGTACCCATACAAATGGAAATGAGCCTCATCACTCAGAATAATTTGTGTAAAAAAATCATGATCTTGTTCATTCTTTTTCAGCACCCAATCAGCCAAAGTACGGTGTTGTGCGTGGTCTGCTGGCTTCAGTCAACTGGACCTTATAAGCATGTAGGCCAACATCTTTATGCAAAATGTGGTGTAAAGTGGTTTCCTGTGATCATCTCGAAATGGACATGGGTTTACGGTCACACTCTCAGCTACGGCGGCAATATTTTCAGCTGACCTTGCCGGACGAACACAAGTTGGAGTCTTCACATCATTAACCTATTCGAGACGTTCGAATTTATCGATTAAATTCACAATAGCTGTACGAGAAGGCGCTTGATGATGACCAAAAGCAGTTCGAACTTTTCCATCATAAATATAGATACAGTTATTAAAAAATTAAAACTGGATAAAAGTGCTGGTTTCGATTGAATATACCCAGAATTTCTAAGGAATTGTGGCAAGAATACCAAACAATGGCTTTTTTAATAACACCATGTAAACTGGAATCTTGCCAACAAAATTTAAAAGAACAAAAATAATCAGTATGCTTCAGACGGGAAAACAGCCCGAAAGAGCTCACAGCTATCGTTTAATAGCACTGCTAAGTATTACTTATAAACTTCTTGAAATTCTCATCTACAACCGGATAGAGGCAGATGTGTACTCAAAAGTCCCATTAGAGCAAGCAGGCTTTGGTTCAGGTCGCAACTGCCTCGACCAAGTACTATCCCTAACTACCAACATCAAGAACGGGTACCAAAACAAGCTTAAGACATCAGCTGTTTCGTAGATCTTTTTGCAGCTTATGATGCATATCTAATAAATATCATGGTAAATAATCCCTCATTTCAAGTATTTATTGATGATGTGGGAATTAAACCAAAAAAGCTAAACAACGATCTTTCAAACGGATCAGTTTTTTCTTGAGCAGTATTGTACCACTTACGAAAAAATACGCTCAAATCCAACATAGAGACCTTAATGACTGGCTTTATCGACGTTCGCGGCTCAAATCAAGAGAACCTGCAATGAAGAGTGCGGCAATTCTTAAAGATTCAATATTTCTACTGAATGAAGAATAGAAGAGACAGTAGAGAAGCTTTCTACCACCAAACAATATTGTAATTGAAGACCAAACCGATCTTGTTCCGGTTCAGAATCTGCTACGCTATCTATAGACTAGGTTAAATCGTGTGCGCACTAAACATGGCCGATGTGCCGACTTACTTTACTATTGGACCGTTTGTGATTGCGGCGCCCCAAGGTAGGAACTACTACCGACATTCACAAACTTAAATTCAACGCTGTTAATTGGTTAAAAAACTTAGGCTCAAAAATATGATGAATCGTATTTGTAAGATCAGATTTTATTTACTTCTGCAGGGCAAGTATTGTTTAGGGAAAATTTTCGATCAGAAGCTCAATTTTGACATTACTTTTCGGAAAAGTGGGTCTTTTGTCCATCTGTCTGTATCTAGGACTACAGATTTTCTTCAAGCTTCATATCTGGGGTTTCTGGACAAAAGACCAGAGGCCAAATCGGAATTCTCATTTTAGTCTCAAAATTAAAAGAACTTTACTTAGGTCTAATTTTGAATAATTAAAATTTTCTCGAATCTGATGTAATGTGAACTGTGGACGTTTGTAATAAGACTAACGGTACTTTACTTTTTAGCGGACTTTCTATTTCGTTGCCTATTTTTTCGACTTCATGTCCGTCAACGTTGAGTTGAGCTCAGAGTTTTTGTTTTGGCTGTGTATATTTTAAGCCCCAATTTGTTTACCTCAGCTTCTAGATTTTGGGCCATCAGGCAGGCAAACATCGTCAGCGTAGCTAAGGTGTTTAAGGTGTCATAGTCCCATCTAACTCCATGGTTACCTTGCGTCAATGCTGTATGGAGTATATAGCTGATGACCAGCAAGAACAACAGCGGGGACAGAATGCACGTATGAGGAGAAGAAACTGGAAACTTTTTTTTAAAAAAAAAAAAACCAAACAAGAACTATTCTCATATTTAAAAAAACCCTGTCGCACAATTGAGATCCAATCCACTCTAAGTTTGAGACCACGTGAAGGTAGTCTTTCCCAGATTCTTTAAAACAGTATAAAAATACTTGCCATGGTACAAAAATCGGTCAAAGCAGGAGCAAAAGTATGTTTGGGGCAGAAATAGACTTGTGAGTAAGAGATTAGGTAAACTGCAATTTTTCGATTCAGTAAAGATGAAGAGAGCATTACATTTTGATCTATTGTTTGTAATATCCTTTGGGAACACATCCCGTGTGGTGTTATTTGGCAGCACCGATTCCGTCGAGTTCGGCCATTATGAAAATAGAGTTTCCGGCATTTTTGGAAGGCGATTCCTGTTTAAGAGATCGCGAGAGTTTATTTGTCAGAAAAGTAAAAGTGAAGATTGTAATAAAAGAATATCTTCCGAAAAAAAAATTTGAGTTTATATGTTTATGAATCATTTGCGTATAAAAAAAATCTTATATACATATGCACCTACATTCTAATATCTGCCTTTATTTTTCTATCGATATTCAAAAGTATCGATAATTTCTTTCGTACGAAATTGGTATCGATTCCTTCCATTCGATACTTTCGAAAGTTAAGTATCAATACTACGTGTATTTCAGTATCGCAAAAGTTTATGTAATTTTGCTTGTCGATGTTAAACAAATATTTCTATTCAATTATTTGGTGGAGTTTTCTTCCGTGACAACTTATATCGGACAAGAAATGTTGACATTATTAAACTAATATTTAGTATTCAAAACAAGTGTTTTTTTTTTTTTTTTTTTAATTTTACTGCATGGGGTTTTAACTTTAAGTATTCCACCTTCAACCCCTTAGAATTTAATATTTTTAGCTGAACTTTATTCAATTAAAAGCTGTTCTGCTCCTAATATGTTTAAGCTGGTAAAATGCTGTTAACTAAATTATTATATGTACCTACCGATAACTTTTTTTTTTCACCGTTCCATATTTCTGCGTTGTTTCAAAAATAATTAAGTTTCTTGATTGCTCTAGCCAGCAGTAAACCATAATTAAATGAAACAACTTAATTGAATTCTGACTGAGAGGCGGTGGATTGTATCAATTATTGTTAATAAAATTTGGCGCGAAATTTGTTACGGTCAGTTTAGAGTGTTAAATGATTATATTTATAGCATTAGTACACTTTAGTATTTTAACACCTGGGACCAGTTTTATTTAAATTTTTATTGGGTTTTGCCCGTGCTATGCACGTGTGTGGATTTTAAAAGAAATTGTTAAAATAAAACTAACCGAACGTATGTACATATTATAGAATTGAATTGAGTTTTTTTCGTATTTTCTGCATCCCACACTCCGATTTCCACTAACTGGTGAAAAATTGGAGGTCTCACACGACTCAGACCCAGACAGAGTCGGACCCGGTCGCCGCGTATCTGCCGGGTGTACATACCGCCGGCCGGCGCGCGAGGGTTGTAATGAATGCGACTATATCAGCTGTTTCACACACGACGGCACTTAGCCGGTTGTTGCGTTATATTTTTTCAGTTTGGTTAGAGAGGTGTTCATTCATGTACAAAATATTGATAAGGACATGACTAAAGCTAAGATTAGACAGCAATCCAAGTGGTCGTATACATATATGACCATTTTCACTAACAAGTGCTATCACAGCATGTGACTATATGACGAATATGAAAATGCTGATTTCGACAGATAAATATGACGTATGGTAACATGAGGTCTGTTCTCTTACTTTCTGCACTAAAATTCGTAAAATTACAAATTTGAAGAAATGGGGAAAAAAAAAAAATCTCTCAGAAAGGTGAAAATTACAAAACTAAGGAACACGATGGACGACAACAGTTGTGCATAAGGAAACGTCAGGGACATACATATTTGCAAACATTAGAATCTATTCTATCAATTTATTTTATTTTTCCATTTATTATATCAGTTGTTTCAATCTATTGAACAACATAAACAAAATAAAAATAAAAGAAATACTTAAAAAGCAATTGTTAAATTTGTATTAGTGACTTAGCAGGAATTTGTCAGTTTACCAACAAAAATGTGTTATACACAAATTCGTACAGTTTCCCCATTGCGAGGAAATGTTTTCTTTTCTCATTGCCTCTTTCTCTCTCTCTCTTTTTTTTTTTTTTTTTTTTTTTTTTATAATTTGCGCGCCAAATGGGATATGAATACCATTAAATTATTTCAGGGCACGGGCGTTTGTATAAATTGAGAGAGAGAGAGAGAGAGATAGATTGGTGTAGTGGGTTTGAAACTTAGGTGGCATTAAGTTTCAGTAAACTCCAAGGGTGGCGTCCAGATAACTGGGGAGCTTGTTTGTTTTGCTTTTTGTCGTTGCTCTTGATTCACAGTATTTTGTTCCCTCCACCTGATGTCATCATCACGATCAAGTTGCACTTAAGCCATATGACCACCCTACTGCCAGTGTTATGCCTTCGCAGTAGAGTTGACTAAGCTTTTCGCAATTGATCGACTTTTTTATTTATTTCAGACGAAATAAATAGATGACTGTTGAGATCAGGATTTGAACCGTGAACCAAGAGCGTGACAAGCGTTGATGTTACCACTACACCACGGCCACCCTAAACGAATTTAGGGTGGCCGTTTGTGTGTTCTAGGGACTAAAAGTTTATTAAAAGCCTCGATCGGAAAGTTATTCTATTCACTTTATCCTGATATTAGTTTAATTTTGAAGGAAAATAATGATTTTCACTAGTTCGCAAAGAAATATACACAAAAATTGTTTTGGTAACCAGCTCATTTTGACATTTCTGGAGCGGACTAAAATTTTTGGGAGACTATTTTGACTGAAAGCTGAACTATAATAGTCCGAAGCAATCGAAAGCTAATGTCATAATTCTACGTTAAGTTTCCTTCAGTACTGTCAATTGCAATCGAAATTAGCCCATAATAGGCGTATGTGTTCGGAAGCAACTGTCAAATCGCTTTGCTTGTCATTTGAGCTGTTGTGTTAAATTTTCGTATGAAAGAGCAAATGGATTCACTCTTCCGTAAGTGAGCAAAAGTGAACGAAAACTTAATGAATCGAAGCAAAAAGCTATTATGGTCACACAATACAAATGCTTTGTATTTGCACCGTTTCGGAAATGGTGGCACGAAATCATTCTTCGATTATAGTTCGGCCTTAAGAATCCAATACACTACCTCACAAAAAGTTCACTAGTTGTGCAGCTGAATAGAAGTGTCTCCACCAATCAGAGCCAACTGACTAGTTAAACCCTAGAATACTGAACGTGCACACAGTCTAGTCGGAAAATAAGTGCGTATGACAGAATAAGACAGAATAAGTCATTTATAGAAATTTGGTGATGGCATATAATGTCATATGCTGTCACCAATGAAATGGAGTACAGTTGTTCTTTTTGTTGTTTTTCCGAAATTTCTTTATTTATTTCTTATGTGTTAATTATTTGATTTTCAGGACATAATCCATATGACCAGCACAGCATTAGTCACTGTGCTTTGGACAATTGGGTAACACTGTTTAAGAAAGAAATTAAGAAATCTCTGGTCAAATGGTCTTATGACAGATGACGTGGTAGTATTTGTGTGCTCATGCATTTGCCCACATAGGCATACAGTCTAATCTTAGCTTAGAGAAGTTCACCGACAAAAATTCGGTGCGTGTGGAAGGGAACAAAGGCCGTTTTTTTCCGGTCGGTTTTTCGACGACATTATTAACCCAGTGATGGAGCAAAAACTAAAGGGAATAAAGATTAGATGGGAAATATGTAGGATAGATTTTGCCAGAATAAAAACGCAATAGAGTAGCTAAGTTGGCTAAAGCTTGCATCAGCTTTCGTTGATAGTCGTAAGTTCGAATCAAGGCGGCGAATGATTTGGCTGACATTTTTATTAATTTATATATATATTTTTTTGAATTAATAACCATACCAATATAGTATACCAAACTATAGGTATACGTATAGGTATTTGGCTAAAAATTTGGCTATCCAACTTTGAAAAAAATAGTTAGAATCGTTTTAAAAAAAATCTAAGTTTCGATTTCACCTCGAATCGATTCGAAATAAATTCATACAGTCGTTTAATAGGCAGTAGGTATCGCATAGGTAGAGTAATTTTTGAGTGTGTGTGATACCTCATGCAAAATCTCGATATTGAACAATTTCAAAAAACCCTTGAGCAGCAAGTAATAAAAACAGAGTGACTACTCTGAAGATTGAACTGACAACCCCTCGTTAATGCAACATTGAAATAACTACTAGAGACTAAAAGATTTCCCACAAACTTCAATTTTTGCACTTAAAAATTCAGCTCAAACTTCGACTACGTCGAATGTATGTTTATACCCTTCACTCACTGAATGGTATCATCTATAAATATACCAGCAAAACATAAAAAAAAAAAAAAAAATAACTTCTGCATATATTTCCTCCTGTTCGACCTATATCAACTTCGAGAGCGTTTCTTGCCTCCGAAAAATCCCCAAGGGAATCTAAAGTATGTACGTACGTATTTCCTGTCTGCTGAAACTGTTGCATGGATGCGAAATTTCAATTGTTAGTCCTATAATTTTAGTTCATATAAAAGGAAGGCTACCATGCCCCCATTCGTGGTTTAAATATTTAAGGAATTCTCTGCTTCCTTGTAGATCATAAACTCAGAAAAAAGTCTTGAGGCTATGCTCTTGGTATTTTCTTCACGTTTTTTTTTTTTTTATTTTATTCCCCAACAATATGAATTTTTAACTGATTCACTATACAAGGTAACCTTTCTCCAGTTGTTTCAAATCTGTTACGCGGTTAATGCGTTCTTTGCGTGGAATAAGAAAACCACCTTTATTATCGACACAAGATTGTACTAAACCGGCCAATGTTTCAAAAAATAAAAATAAAATATTATGGCGTTTGACACATGTCATGCTACTTTGAAGGCGAAAGCTGAATTTGTGCTCTGTAAAACAAACCGAATGAATGTTGACTTTGAGTAGATGAATCTTTTTATGTACTTTTTAATGTGAAAATCATATGTACGAGTATATAGTTGCTGCCAACTCTGAAGAGAACTTTTACTGCTGGCTTTGCACTGATATGCCTACATAGTACATACCATACCAATTGGTAGAGATGATTACTCAAATCACTCGTCAAGAGGTTCAGAATTAGCTGCATAACTTCCTTGTTGCTGAAAAGCATAGGAAGACTGATTGAGATTTATTTTAGGGAATTTGCTTTGCGATTGCATCCTCTGTTTGACAAGCAAGATGCACATCAACTGTAAAACTACTCGTACCATTCAAAATCTAGTCCATAGAATTGAGTGCGCTATTGACATGACGTGACCGTCACTTTCATCGACATTGAGAGTGCTTCGGGCAATCCAACTTTTGACAGCATTTGCAGATAACTCTGATAGACACCATGACATACATGAATCACTAGTCATCTGAATTAAGGAAATGCTGAGAATATGACTTTGGTTATGAGTTAATAGAGGCTACCCGCAAGGAAGCATTTTGTCTCTACTACCATGATGCAAGGCAACAAGAGATGATTTAATGCAGAGCATACAACAAATCACCCGTAAAATATGATGGAATTTCAGCATCGTTTGCTCAATCCTCAAGAAAGGAGACCTTCTGAATTGCGTCAACAATGCGACAGAGGAATCAGTACCCTCAATATCCCATCTGCTGTACTCTATGGTCGCCTGAAGCTGTTCGTCCACAACTTGAGTGGTTTGCATTAAGTCAGAATTCCACAACTCAAGAATTTCGAATAATAATCCACGGTAAATTGACGCTTCATCTTGTGACTTCTTTAATATAATTTTGGAAAAGGTACTATCTTCCAAACGTCACTGACATAATTGGAAGAATGCAGCGGTGAAGGTAATACCAAGCGGTGATTTCACCATCGACAGCCAGACAGCAATAAAAGCAAATTTCTTCTATAGAAGTGAAGTTGAAGCTTGTGAAGGGCTGTCGTGAAGAGCTTAGGGTTCTTGGAACACAGCACAAGGGAAAGCTCTGCTGGGTCCCTGGCCATGAGGGTATACCAGGGAATGAGAAGCCTGATGAGCTGGCCAGAAGTGGCACTGCGCTGCACCTAGGACAAGCTGACCACTCAGTGAAAAGCGTATCATGATGAGGAAGTCCACGAGAACACATTCTACTTTCTCTGTAATTGTCCAGGCCTTTACCACCTGATACATATGTAGATTCCACGGAAGGTATTTCTTCCAGAGTATTGAAGAGCTATCCGGTATACCCTTGAACGACTTCTATGGATTCATCAAAGCTTCTGGGTAGTTTGAAACATAAAAGCGATAGTAGATCATTTTTTTTGGGATATTGTTCCACGAGCGAGGGATACCGTTTCCCCAAATAGGTATAACAATGGGCCTATATTGACCTAAGTGTGAGGCAGAGAAGATTTTTCACTCCTTCGTCAAACCCGTTTACCTAAACTAATATCGGCAACAAATTTGAGGTTCTGAATGACTTCGTCTACTTAGGCCCTGCTGTACGAGGGCAAGATGAAAAGTTTTCGGCCTGACAATGAAAGACTACGATTTTCAGTTAAAAAATGATTTTATTTTCCTACATAATCTCCCTTGACTTTAACACACTTGGTCCAACGTTTTTCCAACATCAGTATTCTTTCTCGGAAGTGAGAGTCTGGAAGGCTGTGAAAATATTCATCTACCGCCCTCTCAACTTCTCCATTGGATGCGAAGCAATCCCAGAAACAAATTTCTTCAAGTTTAGGAACAGATGGAAATCTGAGGGTTCCAAATCAGGTGAATAGGGGGGGATGGCCGAGCAAATTGTACATCAAATCCCGCAGTTTTCCCATCGCCAACGCACACTTGTGTGCAGGTGCATTGTCCTGGTGAAAGATGATTTTTTTCTTCTTCAAACCAGGGATCTTCTCGCGAATTTTGGCATCCAGCGGGTCAAGAAGGTTGGAGTAATATTCGCCTGAAATTGTTCTGCCTTTCTCAGGGTAATCAATTAACAGGATCCCTTTCGCATCCCAAAACACAATGGCCATGACTTTCCGTACATTCTCAAAATGGCACCAAAACATACATACGTAGGTCAAGCGAAGTACTAATCTTACTAATCGCTGTTTCTTAATCTTCGATGCTATGAAGGCATTTGAGAAGCAAAGCTCCCACACCGACAACTAATGATGCTTCTCCTCCATCATCCCAGTCCTGTTTTACGGTGTTGGCTGTTTTAAAACAAAAGTTCTGGTCAACCATAATTTAACCGTGAACTCTATAGGCTATACGGGTTATACAGCGCCCAAAAGGTTCGAATTCAACCTGATATGGCCACAAGCACTTCAGCCTGTAAAGGCACAGGCTTCACGGAGGGACGCCACAGTAAAGGATGACCACACCATTGTAGCGTGGGCAGTTGGAAGGGAACTTCAACTAAATTAGAGTACGAAACTGGAGGCAGCTGGATAATGCCGTGGTGTATCCCGGACTATCCAAAGTAAAGTGAGTAAGCTGAGAGTAACAACAGCCAGACTATGCTTGAGGCCTCATTCAGTTCTTTGACCACTTAATAGCTCGAGAGTTTCACTTATGGCTGGGTTTCTTATGAACGCAACCATAGGTGGCATGACTTTTCATGATGTAGACAGACTAAACGAATGCTTCCCAACGTATCACTGCATCTCAGAAAATAATCAATTTTGAATAAAAAAGGTGAGTATATAGTCCTTTTAAAAATTGGCCCGTAGCAAAGTACCTTGCTGCATAATTTCTAGGCAGATCTGGCCGAACTACAACTGGTCCACAACACAAGAACTTGAGAAAAGGACTTGGGCAGACGCTGCAAGAATTGTAGCGATTATCACAGGTCACTAGCCAGAAGGAACGCATGCATCTAGACACATTGCCGAAGTTGTAAAAATTTAAATGAGAAGGAAACGCTCTCCCACTTCTTCTTCGGGTGTCCGGCTTTAAGTAAAGCCCGACATCGAAGTCTAGACAAACCCTTTTTTGACAAACTTAAGAAAATTTCACACAAAGGTATCACAGAACTGATCAGTTTCTCGAATGCCACAGGATGGATTTGAAGCCGTTTCCTTTCAACAACCCATTAGCACTATCTAACAAACAATGTCACGTGCATTCTGGTACTCAAAATAGCTTATTGAGCTACAGTACAGTGCACAGCAGCAACCACTTCAACCTACCCACCTTCTTTTGAGGCTAGAAAGCATTGAACCACAGGCGCCAGATATGAAGTCACGAAAACAATACTTGTTCCTTATGGGAATACAATGTATACGATTACATATTTTGTGCCATCTTTGTGGTTCCAACTGAGAACTAGTGTATTAGGCCCCTCTTCATATTTCTTAAACGCCTCTACACCGTATGATATCTGATTTCCTCTAAATCTGTCAAACCATTCCTAATGGCATTTGTACGATTCTGACACTAAGCTGTTGTTAACGTGATACAATTCATTAACATTTTCCAGATCGTTCAATTAAGTGACATGCCTATGGGTTATTGGATTTGTAACGCACAAACGTTTACCACCGCCAATGAGACAATTTTGGAACATTAATCGTTGCATGGCAATCGTGATGTTTCACTTTATACTACGAGTATACCTAGTCACTAGCCGAAACGAATTTTCTCTGCCTGAAGGACCAGTCATCGACCCACCCACAAAGTGACACACAATATGAATGGTAGCGACACTTATTAAAAAGCCCAGGGGAATACTTTTTGGTAAATGTTATGATGCATAACTTTATGACATGAAGCTCTTGGGGCCGGACGAAAATAGGGGATGGTTCAATGTTATCGCCACAGGATATGCCAGTATCCAATATTTATCTTGAAAATTCATTACATGCTTTCCACGAAGCTCTTTTGTTGCAATTATTCAGAAAAAAAAAAAACGAACAAAAAAGGACGAGAATGAGAGTGTGATGGAAAGAGCTGAAGTAATATAATACATTAGAGGAATACAAAAATGTTGATGTTGATATCACTGCAATATTAATAAGAAGTGAGCTAAAGATAATGTGAATGCGTATTTTTTTTTTTTAATTTGATCCACAGAGGCCAGCTTTAATTCAAGTGTTGTATACGAACCAACTGAGTGCAATTTGAATTTGATTGGATTTGTTTAATTAGAATTACTAGCAAACGATAACTAATTCGTAAATCTGAAAATAAGTTAGCTTGCAGAATAAGGATTTAGAGCCAATGTAGTCAATCACGATGTCAGGTAGGCACTTCCCACAATCTGGGCACTTGAGTGGCATGATGTGTTGTATTCAACCGTATCTGGTAAGCTCGGTAGGAAAGAGTCCAGCCTTCAATGAAAATTCGAAATTCATACTTGTGGTCCTCTACATAAAATTTAATATAATAATCCTCTTTCCCGGCATATTCGGGTTAAGTGGATGACTATACGAGTACCACTCATACTCCTGGGAAAACTAGATGAACAAATATTTTAATACAACTTTTTAAAGTGCAACGTGTAAAGGGAGCTATTACCCGGATCGAAAAATAAAAGATACACTCCCAAGAGTCATTAAACCAGAATATAATGATGGAAACTCATGATTCCACAATAAGGTCAGTTGTAAGCATTATAATGTTCCGCTGTATAGTAAGTTTTTCATATAACTCACGAGTAGTATAAAACGAAGGGTAACGAGTGGCCATCTGTTGGTTTCTTTTTAAATTACATGTTATTTTGACACTGACAGTTCTCTCGTGCTCAAAAAATTGACAGAAATATAGTATCAGATCTCCGCGGTTTGAAATGAATTGATTTACGGTTAAAGAACGTTGGGAAACATTGAAAATTTATTTTTGTGTTGCGGAAACAGTGCGAATTTTAAAAAGAAATTTCGGTCGAAATAATGCACCAAATGTGCCTGCTATACGCAAGTTTGTGAAGGAACTTCGAGAGATTGGCATGGTAACACAAGTTATCCTCATGTTCGCCCTGTGCGTTCAGCCGAGAATATAGCTGCTGTTGCCGAAACTCGAAAATCTCAACTCGCCACAGATTTCAGCAACTATGACTCAAGAATTGAAGTAAAATTACCACCCGCTGCGCTATTGCATCACTGTTTGGGCTTTAGAGCAGCTCAAAATTTACGACATTTGGCGACTATATAAACAAGCAAAACTGCTATATTTGGGGCTTTGAAAACTCACATGTAGTCGTAGAGAGGGAATACATTCTCAGTGTGTGGCTGTTTGGTGTTTTTCTGGCAACAACGTTACTATCAACGGAGAGC
Source organism: Pocota personata (assembly GCA_963082735.1). Taxonomy (NCBI): domain Eukaryota; kingdom Metazoa; phylum Arthropoda; class Insecta; order Diptera; family Syrphidae; genus Pocota; species Pocota personata. Next base: position 274,147,333 of record OY720429.1, read on the forward strand.
GCTGCAGAGGCTTGAAAACCTCTATTTTTTGGTCAGAAACTGAGGAAATAAAGTTGGACGATCTCTCGTTCCAGCAAGATGGCCCTAAGTGCCATACAAGCCGTCCAACAATCGATCTTTTGCGCAATAAGTTCAATAATCGTGTAATCAGCCGTTTTGGTCATGTTGCTTGGCCTCTGCTGAGCTGCGATTTGACGCTATTCGTGAAATGGAGGCCTGAACCATCGAAAATATACTGCAAAATTAGGTTACCCAGATGGGCTACTGCCAAGTCAGTCGCGGCATTCATTTAAATGAAATTATTTCTCCTAAATAATCGGAAAGTATACTTTCTTCAATAAAATAAAAACTATTATTAAATGGATTTTTTTTTACAATTTTGAAAAGAAATCCACCCTTTAGAATATTTTACAAAATAAAAGAATTAAAAAATTGATCATGATGCAATGCTGACTATGTCGAAAAGTTGATGTGCAGTGTTAAATAAAACTATTCCAATAGAATTATCCATGTGTTGGCTGCACTGTTGAATCCGCATATAAATATATCAAAAGACAAACATGTAAATTTCAATAACAGATATTTTATCATAAGTCTTGACGGACGCATTATCTACAGATGATCGCTTTACATGATCACTTTAAATTTAATTTAAATAAACTGTAACCAGTGCTGCCACTAAAGAGAATAATTGTGTAGCAAAAAAGTGTAATGGATCGTATGATACGAGTACATTATCCCCCACTTTTTAACGCATCCCTAATAAAGTGAGCGTGATATTGCGAATTTTTAGAACAGATGCAATGATATCTTTTTACATAGAGAAATATTTTCGAGATTTTTAACAAATTTTACCACAAATCTGTTGTTATAACTTTCCAAAATTTGTAACCGAAGTTCTCGCATAAAATCATATAAATTAGCTTTGAAAAGACAATGTATGTGGTTTTTTTTTCAAAGAAAACTCCTCCAAAAAGTGGGCGTGGACATGAATAATGTACGGACCAAACAATATTTTTCAGTTTCAGGAAAAACCATTGGATAAAACTATATTTTTTGAAAAGTGGGCGTATCTGTGGACAAATTTCAATAATTTCTATACTTGTACTGCTTCTGATTCTATAAAGCTTACATTTATACCAAATTTCATGTTCCATTACTTTAGATCACAATATGTATATGTATATGTTCTTTCGGGGGTCCACTCTTATTATTTCTCTATGTTACAAATTATGTATCAACGTTAACATACATCAAAAAATATATTCATCCTAATAAGTTATTAAAGCATTACATAAATAAATGTGTACCCCACCCTCAGATAGGTAGTGGTATACCAATTTGAATGCATAGTTTGTAACATAGAAAAATAGTAAAGATACACCCTGTACAGATCCAGGTCAATAGCGAAATTGTATGAATATGTAACAGGTCATGAGTCCTTAAATTTTGAGCTAGACGTATCAAACTTGGTAGGTATGTATTTAGACAGTGACAACACACTTTTGGTCTAAGTGTACCTCATCGTGGGCCACTCCAAACCAACCAGTCAGTGTATTTGCCTGATCACCTGGTAACGAATTTAAAATATTACTATGATCGGGGACTACTAGAAGATCAAAGAAAATAGGATTCTTAAGTTGACTTTTACCTCTAAAAAAAAATCCATGGTGATGATTTTTCGAATGCAAGGAGTCAGCTCATATGTATAAAATTGTTCCCTATTTCTGTTTACAATAACAACTGTACAGTAGCCACTGCTTTTCTTGAATGGTTTCTATTTCCACTCTACAGTCGCTCCTTTTCCTTTGTACTTACCTATTTAAATGAAGAAAAATAAATTTCAAAGGCAAAAGAAATAAATCCGATGTCCTACATCTACTCACTGTATATCCTGCTATAGCTTTCAAAAGTCTCCTGCTGACCATCAATAAATTGTAAAAAAAAGGACCTTTAACACAACCGCAGCATATCCTTTGAATATATAGCTACACATAATGAAACCCTCACTTGAAAGGTTCTTTCAATATTAAGTAATCGTATGCACAGACATTGTCTAGAAAAGAAACAGAATAAGAGGATAAAAGGACAAAAATAATACAAAAAAAAAACCTACTGACAACCTGTCAATTTACCTCTTCGTTGAATATGTGCACAACTAGCCATGGCGTTCCACCTCAAACTAAATATCGATTCAGATTGGATTAACTGGGGAACCAGCAAAAACAAGGAAATCAAGTTATAAGACCTAGAAATAGATGCGGCACACCGGCAAGCTAACCTCTGCGGTGGATTAACTTAAATCTTCTACTTTCATGGCAACTAATCTTGCGCATCCGTCAATCCGGCCCACTATTCTGCTGATAATTCTTCCTCATTTTGCATTAAGGACGAGAGCGAGTGTGCATGTGACACACAGAGCGCACACAGCATGCAAAACAGCGAATAATATTCTCGAAAATCCTTCCCATTTGTTGTGCTAACAATTCTCTATTCGAGCTTTAAACGTGCCCCAGTTGAATGGGCATCTCTACTCCTGTACTTGTAGCTAGGTACGAGTAGGTAATGGTAGTGGGATTTCTTTTATTTTTATTTTGCAACTTTTTCTCGAGAATAACAATTGCAAACAACAATCGCAGCAATATTTCAATGCACACACGCCACCAAGCACTTCATTATGATTTAGCACGTTGGTTGTGCTGCAAAGTGCTATGTCGTGTATGCTCTGCTTGTGCACCTGTATTGCTGCTCCCCAATGGAAATTCAACTGGTGATGGTCCGGATGGATTTTGAAGATTTCCCCCATCGACCCCCTTCCATAGCACTCACACGCTTGCCAAAGAGCCCGCAACATATAACACATCAGGATTTGTTTTTTTTTTTTTTTTTTATTTCTGCCCAGTTGTGCTGTGCAAATAACCTTTCTCTCGCTTGTCAGAAGGACGACCGACTATGACTACGACAGGAGGAGTACGAGTACGAGCACATTACCGTAATATGTTGACAATTTTCCACCTCCTGAACGGGGGTAGGTGGTGGGGTGGTTTGTCCCCATTTAAATGAATGCCATTATGAATACTTCAATAGCTATAAAGGCGACCACCACGTTACAAACAATAACCCCAGCAACACATTTGTTTGCAAGATGATGATGAGAGTTCGGCTTCGGTTGCTGGTCGTGGTGCTTGTTGCAAGGCAGCATCACTGCGGGCGGCTTGAAAGGGGCGGCAAGAGGCGTGTTAGTGGTCGTATGAAAATGAATATTTGTTCATGGAACATGAGGCCCGGGCTCTCATATGGGATGAAAACGAAATGACTTCGTCTACTCTAACGCCACCCACCCCCACCAGTCTCCCTAACGTAACCACTACTCTCAGGACGACTACGACGATGATGACAAGTGGGAGTGTCAATGGGTTAATGCATCTTCTTTCTGCAAAAAAAAAAAAAAACTCCAGTGTGGTGGGCTTTGCTTTACTTTTGACACAGGACCCAGTATTGTTTGTTTTTGAAACAATATTAAATAAAAATCCATACACAAACACAGAGATTTAAGTGAGTATTACTCCGGCTATCTGTGTGTGTGTATATTTTGTAAAACCGCTTAATGTGCAGAGGCCTTTGCCTCTCTCTGGTGTTTTGAGCCCGGTTGTGGACAGGGGCAAATGTGTGCTTTTGGGTATCATAGAGAGCATCATAAAAGGAAAGATTAAAGGATAAAAGGACGAAGTGATGAAGTGAATGCATTTAACCAGAGATGGGAGGTTCCTTGTTGTTTTTTGTCGTTTTTTTTTTTTTTTGAATTTGAATGGCCAAACGAGAGTAGTGACCCCAAAAAGCAAGGACTTTAATCCTTTTGCAAAGTTTTTCCACATCGAAAATCAACCAGGATATTTAGGTGTTTCACATACACGAGTGTATAAGCTGTGTACGAGTATGTGTGTAAGAGAGTAATTTTTGGGAATAAATATTAGCCCACACAGATTTGATGGGAAATTGGGAGTATTTCTGGTGATTTGATGATATTGAGTCAGCAACTTTTTGCACTTAGACATCCCATCTAGGTTTTTTGTGGCGAGGGGTCGGCCTTGTTGTTTTAGGAGAAAGTTCTACAAATTTATCGTGTTCTGTTTGGAGATTAGTCATTAGGATACCTTTTTGGCACTTTAAAATTAAAGTTTAGCCAATGGATTGTGTTTAGATGTTGGAACTAATAGAACACGAGAGATCACGTAGTTTCAGTCTATGAGAGAAGAGGCTTTGACTTAGTGTTTATCAAGGGACTTCAATATTTTAATAACATAATGAAGTGGAGTAGGAGTATAGGTATATGTATGTGAGTGTGTCTTAAAATATAGATACCGAACCGTTGAATATCTTTTGGTACTTATGGGACAAATTGTTAGTGAACTGGGTTAGAAAACCATTCCATTCGGATTCTGTTCTTTTTTAATGCTACCATTCTGTCTCATCTATCACTTGTTGAACTTCACAAATTAAAAACTAACGAAAAGACAGTGTTCAAAGTGAGCAACAAGAAATTCTGTAAATTCTTCTTATCGTGATGCAATTGTGGAAAACTTTTATAGTAGATATTGATTGCTTAGATTCTCTGTTTTCTCGTTCTAGAAAATACAAATGGGTTATACCTGACACCTGTGGTGAAGCAAACAATAACTCCGTGGGTATGTGTCCAGTGCATAGACAAGAGGGAAATATTTGTTTTTTTGTTTTCCGGAACAGGGGATAAGGAACATGTTTTTTTCCCGGCTGTTCTTCTCTTTTCCAGGCATTATTCCAACTCATTCAGTTCAGATGGAAAAAAATTAATTGGCGGATGCGGAGATTCCCAACAAAAAAATTAGAGAATTTCCCCATCTTTAATTCTCTCCTATACACTTTTGCCGTAGATGAGTTGATATTACTTTTGTCTTTTTATTTATCCTCCTCAGACCCGGGCTATGTTCCGCAAAGACCACATTTTTCAACTAACTTCAGATCATTCATAGGATCTTGTAGACGTTATATTCTTTATCAAAACAAAAAGAATCCCAACTTATTCTCTTCTAAATGCATCCGCATCAATGTAGTATGAGTGAGTCCTTCAAAATGTATTAAAACTCAGTTTTGGAGTTAACAGAAAGGAGAAAAGAGGAGAACCGTAAACTGAAGATAGAAGAATTGAGAGTGAGGTTATTGGTTTTAAAGAAAAAATTGTTAATTCTTATCCTATTCACATGTGCCAAATTTACCCAAATACATTTCTCATTTGCGATATTTCGCGATATGGCGCCCGATATACGAGTATTTTCGTGAAATTTTACGATTTTTATTTATTTTATAAGTTAGACAAATATACAAATGATCGGGTGAAAGGTTATTGCTAAAATGAAATAGTAAAGATGGGCTTAAGTACGATTTTCAATGAGCAGTGATCGCATGGAGCAATTAAGAAAACGCGCTTTTAAGATTAGCAGTGATTTAATCACTCTTAAGATCACAGTTACCATTTGATTGCTTCGTTCTCTTTCGTTGCGCTTTTAAGGGCTGTTGCCTATAAATAAAGATTTTGAATAAAGAAGCAAATAGTAGACAGAGCACGGAACATATTTCTTGTGCATAGTAGGGTAAATAAATAAAAATAAACATATTAAAATGAGGGATAGTTGTTTAAGAATGAATTGCAAGTTACAGTAAGCAAAATAAATGAATGAAACTCTTTCCCTCTCTCTACGGTTTAGTATGTACCTACCCACACAAAGTTAATGAGGAGCAACAAACAATCAGTGTGTATTGTAGTATCTATTTAGAATCGAAACAGTAAGAGCATTAAGCAGCAGAGCAGTTCTCATGCAGAGCAATCACTACTGTTCTATGATCAGTTCTAAGAATAGAGTCATGAGTAGCAATGTAACTATTTTTCAAATTTTATTGGACTTTATTTTACGTTCCTTGATCTTATTTTTCAAGTCATTTTATTTGTTCGTCCCATAGTACATAGAATATGCTTAGTAGTTGTACAAAATGATGTATATTTAGACATGAATGTCCTAAATATTAACAATAGAGAGAGAGGTAGTCCGATACTTTATACGATTGTGGGCGTGGCGGTGGCCATTTTTTCAATAAAATCAAAAATTCTTTTAAATTTCAAACCCAAAACATGTATATACGAGAGACGGCTGATAAGTTCGCGGTCTGAGATACTCAACAATGAGTTAACTTCTCAATAGTAATAGCACTAACAAACTCTTTAGTAGTATAAATATCACCTCGTTTCAATAATAATCTCATTTTGTTATTATCTGTGGTAGGATACCTCGTGAAAATGTCCGAAAAGTTGAAATATTAATTCTGACCGACCGAAGAATAAAAATGTGGCAGAGTGCGGACGAGTTACACATCCAAGCAAAAAATGGGTTGGAGAAATTTTGCCGAGCATTTAAACATGAAAAAAATGTGTGCGAGCTGGGTATCGAAAATGCTCACGCCGTTCGACAAAGATTTTTTTGAGTTAGTCGGGAACAATCTCGACGAAATTCAAGGTGGAAAAGTAAACTTCGAAGCTTATGGCGACTGTTTTTTGGGACAGCGAAGGCGTTTTGCTGATTGATTATCTGCCAAAGGGGATTACGATGAATCGTCAATATTACACGTGAAGTGATCGTATGGAAGCGATATGGGAAACTCAGGCACCGGTGTTGTTTTGCAGGATAATGCGCCTGTTCGCAGAAGTTTTTCAACGATGGACCACCCACCCTACAGTCCAGACTTGGCCCCAAGCGACTTTTTCCTTTTTTTCCAATTTGAAAAAGTTAAGTTAAGGCGGCCGTAGTCATTTTGAAGCAAGAAAAATAATATTTTTTCGTGGTATTAAGGCATTGTATGCCCGATGTGAGAAATGCATTTCACTCGAGGGAGATTATTTTGAGAAATCAAATTTTTTAATCGGATCTTTTCTTTCACTTAATGCCATAGGCCGTGATCTTATCAACCGTCCCTTATACATAGGGTTTCGTCCCACCTTCTGTTGAAGATTCGGTTACATGTGTATAAAGTGGTCTCTGCCATTTTTACACTTTCATTGACATTAAGCTTCCAGTTAAGTTTCCTGTTGAGTATGATTCCTATGTAAGTATTCCGCACTTCTTTAAGAGTATCATCTCAATAGTAGGTAGATTGAATCGTGGTATAATCCTTTTATTAGTGAACAGTATACCTTTGATCCCAAGTTCGCAAAGCTTTGTCCACATATTAAGTGTCTTTAATGAATTTTCTATCAGTTCGCTAATAATGCGTAAGAATTTTAATCTTGCCAACAGAATATTTGCTGCATTGGCGACTACCTTAACTACTTTCCAATTTCAGAAGTATTACATAATATCAGTGATTACTTGTAATCAAAATTATCATACATATAATCAACACTGAATTACTAAGTAGTTGCGATTAAAGTGTAACCAAAACTACTGATTACCAACTAATTCGATAATTTTGCAATTTCAATTAATGTAATTGATTAAGTAATTGACTACTTTTGAAACTGATTATGCCCAACAATGTTTGTGTTTTGTGATGTGAATGAAGTCAAGGACTCGCTAGTGATTTGTCTTTGTTGATGTTTCGCACAGGGTGCTACACAAATGTAACTTTGGTTTCTATTCGGTATACTCAACTTGGGGTTGTTTTGCAGCCCGCAGACATAAGGATTCAATCACTCAAGCTAAGTTAGATTAACATAGACAAGTTAGTTAAGCTAGTTTTAAGCATTCTTTGTCTAGAAAGTAGTTTCCAATGAATTGAAATTTAATAAAATGCATTAAAACTGAATTTATTCACTCTAGAGCTAGCTGTGGCAGCGCTCAACGATATGCTACTCTGACTGTGTGGGTAATACAATATAAATAAATGAACAAGAACGTGGAACTCCTTAGGGATCAGCATGCTTAGACTCAATCTCCAGTGATGAAAATTCTTATATTTTATGAAATGATTATTCATTTCAACAGTCTATCTTGTACTGGTGGCCACTGTATAGTGTGTTCCCTTTTGAACCGAATAGTGCAGATTCGTGCTCGAGCGGGGAACAGCAACCAATAACCACCGAGAATAAAAGAGAAAAGAACAAAATGTTGACTGCTACGCCAAAAACAGATTCCTGCCTAGTAGTACAATGGACCTCAAATTGGGTCTGAGTGCTATGGGATTTGGAAATTTGCTTTAAAAATAAAAAATCTGTCTTTTCAACTCAATTCAAGTAGTGAAAAATACATCAGTAGTACTTTGAACTCCAACAAAATATATACAATACAAAAAGCTACACTATGACAAAATTAATACATCTGTTTAGTTCTCAATACGCTTATAGTCAAAATTGGCGCAGCTCTATATAATTTTCTGGATTTTGGTGAAAAAGATGGAACATTAAGATAGTGCTGTGAAACACTACGATCGCAGTAAAAGTGGGAATGCTGATCAGGAACATCTCAACAAAATGTGATCTCGTGTGCGGGCCGCCATTGAAATACATCCTCGGTGATACACAAGCTACAAGCTAGTGACTTGACTTAAACTCAGGTTTCTCTCTCTTTTGTGTAGCTCCTTGTGCGAACGTACATACATATGTGTTACAGAATTTACAACACTTTCGAGGTAATATTTTTGAACCCTATTATAATTAAGGAAACAAAATGATATACCTACCTAATATCTGCCCAGTTTAACTTGTTATTTAGAATTTCATATGTAGGTATATTGGAAGCCATATTTGAACCCAGCCATGAAGAACAAATTTCATAAAGCTTGAAACAATGTTTCGATTTCTGGCCAAGCTTGAAGTCTCTTTTAGAGTTCAAGTTAGCAGGTACTCGTATATCAGTAATTATAACTTTCAATGCCTATTACACAACAATTTGAAGTATGCATATTTTCAAATCGGTTCCATAGCATGCACGACTTTTGACCATGAAATCGTTGTAACGTGAATATATACTATTATTTCTAAATCATTAAATTAAATTTGCATAATTTCAATGAACATGTAAGTTTCGCATGTTATTTATTAATGAAGGGCTTTAATAATACACGCTAGCGATTGCAGTATAGCCCACCTAAGTAGGACATGCGGCAGTCTAACAGAAAATGTTGCAAAGCAATGCAATGCGGTTACTTTGTAAATTTGAATCATAAAAATCTCTGATAAAAAAAACGAACAATTTTTTCGTGGTTTTCCATTCGGATTTTATTTTAACATTTGCCGTGTTAATGGTTTATTCATATTTGAACATTATTGAGCAATCGATAAGCAGGAATGGATACGAACTCGCATGTAAGGTACTTTTCATCATTCGGGGCGCATACACAATGTAGGGTAGGGTACATACGTTAACTCAGTTTCAGATACACACTAGGTATGAAACCACCCATTTATGGCAGACGCAAATGTATAATTATTTCAAAACTATACAATTTGTAACTGCACCATGCTGTATCTATCAAAAGAGCAACAAATAATAACCTAATGCAACTGACGTTCAGCGTATTAGTTTAACAACAAATTGAGAACAAAGCCTCCTACCGACATCTGTACTGTTTCATGACCCGATTTTACCAATTATCGTTCCCATATTAGATAATAAATTCATTTCATAGCTTGCCTATAGCCATAAAGGTAAACCAATAATCCCAGAGAGAAAATCGCTAGTTCCCAATCAACATTAAAGTCAATTTCAATTTACCTACCATCCCAGGATGGTAAGGCCTGGTAGGTTCAGTTCCTTAATCTAAACTCGATAATAATTGATTTATTGATTTAAATGCTTTGCAACGGTTCCCAATTACCGCACATTGCCGGCTGGAAGAACCTCCTTGGCGCACCTGGCCTAGTAATAGGTGCTGATTTTCGAAGCCAAGTTCGAAGAGGTGTGAACATAGACACGAACACCATGTTCTTGCATCGTAGCGTGTCGGATATAATTCTACCCGACATAACCGTCACACCTTCCATGGTCTCTTCTTGTATCCTCCTTGGTGCTCACACCTGAAGATTGAAACAGGAAAATCCGCTTCCAGCGAAATAGAGTTAAATATCGTAACAACCCTTAACACCATTTTCCAATTGACTTGCCGGCAAACATTGTTATTTCCTCAATTTCGAGGTCATTTTATAAATAGTACCACTGACGAGATACGATACCACCCCCAACTACCCTGCACATCCACATTCTACTATCAGAGCGAACACACCCCCCCATCCGCTACACTACACAGCCAATGCCATGTTATCAGGGACGACTGCGACGTCATTGTTGCCGACCGACTGACTTCTCCATCTCCATCCATCTTCCTGTGTGTTTTAACTTGTTCCATGGGAAATGGGGAGCGACAGATTTATTTAGCGCACAAATTCCCTGCACTTGTTTCAGCGTGCCTATCGCACTTTACCCATCGCACAGAACAGAACTATGGCACAGCATCCTTGTAGCTCGTTATTAGTTTGTATTCGTAGGGAAAACAGATCGCTGTAATGAGGACGATTGGGGGAGGCCTGCCTATTCTGCCTTTTTCATCTCATTTTTCATTTTACATCGAAGTTGGTCTAATTAGAACGCTTTTTTGCAGGGATTTGCTGATAGATTTATACCAATCTCTGACACTTGTTGGATGGTGTACCTGAGTACTGTTTTTATGCCAGCACTGCAACGGAACGTGCAATTAGCAGTTTCGAAAACAGGTCGATTAAAATTAAATTCATTTGAAATTAATTAAGGTGCTGAACTGCAACCGTGCTGCTCGCCGTTCGTTAAACTTTTATTCATTACTATGCAAATGAGTTATTGAACCAGCTTGTAAAGATATTTTTAGAATTGCAACTCTTGGCTCTGTATCGAAGCCCCTTTGCTTAGTATTGGTAATCTACTTTTAATCAAATTGATGCTAGACTTCTCCCTTTGCATCAGTCTTAGGAGTACACTTCTTCAATTTTCTCGCCAGTCGACGTGTCCTTCCATCTCACAGTTGGTTTCTGGCTCTTAGAAGAACGTGGCCGCAGCTTCTTTATTACGGTCCCGTAAAAATACCCTGGCACTCAGTTGTTGATCTTGCATACACTTTTCAGTTTGCCTATGCATACCTTGACATTACCATCCTCAAATGTTGAATGCTCTGCCATTCTCACAATCTTCTGTAGATTTCTTAGTATCATCCTCGATGCAACGGGGTCGAAAAACATGTTTATCACATTAGTGATAGATTTTCTCTTTGGGGATGTACTAACCCTAATGGCCGTTTGGCCCACCATCTCACACATGTGCTTTAAAATCATACATTCAACTTTCTTCTTCGCCAGGACTTTCTTAACGACGTCATATAAAGTGTTATCGAAGCGTTCCTTCTGTTCAAGGAAGCATTGATAGTCATTTCTTTGACCCATTGTGCTCTTTGTATATAGGCATGGTGGGCTCTGTGAATTTGCCCACATGATACGAATGCCCGAATGCTTCTAAGGGCAACCCTTTTATGCACTGTTGGTTTAATATGTTATAATGGGCTTTCTTCAAGTCAGGTTGATAGATGTAAAGTACTTCGTGTGAGTGTCTTGTCTACTTTCGGTTTGAAAAGAGACTTGTTTTATAACCTAGAGCCAGGCTGCTTCTAGTCCTATTTTCCTTTCCCATTTGAAGTAGGAAAGATGAAAGGTATTCACTGCCATCTTTTGGCCTTCCTTGCTTACTTTTGATCGGCAAGCTACCTGGCTTTGTGTAACCTGATTATGGAGAAATATTTCCACTGAAGGCTTTAAAGCTATCTCATCCCACTGTGAGTCCTCGACAACGTTTATTCCGCCTAGACTTGTTAAAAAGCTACATATGGTTCTAGAAGTACAGGGTGTTCTACGGCAAGGTACATTCACTACCTTTCTTTTGAAGAACTTTGTTAAAAAATACAACGCATTATGCATGGAACAGATGTCCACCTCTAGTAGCCTCACAATTGCAAGCTTTAGATATCCCCATAAAAAGAAGACCGGGCTGTTAAACATGCGAACGTGAGGCCACTTAAAATCACCATTTGCGGAGATAATTCGGTCTCGAAAAAGTTGATAGAGTAATTGTATAAAGACAGGTGACTCTCTGAACAAATCTGGTCGCTCCTTTGTCTACCTCTGTACATACCCAGTGAACTCTCGTTAAATTCATAAAAAAAAAAAAAAATACAAGTCTGAGTTCGTTTTTAATGTAAGCAGAAGTTTAGGTTAGGAAAGGTGTATTATTGTTTAACGTATCACTTCCACGCGAAGCCCTTAAGGTCCGTTGTGAATCCCTTCATATATAGTTTGCTAGTGATTTTGGAAATATATCCTAGCTTTTTTCCAGCTCACAAAACCATGTGTGTGTCCCTTGTGAAGTTTTGTATCTGGAGAATAAAGCCTGAATGAATCGATAATGTTTACTTTTCGCCTCTGCAACTCCTGTCGTTGGACCCAGTATTATTTGCGGAGCATGGTTTGAATGGTACATACAGTGTCTAAGTGACCTCCACCTATAGTCACTTATAATATAATACACAAAATATACTACAGTCGAAATCCCTTATAACGACGGTGAAGGGACTGGCTAAATACAGTCGTTATAACCGGTGGTCATTAAATCCGACAGCCCTACATATGTAGTCAACCTGTGATTTGGGATACACTCTTACAAGTGTGTAGGACCGATACAGTGTAAACGGCAAACGGGATCAATTTTAAGGATTTTTAGTTTTCTTAGTTCAATGATTGCAAAACGGAATCGACTTAATTTTATTCGCTGTTTCCATATTGAAGCGGATTTGTAATAATATTCGACGCAACTCAAACCATTTTATTTGCATCACAGTTTATCCAGTAAAGCCTTACAATTTCTAAAGGAACGTACTACGGCACAAGTGAACACAGTTATTTACAGATAATTGTCTTGCACAACATTTTTCGCTTCTTTTCCTTGGAATTTTTCCCTAAACAATCTTCTATGAAGTCTGAAAATCTGTTTCGTCATTGTTCAAACTCTCAGCTTTTGAACTGTTAAAAATGTAACATCTAATTGGTTACCGAAGTCCTTTGGTTTTAGTCAAAATTATTTTCTTTCTCACCACTCATCTGCTAATGTAAAAGCAAACAAACAAATATTTTAACAGCGCTATCCAATGTGACGGGATAGAAACTTGAATAAAAAGTAAACAAGAACTCTCAGGAACCTACAACGCTGTGAGACCCCGAGACGCCTATAACACCGAACCATCTGTAAAGCTCCGAAACGTAATCTCGAATACTTCACGGTGGTTGATCCTGCCTATCAAGAGTGTGTAGCAGCAACCCCTCTGGAGTCAGACGCACCTGGATTTTATATTCAGTTTCGCCAATTACCTATGATCTGACTGCCTAGGGAGGCGCTGCCTTGGACGGGGTTCCCGAACAGCTATCATTAAGGTTATTCGCTCTAAATGAGTTTTAGTCGATTCATACGACAGGAATATTTTTGACTCCGTCCCTGTTTCGCATTTTTCAAGAACTCTTAGGTTTGAGGCGTCATATCAGCTATCATTATCGACTTTGAAGTAATTTAAGATATGAGAAACCAACCAAACAAGCAAAACTGGTCTTTGTAACCGGCTGATCGATAACCTAGGTCGTTATATGTGACCTCGACTGTACGTACTTGAATGCTTCTCATTGTAAAACGAGGCCTACCTGATCCGGTTAGTCGACATGCGCCTTAAAATAATAAAACGCGACGACAAATTGAAATATATTGGTAAGCATCATAAACCCCGCGTAACAGATTCCATTTCCGCAGAGGCTAAAGGATGTTTGGCTCCAATGTAACTCTTTGAAACTGCTAAAGATCTTATCAATCGTACAATGGGTGTAAATGTAAACACACCCTTTTAAATGCCGACTAAGAGACAACACATAAAATCCAGTCGTAAATTTCTAACAACAATGCGCGAGAGCAAGGACGTGGAATATTTAAAAACCAGATAAACAAAAACGCTGAAAGTGGAAATTAAATTGCACGCACATCTAATTTGCGCAAAAAAAAAGAAAACTATTCCACAACAAGCGATACTACGTGTTAAGTGTAATAAAAGTACTTCTCGAAACAACAGTAATTATGAACCAATTAATGCCATTCAAAACATTTAATGACATGACACACAGTCGAGCTAGAATACATAGTACGTATACGCACGAGTACCTATGCTGGATATGGAAAATTCGAACAAGGATACATACACCGACAGACACCATTGATACCACTCCACACGGGATATTGAAAGCATTTTTAGTAGCGGACAGAACAATTGCGTGGAAAAAAATAAAGCAAACAAAAAAATGGAGGAAAAATCCATTCATGCCAAGACACTTAACAAATTAATCTTTAACAATCCATTGCCCTGATTTCAGTCATGCATGCGGAGGATCTGCTTTGAATCATCCATCTCCAACCAGAATTTATGGCGAATCTCATGTTCTGGGCATAATTCTTCTCTCTGGGAATATCGTGCATACATCCGTACCTACGTTACGTAAAGAACGCCCTTTGCTCGGATATCCTTGAAAGTCAAATTTCCAAACCGTATTGTGGTAGCACATGTAAAAGCTCATAATTTTGCTGCTTTACCAGAATGAATGACAAGAGGACACAGAGAAGGACAAAGTGAAAAGATTTGTTTGCTGTAAGAAGTGAATCCAGGCTAAGCTCGTCGATGCAAGGAACGACAATAAAGAAGAACTCAACTGAGAACTTAGGAATGTTGGACGATTTTGCAATTAACTGATGGAAATCTTTGTGTGATAATTGAAGGAAGATAGTAAACGCATTATAAAAGATATCCAACTGAAGTTTAAAACCCATTGTCGACGAGATAATCTGATTGGTGTCTTTCTTGGTGTGACTATGAATTAGACTTGGGTGTAGACTAAATTTTCTTTGTGAATGCATAATCATGCTGGAATGGAATTATATGTATCTTGAAGGAAGATAAGTTCTAGTCGTCGGTTCTAATGAATTATGACTTTATTCCGCTTGAAAATATTCAAAAATGAGAGTGGGAACAAGCAGTGGAGTTTGCTGTTAAGAGAACAGCTTCTGGAGCGGGGACTTGTTACAAAGGCAAATTATTTTAGTTTTGAATAAATTTATTAAACTCTTGACAAACTCATAAAGTGGATGGGACAGGGTTATTCGTCGTCAAGGACGGAATTCATCTTTACTTTTTTATGGGCTTACACTCGGGGGCGGACCTGGACCTTAACCAACATGCCTATCCATCATTTGCTAGCCGAGTTGGTTGAGGTCCCCTTCCAACTGCGCACGTCGTCTTAGGTAAGGTCTTCCACTACTCTGGAGTTGATTCAAAAATTCTCCGGGTTGGTGCGTTATTCTCCATACATTGAATATATTCTAACCGTCTTAGTCGATGAATTCGGACTTTTTTGTAGAACTCATACAGCTCTTCATTAAACCTTATCCTCCACACTCCGTCGATACAAACAGGAGCGGAGATTATATGGAGAATTTTTAACTCATTGCAGCCTAGAATATTTTCATCCACTTTTGATAGTACTCGTATCTACGCCATACAGCAGGATTAGGATGATAAGGGTCTTGAACAAAGTAGAGGCCTCTGCTGCTCAATTGCCTTCTTAACCGGTAGAAATAGTGATTGGCAAGAGTAAATTTTCGTTTGATCGTCATACTGATGTCATTGTCAGAGTTCACCGTAGAACCTATGCAGATAAAGTTCTTTACCACCTCAAAATTATATCTGTCCATCGTTGGGTTTGGTCCAAGGCTCTGATGTTGAGTGTCGTTTTGCTTTCATTCACCGCTTAACCTACCTTTGCCGCTCCCGCTTCAATATTCACGAATGTCTCACTGACGGTCCGCTGAGTTCTTCCGATTACGAGTATGTCAATGTCATCGGCCAATGCGAGTAGTTGCACAGGCTTTTGAGAAATTGTACCTCTAGTGTTTGCTTGCAAGTTTCGTAAAATTTGTTCAAGTATGATGTTGAATAAATCGCGTGATAGCGCGTCACCCTGTCTAAGACCTTTTCTGACATCAAACAATTCGGTGGCGTTCTTGCCGACTTTGATGGAACAGTGGGAGTTCTCCATCGTCATTCTGCACAGTTCGAAGTTTTTGGCAGAAATGCCAAATCTAGACATGGCTCTGTATAGCTCGTCTCTGTACTTTAAAATCAATGAACAGGTGGTGGGTATTAGAATTTCTGGGTTTTTTTTTTCCAAGATCTGCCCTAATGTGAATATTTGGTCAATGGTAGACTTTCCCGATCTAAAACTGCACTGGAAAGGACCTATTAAGTTGTTGACGATCAGTTTTAAGCGATCACATAACACGGCAAATAAAATCTTATATGTGACGTTGAGGAGATGCCTCTGTAGTGGGCGCAGTTCAGAGGGTTTTCCTTCTTCAAGATCGGGCAACAATGCTGAGATTCCATTCACTGGGTCGCGAAGACTATTAGCCTGTGTCCGTTTCCGAATGTGGTATTATGTAGGTAATGCATCCTGACGTTATTACCAAAGATGTCCTCCTTCCCTATTTTGGCGTACTTAGACTTGACACTGCTCATAGCTCCTCTCCAGGAGGTCGTAGAAGCATTCTTTGGTGGTATCGGTCTTCTCCTCCGTTGGAACGTGTACGCATATATTGCTTACGAGTATATTGGTGAATTTAACCTTGATGCGGATTGTCACTAGACGTTCGCTCACATGTCTGAAGCTCAAGACTTATGGCCTAAATGCATCCAAATGTACGCTGCTTCTGCTCGCGGTAGCAGTCGCCTAACAGTTGGATAGCGGTTATGTCCACTTGAAAGGCCTCCAAGGTCTCCGTTAGTTGTTCCGCAGTTAAAATCGTGCCGAACAATTAGGTTTCTGATCTGGATCCTCCTGTGTTGCCTGCAGATCGTCATCGAGCAGTGCATTGAATATATCATCGCTACTTCACCTGCTGTTCATCAATTTTAAGAAGGCGTTCAATAGTGTCAGCAGGGAGTGCCTTACACAGGAGAAGTATTCAAGATAAATTAATTGATATTATCAAAGCTACATACGATGGGTCCAAATGTTATGTCCTGCACAGAGGAAGGTTGTGTGAGGAATTCCAAATCGAAAGTGGGATAATACCAGGCTGCATCTTTCACCGATACTATTCCTATTGGTGATTAGCGATGTGCTTCGTGCAACTTTGTCGACGGGAAATAGAGGAATTCAATGGACTCTTACATCCCTTCTGAAACATCAAGATTACGCTGATCATAATTATGGACCTCCACCAAATGAGAGCAGAAGTAGGAAGGGAGGCAGGTGGAACAAACTGATCAGTTTAAATATTCATTGCTGGACGATCAGTAACCAGAGTAGAGGATTTTCAGTATCTTGGGAATATTGCCTCAACCGATGGTGGAACTGAACTCGGTATAGTCAAGAGAATCCAAACCAAAGCAAAGTCCGCGTTCGTTATGTTATCCAAAAAATGCCGAAGCAATTGCAATCAATTTACGAGTATATATGGATGCAGGACGTGGAAAGTGATCATTACTAACATGGGGAAGCTGCAAATATATGTTAACAGGTGGTTGCGCAACATCTTGATGATTTTCTGGCCCAACCGTATCTCTAATGAACACCTCTCCATCCATCCATTGGCGGAAGTGACAGTGGATTGGTGGATGGATCTGATGGGTTATCTTGCATTGCGACATAATGATCTATTGTGCAATACCGAAGAGAGTTTCATTCCATCGTTAGAGTTTCCCTCGGAATATAATTCGTTTAGGATTATTTTCAAGGGTCAAACACACTTACTTTGCCCTAGAGCACAGTCACTAATCTGAGAATGAGAAATGGGTGCATGGTTGGCATATCCTCATCTGATAGTTGGTGCTTGTCCATGTCATGTGGGTCAGTAACCCATTGACTCATTGCAGAATCTGCAATTAAAGGTAACAGTTCCATAGCTAACAGGAACCCTTTAACACCTGGCGGTTCGAGGAGAACATGACGCAGAACAGTCGAGCAGGAGACACAGCAGTTGGGAAAAGTTGGAGAGAGCTAAGACACATTGCCAGGAACTGTATACGATGGCTCGTAGGCATAGTAAAGGCCTTATGACCCGGAAGGGGATACAGGACACAGTATTGTACTACATAAACAACATGTGTTTATACTCTCTGCCGCCTTCGATGATGACGATGGCAGTTGCGAAATAGGAAGAAATTTGATCGCTTCGTTACACAATGAAAGCCGAAATCCTATTGTAAAGACCAAGCGGTAGCAGCATGTTGATTAAGTAAGTGAGGCAGGCAATCTAATGAGGAGTCTCAACTCAACTAATCCTTTTCAACTCCAAGTTAATTGTAATTAGAACTGAAAACATTATTTCTAATTCGCCTTTGAACATATTTGATGGCACATGTCTCTTTAGATCTTGCATTGACAATCTCATCTCCTATAAATAAATTTTGAATTTACAAAAAAAAATCGCCTTTTCCCCGAAATCAAATTACTTATACCCACCGCACTTTCTAGCTTTCAGTTAAAATCATGTAATTTATTTATTATTTAATGACCAATGGATTTTTATTGTATACCGTCCTCTCCGACAAGCCAAAATAACCTCAAAAAAGAGTCATCTAAATATGAAACGTGCTCGTAATCAGTACCATTGTTTGCGGATGGTCTGTTCCTTCTTTTTCTTTTCGTGAAAAAAATAAAACTGAACACCGAAGGGTTCTAGGGAATCGTAAATATTTGTAATTAACCCAAAAATGCCGTCATATCTTCGAGTTTTAAAAATGCAAATTAGGTAATTTGAGATGTTTTTGACAATAATCTTCCCTCCCGAAAGTCTTTAGCGGTTTCCCATGCAAATCAAATATTGTCATCTTCCGTCCCAGCGATTTCATCAACCTTCCTTCATGTTTCCCCTTTGAAAAAAAAACAGCCTTTACAAATAAAAAGAAATTAAAATTTTAATGTAAACGAAGGCTTAAGGTTGCTTTAGGAAATTTTTTTATAACAAAATATATATAACAGCTACATAAATGACATTTTCAATGTTAGGCGGATATATATGTATGAAGGGGGAACAAAAAAAAAAAATCACACACAACCATAGCAATAAAAGAGATCCCTCTTTGGTGGTGGCATTGATAGCACGTAATTAAGGTATTCAGGAGCGCGCGCGGGAATTATCATTAATGCCACTTTCTGTCGCTCCCGATGGAGTCTTAGCTGACGTACTCCTTGTGTTTGCCTGACAGACAGACAGATGAATAAAAAAAAATGAAACTTTTGTTTATTTTTTTAAATTAAAAAGAAAAACCTACAAACGAATCAAATGAAGCTGACGACGATGTTGGCTGGATGCGATTGAGCGGCTTGGCGTTAAATTCTTTTAAATGACTTGATTTTTAAGGCAAGAAATGACGAACGGCACTCGGGTCCTGAACCGTCATCATCCAACTAACACCACCCTCGAACAGCCACCCACCACTGAACTGAAACACCTACCACCCTGGGCAATAATGCATTGTTATCGACGAACCATCCCTTTTTTTTGGGTGATGTGCGTTCTCGGCGGGCGTGTGGCGTTCAGCCGGGGGGATGTGGTCGGTCGGTTGGTCGGTCGGTCGGTGATGGCGCAAAGGCGACTGATAAATATCTTTGCAATATAGGCAAAGTTTTTATAGTCAATTTGGGGTTTGTTCAAATTTATGCAGGCGAAGGAGGAGGGTTGGAAATGGAATACAGTAGTATTTCTTTTTTTTTCCCGCCTTTCCGCCTGGTTGAGATCTATCTTTCGCCGTAGTGCTACTGCCACATTCATTTAAGTTTCCTTTTTGTGTGCGATTTTTCCTTTTCCCTTTTCTTTTTTATTCCTTTTTGTTCCTGCCTCTTATCAACTATTTTCTTGCGGGTGGATTCGGATAGGGAGGGGATACAGCAGCGCTAAAAGGATGGCTATAGTTAACGCGATGCATGTACAGCGATGGGGATGTTGGGGAGAACAAGGAGAAGGATGCCTGCCTTTTTCCTATCTGGAGTTGATTGTAAAGGAAATTTTAACTTTCATCACGGAAATAAATAAGTACGGTGTGGTGGTGCTATTAAGTGCGTCGTCGTCGGATTGATGCGAACATTTGTAAGTTTCTCTCGAAATGGGGCACTGGCGGGCTCATTTTTTGTTCGTCTTCTTCTTGTTTTGTACTTGTTCTCGTCCTTGTTACCATTTTTTTTTGTCTTCCTCTCGTTGCTTTTTGTTCCGGTTGAACCCGCTTTACGGACAATTTCCGGAGACAGAGATTTACGGGTGTATTCGCTATGCGAAGGTTGTGAAGGCTTAACTTCTTAAATTGAATGAGCAATCTAATTGACGGCAGCGTTTGCTAAGTTGATTCTTGAATTATCAACGGATGAGGTGAGAGGTTCGCTCTGCTTGCTTTATCAGTTTTCAAAAAAAAGGGTTACACTTTTTTTTTATATTTCTTGTAAGGTGAGATCTGCAGGTGGACGTTGTTTGAAGTACCTACCTACCGTTTTTTTCTTTTTTTTTTTTACAAAATATAATTATGGGTAGTTGATGGGCTTTAGTTTAATTATAAAGTAAAGTGTATGGCGCTTGGGTGCAGAACCACCACGAATGATACTGGGTAGATCGTTTAGTGGGCGTCTTGGAAAGGTTTCTCAATATCTATGCCAGAGGTCTCAACTTGCACATTGTTTACCTCGAAAACGGTTAGGCATAGGAGAAAAACACTTATGATCATAGTTGTAAAGTTGATTACTTTTCCAT
This sequence comes from Pocota personata, assembly GCA_963082735.1. NCBI lineage: Eukaryota > Metazoa > Arthropoda > Insecta > Diptera > Syrphidae > Pocota > Pocota personata. Next base: position 274,168,197 of record OY720429.1, read on the forward strand.
TGACTATGCAACGCTGCTGATAAAAGAAGTAAAAAACGAATCAGTGAGCGTGTATCTACAATACTTAATAGCAAACCATCAGACTGATTACTCGCTTTGGAAGGCCACAAGAAACCTGAAACAACAGAAGCTTCCGTCGCACCAAATCAAAAAAAATAAATAAAAATATGACAATGCGTGGGCAAGAAGTGCTAAAAACAAAGCGAAACTCTTTGCAGAACATTTCGAGCAAACATTTCAGTCACTTCCTAGAAAAATATGTGCAGTGTCGCTATGCGAATTAAAAGCTGCCATAAAAAAAAGATTTGCATCCCAAAAAAGCACCGCGGTAGGACCAACTACTTCATGATAGTGGAAGCAGCGAAAGTAATAATGATACATAAATCTGGAAAAATATGGTATTGTCATATTTTTCTGTCAAAAATATTCGAGAAATTGCTTCTTAGAAGAAACCTCATACCATCAATTCAGTTTTCGTGAAAGACATTCTACAATCGCTCAGCCATATTTTTGGATGTAGCACAGCCATTGACAAAGTCTGGCATAAAGGGCTACTGTATAAATTGAAAAGGGATCTACCAAAGGAATTACAGTTGGTACTTAAATCATATACATATTTCTGGACGCCATTTTGGAGTAAAATATGAAAAAGAATACTAGGCACTTAAGAAAATAGCGACAGGAGTTCCTCAAGGTAGCGTCTTAGGTCCTGTGTTTTACCTACTTTACACAAGAGATTTACCTGCACTTCGAAGTATGCGCATACCGAATAGCATCAGGGATATTTAAAAAAAAACTATTTCCAGCAAAGAGTGCTGCTCTATGAAACAGAGGATGGTGTGAAAGAATACACAGTTACTGGAGGAGTCCCTTAGGGCTCGGTCTTGGGACCAACATTATGGAACCTCATGTACGATGGAGTCCTTCGTCTTGAAATACCAGCCGAAGCAAAAATCGTGGGATTTGCGGACGACATCGCTATAGTTGTAACAGCAAAACAACTGGAAGAAATTCAAATTAGCAACGAAACCATATCAACTGTCCGACGGTGGTTAACATCTGTCGGCCTCATGCTAGCAGAACACAAAACAGAGGCGGTACTTATTACCAGTAGAAAGCAACTGGAAACTATCACGCTCACAGTAGGTGGGTATGAGATAGTTTCGAAACCAGCTATCAAGTATCTTGGCGTTATGATTGACTCAAGACTTACTTTTAAAAACCATCTGAAGTACGTATGCCAATATAGGAGGGCCAAGATACAGCCGAAGGCTACTTTTAGCTAAAGTAGTAACATCCGTAGTCCTATACAGATCACCAGTTTGGGCCGGAGCTATGAAAGTGACTTCATACAAACTATGTGCACTAAGAGTGAGTAGCGCTTTTCGCACAACCTCGGACCACGCAGCCTACGTTATCGCAGGAATGTTCCCAATTGATATATTGGCGGAGGAACTGCAGAAAAAGTTTTTAGAGTGCAGACATGAGGGGCGACTAACTCACGTGGAATCGGACACTATAGGAGAAGCACAAGTCTTTCTTCTAAGGGCCGTTGGACTTACCGCCTTATCCCGACCTTAGAGACTTGGATAAACCGCAGACATGGTGAAGTTAATTCTATTTAACACAACTGCTCACGGGACATGGTTGTTTCCGGGCATATCTATATCAGTATAGGAACGATGACTCTCCCGCTAGTCCATCGTCCAGTGATACTCCCGAAAACGTGGAGCATGTATCCTTTCACTGCCCACGTTTCCTTCTACAAAAAGAAGCACTACAAGCAGCACTGGGAGAAACACCAACTCCGGAGAATTTAGTTAATCACACGCTAGAATCTGAAAACAAGTGGAACGCAGTGAGCTCCTATGCCAAGGATGTATGCCAAGAGCTAAGGCGACTAGAGCGAGAAAGAAAAGAGAGCGAAGAAAACGCAATGACACGCGAACGCGTAATCATCATTCTGAGCCAATTAGAATGCTGGAACGTGAGAGAATAGAGTCAAAGGGACTAACACGAATCCAGATGACAACTATGTCAGATAGGGAGGATAAGGGAGAAGGGGTTAGTGGGTAAAAATCCCACACTGTTACTGAGTACGCTCAGTTTCGTCTTTTGAAGCTTACCACCTCCTAGGGGAAAAAAAAGCAAGAGATTTACCTGAATCACCCGAAGTGAGCACACCAATATTCGCAAATGATATGGCAACGGGGAAACTACAAAAAAGGAACCAACAAAATACTCAACTAGACAAAAAATGGAGACGTCAACACACATCAACTTCACAACTAAAAATATAAATGTGGTACCAATTGTAATAAATTCACTCTAAATACCATATGCAAACACAGCAAGATATTTAGGCATGACTCTGGATGATTAATTAAAGTGGGAAGAGCATGTCAAAAAGAAACAGGAAGAATTAAATATTATATCCAGGAAAATGTATTGGTATCATATATCAGCAAATCCTAAAACCTATATGGATATATGGAATATAGCTCTCGGGCTCTACAAAGAAAACTAACCTACAAACACAAGGATTCCAAAATAAGGTATTGAAGTGTATTGCTAATGCGCTTTAGTAAGTGCGTAGTGATAACTTCCATAGAGATTTACCCATCAAACTAGACAAAGAAGAAATTACCAATACTACAACGAAACATCTGCACCGAATCTAGCAACAAATGGTATGATAATGCAGAACTATGACAAATGGTAGAAAACCCAAATAGAATCAGAAGACTATGTAGGATAGACCCATTGTACCTAGTATTCAATTTATGAATGTACATACATGGCTCTTAAAAGTTGAACAACTACTATTAAACGAAAATTACTAAATAAATTTCTTCAGTTGTAATAAAAAAAAAAAAAAAGCATTTCCATTGCATTTCCAGCTTTAAGTGCATCTTTGGGTAACAGAGATAGAATTTTCGAAAACCAAATATTTTATCTACTAAAAATCCATTATTTTCTATAAACTGGAAACCCCATTAGGTCAGAACTGATCATCACTTTTGAACTGAGCGTATCACTTACATAAGACGCCCTATGAACTTGAAGTCAAAGTTGATTGCCTCGTTGAAATCGTGCAATGCACCGCGTGGAATAATTCTCCCTATCAAGGAAAAATTTAAATAAAAGAATAAAGGAGAAAAGAAAAGCGCGTAAGAAATGGCAATAAAGCCGTGCTCCACACCATAGAACTAACTTGATTCACTTGTGTAACGTGTTGAAACAGACTATTAGGGATTTTAAATATCGTGCAATAGGTACTTACCTCAAATGTTTGACAACGGAAAAAGGATTCAATTATTAGCTTTGAAAAGTTGTAGAAGGCACTAAAAGACCCAAAATCTCTGCACCACCAATCAGGAAAAATCATAACGAATGAGCGAAGGGAGACAATGAGAAAGCCAACATTTTGTACTTTCATCTTTGACAGAAGAGACTTTAAGTCATTCGATGGTCAAGCGCTTATTCATGCATCGGAAATAGCACCTGACAATCACACAATAACAACTGCAACGCTAATGAAACTCAAAAAACAAATAGAGAAATCAAAACCCAAGAGAGCTCCTGGTTACGACTTAATAATTGGAGAAGTTCTAAAAATGTTGCCTAGCAAAGCGTTAATTAAGCTTCTCATCACTATAAATGCTGCGCTTAAATTAGAATAAGTTCCTAATCAATGGAAGTCTTAATGCTACTAAAACCAAGAAAACCGTCAAATAACAAGAAGTCATATAGACGCATTTCGCTTCCCCAATTATATACAAATTTTTGGAGAGTGCTTGGGTAATAAGCACATACAACCAGCTATTGAGGAACAAAATCACCAGTTTGAATTTAGAAGCAAGCATTCAACCATTGATCAGGTACATAGAATCACAGACGTAATTGAGAAAGCTTTTGAAGGAAAAAAAAATTTGCTCAACCCTATTGAGCATTTGGCATGAAGGCCTGAAGTTCAAATTATGACAGATTCTGCCTGTACGCCTATATAACATACCGACAATATCCCTCGGGAATAGACTCCTCGTGTCAGACACGGATACGAATACTCGCAGCTTAAAGAAATTTCAGCTGGCGTACCGCAAGGAAGTGTTCTTGGACCGCTTCTGTACTGCAAGAAGGCACCGTCTTGGCTACATTTACCGATGACCGATGCTAGCAATAGGTAAAACTATCAAATAAACAACTGTAAAACTGCAAAACGCTCTGAATAATGTAAAAGAATGGGCAAAGGCCGATCGCCCTTAACGAAACCAAATCTGTTCATGTAAATTTCACGTATAAGAAAGCGAACAACTTGCCTGTCCTTACAAACTCGGTTCAACTTGTCCAACAAATCAGGGATAGATGTGAGTTTTACATAAGTACTCGTACATCTATCTCTCCGTGTAACTCTCCGATGTAAGGGTTTCCAAGGAGAGTTAAGTGACATATATCTAAGCTACGGTATTAGCATAAGAAGTTAGGAAGTTTGAACATAATTCCCATCCGAAATATGTGTTTATTTAAAAAGTTGTGTTCCGTTATTACTCTGATCTAACACTTAGTTTATTTGTTTTGTTGTCATCCATAAAGCCTTCGTGGCTTTATGAGTTTGGATGTTATTCCACCTGCTATTTGCTGATTTCGTACCCTCGCATCTGCTAATGATTCATCCGCTTTTCATTTTGAATGAATTTACTATGATTTGGTCCAAAGACTCTCCGATTTTATAGATGTAGCAGCTTGGTGCTGTACATAAATAAAATTATCCTCTCGAGATATGCTCACTTGTGCTTGAAAAACCCTGCATGAACTCGGAGGACGTATGAAGGTAGAGTTACCGAGTTTACCTAAGAAGACTCCCGCACCTGTGTCTTTCTTTTAACTCTGACCCATCTGTGTAAATTGAGACTTCTCAGATAGAGACTAAGGTGTTCAGCACTCATTTTACCCTGTTATACGAATATATTCGAATAGAGTACTTCTGCATTCAATACAATATACTCTTTAAACATTCTAAAGGAATCGTCAACAAACCGCGAAACAAACATAAGGTAAGGTATAGTTTATAGGATGCGTCTTTACTGTAGAGCTCCTGATATGCTCAGACAGACTGTGCTTCTATTTGGTTTACCAAAGTAGAGTTCCTGGATTTGTTAATTGCTATCCACCAAACTAAGCATCCGCAAGTTATCATTATGGCTGTATTTAAAAAATGTATAATCTTTGGGGATGGCCTCTAGGTTTTACCACAGATCTTATTGCAAGTGTAGATTGCCGTTGATTCCTTCTTTACTATCTGCTCTATTTTTATTAGCTAACTGCCGATAGTTAAGACTAGATATTTCACAGTGTTTGAGACAAAAAGTATTCTAGCTCAAAGTCTGGGATGGATCTCCTTTCAATAAAGTGAACTAGTTTTGTTTTGGTAGAGTTTAGACCCCGCAAAAATGTGTCCATTTAGTAAGCCATTAGTACTACAACATCTGTGTAGGCGACTTTATAATTTTGCTAAGACTTAGCTTATTACTTACAGTGACGCTAGTAATCTTTTTATGGATCTCCTCTTGCTGTAGGTATTTCCATCAAGCAGTTGTTGTGTCCGATATTACTACCAGCTATAGCATCCTACTTAGAAAAGTCTTATTAATTCTATGTACAAATAAATTAGTAGAAATCAGAAGAGAAATATCTAGTCCAGGTGTTAGGGATTCGAATTTGGAAACATTTCTCAGATGTATGTACTCGTATGCAAATGGTCTTAATCAACTTTAAGGAACATACTAAAGGAGGGGTGTACGTTGGACCACGACTGCATAGGTTTTGTTGGCCACACCGAAATATCCTTTTATTTCATATTTGTTGTGGAAACAAATTTCATAGAGTACAAAGTTTAATTGCGATGCAATTGTTACTTCATTTAATTTTTAGTTGGAATTGCAAAAGTTCTTAGCATGAAATAAAAGCAAATGAAAATGAAACAACTTTTGTACCCATTGCGGTCAATATTTAGGTACAAACTTTATAAACGAACCTCCTACTTACAGTGACGCTTATTTTATCTGTTTGCATTTCAAATACGACAGGCAAAAAAGAAAGTAAATATTCACATTAAGATTTTATTAAACTGCAAAACGAATTTCTTTCCTGTTTGGCGAGTTATTTTAAGAGCTGCGACCGAAATAAAATACAAACAAAACACTAACTTTCATAAATTTGTATGCATAAAACTGAAGCAGCGCTTGCAGTTTGCTACAATCGGATCAGCAAGTGTGCTACATTTCCAAAAATGTAAGAGCTTTGGGATACAATTAATTTTGGTTGCTTTTGTTTACTTTGTTATTTGTTTTCTCCTGAATGGCAGCAGTATTCAAGGTATAACCATAATTGCACTCCAGTTGAATGCTCTACCCTGTGGTTTTCAAACAGTGTTAGTTATAAGCTACTCAGACTAGACAGGAAGCTAATATAGAGGGTAAACATTGCTTAGAAATCAGGGATATCTAAAGTTGATGTAAAATTTACATATGTAATTCAAATGTGATCGACAATTAAAAACAATGCAACTGTATATCTAGTCTAGTCACTATAAGCAAATGAAAGATGGTCAAGCATGAAAGTGATCATGTCATGTCATCTATTTATATGTCACCAGTTTTTGGGCTTTAAATATTGGCCTAGGAACATGTAATTTTATAAAAATATAAGCTTCTTAAAATTCGAAGTAGTAAAAGTGTAAAATGCTTACAATCCGCCCACAAATAGTAGTTTCAATATTTTTACTAGAAACTGAAAAATATTTACTTTACTAAATGTGTATATATAGCTATATGCAAAGTGGCGCAAAAGTCATCACCCTATCGGAAGATGCTCTCATTTTTACAAATGGTGTCTTATGTCATCGCGACTTTGACATTTGTGAAGTAAACAGAAGCAGAATACATGTACATAATCTATGGATTGCTATACTCTTCAAGAACGCGATTTAATGATCGTGTGGCACCAACTGGGAAAATACTACAGCGTTTAGCACGTCTCGAGGAGACTGGCTCAATACGGGACAGTAGTAGACGTGGCTGGCCCCGAAGACTTGAAGACGTACCCATACAAAGTACAAACAGTGTATCAGCTATTGCCTGCAGACCATCAATCGCGTGTAAATTATAGCCAAGCCCTTCTCTGGGCCGCTTAATCTTAATCGTTTTGGTGATTTGAGCTGCCCCCAAGATCCCCCGATTTGATCATTCCAGACTTCTTTCTTTGGGGTTTTTTGAAGCTGACGGTTTATACGAATAAGGTACAGATCTTGGTGGTCCTAAAGAAGAATATCTGACAAGAAGTGGAGAATTTGTCGCCAGAAGTTTTGAGAACAGTCATAGAAAATAGCCCGAATGTGCATCAACTCTGGTGGAGGCCACTTGACCGATATTGTCTTCGAGCCCTAATGGGAACAAATTTAAATATCTAATCCACAAACAGTACCATTTCCTTTTATTTACAAATAAAGTTACTGCCTTAAGAAACAGAGTGAGGACTCTTGCGCCACTTTGTATAGTGTATAGGGTTGCCCACATTGTGGGGTTGTTTTTGTAGAAAATCCATATTTTGGTGGTTAAGTCTTATTGTGAATATTTCATCAGAATTCGTAACAAATCGCGGCAGCCATGCCTACTTTATTCTATGGTAAAATTTTAACAAGAAATTATCTGGTAAAATCTCTTAAAAATCGCGAGAATATTTTCTGAGTAGAAAGATGTCATTGCATTTGAATTAGAAAGTTCACAACGCCACGACCATTTAATTATGGATGGGTAAGAAGATGAGAGATAGGGTATCATACGATTCATTCCAAACGGATTGTAACTTTCCTGTATGTTTTTCCTACAGTTTAATAAACTATATCTTAGTCAAAAGAATTTGTATGTTTTTCAAGTGATTGCGTGTGTGTTTGTAATTATGCAGGCATATTTTACTCCCTAGTGTCTGAACGGCTTAACCGATTTTTTAAATATCGACTGACAATTAATATTCAGCTGTTCGGGAAAAAATAAGACTATGTTTTCGAAAACCGATGTATGAATAAAAAAGACAACCGACTCTCACTATTAGGATTCCGTACTTATTTTGTGTTACCTTTTAAGTACCGGAGCCTGAAAAGAGTGGTTTTCAAGAATAATTTGTACACATAATCTTCCTATCCATGTCATTGAACTTTTATACTTTTCCCACAAACAAATTTTGTGTCCAAATAATGTATGAATTTGAAATAATGTATGAGTTTACTGTTTATAGCATTTGACATGTTTTGTTAAAATTTTGTAGTAATAATCCTCATAAATCTTCAAAATGTTTTTTACTGGAATGCAAAAGAGACTAACAAAAGTTCGCTTAGTTGATTGAATAATAAAACACAAAAATAATTTCAACTTTAGATATTCAAAATGCAGGGGCATTTTTTTTTTTTTTTTTTTTTTATAAAAGGAAATTTCCAAATCCCGTAGCACTCAGACTCCATTTTGCTGTGCCTATTGTACTACCAGGCAGAAACACCTTTTTGGTGTAGTGGTTGAAGAAACTTAGATTTTATTCGTTTTCTCTTATATGTTCGGGTGGCTGTGATTGCTGTCCGGGCTCGAACCTGCACAGTTCAGGTCACAAGCGACCACACTATTCACTATACCGTGGCCACCTCTCGCATAGGGACATTATCGTGGTGCAAAAAGTAACGGCGCAGCTATTCTTTTTGTCGGTGTCCTAGTAAATTTTGGTAAACTTGTGGTAAGCAAGTTTCAGTATACCAATTAGCAGTGACTGTCTGAACAGTTTTAAGCGGGATGACGGCAACCATTTTCGCCCTGGTGAAGTACATCGACATCATAACTTTTGTCGCTGACTTTTGTTGTTTGGCCTTTACTGGAGGATTTGCACCTCTGGGCTCCATACCATGGACTGCTGTTTGGTTTCCGGGTCGTACTTGTAAAACCAAGATACATCACCTGTAACGATCTTATTGAAGCAGCTTGACTCTCCATTTTCAAACTTATCCAGGAAATATTGAGCAAAACGAACACGAGCCTCTTTTTTCTCTCCATTCAAAATTTTTGGAATCCATCGAACTGACTTCTTCGAATATTTCAGGTGATTATTTAAAATTCGTCACACAGGCATGGCATTCAAGCCCAGTTCATTCGTCCTACGAGATCCCTCCAACTAAGCGAACTTTTGTTAGTCCCTACTTATCTATAACCGTTTAAAAAAAAAAGAAAACAAAATAGAAGTCTAGAGTCACGAAGAAACGCATTAAAAACCCGTATTAAAGAGATTTTAAAAATTAATTTTGTAGCATTTGATAATCCGCCTAAGAAAGTTTCCGTACCTCGGTATATATAATAATTTGCAAAACTTATTTTGTCTAGGCAGTTCGTAGTGTAAAGGCGCACTACACACATTGAGAAATTATATTTAAGTGATACAACAAATTTTCTTTGTAACAGCCTGTATTTTAAAAACCGAAAATTTGGATACAAAAAGTTCTCCATCATAGTCGGTGCTGTAAGTGTGAAAAGTTTTATCTTTCTAGGTATTCTGGAACAACACAAAATAAATAAATGCTAAAATACTTTATTAAGCACCCTGTGTTTTGAAAGTCTATTTTTCGAAGCACCACGTTTCCGTTGTGTTCCTCCAATTACGGTAATCCAGAAGGTTCTGTAAATTGTGGAAAGGCACACACAGTCAAATATACAGTGCTGGAAGAAAGTATAAAAATTCATGTTTTTTGTTTTTCTAAGAAAAATGTAAACTCAAATAATAAAAAAACTGTTCACTATTTTGCGTATTGACTGTAATGTTATTTCATGGAAAAGCGCTGGCTGATTCCAAGTAACGATACTACAGATAATATCGCAAAACCATAAATGTGGCTGGTAAAAAATATAAAAATTTTCGCATTGAGTTGAGTTTAGTTGAGTGTGTAAGACGTGACGAAAGTCAGATCGAGATCATAATTGTGTAAGACTTTTCAGGATTATCAAGACATAATAATAATAAATAATTCATTGAAAACAAATACAGGGAACTGATAAAAACAACAGATCATTATTCCACGAGGACTTCATCTTAGTGAAATTGAACAGCAACGCATTTTGGACCTTAAAGATGCGGGATTCTTACAAAAAGATATTGGGAAGAAATTAGGAAGATCTTCGAGTGTTATTTGTACATTTTTGAAATCTGGAATCGAAAACTATGGGAGCAAGAAAAGATCCGACCGGCCTAAAAAGATCAAAGAGGGAACTAAAAGATTGGTTCTAAGAGAAATTTCTAACACCGGAATTTCTTCCGCAAAAGCAGTTGAGCGCTTCAACTTAAATTGCAGTTCCAGACTGGTTAGAAAGTGGTTAGAAAGTGCAGATCATTTGAAATATGAAAATATTAAAGTACAGCCACCCCTTAAAGCAGTACACAAAGTTGCTCGTCTCTCATTTGCTGAAAAATTCGTCCAATAGCCAGATATATGGAATCATATAATATTTAGTGATGAGAAAAAATTCAATTTGGATGGCCCTGATGGGTTTAATTATTACTGGCATGATCTGCGGCGCGATAAGAAAATTCTTTCAAGGAGAGCGGGGGATGGCGGATCTCTAATGGTTTGGGCAGCATTTAAAGACAACATGAAGTCGGAAATCGCATTTCTAAGTGGAAGACTAAAGTCCGTTGACTACCAGAATATGCTTGAAAATTACCTTTTACCATTCATAACACTTTCTGAAGATCAAGGCATCATCTTCCAGCAAGTTAATGCCCCGATCCATACTACAGGATCTACTATCGATTGGTTTAATGACTTTGGCATTCAATTACTCGACTGGCCTGCACTGAGCCCGGACTTAAACCCCATAGAGAACCTTTGGGCGATTCTTGCTCGAAATGCCCATGATAAGGAAAAGTCAGAAATAAGAACAGTTGCTGAATTGAAGCAGAAAATCATAGCATGTTGGGATGATATAACAACCGACTTGGGATGATATAACACTTAAGAGTCGTGTTGAGAGTATGCCTCGTCGTCTTCTTGATGTAATAAAGTTAAATGGCGGAAAAATTAACTATTAAAATCAATTATTAATTTGGAAAAACAATTGCAGCTTTTTATTTAATTCAAAATAACTTTTATACCGGCAGGTTATGAAGAAATGCAAAATTTGTATACTTTTTTCCAATGCAATTTTTAATTTTTATGTATTATATTAAAAACAATAAATAAGTATCCAATTATTTTTTCTCTAAAAAATAGAACGAAAAATGTATTTACGAAAATAAATAGTTTTTAACTTGTTCCACCTTTTGTTTTTTAATTATTTAAAAAAATTTGAAATTTTTATACTTTTTTCCAGCACTGTATGTCTGCATTACGTTCTTTTCCATAGTTAATTCTATAAGTGTACAAAGTTGCATCTTACTAGGTTATTCCAGAAGTCAGAAAGTGTAAAAGTAGTGATTTTTAAATTGTTTCATTTTGCATATTGAAAAATACTTCTAGAAACACCCTGTATTTTCAAAACCACAGCTCTGCTACGGAGAATTTGGGAAGTGCGATAAATCAAAATATTTTTTACAAAATAATTTTTGCCTGGACAATTTTAAAGAAATGGTTTTCGAGAAAATATTTAAAAACGACATTTTGGCCAACATTTTTCTAAGATGGTGGAAATATAAATACGAGTAGTCCGAAAATAATGTTCTAAAATCTACATCAATAATATTGACAGACATATTTTCTAAGTATGGAATGAAGGTACAATAGTTCCATGCTGCCATCGCCGATCAGAATGAGGTCAAACGTTTAACATTTGTCTCACGCAACTAATTTGTCTGACCTTCCTTTACAATACGTCTAATCATAAGAACATAATTCCGAACTTGCACTGCCAAAACCATCAACAATCATACACACGTCCAAACTACTGCAGATATAATCTTGAACTTTCAAACAAAATCAGCTTCGTATCTGCTGGTGCACAATTATCAAAGTTGAAGGTGCATTTTGATACGAATGCCGTTGTTTACATCGACAAGGATTGAACAAAAAGATAACCACATTATTGTTAGACTGAAGGCACTGAAGTGAGAGAGATTTTTTTTTACTGAAAGTGTTCAGATTCGCTTCAAAGATATTTCTAAAAATGTGTTCCATATCTCTGTGAATGGTAAAACTGAATCTATAGATTTTTCTAAGTTGAATTTGACCTAGTTACATCGACTAAAGGAGGTCGTCCGAAATTCAAGCACGATAGTATAACTCTACAGGTATCCTGTCTGTGAATTACACAATTGCACAAATGCATACTATTGAGTCCTGAATCAAAGCAAATTCACTGCAATCATTTCTATTTCTTATTAACAAGCAATGGGAGTTCAACTAATTGAAAGAACTTGCCTGGAGATAAAGCCTTTATTCCAAGCTTAGGTATTCACTGGATAATGTAGGAAATAATGAAAAGATAATTAAATATAGGAACCCTGTGAAAGGGCTTAATACTTATGAGTTTCTGAAAAAATTGAGAAGGGCTAGTCATTCCACATTGGTGTTCAGTGGTTGAAAAAAACAATTTTTACATTTTACTGTCCACTCGAATGCAGGCATTAAAATGTAAGCGTGTGCGGAAGATGCCTCACGTGTATTGCGATTGAACGGGATGGACTGTCATAACTATAGACGCAATTATAGATTTCATCTGAATATTCCAGGCGTGTTAGAGCAAGGGAATTACATTGCAAATTTCGCTGATTATGATCGAGTAAACTTAGGTATGTGTAATGTGCATTCAAGTCTCAGACAGCTGCAAGTATTATGTAGAGTTGGTAGCCAAGTCTGTGGGAGTGAAAAATCGTTTACATCTTTTAACGAAGGAGATAGCAAAGGTCTGAACCAACGTGCATGTCAAACAATGATAAGTCATTAGATTCCTCAACATCAACTCAATTTATTTGTAGTTTGACTTCGTTAGTATCTCACTTCACAGACGGTACTCGGTTTGACTAACACTGTCGCTTGCAGTCCATGCGTGGAATCCTTAAAGAGTGGGCGATTAAGAATGGGATAGAGATGCATCCATTTAATACAACTTGCATTGAGCAATCACCTACAAAGCTCACAATCTATTTGAAGAAAATTCTACAGACACCATAAGCCTGAAGCTTGCTTTATCACGGGCAACATTACTTTACTTCACATTCACGTATTGATGAATGCATCGGTTCCACTTTACAGACATGTATACCAGGGTGGAAGAACTCCTCTTCAAATGGAAGAGATCCCATTTAGATGTTTTGATTTGTTGCAATTTAGTTCAAAAAAATATTTCTTGCATATAATATTGAACCGAATCCAGCATACGAAGGGATAGAAAACCAGAAGATTGGTGAGGCAGAGCCTTTTATTCTTTTCACTAAAGACCAACAAGATTTACTGCCTTCAGGATACTGTTGACTGTATCTTTTGCTTCACGTTTTGAACTCGTAGGAATTAAGTATATTTTAAGATGGCATTGCAGTCATGTCAAATCCGTTTATAGTCTTCTAAATCAGAAGGCTTTTCTGCCATAATATAACATTCCTAAATAATAACCAGCATGACGGTAATTTCTTTCATCCATCCAGGACATAAAGATATTCCAGGGATTTACAGGACTGATAATCTCACCAACCTTGACAACCATATAAAGCTCGAGCTTGTTGCAATCAGTAAAAGTAATTGAAGATTACTCACTGAAAAAACCCGAAAGAGTGCTTGGCCTCTTCTCTGCTAATTTTTCAGAAAATGCATGGATGAGGACGTGGAGAGCTGAGGAATTCCAAGAACCTGTGGTTCCTCAATCGAGCTCTTTTTAAACTGAATCTACTGAATAGGAAATCTGTGCTGCACAGGAGTAGTCTGTCAGAGGAACTGAAGATTCAAGGTAGTTTCCGACAGGGTTATATACGAGTACAATCCCCGCTAATGTTTTGGTAGTGATCAGTTACGTTTTTGGTAGTGCAATACGTTTTATCGCATAGAATAGACTTGCACCAAATGCCCACTGGTTTGGTGGCAGAGGCGAACCTGGTGTGGCTAACGACAAACTTCGCCAAAACCAAGCTTTTCAGTCTTTCCGACATTCTACCAATCTCCCAATATAGCGCTGGACAACAGGTCGGAAGACTACAAACATTCTGGTACCTTGGAAGTATTCTTTCGGTTGATGGTGGTATCGAATTGGACATAAGCAGTCGAATCGCGAAAGCAAAGGCATGGTCTTATGTTGTCCAGGATCTTAAAAATCAGTGCAATCATCTTAAACATCAAGCTACGAATGTTCTACTCAACGTGGAGTCGGTGCATATGTATTGATAAATTGACCACCAATGTCACAGCAAAGTAGCGAACATTTGTTAATCGCTATCTCGGAAACATATTGCTCGCCAAACCGTATATCTATATAAATCTATGAAAGGATAAGCCCGCCAGGGAATGCAATAATTTTCATATACCCAAGCAGGAATTGTGGAAGAGGTGATTGGAGCTGAGATACATCGCTAGGTACCGTACCATACCCACAAGGGAACACAGGAACTAAGCAGTAAGTAATCTTTCTATAAACCAAATCTTCTCAAATTCTTTAAAGCAAATTTCCAACAAAGAGTTTTCATTCAAAAACCGAATTCCTCTTTTAGTCTCTCCATTGGAAAAGGTCATTCAAAGCTCCTTAATAGGGTTATGACAAGTACGATTGTTTTTCTATGATGAGTTATCCGGAATTAATTAAGATAAACAACACTTTCGAGATCCACTGAAATTCCATTTCAAAGACTCAATCTATTTGTATACCTGATTACAGATAGATTTATTTCGCATCAGCGCAAATCAATAGACTTTAATTACATAAAACAAAATAAGGAATTAAACTCAAAATTAAAACATTTAATGCGAATGGCAATGCGAATTAAATCTCTCTCGTCGTTTCTATTGACAACATTTTTTTTTTTTTTTTTTCATGACAAATTATATAAAACAGTCCGCCAACATTACTCGTACTTTGGTATCTGTGTACAGGTGTAGTGCTTTTAATTACCTCGAGGTAATGTAGTGAAGTGCTAAAGATTGTTTTCAAAGTTATATTCCGTTCTCGTGTACGCTTGTTTACCACCGTAAAACGGTTTAACTTTGGTGGATGCGGGCTGCTTTTGCTACATCGTCACAGTCATTCTTTTAACCCCTCTTCATGCTGACACCTTCCTAGCCGAACAGGAGGAGTACCTTATTTACTATATTGTGTGCCAAAGGTGAAGGATATTAATTAAAGGCTTAAAGTTGGTGCGCCTTTTTAATGAAGTTTTTCCCTAGGAAGCGGTGAATCCATTCAGGATTCGAGGAATTTGAAAAATCTTAGCAGCAAGAATAATTAATTAGAATCGAATACCGCGAAGGCTATTTTTGTGATTGATGGGCTTTAAAGGATTAAGCACTGAAATAGGTACTCTTTGAATTTGTAATGCATAAGATGTAGCTAAGCTGATTAAGAATGGAAAGAAGATGTGATTATACTCATCCATCATTTTATTCTATAGAAAAATTAATGTTATACGAGTATGTAGTAAAATGGTTTTAACAGCTCATAGCTTAAAATACTCGTAACTATCTAAATGAAAATTTAATAGTTTTCACACTCAAAGACTTAAGTACTTTCAATTTGCAGAAGATTCCATTAGAGGCCTTTGACAGACCACAAAGCAGTCGTTGGCGCTAAAACGTTTCCATTGCGGTTGCGGTTAGCCTGGGTTAGTCTGGGAAAAGCGATTGCAAACCATTCTGCTTAATTGGTTGTCAAGTAGCGGCGTTAGTTGCATCGCGAAAGAAGAAGGGTTAATGCAATAGTATTATTTTTTAGAGTCTACGGCATTGCAAGTTATTTTTTTTTAGCAAACGTAAGAATAATGTATTTATATTTATATTTCAATTAGCTTAATACAAGCGGTAAAGAAACTTATAAATTATTATTTACAATGTTTACTTAATAGCTAGTATACTTACATTTAAATTAAGACCTGAGTGTGGAAGAGGAATAAAGGTAGTTTCTAAGTGAGTTTTTGCTGCACTGAAATTCAAAAAGGTTATGGCAGTCATTAGCCATGCGTAGCATTCGAGACATAGGCTCATTACATCCGTAATTCATACGGTGAAACTTGAGGCGGAAGAGAGATACTGACCTCAGATTACGCGGATTGGTGCTGAGTGAGATGGTTTGGAGCAGCATAAGACAATCAATGTTGCCTGCTAATAACTGATGTACAAATAGTATATCGGCAACTTTTCTACGCTTTTCAAGCGATTGCATACTCAGCAAGTTCAAGCGATGCTCGTAAGGAGGTTGAATCTGTCAGGCCACGGGAGTCCACGTAGAGCAAAACGGATGAACCTCCGTTGGACACACTCAATTCGATACGAATGTGTATCGAGATAGGGAGACCAAACTTGGCAGGCATATTCTAGAATTGGTTTTACAAATGTGAAGTACCGAGATTTCGTGACGTAAGGGTTTGAGAATTCCTTGGACCAACGTTTCACATAAATTAGCGCAGAATTTGCTCTGCTAATAATATTGTCAATATGACTACGAAAATTAAGCTCACTGTCGCGTGACACCCAAATCACGCAGAAAGGTGAATATTTAATAATGCCATCAACATGATTAATTGATAAAAAGAAAATCAGGTGACCAAGATGGCTACCTTGAGGGGCACCAGAGGGGGCCATAAAGGGATCAGACATAAAGGATCTAAAAAGGACTTCAGAGGGTGGGTGGGGACTTTGAGGGTGGCCGTGGTGTAGTGGTAACATCATCGTTTGTCACGCTGTTGATTCACGGTTCGAATCCTGATGTCAAAAATCATCTATTTATTTTGCATGAAATAAATAAAAGTCGATCACTTGCGAAAGCTAAATCAACTCTACTGTGAAGGCATAACACTGGCAGTAGGGTCTCATATGGCTAAAATGCAACTTGATCGTGATGATGACATCAGGAGGACGGGAAAAAATACCATGAATCATAAGCATCGACAATAATAGCGAAAACAAACAAAATACTCCCCAGTTATCTGGACAGCCACCCTTGGAGTTTACAGAAACTTAATACAACCTGAGTTTCAAACTACACTACTCTGTCTTTCTCTCTGTCTCTCCCCCTTTCCACAAAAAACGCACGTGTTCTAAAAATTAGTATAAGGGTATTCATATCCCCTTCAACACGTGCAAATTAATAAAAAATAATAAAAAATATTGACGTTCATGAAGGTAGGATTTGATCCACGCATTAAACCCAGACTGAAAACCGAGAGCTTTGAGTTTCAAAAAAAACAATTGCGTGCGAAATTTTATCAAAGGCTTTGCTGAAATCGATAGCAACAACATCGACTCCCTTGCCTTCCTCCAATGCGCACAGAGTGCTAGATATGAATTCGGTTAGGTTTGTGGTTGTTGACCTTCCTTTTATGAAACCGTGTTGGTGAGGGGAAAATATAGACTTACAATGGAAAAACATTGCATCGTAAACAATACTTTCGAATACCTTAGGTATGCAAGAGAGTCTAGCTATGGGACGGATAATTAGAAATTTAATTTTTCGGGCATTTTTTATGAAGGAGAATAATAAAAGAGCTGTTCCAAAGCCTAGGGAAAACGGACTGTGAAAGCAACAGTTGGAACAGAGCCGTAAGGGGTTGAGCTAAAGAGTCTACACATTTTTTTAAAAGTACGGCAGGTATTCCATCCCGACCAGCGGAGTATTCGCATTTAAGTCTTTCGATCTTTTCTTTCACGAGAGCCACAGTTATATCGATTGAAGTTTAAGAGGTTTGGGCACAATCTCTCATGTAGGAGAAGTAAGAATGGTCGGGCTCTGATGTGTGGTTAGAGAATGATTGACTGAAGAAATGGGCGAATAAGTTTGCTATTATTCGAGGATCGCTTGACGATGTATTGGAGGATATCAGAGTTGATGGGTAGCTGTCTGACTTTTTCTTGGTATTAATAAAGTGAAAAAATCATTTGGGGTCAGCGATGATGTCAGATTGAATACGGTCAATATATATATTTTTTTTTTTTATTTTGCTACCATCGTGCTTTTATGGTTTAGCACGTTTAAATGTTTTTCCATCTGATCCTGACTACAGCCAAGATTTTTTTTTTTTTTTTTTGATCCCACCGAACGCCTGACAAATCTTTAAGGCTACAGATCTCTTTGCAGAGCTTATCAGTCCCGTTCGTAAATGAAAATAAAAACCATAGTTACGCGAGGGCAGTATATTAAGTCACATCACGAACGAGAATATAACTAAGACTTTTAGCACAGCCAAGAACAACGCCGTAGCCGTGATGGTTAAGGCTCCTCACAGAGTAATAAGTTTTTTTTTTTTTTGTTAATAATTTGCTTAAAAAAAATAGCTAGCACTGCTATTTAAAAATAGCACTGTTGGCAATTTTCATAGGTAATTCATCCATCATTTACATTATATTTACACAGGAATAATAATATTGCCTATAACTCATAACTAATTAACTTATAAATAATAAAAGCTAAGACAGCTGCGGGCGAAATATTTCTCTTCAGTTTATATCGTTAGCCTAATCACTTTGTGTGTGACTACATAGCTGCTGTTATTATAAAAATAAATATTTGTAGTATAAATTTCTGCACTTCTTACGAGTACTAGATGTTCGTAATACAATAAATAGTTCATATATACATAATATTCCAGTATCCTCGGCTACTTTTATCAAATATGCTTGGAAGAAAAAAATAGCTGCTGGTGGGAGTGAGGGTGGTGAATTAGCAACTATTATTCTTCAACTATATGTTTCTGTTCATTTCGGAGCTCCATTAAGATACAGCGGACATTTTTGTGTACCTAAATTAGTTGTTGGCATTAGCGCATTCATACAGACAGACAGACATTGTTTACTGTATTGTTTTCGTAAAAATTGTCATTCTCGAGATTTTAATAAATATTGGTATTACTATGATAAAAGGAGGTCTCGCAATTCTGTCTGTCTATGCATATGTCTGTACATCAAACTGCAGTCTTGACGGCTGAAAGGATTTTCTTCAAACTTTACATCTAGTGTCTGTGGGATAATGTTCGAATTCGGAATTTTCATTTTAACCTCGAAATTAACGGTACTTTACTTAAGGCCAATTTTGAAAAAAAGTACAAAGGCCGGTCGTTTTCCTTACTTTTTATATATCAATAAATTCTCAGCTTAAACTAAACTGAACGTGATATTTATGTTTAGCTATCTATAAACCTTCCCTGACAAATTCGATAAGAAATAATGCAATCGGAATAGAAATCAGTTAAATCGTTCTAAAGTTACTGCATTATAACCTCAAAACTGAGAAATAGACTACTTTAATTTATATTATTAATGAAATGATAGTGATGGTGTTCAAGGCTATCATGGTCGCCGTTTTCGTCTTGGTTTTTAATCGATTCTCATGATCTTGGTCCAAGTCTAGTATAAAGTGCTAGATGAAAAGAAAGTCTACAGGACCAAGGTTAATTTCGATCGTAAATGATGTTTGATGAATGACGAAAGCCTATAGCTGGTTGAAGACCTATAAATGGCTAAGTTTACGCTCTGACTGTAGGGCCTTTAGCTAGTTTAGTTTCCGTCTAAATCAGTCAGGAACCAGTTGATATAAGTCTGTTCTTTTTTTGTCAGTGCAATGAACTACCTGCCCGCGGTAACACATTATCTAGCTTTGCATGGCATACACCTAAAGGAATAGACTACTTCACTTGACTTTGTTCTGATTATAAATATTTCAAAAGAAATCCCTCCGTATAAAAGACGGTAAGGAAGCAGGCAAGTTTCTAGAGTACCATTTTGAGCTGTCCAGAATCAGATACTAGAACTTTAACCCAAAGAAAATTGTTTTTAAACATACTCGTAGTACTCGTATCTCGCATGTTCGGCGCTAAATTGAGGAGGTCTTTCACTGCCAACACTGAAAACTGCTTTCAAAGCTTCACTGTATATGAGAAGATATATAGGAAAATATCCATATAGGCGTTGTTGCTTTAACTCTGCCACACCATTAATGCTAACACAACGCAAAATGCTGCAGTTTGCTCCTACAATCCTACCATAAAGAAGATATTGTCAGAAAATACATAAAATTTGCTGCGAATTCTACAACTTGCCAGAAAATGTAAAATGGTTCGAATGACATAGCTTTTCCAAGATATAGTGCACATCCTCTCTCTTTAGCTACACTTCACGGGGCTGCTTCAAAAAGCGATTGCTCTCGTCAGTTGATGCTTTTTTAAAAAAAAACCTGTCAAACTTTGAAACCTCTATCAAAACGAGAGAAGTCGCATTTCGACAAAATGTTGATTTTGGTTGGTTAGCGGGGGTAAATATCCATAGGTGGTGTCCGGTCTAATTTGGGAGAATTGTCGGATTTTTTTTTCTTACAATTGATGCAATGGTTTACTGGCGCCAGTGCTTATTGGCGCGCCAGTAAAATAAAGGCATGTGCAAACTTTTACTGGCACGCCAATTCCATCTTTGCGTGCTTAGATTGAACAAGTCATAAGCCTCCCAATATTTCAATGCTCCAGTAAATTTGCGTACCAGTAAAAATACAATTTGTGTGCCTTTGAAGAAAAGTTTTGATGATAAACAATAACAATAAGGTTTGTCAACAATTAATTACATTTTGAGAAATTTAGATGAAACTGGCGAGCTCAAATCTGTTTCTGTGTGTAACGTTTGCTGGCGCGAAATTTGAACTGGTGCCAGTTAGTCTATGCATGTGTAAGGCATTATTCATTTTGTAACCAGCAATCGTTTCGTTTTTTATGTTTGAATTTGAACCAGCACCCTATCAATTGCAAACAAAACATTGCTACTAAAGCATAGACACCTACAAATTTAATCTAAGGCTCGTCTTGTAAAGTTATTGCATGACCTTGATATTATGGGTAGCGGTCAGTGGGTTTAATATCATTTAAAAATGGTTTTGTTGCCCATGCCACAATACTTGTCCTGGTAAACATTGCAAGCATTGCGTTGAGCCTTAACATGGCGCTTATGGATGCGGAACAAATGCTGATTTCTAACCTCGAATCTGGTTTGTACTGAGCAATTCTACTCTCAAACAAACCACTCGGTGTGTGTTTATTAGCATTTCCTTACCATCATACTACAACAATGTAGATACGATCCAGTAGACATGCTTTAGCTTTAAGGTTGTCTTGACTTTTTATTGTACGTTCTTCTTTTTCAGGTTCAAAGTTCATGCTTTTCTTTAGAACCGAATTTTTCACGGATCGTCAAACAAAGTGAACAGCAAATGCGTTTACGTCAAAAAAGTAAAAAAAAAAAATGCCTGTGTACCTGTGTTCCTTTTGTAGATAACGAATAAGAAATATATCAAACGATATCCAGCCGTGTACCAGTATCATATAATAAAGTCTATTGGAATGCTTATGCATTATAAACCACTTAGAATTGCTTGTATAAATTGAACTTCAGAAATAATTTTTTTTTGCGAATGATACTAATATAGAAATGTTTGAAATGCCAAATGATTATACTTTTTCGTCTTCCTTATATGCACAGATACAAATTAAAACAACAAAGGCAGCTTCGCTGCTTGCATCAAAAAGTTTCTATTATGAAGAAGAAACCATAAAATTTAATTTATTATTCAAAAATAAGAATTTGTAATATTTCCCATTTTGAATAGAAGATGTTTTCATCTCATTCAGCACTATTATGGTATGAGTACTTCGCTCGACTCCTTTGTCATTACCATAACTGAGTTAAATTTAAAAAGAAGTCTTATGATTCCATTTTGTAATTTATAGAGACACGGAAATTCAACTTTCAATTGCTGGCTTCAGTTCTTTAACATTAAATTAATAACATTTAAGCATCGTATTACTCGGATACGAGTAGATATGCTAAGAAGAGACCGGAAGATGCAGCTCCTCAATGTTTATAGTGAGTTGGATATTTTCTAGACACCGTCAGCCAAGTTCAAAAATTTTAGTAATTTCAAAAAGCTTAACAAAAGAAATAAACTCAATAGTGTTTTATTTTTATTATTATTATGTCCCCACTTACGAGTATATAGTGTCACTCTATTGACACTAATTGCCAAATTATTTACTTGAGTTCACTGACCAGAGAAAAATGAATTTGCCTGCAATAATTTTTATGGCACACGATACCTTTTTTTTATGGCTTTGGATGGCATGCTAGATGAAGGGTAAGAAATAGGCGTTGTGGTAATTGCGCCGGAAGAAAACATTCAAACCCATTTGAGTTTTATAACATGTTTATTAGTAACGATTTTTTTTTATTAGCTGTTTCGATTTTAAAATAAACTTGATATACACTAGAATTAGTTAGGATATATACAAAAAAAAAAAAAAAAACAGACTGAGGGAGTGGGTTGAAATTATGTTTGAACAAAATAATGTTTTCCACTTCTGATTTTGATCAATCTTACTCTTACTACTAAGCCATAGAAAGTTAAGAAGTGGGTCTCTTAATTCTGTCTATCCGTTTTAATGTACATTCAACTGACTGCAGCCCCAACAGCTTAACAGATTTTTCTTTCAACCTTGTATCTGGGATCACAAATCTATTTGTGATTTATTCACAAATTATCTAGAAAATACTTTAAATATGCATACCAGGTTAGGTTAGGTTAGGTTGAAGTGGCTTTCAGCAAAAAAGAAGTCAACACACTTAAACCAATAATAGGTCCATTGAGATTTGAGACGCGGCTTCTAGCCTACTCGTTGAACCATTTGGAGCTTCTGATGAAGCCAATATTATTCAGATCATTTAGGTCATTGAAGCAGAAGGCTCCTAAGTGGCGTTTCCTTCTTTGAGAGAGCTGGGCAGGTGCAAAGAAGGTGAAGAATAGTCTATTCCTCCACCTCGTCCATGCAGCTTCTGCAGAAATCGTTAGAGAAGACGCCAAGACTGGCACCTATAACAGCGCTAATATGCTTCCTATTTAGAGAAATAAAATTCCTAGAGCTTTTCAGAATTTGTCTTTACGGTAGCATCCAGCGTTAATTTAAGTTTGCATGTAGCAATAGGCATATCCAGTAAACTTTTGCCTGGAAGGATGGGTATTGTTTTTCCATGTCTGGCAAGTTCGTCAACCTTACAATTCCCTGGAATATCCTTATGCCCCGGCACACAAATTAGGTGAATGTTAAACTGCTTCGCTATCTCTATAAGTGACGATCGGCAGTCTAGCGCTGATAAAGAATTTGTTGAGGAAAATTCAAAGGATTTGATTGGGGCTTGGCTGTCTGAAAAGATGCGGATATCAATGGCCGATATCACGTTTTCCTTTAGCTAAGACAAAACTTCTCTTATTGCCATTATCTCCGTCTGGAACACGCTACAATGGCTTGGGAGACGAAAAGAGAGGTTTAAATTAAGCCTATCAGAGAAGAAGAAGAAGACCATCTCCCACCCCGTCGTTAGTTTTTGAACCGTCGCGTCGGTATAAAAATATACCGACTTATCTGCCGTAAAGCCATCTTCTTCCGAAGAAGGGATGGTAACTTGGAAGTTTTTGTCAAAATTTACCTTGGAGATGGTATAGTCAATGTCTTCAAGAAAGATATTAAATTTATTTAAGATGGAGGCGTAGCCATATACTTTTTTAAACCACTGTGAAGTAGCTTTAAGGCGAATAGCTGAGTTAGCTGCCATTTGCCTGCCATAATAGTTTTTGAAAATAAATTTTGAAAAAAAAAGATTGTGTTTTGACCCCGCAGTGTTAAGGTCTCTTAAGTTTAAATAAAATTCTGTATTCTAAAATTCTGTAAATAATAAAAGAAAAATCCTTTTTATAATACAATCCATCCAGAACGGATCGTATGATACTCTGCCCCCATATTTTAACTTCACCTCTATTAGAGTGAACGTGGTGTTGCCAAATTTTTAAAACAGATGCAATGATATCTTTCCATATGGAAGATAACTCTGCGATTTTTAAGAAATGTTATCACAAAACTGTTCTTACAATTTTTTTTTAGCAAAAAGTGGGCGTGGCTCACAAAATTTGTAGCTAAAGTTCACCGATTCTGATGAGATATTCATAGTAAGACCTTACCATCACCGTAAATAACTTTGAAGAGCAATATATGTATATTTTTTTTTATAATTTGCACGTGTGAGAGGGGATATGAATACCCTTATACTAATTTTAGGACACGGGTTTTTTTTGTGGAAAGGGAAAGAGACAGAGAGAAATAAAGATTGGTGTAGTTGGTTTGAAACTCAGGTATTATTAAATTTCAGTAAACTTCAAGGGTGACGTCTAGATAACTGGGGAGTATTTTTGTATTGTCGTTGCTTATGATTCACAGTATTTTTTTCCGTCCTCCTGATTTCATCATCACAACCAAGTTGAATTTTAATCATATGACCACCCTACTGCCAGTGTTATACCTTCGCAGTAGAGTTGACTGAGCTTTCACTATTGATCGACTTTTTTATTTATTTCATGCGAAATAAATAGATGATTCTTGACATCAGGATTCGAACCGTGAACCTGCAGCGTGATAAGCGATGATGTTACCACTACACCATGGCCACCCCCATATATGTTTTTTTTTTTTTTTAAGGAAAATGCCCCCAACAAGTGGGCATGGCCTAAGAATTAAATGTAGATTAAATCAACGTCTATATATTTTACTTTCCAAACATTTTCAGTTTCTAGCAAAAATATTGAGAAAAACGAAATTTTTTAAGAGGATTTTATTTATTACAATTGTACTGCTTCGGATTTTAGAATGCTTATGTACCAAATTTCAAGTTCTTAGCTCAACATTTAAGGCCCAAAAATAGGTGATATATGGATGACGAACGGACATGGCTAGATCGACATAATTTGTGATGCTGATCACAAATATACGAGTATGTACATACTTTTGGGGGTCGATCATAACCATTTTTCTATGTAACAGAGTAATTAACTTAATGTACCCTGGATAGGGTGTAAAAAGTGTTTTTTTTTTTTTTAATTTTTATTAAAAACATTTTTTTTTATTATTAATATTGTATAATTTCGAATTCAAAACAGAATTTTAAGAAACAAAATTTTGACAGGCGTAACCCAAGGCAAATTAACCAAACATCACTCAACTGAAAAAAAATAATAAGATGTGTGACAGAAAATAAATTTATAGTTTTTCAAATCGTCTGATCACTGAACCATTCTAAAATAAACTGATACACTTGACATATGAGATACATATATAGATGAGTTTTTCATCAAAAAGATGAACGAAATGCAAAATTTCGTAAACCACCGAAGCAGAAACTTCCCTTGCGTATAGATATTCGTCCAATATCTATTTGCGTTAATGAACTCGATGAAGTCCAAAAATACTGAACCATTTTCAATGAAATTTTCAATATTTTGTAGAATTTTCTGTCAACGTAGTTTTAGCATAGGTTGTATATCTTCAGGAGACAGAAACGTAAAGGTCAAAATAAAGGTGATAATATTATTTGAGGGCTTAACTATAAGTGGTGTGCCGAAGCATCATAGGAAAGACTTTTATACATACATAGTTCAAAAATATCGACAAAAAGTCAGAGGGAGTATGTGTGTATCATATATACTTACTCGTATATTAAATCAAGAGGCAATTAACTGATGAAGGATTCTTATATTTGCTTGTTACGCGAATAAGTGTGTCCCGTTCGGTATATCAACATTTTACCCAACGATAATGTTGCCATATTTTTTGTTTACCTTTACTTCCAGTTTTCTGGCTTTTTCATTGGAAATCACAGTTTTCGACTGATAACGCCAATTTTCTTTTCTACAATTCCCCAAAATTACACAAATCTCATTATAAACTTGGTATACCATTAAATTGAATTTGTTAAATATTGTTTAGATATTGATTTTGAGCACAATTGATTGAGTAATATCCGAGAAAAGGACATTTTTTTATAAATCAATGCGCTGGCTACGGAAGCAGAAGAAGCAGCAGCGAGGTGCGACAGCAGAACCGTTTATAGAATCACTAAAGAGCTTATAGGTGGCCGAAGCTCTACTCAACACCCAGTGAAAGGCTTAGACGATTCGTTGCTAATATCGGATGAGGATCAACTGAAGAGATGGAAGGAGCATTTTGCTTCGGTTCTAAACCGAGTATTCGCCAGCAATATGCACCCAAGTCAGACTGAAGTGTCCGTAGAAAGAAGTTCCCGAATTCGCACCACAACCCCCAGTAAAGAAGAGATTATTACCGCAATCAAAGCACTGAAAACTAGTAAGGCAGTAGGACTTGACGGCATACCCGCGGAGCTTTTTCAAGCTGCGCCAACAGCATCGGCAGAGCTACTGTCCCCACTTGTCGGGAGAACATGGGAAGCCGAGAGTTTTCCAGATGAGTGGAAAAAGGGAATGATTGTCAAGCTCCCTAAAAAAGGCAACCAAATGCAGTGCGAAAACTGGAGAGGTGTCTGCGTGCTGCCTGCTGTGGCCAAGATAATAGCTAGAATCATCCTGGAGCGAATCAAAGAACACCTTGAAGACACACTTGACGCCGAACAAGCAGGTTTCCGCTCTGGATCCTCCTGTGTCGACCACATCAACACCCTGCGGATCATCATCGAGCAATGTGTTGAATATCGATCACCACTTCACCTGTTGTTCATCGATTTTGAAAAGGCGTTTGATAGTGTCAATCGGGAATTTATTTGGCGTGCCTTGCGCAGGAGAGGCATTCCGGATAAATTAATAACAATTATCAAAGCTACATATGATGGGTCCACATGTCACGTTTTGCACAGAGGAAGGCTGTCTGAGGAATTCGAAGTCCAAAGTGGGGTTCGGCAAGGCTGCATACTTTCACCAATATTGTTTTTATTGGTGATTAGCGATGTGCTGAATGCGGCCTTATCAACAGGAAATGGAGGAATTCGATGGACTCTTACATCTGAACTTAAACACCTCGACTACGCCGACGATGTATGCCTACTGTCTCACAGAATAATGGACCTTCACCAAATGACAGCAAATATGGAGAGGGAAGCAGACGTCGTTGGGCTGAAAATTAACTCGGCAAAAACAAAAATGATCAGCCTAGGACCAAACTCATCAACTCATATATGCATTGCTGGACAAACGGTTGAGAGAGTAGAGTGTTTCCAATACCTTGAGGGTATTGTCTCAACCGATGGCGGAACCGAACTGGATATAGCCAGCCGAATAGGTAAAGCAAAATCTGCGTTTGCGATGCTATCCATAGTTTGGCGAAGTAATGCAATTAGCTTAAACACCAAGCTACGACTGTTCCGTTCCAACGTTGAATCCGTGTTGCTATATGGATGTGGTACCTGGAGAGTGACCGTCACTATCACGAGGAAGCTGCAAACGTTTGTCAATAGGTGTCTACGTTACATCTTAAGGATATTCTGGCCAAACCGTATCTCTAACGTACAGCTTTATCAGAGAACGGGCCATGAACCTATAGGCACAACCATACGATGACGAAAGTGGCAGTGGATCGGTCACACTCTCCGAAAGGGTGACAGGTCCATAGCTAACCAAGCGATGCAATGGAACCCGCTTACCCAGGATGGCAGGATACGCGGCGGTCCTAGGAGTACGTGGCGCAGAACAGTTGAGAAGGAAGCACGGCAACTGGGAAAGAGTTGGGGAGAGCTTAGGCACATTTCCAGAAATCGCACACGATGGCGCGTAGGCGTTGTAGAGGCCCTAGGACCCACAAGGGGATACAGGACATAAGTAAGTAAGTATCTGTTAGCATATGTCTACTATTAGGTGCGCAACTAAGTTCTTGCTGTTTTTTTTTTGATGAAAATGCAACATTATTGTGAAAAAATGGTTACAAATGAATCATTCAAAGTATTGCCCATCGCTAGCTACAACTTTTTCCCATCTTTCTGGCAGAGCTCGAATACAGTTACGGTAAAAGTGTTCATCTTTTGAGGCTATCCACGAATCAAGCCATTTTTTGATGTCTTCATATGATGTCTCCATTATCAGTCAGACCATGTGCCATGGAACGGAACAAGTAATAATCGGATGGTTCAATATCTGCGGAATATGGCGGGTGGTGTAGGACTTCCCATTTGAGCGTTTCCAGGTAGGTTTTAACGGGTTTACAACGTGAGGCCGAGCATTGTCATGCTGTATAGAATCACTTTTTCGTGCCTCTGCTCGTATTGTGGCCGTTTTTCGCGCAGTGCTCGGCTCAATCGTATCAATTGAAGTCGATACCGTACCCCAGTGATGGTTTCGTTGGGTTTCAACAGTGCATAATAAATGACACCGACCTGGTCCCACCAAATACACAGCATAATCTTCGCAGCGTGAATATTCGTCCGAGCCGACGACGTAAAAGCATGACCGGGCAGTCCCCATGACTTTCTTTTCTTTGAGTTGCTGTAATAAATCCATTTTTCATCACGCGGCACGATGCGATGAAGAAAACTCTTCCTTTTTTGCCGATGAAGCAGTTGTTCACAGGCGAAAAAACGACGCTCAACTTATATTATATTATTATATATATTTTTTTTCCTTCCTTCAAGCGAACGGTCGTTAACATCGAAATCACTGTCTTTGAAGCGACGGAACCTATCACGGCACGTTGTTTCACTTAGAGCAGCATCTCCGTAAACTTTTTGGAAGAAGAAAATTAACACTTTTCGCAAATGACGATTATTTGGCACAAAATCAGACATTTTCACGCAACCAAAAGTATATGAAGCCAAAAAAAAATCGCTAATGTGTCAAAACAGTTTGATTACCATATATCTTGTTAGAATGAAAATTCTGGTTTCTCTTTGGTGAACCCACCAATCCAAGATATGAAATTTGAAGAAAGTCCATCCAGCCGATTACTCTGCAGTTGACCATACATACAGACAGACAGACAGACTTGATACCCCTTTTTTGAGATTCTTCTTCTTAATAGTAAAACATCATTATTTTTGATCAAAATCTCGAGGTCAAATTTGGTCACCAAACAAATAAGACTTCGCGCTTACTTTTTACTTTTTCCTAATTTTGTTTTTATAGAATGAGAGATGTAATAATTTTTGAAAGCTTGCAAGTTTGCGGTTGGTCAAAACAAAATATTTTTGTTCCGTGCTTGTCTATTGTTACACTCCTTTTTGAAATTAGTTTTTTTTTAATTTGTGTTCTAAAGAGGTCCCAAGTCTATGAATTGCCCTTGTTACATGCCGCATTCAACAACCACTGAACAGATTTTGATGAAATTTGATTTGCAAGTATAGGCTGGTGCGTCTGCAAAGTATAGCAATCTGGTGGTGTTTGGCTAAGATATTGGGATAGGGTTTCAAAATTCCTGTGGGGTCCGCTGGTCAGTGGTTAAGTCCGGGATCACTGAGCGAGAGGTTCAAGGTTTGAATCTAAAAAAACACAAAAATAAAAAAAATAAGTTTTCTCACGGTCCACCACTCGCGAACGTCTGACAAACATCCGAGAGTAAATCTGTCATGAGAAGTTCTATCGAGCTAGGCCAGGCGCTGCAATGGGCTTTTGGCGACAAAATATTATATGTATATTATTTCAAAAATGCTTAAATTTTTCTTATCGGCCACGTACTCGTAACTCAAGAACATCTAAATCGATTTTCATGAAATTGGGCATGAAAATTAGATTTAATATTCTTATGTTTGAATACAGCGTCAAACATTTAAATAACTTTAAATAAACACTTTGCAATTGGATTAAATCTAAATGTTGCATTTTGAAAAACCTCTCTAGTAAATTTTAAGAACTGGAAGGTTTTCCTGGTGCGAGAAAGACATTCTATTGAACTCGCCTCCCCGTACCGAGTTATGGACAAAAATGTGTGTTTTATGAGTTGATTTAATTTAAACGCCTTAGTTTTTTAGAATGGTTATAAAATATGTAATAACAAGGTATACTTTCTTAAGATTGACCACGTCGTTCATTTAGTTTACGACCCTAACAGTTTTTTTTTTTCTAAAAAATTATTAATGAAAAATAAGTTAAAATTTTTCCAAAAGTTGATATCGTTTTGGACAAATATCAACAAGAAATAAACTCGCATTTTGTCCGCTTATCGGACAGACAGACCAAATATCGAGGGTATTTTTTTTCATGTTTTTATTTTCAAATATATCAGTGATAGATCCTGGCAACACTGTCCAACGCATATGAAGAAAGTATTGCATTTTGTTCAATCTACAACAAATTTAACTTTGATAAAAGCTTTTTATTTGTTGGCGCGGTGGTTGAGTTCTTAAACTCCAAAAATAAACGTACAGATGTCACAAAAGTAGAAATATACCTATACATACGAGTATGTACTTATGGAGGTCTATCTTTGTAATTTTTATTATCTGAACGGGACGATAGAAGCAATTAAGTCATGAATGTTATACAAAATCATAAAAAGTTCTTTGAAACCGTTTATATAAGATTTGAAGTGCTTTCCTGCGGAATCTCATACTTATCAAATGAAGAACTTTGTGGGAAAACAAGGGAAAAACTAATAAGCGCAGGATGTGTTAAATTGGTCACGTACCATACCTACTAAAGGAGTTCTCTCTCCCTTACAAGTTATTGTCGGTTCACCATATTAATGAGTCTTTAGACTTGTAAATGCTGCAAATGTTAATGCGGAATATGATATTAAAGAAGAATTTGTTCTCAAATATTTAAATATATTTATTAAGTGGAAGTTTGATGGAGTCAACTAACCGGATAATAGATAACATATAATATTTGATTGGGTTAGGGCGATTATACATTTTCTTAAAGTAGGCCACTGACATTTTGCCGCCCTTACCTTCATAAAAATCAGTCCTGTGATTTTGAAATTTAGCTTCACAAATCTTAATACAAATGCTAAAACCAACTGACTGACTCACTCATTAGCGTATCTCCGAAACCCCGGGCCCCGGATTTTAGCATCGTGATTACTTTTAGGCTTTAGGTGATGGATAAGAGGGGGTTTTTCCAAATTTAAATTCTAAGGAGTGGAAAAGGTGGTTAAATGCCCTAAAAACTTGGTTTCTCTTTGCACTTAAACTTACAAACAGCTGATCGAATTTAAATAAAGTTTAACTTATTTTTAGATCGCTAATCTGGGAGCTGGCTGTTTTTCGCTGGCTTTGGTTAGATTTTTGGTTGGTTTCCCGTCTGTTTCTTTGGAGTTGAATTGCATACGTCGGGAATGGGTGGACTTTTGTTTCTGTGATCAGCGGGTATTATGAAGAGATCTTGAACGCTTCTATTTGCTCCTGTAGGGCAAGTATTGTTTTCTTGGAAATTATCGATCTCGAGATTTTAATCAATTTTGGTATTACTATTATAGTGGAACTCGAAAAAGTAGGTCTCGTCTGTCCGTCCGTCTGTACCCCGTCTGTATTTCTCAGAAATGGCTCTGAAGATTTTATTCAAAAATGATATGTAAGTCATCTTCGATATACGAAATGACATGGCATTCTAATTTTTGACATATTTATGTTTAAACAATTTTGTTTATTATTTTAATGCATTTTTCGAAAACTGTAATAGTTTCTTCTCTTTTCCACTTTGAATACATAAATGAAGAGCACACGCACACATGTTTGACGCTGTCATTCCCCTTATTTTTATTTCGTATGCACGTACGCAGAAAGAGGTTGATAACATTAAAGCTGACAAACCATCCATCTGGAATAGGAAGGTCATTGCGTTTATTTGAACGGGACATACGAAGCCAAGGCAATTTATAGTAAGACATAGATATGTATTTACATAAACATATTAAAAAGTTATTCAACCGTTAATCGATCCATTTCATACCGCGAAGAATGATACTGTACTTCTGTCAATATTTTGAGCGCGAAAGAGCTGTCAGTGTCAAAATAACATTTAATTTAAAAAGAAACCAGCAGATGGCCCCACCCTTGTAATTGTACGTCGTTGGGGTACATGTGTATTCTACATGCCTTTATATCACGCAGAAGATCATTAATATACAAAGGGTGTTGCATAATTGTTGTCTTTTAGCTTAATCCAGACTTTTAAACTTTTTCAAAGTAGTTACCATTTTTGGTAATGCACTTCTTTACGTGTTCAAACTAAAGAGACGGCCTTTGAGGAGCATTTTAACGCAGGGAATCAAACCAAAGACACGAGGGGTTAGATCTTGACTGTGGTCAAAAAGACTTATGCTCATCCTTCAAAAACAATCTGTAGCCTTGCCTTGTGAAGCGCTCCATTATCGTGGTATGAAGTCACGAGCATAGTGCAACAGAAGACATTGTTCCCTATACCACTTGGCAGTGATCCTCCGCTGATGTTCAGTCATGAAACCCTAAACCGAACTAGCCTGTCTGAAAAATACGGCCATCGTACCATTGCTAATGAAAATCGAATTTCTTGGACATGGTAACTCTATAAACTGGATACATTAATGCCAAACCATTCCCTCCTAAATTCTAAGTTCTAATTCAAAAAGATTGGCTATTTCGCTGAAGCACTCTTTGGTACTAAAGCCGTGTTGGAAATTGTAAAAAATTATCGCTCTAAAATCGAGTCGATTTAATTCTGTCATACTACTGAACAGCACTTATTCAAATGAGAACATCTGAAGTAGATCGATGAGTGATATACAATTGAGTGAGTTAAAAAGTAGAGAAGATAATACAGCAAAGCAAAAAGCGGTCACAGTATTTTTGGCAGATGAAGAAAGTTATATTTTCTTTTTAACTTTAAAAAAAGTTAAGAATGATTCGCCGTGTCAAAAGCTTTTGAAAAATCCAACATTATCATCTGCAACCTTAAGGACAGCAATGATACGAGTACAGGTATGACCTTCTCTAACAAATGTTAATATCTGTGAGTGCTTTAATTTCTTCATGATCTTAGACAAGAAAGGAAGGATAACAACAGATCTATATTCTGGTGGGAAGCTAGCTAAATATACATGTTACGAGTAAGTAGAAGCTTGCAGAGTACGTGATACAGGGGTGGTCTAATTCAGGGGGAAAAATCAGCAGCTTTCACTCTTCCGCACCTAGAAATGTATAAAAAAAGAAAATGTTGTTAGTAGCAAAACAGTATCGACTCTTCTGCAAGGAATTTAGTAGCTAGGTCGTGCGGGAGCAAGCATGCCAATGCTGTAGTGGCGCGGACATCTTTCCATCCCTGCTGCCCGGACTGACCCAAGGATTCTGTAACCTTGAGCTAGGGAAATGTGGACGCCTTAAAATCTGCTCATAAAGAGCTTTCACAGTTATGGCACGACGTGGATAGTGGGATGGATTACTCTGTCCAGCTTTTGTTTATAATTGTGGTATGGTGGTATGTTAAAATTTCTTTTTTTTTTAAGATTTGTTCGACCGAAAGTGGAGATAGATTGGTAATACTTTGAGAAAATCCACAAATGGGATTTACAGGATCAACAAGAACTAGCTTAGCCAAAGGTGAGTAACGACGTATTATCAGCAGTAATATGTTTTTAGTAGTCAACTTCCGCCTGATATGACCACAACTACTTACGATGTATTATTCCAGCTTGGTTAGGCCTTCAGTACCCATCTATACGTGTGAAAATATGTATTTGAAGCTCAAATTTCAAAGCAGAATTGTGAAAAAATGGGCTAAAGTCTCACACAAAAGAAGACATCGTCAAAAAACACAACAACTTATACAATTTCAAACGTAAGGTAGCCACTTAAATCGTTGACTTCCACAGAGTCTCATCAACCTTACTCACTCACAAATCTGTTTTCCTCTGATTTGTGGTCATCTGGGTTTAACTTTTATCTCAAAGTCTGACCACAGCGACACCGACCCCACTTAACAAAGGTTAATGGTGTTAAGCTTAACCACAGAGTACTTATAACCCAACTTAGGATAAATCTGTTGCCGTTCTTCATTAACGTATGTTTAGTCAAAGGAAAATATGCTCCTACACCTTAATCCTTATCTTTGTCCTTGCGGATGTCACAATTAAAACAAAAATAATAAGACAAATTCCCTTTGTAAGTGAACTTAGCAGATATAAAATACTTATATTTAAAAATAGAACATCATTGCTCACAAAATAAACATATCCTGGATAGACGTTAGCCACTTTCGCCTCACTAAAATATAATTTACATCTAACCGCAGCTAATGAAGCCAATAAAGGTATGTACGAGTATTAGAGAATATTGATATTATTGCCGCAATATATTTGCTTGGGGTTGAACCATTTAATGCTTTCAGTGTGGAAACACTTGAGACTACAATCAGTTTAATAGCTTTCGGGATTGGTGAAACAGCTTCGGAATTAGTGCGCTGCTATGTGTTTGATCCATTTGGAAATTATATACATCAACGTGCGTCGTCCTGGCAGGAATTATGGTTTCTTTGAACACAGTATATATGTACATACTTATAAAGTTATGGGGGAGTAGTTCATTATATGGGCACTGGGATTATAAATATGCAAATGATGGAGTTAAGCTACCGGCATTGTTTGAACTTTTTTTCTGTAATAGAAAATTGGAAATCTTGAAGCTACATTCATTGTAATGCTTCATTAATTTGATTTGTTTGTGCTAATAATAGCTGAGAACGTAAAAATTATTTTAAGACACGTCAATGCATATAATCGGATATAATTTTGGAAATATCTACATACTTACACATATCATCAATGTCGGGCGGAATATGAGAATCAGACACGCGTGGTGTTTATCTAAAAAAAAAGTCTTATAATCATTTGGATTGAGACAGCAAATATCACTTATAGATGTAAAACGATGAAGACAAGTGAAGAGAACTGTGGTTATTCTATTTTATATTGTTAAAGACTGGCGCCCAACCAGGGATATTTTTTTACTTGTGAGTCATAGTACCTCCAAATGTTTCAAGTCAAAACAGTCTATATTTTCAAAGAATTGATTTTGTTGATGTACATTTTTCTGCAATACAAGCCCACAATGTGCATTTGTAAAAAATCAAATCAAACAAAGTCTTTACGCATTCTGTAACGTGATTCTGAGAACATGTGTATTTGTATCTACGAGTATACGTATGTAAATTAAAAATGTAAGGCATCGCTTGTCCGCAGCAAAATAAATCAAGAAATAAATAAAGCTAATTTCCTGACTTAATATTGTTAAAGTGTAAAAAACAAAATTGTGGGTGACCCACATAAATAAAATGTATCTTTTGTGTGCCATTAAATTACACAAAAAGAAATACATTAAATTTTGATTAAATTCAGGAGCTTGATATATTTACATAATGGAAACATATGCACAAGAACAAAAGGGGTGAGGTCATTAAAAATAGAGCACATCTCTGAGTCACACGTAGTTGTAGTACCTAGTTGAAAACAAATCGTGGTTGGGCATAAAAGTGGTTGGTTTGGTGACATTCATACTCGGGTTTTTATACTCTATTCAGATATATGTATAAAGATATACTCTGTTTAGCACATATGTACATATACATGATCCGTATCAATGAAGTAATGCTCCTGGGGATCCATTGTCAGATACGGCTGAAAAAATTCTGGAACAGGTGGGTCAATAAGTCCCTGAAAAATGAAATAAGGAACACTCTTTTCGGTATAAAAACATTTTATTTTTCAACATAGTCTCCTTTTAGCTCTATACACTGCATCCAATGTTTCTCCAATTTTTGGATGCCCTCCAAATAATACGATTTCTGGAGCCCCTCAAAATAAGATTTTGTTTCAGCGATGAGCTCTTCATTCGACCCAAATCTCTTACCTCCGAGCCATTTCTTCATGTTTGGAAACAAGAAATAGTCACAGGGGGAGGGAGGAGTTCGTAGCCTAACTCATGTAATTTTGCCATTGCGACTGCGGACTTGTGCGCCGGTGCGTTGTCCTGGTGAAAAAGAACTTTTTTCTATGCCAAATGCGGCCGTTTTTGCTTCAAATCGACTTGGAATGGATCCAGCAAATCTGCGTAATATGCGCCAGTGATCGTTTTACCCTTTTCACCCTGGTAATCGATGTGAAAAACTCCGCCCGCATCCCAAAAAACTGTCGCCATGACCTTGTTTGCTGACAAACCCGCCTTGGCATTCTTTGGCTTCGATTCCTTGGTTTCTGGTGAATCCAGGTTTCATCCACGGTTACGAAGCGCAAAAACTTCACCTAATTTTTCTGGAACATCGCCAAACACACCTTTGAAGTTGTCAAACGAATGCGTTTGTTGTCGATTGTGAGCAAACATGTCCAAATATTTATGTAAAATCGAAATCACTGAGCCATGTGATAAGCCTGTGGCCTCTTCAAGCTCGCGCACTTTCACTCGCAGATCGTCCATTATCAAACCATGGATTTTGTCGACTATTTCTGGTGTGGCCTCAATTGGGCGACCAGAACGTTCGGCGTCACTTGTGCTTGAACGACCGCACCGAAATTGAGTAAACCAGTGGTGAATGGTTCCAATCGATGGTGGAGAGTCCCCATAATATTTGTCAAGCTTTTGTTTGGTTTGCGCGATAGTTTTTTCTCGCAAAAAATAGTGTTTAATGAGCACTCGAAATTCACTTTTTTCCATTTTAACGAAAATGCTAGTAGGCGTCTATATAAAATGGCTGCCACAACAAAACTATTTGACAGATCTATCTGAAAATTTGGTTCGTTCTTTTGAAAGACGATTCTTGACAAAAAAAAAAAAAATTAAATTTAAGGTGACGACATAATTGGTGTTAATTTTCAGGGACTTATTGACGCACTCTCTTATCATCGCCAACTGGCTGGAAGTAGCCTAACTGTTATCACGTTAGACGTTAGAAGTGCATTCAACTCTGCGAACTGGAAGTATATCTGGGAATCTCTTTGAAATTGATGTACCCACGTACATCATGAATATAGTGGTCGATTATCGAAGAAAAAGGATCCTGATATATGGCAAAGGCGATGACCTCAAGGAGTATACCGTCACGAGAGGGGTGCCACAGGGTTCGATGTTGGGTCCACTTCTGTGGAATGCTATGTATGTCGGAATAATCAAGCCTATACCAGAAAAAGCTACAATCGATACAATCGGGATAGTTCAATGCTGGCTTGAATCTACGGAAATTAGCCGAACACAAGATCATGCCAAATTATAGAGGACCGAGATGCAGTCGACGGCAACTTTTGTCCGGTGTGGTTAAGTTGACAAGACGAAGTTCTGACATATGACTCGCAAACGGAGCTCCACAACGAAATAATCAAATAAGCTACAAGTTGCTCAGCAATGGAAAGGTCTTTATTAAAAGTTCCAAGAATCGTGGGTTAACGTGTTATTTTCCTTCATACGAATGGAAGAGTTCTGTAGTTTATTGCCGTATCCGCAGGGCATAGTTACAGTTTAACTCTTAGATGTTTTTCGCACGTTCATTTTTGAGACTGTGAAACATTTTTGTTTTTTGTGTTTATGGGATTCGAACGTGAGCCATGCTACCCACGGCGAATAATTAGGCCCGTTATAAAGTATGTAGGTAAAATAAATATGATTAAATCCCCTCAATATTCTTCCCTTGGTAGTAGAACAGTGATAGAAGATTACCTTTCTAGATGATTCGTGTAGCCACAGACCCATAAAGACAGCGTGAATAGTGCATGGTTAATGAAAACATCATCAGAAACTGTTCAAAGGTTCTCGAGATTAGCGCTTCTATACGGACGGACAGACATACAAATGGACAGCCATAGCCACGCAATCACTCTTTCTCATTCCAGGAACTTTCTTATTCCAGTAACACTTTTAGCTGCAGGTACGAGTAGATCCATGTTAAAAGTAGTAAGTACTGCTGTTTTGATCGCATTTTTTGTTTTCTTAATTTAACTTAATTTTTGCTTAAATGTTCTACTAAGGAAATGGTAGTACACATAATGATGTAGACAAGGTCAAATCTTAATTTCACTACACCTTGTAGATACACAAAATATAATGAAAAATGTTTTTCCACATGGAGGCAGCGCGTGTGTTTACTCGTATCTTATCATCTGGCTGTTTGTATTTTTATCTGTCTGCATGCTTGTCTGTGGCATCGTTATTCGTTTCTTTCGTTTACCATAATTTCTGGATTTTTTTTTATTTATTTCAGACTTACAATAAATAAATTAAAATGCTTGTTAACGCTACAACTAGTTATATAACTAACGAGCAGTTTGCTTATCATAATTAATAAGAGGATATAAGTAAGTGGTTAAACAGTTTACTATTTTTCGGGTTAGATACATTAAATAATAAAATAATTAGTAAATTATTTTATCTATATAGATGGGTTATAATCCATCGATAGCATTGGAGGTTTTATTCACTCCGAACGCGTTGTCACATGTCTCGTTGCTTATGTGGTTAGTTCTAAAGTTCCAGTTGCCTGGCAAGGTCTGTCTCACGGTTGCATTCCTCGTTAACATCCTGCCGGAGTGGTTTTTCGTGTGCTATGACCTTTAAATTAGAATCTCGGAGAGCAGTAAGAATCCTTAAATCCTGGTGCAGGTCATTGTTCCTGATGTACCACCGAGCATTCACAATATTCCTAAGGATATTATTCTGGAAGTATTGAATAACTGCAAAATTAGTTTGGCTGGCACATCCCTATAGTTGAGCGCCATAAAATGCTGTGAATCGAATGATTCTCATTACAAAAAATTTACCTGAGTAAGAAGTCAAAACCTATTGAAGCGGTTTGGAAAATGTATTTTTTGCAATTCTTTTTCAAAAAGGTTAACTTAAGACCTGCTGATTTTGCTGTCAGTGGTTTCGAAAAAATACTCTATTTTGTACAGTTGTACTTCATTGTCCTTAATTCGTTCACTTCTGCCAAAATGCATCGATTTGAGTGAATATTTTTGCAAAATATAGTTAGAATAAAAACATTCAGGAAATTTTTAGTCTGTCTGGAGTGTATCGTATACATTCCAGACTAGACCTCATCTTTTAACCCAAATCTAATAAAATTTGTGTGGTGTTGTGAACCTTTTAGTTTGCATTTTTTTTTCCGAAACACAGTTGGTTGATGGTTCTTGGTTACCAAGCCACAAAATATCAGGACCAATCTATGAAAGATCGACAAATGATTTTTCTTTCTTACGTATATATTTAAAATAGCGTTAAGGAAAGTTTAAAGTTTTAAGTACTTTCCCATAGCTTTTACCTCGGACTTGATGTGGTTTTGCAGTCGTTGATTGTGATTCACAGCGTGGCTTCTAACCACTTCTGTCACCATGTCTATTTGTAGGTCACAGTTTAAATCTCTATTTCTTATATATCAAGGGGCATTTATTATTCCACGAAGGACTTTGTGTAGTTTTGATATTTGTTTTCTTTGTGTGGATGCCGTACGTCCAAACAGGCTTCAATACTTGCTTAAATTGCATGATTTTGTTCAGGGTAGACGTACTCGTACTCGTATCTGAGTTTCTTCCTAGTAACTAGTACATTTTTCTATATTTCAAATTCAGTCCCTTCAATTTAAAGTGATATTTCCATTTTAACTTTGCGTCCAAAGTCATTTCAAGGTACTTGGCCGTATTGGCATGGGGTACAACTTGGTTGTTAATGAATATCGGAAGATTGTTATATATTTGATACGCCGTTGGTGCGTCCAATCTCTTGCTCTATTGACTGCATTCTGCAGTCCACTTCACAGTGCCTTTATCAAGTACTTGTCAAACCGCTTACATCTTGCACAAGTTTATAGGATAATCTTATGTATCTTAATGTGTAAAATCTAAATCTAAAATCTATTATAATATTGGAATGTCATCTGCGAAAGTAGCCATCAT
Organism: Pocota personata; assembly: GCA_963082735.1. NCBI lineage: Eukaryota > Metazoa > Arthropoda > Insecta > Diptera > Syrphidae > Pocota > Pocota personata. The sequence goes on from OY720429.1 coordinate 274,208,061, forward strand.
GGCAATGTTATTTAGCGGCATATCCCTGGTATACAATAGATAAAGGGTAGGTCCTAGGACACTTCCTTGTGGAACACCTGCTTAATTTTCTTTAGTTCCGAATATTCTTGTTCATATCGAACTCGAAAGAGTCGATCTAAAATATATAATTTAAGTATTTCGTAATACTGTCTAGGTACTCGTGTATCCCTTTGCAGTTTGTACTCAAAGCCCTTATGCAAAACCTTGTCATAGGCTTAAGCAATATCTAAAAATAGTGCCGAACAGACTACGAGTACATCCGGAATTTGATACACTTGGTCTATCGTGGAATATTTATTTATGTATAAAGATTTTACTTTTTTTCTTCTATGATTCTGATAAGCCTTTTCAGTAGCAATTTTTCGAAATCCTTTGTCATAATTGGTATAAGCGATATTTTGGTCTATAGGATGTTATTTCTGTTGGTGGTTTTCCTTGCCTCACTTCAGCAATTTTTCAATGATGTGGGACATATCGCAGTTTTAATAATGCATTTGTTATAAATTGGAGTTTTTGTAAGATGCTGGTGGTGCTTTTTTATTCGATAACTTGTGTTGACATACTTCTTACTTCTCTTATCGTAACAAGGGGAATTTCATTTTCGTCCCTTTTATCAACAAACTCTAGGTCTTCAGTCGCTGCACTAGACGAAAATGTCTTAAAAACGTTCGACAGATGTTCTACAAAGAGGTTAGCCTTTTGTTTCGAGTTTCAGATACATTTTCCGTCTGGTGCTTTCAAGGGTGTATTTTGTAATTGACATCTTTTTAGATACTTAACTGCTTTCCACGAGAAGTAGTCGGTGGACACATCTGTCTTTAAACTTCGTAGAAATATACTAAGTGGATCAATTTTAAAATCTCAGGGAAGTTTTTTAAGATCATTATTGAGACGGTTGAAAACAGACTTATCGCCTGGTAACTTTGTGGTTTGTTATTTTCTACGAGCCCTTCGTTTTACTACTCGTAATATCAACTCTTTTTTTCGACAGGGTATTTTGTTTCAGGTTTTCCTTCCTTTGTCGCCTGTTGAACATCAGCAATTGTTGAAATGCAATGACATAGAATGATGTCTCAGAGGATATTTCCGCGATTTTTAAGAGTTTTTATCAGAAAATTTGCTGTTGAAATTCTAACACTGTTAATAGTTTTGAGAAAGTAAAATAAATTTTTTTTGAAGAAAACGTTCCCAAAAAGTGGGCTCTAGACAATGTGTGAAAGAATTGTAGAGAAAGTTAAAGTCTTCACATTTTCTTAAGGCAATATTTTACAGATTTTAGAAAAAGTTTGGAAAAATTAAATTTTTTTTTTAAAAGAGCGCGCATTTGTGGCGGATTTCAAAATGGTTTACACTTGTACTACTTCGGATTCTAGAAATTTTACGAACATGGCTAGATCGACATAGCTTTCGGTGGTTTCGGGTCAATTGTTAATATTTCTCTATGTTAGAAACTATGTTCTAAATTGGGATAGGGTATAAAGAGCACCCTTCAGTTGTTGAGGCCTAACATATTATTTGAGGGATTAGATATTCTAATATAGATATAATAGCATACAATTCTCCAGTATTTGAAACTCCCAAATTCGAATGTGCAAGGTCCACCTTAACTTACGTTTTATTTTGGTTTCAGTTTTTTTGGTTTTGAAAAAATATTTTTAGTTGGCACTGTTTTTTGTTTGACACCCTGTATTCAATACTTTTAACTAACTAACTTTACACTTTGTGTGTATTGTAACGCAGTTACTAAGTTCACATCCACAATTAAGTACTATGGGTCAGATTACATCACAATCAGTTGCAAAAACAGTAAAGAGTTACTTTCTGGTTGCATGCATGTCAAACTTTTTCTTGATAACATTTTGTAACATTTAAGCCATTTACTAATTTTTTTTTCTTTGTGTTCAAAAGCCTTGTGAACTGAGTAGTTACTTAACTGATGGCCTGCCTTCATACCAGGTTCCCGCACAGTAGCAGTATAGACACTGTTGTCATATTGCAACAACCTTCCATTCGGTTTTCCAAGTTTTCACTGACAATGATAGTTTTTCACTGACAATATCATTGTAAAAGTATTTTAATTTATTTAAAGTTTTTTAAAAAAAATTTCAAGTTATGCAATTTTTTCTAATTTTCAAAAGAAAATCATTTTGTTCCATGTATCCGTTTAGTTTCACACTCCTTACTCAAGTCAAATACTATTAAACGGATTGTTTTGTCATATGGGCTTGCGTGTCAGCAAATTATTGCAATCCGATGGTGTTTGGCTAAAATATGGGAGTGGAGTTTCAAAACTCCTTAAATCGTCCTTGTCAACAGAATAACGGAATAACATTTAAATTAAATTTAATAGGAACATTTTAATTCATTTGTTTGAGACCAGTGGTACAGCATTGGTGGCTAAAATCAAGTCTATCGCGGGTTCGGTCCCTGACGGTGTACCATGTTTTTTTCTTTGTGAAATTCTTCAACAAATATTTCATTCTACCATTTCAGCAAAAACTCAATTGAAAGAGCTAGTACGACTAATTGTTCAATATAATAATAATAAATTGTTAATTCTATGAAAATTGAGAAAATAGTCATTACCTGACAGAATTCGAGCACAGTTGATCAAAAAATGTGTTCTTTTCGTTGGGACAGCCCCCTAGCCATCTCAATTACGGAGGTATTGTCGTGGGTCAAAAGCAATGCTGTTGCAATAATTCATCACATAATTTTGAGTACAGATAGCATTTTTCCCTTTTAAATTAACCTTTTTGCGATTGAAATTGAACTTTTTTCAATTAAATTTAACCTTTTTGCAATTGAATACAATCTTCTTGTAAATGCATTTTGCAATATCTCCCAGTAAATCTTAAAGGCTGGAGGCTCTTTGAGTCGAGAAAACTGGCCAAATGTGTGTTATATGAGTTGAATTATGTCAGACGCCTTAATTCAAAAGGAACATGAATAAAATGTTTTTCGAATAAGGCATATATACGATTGACCAAGCTTTATGCCATTTCTGGAGGCAATTTTTCCCATTGAGAGAAGTTTCTCATGAAATTTTTTTTTTATGTTTGTCCGACATTCGAGAGAAGTTGGGCCGTGAAAAATCTTATTTCTTCTTGGGATTCGAACCTTTGATCACCCACGCAGTGATCGTGTCTTTAACTACTGAGCCACGGCACCCAAAACTTTGATGTATGAACGAACAAATGGGTCTCACAATTTTGCACAATTTATGGATCAAATCCTATTGAGGATGAGATTTTCCAGTTTTTATGTTTAAAAATCTTAATCTTGCTGTAGTATTTGGGGTTTGGTAAACTTTCATTTAATTTATTTACTTTTAAACCGAGTACGAGTCCAAGCCCTATATACCTTCCACAACCAATAATCTTTGTGAGAGCTCGAACAGAATGTCGCAATTATCGCAAATACTTTCAGATAACTTTTTGGATAGCTTGACAAAAATATTAATACTATCCTGCAGAGATCTAAATTTTTATTTTTTTTTTAAACACGCTTTTACTAGAATTGAGAGTTTTCTAAAAACCATGTACTTACCAACCTTAGATCGGAAAGTAAATCTTTTAAATCCATTGAAGGTCTGTATCGTAATTTAAGTGAAAGTTTACATTAAGACTTTTAAAAAAACAGAGGGCTAAGATTCACTCGTTCTGTTTCAATAAGATAGATACTAAAAGGAGCCAATCACACATGGATACCCATACATTTCACAAAACTCCAATACCTATACTTAAACTTTTCGCATATTTGAATAGTAGTAAACAATAGTCTAGCATTTTTTTAACGCATTCAGTAAAGCGCACTCTTTAAGAAGAGTATTGAAACTCTATCCATTGGATGAATGCAGCTCAGAGTCTTGTACTTTATTTTGCACACAACATCAAATTACCCCTTTTCAGCTATTTGCAGTTATATTCCGTTTTAAATTAAAAAAAATGTCCAGCAGGAACCTTCTCAAAATGTTATTCCTTTCAACAACAGATGCGTCCTACTTTTCCAACAAAACTACACACTCATCACTTTGGAAACTGTTACTACTTGTAATTATATATTAAACAAAAAATCACAATCAAAATACCGATAACATGCGATTGCCTTGCTAGATATTCCCCCAATAATATGTACAAGGGAAAAACTAATGCGAACTTTATCGAAATGTTATTTTTTGCTGAATAATTAATTCGTTGAAAGTCATTAATGGAATTCTTCAAAAAAATATACCCGACAAAACAAAACAAAACAAAACAAAACAAAAATCAACAAAAATCTACATAAGCAAACATAATTAGTATTCTAATTTTACCTCAACAGTGCTGCATTGCTAGAGTTGGGTCAGGACGTGTACTCGTACTACCTGCAAACGCAACCTCGTCTGCATTAACAGGTGAAAACGTCGCGGTAATTTGACGCAAAAAAATGAGGCACACTCCACCGAACCGAAGACCGCGAACCCGCCAGGAAGTCTGGTGCATTAATGAATATTAAATGTGTTATTGCAGGACTATCCTGTATACGAACGAAGCAGTGTGTTCGAATTCACAACATTAATAAAATTGCATTTCTTAACTACAACGAGTATACGATACACACATACACATACGGAGACAAAAATTTTGTTATTACACAGTGCACTAGATTTAACCACTAATAAATTTGAAAAGAAGGCAAAGAGAGAGCTAAGTTAATACTGGGTATCCTGTCAGTCACTGTTACAGGATGTGCCACCACCGAACACCGAATGCAACGCAGCGATTGCCTCAACGCACGACATTCAACTGAGCCGATCCGAGCCCCACAACAACTGCTGTCGTCGAAGAAGGTAGCAGGTACTCGTAAATGTGCTATGGCCCCATACATTGGAGGCAGCCACAGCAGGCTCTATACAACTCTATGTGGAGCTGCCGTGTCCCTGAGATTTTCGTACTCCTCAGGCATATGAAAGTACCCACCGATGGAATTTCGTAGCGAAAGGATATTTCCCCTGAGTGTAATTTGCCGAGTGCGCATGGGCCAGCATTCTGATTCTCACATTAAAAATAGAATACATACGTTTCCTTTTGCTGAAATATTCTCTGAGATAGCACAGCACAGGACACCCGAGCAGTACACTGAATTGCTAGGCATTTCGCATTAAGTAAGTTGTTCCTGCCATCCTGCCATTCTGTCATAACACCACCCACTGCACTTTGCCGCCCAGTCAACCCACTCTGATGGTAAATTTTTTCAATCCTATTGGTATGAAGCGCGACAAAAAGCATTGCTTGATGCAGAAAAATAAGAGGAAGGATATGGGTCGGGTGTGAGTGAGTTATTGAAACTTTTTCCCGTGTAAACATGTAAAGTAACACTGTTGCTTGCAGGGCTAGCGCGCACACATATTCTGGAACTTTAATTGGCGATTTAAAGCAAACATAGTGAGTCCTTTGGATGGTATCGCCTCAGCCTCACCATACCCATTGCCATCCCCATACACACTCGTGTCGGTCGTATGCAATCGGATAGAATGTAGGACAGATTTTTAATCAATTATCCTGCGTGTCCTAGGGCGAGATTTTCTTTTGTGTGCGCGATGAGAAAGTGGAGAGGAATTAAATGGTGAAATCGCTTAAAAAGCTGGCGGCCGTTAGCTTTTTTTTTTTTTTTTTTTGCTGTATTGTGGTTCGTTTGTCCTTTTTTTTTTTTTTTTGCTGTTACCACTTCCACTACACCACTACAGCCAATGCCACTGCCACTAATCTAAAATTCATATGCAACTCTTCGTCCTTCAAGGACGAACACCATGCTGAAAGCTAAAGTAATGTTTGCGTGTTCGATAATTAAATGAGTGTGTGGCGGAGGGATGCGTGTCTGGTGGTCGGATAATGGCTATGTACACACCTTTAAAATCGAATATACGACCCAAGAGTGATTGAGATTTAATAAAAAAAAAAAAAAAGGAAACTGCCACCACAGAGATACTTAATAGGATTTGTTCGCGTTGTCGTGTGATTTGTAGCGCATAGAATTGTTGAAGGTGGATTCATAATAAATCCAATAAGTAGCTGGAATCGTGGTAATCTCTTATATTCATGCACACGGATTGTGTGGCATTGAGTTGATGTACTCGAGTGAGGACACATTTTACAAAAATTATTGCCACATGCTGGAAAGAGGAGAGTTTTTAACACTTTGAGTGATGAATTAATTTTCCTGTGCCCATCGGTGGGTGTTAAGAGAAGAGAAGGAGGATTACTTAATGAAGAATTCTGCAACATATTGAAAATTGAAAATTTCTTGTTGAGTTGGTTTAGCTCCTGGTAATTGACGTTTTCTGATAGAGTGGACAGTTTGCTGAGTGATGAAGTGAATGAAAAGTGCAACCATTCGGTGCAGTAGTTGTACAGAAAACACCTGGCACAAGGAGTTATGTAAATCAATCAGAACCACTGTGCTGTCGAACATTGAAGGGGTATGATTAATGTTATGCAGCAGGAAATATTGTCGGTAGGAACTATCGTACGTGGTTATCTGCAGATACCCGGAGGGAATATTTAAATTTGTACTGCAAGTGGCTTGTAGTGGAAGGAAATGCACAATGTAGCTTGCACTACACAATCTGATAAATAGAAATGGGTATTCAATGTGAATTCAAAAGGTCAGCTAGAGTTTCAGTTAAAGATTTATGTGAGTTTAAGTAAGTTTGCAGTCGTATCTACATATAGTTTTGTCTGTAGTTTGCGGGGAGAGTAATCCTGCTTGCTTTATCCAGAGTGTACCACGAGGAAGCGATCCATCATGTCTAACAGTACGGAAGTCTGCTGTTTCCACCTAACCAACCGAATTGTAAATATCAGACTAATTGTCCAGTTTAACAACACCTAACTTATCCACAGCCAAAACCCAAAATATCTAGGCGCAACCTTAGACAGATCCCTCATATATAAACAACACTTGACAAATTTGGCTGGAAAACTCAAAACTCTTTCGTACTTTTGGCGCTTGCACTCGTGTATTGTACAGCAGAATACTGCACTCCAGCCACACCCCACCTCCGCCGATCAAACTACTGAGGGAGCACAACAAGGTGCTGGTATACGCTGTTCTTCCCATTCACGAAGACACTGCAAATCTCTTGTCACGTCAGCAGAGTCTAAAGTATCGGTACCCAATAATAAAGATCGTTGAAGGTTTAGCACATGATGCATTTAATCTAAATTCTGCTTTGTGAGCAGAATGGGCAGCATCCAAGTAAGCTGATACCATCATGCCGAATCTTTGGATTTGACCTACCTCGCAACTCCCTGTTCCGCTGGGGAAGTGCTAACTCTTCAGCTTGTGACTGCGGAGCTCAACAACAGACCGCATTGTTGCGGAGTGCAATAAACGGTCCTATCCTGTGGACATCCAAGTCTTTGCGGACACTAATACTAACACAATTGTGATAGACTGGGTACGAAACTTAGATGTTGTGATATAGCTTACCTGCTTTATACTTAATGTCAACTTTAAATATTTAATGTTAGTTTAAAATGATTATATTTGTTGCATATGTAAATGAAAAGAATTTATAGATAGCTGAAAGCTGACAACGAATAGCGTGCAAATTTGACGAATGAGGGTGAAGCAATTAATTACAGCTAGGGTGACCATTTCGCCATAAAAAAAGAGTACATTTTACAATACCTGCATGTGACGTGATTTAACTAAGATAAAATCCCTAATAACCATAACTCAGAATTGGGTGAAATAGACTCCTCCTTACCTACCCTAGAAAATCTGAAATTATGACAGCTTGGGACACCCTGTAGAATAATTCCAGTTCAGATATTGTAGTAGCAATAGTGAGTTGGTACATATATACGTATTGTTATAAACTCCATTTAAATTTATTTGTTCACATGGGGAACACAAGCATTTGTGATTGAGTCTTAGAATTTAGGTGCTTCAAATATTTGCAAAAACAAGGGTTTTGTTTTGGGACTGTGGCCAATTTAAAGTTGGCGCCATTTCTCACAGAGATGATTTTATTATATGAAAGTTGGCAGTAGTGTTCAGCTGTCAATGCCATTTTAGCATAGAGATTTTGACGCCACACCGACGTCTTTTAGTGATTAAAATATTTTATCAAAATGGTTCATCAATTATTGCAACACAGCGTAAATTACATGATTTTTTTGGTCGACATGGAGTATCTGTAAAGAGCCCTATTCAAAAAATTTGGAGAACCTTTACACAGTAAGTGATTTATCGAAGCCTGGACCACGTCGTACAGCTCGTATGTAGAAAACTATTGATGCAGTGAGGGACAATGTAAGTGAAAGTCCGGAAACTTCGATTCGTCGTCATCATCATCTTCTTCTTTTCCTTACGGCGAGGTTATGATTCAGAGTAGAAGGATCACAGCAGTCCCACTTTACTGCATCCCTACTGGTCCACCTGGGGGGTTTGCCGGTTTGACCTCAGGAAGTATCGGCAGGCCTCCCGGTTTCGGATCACTTCGTCACTGAGGCCAATCAAATGCTGGTGTTTTTGCATTTGTGTGATCCAGTTGTTTTTTTTTTTTTGATATTGCCTTTTTGACGGGGTTCGAAGGATCTCTCCTTTGAACATGACAATACCAACTGAGCTCTATCTTGCTTGTGATGGGTTCTTTTTCATGAATGCTTCATCGAATCCTCGAACTTCTTTTTCTATCAAGATTTGTTACTCCTGCTGCCATGCGAAGCATCTTCATCTCAGCTGCCGTTAATTTGCCCTCATACTTTTTGTACACTGTCCACCATTGTGAACCGTATGTGATCGGCGGAGGTACAACTGCGATGTAGAGCCTTCCTTTCAGCTTAGGGGACATTTTATGGTCACAGAAGCTTGCGGAGTTTTTCCGTCACTTCATCCACCCTACGCTTACCCGAAGCACTTGGGAATCACTTTTCCATTCAAATAAATGTCTGGAATAGGCCTTTGTGGATGAGAGGACGAGCAACGCAGGTACTCTGTTTTTTTTAAACTAATACGGTACCCATTTCCCTCCAAAACATCCACCCATACATCAAGTACTCGTTGCAGGGACGTTTGATCTTCACTTATGATAGCTCCATCGTCAGCAAAGAATAACTGATGTACTTTGGAGTCCGTCACTTTTCTTTCAAGCAGATAATCAATGACTGCAATAAATAGCAAAGGACTGAGGACGCTTCAATAGTGTACATCGACTTTGACTGGGAAGTCTTCGGTGACTTCTGCGGGACATCTTACTCTTGTCCTCGCTCCCTCATACATGTCCATGATCACGCGCACGTAGGTTTCTTGAACTCGATTCGTCGTCATGCTCAATAATTTGGGATTTCTCCATCAAACGAAAGGAAATTGCAGAAAAGTTCAAAATATCCGAAATGTTTATCTTGGGATGTAAAAAATAAGCTTAAGGTGGGTGCCCAGAATGCCTACGCCGCATCAAAAAAAAAAAAAATTCCGTGTGGAATATTGTAAGCAGTTTTCAGAGCTGTCTGGCGTCAATCTAGCAGAAGTTATCAAGAAAATTATTTACTGAATATGAAACTTCGGTTCATTATTTGAATAAACATATAAATATTTTGGCTAACAGCCCAACGCAGGTCCTGGCCTAGCTTCTCGCAGATAGTCGTGCTGTGCGTCTCACGAATGGTTGGGACCTACAGTTTTATGCCGTTTCCAAAGGGCGATTTTGTTCGATTGAGAGAAGCTTTTCATGACAATTTTACTCTCAGATGTTTGTCAGACGTTGCTATGAAGTCATGTGGCTTCTAGGAGCTAGCTCATCTGCTTTATAGTCCTGACCTATTACCTAGTGATTATTACCTGTTCCCAAATTTTAAAAATACTTGGAAAGCATTTTACGCCTACAGGTAGTAGTTCAATTTAAAAGTTTTTTTTTTAGCTTATTAACGCATTTCAAGAAAACCACACATTTGGGAAAGTATGTGCGCCAGATTTATTGCTGTGGTATGACATACTCGTATCACCTCCCAAAGTTTGATAACCTGAAGTGCAGTCTCCTGTATATAATCGGTCGAATATTCTCATTAAGCCATTCAAATAAAATTTTCGTGGATTTTTATTTGTTTTCATTTATTTTGTGGCAGACAGGTCATAATTGAAAGCCAGTTTCAAAGATGGTTTAAAATATTCCGAGAAGGAAATTATGGACCCAAAGATAAAGTACACTCAGGAAACACGGTTGACCTGGATAACGATGTATTGCTTTACACATTCGGAACTGGATTTGAATTCTTCCTGTTCTACAGTGCACATACATTTATAAGAACTTGGAAGGTGTATTAGTTTCGAAAATGGGTACCGTACTACTCGTATTTAAGCAAAAGAAATCTGTATTTAAATCCAGCATTTAAAAAGATGTACTAAATCGCACCAAATCGGTGTAATCTACCCACAAAGTGCCAATAGTGTGCTTCAGATGGTATCCGTAGCAAGTAAAAAACCAAAAATTTTTTCACTACAGTTCAGAATTGAAAAAGTTCAGTAAACAAAAAAAAAAAAGAAATTGAAGAATTGCCCATGAATGTGTTTCAAATGGTTTCAAAACATGATGTTGCAGTGAAAGGGTCAAAAATGGAAATGAAATACTGGCTATTATAAGCATCTGTCACGATCTGAAACTAATGTAGAGGCAAAAATATAGTAAACTATCTTTTTTCTATTATGCTAATATTACAAAAACATTAATGGGACTTTGTTGGGTGGATTTAAGAAAAAAAGAATTTCAAAATCGTGATGACTGTAGCGAGATGTGAATGTTTTTATGTACCAATCCACGGAGCCTGAATTACATTTTGTGGGTGGGTTACGCCCCTTTTGTCGATAAACACTTCAAAATCCATCATAATCAGCACTAAAAGACTTGTCGATTAAAAGAGAAATTATTAAACGTCAAGGACTGGGGTGTTAATATGTATTTGTTCCACATTGAATAAATTTGAAGAGCCACCCGCTATTTTTTTCCAAGTACGAGTATGTGCTATAAAAAATTGTCGAAATGGGGATAGTGGAATATTATACCCGTATGTGCTTTCTGTTATATTTCAAACATCTGGTAAGATCTGCAAGAATATATACATAAGTACAACAGATTTCCATTTTTTTAAATTTTATAGAAGAATATCGCTCAAAGCTGGTTTAGCTTTTAATTATAGGAGAACTAGCTATAAGAAATAGCTAATATTGTTATTCCTATTAATGTAAATGGGGAAGTCAGATACGAAAACTTGTCATTATTGGTATTCCTAAATAGCTATTTTAGCTATTTTTTTAGTAACTTAATAAAAAACTCATTGCCACGTGAGGAGTCAAAAGTCTTAATTACCATTTCAGCTATGGTGGCGTTACCCTTAGCTATGTCAAACGTCATACTTGTATTCATTCGTGATGTGTTATATTTCTTGCGCATTTTAATTGCTATTTCGGAGCATGATTTAGAAGTTGGCGAGAGGTGAAAAACCTAGATAATCATTTCGGTGTGTTCTGGGACTCGATACCTGAGCTTCCTACTTACTAGTCCAAAGTATTAACCACTGTGGCACGGCACCGCTATACAACAGCAATGAGAATAGCTATAAAAAACAGCCATTAATGCTATCCATAGCAGTTACAGCATTTTTTATTGGGAAAATTGCGACAAACATAAATGCATTTGCTATGTAGGTAAGCTGAAAGACAATGCCGGCGGGTAATATATATAAATAGGGGAATTTCTAACGAATATATAAGTTCGCTTTACATGTTTGAAGGTTGTAGTGATGAGGAATCACAGAGCCTGGTAGATCATTCCATATTCGTGTCGTTCGGCTTATAAACAAGTCCCTATATTTGACACAACGACCGAAGCTGGGCTTAAGGGTGAACTGACGTGCAGAACGGTCTTGGGTGCACCATCTTGTCTGGTGCACCCAAGACCGTTCTGCATGGAATATGGACGTTATATTCCAACTTTGGGCGGATGAATAACCAGATCAGATAGGGTAAAATATTTCTTGCACCGTTTAAGGAATCGTAGACATTTTGCAGCATTTTTGGCGACTTCGAATATGAGATCATTCCATCGAAGGTTTATTAATACACATACCGAGAATAGCAAGTCTTTCGGTTTCATGGTTGAGGGTTATGGTTTCGCTTGAGAGACAGAAGACAGCATTGTGATTTGGAAGCATTAAATTCCACTCTGTTGGTTAAACCCTATTTAATTATGCTGTCCAGATGGAAATTTAATGTGTTTAACATATGTTGCCTTTCCTCTTCTACGGCCGAATAGTAAGGACATGAGTTAGGGAACGAATATGAAAAACTGAGGGAACTGCTGTTGCAGACAAGAGATCATTTATAAAAATAAGAAAGAGAGTCGGAGACAAAACAGTGCCTTGGGGAACACCAGCATTTATTTGGTGAACTGCTGACTTGAAGTCATCCAAAACAACTTGTATTGAACGCCCCGAAAGGTAATTTCTAATCCATTGAAGAAGAGACTCATCGGCGAGATATGCACGTATTTTCGACAAAAGAGCCTTATGCCAAGCTCTGTCAAATGCTTTTGAAATATCAAGCGCAACCATCTTAGTTTCGTTGAAGTGGTGAAGAGATTGGTTTCACTGCTCGGTGAGATATGCCATCAAATCACCAGTGAACCTGTTGCTACGAAACCATACTTCCGGTCATTAAGGAGTTTTCGTGAATCGAGATATTTTATAAGCTGATAATTTATGAGCGTTTCCATGACCTTGGAAAGAAGGGACGTGAGTGTAATGGGTCGGTAATTGAACAGGGAGGAAAATTCGCCTTTTTTTAGGGACGGGCTGAACAAATGCTGTTTTCCATCTACTCGGAAAGTGCCCTGAAGAGTAGGATTCACAGAAAAGCTTACACAGGCATTCCTTCATTACTACGACATAGAAACACAAAAAGACACAACTCTGACGTAACTAAGCGAAGTTGTGAAGTGAAGACCTAAAGAATAGTTTGTGGGGTTCCTCCACTACGACGCTCGTGAGAATGAGAACACGTGCAACTCCTTTTGGTTTTTAGCTTTATTTTATCTTAGGATTATAAGAGCTTAAAATAATGTGCGTACATAAATTTACACGTGTTCAACCGTGTGCACCAAAGTATGATTGCCGGGAAGCCACCTAGTTTAATAATACTCTCTAAATTACAGACTGCGGTGAAGCCGCCCAGAGAACAAGAAAGAATGAATCGCCAAAATGGCTGCCGAAAAGTTCTTGGCTACTTCATAATGTGCCAAACTATTTATCGATGCAAACTTGACGACAAACGCCGCCACCACTTAGTTGTCAGTTCTGTTCGTTAAGTATTGTCTGATGGCGCGATCACATTGCTGTCACAAGTTTTTCAAAACATACTGTCGCGGGTGCTATGCCCAAACGACAAACCGCTATTCGGATAAACACTCACAGTCCGCTATGCATCAAATGTTCCACTCTCTCAGTCATCGCAACTGGAAGTATGTACATATATAGCACATGCTGCAATTGCGATAACCAAGAAGTGCAACAGCGAGTGAGTTGGGGTGGAAAGATGGAACACACCTATTAATCAAATTTATCCGCCTTAAGAGATCATAATGCATTTTTATTACTGATAATTATTTAGGAAAGGTCTAAAAATATCCATAAATTAGATAGTCGCAAATTAATCTGAGCGGGCAAGGAATTATCGCATTTATACTGAAGAAAACGATTTCCCCCTATTGTTACCTTGTCGCACATTTTCAACGATAATAGTGCTTCCTCTAAAATGTCCTTCAAAGTATTATAAGTAATGCAATCGATATCATGGTGTTCCCAAATAATTGCGATTCATCACGTTTGGCAGATTATTCTCAACAAACTTTGGGGTGCATCACATGAAATCAAGAACAGACTGAACTTGCTTTCTCAAATATTGCAAATCCTTCAAATTTAATGCAGATGCCTCTCGTGCGTCTCCACCCCCCTAGTACCACAGATTTCTACTACAATTTTGCAGAGATTATCAAATGCATCGTTGAAACTTTCTCCAACCCATCTTCCCAACTACGAGTATGTATGTATTATTTAGTTTCAGCTCTGCTCTGTCTCTGCTCGTGACTCACATAACTTTCGCTTAATGTCATTCTGTTAATTATGAAAATGTGATAAGAAGCAATCATGACAACGACTACAGTGTCGCTCGCCGACGAACGCTAGTGTTACACGAAACCTAAATAATGAAACAGAGCGCCATGGGTGGAGTTGGGGAGAATTCCCACCGGCTCCAGATCGCTCTCCAAAAAAACCCTCAAGGTGGTAGTGAATACGTAATGGCATCACGTATCATCTCAGGCGTTTATTATTATCCTCAGCCTCCGAATCTCACTTCATAAATAACTTACTCGGCTGCCGAACAACATTCTTCTATGGAACAACTTGCTCAGGCGACAGGGTTAAAGGGAAGAAACTAGCGTTTCGAGTCAATTTAATTGGAGGATCAATATTTTAAAGAGTTGGCGGGGAAGTGCTCGTGGATGGGAATCATCTCCTTTCAGCGATTCGGAAAAACATTTTCCAACGAATGAGCAACGAGCCTACTTGTTGCCTCCTTCCGTTCCGCGACCGCTGTAATTCTTTCTACATTTGACTACAGTATGCTTTCCACCACGAAGGTGGGTTCGATTAACGCACAAACCCTTGACCCAATAATCGTCACCACCGAAAAGGGCGGTGGTGTTATTTTTATCCAATGAAATAGGAAAAAAAAGGGCCACACAAGGATGAATCTATGAGTATAGTTGATCGTAGACGTATGGGAACCTTTTTCAATCGAAATGTTTCTTCCGGACGAAGATGTATTTTAGGCGCAGCCAACCTTCGAAAAAGTTAAGGATTTCCTCCTCTATTCGTGATATGTTTCAGTTTGAATAAAAGTTTTTGCTATTGATTTAGTTGGTGGAGTAGCTAAATCGATGAGTTGGAATGGGAGAGAGTTTTGCTAGAGATATTGGTTTCTGGTAAGTGCCTACTCCACATATTTCACGGATGCATTTAATTTTTCAAGTTTTGAGTTATGTGATTGAAATTTTTATGCTCCTAGGAATATTTGCTAAATGAATATTAGAGCATGCTACTATTTCGTAACTACTGTGGTGTATGGGAAAGCAATCTTGTGACTATATTGACAGCGGGAGCACTTACTCATACGTATCTAGCTAAATTAAAGTGGACCGAGGTGGAGGTGCTAAATTTTCATTTTCATACACATTCCCCAAGGATCTCAGATCGATTATTCTGATGTCCTTTATACTTAAAATTCTGAAGAGATATCTAGATCTGTACATTAAGGACTCAGTGCTATCTAAGTCTCAAAATGTCTATCAAAAGGGCACGTCCGTTGAGACAGTCATATAGCCCTTCGAAAAATCCCTCTTTATTAAGTAATTCGCGTTGGTAACTCTTATTGATATAGAGGGAGAAGTTGAAATCAACTTGATTATCAATGTGTAGGCTATTTTAGAATCTATCATACTCTGAAGCAAAGTAATCAGTGCTTGTGCTTCCTTTAGAGGCAGCTCTATCAAGAGGCTAGCACACAAGGGGACTTCTCAAGGGGCGTGTTTCGTCCTCTGATCTGGAACCAGGTACTTGTACACTTCGATAGTTAGGCCTATTCTCATATATGAAATACTAGTGTCTAATCCAAATAATACTAGTGATTTCTAATCTGAGGCTACTGGAAAAACTCCCCATGGCATATTTCAGCAATAACCGGTCATCTGAGAACCTCTCCAACAGCAGCGTTCCCAACTACTTAGGCCAATCGACATATTCGACAAATAACTGGTTGCCACTTTGCCAGATCTCAACAATGGAGGAAGCAATACACTGTCATCTTCTCAGAGTATCCGACCACCTGCTTGCCCAATTACATAAATATTAACTTGGGCTACAAATACTCAATTTCGGACAAATTAGAGTGAACGCTTTGTTCTCCTTTGTTCTTCTCACCACATCCCTGTCAATTTAAAACCAAGGGACGACGTCGGTGCCGGAGTCTCCTCGGAAGTCCTGGATATCCACCTCTTCTTTATCCTTCCGAACCATTGCAGCGCTTTTCAGGCAAAAGTCACTGCTGTTTGCCAAGCGTGGTGTTGTCAACTTTTAAATTCAAATTCACTGAGATTAAATTTTCACGAATTTTAAAAGATTTTAGCAACCGAAATTCATGGATTCTGATGACATATTTACAAAACCGTAAATAACTTTCAGAAAGCAATGTAAGGGGTTTTCTTGATAAAAATAACACTCATGGCCCCACACAATGTATGGATGAATTGTAGAGAAAGACAACGTCTACATATCTTATTAAAACATTTTTCAGTTTCTAGTAAAAATATTAGAAAAACGAAACGGCGGTTTTCAAAATTGTTTACACTTACAGTGCTTCGGATTCTAGGAAACATATGTATGAAATTACCTATTCCTAGCTCAGATTTAAGGTTCAAAGGTTTCTATAATGAGAAATAAGAAGAAATACTAACATATGAGGCCACAGTCAGTATTGTCATCGACTTGAAACAAATTATGTCACCTAGTTGGTAGAATTATGTCACGTTAAATATTCATCAAAACAAAAGTCTAACTCTGCCGCTGTCTTATGCTTAGATGAAGGAAGCATCTAGCGAAAAATGTATGTCACCTTGACATAATTTACCCCAAACGACAAATAAAAAATTTACAATTTTTTACCTTTTCTCGACCAAACTCAAGTGTTACCAGAAGAGATTTCGTGCAGATGTTACAAGAAAAGAAAAAAAAAAAAAATTATAACTTGTCGATAAATTTCTGAATAAAATTATGTCACTTATTCCAAGAACTACATATTATGTCAGCATAATTTGATTTTTAGATTATGTCATCACCGGAATAATTTTGTCAACAGTGACATAAATTACAGGAAGTCAAAACTTTTCAATGATCTTAATGATCTCAACAACAGTTGCATGGCTAAAATTACAATTTTTATTACGGAAAACAATTGGTTCGAAGAGTCGGCAGTGTTAACTACCCGTCGTTCCCAAGTGGCAACAAAGTGGACCTTTTTTTTATTTAAGTGTACCTGATCAAGGGCCACTCCAAGCAAATCAACCAACCAAATCAAATGTTAAAAGAAAAACACTGTGATACAATGTTAAGGTATTGACAGTCATCAGCACCTTTATTCCCCATAATATTACAATCTCAAAGGGATCCAAAGAGACAGTAATAAAACATTCACCATTCCAGGTCAGCTCTAAGGTGCAGAAACATGGACCCTTCATCGTTTTAAAAGGTCAGCTTTTGCATTACTCGTATCTACGTAACAAAATTGTATGTAAATGCTCTTCTCGTGATTCATAATAAACCACTGAAGTTCCTAAGATTTGGGCACGAAGTTCTAAGCTTTCCATGCCAACAAAAATAGATACCATAATAAATTAGATACTTGTTGGTTCATTTCCGATATGACGCGATGAAATGACAAAGAATGATAAAACAATTTGAAGTTCTTGGTTCTTCTTATCATGTATCATGTGGTTGCAATTAAAAAGGTGCATGTATAGTTTTCAAAACAATATGTTTTTGTCGTTTCTTAACGTACGAGTAGATGACGAGTTTTTTTTGTATCTCTGCCCAAAACTAATGAATGTGTAAAAAGCTGTACAATTTAGAGGAAGTGGTAAATGTTATACATATGTGATTACACTTTGATAGATATCGGGCACCAAATACTCATCGTCGTCACTACTTATTCTAAAAAAAAGTGACGTTATGTTTGTATGTCGGTACGAATGGAGAACTCAAAGTCGATTTTAAGCCTACCAAATTGGAATGGTCTCTGCTAAATTAACGTCATTCTAGCAGAGATACCTTCTAGTGCTTCTTATCTACTAAATGTGACAAAAATTAGGAATTTAGCTCATGTGTGAGTTAGCACACAATTCAGAGATATTTTAGCCTTGTTTCTCGTGACTGCACTCTGCTAAGTTGACGGGGGCTGAACAATGAAAAAAACTTGCAGCAACTGACATGCTGTCGATGATGCATGTAAAACTTGAGTCGCTGCCAAAACATCAAAACGATGCATGAGAGAT
This sequence comes from Pocota personata, assembly GCA_963082735.1. NCBI lineage: Eukaryota > Metazoa > Arthropoda > Insecta > Diptera > Syrphidae > Pocota > Pocota personata. The sequence continues at coordinate 274,226,224 of OY720429.1, forward strand.
ACATATATAGTTTCTTTATAATAAACTAGCAAAAAGCCCGGCGTGCTTGATGAAATGTGAGTTGTATTTGCATTCGTACTAATTAATAATTTATTAAAAAAAAGTAGAGCGAAATTTGACATTTGTCATGTCCCTTTAAATTTATGTACTCGCGCGCCACCTATCGTACTTTTTTGGAATTATCCTTGCCATCACTTAAATATGAATTTTCCAAAGTTTCAATTCAATCAGATGAACGGTGTTTGTGGTAAGCGGGCACACAAATTCACACACCGTTGATTTTTAGATATAGTGTATAGATAAGCATTTCTTTTTGATTTGGGAACGCCAGGAGGGAAGTGTCGCAGTGCCTATCTTTCTGATTGAAAACGCTAGCCTCGGGAATCAGTGATTTCATTGCGGTTTTCACTGTCCTTTAGCGTATTTTTTGCAAAAAGTTCATGATGATGCAAGAAAAACTTCGAACGCTGCAATAACTGTAGGAGATACATCGACTTGGACAAAAATCTCAACAGGGGCATACACTCCATGTTAATAGGAGATCACACCATTCTTGGCTCGAGCGAAGCCAAACGGGTCCGATTGTTTCCCTATAAAAGACACTTTTGACTTAGATGAATGGTTCCGAGTTACAAACGAAGTAAAGGAGTACATGAAACACGCCGATAACTCCACCTCATGGTTCTCAGAAATGAGGGTGGCCGTGATGTAGTGGTAATATCATCGCTTGGCAAGCTACAGGTTCACGGTTCAAATCCTGATGTCAAGAACTATCTATTTATTTCACATGAAATAAATAAAAAAGTTGATCAATTTCGAAGCTCATGTCAACTCTACTGCGAAGGCATAACACTGGCAGTGGGGTGGTCATATGACTAAAAATGCAACTTGACCGTGATGATGACAACAAAACAAAAATGATCCCCAGTTATCTGGACACCACCCTTGGAGTTTACTGAAACTTAATCCCACCTGAGTTTCAAACCCACTACACCAATCTTTCTTTCTCTCTGTCTCTTCCCCTTTTCTCAAAGGCCTGTGGCCTGAAATAATTTAGGGGTATTCATATCCCCTTTGACGCAGGGAAACTAAAAAAAAAATATTGGATAAAAATGTTTGTTTGATATTCTCCAGTAGCGCCCAGGTGATCTAGAAATCCGAAAATTTTCAGACTTATAGTATGCAAAGCTACTGGGGAATTTTAAATCTTCGAAGTACAGGGTGCTACATGGAACATTTTTCTTCTTCGTTACACAAAATTTTTCAATTTGTTTTCATTTTTACGTATCCCACTCGTGAAGCCACCCTATGAAGTTCAAAGCTAACACATTTTATACTTATAGTATGGACTGAGAAGGAAACAGCAAGGATGCTGCAACCAATTATTGGTTGGAATTTGAAATCGTTGAAGTTTTTTTCTCAAATAATTGATTCATTTACTGCATTTTTTTTCTGTTATTTTCTCTTTTCTATAAATCAATAAATAATTTTCTGCTGATCAAAAAATTACTTTTTGCTGATAGGAAAATGATTTTTTTGCTGTTAGTTTATTTTTATGCTGGTTAATTATTACATATTTTGCTGGTATTTTAATTATTTAAAAATAAATGCTATGCGACGCACATATGGTTGAGACTAGTTAGCTGATCGTTAATGATATCACTTTGTTTTCAATATCTATGTGGCAACCCTCAATGTGAGCATCCCTTTGCACACTTTAAAGCTAAAGTCTCTGCAAGAGCAGTCCACTGTTGAATCGAAATGCTCAATTGTGCACCAGTTTCCCCCTCTCTTAATCTGATTAATCAGAGTTCTCATTTGAAAATATAACCTTTTGTTGCTTAAAATCCATGAGTTGTTTTGTTTTATTTATCTGGCAGTTACTTTCAACCTACGTACAGATGAAGTGCTAGTACCAGAGTATTTTCTGGTTTTTACCTTCGATGCTGGCTTATAATAAATTCACTACAACCTTCCATGTACTTAACCCTGTATAGGTATCATAAGTCCCAGAGCAATCGCACAGATAAATTGCATTGTGTTCGACTATTAATACACAAACAGAGCACAGGATGAGCAAAAAAAATACCGAGATATATACAAATCCCTGTATATTGTCGAATGGCAATTCCATAGCAAAAGGCAAAGGCACACTCTTCGTTGGCACAAATCCAACTTGTTGACAATGCAATCACAGCCAGTATCCAGTGCAACAGTATCGAGTATTGAAAGAGCCATTAAGTCCTTTCCAACAATTGCAAATTGCTCCCCATTACCATCTATTATGGTTGTTCTACGAGTACGAGTACGTCGCTCGATAACTTGTGGTTTCTGGTGCACGACAAGCTCCGGGGAAGTGATTTGATCGAATATCTAAGACTTCACCTACCAAACTCCATAACCATATGCATAAAAAAATAAAAATAAAAATAAAAATCTCTCGAACCGAATTAATTCGAGTTAGGCAAAGAATTCGTTTGTCATCATCATCATCATACCGAGAAGCGGCAAATTGAATGCTGTCTTTAACAGAAAAGAGACTCCCACCTGACTCGACTTGCCGCACGACTGATGTGCACCCGTTGGCAAGTGATTGGATTGCTGTTCAATTGTCAATAGCCAAAAACCAAACAATTGGAAAATCGATAAATAGGAACAGGCGGGACTTGTTGTTTGTCGGAGGAGGGCGATGCGATAGATGCGAAATGGTTCCAGCATACGGAATCCTATTCGCGCTGAAGGATTAATTGGAGCCGTTGCAGATGACGATGCAACTAATCGCGTTGATGGGTTTTCTAATTGCTTTGGGAAATGAAATCGACGAACGAGAAAATAATTGTATTTGTCTTTAGATACGAGAAGCTTTCCATTTATTTTTTCTAAGATACACAACGTTGGCGGTAAAATGCACACCTGAGGGTGCAGCAGTCATCACTTCGGTGGCAGTGACCTCCAATAGGATTGCATTGTTGACTGTCGACAACCTATAAGGGAGAGATAGTGGTTAATTGATACCCTCTTCTGCGAAGAAATTATTAATTCATATCTTACCGCCTTCAAGAGGGGCAATTCGACGTACTCGACGTCAGCAGCAGCACCTTGGGTAGTTTCATCCACGGGTGTACTCTAGATAGGAGCGGGTTAGTTCGTTTCAGAAACTGAACATCTCCTTGAGGAGGAAATTAGAATTTAAATTGAGTTACTTACCTGGGACAGCATAAGGCAGGCAATCAATACAAAGATGAAAATAAAGGCTTTCATTGTTGTTGGACTTGTTGGTAGTGGTTGAACTGGTTAAGAGAACAGAGAATGACTTGATGCTGTAAAAGTGAGCGAGTTTTCTTTTATAAAGAAGAAGTTTGTGGCTCGATGTAATTTTCACTTTTTTTATGGTCGTGTCTTATCATTTTGGGTGAAATTGCGAAATGCGGGTGAGTCAAGTCGAAACTGAGGCACTGGGGCAGTGGGTGGAGTGGTGACATAATCAGTCAAGTTAATCATTTCACGGTATTTGCGGCAAATTTTGTTTGCACATTTGCAATAACATGGAGTGAATTGAGTTGATGTGGTGAAGAGGGAGGGTCATGACCCATTTTTGTAAGGGGGTTGATATCGTGGTGGGATTATAAATATTTATTGAATGCTCTAATTATAGGTTATTAGTGGGTTAATTAAAATGGATATGTTTGACGATGCTCTTCGGATAAAGGTCAGTTTCAGTCATCTTACACAGCAGCAATTACATAGGTGTACAACTAATTCATTTCAATGTTTTACTTTTTTTTAACAGGAGTGTGGCCACGCCCAAATGGCATGTAGGCAGTGTGATCAGAAAGATCTATTGTGCCAGAGACCACTTTTTAGGGCAGCAGTACTTCAACTTTCCTTATGAAAGCTATAATTACTTCTGCGGAGGAGTTCCTTAGGTCTAATGGAGTTATTATCTCCTTAAGAAAGAAGCTTTTCCTACTCCTAAACAGAGCTACACACTCACATAGTATGTGTTCTGCAGTTTCGTCCTCTTCTAAACACAGGAGGCATGGTGATATCCTCTGAAATTCTCATTTCATTTAGTGACCAGTAAGGAAGCTCACAAGCTTTCTTATGTCATTTCTGCTACATTTTAGGATATCAGCTGCCTCTTTTTTGGAGGGATTGGACAGCTCTTTTAGTTTGACTGAGGCATTGGGAGTTATTCCAGTGGAAAATGCACATGTTGCATTCCCATTTGTTTAAGGTCAGTTTGAAGGCAGAATCAGATATTCCGCAAAAGGGTTCAGGTCCAATGAACAACTCAGAGGAACCCTTTCTGGCTAGCACATCTGCAGTTTCATTGACGTCAACGCCTACATGACCCGGTACTCACCACAATTTTACTTTATTGTATCGGGCCAAATTTTGTAAACTGTCGAAGAAGCTTAGAACTGGATCAGGTGGGAGTGCTTTAAGCGCCACTTGGCTGTCGGTGAGTATGTGATTCCTGATTGCAAGTTTATATTTACACAGGTCTCGATAGCGTAGAGCTCGGCCTGGAAAACACTAGGACTCTTTCCAAGTGATTTCGTAATCTTGTAATTGGGTCCATACACACCGGCGCCAACTCCCTCAATCCATCGGTGTACCAAACGATTCCTTTTGCCTCAAGCAACGGTCCGCCATTATTCCATATACCAATGTTTGGGTTCTCAATCTGAAACTTTCTACCAAAGTAGAGTAATTTGAGCGTAAATTCAGAAACCGTGCTGGGCATATCTAACTCATATGTGGTACTTACTGCAGGCATAGTAGGTAGTGTATGTATGAAAACTAAAACAAATGTAATGTGCATGCTCTATGTACAGGACACCATTCAACTTTCTTCGTATTTGTATTAGAGGTATGTGAAACATTTTTGTCTTTCAGGTTACTGTAGTGAACTTTAGGCGAAGATCGTGGTGCTTAAGGAGGCCTTGTTGTAGGTGAAGTGATATGAGTGTCATTAAAGAATGCTACTTTCTTGATCGCTACGTTAAAATAAGGTGATATGGAAAAATTCTTCAAGCATGACTCCTTTCTCACATACAGGGTTGCGTTAATGAAAATATTTAAAAATTTTAGGAATTATTCCATACGAAAAGTAGACACTCTGTTCTGTGGGTTGTTTTCCTGTATAGGGTGACCAGATAAGAAAGATAGGAAAATAAATTTAAATAAAACAACAACGGTGTGAGATATTAAATTGATTCTGGCTCTATTTTGAACGTACATTTATGCCATTATGTATGGAATAGCCAATCATTTAAATATCCGCCTTGGCTTCGCTGACAGTGCCTTAAGCGGTCAGTCCAATTTTTGATCACTCGGTCCAATACGTGCGGCGTTATTCCGGCAATAGTGTCTCGAATGTTGGCCTTGAGCTCATCCAAAGTGGTTGGCTTGTTAGCATGGACTAAGAACTTGATGTAGCCCCAGAGAAAATAATCGAGGGGTGTCAAGTCGCATGATCGCGGCCAAATGTCTCCTTCACCACTTCGAGCGTTGCGTCGCTTGTATGGCATGTAGCGCCGTCTTGTTGGAACCACAGCTCGGATATATCGATCTTGTCGACCTCTGGCCACAGAAAGTCGGTTAAAATCACTCCATACCGAGGATCATTAACGGTAACGGTGTCTCCTTCCTCATTTCGAAAGAAATAAGGTCCGATGATGCCGCCGTGCCATAAACCGCACCAAACAGTCAATCTTTGTGGATGCATTGATGCTTGATCGAACACTTGTGGATTATGGTCGCTCCAATAATGGCAATTTTGCTTGTTGACATAGCCGCTGAGCCAAAAATGGGCTCGTCCGAGAAGATAATTTTTTGGCCAAAATCCGGATTTTCGGCCAATATTTCCAGCGCCGAATTAGCGAACTCACGGCGTTGTTTATGGTCGTCCGGCTTAAATTCTTGCGTCAGTACATTCTTATATGGATGTAGGCCCAAATCCAACCGCAAAATGAGCCTGGTTGAGTCTTGTTCTATACTGGCCGCTACCGTGACTATGTTTTCTTCACTTCTCACCGATCTCTATCTGGTTGGTGGCTTAAGGTCCAAAAGAGTGTACTCACGCTCAAACTTTTCCACGGTGCTACGAATTGCCTGCGCACTGAAGCCATGATGACGACCGACATCACGACGAAATTCACGTTGCGTATTTACGAGTACAACGGAATTTCGATAAAATTTTTTAATAATTTCCACACCTTCTGGAAGCAACAAACGATGCACTATGAAATGGCAAACCTTACTGAATATTTTGACAGCTGGATGTCATTGATAACTTTGACAGCTGCTGAAACATAATAAGAAATGCGTAAAAAATGTGATATCTCTTAAATCTCTCAAGATCAGAATTATTTGTCACCATGATCATGGAACGTACTTTGGAAATGCAAGGGAGGGACACTCATTTTCGCAGATATTCCTGCACTGTGACCTTAAATCTAAAATTTTTAGTTTGAGTGCTGCTGTAAAAGCTCTTCTCAAGGTAGAAGGCCCGCTTAACTTATGTAGATTTGGTTTTGAATAGATTTTTATGAAATTCGGCTCGTAAGCTAAGACTGATGTGGTAGTTGTCTCATCTCAAAAAATAAAAATATTTTACGTTCACAACAAGCGTGTGGCATAGTGATGAACAGGCCGACCGACAGAAAGACAGACACAGTATTCAATCTATTAGTGATCTGTTTTATACCATTCTGGTACGGAACTCTAAATGGAATAGATAGGCTACATTTTACGAACCCGATTTTAGTACTCTTTTTTGTTAATCAACGAATTGTTTAGTGTGTGTCACGACAGTCTTGGAAAAGTTATCGACAAGGCCCACGAGGGGCGTAACTTACTTATTAATCAAGCTATGTGGCATTGCTACAAAACTCGACTTATATTTGTGCTTAATGTCGAAGACTATCTGCGTCTAGGTTTTTTTTTGCTACCAACCAATCTTTCGCCTCTCTTCTGGGCGTGACCAAAGTTGTTTAACTTGAGCTTTGTATAGGAGAAGGAGTTGCGCTGATGTGAAGTATATCTTTGCCCTCAACTTTGGATGCTGATTTTGCAATGTTGGATATCTGATCGTGCATAGGGACAACAATCTTGGAATCCCGCCCCAAAACTCGATTCCAAAATTTCTAGATTTTGGGATTTCGGGATTTTTTTCTTTAATTTTTACAGGGAGTACCGACAAGATCGTTTTTAGCCCTTGAATACCCGATCCCATGGCAAATGAGAGCATCTTTGTTTGGAAAGACTTAGTACGATGCCTAAGCAAAAAAGAAAAATTCTTTACAAGATCTGAACTTATCTTGGTCCAATGAAAACCAAATAATTTCGCCGGCAAATTTGTGTCTCTGCATATATTTTTACTGTATTATTGTTTAAGACTGCACAACTAATTTCAATAAAAGTTTTGACATTTAAAATGGGCCTTACTAATAACTAGATAACGAGGACTTAAAGAAGTGACTAACTTAAATTATAAAGGGTAATTAATTTCGAGGTTGGGCCAAATCCACTTCTCTTCCATAGTGACAGGTAGTAAGTTCTTGAATTACAATTTTACAATATGGATGGTTTAACCACTGCTCAAAGCATTCAAATTGTTGCATTTTACTACAAAAATAACAGTTCCGTAATATCTGTGTATCGGGATTTAAGATTCTGGTAGTACATAGGCCTGTGCATCATCGTAATGCTCGATCAACTAAAAACATAGCCGATGTGAGGGCATCAGTAGCCGAAAACCCGGAATTATCAATTCCATGCCGGACTCAGCAAATGGGCATGGACTTGACGTATTCTGTACTTGGATTTGCTTCTTCGTCCCTATAAGGTCTAGCTTACACAACAATTAATAGAATGCACAGAATATACGCCGATTATTCGAACAAAATCTATTGGACGAAAAGTTCCCCTACCTTTGAGTTTCGAGATTTGGAGACATCAATTGGCCACCAAGATCGTGCTATCTGACCCCGTTGGATATCTTTTCATAGGGCTATGTTAAGATTACCTATGCAGACAATCCCAAAACTTTGGAGCATATCTGTGGCGGCCATTTAACCGATATTGTATTCCATACAAAGTGGCATAGTCCAAAATTTAAAGCAGTGAACAAATTTCATTGAAATCTTGAATATTTTTTATTTTACAGAGTTGACCGTGACGCCAAGAACGCTGCCACATGCCTGAGTTTACTCGACCGTGTTCAGTGACAAGCTTGTAGATTGATCGGTGATCAGTATATTTGCCATCAATCCCTCGCTCGAATACTACCGAAATGTTGGATGCCGTACCGGTATTTCCATAACGACTGTTCGGATGAAATCTATAGTTGTAGCCAGCAACTCCGTCAGTCCAATCGTAATCCGCGTGCAGTATCTTTCCCACACCCTTACATATTCAAGCCTATTTTTGAGCACACAAAGAACACGAATGTGGATCGAATGCAGTTAGTTGGTGAACGTATATGAGTAGATCCCTGAGGCACTCCAGCGCTTACAACAAAATTGCTATTGCAATTGTCCGTATGAGTCTATCTTGCTTAGTAGGTCTCTATGCTAGATTCGATAGCAGTTGAGTTGTGTAGGGCAATGGCTCTTGATTCCCTATCTTGCTTAATGACTGATGTTCAAAGATGGCTTACATAGCTCAGCCAGAAGGTCGCCAGTTGAACGGCGTCTGCAAAAACCATACTGCCGGTCGTTTCTTAATCCATGTCCATCTAGATATTTGATAACTGCACCATTGATTGCCTTTTCCATCACCCATGGCAAAGCATGGGTATCAACGCTATGAGGTAGTTTCGTGGCAAGCAATTCTTTCTTTTTTTTGGAAATCTGCTGAAATAGGGACGGTTTTTCAAAACAATGTGCCTAAAATATAAAAAGAAGTTTGCAAAGAGTATATTCTCGATGGCTGGTGTACCGCCGGGTCTAGTTGGTTTTTCCAATTCAAATACTTATTCAATCGAGAGGGTATATCTGATCTGCTGTCTTAGATCTCTGACCGAATTAGGCTCTGGCGCACCTGTATTTTCATGGGACTAAAACGTAAGCGTAACAAGTAGAAAAATAGACTGCAGAAATACCAAAATTCCAAAAGCGAGACCGAGTGGATACTCAGCAAAGAAGGAAAAATCCTGTCAAGGAACGATGTATCAATGGTATTTATAGGGTGTTTGACGGGACTGATTAGAGTACATTAATCTGAACAACCATGAATTCAGACTCTGTCTCTAGAAAAAAATAGTATGTAGTGAACCAACTGTGAGTTGTGAATACACCTATCGGGCTGGGCTAATTCCTAATACCCCACATCCCCCCAAAAATTCTTCCCAAAACAATCTAATACAGATAGTATCATAATATATCGAAGGGTTAACTCAACGGGTTTAAAGTAGACCTAAGCGAGAAGCGACAAGCTCATCTTCTCCCACCAATGAGGCAATAACCAACCGAGAGTAGGAATTCTGGCTAAGAATAAACCGTTTGGGGTTCTACAAGATCAGCAACTGGAACACTGAATTCCACTCTAGAAATTGGGTGTCTGTGTTAAGTGATGAATTTAGAGACAATTCTTAGATGAATACCTACTCGTATAATAAAAAAGATTTTCTACTTACTTCTAAGTTTCTGAATACGTTGAATAATAAGTAGGTTTTGAGGTACCCTGACCCTAATAGACTGTGTACACCTTCTTATCCTTGTTTTCATACATGTTTAGACATTTGACCTTCAAGGGGACTTGGAGAGCTATAAGTACTTACTTTTTATTTTATCCTGTGTCTCTCTCATTCATTTTTATGGAGAAACTCAATTCACAAAATATTTTCAATTCTGTACTTTTTCATTATGTTATAGAAGAAAAGTTCCTGGGTTTTGTGTAAATTGATAACACATTGATTTCCTTCAGATAAGTGGCAGTCGAAAATACAATACCCATCTATTTATGTATTCAAAAAAAAAAAGAGAACCGTCGCTACCACCAACTTAATCTTAATTCATAAGCGGCTTTACTCTTTTAAATATCCTCCACCAGCGTTCGTGTCCTTTGTTCGCCTTTTCCCTTTCGGATATGGATCCGAAAATTGAAAAAGTGTTCTTTCTGATGGTAAAATTAAAATACACTCCATACTGCTATTGCTAAGCGGCAGCGATGATGGAGGTAACAAAAAGATACATAAATGGATACATAGACATGTATGTAGATGAGAAAAGGAGATGAGCAGCTGATGATGCCCGCAATAAAGGAAGCTACTTGTATCGAATACGTACTTACCTGCAGGATAATACAAACTGTGAAATAAGTTTTCATTATTCGAGAAATTCAATAATCACTCTCTGCTAGAGCCACTCTTGGGACCATCTTGCACACAATATTGTTCATTATGGCATATATTTGCTCAGAATCTATGACGCGCATTTATCTGTGCCAATATGTACTACGAGTATAAAGCACAACAGTACTCAGTGGGGCATACATTGTTGAATAGATTGCAACCGTATGGAATGGACTGGACGTACATATTCAAATTGCTATTTGACTATGTGGTCTTCAGTTTTGCAAGGACTTTTGGCAGAGATGAACCATAATGAGATATCCAACATGCAACCAACTGCAGTCGCCCCTGTTGTGTAGATCCGTCATCCTCTTCGTCTCCCAAATCTCGTGTCAATGGAAATTTTTATCACCCCTGGAGCTGAAATTGAATTTAATTGAATCTATTCACAATAGACGATATTTATTAAATGCAAATAGTAAAGTAATTTCGATATTTTAATGTAAAATGTAAAAATAAAAGCAATACAATTGTTAAGCTCTCACATAGTTTGCAATTTTTGGCAACCATTTTAATAAAAGGATTAGCTTCGATTGAAAGAAGATGAACCACGAAAATTACTCTTAGTGAGATGGGAAGATGCGAGAAGAAAATGGACAAGAAAAACTACTTCATAAATAAATTGGAAAACTTTAACGCCGTCTTATATCAAATGACTGAATATTCCTCCGACGACTATTAGTTTCAAAATAGTGGCTTGTGCTGCAAAGCAGATCTGTTATTTTTTATTTAGGATTGGACATCTTGGCACTATCCTTTTGCATGCCACGTTATAATTAGATAAATAAGTAGATACATACAAGGTGGAGCAAAGTGTAATGTCATAATGTGAATGTGCCATAATTTTTGCAAATGGCGGCAAATGTCATTGCGCTTTGACATTTATGTCATAGACAGTTAGTTGACAACAAGCAATGGAGCGATAGACACCTGAAGAACGCGGAATTATTGTATTTGACCAGTTTCCGGTCTGTTGTTTTAACGCAGAGTGAATTTCGTCGTCGTTTTGCTCGTCGTGTTGCACCATGTGCGCGAACAATTAAGCGTTTGGCTGAGCGTCTCATGCAAACTGGGTCCACTAGAGATGTCGTAAGAAGTGACTGTCATTGCTTGTTCGGCCGAGAATATCACTGCTGTGGCCGAGAACGTCCATCCGAGAGAGTCCACAAATATCAACGAGACAATGATGCACACAATTTGGCATCATCAGACGTTCGTTGCGTTGAATTTTGGTGAAAGACCTGAAGACGTTCCCTTATAAATTGCAAACCGTTCACCAATTGCTGCCTGCTGACCGTCAAGTGAGGTAAACTTACTCACATGCTCTGTTAAACCTGGTGCAAGAAGAGGATGATTTCCAAAATCATTTTGAGCTACAAAGTCCATTTCCACTTAAGTGGTTAAATTTGCGTTTTTGGAGCACGGAGAAACCATATGAAATGCACGAAGAGCAATGGCTCTTCCCCTCAAAGTGACTGTTTGGTGCGGCATTTACAGTGAAAAAGTGATTGGCCCTTATTTTGTTGAGGACGCCGACGGTACCACCGTATCCGTAACTAGTGAGTGCTACAGACAGATGTTAAACGAGTTTTTTTTTTGCTGCAAGTTGCTGAATTGGGTTTCGAGCATTGTTGGTTCCAGCAGGACGGAGCAACCGCTCACACACGCCGTCTTATATCAAATGACTGAATATTACTCTGACGACTATTAGTTTAAAAATAGTGGCTTGTGCTGCAAAGCAGGTCTGTTATTTTTTATTTAGAATTGGACATCTTGGCATTATCCTTTTTACAATACGCGAATATAAAAAAGCTATGTTCTACACAAAATTGCATGCCACGTTATAATTAGATAAATAGGTAGATACATACAATGTGGGGCAAAAGTAATGTCATAATGTAAATGTGCCATAATTTTTGCAAATGACGGCAAATATAATTGCGCTTTGACATTTATGTCGTAGACAGTTAGTTGACAACAAGCAATGGAGCGATACACACCTGAAGAACGCGGAATTATTGTTACTGCTTATTTGACCAGTTTCCGGTCTGTTGTTCTAAAGCAGAGTGAATTTCGTCGTCGTTTTCCTCGTCGTGTTGCACCATGTGCGCGAACAATTAAGCGTTTGGCTGAGCGTCTCGTGCAAACTGGGTCCACTAGGGATGTCGCAAGAAGTGACTGGCATTGCTCGTTTGGCCGAGAATATCACTGCTGTGGCCGAGAACATCCATCCGAGAGAGTCCACAAATATCGACGAGACAATGATGCACACACTTTGGCATCATCAGACGTTCATTGCATCGAATTTTGGTGAAAAACCTAAAGATGTTCCCTTATAAATTGCAAACCGTTCACCAATTGCTGCCTGCTGACCGTCAAGTGAGGTAAACTTACTTACATTCTCTGTTAAACCTGGTGCAAGAGGATGATTTCGTATCCAAAATCATAATGAGCTACGAAGCCCATTTCCACTTAAGTGGTTAAATTTGCGTTTTTGGGGCACAGAGAAACCATATGAAATGCACGAAGAGCAATGGCTCTTCCCCTCAAAGTGACTGTTTGGTGCGGCATTTACAGTGAAAAAGTGATTGGCCCTTATTTTGTTGAGGACGCCGACGGCACCACCGTATCCGTAACTAGTGAGTGCTACAGACAGATGTTAAACGAGTTTTTTTTTTGCTGCAAGTTGCTGAATTGGGTTTCGAGCATTGTTGGTTCCAGCAGGACGGAGCAACCGCTCACACAGCTCGGCTCCAGACTTCTTTCTTTGGGGCTTTTTGAAATTTCGCGTTTACCACAACAAACCACAAACCTTGCAAGTCTTGAAAACCAACATAGGAGAAGAAATCATCAATTTGGAGCCAGATGTTTTGCGAGCAACAAGTCAAATTGCCGTAAAACGAGTACAAATATGCATCTCCTCAAGAGGTGGTCATTTGACCGATATAATTTTTTCAACTTAATGTCATCCACCTTCAAGTAAACTTTTCATGAAAACAGAGCCTGGGGTTGGTAATTCAGTATTTATCGACTCTATAACGAACCGAATTGGATACCTTAACATTTTGAAAAACAATTTACAAAAGAGAAGATTAGGTTTGGACTTCTCATATCGTTATGGAATGGCTGTTGTACAACGTTTGAAACCAACTAAGAACCCTACGTCAGTCACCATCACCATCTGTGGAAACATCTTGTGCGACAAATAAGGTGACATGATATTAAAACGAAAGATGATTTAAAACGTATCCTTCAAGTATACAGGGTTGGCCATTTGTTGAAACTTTGGGGTGTTTTTTTTTTGTAATAATTTAAAAAAAAAAACAAATTAATTGTTGTGGTCATTTTTCGTGCATTTTTCGAGCACATTGATCCATTCCAGAGCGAATAGCGCAATGTGCTCGTTTTTCGGCATTTCCCGTCACTTTTCGAAGTGTTTCGGGCTGAATAACGGTCATTTCCTGTCGTACATTGCCTTTTAAGGCTTCTAGGGTCCGTGGCTTGTTGACATAAACTTTGGATTTCAAATAAACCCACCGGAAGAAGTCTGAGGGCGTTAAGTCGGGTGATTGTGATGGAAAGTCAAAATCACAATTTTTCGAAATTAGGCGTTCGAGGAACAAAAGACGCCATAAAGCGATCGTGAAGCGACGTGGCTTGTCGATCGGTAAAAGTCGTTATGTTAATTGAATTTTGTACGGGAATAACTTCAAATCAGCACGAATTATGAGTCGGAGAGTCGTGCGGGGAATGCCCAACTGCTACGACTCGATATTGTCGGTGATCTCTCAACACTGGCCTGTACAACCGTATCAGACCGCCTCGGACGACGTCGACCTTGATGACTAGCATTGCCAAGATTGCCGGTGGCGATAAATTGTTGGTGTAAACGCCTGATGGTGGTGGTTTGAAGGCGCTTCCCTCACTCGATATTTTGCACGATACGCACATTGCGTTTTCACAATTTAGAACATGTTTTTAATATAAAACTGCAGGATAATAGCGCGTTGTGGTAGCGTGTACTGTTTCATGGCACAAAATCGCTTGGACTGACACTTCAAACGCGGGCTATCATAAGCCGATCTGAAAACAGATGTCAAAGTTATAGCGTTGCCAGATATCGAAGATTTAAATGGCCCACCCTGTACTTACTTTTGTGTTATGGATTTATCATTACTTTAAGTTAACCTTGAATATTTTTGTTTGTTGCGTTTTGTTTCAAGTTTATTAAAAAAATATTCTCTATACCTTTTCTAATTCAATTTTCAATGCAAATACAATGAAGCATATACCTACTTTTATGATTAGCTGTATGTAGACAGCCTAGAGTCGCCAGGTTTGTATCGAGGCTATCCGATTTGTTTGATAATTTCAGCTACCGTCCTGGCATAAATGAACAGAAATAGTCAAGTTTATGAACAGAGTGAGTATTTTGATGGTTTTCTAAGGTGATGTTGATATATCGTGAGAGCTTCTTGTTTATACTCATAAATGCGGGTGCATTTTTTGTTATGCTTAAACTACAGATTCATCATGACACCGAAATATTTATAAATCAAAGTAGAATTTCTTTGCTACGCTTGAGATGCACTTAAACCAACATCGCCCCATTGTGATACCTCTATTGAGCAGAGATTTCGATCCCTATCGACTAATGGAACCATCCGCCTTTTGGAATGCATTTAGAAATGTTATGAAGGATGATAAGGTTATTCAAATTACCCTATAAAATTGGTAACAGTAATATTTTCTTCAAACTAACGAATCACATGACCGACAAAGTTGTATATTATTCCTGTTGGCTCTGCAATGCTATAATAAAAAAGTATATTTAGGAGGTTTTAATCAAAAAGTTACTCATAGATAGATACGAGGAAGCAAAAGAAAAATCCAACTTATCAGCTCATACTCAAGCCAAAAGCTGCCACGAATCAATACGTCATAAAGTCGAAGAAATACTTCTGCATTTCTAGGTAATTAAACCATGTGAAAGCGCTCTTTACTCAAAATGCATACACATACATATGTATGTTACGTTAATTTTGTATCCCACGAAGAAATCCTTGAACAGATTTTCTCAGATGTTCCCCAACTTTTATTCATAACGTCATAACTTATTAAGGGTTAAGTACTGTTTTTGAGTAGGTAGATTATTTGGAGACATAGGTACGCCTTCCAATTCGCTTGAGTACATTATGAAAACTATTATTGCATTCTTACTTCATGAAAAGGTAATCAGTATGTATAAAGAGTTATTCATTTTGAGGTTGGGATTTCACATCCCTGTCGTATGGCATCTGTCAAATCCATCTGTCATCCATAGTGACAGGTAGTTAGTTCTTGCCATTTTATATCATGAATCGTTTAATCACTGCTCAACGCAATCAAATTGTTGCATCTTACAACACAAATAACAGTTCAGTAATATTTGTGTATCGCGGTTTAAGGACAGATTATAGACGTCATAATCGCCTAACTGAGCAAATAATTCGAAACACAATCACCAAATTCACACAAAACGGTAGTGTTTCTGATGTGGTAAGGCATCGTAATGCACGATCACGTGAAAACCCAGAATTGTCAATTCCAAGTAGCGCTCAGCAATTGGGCAATTCTACAGCTCCGTTTGGCATATTTTGCGCTTGGATTTGCTTCTTCATTCCTATAGGATCCAGCGTACACAACAATTAAGGCCTGCTGATCATAAAATGCGCAGAACCTACGCCGTTTGGGAGCTGGAAAATCTACAAGTTGACACCGATTTTTGGAACTAAATCTTCTTCAGCGATGAAAATTGCAAAATTTGAGATTCTGAGAATCCAAATGTGGTTGCCTCCACCATGGTTAACAGTTTGGTGCTCTCTGTATCGACGAAGTGATCGGGGCGTTTTTTTTTTTTTAAACCACGAAGGCGCCACCGTTAAGTTGAATTCTGTGCTCTATGGTCAAATGATTACCAACTATTTTTGACCTGAAATTGATGACATTGATGTTCCAGTAGGACGGGGCTGCATGCCACACACTACAGGATAATTTGGCTCTATTGTACGAAAAGTTCCCGACCGTTTAATTTCAAGATTTGGCGTCATCAAGATAGTGTGATCTGACCGCGTTGGATTTCTTTTTATGGGGCTATACTAAAGATCGTGCCTCTGCAGATAATACCCAAATTTTGGACACATAATGGCATAGACGAGAATTTAAAATAATAAACAAATTTCACAGAAATCTTTAGTTCTTTTTTTCTTTATTGAATAACTTTGAATAACCCTGTATACATAACTAAATATTTCCACAAATTTAAAACTTGAAATCTTCAGCACTTTCATCTTTTTACTCCAAACAAGTTACGAAAGTTTACCCTCAAAACAGAACATGTTTCTTGCGCTAAAGGTGAAAAACCTATCTCGATAATTGCGAGATTTAAATACTCGTATTTCGAATTTTCTTACACACCCATTTTATTTCAGAACTTTTGCTGTCAGCATGTATACGAGTATGGGTTAGTAAAAAAAAAGAGTTATCAAAGAACCAATTCTCGTCAATACCAAAAGAAGGAGCAAAATCAAGACTAATCCAGTTTTTCAGATATACATACATACGAGTATATTGTACCAACAATAATAATCTCTGTATTACGTAATATTTATAAAATAAATTCATACCCTTAACGACTATAAATACTGGTTCTTAGAAGTGTCTGACAGAATTATAATGAACTGATGAACAATTTGTTGTTAAATTCACATTGGATCAAGTTCAGAGTTTGATAGTTAATGCTAATTAGTAAAGAAATGTGCGATAAAATAAACAGATAAATTACAATTCACCTGAAACAGATAATAGATACCTTATCCGTCATCTTTCTACTGAGCTTTAAAAAATCAACTGTGGCCTTGTGAAATTTTTGACTGAAAAATAAAGATATCGGCTAAAACCAATCGACAACCATCTTTTTTTGTTTTTAATTTAATGTCAACTAAGGCCCATGGATACTTTATGGTGTCTATCTTTACTATTTCTCTATGTTACAAACTACTCATATGTATTAAAACTAATACACCCTTTGGGATATGTCCAGTATAAAAAGAAGACACAAAAAACAACGAGTTGAATATAAAACGTGTAACAGGTAATAAAATTAGTCAACCTGAAAATTTATTCTTGAATAAATATCTATAAAAACTTGTTTCTACGTACTAGTATAAAGCCGTTTTTCAGCTTTACGTACAAATACTTACGGATATAAGTAGAAATATCTGCCCTAAACTGCATATCATCTTTCTATGGAAAATAAGTTTCTTGATTTTAGGTGTGAATTTTTAGGTAATTTTTGAAATTGGCAGCTAAAATATTTTCCAGAACTCACCTACAAATGAGTACTTATAAGTAGATCTGGAAAGTAAGGATTAATAGATTCGTTTTTCCATTGTGTAAGCATGTAAAGAGTTATTAATTTCGAGGTTGGGATCTCACATCCCTGTCATATGGCATCTGTCAAATTCAACTGTCATCCACAGTGACAGGTAGGTAGTTCTTACCTTGCCATCTTACAATTTAATACGTTTGACCAACAAACGAAATTGCAGATTTGGGTGTTCTGAGAATCCAAATGTAATCGTTGAGAGGCCATTGCATCCACCACTGCTGACAGTTTGGAGCGCGTAAACTTTTTTTTAAAACGACAAATTTGACTCTATTGCACGAAAAGCTTACCTGGAAAAAGAACAAGAAAGAAAGAATGAAGAAAGCACTTTGCGCATTCTATGAGTGCAAAAAAACCTTTGGTATACAATGGGGTCTGCGTCCGTCCATGATTAACTGGATGTACACGGCTATTGTCAGACCCATCCTTACCTACGAAATTGTTGTATGGTGAAATGCAACAGACAAGACCAGCTACCTTAAAATACTCCCAAAGGTACAAAGATTAGCATGCATAAACATGACAGGAGCACAGAGATCAACACCACAAGCGGATTTGGAGATGATGCTAAATACCTCTCCCCTAGATGAGTACATACGATGCACAGCTGCCAAAAGTGTGATTCGTTTCAAACAACTCCACGAATCTATACTCAACAGGTATAGTATAATCGATCTAGACAGAACGACAGAATGTATCATACCCTACATAGATTTCGACAAGAACTACTCCATTTTTATTCCCGAAAGACAAGAGTGGGACTCCAACACATTAACTAATGTACAGGACATTCAGCTCTACACTGACGGGTTCAAAATGGATATCGGAACTGGCTCCAGAGTCAGTTAAAATCGACCACTTGAACAAACTCCCGGTTGATTGTAGCATCTTTCAAGCTGAGGTCTTCGCTTAATCCTTCAAAGATCTCAATTTTCGTGGATAGTCAAGCGGCAATCAAAGCACTAGACTGCGTGGAAGTCAGATCGAAAACAGTTTCCAGATGCCGTAATACGTTGAACAGATGACGTAACACTCTGCCGGGTTCCTGGACATAGCAATATAAAAAGAAACGAGGCAGCAGATAAACTAGCTAAAAAGGGATCAGCATTGGATTTTCAACATACTCGGATGTCAGTAGAAACTCCAATAGCTGAGTTTAACTTATTAACTCCTCATGGTCCGTTAGAAGCGACTGTGTCATATCCCGCAGCTTATGGCCGACAGTGGATGAAAACAGGACAAAAAACCTATTGGCAATGAATAAAAAAGAAATTCGAATCTTGATAGGCATGCTAACAGGACACTGTGCGATAGTGGAAAATCGCTGCCAGACTAGGCATCAACACACCCGACCACTGCTGGACCTGTCAAGATATAGAGGAGAAAGAAACCATCAAACACTTATTATGTGTTTGCCCAAAACTTCAAAACCGCCGCTTCCATCATATGGGAAACAGGATTTTTTAATGAACTAGGAGATCTTGTACAAATTCCACTTGGGAATATGATAAGCTTCATAAAGAGCGCAGCCTGGTTTGCAACAGAACCCACCGCAAGACAAAGGTTTTTCCACACAACAAAAAGGGAAACACAATGGACCGTATGGCTCCCCGTGATAAGCACTTAGGTACACTTCCCTCAAACCTTACCTAACCTATGGCATAGTCTAGCATTTAAAACAGTAACAAAAATTTCAATGAAATCTTTCATGCTTTTCACTTTATTTAAATTTAAAATCCTAAAGCACAAAATGACTAACCCTGTGCTTGTGCATACACATATACAACCATTTCAACAAAGGGCTAGCTGTGCTCTCAAAAATTAGACAAACTGATATACTCATATATATAAAAAAAAAATAGAAAGCGGAAAGAGGAAGAGATACTGACTCGATTGATTTTCCAAGCTAATTGTAAATGACTGCATTAAATAAATATGGAATATCCTGAATTTAGCTTTAAAAAAATATGGTCACGTAATGTACTCGTATCTATCCCGTCCAACGTCATTCATTTCTGCATGAAGGTCGATCATGATCTCACTGGGACCTTTGATATGATATGAGAAAAGGTCCTAGATATAACTGTAGAGAAGATCTGTGTCAATCACTAAGATACAGTCACTTTGTTTTGAGGAAGATATGCATTCAGCGTTTAGGGTGGCTGGATTAAAAAAAGCCGGATGAACACCAATCCTTCATTTGGAAAGTATTCAAATCCTCCACTTTTTCCTTAATTTTCCACCTACACCATCTATTTTTCTAAGAAAATACGCAAAGTAAAGACTTTCAGCATTCGCAGATTCATTTTAATACCGCATAACACTACTTGACTGATTGATAGCCCATTCGCGCTCACAGACCGCATTCATCGTAGGGAATTTCTTCTCGTCAGAATGTTCGTTGACGTCAAATTAAAAATGGTAAGAAGAATTAACAGACAGCGACTCATCAATGACAATGAAAAAATAAAATAAATGTGCGCAGGGTAATTCCCGTGCCTCAAACAAATTCTCATAATATTACTTCAAGATAACCAAACTGGTCACAAGAGTTGATCTTTTCCGAGCGATCAACCGAATGGAGAAATTACCTACGTATTGTATACCCATATGCATTGAATGAATGTATAATTAAATTAATAATATGTGACCAACATGACAAGATTCGTAAACAAAAATATTGAAGCGATTAAAATGGAATATACGATACGATTTGGAAAGGTTAAAAGGTTGAAAAAAAGCTTTAAAATTTAATGACATGACAGATGGGTATTGATAACTTTCTTCCGTACTTGAATTTACCAGTCTATCTAGTTTCGTTTGTATAGCGTATGTAAACTTGATTATCGGCTTGACCACCTTATG
Organism: Pocota personata; assembly: GCA_963082735.1. Lineage (NCBI taxonomy): Eukaryota > Metazoa > Arthropoda > Insecta > Diptera > Syrphidae > Pocota > Pocota personata. The sequence goes on from OY720429.1 coordinate 274,246,878, forward strand.
AGAGGAAGGTGCCGATACTGCAGAACGTATCGGCACCCTCTCTACGGGCGTTGCAGATAGTGGTGTCGCTTCAACCTATCTCATTGAGGTGCTTCGGAAAAGTGAAATAAGAATACAGAGTCATGCCACCTACAGTTGGGTTCACAGCAAACCCAACCATCTATGGAAGCCCAAAAACGAAGATGTATGAAGGGCAAAGGCAGAATCAAGCCCTGAAAAGTCTTCCTCTGGGCCTTGTGTAGCAAGTTTCTCCCGAAATCTCATTTCGTGTAGTCTCTTTTGTAATCCGGAACCCAGACTCAGTGAGTTCAACCTTGCGACCCAATTCAGAGAGTTCTTACATTCTCTACCTATTTTCGAAGTGGTTAAAGGGTTGAGCAATGCCTTAGGTGAAGTTCCACTACGGACTGCCGCATCCACAAAGTATAAATTTCCGCATGGTTGGTTAATATCGCATGAAAAAGAAGGAAGTGCAGCGTAGTGTAAGACGGGACAAACGTCAGTACATCGACTCTCTTGCCTCAACGGCTGCAAGCAGGTGTGACAGTAGTCTATAATATCACCAAGGAGCTCATTATTGGACGGAACTCCAAATAATATCCAGTGAAGAGCTTAGATTTCTGATTTCGGATGAGGATCAGCTCACTAAATAGAGAGATCATTTCGCTACAGTCTTTAACTATGACTATGACAACTTATCTTAAACACCTCGACTACGATGACGGTGTTTGTCTACTTTCACATCGGATAATGGACCATCATCTGATGGCCCAAAATCTAGAAGCTGAGCGCTTAAGATAAACACAGCCAAAACAAAAGCCCTGAGTACTTCTAACACCCGCACTCGAGTCGAGAAAGTAGACAACTTTCTATACTTAGGAAGCATGGTCTCGGCTGACCCGCAGTGGCACCGAACTGGATGTGTGTAGCAGAATCGGGAAAGTAAAAGCTGCGTTCGAAATGCTATCGAAAGTCTGGAGAAGCAATGTTCTCAGCTTAAGAACCAAGCTGCGACTGTTCCGATCCAACAGGGAATCAGTACTGCTGTATTGGTGCGGCACCACTATCACATGCAAGCTGCAAACCTTCGTAAACAGATGTCTAATCTTGAGGATCTTTTGGCCCAATCGTATCTGAGAACAGGCCAAGAAAATATAGACATTACTGTGCGAAGGAGAAAGTAGCAGTGGATTGGACACACTCTACGGCGCGACGAAAACTCCACTGCGAAATCCGCCATGCAGTGGAATCCGCTTACCCAGGCAGGGAGAACAGCGGGACGTCCTAGGCAAACGTGGCGCAGGACAGTCGAGGAGGTATCAAGCTCTTTGGGAATGAATATGAGGCAGCTCAAACGCGTTGCAGAACTCCGATCAAGATGGCGCGCAGGCGTTGTCGACGCCCCTCGAGGGGTTTAAGGATTTAAAAAAGGAAGAACAATGTTTGGTTAATGAATAGTAAAGTCTTCTGCGAAGATACCAGCACTAGACCCTTGATTAGTCTTAAAGTTATCATGTGAAAATTGTACTACAAGTCCTTTTCACTCAAATTCTGGCCGAAGACAGTCTTGAATGGCAAACAAATTTAAAAAATATGCACTCCAGTCAGAGTTTTGCTGTCATTGCGTCATTCGGCTTATCCATAAGACAAGAGTTGAGTAACAGGTGCGGATTGTAATGTTTTGAACAAAGAATTTTGCCCATCTACTCGTACGAGGACTCCTAAATACTTAGCTACAATAGAGATTAGGATTGCGAGATCGTTGATAACTTCTTAAGTTAGACCAATGAAATACTTCCTAATTGTAAAGAGAACAGCTTTAACCTAACGCACCAGCTATCTACTACATCTAGAGCCATCTGCTTCTTAGAGCAGACAACCTCTAGGAATAATCCAGTAGAATGCGTGGCAGCACTATGCGCACGTGAGCTTAGACCTTATATTTGTTGAGTGTATTATAACTGTTGATGCGAAATAGCGGCATGCGGGTTGCAGGTGCTGTCAAAAGTTACACTGTCAAAAGCACCCTCAATGTGGATGAAAGTGAACTTCCAATTCTTTTCCCTGACAATCCCACACTCAATTGATGTGTCTTTTTGATATCTACCTAGCCAGTGGTTCATTAAAACGATTCATAGCCAGCTGCATTTTTACTATTTTTATAATTGAAGATTGGTGCTGCTGCCTGACATTAACATTAACAAGAAGCGGCTATGTTCATAAAATATAGTGACCGGTATTTAAAGTACTTATATATGAACAAAATTACTGATCACAGTTATAAATTATAAACATTTTATTCATGTGACAAATTTTCTGAAGATGACTTGCAGTTCAGAAAAGTAATTTAAAAGATAAATTTTTGATGAGCAAACGGAATTTCTCAATCATATATTCGTTGCTTATTTTAAGCAGAAATTTTCATTCATTTCGCATGAACAGGGTAATAGGCTTTACAATTTTACTAGCGGCGAATACCAAGAAGTCATTAAATAGTGATTATTGAATGTTTGCCATTTTAAAAAAAATTGTACTAGAGTTGGTAAGTACGAAAGTCGACATCTGACAGATTTCTGTCAAAATAGAGTCATAGCGCTAAAGTTTTTTTTTAGGAATAGTTTACTTCAAAATACGTTTTGTAAAAACATTGCCAGACATTTTAGTTGGATTCGAAGGGTTGCCAGATGGTCTTAGACCCACAGAATCACAATTTTCAAAGGTGACTTTTCAGCAAGTTGATGCAGCTTCTGGACTATTATGGCGAAAATTATTATAAATAGATTATCTAATTTATTTGAAATTTAAAAAGATATATAGACCTAGTCTATAATTCCTTCATACAATGTTTTTGTACACGCCCACTTTTTGGAGGAGTATTATTCAAACAAAAATGTTGTTCCTTCTAAAAATGTTGTCTTTTCAACAAAATTGTTTGAAATCAAATATAATTTCTCAACAGAATATGTAGATATTATTGTGGTCTTCAATCTTCATATATAATTTTTATATCCACCCCCATTTTTTGTGGGCGATTTATTAAAAAAAAAATGCTTTTGCTTTTAAACTAAACCACTACCACTGTTCCAAGCTTTTTCTTAAAAGTTAAAAATGTTTTTTTTTTTTCTTTGAAGAAATCGCCCCCTAAAAGTGGGTGTGGATTTGAATCTTATATGGAAGCATTGTAAAGCATAATAAAGTCTGTATACTGTTTTTAGGCAATTTTTTTCCTTAAACTTGCTGTAAAGTAGTATTGAAAACTGGTATTTTGTTGCCTTTAAGGACGGGAGTACTACGGAATAACCAAGATCACTAACTCTAGTGGAACAATAAAGATATGAATTGACTAAAATGCTTTAGAAGAAACGTTCTCCGGTTTATTCCATTTTTTCGCAAAAATCTTTATAAAGCGCTCTTTTCGATATCCAAATCAACTTCTTGTGTTATTTCTTACCTTTTAGTAGTTTTCTGATTCTCTTCTGTAGTTCTTGCAGTTCTGATTCCCACCAGGCTTAATGATTAGTGCGTTGGACTACCAAGCGGGACATTCAGGTTTGAATTCCAATAAACCACCTCCCAAAGTTTGATTGCCTTAAATGAAAAAAAACGCTGTTTGCAGAGAATTCAAAAGGTCAAAGTTGACGAGCAATTGTCTATGCAACCCAATACATGAAAATCTTGTTTTTAGAAAAGAAACTTCCAGCTGCAACTGTACAAGTTTTCCTATAATAATCAATCTTATCGCATTGTATAGAAATTAAATGTATGTACTCGTACCCATGCCTTGGGTACTTCTCACGTGTAATATGAACGTGTAGTGAGAAGCGTCCAAGTAGACACTGATTTGTTAATGCTTTGTTAAATGAGCTGATTTACTTTCCACTATACTATACTATATTTCGATTTTTTTACTAACAGTCTATTTGCAGATACCCAGATATTCCCCATACACCAACATCCGCCGCTTTCATAACACTTTCACTAGACAAAGCTTCATTATAAAAATAAATGGAAACTACTAAAAGACAGGTGATACTTTCGATGCAGGTACTCGTACCATGACACCTTTTTCATAAACCTTGGTTTAGTTTTTAATTAACCAAACTCCGATAACAATGTGAGCCATATTTTCCCCAAATAAAAAAAAAAATATCACAATTATTTTAATTATGCACTTAGGCACAAAAAAAGTGCATGTATCCGTACATATGTTTTGTTGTGATTTCCCCAGAGAAACAAAAAAGTGCCCCAAAATAAGTGAACTTCTCCGAATCAACGAAAATAATCAACTCCCACGTGGTACTCAAAGAGAGGCGACGAATGTGGAACGGGCCAACTTTGCACTCTCGCCGATAAAGTTCTGATTAAATACGGTTCATCCAAATGGACCGCAAATAAACAACTGAAAATCGAGAGAAAACAAAAATTCAAGTACTACTGCGAGATTAATCAAAACAAACAAAACCAGTTGAATTGATTCAGCATTCGAAGCCAAGCGATTGTGATATATGTAGATGAGAAAATACTATATTTACAGTGAAAAATCTCTAAAGAGCACACGGCGCGCTAGCTTAAACAAAACTCTGATTCATAAACAAGAATTGCAGTGCGATTTTCAATCATTCCCCAGCCAGCATCACTCGTGTGAGGAGATACCTACTACAACTGCTAAGAGTTATCATTTTGCCACTTAAATTCAAAACGATGATACGAAAGGTTATGCTATTTTTTGCGGTCGTTTGCTGCGTCACAGCCGCTATAGATAATTGTAAAAACGGTGGAGAATACGTACGAATTTCGCTAACCATTTATCAGTTTAAGTGAATTAATTTAATTTCCTTGCAGTGCCTTAATCACTGGGATTGTTGCTCGAATACCTGCCTATCGTACTTGTACAAGTGCTCTAGAATCCAGAAGCAGACTGCTAGTGAAGCAGTACAAAGTGCTCCGGCTATGTCTGCTCCACCAGCCAATCCGAACATTACGCCAGATACGAGTACACTGTCATTGGATGCCTTGCTCGAGATAGTGTTTCGTCCTTTGATGCTAGTGCCGAAGAGTGGAAGGGAACTTAACGTAATTGAATCACGCCTTGGGGAGGATAAACTCGAGGAATACGAAACCACCACCATCAATCCTACTGGCTACCCCACTACGGATGGACCACAGTGCCTAGAGATTGGATCAAAGGTGAGTTAAAAGAGAATTTCGTGCCTTTGGTGTTTTAATGAAAGTGTTTGTTGCAGTGCTATAGAAACGAAGAGTGCTGTACCGAACGCTGCCATGGATTCCTCCACCAGTGTGTGACATGAAGTTCGATAGAATTCAAAATAAATATTTAAATAAACTATATGAATGTGATGTGAGCGGCCAAGTCTGACTCTTATTTATTAAAATCTCGTAACAATGAAATACTTTCTCTTTTTGAGTGTAAATATTATTTTATAAATTCTTCTGATTGGTGGTGGCACGATGATGTGCTGTTTCGTTTTTTTTTTTTTTTTCAATCACTTTTAAATATTTTTATTGGTGTGAAAGACGACATTTGATTCTCTTGAAAATAACATTTCAGATAGTGTACGAGTATTGTCAATGTTATTGTTTGCTTGTTTAGATTATAAGTACGAGTATGTATGTCATTGGAGTGACATTGTGATAACTGATGCTGTTATGCAAATGCCTTAAGGCAGACTAACTATGTTTGTTAACAAAACCAATCACGTAATTTTCATCTCAAAGGTCTCCTGTGTAAGGATTAGGATTAAAATTTGTTGGTCTTTCAAATTACTTGGTGGATCCCGAAGTGGTGTTAGAATATTAATATGTCTCAGTTCAAGTATAATTTAATTTTAATTTGCGCCACAAGATCTTGCTACCATTACATTCTTCGCTGAACGCAAATGTTTGATAGTTTTAGATGCCGTTTCAAGGAATTCTACTACAGAAATCCCCGCCTAATTGGGTCGACCTAAAATGCATGACTTTTGACACTCTTAATCGGGAAAATCATTTACGAAAATATGAAATTTTTAGTTTGTTCAATCTCTAACTTAATCAAGCGAAAAGCGGAATTAAGTGTGGCCCATTTATTCTTAGATTATCATTATAGAGTATATAATTTGCTATCTTAGCGAGTCTGTTCTTCACAAATTGGGTTAACGAAATAAGATTGGAGAGGGATTCTCAGAAACAATTAGTAGTTCGCCACAGGGTTCATTTCATACTTTATTACAAACGCAGAAACTTGTTTACTTGCAGCGCTACTTCAGAGGTTGAACATTGAATTTCGAACAAAAAATGTATTGTAAGTATGAGATCGACTTTTGCCATTACTTTACAGAGTCATACCGGCTTTTTTGTTTTAATCTTCTTAATTTGGTTCCATATTCACTGTTTCTATATCAATTTTAATAACAAATTCACCGAAAGGTAAGCTTCTATACGAAATGGGTATGCAATTTGGGGTTTATTTCTATTCGACAGGGAAACTAATAGACTTCTTGGTAACAAAAGGAGTGTCTGCAAATTTTTTGAGAGTAGAGAAAAGCTTTGATCTCTCCTCAGATCACTCTCCGGTAATATAGTCATTAAGTGACCGGCTAATGAAAGTAGAAGGTGTGCTTAGATTAACTAATAACAAAACAAACTGGGTTGGCTTTAGGAAAAATTACGAAGAAAATATTATCTTAAATGCGTCTCTAAAAACACCACTCGAGATAGAAGTAGAACTTGGTAAATTTACTGAAGCTATTCAGAATGCCGCATGGAAAAATACTCCCTTAAGGAGAAAAGTAACGAAAGCAGCGAAGCTAATTATCCGCCGGAAATATTTATTTATTTATTTATCTACGGATTTGATCTCTTACAGATTTTACAAAATTTTACATATCTGGTATAATATATTTATAAATAAGTACATATGTAGGTATTACAGATAAAACTTTATTAAATTACAGCAATTCAAATTGAAGCAAACTTCTAATTGTAGTTCTACTACGATTAAAGTGAACTATGTTGCTAACTAGATTATATAAGCGTGTAGATCTAGCAATAGGCTCATTTAAACGATAATTAAATCTATGAGTATAAGTGTATAGAAACTGACAATCCCTTAGGGTTCTTATCGGAGCATACATATGTATGGAGCAATTCTAATATCTCCACTTTATAGACAAAAACATCCTGTACAAACATTACTGCATGTATCTCACGTCTTCGTTCTAATGAAGTTAGCCCTAATAGAGCACATCTGCTATTATATGAGGGCATAAAATCCCATCCAAGTTTGGATATTATGAATCTAGTAAAGGGTTTCTGTATTCTCTCAACTCTGTTTATAGAAACTCCATAGTAGGGATTCCATATTATAGAGCAATACTCAATGAGTGGGCGAACTATAGAAACAAAAAGTGTTTTTAAAGTGTATGGATCACTAAATTCTTTAGTGTTACGTTTACACCATTGCGTTCGATTTGGCTATGACATAATCGATATGCGCATTAAAAGTAAGTTTAGTGTCGAAAATTACACCGAGATCATTTATTTCACAGACAGCTTCCAATCGGCTACACTTGATAAAATAAGACATATTCACAGGGAAAAAACGCCTATATGCCGAAAACACCTTACATTTAGAAGTGTTCAAAGTTAATTTGTTACGCTCACACCAGCTGACGATTTTATCCAAATCGCTTTGCAGTCATTTACACTTTTTATTTTCAAAAACAATTTTAGGTCATCTGCATAAAGCAAGCACCTAGAATGCTTAATGAATTTAGATACATCATTTATAAAAAGAATAAAAAATATTGTGGTACACCTGAGTAAGCATTGATAGGATTGGAAGTACAACTGTCAATTTTAACAATTTGTTTCCCATTTAATAGGTAATTGGAAACCCATTTTAAAAAAAAATTGAATGAAAGCCGATCTTATTAAGTTTAAACAGCAATAGCTTATGATCAACAGTATCGAAGGCTTTTGCAATGTCTGTATACATAATATCAACTTGCAAACCTTCTTCAAATGACTGAGAAATATAATTTATTCGTGAAAGGAGGAGAGAACGCAGAATATGGCAACAAACCCGTGCCCCCAATATAAAACATATTGAAACTACTTATGTAATAAACTTAGAAAAGCGGCTCAAGATATAAAAAAACCGTAAGACCTCTGCTTATCTTGAAGGCCTAACAGCCGAAAAAAGCACAAATTACTCGCTCTGGAAAGCCATGAAAAGTGTCAAAAAACCCCAAATGCAATCGCCACCAATCAGAAAAAAGAGTGGTGAATGGGCAAATGGTGACAAAGATCTTTTTGCTGAACGCCTAGAGGTATGGCAACGACAATTGATACGAGTAACTTTAGAATAAAAAGTGTATCGTTAACCGAACTTGCCAGACGATAAAAAACTTTAATTATTTTCCAAGTTTTTTATCGTCCTGGCTATGATTTAATAACCGGACAAATACTTAAGAAATTGCAAAAAAAGCAGTAATAATTATACGTTCTAGATCCGTGGAAAGTTGCAGAAGTGATAATGATTCCGAAACCTACAAACAACAACAAATCGTATTTGAAAGATTGCTATTGAAACGCATCTAACCAGTCATTGAAGAAAGACGTCTTATACCTGAAAACCAATTAGGGTTCAGAATCAAGCATTCCACAATTGACCAGGTTTATAGAATAACCGATGAAATTGAAAAGCCCTAGAGAAAAAAAACATTTGCTCGCTTTCTTGACGTCTCTCAAGCATTCGACTCGGTTTGGCACGATGGCTTGAAGTACAAGCTAAGACGGGTTCTTCCGGAACACTTATTTACGATCTTAGAATCCTACCTTGAAAACAGATTATTTTGTGTTAAACAAGGAACTGAATATTCCGAGTTCAAGGAAATCGCCGCTGGAGTTCCGCAAGAAAGTATTCTTGGTCCTGTTTTATTTTTGCTGTACACTCGGGATATATCCCAAACTGAAGGCACCGTAGTAACTATGTTCGCGGACGATACGGCTATTTTGGCAAAGGAAAGTTCAATCGAGTCGGCAACTGAAAAACTCCAACGAGTTTTGAATAAAATCTGCGACCGTTTTCATTAACTCGGTACAAATACTGTATGTAAATGAAGCTAAATATCTGGGGATGACACTAGACGGGGAACTTAAGTGGAAACCGCATGTGAAGAAAAAAATGCGATGAGCTTGAAAATCGCTTTAGAGAAACGTATTGGCTACTTGGAAGACATTCCAATCTAAGTATATATAACAAACTGCTTTTAAATAAGCAAGTGCTAAAGCCTATATGTATGGACGCACAGTATACAACTCTGGGGTTGTACCAAAGCAAGCAATAGAGAATTTATATAATCTTTCCAAAATAAAGTGATAAGAGCAATCGTGAATGCTCCATGGTATACTAGAAATATGACTTAGGGATCTTAGAGATCGCAACAACAAACTTAGCTCGTAAGCTCCATATTCGCCTTCATGGTCATTGCAACCACACCATATTCCAAAACATTGGACGTGAGAAACCTGGTGCGCCGACTTCAAAGAACGAAACCTTTCTATTTAGCGCAATAAGAAGTAACCGGGAATCTACCTGCCTCACGCGAATATTCCTCAAAGCTTAAACTACTTGATAAGGAAAACTTAGTCGTAGTAAATATGTAAGAAAAAGGGAGTAAGGCGAGTTTAGTCAGTAAACATCTCTCACTACTGTGAGTACACAGTATCTCATAGTGTCTTATGAAGATTCTCACCTACCCAAGAAAAAAAAAAAAAATTTAGTAACCTTTACTTGAACACAAAATATCCAGTGCACAACATTTTTAATAGATGTGGCCTTATTGTTTTCGGATAAACTCGATATTTCTTAATATTTTTCAATTTGTCTTAATTGTTTGAGAAAAAAATGCATAATTAGTCAGATCATTTTTTTCACAGTGTAAAAGGTAAATAAAAGAGCTACAAATAGCGGTTTTAACGTAAAGCTCACAATTTAGAAGATACTAGCAGACCCACCGGCTTCGCTGGTACCAAAAAGCCACCGATCACACCCCCATGGATCATGATATTTTCCCCATTTCTTTCTAAAGTTAAGATTGGAAATATTGCGTATCATTACAGTTTACTAATAGTTGTTTAATGACACAACTAATGACTAATAAATCTAAGTAAGGACGAGTTAGCTTTATTAGAGACCAAAAAAAGTGTAGTTCCCACTGCGCAGTTCCTAAATGACATACAATAATCATTCGTAGTTTAAAATGTTTTTTAATTAATACCGCAAATAACAAAATAAGTTATATTTAAATCAGTTAAGCTATTCTAAAGTAATACGTGTGAATCTCTTTAAAAACATTGAAATGATTATTGCGAGTTTTCTCTTAATCTGAAATATATGCTCTTGCGGACTTTTTTGTAGAACTGCTCGAGTCCTAAAAATGTGTGTTACAACAATTTGACGTTTGCCTAATAGTATGGGGCAGTAAATAATTTGCTCGCAACTTGTGAGATACGTTCCACTGAGTGTTTAGCTTTCTTTCGAGAAAAATGTACAATAGACGAACGATAACTGCATTGAAATCGGTTCAGCTGTTCTCACTGAAAACATCTAAAGTGCTAATTGTTGACTATCTAGTGATCTTAGTAGATCTTTTCGAACTCTAAACACTGTTTTTACATACCGTTTATAGTTTAGATGTCATATCGAATTTAATGCACTGCTCTGATTATTTTTACCCTACTTCATGGCCCAGCATGTTGATATCGGACAGAGTTGGCAGCCTAGTAGATGCTCAGAATATGTCCTAAAGCACTGAGGAAAACCGCATGAAAAACATGACAATTCCTAGAGGCAAATTCAAAGTGACTGCTCTGACCAAATAAACAGTTGAAAATTGCTCTGGTAATTCTGATATTTCACTCTAATTTATTATGTACATTGCAGGGTATACGTTTTAGATTGAAAATACTTTACCACAATTTGTAGCTTTTTCAATTAACTACCATACTGCGAGACTAAAAAAGATTTGCATTTTTTCTCTAAAAGTTAAGAATTTTCTAAAAAATCATAAAAAATGGAGTTCAATAAAAGTCTTATTTTCACCAGCTGCCAGAAACGTCACATTTTGCATATAAAGCAAATACAATAACCGAAAGGCTACAACTCTTACTTTTTTCCTCAGCCAAAACCAACTGGATGGGAATTGGTATGACATCTCACAGATAGGTGTCCTGATTTTATTCATAACCATTGGTAAGCCTGTGGAATTTTCGGTTGTGGAGGAACTTATTATTGAAGTGAAGCAATTTTCCATGAATCTCGTCAGTATTTTCATTTCTTATCACTTTGTATGTTAAATATGAAAAAAAAAAGTTTGAAAAATGTTTGAGAAAAATAAAATTTAATAAAATCGTTTGAATGAAGTTTTTAATTGAAAACTTGGTACATGGTACATATCAGGCGACATATTGGTCGGACAAAACATACCTCTAGATGGCATACCAAGTATTTTATTTTAAATCATGTAACGGTACTTTTATCAGAAAGTTAGTATGTGTTTTTAATATTATTATTAAGACGCAGTAGAAATACTTCAAGCAGATCCCAGAGGTTAAGCAAATATTTCGTAGATTGAACACAACCAAGCTAACATACCCATTCAAGTTATATTTAATAATACTATTCTCCCATAAAACTGGTACTCGAAACATCTGGGAATTACAAAATCATCTGCAGAACATACGTTCGAAGTTAAGAACAAGAAATAATCTCCTCCAAAATCTTGCGACAACAACATGGGGTGCTTACCCACAACGCTTCGAATAGCTGCATTAGGCCTGGTATTTCTAACCGCGTAGTATGGTGCATCAATATGGATCAACGGACCAACATATCAAAATAGTCGACAGCCAGCTCAATACAAATGTTATTATATATAAGATGAAAAATGTTCTTCCTCCAGTAAGTAACAGTTGGCACAACAATAAAGAACATGTCTAGACAAGTAACAGCAAATATTAAAAATATAACAAAGAAAATTAGGAACTATTGAAAAAAACAAATTTGGTCTAATACGAGGGTGGGTCGAAAAGTCCCTGAAAAATGAAATAAGGAACACTCTTTTCGGTATAAAATCATTTTATTTTTCAACATACGAGGGTGGGTCAATAAGTCCCTGAAAATTAACACAAATTGTGTCGTCACCTTAAATTTATTTTTTTTTGTCAAGAATCGTCTTTCAAAAGAACGCACCCAAATTTTCAGACAGATCTGTCAAATAGTTTTGTTGTGGCAGCCATGTTATATAGATGCCTACTAGCATTTTCGTTAAAATGGAAAAAAGTGAATTTCGAGTGCTCATTAAACACTATTTTTTGCGAGAAAAAACTATCGCGCAAACCAAACAAAAGCTTGACAAATATTATGGGGACTCTTCACCATCGATTGGAACTGTTCACCACTGGTTTACTCAATTTCGGTGCGGTGGTTCAAGCACAATTGGTGCCGAACGTTCTGGTCGCCCAATTGAGGTCACACACCAGAAATGGTCGACAAAATTCATGGTTTGGACGATCGGCGAGTGAAAGCGCGCGAGCTTGAAGAGGCCACAGGCTTATCACATGGATCAGTGATTTCGATTTTACATAAATATTTGGACATAAAAAAGCTTTCCGCAAGATGGGTGCCGCGTTTGTTCATAATAGACAACAAACGCATTCGTTTGACAACTTCAAAGGTGTGTTTGGCGATGTTCCAGAAAAATTCGGCTGAGTTTTTGCACCGTTTCGTAACCGTGGATGAAACTTGGATCTACCACAACACACCAGAAACCAAGGAACAGTCAAAACAATGGATTTCTCCTGGTGAATCGAAGCCGAAGGAGGCCAAAGTGGGTTTGTCAGCAAACAAGGTCATGGCGACAGATTTTTGGGATGCGCGCGGTGTTGAAAAGGGTAAAACGATCACCGGCGCATATTACGCAGAGCTGCTGGATCCATTCCAAGCCGATTTGAAGCAAAAACGGCCGCATTTGGCGTAGAAAAAGTTCTTTTTCACCAGGACAACGCACCGGCGGCAGAAGTTCGCAGTCGCAATGGCAAAATTGCATGAGTTAGGCTACGAACTCCTTCCTCATCCAGTATATTCCCCAGATTTAGCCCTCTGCGACTATTTCTTGTTTCCAATCATGAAGAAATGGCTCGGAGGTAAGAGATTTGGGTCGAATGAAGAGGTCATCGCTGAAACAAATGCTTATTTTGAGCGGCTCGAGAAATCGTATTGTTTGGAGGGCATCAAAAAATTGGAGAAACAAATAGCTGATTCGTCAACAAATGTGATTTTTCTCTCAGTGGTATCAAATTCAAACTAAAATCAAAACAAAAAAAAAAAACAAATTGTTTGGGAACTCATTTCATATTTGGAGGTTGGAGAATTTTTCCCCCGAAAATACTCATAGCATGGACAAATTCCCCAATATTGAGGTGTTATTTCGCCTGGTATATACTCCACTTCCCAAAACAAATTTGGGGGTTTAATTAATTTTTCGTTTGGGGTTATACAATTAGAAAGTTTTTTCCTCTAGCAAACAATAAGAGAAGTATTGTTTATATATATTATATTTTAAATATTTTTTCAAAGTAAATAGGTCCCTATGATGGGTGCTTATTGCATTGATGACAGCTGTCAATGCAAGGCCCTCTTCACATCGCCAGAAGCTTATGTTCAAATTTGCCATCTAGTCTGAGCTTATATACTCGTATATGTATATAGTTAGGAGCAAGATTTTGTTCTTGGAGGGTAGGACTGAAGTTTTCGAGCAGCGTCGGGCAAATTGTCCATTACGGATTACATTACTGCAAAATGTAATCTATTACATTTTAAAAATTACGATCACCGAAATTACAACTACGAAGTAATCAGTAATCACAGAAAATTATACCAAAGATAGATTACAACCAAATCACATTTCAGTTTCAATGTACATATGTGTTGGATGGATGCGCTAAAGTGCGATTTTTAGTGGACAGTGATCGCAGTGAGCAATTAAGGAAAAGAGCAAGACTAGCAGTGATTTAACCGCTCTTAAGCCAACTTTTGATTGATTTCCTGTTTGTGTATATAGAATAGAGAGAAAAAAAAAATATGGTGGGAAATGGAATGTGGGATTGATGTTTTGAAAATCTCAAGGTGGAAATTGAGTTTAAAGGGTTTGGTTGAACCTGTTTAGGATGCATGAGTAAAAATAGAGTGTATGGTGGACGGATAATATTTCCTTCATTTCCACCCATACATCCTAAACAGAAGTCCAACGAATCATGAATCAAATAATTCAACTTGTAGCCTCCTGAAGGAATATTCCGCTAAAGGAATATTAGCGAATCAATTTTATAGGACCCTACTGTAGTAAATAAATTGCGAAATTAATAGTGATCAAAGTAATTAATTACTGGTTACATGTAATCAATACTATAATTACTAAGTAATTGCGATTACAATATACATAATAAAAAATATATATTAGGTGCAGTCCTGATTACCAAGTAATTCAACAAAAATATGAGTAATTGATTACTTTTGTAATTGCTTATGCCCAACGAGTGAGTTGAAATTGTGTTATATAAAGTAGAACGCGCAGAACACAACTTTTGCTTGTGGCTGTGTGTATCAATCAAATACACACTTACCTACTCAAGGTTATTCCCAAACAACAAATTAAAATTGTTGATAACCGCAAAAAGAGGACGAAAATTATTCTTAATAAATTAGTTGTGGCTATTTTGTATACAAATTGTGTCTCTACCCAACAATATGAATCATCTTGAAACTAAGGAGCACGATTGCATAACCGCAGTAAACACGCATCAATCTATGCACACCATCAAAAACCGCAAACCACGGCACGCGACGCGAGTCATTCACCATTAAGCGCGCTGTTACTCATCCAGAAAAAAAATCACTGATAACGGGTTTGAACATCTGCTATAAAAAAATTATGGATCAAATAGATACCACCAACCATAGCTTTCTAAGCATTTCAGTGAAACCCGCAAACCCCATGGTGGCAAACGGTGATCCGCCGGAGACATACATGGCGCAGAACTATTGAAGAAGAATCACACCAGTGAACTATCTGTAATAAATATTATTTTTATCGAAAATTGTTCAGACGGCTTAAATAGGGCACTTTGATTTTGACGGTTTGCCTTACAAAGCCTGTTCGTTTTGATGCAGAGATCTAGCGGACAATACCGACTATCCGCTACTGGAGTGTGTAGTTAACAATGTACTCAGAAGGGAGTACAATGTGTAAAAAGCTGTGTAATATGCATTTTCAAAACCAACCCGTATGTTGGACAAAGATTATTGCTATTGGCTCTGCATTGATTAAAACTACCGCTGCCGTGATGGCTCCCGTATTGCACTACGATTGTGATTTGATCTCGAATATTAGTCGCGTTTAAATAAGTTGCTAAATACAAATCAACCGGGCAACGAAATTTTGCTTACATCCTCAGATCTTATTAATTATGGGTTCATAACTAAAGGGTTGTTATTTCGAGGTTGGGAATTCAAATCTCTGCCATATGGCATCTGTCAAATCCATCTGTCATCGTAGTGACAGGTAGATTGAAAACTTTGATGTGAGTGACATGTGGTTTCAACTAGACGTGCCACACGACACAAGCAAATTTGGCTCTATAGCACGAAAAGTTCCTCGGCCGCTTAAGATTTGGCGACATAAATTGACCACCAAGATCGTGTGATTTGACCCCGTTCGATTTCTTTATGTAAGCCTATACTAAAGATCGTGTCTATGCAGACAAGTAATGGCCTCAATACAACCAGAAATGTGCCGACAAGTCATCGAAAATTACCTTACAAGAATCCAAGTTTGCAAAACGGCATAGTCTAGCATTTAAAACAATAAAAAAATGTCATTAAAATCTTTAAACTTTCCATGATGTGAAAAAAGGTACTAGATATGACTGCAGGGAAGATATGTGTCCATAACTAAAATACAGTCATTTTGGCTTGAGGAAGATATGCATTCAGCATTTAGGGTGACTGGATTAAGAAAGCCGGATGAACACTAATCCTCCGCTTGGAAAGTATCCAAATCCTCCAAATTTTTCCATGGTTTTTGTACTACACTTACATAGCATACTCGTATGCTTTCATCTGTAATTTTTCTGAGAACGAACACAAAATAAAAACTGATTGAAATTTGTCAAAGACTACTGAGAGAATCCCTGAAGTCTTCCATAAAAAAAAATTCTATATATATTTATGGTCCTGCCTGCATTGAAAAGGAGAATTTAGGTCTTTTAGTACGCGACATCGACCTGATCCAGAGGCCACGCTTTAGTATTTGAGATAACAACAATACTGCAGACCGGATCATCAGCGAAGAACTAAGTACGCAGAAGAGACAAACCTCATCTTCGAAGGAGTGTGCAAATGTAGATGAAACACAAACAACTCGGTGTACGCAATTGGAAGCATCTGGCGGAAAATCTTACTGACTGAAGAAGCTTGTTAGTCGAACCATAACTCTACCAAGGAAAGTAGTGCTTTCAAAAGTAATGATCAGATATATTAACAGGCCGTGGATGTTTGATCGTTGATACCAACTATAAAAGGTGGATCATCCGTTGATTTCCTTTTAAAATTGCTTTACTAAAGAGAGTAAATGGCTGCCGTGGCTAGCTTGACAGTAACCCGTCCTGTCAACCCAATTTTGCAGTATATTTACAATGGTTCGGGTACTTTTTCACGAATATCTCGAAAAATATTGTGCTTAAGTGCCTCAATCGTTTCTGGATTGTCAGCATAATATCGATCTTTAACGCCACCCCATAAAAAAAAATCCAAATCGCAGCTCCGCCGATGTCAAGCAATATCACCAAAAAGGCTGATTATACGTTTATTGAACTTAGTGCACAAAAGATCTATTTGTGGACGACTTGTATGGCATTTAGCGTCATCTTGCTGGAACCAGAGATCATCCAAGTTCATTTCCTCAGTTTCTGGCAAAAAGGAAAAAAAAAAAAAAAAAATTGTTATCATGCCTTTGCAGCGCTATCCGTTGACAGTACCATTGTTGCCATCTTCATCTTGTAAGAAAAATGAGCCAATAAAGCCGCCTAATAATACTCTCTTAGTACTCATTTCGATTGCCCTGATCACGACTACGACGGTGTTACTCTTAACTATGATAGATTAGTTCATAATGTGACGTGTTATATTTTTCGCATATAAATACGTCTTTCATTGCTTTTTCCGAACGCGATTGAGACGCTCCGTAATGAAAAGTATAGTCTCGGAGGCTTGTCAGATATTCGCTGGAGTTTGGAAACCTTAAAAAAAGCTTTTTGGTGTTTTCATGAATTCGAAAGTAATCCAAAGATGAACCACTGAGTCGCGGTGCCATTATGTAATTGCAACAAAAATAAGTCCGATCATGAATTAAATTTTCACTAATAGCAGCAATTACTGTATACCCTACATAGTTCCAATTGCGATGATTGAATTATATCCCTTGTATTTTTAAAATAACAGCAGTAATTTAAATAGCAGAATTAGTTATGACAAACAGCCATTACTTTTATTCAAGTGAAATGAAGAAGAAGAAGAATTAGCTTTAAAAAATAGCCATTATTGCTATTTCTAAATAGCTGCTGCAGCAAATTTTTATCGAGGAAATTGCAAAAAAATGCATTTACTATGCAGGTAAGCTTAAATTAATTATACCAAACTTTTCTAAAATAACAGGAACGTAATGTAAATAGGAGAAATAGCATAGCTATATATAATTATACAATGTGGCAGAATGGTAACTCTCGCAGATGCAATCATATGTATTTCCAATAGGGAAGGAGTAGATTCTGTTGTTATCCTTAAGGCCATAGATGACTTGGTACCTAGAGTTAGGAATAAGAAATTTTATAATAATTTTCCCTCCCATGTAAGAGTTGATAAAATTAAGATATATTCAAAAGAGAAATTGGCAAAGATATCGGCAGCCAGTATTTCGAGAAGAGACGTTGTATCTAATCCAGAAGATCATGAAATATTTAGGTCAACAACGTAATGAGGAATGCAGTGGAAAACTAAATTCAATGAATAAAAAGGTTTGGCACGAAGGCTTGGAGTATAAATTTCAACTACTACTGACACGTCAACTCTTTCTAATCGTACCTCACCGAAAGTCTTTTTCGTGTTAAGCACGGAAATGATTACTCTGACTTCAAGGAGATTGCGGCCGGAGTCCCACAAGGAAGTGGCCTTGGCCCGCTTCTATATGTGAGCTACACGCGTGATATCCTGCAGGAAAGAAACTGCAACGTCGCCACGTTTGCTGACGATATGGCGATATTGACAATGGGTGACACAATTGAAGCAGCAACTGAAAAGCTGCAACATGCTATTAATAAAGTCCACGCTTGGATGAATTCTGGGCGTATTGTGCTGAACGAAAGCAACCCTACTCGCGTTAACTTTACCTACAGAAAAATGGATAGATTACCCATATACTTAAATTCGGCTGTACTTGAACGAAGCAAAATATCTCGGAATGACTCTAGATGTTATGCTTAAATGGAAA
The DNA here is from genome assembly GCA_963082735.1 of Pocota personata. NCBI lineage: Eukaryota > Metazoa > Arthropoda > Insecta > Diptera > Syrphidae > Pocota > Pocota personata. Next base: position 274,265,486 of record OY720429.1, read on the forward strand.
TCGCACGTAAAAAAGAAACGCGACGAGCTCGAAAACAAATACCTACAAATGTACTAGCTACTCGGAAAACATTCAAAGTTGAGCCTACATAAGAAACTGCTTACCTATCTATAAGCAAGTGCTAAACCCAGTGTAGACGTCTACGATTATATTGGTTAGCGCACTATGGTACATACGTAACGAAGATATTCATCGAGATCTGGCAATTCCCAGCGTCGACGAAGAGATAACACAAAGATCGTGTTCACGGCCATTGTAACCGTACCGTCATTCAACTACTTGACGCGAACAATTCAATTCGTCGTCTGCAAACGACAGAACCTTTTGACCTCGCGTCATTGTACATACTTACTTTACTTATGCCCTGTATCCCCTTGTGGGTCCTAGGGCCTCTACAACTCCTACGCGCCATCGTGTGAGATTTCTGGAAATGTGCCTCAGCTCTCCCCAACTCTTTCCCAGTTGTCGTGCTTCCTTCTCAACTGTTCTGCGCCACATACTCTTAGGACCGCCGCGTATCCTGCCATCCTGGGTAAGCGGGTTCCATTGCATCACTTGATTAGCTATGGACCTGTCACCCTTTCGGAGAGTGTGACCGATCCACTGCCACTTTCTTCGTCGTATGGTTGTGCCTATAGGTTCATGGCCCGTTCTCTGATAAAGCTGTTCGTTAGAGGTACGGTTTGGCCAGAATATCCTTAAGATGTATCGTAGACACCTATTGACAAACGTTGGAACGGAACAGTCGTAGCTTGGTGTTTAAGCTAATTGCATTACTTCGCCAAACTATGGATAGCATCTCAAACGCAGATTTTGCTTTACCTATTCGGCTGGCTATATCTCTCAAAGTATTGGAAACTCTCTACTCTCTCAACCGTTTGTCCAGCAATGCATATATGAGTTGATGAGTTTGGTCCTAGGTTGATCATTTTTGTTTTTGCCGAGTTAATTTTCAGCCCAACGACTTCTGCTTCTCTCTCCACATTTGCCGTCATTTGATGAAGGTCCATTATTCTGTGAGACAGTAGGCATACATCGTCGGCGTAGTCGAGGTGTTTGAGTTCAGATGTGAGAGTCCATCGAATTCCTCCATTTCCTATTGATAAGGCCGCATTCAGCACATCGCTAATCACCAATAAAAACAATATTGGTGAAAGTATGCAGCCTTGCCGAACCCCACTTTGGACTTCGAATTCCTCAGACAGCCTTCCTCTGTGCAAAACGTGACATGTGGACACATCACGCGTCATAGTACATGCCGGTCGTGAAAACCGCAGGAACTTTCATTGAAATTTAACCTGCCTAAAGTACTATATTCTTTTTAATTACATACGAATATCTTTTTCCAAAAATCACGAGTCTCGTAAGCGAAAATAAAACTGCTGGATAAGCGTCGGCTTAGTTGTAGTATTAATCTTGAAGACAGGTGTTTTTTAGTGAGTAAAAATCTCACACTACCTTATGGTATCTTTAGATTTCACCTGCTCTCGGCAAAAAAAAAATTAATAAAAATGAAAAACCATTCTGGAAGAATAATCAAAAATAAAAACAAACAACTTACCGGTTTACGAAACGGATCAAATTTGTATTACACAGATGATGGAAAAGCAAATGCTCATGGGCTTAGTTTTTCAAGTAACCACTGTGTATCTGAAAGCTGGACGGTCCACATACAAATGAGCTGGTTATTGAAACTATTCAATCATTCAATATGCATATTTTTGACACTCCATCAAATTCACTTCTTACCGAAGAATTTGTAGTATTTCATATTGATAACCTGAAGGTAAGAAAATCGGGTGACTTTGACCGTATAATAAATTTGTATCTCAAGCATTGCATGTTTGAAAATCCCATGCCATCTAAGGTGGCACCTATACCCAAGGCTGGAAAGCCCCCTGCCAGAACCGAGAGCTATAGACCAATAAGTTTGCTGAGTAGTGTAAGTACAAATTCTTAAAGAAAATATTATGAAAATCATTAGCGACTGTAACATATATCCCGACGTACAGTTCAGTTTCAGAACACAACATTGCACCTCCCGTTAAAACAAATCGCCAACAAGGAAAATCAACAGGGGTGATAGTTTTGGACATTACAAAAGCTTTCGATTCTATTTGGCATGACGATCTCCCACTCGTATATAAAATGATTAAAACTCTGCTCCATTTCTTTGTAAGATAGTGCAACGTTTATTGTCAGGTCGTTCTTTTAAAATCAATAGTGCCACAAGGTTCTTCCCTTGGTCCTATATTGTACAATTTGTTCAGGTCAGATTTTCCAAGTTTGACTAACTGTGAAGGAGCCATTCTTGCAGATGATACTGCAATATTCTCATCATACGAATTGGCTCTCAAATCAAGTGCAGACAAATCTTCGAAATACGATGGAAGTATTAGAACCGTATTACAATAGGTGGGAAATTAAGTTAAACTATGATAAAATGCAACTATCTTTTTTACCCGAAAGATGAATTGCAAGTTTATGGATCGACAATAAATTGGGACAATTGTGTTAAATACCTAGGTACATATACATCTGGGCACCAAACTAACATTTCATGAACACATTCCCAGGACATTGAACAGTGGAAGCGAATTGTTCAGTCAGGCAATTATGCCTGCCTTTATGTCCCGTCGACTATAACCTAAACGGCTGGACAGATTTGTTTCAAACTTCACTGGGGTCTACATGACCAAAATTCGAAAACACGAAATTAAAGCTATTTTAAAAAAGGCCATTTCTCAGCTATAAATCAGTCGATTTTGTTCAAAATTAATATCTAGACCAATATTATGGTTTATCAAGTTTTGGAAAACTGTCAAAATAATTTCCTTTTTTGTTGCTTTTTATCTGATTTCTTCGAAAAAAAAAAAAAATCATCTCAACGATTTTGTTTAAATTTTAAGTTCAAATTGATTTAAAAATTAACTAAAGGCTTACTAATTTTTCCGGAAGCATTGCTTTCCCATTTTCTATTCCCGCAAAAGTTTCTTTGATCAACATTTATGCCACATGCAGTAGTTTTATTCCTCGAACCCGTGAGCTTATTAAGTTGTTAATGTCATCAATATTATTAAACTCCAGACATATTGCTTTTAATTTTTTTGCATAAACCCGCAACCTGCCTATGCTAAAAGAGTTTAGGTCAATTTCGAAGTATCTATCCAAACTGAAGTGGAACTTTAATTGAACCTTTGAACCACTCGGATCCATGTTCACCTGCTACCATCAAGCAAACACAAAACTTTGCCAACATAATTGGTTTAGTACTATGGAATCAATTAAATTTATTTCATACACTTAAATGATGTTACACAAAGTATAAAACAACCATCTAGCTAAAGATGTGTTTTTCAAACGTGCATATAGTGCGGGCCCTAATAAGCTTCTAACACAAACAAAGGGCGAGTCTAAAAGCAACCTGTGTGCAGAGACAGTTGGTAGATACGAGTACATCTAACTCACCCAAGTTCCCGAGGTATCTGAGCACGACATACATTTATTTATACATTTTCTAATCACGGCTACATGACAAAGGTGGATCACGATGACAGGAGTATTACAATGCCAGAGCATACTTCAACGGTGACGAGGACATAGTACGAGTAGTAGACAACGACAACGACAACGACAACGACAACGACAACAACACCAGTGCACAAACGATGGTTATTCGACGAACACTGCGATGAGAGAAATTCCTTTCTGATAAATTTTTGATAAAATTGCGATGATGCGTCGCCAACCCTGCTTGCTAATATATTCAGCATGAAATTCCCATAGTCTCTCTCTATCCCGTACCTCATGCTTTTATCGGCGCGAATTTTTGGCAGGAATATGTGCACTAGCCAGTAAATAGTTCCATCGAAATGTGTCCCCCGAAAGGTAACCATGAAAAGTTCTCACCGGCTGCATAGTTGTTATCAGATGACTTTGATGCTAGAACTCTGACCGGAGGGATTCGCTTGTTTAAAATAATTTGAAAAAAATAAGTTGCATCCATGTATAGTATGTGCGAGTACTTTGCATTTCCAGTTTCACGATTGAATCTTAACTTCAGATTTCACTTTCTCGATAATTGGCATGTTACTAGTTACTCACAAATTGGATATAGTTAGCAACTTTGAGGAACATAATGGTAACCAACCATATACTCCTAATGAGGTATCAAATCACTGATGTGCAGACGAATCGATATTGATTTGTTGATGGAAGTACAACGAAAGGTAAAGGAAATGCAGGCTGTTTACTTTTCCGTCAAGGATTTCATCAGAAATTTCACATTTGGTTAGAAACATGTGGTAAGGAAAATATTGATATTTTATCCCTTTGTTTTCAAGAAAGGGGACCCTCTGCACTACACCAACTACAGGGGTATCAGTCTACTCAAAATCGCATATAAGATAGTCTATGTTTAGGTTGACGATAACGAATGCAAGCTGCTCCATCAAGGTCGGGAACAACATCACGTCAGAAACCGACTACGACACGGTGACGCACTGTTGATTTCTTTAACATAATACTTGAAAGGATTGTGCAGGGTTGTCAAGCTAACATCAGAGGTACGATCTTTCAAAAGAACGCAGCGAGTCAGTGGTGCTTTCGTGAGTATAGAGACAAAGGCTACTAAAATGGGTTTAGCATTGAACGAGGCCAAAACTGAGTATGAATACATATGTGGTCAACAAGAAGGGAAATCCACCAACGAAGTATTGGACAAAACGTTGAATTTGTCGAGTTATTTTTTGGTCACGTTTGGAGGAGAAGATACAACAACAAACTATACCGGTTTTATAGCGACATCGTCTTAGTCAGAAGGTTTCAAATTCATCGCCTTAGCGAAAGGATATTAACGCTCCTCTGTCCTTGAAAGTCTTCGAATCCATCCCAGATGGACGACGCTGTAAAGGAAGACCTCAACTAAGAAAGGGGAAATCAACCAACTTCGTGCAAAACTGGAGGCAGCTCGCACAAGATCAAGCTAACTAGAGATGCTTTTGGTTGAGGCTCAGGTCCACTCGGGACTATGGAGCAATTTTAATGATATTTGTTAACTGTTTTAAATTTAAAACCATGGCTTTATGTATGGAATACAACATCGGTTAAATTGCTGCCACAGTAGTTTTTGCAAACTTCGGTTCTTGTGAGGTAATTTTCTGTGACTTTTCGGCACATTTTTAACTGTATTGCGGCCTTAACTTCGCTGATGTTGGTTTTTAAGTCTGCATAGACACGATTTTTAGCATAGTCCCATAAAAATAAATCCAACGGGGTCAGGTCGCATGATCTTGGTGGCCAGTTGATGTCACCATACCTCGAAATTAAAAAGCCGAGGAACTTTTCGTGTAATTGATTTTGTTCGAAAATTAGACCTCAACTGTTGATTTTCCAGCACCCAATACGCATATGTTCTACGCATTCTATGATCAGCAGGTTTTAGTTGTTGTGTAAGCTGGACAGCTGGAGCGCAATACGCCAAACGAAGCTGTAGAAAATGCCCGATTGTTTCGGCCACTGAGGCACTCACAGCGGCTATGTTTTCAGTTGATCGAGCATTACGACGATGCACAGGCCTTACATCACTTACGCTACCGATTTGTTTGAATTTGGTGATTGTATTTCGAATTGTTTGCTCAGTTGGGCGATTATGACGTCTATAAACTGTCTTTAAACCGCGATACACAGATATTACAGAACTGTTATTTGTGTTGTAAGATACAACAATTTGAATGCGTTGAGCAGTGATTAAACGATTCATGTTATAAAATGAAAAAAACTAACTACCTGTCACTATGGATGACAGATGGATTTGACAGATGCCATATGACAGGCATGTGAAATCCCAACCTCGAAATGAATAAAATCATAATTTTCTGATTTCTCCACATATTTTCCATTCATTTCAAAAAATTCCTCAAAATTGTATTTTATCAGTAGGCATTGACTGCATTAATGATCTCCTCGTTGGAACTGAAGACTCTGCTCCTGACAGTGATTTTTGTTTTTAATTTATGTAACGGCGTTAGATCCGGCGAATAACGTGCTGGGCGAATTTTGTTGATACCAGAGTGCGCCCGAAATTTGTTGGTTTTTTCTGTATGATTATCCGCGTAATTGATTTATTTCGAAACAAGTAGTCTTTTGAAGGAGGGTCTAGTGTGTGGCAGTAAACGCAAATTTTGAAATCAGTTTCGTTCAATGTGAATGAATTGTTTGTAGGTATTAGAAAAATGCTAAGAACAAAAGAACTTGCTTAAGGGACAATGGCGTGAATTGTCCTCATACATTCTCAAGCAAACTCGAAGGTAGAAATAGCTAAACAAATTAATTGCTCTCATTGTACTCGTTGTTCAAAATACATTGAATCGCTTCATAGAAACTGGCAGCAACGAAGACAGGTGCCGCACAGGTCGAAAAACATTAGTTTCTAAGTTAAAAACATTCTTTTAACATTTTCTGTATTGGCTGCCAATTTCGCTTATTATGGAGGCACTTCAATTTCTGCAAGAACTGTAGGAATTAAGTTGAGAGAAGTAGGAGCAGAAGGTTGAAAAGCTAGATAAAAAGCTCTCCGAGGGAACATACAAATTCATCACCAGGGGATTGCAGCAAAATCGTTTGGTCAGACTCATCAAACTTTGAGATTAGTAAAAAATACTACAAATTTAGATTTAAACCTCTTATTAATATTATTCTTACGCTAGACGAAGCATGTCAGCCAAACATGATGGAGATGGAGAATTATTCAATGAATGAACAGCAACAGCAATATTTCGGTCTTGAAAGTTTCTCACCAACAAATATTTGGATCTGAAACACTACCGCAAAATAGTGATCCCTGCATATAAAGTGTATGACCGTTAATCCGTTAATAACCAACAATTTTTTGTTTGACAATTTACCAAAAGCTTTGTACGTCATAATTTATTAATTTCTAAAACCGATAGAGCCATAGCCAAAAAAATTGCTATTTTTTATGAACCAATTAATAAGTAATATACCGATATAAGTATTTTTTGACTAAAGCCTGGTACGCCTTGGTTAGTACAGTTAATTTTAGGGTTATAATGAAAATTCCGATAACGCCTCTCGTTGTAACATCACAAACCCCAGATATGATGTTTGAAGAAAATCCGATTAGCCCTTTAAGGTGCAGTGGGCGCAGTAGCTCAATGGTTAAGTGCGCCATCACCGAGTGGGAGATTCATGGTTCGGATATCCGAAAGCACAAACAAAAACTTTTTCTCATGGTCCTACCTCTCGGGAACGTTTGACAAGCATCAGAGAGTAAAATTGTAATGAGAAGCTTATCTTAATCGAACAAATTCCCAACCATTCGTACTGCGCACAGCACGAGTGGCTGTGAGAAGCTAGGCCAAACCCGACCAGGTATTAATCTGTTAGCTCCAAAATATTTATTTATTTATTTAAGCTGCAGTTGGTCATGTATACAAAAAAATAGACTGAATTCAGAGATCCACTTTCCAACACTTGCCCTTATAGGTGCAAGTAAAGTTAGAAGGCGTGGTTTAAGAACTTTCAAACTGACCCGCTCAGTCTATAGACCTCAATCTGATTGTGCACCTCTGGTCAATGCTCAAGCAGGGAATAAAGAATCGTTAACTCAAATCCGCTCTAAGACCGGAATGAGGAAATTACACTTCCAGCGAGTTTATTAAAGTGCACACCAGGGTCGCATGTACTTGCACCTAAATTCCAATTATCGGCACATCACTCAGATTTAAAATTTGAACAAAACCATTAAAAAAGATCTTTTTTAGTCCGTTATAAATAAAAAATTATAAAATTTTGAACTCGTATGTCATAATCTTGTAAAGGGTGACCAGATAGCAATGATAGTTTTTCCAATTGTTATGTTTCAGCAGCTGTCAAAGTTACCAACGACATCCAGCTGTCAAAATATTCAGCAAGGTTTGCCATCTTATCACGCATCGTTTGACACTTCCCGAACGTGTGGAAATTATTAAAAAAATATTATCGAATTTCCGGCTCAGTTGTAAATACGCAACGTGAGAAGAAAACATAGCCGCCGTAGCGGCCAGTATCGAAGACGACCCAGAAATATCGATTCGGCGCCGATCAGCTGAACTGGGCATCACCAGAGAGTCAACCAGGTTTATTTTGCGGTTGGATTTAGGCCTACATCCGTATAAGATTATGCTGACGCAAAAATTGAAGCCGGGTGACCATAGACAACCGTGAGTTCGCTAATTGGGCGATGAAAATGTTGGCAGGAGATCCGGATTTTGACCAAAAAATCATCTTCTCGGACGAGGCCCATTTTCGGCTCAGCGGACATGCAAACAAGCAAAATTGCCATTATTGGAGCGACCACAAGTGTTCGACCAAGCGTCAATGCATCCACAAAGATTGACTGTTTGGTGCTGTTTATGGCACGGCGGCATCATCGGACCTTATTTCTTTCGAAATGAGGAAGGAGACACCGTCATCGTCCTCGGTGTAGAGCGATTGTTAACCAACTTTCTGTGGCCAGAGCTCGACAACATCGGTATATCCGAATTGTGGTTCCAACAAGACAACGCTACATGCCATACAAGCGACGCAACGCTCGAAGTGATGAAGGAGAAATTTGGCGATTGGGTCATCTCACGGCGAGCGTTCATAAATTGACCGCCGGGATTATGCGACTTGACATCCCTTGATTATTTTCTCTGGGGCTACGTCAAGTTCTTAGTCTACGCTAACAAGCCAACCACTTTGGACGAGCTCGAGGCCAACATTCGAGACGCTATTGCCGAAATAACGCAGCACCGAGTCATCAAAAATTGGACCGACCGCTTGAAGCAGTGCCAGCGAAGCCGAGGCGGCCATTTAAATGAAGTGCTATTCCATACATAAAGCATGAATGTAGCTTCAAAAAAAAAGTCAGTCGTTGTTGTTTTATTTAAATTACTTTTCCTATCGTTCTAATCTGATCACCCTGTATATTCCAAATATTATTCAAATACTGATTTCGAATAAAATCGGTTGAGTCATAGCCGAGAAATAGCCAATTTTCTGTATTTTCTGTTACGCATCGTGTTGCAAATATCTGGTACGCCATCTATTGGCATATGTCCACTGTAACTCAAATATTAAATTTGATCAAAATCGTCAGATCCGCTTTCGAGAAATTGGCTATTAATAAAGAACCGTTAATTTTGAGGTCAGAATGAAAATTACAACTTCACCTCGAATTGTGACATCACTGGTCTGTGAAATATCGAAATCAGACTTGTTCGCCGTTACAAAGGTAGATCGGGAAATGCTCCATTACCATGGATTTTCGGATACATTTCTCCACTGTGATCGCAAATTTAAACTTTACTTTCGGCCGTGCCAGGGAGATCAATAGGATTTAGTGGCGTGTACACGGAATCCTGAAGACCGTTCAAGCCGTAATTCTAGCCAAAAGACGACTAACAAGTCATTGTTAAATAAAGCCACTCATTCTCTTTTTACCCAATTAATGCTTTTAGCCAATGCTGTACAAATATATGTGCATACACAAATTAATATACAGAGGTACCTACATAATTGAATATAAAGCTGGGATAGCGCCCGGAGATGGTTTTTTGATTACGCTCCTGAATAGCTGGAGATTTAAAGCTTCTGGTTATATAATTATTTTAGCTATTATCAGTGTTGTTCCGGTTCTCGATAATTCCTTAGAGAAACCCAAACAAACATTTAAAAAAAAACCCATTTGTACATAACCTCAAAAAACAGATCCAACAAAATAATCTCTCAAGAATACTATCCTCGATCTATTTCTTCCGGCCTATTTGACTTCCGCTTATCGGGTAATTATTTGCAAAACATACTCATGTCCAGAGGTCTGCTTACATCACTGTGAGAGAATATACAACTTTTCAACCATAATTGTTGTTGAAATATTCTCCTATCTCATTGTTAATCAAGAGTGGTCAATGAAACCTGCCTCAGTTCTAGGCCAAGGTTCAGATCTTGCCTTGTCTCAGAACGAACATCGCGCTTTCTATTTAAAGAATAAACTACATATTTCCTTTGCTTCAGCCTTTGCGTCACAACTAACAATTACCAAAGCGCAGATAAACTTTAACCACAAGAATTCAACGTTACTCATTGAGAAGTCGTAAGACTTGGGAAATATCAGTAACTCACCACATCCTACTTATAGTGCTTTAACAATTCTTTTAATGTTGACTTTAGTACAAAGTGATCGTTACCGTGTTAAGTTAATCTGCATTTTCGAACACACAAGTCATCGCGCAACATGTTCGTTATACACCCAAACCTCTCTGCCATACTCACACTACTCCAAAAAAGAAAAAAAAAAACTCTTATCTAGCCCGCTACCATTTCTTGATTAAATAATAACAAAAAATACGTCAAATATAAATAAGTGGACCTTATCATCGGCTTTTCAGCAGATAGGGTGACTGAGGCGCTGAATTCAAAAATATAACAGGCACAGTCTATAGTTTGTCATCCGTGCGTGAACATGTTAACTCGAAGAAGAAACCTTTTCCTACCGATCGCTGTGTGCGCGTTCCTTTGCATTCGTGGATCCACGTCCACATCGGACGCGAGTAACACGACACTCGTTCTACCGCCATTACGTCTACCAACTGCCGTACTACCAGTGCGGTACCATCTTCATATCATCAATCGTATCCATGAGGATGTTCTCGATTACAGCGGGAATGTTACTATTGACCTTGCCATACATGAGCCCACCGACGAGATCACTCTTCATGCGAAACTGTTGCGAGACTTTGTTGTGACACTGATAGACATACGCAACGATTATCAATACGAAAGCCTCGAGTACTCACATGACAATCAGACAGATTTCTTACGCATATTTTGCACAACGCAACCGCTAAATCTACAAGTGGGCGAACAATATCGCCTGGAGATTCTCTTCAATGGGGACATTCGGATGCAAAACTTTGGATTGTACAAGACCACCTACAAGGACGAGAACAACAAGACCATGTAGGTGCAATGCGGTTTCAAGATCGCTAATCAATAATTCGTTATCTAGACATGTCGTGAGTGTTTATTATTTAATGTTAAATATGTAATCCAGTTTTGTATAGTAAGATCGAACCAACGTTCTGTTTGGTCACTATCTGTGAGTTTAAAGGTCTCAATGTTTCTGTGGACAGTTTTATATTATACTTACGAGTATTTTTGTTTGTAGTGTTATTGAAAAGATTAAAATTGATTGGTCTGCTCGGTACAAAGTTTTAGTGAAGAACTGCAGTCAGGGATATCCCCATATCAGATGGTCAGAACCATAAACATAGCACGTTTGCATCTTTAATGAAGCTTTGTCGTCTCTACAGTGCCAACAGTCCCTGATCTGCTTGATAAAATAAAACGCGGAAAGAACATTTGGACTAATGTGTATCTTTTAGATATGAAATTGATTATTAAGTACTATTCTTAAAGTTCTTTAGGGTTAATTGGAAAAGTGGATAAGTATGTTAAAATACCCACACCATATGATAACAACCCACCTGTAATTCCGGGTATTCCCTAAATTAACTTTTTCCTTCGAATGTCCATAGATAAAACAAAATCCGATAAAGCACTTCAAGCCACTAGGTACGAGTAGATTGATCTACGTATGATTTAACCATTAACAAAACCCTGTCATAACACAATGATACTTATTGTCAATAAATTACCAATTTATCCATAAGCTAAAGTACATATACTTGTTAGCTTGAAAAATCTATGACACCTGGCATTCAACGTATATTGCATTGCCTATTGAAAGTCGATATTCCTTCACTTCCCACATAGGCTTGATTAAGTGCAAAAAGTTACGAATACACGTTAAAAAAATCTACATAAAGGAAATGGTTTTACAACACTCTGTGTTCTAAGTCCTCATTTTTACACGGCCTTGTCGAAGACGCACAAAAACACATCAAGAAATTATACATTAATTAGAAGAAAATTGTTCTTTGAAACACCCTGTGTTTTGATAATTAATTATTATTTCCCATATCTCATGCCATAAGTTTTGTAGAAAATGTAAACTTTCAGCTTTCTATATTATCTGCCGGGTGTTTCACTGATGCCACCGTAATGGCGGCAAACTTGCAACTGGATTTCTTGGGTTTTTTTCTCGGGAATCTTTATAGGGGCAAGTATTGCTTTCGTGAAATTTTTCGATCTCGAGATTTTGCCACTACTATCATAGAGGAACTCGAAATGGAAGGTCTCATAATTCTGTCCGTCTGTGTATACCTCAGACTGTAGCCTAAACGGCTGGACAGACTTCAAACTTCATAGCTGGAGTCTGTGGGCACACACCCCGACATGCAACATAAATTTTAGCCTTAAAAATTACAGTTTTTTATTACGGGTCAATTGAAATTTCAATTTTCTCGAAAAAGGCTTTAATGTTTTAGATGAACGTTTTTATCTGGCATAACATGGATATTAGAACAATTTACACAAATGAATGGCTCATATCGAACAAGTACGAGTACGTGCGGCTCAGTCGTGTCCTTTATTTATGTCTAGGTCAGAGCTGGAGCTTTTACTTAACAATAATACCACTGTAACAGTCGGTGTCTCGCTTATTTGATGTGAAATGCAAGAAATGAGATATTATGCTGAAATTTATTCCAGGTATAGTACACATGTTAGGTTTAAGTATGGAATTCAAACTCGTTCATATGACTACCGCGAACAAGTTTGCAGCGATCGATTCTTTGGAGCCAATTTTCCAACACTCTTCCACACATATCGGCCGGAACGTTGGCAATTTCGCATCGCACCTGAGCTCCTCTCACGTTGTTGACTTGTTGGCATAAACAAACGACTTAACATAACCCCATAGAAAAAAATCCATCGGCGTTAAATCGCATGAGCGGGCTGGCCATTCGATCGGACCATTTCTCGAGATTACACGGTTATTTGACTACCTGTGTGGCATGTGGCACCATCTTTGTTGGAACCATATATCACTGATGTCAAGTCCATCCAATTCTGACCAAATATCGACGAAAAAAATACGGTCCAATCACACCCCCGGCATGAAATCCACACCACACGGTCACTTTCTGTGGATGCAATAGAGTCTCTTGAAGCACTTGTGCTTTTGTTTCTGTCCAATAATGCATATTTTGCTTATTGACAAAGCCATTAAGCCAAAAATGAGCTTCATCGCTGAAAATGATTTTTCGATGAAATTCAGAATTTTCTTCAAACTTTTGCAGAGCCCAATCGGAGAAGATTCGATTCTTTAAATGATCAAGTGGCTTCAGTTTAATTTGATCTTGTAAGGGTGTAGACCAAGATCTTTATACAAAATTCAACACAATGTGGATTGAGAGATTCCCACTTTCTGTAAACGGCGTGGAATCGACTGATTTGGCTCATTTTGAACTGAAGCACTTGTCTCACTGGCACAGGAACATTCAATAGTGAATATGTTGACTTGAATTTATCCACTATAGCACTCACAGCCTGTCTGGTGAGGCGATTATTACGACCGAAAACTGGAGTAGGTGCTTTTAAATTGCGACCACCGACTCAGAATTTCGGTAGTAATTTTTAATAATTTCTAAACGTTGCTCGTTCATAAACTTCACCAAAATTAAAACGTAAACCTTGGCTGACGTATTGACATTTATAGATCATACAAAAAGTTTAAGGGTGCGTTTGTATTCAAACACAAAATTATTATGTCCCTATTGAAAAACCCTTTACCTGAAAAATATTCAATATGGCTGCAGTATTTCGCAAAATAGCTGCAAATCCTCAACGGGATTTTTTTGGAGTTCTTATTTTGCACTTCGAACACTTCACTTCAAATGTCTAGGTCAAAACTTAATTTAACTGGACTGTTTCCTCAATGAGCTTAAACTAGGACATTGATTTTCAAACCTTGAGTCGCGGTCCAAAGTTGAATCAATCGTCAATGAAACTTTGTGAGTTGCGGGATAGCTGATAGCTAAGACGTTTATAGAAAGAGAAGACAACTTTCTCGTGTCAGATTTTACAAATTAAGACGATTTTAAAGATCTTTGATACCCCAAGTCTTATCTTCACTCCGTTCGATTTTGATCGTTTTCAAGAGGAACAAACCAAGTTCCATTGAAATTTCTTCAGTGGTGATTAAGTTAGATGTGATTACATGGGCCATTCTTGAACATTTTTGCAACTTCACTTCCCATATCTTATCACTATTTTACTTGCTGCCGATTTTCAAAAGAAACCATTTGCACATAATGTCAAATCCATCTTGAGCCAAGATTTAATTTACAATTTTTTTTGGACTTTTGGCTGTCAACCCTTCATATCTGACACCCACTATGTCACTTTTTAGGTGGAACCATCTGCATTCTACTCTGGACTTAGAAACCCTTTCAGTGGTTCTTGAAATAGTGTTTCTTTTGATTTGAAATGAAAAGATCAAGAAAAAGACCAATAATTTGTCAGCTTTTAGAAATGATCGCAAAGCTTGCTACTATCCGAATAACGATGAAGCAAAACTTGAAGCCGAAAGAGCTAGTCACATCACAAAGTTGGGCTAATTTAGGTAGCTGTCCTTGCTCAGGTAAAGTAGATTTAGCCTCAAAGATTTTTCATCATCTCAATCCTTGCATGCTGAATTTCCCATGAGATAAAAATGTATGTTACGGTTGCAACCAATAGAAGCTACTCCAAGATTGCTTGTTTATGTATGAAACTATTTGGTTTAGTCAAGCCTTTTACGTCACTATCGAATAAATTCGACTATCGCGTCCAACTATCCAATGATTCTGTTTATTTATTCATTTAAATTGCGAAAGCTTAGTCAACTCTACTGCGAAGGCATAACACTGGCAGTAGGGTGGTCATATGGTTTAAATGCAACTTGATCGTGATGATGACATCATGTGGAGGGGAAAAAATACAGTGAATCATGAGCAACGACAAAAAGCAAAACAATCAAGCTCCCCAGTTATCTGGACGCCACCCTTGGAGTTTACTGAAACTTAATACCACCTAAGTTTCAAACCCACTACACCAATCTATCTTTCTCTCTCTCTCAATTTCCACAAACGCCCGTGCCCTGAAATAATTTAATGGTATTCATATCCCATTTGGCGCGCGCAAATTATAAAAAAAAAGGCAATATACGAGTGGGGTCAGGAGTTCACAAAATAAAAAAAATATGTTTAGGATATTTGCACTCCCATTAACTTCAGCGTGAATAATTTTCGGAATTTTAAAAAAAAAAAAAATCGGCTAGAGATGGATCTTATAGAATTTGAAAATCTAAAATATTGGTCTCAATAATTTTGTTCCTATGACCACCGTTGTCAAGAACCCATTAACTTCGGAATAATTTGAAAAACTATGTACTTTCTCAGCTTTTTCAACGAACAATCTAATGAAAGAAAATGGTAATAAAGGAATTTTAATAACTGTCAAATAAATAAATATTTCGGTGCAGCTATTGTATAGGTTGATAGTTCCTATCACTGCTCAGGTTTTCAAAAAAAAAGTATTCAAGACATTTCCTTCGTAAAGTTGATAGAGCAGGATATCCGCACGGAATATGAGTGAATCTTTCTTACTTGTCCTTATCCCGACAGCTTCTGCAGACATTTTTGCGAAGAATACTATCAGGCAGCCCTCCGTAGGGGCTCAATTTTTTTTTTTTTTATAATTTGCGCGCACCAAATGGGATATGAATACCATTAAATTATTTCAGGACACGGGCGTTTGTGGAAATTGGTGGAATTAAGTTTCAGTAAACTCCAAGGGTGGCGTCCAGATAACTGGGGAGCTTGTTTGTTTTGCTTTATGTCGTTGCTCATGATTCACAGTATTTTCTTCCCTCCACCTGATGTCATCATCACGATCAAGTTGCATTTAAGCCATATGACCACCCTACTGCCAGTGTTATGCCTTCGCAGTAGAGTTAACTAAGCTTTCGCAATTGATCGACTTTTTTATTTATTTCAGACGAAATAAATAGATGATTGTTGATATCAGGATTTGAACCGTGAACCAAGAGCGTGACAAGCGTGGATGTTACCACTACACCACGGCCACCCTTAAATTAAATAATTGATAAACCTTCTTTTTACAGTGGTATTTATGTTCCACAGTTCTGCAGTTGCTTATGACGAACCTGTAACCTTGCATGTGGCTGCAATTCTAGGTAGACTACAGTCTTTAATTTGATTTCAATATGTGGGTTAGTGTAGATCCTTTTATATAAAATAGTAGGTGGTACTATTACCTTAGAATTTATCCTCATCTGGCGGCTATTCGCTTTAAAAAAATGTTTACGGGAAGCAAATATGATTATCTCACGTTCGCTGACACTACCTTCCAGTGTCGTCTTTGGTTTTTCCCATGTATCCACCCAACACTACACAAGCTTTCCCATTCAATTGTCTGTAAAATATGTTCCTTAATAAATTGGCGATGGTAACATTTAATTAATAATCAAAATAGCAATATTGGTCAATAGGCGGGAATGAATAACCAGCAAAGGCTACCACCCATGCAATTAAGGAGCAGTAGCAGCTACAGAATCCATCTTAATTAACGTGCTTGATATCGTCAACATACACATATGTATCCATCAACAAGCCAGAGCCACTAACCAACAGCAGCCGCTTCAAAATGTACGACATACACGTATTATTTCAATAATTTTATACACAAATTTAAATAAAATGCTCATAAAGCATCATTATGAGTGAAACAAAGAGGATAACTATTGTCAGGCGGGGAAAGTCTTAAACGAAAGGATTTTTCGAAGTAGTAGTTGATATTTACTAAGTATGAAGGTAAGGATCAGTCGCATGCTTCTTATCCTTTTTTATACCATTCCGAGAATAAGTACAAATTAAAAAAATTCATTCCTGTCTTCCTGATATGAGACCAATCCAATAATTTCTGAAAATTGAATCCGAAGTTAAACTCCATTATCATCGCCATTTATCAAGAAGTCTGATGTCGCTTAAACCACATTCAAATTATATTTCAAATCACACAATAGCAGGTCAGACTAAATCGTATCCGCAGTTAATGGTTCTTAAATAAGAGTCTATGGCCCCAAATAATCTTCTAACAAGTTTAGGTTTCCGTAAGTTATAACCTACAGTGCTCTGACAGTGTGAGTTCCTAAGGATATTTCTATAAATTATTTAAAACGATCTGCTTTAGGAATCGATATTAAAAAAACCTTGTTTCCGGGTAACCAAATAACCGGTTATTTATAAGAAAAATAACCGGTTATTTTGGACACACTCTTATAGTTTGATCCTCTGGAAAAAATGTCTTGTCATTGGCAACAACTATACTGAAACAAAGGTTTAAACAAAATTGAACTACCGCACTTCTTTTTGTCTCAAATTCAGTGAATTGAAGCCAAGATAAAACTACATCTATTTAAACGGTTTGAGGGATCGATTAGTTCACAAAGAAGTTGTCTCACAGATTGCTTAAAGGATTTCCAGCTGAATTTAAATTATATATCGGTCTGTATTGCTTCCAGCAATCTATTAATTTATCATCCAATATTTAACTCTGTTACGCGTTTCAATTTCACCATAACGACAAGCGATAGCACTATAAAAATGTCTAAACTGACTAATGGCCACACTATTGAATTAATACTTTTCAAAGTTCATGGGCCATTGTTTTTGGAATGTGTGCGTTGAACAAATTAACCACAAGCTATTTTTTCTTCAAATATTTGCTATGAAAGTAGCCGAAATATAGAACGTAGAATATTTTATCTGGTAAAAAATGCAGCAATGTACAAATCACGAAATTTATAATCTTGTCTTAGGATAGGCCAAACTATAATGCTCGGCCAGGATCCCGATATGTTTATAGGAAAATGGGCTATGAGAAGTACGCAATATTGCTATTTCTGTGTAATGTAAATATCTGTTTTAGCAATATTTTTTTTTTTTGTAAATTAATACCAAAAAAATAAGACTCAATGCTTTGAGAGAAATAATACTTACCACCATCGAGGAGTTGACGCAACGCATTAACGTAGCAATAAAAAATCGGTCCTTAAATTAAATTTTCACTACATAGTTACGTAGTTACCTACAAAGTCGCAATTGTTATGTTCAAATGACATCTCTTGAAATTTCTTGGAACTGCAACAAGCTGTAATGTAAATAAGAGAATTAGCTATAAAAAGCAGCCATTATTGCAAATGAAAATAGGAGAATTTGCTAAGTTATTCCTAAATAGCTATTTCAGCAACGAATATAACTGCAATTGCTGACAAATGACAGTATTTGCCGTACTTAGTTCGTATTTTCTTACCCTGTTTTTGCTATAAAAATTGCGCACCACCAGAATTTTGTCAGCAGCCTCATCTATTTTATGCTTAAGCATAAGCATTTTCTATGGCTATGGCAATTCCCTGTGTGCGTCCGTCCACTTTACAAGATATTTTCATTAATATTGAGCGATGCTAGGCAAATTAAAATAGATTTATTTTTATTCATTTCTCACGAAAATCGGTTCAGTCGTTTTGATTCTAAACACACAGCTGGAACACATACTCGTAGCAATCCTTTTAACTTGTAAAAGCTAATTTTTATCACTCGCAGACAGGGTTCAGCCTTAATGTCTTCAAATACGTACTAGAATTCGAGTAGCTAAATTAGATAATTGTGGTACATTAATACATTTTCTTCTCCGGATTTGTCAATAAACACAACATGACATCAGAGTTTGGTACCACTAAAGGAACAGATGTCTAAAGCAACCAATTCTTTTTTCAAAGCAGATTTTCCAAAATGAACGAGAAATTGTTACCCACGAGTATTTGTCAAATCAATAAAATATTTATAAAAATCTTTTGTGTTTTTCAGCCCACTATCAACAACTCAATTTGAGCCAACCAGTGCCCGCTTAGCCTTCCCTTGCTTCGATGAGCCTTCGCTCAAGTCAAAGTTTATAATTAGCATCACACATGGCAGCAATTACTCCGCTCTGTCTAATATGCCAACAGATGGCATACCTGTGCCAAGGTGACTACATTAATTTTCCTTGATTTTCATAAATTAATTTTCTCTTTTCACAGTTTCAACGGAGAAATGATAACAACAACATTCATGGAAACACCAGTGATGCCGACCTACTTAATTGCCTTCGTCGTCTCCAATTACAATCACATCAGCGAGCTTGTAAATGGCGTAGAACACCGGGTATTCTTCCCGCCAAATTCCAAAGACAATGGCTATCGAGCTCTAAAGAATGCCATTAAATCTATATCTGCCCTAGAGAACTATCTTGGAATTAAGTACCCACTGCCAAAACTAGATCACATACGTGTAGAGAAAAGCTATGGTTCGGCCATGGAAAACTGGGGCCTCATCACATACAATAAGAAAAACTTTCTACCCACCCCCGAGGGAAACGACAAGTACTCAACTCTAAAGCTGACAATCGTCCAAAACCATGAGATCTCACATCAATGGTTTGGCAACCTAGTCTCCCCCAAATGGTGGACATACGCTTGGCTTAACGAGGGCTTCGCCACATACTTTAGCTACATTGCGACAGAGTTGGTAACAAAATTATCTGAAATATTAACTTGCAATCTATACATATATTCGCATCTCGTGCCATTGTGGGGAATTTTTTTTTAGTCCAATCGATGATTTCAGGTGTATCCCGAGTGGAGAGTTGTGGAGTTCTTCATCGACACCGAAGTTGAGGTTGCATACAACTGGCCAATTAATCGTGCCATGACGCACTACGTCGAGAAGGAGGCTGACATTAAATCTGCGTTCGATGTGGTTATCTATCAAAAAGGTGAGTTATGGGATGCGAGGCCCATCACTTGTTTTTATTCGGAAATTGACGTTGACTGATACGAGTAGGAAAAGTCCCTTTTCATGCTGGGAAAATACCAAAAATAAAAAAAAACAATTCCAGAGATTTTGTTAATCCGAAGAGATAATGTGCAGCTTGTGCAAGCACTAGCTGTGAATATACGCAGATTAGTTTAATAACAAGTTCTGATTACTCTGTGGTTTTTGAATTGCTTCACAAGAATTATAGTAAAAAGAGTTCCCCCAAAATTAGAATAACAAGTCAACAGTGAGTAATTAAATAAGACGAGATCAACCGGGGTACATAAACATGTAGATACATACGAGTATATGCTAATATTTGTTTGTTAGTCAGCTCTATTCTAAAGGTAAAGGCATACGTAAGTTCGAATTTGACGGGCTTATGCGAGAGTGTACTTTGCTCATATAAGTGATATGATTGTAACATGACAGGATCGATGTAAAATTGCAATATGCATACGGGGTAGCTAAACTATCTAATTGTTGCAATAAAAAACTTTTTACTTCTACGTATATGCTATAAAAATAGCCGAAATAGTGATAATGAAATATTATAGCCGTATATTCCACTATTTTTATAGTAACAGCGACAATATGTCTGGCAATATAAATTTTTGAGAAGACGATCGCCCACAGCTGTTCGAGGTTTTATTTATGGAAGAATTAGCTATGAGAAATAGCCTATACTGCTATTCTTAAATAGCTGTTAACGTCATTTTTTCAAAGTAAAAGAAAATCTCAATTCCTCGCTAGGAGTCTAACTTATGACCATCGACGTGGTTGAAGCAACTACACGGAGGATTGGCTGATGGCGTATCATATTTTCCGCGTGTACATTCATTTTCTATTGGTTTCCTGAAAATGTGTTATCTCGAGATTGATTTAATAGAGAAACTCAAAAAAGTGGGTTTCTCAATTTTGTCTTTGTCTATGTGGGCACGACTGCAGCCTAAACGGCTGAACGGATTTTCTTCAAACTTCATATCTACGATCTGTGGGGTCACAGTTCAATTGGATTGAAGTTGCATTGAAAGAATTTGCATTTTAACCCCAAAATTGAACTTTGCGATTCTAATTGCAGATTTTGATAAAAATTTATTTTGTCGAAAACGGTTGTAAGGATATTGTTTAAATTTAATACCTGAGTTGGGTAGAGCATACGCTAATAGATGACGTACCAATCTTTTTAAATGAAAGTCGTATAACGGTACTTTACTTTTTTGTTGGTTTTTGAAAATTTGCCATTTGGCTCTGTACATGCGACCCAGTGGTGCACTTTAATTTTTGCTGTTTCCGAACAGATTGAGAACTTCCAAATCCTTTTTTTGCCAAGCATCTTGATGTTCTAGGTTTAAACAACACCAGCATCAACTCCCGTGGACGACGATCCTGCGGAACAATTCATCTGCGATTGGCTTGCCTATGCTGGTATCAGGTAGAAGATCTTTGGAGCCGATGTGGTGAGTCCTGATACAATGAGCTCCTCAGCACTGAAGCGCTTACTCCTCTTTCTACGGAAGACAAAGAAGTTTTAGGTTGCTTCCTATTTCCTAGTAGTACAATGGACCATTATCCAGTCCGAGTGAAGATGTTCTGGAGACTCACTGGACTAATTACAGAATCTGCAAAGGCCTTCGTTTGTTATACCTAGTTTCCTTAAATGCTCCCCGATTTTATAGAGCCTCATTAGAAAGCCTGTTGGGATATGTAGGTTATTCTTGTTAAAGCAGATGCACGCTTCGAATCTCTCTCAGTTGTAGTGTCTCAGAAGTTTCTTAACTTGCCTCAGACCTGGAGTATTGACCCAGGTTCTCGTCCTGTTTTCTTGCTCCATCTTCCTGAATTCTTAGCGTATGGTGTGATTTCCTATTCCGCAGAATGATTCAGGTCCAGTAAAGGATTCTGCTGCTCTTTGTCTTGCCAAGGAGTTTGCTTCTTCGTTGCCCTCTATTTCAGTGTGGCCAGGAATCCAATAGAGCTACTGCCTGCTACACAGTTTTGATTTAATGATGAAGAGTCACTCTTAGAATGTTTCGAAATGAAATTGAAGAAGTACCAATTTAGAAATAAAACTATGGTATGCCGCAAACTCTTCAATCTACCAACAAATCTCCTAGCACAAACAGTTTTTGTAAAAATATTGGAATACGTCTGATGAAAAGTCTCCACACCATTACCTTACCCGAATTAGCCGATTTTCAGACAGACGTATCCAATATAACTCTTGTGTTAGGCGTATTAGAGGGATTATTCGAAACTGTTTTAAAGCCTTCCTCATAACTTACTCCGACTCGATTTGATTTGAAGCCTACGTGTCAAATTTCATCGAAATCCGTTCAGGAGTTCTTGAGATCGGTGACTAAAAAGATGATTTAAAGATTTTTGAAACTCCGCCCTCACTTGGGATGTGATCCCATTTTTCTCCAACGAGACGTAAAGGGATAAGCATGTACCTAAAATACCGGAACAGTCTCGCACTTGACAAATTCTTGAACATAGAGAAATGATGATAATAGACCTCCAAAAGTTTGTGTATTTCTTATCAGCGTGGTTTAAATGTGCAGCTTTTATTAGTGGCTCTACATATAAGTTACGTTTTAACGCGCGGGGAAGATGAAAAAAAAAATCATTTTCTTTGGACAGTATGTCCACTTTATTTCACGTCAAGATCGAAACTACCTTCAGTTGCGGGAGGTAAAAATGTTGATTCAGCAGATTGGCTGCTCAGGCGATCGGCTTCCTGCAACAGCATTTTTCTATCTGCATGAGGTATGCGAACTTTGGGTGGAACGAATGCACACGGTGGGAGCATGATATGGGTCATGTGATGGGAACATGATCTGGGCACAAAGTGCGAGCATGGCATGGGTCATGTGAAGAGTGCATGGACTGTAGCTTTTTGGGTGTTAACATTATGTAAAATATAGCCCTTACTTCCTTAGGTAGCGCTTGTTTTATTTTTTTCATTACGACTATATTTCGGGTCTTAATTCATAATTAAATAAAGAAATTTAAGAGAGTTTTTCTTATTCTAAACGTGTTTCTGTTTTCTTTTAGCTGCCTGCTTCTTAAAGATGTTTCATCATGCCATCGGTCACAAGACATTCATCAAAGGTGTCGCTCTCTTCCTAACTAAATTGTAAGTATCCACGCTAACATAGGTGCGCAGAACTAACCAAAAACTTTATAAAAATTATATAAAACTTAAGTGAGATTTACTTCTTAAAGTCAATATTCCGTAGCAGATGAGGAGGATCTCTTCAGAGTGCTTCAAGTAGCTATTGATGAGGATGAGGTCCAGCTGTTTCAAGGAGATCAAGCAATCGCTGGCATAATGCACACTTGGACTCACAATCAAGGAATTCCCATTGTCACAGTTATTAGAAATTACGACGACGGAACAATAACTATTCGGCAGAGATCGAGCAGTAAAAATCAAGACGAAATGTGGTGGGTTCCGCTCAATTTCGCCAGTGCTTCGAATCCAAACTTTGACAAAACCACTGCAGATTTCATTCTGCCTCCGCAGCATGAAGTTACCATAAATCCGGCAGATATCAATGTCAATCTCTCCAACAATGATTGGCTAATTGTTAACAAGCAGCAAACCGGATTACAGCATGTGGTATATGACGACCATAACTTGAAGTTAATTGCAGAGACTCTCAACACAGATCATCAAAAGATTCACATGCTCAACCGTGCACTGCTCTTTCGGGACCTTGACGCAATTATAGATAAAGATCTTGGTACGGTGGAGCCTTTATTCGACATTCTTCAATATCTGATATCAGAGCAGGAAATGATGCCATGGAATGCCGCATCTGATTTCATCTTGAGCCTAGGTACCAATTTGTATGGAAGTAAGACTTTTGAAATGTTTAAGTCGTTTATTCGCGATATCGTCGGTCCAATATTTCGAAAGCTCTATCAGCTTTCCAAGTCGGAACTCCCCGTGATAGACGGATTTGTGCGTGCCAAACTTATTGATGTAGCATGCCAAGTCGACCTCAGTGAGTGTCTGAATTACACAAAAACTTTGGCCAGAGAGTACTTTTTCCATGGTGTGGAAATCGATAACGCACTGCGTGACATTTCACTCTGTCAGGGTATAAAGTACGCCACGCCCGACGAGTTCCGAAAGCTGGTGGAAAGGCTGGTTACCTCGAGTCCTAACTCAGAGCGCTACGATGACATAATCTATTCCATACGATGTGTCGAGTCTTCCGAAAATCTAAAGTACTTCTTGCAGGTTATTTTCGGCGAAAACTCTACGTACAATGTTATGAGCGACTTTGAGTCTATGCAGTACCTGGCATTTGTCTATGTATCTAACTACTTCTCTCGACCGGTGATACTGGAGTTTATGCGGGACAACTACAAGACGCTGTGTAAAAAGTCGACTATAGTCACCGTCACGCTGGATAGGATCTCCAATTACGTGTCTGAAGATGATGGCCAAAAGGAAGAGGTAAGGCTGTGTTTTTACATACGAGTATATATCTGGAGACATTCTAATTAT
Organism: Pocota personata; assembly: GCA_963082735.1. NCBI lineage: Eukaryota > Metazoa > Arthropoda > Insecta > Diptera > Syrphidae > Pocota > Pocota personata. The sequence goes on from OY720429.1 coordinate 274,289,873, forward strand.
AACTTTCTTCCGTACTTCTAGTTCCTTATTTTACTCGAACATGTCAAGGAACTTTTGAATGACTCGGCGAAAATCGAAGATCACAAGATCGGATCGAGAATTAGGAAACGAGAACACTTCAGGAGAAAATATGAGAATAATATTGACGCGTGGCTAAAGAACTATGAAATGGAGCGAACGGCAACCAGTGGCGATACTCATAGAAGACCGACTTTTGCTGCTGTCCGATACATTGTGGCAGCGGGGTTTATAAGTAATTTAATAAATTTTGTATAGCGATAGTTTTTTTTTCTAAATAAATTATTATTTTTTTAATGTGCTTGCTTTCTCAAAGTGATTTCTTGTGAATGACCCGAATTGGGTCATAGGTTATGTTAGGTTAGGTGCCCTTGTTGATGGCACACTTTGTCCACTTAGAGTTCATTGTGCCCAATTTGTTTACAGCCCTGGAAACCTAAAGTCTCATCAACCGCTAGTTAAACCACCCAGATAAATGAATAAATCTCAGGAGTTTAATAAGCTCCATATTAAACTCCTGAGCTTTTCAGTCCTGGAAAGGAATTGCTGTCAAGAGCTGATCTTCTTTTAAGGGCTAGTGTAGGATAGTCACACAATAGATGGTGAATGTGTTCTATTTCGTCTTCGTCCCTACAGCTTTTTTGTAGGGAAGACCTAACCGCACTGCCTATCGAGCAGTGTCCAGTCAAGATACCGGCGACTATTCAAATTTCCTTTCGACCAGACTTATAGTTCTCTTCTTATCGATCTAGAACGATCTAGCTGTAGCACATGTATCTAATTGTCGCCAGCGCCTATTAGCCTTCTCGACGGATTCTATATCTATTTCCCTGTAAAGTGCACTAACCTCGAGTAGGGCCTGTGACGAATTCATTCCAGAGCTGCTTCTAGCCAGTTCATCTGCTTTTTCTTTTCCGGAGACATCCCTATGTCCTAGTACCCAGGATCATCATGTTGACTGTTAATATCTCATTCAGTTTTATTTTACATATTTTTTTCGAGCTAAACGCCGCAGAGTTTGCCCAGTTGGTGCCATACGACGAGGGAGTTGACGACGAAATTCACATTGAGACAAAATCACCGACCGATTACTTGTCAAAAACATTGACACAATTATTCCGCGTTCTTGAAGTATATTCTGCTTCTGTTTACTTCACAAATGTCAAAGTCACGATGACATAAGACGCCATTTGCAAAAATTAGAGTATCTACCCATAGGGCGATAACTTTTGCGCCACATTTGTATGCATGTGATTTTAGATCTCCTAATTACTGATGCTGCAAACGATGGCGCTAGATGCACAATCTATAGGAACAAAGCTTATGTTCGTTTGAAACTTGAATATGACTCACATGAGATTACTTAATAGTGTTCAGTGACGGGCTGATCGGTGATTAGTCTATATACTGCCAAATCCCTTCGCTCGTAAACCGTCAGAATGTTGAATCCTTAGCGTTTTTGTACTGGTTATCGCAAATATTCGGGCGAAATATATAGTTGTATCCTACCATAAAATGTAGTACTAAAATTTCACCGGGAAATTCCCTAAAAAAGGAAGAAAAATTGGCACTGAAATAACATCAGCAATTCTTAAGTTAGTGTTACAACGCAATGGTATCCTTTAACTTGGCAGCACATGCATCTAAATGACACTTTAGCAATCAGAGGGGGAGAGAGAGAGGGTAAAAAGTTTCCAACTAAAGTTGTCCTCTTGGAACTTAACTGTGAACTTGGCCAAATCAAAAATGGTGGTGTTCAGAGGAGGCGGATGCAGATATTCTCGCAATGAAAAGTGGGCGTATCAAAGTGTAACGGTTGAAATTGTCCGTGAATATAAATACCTGCAAGACCTGATATCGGCCAACCTAAATATGGGAAAGCATCTGGAGAGCAAATTAGCTGAAACTAAGCGAGCAATTTCAACTGTGTGGGGACGCTATTTCAACAATAAATATATAGCGCATAGCTCGAAGCAAAAATTATTTCGCTCAACCGCTGCCTCGATACTTTTGTACGGTGCTCAAGTGTGGGGATACCGCTCCTTCAAAGAATTCGAAGAAGTTGAGAAGTCTCTACGCTACTTCTTTAAGCGTACTTTTTGATTGCCGATAAACACGCCCAATTACATGTTGCATCTCGAAACTGGGGGACATCACCAATGTTTTTAGACACTTAGAAGATGCGTCTTGACTATGTAGTTAGAGTGAAGAAGTAAGGTTTCCCAGGATACACATATCATCATGACCGGAGGAAATCTCGTCCAACAATGGAAATGCCTCGCGTCTAACTGTGGACTTAGCCTTTCCATTACCCCCACTGAGGAGCCCACATCCCTAAGAAGTCAATTTGTCACTTTAATTGGAAAAAATTGTTTTTTCATGTATGAAAAGTATGCTTCTGAAGCTCGGTCTTCACAATATCGGTTGTACAGTTGACAAAATAAGGACTATTTTTAAAGTGAGAGAGGAGTTAATAAAAATAAACTTTATACGTCAACAACCCGAACTTGCAATTTTGTGCAGTCTCTGTAATCAGAGAGTGAGAGAGGACGTACTTCCTAGGGGAATTTTAAAGAAGTTCCATAAAAGATACTTCAGATCAAAGGTCTTGACTGCGGACGAAGCATTTAATATCTTTAACGGACTACAAGGATGAAATTGTTTATACGTATTGTTTATACCGTAAATGCTTTTCGCTACAGAAAGCGTATCATCGAGGAAGATTTTTAAACTTCGTATCCACTTATTACACTTACCTTAAATTAGTTTATAAACTCAAACAGTTATTAATCTGGTAGATGGCGTTATGCCAAACCAAAGTAGACTTAGAACCTTTTTAAATGTAAATCTTTTAAATGAAATAAAAGTCAAGTATCGGTTCTTATAGCATAGCGTCAACGGAATGTACGCATGATGAATGACAATAGAAGGCTAGATTCCTTATAATTCGAGAATCGAGATCAAGATCCCCAAGTTAAACATCTGATTGTAGATCATCTCAAAATTTAACGATTGAGTTCTGGGACGAGACATTCTTTTAAATATTAATTTCGTACTTCTTTTTCCAAATAAAAATATTTTACCCTACACGATAGTACATTCATTTCGATGAGCCCATAAATAGGCTAGAAAAACGAAAGTCACTGATATGACAAAAGTCTCCCGTTCTCCACTCAATATAAATAATGAACTGCGATAGGAAAAGCTACTATCTCATTTTTTTAAGTTGAGTACTCGTAACTTTTGCTGAAAGCTGTAGAGTAGATGCTTAGTACATATATTCTTGCATTAGTATTGAAAGGCGTTAAAATTTTATGTTAGCGATTACACTTTTAATATTTTTATGTTGAAGTGTTTGAGATTATATCAATTGAGGTCCGTTTAAATGAAACGTTTTAATCAATTTATGACGTTAGGCATAGTTACTGACTCTTTATTGTACCCTATCATATGGGGTATATTAATTTATCTCTGTTAATAAGCAAGTTTCGGTTAGCCATGGAACGAGCTCTTTTTTTTGTAAAAGGGGGACGAAATTCCGGGGCATTTAGGCTCGATTTCAATCCATTGTACTACCACGTTGGAGAAACTTAGATCTTATTCGTTTTTGTCTTATTCTCGGGTGACTATTGGTTTCGGTTTTCGGATGGGGTCTGAACCTGCACCGTTCAGTGAAAATAAAAAAAACCACTGCCCATTTCACCATAGACACTCGAAACAACTCTTTCTTTTGGTGTAACTTGCCGAACAATTTTGAATCGCTAAGGCAAACACAACAAAGGATGCTGGGTGGTTTGCATTCTTCTATAGATGTAAGTGATTTTTTATCATTTAGAGTTGGCTGCGATTTAAGCCTCACATAAACCGAATACATTCCGGTCACCGATACGGCTTTGCTGCTTGCAATATGATCGCTAATACCGCGTTCCAACTATGTACCATGGCAAACATCGTCTATGCTTTTTAATGCGGATCGCAGCGATTAAAAGGGATCAACTTACATACAATTTGTATGCTGTGGCCTAGAGAAACCATAAAATGGCTGAGTTGTAGCCGGGCCGCAGTCCGTAACTTAGAAAAAAAGAATAAAAAACTTCAATATATAAAACTTCAATATATAATTGCTGTAGTCTTATACGGTGGTGATACGAGTATGTATGATTAACATGACCACATACCCTGTATTTTACAGGAATACCCTGCATTTTAACAATAAATCCTGCTCAACCTGCGAATATTTAGATACCCTGTATTCAAAAGAAGTAAGCTTAAGACCCCTAAATTTCTCGTTCACAATTCACTCGAATATTGGTACATATTCTATCTTTGCCAGGGACGAGGATAAAAAAAACTTGCCTGCAGATGGGTACGCTGCTAGCATCGCCATTCGCGAATAGCAATGTTATTCACTTATACACCTATTTCTTCATTTATCTTTAGCTTGGGATGTTCAAATCGAAGCTAATGGCGTAATATACAGTACTCGTGCCTAGACTTTCACAACCACTTCAAGACAGAGCACCCGTGTTCTAAAAACATGGACAAACAAGAAAATATAAATAAAAGAGGAAGAGTAATATACACTGGCGATGATAACTGCGAATCAGACAAGTTGTTCTATTATTCTAAATCGATTTCTCAACTTAATTTTTAATGACCTTTGCATCAAATAAAAGTTACCATTCAATCGATCAGCTGTAAGGAATTTTTTACCAGCAAGATCAAATTATTTGACCAGCAATTTAAAAATCTTTTGATCATCAGAAAATTAAGAATAAAATCATCAGGAAAAATTAAGTTCACTAATGGGTCGCACGTATTTGCACTTTTACGCTGTTTATTTGCAAAAACCCAGATTTTAATTTTTGCTTAAAAAAAATGTTTAAAATGTTTGTTTGCGCGATCACTAAGCGAGAGGTTTAAGGTTTGAATCCAGGAAAACACAAAAAAAAATTTTGTCACTGTCCCACCTCTCGCGAATGTCTGACTAACATCGGAGATTAAAACTGTCATGAGAAGTTTCTCTCAATCGAAAAAATTGCCCTTCAGAAACGGCATAAAACTGTAGGTCCCAACCATTCGTGAAGCGTACAGCACGACTGGCTATGAGAAGCTGGGCCCTGCATTGGGCGCCAAAATATTATTATTATTATTAAAGTTAAAAAAAATTGGTTTTGGTAAACCGTTAAATTCAAATTTAAAAAAATATTCTTTTTACCACTTTCCAAAACTTGGTATGCTTCCATTAGAACTCTCAGTAGGATCCGCTAATATGCATCGTTTTAATTCAACATCTCACGCAACGTCATTGATGTACTTTTTTAAGGTAAAGAGTGACCAGAGATCATGTTGTCACTATTGTTCTTGTGAGATATGGTTCGAATGCCAATTGAATTTCATATCCAACGCAATACATTGCTCAGAAAGTTTGCATTTCTTTGCCCCAGAAGACTTCAAGATAACATTTTCATAGAATTCTTCATTAAATTTTCACATGTTATGTACATGCGTTTTTAAAAAAAAAAAATATTTACATAGATAATCCATTAAAACTAAACAATTTTTGTTTACTGATTTTCTCCCATCAAAATTGCCCAATACAGTATGCACCTATCTCCAACCGCTTCTGAGTTGGAAGCCTACATCGCATCCCTGGCATAAGGTATCTGTCAAATCCATCTGTCATCCATAGTGACGTGCATTTTACAATATGGATCGTTTAACAACCGCTCAACGCATTAAAATTGTTGCATCTTACTGGAAAGATAACAGTTCTGTAATATCTGTGTATTGCCCAACTGAGCAACACAATCACCAAAATAAAAACAGGCACTTTGAGTGCCTCAGTGGCTGAAAACCCAGAATTGTCAATTCCACGCCGCACTCAGCAATTGGGCATTTCTACAGCTCAGTTTGGCATATTTTGCACTTGGATTTGCATCTTCATCCCTATACGGTCTAGCTTACACAACAACTAAAGCCTGCTGACCATAGAATATGCAGAACATACTCCGATTGGGAGCTGGAAAATCAACAAGTTGACACCGATTTCTCGAACAAAATCTTCTTCAGCGATGAGGCCCATTTCTCGCTCGGCGGCTACGTAAACAAACATAATTGCAAAATTTGGGTTTCTGAGAATTGATCGTTGAAGGACTACTCGTATTGCATCCACCACGGTTGACAGTTTGGTGTGTGCTGTGGACCGGCAACGTGATCGGGGCGTATTTTTTTGAAAACCACGAAGGCGCCACACTATTGCGTTGAATTCTGCGCTCTATAGTCAAATTATAACCATCTTTTTTTGACCTGAAATTGAAGTGCCACACAATACAGGCAAAATTGGCTTTATTGCACGAAAATTTCGAGATTTCATAAAGATCGTGTGATCTGAACCCGTTGAATTTTTTGTTTTTTTTGTGGGGCTGTACTAAAGATCGTGTCTGTGTAGACAATCCTCAAATTTTGAAGAACTTAAGGCCGCAATACAGTCAGAAATATGCCGACAAGTCATCGAAAATTACCTCACAACAATCGATGTTTGCAAAACTCCCGCGGCTCCCATCTTATATTAATAAATTTTGTTGAGAGTTTTTAGGGGCTAATGTACCACAAACAAAAACAAATTGTTGACCCCATAATGCGTTGCGTATCGTATTCTCGGATAAAGTTCGTTGACTTAAAAGTCAAAGCAAAAGCTTTTCAGCCCAATACATCACATGTCTAACTACTTTCATCAAAATTCGTTAAGGGGCTCTTTAGTTAGATACTCGTATGTGAGAAGGGTGACTAAAATATGTTCAAAACTACTCCTCATATCGAGACCCGAATCACACGTAAAATTTGTAGATAAACAAACAATTGGATTAACATTTGTCCGAGTATTATTGTATCAATATATGCAGTGCATGTAATCTTCCATCAGATATACTTACGATACGAATGAAAGTGTCAATTGTACACTTGACATTCAGCAATATTTCAAAACATTTTGAAACTAACTAAAAGTTGACAATGACCGTAAATTAAATTTTAATATGATATGATAGATAAGCTGATACCATTAGAATCAATAGAGATGTATCTTGTTGATTTCTCAAGAAAGCATTTTCGTTTTCTACTTTCTAATCAGCGGGGAATTTTTCATGTGAAGGAGCAAAGGTTATTTACGCGGATTAAAAGCAAGATTAACCCAGAAAACATAAGTATCCTAACAGATAAGTTATAATAAATGAATCAAGTTTAGAAGCCTTTAATCTGGTATTCCCTGATACTATACGAGTACATACTCGTACATATGTAGGCTTGGAAACTGAATCATTCAAATGAAGTACAAAATGTGTACTTATACTTATAAGTAATCTTAATCTAAATCCAAATTCGAGGTAGCAGAAAGCATGATCCGACAAGTACATTGTGTTGCGTTAAAGTTATCGAAATCTATTTACAATCATAATCAGTTTCGATAAGTTATTTTAAGTTAATTAGGTAACCTCAATACTTTTGATTGCCGAGCTAGTGAAAGTCAACAAAACTTAATCATTTAAAAAATAATTGTAGTTTATGGATACAGTTTCAGCAACCATCACCAGTTTATGTAAGCCGGAAGTGAACTTCTTGTGACTGTAATAGACTTTATCTAACTGACATTGACTTCAAAGCATTTACTGCAGCCTGACTACTGACATATACAGTAATAACTTTTAGGGTGTGCCATCTGTTGGTTTCTTTTTTAAATTACATGTTATTTTGACACTGACAGCTGTTTCTCAAAAAATTGACAGAAACATATTCGTAGTATCATATCTCCGATCGATGAATCGATTTACGCTTGAACAACGTTGGGAAACATTGAAAACTTATTTCCAAAGTGAGTGCTGTGTTGCCGAAACAATGCGAATTTTGAAAAGAAATTTGAGTCGAAATAATGCACCAACCTGTTGTATGGGATGACCAGATAATAATGATAGGAAAAGAATTTTAAATAAAACAACTACAGTGTGAGATATCAAATTGATCCTAGCTTTTTACATGCGATTATGTATGAAATAGCACATTATTTAAATGGCCGCCTCGGGTTCGCTAGCAGTGCCTCAAGCGGTCGGTCCAATTTTTGATGATTCGGTCCAATATGTGCAGAGTTATTCGTCCAAAATGGTTGACTTGTTACCGTAGACTAAGGACTTGACGTAGCCTCAGAGAATATAGTCAAGGGGTGTCAAGTCGCATAATCGCGGAGGCCAATTGATGAACGCTCGCCGTGAGATGACGCAGTCGCCAAATTTTTCCTTCACCACTTCGAGCGTTGCGTCGCTTGTATGGCATGTAGCGCCGTCTTGTTGGAATCACAGCTCGGATATATCGTTTGAGTCGAGCTCTGGCCACAGAAAGTCGATTAACATTGCTCTATACCGAGGACCACTGATGATAACAGTCTGTCCTTCCTCATTTCGAAAGAAATAAGGTCCGGTGATGCCGCCGTGCCATAAACCGCATCAAACAGTCAATTTTTGTGGATGCATTGATGTTTCGTCGAACACTTGTGGATTGTGGTTGCTCCAATAACGGCAATTTTGCTTGTAGACATAGCCGCTGAGCCAAAAATGGGCCTCGTCCGAGAAGATGATTTTTTGGCCAAAATCGGGATCTCCGTCCAACATTTCCAGCGCCCAATTAGCGAACTCACGTCATTGTCTATGGTCGTCCGGCTTCAATTCTTGCATCAGCACAATCTTCTATGGATGTAGGACCAAATTCAACCGCAAAATAAGCCTGGCAATGTTCAATTCAGTTGATCGGCACCGAATCGACATTTCTGGGTCTTCTTCGATACTGCTATGTTTTCTTCACTTTGCATCGATCTCTATCTGGTTGGTGGCTTAAGGTCCAAAAGAGTGTACTCATGCTCAAACATATCCACGGTGCGACGAATTGCCTGCGCACTGAAGCCATGACGACGACCGATCTCACGACGAAATCCACGTTGCGTATTTACAACTGAGCATGAATTTCGATAATATTTTTTAATAATTTCCAGACGGCAATATTTTTACAGCTGAATATTTTGACAGCTGGATGTCATTGGTAACTTTGACAGCTGCTGAAACATAACAATTGGAAAAACTATCATTGCTATCTGGTCACCTTTAGTTAAAAATGTACGCTCTACATTAAGAGGCGCCATTTGTTGCCATTTCGTACAGGAAGCATTACATTCATTATATAGAAATTGTAGGATTATTGCGGTTATATCATTACATCAAAATCGTGCCTTTTAGTTTTTCTTCCTGCTGTCGATGTAAAATTTGACAGTCGAGTGTACTATGTCAAAATTTGTTTTTTTCGGCCAAATGTTAATGTAGTAACATTGTTTAAAAATGTCCAGGAAAATATTCAAGTATTCCAAATCAAATTAGTGCAACAGTATATGACTACAACATTTCAAATAGAGAGGTTGCCTTGTAGAATTTTTCTACTCTTGTAAGAGGAAATATCATACAAAAATTTACAGCGAGTAAAATATGTATTGTGGCTATTTTTACACCTAATCGTGAATATCTGTCAAATGTCCGCTTCGTCTTTCCTGGAAATCATCATTCTTTCTGCGAAATTTTTCATCAGTTACAATTATAGTGAACGAAAAGCATGGGCAAATCATACAAAATGAATTAAAATTGGTGCGTTTGCAGAAGTTATCGTAAACAAAATAAAATTAAGGAATGCCGCAACCATACACACAGCCAGACATAGACAGACATACGGACAGACTAATCAACAGATATACGATCAGATACATGCACAGCCGTAATACTACTTCTGTCAAGCTTGGTACAGTCCATCATAATGCATGCGGGACTAATTTGGGACAACGCAGCGACAACTAAGTCTTACGCCAGAATGATTAACTCCATCAACCGACTATGTGCACTCAGGGTTTGCTGTGCGTTTCGGATGGTATGTGTCATCGCGGGAATGCTGGTACCAGATATTTTAGCTTGCGAACTGCAGAGGACCTACGACGCCAAAGTTTAGGAACCCCGAGCTGCAGTCGAAGATATTAAGCTGGAAGAAAGGCAGAGAAGAGAAGATGGACCAATCGACTCATACCGGAGTGTCAAAGAAGTCCATTTATACCTCATCCAACTCCTTAGCAGACATGACTGCTTTTGAGCTTGTCTAAACAAGCCTGACAAGATGAAGAAGAATTGGAGAAACACCAACTACTGAGAATATTATAAACCATGTGATGACATCGAGCGCAATATGGGATGCAGTGAAACAGGTTGCAGCAATAATCCTAAAGTTGAATAGAGCCATAAAGAACAACAACCAAAACCAAACCAAAGGAACGGAGAACTCTGAACCCGAATCTGAACCAGCAAATACTCAAAGAAGAGCATAACTTGCGTAGCCGTATTCCTGACATCGATTATTCAAGCCTGCGAATCGCCCGGGCTACTATTATCTTCAGAAGATTACACATTCAATGGCGCAGCAAAAAAAAAAAACAGCCGTAATTCAAAAATCACTTTATTTACTTAGGTACGGAGACTTGAAGCGTTCAGTTATCAAATATAATTTTGAATATGACATTCAGAAAAAGTATCAAAGTTGCTATATTTAAAAAGTGAAGATTGAGAAGAAAAAGTATCACTTTTGATACTAAAATGTGATTGCGGCAACACTGATCCGGGTTAATTTTTTTTTCTGCTATAATTTTGTGGAGACTTACCTTGAAAGCTAATCCCTTCAATACCTGGTTCTTCAATAAATATGTTTTCAATGTTTACCTGGACTGTCAAACTGTTTACAACTCGGGAAACGATCAAGAATCTTACAAAGATAAGGTACGCATGTCCCAAGGTTTAACCATTACCTGAATCCTAATCTAAACGTAGAATTCCAGTTTTATAACTTGATTGAGTCTGAAACGCCTTCATAATAAAGATAAGACTTTTCTCGTAACGTTATATGGTAATATTGCCGTCACAAACATGGCCATTCCATTCTTTTTCTAACTTTAGCACAATAGTCTCAAGAGTTAAATATTTCAGACTGATCGTACGGCAAGTTAATCGCTAATCGAAACTATCAATCGTTCGAATCTATACAACGAATAATATACATATGGAGAATTTATGGACGCCATGGTGATAAGGGATTGGTTGGACTTTCAAATTATCGATTTGACGACTGGTGATTGTAACCTATTGTTTAAAAGATTGCAACGCGTGCAGAAAACTCTCAATTGTGTTTCGGTTCGTCTGCTGTTAACATGGCCCGTCTACAGATAGCTGCTGTAGCTTTAGTACTCCTTGTGGGAGGAATCGTTCAAGGATCAACGATCAATCGATATCCACCACCATTGCCCTTTGAGAATCACGTTGCGTTTTGGGAGAACCCAAATTCAAGGGGTCTAGAAGCCAGGGCTGATGAACCCAACTATCGGTTGCCAAACAATACCAGCCCCATTCATTACGATGTAACTCTTACCACAAATGTGCATTCAGGGGACTTGAACTTTAAAGGTGTGGTTGTGATCACGATACGAGTAGATCAAGAGGCTACTAAGAATATTGTTCTTCATGCCCGACAACTGGAAAACTTCATTGCCACCCTTTTCGATACGCAAACTAGTACAAGCAAAAAGCTTAACCCAGGATATGCAAGTGATACAGAATTTTTGACTTTAACGCCAGAGGATAACTCAGAATTGGTAGAAGGAAGAACTTACCGAGTCACCATTGAGTATGATGGAAAGTTGCGCCAGGACAATGGCGGTTTCTATGTATCTACCTACACGAACACCGCCGGGCAAACTGTGTAAGTAAGGCAAGATTAGGAAACTGCGTACAATTAACTTATTTTACTTAATTTCCCACAGCAACTTGGCTACCACTCAGTTCGAGAGTACCGATGCACGTCATGGATTCCCTTGCTACGACGAGCCTGCCAAGAGGGCTAGATTTACCATCACCATAAATCACAGTCCCACTCTTACGGCCATCTCGAATATGCCAGTAGACACAACACAATCCGTCTCTGGCAAAACGGTCTTCCAGGAAACTCCCAGTATGCCAACATACCTGGTTGCGTTTATTGTTTCGGACTTTGAGTACACTTCGGGTAGTTTGAATGATTTAACTCAACGAATCTTCTCAAGACCTGGTACGCAGGATAATCAGGAATTCGCATTGTTCTCTGGAATTCAGCTTACAGCTCGTTTGGCTGGCTATTATAACGTTCCGTTCACTCTTCCCAAGTTGGATCAGGTTGCTGTACCAGATTTCGCTGCCGGCGCTATGGAGAACTGGGGTATTGCCACCTACCGCGAGGAATACCTTCTATACAATCCCGAGAAGTCAACCATCAATACTCAGACAAATATTGCCAATATCGTTGCTCACGAGTACACACATATGTGGTTCGGGGATCTTGTCACAATTAAATGGTGGACTTATCTGTGGTTGAAGGAGGGCTTTGCAACTATGTTCTCGTACAAGGCTGCTGAAGAGGTAAGTTTTATAATTTCGTGCAAATTTGTGTTATTTTTTTAAGAATTTTTTTTTTTGTGAAGTTGAAAAAGGTAAAACTAGTGCATAGATCATCGCCTTTACAGGGTGACTCTGCTTCAGATGATCAAATATCAAGAAGTGATAGGTTATACCAAAATACGAATTGTGAGCGGGTGTGTCGTAGTAGTTTAAAGCACAAAATGTTTTTTTTTTTCTTTAAAAAAAACAAAAAAAAACAAAATTAATAATTTAATAACTACTTGAAGTCCGTTCTAACTAATTGGTGCTTTAGATTTGAAATCAAATTTAATAATGTTTTTTTTTTTTTATCAAACTTGAAACTCGAAAAAGTGAGCCTGGCAATTCTGTCTGTCTGACTGTATGTGCGCTATACTGCAGCCTAACCGGCTGGACGGATTTTCATCAAACTTCATATTTACGGTCTGTGGGATCACATTTCGAGGTGAAATCTGAATTTACTAAGGGACGTATAACGGTACTTAACTGGTTCCTAAAAATTGGTTCTTTCTTGGCTATGACTCAATCGATTTTCTTCGAAATTAATATTTAAACAATATTTGATATATGGAAGGTCATGCACGGCATATCAAGTTTTGGAAAATTATCAAACACAATTTTTGCGGATTGTCGAAATTTTTTTTTTTTTAATTTTGACGGATTTAAAAAAAAACAAAAATATTTTCAAATCTTGGTTTATGCAGATAAACAACTATAGGTGCAAGTACGTGTGACCCAGTTATGCACTTTATTTCAGTTGCTATTAAAAATATTGCAAAGAAGAATTTTTTTCTAAAAGTGGGCGTATTTTTGAACGGATCTCATATATAAAATTTCTAGCTCAAATTTTACAAATTTCTTGAAAAATGTTTGTAAGCGGATTTCAAAAATGTTTCACATTTGTACTGCTTTTGGTTCTAATGAACTTATATTTATAATTTCATCTTCCTAGCTCAGAATTGTAGGACCAAAAAGCAGTGACATATAGACGGACAGACTTGACCCAATCGATTCAGATATTAGTACTAATCATTTGACACTTTATGGGGTCTATCGTCCGTATTTTTCTATGTTAAAGCATGAGATTTTTAAAATTAAGGTACCTCAATATATCCGAAATAGTTAGAGATTTGGTAAAATACTTAAAAGCGAAGTTGCAGAATACTGAGTGGGACTTTATTATGAATGTGATGGGTTTTAAGGATAAAGACCAAACTTGTCATTTTTATAATGAAATAGCCAGTCAAAAGAACAGAAAAATAATTCCACTTTACTGGATATATTTTTCCGTAAATTCAACTGGAAATATAAAAGCTCATTTTTCTCGGAAATGCCTCGAGATAAGATAAAAACTCTTAGAAGCAAAATTGTAGTAAGTAAGGCCGGGTATAATTGTGATTTGAAACATGACTAGACTTTTTCGAAAATCCAACCATTAACGAGATATCGAAGAAGAAAGCTGTGCAAGCCCATTTATTAGAGAAATGTCTTTAATTCTCTCAATTTGGTTACCATTTTTAACCTATCCATTTTTAATAACTCGTAAACGGTTTTGTTGTCGAAAAAAACAGATAATTGTTTTTCATTGTTTCAGCTTCAAAACTACCAGTTTTCATTTTAAAAAAATGTACATATATTTGACCCATATTCTTAAAATAAAAGAGACTGAAGAACTTGCAAGGCCATAAATAAGATAGCCTTCCACTCCCTACAATTTTAATATAAGCACTTTTCTCGTATCTGCAACCGGGTCCGATAAAAATGAGGTGAATTTTTTTTTTTTTTTTTACCGAAAATTTTCTTTCTTGGATATCTCTGTAACGGTAAAGTTTAAGTAAACATATGTAGGGAAACGTTCTTTTGACTGCCATTTAAAGGTAAGTTTTGCCCGTATCAGTAAACAACAACCTACCTCTCCATTTTCAACCACTTTTTTCTTAAATATTTTTATTTTTCTCACCTCAACATCTTGTCTCTAAGAGCTTACAAGATGTTGAGATGTCTCAGTTTAAAACACTTACCCTGCATAATTTGCTAAGAAATTGCCTTCTAAATTGAGTCTTTCTCAGGCGACAGTAACCTCGGATAACCTGAAGAAGTGAAATTTGGCACACTTACTCGTATAGTACTACCGAAGGGGAAGGCCTGTACGGAGTCCTAATTCTATTATACTTCGAGATTTTGATCAATCTTGGTATTACTATAAAGGGGAGTCTCAAAATAGTGGGTCTCGCAAGTCAGTCTGTCTGTCCATCTGTCTGTGTATCATGGACTAGAGCCTAAACGAGTGGACTTCACATCTGGGGTCTGGGATTATTCTAGCATCAAAATTAATGGTGATTTACTTAAGGTTTATTTCGGAATACTCTATGTTTCTCGACAGCATCTGAGGTAATATAGACGTTTACTATAAAGCTTCGTTCTCACTCTTTCCCCTCACAAATTTGAATAACGGTACATTACTTATTAGTGGAGTAGCGATAATGGGCCAATTCTCGGATATGACTTGAACAATTCTATTCAAAATTGATTACTAAATAATTTTTGACATATATGTAAGAACATGATATTCAAATTTTTGACAGATGATTAACAAATTTGTTCAGCATTTTTCCGCATTTATTTCTCTTCTCATCGATTTCGTACATGTGAGTCAGTCGTGTCTTTTATTTCTCTTCTATACAACATGTTTAACACCCCTGTCGTTGACAAGTTTATGCACTAGTATGACTATATTATGTGGAGGGTTCGCAATCCGTAGTCAAAACTGTCATCTAAATGTCGACAGATTTTCATGAACTTCAAAAGTCAGAAGAGCCTAACGCTAATCCCTGTTTCACACGTATCCAGCATCGGATTTAAGGCGTAGTACCCAGAGCGCCCAAATTTAATTCATGTTTAAAAAAAATTCGTGCAAAATTTCTCCAATCCATTCTTTGCTGGTGTGCAACTCATCCGCTACGTATATCTGCCACATTTTTATGCTTCGGTAGGCCAGAACTAATTTTTTAACTTTTCCGACGTTTTCTTCAATAACCGCTGACACAGGACGTCCTGGGCGGGGGTCATCTTCACAGCTTTCTCGCCCTTGTTGAAATAAGCGAGTCCATTTTTTTGACCATGAAGGACCAGAATCCTAAATAGTTGATGACGTGTCTTCGAAAATTTCTTTAGGTGGTAATGAAATGGTAATGTTTATTCCTGGGACAGATAATAACAAAATGAGATTATTATTAAAACGAGGTGATATTTATACTACTAAAGAGTATTGCAGTTAGTGCTGTTACTAATGAGAAGATGACTCGTTGTTGAGTATCTCAGGCCATGAACTTATCAGCCCCCACTCGTAGATATGGAAATTTTTGGCTTTGAATGACATATCAGATGTTGGTTCAGAATATTTTTTCGGATAAAGTTTGTTAAATATTTTTTGGTCAAAAAGCATCGCCAAAGTGAGAACGCTGTCTAAGCCCTAAAAGCATTTATTACAGTTTAAGTTTAGGACAAGTAGGAGAAGTTTTGTTTCTGTAATTTACTTGGTTTTCCAAGCAAAAGAAAAAAATCGTTTGTGTTTTTCTGAAGGATCAGGGGTTGGGACTATAATATGCATCCGCATCTGATTCTGAGCAGGATGTGAAGAAGTTAAATTAATGTGAAGCCGTGAACCGCAAAACAATAACGAAGTTGAAGTTGCAACATGAATCGGGAAGCTAAACTCATA
The DNA here is from genome assembly GCA_963082735.1 of Pocota personata. Lineage (NCBI taxonomy): Eukaryota > Metazoa > Arthropoda > Insecta > Diptera > Syrphidae > Pocota > Pocota personata. The sequence continues at coordinate 274,306,145 of OY720429.1, forward strand.
TTAACTCTTGGAGCACCGCTAATTTGACTCTGACACGGCCTCAAATTTGCACTTTGCTGCATCGATTTGGAGTATTTTAGATTGCTCTTCCTTCACTAAGATGCAATTAAAACTACATTTTAGTCTTATTTTAATACGTTTATTAATTAAAATGTGTCTTCGCCGGCTGGTCACAGAAGAAGAAGTTAAAAACCATCATGGCGCTCTTTTATACTAAAAAATGGCTAATGGGAGCGTTCAGAAAATTGATTTTACTGAAGGGTGTCTGACAAGCTCCTTTACAATGTGCATGCCACAATGACAATCTAGAATGACGTCTGATATTAGGAAGCCGCTTATCAGGTGTTCGCGCCAGTAATGCGTTAGTACAGGTCGAATGACAGACACAAGATTACCTTGATGTATGTCCATATCCTGTCAATGTACATATACTACTAAAGGTAAAGTATTACCCGCGGCCTTCTGAATTTCGGCCAGTACCGTACCATCTTGAAAACAAGACTTTTTTTTACTAGATTATTTCTTTAACTTAATTAATGTCAGCTTGTGTATCGTATCTTCTGACTAGAAGAGTTGATTTTTTAAAATCTGGAAATCTCCTTTAAGATATTTTTAAGATTTATTGGATTCAATTTATTTTTTTTTTCGATTTTACTAGGTCTTCCCTGAATGGGGCGTCATGCAAATGTTCATCGTTGACGATTTCCAGAGAGCTCTTTCTTACGATGGTGGTGCCAATCCACGTGCTATGAGTCACTATGTTCAAAAACCAAGTGAAATCTCTTCACTCTACGATTCCGTATCATATTCCAAAGCTGGCTCTGTACTTTTCATGTGGCAGCACGCACTCACCGATCCCATTTTCCGTGCTGGTCTCAACAAATATCTCACTATTAAGTAAGTCATTCTAACTTTTTTAAACTCAAAATTTAAGTAAAAATATATTATTAGCGAATTTACTGGAGCCGATGAGGATGCTTTATTCGAAGCGATACAAGTTGCTGCCAAAGATGCCGCTTTCCAATTACCAGATACAATTAAGGTAATGATGGGTTCCTGGACTAACAAAGGTGGTGTTCCACTTTTGACCGTCGAACGAAACTATCAGGATGGTTCGTTCACCATTACGCAGAAATCCTTCTACAATGATCCTGCGTTAAGCGATGATAGAACGTGGTATGTGCCGATCAACTACGCCACAAGCAATAATTCTGATTTTCGCAACACATCCGCTGAATTTTATCTCAAGAATGAAAAATCCATTCGAATTGAAGGCAAGCAGCTATCTGGCGATGATTGGCTGATCCTGAACAAACAATCAACCGGATATTATCGTGTCCAGTACGACGAAAGGAATTGGGGTCTGATCAGTGATGGTCTAATTGCAAGACCGCAGAGAATTCATCCTCATAACAGGGCCGCCCTCTTGTATGACGCCTACCGTTTAAGTGCGTCCACCTATCTCAAGCACAGTATTCTCTTGAACCTGATGCTATACCTCCAAGCTGAAGATCAATTCGCTCCTTGGTCGACAGCCAATTCGATCTTGACCACCTTTAATAGATTTCTCAGTGGAGACGATCAATACGACTCGTTCAAGGCCTATGTTGCCGAACTCGTTGAAAATATCTACGAAAAGCTTGGAGTAAATGATGCGCAAGGCGAACAACATTTCACTAAGTACGTGCGCACGATCGCTATCAATTTGGCTTGTCTTTCCGGAATCGATAGCTGCTTGGAGGAAACCAATAATAAGTTGAAGGTACTCGTGAGCGAAGGTATCGAAATCGAGCCAAACCTACAATCGGTAATCTACTGCAACGGCCTGAAGCAGACTGGCGACACTGAGTTCAATTTCGTGTACAATCGTCTAATGACGTCTAACGATCAAGCTCAAAGGCGAATCCTCATCTCGTCGTTGGGTTGTGCTCAGAACTCGAACCATGTTAAGAAATTTATAGAAAGCTCAATAAGCGATTCGGCTGAGGTAACCTTACGTGTGCAAGAGAGAACAACTCTTCTCAACTCGGCCTATTCACGCGGCGAGGTGGGTCTTCTAGCCTCTATTGACTTTTTATCAGAGAACTACGAAGCTTATGCGGATCTCACCAGCGGATTTGGTGGCTCTAACCCACTCGATGCTGATGTCAGAGGCATTTCTAACTACGTGGTCAATGAGAATCAAGAAACCAAGGTAGATTGTGATATATATTTGTGGTTAAGTTCTTAAAGGAAATCTTAAATTTATGTTTTCTCTTTCTAGCTCTTGGCTCTGGTAGATAAGGTAAAGACACATCCCAAGGTATCTACCAATTTGGAGGCAGTCGTCAAGTCCAACATTAAGAACAACTTTGATTGGCTGGAATCAAATCGTGATCCCCTAATAGAATGGATCGTTAAGTATAAGTCTTCGGGTGCCAGCAACGTATTCGCCTCAATAGTTCCGGCCATAGTTGCTACCTGCTATGTCATAGTTAGATTTTTCTAGATGCTACGTTTGTAGATTGTTGTAAATAGATTACTATCAGTGTAATAAATAAATGCTTTTGTAGGATTAAATGTTAAGCTTTGGGTTTTCATTTTGGCCAAAGACATTGGACGAACAATTTATTGTCTAATTGCTTGTGCCAATAATAAAAATTGGTGGTATCATGACAGTCTGGATGTAGATTAGATTAGCCGACTATTCCGATCTTGATTGCGGCAATTAATTTGTATCAGCGCACGCCCTGTTGACGGGTTCTATTATCTAAGAAATATGTTTTTTTTAACCTAATCTCACGTAGCCGTTCGCGATCACATGTCAAGCGATTAATCTCTAATTCACTAGCTGTACTACAGCTAGTATTAACTGCGACAAAAATAATTGAATAATAATAAAATTTATTGTAACAAGTCGTCGATAACTGAGGAATCGATTGGATGCGATAAACGAAAAGGTGTTGTATACAGAAAATCAAAATAGCTGACATGAGTACGTAGATGTGTATCGATATTATGCGACTTTTTATTCGATTCCTATTGCGATTTCACAGTCTTAAATAATTATGACCTTGACGGGGAGAGTTTTTTTTAAAATGCACGTGATACGAAGCGATTTCCCATGTTTCGAAATAGATACACTTGCTGCAATAAATGTTGTAGGACTGGCGAACAATAATTGTTGGCCAATATATCATGTCTTAATTGTATATCATAGAATATAATTGCTTCAACTTCAATTGTTATCGATTTGAAAGTATTTATTGTAATAGATATCGACAGGAATTTATTACAATTCTCAAAACGTTGATAAATTTATTATATGCGTTGCCAATTCCTATTGGCTGTCAAAAAATTAATTCAAATCAAATTGTTCCGTACGGAAATGGTATAAATGGAACACTAATGGTGTCTGTTTGTTCGTGTGTCTGTCACACTCTTGTAACTTCTGAACCGTTTGACTTAGAAAGCTGAAATTTTGCACAAAATTAGTACGTGGTGGACCAACAATAATCAGGAAATAAATTATAAAGACATTTTTGTGGGAAGGCTTTTGGAGGCATAATGTATCCCAAGTTACACCCCATCCTGCGACATATCAAACTAAAGTTTAGCTTCCAAGGAGTCCGAATATATAAAAAAAAAAAAAAAACTATTCTTGAACAAAAAACTCAAAAGCCATGGCATTGGCAATATCCCTCTCTATAACCCCCCGTTCATATCGAAGGTGGAGCTCCAAACGATCTTCGACTCACTGAGAAGGCAGCAATTAGTAGGTATCGATGGAATATCTAACATTGTGCTTCGACATCTCCCTCCAGAAGCGGTGGACATTTACACTACCCTGTTTAGCAATGTGCTGAATAATGCATATTATCCGGCGCATTGGAAGACAGAGGTGGCACAGCCTATTCCCAAAAGAGGTAAAGATACATCCAACGCGGCGAATCTCCGGTCGATAAGTCTCCTTCCGAACATCAGCAAGGTATTCGAAAAAGTGGTCAATAGAGCCCTGACTAAGTGGGTTGAGGATATGCATATAGTTCCGGATAACCAATTCGGTTTCAAGGCGAGTCATGAGACTGTATATGCCGCGTCTAAACTGGTATCTGATATCCAATGGAACGAAAGTAAGAAACAATGAACGGGTGCCTGCCTGGTTGACTTGGAGAAGGCGTTCGATACCGTATGGCTAGAAGGACTCTTCTACAAGTTCAGCAGGCTGGGTATAAGTAAACCACTGCTGTACATGCTCTGTAATATGCTCACCAGTAGACAGTTCAGTGTGAAGAAGGCAATGTGATTTCTGCTGGGACGTTCGAAATCAAAAACGGTCCACAGCAAGGTGCGGTTAATTAGCCGATCCTCTTTAAGGATCTCTTCCCCATGCTATTGCGTAAGCTGACGACTTGATCGCGTATAGGCCAGGACCAAAGATCGAGGTCATTGCAATACTCTTGTAGCGCGATTTCGATAAGATCAGGATATACTGCGACAACTGGAAACTGAAGATCAACTTCCAGAAGACAGAGACTATTCTGTTTAGAACGGCATTATCTGGGGCCTCCGCGGATACCAGAAAAAATTGGCTAAAGTTCTCAATCGTGAGACAGCACGGGCAGCCACTAGCGAGTCGAAGTGTGGTTAGATACCTTGGGATGTGGCTAGATCAATATCTATATTTTAACAAAAATGTAGATGCTGCTCTGGTCAGAGCCAGAGGTGCTTTTGCCCTTACAAAGAGACTGTTTTATAGCAGCCAACTCGATGAAAGGGTGAAGGTAATCTGCTACATGGCCCTTATTCGGCCCATGCTCGTATATGGGCGTCCCGTGTGGTTGAACGTGGGAGCAAGCTGGATGAAAAGGATTCGGGTGTTTGAGAGGGCTTGCCTTAGGGCTTGTCTTTAGTTGTACAGAACACCAGAGAACACATAAAATTCTATTCTAATGAGGTCCTGTATAACAAGGCGAATATAAACAGAGTGGATAATTTCCTGATCAATATGATTCGAAGGCACACTGTAAGAGCAATGTTCTCGATGAATAACCTGATCTCTGGGGCATACTACCCCAATGATTTGTATCACGAGAGCGTGCGTCTTAACGGCTTCATCCCCCCAGAGCCATTCCTATATTTAGATAGAGAAGGTCTGATACAGGATAGGGTAGCGGTGCCGCTAATCTACCATGTTGCCCGAAATGCAGCGGACAGGCGACTTAACTACGACCGACAAGTCGCACACAGCACCACGGAGCGTCTCCGGTTTAGACGCTCCGTGTAGTAGTAGAGCGGTATCAAGCCGTGATATGGCAGATGTAGTAAGACAGCACCAGAAATTCTGGTGGCTCGGAGACGGAGAGGGAACTCCCTCGTCGTTTCCTTTTGATTCGGGGTAGCCTCACAAGGGGCAAAGTCGGTATAGCTTTTTAAGTTATGTCACGTCGAAAGACATATTTTAAGCATTAGGTTTAGCTTAGAGCGCCCGCATAGGGCCATTGAGTAACATAGTTAAGTTAGTTAAGCTAGTTTTAAGCGTTTTTTTTTTCTTTGTGTCTAGCTGTTAAGAGTTAATGAATTCGAAAAATAAAAACGAAGAAAAATCGATCCCTCTCTATCACCCAAAACTTTTAATGTGGAAAATATGGAATGCAATGTAAAATAAGGAGGTAAGGGCTAAATTATAGCAAATCTTCTGGCACAAACAGTTTGTTTTTTTTTTTAAATATTGAAATACGTAAGGTGAAAATTCACCCCACCATACTCGTATCTTACTCCGTCTTCACCCGATTTTGATGGTTGTAAACAGAGAGACCGAATTTCATCTAAATCCGTTAAGTAATTCTTGAGTTAGGCGTATGCGAATTATGATTCTGCTCATACTTTACTGCCACTCAATTTCATTTCGTTCAATTTCAAGTGCGTTTCAGCCCAAGCCTTCGTGTCAAGTTCCATCAAAATCCGTTCAGCAGTTCTTGAAAGAAAGAAACCGTCTCCTCAATGACCGACAGTATGGTTTTCGGCAACAGCGATTCCGAGAAATGGAATCAATATATTCATCAACACGATGAATGCAGAGTAGTTGCCTTTGGTATATACAAAACTTTCGATAGAGTATGACATAGCGGTCTTATAATAAAGCTTCAGTCTTATGGTGTTGGTAGCATCTTTGCACAATGAATTGTCAGTTTTTTTAGTAATCAATCATTACAAGTTGTATTAGATGGACTTACCCCCTTCTCAACTAATGCTGGTGTACCTCAGGGCTCAGTTCTCTGTTTCCATTATTTATCAACGACCTTCTCTCTATTACTCACAATCCAATTCATTCCTTCGCGGATGATAGCACTCTTGACTTGACTTATACATTATCGACATCACGACAAAGGCCCCAAGTTGTCGAGTCCGAGCGTCAACTGAGTTGAGTTCAATGCGTAAAAACCCAGTGCTGTTTCCTGTCTCTGAAGCGGGATACTAACGTAGCCAAACTCAAAATGAATGAAACTGATGCTGAGGATTCTAATGGTTTGTCAATGCTAGGCATGCATGTTAGCTCAGACCTTCGCTGGAATCAGCAAGTCACAGATGCTGCTAAAGCTGGTGCAATATGCCTTGGATTCCTCAAAAGATTCAAACGATTTTTCACTCCCACAGACTTGGCTACGATCTATAAAGCTTATATTCGTCCGAGATTTGAGTATAAATTGCATATTTCAGCGGGAGCTCACTCCACATGCTTGAGTTTACTCGATCCTGTTCAGCGCCAAACATGTAGACTGATCGGTGATAAATCCATCTGCAATCTTATTGTGGAAAGTTGGATGCTTAGCACTCCTGTACCGGTACTTCCATCACAAGTGTTCGGTAGAAATATATAGTTGTGTCTCGCCCGTCTGTCAGTTCAATCACGATACACGTGCGGCACATCCTTATAAGTTAAAGCCTGCTTTCAAGTGCACCGTGAAATTCAAAAGATCCACTCAACACGAATGTGGAATAACTTGCCTTCTTCAATATTTCGAGAAACATATAACCTCCAAAGATTAAAAACTAACGCGCACGTCACCTCACTCTCTACCCTTTCTCCTCCAATCTTTCATTCTCCTCTATACCTTTTCCTTTCTCTCCATCACTGGGTTTATAACCTTAAAGGAACTAGTCCTAAGTGGTGTAGTACATTAAAAATAAAAATTATGCTGACAATCCAGGAACGATTCAAGCACTGAAGCATAATGTTGATCGTGCTATTCGTGAAATAGAGCCCCGAACCATCGAAAAATATTCTGCAAAATTGGGTTGATAGAACAGGCTACTGCCAAGCCAGCCGCGGCAGCTTTGTAAGTGAATCGGAAGGTATACTCTCTTCAGTAAATTAAAAAACTTTGAAAAATATTAAATGAATTTGTTTTTAAGCAATTTTAAAAAGAAACCGGCAAATGGTCCACCAATTTGAATGAAAGTATATTGACCTTGTTTTAGTTTTACGTACGAGACTCCAGAAATTTCTTTTCCCAAAATTCTAAGGAACTTTACGAATTTCTGCGAAGTGTTACGACCTCATGGAAAGTTCTGTGACCACCTGAGAAGTTCTGCGAACACCTATAAAGTTCCACGATGTAGTGACAAGTTTTTGTACATCTTAATGCATTCTATGACCTCCAATACTTCTTGGGAAGTTCTGTGATATCCTGGGAAGTTCCAAGAACTCCTGAATAGTCATACGGCCTGCAAATTTACACTACCTCCTGGAAATACTATTACCTCACGACATGTTCAACGAACTCCTCTACATTTCTCTGGTCTCCTGAGAAATTTGTCAACCCCCTGAGAAGTTACACGAACATCTGCGAAGGTTTGCGTTGTAATGAGAAGTTTTATGACCTCATGACATATTCCCCCACCTTATCAGCTATTTGATGGCTTCCTGTGAATTTATTTTACTTCAGGGTGAGTTATTTCTAAAATCTCGAGAGAAGGTCTACAGCCCACTAAGATGACCAAAGTTTCACATTATGTTGAGAAGTTTTCCGAACTCTCGGCAAGGTCTAAGACTTCCTGGAAAGTTCTACGACCTCCTATAGAGCTCTAATTCCTCATGACTGGCACCTTCTTAAGTAATCCCCTAAAATGCTCTATTATCATAGAACTGCGATTCTCCGCGACTATAGCCTCCTGCGAAATTCTCCGACCTCTTGAGAAATTCCACAAGCTCCTTTTAAGTTTCGTGATCCTACAAATTTACATGAATTTTCTGGAAAATTCACTAGCTCTTGAGGAAGATCCAAAAAAGTTCCGCAGTCAAATGAAGAGTTATGTGACCTCTTTCGAAGATTTACGATATCCTGGGAAGATCTACGACTACCCGAAACGTTCAAAAACATCCTGAGAAGCTCCACGACAAACTGAAAGTTCTACGAAATCGTGGGAAGTTCCATGATCCAGCAGGTCGAAGAACTATCTAATGGTTCGTAAAACTTTAAAAGAGGTTGTGTAACTTCCCAGAAGGTCGTAGAACAGTCCAAGAGATCGTGGAACTTCCCAGGAGCTGTTATAACTTTGTAAGAGGTCCAAGAACTTTCCAGGATATCGTAGGACTTTCGAAAACTTCGTACGGATTAACACAAAGTTGTAGAACTGCCCAAGCAGTCGTCGAATTTACTACAATGTCGTAGAACGTCATAGGAGTTTGTTAGACCTCCCAAGAGGTGGTGGAATGGAACATACTCGTATCACTAGGTCATAGAAATTACCGGGATTTCAACAATACTTTTCGGGATTTTCTATAGCTTGCAAGAGGTCGTGGAAATAATTGAATTTCCGATGAAGTCATAGAGATCCCCAGGACATCTCTTAAATTAATAGAACTTCCCAGGAAGTCGTGTAGCAATATATCTTCTAAGAAGTTTGAGAAAGTTTTCGGGATGCAATTATATCGTAGAACTTTCCAGATGATTACGTAACTTCCCAGGAGGTCGAAGTGTGTCTGAACGCCGCAGGTTCTGGACGGTTCTAGAATAAATTTAATATTATATACCGCATTATGATGGCTCGTTGGCTTCTCCTGCATTCCATCATGGTGGTCGTTGGTTCTTCCTTCCGCATTCGCGAAGTCTCTACTGTAGAGTCAACTGCTGTGGTAAAGGTGAGATCTCCTATGGGACATTATCCAAAAGAGCTTCTTATATTCTTACAGAGCCCCCGGCGTCTACTTGTTGAGTATTTCGAAAGGTGCGACTTGTCGAATAGCCTTCTGTTGATAACCCGGATAGAATTGTTTGCTTCTGCTTGCTGTAGTAAAGACATGGACTTTGATTGGGCTTATAAACGCACTCGTATGTTTGAAAACTTCAGTTATTAGTTTCGCAATAATAGTAGACCGCGCTGTCACTTTGCTACGATCGTAGGAAACATGCTAAATTTTTAATGAATTAAACCCATTTCCTACTTTCCCATCCACTTTAATCAAATTCATAGGTTTTCTTATGCTTTAGACTTTGTCTCTGGTAACCCAGTTTGTTCTCGTTCAATCCCGATCTTGAAGGATGGTCTCTCCTGTCTATCTTGTATCCAGCTAGCCTATGGGTCGAAGCCCTACAGGTCCTTAGAATATGTTCCAGATTCTCCTCTACTTCATTGCAGATAATCGATTTTTCTAGATTTAACTATATGAGGTGTTGCACGAACTTACAGTGTCCTCTGGAAAAGTTTGTAAGAATACGTATTCGTAGCTTGTTCCTACTTAAACTGGTGAAGATTTTCGACATTTTCGGTTATTTTGCCTATGTCGCCAAGTTTGTCCACACGTTCCCATACCATCAAAGAATTGAGCTCCGAAGAGATCTTTTATGAACTCAATTCGTTGTCTGTTTTACATAAACGCAATTTATTTCCTGTATTGCGATAGTTTCTGTCGAGGAAAGACTTTCTAATTGCGTGAATTTTCAAATGGAAAATGCTGAAGAGAGTGACCATGGGTCCCTAGTATTTACTTTCTGGCTTATACACTCTTGCCCCCGTACCCTGAACTGTCCTCGATCCATTCGTATATCATTTAAGGGTCATCGTTCATTGATCCATTCTTTCTATCTGATGACGAAGTTTTTGACGAAGCTGTATTTCTTGATCTCTGGAGATTTTCCATTAACTCAGTAACCATCACAGAAAATAAATTAAGAAGTGAATGCAAGTCTGTCCACTCTGATAGATCTGCCTGACAGTTTTACCATAAAAATCTTTTTTTTTATTCTTGATTAAATAATTGATCAATTGGACCATGTGGTGTGTGTGCACTTGTAGGCCAGCATGTCAGATAGTATAATGCAGGCAGACCTACCAGGCAGGTCTAAGCTTTAAACATTTCGAATCTGTTATCATACGATCCGTTCTGGACGGATTGTATTTTTCCCGTACGAGTATGTTTTTTATAAAGAATTTATTTTTTTGCTACTCTACGTACTTTACTACCTAAATTTGTTTCTTAATGGCAGCACTGGCAGTAGGCATGAATTCAAAAACTGAAAGTACTAAAAGTGGTTCAAAAATTTGTACAAACGACAGCTCTGGGTCCATCGTCTATCCTATTGGAGTATTTGTGTAGTGGTTACCGTCCTCACGTGCTCTATCTGCGATAAGATTGGGTACATTACCTTGGCTGTTCTTTCTGGTCACATGTTTTAATGACTTAAATTGAAGAACAATGCGTCATCCCAGTTTTGTGGAAAAACTCTTCGAAATTAGAGCCCAACTAATCTGGCTTTCAACGGAAACAATAAATGATAGTAATGATAGTGAGCATTCGAAGTTTCCAGGGCAGATTTCCTGATCAAGTACTCACCTAATCTATGGGTTATCTTGAACACTAAAATAATGTAGTTTTTACCACTTATCAGGGTCGACACATGACTCACCGATGGACATTTATAGCCTGTTCACTATAAGTTCTGATTTGTATATTACTTTGGGATTATCTAATCCTCAAGATACAAGGGGTATTCCAATCTAATTTCAATTTTGAGTGCCAATTAGTTGCCACACACAGTTTTTCTTTTTTTTTTTTGTGATGAATAAGTAAATCCTTGGCATATTTAACCCTTCCAACATTAGTCACATATTCAAAGCTACTACGTGCCCCAAAAAAAGGTCGTGTGAATTTTTTTTTTAAAGAAAAACTCGAAAAAAAACATCTAAAACTTTCGCATCTCAGAAAGTTTTCATGTATACTACTTAAACTATTCCAACTTGTGTTTGTCCTGTGTACGAGTATTTCTGTATATTAAAATCTCAAGTATTACACTGAGAAGAACTCATTTTTGGCATCGAGAAGTAGACGAACACTCTGAAAAGCAAGCCCTAAACCAGACAGCAACTTTGATCGATGAGGTAGCACACACACAAGTTTGTTAACTTTTCAAAATGAATGATTTATGCTTGTCCCTTTATGCAAAAGCATGTCGTGGCAACCTTAAATACACTTTTGAGGGAATCTTTTTCGCCACGTAATTTGTATGTTTTATTTATTTATTTTGGACTTATTTTATGTGAAATGAATACCTCCGATAGACTCGCTCCATAAGCATAATCTTATCTTTTGTCAATAAAGGTGAAATGAAATGAGCAATTTTGAGAGATTCATTCGTATCTGATGGAAGTTTGACATTTGCATATCTATTCGCAGGTACTCGTAATATTCCATAGAGCGCGCCTACATATCGCGAAATCTAATCGAAAAATTGTTTTCATAAACCATTGTTACGTCATTTTCCAGAAATTGTGTTCCATTTGGCATTATTAACTTTTATTGGCTTTGTAGACCGATAGACAAAGCTATAAATAAGTTTTGCAATTGGTGTTATGTGGATATGCAATATAATGAAATTCATTCATAAAATCTTAACTGCGTCAAACTTAAGTTTTTAAGCGGCCTTTACACGGTCAATCGATTGAAGAACAATGCGTCATCCCAGTTTTGTGGAAAAACTCTTCGAAATTAGAGCCCAACTAATCTGGCTTTCAACGGAAACAATAAATGATAGTAATGATAGTGAGCATTCGAAGTTTCCAGGGCAGATTTCCTGATCAAGTACTCACCTAATCTATGGGTTGAAGCTTACATGCGTTTGTCAAAATGTATCTGTATGAGTCACACACATTAGGTGAAGTCTGGCTGATTGCATGACCAGCGTCATGTTTATTGATGTGAAAAGTAAAAATTACAGCGACCAAAACAAATATTGCAACAATATGAAGTTTTACTACAAAAATATAAAGAAAATTATCCTGATGCACAAAAAGCGGATGTCACTTTATGCAAAGTGCCAGTCCATTTCATTCAACGTACATCTGTACACCACGAAAACTCACAAAAATTAAAAATTTGACGTCAATCGATTGAACTGTGTAAGGGGTAGCGTCAATCCACACATACACCATGCTTGATGTCAATCGATTGACCATGTAAAGGCCGCTTTAGTAACGTTTACTTCTTTTCTGGAATAAAGTACCAATATTTGTTTTTCTGTGTAAAGTTTAGTCAGGTTTCGCAAAAAGAAAACAGTTTCTATTTCGTTGTTCTTTTTTTTTAAATCACTACTAACATGAACAATGCATCCATCATTTAGTGGTTAGACACAAACAAGACAAACATCACTAACACGAACACAAAAAAAAATAAATAAACACAAATATTTAGCGTGTAACATTAGAACGTAGTTTTTTTCAAACTATCTCTATTAATATTGAAGTTGGCATCATACAAGTAAAGGGTTATTCATTTTGAGGTCGAAATTTCACATCCCTGCCATATGGCATCTGTCAAATATATCTGTCATCCATAGTGGCAGGTAGTTAGTTATTCCCTGAGCATTTTACAATATATACCACGTTTATATGCAGAGTCGAGGGATCAAGTTGGGATCGAGTTGAGATTTCAATCTGAGTATTTCTACACTCCGAATATTGAAAAGTTCAAAAATGGTTCAACTGACAGATAAGTATACCAGACTTTCTGCTTTTGATTGTGTTAGTGTTCTGTTCTGTTAGATTCGTTATCATAGACAACATGTCAGTTCAACCCCTCAACCCAGGTATACATGCATTTTTCTAACTCGATCCAGCTCTGTTAGCTGAGGCGAGTCGAGTCAGTCCCATTTGAAATCGATCTGCGTTGATATGAATTTCAAGCCGGGTTGAACCTGGGTTCAATTAAGCATATAAAAGTAGTAACAGATGGTCTAACCGTCGCTCAATGCATTAAAATGTTTGTCTGTGATGTCGTAAGGACTTAGCATCATCGTAATGCTCGCGTATCTGAAAACATAGGCGCTGTGAGTGGCCGAAAATCCGGGATTGCCGCTGTCAATAATTGGGCATTTCCTCATATGCCCGTTTGGCATCTTCATCCCTATAAGGTCCTGCTTTCACAACAATTAAAGCCTGCTGACCATAGAATGCGAAAGTTTAGTGCGCGCTGTGGACCGGCGTCGTAATCGGGTCATATTTTTTTGAAAACCACAAAATCACGCCACTGTTACGGTAAATTCTCTGCGCTATGGTCAAATGATAACCGACTCACATTGATGTGAGTGATATGTGGTTCCAACAGGACGGGGATACGTCCCAAATAATAATACAGGCAAATTTGCCTCTATCGCACGAAAAATCCCCCAGCCGTTTAATTACGAAGTTTGATGACATCAAGATCGTGTAATCTGACTCCGTTGGATTTCTTTTTGTGGGGCTATGCTAAAGATCGTATCTATGTAGACAATCCCCAATCTTTGGAGCTCTTAAGGTTTCATACGATCTCAATAAACTTCACAAAAGGGAGTCCAATCTTGTGAATCATATTCAATATGGGGTCTGACGAAACAGTTATACAGAGGTAGAGTAAAGTATAGGTTAAGACCATCTTTTTATAAAACCTAACTTTGGATATTTTAACAATGTTTTAACATACTTCGTGAAGGCAAGATTAGGGTTAAAATAATCCCCTAGGTCCTTAAAACAATTTACATGACAAAGAATATATTGCGATAATGAATAATTAAACGCTGTTGGCATACGCCTTCTAGAAAATGTCATATTTTGGCACTTGAAAGTGTTCAGAATTAAAACGCTTTTAATACACCAAGTGGCGAAACTGTCAATATCGGATTGAAGAACGTTTCGTTCCTTTAAGTTATTAATCTTCTTAAAGATTTGCAAGTCATCAGCACATATAAGAATATCTATATGACTAATATATGACCTAGCATCATTCATGGAGAATCTAAAGAGGATAGGACCTAAGTGACTACGCTGAGGAACACCAAATTGAACTGCGAAAGTGTTGGAAAGTAAGCCGCTAAATTTAACCTAATTTGACCCATGTAATAAATACAAGGGGAAATCCATATACTTAAGTTTATACGCAATTATGGTGTAGGAAAGTTCATCAAGGGCCTTGGAAAAATCTATGTAGATGCAGTCGACTTCTTGACCACTTTCCAAAAAAGTTAGTAACAGTTGGTTTACAAAACCGTGCTGCTCTTTGCATGTGATGTTGCAACGGTCGAATGTTAACCTATCGCAGATTATTTGTTCAAAGTGTTTTCGGATACGAGACAGTTTTGAAATCGGTTTATAATTGGTAATATTAATTATGTCATCTTTTTCGAACACAGGTGCGACAAGAGACATCACAACATTTTTTTTAGAGAGAGAGTTCAAATTCCGATTTAAGTAGTTCAGACTAAAGTTTTAGCATACTATCTGACAAGAGACCAAATTAATTGGAATAAGCTAGATAGCTTCGTCATATCCAGAAGGATATGGCCCCCACACAACCTCAACGGAACTAAAGAACTTCTTAGCAGGACGCGCACAGACATTGCCCGTGTTGTGACGATATGTACGGGTCACTGGGCTATAAGAAACCATACAGCTAGACTATGTATCCCATTTAACACTCACTGCCGAAGTTGGAAAAAATCCTTGACCACTTCCTTTGCAAATGTTTTGCCCTAACTGGAGCAAGGCATCGAGCACTGGGTAAAGCCATTCTCTCTAACCATAATGAACTCTAAGGGATAAAAGTGGCTGACGTAGCTACTATTCTCAAAGTTCACAGGATGGATCTAGGAACAGCAGTTGAGTCTTCCTCCTTCCGTTTATACTCATCAAAATCGTTGTGGTAACAAAACTACAGCGCTAATTGGGTATCAGGCATATTAGCTTGAAACTGTCACTTCTACCTACCTACGCTTCGAATTTAGAGTCAAATCTAAAACTGACATTAATTAGAAATGTCTAAAATTAACATTGCTATGGAAAAAAAAGTTTTAACTGTTCTCGAACTATGAGCGGACGGATTAAAGGTTAGTTTTTATTTTATATGACGCACACAGATAAGCTCTGGATTAGATTGTGGCCAAAAAGTTATGTAGACCTCTTATAAAACTACACTTTTGTCGCCCTGTCATTAATTCTTTATAATTTCCATCAGATAACTTTACTTAACTTAATTTTGTTTCTATTAGGTCTGCAAATACCAACTTCGATTTACTCGTACTTTATCTCTAATTTGAGTGCACAACCAGAGTATTATTTGAGCTGCATGAAGATGATAAGTCTAAGAATGACACAGATTTGTGTGATTAAGATTACAAAAATCCTGTAAACTGGATGACTGATTCTTTATCAAGCAATCAATGGCGGAAGAACTCGTTAATCTCCAGACATAATACCACTCGAAGAACAGATTAACGCGTGTAAGATACATTCCGCAATAAACTCAAGCAAATATTAACACTGATCTTGACGCAGTGATATTACATTATCATCATTTCATGAGTGCATACTAGTTTCAAAGAACTGGATAAAGTTTGCCGTTGAAATCTTACCTTCGTCGTTAAATGAAGTACAAACACACATAAGCCTATCTAAGTCAATACTTTGTACGTATCCGTGCTTAAAGAAAGTCTAAACGTTACACTAGTCGAGGATATAAAGAGATCTATCTGTGTATCTACATACGAGTACTTATGTATACTGGCAGGGATTTATAAAAGGGGTGTTACTCGCATTATAAAGATTTGCCAGAGATACTACAAGGCAATTCGAAGGAAAGGTTACTCTGCACTGAAGCTGCTTCCTAAGCTGGTGTGGACCAATTCCAAAGCACTTACATATATATATAAGAAATTGGAGGAGAAACTACAAATGCAACAGAATGTGGACCTCAGCAGATTGGAGGATATTATTAGACAGTCGTACCCTATTACAGCCCAAAACGGCAGTAGCAGCTGCGTGCAGAAAAGTGAGGCAGGTATCATTCGCCTGCATCGAAATTCTGGAAATTTGCAAGAAAAGTGTGGAAGATATGTGATTAACAAAGAGCTAAGTCCGAATGACTGAATTCATCTGTGAGTAGGTGTAGCAAGGTCTAACATTTAGCCTCTCTGTGTATTAGCGGGGCATTGCGAAACACTCTTTTTCATTTAACTCCCCTTGACATCTTTGGTAGGCAAATGGCAGCTAGCTCAGCTATTCACCTTAAAGCTACTTTACAGTGGACCAAGAAAGTACGCCTCCATTTTAAACAATTTTAATATCTTCCCTAAAGACATTGGCTATACCATACCCAAGTTAAATTTTGACAAGAACTTCCACTTTTCCATCCTTTCCAGAGCATTCTGGGAAGAAGGTGGTTTTACGGAAGATAAGTCGTTACATTTGTATACTGACGGTTCAAAAACTAACGACGGGGTGGGTGGTGGTATCTTCTCTGATAGGCTTAATCTAAAGCTCTCTTTTCGTCTTCCTAACCATTGTAGCATGTTTCAGGCGGAGATAATGGCAATAAGGGAAGTCTTGTCTTGGCTTAAGAAAAACGTGATATCAACCGCCAAGACAGTCAATTTGGGTGCCGGGGCATAGGGACATTTCAGGAAATTGTAAGGCTGACGAAATTGCCAGACATGGAACAAAATTTTCCATCCTTCGAGACAAAAGTTCACTGGGTATGCCTATCGCTACATACAAACTTAAATTAAAGGACTGATTCTAGGTGGGCTAGTGGTACAACTTGTCTAGCTACAAAACAGATTTGGCCTAAGCTGGATCTGAAGCGTTATAAGAATTTGATTTCTCTCAATAGACTGCATATCATCGCTGTTTTAGGTGTCATCACTGGACACTATCTAATAGGCAAGCATGCAACAAGGCTTGGCGTTTTCTCAAATGATTTCTGCAGGAGCTGCATGGGGTGGATTATTCTTCACCTTCTTTGCACCTGCCCAAAATCTATTCAGGAGCCTTCTGTTTCAACGACTTAAATGATCTGAAAAAAAATAGACGTTATGGACCACCTGCGCTTCATCAGAAGCTCCAAATGGTTCAGTGCGTAGGCCAGAGATTGTTTCCCAAACTCATGTGGTATCAGAATGGACTTAATATTGGTCTAAGTGTGTTGGCTTTTAGCTGACAGCCACCTCAACCTAACCTAACCAAGGTGTAACTTTCAATATGCTACGCCAGGTATTCAGAACAATATTTTAGGTAGTCTTAACACTTTCCAAGAAGTTAAAGGAGCCCTAAGTGTTTAAAAGACGGGAGAGCTGCAGGATCGAATGGGATTCCTTCTGAATTTTATAAGTATGGCAGAATCGAACTGAATGTTAAACTCACAACCTTATTGAAAAGCATTTTGGATAATGAGGTTCCCCCACAAGGGTTTAAAGAAGCTCTGATCTTTGTCATTCACAAAAAGTGTGTTGCACCACACCCAGTGAATTTTCGAGGCATTTCCTTAGTAAATGCATCGTATAAAATCTTTACGTCGATACTTCAAAGTCGATTAACATTATGGATAGATGCCAATAGTTTAGGCCAGGATTTAGGACAGGATATTCTCCTCTTGACAACGTCTTTCTTCTAAGGAGTATGTCGGGTCATTCCTTTTGCAAAAGAAAAAGCTCTACTCATACTTTGTAGACTTCAAGGCGGCTTTTGATTCAGTAGATCGAAATGTTTTACTTTAAAAGCTTTATTGCATCTTAGACAACCTTTATGGCGAAACAAAAGCAGCGGTATGAGATGGTAAGGTGTCCGAGTGGTTTCAATCGATGACCGGCGTTCGACATGGATGTACTCTGAGCCCAAGCTTGTTTGCTCATTTTATTGAGAAATAATTGGTTTCCTGTCAGGAGGTGTAAGGTACGCAGGGTTGCTGATCAAAGCCCTCATATTTGCGGATAACATTGGCACATTAGCATTCTCACCGGAATTCTTACAGCTAATGATCAATCGCCTACAGGAATTACATTTCGTCATAAATCCTGCAGTAGTTCATAAATATCGCATCGAATCTCATCCTTCAGCTCTGGAATAGTTTGGAGGTCATTTGCATACACCTTCTGCTTCACATAACTCCAAAGAAAAAAGACCAATGGTGTGATATCGTACGATCTTGGGGGCCAATTTTGGTAGCCGAAAACAGAGATGACGCGACCAGGAAACTTTGTGTGAAATAATTGTGTGGCAAGTAGCACCGTCTTGTTAAAATCACATGTCGTCCACATCAATATCGGTCCAATTGGTATGAAAAATTTACTGTTAAAGCAGCACTAAGAGAAGAAGTACGGCCCAATCACGCCGCCGGCCAACTTTAGACCATCATTGGTTGGTCGTCAATGGCTCGTGGATTTTCCTATCCCAAGTTTGTTTACGTTGAAAGTGAACCTCATCGCTGAAGATGATTTTGTACAAAAAATCGATGGTTTTTGACGGGTGTTCGCGAACACTGTCACTTACTGTGGCGACATGTGCTTGACCGGCCACTATGTGGACTCACTGGTCTTTGCATTTCCAACACTGACCCGGTTCGATCAAATTTTGTCATTAATTTCTTAACCGTGGCTCGAGATGAACGATCGTGTATTACCTCCAATCAGGTTGGCCGTGGTGTAGTGGTAACCACATCGCTTGTCACGCTGTTGGTTCATGGTTCGAATCCTGATGTCAAGAATCATCTATTTATTTCGCATGAAATAAATAAAAAAAAAAAGAAAGTCGATCACTTGCGAAAGCTAGGTCAACTCTACTGTGAAGGCATAACACTGGCAGTAGGGTGGTCATATGGCTAAAATGCAACTTGATCAGGAGGACGGAAAAAAATGCTGTGAATCATAAACAATGACAATAATAGCGAAAACTGAATTTCAAACCAACTACACCAATCTGTCTTTCTCTCTGTCTCTTCCCCTTTCCACAAAAAAAAAAACAAAAACGCCCGTGTCCTAAAATCTAGTATATACGTCGAGTACAGGTCCTGACTACATCTACTGTTTATCGACTTCGAGAAGGCTTTCGACAGCTTGAATCAAGATGCTATCTGATTGACCTTGCGTTGAAAAGGCATCCCAGAAAAACTCATAGCTAGTATCAAAGCTACATACAAGTCCAGTAAGTGCCACGTCTTATACAATGGTTAGGTGTCGGAGGATTTTGAAATCCAAAATGGAGTACGTCAGCTGTGCATGCTATCACCGCTGTTGTTCCTGTTAGTCATCAGCTATGTACTCCGTGCAGCATTGAAGGGAGGTAACCATGGAATTCGATAGACTATAACATCTTACCTTAAACATCTCAACTACGCTGACGATGTTTGCCTATCTTCATCTGATAGCCCAAAATCTAGAAGCTGAGGCAAACAAAATGGAGCTTAAAAGAAAAATTAAGCCAAAACAAAAGACCTGAGCAATTTGAACACTCGCCCTCAACTGACCATTGCCGGACAGGAAGTCGAGAAAGTAAACAACTTTCTATATCTAAGAAATGTGGTGTCGACTAACCGCTGTGGCACGGAACTGGATGTGTGCAGTAGAATCGGAAAGGCAAACATTACCTTCGGAATGCTATCAAAAGTCTGGAGAAGCACAAGGACCAAGCTAAGACTGTTCCGCTCCAAACGAGGAATCAGTACTGCTAAAAGGGTGCAGTACTAGGAAGGTGCATACCACTTGCACACGAAAACTTCAGACCTTCGTAAATAGATGTCTAAAATCATATTGGGGATTTTTTGGCACAATCGTATCTCCAACGAACTATTTTATCAGAGGGACGGGCCAAGAACTTATAGACATTACTATACGAAGGATAAAGTGGCGAAATATGGCATGCAATAGAATCCGCTCACCAAGGCAAGCAAAACTGCGGGACTCCCTAGATAAATGTGGCACAGAACAGTTGTGGAGGAATAAAGCTCTTTGGAAATGAGTTGTTGACGCCCTTTGCTCCTCGAAGGGTGAAAGGATTTAAGTGGCAGTAGAAAGTTAAAAACTAAATATTTATAATGGGTGATTTTTTAAGAGTTTGGTTTTTAATTGTCAAAAAAAAAACACAGGCAAATTGCAAAAGTGTATAAAATTTGTATTCAAGTTGATAAGTCAATGCTTGCCATTTACTTTTTAAAGATTATTTCATGAAAATGTTGATCACGACTACGTTTTAAGTGGTCCATACGGAGAGTCCAATTTTGAGTAACATTTTCGAGCATATTGGCTTGTATCTCGCTAATAACACGTGTAATGTTGTCTTCTAAGGCTGCAATTGACGTTGGCTTATCGGCATAAATAAGTGATTTGACATATCAAATAGTCTAAAGGCGTCAAATCGTTTGGTCACTATGGCTTGAATTGCTTGCTCAGTAGGTCGATTATAATAATTTGTAAGCGTGGTTCGGGTGTAAGTCTTTCCATGATGAAATGGCAATGCTAACTGAGCATGTTTGACCTCGACACATGTCACGAATCACGCGTGAGCTGTCAAAAATAGAACACTAAAAAACCAAACAGCAAAAAATCACCCTTTATTTGAGAACTAGTTTGAGTTTTCAACAAAACTGAGGATTTTACGTCTCTTATTTTGATTAGAAAATTATCTAATCATTTTGGAAGCGTGTTGTAGTATCCCAGAAACATTTGTGATACAATTTTAAACTCACTAAACTGGCATTTTAAGTTAATTTTAATAGCCATTTGTAACTGTAAATGTTGAACATATGCATAATATTTATTGAGTTTCTCAAACACATACCTACACAAAATGTCAAATGAGAGTGATAAAATTATTTTTTAAAACTTCAAGGTCTATTTGAAACTATATTGAATTGAGAGCTAAAAAGAGCCGAACAGAATGTGTATCTGCATCTGTGTCTGAGTCTGAGTCGCAAGCTGTCAAAATATTAAATGTATGGAAAGCCGTAAGCCGCAACACAATGTGTGTCTGCGTCTGTGTCGTGCATCGCGAAGTTGGATTTTGTTCAACTTCAAACAGCGATGCAAATTTGACGTTTATGAATTTGTACACAAAAGCTGTTGTTGTTTTGGAAATGGAGGTCGAAAAATTTATAGAAGTTGTGTACGCGAACGAAATTCTTTGGAATTTGTCGAATCCCAATTACAAACATTTTTTTCATTATTATATTATAACACTTACATCAAGGTGACGAAAAGTCTGCATTCGGGTACAATTGGCTTATGTATAGATGTTTTTTTTTTCAATTTTTCTTTTACCAGGCCTAGCAATAAATTGTACTGCTGCTTTCTCATCCTTGTTGCTTTAAAAAAAAGGTCCTCGTCGTGCTCTTTGAGGTGTTTGAAAGCTGTCTCACATAATCTCTTTCTTTTCTTTCCTTATAAAGAGGATGAACCCACCATCTGCGCTTCCTCTTTTTCATTAATTTTATTGCTAAATAGCACACATAATAAACGCAATTTCTTCTTTTTCGTCCATATCCATTATCCACAATTAATAACAAATTCGTTTAAGCACTAATAAAATTAAGAAGTGAAAACACAAGATGCAAATTTGACAGTCGCTTTCATTTTGTTCACTTTAACCGCAAGCAGCGCAGCAGATGTTTGACAGCGCTGCAAGACTCAGACACAGACACACATTCTGATCAGCCCTTAAAAGTACTCTAAAAAGAGTTTTTAGCTAATTAGACTCCTCATATACGAGTAGAGCAAAAAAATGCTCTTAAACTAAAGAAATTAGCTTCATATCAGCTGTAGAGGAGCGCTGCGAGAGCCGCACTTAAAGCTAAAAGCTCTATAAGCCCTGTAATAATATATAGGTATACAGATCTGAAAATGAATACGCCCTATGGGATAGGTTAAGTGTTATCATTTAAGTGACTAAGCCAAGGACAAAATGTCCCCCAATATGGTGGCAATATTTGTTCCAACGAGTTTTTGGATGAATCAGCTGGAGCGGGTGGCTTGCTCGCGATATAGAGGTTTTCAGTATTTCATTTTTGAACATTTTCGATTTACTATTTTTACATAAATGACATTTGGAGAAACACTGTTTTTGTAGCAGGTTATTTGCTCGTTGGATTACTACAGAGTTTTTCAATAAGGACATAACAATTTTGTATTTAAATGAAGCACAGAATAATTGAGATATCAGGCTGAAATTTATTTCAGCTATAGTACATATATTAAATTTAAGTACGGAATTCGATCTCGTTCATATGACCACCGCGAGCACGTTTGCAGCGAACGAATCTTTGGGGCCAATTTTCTACCACTCCTTCACACATATCGGCCGGAACGTTGGCAATTTCGCGTTCGATATTGTTTCTGAGCTCCTCTAACATTGTTGGTTTGTTGGCAGAAAACCAACGACTTAACATAACCCCATAAAAAGAAATCTATCGGCGTTAAATTGCATGAGTGAGCTGGACATTCGACCGGACCATTTCTCGAAATTACACGGTTACCAAACTTTCCCTTCAATAGATCAATTATTTCACCAGCTTTGTGACATGTGGCGCCATCTTGTTGGAACCACATATCACTGATGTCAAGTCCATCCAATTCTGGTCAAAAATAGTCTTCCAACATAGCACGATAACGAACTTCATTGACCATAACATGGTGATCATTTTCATCAACAAAATGATCAAGAGGCTTCAGTTCTTAAGTTAATTTGATCTTGTAAGGGTGTAGGCAAAGATCTCTATGCAAAATTCGCCACAATGTGGTCTGAAAGATTCCCAATTCCTGTAAATGGCGGGAATCGACATTTTGAACTGAAGCGATATTTTCTGCACTTCGACCGGTGCATTGTCTCATTGGCACAGGAACACTCAATAGTGAATGATCTTGTAAGGGTGTAGGCAAAGATCTTTGTGCAAAATTCGCCACAATGTGATCTGATAGATTCCCAATTCGTTTTGAACTGAAGCACTTACGGCTGCGATATTTTCTGCATTTCGACCGGTGCATTGTCTCATTGGCACAGGAATTCAATAGTGAATATATTGACTCGAATTTATCCACTATATATTATATCCACACAGCCTGTCTGGTGGGACGATTATTACGACCGAAAATTGGAGTAGGCGCTCTTAAATTGCTACCACCGACTCAGAATTTCGGTAATAATTTTTAATAATTTCCAAACGTTGCTCGTCCGTGAACTTCACCATCATAAAAACGGAAACCTTAACTGACGTTCTAACATTGACAGATCATAAACAAAGTTTGAGGTTGCAGTTGTATTAAAATATAAAATTGTCATGAAAAACCCTGTATAACGTGTCACCGTTATAGAGTAAGTTAACCATTTGTCTCCCCTATAATACCACTGTCACCAATAGAACTAAGAACTATGCATCCATTTGCGTATCAGCATTCCTCGCAAACCCATTAAATTGATTAAAATAATCGCTTACATTACTGACTATTTACATTGGTTATATTTTTGTTCTGATATCGTGTAACAAAATGCATGATTTTGGGCAAGGTATGATAAATACCATGATAACGATAAAAAAAAGAACATGTTTTTAACATTACGCATTGGAACGCTTCGAGATACAAACAATTAAACTACGATCGGTAGTTTACAGTTGCAGTTGAACTACTGAAGTACATACCATTTAAAACTCTCTACTGTAATACTTTCGTTTAACAATATTTAATTGTTGTGACAAAAAAGTGAGTGCCAATCGTCTAAAAATAAAATTTTATATGATTATAAACTACTTTTTGACATTTATTTATTTATTAGAAAAACGTGTTATTGTAGACTCATACGAATCAGTTCTGTTTTTTTTTTTCCCCCCCAACTTTTCTTCATCTCACTCTTTGGAGATATGTAGGTACGTATCTCACTTACCAAAAATACAAGCTGAACTTTTTTACAATCATTTTTTGCATAGACAATATACTCGTATGTACATATATCAGGACTATAAGTGTCTTCAATTTACCAAGGTTCTCCAGTGGGGCTAGACAAATAGACATGGGGTTACTAACAGCGTCCTTGTCGCACTCTGATAGTGTCCTAAATGTTAGTACCAGTTACGAGCACCCGCTCTATTATAA
This sequence comes from Pocota personata, assembly GCA_963082735.1. Lineage (NCBI taxonomy): Eukaryota > Metazoa > Arthropoda > Insecta > Diptera > Syrphidae > Pocota > Pocota personata. Next base: position 274,330,501 of record OY720429.1, read on the forward strand.
TCTTCATTCACAGATCACTGATTCTCAGTTGGAACTTAAATACAAACAGCACCTGTTTACATCAATTATTCTATCTTCCCATCTCGTCGCTGATGTCATTGCCTGAGTTGATCGCAGTTCAGTAATCGCAGATCGACACGTTATATTCCAGTCGATTTTGAATATCTTGAACTTAAGCCGCATTTTAGTTAATTCCAGCAGAAGCTTATTTAATTCTTCTAATTATATTGTCGTCAAAAATCTATAATTATACTTGAAACTAGTTAATTTTTAATCGTGTGGTCAATTGTAACTTTAAATTCTAAAAATAAAAAACATTATTATTGGCATAAAAAATTAAAATCGACCTAAAAAATGTCAAAATTTACAATGGAAAGAAAGAAATCTCAAAAAATAAGTGCATCGCAGATGGAGATGGAAAGAATCCAAAAAAGTAATGCGGAGCTTGACAGACAAATTGATGAACCAAAGAAAATATTGTCAACTGAAAAGGAATCAGCACCATTAGCTGGTGCACAAAAGCAGAAAGCCTCAGGAAGTCCTGATGAAGAGAAAAAAGAGGACAAACAAAATATCAGCGGCTTTATCATTTTGGATGTGGATCCTATTTCTGAGACTGCCGAAAACACGGCTACAATATCAGACTGCTGTTTGGAAGTTGTAACAGATGAAGCAGATATACAAAATTATATCAGTGCCATGGTAACAAAAGATCAAGTTAAGAAGGACGTAAACGTTCAAACAAACCAAAATTTCATTGAAGAAGAGCAAGCGGAACGAAATGAAAATGTACATCAAGAGATAAAGATGCCCCCAATTAACGTACACGGACGGCAGTCGAGGGATATTAGAGCTCTTGTAGGAAAAGTTGTAAGTCAAGGTAAATTTTACATAAAACAAATAAGCAAGGCATTCTATTATGGTATTCGGCAAGACTGATTACAGTGCAGTAAAAGATACATTGAAAGAGGCCAAGACAAACATTTATACTTAAGGGACTAGACATAAGCTTGAAAATATAAAATGTTGACTTTAATAATGCTTTTAGGTTTCAAACAAGTCATAGTAAAAATGAGTAGGAGACACTTCCTTTAATTACCATTCAGCTATCTTCAGATAGTGAGGCCGATGATCTTCGAGAACTAAGATACCTCTTCAATCATGCAATCAGGTGGGAGAAAATAAAACTTCAAAAAGTTATACAATGCCACAAACTACCAGCGATTTGCACACACGACTGCCAACTGTCTTATGGCAAATGATCTGCGAATCAAAATTCTGACAACGTGCTTATATTGCGTTGGAAAAAAAAAAAAAAAAAACATGGGCACCCGGCTTCTTATGCAGGATGTGAGGCTCATGAAATTCGAAGAAGGAAATTGATACAGCGAAAACCCTAAAGAAAAAGAGAGATTGTTCCAAAATTATGTTGGAAAACATGTCTATTGCGGCGTAACAAAAGTCCTGCAATGGCGGCTACTACACTGTGATATAAAAAATGCTATTATGACTACAATGCAAAGACAGTTTCAACACCTTGCAAAGACTCTTGAGGCTCAGTCTAAAAGGATTAACACCCTTTTCAACCCAGTTTGTAAACCTTACTTATAAATAGAGATATATTTTTTACTTACTTATGTCCTATATCCCCTTGTGGGTCCTAGGGCCTCGGCTACGCCTACGCGCCATCGTGTACGGTTTCTGGCAATGTGTCTCAGCTCTCCCCAGCTTTTCCCCAACTGCCGTGCATGGTTCGCTATGGAGCTGTCACCCTTTCGGAGCGTGTAACCAATCCACTGCCACTACCGTCGTTGGATGGTTGTGCCTTTTGGTTCCTGACCCGTTCTCTCGTAAAGATGTTCGTTAGAGATACGATTGGGCCAGAAAATCCTTAAGATGTTGCGCAGGCACCTATTAACGAACGTTTGTAGCTTTCTGGTGATAGCGGTGGTCACTCTTCACGTGCTGCATCCATATAACAGCACGGATTCAACGTTGGAGCGGAACAGTCTTAGCTTGGTGTTCAAACTGATTGCATTGCTTCGCCATATTTTGGACAACATCCCGAACGCGGACTTTGCTTTGGAAATTCTGTTGGCTCTATCCAATTTCATTCCACCATCGGTCGAGACAATACTCCCAAGATACTGGAAATCCTCTAGTCTCTCTACCGGTTGCCCAGCAATGCATATTTGAGCCGATGAGTTCGTTCCAAGACTGATAATTTTAGTTTTTGCGGTATTAATTTTCAGCCCGACGACGCCAGCCTCCCTCTCCACATCTGCTGTCATTTGGTGGAGGTCCATAATTCTATGAGAGAGTAAGCATACGTCGTCAGCGTAGTCGAGATGTTTAAGTTGGGATGTGAGAGTCCATCGAATTCCTCCGTTTCCCGTCGACAAAGCTGCACGAAGCACATCGCTAATCAGCAATAGGAATAGTATTGGTGAAAGAATGCAGCCTTGTCTTACCCCACTTTGGATCTCAAATTCCTCAGACAACCTTTCTCTGTGCAGAACGTGACATTTGGACCCTTTGTAAGTAGCTTTGACAATAGCAATCAATTTATCAGGAATACCTCTCCTGCGTAAGGCACGCCTAATAAACTCCCTGTTAACACTATCGAACGCCTTCTCAAAATCGATGAACAGCAGGTCGCCACATCGATATTCAACGCACTGTTCGATGATAATCCGCAGGGTGTTGATGTAGTCGACACAGGAGAATCCAGAGCGGAAACCTGCTTGTTCGGCATCGAGTGTGTCTTCGAGATGTTGTTTGATTCGCTCCAGGATGATTTTAGCGATTATCTTACATACAGCAGGCAGCACGCAGATACCTCTCCAGTTTCCGCACTCCATTAAACTACATTTCTTAGGAAGCTTGACGATCATTCCCTTTTTCCACTCGTCAGGAAAGTTCTCGGCTTCTCAAGCTCTCTCTATAAGTGGAAGCAGAAGCTCAGCCGATGTTGTTGGCGCTGCTCGTAAGAGCTCTGCGGGAATACCATCAAGTCCGACCGCCTTGTTGGTTTTAAGTGCTTTGATCGCGGCAGTGATCTCATCCTTACTGGGAGGCGCGGTGCGTATTAGAGTATTTCTTACCTCGGACACCTCATTCTGATTTGGGAACATATCGCTAGCGAATACACGGTTTAAAACCGTAGCAAAATGCTCCTTCCATCTCTTAAGCTGGTCCTCATCCGAAATAAGCAAGGAACCGTCTAGGCTTTTCACTGGGTGTTGGCTGGAGCTGCGACCACCTGTCAGCTCTTTAGTGATTCTGTAGACGGTCCTACTATCGCACGTTCGTGCAGCATCTTCTGCTTCTGTAGCCAGCGCGTTGATATAGTTGCGCCTCTCACGTCGCACGCTACGCTGAACTTCTCTCATCTTCATGCGATATAGGGACTCTAGCTCATTACTCCCTGCTGCTGGAGCGGCTGCAATGCGAACTTTCAGCTGTTTTCGTTCGTCAATCCGTCTCCAGGTATCCTCGGAAAGCCACGCCCTATGCCTTTCCTGTGATCGACCGACAATTCTTTCAGCACCAGATGTAAAAACATTTTTCACAGCACACCAATGGTCTTGGATGGTTGTGGGCAGTGAGCTGCTGATTGCTTCCACACCTTGCGAAATGTGCTCTCCTAATTGTTGGCGCACTGAGGGATCACTAAGTCTATCGATCTATCGATGTTGAACCTGGGCATTCTTGTATTGTCGTGGGATCTTCGAACGGCAGCAGTGCGTAGTTGAAGAGTAGCTATCATAAGATGGTGATCTCGTACTATCCCCACATCTGCTCCTCGCCTATTTCGGACGTCCAGGAGACTACTTCTAAAGCAGCGGCTGATAGCAAAATGGTCAATTTGATTGGAAGTTGCTTGCCTGTCGTTGGAAACCCAGCTGACTTTGTGGCAGGTCTTGAGCTCAAACATGGTGCCACCTATCACAAGGCGGTTGGCATTGCAGAAACCCACAAACCTTTCGCCATTGTCATTGCGGTTACCTAGTCCATTCTTCCCGATTACATGTTTGAGCCCTTCGTTTTCGTTGCCTACCTTGGCATTCAAATCCCCCATCACTATGACAATGTCTCCATTTGGTGTTGTATTGAAGACGGCGCTTAAGAGATTGTAGAAGCTCTCCTTCTCGTCCTCAGTCGAGCCCTCCGTTGGGGCATAATACTGTATGATGGTGACGCGTCGTACTCTAGTCCGGAATCTGGCCGACATAATCCTATCACCATAAGGTTGCCAGGAAATTAGGCCTTTGCGTGCTGTTGGTGTTAGCAGCAGTCCGACTCCATATTCCCGCGGACTTCCAGATGGTCTTCCGGAATAGAGTAGTACAGTGTTATGCGTTGGGGACTGGTACTCACCCGCTTCTAACCATCTGATTTCGCTTACCCCCAAAATGTCCAGTCTATATCGCATGAATTCTTTTTCCAATTGAAGGAATCTGGCATTGTGAGGTCCTTCACTTCCCAAGTCGAGGAGCGTCTTCACATTCCAGAAACCCATCTTTGTCCGGGTAAAATAGCCAAAAGTCGTCAACATGTGATCATTCCTTATCCGAGGCATAGTGTCGGTTTCTGTAGCAATTAGGGTTCGGTAACGCAGGTTGCTAGCCCACGTTACCTAGTCTAGAATTAAGGCCCTAGACAACCCGCACTTGCAGTTTTAGCCTACATGCATAAGGGTTTATACGTATAGTTACCCGGGGACCACCACTAGGAGGTAAAGCAAGCACTTCATCACGAACTTGATTGTTGCGCTACTGGCCCAAGCCAAGTTTTGAGCAGTCAGTTGTTTCCCGATCAATCGCAATGCAGATCCCCAGAGATATATTTAGAGGTATGAAAATTAATTTCATTTGCTAATTTGCTGTGTTTATTGTTCTTCTGTACGAAACAAAAGTAAATAAGCCTCACAATCTTCGTTTTAAAGATTACTCTCTACATACAGGAATGATAGCGTTAATGCCCATATAGGGCGGAGGTACTGGCCATTCTAGTAAAGAAAGGAAAATCATTTCGCGAATCAGAGAACTATGAAATACAAAGTGTTAATTGTATAGAAACGACGATTTGTCGTTACCTTTGATTTGTATAATGTGCAACAAATATCCAACAGTTTTCAAATGAGTTTTAAATTCTAAATTTAAATATGTACATTAGATAACTACAATAACTGCTACCCTATTTAGGGGTTAAACACGAGTGGTAAAATTCTATTAGAGGGTTTATTGACGATAACCACGTCGAATATAAATTCAAATTTTACTCATCTGTTACTCCATCTTTTCCCAGAGGGAATTCATATCTTGATAATGGCTTCGTTAGTGCCCGACTTGAGGGAAAAACATCCAGCAGCCGTCCCAATAAAATACCAGTACTACCATATGAAAGTGATAACTCCGCGATTTTGGGCAATATAACTCTGCCAAACAACTCCACAGCAGTTTAGTGAGCAAAGACGATATAGATATAATTTTAGCAAAACTAATTGGAGTATTTTGGAAAGAAAGGCCTCGATAGAATCTAGGACAGGAAATTAAATTCCGTTGAGAAATTAAATTCGGTAATAAGTGATGTAATAGATTTATTAGTACCTAAATTTAGTAACAAAAACTCCGATGATTAGAAAACTATTAAAGTTTTAAAAGTTTTCTATTTATGTCAATAATGCAGAGCTTATGAGATTAAAGGATCTTCTTAGAAACGTAAGCGATTGCTGCAACAAACTAATTTCGGCGTCCTTTTTTCAAGATGATGCCGAAAGTACAATCCTCAGAAGGGGTAATGTTCACGAATTTATAATAAAGTGGACATTATTTCCGAATTCAAATAAATGGCGTTTGGCTTATCATTGCATAGAGTATGTCACATGATGGGGGGGACATGTTTTTTTTTTTTATTGTGGTAGCGAGTAGGTACATACATATATTATACAAATAAATCTGGACACTAAAAAATTACAATGAAAGCTCGCAACAATCTATACTTCTAAAGTTTTTTTAGAGGTTTGTTTTTCGAATTGGCAATGCTTTCTCCAGTAACTGCCAATTTGACAGCTGACAGCTGATTTGAGCTTAGTTCTGCCCGATTCACAACACAGCGTGAGAGCGAGTCGAGTCTAGCGCGAGTTGTCAAAAAAAGTTTCGATCTATGCAAATGTATGAAACAATAAACAATGATTCGGAAAATTGAAAAACTCTCGCGACGAGATAGGCTGTCAGCAGGCTGATGCGACTTTGTTATGTAGCCAGAAAGAGAAAGGTGGTGTGTTGCCGTTATTGCTTTTAGATAGATAATACAGGCTCGCTGTCAAAAGTATCGCCTTCATTGTGAACTGGGAAACGATTTTATAAGGACGAGGATTTCTCGCCTCGCTCTAGTCTCGCTCTCACGCTGTATTGTGAATCGGGCATTTATCTTGCCATTTCACTATGAATAGATCTACACCAGAACAACGCTTGCAAATTGTGCAAATTTATTTCGAAAATCGTGATTCAATTAGCGAAACTGAATGCGCGACGTCCATTTTACATAATCATCCATCTGTGCAAGTAATTCGAATAACCATGGATCATTTTCACATCATGTATACTCTAATTGATAGTACGCATTACGCAGAGACGTCGTATAGTGCGCACCGAAGAAGCTGTTGGTGCTGGGAAGTGTAGTATTGAAGAGGACCCGAATGAATCGCTTCGCCATCGTGCACAGCAATTGGAGCTGTGTCCATCCACTTCATGGAAGATTTTGCGGAAAGACCTTGGTTTACGAGCTTAGAAGATCCAGCTCGTGCAAGAATTGAAGCCACTTGACCTTCGTGTGCATCGTACGTACAGTGAATGGGCAGAAAATGAGATTGTTCTTAATCCTCATTTTCACCACAGAATTTTGTTCAGCGATGATGCTCATTTTGGGTTAAATGGTTACGTTAACAGGCAAATTGCCGCATTTGAAGTTACATTCACAAAAAGTCACTATTTGATGTGCTTTGTTTATGGGGTGGTGGAATCATTGGTCCATATTTCTCCAAAAGTGATGCCGGCCAGAACGTTACAGTCAATAAAGAGCTCTATAGTTCCATGATTACTGATTTTTTCGTTCCCCAATTGAATAGCATTAATGTGGAAGAACTGTGGTTTCAACAAGATGGCGCAACATGCCACAATCAATCTTTTTAAGGAAATATTCGACGAGCGCATAATTTCGCGCTCCTAGGTCGTGTGATTTAACACCTTTGGATTATTTTGTATGGGGATATGTGAAGTCGCTAGTCTCCGCCGTCTCTAGATCAAACAGTCACAGACTTACGATACCCTGTATGATCCGTACGAATTAGCCACGGAACAAAACTTGAGATTGAATTTGCAATTCGGGACATGAAAAGAAGTGCTGGGTCATTTCGTCATTTAGAGCAAATATTGTTTTCTTGAAAATTTTCGGTCTCGATTTTGATCAATCTTGGTAGTAGTAGTTTAAAGAGGAATTTAAAAAACTAGCTCTTATAATTCTGCCCGTCGATCTCCGAATTTTTGATGACGGTGAAGTATGGCGTACATATGAAATTGAAAATGTATTCAGATTTGATATCTAAATCATAATCAACATACGTCTGTAAGGACATGGTATTCAAATTTAAGACATGTTGTCGGAGAAGTTCCTCTGCTTGTGAACGTATTTTACAAAAACATTTACGATTTCATTTGAAATCTTCACAGTTTACAAACAAGCAGTATGTATGGAATAAATACGTGCGAATCATGGGTTTTCAAAATTTTTAGAAGATCTATGTAGAAATTTTCAAAATTTGAACAAAGTTTGGGAACGCACCCAAAATATTAGTCTTTTTCAAAAAAAAAAAAAAAAAAAAAAGAATCTGGAAATTCGTGGGTCCTCCGAACAAATTGTTAGGATTAACGTTTTATTTTTTTTTATTTTTGTACCATGTGGGTATGGAATTTTTAATATTTTTCGAAAATTATTTGAAATCATCCAAAATGTCTGACCTTGTTAAATGGAAATTGCTTTTCACTCCAGACAAACGGACATGATATACTGATACATACTTCCTTTTGTAGTTATAATGATGATTTCGACTTGGTTTCTACTTGGATCAGACCTCAGTTAATGTCTTAGACTTAGACGGTTTTTTCCTCCAAGTATGCCATTTGTTAAAGAGTATCGAACATAGTAGGTGATTTAAAGAGTGATTTGAATAAAGTGGCGTTTACGACTTAGCTTGTTTGATTACCTTTTTGTATATTCATCGGTACCTTATTTTGGGGAGAGGATGCTGGGTGTAAGTGTCTAATGCGAGGTAGGTTTCAGGAATTTTTAGGACAACCTTGCTACCTAATCTGTTACGACTTCCACAAACATACTCGTACTTCCTCCAACTGTTCCAATCCAACTCTGATTTCACTCTGTCGGCTGCTTGGCTGTCCTAGAAAAATTCTAAGCTTAGTCACTGCTTTCGAAATGATGCGGCTAGATTAATACTAATAATACTTTATACTAGATTAGGTTTGGTTGAAGTGGCTGTCAGCAAAAAAGAAGACAACACACTTAGACCAATAATAGGTCTATTGTGATACCACATGGGTTTGAGACGCGGCCTCTAGCCTACTCATTGAACCATTTGGAGCTTCTGATGAAGCGTAGAATGTACCTAACGTCAATATTATTCAGATCATTTAGGTCATTGAAACAGAAGGCTCCTAAGTGGAGTTTTCTTCTTTGGGAGAGAGCTGGGCAGGTGCAAAGAAGGTGAAGAATAGTCTCTTCCTCCTTCTCGGAGTTGGGGTTTATCTCGAATGAAAACAAAAGCATCCACTTTAGGTTCAGAAGAATCCCGGTTCAAAGATTAATAAAGGGCATGACTGGGCGCGTATTTGCTCAAATGTGCTGTTTACAACAGGACGTACTAGTAGCCCCGTCTTGTTGAAACAAATGGTCGCTCACATCAATGTCAGACAAAAAAAAAGTTGGTTATCATTTGACGCGGTGTGGAATTGACAATTCCGAGTTTTTGGTCACAAAAAACAGAATTATTATTTTAGTAGGATGCAACAACTTTAACGCGTTGAGCGGAGATTAAACGATCCATATTGTAAAATGGCAAGGCAAGAACTAACTATATGTCACTATGGATGACAGATGGATTTGACAGATGCCATATGGCAGCGAAGTGAATACACTGTGGCTGTGAATATGTATATTGTTCAAGGCTAAAGAATAAGTCAAAAAATGTGAATGCCATGTCCTCACATATGTCAAAAATGACCTAAATATCAAGCCGTGTAACCATTATATAAGTTTTTAACGAAATCCGTGGTTCGAATTTTTACTGAATTGTACAGACAGACACACAGACAAACGGACAGAACAGTGAGACCTACTTTTTCGAGTTCGAATACCAAAATTGATCAAAATTTCGAGATTGGAAAATTTAATTAATTCATAGATAAACCGGCAATACTGAGTAAAGGATTGCCAAAATCAAAATCCTTTCTCCTTGTCAGGAATGATACATGCATGGATCGAGAACATCCCAAAAATGGTGATGTAGAGCCTTGAGAAGATCAACAATTTTGCGGTTAACTGGGTATCAGGCCAAGTTTGTGTGGTTGGTAATAAAGAAGCCGGCAAGCTTGCAAAACTAGGGCCGGTTAGTCTTTTTGTAGCATCAGAAAACACATCATACGAAAAGAGTAGTGTTGAGAGGAGGAGTTCGAAAAAATGTTCTCCACCACATAGTTCTTTGAAGTTTTGTAAAACGCAGTGATGGAGTGAATGAAAAAGGTATAGGGAAGAGATAAAGAGTGGATAGATAAGGAGAAAGAGTGAGGTAACGACGCGCACTTTTGTTACTTACTTAACTAAATCACAATAGTCCTGGGTGGTCTTGGCTCTCCATGAACAAGCTTCTATAGCCGATCCTTACTAAATTGCTGCCTCCAGTTTTACAAGCTAAGTTGGTTGAGGTCTCTTGTACTTATACGCGCTGTCAAGTGGCCTTCTTTTAGGCGATGAATTCGAACCTTCCTGTCTAAATCGATGATACACCAGCGTTCATTGTCTCCTTCGTCAATATTACGGTATATGTAAGTAAGTAGCAAAGCACTGGGAGGATGAGGATCTTACATTACATTCTACATAAGAGAGATCTTACTACTCAGTTGCCTTCTCAGTCCAAAGAAACAGCGACTATCAAGATAAATTCTACGCTTCATCTCTGCGCTGGTGTCGTTTGGAGTATTTATAGCTGAGCCTAGGTTTAGATGGAAATAGTCCTTAACTACTTCAAAATGTTAGCTGTCTATTTTGATGTTCTATACCTACAAGTAGCAGGTGTTGAATATCATTTTTTGACAACAGCATATATTCTGTTTTTGTCTCGTTAACCGGTGTATACATTTCCGCTTCTGTCTCAACACTCACTAACGCATTAGTGACAGAGCTCCTCCGCTCAGCACCAACTGTGTCTCTACTACTCGGCTTTCTTGTCTGTCCCTGCAGGCTTCTACTCGGGCTTTATACCCTTTGCCCTATAACTCGTCATGGCAACATGGCACTTCGTCATTGAGGGTGGCCGTGGTGTAGTGGTAACATCATCGCTTGTCACGATACAGGTTCACGGTTCGAATCCTGGTGTCAATAATCATCTATTTATTTCGCATGAAATAAATAAAAAGTCGATCAATTGCGAAAGCTTATGTCAACTCTACTGCGAAGGCATAACACTGGCAACAGGGCGGTCATATGCCTAAAAATGCAACTCGATCGTGATGATGAACCAGGAGGACGGAAAAAAATATTGTGAATCATGAGGAACGACAAAAGCAAAAACAAAGAAGCTCCCCAGTTATCTGGACAGCCATCCTTGGAGTTCACTGATACTAGCTGAGTTTCAAACCAACTACACCAATCTTCTTTCTCTCTGTCTCTTCCCCTTTCCTCAAAAACGCCCGTGTCCTAAAATTAGTATAAGGGTATTCATAACCCTTTTCACACGTGCAAATTATAAAAAAAAAAAAATTGAGTTGATTGCGCTTTTCTCATGTTCTAAGTTTGAATCAGCTTAAACAATGGACTCAAAGGGCATTGTAAACTAAAAAATAACTTTAGGGAACTAGAGCTTAGAGAAGTGACAGTTGCTGACTAATTCGTAAAAGAATAAACTGCCTATGGAGAGATAGAGACGAAGGTTAGTTCTTCCTCTCCGGCCCCACTCCGGAAACTTTAACTTCACATGGAAACTTTACTTGAAAAGCTGGACTCTAATTTCTTGTTCCGTATGGTCAAAAGTGTGTTTTACAGATCTACTGCACTCGTAATTTTGCTATTCTAATTTTTATTCTTGTGTGGTGAACGTAAAATAGGTTTAAGCAAAGAAAGTCTTTTCATGAAGCATGGAGGTAGCACGTACTTAAGCGATTAGCTAGAATGTAATCCTCTTGGCAGTACGTCCTTATCTTAACAATAATTATAATAATTTTAATTTCTTTATCTATATTATGTAGACCAATAGTTGATAGTAAATTTATGGCCAAAGAGAGATTCAAAGATACAATCTTTACTATAAATGTACCTGGTGAATACGAGTACAATGCATTACAACAACTCGTTCCATAACTTATTACATTGTCTCTATTATATTTCCTACGCCCTACCACCTTTTAGAATAATTACCATGGAGCAGTACATTAAAACATATTTCTTCCCTAGTGCCGAGAATATCTTTCCCGAACGGTTGAATCTATGGGCGCACGGGCTTCCTATCCCACATCCAATCCCCATTAACCACACGTAGTTCGTGCGCTTTTTCCCCTTATCATGCAATAAGATTAAGCGATGTTGATTCTTTGCCCGATTCTATCTTAGAGTTTGCCTGCCGAAATATAAATATACACCCAGTAGTCGATCCCGTAGCTGCGATTATTACCACGCGGAACAGGCTCATAGTCTCTTCCTCCTCCTCGTCTATGCAGCTTCTACAGAAATCGTTAGAGAAGACGCCAAGCCTTGTTGTCCAGTAATGACCCCAATAACAGCGCTAATATGCTTCCTATTTAGAGAAATCAAATTCCTAGAGCGATACAGATCCAGCATAGGCCAAATCTGTTTTGTCGTTAGACAAACTGTACTCCTTGTCCACCTAGAATTTGTTTTTACGGTAGCATCCAGCGTTAATTTAAGTTTGCATGTAGCGATAAGCATATCCAGTAAACTTTTACCTGTGGAAGGATGGGTATTGTTGTTCAATGTCTGGCCAGTTCGTCAGCCTTACAATTCCCTGGAATATCCTTATGCACCGGCACCCAAATTAGGTGAATGTTAAACTGCTCCGCTATCTCTATAAGAGACGATCGGCAGTCTAGAGCTGTTAAAGAATTTGTTGAGGAAGATTCAAAGGATTTGACTTGGCTGTCTGAAAAGATGAGGATATCAATGGCCGATATCACGTTTTCCTTTAGCTAAGACAAGACTTCCCTTATTGCCGTTATCGCAGTCTGGAACACTCTACTCTACTATGGTTTGGGAGACGAAAAGAGAGGTTTAAATTAAGCCTATCAGAGAAAAAGAAGAAGATCACCACCCACCCCGTCGTTAGTTTTTGAACCGTCGGTATAAAAATGTACCGACTTATCTTCCGTAAAGCCACCTTCTTCCCAGAATGCTCTGGAAGACTTCTGTCAAAATTTAACTTCGGGATGGTGTAGTCAATGTCTTCAGGGAAGATATTAAACTTATTTGATGTAGCTTTAAGGCGAATAGCTGAGTTAGCTGCCATTTGCCTGCCATAAATGTCAAGGGGTGTTAAATGAAAAATAATGTCCATAGCTGCGGAAAGTGTCATCCGCAGTGCTCCGATAATGCACAGACAAGCTGAACGTTGGACTTTGCTTAATAACTTCTGCTTTATTGTCTTATCCAAAGCAATCCACCAGACAACTACCCCTTACGTAAGAATCGGTCTAATGACCGAGATATAGAGCCAGTGAGTTAGTCTAGATAGTAAGCCCCATTTGCACCCAATGGCTTTTTTGCAAGAGAAGGTTGCGACAGTTGCTTTCTTAACTCTTTCCTGTATATTAGGTTTCCAGCTTAGTTCCCTATCCAAAATAAGACCCAGATATTTTGCTACATTGGAGAAAGTTAAGCTTGTTCCATTAGGGGAGGGAGGCTGTCAATAGGCGGGATTTTGTATTTTCTTGAGAAGAGGACTAGTTCGATTTTGTGGGGGTTCACTCCTAGACCACACCGAGCTGTCCATCTAGATAGCTTATTCAAAACGTGTTGTAGGAGATCTTTTAAGGAAGTGAGGTGTTTACCGGAGACTGCTATAGCAACATCGTCCGCATACGATAACTTTGCAACCCTCAGCTTCCATGATTAACAGTATTTCATTGCCCACCAGATTCAGAAGAAGAGGGGATAAGACGCCCCCTTGAGGGATACCTCTACTGATATATCTTCTGACAGATGACCCAGCTTTAAGTTGATAATCCGACCATTAAGCAGTAAATTATGTTAAAAGCGCCTTCAATATCTAGAAAAGCTAGCATAGTGTACTCCTTATGATACGTACATGGAGTATTCGATTTTATTGACTAACGTATGCAATGCTCTTTCGACAGATTTGCCCTTACAGTATGCATGTTGAGCCGTGAACAGTAGTCGTATGTCAATACTATCACGTAAGTGGATATCAATCAGTCGTTCTATTGTGTGTAAAATATGAAGTTGGTGAAAAAAAAGAAAAAACTGTGACTAGAAATTTATTAAAACTCATTAAAAAGTTTAAGTGAGATCGTATACGATTTGGGTAGATCTCATTCGGATACCTGGACAATAGCATTTAGATTTGGATATAGTGTTTGATCTATCGCAAATTTTTAATCGCAGATTGTGGACGAGCTTTGCCTAGTAGTCAAATAGTTCTAATTGAGGAGCATAAATGGACAGATAGTCTAGACAGGAAGAAAATTTTTCTAAAGCAGATTTACCATGGTCGTTAATGAAACAACTAGTAGATTAAATTTTCATCAGTGAATACTCCAAATGAAGAAATGCATATGCATGAAAGCTTATACAAATTATATATATTTATGTTCAACATCGAAAATTATGTGGATCTAGCCATAACTGTCCGTGCGTCTGTCTGTAAGTCACCACTTTTGGGCCTTCAATTTTGAGCTTAGAAGGCGAAAATTCATTTGTAAGCTTTGTGCAGTCCGAAGCAGTACTTGTTGTGCTTTTAGGTGATTTTATTCAAAAAGTTTCTTTTACGATACTCGTATGTTGCCTATAATTTAAAGCTGATTTTATGTAGCCAATTAGTGCTGTCCAATTTTGATGGCCATTTAGTCGTGCATTTCACTTCATTTACCAGTAGAATGTTTTTCCCCAATTGCTGTCTTCCTACCTCCGTTAGTACGGGACAGATTCCTATAAAGTGAAGGACATCCTCTCTCGCCCGTAGGTTGCATAACAAGTATTCCACAGCGTTCTGTTGTATGGGGCATGTAGTAAAGATGTAGGAGCTCTCCTCTCGCCTTAAATATAGTAAAGATTGTATCTAGACTATTGAGATCACTAAAATAATTATTTTCTACGAGGTCATATTGAAGTATTCGGTTTCATTTTGTTGCGCTTTGTTGCACTTTTTCTATATATTTATTACGAATTGAACCATCGATCTTAACCAACAAAGCCTGTAGGCGCGCTCTTCCAGCGTAAAGTGTTCTCTTCTCTTCAATGTACTTAGCCACACCCAATTTTTGGGGAGTTTCTTCCACAATAGGTATTTATGGTGATGGTTAAGTCTTATTGCGAATATCTAATCAGAATCCGTGAACTTTGACTACAAATTTTTACAGCCACGCACGTATAAGTGTTGGTTTGCTGAAAATTTTCGAACTCGAGATTTTGATCAAACTTGATATTACTATGATATAAGGTGACCAGATAAGAACAATAGGAAAATAAATTTAAATAAAACAATAACGGTGTGAGATATCAAATTGGATCTGGCTCTATTTTGAAACTACTTTCATGCCATTACGTTTGGACTAGGACATCATTTAAATGGCGGCCTCGGCTTTGCTGGCAGTGCTTCAAGCGGTCGGTCCAATTCTTGATGAATCGGTCCAATATGTGCGGCGTTTTTGCGGCAATAGCGTCTCGAATGTTGGCCTCTAGCTCCTCCAAAGTGGTTGGCTTGTTAGCGTAGACTAAGGACTGGACGTAGCCCCAGAGAAAATAATTAAGGGGTGTCAAGTCGCATGATCGCGGCGGCCAATTGATGAACCCAGTCGCCAAATTTCTCCTTCACCACTTCGAGCGTCGCATCGCTTGTATAGCATGTAGCGCCGTCTTGTTGGAACCACAGCTCGGATATATCGATGATGTCGACCTCTGGCTACAGAAAGTCGGTTAACATCGCTCTATACCGAGGACCATTGACGGTAACGGTGTCTCCTTCCTCATTCCGAAAGAAATAAGGTCCAATGATGCCACCGTGCTATAAACCGAAATGAAATGGCAAACCTTACTTAATATTTTGACAGCTGGATGTCATTTGTAACTTTGACAGCTACTGAAACATAATAATTGGAAAAAACTATCATTGATATCTGGTCACCCTTTACAATGTAGAAACTCAACAAAGTTGGTTTTTCAATTCTGTCTGTCTGCCTGTCTGTTTGTATGCATGGTCGACTGCAGCCTAAACGGCTGCACGAATATTTTTCAAACTTCATATCTGGGGACAATGTATTCATAAATCGAGGTGAAAATTGTTTACTAATGAACAATTTTGAAAAAAAAATCGAGTTGCTCGAAACGATTTTGATCACAATTGAATTCAGGTGGATACATGCTATTAGATGTCGTACCACGTTTTTAGCAGAAAACAGAGGTGGTTCATGATCAGACAAGTATAGGCAATGTTGCTTAGACGTTTACATACATAGCTCGGCTGAAATGCTGTCAGCCTTTCAATTTTTTTTAATTTTACTATTAGATTTTGTACTTCATCCTAAGTGATTATCTGCACTGGGACCAGTGATGGCTTAATGGCTTTACACTGCAAAATTATCATTGTCCTTAATAAGTGAATATCATCGCCATCACCGGTGGAACAGTGGATAGGTTTGTGCAGTTGTGTGTACTCAGCAAAGCAAACTGCAGTTTGACGGCTTGAAAATATATTTCAACAAGTTACTTGTTAAATTGTAGATTATTTCTTACTTTTTATTATCAGTAATTCGAGCTATCAATTTTATGACAATATTGATAAAAGGCATAAAAAGCTGTCGCCAAATACTGTAGTTGTCGTAATTTTTTCTAAAAATAAATTTAGGAATTTGCAGCTCTTGTCTACAATGAAACCAATCACTATCATTAGCTTAAAAAAAAGCTTATCTGATTGAATCACAGATAATACTCGTATCACATCGAAAGAACTTAATAGAACTTCATCCTACCTTTACGTGTCTGCTAGTATAAATTGGTTCATATTTTGTTGGGGACAATTATTCCCAGCTTTATTTTTTCACTATCCAAATCTTTATGCAAAGTCTAAGCCCAATATTTTCCCAACTCATTCCTAATGATTTTGGTAACTATACCTCATCAAATTGAGGTGTATATGTATGTGATGTTTGAGATATGATTAAGTTCTTAAATTAAGAAAGCAGTCAACTTGTAAGCCTGTTGTCCAGCTCATGAGGGCTAATGCATGAGAGCTTGTTTTGGTATTAATTGCGTGAATGAATAAACAACAGATGCATAACGTACTGTGAAATAGGATGGTCTATTGTATTCCTATTACAGAGTGAAGTATCCGACGTGGTTTCAGAAAGTGTAAGTCTTAGGCTCCCAGATAGCTTTCTCTATTTCGAAAAAAATGTTGTTATTGACTACAATGGCCTTTAAGCGAGGACCCCCTTTTAAATATAAACCTGACTCAGAACTGCATGCAGCTTTACAATTTTCGTAGCTACAATGGTACACAAATATAGTACACAGAGTGAATACACCTCCAAATATCCTGTTTGCAACTTCAGTGGGAGGATGTCGAAATCTTATCAAACAATATTGTACGCCATATGTATAAGTATCTATATAGACACCTAAATTTAGAAAAATAATTAATTAATGGATTAAAATTTATGATTTTATTTTATAACCACGGTTATTTCAACATTCTACAATAACTATTCGACTTAATTTTCAGATGAAATTAATTTTATTTGGATTGGTGAGCCTTGTGCTAGGTGCGTTTGTACTCGGTGTTCCATTCCAAAGTAGAGACATTACACCCCGTGCTGAAGATTATCGACTTCCAACGAATATCTTACCATCGGGTTACAATCTAACCCTAAAGCCGTATCTGCTTGAAAGTGATGGTGCAAAACAATTCACATTCGATGGAGAGGTTTTCATCAATATCACGACCAATCAAGCCAATCTACAAGCCATCATATTGCATTCGAAGAACATAACTTACTCGCTTCGTGAACTATATGCAACTGCTACTCCGAATACCAAACTAACAATTAGCAGTTTTAATATTGATGCCATCACAGATAAATTTACCTTAAATTTGGCAGCACCTTTGACAGCTGGAACACAATATACTTTGCATTTTGTTTACACCGGTACCCTGGGTGACGACATGCATGGCTTTTACAAAAGTTACTATGTCGACAATAACAATAACACTAAGTGAGTTGAACAATACAAATAAACGAATAAAAGAATTAATTTAACTTGATTTCTTTCAGATGGCTTGGATCTACACATTTTCAGGTGAATCATGCCCGCCGTGCCTTCCCTAGTTTCGATGAACCAAAATTTAAGGCCAAATTCGATGTGACCCTGATTCGTCACAAGAGCTTTAAGACTGTGAGCAATACTCGTATCGTTAAGATGGAAAGAGTCGAGTGAGTAGTGTTAAATAAATTCGATGTGTTAGATACTAATTTGTAGTTTACCCCCTCATCGGCTTCATTTGTGCCCCTACAATTGATCATATACCTCATTCACGGATTGCATACTTTCCCCGATATACGTACAAATGCATATACGAGTATACCATGGCGGGAATTCAATATTCCCCAGGTATTTTTATTTCATATCTCTTCCCCAAGTGCAACAAAAAGTCTGTTTATAAAAATCCACTCAGTTGTGTCCCCAATCTCTGCTTCATAACACATGGATATAAACCCATAGAAACGAATGTAAAACACGAACGAGTAACCGAAAAACAAATTTAAGCAAAATAAAACAAATCTCTCGCCCCAGAACACACGCAACCAAGTAAACGCATCCACTGGTGCCCTGCTGTTGGCAGTTGTACGCACAGATTGAAAATTAAATAATTAAGAAATCTCATTTATTATACTTACTGCACAGCTCCAGGAGAACATGCAAGAACACTCACAGAATTTATTCAAATTCAAAATATTGTATATTTTCAGGAATAATTATCGTACCTTCAATTTTCGAAAATTTTGAAAAATTCGCTATTTTTTATTGACCTTAATAATTTTTTTCGTAGGACC
The DNA here is from genome assembly GCA_963082735.1 of Pocota personata. Taxonomy (NCBI): domain Eukaryota; kingdom Metazoa; phylum Arthropoda; class Insecta; order Diptera; family Syrphidae; genus Pocota; species Pocota personata. Next base: position 274,349,088 of record OY720429.1, read on the forward strand.
GTTATCGAGATATTCGCATCGAAAAACGATTTTTCATAACTTCCCGACAAAGTTGGACATTTTGGAAAATTAACTTCAATTTTTGTTACGACTTAACTTCAAAATGAGCTACGCGGGGTTGCCATCAGGACATACCGCTTTATTGTATTTAACTGTTATAATAAGGAAATTTGTACATTTGACGAATGCACGGTTCAAAATCAGAACATAATGCTGCTTTCAATCGACCGCTTGGTCGTTTCACCCAAAGTTGTGACCACCTGTTAGGTCCTTGTATGGTCCTACTATTATCTCTATTTAATGTTCACTCTACATCTGTAGCTAGAGGCGTTTATACGATTTCGCTTGCGCTTCATTGAACTTTTCTGCCCCTGCTACTGGAGGGCTTTAGGATGCGTTCGTTTATCTTCGTAAACAGCGTGCTATGTCTTCCCTGCAAACTGCCGACAGTACTTTCTTTTCCAGAGATAAAAACATTTTTCACGGCACACCACACCCACTTTTGTAGTCCTATTTTACGGCATTTTAAATTTTGCAAGTTCTGGCATCGGATTTGGATTTAGCGACCCAGAAAACACTAAGCCTCGATTCACACACATACACCGAATATCCAACGTCGGAAGAATGTGAATGCCCTCATTGAGTTCTACAACCTTCGAGCCGGGTATCCGTCATCGTATATCCAATTTTCGACTTCTGTCCCATTTTTCGTAAAGTAGCTGATAATATCATCGTAGCATAGTGACTACGTTAAATAGTCTAAAATCTTAACTTAAAGACCTTACGATCTAGGATTACCCTCTACAGCTGTTGTAGGGCATAACCTCATAGTCTTTGAAATTAAGCTTAGTTCCATGCTTCGGTTTAAACAATTTTCGAAAAGTCATCTGTCGTAGTCCTGTGCTTTAACTATCTCCTCATTCCAGCAATGACTACTGGAAGGATGTCTACGGTACAACACCAATCATGTCAACCTATCTGCTGGCTTTCCTAGTGTCCGACTTCAACGAGCGTGGAGATGGTGAATTCTTTGTCATTGCTCGCCCAGAGTACTACAGTCAAACCGAATATGCTTTCGATGTGGGCCGCAAGCTCCTCGTTGAATTCGATAAATATACGAACCTGGCCTACTACAATCTCGGTGTGGACAAGATGCACTTGGCAGCTATTCCCGATTTCTCAGCTGGAGCAATGGAGAACTGGGGTCTTCTCACATACAGGTAAGCTATACTTGTTTTTAAATGAAGAACATTTAGCATAAATCCACTTTCCAGAGAACGTTCACTGCTCTACGACGTATTATCCTCCACCTTATCTGCTAAAGAGTCAATCGCTACAGTCATCTCTCATGAACAGGCTCATATGTGGTTCGGTGATTTGGTAACCTGCGACTGGTGGGGCTATACTTGGTTGAACGAAGGCTTTGCTCGTTACTTCCAATACTTTATGACAGCGGTTGTAAGTGATTTTTGGCCGCTTAAGACCGTCTATTTTCTATTTCATCTGTCCCTTGCCTAGGTCCATCCCGAATGGGAACTAGAAAAGCAATTTGTCGTCGATCAAATCCAAACTGTTTTCACAATGGACGCCACGAACACAACGAATGCAATGAGTGACCCAACTGCTGCCTCGCCAGCTGATCTGTCGCGAATGTTCAACACCATCAGTTACAACAAGGGTGGTTCAGTGATTCGTATGGTCAGGCATGCCATCGGAGAGGCAAACTTCCAGAAATCTCTACAGTCCTACCTCAACGAATTGTAAGTTCTCCATTTCACAAGGGCAAACGATTTTTCTACAAGAAATACATTTCTAGCAAATACAAGACCACAATTCCAAAGAACATCTTTGACCACTGGAAGGCTAACTGGCCAGCAGATAGTAAAACACATGCTGACGGAGTCCTTAACAGCTTCACCGAACAAGTTGGCTATCCAGTTATTTACCTCGATGTAGCCGCAGACTCTAAGAGTATGACCATCCAGCAAAAGCGTTTCTTGCTCAAGCCAGGAGACGGCAGTAATCCGAACCTTCTGTACAACGTTCCTTTCACCTACACAACCAATTTAACGAAGGACTTTGATGTGACCACCCCAAAGTTGTACCTCCCTTCAAGTACTGACAAAGTGACGGTGTCCTTCCCGAGCGCAGTCAGCTGGGTAATTGGTAATGTTCAACAGACCGGTTACTACCGCGTCAACTACAGCATTCCGGCATGGCATGGGATTCATCATTCTTTCAAGGCCTCCAATTGGAGTGGAATTCACGAGCTAAACCGTGCTCAATACGTTGATGACTTGCTGGCGCTAGCCCGTGCAGGAGACTTAGAGTACTCCCATTCACTGGGTTGCTTGGACTACTTGGACACAGAAATCAACTACCTTCCATGGACAGCGGCATTCAATGGGTTAAACTATTTGGCCATTCGTCTTGGTGTTGAAAAAACAAATTTCGGAAACTACATTATTTCCATGACAAGGAAAGTCTACGGTGCTCTTGGCTTTGAGGAAAGCGCAAATGACACGGCCTTGGAAATTTACACACGTAGCAAGGTTATTTCATGGAATTGCAAGTACGGCCATAAGGATTGCATCTCGAAGGCTTTGAATTTGTTTAGAAATTTGAAGACTACCCCTGTTCCACTCAACATCCGTGGAGCCGTCTACTGTACAGCTATGCGTGACGGTACTGAAGCTGACTTCGATATTTTGTACAACAAATTTAAGACCGAAACTGTTCCCACGGAACAAGTCCTAATCATCAACAATTTGGGTTGTGTCCGCGACCAAAAGTTAGTGGAGCGGTACTTTAACATTATTGTCAGCGACGAGATCCGTCGTCAAGACAAGTCTTCAGCTCTTTCCAGTCTTTACTCCGACAATGCTGAGAATGTTTCGCCAGTGTTTGATCTCGTTACTAAAAACTTTAATGATTTGGCCACTTCGTAAGTTTCTTTTGATAATCCGTGTTGACCCTGAACCAATGCAAACTTTCTTTTCACAGAATGGGATCATACTCAGCAGTTGCCACTGTTATTTCAAATATCGCCTCGCGTTTCACAACTGAGGAGCAACAAAACCAGTTGGAAGACTTTATTGCCAAAAATGGCAACGCTTTTGGTACTTCGGTGAGCACTTTGAACAACGCTGTAACTGCAGTTAAGGAGAATCTTGCCTGGGCTGACAAGAGGTTGGGTTCTGTTTTAACCTATTTTTCGAACTTTAAGAATAGTGCTGGAAGCATCAGTATGAACGCACTTACCATCACTTTGGTTGCGATTGTATCGTTTATGCTTCTCTAGGAGGCTTCTGGTATTGTTAAGACTTTTAGCTTTTATAAAATGTAATTTAAATTAAAGTAGAAATAGAAACAAATTGTGTTTAGAAATTTTTACAAAACAATTATGTAAAAGTGTTTTAATCAAAAGTTAACCTGATCCCATTCAATTGGTGCTAAACGATGTACAGCAACCTTTCCTAAATCGAAATCGTTGCAGTCGTTTTCGAGAAAATTCACCTTTTCGTTACACCATAAGCGTTACACACAAGCAATGATCTTTATAATCATTTTTCTCAAAAACCTCTAATGCCATTTTGTAGCATTCATCCAACCTAACTAAAATACCAAATTTGAAAAAAGTCGTTAGAGCCGTATTCGAGAAAGTAAGCGTTTCACTTTAGCGTTACACGTTAGCCCACCGGAGCTTTACAAGTTTCACTTTTAAAAAAACCAACGTAAATAAGCAAAGGGTGGCCGTGGTGTAGTGGTCACATCATCGCTTGTTACGCTGTTGATTCACGGTTCGAATCCTGATGTCAAGTATCATCTATTTATTTCGCATGAAATAAATAAATAAAAAAGGTGATCACTTGCGAAAGCTAAGTCAACTCTACTGTGAAGGCATAACACTGGCAGTAGGGTGGTCATATGGCTAAAATGAAACTTGATTGTGATGATGACATCAGAAGGACAGAAAAAAATACTGTGAATCATAAGAAACGACAATAATAGCGAAAACAAACAAAATACTCAACAGTTATCTGGACAGCCACCCTTGGAATTTACAGAAACTTAATACCACCTGAGTGCCTTTCTCTCTGTCTCTTCCCCTTTCCACAAAACGCACGTGTTCTAAAAAAATTAGTATAAGGGTTTTCATATCCCCTTTAACACGTGCAAATTATAAAAAAAAAAAAAAAAAATTCGTGTGGTCTATGATTCCTCAGTCTGCCTACACCTAAAGCTATTGGCAACTCTAAAATCCAATGGCAGTAAAACAGCCAATTTGTGGGCTTTTCTAGACCCCTTTTGTAAGCTTCCGACGACATCGTCTGTCAGGTGCGATCTGTGAGTTTGCAGGGAAACAAGTACAATGACCATTCACCATCTTTCTTTAAACCATTTTGTGTACAGTGTTTCCAGCAGCAATTTTCCATCAACCACAGCCAGTGTGACCATAGTGGAGTACGAGTGTAATAAAATACTTTTTCTCTAAAGCGATACATTTTATTTTAAAAATATGTTACCCTGAAAAGTAAAAGGTCAATAAGAAACATAATAGGTTTGGAAGGGATTTTGAATGCTGTAAAAAATATATGAAAAAATTTACTCTGGTGCTTACAAATGATAATTTTTTGAACAGTGTTGTAAATCCAACTGACCTTCACTCATTAATTTCCATTACACTGTAAAAGAATTAACCCAGGTTTAATGCAAAACATACTTATTGCCTATAGAACGAAGAAAAATGGATACCCCAGAAGTTTCATTACCGAATATTTCCAGACTTGTCATCCTTTCCATCCTTCCCATTTTTAAGCGGCTTGTAGCTGATAATAGCGAGAACTAGTACAAGTAAACTTTGAAATTCACTCCCTGTATATGTATTCCGAAAAGCTTTTAATCAACAGCTATTGAAGAGCAGAATCAACAGGCAATCAACAAGCACCTCAGGGCGATTTCCCAGCGTTGTAACTTCGCATCTCTTAGGAGAAGATTTTTTTTTTAAAAAAGAAGGCCTTTTCGTCCTTATTTAAACTTTAAATTAATCGAATACGTACATTAGCTACATGTTATGAACTTATTGTTAATCGAGGAATAATAGAACTTAGGTTCTTCATTAACCAAACCAAAATTTCTGGCTTTATCCCTCCACAGTTGAAAGGACAACCACTTCCGTAATCGCCCAGAACTACGTTAGTTGTCACATTATTTTTCAAATCACACGACTATGAAAATAATAGTTATTAAAAGCACCGAATGGTGTAGTCCTAATAGTCCCAACGAATATAGGTGCTGCCGAATTCCGGACTTATTAGCAAGAGAACTGGCTAAGCTTCTTCCTAGTTATCTCGGCTCTAAACTGAGCTACTAATTCCCTGTGCACTAGGAGAGGAATGAAAGAATTGCGTATTGATAAAAAGAGTAGACTCATCAACATAGTCAACGACGGTTCATAGGTAAAATATGGCGTCGTTGTTACTAAATACACATATCAGAGTACTATTACCTGCAGGACTCTATCATTGTCATCCAACTGGAACTACTGCTAATCGGGAGGGCCTGTCGGACATTCAAGTCCCAACGCCCTAGGGTCACTGACCAATCGGGAATCGAACAAAAGAATTGTGAAATTTCAGTATGCTTATTCATCTCGTTCAAGGTGAATGGACAAATAATGAACTTAACACAGGCCCTTGAATCTCCTTCCACAAATTGATTCGAAATTGGTTGTTGTGCCACTTGCCCAGGCATTGATTTGAGCAGTTAGCAGTTTTCTGGCTTCAAGAGAATCATTCCGTGAAGTAGGTATAATACTATGATACTGTAGCATAATAATAACTACGCCCCCTAAAAATATGACGCAACAAATTCCGAAGTGACTTTTCATTCTGGCAGAATTTTGGTTCGAACTGTCCTTTCATTCGAGGTTCGTGTCTGGGACGAAGTCTCCACAGCTCATGTCAACGAAAGAGACGAATAATATCAGGGATAAAAGGGAATTATAACTGCAAGAATTATTTCTCTTGTTCCAGTGGTCGAAGAATTTGCTAGAAGTTTCTGGCTATCAGAAACTTCTGCTATATAAGGACAGATGGCGATTGAGAAAGGAACAGTAGTTTTTAAACTGTGGCGAAGAGATTAGAAAAGTGTGCAGTGGGCGAAGTTGTAATTCTGTGATAAATTGAAAGTTGAGATTTAAGAAGAAGAAGTAATTCGTTTGGATTTGTGAATTAAGTAATTGAAAGGAGATAAAGTGATTTGAGAGGACAGAGACCTTGTAAGAAAAGAATTGCGAAGAATAGTGTGAACCTGAATTGTTCTATAGACTCGAAAATAAAGAAGTAATTTCACAGAATAATTGATTTATCTACTCGAGCCGTAGCTTGCATATTACATTGGTGTCAGAAGCGGGATAAAACTTATTCTGTGAATAACTATTGTGGTGTGAAATTGGAAAAAAAAAAAAAAAAAAAAAAAAAAAACGATTTCCGTGTTGAGTTAATTAGTTGCGCAAAATGGGTCGCAAATTGGGAAAACTAACTATAATTCAACTAAAGGCAGAACTCAGTAAGCGGAACCTCGACACAACTGGGGGAAAAGATGCCCTGCTTATTCGTCTGGAAGAAGCAGTAACGCAGGAAGGTGAAAATCCGCACGACGTAGAGTTTGACGTGGAAGAGGAACCAGCAAGTACAGCAGCCGACCCGGGTATAACGAGTCTGCTCCTGCAACTTAAGTTAGTCATGGACGAACAAAAGAAAGCAATAGAAGACCAAAGGAATTCTATAGAACTTAAGCTGGACGAACAAAAGAATTCTCTAGAACTTAAGCTGGATGAACAAAAGAAAGCAATGGACGAACAAAAGAATTCTCTAGAACTTAAGCTGGATGAACAAAAGAAAGCAATGGACGAACAAAAGAATTCTCTAGATGCTCTGGAAAGTAAACTTGATGAGCAAAACAAGAACTTGGAATCCAAATTCGAAGTGATCGAAGAGAAAATCGAGAAGGTCGAGACGCAACTCGGAAAAGTCGAAACTAGATTCGATGAAAATTTTGAGAAACATGAAACTCAGTTCGGGAAAATAGAGACTCAGTTTGAAAAAGTGGATACGCAATTCGAGATAGTAGGGAAGAAAGTCGAAAATCTTGCTAAGGAGCTCAGCTCAATATTCCACTGACGGTCTGAGAAGAAAGGAGATGCAGCCTCCTATCTTCGATGGTCAAACATCATGGCCAATTTATAAAAGGCAATTCGAAGCGGCCGCAATGACCAATAGCTGGGACGATGAAGAGAAGTCCATTGCACTCACACTTGCACTGAGGGGTCCAGCTGCGGAGCTCTTGCAGACCATCCCGGAAAATAAACAGCAGAACTACGATTCTCTGGTTCAGGCTATCGAGATGCGGTTTGGGGGTGAACACATGCAGCAGGTGTACAGGGTTCAGCTGCGTAGTCAAGTCCAGAAAAGGGGGGAAACGCTCCAACAGTTGCAAGCGGATATAGAGCGACTAGCCCATCTTTCATACCCTAAAGCCGGTGAGGAGCTTATCAACGAAATGGCGGTGGAAGCTTTTATTCAGGCCATAGAGGACAGACAACTGCAAATGGCTGTAAGGATTTCTGAAAAGCGAACACTCCCCGAGGCATTGGCATTCGCTTTGTCAATGAAGGCTGCGGACCAAGCATACCAGGGAATACACCGTGTCAGGGAAATGTCCGTCGTGGAATGCTCATGCCAGAGAACAGCCGTCAAAGCTCGCGGAAGTCAAATCCGTTGCTGGAATTGCAACCAAACCGGACACCTACAACGGCAGTGCAGAAGTGCACCTAGACGAGGAAATTGTCCACATTGCGGAAGTAGGAGAAGCAGAGAGGAAGCATCTGGCGGTGATAACATCCATCCTGTCAGTCAGACTTCCCAAAACCAGCAGTCGGGAAATGCGTAAGGACCAACTTCGCGGGGCAGAAGTTGGTTACTGGAATCGAGGCCCCCAGGACCACCATTCAAGTTTCGCAAACCAAACGGGGTAACAAGAGCCTGACAGTGGAGGCACTAATCAACAAGAAGAAGTGCGTAGCCACCATCGACACAGGTGCCACCGCCTCCATTGTAAGAAGAGATATCGTCAAAAGCTCCTGGCTGCACAACACCAACAGCTACTGCCTGAAGACTGCAACAGGGGAAATGGCGAAGGTATTTGAAGAAGTTCGTCTTACGATTACTCTGGCAGGACTGACGTTCTCCCATGCGTTTCTGGTGGCAGATATATGCGACGAGTGCATCATCGGAATAGACTTCATGAAAGCAAATGAAGTAATCTTGGACATCGGGATGCAAGTACTGAGGTATCGAAATGTGGAGATTCCGATGGTGTACGGAAACGAGAATGCCGTAACTCTCAGGACAGTCATCAGCAAAGACGAAGTTTTGCCGCCTTCTTCAGAGACAATCATTTGGACGAAGCTGGAAGGTGATCTTGGGAGCCACCGATTCTACATAGTAGAACCAGACCCAGAGAAGAATTCTCAAGACTACATCGTGGGAAAGACGATAGTCGAACCAAAGAACACCATGGTTCCAGTGAGAGTTTTGAACACAAGACCACACACTGTCAAACTAAGGCGAGGGGAGGTGACTGGAAAATGCACGCCGATTACCGCCGTCGCAACAATATCTGAACATGATGCTCCAAAACCTCTCCCATCACCTGGGACAGCGGAAACGAGAGAGACGATTCTCCAGTCCAGTGACCTGAATCAGGAGCAGCGAACTATGGCAGAGAATCTTATCAATGAGTACGCTGATGTATTTGCTTCACAGGACGGAGAATACGGCCGAACACACCTGGTACAACATCGAATAGACACTGGTGATACTAGACCAATTCGTCAGCCTGCTAGGCGCCTTCCATTGGCAAAGCAGACAGAAGTTGCAGAGATGGTGTCGGCAATGGAGAAAGAAGATGTGATTGAAAGTTCCAAAAGTCCGTGGGCATCACCGGTTGTACTGGTTAAGAAGAAAGATGGCAGCACGCGGTTCTGCGTGGACTATCGGCAGCTCAATTACGTCACCAAGAAAGACAGCTATCCTCTGCCACGGATTGACGACACGCTAGACACATTATCAGGAGCCCGATGGTTTTCCACTCTCGACTTGAAGAGTGGCTACTGGCAGGTACAGATCCATCCAGAAGACCGGGAGAAAACCGCCTTCACCGCAGGAAATGGGCTATGGCAATTCACGGTAATGCCATTCGGGCTGTGCAATGCTCCGGCGACTTTCGAGCGATTGATGGAATGTGTCCTGCAAGGGTTAACATGGAAAACCTGTTTGGTATACTTGGATGATGTCATCGTCGTAGGAAAAACGTTTGCGCAACACCGAGACAATCTAAGGGATGTGTTTCAAAGGCTTCGAAGTGCCCACCTGAAGCTCAACCCCAAGAAGTGCGCCCTGTTTAGAGCAGAAGTCAAGTACTTGGGGCACATAATTTCAGCGAAAGGAGTGAGAACCGATCCAGAGAAGGTCGAAGCGGTGAAAAACTGGCCAGTCCCCAAAGACAAACACCAACTAAGGAGTTTCCTGGGCCTAGCCACCTACTACAGACGGTTCGTGAAGGATTTTGCCGGGATCGCAAAGAACCTGCACCAGTTGACGGAAAAGGGAAAACAATTCAAATGGTCAATTGAGTGCGAGAAGAGCTTCAAGGCACTTAAACAACGGCTATGCGATGCCCCGATACTGGCTTACCCCACTCCCGGGGAAACGTTCGTTGTGGATGCAGATGCTAGTAATGTCGGGGTAGGAGCCGTACTCTCCCAGGTGCATGACGGCCAAGAGAAGGTGGTTGCGTACTTCAGCAAGGTGCTCTCTAAGCCAGAAAGGAACTACTGCGTGACAAGGCGGGAACTTCTAGCTTTGATCTTGGCTACGAAGCATTTTCACAAATACCTCTACGGGAGGAAGTTCGTTCTTCGCACAGACCATGCAGCCTTAAAATGGCTATTACAGTTCAAGAGTACTGAGGGTCAGGTCGCAAGATGGATCGAAAGGCTGCAAATCTACGACTACGAAATACAGCATCGTAAAGGAAAACTCCACTCTAATGCGGATGCACTGTCCCGGAGACCATGCAGAACGGATTGTAAACATTGTGCGCGTCAGGAAGAACGGGAGCTGGTTTCCATCCAAAGAATGAGAGCCGAACCTATCGCCGGCTGGAGCGTAGATGAGATCCGGAACGCTCAGAAGGAAGACCCGGATATCGAGCCGATTCTGGCCTGGAAGGAGAACATGGAGAAACCGGATCATCAGGACATCTCTCACAGAAGCCCGACCTTAAAGGCATATTTTGCGCAGTGGGACTCCCTCCATGTCCAAGAAGGTGTTCTGAGAAGAAAATGGGAATCCTCCGACGGAAAGTCGTTTGTAATGCAGCTTGTCGTACCGCGGACGAGGGTCAAGGAGGTGTTACAGGAAATGCATGGCGGGGCGACCGGAGGCCACTTGGGAGTGAATAAGACGCTAGAAAAGGTACGAGAACGTTTTTATTGGTTAAAAGCGAAGGAAGATATCGAAGACTGGTGCAGAAAATGCGACGTGTGTGCAGCTAGCAAGGGTCCGAGAATCAAAACTCGAGGTAAGATGCACCAATACAACGTGGGAGCACCTTTCGAACGAATCGCCATCGACATCGCAGGGCCCTTTCCGGAAACCGACAATGGTAATCGGTATATACTCGTAGTGATGGACTACTTCAGTAAGTGGCCGGAAGCGTTTCCGATCCCTAACCAGGAAGCCAGAACCGTGGCGGAGCAGATCGTCTACAATTGGGTTAGCAGATTCGGTGTGCCCTTGGAATTGCATTCTGACCAAGGGCGGAACTTCGAGTCAAGAATCTTCCAAGAGATGTGTCAACTACTCGGAATCAAAAAGACAACGACAACCCCGCTTCATCCACAGTCGGACGGTATGGTGGAGCGTTTCAATAGGACTTTGGACGAACATCTCTCGAAGGTCGTAGGTGACTACCAACGGGATTGGGACCGGCAGATTCCCTTGTTTTTGATGGCCTATAGAAGTGCCGTGCATAGCACTACTCGACATACGCCGTTCGAAATCTTATTTGGTGGAATAGCTCGTTTACCCAGTGAGGTGAAATTTGGATCTCCTACCAATGAGCCCAGAAATGAAGAAGAGTACGTGGCGGACCTTAGGGAAAGGCTTAGGGACATACACCAAAGGACCAGAAGCCAGATTAAGATGACGAGCGACCGCATGAAGACCAGGTATGATGCCAAGGCAACAACGTCAGGATTCCAGGAAGGAGATCTGGTGTGGCTGTATAATCCCCATCGCCAAAAGGGGAAATCACCTAAATTACAGCGGAACTGGGAAGGTCCCTACAGAATAGTAACCCGCATCAACGATGTTGTCTACCGCATCCAGCGAGGACCAAGGGCCAAAATGAAAGTGGTTCATGTGGACCGACTGAGTCGATACAATGGCCGAAATGAGGATGCACTTGTTCGGGACGAACACGTCTAAGAGGGGGGCAGTGTAGCATAATAATAACTACGCCCCCTAAAAATATGACGCAACAAATTCCGAAGTGACTTTCCATTCTGGCAGAATTTTGGTTCAAACTGTCCTTTCATTCGAGGTTCGTGTCTGGGACGAAGTCTCCACAGCTCATGTCAACGAAAGAGACGAATAATATTAGGGATAAAAGGGAATTATAACTGCAAGAATTATTTCTCTTGTTCCAGTGGTCGAAGAATTTGCTAGAAGTTTCTGGCTATCAGAAACTTCTGCTATATAAGGACAGATGGCGATCAAAAAAATGAGACAGTTGGTTTAGAACCGTGGCGAAGAGATTAGAAAAGTGATAATGAGCGAAGTTGTAATTTGGTGATAAATTGAAAGTTGAGAGTGAACAAGAAAAAGTAATTAGTTTGGATTTGTGAATTAAGTAATTGAAAGGAGATAAAGTGATTTGAGAGGAAAGAGACATTGTAAGAAAAGAATTTGCGAAGAATAGTATAGTGTGAACTTGAATTGTTCTATAGAGTAGAAAATAAAGAAATAATTTCACAGAATAATTGTTTTATCTACTCGAGCCGTAGCTCGCATATTACAATACAATATGAATCATGGGTTTTCAAAATTTTCAGAAGATCTATTTAGAATTTTTCAAAATTTGAACAAAGTTTGGGAGCGCATCCAAAATATTAGTCTTTTTCAGGAAAAAAAAAAGAATCTGGAAATTCGTGCGTCCTACGAACAAATTGTTAGGATTAACGTTTTATTTTCTTTTTATTTTTGTACCATGTGGGTATGGAATTTTTAATATTTTTCGAAAATTATTTGAAATCATCCAAAATGTCTGACCTTGTTAAATGGAAATTGCTTTTCACTCCAGACAAACGGACATGATATACTGATACATACTTCCTTTTGTAGTTATAATGATGATTTCGACTTGGTTTCTACTTGGATCAGACCTCAGTTAATGTCTTAGACTTAGACGGTTTTTTCCTCCAAGTATGCCATTTGTTAAAGAGTATCGAACATAGTAGGTGATTTAAAGCGTGATTTGAATAAAGTGGCGTTTACGACTTAGCTTGTTTGATTACCTTTTTGTATATTCATCGGTACCTTATTTTGGGGAGAGGATGCTGGGTGTAAGTGTCTAATGCGAGGTAGGTTTCAGGAATTTTTAGGACAACCTTGCTACCTAATCTGTTACGACTTCCACAAACATACTCGTACTTCCTCCAACTGTTCCAATCCAACTCTGATTTCACTCTGTCGGCTGCTTGGCTGTCCTAGAAAAATTCTAAGCTTAGTCACTGCTTTCGAAATGATGCGGCTAGATTAATACTAATAATACTTTATACTAGATTAGGTTTGGTTGAAGTGGCTGTCAGCAAAAAAGAAGACAACACACTTAGACCAATAATAGGTCTATTGTGATACCACATGGGTTTGAGACGCGGCCTCTAGCCTACTCATTGAACCATTTGGAGCTTCTGATGAAGCGTAGAATGTACCTAACGTCAATATTATTCAGATCATTTAGGTCATTGAAACAGAAGGCTCCTAAGTGGAGTTTTCTTCTTTGGGAGAGAGCTGGGCAGGTGCAAAGAAGGTGAAGAATAGTCTCTTCCTCCTTCTCGGAGTTGGGGTTTATCTCGAATGAAAACAAAAGCATCCACTTTAGGTTCAGAAGAATCCCGGTTCAAAGATTAATAAAGGGCATGACTGGGCGCGTATTTGCTCAAATGTGCTGTTTACAACAGGACGTACTAGTAGCCCCGTCTTGTTGAAACAAATGGTCGCTCACATCAATGTCAGACAAAAAAAAAGTTGGTTATCATTTGACGCGGTGTGGAATTGACAATTCCGAGTTTTTGGTCACAAAAAACAGAATTATTATTTTAGTAGGATGCAACAACTTTAACGCGTTGAGCGGAGATTAAACGATCCATATTGTAAAATGGCAAGGCAAGAACTAACTATATGTCACTATGGATGACAGATGGATTTGACAGATGCCATATGGCAGCGATGTGAATACACTGTGGCTGTGAATATGTATATTGTTCAAGGCTAAAGAATAAGTCAAAAAATGTGAATGCCATGTCCTCACATATGTCAAAAATGACCTAAATATCAAGCCGTGTAACCATTATATAAGTTTTTAACGAAATCCGTGGTTCGAATTTTTACTGAATTGTACAGACAGACACACAGACAAACGGACAGAACAGTGAGACCTACTTTTTCGAGTTCGAATACCAAAATTGATCAAAATTTCGAGATTGGAAAATTTAATTAATTCATAGATAAACCGGCAATACTGAGTAAAGGATTGCCAAAATCAAAATCCTTTCTCCTTGTCAGGAATGATACATGCATGGATCGAGAACATCCCAAAAATGGTGATGTAGAGCCTTGAGAAGATCAACAATTTTGCGGTTAACTGGGTATCAGGCCAAGTTTGTGTGGTTGGTAATAAAGAAGCCGGCAAGCTTGCAAAACTAGGGCCGGTTAGTCTTTTTGTAGCATCAGAAAACACATCATACGAAAAGAGTAGTGTTGAGAGGAGGAGTTCGAAAAAATGTTCTCCACCACATAGTTCTTTGAAGTTTTGTAAAACGCAGTGATGGAGTGAATGAAAAAGGTATAGGGAAGAGATAAAGAGTGGATAGATAAGGAGAAAGAGTGAGGTAACGACGCGCACTTTTGTTACTTACTTAACTAAATCACAATAGTCCTGGGTGGTCTTGGCTCTCCATGAACAAGCTTCTATAGCCGATCCTTACTAAATTGCTGCCTCCAGTTTTACAAGCTAAGTTGGTTGAGGTCTCTTGTACTTATACGCGCTGTCAAGTGGCCTTCTTTTAGGCGATGAATTCGAACCTTCCTGTCTAAATCGATGATACACCAGCGTTCATTGTCTCCTTCGTCAATATTACGGTATATGTAAGTAAGTAGCAAAGCACTGGGAGGATGAGGATCTTACATTACATTCTACATAAGAGAGATCTTACTACTCAGTTGCCTTCTCAGTCCAAAGAAACAGCGACTATCAAGATAAATTCTACGCTTCATCTCTGCGCTGGTGTCGTTTGGAGTATTTATAGCTGAGCCTAGGTTTAGATGGAAATAGTCCTTAACTACTTCAAAATGTTAGCTGTCTATTTTGATGTTCTATACCTACAAGTAGCAGGTGTTGAATATCATTTTTTGACAACAGCATATATTCTGTTTTTGTCTCGTTAACCGGTGTATACATTTCCGCTTCTGTCTCAACACTCACTAACGCATTAGTGACAGAGCTCCTCCGCTCAGCACCAACTGTGTCTCTACTACTCGGCTTTCTTGTCTGTCCCTGCAGGCTTCTACTCGGGCTTTATACCCTTTGCCCTATAACTCGTCATGGCAACATGGCACTTCGTCATTGAGGGTGGCCGTGGTGTAGTGGTAACATCATCGCTTGTCACGATACAGGTTCACGGTTCGAATCCTGGTGTCAATAATCATCTATTTATTTCGCATGAAATAAATAAAAAGTCGATCAATTGCGAAAGCTTATGTCAACTCTACTGCGAAGGCATAACACTGGCAGCAGGGCGGTCATATGCCTAAAAATGCAACTCGATCGTGATGATGAACCAGGAGGACGGAAAAAAATATTGTGAATCATGAGGAACGACAAAAGCAAAAACAAAGAAGCTCCCCAGTTATCTGGACAGCCATCCTTGGAGTTCACTGAAACTTGATACTAGCTGAGTTTCAAACCAACTACACCAATCTTCTTTCTCTCTGTCTCTTCCCCTTTCCTCAAAAACGCCCGTGTCCTAAAATTAGTATAAGGGTAGTCATAACCCCTTTCACACGTGCAAATTATAAAAAAAAAAAAAAAAAAATTGAGTTGATTGCGCTTTTCTCATGTTCTAAGTTTGAATCAGCTTAAACAATGGACTCAAAGGGCATTGTAAACTAAAAAATAACTTTAGGGAACTAGAGCTTAGAGAAGTGACAGTTGCTGACTAATTCGTAAAAGAATAAACTGCCTATAGGAGAGATAGAGACGAAGGTTAGTTCTTCCTCTCCGGCCCCACTCCGGAAACTTTAACTTCACATGGAAACTTTACTTGAAAAACTGGACTCTAATTTCTTGTTCCGTATGGTCAAAAGTGTGATTTACAGATCTACTGCACTCGTAATTTTGCTATTCTAATTTTTATTCTTGTGTGGTGAACGTAAAATAGGTTTAAGCAAAGAAAGTCTTTTCATAAAGCATGGAGGTAGCACGTACTTAAGCGATTAGCTAGAATGTAATCCTCTTGGCAGTACGTCCTTATCTTAACAATAATTATAATAATTTTAATTTCTTTATCTATATTATGTAGACCAATAGTTGATAGTAAATTTATGGCCAAAGAGAGATTCAAAGATACAATCTTTACTATAAATGTACCTGGTGAATACGAGTACAATGCATTACAACAACTCGTTCCATAACTTATTACATTGTCTCTATTATATTTCCTACGCCCTACCACCTTTTAGAATAATTACCATGGAGCAGTACATTAAAACATATTTCTTCCCTAGTGCCGAGAATATCTTTCCCGAACGGTTGAATCTATGGGCGCACGGGCTTCCTATCCCACATCCAATCCCCATTAACCACACGTAGTTCGTGCGCTTTTTCCCCTTATCATGCAATAAGATTAAGCGATGTTGATTCTTTGCCCGATTCTATCTTAGAGTTTGCCTGCCGAAATATAAATATACACCCAGTAGTCGATCCCGTAGCTGCGATTATTACCACGCGGAACAGGCTCATAGTCTCTTCCTCCTCCTCGTCTATGCAGCTTCTGCAGAAATCGTTAGAGAAGACGCCAAGCCTTGTTGTCCAGTAATGACACCAATAACAGCGCTAATATGCTTCCTATTTAGAGAAATCAAATTCCTAGAGCGTTTCAGATCCAGCATAGGCCAATTCTGTTTTGTCGTTAGACAAACTGTACTCCTTGTCCACCTAGAATTTGTTTTTACGGTAGCATCCAGCGGTAATTTAAGTTTGCATGTAGCGATAGGCATATCCAGTAAACTTTTAGCTGTGGAAGGATGGGTATTGTTGTTCAATGTCTGGCCAGTTCGTCAGCCTTACAATTCCCTGGAATATCCTTATGCACCGGCACCCAAATTAGGTGAATGTTAAACTGCTCCGCTATCTCTATAAGAGACGATCGGCAATCTAAAGCTGTTAAAGAATTTGTTGAGGAAAATTCCAAGGATTGCGGCCGGGCTGCCTGAAAAGATGTGTTTGGGAGACGAAAAGAGAGGTTTAAATTAAGCCTATCAGAGAAAAAGAAGAAGATCACCACCCACCCCGTCGTTAGTTTTTGAACCGTCGGTATAAAAATGTACCGACTTATCTTCCGTAAAGCCACCTTCTTCCCAGAATGCTCTGGAAGACTTCTGTCAAAATTTAACTTCGGGATGGTGTAGTCAATGTCTTCAGGGAAGATATTAAACTTATTTGATGTAGCTTTAAGGCGAATAGCTGAGTTAGCTGCCATTTGCCTGCCATAAATGTCAAGGGGTGTTAAATGAAAAATAATGTCCATAGCTGCGGAAAGTGTCATCCGCAGTGCTCCGATAATGCACAGACAAGCTGAACGTTGGACTTTGCTTAATAACTTCTGGTTTATTGTCTTATCCAAAGCAATCCACCAGACAACTACCCCTTACGTAAGAATCGGTCTAATGACCGAGATATAGAGCCAGTGAGTTAGTCTAGATAGTAAGCCCCATTTGCACCCAATGGCTTTTTTGCAAGAGAAGGTTGCGACAGTTGCTTTCTTAACTCTTTCCTGTATATTAGGTTTCCAGCTTAGTTCCCTATCCAAAATAAGACCCAGATATTTTGCTACATTGGAGAAAGTTAAGCTTGTTCCATTAGGGGAGGGAGGCTGTCAATAGGCGGGATTTTGTATTTTCTTGAGAAGAGGACTAGTTCGATTTTGTGGGGGTTCACTCCTAGACCACACCGAGCTGTCCATCTAGATAGCTTATTCAAAACGTGTTGTAGGAGATCTTTTAAGGAAGTGAGGTGTTTACCGGAGACTGCTATAGCAACATCGTCCGCATACGATAACTTTGCAACCCTCAGCTTCCATGATTAACAGTAGTTCATTGCCCACCAGATTCAGAAGAAGAGGGGATAAGATGCCCCCTTGAGGGATACCCCTACTGATATATCTTCTGACGGATGACCCACCTAGCTTTAAGTTGATAATCCGACCATTAAGCAGTAAATTAATCAGCTCACCAAGTAAACTATCTATCTTCAAATTTGACAGTGCTTTGATTATCGCAGATGAGTAGACGATGTTAAAAGCGCCTTCAATATCTAGAAAAGCTAGCATAGTGTACTCCTTATGATACGTACATGGAGTATTCGATTTTATTGGCTAACGTATGCAATGCTGTTTCGACAGATTTGCCCTTACAGTATGCATGTTGAGCCGTGAACAGTAGTCGTATGTCAATACTATCACGTAAGTGGATATCAATCAGTCGTTCTAGTGTTTTTAGAAGGAAAGATGATAGACTAATAGGTTTGAGGTCTTTTGGACTGGCATGTGAATATTTACCGGCTTTGGGTATGAATACCACATTGACTTCTCTTCATATATGCGGAATATGGACCAGATTCAGACAGCTCTGAAAATTTTTTTTTTTTTTTTTTTTAATATTTGCACGTGTTAAAGGGGATATGAATACCCTTATACTAATTTTTAGAACACGTACGTTTTGCGGAAAGGGGAAGAGACAGAGAGAAAGACAGAGTGGTGTAGTTTGAAACTCAGGTGGTATTAAGTTTCTGTAAACTCCAAGGGTGGCTGTCCAGATAACTGGGGAGTATTTTGTTTATTTTTTCGCTATTGTTGTCATTGCTTATGATTCACAGTATTTTTTTCCGTCCTCCTGATGTCATCATCACGATCAAGTTGCATTTTAGCCATATGACCACCCTACTGCCAGTGTTATGCCTTCACAGTAGAGTTGACTTAGCTTTAGCAAGTGATCGACTCTGAAAAATATTTGTTAGAACTGGCAGGATAATGTCAGATGAGATTTGTAGTTCAGCAGACTTATATGGTTTGAAGCTATGTAGCGCCCAATCAGACTTGTTCTGCGCAATCAGACTTGAGAGGTTGGTTTTCTGAGGATTTGACTTAATAGAGTCAATATTGTTGGCAGCCAGGGAATTACTTGGGAAGTGTGTATCAATAAGTAAATTTAATGTGTCTACACTAGAAGTTGTCCAAGACCCATCTGTTTTTAGTAAACAGCTGGGCACTGAAGGATTTGTCGAGAGGATTTTTCCCAGCCTAGACGCCTCAGAAGATTCTTCTATTTTACCACAAAAGAGTCTCCAAGAATTAAGGTTTGGCTTTCCTCAATTCTTTTTTATATGTTTGTAGGGATTCTTTGTACGAGTTCCAGTCAGATGCATCTCTTGTACTTTAACGCTTGTTGAAAAGTTTTCTGAAAGTATTTCTGAGTGGTCCAAGATCAGAGATCCACCAGTGTGGTTTTTTCTTGCCCCTAACCCTAACCAAAGGAAAAGAGGAAGACATCGCTTTATTGAGAGCCAAGGTAAGGTCCTTCACCAGGAGTATTATTCGGGGACTTTAGAGTGTCGGAATTAACCAATTTCTTTAAAGTTTTCCTATATTTGAGCCAGTTAGTATTACGGATATTTCTGTAAACCAATGGGCCTGGAGGATCGTCGTCAAGACCAAATTGAAGGTATCGGTGGTCAGAAAAAAAATGTGTTCACCAGATATCTTCCATACTACTTAATACTAAATAGCCCGTAAATTTCTATAGACAGTGTTCACTCTGAAATCGTAGCAATTCATTCTAATAGCCGCATAAACTAAATCACATTTCACTTTGCCTTATCACGCTAGTGCAGTAAACGCTCGCTGACGCTATTATCAAACTACAATATTATACCCGAATCATGTGTATGTAATCATTTTCCATTTAATAGCAGCAAACAAATTTATGGCACCTAATTAGGCTTTTCTTAGTGCGAAAATAAACGCTCATTCTAAATTGCTAGATGTTAGAGCTTCATAGAAAGCTCTCTATGAAATCGCGTGTGATAAGATCGACACAGTCGGAATCAGATTAACGAACAAAAACCACGCGGAACCAATGTTCTTAATCTCTAACCGTAGTCAAAAAAAAAAAAAAAAAAATGGCAAAGAAAAAATCCCCATGTACTCGTACTTGTCTGGATGCAGACTTGACAATACTACTTGGCTTTTGCGACTTCAAGAACGTACAGCAATTGTCCAATGAACAAAGTGCGAATGGAAAAGTTGTAAAACTTTTCCTTTTAGAGGCTAATATCTTCGATTGGTGAGGGGATAATCAGAGTACAAACACTTCCAGTTAAATTTATCTCAGTTTGTTATCATAGTTTCAGCGTATTGCCACATAAATCGAGATAATAAGCAGAATTTTTATAAAAAGGGGTTAACAGTAGTCATAGAAGTTAGTAGGGCAAACGTTTTTGACTCAAACTACGAGTAGTAGGAGCTCTTAAATAGAGGACTAGTCGGGAGGTGTTGATTTTACTTTAAGGTACAACAGTATTTATTTATTTTTTTAAATAAACGGTTAAGCAAAACTACTATCGAATTGTGTGTAAAATATGAAGTTGGTGAAAAAAAAGAAAAAACTGTGACTAGAAATTTATTAAAACTCATTAAAAAGTTTAAGTGAGATCGTATACGATTTGGGTAGATCTCATTCGGATACCTGGACAATAGCATTTAGATTTGGATATAGTGTTTGATCTATCGCAAATTTTTAATCGCAAATTGTGGACGAGCTTTGACTAGTAGTCAAATAGTTCTAATTGAGGAGCATAAATGGACAGATAGTCTAGACAGGAAGAAAATTTTTCTAAAGCAGATTTACCATGGTCGTTAATGAAACAACTAGTAGATTAAATTTTCATCAGTGAATACTCCAAATGAAGAAATGCATATGCATGAAAGCTTATACAAATTATATAAATTTATGTTCAACATCGAAAATTATGTGGATCTAGCCATAACTGTCCGTGCGTCTGTCTGTAAGTCACCACTTTTGGGCCTTCAATTTTGAGCTTAGAAGGCGAAAATTCATTTGTAAGCTTTGTGCAGTCCGAAGCAGTACTTGTTGTGCTTTTAGGTGATTTTATTCAAAAAGTTTCTTTTACGATACTCGTATGTTGCCTATAATTTAAAGCTGATTTTATGTAGCCAATTAGTGCTGTCCAATTTTGATGGCCATTTAGTCGTGCATTTCACTTCATTTACCAGTAGAATGTTTTTCCCCAATTGCTGTCTCCCTACCTCCGTTAGTACGGGACAGATTCCTATAAAGTGAAGGACATCCTCTCTCGCCCGTAGGTTGCATAACAAGTATTCCACAGCGTTCTGTTGTATGGGGCATGTAGTAAAGATGTAGGAGCTCTCCTCTCGCCTTAAATATAGTAAAGATTGTATCTAGACTATTGAGATCACTAAAATAATTATTTTCTACGAGGTCATATTGAAGTATTCGGTTTCATTTTGTTGCGCTTTGTTGCAGTTTTTCTATATATTTATTACGAATTGAACCATCGATCTTAACCAACAAAGCCTGTAGGCGCGCTCTTCCAGCGTAAAGTGTTCTCTTCTCTTCAATGTACTTAGCCACACCCAATTTTTGGGGAGTTTCTTCCACAATAGGTATTTATGGTGATGGTTAAGTCTTATTGCGAATATCTAATCAGAATCCGTGAACTTTGACTACAAATTTTTACAGCCACGCACGTATAAGTGTTGGTTTGCTGAAAATTTTCGAACTCGAGATTTTGATCAAACTTGATATTACTATGATATAAGGTGACCAGATAAGAACAATAGGAAAATAAATTTAAATAAAACAATAACGGTGTGAGATATCAAATTGGATCTGGCTCTATTTTGAAACTACTTTCATGCCATTACGTTTGGACTAGGACATCATTTAAATGGCGGCCTCGGCTTCGCTGGCAGTGCTTCAAGCGGTCGGTCCAATTCTTGATGAATCGGTCCAATATGTGCGGCGTTTTTGCGGCAATAGCGTCTCGAATGTTGGCCTCTAGCTCCTCCAAAGTGGTTGGCTTGTTAGCGTAGACTAAGGACTTGACGTAGCCCCAGAGAAAATAATCAAGGGGTGTCAAGTCGCATGATCGCGGCGGCCAATTGATGAACCCAGTCGCCAAATTTCTCCTTCACCACTTCGAGCGTCGCATCGCTTGTATAGCATGTAGCGCCGTCTTGTTGGAACCACAGCTCGGATATATCGATGATGTCGACCTCTGGCTACAGAAAGTCGGTTAACATCGCTCTATACCGAGGACCATTGACGGTAACGGTGTCTCCTTCCTCATTCCGAAAGAAATAAGGTCCAATGATGCCACCGTGCTATAAACCGAAATGAAATGGCAAACCTTACTTAATATTTTGACAGCTGGATGTCATTTGTAACTTTGACAGCTACTGAAACATAATAATTGGAAAAAACTATCATTGATATCTGGTCACCCTTTACAATGTAGAAACTCAACAAAGTTGGTTTTTCAATTCTGTCTGTCTGCCTGTCTGTTTGTATGCATGGTCGACTGCAGCCTAAACGGCTGCACGAATATTCTTCAAACTTCATATCTGGGGACAATGTATTCATAAATCGAGGTGAAAATTGTTTACTAATGAACAATTTTGAAAAAAAAATCGAGTTGCTCGAAACGATTTTGATCACAATTGAATTCAGGTGGATACATGCTATTAGATGTCGTACCACGTTTTTAGCAGAAAACAGAGGTGGTTCATGATCAGACAAGTATAGGCAATGTTGCTTAGACGTTTACATACATAGCTCGGCTGAAATGCTGTCAGCCTTTCAATTTTTTTTAATTTTACTATTAGATTTTGTACTTCATCCTAAGTGATTATCTGCACTGGGACCAGTGATGGCTTAATGGCTTTACACTGCAAAATTATCATTGTCCTTAATAAGTGAATATCATCGCCATCACCGGTGGAACAGTGGATAGGTTTGTGCAGTTGTGTGTACTCAGCAAAGCAAACTGCAGTTTGACGGCTTGAAAATATATTTCAACAAGTTACTTGTTAAATTGTAGATTATTTCTTACTTTTTATTATCAGTAATTCGAGCTATCAATTTTATGACAATATTGATAAAAGGCATAAAAAGCTGTCGCCAAATACTGTAGTTGTCGTAATTTTTTCTAAAAATAAATTTAGGAATTTGCAGCTCTTGTCTACAATGAAACCAATCACTATCATTAGCTTAAAAAAAAGCTTATCTGATTGAATCACAGATAATACTCGTATCACATCGAAAGAACTTAATAGAACTTCATCCTACCTTTACGTGTCTGCTAGTATAAATTGGTTCATATTTTGTTGGGGACAATTATTCCCAGCTTTATTTTTTCACTATCCAAATCTTTATGCAAAGTCTAAGCCCAATATTTTCCCAACTCATTCCTAATGATTTTGGTAACTATACCTCATCAAATTGAGGTGTATATGTATGTGATGTTTGAGATATGATTAAGTTCTTAAATTAAGAAAGCAGTCAACTTGTAAGCCTGTTGTCCAGCTCATGAGGGCTAATGCATGAGAGCTTGTTTTGGTATTAATTGCGTGAATGAATAAACAACAGATGCATAACGTACTGTGAAATAGGATGGTCTATTGTATTCCTATTACAGAGTGAAGTATCCGACGTGGTTTCAGAAAGTGTAAGTCTTAGGCTCCCAGATAGCTTTCTCTATTTCGAAAAAAATGTTGTTATTGACTACAATGGCCTTTAAGCGAGGACCCCCTTTTAAATATAAACCTGACTCAGAACTGCATGCAGCTTTACAATTTTCGTAGCTACAATGGTACACAAATATAGTACACAGAGTGAATACACCTCCAAATATCCTGTTTGCAACTTCAGTGGGAGGATGTCGAAATCTTATCAAACAATATTGTACGCCATATGTATAAGTATCTATATAGACACCTAAATTTAGAAAAATAATTAATTAATGGATTAAAATTTATGATTTTATTTTATAACCACGGTTATTTCAACATTCTACAATAACTATTCGACTTAATTTTCAGATGAAATTAATTTTATTTGGATTGGTGAGCCTTGTGCTAGGTGCGTTTGTACTCGGTGTTCCGTTCCAAAGTAGAGACATTACACCCCGTGCTGAAGATTATCGACTTCCAACGAATATCTTACCATCGGGTTACAATCTAACCCTAAAGCCGTATCTGCTTGAAAGTGATGGTGCAAAACAATTCACATTCGATGGAGAGGTTTTCATCAATATCACGACCAATCAAGCCAATCTACAAGCCATCATATTGCATTCGAAGAACATAACTTACTCGCTTCGTGAACTATATGCAACTGCTACTCCGAATACCAAACTAACAATTAGCAGTTTTAATATTGATGCAATCACAGATAAATTTACCTTAAATTTGGCAGCACCTTTGACAGCTGGCACACAATATACTTTGCATTTTGTTTACACCGGTACCCTGGGTGACGACATGCATGGCTTTTACAAAAGTTACTATGTCGACAATAACAATAACACTAAGTGAGTTGAACAATACAAATAAACGAATAAAAGAATTAATTTAACTTGATTACTTTCAGATGGCTTGGATCTACACAGTTTCAGGTGAATCATGCCCGCCGTGCCTTCCCTAGTTTCGATGAACCAAAATTTAAGGCCAAATTCGATGTGACCCTGATTCGTCACAAGAGCTTTAAGACTGTGAGCAATACTCGTATCGTTAAGATGGAAAGAGTCGAGTGAGTAGTGTTAAATAAATTCGATGTGTTAGATACTAATTTGTAGTTTACCCCCTCATCGGCTTCATTTGTGCCCCTACAATTGATCATATACCTCATTCACGGATTGCATACTTTCCCCGATATACGTACAAATGCATATACGAGTATACCATGGCGGGAATTCAATATTCCCCAGGTATTTTTATTTCATATCTCTTCCCCAAGTGCAACAAAAAGTCTGTTTATAAAAATCCACTCAGTTGTGTCCCCAATCTCTGCTTCATAACACATGGATATAAACCCATAGAAACGAATGTAAAACACGAACGAGTAACCGAAAAACAAATTTAAGCAAAATAAAACAAATCTCTCGCCCCAGAACACACGCAACCAAGTAAACGCATCCACTGGTGCCCTGCTGTTGGCAGTTGTACGCACAGATTGAAAATTAAATAATTAAGAAATCTCATTTATTATACTTACTGCACAGCTCCAGGAGAACATGCAAGAACACTCACAGAATTTATTCAAATTCAAAATATTGTATATTTTCAGGAATAATTATCGTACCTTCAATTTTCGAAAATTTTGAAAAATTCGCTATTTTTTATTGACCTTAATAATTTTTTTCGTAGGACCGTTATCGAGATATTCGCATCGAAAAACGATTTTTCATAACTTCCCGACAAAGTTGGACATTTTGGAAAATTAACTTCAATTTTTGTTACGACTTAACTTCAAAATGAGCTACGCGGGGTTGCCATCAGGACATACCGCTTTATTGTATTTAACTGTTATAATAAGGAAATTTGTACATTTGACGAATGCACGGTTCAAAATCAGAACATAATGCTGCTTTCAATCGACCGCTTGGTCGTTTCACCCAAAGTTGTGACCACCTGTTAGGTCCTTGTATGGTCCTACTATTATCTCTATTTAATGTTCACTCTACATCTGTAGCTAGAGGCGTTTATACGATTTCGCTTGCGCTTCATTGAACTTTTCTGCCCCTGCTACTGGAGGGCTTTAGGATGCGTTCGTTTATCTTCGTAAACAGCGTGCTATGTCTTCCCTGCAAACTGCCGACAGTACTTTCTTTTCCAGAGATAAAAACATTTTTCACGGCACACCACACCCACTTTTGTAGTCCTATTTTACGGCATTTTAAATTTTGCAAGTTCTGGCATCGGATTTGGATTTAGCGACCCAGAAAACACTAAGCCTCGATTCACACACATACACCGAATATCCAACGTCGGAAGAATGTGAATGCCCTCATTGAGTTCTACAACCTTCGAGCCGGGTATCCGTCATCGTATATCCAATTTTCGACTTCTGTCCCATTTTTCGTAAAGTAGCTGATAATATCATCGTAGCATAGTGACTACGTTAAATAGTCTAAAATCTTAACTTAAAGACCTTGCGATCTAGGATTACCCTCTACAGCTGTTGTAGGGCATAACCTCATAGTCTTTGAAATTAAGCTTAGTTCCATGCTTCGGTTTAAACAATTTTCGAAAAGTCATCTGTCGTAGTCCTGTGCTTTAACTATCTCCTCATTCCAGCAATGACTACTGGAAGGATGTCTACGGTACAACACCAATCATGTCAACCTATCTGCTGGCTTTCCTAGTGTCCGACTTCAACGAGCGTGGAGATGGTGAATTCTTTGTCATTGCTCGCCCAGAGTACTACAGTCAAACCGAATATGCTTTCGATGTGGGCCGCAAGCTCCTCGTTGAATTCGATAAATATACGAACCTGGCCTACTACAATCTCGGTGTGGACAAGATGCACTTGGCAGCTATTCCCGATTTCTCAGCTGGAGCAATGGAGAACTGGGGTCTTCTCACATACAGGTAAGCTATACTTGTTTTTAAATGAAGAACATTTAGCATAAATCCACTTTCCAGAGAACGTTCACTGCTCTACGACGTATTATCCTCCACCTTATCTGCTAAACAGTCAATCGCTACAGTCATCTCTCATGAACAGGCTCATATGTGGTTCGGTGATTTGGTAACCTGCGACTGGTGGGGCTATACTTGGTTGAACGAAGGCTTTGCTCGTTACTTCCAATACTTTATGACAGCGGTTGTAAGTGATTTTTGGCCGCTTAAGACCGTCTATTTTCTATTTCATCTGTCCCTTGCCTAGGTCCATCCCGAATGGGAACTAGAAAAGCAATTTGTCGTCGATCAAATCCAAACTGTTTTCACAATGGACGCCACGAACACAACGAATGCAATGAGTGACCCAACTGCTGCCTCGCCAGCTGATCTGTCGCGAATGTTCAACACCATCAGTTACAACAAGGGTGGTTCAGTGATTCGTATGGTCAGGCATGCCATCGGAGAGGCAAACTTCCAGAAATCTCTACAGTCCTACCTCAACGAATTGTAAGTTCTCCATTTCACAAGGGCAAACGATTTTTCTACAAGAAATACATTTCTAGCAAATACAAGACCACAATTCCAAAGAACATCTTTGACCACTGGAAGGCTAACTGGCCAGCAGATAGTAAAACACATGCTGACGGAGTCCTTAACAGCTTCACCGAACAAGTTGGCTATCCAGTTATTTACCTCGATGTAGCCGCAGACTCTAAGAGTATGACCATCCAGCAAAAGCGTTTCTTGCTCAAGCCAGGAGACGGCAGTAATCCGAACCTTCTGTACAACGTTCCTTTCACCTACACAACCAATTTAACGAAGGACTTTGATGTGACCACCCCAAAGTTGTACCTCCCTTCAAGTACTGACAAAGTGACGGTGTCCTTCCCGAGCGCAGTCAGCTGGGTAATTGGTAATGTTCAACAGACCGGTTACTACCGCGTCAACTACAGCATTCCGGCATGGCATGGGATTCATCATTCTCTCAAGGCCTCCAATTGGAGTGGAATTCACGAGCTAAACCGTGCTCAATACGTTGATGACTTGCTGGCGCTAGCCCGTGCAGGAGACTTAGAGTACTCCCATTCACTGGGTTGCTTGGACTACTTGGACACAGAAATCAACTACCTTCCATGGACAGCGGCATTCAATGGGTTAAACTATTTGGCCATTCGTCTTGGTGTTGAAAAAACAAATTTCGGAAACTACATTATTTCCATGACAAGGAAAGTCTACGGTGCTCTTGGCTTTGAGGAAAGCGCAAATGACACGGCCTTGGAAATTTACACACGTAGCAAGGTTATTTCATGGAATTGCAAGTACGGCCATAAGGATTGCATCTCGAAGGCTTTGAATTTGTTTAGAAATTTGAAGACTACCCCTGTTCCACTCAACATCCGTGGAGCCGTCTACTGTACAGCTATGCGTGACGGTACTGAAGCTGACTTCGATATTTTGTACAACAAATTTAAGACCGAAACTGTTCCCACGGAACAAGTCCTAATCATCAACAATTTGGGTTGTGTCCGCGACCAAAAGTTAGTGGAGCGGTACTTTAACATTATTGTCAGCGACGAGATCCGTCGTCAAGACAAGTCGGCAGCTCTTTCCAGTCTTTACTCCGACAATGCTGAGAATGTTTCGCCAGTGTTTGATCTCGTTACTAAAAACTTTAATGATTTGGCCACTTCGTAAGTTTCTTTTGATAATCCGTGTTGACCCTGAACCAATGCAAACTTTCTTTTCACAGAATGGGATCATACTCAGCAGTTGCCACTGTTATTTCAAATATCGCCTCGCGTTTCACAACTGAGGAGCAACAAAACCAGTTGGAAGACTTTATTGCCAAAAATGGCAACGCTTTTGGTACTTCGGTGAGCACTTTGAACAACGCTGTAACTGCAGTTAAGGAGAATCTTGCCTGGGCTGACAAGAGGTTGGGTTCTGTTTTAACCTATTTTTCGAACTTTAAGAATAGTGCTGGAAGCATCAGTATGAACGCACTTACCATCACTTTGGTTGCGATTGTATCGTTTATGCTTCTCTAGGAGGCTTCTGGTATTGTTAAGACTTTTAGCTTTTATAAAATGTAATTTAAATTAAAGTAGAAATAGAAACAAATTGTGTTTAGAAATTTTTACAAAACAATTATGTAAAAGTGTTTTAATCAAAAGTTAACCTGATCCCATTCAATTGGTGCTAAACGATGTACAGCAACCTTTCCTAAATCGAAATCGTTGCAGTCGTTTTCGAGAAAATTCACCTTTTCGTTACACCATAAGCGTTACACACAAGCAATGATCTTTATAATCATTTTTCTCAAAAACCTCTAATGCCATTTTGTAGCATTCATCCAACCTAACTAAAATACCAAATTTGAAAAAAGTCGTTAGAGCCGTATTCGAGAAAGTAAGCGTTTCACTTTAGCGTTACACGTTAGCCCACCGGAGCTTTACAAGTTTCACTTTTAAAAAAACCAACGTAAATAAGCAAAGGGTGGCCGTGGTGTAGTGGTCACATCATCGCTTGTTACGCTGTTGATTCACGGTTCGAATCCTGATGTCAAGTATCATCTATTTATTTCGCATGAAATAAATAAATAAAAAAGGTGATCACTTGCGAAAGCTAAGTCAACTCTACTGTGAAGGCATAACACTGGCAGTAGGGTGGTCATATGGCTAAAATGAAACTTGATTGTGATGATGACATCAGAAGGACAGAAAAAAATACTGTGAATCATAAGAAACGACAATAATAGCGAAAACAAACAAAATACTCAACAGTTATCTGGACAGCCACCCTTGGAATTTACAGAAACTTAATACCACCTGAGTGCCTTTCTCTCTGTCTCTTCCCCTTTCCACAAAACGCACGTGTTCTAAAAAAATTAGTATAAGGGTTTTCATATCCCCTTTAACACGTGCAAATTATAAAAAAAAAAAAAAAAAATTCGTGTGGTCTATGATTCCTCAGTCTGCCTACACTAAAGCTATTGGCAACTCTAAAATCCAATGGCAGTAAAACAGCCAATTTGTGGGCTTTTCTAGACCCCTTTTGTAAGCTTCCGACGACATCGTCTGTCAGGTGCGATCTGTGAGTTTGCAGGGAAACAAGTACAATGACCATTCACCATCTTTCTTTAAACCATTTTGTGTACAGTGTTTCCAGCAGCAATTTTCCATCAACCACAGCCAGTGTGACCATAGTGGAGTACGAGTGTAATAAAATACTTTTTCTCTAAAGCGATACATTTTATTTTAAAAATATGTTACCCTGAAAAGTAAAAGGTCAATAAGAAACATAATAGGTTTGGGAGGGATTTTGAATGCTGTAAAAAATATATGAAAAAATTTACTCTGGTGCTTACAAATGATAATTTTTTGAACAGTGTTGTAAATTCAACTGACCTTCCATATATATTTCACTCATTAATTTCCCTTACACTGTTAAAGAGTTAAACCAGGTTTAATGCAAAACATACTTATTGCCTATAGAACGAAGAAAAATGGATACCCCAGAAGTTTCATTACCGAATATTTCCAGACTTGTCATCCTTTCCATCCTTCCCATTTTTAAGCGGCTTGTAGCTGATAATAGCGAGAACTAGTACAAGTAAACTTTGAAATTCACTCCCTGTATATGTATTCCGAAAAGCTTTTAATCAACAGCTATTGAAGAGCAGAATCAACAGGCAATCAACAAGCACCTCAGGGCGATTTCCCAGCGTTGTAACTTCGCATCTCTTAGGAGAAGATTTTTTTTTTAAAAAAGAAGGCGTTTTCGTCCTTATTTAAACTTTAAATTAATCGAATACGTACATTAGCTACATGTTATGAACTTATTGTTAATCGAGGAATAATAGAACTTAGGTTCTTCATTAACCAAACCAAAATTTCTGGCTTTATCCCTCCACAGTTGAAAGGACAACCACTCCCGTAATCGCCCAGAACTACGTTAGTTGTTATATTATTTTTCAAATCACACGACTATGAAAATAATAGTTATTAAAAGCACCGAATGGTGTAGTCCTAATAGTCCCAACGAATATAGGTGCTGCCGAATTCCGGACTTATTAGCAAGAGAACTGGCTAAGCTTCTTCCTAGTTATCTCGGCTCTAAACTGAGCTACTAATTCCCTGTGCACTAGGAGAGGAATGAAAGAATTGCGTATTGATAAAAAGAGTAGACTCATCAACATAGTCAACGACGGTTCATAGGTAAAATATGGCGTCGTTGTTACTAAATACACATATCAGAGTACTATTACCTGCAGGACTCTATCATTGTCATCCAACTGGAACTACTGCTAATCGGGAGGGCCTGTCGGACGTTCAAGTACAACCCAACGCCCTAGGGTCACTGACCAATCGGGAATCGAACAAAAGAATTGTGAAATTTCAGTATGCTTATTCATCTCGTTCAAGGTGAATGGACAAATAATGAACTTAACACAGGCCCTTGAATCTCCTTCCACAAATTGATTCGAAATTGGTTGTTGTGCCACTTGCCCAGGCATTGATTTGAGCAGTTAGCAGTTTTCTGGCTTCAAGAGAATCATTCCGTGAAGTAGGTATAATACTATGATACTTAAGCATTGAAATAAATATTTAAACAAAAATTCACAAAACAAATCTTACGTAACAAGTTCCTCTACCCCCTCACCCCCCAAACCAGAAAGTGCGGGAATTTGTTCGACCCATCCTCCCCCCGAACAAAATTCCTGACTAAGTGCCTGTTTTTTTAGCAAAAGTGTAATATTTTTCAAAAGACCAAATGGCTACACTGACCACAGCCACATTTCAAAGAATTATATCGAAAATTGCTGCATATGTTTAGGCTCTCTTTGACAATGTAAATACGAATGATCAGTTGCGAACGACCGAGTTTAATCGGTTTTATTGCTCTATTTGCTTCTTTGATGGATGCAAAGTACAATAATCTACGACTGCAGAATAAAAAAAAGCCTCCTAGTTTCATTGTTGATAAATTATGTGCCTAACTTTGTACACACTTCGAATAAGGTCTGCGATATATGTACGCATATGCGATCGTGATCAATAACTATGAAGTTGGATCTTGGTGATCGATAATATCAAAAAAAGTACTCGTTGTTAGTACCTGATACAGAGTAGTAGCAGTTATTTTATTATCTCTTTCTTTCTTTTTGGTACTTAAGGGACCTTTATGACAATTCAAGGGAATATAGTAGTAGAATCGCAGTAGGTGCTGAAAATTTGGAAGAACCACTTCTGCAGACCGCTTGACGGCGATGACGACCAACATTCCGCTGTCAGACAGGATGAGGCACTCAATATTCACGGTGACAGACAAGAATACTGTCAACCCGATTAGGATGAAGTGAAGATAGGCATGTCTAAGTTTAAGTCCAACAGAGCGTCGAACTCTGATCATCTGTAAAATTTTGTCGGATGAAAGAATGCCCGATGAATGGAATCTCAACATCGTTGCCCGATCCTGAAGAAGGGAGACACACTGAACTGAGCCAACTACATAGGCATATGTTCTCTCAACGTCGCATACAAGATTTTGTGTGCCGTATTATGTGAGCCCTTAAAGAAAGTTAAGATGTCTATGATAGCGTGTATGGTGGGCGCCGTTGCTCAATGGTTAAGGGCGCGATCACTGAGCGAGAAGTTCAAGGTTTGAATCCAAGAAAAGACAAAAAAAAAGTTTTCTCACGGTTTTCCACCGCTCGCGAACGTGTGACAAACATCCGAGAGTAAAAATTGTCATGAGCAGCTTTTCTCAATCAAAAAATTGTCTTTCGGAAATGGCATAAAATTGTAGGTCCCAACCATTCCTGCGGCGCACAGTACGAGTGGCTGCGAGAAGCTAGGCCAGGTCCTGTCTTGGGCTGTTAGCTCCAAAATATTTGTATTTATTTATTTATTATGAGAGCGTGTATAGAGACGAGATGTACAGAGCCATGTCTAGATTTGGCATCCCTGCCAAACTCGTCCGACTGTGCAGGATGACGATATGACGATGGAGAATTATGCTGTTTCATCAAAGTCGGTAAGAACACCGTCTTAGACAGGTTGACGCGGTACCATGCGATTTCATCAACATCAGACTTGAACAAATTGTACGAAACTCACAAGCCAACACCAGAGGTACAATTTTTAAAAAGTCTGTGCAACTACTCGCATACACCGAGGACATTGACATAATCCGAAGCGGGCCGTCAGTGGTGTATTCCTGAGTATTGAGGCTGAAGCGGCAAAGAAGGCAAAACGAAATATATTCTGTCTACAAGAAGGGAGACTCAATATCAGATATAATTTGAGCTGGTGAAGAATTTTGCCTACCTAGCCTCTACGGGGAACTCTGGCAATGACATCAGTGCAGAGATCAAACGAAAAATTACTCTCGCCAATCGTTGCTTCTACAAGCTAAGAAGGCTATTGAGAAGCAAAACATTCTCACGAGCAACTAACGATACTTTGTGCAAGACCCTTATCATCCCAGTCCTGCTGTATGGTACAGAAATGTGGATACTGTCAAAAGTGGATAAAATATTCTAATTAGGTTGCTTGAGCTAAAAATTGTCCGTCTTATTTTCGGTCCTGTTTGTATCAACGCAGTGTGGACGAGAAGGTTTAATGAAGAGCCTTTGGACCTGGTCAAAAAAAGTCCAAATTCATCCAACGCACTAGACCGGAGAATATTTGAATCCACTCCAGAAGGACAAAGCGATAGAAGAAGACCTTACAAAAGGTGGCATTCGCAGTTGGAAGGAGTCCTCAAACAACTCGGCTTAGCAAGGCTCGAGCATGTTGGTTGAGGCCCAGGTCCGTCCCGGATTGTAAGAGCTATATGAATAGAATAGAATCTGAAGCAGCACAATTGTAAATTAAACTTTAGTTTTTCTCAATATTTTTTGCTAGACATCTCTACATTTCGTCCATAAATCGTACATGACCACGGCGTTTTCTTAAAAAATAAAGAACAATATGTTGTTATTTCCAAGCTACATATTTATAGTGATGGTTAAGTCTTATAGTGAAGAGAATCCGTGAACATCGGTTAAAATATTGGCAACCACGCCCACTTTCTGCTAAGCGAAATTTTCTGATAAAATCTCTTAAAAATCGCGAAAAAGGTTTTTAATTGGAGAGATATCATTGCATATGTTTTCAAATATTCGCAACGCCACTACCACTTTATTAGGAGTATGCTAGAATGGATAGGGTATCATACGCACAGTTCCAAACGGATTGTAACTTTCCTGTATGTTTTTATTTGCTTCTCTTCATTCTCTCCGCGGCTCTATTGCTCAGATCTCCTTCTAACTGAGCCTCTTCTCGTAAGGTTACTATTTTTCTCAGCTTTTTTTTTTGCCAACTTTTACTGCGTCTCGTTTTATTTCAAAAGCTCATTTGACTGTTCTTTGTAAACCGAAATTTGTAAGACAATTAACATTGAATAGTGGACAATAGAGTTTCATATCTCGCTGCTGACCTGATTTTTATTACCCTGTTTTATGTGTCTTTAGCGTTTAGTTTTTTTTTTTTTTATAATTAAAGTGATTAGAGCAAGTTCTGCTTATTAAAAATATTTTTATATTTTTGAATATATACTGTTTTGTGACAAATGCGGTTTAATTGCTGATCGCAGATAATCAAAATTGATTTGAATTGGATAAGGCAAGTGGACAACTTACTAGTACTAGGGTCTCCAATGATATTAAAAATAAGTTTAACATATTTAGAACTTCTAAACAATCATAAAAAAAAGACTTCATTCCGTTGTTCAATAAAAACTTGTACATTTTGTTTAAACAAAAAAACGCCGAGCATGTTCCGTTAAGCTGAACGCTCTTCGTTGCAAATAGCTGTACGAGAGCCAAGTTTTAATAACCAACTCCGAGCTTTTAACCTCTCCATCGCTTGTAAGTAAAAAATTAATTTTTTGCATATTTTTATGGCCACACATATATAGTATATAAATATATTCTTTTATAGTTTTATCATCTCGAAAAAGTGACGTAGGAGAAACCTAACCCCTTGGGGAATTGACAACCAATGAAAGTAACCACAAGAAGAACAAATTAACCTACAGCTTCGGCTGAAAGATGTAAGTAGCTTATGACGTCTTAAAGATCACACTTGATACGAATAACAGTTTGTATATACCTATACCTATACCTATATAGTGTAAGTTCAGGGTATTGCGGGGGTACTTCGATTTGCTTTTCATAAATATCTCTCAAGAGTGGCGAACCTATAATACCGAGACAGCATCCCGATATGATTGTTCTTGCTTGTTAATTTTGCCCTTGAACGATTGGAGATTACAATCTTCTGTAAGTATGACCCTAGAAGTAAATTACAAAATTTACTAGGTCTGTGAAAGAATTTTGATAGAGAGTTATTCGTGAATCTCTTGTAAGATGCTCAAACGTCTGATTTCTGGGGTTTATTCCATTGAGGTCTTCAGAATATCTACCATACGTAGTAATGGCATAAGTCTGCAACCAGCCTTCGACAGGATATTCCATTAAGCGATTTGCTCTCCTCCATAGCTTTTCAAGCAGATAAAGAGAATGTTTGGGGGCTGAACTTCAAACGTGTGATCAATACCCAAGCCGGGGTCTAACTTGTGCTTTGTAGAGTAGAAGGATAAGTTGCTCTGTAAAGTATCTCTTTGCTCTAAAGAGGTAGCTCAGCTTCATGGACGCCGTTTTTGCGATGTTGGGGATATGTGGTCGTATCATGTTACACCAGAGTTGACTGTAATGCCAAGAAGATGCAGTAGACGTCTTCCTTCTGGAAAGCCAGTTGAATTTGCTTCTTCCCACTGCAAAATTTTCCACAGGTCTTTCATTTAATGAGTTTATTTGATCGCGTCTCTGACGATGTGATGTATTTGCATTCACCAGTATGATGTGCGAGCAAAACGATAATCGGGTACTATAATCGGGAAAACGTTGATATCGTGTAGAAAGAGAGTTCGTGAAAATATAGATCCCTGAGGTACTCCATCGCTTCTCCATCAGCTAAGGCTAAGTCCTTTAAAGATTATTAAGCCAGTAATGGAGATAGAGGAAAGATTATAGGACAGTATTAAATACTAAATATTAAAGGGTAGATTTTGCCTGATTAAAAACGTGATTTAGATGCTCCGAACCTGAAGAAATATACGCTGTTTCGCAGCCACCCATTTTGGGTTAGACTCTGGGGAGCGAATCATGGCTTAAATGAAGCTTTTCGTAGGAATTCGCAAAGCCAAACTGCACCATCCACAACCCGTGGAACTTTCTGGTAGCTTGCAGCTCGACTTTCGCAGAATTCCCCATATTTCACGGCCGGACTTATAGCAAAGGTATCGGAAGGCGCACCATCGACCACAACTTTGGTCTATTTAGAAGAAAATTGTTCATCTAACCTCAGAGCTTGCTGCGGTAGTCACGATTGAATGCTTTTGCGATGTCCAGGGCAAGTGCTCTTGATTTCCCGTGTTGCTGTCCATAGGATGGTTAAATGTGATAGGTCAGCAGGTCTGCGGCTGCCAAAATCATACTACCATCCAAGTATTTGATTATTCCAGCATGAGACGGCAGTTTTGCGGAAAGCATTTCATTCTTTCTTTGTTGGGAATCGATTAAACGTATGTGTGTAAGCCATAGGAAAAAGAGAACAGATGTTTGTAAACAGTTTCTGAGGACAGTTTCTGAGGACAGTTTCTGATATGATCCGTTAGGTCCTGTAGATTTTTTGCGATCCAGATGCTAATAGCACAGGAATTTGAGGAGAAAATTGTGTGTCAAACCTTGAAAAGAACAATGCATTTTAATTGTTAAAACGCATCTCCGAAATGGTAAAAATTCGAGTAACATTATTCGAGCATTGCGAACGGTATACTCATACATAACTATCCATATCGTGCCGCGGATAAGAAATAAATGGAAAAATTCAATCGTACCGGGTCGGTATTGGATGCACACAAACCAGTACGTCCTCGTAGCATCCATTCGCCATCGTTTCCAGCAACTGATGAATCTTTTCTACAGCTCTACGCAGCGGATTTTAACAAAAGATATGCACCTGCATTCCTACAACATCCAATTGACTCAGGAATTAAAGCCAACAGACCATGAACAGCACCGCGACTTCGTTGATTGGGTGTTAGAGAACCACAAAGTTGTTGGCAATTTTTCGAATAAAAACAAGGCTCACTTTCAATTGAATAGCTAACCAAATTGTCGCATTCGGGGTCATGAAAATCCTCGAGACCTTTAAGAACAACCAAAGTCACTGTTTGGTGCAGATTTGGGAAATTTTCGTAGTGCTGCTGTGACACGATAACAAATCCTTATTTGTGCTTTCAACTAGACAGTGCCTCCTGCAACATTGCGCGAGAAACAATGTAGTTATTGCACACAAAATTTCCCGGCCGCATCATATCTCATTTCAGCAACCGAGGCCGATATCACACAGTTTAATTTGTTTCTTTGGAATTATGTGGAGCAGAAGGTGTATGCTAATGACCCCCAAAAGATTCCATTGCTAATTCGACGCGTTATTTCTGTACTGCCGCAGGATTTATGCCGGAATTATATGGAAAATTGCATCTAAAGAGCGCAAAGTCTGCAAGGCCCTCCGTGGCGCTCTTATGTGTATTTCATTTCAATTTTTTGAATGTTAATGTCTCAACATT
This sequence comes from Pocota personata, assembly GCA_963082735.1. Taxonomy (NCBI): domain Eukaryota; kingdom Metazoa; phylum Arthropoda; class Insecta; order Diptera; family Syrphidae; genus Pocota; species Pocota personata. The sequence continues at coordinate 274,386,115 of OY720429.1, forward strand.
TATTAATGTTTTATTTCAAATTTAATTTGTAACCTCCAATTGAATCACCCTTTAATAATAAAACTGTAGTTCGTTGAATATTCTCTTAAACCCTTTAGATTAAATTAAAAAGACAGATTTTTGTGTCCTCCTCTAAAAAAATAAGTGCTTAGGGAGTCCCCCAATATTATGCTAATCTAAAGACTCAACCATACGAGTAATCAACATTGGGAAACAAAAGCTAATGTCATTGTAACCGATCACCATAATACTTTTGCCTGCATACCTATCTGTCAAATCAATCTAAAAATTATGTTTCTCTCATTGTTCTCTGTTTCATGATTTGCCGGTTTCTTTTGAAATATCATCCCACTCCCTTTAATTTTTCATTTTATTAAAATAAAAGGCATCTCTTTTATCGAAAAGGCACTTTCTATTAATATGTGCACAAATTGGAAAATTTTCATAACAAACATGACAACTGTCAGATTTACACATGCAACGAGCGACTGAGACCACTCTCTCTAATGTTCGCTCATGATTGCAAAAATGAACGAACATTTAACGAATCGACGTTGGACTTATTATGTCGTGATGTGGTGGCAGATGGGTCGATATTTCAAGCATCTCACAAAGGCCCAATTAAAAAATGCAGTATTGCGGCAACATCAAAGCAACACGTACAGAAAAGCAACAATTTGGCAGTACTGTTCAAATCAAAGGTTTTTTTTTTTTTTGTTACACCAGCGCAACCAAACGTCAAAACAGAGCAACCTCACCTTTATTTTAGATAAGCTTTTGTTTGTTGCATTTCGTTAGCTATTATTATTTATTTTACCCTATACTTCGTGTAAAAAGTGCATGAAAGGTAACTTATAAGAATGTTTTATTTGTTTTTATTGTGTATAGCATTGCAACACAACTGTTCACAAATGTCAAAATAAATTGGGCGGGGCAAGAGACACATAAAGCCTGTTGTGTTGCCGCAACACTGCACAGTTTTTTGACGTCATAGCTTTTTTTTATAATTTGTGCGCGTGAAAGGGGATATGAGTACCCTTATACTAATTTTAGGACACGGGCGTTTTTTGTGGAAATGGGAAGAGACAGAGAGAAAGACAGATTGGTGTTGTTGGTTTGAAACTCAGGTATTATTAAGTTTCAGTGAACTTCAAGGGTGGCGTCCAGATAACTGGAGAGTACTTTTGTTTTGCTGTTATTGTCATTGCTTATGATTCACAGTATTTTTTTCCGTCCTCCTGATGTCATCATCACTATCAAAAATTACATTTTAACTACTTATATGACCACCCTACTGTCAGTGTTATGCCTTCACAGTAGAGTTGACTTAACTTTCGCAATTGATAGACTTTTTTATTTATTTTATGCGAAATAAATAGATGATTCTTGACATCAGGATTCGAACCTTGAACCTGCAGCGTGACAAGCGATGATGTTACCATTACACCATGGCCACACTTAAGGCTTCGCATATCCTTAGAGAATTTTCTAAAAAAAAATGTATTCTTCGTTGTAAAATTGTTCTTTTTTTATATTTCTTTAAATAAATAAATAAATTGCATGTACATATTTCAACCAAAAAAATAACACTAATTGTTTATTTCTTTTTTATAGATCCATCATATGTTCCAAACAAAAAAAAAAGGATCATAACATCAACATTGACTGGAAGTTAAGAAATCCTTTTTATCTTAATTCGACACAACTACTTACACACCTGCTTAGGACTCGCAGTATTTCCTTCAATAAATATAAAAGAAGAACCATTTACAATTGCTAGGCTATGTTTTCTTTGTTGAAAGCTACATTCTCAATCCTGATCGTTTCACTTGAGGTCACGATCTTAGATGTGATACCAGTACCGAGTGTAGACTACCGACTAAATAATTTAGTAGAGCCTTACAGATACATTATTGAAATAACACCTTATTTTTTACATCAAACAGTCCACGATCGTTTCACATTTGTTGGTCAGACAAGCATCTACTTTAATACCCAATTTTCGAATGTTACTCAAATTGATGTTCACTCTGACGGACTGGTGTACAATTCAGTGAGATTTTATCGAACAGTAACATCGACACCAGTGCCGTTTAGTGTTACTGAAGACGTAAACACTACTAAAATGACTTTTTATCTAAAAGATCCTCTTCAACAGAACGTGGATTACTCATTACTGTTCAAATTCACTGGAAAAATATCCCATGAAAACGATGGGCTTATTTGGAGGAATTATATCGATACTGAAGGAAAAACGAAGTAAGTACAATCAATTGTTAGGTAGCCATATTTATTCTTTTAATTTTGTTATTGAACTCATGATATAAAACACCACCGCAACAAATGGTGCGGATGATAATACGAGTCGTATTGACTTGATCCTATTACAGATACTCCTCACTTTACGAAAGATTTCCGTTCAGACGACTATGTCGTTAAGCGAACTGGTCGATAAGCGACTAGCTTGTGCCGGAAAATTGTAATTGTTGTAAAATTATTGTATAATAATATAAAAATTATGCAGCAAACTTTAAAATTTATTTATAAAGATATTTGGTATCTGGAGCTGTAGAGGGTCCAGGTAAGGAAGATGACAACGACGAAATGGAGTTGTACCTTTGTGGTTTGTTTTGTAATCTTCTTGTCATAATCCATTAATTCAGCAATGTCTTCCGCTTCAACATTTAAATTAAGCGCATTGGCAAGGCCCGAAATTGTTTGAATTACATCAGATTGTCAAACGATTCGATATTGTTCGCCAAACTTTTTATACATTTCTTTCCATATGCCTTGCATACACTTGCAAGCGATCTAAAACTCATAATTTTCTGTTGCTGCTACAGCTTGGGAAAAAGACGTGCGCTTTGAAGTAGCGCCCTGATTCATTGGCTGTAGAACAGCATCTGTGTTTTTAGGAAGATACACTAGCTTTACGTCTGGGTATAAGATCGCCAAGATGCTGGGGGTGGCCTGGAGCATTATCTTCTTCTTCTTCTTCTTACGGCGAAGTTATAATCCGGAGTAGAAGGATCACAACCTTCCCACTTTACTGCATCCCTACTGGTCCGCTTGTAGGGTTTGCCGGAATAATTTTAAAGGGTACTCCCAAGATCAAACAATAATGCTAGACTGAGGGTACGAAGCAGTTAAAGAACCAATCTTCAAATAAAGGTTGTCAGCCATGCCTTTTTATTGACACGATAGTAAACGGGCAGACTGTTTTTACTAACGTTCTAGTTTAGATCAGGCAAGGCTTTAACTTGAACCCAGCGGCATTCCCTCTCAACAACAACGTGATCCTGTCTTTAAAAGCCTTGAAACCGGGCATTGCCTTATCTTCTTTGTGCATATAGGACATTTCATACATTTTTTCCAAGAAAGCCCGGTTTCATCCACACTAAATATCTATTCCAGGCAGTAGCTGCCTTTTTTAATTATGCCATCCAATTCGTCAACAAATTTTTCTGCTGTTTCTGTTTCGAATGTGCCAATTTCAAGGCACATGCTATTTCTTTAACCGTTTTACCAGCTTCGTAGTCGTTTTTTTGTCATAATTTTTCTTTTCGTCGACATCTGTACTATTTTGGGGTTACAAATATGTAAAAAAAAAAAAACGAGATCCCACAGTGACTGCTTGTCGGAATGAAACTCACTAAAAAAGTGCATAGCAAGCCTATAATACGCTTAGTGCGCATGTCACCATTCACCACTGACCGACACTCAAGCTGAGAAAGGGGATTCCCCGAATTGCAGGTCGAAACTCGATTAGTCGTAAGTGCTTAAGCAGATAGGTCGTAAAGTGAGAAATACCTGTATATAAATTATTTGTAGCCACAAAGTTCGATCGTGTCCAGGGTTACCGCGCAGTAGAAAACATGGCTGGTATTTTGCCAAAATCAATAAAAATTAAAATGAAAAAAAAAAACTGTAATTTAATGACACAACTAATAACCTAAATTCTGCGAATACCTTAGGGCGATTCTTGAAGTTTTTTTTTGACAATAAGGATCGCTTATAACTCAGGAACTGCTAAACAGATTTCGATAAGTTTTCTTTGGTGCATTAGAAAAGAACTGAGCACATACTTTGACATATGCTACTGTCATCCCAGTAAGGTACATTTAATTTAATACAAAGCTTAAACTATAAATGATAATATGTTAAAACAGCGTATGAGAGACTTTAGAGTTTGAAAAGGTCACTAGATATATGATTTTTACATTGTTTAAAAATTACACCTATTTACAAAGTGGGGTAGTTTCATGCCAGAGGAAAGTGAGTTGCCAAATTTCATCGGAATCCTGAAATGGTTCTAAATTTATCACCCCTCGTATTTACTTTTTCTCTGCCCTAGCTGAATTTTCTACTAGATTTGAGCGTGTAATAGTTTGCGGAGATTTCAAATATGATTTTCTAAAGAATAATTCACGCACTCATCGAATTGTTAACTTGTCTTCATCGCTAGGTCCATTAACAGCTACCCAACTCAGTTACCGCCTTTATTCCCACCTAGTCTAGTCGATATATTTATTGAGTCTAATCCACCATTTATTCTCCCCTTCGACCAATTATCGCTCGCCAGTATCTTAGATTCTGTTCTTTTGCACATACTCGTATAATGTTCATTTTCCACACAAAGTCGTCCCTGTACAACTGAATCCTAATATAAAGCTTAACAATTTTATCAATTTTATTAGCTATCTCTACAACGAGTCTGTGTCCCTGCGAGGACTGTGTCCATGTTCGTAATAAAGTTTGTCCCTAGTTCACGTCCAAAATTAGACTCTTAAATGTCGAAACAAACTTTATAGTAAATACATGACAACTCATGTACGAGTAGTAGTCGAAGTACCTAGAAGATTGCACATAACCATGCGACGGTTTTATAGGTACATAACTCGTTCTCCCAAACGCAACTACTTCGCCCTAAAACACTGACGAAATCTTGCGCACATCGGAATTGGTTCTTAGGCAGTAGTAAGTAAATGCCTTTAGTGGTTCTCGAGCGAACATACATACACTTAAAATATCGTTACTGCTCGAGACCAGACCCGTACTTGGCGAATTTTTTTATTTGATATTTTCTTTTAGGAAAGGCGAACCTATAACATTGGAATAGCGTTCCGAGATGCCTGTTGGTTCTGCTCTTGAATAGCTAAAGATTAATAGCTTCTGTTAGACTGCATTCCAATGATATTAGCGAAGGTAGATTTGACCAAGAACAGAAGAGTAAGCTATCAACCCAAAGGCTTTATCATGCGCACTATCAGTAAACTCAAGCACAGGGGATCCGCTTTAATAACGTCCGTTCGCTCCAGAGATAATAGACAGCACTGGGTTCCTTAACGTAGTCATAGAGTAGTAGAGTAGGCAACGTCCGTAATGTCCTTTTAATAAGCTTGCATACATTTGATACTCCGATAATTAAAAAAAACACCGCACTATTAGCGGAATACGAAGTCTAATTCTATTCTATTATAGCCTGCTTGACAGAATTCGGTCACACTTGCTATTATTTTTTTAATCCTAAGTGTTTCATTTCAGGACAATGGAAAATATATGTATATACTACGTAAGTCATTTACTATTACCGGTCTCTATGAACGCTGGTATCATTTCTCCCAGAGGTCAAATATATACCCTATCCCGAGTCATACGGATTGATAGCCATAGATCCCGATAATACAGTAAGCTAACCAGGAGACTACAGGAATAATCCATCGAAAACGCCTGAAATCTTGAGAGCATATCCCAAAGACTTCAAAATGCAATAAAACATACATCTCCTAGTCAACCACAAAGTGTAAGAAATAAGGCGAAAAACCCTCGGTTCGACGGCGAATGCATAAAACTCAGAACAATATCCTTTCGTTGTTAAAATCTTTTCAGACCTTAGAACGTTTTTGTCTTTCAAAACTATAAAAAAAAAACATGCTTCGCTAACAATTACATGTATGGATTTGCCAGGCAAATGCTACTATTTCATCAGTTTCTGCTGATGCTTTAGCAAAGCACTTCAGAACCCTATTAACGGCGGACGTCGGCCAACTCTCTTCTCAGTATGCACTTCCATAAAAAGTATCAGATGAGCTAGACAGTCGAATTCCTGAAGAAGTAATGAGAACCATGCGCATGACACACAAAAATAAGACTGAGTTCTTTGAATTCGCACCCAACACTTTAGTCAAAGATCTGACTTCCCTATATGAGTACAACTGAATTTCTTCGAGTGTCATATATCCAAGGAGTCGGACAAGCTTTTGTCAAAGATGTGACTTCCCTATACAATAGAATTTCTTCGAGGGTCACATCCCCAAGGAGTTTATAAACGTTCGCCATTGTTCATATTCTGGAGTTCCCCAAGGCTACATACTGAGCCCAATACTATTCGCTCTTTTAATCGATGCCTTACACGAACCTCGGCTATATCAACTCGCACTAATTTTCAGCTAATTTTTGAAGAGAAAAATATCAACGAATTGAATAAAATACTATACAGTTTGATAGCGACGGTCGACGAAAAGTTTTACTGCAAAATCAGAGAAGCAGAATCTTAAATGCGGCAAATACGAGAATATTACCAGCTTAGAATAATTATTTCAAAAAAAAAACTGAGAGCCATATTTTTAGTTCTCCAACTCATAAACCACTGAACCGATTCTGATGAAGTTTGGGATGTTGGTGTGATCTGTAGATGATGCAATATAAAGACATCTAAAAAGCGGATGGAGAGTTCAAAGTCGTTACCCTTCAGAAGAGACAATCACGAGTCTTATGATCTGTACCAAAATGTAAGATGTTGTTCAAGAAGCCAAAGCCCGATGACTACATTGGTACGATTTTGAATCATGACCTCCGAGTTCTAGACGATACGAAAACCGGACGTCCCTTTAAGAGACCAAGCGATCGCAGATTCCAGTGGTAATATATTAAAAATAATGCTCCCGACCAGGAAAGAAGGAATCAAGTTTAGTCTGATGTGAAAATAGCCCCATAGGTATGAAAGGAAATCAGGGGCGAACTAAGGCTTCAAGAAACTAATGCTGAAACTATTGAAATTTGTTCGAACTGAGCTCTAAGCGGTTCCACACAAAAAATCAAAAAAATTGTAAATTCGTTTTTGTTTGCGTAATTTGTGAATTTTTAGCAGTCTTTGTCTTGTTGTTTTGCTTTGCAGAAATATATAACAAAATTCAAGTTTTTAAAGCTAAAATTAACAATTTATATGCATGGTAGCAATGATTTCCAGTGCCATCTGCTGGTTTCTTTTTGAATTAAATGTTACTTTGACACTGACAGTTCTTTCGCGCTCAAAAAAATTGACAGAAACACAGTATCATATCTCCGCGGTACGTAATGAATCGATTTAGGTTTGAACAAAGTTGGTAAATATTGAAAACTTATTTCCAAAGTGAGTGCTGTGTTGCTGCTGTACGCAAATTTGACAAGAAAGTTCGTAAGATTGGCATGCTAATTGATAACACAAGTTACGAGTATCTTCGTGTTCGTCGTGTGTACTCAGCAGAGAATATTGCTGCTATTGCCGAAAATATGCATCTAAACCCGAGAACCTCAATTCGTCACAGATCTCAGCAACTGAACATTACCTGCACTATCCGGAGGAGAATTATGCATAAAGATCTCGGATTATTCCCTTACAAGACACAACTGATTCAGGAATTGAAGCAAAATGACCACTTTTTCGGATGAGGCGCAACTAAACCAAGAAAAACTATCACATTTAGAGCTTGGCAACGTATGACTGTTTGGTGGTTTGTGGAATGATGGCATTATTGTGTCATTTTTCTTCGATGAGATGAAGATGGCAACAACGTTACGGTCAGCGGAGCGAACTAAAGAGGCATGAAAGAAACTGGGGAAATGCACTTGACGATCTCTGGTTCCAACAATCGATCTTTGTGCACTAAGTTCAATAATCGTGTAATCAGCAATTTTGGTGATGTTGCTTAGCATCCGCGGAACTGCGATTTGGCGGCGTTGGACTTTTTTTTTTTTCATAGGGTGCCGTCGTTATGCTGTCAATCCGGCAACGATTCAGGCACATACATAAGTACAATACTCATAGAGATATTCGTGAAATAGAGCCCCGAACCACAAATTAGGTTGACAGGATGGGCTACTGCCAAGCCATTAATGAAGTTATTTTCCATTTCTCATAAATAATCAGAACGTGTACTCTCTTCAATAAAGCAAAACACTTTGAAAAATATTAAATGCATTTTTTTTATATAGCAATTTTAAAAAGAAACCAACAGATAGCTCACCCTTTACTTACTAAAGATAAACAAATATTTTTCCCTGATAAAAAAAAAGAAGTAATTTTCTTTTAGACCACAAATTCAAAACTAATATTACATATTATCTAGAATTATTATACCTACATACATATGTATATTAATGCTTATTTTTTTACCCGCAGATGGATAGTGGTAACAAACTTGCGTGGTACTAATGCAAGAAAACTATTCCCATGCTTTAACGAACCAGGCATCAGGGCGAAGTTTAATTTAATCGTCAGTCATCCACGTAACTACACGGTCTATAGCAATACAAATCTATTTGAAAGTAGTCCTGACACGTAAAACACAGAAATTTTGTCTAGGACCTTTCAGTTTACACGTAATTTTTTCTAGACATGAGAGAGAACGGTACCGCGAAATCTATGAAGGACGTTTTGATATGTCTACCCACATGTTTGCCTTTATTGTATGTGAATTTGTAGCCCATGGCACCCACAACAAATTCTTATATACCCGGCCAGAATACACCCCTATTACTCAGATGACTTATCAAATAATACGCGATCTGCTGGATGATTACTTTGACTTCTTTGACGTTCCATATTTTGAATTGGGAAACCCACTCTTTCAAGTAGCTGCCGTGCCTAGACTCGGAGGTACACCAGGATTTGGGAACTGGGGTCTCATCGTAATCGAGTATAATAGACCTGTTAATTAAAAACAGTCACAGCAGGCTTCTTTTTTTTAGTGAAAACGTCCTGCTTTTCGATAATGAAGAGAAAGAGGTGCAGTCCATACAACATACTATTCAAAATTTAGCGTACTTAATATCGCAGCAATGGTTTGGCAATTTAGTTGTTTGCAAATGGTGGAACTCTTTCTGGATTACTGAGGGCATTGCAAGATACTATGAATATTTTGGATCTAGTGCGGTAAGTGTGGTCGACACTGATGGTATTGTAGAATATTGAGTATCTAACGTGTTTTTTTTTTGTCCTAGTCTTATCCAGATTTCGAGATGGACAAACAATTTATCATAGTGGAGTTACATTATGCGTTTAACAATGATGATAACATTTATGCTCGGCCGTTAACAGACATGACGGTTTCATCACCTTCCGACGTTGACGAAATTAATGGACGTGAAATATCTGCGAAAGCAGCCTCTGTGATCCGAATGATACATTTTGCTATGCCAGGTGCCTTCGAAAAGATGATAGTGAATTTTTTTAAAGCTAAGTGAGTAAATATTTCGATGAACCGTAGTGTATGTAGTATTTTGAATTTCAGATCATTCTTGTCTTGTTTTTGCAATAACAATCCCATGGGGTACATTAATTTTAATGCACAGCAAGTATCTTATCGATCCATATATCTAAGTATATTCTGTTTACTCTTTATAACCCAATCGAGTGCTATGTATGTTCATCAGCATATTGGAACACCTCGGATATAGGCCACTACAATCTGGCACCAGATTGTGCTTTCAAGCTATAGGTGCACTGAAGTGGGTTAAAAATCATCAAACGGCTAAACAAAGACGAGACACTTTCAGAGTTCACAAAGATCTACAAAAAAAAGTCCACGAGAGCAGATATGTACATACATACCTAAGGCTGATAGATGACTAACAATAAGCAATTTTATATTTTCAATGTTTTGGCGTTTAGTTTGCGTTAGTACCATATAACTTTAGAATAGCTGAACCGATTTCAATGCAGTTTTCTTCCATCTATTGACTGTATCTCTAGGAATAGTCTTACTGATTAATTTTTTTCGAAAGGCCAGACGTTTACAAAAAAAAACCTGATTTTAAAGGTGAAAGCCAGATTAATAAACAAAATATTTTAAAAATAAAAAAGGGTGTCCCAAAATACACGCAAGAGTAATTTTGATAGAAAACCAAGGTTTTAATTGAAAATTGTAAATGTTTTATTGATTCATAAAGTATCGGGTAAATGGCCTCCACGGCTTTGCTGGCACATCGCACTCTTATGTTGATGTTTTCCAAAACCGTTTTGCATAAATGTGGCTTAATTTCGTTGATACAGCGCTCAATTTGCTCCTTCAAGGCATGGCTGATAGTGGGCATTAGACTTCAAAAAACCCCAAAGGAAAAATTCCAACGGCGTTAAATCGCCGTTGATCTGGGTAGCCAATTGTGAATTGAATTGTTTCTCGGGCTGTATGTCTTGTGGCACCGTCTTGTTGAAACCACATTTCGTCCACATCTATATCTTGCAATTTAGGTACAAAAAACTGGATTATCATGTGGCGATAGCAAGCACCATTAAGTGTTATTGCCTGACCAGCCTCATTTTCAAAGAAGAATGGTCCGATGATGCCCTCAGCCCAAATTCCGCACCAAACATTGACACGTTGTGGATGCATTTATTTCTCAACAATCACTCATGGATTTTTTGAACCCCAAATTCGACAATTTTGACGATTAACAAAGCCATCAAGATGAAAATGAGCCTCATCGCTGAAGATGATTCTTCTTGAGTCAATTGCACTTTGTATGCAAGAAGACTTTTATGAGAATATGCTAGAAATGTCCAGTTCTTGACCACGGTGCCGAATTGATGTTCCTGGACTCTCAACAACACTCTCAAGAACTGCTTCGATGTTTTGAATTTAACGACTTGTTGAAGGACGGCCAGAGTGTCTAAGATCAATAATTGATCAAGTCTCCCTGAATTTTTGAGTTAATCTCTTCACAGTAAGTGTGGAAATTATTTATAGGAATTCCATCTCAGTTGTAAATGCGCAATGTGAATTTCATCGTGAGGTCGGTCGTCATCATGGCTTCAGTGCGCAGGCGATTCCACGCACCATGGAAAAGTTTGAGCGTGAGTACACTCTTTTGGACTTTAAGCCACAAACCACATAGAGATCGTTGCGAAGTGAAGAAGAAGCATCGCCAGAGAGTGAACAGGCTTATTTTGCAGTTGAATTTGGGCTTACATCCGTGCTGATGCAAGAATTGAAGCCGGACGACCATAGACAACGCCGTGAGTTCGCTAATTGGGCTCTAGAAATATGTTGGCCGGAGATCCGGATTTTGGCTATTATAGACGCTATTGCTGGAATAACGCCGCACATATTGGACCGAGTCATCAAAAATTGGACCGACCGCTTGAAGCACTGCCAGCGAAGCCGAGGCGGCCATTTAAATACAATAAAATAATTTGAGTCGTCCCTACTTCTTTACTAATAAAAGTAACGTTATACGATTTGTTTTCCAAAAGCTTTTGACGTCATGTAGTGGGATATTTCCAACCCAATACATAAATTAAATTTAAACAAAATCTTTAGGGCCATTTTCGATCAAATCGAGTCCAATTTCGCTTCGAATTATGACTCCACAAACTCCAGACATGAAGTTTGAAGAAAATCCATCCAGCCGTTTAGACTGCAATCTTGCGTACATACGACAGATGGACAGACGGACAAACAGACAGACAGAATTGACAGAATTTTCATAAAAAATTTCCACAAAACCAATACCTGCCCTCAAATTGTGGTTCAGTGCGAATAGAGATTCTCTACAAGATGAATGGCGAATGATTCAAAATTTTCCAAAATTCAAAGTACGGAGTATTCCAAAATGTCTAACTTTACCCGGACGTTGATGAAAAAATAGTTTTTTAGTACGAATATCTGGCAAACGTTGCGTCCTGCGAAAAAAGTGTTCTTTACAAGACGGATGTCGAATTTTTCAGAATTTTGGAAAATTGAAATTAAAAAAAAAAAAAAATCTTAAACAAACGTCCAACGAGAAATATTATTACGACCGAAATGTTAGGTTTCGAAATTTTCTATAAGATATGTAGATACCGAATTGTTTTTGAAAATTGTAGCAACGGAATCTTCCAACACATCCCACTTTATCCTCAAGTTAATGGAAGTCTTCTTAGAGTAGGAATAGCGCTAAAACGGTATGCCGCATACAAAATATATGTTTCGTAATAATTTAGATTTTCAACTTTTCTACAAGATGAATAGAATTTATCAAAATATTTAAAAATTGTAGGAAGTGTGAACGCCTGACCTTTTTTGAGTTAATGATTTCAAAAAAAAGACCAAAATTTACTTTGCGCATAAACTATTCCATCAATTTACCTGTCATTTTTTAAATAACACCAAAATTTTGTTCTTCTTACAGCCGTGAAGAGCCAATCGAACCGGGCAACTTTTTTGGACACATGCAATTTAACTTTCCCCGAATACCAGATGTAGATCTTAAACAATTTTTCTTTGACTGGACAGAACAAGTTGGCTTTCCAACGTTAACAGTTACTCTAGCCGAAGATAAACGCAGTGTCACACTAAGACAAAGTAGATTCATTGCCGAACATGACGGTAGCGACCCGAGTCTTCGTTACACAATTCCACTATCATACTATACAAATAAAGAAAGCTATACTCATGCCCATAAGACCGCTCCAAGACTATTCTACGGTAAGGACGAACCCGAAGTAATTATTAAATTTCCGGAACCAATAGAATGGATCGTGTTTAATGTACTGCAAACCAGTTACTATAAAGTTCAGTATGACCTCAAACTTTTGGATAGTTTGCATCGTGCCCTATTGCGGGACAACTGGTCCGGTATACATGCAATGAATCGGGCTCAATATGTTGACGACTTGTTATCGTATGGCAAAACGGGTACGTACACCTACGATATGGTATTAAAACGGCTTGAGTTTTTAAAGACTGAAACATACTACTTACCTTGGAAAGCTGCCCTTAATACTTTTGCAGTGCTTGAATTACATTTTAATGAAGAAGACCACGCCGATTATGGCAAATATATCTTGTATATGACAGAAGCAGCTTTTAAAGAACTAACTGTTAGAGGAACTGCTGAAGATCTCCCGCTGCAAGTTTATCTTCGTGCGGATATTACTAGCATTAACTGCAAGTATGGAGGAAAGTTTTGTAATTCAGAAATACGGAGGATTTTTGGTTACTATTTGAATGGCTCAACAATTATACCAGTTGATATGCGTACCACTATAATCTGTGCTGGTATGAGGGATGCTTCTGAAGAGGACTATGACAGACTATTCAAAATATATGAGAGACAAACTTCTCGAAAAGAGAAATTGAGAATCTTATATGGTCTAGGCTGTGGTCGATTACAAGCAAATGTCGACAAATTCTTCAAATACGTTGTATATGGTAATGTACCACCAGAAGCAAAAGCAGAAGCATTGCTCCCATTATATAAAGAAAATCCTGAAAATGTGTGGTACGTTTATCTACTGGTGACACACAATTATTATGATATTGCCAAATGGTAAGTAAATTTGATAATTTTAATCTCCAAAGTTTAGGTTTTACTCTTTGCAAACAATTGTTGGCACCTTTTGGAATCAAAGGGCTCCAGGAAATTAGGACCCATTGCTTTTTTGTTTTTTTTAATTCTTAAAAATCTTAAATACTCAACGAAATCTATAACCATTTGGCGTGATATTATTGTACTACATCAGACATAGGGCATCTGTTATTGTCTGATACCCTATCCCTCATAGTCTAACCCATCAGTAATAAAGTAAGCGTGACGTTGTAATCCTGTCGATTCAAATGCAGAGAATATTCTCTCAACATTTAATAAATTTTACCAGATAATTTGTCGTTAAGACTCCCTAAAGTGGGCGTGGCATTATATAATGTATTGACAAATCGAAGAGAATATGAACGTATTTGTTAAGTATTTTTACTGTCCTACGTATCTGCCTTTCTGCTGCCCACCTTGTAGAGTTGGCTAAGTTTGCTGACTTCATTATCATTCTACAGGCCGCTCTATTGTCGATCACAGAGTATCTGAGGCCGAAAATTTGCCATTGCTGTTGCATTTGAGTGATCCAATTATTTCTTTTTCTGCCTCTTCCCCGAACTTCGGCTGGTACTTGGATCGCTATTACTATTGCTTTTCGGACATATGGCAGTACCAGCTCATGCGCTCAGCCTGAAGCTTTTCCACAATCGGTTTACACGAACGCTTCCGCGAATACGCGTACTTCTCCATTACTGTAATTTTTCCTTTTATTTTTCATACGTCGTCCAACATTCCGATGCATATGTTAAAACTGGACGTATGGCTGTCGTATAAAGCAAGCCTTTGAATTTAAATATCATTTTTTGTCACAACTCGATGTGCAATATCGTCACCACAATTTCTCAGGTCATTTACGATTGAGTCTAGGTATTTAAATGTATCGGCTTTCAGAACGATAACTCCGTCAAACAAGATATCCGGGCTGATGTGGGTTTGGAGAAACGGCAATGCAAATGTTCTGTTTTCATGCGGCTAATTCTAAAACCTTTGTCTTCCAATGCTTTAATCCAATTATTAAAGGTATTCTTAAAGGTTGTCGCGTCGCTACTTAAGATAGCATTATCATAGTCAAAAAGAAGAGAGTCGTTTCAGGTTCATCGATGTGTCCCTTCCACAAAAAAAAAAAAAACCTTGCAGCGCATTAAAAAGCAAGGGACTTAGACAACTACCTTGGTGTACTCCTACTTTAACATCGAATTCCCCGGTTATTCCCGCCGTGCATTTCGTTTTTACGTCACCTTACATTTCTTGTATAATTCTAACGCATATCTCTTATACTTTATCACTATTTTTTGGAGATGAAACTTGGTTTATTTGCTTTTAGAACCCGACGCAGTGCAACTGTAAACATTTTTTTTTATAAAATCCGCCCACAGACATTCCCAATTAAAAAGAAATTGAAAATATCGCCCCAATATGATATGAAGATGTTCACCTTCTTTACAATTTGTTCAGATGATCCCTACTTTTTCGTGTTCTTCAAATTGTTGATGTTATGAGGATGAGTCTTATTTTCAAGATTTTACTAGAATCCATGAACTTTTTTAACAAATCAGTTTTTCTTACAAAATCCATTAAAAGTAGCGGAAGTATACTCTGGCTAGAAGGATACACATAGCACTGAATTTGAATTGAAAATTTCAGAACGTCACGCCCACTTTATTAGGGATGGATAAGATGATGATGTATACGATCCATTCCAGACGGATTACAACTTTCCTGAATTTTTTTTTTTTGTTGAATTCTAGAAAATCTTAAATAACTTATTAAAACCTAAAAACTATTCACGATATTAGTGAACAACTTATTTAAATTCGAAAAAATAATGTTAGGTGCGCAACTCTCGCTGTTTGTCAATAGATGGCTCCAGCAGTAAGTGCTGGTCGATTTTGACATATCCAAAACGTCATGAACCGAGCTTAGACATATGGTAAACCATCTGTTTTGACACATTAGTGATTTTGTTTTGGCGTCATATACGTTTGGTTGTGTGGAAATGTTTGATTTTGTGCCAAATAATCGTCATTTGCGAAAAGTGTTGATTTTCTTCTTCCAAAAAGTTTACGGAGATGCTACTCTAAGTGAAACAACGTGCCGTCGCTTCAAAGACGGTGAAGGAAGGCTAAAATCCTTCGAAGACGCTGAATTGGAGGCATTGCTCGATGAGGATTTGTGCCAAACGCAAGAACAGCTTGCTTCAGCATTAGGAGTTACCCGTCAAGCCATTTCCAAGCAATTGCATGCGTTTGGAATGATTCGAAAACAAGGAACTTGGGTTCCTTACGATTTGAAGCCAAGGTACGTTGAGCGTCGTTGTTTCGCCTGTGAACAACTGCTCCAGTGGCAAAAAAGGAAGGGTTTTCTTCATCGCATCGTGACGGGTGATGAAAAATGGATTCATTACAGCAACTCAAAGAAAAGAAAGTCATGGGAATTGGCCGGTCATGCTTCTACTTTGTCAGCTCGGCCGAATATTCACGCTGCGAAGATTATGCTGTGTATTTGGTAGGACCAGGTTGGTGTCATTTATTATGAACTGTTGAAACCCAACGAAACCATCACTGGGGAACAGTATCGACTTCAATTGATGCGCTTGAGCCGAGCAGTGCGCGAAAAACGGCCACAATACGAGCAGAGGCACGAAAAAGTGATTCTATACAGCATGACAATGCTCGGCCTCACGTGCAAACCCGTTAAAACCTACCTGGAAACGCTCAAATGGGAAGTCCTACCCTACCCGCCATATTCCCCAGATATTGCGCCATCCGATTATTACTTGTTCCGTTCGATGGCACATGGTCTGGCTGATCAACAATTCCTCTCATATGAAGACATCAAAAAATGGCTTGATTCGTGGATAGCCTCAAAAGATGAACACTTTTACACTGTAACGGTATTCGAGCTCTGCCAAAAAGATGGGAAAAAGTTGTAGCTAGCGATGGGCAATACTTTGAATGATTCATTTGTAACCATTTTTTCGCAATAAAGTTGCATTTTGATCAAAAAAAAAAAAAACAGCGAAATCTTAGTTGTGCACCTAATAGCTTAAAAAAAAAACCTGCGTTTTTTACTAAAAGCTATTGATACTAAAATGGGGTCTTATTTTATTATGAAATAATATCCCATTTTTTAGCGGAACCGAATCAAATACGTACGGATATCATTCCTAGGACAGCTGTCTCATAATGACATTTCCAGAAAAACTATTTTTAAGACTTTTTGCTTAAGATTAACCAAATCCCGGAACACTCAGGCTCAATTTCCCTTCTTGATGTTTTGGTTGTTGAAACTTGGACTTTTTACTTTTAATTTTTACGCTCGAGTGGGTTGTTGTACAATTGAACGATTATTTAGATAAAATATTTGAATAATTTCAACACTCTTTTCTGTAAGAATTTCCTTTTTTACGTCTTCATCGAAAATTCGTCGGAAATTTCCACTTTAAGGTAAATTTACCTCAATCTGGTAACAATGTATGATGGTTAGCTATGAATAAGTATGTGTTTACAAATAAACAGTGGACGACTTTGCGATGTCCTACAAAAACCACGGCTACCAGGATCCAATCACCTTCAAACAAACATCAAGCCATGATCCATTCCGCAGCGCCCCAAAAAGAGCAGATGACGTTTTCAATCTGCCCAAATTCTATCATTCCTGTAATCTTTATTTCTCCTCTCTTCGTCTCTGGGTTAATAAAGAAAATCCAACCAACTAATCAGTCAGTTCCCGTCACTCAGCAATTCACCCTATCCTCCACAAGAAGGATAATTTTTCCATCTAGGATCAGTTTATATCAAATTAACACACCAATCACTTACTTCTATAGTTTAATTATTTTACTCTTCCTCTAGGTTCCAAAGCTATGAACGGTGCGCCAATCTAATAAAAAACATCGCCCGCCATTTGAGAACAAAAAGTCATCTGAATCATTTGGAACTATTCATATCGGACCACTACGATGAATTTCGCCAAGATCGTGACATCCTAGAATATGCCTACGGTTACCTCTATTTGAAGCGACAGTGGAACGAAGCTTACATGGATCCGTTTCGTAAATACTTAAAACAGGAATCATACAAAGCTGGTATAGCAACTACGAGTGATTTCATAAATTTACTTATGTTAACATTATTCGCACTGTCTTGTATGTTATTTTAAATAAAATAAAATACTTGTTTGTTAATTTCCAGCCCATGCCACCCCACTGGGCTGGAATGGAGTGCAAAAGGGCTATAAATTTCAACATGATTAAGACAAAATCCTACAGGATGCGGGTGGTCTCTCCCCTTGACTAATGTGATTTCGGTGTTTGCAATTATGGTGTACTTTCCGCCAAAACACGTTATTCCACACACACTACACAAATCAGTCGGGCTTGAGAAATTTTCATAGAAATTTTGCCACACAAGTGTGATATATAAATGCCAGGATGTGTGCGAATGTTCTTACAAGTTTTTCAGAGTTCGCAGGAGACGCGTGCAGCCGATCGGAATTACAAGTGGAATATGAATTCGTGTCAAGTGATTAGTCGTGCCTCACAATGTTCCGTCAAGGTTGTGCTGTACGTTTTTGTGTACTTTTGCGGGAGTTCCATAATTGGGATGGTCAATGCAGATTCAACTATTTCTTCAAAGAATGGTAAATAAAAGAAAGCAATCAATTGTGTGTGAAATAATGGGAAAAACAAGTAGTTGTCGCCAGTAGTGACATAATTTTAAAATCTGTTTATGCTGACATAATTATTTTTGATGGCGAGATAATTTGAACTTTTTCAAAATATGTATGTGACATATTTGTATTATAGATACATATGTTTTCTAACAGCTACTCCGACAAGTAATTTTTATATTAAAAAGTTATAATTTTCGGTTTTAAACTTAAATCCACCCGAACTGTAGCACCATTTTATGCAGTGTTTCACAAATTTTTTCGGACTACCATTCCGTTTATTCTTAAATTTGTATGCCCTATCCTATAGATACTGACTTTCTCTATAAATTATGCATTATTTGATGCCACGCCTACTGTTTCGGGGGGGTTTAAAAAAAAAAAAATTAATAAACATATTTTGTTGCTATTTACAGTACATAGGAGTCTCATTGTTAATATCTTATCAGAGTTCCCGTCACTCCCACTTTTTTCTAAGAGAGAGCCGTAACATCAATTGTTCCCATAAAACCTCTTAAAAGTCGCGGAAATGTTCTCTGAGTCATTGAAATTGAATTAAAAAGTTCATAACGCCACGCCCACTTTAATAGGACTGGGTTATAAGTTAAAGGATAGGGTATTATACGATTTGTTTGAGACGTATTGTAACCTACTAATCGTTTGGGCCAGTTTCCGATAAAATCTAAATTTTCAAAATCGGTCCATTTCACTTCCAACTTTTCCCTTAAAGTTCTGGGAAAGAACGAAAGACAACACCACAGACAGACAGATAAGTCTTTAGTATGTACATCTAGTAGGACTAGAATCTGATCACACTCTATATAAATTTCCTTAGAACATGAAAGTAAAACGTTAGTACAAAATTCTTCAATTGTCTTGGAGAGAAGTGTTCTAGCCGAATAGCCATTTCGACAATTTTTAGCATGAATTACGAGTATGTTTCTGAAACGATGATTTTACAGTATAGCTGTTTAAAATTCAATTGAAAGTTGTCTGATAAATTTAGGCTTGTATGCAGTGTTACCATTGACTTCCACAAAATTATGTCACCTTGTTGGCAGAATTATGTCACATGATATAATTATCTATCATACAAAACTCGAAAACCGAAAAAAGCCAAACCCTGCATATGTCGTATGCTGCAAACATTCTAACGAAAAAATACAAAAAAATATATCACCCTAATACAATTTAGGCAAACAAAATATATTTCTTGCATCATCCCAACCAAACCCAAGTGTTGCCAAAAGGATATTTCTTTGAGGTTATACGAAAAAAAACGAAAGTATTTCTGATTAAAATTATTATTTTACTTATTCTAAGATGTCATTTATTATGTCTGCATAATTTTATTTTGAAATTATGTCACTAGTAATATAAATTATGTCACGATAGCAACACTGCTCATCTATCTGAACTATTATTAACAGATTTGAAGGAAAATGGAAACCGCCTCATCGCCATTGAGATGCAGCAGCTACTTCAATTAATACGGAATGCGATCGTTATCGTGACATAATTATAACACTGGTGACATAATTATTTCAGTGGTGAGATAATTTTAAAATGAAACTATGCTGACAGTTTTTAATCAAAAGTGCGAAAGAAAAAAACTTCATCGACAAGTCTAACTTTGGTTTTTTTTTTTTTCGTAAAACCTGACCTTGCCAGCAGAGATTTGCTGGCAAATCTTGGGTCAGTTAGGATAAGATAAGAATATATTTCGAATCGAAAATATTGTGCATTTGTTTTTTTTTTTTTTTTGTCGTTTGGACTAAATTCTGTCAAGGTGACAAATTTGCTGATATTTTTCGTTATATGAAAGAAGAAAGGTTTAAAACAGAGGCAGAATTAAGATTTTTTTTTTTTTTGTCTTTGAGTTTTGTGGATGATTAATGTGACAACAAGGTGACATAATTTCTTTTTTCAAATCGATTGGAGGGTAAGATCTGCTCATAAATTACCAAAGAGTTTGGTCAAGCTTCGCCAGCAAGCACATCAATTGAACCGCACATCGAGCAGTAGAAAAGGACTAGATTAGATTTTCGAGCTCCAGATGGGCAAGGACTTTTGGATCGGGGCGATTCGGGGAACGATTTCTCCCAAGCACTACTTTTCAAACGGTTAGTTTTTACTAAGAATATTTGGGGTTAGAAGATAGAGCTTGCTATCATCGATACATCCCTGTTTGCTGGGAGATACATTCTTTACGAACATGTTAAATCTTGCATAGGCTTCATCGGTTTCAGATTATATCCGACCTCATAGCACTCATTGCTTTGTGGCACACCTGGAGGAAGTCAGTATTCGCAGGATAAAATAGCCTAAAGAACACATACTCATAAAATAGCCTAAAGAACACATACTCGTACGTGATATGCTAGAGATGTGAGTTAGAACTAATAAAAAGTTCCAGTGAAAGATGCAATAATTCACGGTTAGGAGCAAATCCTCCAGCAGGTGGAATTAACAACAAATATTATTCTAGAATGACTAATATATATTTTATATTGAAAGTATACTCAATTTTTCAATTGAAATCCATCGTGTCACCATTTGGATTAAGAGATCTCATAAACCACTTAAAAGCAACCCCTTGCCTAAGCACCAAGTTGCCTACAACTCAGAGTCTCTGTTTGCGCCACATTCAATGCCTGTGAGTAGTGTCTGCCTTTTATGCAAAATAAGACCATTTCACTCAACTTTATTGGAAAGGTATAGAATTTTCTAGAAGCTTTGGGGGGTTGAAACCAGTTAGCGCAATTAATCGATTGATTTTCAAAGGAAAAAGGAAACGTTTTACGTGATAAGAAAAAAACTGATTTTTAATTCAAGTAATTTTGAAAAAATAAAAGGGGTAAACACTCCCTGGGCTGGGTTTAGAGAACTCTAATTACTGCCCGCAACCGACTATTATCGCATTTTTCACTTCGCGAAGAGTGTCGGATTAGCCTTATTACCGTTTGGAATGAGGAAAAGGAAATGGAGGAAAAAATAAAAAGTAAGTAAAGGAAGACGGAAGATAGGATCGTTCCAAAGCTGAAGCATGCGAATAAAAGAGCCGCATTTAGATGCTTTTAGCCCAACTCGAGGAACAGATCTGTGCCAAATTATGTTTGTTCAAGGAAGGAAGAAGGGTATGGAAAAGACTCGAGGAACGATTTCTTTCCATCACTATCCATCAAACGATCAGTTTGAAAAATTTGTTTGGAGGTTCACACTGAGTTCATCATCGATCGATTTCTAAATACGTTGTATCCCCGTGAACTTAATCGGTTATGAGGATTCTTTGTTATTGCAAGACAACGCCCTCCCTCGCACCGCTGATTGCATTGTGGCCATGTGAAGCAGACCGTCATTAAAAGGATTCGTACCTAGACTGCAATTTGACAATTGACTCACAGAGTAGTCTTCAAATCAGAAGTACTTATGTGTTTGGTACTTCGGGCGATTAAACTTTGGGAGCTTAAAGACCGTACTACATGGGATGGGAGGCTCACATCAGCAAATTTGCCATCGCACCATCCTATCCGGTGTGTCGAAAACAAAAATCTATTTCTCTATCTATTGGATTCTTCACCATGGTCATCCATATTATACGTGTGCTGAGTTTCAGCTTTCTAAGGTGATTAGGCTCTGTAGCTCAATTACGAGTACAAAAATGATCTGCACAGCTACATAATGTTGATTAGTCCACCGTTGCATTGGGTGCTGACACACTATGCGATCCCAAAACCTATTAGTATTACACACCTGAATATGATCTAAATGACAAGAAAACATCTGCTAACAGCCAACTGGTCAATCTGGTTCGATATTGCTACTTATCGGTTGAGACCCAACTATTTTTGCTGCCCAAGTATTATGCTCAAACCCATTACCATTACGGTGTCCGAGGACACCTTGGGATTTAAATCCCTCTTTATAATGACGATGTCGCCATTAGGAGTTGAAATATGGACAATAAAAAGCTAACCATAAAAGTTATTCTTTTCATCCTCAGTAGCGGCCCCACTTTGCAATCGTGTCGTCAGTATGCGGTCTCTAGAAGGTATCCACCATATGAAGCAGTGAAGTTAGTAGCAGTCCCAAGCTGTGTTCACGAATGTTTGCAGCAAATTTTTCAAAGTAAAGCAAGGCAGTGTTTCTTGCCGGTAAATGGTGCTCTTCCTCATCATACTTTTTGAATTTTAGCTATAGTTAAAGGAACCTTGCATTTTATGCCCTCGCTTCCAGATTCAATAAGAATGTCTTATCCTTCGATATTCAAAGGTCGTTAATCAAACATTCTTCTATTTCCGACCACTTCAAACAAATTTTGGCCCACAAAGAAACCAAAACATGCCCTATAATGTTTCACATCCCAGCTTCAAAGGCTTTGCGTTTGCTAGGCGCCAACACGCAAGAACGTCGAGCAGGTGATAGAGTAAAAAAATTACACAAAGTTTATGGTGGTTTGCTATCAAGACTGCGAATAATCTTCCGTGCTTGCTGTGGTTATACCCGATAGTGTCTTATGATGGCGTTGGATATTTGTACTTGGTACACGCTCTCATGTCTCACAACAAAGACGGTCAGCCTGAGTCCTATTTCCGAAGATTGTGTCAAGCTGGCTTGGTTTTCCGAACTTAATTGTAGTACCATTAAATTAATATTCTTTCTATCCAACAGATGTCTCTCACATCGGTGATGATTGTCAAGTTACACCCGTAATTCATGTTTTGCAGTATCCAGGTTGTGTTCCGAAGCCCATTCCATCATTTGCATGTGTCGGCCGCTGTTCTAGTTACCTTCAAGTAATAGTAGTTACCTTCAAGTAAATGTATCTCTTAAGTTTAGAATTTAATGTTTACAGGTTTCTGGAAGTAAAATTTGGCAAATGGAACGCTCCTGTATGTGCTGTCAGGAGTCTGGTGAACGTGAAGCAACAGTCTCATTGTTTTGTCCTAAAGCCAAGAATGGAGAAAGGAAATTCAAAAAGGTATCTTTAACTTTCTATTTCATTTAAAACATTTCCTTAAGATGTAAACATTTAATTCAAGGTCCTTACCAAAGCACCTCTCGAGTGCATGTGCCGGCCTTGTTCATCTGTAGAAGAATCTGGAATTGTTCCACAAGAAATCGCTGGATATTCAGATGAAGGACCACTCAATAATCATTTTCGACGAATAGCTCTTCAATAAAACAAAGAAAAAAAAAAACATTAAACATTTTAAAACATAACTTTTTGTTATTTATTTTATAAGTCAGCACTACGTTCCTCATTTATTTGATTTATACAAGAAATAGTGATTTGTTTCAATTCTTTTATTTTGCAAAAAAATGTATTAACTAAATGCTTCAAATACATACTTTTAAACATTTCATAATTTGAAAAATAACGAAAATAACTGACTAAAAATGGCGGTAAGGCAGATCGCATTAACACTGCATACTCGACGCACTGCAATACCGGCACAGATTTTTAACTTTTTTTTATTCTTGCCCTAATGACGATTTGACGTTTCTTTTTGCTATCTGTTTACCTTTCAACCCACACAGAGGTACAAGCACATCGATGTCAAAATAGGAACACGACAAAAGGTAACAGAAACAAGATGGTTGAACATCAACAAACATAACAACACTGGCGGAGGGAATTCAAAAGGGTACGATGCCGCTCTTGAATCCGCTTGATTGGTTATTGAAACAAAAACGCAAAAATCTACTACTTATGATGAAGATAGATTAATAAAATTTTAAAAATAAGGTCGCACGTAAAACAATTCAGTCTAAGTTTAGTCGACAAAATGTCCAAAATTTCAATACCACTTTCTTACATGCATATACTGAAAGTGACTCAGATATCAATTTAAAATAAAATAGCCTTAACCACATTCGAGAAATAGCCAACTTTGGATTTGCAACTTTAGTTTCAGAGAAAAATTAATTATTCACAAAATTGGGCCTTAGTAAAATGCCGTTAATTTGGAGATTAAAATTGAAATTTCGATAGCCAACAGACTCCAGATATGATCTACTCCTTTTGCTTACCACGAAGTTATGATCCAGAATAGAAGGACCACAACCCTCCCACTTAACTGAATCCCTACTGGTCCGCCTGTGGGGTTTGCCGGTTTGATCTCAGGAAGTACCGGCGACCTTCCCGGTTTCAGACTCCAGATATGATACATTTACATATTACAAGTTTAGACTAGCTTTTATATTATAGAGACGAGCTATACAGAGCCATGTCTAGCTTCACATCCCTGCCATGGATGGAAGTAGCACTATTATCGATGAATTGATATCAGAAAAGGAATACGACAAGGTGACGCGCTGGTCAAATGTAATTCTGTTTGCAAGTCGACGTTCAGTGGCTTTTACTCCAAAATAAACTGAAGTAAACTCGATCTTGTTAATGTTCAATAAGGAATCGGGCATAAGTCGACTTTAGAGGCACGCTTGGATCTGTTTAATGTACCAAAAGAAGGAAACATATTTGTCCACCCCATTATGAACTTCTGGGGAGTTCTAATAAATAAATAAAAAGTAAAATGAAAAATTTTTGGATTAAGATTTTTCAACGAAAAGCTGAAAATTCACGGGAATTGCGACATTTCCCCTCTCTATCTCCGAGACTACATTTAGAGTATGTAAAGTCATGAAGGGTATTGGGTTATTGAGAACAAGTCACCACCACCACTTCATCGGATTTCAATAATTCTGAAGTAGAACCACTAACGTTTAAGTCTAATACTTCGTTTCCACTAGAGTCAAATGAGATTATTTCAAATGAACAAAAGGGCGTTGCTCAAGCACGATAACATCTTAGGTATACGTATATAACTTGGGACGACCATTTGTAACTCCTCTCATAGATGAGCCATCCTTGACTTTTTGTACTTAAGTATATTCGAAGCACCAATTCACACAGCTGACTTTTTTAAGGTTTATTTTCATGGATGAGACACGCAGAACGACCTCCATTACATTTTTTTTTAAAAAGTTTTCCAAGCAATTCAATTGGAAAAGGTATGTTGACCGAGATTTTAATCAGTTTTTGTATTTCTGCTCAATAAAATTTCATATCTGAGGTAACTTGAACGTTTGTCATAGGACTGCATACCCCTTTGTCCATAAATATTGGAACAACGGTACATTACTTATATCTAAGTCTTTTTCGGTGCTTGTAAGAAAGGGAAACAGTGTTGTAGTGAGCGTTCAACAATGATATAATGCTGTTTGCAAATAGTGAAGAAAAGTTGCAAAGGAGCCGAAAAGTGTGGAAAGATGCGTTAGTAACGCAGAAACTAGAGCTTAATGTCGAAAAGACAAAAGTAGTGGTGATCGAAGCGGCAATAATATTGGGAAGTAATTAAGCAGGTGCAATAATACAAGTACCTAGGGAGTATTCTCAACAGCAGAAGTAAGCATACACAAAGAGACAGGACCCAATATAGAAATTTCATACGGAAAAAAGGAGGGAATTACGGATGCCACCTCGACACCTTAAGGGTAAGAGGGTAAGAGGGGACCGGATTAAAGCGTAAGATTAATTTGGTTGGTTACTGTGAATACAAATCGAGCACAGTTATCACTTGTTCATGGAAATGGGCTGTGAAAAATAGACAGGTAGTTTGCATGCAATTTGTTTGAAAAACAAACCAATTAGGAAATATCGAGGAGGGAAATACTTCGACTACATTAAAGTATAACACTATATATGATTAAAAAGGTCCCCTTTTTTAAAAAGATAAAGTTCGTTAATAAAATATCAAACACCCGTGACGCCGAAAAGTTCATTGAACCCTACCCCTTTCGGACTGTACATCTTTATAACACTACGGCACTGTTTTCCGCTGTCAGAGTATCTGAAACATCTGTCAAGAAGCGGCTTGTTTTCTCACAGATACTCAGTACCCACACAACCATTTCCATTCAATATTCAACCAGCTGGCGTATGCCTACGCTTGTGTGCGTAAATACGTATCTGTGTCTGTCTGGCTGCTAGTGCTAGTCGAGTGGCATCGATTCCACCGCACAAAGTCGTTGTGGTTGTCAGTCGATTCGCATCGCTCGAAAAAATCAGAAACAATCCAGTAGCTAAGTTCGAGATACTTTACGCTCCGAATTCCCCCTGACATTTGAAAATGTAAACCTTGCACCATTTGTGTTCTGTCTTCGATTTTTCATTTATTTTCCGGATACCTCCATATAATCCCAAAAACCGAAACCGAATCCATTTACATATTTTCCGAGCGTGTTATGCAAATAAAAAAAAGAGATGATGTGAAATAGTGAAACCGAAAGTGAATCCCAAATAAAAATAAAAAATCGTTTTGATTACGAGTGAGAGAATCTAGTTTGAGGTTTGTTTTGTGTTCATTTTCGGTTGTGGTCGGCTCCAAGAGCATGATGCATAGTGTGCCAGTGGTGGCAAGTTTACGCGAATCCATTACTTACAACCCAACAACTCTGGCCGAACGTCACCCAGGCTTCGAGGCATAAATATAAATAGATAAAAGATAAAATATCTGTGAATAATATCTATTGTTCAGTGCGCGCCTGCATGCATCTGAGTGGCGGCAGCGACGAAGGCGGTAAATTCTGGTTTTGCGGTGCTGTTAGTAGTTGATATTGCTGTTCGGCACACTCCTCCACCTCCAGCCGCTGCTGTTGTTCTATGCAATATGCAGAGACCGAAAGTTCAATCCTGGTGTTCCACCGCTGGCGTGGCGACTTCGTCGTCGACTGTACTGCTCGCTGTCTGCATTGTATTTGCTGCCTCTATTGGATACCTGGATGCATCTGATCACAACTGTAACCACCAACATCCCAAGGCACATGAGGTAAGTGTTGAATAGGTACTCAGGTACATATAATTCAGGCAGTCACGATTAGGTCAGGTCATTGGCCAGTGGCATTGATGAGCAACTTAGCTATGCATTTAAGTTTTTTGTCCAGTTCCATGATACCTTGGATGAACAATCGGCGGAAGCTGTTTGTCGCAGTTACTACTGCGAAAGCTAGTTGCATAATTACTTGCGGGCACCTTTCAAGGTATGTACACTAGCGAGCATTAATCGTGATTATACTTAATTGCCATCATATGTGCAAACATTCATGTGAACAGTTAGTCAATGAATTTAGCGTACAAAATTAATTAGAAAAAAGTTTTGCAAACAAGGAAAATTTAATACAACTTTCATATACCTACACATATACCATTTAACACATATGTGTTGAAAATAGATAAATCCACTTAATATCTCCTAGATATTAAAAATGTATATGAACGACATTGTCGATGATTCTATAGTGTTTCCAAGCCCTTATTGTAATTTCATTAAAAAAAATATATATTCATGAAATCTTGAAGTAAATTGCAATCGTTATTATCACTTATCCTCACTTATAATGGCACTCTACCCTTAAGAAACTGAGCTAAACAAATAAAACTGAAAGCAAGTACGAGTTTCAAAGTAAGATAGCCCGGAGAGAAAAATGACAAGGGACAGTAGTAATAGTCGCGATATTTCCAAATCTTTAGAAGCTAAAACTTAACATTGTTCTAAAAATATATTCTTTAGAGGCTTAATGCAAATACAAGAAATACAAATATTTTTTTGCCTCCCATCATGTGATGTTAAATGAAAGAGGAAGACCTAAGTATATTGTTCGGATATGTTAAAAAAAAAAAAAAAATTCTAATAAAATGTGTTGCAAAAAATCTCCCACGAATTAATCTGACAATGTTACGCAGTTTCTGAAAAAAAAAAAAAAAAAAAATTACTATGCATAGTGTAAAGCCCAACCTACTAGGTATATTAAGATAAGTTCCATCTCTATCCGATTTTGATAAGTTCTTGACAAACATTCCTATACGTCCGACTAACCTCAAACCCCAAATTGAATTAAAATACGTTAAATTGCACTTGAAATTCGTTCCCATACTGGAAACACTGCTAACATATTAGTTTCAACTTACATGACCAATTTGAGCTGTTAATGAGGTAGCCGACTGACACAGACTATTTTTAAATATTTTTTTCAAACCACGCCACATGTCTTACACACGCTCCATTCGATTTTGATAATTTTCAGATGAAACTACCTACACACTAAACTATTCTTAAGAACAAGAAATTATCGAAACCTGTTCAGTTGGTCATCAGTTAGAGCTAGAAATGTAACAAGGACAATTCGATGATTTCAAATCACGCCTCCTAGTATTTTGCCCCCGATGCATCAGTTTTTGATGATACTAAACAAAATTTCTTTAAAATGCGTTAAGAATAAACATACAGATACAGAAAGATAGACAAAACGAAAAGTTCAATTCTAAATTTTGAAATTCGGAAACAATAGATTTCTGAGCTTACATCAAATGAAATCGAATCCTTAATTTTGAAAAAAGCTCATCTCTAACATATATTCTGTGCTTTTTAAGAAATCGATTTTAGAATTAAATTTCTGTACAATTCTATCTTTCAAAAATGAGTCCTTGTTTATTTAGAAACAAATTAAAATGACGTAAGAGTCATTAATGGTTCCCCAACGTAGATTGACGCTTATGTCCCCGGAACTTGAAAACCGATACTTCCAATACATAAACCGTTTCGGCCACAATGGAATGCTTCGTCCTTCTTGCTCAGTACTGCATGAAAGTACGTAATGCGATCTATTTGTTCTTAGCCTAACATAGAAGGAAAGATTGGAGGAAAAAAATACATTTATTATTCTTCAATACATAAATATTTTGGCCTAGTTTCTCGCTGGCATTCGTACTGTGCGACACATAAATCGGAGGGGCCTACAGTTTTTTGCCATTACTGAAGGGCAATCTTTTAAATTAAGAAAAAGCTTCTCATGACAATTTTACTCTCGGATGTTTGTCAGACGTTTGTGAGAGGTGAGAGCGCGAAAAAACCTTTTAGTATTTTTCAGGATTTGAACCTTAACTCTCCCACTCAGTAATTGTGCACTGAACCAATGAGTCACGGTGCCCACCAATATAGTTTCTCCTTATTTCAACACGTATGTCACAACCTTATTGGTGTACAAATTTTTTCAACTGAGGTAAGATTTTACCTTTTAAAATAAAAAGTAGTCGCTAGGGGCCAGATCAGGATTTTATGGTCGATGATCAACTTCTCGAAAATCGCTGTCTCGCACGGTGGCCTTTGAACTGGGGCATTGTCGTGTAACAGACGGAAACCTCGGCTGAGCTGTCTGCCATAGTTGCCGCAGTAAATTCGAGTAATATCCCGCTTTATAGCCTGTATTTCATTCTTTCCAAGTCGACTAAGAGGATTCCCTCACAGTTTCAAAAAATTGTAGCCACGTGATTTTTGATGCTTTGGGTGCTTTTTGGTTGTTGTTGACCTAGTTCTCCCACTGTCACTTTATTTAATTCTTTTTTTTTTTAGTAACAATCGATTCAGTAGCTTCTTTCTGGTCTTTACTGCAAAGCTTCAAAAACTGTTCACTACATAGAAGACGCCGCTGTTTTAGAACTGCACTGAGAAGTGTTTGGGAACCCATCTTACATTCCTAAATACACTTTTAGTCGGTAGTCCCTCAAAACAATTTGTTGCTCAAATTGAATATTTTTTGAGAGTAGTCAGCATTGCAGGCACCTTCAAATGGGTCAGCGAAACAGCTTGGACCTGCTTTATTGGTCGCAAATGATGGACGGGCGTCCCTGTAAACAGCACTCATTATTTCCTTTATCTGCTGTGGTGTTAATCTCTATTTAGCTACAAACTTTATCGCGGCATGATACTCAATCTTCGACATTTTTCTTAACTTACTCGACTATGACTTCGTTCTAATTCACAAACAAAACATTTTTAAAAAACTCCACGTTTTAGAACATTCGGCTAAGAACACATAAAAGTACTTAGGTCTAATACAGGGTGGAAAATGTGGGTGATTTTGTTTAACTATCGGCGCAGTAGGTATGGTTTAAACACACTTCTCCGAAAACATTTTTCTAAATTGAAAAACTTAATGTGATTTTCCTTAAAACTTTGTAGGCCTAACTAAATGGTTTAAATGAAGTAATCCTAGACTGACTTAAAAGTCTAAAACGAAAAATGTTTGCAATGAAACTATACGCACCGCGGGTCCTCATAATTTAGGACTGCTTTGGTCCTTCATTCGTTTCTACATTCTATAGTCTCTTTTGGATTCATCCTAACTGATTCGGACTTGATGTTGTTTAACCTTCTTTTGCCTGAAATTAAACTACCCGCTTGGTACTGAAGAACTGTTAAAATGTTATAAGCCAACTTGTTCTGTTCCTATTTTTAAAACGCTATGAAATGGAATTTCTGCTCAGATACGATGGACATTTTCTCTCTTCGCATCATCTTGAAATTTACATTTCTCATACGACGTCAGGACTAAAACGCATTGTTCTGTCTAGTAGTGCCCGTCTAATACAGAAATTGTCTGAAAAGATGAAACTATTCATTTCATTCCACCAGAAATTCTGTGACCACCTGTACCTGTATGTACTGAGAAAGCGCGCGGAAGAGATTGTTCACGTTTGCATTGTGCATGCGACTATGAGCTCACAATACAAACCATTTCGCCCCTAGTCAGAAGTAATACTGGAATCATACGGTTCCATCGTTGTTCACCTTCGGTTACTTCCCCCACCCCCCGGAACAATAGAGCTGATCACAAACATTACCCGTATACATGCGATGCTGTTGCGCGTTGTCACATCATTTGCCACAAATTGCTCTTTGCGATTTGTAAAATTCGATTTCTTTTAAATTAAAACTCAATTAGAGAAGGATTTTGATTTCGTTTCAATCATATCGTAACGATAGAGATACACGCGTATTTCTTCAAGCGAAAACCCAAATTTCCCGAAATTAGATTAGATACTTTTGCAGAGCAGTGCGTTTTTACGAAATCCAATTTTAGTCTCGAAGGCCTTCATTTAGTTTTGCATGACGTAATTCACAGAAAGGTGGGTTAATAAAAGGACACCCTAGGGAATGTATGACTGCCATGCCAGGACGTCATGTTTAAATTGACACGAATTTCAATGCTTTAAAGTGATTACCATAAATGTGTATTATTCCCTTAACCGTGAAATATTACTCAACCCGCTAAAGAGCTAAATACCGGCTTTTTAGTTACCTGCTCTTGTTTATCTTGTCCCATGTGAGCAGTTTTGTTTATTAATTACAAAAAAAAAAAAATGCAGGTAACCAAGGGCGCGGTATCTTCTCACACGAATAAATCATTCCGATGTGCTTCCAACGCCTTATTTGAATTTTATTACTTTGCGATGCCATAACTTCTTCTCGTGTACGTAACAAAAAATCACGAAAAGGTTATCATTGATTTCTACGTATCTAATGATCAGAGATCTGTGGGCAGCAAACAGATTTAAGTGATGTTTTTGATGCAACAAACTTGTTAAACTAATTAAGGCTTACGCAAGCAACCAGAATGGGTGACAGCAGGCAGAACGAATTTACAAATTGGAAAGTCAAGTTAATACGTGATTCAAATTGCTTGAGCGTTTTTACTGTTATTACAAAAAGTTTAAGCGAAGAGAATGACTTGGACAAATGAAGCGCTTCAGCTGTTCACACCCAAATGCGGTGTGAATAATGCGATGCGGATGTTCGAACAAAATGATATCAAGCAGTTTTCAATTATACGGCATTCGAGGCGACACAAAAGTCGAATTTGGGTTCGACTGTTCCGTTGGGCGTTTAGCTCTGTCACTGATGTTATTCGCGATTTGGTTGACCAATGTGAACAGTAAAATATTTGGCGGAATTTTTTGGCACGGCGCTACACCTACTTACGTTAGGATGTCATTACTTTTATATTGGCATCCAAACTATGAACAGTGGGATAGCATCACGTTCTAGCCAGACTAAATTGTTTGTTGTATTTATTTAATCTTACTGCAAGTATTGCTTAAAGCTAAACTTAATGCATACTCGTACTATGCTAAAAACTATACGAGGCCATCAATGTGTCCTGCTATCAACTGATGCATAAAGAGAATATCGGCAATATGACGACGGATTTTCAACGACTACTGTAAAAAAATCAATTTCAAACGATCCTCGTTGGGTGGCAAGTTATAGTAATCAGTCTAAGAAAGACCACGTAAGGCGAAGCGGATAAATATGCGTTGATCTGTACATCAATTCTTTTGATACAAAGAAAGGCGTAAAGGCTAGCATACTTGAGAAGGGTCCTAACAAAAGTAATATAGAGGGACTTTGAGATCCGAAAATTTCTTACGTTTCACAAAACCGAGAGCTGAGTTGGCCCTGCTTAAAGAGTTATCAATATGAGAATGAAAGTTGAGGTCACTATCAAAGATGACACCCAAATCATGTGTTGAAGTGACTGAGGGTACTCATCACGATTGAAGTAAACCCTAAGAGGTGGGTGGAGGCGTTTACGAGAATAAGTAATAGAATTACATTTGTCGGCGGGAGTCAGCAGTAGATGTTATGTGTTTAATGATTTTCATGCCATCAGCGTAGACGGATAGATCAGAGTCCCTGATGATACATTCAGGATCGTTTATAGCTGGGATAAAAATCAATGGTCCAAGATGGCTGCCTTGCGGGACCCCCGAAGTTGCTATAATACCATCAGATACTGAAGATCTAAAACGGACTCTAAAACGAAATAAACCCCGATTGAAAACCTAGAGCCTTTAGCTTGAAAAGAATGATTTAGTGAGGAATTTTGTCAAAAGCCTTACTAAAGTCTGTGACAACAGCATCAACTTCAATGCCATCCTCAAATGCGCAGAGTGAATTTGACAGAAATTCTGTTAAGTTAGTGGTTGTCGATCTACCGATAGTTAGATACTTTACTCTTACACCCTTTTTGTGGATTGGAAAAGTATACGAATCCTTCCATAATCTAGGAAAAACTCCCTGTGAGATTGATAATTGAAACATGACAGTGGGGGTTTGAGTCAGATGATTCACATCAGGACCGGGGGAGTAATCGTCCTTGAGTTTGTTAATTTTCTTAAGAACCGCTGACGAACTCATATCCATACCAACTAGGAAAGTTTGTGCAACGTTGTTCATTGTGCAGAAATAATCAAGAACAACTAGCTAAAGAAGTGAGCGAATAAGTTTGCGATTATTTTAGTGTCTGACGAGGATGTATCCGTGAATTTAAAAGTAGATGGATGTTCATTAGATTTTCTGATATAAATAAATTGGTAAAATCTCTTGGGATCGGAGATTAGATTGAATTGCATTCGATCTAGTTATTCGTAGTAAAGAGTTTCACAGACTTTAGAATGTCGAGGCGGGTCGCAAGTACTTGCAGGCAGATCATTGCACACAAATCACTCGGATTTGAAACTTAATCAAAATTGTTAAAATGTTCTTTTTTCGCTTAAAAGTCGACTTTCAGAAAAATCGTCTGAGTCATCCGATACAAGAATCTGTTAATAGGTTAAATAACGTCGTACGAATTTGTTTTCTAAAAACTTAGTGGTAAGCAGGAACATAGCCGGTTACCCGGTGAGATAGCATCACATTTTGCTATAGACCCCGACGTGTAGTATCTAGTCGTGGTTATGTATCGGAGCTTAGAAGATACACCAGTACCGCATGCATCGTCGGGACGTCGGGGGAGTTCTGATGGTTCTTTGCATGACCAGGCATAGACTTTGTCATTTTGCTTATTGAACGATTGCTCAATAGTAAACATTTTTACATTCGCGAACAACATTTTCATGTGACCATTTTACGCGTACCGGCGGCATGAGTGTGTCCTTTATATGCGTTGAGTCCCAAATCTTGTTTGATAATGCGAGACATGGATTTCTTGATATCTTCATTTCTCGTGAGATTTTCTATTTTCGCAGCGGGTGAGGGTGTCCAGACCTTTGACGGTCAGTTACTCCACCAGTGTCCTCAAACAATTAAACAGTTCGATAGACGAAATTCTGGGTGATTTCAAACCATCGAAAGGTCCGGAAAATATCGCCTCTTTCCTTATTACACTTGTGAAGGCCAATTACCACAATACGGTTTTCAATATCGCCCCACCCCATATTTACAAACGATTTTTGTGTAAATATCTTTGTGCATTAACTTAGTATAAATGTCACTCACTGAACACCTGTCAATACAGAATGGATGTGTTCAATACTAGTTTCACGATGAGTGCGTTCAAACGTGTACCAGTATTTATGACTTGACTAGTTATGAGTACAAACATATAAAATCGTTTCCCTAATTACAATTTCAACCCAAAATCATTAACCTTTTGACAAACAAAGTTATTGGATACAAGTGAAGTTTACTAATAAGCGGTGTGGGTGCCTCCTGTGGTTTCGGTAAATTATAATGTTCATACTTCTTAGGTATCTGTTTGGTTAAAACAATTTGATTTAGTTGTTTGCCTAAATTTAGAAAATTATAGAATTCAATTTATTTATTCATCATACTACAATGTTTTTTGTTGTTTGCTTTTTATTGTGACAACTTTACGGATGTATAAAATCAAATACATAATTGAATATAATTGAATCAATTTATCTGATAAATGTGACTTACTCATTATAATATGACACAGCAATGTAAATTAAAATTTATTTGGCCAACAGTGATTTTACTTTTGAACTTATTGTTGTTGCACTTTCATTATAGGAAATGAAAATGACAGGAGACTGTCATATAGTTAATTAAGACCTGTAGCTACATTTGTTGTATGAATACATTGTCGTTTATATTCTACCGTACAGCATTCAAAGCCAACAAAAATCTGTAATTATTTTCAGCTTTTTACTCGCCTTTTTTTGGTGAATAGGTAATGCCAATTAATTTGAGAAGCAGTGATCAAAAAATACTTTATTGTCCATTTTACAGAATAATAGCCCACACTCATACTTTAACGACGTGTTGATTGAAACAGAACCATTTGAAAAATGTTATGACGCTTACATCCTGTCAGATGAACTGCGCTTCACAGATCGTAAATCAATGAATTTATGTATACTTAAAAATGTTATTTAAGGGATTGCCAATTTGACCGTAATTTAATCAGATTTGCGAATACAGCCATGGACAACATTATTAGGCACCCTGTACTCCATGGGAATTTCTCACGTCCAGATTGCAAATTATGTGAAGTGTTTGCGTTGCTCGTGCAAAACACAATCAAAAAAAATGCTGAGACCCAAAGAGTATAAACTAAACCAGGGAGAGGAAGAAAACGTAAAACTATAATCTTATAAAAGTTGAGGAATGGTGGGCAGACAGTCAAAAGCTTCTGACTTAGCGGTATATTTAATATTTTCTCTAAAACTGTTGGCTGATGACTCAACGAAATTGGCCTCAAAGCAAAAAAAAACCTGGTATAGGCCTTTGCTTTCTAAGGGTAACAAAAAGAAGCAACTTGCTTGGGTCAGAAAGTATGTATAAGGATTAGGCAGCGTCAGATTGGGCGAGGTTTATAGCCCGATGAATGTAATGTCGACATATGTTCAGTGCATCATAGTAGTTAATAGTAAAACACAATCTTGACCGGAAATATAAGACTGACTGACCTTAAATATTCACACAGTTTTTGCTTGCTTCTCTTCAGCTCTTCAACTCCTCTGGCGTAGTGCACGTGCGTCACAGAGTTGGGCGAGCTTTCCATCCCGAATATCTGGTTCCTACCGTAAAACATGGCGGGGGCAGTATGATTTCCGGCGGAGTGGGAACTCCATTTATATGTCGTGAAGACTGAGACTTACATTCGGATATTGATTTAAATTCTGGCCCCATCCATAGCATAATTATTTGGAAGGCGAAAGAATCAATCAATTTTCCAACAAGATAATCCTCCGTGCCACACTGCGAGCAAAAGCAAGTCTTTGTTCCAGCAAAATCAGGTTGGCGTCTTAAAGCCGCCCTCTCAGAGCCCTGACCTTAACGCAATTGAGCATCTATGGGCTCATCTGACAATACACTTACACACAGACAACGAATATAATGTACCTAGCTCACCTGTTAGTGGAGTAACATAGCGATAGGCTACTCCAAGTTTTCACATCCTATCTGCTTTTATTTGAGATTATCGAAATCTTGTCAGCTTTGTAGAGATCTTGGGGCGAATTTACTGAAATTTCGAGTTTCGGTCTGGTGAAAACGTTATTCTATTTCCTTCAACTCCCGGTGTAGTATAGGGCTGCAACAAATCTCTTCCATCTTTCTCGGTCTGCAGCTAGATACTTTAGCTGTGGCTACGTTTTCCTTTAGGTTGTTGCTTCTCCCAAGACTGCTGATCGTTGTTCTTGGCCTTCCAACCCGCCGTACACCCTGAGGATTCCATTCGAAGGACTGCTTCGCGATGTTCTCATTTGGTTTCCTTAGTTTGTACCCAATCCAGCACCATTTTCGCTCACGACATCCAACATCTTCTGACTCATATTACGACACAATTCCTGGTTGGAAATAATATGCGACCAGCAAGTCTTTAGGATGTATCGCAGACAGCGATTAACGAAAGCCTGTAACTTTCTCGTGATGTTTACCGGGACTTTCCGGGTTTCACTGGCATACAATGGCACGGATTTAACGTTGGGTTCGAAGAGTCTCAACTTAGTGCGTAAGGAAATTTGATTGGATTTCCAAACTGAAGGCAGAATACCAAAGGCAGCGTGGGCTTTATTTATTCTGCTTTTAACGTCTAGGTTCCCAGGTGCTTAAAGTGTTCGACATCCTCAATTGGCGTCTGCTTCAGAAAACACGCTGTTGTGTCCACCGGCCTATTGGAATTATTTTTGTCTTTTTGCCGTTGAACCTTAGACCGACGGACTATCCGTTCACCTGCAGTGATTGTCACATCTCGCCTAGCAAGCTGATGGTACTTGCGATGAAACAGATATCATCAGCGTAGTCCAAATGACTTAGCATTTCAAACGTTCTCCATTGAATGCCATGTTGCTCAGATACACCCAGTCAGTACGTCGTCTCGCCTTTAGAAAAAGGATTGGCAACAGAATATCCCCTTGTTTCTCTCCTTGGTGTACTTCGAAGGAGTATGAGCGCTGTCTATTGTAGAACTCCTTTATAATAGCAACTATTTCTGTGGGGTTTCCTATAGTAAGAAGAAATCTCCATGTGCATTCGCTATTTACCAGGTCAAAGATTTTTTTCGAAATCCACGAACATGAGGTAAGCAGTGACTTGAATTCGGCTGATTGGTCGAGAGTGATACGCAAGATGTTGATGCACGATCGGCTACTGCGAAAGCCCTTTATCCGCTCGAGAATGATAGTTGCCATTAACTTCGGCCAGTTTTTCAGGTCGCCTCTTCTTGGTATCTTAATAATGGTGAAAACGTACGGATACTTATTATAAATTGAAATTTAAAATGCACGCAGCAGGTAACTTTAATCTATAGTTCCGGGAGAATATCAGGTTTTTAGATATTATCTTACTTTTGCATTAAACTACCCGAAATACTTGTATGTTTAGAAAGTGTCACCTATTATAGTGAAACAATTTGATATAATTCAATTCATCCCAATAGATGGTATCCAATTTCTATGGAAATTATAATAATGACACTCGATCCGGTCAGCAAATTTTCTGTGATTGGATCGATATTCTCCATGCGGAAGTGATTTGAAAGATTTAAATTTTCCAGATGGGAAAGAACTTAATTTTACTTTGTTAACAAATTTGTTTCTTTTAATTTTTATAAAGTGAGTACCAAACTCGATAGAATTTAAATTCAACATCAATTCAGTCTTTCCATGTATACGGGGTAACTAAAAAAGTATCCACTGGTGTTTGGGTGCGTTTGCTCCGATTAACTTCCTAAGTTAAATGGACGCCCTGTGATACCAGCTGTTGGCTTATGTAGAACAACCATCGCATCTATTGTGTCATGACCGTGAAAGTATGTAGAAAAACCACCAAAATAGAATAACCACAACTAACTTGAATCTCATGCTGTATTTCAGCTCGATGTCGCGTAAGTCTTACAGCTTATTAAGCAAGCTACTCCCAAGGTCGTCATCCTTCTGGTAGTCAGAAGGTGATAAACAAATTCAATTTCTTTGTTGTCAACTCATACAACAGTCATTATAGACTACAAGGAGAAGCCTCACATGAATAGCGATGGCGCAGTGTCCATTGAGTATGCGAAAGAAGGTTCGAAGGATCCCTTCGACTAATCTGAACGAAAGAAACCGATTAGTAGGAATGTATCTTCTTTAAAATGCTGTTTCGGATCCACACAAAGGAAAGAGTACAGAAGAGATATGTACATTTCCAACTTGCAAGTTCGCTGCCTGTGCTATACACGTATCCAGTATCTATTGCTATTTCATTAAATGCTGCTGTCTTCAAGATTTTAACAACAGCTTGACTGTCAACTTAATTAGTGATGACCCTCCCCACGATATTGGCTTCTTTGATGATTTGTGTAGCCTTAAAGATGGCTGTGATCTCAAATGCATTCATTATCAATTCAAGAGAAGAGCTTACTGCAGACTTGAATCTTCTGTCACAGACCAGGGCCAGAGTTAGACAGTCGGTTTTGGTAGGCTTTCTTGAAGTTCCCCCCACCAAAACTGAATAAAACAGTGATAGTAAAGTGCTAATGACCGGAATCCCGCATTCGACTAATATTAGCCGAAGGCATAAAATCCTAACGTGCTGTGCTCCACAAGAATGGTTACAGATTTTTTCGATTGACAGAACCCTTTCATGACAATCTGACTCTCAGATGTTTTTCAAACGTTCACGAGAGATGGGACCGTGGGAAAACCATTGAGCCACGGCTCCCATATATTGGGATGGTCTATCACGCTATTTTGCATTAGCAAAAGGTCTCATATGCTTAGCTTAGCTATGCTAAATACTATGAAACAATACTATACTATGTATCTCTTGCTATATCTTGCTGTCCTCAAAATATGCAATTATATTTTGACACACATTACTATTAACCGCTCCAACATTTTCAGCAGAAAGGATGACTAGTCAGTCTTTATCCGCATCCACTTTGACTATCTGACTCAACTATCCTTTGACATTTTCTTTTAGCCAGGAAAATATGTGCTCCTTAGTATATCCAGCATCTCTTGGCGTAAGCTAGTCTGTCTGCTACTGATTTTCTTACTAGTTTACGTCAAGAATGGTGCCGAGAAGCAAACTTTAGCTATCAGCTAAATTTATGATATATTCGTGCTATGATCTGAACTTTCGCCTTGCGAGAAGCTTCAGTGGTGGATTGATCGACAAGCAGGACTTTCTCATTGACGCCTTTTTACGAATCTATTTTAAGTTTTTTCTTTACGATTTTTAGGCTTTCTTTGTAAGTGGACTACACAGTCCACAAGTTTCCAACTCCTATGTGATCTGCAAAGAAGCTCCACCACGGTGGGAAGATTCTTTCAGTCGAGCAACTAACCCGGCAGGATCTCTAGGAAAAATGCGCTATTCTACGGCTGTGTAGCCCACGGTTTATGTGGAGGTGAGATCGCAGTACAATGAAGCGTCTTAGATCTGTAAACAGGATCAATCTGGGACTCATCTCTCCCTTTAACGAGCATCAGCAGAATGTCAAACTGTGTAAGATGTGTTACATCAGATGGCAATTAAGTCTGCCAGCTTGTTGTATATTTATTAAATTGTAAGAAATGAGTTATGCGGATACGATTGAATTGTCATTTCACCGTGCGATCTCAATTCGCAATGCATTGTGAATTAATTGTTTGATGATTAATAGCAAAGTATGCGTTAAATAACTTTGAGTCACAGACTTTCCATGGCTTTATATTGACAAGGTCAGCATTATCCACTCCTATGTAACTGAAGAAACGTTCCATTACTATTTGTGCTGTAAGTTTATTTCCCATAAGCTAAATGTGTGCATCGCGTTATAATATGTCTGCTGTCACCGATTTTGCAGTCGTGCATGTATCTGTTGGCACTGTTTTTTGTATCTCATCTATGTGCTTCTTAGATAAAATTTAATTTACTGGTTCCCACGAAAAGTCTGCTCATGTATGTCGCTTATGATTAACTCTGCATGATGATGGCTAAGTTGGAGCTCCGGTGGGTGTTTTAATCGTAAGGTAATTTAAAATTCTGCGACTTACCTCTAACTATTCAACAGAAACATTGAATGCGAGGGTTTTTTTTTCTACATATTTAATATGTAGATACCATATTATTTTACGTATATTGCGAAATATTTCTCTGTCCACTCAATTTGCAATGTTGGAGTTTACTTTATGAGGATGCTGGCGCTCCGTGCGCCTGCATGCATACAATTGCAAATTATAGTGTGGTTATCTATGCAATGCACTAGTCTTGGTTTAAGTAATTAATTGCATAATTACTTAAAACAAGACTGGAATTGTCATAACGGCCTTCGGATACGACGAGATTCGGCTGCGAGATGCTAAGCCCTAGCCCTTGTATAGGCTGTTTGCACCAAGTGTATATTTTTTATTTTAATTGAAAGCAAATGTGCGTGGCTCTCGGAATCTTTTAAAGGAACTTGTACATTCGCTTTGGGTAGAAGATCTATCTGAAAAAGTAAGCTGGATGTCTGTCATAGATATATATGTACAAAGGAAGCACTTTGGGTTCTGGGTCTGTTTGTCGGTCTCTCTGTCTCTTTCGCCCTTCTCACACTCATAATTCAAAAACCTCCAAACAGAGTTTAATGAATTTTGAAATTTGATAATTACATCCCCTGTTGTATGTAGATAGTCCTATGGGGTGAGATCGGACAGGTAGGACACAACTATGCTCGTATATTTCGTCCAAACATTTATGGATGTGTTAATCATTCAACATTCCGGCGGTGTTGGAACGAAAGAATTTGGCTGCATATGGATCGGCACCAATCAGTCTATAAGCTTGTCGCTGAACACTATCGAGTGAACTCAAGCAAGTAACGGGAGCTTCCCCCCAAATGTGTAAGTTATCTTCAGGTCTCAGACCAACATAAGCTTTATAGATTGTAGCCAAGTCCGCAAGAGTAAAAAATCATTTACAACTTTTAAGGCATCCTAGGCATCTAGCACCACCCTTAGCTAGATCAGTAATCTGCTGTTTCCATCGAAAGTCTAGGCTAACCATTAGATTTCTCAAGATCAACTATCAACTATCCATTCTGAGTTTGATCATGTTAGTATCCCGCTTAATAGACAGGAGACAACTTTAAGTTTTTGACGCGTTGAACACAATTCGATTGTTAGGGCCCTTGCCGTGGACCAAACAGTGTTTTATTGTGGATGTAACGGCGCGCGTCTCAATAATGGTTTGTGAATTTCCTCACAAATACTTCAATTTTGCTTGTTCACGTAGCCATTCAACCAAAAATGAGTCTCATCGCTGAACAAAATTTCAGATCTTTCCGCAAAATCTTCTATAAAGAAAAATGGACGTAGCGCAGGGTAAGTTTCGCGAACTGAAGAACGATTTTCGAAATAAATTTGCACAATTTGCAAGATTTGTGCTGGTGTAAGTCTATTCATGGTGAAATGGCAAACCAAATTGAACACAAATCAGCTGTCAGCTGTCAAATAGGCTGTCACTGGAAAAAGTATTGCCAACTCAAAAAAAAAAAAAAACCTTTACATATGCGTCACTGCACGTTTAAGGGTTAAAGTTGTACCAACTGCTATTCTTCCTTTTATGCACGTATTTTAACTCATAATTTTAGTAGCATTGGCATTAAGCTTTGAAGGCATGCTCGAAGTCGAATTCTTCAAGGAAAGGCAAAAAACAGAAAAAAAATATCTAGAATATCACCCTTAACCGTGAATAGATTGCAAGAGGCCCAGGTAGCCGCAGTGGTTTGGAAATTAATCCCGCCTAAACACTAAATCTAATCTATTCAAATAGCAATTTATTCTTCGTTCAATGTATTTAGCGAAGGTTTAAAGCTATAAATATTCTTTGTATGTACGTTGTTCTGAAACGTGCAATAAATATACATAATTAATTTGTTTTTCCGATTATCCAATTTCCATTCAGAGAATGCCAACGGATGGGTTTGTGTGTGCCCAGTGGGTAGGTACGTGTACGAGACTTGTTTTTGGTTCCTCCTTTTCTTTACCTTTTTTCTGAGAAATTCCATTAAGGATTCTATTCATTCATTTATCTATTTCGAAACTTAATGATAATGGTTGAGTGAGTTGTCTACTCGTATAACCACGATTGATAGGTGCATTAAAATATTTCCTTATTTTTGGCATAAAGAAATCCTTTTTGGTTTGAAGTTAATTGTAAAACAAAAGTGTACGATTGGGTCGCACGTACTTGCACCTTTAGGTTGTTCATCAGCAAAAGCTCAAATTTTAAAAAGTTTTGCGTTCAAATTCAAATTCTGTTTGAACAATTTTCCAAAACTTGGTATACCATGATCTTGCATACATCAAATATTATTTAAATATTACTTTAAAAACAAAATCGATTGAGCCATAGCTGAGATTTAAAGTAAAGTACCGTTATACGTATTTTTTTGCGAAAACCTGGTACGCCATCTGATAATTCAAATATCGAATTTGATCAAAATCGTTTGAGGCGTTTTCGAGAAAATCGATTTTTTTTTTCAGTCGTTAGAATGAAAATTCCGATTTCGCCTCGAAATGTGACTTCACAGACCCCACAGAAGTTTTAAAAAAAATCCGTCTAGCCGTTTACGCTGCAGTCGTTTGTACAGGCAGACAGACCGGCAGCATTAAGAGACCCACTTTAATGTCAAGTTTAACCAAAATCTCGAGTCGAACATTTTGATTAAAGAGTCGAACCTACATAAGTAGTTTATCAAGACTTTTGCTGAAAAGTGGCTCAAAAAAAAAGTTACATTATTTGCTTTTTTTTTTAATCTGTTCTCAGGAGAGGCGAT
Organism: Pocota personata; assembly: GCA_963082735.1. NCBI lineage: Eukaryota > Metazoa > Arthropoda > Insecta > Diptera > Syrphidae > Pocota > Pocota personata. The sequence goes on from OY720429.1 coordinate 274,429,270, forward strand.
CTATAACGCCGAGCCACCGCCCTGAGATTTTTGTAAATTCCTGTTAATTCTTCTGAAAATATGTCTCCTGGGAGTAATTTTCAAAGTTTACTTGTCCTGCAGTAGAAAGAGTTTTGATAAAGTAATGTCCGCGTCGTTGCAGGTGGATATAAAGGGGTCACATCACCTTTATATCGACCTGCTGCCTGCCTGTGGCTTGCTAGTAGAACGCTCAAATATCGCATTTCTACTGATCATTCCGTTGAGGTCTTCAAAAATTTGGCGTAGTAGTATTTCTAGAACAGGCCTAGGTCCGCTTAACATCTTCGGTGAGCATACTGTTGAAGATTGGAAGTTAGTGTGCTGTCGATCATGGATGCCGATTTTGCAATGTTGTATACTTGATCGTGCCGTGTTACACCAGAGCTGAATGTGATGCCAAGAAGATACATGGTTTCCTTGGGATAGATAATTTGATCGACTTAAATTTGTGTAACCATTTTTTTGGCATTTCCAAATTATAGTACGAGGTTTTGCTTAATTTTAAGAAAATCTTTCGAATAGAGAATACCTTTAAGCAATTTTAAGTCTTAGTACTATTTAATTTAATTTGGGAAACAATGCCCTTGACATTTGCTGATACATTCGGCAAACTTGAAATGTTGAGTTTCTCTCTGTTACCCTGAGTGAATGTGTGTTTACATTCTATGCCAAAAAAGTAATTTAGACAGTTAAGCAAAAATCGTTTTTTTTTTTCTGCATGTCATTGTGGGAACGGAAAAATCGTTAATCTGGCAGTGCTGCTTATAAATGAAGACCCCACGGGGAAAACATGATAAGTCTTTTCTTTTACACCCCATTCAGGGTATATTATATATAGTTTGTAACATAGGAAAATAATAACGATAGACTCCAAAAGTATATATATGTATTTGTAATTGTTAAAATCCGCCCACAGACACGCCTATTTTTGGGGAAGTTTTCGTAAAAACAGCACCTATCTGATGTGTTTTTTACAAATTTGTTCTAACAGATTGGTCAGTGGGCCTGTTTCTACAACTACTTATTATTTGCCAAATATCCTTTTGAGATATTTTAATAAGTTTCACTTGGATTCATCCTAAAACGTTTTTCAGGGATTTTATTGACAGTTTTCAGCTTCAGCTGCATAGTTTTCCAATTTTTTTTGCCACACACATGTTCTTCCCCTCATCTACATAATGCATGCATAAGTGGATGACATAATTTATTAATTTGTAAAAATGCCTTGCCATACTTGTTGATTTACCTACTTTTGACGATTCATGTACGGAGTCGTGTAGTGGTAGTTTGTTCTTATTTTGTGTCGTCGCGTCGTAAGTCATATTTTTCAGTCTGGCTGCCACTCAAACTTTTTTTTTTTGGAGTTCGCCATCACTTAAGCTAAGCGCACGAAAACACCAACTAGGAATTGTTTATGTTTAATCACAATTGTGACAGTTAATGAGACAATTGTCACTGATTGCACAAATTGGACGAGATATCTTGACGCTGAGTGCAGTCACTGCAGGCAATTTTTCTCAATGCAGTGTATTGCACATGATGGAGCATTGGACGGCATAGCAAAGCAGGTGAAGGTTAAGAAAAACATCTTTGCCAAAGTGGAATGTAAACTTTGAAATGTATTTTTAGGTATGTAGATACATATTATAAAATTGCGACATTATTATTCATAATTAGTGATCGTATTGGTTTCCTGAAAATGTGTAATCTTGAGATTTTAATCAAAGACGGTCTCCCACTTATGTCTGTCTGTCGGTACGCAAGAGAGTAGCCTAAACAGCCGGACGCATTTTCTTCGTACTTCATATCTAGGGTCTTTGGTGTCAGAATTCGAGGCGAAATAGGATTTTTCATTCTAATCCCAAAAGTATCGGTACTTTACAAATGGCTCTTAGGATTTTATATCTGAGTTCCAGTGGACATATGTTATCAGATGGCCTACGAAATTTTTTTTACAAAAACTACGTTTCTTTGCTTATTAACGTTTTTCTGAAACTTAGCTATTTCTCGGCTGTGCTTCGATCGATTTTGTTCGAAATCAATACAAGATTATAGCATACCAAGTTTTTGAATTTGCAAACAATTTTAATAATTTTGTTTTCAAAATTATATAACTTATAGATAGATATACTTATTAGATAATATCTTATTGCCTATGTGCACTGAACAGCTGTTAATTTTTAATTTTCAATTCTACATGTTAAGTAAAGCAGTAAAAAGTTGTACAGTGTTAGAGGTATTTATATAATTTGCATTCATAATTTATTACCTTGTACAGCAAACCATTATGCAACATATTGTTGAAAGCCTTTTAAATGTCCAAAAGCACTTGGTTTTTGTGTTGACGCACTCATAGATTCGAAAGACTTAAGTGACATTTTACGACTTTTCATAAATACAAATTGTTGCACATTATGTACGTGTTTCATTTTTGTGTTTAAAATAATTTTTTAGACAAAATTAATTAATGGGTGGCCGTTGCGTAGTTTTAACGCCATCGTTTGTCACGCTGCAGATGCACAGTTCAAATCCTGATGTCAAGAATCATCTATTTATTTGACATGAAATAAATAAAAAAGTCGATCAATTGCGAAGCTGGTGTCAACTCTACTGCGAAGGCATAACACTGGCAGTGGGGTGTTCAGGAGGACTGAAAAAAAAAAAAAAAATACTGTGAATCATAAGCAACGACAATAACAACAAAACAAAAAATGCTCTCCAGTTATCTGGACGTCTCCCTTGTAGTTTACTGAAACTTAATACCACCTGAGTTTCAAACCCACTTCACCAATCTTTCTTTCTCTCTCTCACACTTTCTAAAACCGCCTATACCCTGAAATGATTTAAGGATATTCACATTCCCTTTGGAGAGCGCGCTTTATAAAAAAAAAAAATTATAATTAGAAAATTAACCCGTCAGAAATAGATCAAGTGCTACCCTTTCCTCCCTACTGGGTCGCACCTTGCATGATGTCCAAGATGTACTGTTTCTTGAACAATTTTTCCACCTTAATCTGCAATTGGTCTAAGAGTCTCCGACCATGAAATATGGTTGACTTTAGTCGGAAACCAAAAATAAGAGAGAGTGTAACCCACCCGACAAAACTGTTATGTATTACCAAAACATAAACTAGTGTATTCCACAAATTAGTATTAGTTTTCAGGATTCCGGTACTTATAAGTTAAGAAATAGTAGGAACGGAAGCCTTATAGTGGCAGTCAGTTGTCTACCCGTCCGACTGTCTCTCACAGTCTCTGAACTTTGGAACCGTTTTACGTAGAAGGTTGAAAATTATATCAGATTTGAGTTTTATTTACTCGCAGGCAGATGAAGAAATGTTGGAAAACTCCAAAAACAAAAAAGTTTTGTTGGTTAGAATAAAAGTAAAAAAAAAAAAAATACATTTTATTTGTATAAATACAATATGAGTACCAAATGAAAGGTAACGATGCGCTGATTTCAAAAATATACAGCTCTGTTTTAGTTACACTACCAGGTTTCGAGAGAAATCCAAAGAACTGCCAGAAAAGTATGTCCTCCCCACCTTATTTCTAAAACTACTGAAATGACAAATTTTGAAAAATCCGTGAGAATGTGTCACCTTTTAGAAATTACAGGAGAACTATATATCCAATTGTTGGGCCTTAAATTACAAAAGTTTTTTAGCGCCCAAAGCAGTACAAGTGTAAACATTTTTACAACCGGCCAACAGACACGCCCACTTTAAAAAAAAGCATTTCTTTCAATATTTTTACTAGAAATTGAATAATATCGCCTTAACAAAATATATAGGCGCTCACATTTTCTTCATTTCGGCCATACTTTGTATAATGCCACGCCTAATATTTGTGGGCGTTTTCTTAAAAAAAAAAAACTTGGTATTGTTTTTTTTAAAGCTGTGTGGATTGGTAAGGCCTATTTTCAAGATGTCATCAGAATCCATGTACTTTGATAACAAAGAGTTACAGCCACGCCCACTTTCTTATAAAAAGAAGCCATAAGATCGTCTTTTATTTTTATAAAAACTCTTAGAAGTCGCGGAAGTATACGCATATCGTTGAATTTGAATTCAAAACTTTACGACGCCACTTTCACTTTCATTTATTTACAAAAAAAAAAGGTTAAGCAGTCCTAGAAGAGGCTTAACTCGTAGGAAAAGCTTCTACAAGGTAAAAGGAATAAATGCAATTTATCACTCTAGTAATTGATTGAGTTTTTCTAATCTCCGTTTTTTTTGTACGATAACAGTTGTGTCCAAAACGTTCAAGCTAATGAGCTGCATATTGAAGCATATGCAGTTTTTACCCGACAGATTATTTGGTAAGAATTGAAGATTTTTTGAAAACATTTAGAGGCGCGCAGGTATGTATGTATGAACTAAATCAATCTTTCGCACGACACACAACCTATGGCGTACAACAATAACTTACCCAAAACTTAATACTATAAGAGCGCACACAGAATCAATCAACCAGCACAGATATGTAAATTCTTCTTCATGTGAATGTCCTGATGGTGAAGGCTGTGATCTGGCTGTATGTACATAGTTTATCTACGGCTACGGTGCTCTTATTATAAATATTTCAAGGTAATGTACTAAGCCGTGTCTGTGAATATGAATGAACAGTTGAAATGATTCCATCTCTTTGAAATATACGCAACAGTGGAAATAGTCATCACAATCTTCATAGTTGCTTAAAAAGGTTAAATCATGTCCTTACCATCAACTTGGACTGACATTTCCACATTGCATACATAGTTACAATGTAATTCAGTAAAGTTCTTTCCAAGTAACCCAACAACCTTTTATGCGAATTGCAACATACTTTCACAGATTTTATGAAAACGAATTTTCTACAGCACTGGATTTCAGAATGCTAGTAGGCACCCACATGTTAAAGTATATTGCTTTGCTCAATCAACTGAGCGTCTTTGACAATTGCTACAAAAATTACATAAATTCCGATGTGATGTCCGATTTACTGGACAGTCACCTGTATGGGAACGTTCATATTGCTTCTTTAGAATTCCCAGAACAGCAGTGAACTAGTAGTAAAATGTTACAAATTACTCTCGCATTTAAAAGAAAAAACCTTGGCAATCCTTTTAGAATTCATTCCAATGAAATATACACCGTTATTTAGGATTTAAAAGCTCCCTGCTGCGAACATCATTTGTTTTCTACTCAATGCCAACTACAATAAAGTAACATTATTCAGAGCCTATTCTCGTAAAACAACCAGTTTCTTCCATAAGAACAATCATTCGTGTATCTCATCGTTCGCCCAAAGGTAAAGCCAATAAAGCATAAGGTTTCGTAATCAGATCCGTTCAAGGCTGAATAAATACCTTTCATTGTTCTGTCTGGTTTAACTTTGCCAACATTTTTATTTTGTGTGGCAAAAATGCTTTGAGGGACATAAAAGAGGAAACCATTGACGGAGATTCTCTTTGAAAGTCAGCTACTTTTTTTTTTTTTTTTTTGTCAAAAACACACTAAAATGAATGTTTACTGAAACACGTAGGAAATATATACTCGTATTGTGTGCGTCATAAAGAGTATCGTCGCCAGATTAATTTCCAGGTTTTAAGTTTAAATTAAAAGCAGTAGCTTGGTAATGTATCCTTGGTATCCTGTTGGCTGCTTGTATCCTACAAGTTGTAAATTGCAATCAATGCGATATGCCAAAGTTCAACCAATAGTAATCCCAATAAGGATGTATCGAGCCGTAACTTTTAGTTTTCAACCTGAAAATTCCCATTAATATACGAGTATACAGCTCACACAGAGTTACCCCGAGTTACGCGCGATGAAGAACGTATGTGTATATGGGTGGGTGGTTAAATTTGGTTACTTGTTCTCCTTATTACTCCGTATGTGAGCATTTTTAAAGGAAAGAGAAAACAACTGCTTTAATGTCGATTTGATTTGTGTCAGCGAAAAAATGTTCATCGTTTTAATGAAGCTTAACACAAGCGTAATAAATTTGAGAATTAAGCACATGTACACCGCATGATGTACTCTTCCAAATGGAATGGTTTCACTCTGTACAAATGCGGATTTCAAGGGATAAGCGATGACAAATCTCATTTTCTAGTGAGACTGGGATTAAAACTGTTTTACAGCATAGCATTTAAATACTCGTCCTTGATTATACCGAGGAATATGCTTATAGCGAATTGAAGGTCTTTTGGGGAAATTGCTGGAGAAAATAAATGAAAGATTATATTTAAGAAGGGATGAGTCTAGCGAAAGCTGAGGGTATTACGGAACATTGAGGTTGTTCAGAGTTAGATCATGTTTCCTCAAAAATTCCTAGTCCCATTAGATAGTAAAAGTTTGATGTAAAAGGAAAGTAAAGTGGCTAAAAATAAACTTATCACAGGGTATGTTTAGATCCAGTTGTCTGTCAATCCACCAGTCTGCCACACTGTTTGACATACTAATCCGCAGTTTACAGTAAATATCCAGCATTTTTATTTCCAATCTATTCTTCTAAACTTAGTTTAAATATATTACTAACGTGTCTGCGAGCTGTCAGTTAAGAATTCTTTAGCTAAGCTTGCAGAAAATTCAGATTAAATTAATTTCCTTTGCGCACTCTTTTCACAAATTAGAAAAAGCATGACATTAATAAGTATGTAGTTAGTAGTTTCCAATCAAGAGATTTAAAAGTAGAAATTCATTTCAAATCGATAAAATCGTAATGTGAATGTGCCATAATTTTTGCAAATGGCGTCAAATGTCATTGTGCTTTGACATTTATGTTGTTACAAGCAATGGAGCGATTAACACCTGGAGAACGCGGAATTATTGTTACTGCTTATTTGACTAATTTCCGATCTGTTGTTTTAACGCAGTGTGAATTTTATCGTCGTTTTCCTCGTCGTCCTGCATAACGTGCGCGAACAATTAAGCGTTTGGCTGAACGTCTCATGCAAACTGGTCCACTAGAGATGTCGCAAGAAGTGGCCGGCTCCGTATTGCTTCTTCGGCCGAGAATATCACTGCTGAGGTCGAGGACTTCCGAGAGAGTCCACAAATATCGACGAGTCAATCATGCACACAATTTGGCATCAGCAGACGTTCGTTGCGTCGAATTTTGGTGAAAGACCTGAAGATGTTTCTTTATAAAGTGCAAACCGTTCATCTGACCATCAAGTGAGGTTAACTTACTCCCATGCTCTGTTAAACCTGGTGCAAGAAGAGGATGATTTCGTATCCAAAATCGTAATGAGCGACGAAGCCCATTTCCACTTAAGTGGTTATGTGAGTAAACAAAATGTGCGTTTCTGGGGTACGGAGAAACCACATGAAATGCACGAAGACACATTGCATCCCCTCAAAGTGACTGTTTGGTGCTGCATTTGAAGTGAAAAAGTGATTGGCCCTTATTTTTTTGAGGACACCGATGGCACCACCGTAACCGTAACTGATGAGCGCTACAGGCAGATGTTAAACGAGTTTTTTTTTTTTGCCGCAAGTTACTGAATTGGAGCAACCGCTCACGAATCTACGGCAACGATGGAAATTTTGAATCACAAATTTCCGTGTGATCTCCCGTTTTGGCGATTTGAACCGGCTAGATCGCCAGATCTGGAGCCAGATGTTTTGCGAGCAACAATTCAAAATGTCGTAAAACGAGTAGAAATGTGCATCTTCTCAAGAGATGGTCATTTGACCGATATCATTTTTTCAACTTAACAGTTTCTGATAAACTTTTCGTGAAAACACAGCCCAATTTTTTTAATTTCTAACAAAATGGCAGCCAATTCACATAGTGACATTTCTTTTGCCTCACCTTGTACAAGCTAAGGGTAATATCTCCCTGTGTGGCAGGTAGTTTAACTTCAGAAGTTCTCCTTAGAGCCTTACCATCATCGATATTTCCTAAATGTTGTGTTCATCGCGAAAATAATTTGTGTGTGAACAGTTCTGTGCAGAGATTGTAGGTTGTTGGTGAGATCTGTTCACCTTATCACTGCGACCACTATTGGGCCTATTGTGATTTCCTCTAATCTTAAAGCTCATTCAAGATGTTAGAGTTCGTGATGATTTCGAATTTACCTAAGAAACGATGACGTGTTCTAGTTGGACAGTCACAGTGACATACGATACGAGTATGTTCTGCTGATTCTTCGTCTTCTTTGCACATTCTGCATATGTTATCTTGCACTATCCCCATAGCTATGAGTGTATTTGTATCTATTCGAATCTGACTCCTAGTTAGCTGTAGGAGTTCTTTCGTTTCGTTCTTTTGTGAGAGGTATGGCTTATGGCTTATCTATTACCTTTAGTTTCCATCCAGTAATGATGCGCTTTTTTCTACAGCTTTTTGTAGTACTGACTGGTAATCTACAGAATGGTCTTGGCATCATAAAGCTTGATCCAGCTCCTGTTCTGGCTAGCATGTCCTCTCTTCTAGCATACAAATGAGATGAACTCTGTGCATCCTTGCTATCTGACAAGATATAAATGTTTTGTTGGTTATAGATATGTTTATATTTTTTCTAATGCAGATTTCTATGGCAAATATTTCGGCTTGGAATACGGAGTTACATTTTTCCATACTCGAGTGGTTGAAGGTCCTTGAGTGGAAATGGTCCAGCCAGTCTTGCTTTTAGAGCAGCTCTTTTAGTTGCCGGTTGTCAGGCATATTTGACACTTTAAGTGTGCAGTCCATTTGCAATTTCAAGTCTCCCACATGATCATCATGCAATTGGAGTATTGAACGCAAGACGAAAGGTTATTTTTTAAGATAAACAAGATATGTATATGTAGGTGCAGGTACGTGCGATCCATTTGGAAACTATTGTAGATAGATAGGTCCTTATGTAAGGCGTCTTGTTCTTTCATTTCTAAAGTTTTCCAATTTAAAATTACTTGCGTTTCTTAATTAAAACAATTTTGCGTCACTTAAATATTTCACATGCTCACGTAACATATTAAATGGGATTTCGGTGCGGCCACTGGGCTACAGCGTCACGCACGTTTTCTAGGGGTATGGACAACGCTACTGTTGAGGCTCCCCAAATTTCGGTGGGGTCTCTTGTAGGCCATACTCTCCAACAATGACCACAAACAATAATCCAAAGGATTCAAATCTGGGCTTCCTGAAAGTTAATCCTCGGATGCAATAAAAGCAGGAATATTGATTCTAAGCCGCTGCTGAGTTGTTTTGGCAGTCTTGTTGGAAAACCCATATTGCTGCATTAAAAAGGGTATTCATCAAGCCTTTAACGACGCCTCCTAGGACACTTTGGTAGACTTTTGCCTCGGTTTTGACTACTTTTTCACAAAAATAGAGAGCAGTAACTCCTTGAAGGAATACGCCTCACCAAACCACTACCGAAGCAGGATGATAGTCACGCTAAACCCTAAGAATTGTATTTTTTGCTTCTTTATTTTTGTTTATTAAGAACTTCTTCGACGGTGAACATTGGTTTGTCCTTAAAAAGTATATTTTCGTGGCCGTTGTCCGTGTGCCAGAGCAAGAGTCGCTTGCATCTTTCAAGTCAAATTTGCTTTAAATTAGACGTCAATATTTGACCGACGAAATGAGATCTAGTGGACATATTCAGTTTAGGCGACTTATTTTTCTATTTTCGAAGGGTATTTCTTCGAATTTGTTCCTGTACTGTTTTTACAACCGAACATTATGGCAGGACTAGGTAAATTATTTCTTGGTTCATGCTTATCTATGGCAACTTTCGTACGTACCATCTGGGGTAAATCTATTGTATGCTCATTCCCTTATTTTGCAGTTTTTGGAATCCACTTGCTCTGCAGAAATATCTCTTTCCAAACGGAGACTTGGTATCGATAACTAGTTTATCAACTGAATGCCCTAAACTAATGCAGTTTCACCCCACTACCACTTCCAATTGGTTTTGCTATAATTTTATAACCAACCGCATTTCATTTCCATCAAATCCCATTATCGCTATTCACAACATTTTAAAATTCAAATTGAGGTAAACTAGTCTTAAAAGTACGTAAGCAAAGCATGCAGTTGCATATTTAAAGAATGTGAATAACAAACAAGGTTATCTTCTGAATGCAAAATAGAAACAAAAGTGCTAAAAGATCCGGAAAAGTAATCTATTAAAGAAGACTTTGCTGTATCTTGCATAAAATGTTCTTTCAAAAAAGCAGAATAAATGAATTTCGATTCTGCACCCGACCCGATGATTGTTCCATTCAACACAATGGGGAACCAACTCAATTTCCTTAATGAATGAGTTTTTCCTTGGCATCCAACGAACTCACATTCATTCATCGTACCAAATGAAAATGTTTTCACATCTCATTGAGGAGTTGTTGTCCTTCCTTTTTACCATCACAAATCCTTAATCATAATCATCGAATGTATTTCAAATACGAGTATGTATCTCAAACCCATGAGCTTAGAGTTTTATTGCTTTTTGATAAGCAGTCTTTGAATTCTAATCAAAAAATGTTATGTCATGAACAGGAGGACAATGCTCGATATCAAGGACATTAAATGTCATAATTGGAAGACATGTATAATAAATATTTTATAACCCTTTTTCGAAATGCCCTAATGAAATGTCAGCGTTAAGTACTGCCCGAAAAACTCAATACATCATTCATCTAGCCGCCAATGTGCTCTCTATTAATTCAATACCGACAGCAATCCATCATTACTGGAGAATTAATGAATAATTGACCGACGGAAAATATTCGAAAACATCAAATCATTTGAATTGTTTTAAATTGCTTGACTGCCAATCAATCAATCGTCTCCAGAATTCGTGACTTATGCTGCAGAGTCTTGAAAATTAAAACATGTTTGGTATTCATTACGGCGCCCAAGGGTGTCTCTGTTCATTAGTCATAAGCGGGTATTTTAACGAGAAGAATACTCGTACCAGCCTTATGCCAGGAGGAGAGACTGGTTTTTTGTTCTTTGTGTGATATATTCGTTCCTTGCAGCTTCCAAGGAGTTCGACCCCGGTTATTGGTCCTTCAGACGGTGGCCTTGATGGGCGAATTCAGCTTCACTCTCAGGTAGGGTGACCGTCAGCAGATATTATTTCTCTTCTCACCCGAAATAAGGAAGTAGTAAATCAGTCAGAAAGGTTGAAAATTAAATTGTAAACAAAAACTCGTTGGGCTCGCTTACGTCCCATATATATTTATTTGCTGTTACCAGTTTTGTAGGGAATTTCATTAAGTTTTATGGTGTATTTGCAGCAATAACGATATCATAAACCCAAGAATAAATTGAATGAAGTGATTTCATCAGCTCGCACTGGTATCCGCTGGTTAAGTAATAAACTGAGCAACAATAACAAAAGTGCATCGAAATAGATCGAATGTATCGGCTCACTATGTACATAATGAAACCAGAAAATGGCTTAAACAGTTTTCTGTGGTAGACCCATCACAATGTGGCAGTCACCAGCAGCCGAATGTAGGCCCACAAAATAAATTGGTAACATCTTTGTTAGTAGACGTTAAGGTTGTGGCATTAGGTGGAAATGGAACAAATTTATCTCATTTTCTCATAAAATCGGAGCTTAAAATGGCAGAAAAAGAAACAAATACAGTGTGAGTGCGAACGTGGACAAAAAGTCACTCAAGAGAGGAATGGAATCAAATAGGAGGCCTAGAATCTCTTGGGGTTTTCATAATAATATTGTGACGCTTACAGCTTATACATGGCCTGGCCTATCTTCTAGTATCCACTCGTTCTCGATTGGTTGAGACCTTCAGTTTTATGACGATTCTGAAGGCCAATTTTCTTCGATTGAGAGAAGCTTCTCATACAAATTTTACTTTCGGAAGTTTGTCAGACGTTTCCAAGAGGTGAGGAAACTTTGATTTCATGTTTTCTAGGATTCGAACCTTAAATCTCCCGTTCAGTCAACGGCTAGTGCTAACCACTGAATCACACTGTAGTATACACGAGTATAAGTTTACAAAAAAAACACCGCTAACATAGGCAAAGGTTCTGGTTTGTGTAAATATGACGATGAAGCCAGATCTGAAAACGTCAAGATAGCAAGGAAGATAGCATTACTGATTATATCTGAACAAAATGTTAAACGCTTCGACTTTTTGTGTAGGTACGTACTGACTGACAGCTTAGCCCGACCCGGACAATTCAAAATATCACCATCAGAATTATTAGAAAGGCTTTGCCCATTACATATGAATGAACGTATTCCTGTTGAACGAGTTGTACATTTTCAAAAAAAAAAAAAAAAAAATTTGTAAAATTGTTTTCTGCGTCACATATTCCCGCCTGCCGTATATGTACTGTTAACTAGAAACAGACGAACAGAAAGAAAAAGAAAACAAAAAAACTCTAGCCAATGGAAAATCAAACAAATCTTTCGCCTCTATGCTGTACTTAGCATACGAAATCACACAAATGCATCCACTGTTGCACCCACTTTTCTATGCTTATTGCTTAGCTTTAGAATAACGCGAGGGTGGTCGTGGTGTAGTGGTAACATCATCGCTTGTCACGCTGTTGTTTCACGGTTCAAATGCTGATGTCAAGAATCATCTATTTATTTCACATGAAATAATTAAAAAAATCGATCAATTGCGAAAGCTAAGTCAACTCTACTGCGAGGGCATAACTCTGCCAGTATAGTGGTCATATGACTGAAAATGCAACTTGATCGTGATGATGACATCAGGAGACGGAAAAAAATACTGTGAATCATGAGCAACGACAAAAGCCAAACAAACAAGCTCCCCAGTTATCTGGACGCTCCCTTGGAGTTTACAGAAACTTAATACCATCTGAGTTTCAAACCACTACACTAAATCTTTCGTTCTCTCTCTCTCTCTCTCTCTCTGTTCTTCACAACGCCCGTGTACTGTAATAGTATAAGAGTATTCATATCCTCTTCGGCGCGCGCAAATTAAAAAAAAAACGCGTAAAGATGAAACTGAAGAAGCACTTAACAGATTTTGATTATATTTCGGTTTTAATCTTAACCTTAAGATTATCAAACTACTTTCACTTTTGCTATGGCTTTTGTCCTCTTGTTCGGTTGGTCCGCTTTGACAGATTTTGAGGTACATACTTCTTTGCGACTTAACGATTGGTCATTGAACATTTTTAGTACGTCAAAATAAACTCCTTTTCGTCCACAAGGCATTCAATTTTTTTTCGGATAAAGCAAATTGTGAATCCTTTTTCAATTTCTGAAAATTTTTTGGCAACGAAAATAAAAAAAATAACGGTTTACGGCGTTCTGACAGTTGAAGTAGAAACATCGCGTTCATATGGAACAAAACCAAATGAGACTAGCTTTTCAGAGACGTTTGATCGTAAATATATTAAAGATTCAGAAAACGTCGGAGTAGAGTATTTCTTCACTCGAGCCGACTTTGACATTTGTTGATGTTGTAAAATGGAGTAAAAGAGAACAAAGTTACGATAAAATACCAAATGCTGCTAAGCAGAGCACGGCTCTCTCTACAGCATTCTGATCAGATTTACGATATTTACGATAAAAAGCTTGAGGTGTCAAGACCAAATCATGACATTGATTCAGGTCGCTTCGGGCAACTTCAGTGCGATTTTCAAATTTATTCCGCCAGTAATCGGGAGCTTTTTATTCGCAAAACAAAATGTTGCTTTGAGATCGTAAAGCCCGTTGGCGTTCTGTTGAAGGTTGACGTTGACGTTCTCATATTGCCGGAAAGAACAGTCCCATAAAATCCGTCGTAAACCTTCGTTGACAGATGACAGCCGATGACATTTTGTTATTGCTGAGTGTTTTCTCTTCAAGCTGTCCGATTGTCAACGGCGATGACAGTTTCTCTACATTCTCTCAATGATTCCACCAATGAATGCCGCCTTTAAGTCTTCAGCTTTAGAGAAATATTTTATGCTTTCTTGGGGTACCTCGTGCCTTACCTACCATACAAAAATGATGTTCAAATGATACGTTCCTCTGACCGACTGACAGACAGACACCGTGTTGAATCCATAAGTGTTCCGATTTATCGGTTTGGCACGGGACACTAAAAATGCTGCGCAAAAATTAGGGAGTTGGACTCGAACTGCTTGCCTGAAGCTCAGTAGGTACTCAACCACTTGGCTGCGCCAACGCTTACATCAATAAAACACTTGGATACATCATTAAATTATAATACCGCCTCGTTAAACTTCCCACAAGTGTATAAACAATACTTGTGTACAAAAGTTCATAACACTCCCTAAAAAAATACTTCGCCAAGTTGTACCTACTTTTCCCACGTGGATACAAAGTTTTAAGACTGCCTCTGGAAACGGAAAATAAAAACGGTAAAAGTACTTGACAAAGAAGATGGGTTAATGCGGGAACTTAGAAGAGAGTTCAAGGGGTGATTCCCCTTCATCTTTGCTCTTTCAGTTCACTGTCAATCGTAAATCCAAGGGATATCTGTTTTCACAAAATGTTGCTCAGTTTCTACGTCTAATTAAGTTTGTGCGCTTTACTTTTATTTTGAAATTCACTGAAAGATTATGTCTCCTTACATCAATGTTTTTAATCCCTACATGTGTGGGTACATACATACGATTACTCGTACCTACCTTGAACCTCCCTATTCCATCTGCGAATGCCTATTTGCTGACTTTTCGATTACAATTTGGTAACTTAACACCGCACTCTACGCCTCAATTCAACTTTATAGCAACGACATTCTCTTTAAAAGACTCTTTAGCTTAATATTTTTATAGACGTCCATGAGCTGTAAAAGCCCCCACCTGTAACACTTATGCAATGCTTTTACTTTCCTCCTTAATAAGCTAACAATTTTGTTTTTCTTACATATGAAGTAGGTGGCCCACAATCATCACATCCTAAATTGAATTCTAACGAATTGAATTCGATTGTGAGTGACAGGATTGTTATACCTAAAACAAGCGTCTCATCAATTGTTGAGGGCACGTTTACATTGTTCATACGAGTAATAAAATTTAATTTCAACTCGAAACAAATACAAAAATATATCTTTCGTGTTGATCTGTCAATATGGATCTGTCAGACCTTCTTTTAAAAGCTATGATGGGATAAAAGGTTCAAAAAATATCTACACATCCGTACGTACAAATATCTCTGTGTATGTTGGGATTATAAAAATCATCATAAAGCTATAGAGAGGAACCAATCCGGTAGACATTGGTCCTTCAGAAATATCTAACTGATGCATACAATTGCAGTAGATACCTATGTACTGTACATGTATAGCATTTAAATAGAATTAACTGTTATTTCCCATTCCAAGCAAGTTCGTGACTTTTATACAAATATTGTTCTCGGTTTAAATGCATGAATGTCGTTGAAAAATTAAATAACAACAATAACAGCAAATTGGTTTAAAATTAATAGTTCTATGAATCAAACGGTCACTTCAACTTGGTATGTACGAGTACCACTGTGTGGTGTTACGCACGTGATAGTAATACGGAGAACCTGGTGGATGGTAACTATAAATAAAGCGATAAAAGTGCATTACCAGAGGCAGGTTAGGCGACCCGTGAATGTACGGATACATAAGTTTAATTACTGAACAACAATAAGTGCATTATGAATGCAAAGCACTTGCCTCAACAAAACTTTTTCACATTCGACAAGCATTCGGAATGCTAATTGTTCGAAAAATGGATTAAAAACACAATTACTGGTGTTCAGTTAAAACTTGACACTATACTGAAACAATAATTCCGTGAATAAATGTCTAAAAATACAGAAAATTTATTATTCACTTCGAGTGGATTGTACATATTATGATGCTTTATACTCGTAGCTGTGTTTAAAGCCTCAATAAAGTAGGTATGCTCGGAATGAATTCTAAAGGTCCTACAGACTACGACCGTAAAAGACGAATGGCGTGACATACAAGACAAACATTCTTTAGTGTATTGTACAGGGTGTTTCTTAAATAATGGGCGCTATTTTTAAATTTGGTAGACGTGGTTCAATTGGAGATTACAATTTAAATTTTAAATGAAATATTGAGATTAAACATGAAAAATTTATATCGGCCAAATGGGCGCCACGACTTCCACCCTTTTGATAAAATTTTTCATTACTTGTCGACATAAATCCTGCGGTAGTTCGAAAATAACGCGTCGAATCTCGTCTCGTTCTTGAGGTCATCGTTATATGATATCGTTTGGGGGTCATTTTCATATACCTTCTGCTTCAAGGAAAACAATCCAACGCAACGGCGTGATATCACACGATCTTGGAGTCCAATTTTAGTCGCCGAAACGAGAGATGACGCGACCGGGTCTTTCCCCTCAATATCGTCAATTTGATATCATGTACCGATAACATTTACCATTGACTGTGACAGCAGCATTACGAGAAGTACGGCCCAATAACCCCGCCGGCCGGTCCGAAATTCTCACCAAACAGTGAATTTTTGTGGATACATTGGTTGTTCTTAAATTTTTTTTTTTTGTTTACATAGCCATTCAGTTGAAAGTGAGCCTCATCGCTGAAGATGTATGTTTGGTTATTGGTTACCAGGAGAACATGCGTGTTGTTGTATTTGTTTTTAGGTCTGGCATCCAAAGGTGTTCACTATTTAGCGTTATCCAGGTTGCACCACGTGGAGGCAGTGTACTTTGCAACCCCTTCGCATACGCCGACGACATCGCAGTAGCAACCAAACACCAGAATTTAGAAACAACCGAGCGTATCTTGAACGCTGACCTTGAGGCTTTGAGTGTATACTTCAAAGAGTGGCGACTGTGCCCAAGTATGTCGAAAACCGAGGTGTGCTGCTTCCACCTAAACTCCAAACTGGCGTCATATAAATTGAGAGTGGTCTTCAATGGCACACAGCTAAACCACAATCCGTACCCGAAGTACCGTAGCGCTGAGTACTGCGTGCCAGTGTGGATGAATAGTACACACGTATCAAAAGTATCATAGATGTACAGCTAAATAATACTATGCGACTTATAACTGGGACTTTGAGACCTACACCAACTTATTGACATCCCGTGTTGAGTCACATAGAACCACCGAAGATTCGCCGCTCACATGCACTCGAAAATAACCAATAACCCTCTGCTGCCTGTGCATACCGACACCACCATCCTAAATCGACATGCGAGACTTAAGTCTAGAAAACCCACCTTAAAGTCAGCCGCCGTATTAACGTCAACCGAATTAACGGGCGAATACTACCGTAACTGGTTTCGTCCCGATTGAAATCCCCACGAAGCCTCTAGGTGGATTCGGCTTGTCACGTAACCTGCGGCTGCAACTCAACCGTATACGTTCCAACTGCGGCGTATGCACCGACACATTGTTCAAGTGGGGCCTTTCAGACTCGCCAAATTGTGCCTGTGGAGCCGACCAACAAACAATCAAACACATTGTCACCGAATGCCCACGAAGATCGTATCCTGGAGACAACTATAGAATTTGTTACTCGTAGTAAATTGATTTAAATTAATGTCTGTATGTGTGTATAGTGTTATTGTAAAATTCCATACGATAAATAAAATCGCTGAAGATGATTTTGTTCGAAAAATCGCCATTAACTTGGTAGTTCTCTAACACCCAATTAACGAAGTCACGACGTTGTTCATGGTCTGCTGGATTCAACTCCTGTGCCAATTGGATCTTTTATGCATACAGGTTCAGATCTATTGTTAAAATGCGCTGCGTGGAGCTATAGGTTCAATTGCTGGAAAAGATGGCGAATGGATTTTGACAGATTGTCACAAACACTGTCATTCACTGCGGCGATATTTTGACGTGACCGGCCACTACGAGGACGCACTTGTCTTTGCACATCCAACGCTGACCCGGGTCGATCAGATTTTTCTATTTCACGCAGCACGAGATGGACGGTTATATATACCTATATAATCGTGTTGGTTAAATTTCTCCCATTTCGGAGATAAGTTTCACCAATTAAAACGCGTTTAGACGCGAATGTTTGGTCGATCTAGCCATGCGCGACCGTCTGGCCATCTGTCCGTCCATATCTCACCAGTTCGTGGATCTTTAAGTTTGAGTTAGGAAGAATTTGGATTTTCAAAACCCCAAATTCTGCAATTTTGTTTGTTTACGTAGTCGCCGAGCCACAAATGGGCCTCACCGCTGAAGAACATTTTGTACGTAAAATCGTCATCAATTCACAAATACACAAATATTAAGAACTGTTATTTTTCTAGTAATATGCAATAATTTTAATGCGTTGACCTTGTGGTTAAAGGATCCATATTGTAAAATGGCAATGCAAGAACTAACTACATACCTGTCACTACAGATGACAGATGGAATTGACAGATGCCATGTGGCAGGGATGTGATATCTTAACCTCGGAATGAATAACCCTTTGTATATACCTATATTTGTTTTGACTTCAAAGTTTTTTTTTTTAATATTTTTTACGATTTTGTTTATATTTCAAATCTGAGTGGTTTGCGAACAAAAAAACATAAAGAAGCAAGTAAGTGCGACCTAGTGGTGTTTTTTTTATTTTTTGTGTGGTTTTATTTTTTTTCACGAACTATAATGAAGGTAACAAGATTCGCATGTGTTTCACATGAGTGCATCTGTTCTTGTAATTCTATAATACATGCACGTGATTATTTTTACTTTATGGAGCCTAAACAGCCGTGTCGGCTTTCAAGAAAAGCGTATTAAACGATTCATCTTATTGTCAGGATTGAGTTTAAGTAAGTGCTTATTCGAAACAAAACAAATGTGGCTGACAATAGGCGCTATTTTGTCCACCTTTCATGTTTTTATAAGTTTTTCGAAAACTCACGTACTATGCATCGAAATCAAAGTAGTTTTCCTGTCATTTTTGATAGATGTTACATACCCATGAGTTTTCAAGATTTGTCGGTTGCAATAGGCGTTAGAAAAATTCCGTTTACGGATTTGAAAAATTACTAATGGTGTTCTGCCGACAAACCTGACAGAATGCTGAAAATTTAAAAGCGGTTCCACAGTTTAAGAGATAACTCAATACAGTAAACTCAACTTGAATGCCTATGAACGGATGCAGTTGACGAAAAGCGTCTTTTGGTAGTATTTACTCAATTGACTCAATTTTGACGTAACTAAATGTGTCCCTTGTAGCCACAGACATATTCTGAGTTCGAAACGAAATACTGCTTTGATCAAAAAGTTTCAGGTATGACTACCGAGTGGCGCTTCCAGTCATCTGATTTGAGTTTTTTTTTTCTAGGCTGACACATCTGTCATTAACATTCTCTCCAAATTTTAGCGTCGTAGCTTGACATTTGTAAAAGCTACACTGTCGAGAGTACTCGATTACTTACATTATGTAGGTATGTCTTATGAATTTGCTATGCTTTAAATGGGTAGTTCATGTACTTTTGAGAACCACTGGATGGATTTTGATGCGGTTTTCTTTTGTGCAGTGAAAATTTGTCTCAGCACCTAATAGGCTATACTACCTTGATCAAAGAGTTTTAGAAATAACTACCGTGTGACGCTTTCAGTCATCTGATTCGACTTTTTTTTTTTAGGTTGACATCTGTCATTAACCTTCCCTCCAAATTTTAGCGTCGTAGCTTGACATTTGCAAAAGCTACAATGTCGAGAGCACGTCTGTTTTCGATTTTTTATGATTTTAAAAAGGTGAACAACTTTGCAATAACGAGTTTTCATCAAATTTTGTATTAAAAACGGATTCAACGGTACGAAGACTTTGGAAATGATGGAGAAGTGTTTCGGCAACGATACTTTATCGAAAACAAACGTTTATGCGTGGCACAAATGCTTCAGAAGTGCACCGGATGAGTCAAGATCGAAAAACCACGTCGTTTTCAGTCGAAAAAGAAGGCGATGATCACGGTTTTCGTGGATTACAATGGTGTTGTACATCATGAATTCTTGCCACAAGATCAGACTTACTTACTTACTTACTTAAGGTGGCGCTACAGTCCGAGGTTGACGTTAGCCTTCAGACAGTCAACAAGATTTATTATTTCGGCGTTACGAGACATTTGCATGAAGCAATTCGCCAAAAAAGACCATATTTGTGGGCAAACAACTCGTGGGTTTTGCACCAAGATAACGCACCATCGCACAATGCCATCCTTATTCGTGAGTTTTTGACCAAGAACAGTACGAATACCATCCAACAAACACCGAATTCGCCAGGTTTGGCTCCCTGCGATTTCTTCCTGTTCGATCGATTCTAGAAACCGCTCCGGGCAACGCGTTTTAGCAGCCCAGAGGAAATAATAGAAAAATCGAAGACGGCTCTGATGGCTATACCAAAATCCGATTATAAAAAATGTTTCGAAGATTGGATCAAACGCGCTGGCATAAATGCGATTCATTCAATGGAGAGTCAAGGATAAACTTGGATTTTCAATTTTCTGAATAAATTCCTGAAACTTTTTGATCAAGTAAAAGGATAAACTTGACTATGAAACGAATTCATAACCATACCCTACCATACAAAACATTCAGGAAGAATGAAGAGAAAATTGTTCCTCATAATTTTTTTTTTGGTCTGGAACCGTAAAAAAGGAGATCTTGCAGGTCAGTGCAAATCACCAAAATGATAGATTAAGCGATTAAATTTACACGAGTTTGGCGGTTTGCAGGCAATAACTGTTCGCATTTTGTAAACAGCTAACCCACATCTTAGTCTTTCACCAAAATTCGCTGTGAAGACTGTCTGTTGATGCCCAATCACATGGCCTGTCGTTTGGTTGATGTTTGGGGGTCATCTTGGACATATGCAGCCATAGCAGCGATATTCTTGACCAAACGGCTGCTCCTGGGCCGGCCACGTCTGCTATTGTCCCGTGATGAGCGTCTCTTCGAGACGAGTGGATAAACGTCGCAGAGAATAAACGACGAAATTCACGTTGAGCTAAAACCACCGACCGATTATTTGTCAAAAACATTGACACAGTTATTCCGCGTTCTTGAAGAGTATAGTAATCCATGGTTTGTCTGCGTGTATTCCGTTTCTGTTTACTTCACAAATGTCAAAGTCACGATGACATAAGACGCCATTCGCAAAAATGTTAGAGTCTTCCGATAGGCTTATGACTTTTGTAACATAAGACGCCATTTGCAAAAATGTTGGAATCTTTCGATAGGGTAATGACTTATACGCCATCTTGTACATATAAATGTATACTCATGCAAACAAAATCGCTTTTGAACTCTGAAGTTTATTTTTATAATATCTAAGGCTTACAATTTTAGATTCAAAAGCCTAAAATCTAAACTTTTTGAAAAAAAAAAAAAAAAACTAGTGAACTAAGTTTATGAGAGTAACATAACTATAGCACAATGAAACATCATGTATGTACTCCCAGAATCCCAGCACTGGACCCCATACTCTTCAAAAGAAAAGAGGATGCTCTTTAATACTCTTAATATTTATTTCACAGTATATTTTCTTCTCACAGCTCATCTTAAATCGCAGTCCATCCATCAGTATATTACTTGTATCTTGTTGCATAAGTTCGAGCTTTTCTAGTATACTTCTTATTGACCAACAACTAAACTGAGATGACCTAGAAGAGATAAATAAACTAGATTTGTTTTTTCTTCATCTCAATCCATTATTTAACCTCACGTTCTAGTAAAGTATCACTTTTCGCAGGCATGTGTGCGACCCACTGACTTTCTGAAATCAATTTTTTAACTCGTTCACCTTGGAAATCTGCAATTCCTGCTCTTTCGTCAAATCAATGTACTCATTCGACTGCTTGTACAACAACAGGGGATTTTTGCCCGTCCTATGGTAGATTGATGATCTTTGCAGCCACAACCTGATCAGATGAATACACTGTCATTTGGTTGAAATACAAACGACAGTTTAATACAGCTACTGGACTTGTCATCAGCCATGACCATGTGAATTGCCAATATTCATCTCATCTGTTGAAAGGTTGGACACATTGGAGAGGTAGGTGTGCCATAACCTTCCACTCCAATGCCTTTTATTCCCCATAACATCTGTTCCATTAAATTGATTAAATCATCCAGCTAAAACAATTAAACCAGGAGAACAATAAATTAGGTATTACAGCTGAACTAAATCCGGCATTTTGACCATAAAACACAGCAATAAAAGTAGAAGCAAACTTGAATACCTTGGTTTAGTGGCACAAAATAAAAAAGTTCCCAAACTTCCATCATTTCGGCTTCCGGCCAGGCCAATTTGCTTATTGAAATAACTGTCAAAACAAACAAAAATTATAGAACTTGTAAAATTCACTTGGAAATGTTAACAATTGTATAATTTAGCAAAGAGCAATAAAAAACAATTGGCAAAAGTAGTGTGGGATAGTCGGTCGGTCGCAAATAGCTACGCACTTATCTCTAAGTGACGTAAATAAACCGGTATCATTACCCCACATAAAAATGACAAGAGACCACACTTGTTTGTGGCGAAATTGGATGCAAATTTAATGCAAATTTTTCTGGTCAGTTCCTATTGCCGTGTTGCTATTATTATTCGATTCGACCGTGCATTTTTACACTTCTTTGGTGCAGTTTATATTGTTTATTTGCATATTTCCAGAATCTCATTTGATTAGAAATATTATATATTAATCCATGTATTGGGTAGAGATAAACAAGCTGGATTCTGTCAAGAGTGTTATTATTATGTTAATGTTTGAATAAAAAGAAAAAATGATTTATCTACTCGGTTTGTTGGTATTGACAGTTCTAAAATTAAAAGCATTGGTAATTCATTTTTAAAATTTAAATTCACTAAATTGATGGCGGGTGGACTTCGTTCGCTACCATTAAAAATATTCCACTGACAGGAAAAGTGGAATATTTATAAAAATTCAATTTCGCCATATTTACATTCCACTTTTACAATCCGCTTAAGAACAGATATTAGCTTACAAAATAAAAATAGGTTGCATTTCTATAATGTAGGGTTAATCATTTCGAGGTTTCACATCCCTGATATATGACGTCTGTCAAATCCATCTGTCATCCATAGTGACAGGTAGTCTTGCCTTGTCATTTTACAATATGGATCGTTTAACTACAGCTCAACGCATAAATTGTTGCATCTTGCTACAAAAATAACAGTATTGCGATTTATGTTCGGATTATGGTCGTCATAATAGCCCAACTGAGCAAACAAATCGACAGTGTTTGTGATGTCGTACGCCCTGTGTTCGATCAGAGTACCAATTCCACGCCACACTTAACAATTGGGCATTTCCTACAGCTCAGTTTGGCGTATTTTGCACTTGGATTTGCATCTTCATCCCCATAAGGTCCAGCTTACACAAAAGCCTGCTGACCATAGAATGCACAGAACATACGCCCATAGGTGCTCGAAGATCAACAAATTGACGATGATTTTTCGAACAAAATCTTCAGCGATGAGGCCTATTTCTCGCTCGACGGCTATGTAAAAAATAAAAATTGCAACATTTGGGGTTCTGAGAATCCAAATATGATCGTTGAGAGGCCATTGCATCCACCACGGGTAACAGTTTGGTGTTCGCTGTAGACCGGCGTCTTGATCGGGCCGTATTTTAAAAAAAAAAAAAAAAAACTTCGAAGGATAACCAACTTTCTTTGGCATGAGATTAAAGACATTGATGTGAGCAACATGTAGGAACATGTGGCAAATTTGGTTCTATTTCAAGATAAGTTCCCCGGCAGTTTAGTTTCGAGATTTGGCTACATCAATTGGCCACGAAGATCATGTGATCTAACTCTGTTGCATTTCTTTTTGTGGGGCTATGTTAAAAATACTGACAATCCCCAAACTTCCT
The DNA here is from genome assembly GCA_963082735.1 of Pocota personata. Taxonomy (NCBI): domain Eukaryota; kingdom Metazoa; phylum Arthropoda; class Insecta; order Diptera; family Syrphidae; genus Pocota; species Pocota personata. Next base: position 274,453,051 of record OY720429.1, read on the forward strand.
GAAATCAGCATCTAATGCTCATTCTGTTGAAAATTGTACGAAATTATGTGCAGCCTTAGAAGAACCCCGAAAAATCAACCTGCATAAACATAGGAACCACAATCGAATCATGTCACAATTATGCAAGTTCTTTACATCCCCATACAGATAAACAGTGCTGCCAGATAGTGAGATTTCGCCACATTCAGTGATTTCTTGATGCTAAATATCCGCGAGATATATCGACCCGCATCGTGGGATCTTATGTATCCAAAACGTTTAGTATATTTTATGATACTACTACTCATTGATATTTCGCAATTAACGATTCAGCTGTGGGTGAAAAGGAGCCAAAGCAGATGCCATCTCCCAGACGAACTCTTCGGATAAACGAGAAAGGAAAAAGAAGCCTTGTGATAATTTCTAAAAATTTTAAATGTTTAGTCTCCGACCTTCCAACTCTTTTATCGTACTTAGATTGGTCTTAAATAAAAATTGTCAAGATCGAATGAACTAGTGTGTTCCAAAAACCTTTTAAGATTCTCCTTTTTTTAAAAATTTTGCGCTGTGGCATCATTTTTATTTTTTATTTTTATTCATAAAAATTAATTTTATTTGCAATTTTTTATGGGATTTCATGGAGGGATTTTTAGTTTAGTAAATGAGATAATTTTGGAATTATTCGATCTGTTATCACTGGCTGCGGCCATATAAAAACACAGAACAGTTGCAGCTAATCGCATTGATTTTTCACCATATCTTGGAATCATTCCTACCGTAGACTTGACTCTGCTGATGACATCTTGTTCGGTTCGACCATTAGCCGAGACATTACTACCTCTCTCGATCGGCCACCAATTGTCCAGCAATGGGCGAATGAAGTACTCTGTAAAGCTGATATTTTTGTTTTTGGCATTTAATATAATTTGTTGGATATCCATGTGCGAGAGGAAGCAGAAGGCATCAGCATAGGCGAAATGTTTGAGGTTTGACCGCTCGACAAAGCAGCGCGAAGAACATCGCTGATCGCAACAATTATGGTGAAATGGGTACATCCTTGCTCGAACTCACTTTTAATTTAAAATTCCTCTAACAACCGTTCCCTATGCAAAACGTGACTTTTCTACCCAACATAAGCTGCCTTAGATAGATAATAGAAAATGGTCCATGGAATAATCACCATACGATTAAAACTTCATTGCGTGTCAACGGATACCGAGGTAAGTGATGTTGCGAAGTTCCACAAACCTTTCACCGTTGTCATGGCGGTCGCCAATGCCGTTTTACACGTGGCGCCTTTTATTTTTCTTTACCACTTTAACTGCTTTTAATATGTACCTAACCAAAGATGAATGTATCTAAATTTCCAGCAATATAAATAAATACGTATACTTCCACTTAGCCTGTACGAGTAAAAGCATTTTGCGTAGAGAAATTAATTAAAACATCGCTCCAGTGGAGCAATACATTTCATTTCTATATAAACTCGCCCAATCTTTGTAATAGTATGCAGAAAACCCCCACAGCAATCACCATCAGACGTCTTTTACGCATCAATGCTTTTCTATTTCTCTTTCTCCGATTGATTCGCCTAATTAATAAAAAACAAAAAGAAAGCACTAAATCTTCAATTACCATCGTCATACTATAGTTCTTGTAATTGACTCATCCCCTGGAAACGAGACTTCTATTCATCGCCTAGGGAAAGTTCCTGAAAATAACTTAATATACGAGTACCTACGCATATTTTTAAAAGGCAATTTAGGAATGAAAGCTACCAATACGAAATCTGGAACCGATTGCCATCCTGAGCTCTAGGGTATTAGTAGAACGTTAAGAATCGGAAACCAATCATTTTGAGGCGTGTGGCCAATCGCCTCAGAATTGTAGTCAATGGAGATTCTTAATAATGTACACTGAGTAGATACTTTACCACTTGCGAAATAATTGAACGTTATTACATAAATTTAAGCACTCTGAATGCTAAATATAGGCTGTGGCTGTGGTATATTATGAAGAAAATTGGGTTAATATGGATATTCCACTAGAAGTGGATTATTTTGATGGACTTTGCGGTTACGAGTAAATCTCTTCAAGAGGTATTGTTACAGATTTGTTTGTATACCCTATCCCATAGGGTATATTAATTTTGATACATAGTTTGTAACATAGAGGATCTGATCAGCATCGAAAGGTATATCGATCTAACCGTGTCTGTCTGTCAGTCTGCCTGCCTTTCACTAGTTTTGTGTGCCTTAAATTTTGAGCTAGGAACAAGAAATTTTATATGTAAGCTTTTTGGAATCTTAAGCAATACCTACATTCCTACAGACATTTTGAAATTCCACCAGAAATACGCCCACTTTTCTCAACAAACTTCACTGGAAAATGAAAAATTCTTTACAGTTCTTCTACACATTGTGTATGGCCACGCCCACATTTTGGGGTCATTTTCTTAAAAAAAGAAAAAAACATTTTTTTTCTGAAAGCTATTTACGATAATGGTTAAGTCTTATTGTGAACATTTCACAAGAATTCGTAAGCTTTCGTTACAAAGGCGACAGCCACGCCTACTTCCTTTTAAGAAAAAGGTGTTGCAACAATTTTTATGATATAACCTCTTAAAGACGCGGAAATATCCCCCGAGTAGAAAGATGTCATTGGATTAGGAATGGATTGGAATATGGGGTATAGGGTATCACACTATTCGTACCAGACTGTTGTAACTTTTCTGTATGTTTTTCTATAATCTACTCTCAGGTTGGCGGACCTATAAAAATATTCACAAAACAAAGCGGTACGCGGTAGGGGTATAGGCTCGATAGCGGAATACCGCAAGCATCAAAGCAGTATGTATTAGCGTGTGGAAGTGTGTTAAAACTACGAGTATTTGATCATCTTTAGAAGCGCACGGATGGGCTAGAAATCTGAAATGGTGTGCATATAGTACAGACCATGAGAAAAAACTTGGAGGAGCTGTATCTTAGGTTTCCAAAAAAAGAGTGTTGCTATGAACACAGACCGATCATCCGATTGAGATGAAACTTTGGAAAATTGATATTTAAGTGACGGCAAAGGTTTATATGATACTTCGAAAATGTCCAATAGATGGCGCGCGATAAGCTTCAATAAATCTGCTTTAAAGTGACATGACAAATGTCATATTTCACTCTACTGACTTTTTTTGACAAACAAAATTCATAGTATGAATGCAAATACAATCCGCATTTAAATTAAAATTAAAATGAAATGAAAAATAGAATCTTTTATTAAAAGGCGTCGCTGCGCACGCCGGAATCTGTTATTAAAGGGCGTTGCAATGCAGGCCGGTCTCTTTGCTAGTAGATAATACATTGCGTAACAAATAATGTATCTGTTAGTCGATATACCATACAATATCTATGCGGAAGTGTAACATTTCTAGGAATTGTTTAAATATACTCTTTGTAATTCCACTGCAACTAGCAGGGAACATACGACTACCACATTTCCATCAGCCCCGCTTTAGAAGTTGCTTCTAAGGAGTCCGAAAATGTACAGGGTGCGCCATCTTTTATGTCGGTTTATGAATATTGAATAACTTTAAAAAAAAAACAACCGATTTCCATATATGAGGTATATTTATTTAATTTGGTCCTTTACAATTTATTTGGACTAGTTTTTGAATACAACATCAATCAAGTGGCCGCCTCTAATGACCAAAGCAAAATGTGCCCTTTTTGCTGCTACTTTTTCGAGAATCTCGGGCGGTATAGCGATGATTTCGGCACGAATGTTTGCCTTGAGCTCGTCAATGGTCTGAGGCTTGATGGCGTACACTTTGCTTTTCGAATAACCCCACACAAATAAGTCCGGAGGCAGTCAATGTCTCCATTTTTTGACAGCACACGTCCAGGAAATTTTCATTGCAGAAACTGCATTGTTTGATTTGCAGTGTGGCATGGCACACCGTCTTGTTGAAACCAGTAACCGTCCAGACATTTTCACACATTTGTGGGCCAACATCCACCGATATCGATTCCCATCGACTGTTTCGCCTTCTCTGAAGAAAAATGCCACAATGATGGTTTTGGCGCAAAAGCTGGCCCAAACAGTCACTTTTTGGTCATGCAATGGTGTTTCATGGATCTCGTATGGATTCTCCGTTCCCCAAATGCGGCAATTTTGCTTGTTAACGACGCCAGAGAGTGCGGAATGGGCCTCGTCGGTCATCAAAATTTGCTTCCAAAAATCAGGTTCAGTGTCAACCATTTGAGCGACTGTTTGGCCGTATTCCGAACGACGTGGACGGTCTGTCGGCAATATTCTTTGAGTCAATTGCAATACGGAAACAAATGCAAATCATCCTTCAAAATGCGCCGCAAGGTTGTTCCACTGACGCCAAAATGCTGAGCGCGGTGACAATACGGCACATGTGGGTTCTCGGCAACACTCTCTCTTATCGCTTCAATCAGTTCCGTGCTCAACAAAATTCGACACCAAACGACGAATAGTGTTCACAGACGGTGCTTGTTGGCCACGATATTTTCGCCGATATGCACGTTGAGTTAACACAACTGAACTACTATTTTCAATGTACAGCGTCACTATTTCCGCGCGTTGTTTCGGTTTGAAGCGATTCATTATTAAAAATTGTACTGAACTGACATTTCAAAAATATGTCTACTCAAGTTAATCTGTTGATAAATGTTTACATACTGACATAAAAGATGGCGCACCCTGTATATGTCTGCCAATGGTTCAAAAAAGCAACAAGCTTCGGTATCCCGTAATGCACCAACAATTTAGGGACCATCTGGTTGAAAGAGCCGAAGCCATCCAAATATTCAGAAGCTCATTAGAATCGAGCGATGGAGAACTGTAAGAAACTTATTTGCAATCGGTACACAAACTTTTGTCGGACTAACGCCGAAATGTTATGAAACATGGTTAATTGCGTGCAGTCTTCAAGCTCAGGTGGCGGAAACAGCATTTCCCCACGACTTTTTAATCGAAACTTTTATGGCATAAGATTCGAATGAGCTATCCGAAGCCACAAATTGCCGGATGTGCCTACACATTTATGAATAACTTGGATCTATTTACAATCTAAGGTTAAGGGCGCATATTTGACCATCCAAAGACCGGCATTTGTTCTGCAAGTCCGCAATGGAAAGAAACTGCTGGTTGCAGATACGAGTAATTGATTATTTCGTCATTGATGGCTTGTCCCATAATTTTGGATAGCACGCTACACTGTGTTAAAAATTAAAAATGATGCATTATAGAACGGTTTATCCCACTATCACTCACTCAGTTTGGTCTAAAAGTTGATAAATATAATCGACCACAGATGTGGGCTGCAATTAAGGGGAGTAGATTCGATGGCAAACGAATTGGACCAAAACAAATGTCGCTGAATTGAAGTGAGGTCAAGTTCACTCATTCAATTAAAGTGATGCTCTCATATTTCTATATCAATTGGCATTGACAGCTCTGACAGTTGAAACATTTGTTGACTGTTGTTAATGGTTCACTTGATTTTCTATAGCCTATCGTCAAGTAAACTTTCTGTTGAGAAAGTTGAAAGTTCGTTTGATTGAGGTAACAAAAATACTCGTAATTTTAGCCGGCTACTTTTTTATCTTTTTGTCACAGAGAAATACAAAAATACACTTCCTACTGTCGTGCTGTATAAACACAAATAGATAAACTCACTCCTCACGACCGGACCAAAGCGGTGGTGTTAAACTTTAACAATCAACTTGAAAGGTCTTAACGTTCGCGTAGGTACATACTCTTTTAACTGCGCAACGTTGTCTCAGCAAACATGACTTACCAGTAAATGAGATTTATATCTACCCACCATTTGGCTGTAGCATCAATGAACTCGAATCAAACCAAAACTCTCGTATTTAACTTATACTCGTAGGTACTCTAAGTTCAGTGGAAGATATTAATAGTACCCCTGACGTCGGCTCCTATGGCACCGCAAGAGATATAATATCAAACAAAAGGGGCGGTTTTTTCTTAGAATTTTGTTCATTTCTTCTACAAGTGTATCTTTCGAGTCCACAAATCTTACCCACACACACACGTAACTTCACGAGTGCCATCGTCAATTATTTAATTGTTTTCGTTTACAACGGATCCCCATGGAATCTTACGTACTGTGTATCTCACGTATCTCACATTCAATTAAAGCGGTCTTGCAATTAAAAACATACAATCAAATCAAATCCATTTCACACTCTAATAATTTGTGTAAACTACCACACCAACACATTGATAGCACGGCTTTTGCTCAGATAAGTGCCTTTAGATGTTTCAGTAAAAGCATCTCTTGCTGCCACACAATACAAGGCAGATGGAGCATCCGGATTAAGATAATTAGATAGAATGTTCCGTTTCGTTTTGTGTATATTTTTACCATACTCGTACTTTCCTCTTCAACTCTTAGTTTTAATCTATCTCTGGCGGGTAATAAGTTAATTGAAAGTAATTAGCTCGTGGCACAGAAAAGCTGTTGCACCAAACCATCCAAGTACCATTCGAATGTAAATGTATCTCAATGGGATAAACAAGTTGTTCAAGGTCGTCGCAGAAGAAGTTGCAGTGTTTGCAGTCGTTGCACGCCCATTCTGTGTATCGGAGAGAAATTCCGCTGCCTGACCAGGGGGAACCGTGCGCATTCGATACGCTTTTGCGAAAGTGCTAATCTGATCCGATTTGCATTTTATCATCTACACGGCGGGCGAGTGGTTTATTTTCAATAGGAAAATCTTGGATTACAAACATCTCAAGACACTTGAAGCCATGTCAACGTGACCCCAAGGACACTTAAGTAGCCTTAGCTCTTGCTTCATCCACATTCGCTTTCAAGCGAAGCCAAAGTTCACATTTTTACTTGTGTGGCGCAAGCAATCTCTCAAAAGGTCGACAGTAATTGCGTGACAATTACATTGATCCACATTTTCATTTCCTCTGACAGGCAGAACAGCACACGTAATTTAAGTGCCAGTAGCTATAGTTTTCTCAAGTACTCGTACCCTTGATGCATGCCAAGCATGAAATTGAGAAGGAAAATGCCAGTGCATATAAATTGTAATTGGCTTCTTAATAGACATTGGTTATCTGGATAATTAATGTCAAAAGAAAAATCAAATACCTTTTGCTGCCGCACAGACTTTCCATTGGGGTGGAGTAGGAAGAGTAAATATTTGCAAACAAACCAAGAAGAGTTGTCATAATGAACATACTTAGGTGCTCGTTACATCTGTCAAGCTCGTTTGAAATTAGATATTTCAATTTTCATACGACAATGTAAGTGAAAGTTGTGCACAGGCAGCCTTTGTTGGTGGCCAGAATGTAAATTGGCCTAATGCTGTTGTGTAGTCAAGGCACATGATTTCGGCAGACGTGTTTGCTTTTCTAAGAAAATCCAATTCATCATTCAATTCGTTTTTGTTTGTTTTTTTTTTTTTTTTTTTTTTTATCGCACATCAAGTGTGTACCATCGGACACAGAGGAAGTAACAATATAATCATTACTGTGAGATAAATCGGTTTTATTGGCAGAATGGGTTGTAAAAGTACTTAATGAGATAAAAAAAAAAATAGAAATAGTGATAAAACTTCTTAGTGTACAATTACGAATTTCTTCTAAATGTTTCGTAGAACAATAACATCCGGAACGCGGGGCCTTGAAGCTATACAGATACCGAAGTCGGGTAAAAAATAAAAGTGCGGTGCATTTAATTTCAGCCGGTATGGCTTAGCTCTGAATCGTGTATCAGAATAGTAAATGAGAGATTTTTAGAACTCAAACAAACAGAAAAGTTACAATCCCACGGGAACAGATCGTATAATATCCCATTCTTCATCCTCTAATGCACCACTACCAATGTGGGCTTGGCATTGTGAAACTTTTAAATCAAATGCAGTGATATCGAAATTTTAAAGAAATTTAAACAAAAAAAAAATATTTTCACAACATTTTCTTAGAAAAAAAGTGGACGTAGCTGTCACCGATTTGTAACCAAAGTTCACGGATTCTGATTAGATATTCGCAATAAGATTTAACCATAACCATAAAAGGCTTTGAGAAAGCAAAATATCTTGTTTTTTTTTTTAAAGAAAACGCCCCTTAAAACTAGGCGTGGCCAAATAAAATATATGAGAAAGTCAGCACCTACAATATTTTTATCAAGGCAACGTTTCTCAGTGTGACTTAGGGGTTAAGTGTGCAACAACAAATCAAAATTCTTACTGTCATGAGAAGCTTCTCACAGTCGAAAAAATCGCCCTTCGGAAACGGCATAAAACTGTAGGTTCCATTCCAAAAAATGGGAATTTTTTTTAAAGTGGGCGTGTCTGTGGTCGGATTTCAAAAAAGTTACAAAACTTGTGTATGATGTTTCACCTTTTTAGTTCAAAGTGGTGAAATAGGTACGTACAGACGGATGGACGGACATAGTTAGATTGACATAACCTTCGATGCTGATAACTTATAGGAGTATACCGTTATTATTTCTCTATGTCACAAACTGTGAGTCAAAATTAATACGCCCTAGGGGATATGGTAAACAAAAAAAAGTACTTACTTACTTACTTAGGTCCTTTAACCCCTCGGGGGGCATAGGGCGTCAACCACTCCTGAGCGCCATCTTGTTCGTACTTCTGTAACGCGTTTGAGCTGCCTCCAACTCATTCCTATAGAGCTCGATTCCTCCTCAACTGTTCTGCGCCATGTTTACCTAGGGCGTCCCGCTATTCTGCCTATTTGGGTGAGCGAATTCCACTGCATGGCGTATTTCGCAATGGAGTTGTCTTCGCGCCGTAGGGTGTGTCCAATCCACTGCCACTTTCTCCTTCGTATAGTAATGTTTATAGGTTCTTGGCCCGTTCTCATATAAAGCTGTTCGTTGGAGATCCGGTTCGGCCAAAAAATTCTCAAGATGATTCTTAAACATTTATTTACGAAGACTTGCAGCCTGCGTGTGTTAAGGGTGTCTACCTTGTAGGTACTGCACCCATACAGCAGTACCGATTCTACGTTAGAGCAGTCGCAGTTTGGTTCTGCAGGTACTCTGTTTATAAGTAAACCAAAATGATACGCAATATTTCTCTACGATGATCTATGAATTTCTAAAACAGGCTATAGTCTCTTACGACAAAGGCCACGACGGAAACGTGCTTGGTGGGAATTGGGCAGTTGCGAAGCCGGACGGGTTGAACATAAAACTGAAAGATCTTCTCTATGCGCCACGAAGTTTAGTGCTAATAATTCTCTGATTGCGCGGATATTATGGAGATGAATTTTACTTCATTCCAGTCCTTGAAAGAGTTCAAAAAACCTAGACTAAACCCCATGCATTGACGCACTCGCTTCCTCGATGTATTTTTGGCGGGTACATGTGCCTGCATGGGATAAAAAGTCGTAAAGCACAACCTTCCAATTGCTCCCTACTACTCCAATTTCAATTTATACCCATACCTAACGCTCCACCAAATAAAGAATTTCTTTATGCCAAAGACTTGGCGTACGAGTATTTATTGCATACTTAGCAGCCTTCGTAGGCAATCGTTCCTTTCCCATCCTAAATGTAGTTAATGCTCAGTTTGAGTGTCTGTAAGAAGAGCGGGGCAAATTCTGCCTCGACCATGAGCATGTAGTTAGGTAAAGCTGTAGCTAGTCTAAATGTTCTTCGTAGATAAAATTTCAGCAGTTTTTCTACTGTATAAAAACACATGTAACTCAATACTTGTGCTCCATAAATTGACTTTGATGCGATGCGATATTTTACGCGATGAGATATGTCGTGATTTTGAAAGCAGCTTCTCCACTAATTGCGCTCATAGACTGCAAAAGTTTTTCTGCCAAATGCGATTCCAGGTATGTATCTATACTGCTTTACGACTTCAATAGGTTCGTCGTTAAATGTCCACCTTATTGGCCTTAACAGATAAATAAATAAATAAATAAACAGTAGGAATGAAGCGAACATGCGAAAAAAAATAAAAAAAAAATATTGTTATGGTAAGAACGAATACTTTGTACAGGGTGTCACAAAATTAAATTCATGGTTTAAATTCATTATAACTTGTTTATTTCAAAGTAAATTATAATTTACTTTAAGTACAGTACAAATGGGGAATTTTTGTTAACCTAAACGAGAGAGACTGCGTTGCGTATAGACATTTTCTGCTTCGCACATTCGTGCTCTTTCCAACACATTTTCCGTCTCATTTCGTAAAATTTCAGGATGTTATGAAAGGGATTTCGTTGCGCATATAGGTTTTCAGTTACGGGGTGGTCCAAAGAAGAAAAGTCAGAAGCGATTAAATCCAGTGAAAGCGGCCAATTGTAGTCGCTACTGTGCGAAATAATGAGCTCGTCGAAGAAGTCCCTTGCAATATGCGCTGTGGCTCCATCCTGTTAGAATAATAGTTGTAGATGGTTTTGTACAGCTGGCCTCAAAAAGTTTCCCACCATCGTCCGATATTTATCAGCATTGATGTTAACTGCGGCACCGAAATAATTTTCAAAGAAATATGGGCCAATGATCCTTTCGGACGATACACTGCACCAAACAGAACAGTTACGTGGGTGGAATTGTCCCAGATGAACTGCTCTTGGATTCTCCTTGTTGATGTTTCTGGACTATCCTACACACTCCAGTACACGTTGAATATTTTCATACTTGTGCGCCGTACGTGGTCGTCCGGTACCCGGGAGGTTACTTACTGACTCTTCTTGCCGAAAACGTGCAACCAGAGGGTTTATTGCTGGCACTGTGGGTTGCGACACGCTGCGTCAAAACGATTGACCGTTGGTTTTCAAAATAAAATTCAATGATTTTTGTTCGTTGTTCTGTTGTGTATTGTTCCGTATTAAATTCCCCAAGTTATGTTTACGAAATTCTTGAAAAAAATTAAATAAAAAAGTTATAACGAATTTAAACCATAAATGTTATTTTGCACCACCCTGCATAACGGTATTTTGTTATGGCTACTCAGTAAGAATTCGCGTTTAATCAGGGGATATACAATAACATTTTGATGGAAATATTTATCTTAGTACAATAGTTACATATGTATGTAACGGGTGGTTAAATTTTAAGGGCCGATGTTGAATGTGAACCACACCTAAACGTCAGGTTTTTTTCTGCATTTCATTTGACATTTCTCAATTTCAGACTAATTCAATTTGAACCATGGAAAGATACACAATCGAGCAACGCGTTAAAGTTATTCAGGCTTATTATGAAAATGGGCGTTCAAATCAAAATGCATATCGTGCATTTCGTGATTCTTTCGGTCAATTTAATCGTCCAAATGTGCGTACAATCGGAAAAATAGTGCAAAAATTTGTGCAAACCGGGTCTGTAGGAGATGTGAAAACACCAGTGCATGCTCGTACAGCTCGTACTGCAGAAAATGTTGCTGCTGTTCGCGATAGTGTGGCTGAAGAGCCGTCCACCTCAACTCGTCGTCGTGCCCAACAATTTCACCTCTCACGCTCGTCGTTGATGAACATTATGCATAAAGACTTGCATTTACGCGCTTACAAGGTGCAATTGACTCAAGAACTAAAGCCTCTTGACCATTTCAAGCGTCGTCAATGGTCACAATGGTGGCAAGAAATGGCAACAGTGGATGATCAATTTTCGAAGAAAATCATCTTCAGTGATGAGGCACATTTTCACCTCAGTGGATTCGTCAATAAGCAGAATTGCCGCATTTGGGCGAATGATAATCCAAGAGTGATTGTCGAAAAACCAATGCACCCACAAAGAGTGACTGTTTGGTGCGGTTTATGGGCTGGCGGCATCATCGGGCCGTATTTTTTCCAAAATGAGGCCGGTCAAGCAGTTACTGTGAATCGTGAGATGATAACGAACTTTTTATGTCCCGAATTGGAAGATATGGATGTGGACGATATGTGGTTTCAACAGGATGGTGCCACTTGCCACACAGCTAACGAAACAATGGCTCTTTTGCGCGACAAATTCAATGGCCGTGTTATCTCACGTGGTGGCGATGTCAATTGGCCGCCAAGATCATGTGTTTTGACACCGTTGGACTTCTTTCTTTGGGGTTATTTGAAAGAAAAGGTGTACGTCGATAAGCCAGCAACAATTCAAGAGCTAAAGGATGAGATAATTCGGCACATTAACGGCATAGAACCTCAATTATGCCTCAGCGTCATCGAAAATTTGGACCATCGGATGGAGGTGTGCTGCCGAGGTCGCGGCGGCCATTTGGTCGATACATAATTGAACCATACCAATATTATCACAATAAAAAGAAATGACAGTAATTTCCTAAATAATTTGTGTTTTATTCAAAATCAACATCGGCCCTTAAAACTTAACCACCCTTTATATTGGCTACGTGATCCACAAATTTTAACTTTTTGTCTAAGTACGTTCCGAGTTGTTTGACCGAGTTAACCAATGTTTAGTTTTAGACTGTTTGCGGCCATAAAGCAAATCTTTATTTTCCTTGAGACAGAAGTTGTTTGACTCTTGCCCGCATTGATCTTCATTTTCCAGTGTTTATATTCGAATATTTTGTTTAAAGCATCCTAAAGGTTTCCTTAAAATGCACAGAGATGCCAATTTTACTTGTTTGCGACTACGGGTCTAAATTGGACTCTAAGGAGCTCCACAGCTTTTGATTTCAACCAAATAATCTCTGAATATACAGTAAAATGAATTGGAGTGCCTTAATGTATGTCTGTATGTGGGTATGATGGGCTATAAATAAACGTTTGGCTTCCAAGGAAATGATCAGCAATGACAAATTTAAGAACAGCTCAGTGATATCAGTATTAATATAAAATTATCTGGTATGTTGCTGTTTGCGTAATTGATTAGGGAACTGTTCATGTAAGGTTTACAGATTGTTAAACATTCCGCTCGGATTTGTGACAGCTGTGCGATTACCAGGAATTCACGTCGAATGGAAAAATTTTAATATTGTACTTACAAAACGCTTATAAAAATGTATCTGAATTAAATGTAATTATTTTTCTAAGTATTTATTGCTGAAGACTTGTGTACCAGATTTATTTATCAATTTTCAATCTCTTGGGTCTGCCTGGTTGTTTTTGCTGAGTTCAGGGACGGTAGATTCGTTTTTTGTTGTTTCGATGTTTTCGATGTCCATTGTATTCCCTTGCTTTAGCTCTTCAGGGCTGCACGCAGAATGTCGCTGATGATGATAAGAAGAGAAAACCTTATCTCAACCTGATTTGGACTTCAAAGCCTTTTGACACCTTACCGTTGTGCAATACATAACACTTAGCACCTCTCCTGCTAAAAACATACCAAATAAAATTCTGGTTCACGATGTCGAGAAGAGTACTAACGTTGCAGAATCCTATCGTAGTCCTTCTGGGATAACCAAAGGTCGTCGAAACAGCACCACACGTGGAGGGTGGGGGTAGGACTTATTAACAAAGATCCCAGATGATCGGCTATAATGTCACTTTCTCGTCATTTTGCGACCTATGTAGCACCTATCGCGAGATGCTACTTCTACGACGCCTTTGTTAATTGCTTGCCATCCAATAATAAAATTAAAGCGCACGACTGGGGCGCACGTACATAAATAACCAAAACACCCAACGACAAAATGCAAACCGCAGTCTAGAAAAAAATATATTTTAGTTTTTTTTTTTTTTTTCATCAAAATCGGTTGAGAAGTTTTTGCTCTGGCCGTAGACGAAACTGAGTTGTAATTTGCTATAGCACGGGACATAGGGGTATTCAAACCATAGTTAGTACGATGTATGCTACGAAGAAGAAACTTAAAGGCCTCTCGGGAGCATATATTGGAATTAAAACCAGCAAACATGGGCTTTTTAAATGATAACAAAGGAGGTCTCTTACAAGCACTATACCATGGATTTCCCGCCTCGTCGCAAGCTTAGCTAAGGCAAGCACTTGGCACCTAGCATCATAATCAGGCGAGAAATTCCATCGCATTTAAAAATAAAACGAATTTATAAAATTTTCATTGAACTCTTTTTACTCTATCGATATGGACTTGATTAAAGGGACACCAAACTATGTCACAGTACTCCAAGAGTGAACGAGCAATAGCCAAAATAGAGTCATTAGGGAGTGGAGATTGGAAAATTCCACTGTATTCCGTTTGATGAAACCGACCATGGAATTGCCTTTTGACAGAATGTCAATCATTAATCAAAAATAACCCCGAGATCTTTTATCTTATTTACCCTAGTAAGCTAAAATCGATTAGATACCTGTGTATAATTGGACTGAAAGATGTGCAAAATGTAGTAACATTGCATTTATTTTTATATTAAGCAAAATACAATTTTCTTTGCACCAATTTGAGAGAGCGTCAATGACAGATTGTAGCTTTGAGCAATCGTTTATATATACTTGACATTTTGAGAAACAATTTTAAAGCATGAACGTACAGTAAGCACTGTAAATGTAATTTATAAGAATGATGAAAAGTAAGGCCTCCAGATGGCTACCTTGAGGTACGCCTGAACAACAGTCGAATTGTTTTGAATGAAAGTAATCAATTCATCTTAACATGTTTTTTTTTTTTTTTTTTTTGTCGGGACAGGTACACCCTACTGGAGCACTCAGACTTAAAATCAGGTCCAGTACAACCAAGCAGAGAACCACATTTTAATGGGTTTTTTTTTCGTCAGTGCTGAAGAGCTTAGGTCATTAGCACCACCACATCAGCACCGAAAATCCGCCACCTGATCCGAACAAAGTCAGGACAATCACATAGGAAATGTTCCGTAGTGTCATCGCCCTCTCCACAGGAGTCGCAGACAGGGATAGCGCTCAAACCTAGCACATGGAGGTGCTTGGCAAAGGCGAAGTGGCCCGTAAGAACGCCAGTAAGTTGTCTGCAGTCTTTTCTGCTAAAAGATAGCAAGAAAGCCGTGGATTTCTTACAGATGTCGTTTAGTTTGCCTGCATCATGGAGAGTCATGCCACCTTCCATTGTGTTCAGTGAAAACTCAGTCGTCAATGGAAGCCCTAACCAAGGACGCTGGCAAATCCAATGTTTACCCAGCTCGTCAGAGATCTCATTTCCTGACCCAAACAAGATTCAGCGAGTTCAGCTTCCGACCGAATTCAAGGAAGTTTTGCATTCTCGAACTATTTCGAAAGTGGTTAAAGTATTGAGCAAGGCTTTAAGCGCAGCCTGACTGTCACTACAGACACAGATACTTCGTCCCTTCCACCTGTTCTTCACAGATGTGAGTTTTCCCAATGAAAAGTGAAGCCTAATGTTGTCGCATTCCACGAAAACACCAGCACCAGACCCCTGTCCAGTCTTGGAGTCATCCGTGAAAATGCGACTACATTCCTTTCCTGGCTCAAACTCCAGCCAAAATCAATCCTGAACATGTGGAAAATTGACTTCAAATTTGCACCGCAGCCGTAATTTGGGTGTCATTGTATCAGACGGCATATCCATGAGACAGGGATCGTAGGTAACCGTCGCATAACGTCATCAAAACTCCAGTGCGAATCATGCCAGAAACCACTTCTTTTTAAATGGAAGATGGGTCTGAGTGTACACCCCATGATATAAATATCAAGGGGGGGCATTTACAGTCAATGTTCTGTTCACCAGCATTGCTTTGATCCATAACACTAGTGATTCTTCTACGCCGTGATTTCTGGCGAAGCTACACATGCTGTCAAAAGTCGCATTGTCAGAGGCACCCTCAATGTCTATGAAAATGCCTTTCGCGTATTCTTTCCTGTCAAGCGGACTTTCTATTCTGCTGACCAGATTTTGAAGCGCAGGCTAACATGATTTGCCGCGTTGATAAGCATGTTGCATCTCTGACAGAAGATGTACCCTCAAAGCAACTTTGCGCACATGTAGGTCAACCAGTCTTTCCATGATTTTCAGCAGGAAGGACAATTCAG
The DNA here is from genome assembly GCA_963082735.1 of Pocota personata. Lineage (NCBI taxonomy): Eukaryota > Metazoa > Arthropoda > Insecta > Diptera > Syrphidae > Pocota > Pocota personata. The sequence goes on from OY720429.1 coordinate 274,468,952, forward strand.
GTCTGAAGCTCTTGGCGAGAGAGAAGTAGTTCGCCAGGGAGTTGGTACATATGCCAGTGTTGGGTATATCTTAACATACTCGTAGATAAATGAAAGTATGATTCACAGAATCAAAAGCCTTGTTAAAGTCAGTGTAGACTGTGTCAACCTGATGACCGAGTTCAAACGAGTTTAGAAGAGATGGCGTAAAATAGACGAAATTGGAGGCTGTGTACCTCCCTGAAATAAATACAGGTTGGAACTCGGAAATATGCTCTTTGACATAAAATTCAAGTTTTGTTTTGATAATACTTTTAAAAAGTTTTAGAATTGCTGATTATTGCGCCATCTAACGGCCAAATTTAGTTCTAATTTATATTTATGAGATCTCCAAAGGAATATATCTACGGGGTTTTTCAATAAGAACATAACAATTTTGTATTCAAATAAGACACAGAATAATTGAGATATCGGGCTGAAATTTAATTCAGGCGTAGTACACATGTTAAATTTAAGTGCGAGCACATTTGAAGCGACCAATTCTTTGGAGCCAATTTTCTACCACTCCTTCACACATATCGGCTGGAACGTTGTCAATTTCGCATTCGATATTGTTCCTGAGCTCCTCTAACATTGTTGGCTTCTTGGCGTAAACCAACGACTTAACGTAATCCCATAAAAATAAATCCATCGGCGTTAAATCGCATAAGCGAACTGGCCATTCGACCGGACCATTTCTCGAGATTACAGGATTTTTCATTTCAATTATTTGACCATCTATGTGACATGTGGCGTCATCTTGTTGGAACCACATATCACTGATGTGGATGCAATGGTGTTACTTGAAGCACGTGTGAATTTGTTGCTGTCCAATAATGCATATTTTGTTCATTGACAAAGCCATTAAACCAAAAATGAGCTTCATCGCTGAAGATGATTTTTCGATAAAATTCAGGATTTTCTTCAAACTTTTGCAGGACCCAATCGGAGAAGTTTCGGCGCTTCAAATAGCCAAGAGGCTTCAGTTCTTGAGTTAACTTGATCTTGTAAGGGTGTAGGCCAATATCTTTACGCAAAATTCGCCACAATGTGGACTGAGAGACTCCCAATTCCTGGAATCGACTGATTTTGGCTCATTTTAAACTGAAGCACTTACGACTGCGATATTTTCGGTACTTCGATCGGTGAGTTGTCTCACTGACACAGGAACATTCAATAGTGAATATGTTGACTCGAATTTATCCACTATAGTACGCACATCCTGTCTGGTGGGACAATTATTACGACCGAAAATTGGAGTAAGCGCTCTTAAAGTTGCGACCACCGACTCAGAATTTCAGTAGTAATTTTTAATAATTTTCAAACGTTGCTCGTTCGCAAAATCACCATGATAAAAATGTAAACCTTGACTGACGTTTTTACATTGACAAATCATTAAGAAGTTTATGTATTAAAATACAAAATTGTGTTGTCCCTATTAAAAAACCTTTTATATTTGTTTTGTCCAAATCGATTTAGTAGTTTTCCACCTAGATAGCATTAGAATTGTTTGTACATACATATCCGTACACAGTACACACCTGAGCTTCATAAAAATGCCTTTTTTTCATCAAAATCGGTTCAGTAGTTTTTACTGTAAGCGGTAACAGTCATCTATTATTTGTATCTGTAGTCAGAGATGAGAAAAATCTAACATACACCGCGTTAAAAACAATACCCTTCCATAGTTGAATAAAAATTTATCGTTTTCGTGTAGGAAATAGGAAAACAGTTATATTAACTCTTTGATCTACAATTTAATTGAATTTAAATGATTAATCCCTTACATCGTCAAGGACAAAAATTCATACGTTAACTCAATTAACCCACACGTGGAAATCTAAAATGTTTGAATATTGCGTTATTACATCTAAAAATGAAACATAATTCCTTTATTTAAAAATCTGAAAATGAATACCAATTCACAAGTAGATAACATTTTCGAGTAATTAACGTAAATTGCGTTACAAAATATCCAATTAAAGCGCACGAATAATGCCTTAAGTATGAAAAGTCACGAATTGATGCTCAAAACACTCTCAAAGATCCCCCAAAGTGTTGCTTATATAAGGAAATGGTTATCTATATTCATATTATCGTTATAGGCATTACACAATAAAGCCTGATTAATTTCCTTTTACGGAATAATCTATTTATTGCTCCAATTATTTGTCCTCTAATGATTGGTAAATAGTTTTCATACCATGCTCCTCGAATTTTCCAAAAAGTAAACACCATCAAAATTAATTCGTAATTAATGACTGCAAAGGATTAGGCATGTGCTCTTGAAATTCCATGATAATTAAGTTAGATACTTGTTGCTAAGCCTATACTATGAGACACAATGAGATAGAAATTAAGGAATCGATGGTGGATGGTCTTCCTCTTAAAAAATATTTTTTTAATTTAATCAATGAAAAAAAATTAAAGAATTCGCATTGAAATCAACTGGCAGTCTGTGATTACAAAATGTAACATCAGAATCTATCTGAAATTATACACTCGTATGCAGTCATGCATTTCAGTTTTCTATTTCTATGATTCATTAAATTAATTAATAGATAAATGAAAACGATCTTCTATATCATATCGTGCTCGTAATTAAACTCATTCACCAAATGATGAATGAAGCGAGCATCTCACGTGAGTATAGATACTCGTATATAAAAAAATATGATACCGATTCTGTATCATCTGCTGTAAAATTCTTTGTATTTTTATTCTGAAGTTGACTAATGAAGTCCCAAACAAATCAATGAATGGAGAGTGAGAAGGGTAGAACTGAATACTCGTAATTGCAAAAAAAAAAACTCATTTAAAATTTGTTTATCTCAACTCTAATCAGATCTATCTATTATTGTTATCATTAAAAACTTGTTTAATGCCCTGAGCTGCGGTCATTTATGAAGTAATGAGATGATTAAAACACTATCTGCACTGAAGATAAAAATTTGTTTATTTCATGTGCAAGTACCCATTTTTAAAAGAACCGCAAGTAGTAAAATACGTGATTAATAACTTTCATTTTATTGCACAATTAAAAATAGTAAGAGTAGTAGAGCCGCCTCGAAGATTCATTAAAACAAAAAGTGAACAAAGTACGAAAGGTAATCGACGACGGTGTATAACATTAGAAAGCTGACCTTAGGGAAATGACAATGATTTATGGTAGGGGGTAACCGTATTAATCCATTTTGCAACTGGTTTTTAAAAATGTCATCTAATGGTCCATTTAAATTCAAATGGGTTCACTTTCTGAAGAAAGCTATGAGCATTAAATTACAAGTAAGCATCAGACAGATCAATTGTATGATAGTTATGCCACCTCAGATTATGGAGAAAATCTCGTTTTACAACAATTCAGATGCACATCTGGCATATTTTATAAATTTAAACTTGGACATAATCATTGGTTGGGACATGTACGTTTGTTTATCACCACCTAGACTAGAGCAAAGAATACTCATCAGATCAAACAAACAAAACAAAAAGTAGGTACTACTTGGTTTGTCAGTGAAATTTTTAAAAGAGAACTAAATTTGGACGCCAGGCAGTTTAACCGATTTTGATGAAACGAGTACTTTCAGGAGTAGAAACGCTAGATAAATGTAAAGATGATTGCTGCCACCCAAAGAAAAACTCACTGAATCGAGTGTAATGTAACGTTACTAATCAAAACTCGTCAAGGTTGAGTTCAGGACTCACGCTGTTTGTATTCCATGTCTTTTGCATAGTTTTGCCCTATGCAAAGTAAAGTTAGTGGTACACTAATTTTAATTTTATTTTTTGTTTATATTGGGTTTATAACTTAATTCGTGCGGTTTTTTCTCAAAATTTGAACGTTTTTTTAAGAAAAACATGTACAATAGTATTATTCAAAGTATTGCTCATCTGAAGCTATGACTTTTTCCCATCTTTCTGGCAATTTGTGGATCCCATCCCAAAAGAACTGCGCCGGCTTGGCAGCCAAGAATGAATCAAGCCAATTTTTGATATTCTGCTCTGATGTGAACCGTATTTCAGTGAGGGCGTTCTGCATCGACCGGAACAAATGGTAGTCAGAAGGAGTAAGGTCTGGGCTATAAGGCGGGTGGGGTAAAACTTCCCATCCACTGTTTTCCAAATAGTTCTTGACCGGAATAGCAACGTGGGGCCGAGCGTTGTCATGATGGAAAATTATTGCCTCGTGTCTGGTCGCATATTCCGGGCATTTTTCGGCTACTGCTCTCTTCAAACGGATTAATTGTGTTCGGTAGCGCTGTCCATTGATGGTTTCACCCGGTTTTAGCAGCTCATAATACAGCACACCCTTCTGATCCCACCAAATACAGAGCATTACCCTCGCGCCATGGATATTCGGCTTTGCCGTTGATTTGGCTGGTTGGCCGGGTTTCACATATGATTTTTTGCGCTTGGGGTTGTCGTAATGGATCCATTTTTCATCACCAGTAACAATCCGATGCAAAAATGACTTCCTTTTGTGGCGTTCCAGCAGCATTTCGGACATGCAAAACCGCCTTTCGACGTCTCTCGGCTTGAGTTCATGTGAAACCCCATTTCCTTGCTTTTGAATATATCCAGCTGCTTTTAAACGTTTTGAAATGGCTGCTTGAGTGACACCCAAAGATTCTGCGAGCTCTTCTTGTGTTTGGCAACAATCTTCATAGAGTAATGCTTCCAGTTCATCGTCTTCCAAGCCAAAATCACCACTTTTAAATCGTGCAAACCACTTTTGGCACGTTCGCTCAGCTAGCGCATGTTCACCATAAACTTCCACCAAAATACGATGACTTTCGGCAGCAGTTTTCTTCATATTAAAGTAATGAAGAAGAACTCCCCGCAAAAACACTTTTTCAGGCACAAAGTTCGACATATTTGAGTGAAAAAAAAATTATTGTTGTTTACCCTTCAAATGAATGACATATACTGAAATGACGTACAATGACAGTAGCTTTCCAACGCATGTTCCAATGGAATAATACAAGTTACGCCATCTCCAAACCGCACGAATTAAGTTATTGACCCAATACATTGGTCATAACAACGAAATAATAAAGATGCACCCTGTAAAGTACCTACATAAATTGTTTGACTCACATCTGCCCGTCCCTCCGTATGTAACAGGTTTTGAGGCCTTAAATTGTGAGTTACACGAATTAAAGTTAGTATTGCATGATTTTTTTTAAAAAACTCCCATAATCATGCTAAATGTCAGATCTTTTATGCCACTTTTTAAGTTTAAGCAAGTTTATCTATGTTCCATGTGCGAATATGGACGATTAAATCGTGGGTCAACTGCTAAGCCTATTTCCTTACGGAAACATAAAATATTCGTAGCGTCTGAAAAATAAAATTACGTACCGTGACTTGACGTTAAAAAAGGTATACCTAACATAAAGAAAAGATATGATATGAAATATAAAAAAAATTAAATAAAAACAAAACAGTAGAGTCGCGACATCGTGAACTCCGGCTAACGTGAACATCCGGCTAGCGTGAACAAAAATTAGAAATGAAAGAATGACTGAGATTCCTTGTGAATGCAATAATTTCATTTTCCCAGTATCAGAAACTATTACAAAAGCAGTACATTCAAATATTTTACACATAAAAGATCTTTCTTAGTTTTTGAATTATTTTGTTCAGACATGTCGCTTAAAAACCAGGTTGTCCTTAGTATAAGTGTAGAGGCCGATGGTCTAAGCAAAGGAGTAAGCGTCAAGAGGAATGGAGTGGCGAAATCCACGGACAAACAACGAAAGATTTTGGAAGCTCTCAGCAGAACTTATACGGTCCCAAAAAAAAAAGGAAACATTTGAAGAATTCTGAGCTCCTTACAATGAAATGCCCATTATGTATATAATTGGTTCTCTGCACAACACGCTGGGAATAGGCCAGTCAATGGACAAAAAAATGCTAAAAGAATGGCCAAGTTCTTTCACAACCAAATTAAGGAAAACTCAGGTGGCTTAAACGCAAGTCGGGGGATAATTCAGGGCTTTAAAACTCGACACTTTGTAAAAATAATTTAAAACTTTTAAAATTTGTTGAAACAAATTTGAGAAGTAAAGTTCCTAATTTTTCTTTTCCATTTTGTTCTCGTATATGAGTACTGCTACTGTCAAAAATACGGTCGAATGAACACCCTTGCTTTTTATTAGTTCACGTTACCTCGTCTCTACTATATTTTAAAAAAAATTAATAAATTAAGAAAAAAAAAAAAATTACAAATGTACTTTTCGGTTTTTATATAAAACTCAGACTTTAAAAAAATATAAAACAAACAAAATTGAAACATCACAAATCCTAGAGCCAAATATTCAAAGTGAAAAAGTGCCCCAACCAAATAAACGCAGTGAACAATTGCTATGACATTGGTGATGTATCATCGTTTGTTGCTCTTTTAATATAAAACCTTTCATACTGTGAAACAAAAAGAATTAATTATTATGCATTTTTTCTCAAAGAAGGATGGCAAAGTGAAAAATACTAGAAAAATTTACGAAAAATCAAGTCGAACCTTCTTTTTCAAGCACACAAATTTTCTCTCTTTTTCGATGCTTTAAAACAAACAAAAAAATAGTACAGTTTTCCAAAGCTTGGTATGCCATGTCCTTGCGCATATCAAATATTGCTTGGATTTTAAACAAAATCGCTTGAGTCATACCCGAAAAATAACCAATTTTCAAAAAAAAATTAATATATGAAGTTAGTTTAGTTTAGTTTAGTTTATTATTATTATTATTATTAGTGACAATCACAATAAGAATATAATCCTTATAGATAGTGTTGCATACAATTATGAGTTTAAAAAAATAAAAATAAAAATATACATGTATAAATATAAACTTAAATTAGGAAGATAACAAAAATCTAAAATCAAAAGTTTTAATTTTTAAGTTAAGATACATTGCTATAAATAAATAAATAAATATTCTCTTTTTCTTTTCCTCATTTCCTCTATTCCCTTTTTCTTTCACTCATTTACAAACCTGTGTGCAAATATTCAAAAAGTAAATCCTGAAAGTTTCTCATTTCATAGCTATTCTTCACATACATAGGTAAATGGTTCCAATATTTCACAGTGTGATGAAAGAATTGATTTTGTGATGAGACCGACATTGATCTCGGCAATATGAAACCCAGAATCCGCGATGAATTAGTCAGCCGTAACTTACAGTCTAAGTATGAGGGCTCCTTTAACCTGATTAGCTTATGAAGGAACATAATTGATCTAAAGGCTAAGTAGCTGTCGAGAGAGCAACCGAGTATTTTACACCTATATGCAGACACATGATCATATCGCCTTAGACCATAGACGTAACGAGTCGCATTATTAAATGCAACGTTTAACTTCCGATTAGAAACACAGTCCCGTTTAGGAAAGAGTTCGCATCCATAAGTTATTAACGGAACAATGAGGGTTTTAACCAGCATAGCTCTAGTGGATACAGGTGTGTATGATTGCGAGTGATACAACATGCGAAGAGATGCGTAAATTCGGGAGCACATTTTGTTTATATGCTCATCCCACTTTAACGTCCGATCAAATACAATGCCAAGGTTTACTGCTTTATCAACGTAATTTAATGGAGTCGAGGCAAGCTTAACAGATGGAAATGATGAGGTGTCAATCATATTTTTATAGAAATTAAGTTCGGTTAGATTATTTTAATATAAAAAAAAACTTTATTAATAGAAAAATAAACTGGCAGCGATTCTGCCTACAATACAACTGAACAGAATTTTCTTAAAACTATGGCTTAAATAATAACTTAATGCTAACGGAGGCAAAACATCCAACTGCGACGTGTTCCCACATCACCGGTGAATTCGGATTTCATTCCGTACGTGACGGAATGCGGGTCCAGCGATGTCGACGAATCAAGTTCTATACAGCACAGACGCACTGTCAGCGAAATTCATTGCAGACTCATGGGAAGCGATGTTGAGCTTCGGATTTCTTCATGCGCGCATTCCACAATCTATTAGGTGTTAACTTAGATAACCATACACTGCCACTTTTTAGGGTTCAAGCTTAAGCCATTATTAGCAGCCCACATCGATATTTGCTGAAGATCATAATTTAAGTGATCAACAGCAAAGCTAATTTTACCAATAGGAGACGCAAGATATAATTGTACGTCATCAGCAAACATATGAAGGTTGCTATATTTAACAACACTTGGGAGATCATTGACGTAAAGGGAAAATAATATAGGGCCCAGAATGGATCCTTGTGGAACTCCTCGAGTGATTGGTAGTGCTGCTGATATTTTATCATTTGCGAAGACTCTCTGATCTCTGTTAATTAAATATGAATTTATTAACCCTGCTGCTGATTCGGAGAAGCGAAAGAAGTTTTTAATTTTGTAGGTTAAGCAGTCGTGGTTAACGGTATCGAAAGCTTTTGAAAAATCTAAAAGTGTTAAGAACGAGATATTCTTGCCGTCCATTGAAGTCTTAATATCATCTGTCACTTTAAGTAAAGCAGTGATACAGCTATGTTTTTCTCTAAACCCGGACTGTAGCGGACACAAGAGTTTATTCTGCTTTAGGAATACAGAGATTTGCCAGAAAGCTAGCCTTTCAAAAACTTTTGAAAGATATGGGAGGATCGCTATGGGTCTATATTCCATTGCAGTTGATGGAGATGAACGCTTCTTTGCAATGGGTATGATTTTTGCATGTTTCCATTGAGGAGGAAAATTAGATGTAATAAAAATCGTATTATATATATGAGTTAGAAAAGGAAGAATTTTAGGTAGGATCATTTTTATGAATAGAGGATGTATTGACTTTATGTTAGCGAGCGTTCGACTTTATGTTAAGAATCGCTTCAACCACATCAGTTTCAGCACATCTGCAGAAATATAGATAAGGATGTTGCATATCTGAACTTACAGCTGTAGATGTTGTGTTTGAAGCAGAGGATACTGATGATACATCAGAGAACAATTTGTTCAGCTCATCAACATCTATACATTCTGGCACACTATTTTGGTTTTTTCCCGTGCACGATTCTTTTATATTTCTCCATAGCTGTTTTGTTGGTAACTCATGGTTCAATTTCTTAGATAAAAATTTATGCTTTTCTCGGAAACGTTTCCACCGCTTGAAGTTGCGTTATACGATTTTTTCCAAAACCGGGTACGCCATCTGGTGGCAAATATACAACCGAATTAAAATACTGAATTGAAAAAAAAAATCGTTTAAGACGTTTTCGAGATGGACTTGGCCAGGCTAGGCGTTTAGACTGCGTGCATACGATAGACAGAGACAAAATTGAGAGACAGACTTTTGTGAGTCTCACTATACTAGTTATACCAAAATCCCTAGACCCATAGTTTTTACGAACCCAATACTTGTCCTGTAGGTGCAAGTAAAATGTTGTGCTCCAGACGCCATATCCTAAAATTAACAATTTTACCACCTTGGAGGCACATAATGACTCCGAACTTTTGCTTCTTACTGTAGAAATGATTTAAAATACAACTCTTCCGGAAACAACTGTTAGTAGTAATGTACTTATGTATGCGGACGATGTTTTAGTTTATATCTCTCGTCCAATTGGTTTAATGGAGGACTGTGTGGCTAGGATGACTGAGGATTTACAGAGTATACAACTATGGCCTGACTTAAATACACTAAAAGTTAATCCATCAAAGACTCTAGCTATGCTATGCTCTAGAAGTAATGTTAATCCTCTAGAATTCCCCCCAAGAGTTTTAAATGGAAATATTATTCCGTACGCGAACAAGGTTAAGTATACATACTAACATGACTTGCTGTAATGCTTTTTCAGATACTGTAAAAAGAATTTATGCCAGATTACGGAGTTTGAGATACTCATCTCATCTGCTACTTCCCAATATGAAAAAACGCTTGAGTCTGATTATGCCATTTTTCACGTTTTATTGTACCGTATATCCTTGTCTGGATTACAAATGTAATCGTAAGATAAACGTAGCTTTTAATGACTGCATAAGATTCATTTATAATATTCCAAGACATACCAATGTTTCTCATCTTAAAGCTTCACTATTGGGAACGAACATAGATGATTATTGTAAATTTAGGAATATTTTAAAACTGCATGATATAATTCACAATAGGTGTCCTGAGTACTTAACAGAAATGTTTCATTTTGCTCAGTCTCGTAGATGTTTGAAAATGATTCTACCACGTTTTTCACACGCTATTACTTACTTACTTATGTCCTGTATCCCCTTGTGGGTCCTAGGGCCTCTACAACGCCTACACGCCATCGTGTACAATTTCGGGAAATGTTCATCAGCTCTCCCCAACTCTCCCAGTTCTCGTGCTTCCTTCTCAACCGCCGTGTATCCTGCCATCCTGGGTAAGCGGGTCCATTGCATCGCTTGGTTAGCTATGCACCTGTCACCCTTTCGGAGAGTTTGAGCGATCCACTGCCACTTTCGTCGTCGTATGGTTGTGATTATAGGTTCATGGCCCGTTGTCTGATAAAGCTGTTCATTAAAGATACGGTTTGGCCAGAATATCCTTAAGATGTAGCGTAGACACCTATTGACAAACGTTTGCAGCTTCCTCGTAATAGTGACGGTCACTCTCCAGGTACCACATCTATATAGCAGCACGGATTCAACGTTGGAACGGAACAGTCGTAGCTTGGTGTTTAAGCTAATTGCATTACTTCGCCAAACTATGGATAGCATCCCAAACGCAGATTTTGCTTTACCTATTCGGCTGGCTATATCCAGTTCGGTTCCGCCATCGTTTGAGACAATACCCCCAAGGTATTGGAAACTCTCTACTCTCTCAACCGTTTGTCCAGCAATGCATATATGTGTTGATGAGTTTGGTCCTAGGTTGATCATTTTTATTTTTGCCGAGTTAATTTTCAGCCCAACGACGTCTGCTTCCCTCTCCATATTTGCTGTCATTTGGTGAAGGTCCATTATTCTATGAGAGAGTAGGCATACATTGTCGGCGTAGTCGAGGTGTTTGAGTTCAGATATGAGAGTCCATCGAATTCCTCCATTTCCTGTTGATAAGGCCGCATTCAGCACATTGCTAATCACCAATAAAAACAGTATTGGTGAAAATATACAGCCTTGCCGAACACCACTTTGGACTTTGGAATTCCTCAGACAGCCTTCCTTTGTGCAAAACGTGACATGTGGACCTTGATAATTGCTATTAAATTATCCGGAATGCCTCTTCTGCGCAAGGCACGCCAAATAAATTCCCGATTGACACTATCAAACTCCTTTTCAAAATCGATGAAAAACAGGTGAAGTGGTGATCGATATTCAACACATTGCTCGATGATGATCCGCAGGGTGTTTATATATATATTTTTTTTTTATATTTATTAACTTCGTTTATAAAATTTGTACAAGGTTTGCCACCACACAATTTACATACAGTGATATGATATTTAATATATCTTTCAACTGAGAAAGTAGTTTACAATATTGTTTATGAATTATTTTTGTATTTTTGAGTATATTCGAGGGGAAACAACGAGAAAAAACCCTCATATGAAGAATAAAAAAATAAAAAATAAATAAATAAAATAAAATATAAATAAATAATTGAATAAATAACAAATAAATAAATAAATAAAAAAAATAAATAAATAAATAAATAAATGAATAAATAAATAAATAAATAAATAATTACATAGATAAATAAATAAATAACGATTTACTAAGAACGATTTCGTTTGTGTAGAATTTGTATTTCAACTTAAGCTAAGTGACATTTAGCTCGTTAACGAGGGGATTTTCAGGTATGCTACATTTTAAAAGAAAAGAGTTAGTTAGCCTTTCTATTCTGTCAGAGACCAATTCAACATCAGCTTGTCGATGCAATTCAGAGGTGGAATAGTGCCAAGGTAAGTCAAGCATCATTTTTAACAGTTTATTTTGTTGAATCTGTAACTTTTTGATATGACACTTAGCACAATTTCCCCACACAGGACAACCATAGAGCAGGAGTGCTTGAAAAATGACTTTATGTATAATTATTTTATTTTGGTCGGATAAGAGAGACCTTCTATTTATAAATGGGTATAACATTGTTATAGCAATGCTTATTTTGTGCAGAGTTTTGGTTATATGTTCTTGAAATGTCAGCCTTTTATCAAGATGTATACCCAGGTATCTAACTGTGTTCTCCCAGGCTATCGGCTGCCCAATAACCATGATTTGATTAGATGGGAGGAAACAAGGTTTTCTTTTTCTGGAGAAAAAGATAGCTTGAATTTTTCCCACATTCAATTTGATTTTCCATTTTTTGCAATAATCACTAAATACTTCCGCCGCATTTTTAAGATTCGACTCAATGTTAAGACCGAACTTATGCGACGAAAGTATCGCTGTGTCATCAGCATATGTCGCAAATTCACATCCTGGTAGATCTGGAAAGTCGGATGTATACAAATTATATAGAAGTGGTCCTAGGACAGAGCCTTGGGGGACGCCAGCGGGCACATCTAACAAATTAGACGAGCACTTTAAAATTACGGTTTGACAAGATCCGCAGGGTGTTGATGTGGTCGACACAGGAGGATCCAGAGCGGAAACCTGCTTGTTCGGCGTCGAGTGTGTCTTCAAGGTGTTCTTTGATTCGCTCCAGGACGATTCTAGCTATTGTCTTGGCCACAGCAGGCAGCACGTAGATACCTCTCCAGTTTTCGCACTGCATTAGGTTGCCTTTTTTTAGAGAGCTTGACGATCACTCCCTTTTTCCGCTCATCCGGAAAACTCTCGGCTTCCCATGTTTACCCCAAAAAGTGGGAACAGTAGCTCTGCCGATGCTGTTGGCGCAGCTTGAAAAAGCTCCGCGTGTATGCCGTCAAGTCCTACCGCCTTATTAGTTTTCAGTGCTTTGATTGTGGTAATAATCTCCTCCTTACTGGAGGTTGTGGTGCGGATTCGGGAATTTCTTTATACGGACACTTCAGTCTGACTTGGGTGCATATTGTTGGCGAATGCTCGGTTTAGAACCGAAGCAAAATGCTCCTTCCATCTCTTCAGTTGATCCTCTAAGCCTTTCACTGGGTGTTGAGTAGAACTTCGGCCACCTATAAGCTCTTTAGTGATTCTATAAACGGTTCTGCTGTCGCACCTCGCTGCTGCTTCTTCTGCTTCCGCAGTCAGCGCATTGAGGAAATTGCGCTAGTCACGTCTCACGCTACGCTGTACTTCTCTCATCTTCATTCGATATAGCTCGATCCTTCCCTGCTGCTGGAGTTGCTGCAATTCGAGCTCTTAGCTGTTTTCGTTCGTTGATCCTTCTCCGGGTATCTCGGGAAGGCCCGCCCTATGGTTTCCCTGCAATCGACCGACAATCCTTTCAGCACCTGATATGAAAACAGTTTTCACAGCGCACCAATGGCCTTGGATGGTGGCAGGCAGTGAGCTGCTAATTGTTTCCACTCCACGTGAGAGATGGTCCCTTAATTCTTGGCGCACAGAGGGAACTCTCAGTCGGTCTACATTGGACCTAGGTATTCTTCACACGCTATTGCAGAGCGATCTTACTTTGTATCAGCAATTCGACTCTGGAATAGTCTTCCAGTTGAATTGCAAAGAATAAGCTCATCAGCCATGTTTTTTTAGTTTAGTTTAGTTTACTTTATTCCATCTACCGAGCTTAACTCTAACAGATATCAGATAAATTAATAAATAAATTCAAGTAGAAGCAAATATATGCAATAATAGTAATTTGAAATTGAACCTATCAAAACATAAATCAATTTCGGTACACACTGAGTTAAATAATTTTATACATTTCGTTATTGCCTCATTGAGACCATAGTTATAAACATGCCTAGAATTTAATAAAAAATTTCTGGTACGAAGTATTCTTTCCGGTGCATAGAATTCAAAGTATCTAAGTATATCAAGACATATTACACGGTAAGAAAAGACATCATGAATAAACAATATACAATGAACATTTCGCCTTTTTTCCAAGGTGTCCAAACCGATCAAAGCACATCTAGTAGAGTACGAGGGCATATCATCAAGATTCCATTTCAACTGTTTTACAACAAATCTTGTAAAAGACTTTTGGACCCTTTCCAATCGCATTATAGAATTACAGTAATTTGGACACCAGACTATAGAGCAATATTCAAGGAAAGAACGTACTAAAGACATATAAACGGACTTAAGAGCATAAGGGGTTAGAAAATTCAGCACAAGAACGTTTAAGAAAGCCAAGCATAGAGTTTGCTTTAGCAACTACATAATCGACGTGAAACGAGAATGTAAGCTTTGTGTCAAAGAGCACACCAAGATCTTTAACGTCAGTTTTATGAATCAGGGCGGTCCCAGAAATTGTGTAGTCGTAAATTATTGGTATCAATGTACGATGAACAGAAAAAGAATGACATTTATTTATATTTAATGAAAGACAGTTTATTCGACACCAATCGACTATTACATTTAATTCATTTTGAAGACTTAGGCAATCATAAATGTTATTGACACGCAGAAATATCGGCATACAACAGACAGTTAGCACGATGAAACAACAATGGATATCATTGATGAACATGTTAAACAGTAAAGGTCCCAAGTGGCTACCTTGTGGAACACCAGATAAGACCTTAATAACTCTAGATTGAGAAGAACCAATCTTAACAACCTGTTTTCTATTCAATAAATAACTAGAGATCCATTTAAGCAAACTGGAATGAATACCAAAAGACTTAATTTTGTTAATAAGAATGATATGGCATACTGAGTCAAATGCCTTCACAAAATCAGTAAAAATAACATCAACTTGATTTATTTTTAGCATTCTTTAAATTAATTAGTCCTTCATTTTGCCATGGTAGTTTCAAAGAACGCCTTTTTTTAATACGAGGAACGAATTAGGGGGAATATATTTTTACTTTGAGTGTCATGTAAAATTTTTATAATTTGAATAAATAAATGAAATGAAAAATAAGCCTCTAATAGTAAGTTATTCCATTAAAACCAATTTATCCATCCGAATCTTTGTTTTGTTTTCATTATTTCATTTTGGGTCCTGCATATACCTATGAACTCGTCTGTATAAGACACCTGTCCAATATTTCAAAGTTCAGGTCAGGTCGCCTTTGTTTTACCCAGGGCATACAACATAGATTAGACTATTGTGGCATTTAAAGTTTTTCCGAAGATTACTTGTATTTTCCTTCCACACCATACAATCAGATACAATCCGCCAGTAGGCAGGACATACAATTACATGTGTCTGGTGCATGTTTGAAAACTGTTGAGTTTTTTTTTCGCCACATAATTTACGCTTTCCACTGGAAATTAAGTTTATCAACTTATTATCCATTCACCGGATAATGCTGAAATTGTGTTGATTGCTCTGTTACAACATCCTGCCTGCCTCAGGAGCTGAGTGCGACTTTTTTTTTAATGGAATTTCTATGAGAGTTTCTATTTTGCTTACTTTTCTCTGTTTTATCTTACGAGGGTCAGAAAAGGTTAGATTTATCCACTTTATCATCTCTTTCCCTATGTGTAACCCGTTCCTGGAATAAAAACTTAAGATCTTATGGATGCTGGGTATCTATCACACAACCAATGAGCTCAGGTAAAAAAGAGCGGTTGAAGAGATTTTTCCCTCATGTATTACTTACTCGTATATCGCTTAAAGTTTTATTTAGAACGGATGCGATGGAATGTTTTTAATTCAATCACAAGCTGGTCTGGTTTAATTTAATTAACCTGGGTTTGTCTGGCGTGTAATTGAAAGTTGCCATCGAAGGGTAAAGAAACCCAATTAGCACTAGGTGCCGTTTTGATACCACAACTCATGTAAACCTGACTATTTAGGTGTGTTGATGAGAAGTATCTAAATTCAACCTGTGCAATTTAAGAAAGTTATCAGTTCTTTAATATTTTTCCCTGAGATCTCCTCGAGTGAATTGAAAAAGGGTTTGCCTAATGCTCGTTGTCTGGCCCTAGCAAGAGCCGGACAGGCGCATATATAGTGGGTGAGGGTTTCTTTTTCAGTTGCGACCTTGCAACTGCGGCAGTGTGAATTATGTGGGATACCTAGTCTGACTGCATGGTCTCATATAGGCCAGTGTCCCATGGTGATCGCTGTTATTCTGGCGATGACTACGCATTCTGTTTAGGAAGTCGTCTATCTTTGCCTTGTTGTAGTTTGGCCACATCTTTCGAGATATGACACAGTTTGTTAGCCTAGCCCATCTGAAGTTAACTTTTCTAAGGAAGATTGGGGAGATTTTTGCCTTGACTGCTCCCAGCGGAACGTGAACTGCTTCTGCGAGTGAGCAGTGAAGGGCTGAACCCAAATCAGGGTTATCCTGAATTGGCCATCTAGCGAGACTAGCTCACTTCGGCATTCTTTTACTAGTTTGGATGATATAGGAACCGAGGCAATAGCTTTGATAGCTGCTTGGCTGTCAATAAATATAGCAATCTTTTGCCTTGGCGTTACATTTATGAGTAGTTTGATCAGGCGGCAGGCTTCACGGATAGCGCCTGGAAAACACTGGCGGTATCCGGAAGTCTATGTGATTTTGAGATGTTCAACGATTCAGACGCACCCGCACTCAGTCCGCAGTCCATCTTTGAACCGTCTGTGTAGATTGTTAGGTCAAAATCCTTGACCACCTGTCCATCTTAAAATTCTATTCTGCATTGTACGTCAAAAAGTTTTGAAAAGATCTGTTGGAGTCGATACGAGTTCTCTCGGTAGAGAATCCAAAATATTACTATGGCCATAGGGTTTCACACTCCAGCATCCAGACTCTCTGGGTCTGATCGCGCTGTGTGCTGTAATGTTTGTTATGTGTAGAGCTAAAGGTAAGAGATGCAGAAGAACCGTTAGAGCATCTGATGGTGTTGTTCGTAGAACGCTTGTGATGCTGCTCTCTGACCCTTGTTAAGTTTGGTTATGTTGTAACCTTTTCTTAGAGCCGGGCACCATACTATTGAGCCATATGTGAGGATAGGACGTACCATAGGGGTACATCCATAGGGCTGAGTACATCCATGGGGTAAATTTTGGTTGCAGGCCCCATTTCTTGGCGAAGGTTCTGTTACAGGCATAGAAAGCTATAAATGCTTTCCTTACCCGTTGTTCTATGTTTAGTTTCCAGCTAAGTTTAGGATCCAGAATAACTCCTAGATACCTGGCACTGGGTGATAGGGAGAGTGGTTGGCAATTTAGCCGAGGAATTATGAAGTCAAGTATTTTGGTTTTTGTGCTGAAGAGCTCGAGTTGACGCCAAGACCACACTTATTGGCCCAGGTGTTTACCTTGCTCAGAGCATTTTCCATGATTTCGCTTATCACGGAAGGACACATTCCTGACACCAGTATCACCATGTCGTCCGCATACTCGACTATCTTGATTCTTTCTCTGTCTAATTGTAATTCACGCCTATGAGCCATAGTAGAGGTGGAATGACACCGCCCTGAGGTGTTCCCCTACTGGCAAATTTGGTTATATTGCTATTTCCTAGTGTTGTCTGAATAATTCTAGTGCCAAGCATAGAGACAATCCAATGACTCAAATAGTTTTCTATCCCTAGCTCCATGAGGGACTCAAGAATTGCTTCAGCTTGTATATTACTAAAGGCTCCTTCTATGTCTAGGAAGGTGGCCAGGGTGTATGGATTTTTCTATTGTTCGTAGTACTTCGTGAAGAGCTGTTTCCGTAGATCTTCCTTTGAAATACGCATGCTGGGATTTGAAAAAGGATGTTTCTTCTCATCGAAGGGACAACAATGTGTTATTTTGTGCGAAAGGATTGAATTGTATATTTGTCTGGAGTGAAGAAGAAGACGCAGTTGAGTTTTGGTTTGTAGCTAAAGTGTAGGGACCAAAAGTGTTTCATATTTCAATCAATTATCGTCCAGTAAAATATTTTTAGCGACATGCATAAAACTTAAAAAGTAGGTATTTTATTGCGCTCTAAAAGCAAGTCGTATTTATTATTAAGGCAACTTAAATATTGCTTCTCATATTTTATGGTTTTTATGGAGATAAAATCATAATGCGAAAGGGAAATCATGTAGCAAAAAGGTTTCACGATCCCATGATGAATAATAAATTTGTAAACCAAAGATAAGGCAGTATAGTCAATAAATTTATACAAAGGACAAGGAATAATTTCACTCATAAAACGGGTCGGAAAATTACATCCATATGTAAGTATGTGCATTACACATGCCGCTTTAATTGTGCTCGCTGTGTGGGTAAGGTCTATTGAACTATGGCATTTTAGACCCTTTTTAAATGTGGTTGGCTTTGCAGAAAAGAGTACCAATTCGATAGCAATTAATTCATAATTAACTTAGAATCATTTATGAGTAGCATGGAAAGAAAAGCATGTCTCAAAAGGGTCGAAGAAGAGACGCAGTAAATTACATAAGAAACGCCAGAAACCATACTGTGTGATTAGAATTTATACATAATTTCGTATCCACCTTAAACTCATGAGTCATGGGCGTGCAGAGCCCCATCTACCTGATTAAAATTGTTCCTGTTTATATCTGGCGATGAACGAAGAATCGTTGCTCATATTTGCAGCTAACAGATTGTCTTACACTATGCACTCAAAAAGAGTGAATGAATTGTTATCCGGGAGTCATGAGTCATATCTCATTAATTTATTCCATTTCGATGGCTCAGATGTATTGCCAAGTGAGCTCGTACGTTCTAATATTACGTTCGTCGTGAGTGGATTGATGTTGTTGAACCCAAAGATTTTGTATGAAAGTGATATCTTCAGTCGTGACCCTCACAGAAAAGAGAAGATTGACTAATTGCAATTGTTTCTGAAATGTATTGGCATTGACCTGTAGATAGGGTCCAGCCAGTTTTGCGTCTATCTTTAAGTTCTTTCTTGTCGATAAGACGTATGTCGTCATATTAAAGACAGTGTTTCAGTGTGTGACCAATTCGCTCAAGAGATATCAAAAGTCTCCGCAATGAACCTATGTGAACCTATGGATCGAACATGCATCCACATCCCTCCAATACTCCTCTCTTTCTGAAAATATTTCAATAATAAAATCGACGACTAAGCTTCGACCCATAAGGAGAGATTTTGCGAATGTCCGTTCTGTAAAACCAGTCAGTTTCATACTCGTATCTTTTTATTTGGCCGGGTCTACCTTAACAGTCACTTTAGGCATTGGTTGCTCTACCTGAGCCGATGATGGGTGTAACAGGGAACACATTTATCCGTCTAAGTATGGAGATGCTGAATTTTAGATACAAAGGGCATCACAACTAAATTCCATTCCATTTCAATTTCTTAAAAAATGGATCATCAGGGTCGATGCTCTCTGAAAGCAAAAATGATTCGCTTTTTATTCGGCTTGGACCACTTTGCAGCCTATGTGTTTGCATTCCCCATTTTCTTTCAGGACCACTCTCTAAGAGTAGAGAGCTATCGTAGCTATCGCTATCTCAACGCGTTCTAGGATATTGGGATCCTTGCCTAGGTTTCTATCTAAAATAAGATTCAAGTCAGAAAGTATCAGACATGAGCGATCACCTTCCGCTTTTAGCAAAAAATCCTTAATCAGTTGATGTACGCCAAACGAATCTTCGATTTGAGATTGCATCTCTAACCGTATATTTAACAATATTAAATGGTTCGTTAATGCACTGGTCGCTTTTGTCGGGTGTTCACATTCATAAAAAGAAAAAAAAAAAAACATCATTCTTCGAAAACTGTGAATAGTTCGGCACCCACCTGGTAAGGAATCATTTTTCTGGCAGGACGAACACGTATTCTGGGTATCCGCACTTAAACCGATTTTCCTTAAGTTCATTGTAGGTAGAAGTAGTGGTTTAGTAAGAACCAAATTATCGATTTGACAACAACGTGACCCGGCTGTTTGGGGGTATTGTTGATTGGAAGATTGAGGTATTTAGATCCAACAAGTGGAGTTCACCAAAAGATTGGTTTACCAATGCTTTTCCTACACTGAACAAATTTGCAGCACCACGAGTTATTTTTTCCTCCACGTATGTGCTACGAAAATAGCTGAAATAGGAATAGTGACATTTACAAAAATCTGGTAAGAGCTGATTGTTTGAGATTATTGATAGGAATATCGGACATTAAAGTATATAGTTGTTTGAGCCATTAGGACGTTGTATTTCGTACCGATTTTCAGTCCACTAACAGATGAAACAGGATTCTTACGAACACGACGATCCAATTCTTCCTAAAAATTCTCACTGAGGTTCAGGTCCGGAGATTGTGGAGGTGTTTCGATGACTTTAAGGCAGTTGTAAAGTAGCCATTTAAGAACAATATGATCCTGAGCTTCGGGTAAAATTTAGAAGTTTGCAAAATTCTTTCTGCACTTTGTCGCAAATTCTCCTTCAATATATTTGATTAGAACTCCTTATTCATGATCACGCCTACACGATACACAGCCCCATACCATTAGGGAGCCTCCATGCTTAACCATTGGTTAGATGTTTCGACTTTTGAGCTCTTCAATTGCCTTTTGCCACGCCATTACTCTTCCATCAGACCCCAAGAGATTGTATTTGCTTTTGTCTATAAAGATAACGTCATCCCACCAACTAGCGTCCTTATTTTGATGTTCTTTAGAGAATTTTAATCGAATTTGTCTATTTCGCACATTCACAAAGGGCCTTTTTCTGGCTACACGACTATTATAAACATTGGCTTTAATTATGCGACGCACAGTTGATGCTGATATTTTCTTTCCACATTCAGCCAAGACTTCCTTCACAATTTTCGGCGCGCACACAACCCAGGATTAACTTTGATCTATCTAATAATCAAGCGTTCTCCTTTGGCCGTTATTGCTTTTTTGGTTCTTTACATCCCTAAGTCTTGTATCTCCGAACAATATCACTTATAGTACTCGTATTTGGCCTCATGTTCAGAATTTCAGGAATTTTTTATATCATCGAAATTTTTTATTCATTTGAAAGGCCTATCGATGCCATTATGTATGGAATATAACATCGTTCAAATGTCCTCCGCGGCTTCTCTGGGTGGCACGCATCCGAAATGTCCAATTCTCCATGACTCTGACGCATAAATCAGGCTGAATTTGACCGATGGTATGGGTTATGTTGGCTTTGAGGGCCGCTGTGGTTTGTGGCCTATTCGCATAGACCTGCGACGTCAGAAAACCCAACAAGAAAAAGTCTAACGGAGTCAAATCGCACGATCTCGGTGGCCAGTTCACATCGCCTCCACGTGAGATGACCATGCCCTCGAATCGCTCGTGTAGAATTTTCAATGTGGCGTGAGCTGTGTGGCACGTAGTGCCGTCCTGTTGAAACCACATGTCGTTGAAACCACATGTCGCCAAAAGATGTTGGTAATCATCGACCTATAGCGCTCGCCGCTGACGGTGATGGCCTGGCCAACGTCGTTCTCAAAGAAATATGGACCGATGACGCCGCCAGCCCAAAATCCACACCAAACAGTGACTTTTTCGGGATGCATTGGACGCTCTTGAATCTCATGTGGATTGGTATCGTCCCAAATTCGACAATTTTGTTTGTTGAAGTACCCATTCATACAGAAATGGGCCTCACCGCTGAAGATGATTTTTCGATGAAAATTAGGGTCAGTTTCCAACTGCTCTAGAGCCCATTCAGCGAACACACGTCGTTGTCTATGGTCGTTTACCTTCAGCTCATGGGTCAATTGAATTTTGTACTGATGCAGGCCCAAGTCACGACGCAAAATTCGCCAAGTTGTGGTCTGCGAAAGGCCGAGTTCTTGTGAGCGACGAGAAATCGACTGCTTCGGATTCTCCTGCACACTCTCACGGACAGCGGCGATGTTTTCGGCAGATCTTGCGTTTCGTCGACGTACGGGTGTTGGTTGATCGTTTACTGAAACAGTGAACTCAAATTTATCCACCACACTGCGAATAGTCCTCTCGGAAGGACGATTATGGCGATCGTAAAATGGGCGAAGCGCGCGGAACGTTGCCCGAACAAAACACCCATTTTGATAAAACAATTTTATTAATTGCACGTGTTGTTGAACGCTATTTCCGCGCATGGTGATTTGGCAAAACAGACTGAATAAATGACAGCCAATTTGACAGATGTAGCTTCAACAATATGGCCGCTATCAACTGTCAAAGTTCGGAAGTCCCTGTAAAACAGATGCTTGAACAAAAAACCGCTACTCGGCACAAATGTCAAATTAACGAAAGTAAAAAAAAAAAAAACTAATATTAATGGAGCATTTGCATTTACGAGTATTCCCTTTGCGTTTAGACGGGTATTGATAGATACAGCAAAGTACCAGGTACGTTATTTTTAGTGCTTTACGTCAATAATAAATAAATAAAATAATTATCTCATTAAATGATTCGAAAAATAAAAACCGAGTATTAATGGCACTCACTGTATATCATAGGCTTTTATGCTCCATAACCAGATTGTGTGTCCTTGCACCAGTGTGCATCGCGTCACTGTGAATAAACATTCCAGTAACAAGATACGACTCTGATCAAGGATGTAACTTTTGTCTTCTTGGAAATCACATGTAAGTCTTTATCCGTTGATTTTCGGTTGATTGTTTCTGAAATAACAATTGAATATCGAATTTTCTGTACACACCTCATCTGAATTGCCACTCATTACACGTTCAATATAGTGCTACAAACTGCTTATATTTGCAATTTATTTAAACCCTTTTGAATCCGAAGTCATTTGTATTAAAAACTTTATCCCCGGAACCCGAAACTTTTCTGATAACGCTGTTTCATTTCCCTTTTCAGGTAATCCATGGCGTACATATTGAGCCCGTCCACGTGATACGAAAACGAAGCATTGATCAACCACTGAGGATATTATTGTTTTACGATGAATCGGTTTACAGGTTGGTATCAATTTTTTTTTTAATTTTTCAATACCACTCCAGTATGAGGGAATAATTTCTGGGTTCACTTCCGAAGAAAGCCGGAAGTATTTTAAGTTTGAAATGCTTTTGAGGGTGCACAGGTTGGGTGGAGATTGGAAAATTTCCAGAACACTTTGATTTCGTAGTGTGTAATGAGACAGTCAATTTATATTATAAATAAATCATTAGGTCGTCAAGGGAACTTTGAGTATTCGTAAAATTGTTCTTTTTTTTGTTGGTCCTCATACAAGTATAAAGTGAATTCTTAATTGGACGGATACCACATGTAGTCCTTGGTCATATCAAGGTATATTTTTGACATTGCCATCATTAAAAATTGTAAGCTTCGCTACATGATAATTGTGGTGAAAAATTTATTGGAATATTTGTATTGGTTTCTGTGGCACGTTTTACATTTGTAAATTGCTAAAATTAGCGGCTGTTTTTGTTGTAATGGCTGAACTGTACCTTAATGTTATTGAAAAGTTGCGGTTTATGTAGGTTTGATATATTGATGGTGGCGCTACAGTTCGGGGTGAACCTGTTCCTCAGCCAACAAACTTCTTCAGTTAGGCCGGTCGATAACCAACTGCCTCCAATTGCGCACTTCAAGTTGGCTGAAGTCCCTTTCTATATTTGCGCGCCACGTAAGGCCAGGTCTTTCTCTGCTGCGTCGTCCCTATGGGTTTGATTTGGAGACTCTGCCGACTGGAGCTTTGGAATCCATTCGCTCTATATGTCCTAGCCATCTCAAACGACAAAAGCGCGGTTCTTTGACTAGGTTCCGTCAACGGAAACGCGATCGAATATCTTACGAAAAATCTTTCCCTCGCAACGGATCATGTAAATATTGCCATCGGCTTTCGATATAGTCCATGCTTTAGTGCCATAGAGCAGGACCGGGATTATCAAGGTCTTATAGAGAGTTTCCTTAGTTCTTCGGGATAGGACCTTACTACTCAATTGCCTTCTCAGCCCAAAAAAGCAGCGATTGGCAAGAGTTATTCTTCGTTTGATTTCTGCATTGACGTTGTTATCTGATGTGATTGCAGGGCTAAGGTACACAAAGTGCCTAACAACCTCGAAGATATAGCTGTCCACTGTGACGTTCTGTCCGATTTCGCATGTCGATATCGTCGGCGTACGCAAGTAGTTGCACAGACTTTTGAAGGATTGCGCCTCTGTCTCAGTGAGGTCGTTACCGATCTTGATGGAGCAGCAAGAATTCTCAATCGTCATCATGTACAGACGTCCGAGTTTGGTAGGGATGCCAAAACTAGACGTGACTCTCTATAGCTCGTCTCTACAAATGCTGTCGTAGGCGACCTTAAAATTGATAAAGAAATGGTGAGTATCGATTTGGTCTCCTTGAGTTTTCTCCAGGATCTGCCGAAGTGTGAAAATTTTATCGATTGTGGATTTTCTTGGTCTAAAACTGCACTGATAAGGGCCAATCAAGTTGTTGAAGAAAAGTTTCAGGCGCTCACACAATATGGCAGATACGATCTTGTCCGCGATACTAAAGAGACTGATGCCTCTGTAGTTGGGCAGTTGAGGAAGTCTCCTTTCTTGTGGTTCGGGCAAACGATGCTGAGATTTCATTAATCACTCGTCTCCGGCTGCTTTAAACAGCTCCACCGGTAAGTCATCAGATCCAGCAGCCTTGTTGGATTTTACCTTGGATATTGCTATCCTCACTGGTAGGCATACTTGAAGCTTTATACCGTAAGTGTTTGTTTGACGTCGGTTGACCTTGAATCCTTCTATTTTTATGCCTGAAGTTACGCATCGGAAAAAATTATTTTCCTATTTATTTAGTCCGGCTTAGGGTTTTTTTTATCGTATAATTTATAATTGTGAAGAGCTTCAGTTCATATTCAAACTTCAGAGTGGATTGTTGAGTACCTACCGAAGGACCTTTAGATTAGATTACATCACGATGCTGTTCTCAGGGAGGGGTCCTGTCGGAGCCTTATTTATTCTTTATTGGCTACCAAGCTGCGGAATAAACTATTTTGAGAACGCTGACAAAATTGTGATAATATTCAGAGGCAAACTCAAGAAGACACTGTGGTAAAATGTGGTATGATGTGGACTGAAGATCACAAGGGAATGGTGTCTCTCGATGGGCCTAAACATCAATTCAGCCAAAACCATTTTCTTTTGAAAACGATTTCGATCTCATTTAAGACCGATCCGGCTGACAAGAATTGATCTTAAGCAGAAGCGGGAGGTCGAATATCGGTTTTAGCAATATTTTGCTAATGGTGTACCAACTTCTCTGGATCTTATACTCGTATCTTATAGGTAGTGTAGATGGCAACCCCGATTCAATTTGGCCTAAATCGAAAAGGCGCTACATGTGCGACATCTTGCAAGGACCAATCTTTATGGATGTTACAGATCGCCTTGTTTATAATTTAATTATTGCTCTGACCACTATATTTCTCCACTCCACTTTTGATGTAATGGTTGGAGAAACTTAGACCGTATTCGTTTACCTATTACGTTCGGTGACAATTGCTTGTTGTTCCCCGTTCGAGCTCGAACCTGCACAATTCGTGTCACAAGCAAACACGAAAAAGAAACCTCACTAAAGCACGGAGACTAGCTTGTGTGTGCATTTGAGGAGCAATGAGGTCACGACCGACATTTGCTATTTAAGTAATTCTCCATCTTTCACCTCTAAACCTCGTAGTTGAGAGAGGAGCAGTCATGAGCATCGTAAATAATGGATGAGAGGACTAAATCTCCAAAGTGGTGCTCTGCATATCCCCGGAGATTATAAAGACATATAGCTTCGTCAAAAACTTCACCACGATACAAAATCAAAAGGATTGAACCAATGAATTGAGGATACAGACTCAACAACATACGAGTAGATAAAATCAACAATGTTGCACTATATGTACTGTATGCTAGACCGCTTTTGAATTGATGGTAATGAGAAAGTCGAAAGAGGAGAAGACAATCGGAATCCTTCGGTGGAATCGGTCGATACATCGTCCGAGAAGAGCTACGAAAGAGGGAACTGCCGAAACTAAGGCAAGCAAGAGAACTCTTCCGAAATTTAAACCGGAAAATATCTAAAACCTGCACTAACTTAAGTAGGAGCAAGCTACCATTACCCAAAGGACATTATAAGCTCCGATAATACCTCAGGAAAGAATGGAATATGTAATGGAGGAGACTTCCAACCATATTTTATGGAACTGCGGGGGCTTAACTCGCATGAGAGACCTCTCATCTTTAGATCCAATCTAGTTCCTAAGGAATACTAAACTAAACAAAATGCTGTAGTCCAAGTTAAAGAAGGAAGCACAATAATCTTTTACTGTGCAATGCGTTTAATCCAACCACTTGGTCCTTCTGGTCTTCTGTTTGAACATTCTTAGGCTGATTTTGTAGGTCTCGCATTCGATTTTACCTTCTTTTTTTAGGCTTCTTCGATTGTTTAGACTGTCGGAAAAACAAAAAGAAATGCACTAACTAGAGTCTTACAATCCCCACAGGCCCTTTAATCCATTTATTGTTAAATGTGTATCGTAAGACAAACTTGGTACAATTCCAATCGTGCAACTTCAGAAAACTAATCAAATTTCACTACCAAGAAGTCTATAATCTTATCACTGCATGTATCATTCAGTTTCGTCAATTAACCGGTATCCAGCCCTTCCGCAATATACGAGTAACTTTTCTGACATATACGGATAGCATTGCCTTTGCAAAGTTTATCTCATTTCATAAAGTGCCATCTATTCAAAGAGAAGATGAGAATATTAAATAATTTCCAGGGAATTTCAGTAGTTCGCTTCGGAATTCATATACGAGTATCTACTTCGAGCGCGAACAATAGAAATAAGAATATGAACTACAGATACGAGTAGATGCGTGTGGCGGAAAACTTTTATAATCGCTGTTTCAGGATTTCTTATACGTCGCGCACAAATAAAAAAAAAAGGGTCAAAATGTGTGTGCAAATACCAATAAAACGTGTTGAACCCGAAAGAACCAGAAATTAGGAAATTTTATTCTGAGTTGATTTGGGGGAAAAGATACTATTTCCGGGAAAAGTCAAGTGTCGTAAGGGACTTTATGAAAAGGAAAATGATTTCATGCTTTGACACTGGGAATAGTACTCTTAAATTGTACAATTTTAACGAAATAATGGCTTCAACTGAAGGATCAAATGAAAACTTTTAGTCTGATTGGATCTTATAAGTAACCTTAAGTAAATTATATACAATTCTTTGGAAAGCTTACAAGTGACTCAATTTTCATATTAAAGTCTATTGCTGATTGGAAGCCGCTCCAAATATATTATGTTATGCAAACAGCAAACCATTTGTTGCTCTTTCGTGTACAAGTTTTCCTTTTTGCCTTAACTAATCGCAAGTTATCAAATATATTCGGAGAATCCACTCGCACACGAGAGGAAAAGGATAAGTTTTCAATCAGGTTGCTGCAAGGGTGAGTTCGTTCTTCTCCTAATTTGCCAATTTACACCCAACATGATGTCGCAAGGTTTCTTAACTAATCAGAATTTAGAACTGATTTTTATATCAACAGAGGCGGAAAGTTCAGATTTTGGTTACAAATTTGTATATAAAAAGAGCTAGATTGGAATTGCCCTGGCTAGAGGACTAGAATTTTTTTTTTTTATTTTTTTTTCTCGGTTAGATTTGACCGAAAGGGCTAAAAGTCTGTGCCCTGCCCACGATTGAAATTAAATTAAAGAACACATGACCCCATATAATCCTTTAAGAGAGATACATATATCTTAATTTTGATGGCAAAAGGAGACCGGCAGCAGTTCATTAACAGAGTAGCGATTGCTCTGCAGGATAACTGTCCAGCTGCTCAATGCTTTACACTAAAGAGTAAAAAGCAGTGAAATGTTAACTGTGATTTAAAGAGTGATTAAATCACTCTTTGCTAGTCTTAACTGTTCTCTGTGAAAAAAATAGTACCAATGACACGAAAAACTTTAAAAAAGGATGAATTAGATTTAAAAAATAAAAACATGCAAGGACTTCATGTTTTCAAGCATAACTGCTTAGCCAACTTTAAATTTCCTTATAATATTCTACCAACCACATTAAAGTTGAAGAGAGCTTTGATCTGTCGCCTGACCATTCCCCAGTTGTTTTGACATTGAGCGAAAATCTAGTCTATACCCTAGAGCCAGCGAGATTAACCGGTAGAACAACTAACTGGGAAGGCTTTAGGAACGAAATTGAAGATAATGTTGAACTGAGCGTTCCACTTACGACACCCTATGAACTTGAGGCTCGCTTCTTGGAATAATACTCCCAATCCAAGGAAAACTCCGGACAAATATGGTCTACGATATCCTACGGAAATAAAAGAATTGGTCAAGGAAAAAAGAAAAGCGCGTAAGAAATGGCAACAGAGTCGTGTTCCGCAACTTAAAGCACACTTGAATCACCTGTGCAATTCGTTGAAGAAGACTATAAAGGATTTTAAGAATCGTGCGATAGGCTCTTATCTTGAAAGTTTAACAGCGAAAAAAGATTCCAATTATTCACTTTGGAAAGCTGTAAAAGGCACCAAAAGACCCAAGGTTCCCGCGTCGCCAATTAAATTAAATTACAATGAATGGGCAAGGGAAGATAAAGAAAAAGCGGACATTTTTGTGGCCCCCTGGAAAGTATCTTACGACAATATCTATATGCCGGATTTACCATCTGACGATTTAGCACTTACAAGTGCAACGCTAAGGGAACTCAAACATGAGATCGGGAATCTAAAACCTAAGAAAGCTCCTGGTTATGACTTGATCACCGGAGAAATTCTGAAAGCTTTACCTAGAAAAGCATTGATTAAGCTTCTTTATATTGTAAATGCTGCGCTCAGATTAAAACACGTGCCTAACCAATGGAGAGTTGCGGAAGTTATAATGGTTTTAAAACCAGGAAAGCCGCCAAATGAGGTAAAATCTTATTGACCAATTTCGCTACTTCCAGTTATATCCAAAATTTTCGAGAGGATATTACTAAGGCGTCTCCATTCGGTTGTAGAAGGAAATAATCTTATCCCTGACTACCAGTTTGGGTTCAAAAATAAACATTCTACCATTGACCAGGTGAATAGAATTACTGACGTAATCGAGAAAGCACTTGAAGAGAAAAAGATATGCTCAAGCGTATTTCTTGACGTCTCGCAAGCCTTTGATAAGGTGTGGCATGATGGCTTGAATTGCAAATTACGACAAGTTATCCCTGTATGCCTATACGACATTCTAGAATCATATCTCGGGAATAGACTCTTCCGTGTTAGACAGGGAAATAATAAAAAATACTCGGAGCTCAAAGAAATTTCGGCCGGTGTACCGCAAGGATGCGTTCTTGGGCCACTTCTCTATCTGTTATATACTCGAAATATACCGAAAGAAGATGGCACTATCCCGGCTACGTTTGCCGATGACACCGCTATCCTAGCCGTAGGTAAAACAATCGATGAAACGACTGCAAAACGCACTGAATAAAGTGAATCAATGGACGAGGGACTAGCGGATCGCCCTCAACGAATCTAAATCTGTTCACGTGAATTTCACTTATAAGGAAACTAATGTCTTACCAATTTTCCTAAACTTGGCCCGAATACCTTTTGCAAACGAGGCCAAATTCCTTGGAATGACACTCGACGCAAAACTGAAATGGAATTCGCACGTGAAAATGAAACGTAAAGAACTCGAAATCAAATATAGAGAAATGAACTGGTTGCTCGCAAAACACTCCCAGCTCAGTACTGAGAACAAACTGCTTTTATACAAGCAAGTGCTAAAGCCGGTGGACTTACGGTATACAACTTTGGGGCTGTACCAAGAAAACAAACGCCAATATTTTACAAACTTTTCAAAATAAAGTGCTTAAAGAAATTGTCCACGCACCGTGGTATACTAGAAACGATGATATCCACAGGGATCTCGGAATTCCGACAATCGAAGCTGAAATTAGAAGCTTCACGAGAAAGCATAGAAACCGACTAATCGGACATGTCAACAGTACAATCCTACAAATTCGAAACCTTTCGACTTGTCGAGATAGGAATCAACCGCGCCTAGATTGCAGAACATGCAGGATCTTTCAGTGGAAAGTAACCTGTCAAACGATTTTTTTTTTTTTTTTCATAATAGAAAAATTGCTTGATAAGGTCCTTAGTTGCAATATATAACAAATTAAATCGCAGGGTGGTGTTTTTTTAGTCAGTAAGAATCTGACACTACTATGAGCTATCTACTATCCTCATACTGTCTAGGAAGATTTTTCACCAACCTCGGAAAAAAAAATAATAATAATAATAATATGGAGCACGAGAATGCGTCACGCACAGCTTCTTAAGGTAATAGTCAATGTAGCCGCCTATACAAATGTTTGCTCCAAAACAGAAAACAAAGAAATCTATTATAAAAAAAACAGGTCTAGTTAAAACTCGTTGAAACTAATTTGACTCAGAATCTCAGAACTTTTTAGCAGTGCAGAGGTTTCGTCAAGACGAGAGATCTGAGACCTGATGTAGTACACTGGCTGTACACAGCGGTCATCTTACAAATTTTCGCCTGCATATGCGCCTGTAACATGGATTCGGCCAATAGCGGTAGTTAAATCTGTCTGTTCCACACTCACCAGATTGTAAAGAGAGGTTTGCCTTGAAATTCTTCGCTTGACTTACCAAAACCTAAAAACCATGGAATTTTTATCGATCGAATATCCCAATATATGTGCTTGTGGTGTGCATACCGGATATTTAACTTCAAGTCATACAATTCCCGCGTTTCTGTGCTCAGGCTATGATGGAAGGCAAATCTCTTTCCTAATCAAGAATTTAGATTTTTTTTTAAACTTAGGACACCCTGTAAAAGTTCTTCTATCCGATGCATATAAAGATGAAAACAATCTTGAGTCCCAGAGGACATGAAAAATTTGCTGAAAGGTAGCCCCTAACACAAAAGGATAAAGCAGTATTTAAAAGTTGAAAAATCATTTAAATCGGCGCATATTTGCAGAAGTCATCGTGAACGAAAAACATGACAAAACTGAGAAAAATTATCTGTATACGTACCTATATATATTAATAGAGACCAAAAATTTGGCTCGAGTCCTAATTAAGACAAATATCTTCTTGTCTTACCTTATCTTCTACATATATCTATACCTAGTCCAGGCAAATATTTTGTTAAAACTATCATTCAAAACGGTGCATTTTTTGCAGAAGTTATTTTAAAGGAAAAATGCGAAAGACAACACAGATAGATAGATACAAACACAGATACACACAGCCGCAGAAAGCCACTTTTCTTTAAAGGTAAGACTATGAGTGCAATCACTGCTACTAACCACCCTGTTCTTCGCAATGAGCAGAGAACAGTTGCGATTGCTCTGCAGGATAACTGTCCAGGCTTTACACTTAAGAGTAAAAAGCAGTGAAATGTTAACTGTGATTTAAAGAGTGATTAAATCAGTCTAACTGCTCTCTGTGATCGCTCTTAAGTTGATCTTTACTTTTCTTTACATTTTGAGAATAGGATTTTTTGACACCATCACCATACTTCATCTTTAAAACATCAAAGTACAAATTCTATAATGGTCGTTCAACACATACGTTAATATTAGTGATACACGTTCATCATTAATACCTGTGTATGTAGTGTTGCCATCAAAAATCTCATAACATGTGAACGTCATCAGTACGCATAAAATGGTTTTCGCTCGAGATGTCAAAGCGTCCCACAAGCACAACAGAGCGTTAATAATAAAACTCTCATACGAGTATTTTGTCCATGTAAGATATTAGGTCAGGTAATGGGAAACATATTGAAGCATTCATTTTTAAATCTCTGAAAACTATTTCGGTACATCAAAATGATTGAAAAAAGCATATACGAGTATATTTTTCTGTCAGTGCTATCATTTTGACATCATTGAAATGAGATACGATGTCAGTGACGATGGTATCGGAGATGTGTAAATAATTCGATCCTGACACGTGCTACATGTTAAGTGTGATGTGTCATACATAATGCGTGTGGGCCGGATTTGAAGGGCAGTTTAACTGAAAAATGGTCTCACGTAACTTTTTATCTGGAAGTGCAAGTGATTTCTGGGTAATTTATTTCTATCATGTTGTCAATAACAAGAGGGCTACAAGCTCTCTCGTAACAGCATACAAATTGTACACACGTCCATTTGGCACAGGCACCAGAAGCATTCGGAATGTATAGAAGCTATACAAAATCGTAGCAAGACATAAAACTGCAACGCTTTGTTCCTTTCAATATTTTATCTTGCGGAAGGATATATGTGTCTGCTATGTACCTCACAGCTTTATTCCTTTTTATAGATTTCTTTTGTAGAATTGAATCATCACCATAAATTGCATTCAGTTTAACATCTTCGTTTGTTCTCGAATTACATATAAAAAAAAAAAGAAATCAGAAGACCATCTCAGTGTTGTATGAAGTCCACTTCACAGTTCTCCTCGAGCTTTAATAATGAGTGGAACAATGTCTGTGTCCATGTTGTTTACGTGAAAGTCGTTCATTGCAGAGAAGTTCTGCACTAAACTGGAATGGCGTTTCCTGCGTTGCAATTGTCTTTCCCTTTAGATAAATGCGGACTCTCAGCAGCAATTTAAACATTTTAGAACATTATAAAGGACATGGCTTTTTTAATTTGTCCGGCTCTTAAAACGTCTGCATGTAGATTAATTTGCAATCTACGCAATTTACCTACTCGTGTACCATAAATTATTTCAATCTAAGAAAATATTTATGTTTTTATACTGTGTCCTACTCACACTAATGGATATTCAGACGTGGCGTAAACTTTCACCGCGCTGCACCGCTCCGCTCCGCTGCGGTTATAATTGCACAAATATAAATCAATTTCTGGGTCCTCAACCGAATTTTCAGATGAAATTGCATTCTTCTCTTTCGCTGGATCATAAGTCCACAATAAAAATGTTGTCTAATGGATTACATAGGTTTGTCATAGGCCCCCTGTGGACTTACTGAACAAAATTTTCCTGTGACCATTTTGCGCGTACCGGCAGCGGAAAGCTCTACGGCTTTCATTCCTTTCAAATCTTGTTTGATAATGTGAGACACGTATTTCTTCGATATCTTCATTTCTCGGGACAGGATTTTCTGCTTTCGCAGCAGTTTCCGATTAATCATGGCTTTAACAGCTTTGATCGCCTGTGGAGTTATGACAGTGCGAGGGCATCCATTGCTCCACCAGTCAAACTCAAACAATTTGACACAAAAAATTCCGGGTGATTTCAAGCGGTCGCAAGGACCGGGAAATGTAGTATTGCCTCTTTCCATATTACACTTGTGAAGGCCAATTACTACAAAACAGTTTTCAATACCGACCCACTCCATATTTACAAACGACTTTTACGTAAGTCTTTTTGCGCGTTAGCTTAGTATAAATGTTACTCATTGAATAGCTGTCAATATACGAGTGTGGGTCAATAAGTCCCTGAAAATTAACACAAATTGTGTCGTCACCTTAAATTTTTTTTTTTTTTGTCAAGAATCATCTTTCAAAAGAACGCACCCAAATTTTCAGACAGATCTGTCAAATATTTTTGTTCTGGCAGCCATTTTATATAGACGCCCTCTAGCATTTTCGTTAAAATGGAAAAAAGTGAATTTCGAGTGCTCATTAAACACTATTTTTTGCGAGAAAAAACTATCGCGCAAGCCAAACAAAAGCTTGACAAATATTATGGGTACTCTTCAACATCGATTGGAACTATTCACCACTGGTTTACTCAATTTCGGTGCGGTCGTTCAAGCACAAGTGACGCCGAACGTTCTGGTCGCCCAATTGAGGTCACCACACCAGAAATGGTCGACAAAATCCATGGTTTGATAATGGACGATCGGCGAGTGAAAGTGCGCGAGCTTGAAGAGGCCACAGGCTTATCACATGGCTCAGTGATTTCGAATTTACATAAATATTTGGACATGAAAAAGCTTTCCGCAAGATGGGTGCCGCGTTTGCTCACAATCCACAACAAACGCATTCGTTTGACAACTTCAAAGGTGTGTTTGGCGATGTTCCAGAAAAATTCGACTGTGTTTTTGCACCGTTTCGTAAACGTGGATGAAATATGGATTCACCACAACACACAATAGAAGCCAAGGAACTGTCAAAACAATGGACTTCTCCTGGTGAATCGAAACCGAAGAAGGCCAAGGCGGGTTTGTCAGCAAACAAGGTCATGGCGACAGTTTTTTGGGATTCGCGCGGTGTTATTCACATCGATTACCTTGAAAAGGGTAAAACAATCACCGGCGCATATTACGCAGAGCTGCTAGATCGATTCCAAGCCGATTTGAAGCAAAAACAGTTCTTTTTCACCAGGACAACGCACTAGCGAACAAGTCCGCAGTTGCATGAGTTAGGCTACGAACTCCTCCCTGCATCCAGCATATTCCCCAGATTTACCCCCTTGAGACTATTTCTTGTTTCCAAGAAGAAATGACTCGGAGGTAAGAGATTTGCGTCGAATGAAGATGTCATCGCTGAAACAAACGCTTATTTTGGGGGGCTCGAGAAATCGTATTATTTGGAGGGCATCAACAAATTGGAGAAACGTTGGATAAAGTGTAGTGTAAAGAGCAAAAAGGAGACTATGTTGAAAAATAAAATGTTTTTATACCGAAAAGAGTGTTTCTTATTTAATTTTTCAGGGACTTATTGACCCACCCTCGTAGAATGAATGTGTTCAATACTAGTTTCACGATGAGTGCGTTTAGACGTGCACCAGTACGAGTATTTATGAATCATCTTCGAATCGATAAGACTTTGCAGATGTAGAGTTACATCAGTCTTAT
Source organism: Pocota personata (assembly GCA_963082735.1). NCBI lineage: Eukaryota > Metazoa > Arthropoda > Insecta > Diptera > Syrphidae > Pocota > Pocota personata. Next base: position 274,503,735 of record OY720429.1, read on the forward strand.
TTATTGCTTACCAACGTTAAGAGATGAAAACTGAAAATGTTTTCTGTCGATTTTTTTTTTTATTAAAAGGGATCAACGTCTCACTCTAATTGATTTCACCTCAGTGCTCAGTGAGTTAACATGTAGGAGCCATAACATGCTGGATTACATTCTATCGAAAACGAAATCATCATTTTTTATCTTTGATGCAGTGATGTATGAACATCTGATGCGAATGATGTACTCGTATGTACCTACGCGTTGTCTAGCAGTTAGGCAAGTATTCACATTGAAAGCGACATGGTTTTAAAGTGTCAAATGAAAAACAAATATGAGTTTCTCACGCAGAGGTGGTAGATACTCGTAAACCCCATTTCTTTACAGGATTTCGAAAAAAAATTCCTCAGGGAATTGAAAACAAATAATGTCGACATACGTACGTACGAATTCGTGGAAATAAGTTAACATGCATGTATTTTCTATTTTCAGATTGGATGAGGACAAATTCGAGTTAATTAATGTGAGTTGTGAATTTTGTTTCATTGTTTTAGCTTTATTTATATTTGAAATAATTTTAAATGTTTTATATTTTCAGAATACCGTTCTACCTGAAGCAGTTCAATTTTGGGAACAGGCATTATTGGTACGTGAGACCAAGGGCATAATACGTTTGAATAGGTATGTGGGCACTTTGATTACAATGATAATAATAGAATTCTACGAATAATGTTGTAAAGTTTTACGTTTCACCACAGCTTTTGGTGGTGTGGTAAAGGTTAAGTGTACCATATCACTTCACTTTCTTACATATTTGCCTATTTCTCTAAATCTGTCACAATTCTTGGCATAATAAATCGACGCCCAAAGGTCCTAAGCCAGTCAAAGCGTTGCAAAGCAACATTTGAAACAATTTTAAATTTAAATAAAGTGTGGTGTCTGTGTACGAGTATCAGGATGACCGTTCGTGAAAGGCTTTTAAAGTACTGGTCCTGTTTAAAAAATTGTTTCTCTGTTCTATCAAACCACTTCTTAACGTTTCATTAAGATGCGACTTACTACAATGGCTGAGGAATCAACAAATGTGTACGTACTCGTATATGATATTCTTGGTGAAAAATAATAGTAACGTTCGAACTTTGAGCAACTCTTCCTTCGAAATGATGGCATAACACATACAGAAAAGTTGCAATCCGTCTGGGACAGATCGTATGATACCCTATCTGTCATCTTCTAACCCATCCCTAATAAAGTGGGCGTGGCTTTGTGAATACGTTGATTCAAATTCAGTGAAATCTTTCTACTCAGAGGATTTTCTCTCGATCTTTAAGAAATGTTACCACATAATTTGTGGCTAAAACTTTTTCTAAGAAGTGGATGTGGCGGTCGCCATTTGTAACAGAAGGTCAAGAATTCTGTTGAATTTTTCACAATAAGACTTAATCATCACTGTAAATAGCTCTGAGAAAGCGAAATGTTTTTTTTTTTTAAGAAAACGCCCATCAAAAGTGGGCGTGTCTGTGGGCTGAAATTCAGATGGCAAAAAATGAATCACTAAACTATGATATATTAGACATGGCATAGCGTACAAAGTTTTAAAAATTAGCAAAGCTATTTTTATTGTATTTAAAAAAAAAATCGTTTTAATTGAATTGCTCAAATATCAAATTTGTGGGACTTTCAAATGAACAACATATACATAGGTGCAAGTGCGTGCGACCCAGTCCTGCGCTTTAGTTTTCTTTCTCTCAACATGTATGTTGCAGAATCACTCATTTCGCCATATATCCCCTGCGAAATTAGCATAAGTCTTACGATATATTTCGATAAATTTTCGGAGAACGAGTGTTGAACATTTGTCAGCTCTTTGTTGGAATTCTGGCAATCAAAAGAGAAATTCACATCTTGAACTGTCGAAAGCAACCGTTGTTTTGCTGGAAAATTACCTTCCCTCAGTGTCAACGGTTTATCCAGGTGCCTACCGAGGGGATAAGCCAGCAGGTTAATCGTGGTGTCTGTGACTGGTTCCATGGTCGTTTCCATTCCATCACACCTCATTCCCTCACCCTTTTTCGTCTTTCTTTATAGGTGGCTCAAGTCTTCTCTCTGACTCCACTGTACTGACATTACATCTTGAATTCCGGGATATCGATTTGGGGATATTCCTGCGATGACATTTATTGCAAATATTATACGGGACGCACTGCACTCTGAGTGCACTCCGACGATATGCTTTCTTAAGTTTACATTTTTCGTGCATTAACATTGGGGTAGTTTCAGATCCATAGAAGTGAGCAGTTCTTTCAGCAGCTTTGCCTTACTTTTATTTTTATTGTTATTGAAACGTTATAAGAATATTTACATTTGGTAATACTACAACTAGTTGACACTAACGAGCAGTTCAAATACATCTGCCACCCATGGTGACATGTAGTTAGTTCTTTCCTTGCCATGTTACAATATGGATCGTTTAACCACCACTCAACGCATAAAATGCGCAGAACATACGCCGATTGGGTGCTGCAATATCAACAAATTGATGCCGATTTTTCGAACAAAATTGCAGAATTTGGGGATCTATCCAAATGTGTTCGTCGGGAGAATACTACGTCGACCACGGGTGACAGTTTGGTGCGCGCTGTGGCCCGGCGCTGTGATCGGACGGAATTTTGTTTGCGCCATGGTCAAATGTTAACCAACTTTTGTTGGCCTTAGACTGAAGACATTAATGAGAAAAACATGTGAAATTATGTGCCACACAATACAGGCAAATTTGGTTCTATTGCACAAAGAGTTCCCCGACCGTTTAATTTCGAGTTTGGCGACATCAACTGGCTACCAAGATTGTGTGATCTGACCCTGTTGGATTTTTATTTTGGGGCTATACTAAAGGTCGTGTCTATGCAGAAAATCCCCAAACTTTGGAGCACTTAAAAACCAACTTCCATGAAGTTATGGCCGAAATACATCCAGAAATGTGCCGAAAAGTCATAGAGATTACCTCACAAGAATAAGTATTACTGTGTCGTCGACGACTGAGGCTATTGTGCTGTTTGAAGGGACTGGTAGGTCATTCGTAAAAAGTATGTACAACTTCCTTGCGGTACTCCAGCACTAATTTTTGCCTTGTATAACGTTCCATAACACCTAATGGACCAAACACCGAGCCTTGTGGAACCCGCCCATTATTTTGTATACCACTTAGTATGGTGCTCTGTACTGATGTGAATGACTGATCCTGTGCTGGTTCTTTAGAAGGTGTGCAGGTTCCTACATTGTCTAAAAGAATATTCAAGGAAAAAAAGCTATCCAATAGTGCGTTTTCAATTCTATTGGTCATTGAGATGCTTAATTCTGCGGCCCATGCTTTAAAGTCACCAGTAAAGTCTATAGAGCATTTTTTTTTTTTAAGTCTTTCATTAGTGGTACATAAAGCTATAGATGCACTCACGAAGCAAGCTTCGGGTCTTGTCATTTTTATTACTAAATGCGTTTGTATCTCAAAACTCTGTAGGTATTAGGTTTGTTTATGTACTGTACATACATATTATCATTTATCACTAGCAACTGCAAGCAACTGACGAACAAAACTACTTAGTCGTGTGATTTAAAAGGAGTAGCATGAGAAATTGAGCAAAGGAAACTAATTCAGGAATTAATTGGAATACGCTATCAGATGCCTACATCCACAAAAAACTACAAAACTATTTTATTCTTGCTATTGTGAGGTATTTTGGATAACAAGCCACCCACACTAATTGAGGAACGTACCATGTTTTCGCACCTACTGGTTCCTTTTATTGTTTCTTGATGAATCTGCGGCGCAAATAAATTGCTAGGTTTTGCTTCCAATTAAAAACTTAAAGTAAAAGTTGCGATCAAATTTGTTCTTCTGAAAATGTTAAAAACAAATTATATACAAACGACGCCATTTCATGCATACCTTCTGATTTTGTCGGAAAAGTTGACTTCCCGGTTTAATGAAAATATTTTGTTTCCGATTTCACCACGTAAGACTAAGTTCACGAAATTCTTTGGAAAAAAAAAACAAACTTGTTTGCCTGGCTGCTCTTGATTTTTTTTTAAAGATACAGATAGATAGGGAAAAATTAAATTTCCAAAGTTTTTCAATAATTTGCATACTTATACAAATTCTTACTTTTACAGCAGCTTACCACCGAAGGTTATTTTTTCTTTTATGCTGATTTCTTCAATACTCAGTGTTGATTACAAATGACAGAATAAAAAATAAAAACTTTCTAACAGTCGCTTACGTTACTAGTATCGGGGGTGGCGGATGCCTGACAGCTGCAAGATGTAAACTAACCCCTTGTAGTACACTGGTACAGTAGGTACGGAAGCTGAGTCTATAAAATTAATCGTTCGATGCTAGATTGTTAACTAATACGAGACTGAATGTTCACACTTTTTTAGCAGTAGTATCGGGTGGGCCATCTGCTGATTCGATAGCCATTGTGTCGAGGAAATGAAGTGCGGAACGTTTTGTCGCAGCCATTCTTGATTTGCTCGGGCTTTGTGGGAAGGTGCAGAGTCCTGTTGGAATGTCCAGTGTCTTTGGCCGAAATGTTTGCGTGGCCATGGCTTAACACGGCTTTCAAGAGAGTTTCACGATAAAACATCGCGTTTATCATAACGCCACGATCCAAAAATACGAGCGGAGACCGACCATCGGCAATCACTGCGGCCCAAACCATCAAAAACGGTGGCACTTGCTTCCTGGTAACCATTCTTTGGTCGAAGTTATCGTATGAGCTCTCTGGCAGGTAAACTCGATCATTTTGCTTGTTGACAAGTTGCTCAATTGGAAATGGTGCTTCATAAGAGAAGACGATGTTTGGCAATTGGCCACTTGCGTGCAAGCGGATCAACTCCTTTGCACTTTCCACTCTAAATTTTTTTGGTCAGGTGTGAGATCGTGCACTTTTTGGAATTTTAAGACCTTGAGTCTCTGGATTTGTTTAGCTCAGAAGTCATTTTTCTTTCGCTACGCCGATTCTGGCCTTCACACTCTGAATCACTGTTGACGATGTTGCTATCTTTTTCCAGCCAAAAAAAGGGCAATAACACTATTACGTTTGAATTCCATTGTCGATAGAACAAAAACTAAACACGCGATGAAAAAGAAACCTTACACACGCTTGTCAGTAATGAATTGAATTAACAACTGTCAAATTTTCAGCGCGGTGTCATTCGTAGTTTGGTAGACACAACGAAGTGAAGTTGGTAACAGTTCATGTCAGCCACCCTGTATTCTGCAAAATTGGGTTGACAGGATGGACTACTGTCAAGCCAGCCGCGGCAGCCATTTAAATGAAATTATTTTCCATAAATAATCTCTTCAGTAAAGCAAAAACACTTAGAAAAATATTAAATGGATTTTTTTATATAGCAATTTTAAAACAAAACCGGCAGATGGTCCACTCTTTTCAAAAAAGCACTAAGCCTTTTCAAAATATTATGATACTCAATCATAGTGATTGAATTTGAAATGCGGTGTTAGGAACTCGTAACTCGAACCCATAACTCTGAGCCAGCGCCCCAAGATATTTGTAGATACCTATTCATTCTGCTTTGAATTGTTTTAGAATAAAGATTTCTAGAAATATGTATCATGGGAATAAGTTCCAAAATTAACCTTTCCTGTAGCAAAAGTAATCGACTAAGTTTGCTTCCCCCCTTCATCTTCTTCATTTATTAAGTTTATCTGGTCGCATCTCTGACGATGTGATGTATTTGCATTCACGGGCATGCTGTTAGAGCAAAATGAAATTAGGGTGCTGTCATCGGCAAAACTAAAGATTCTATTTGTTGATTCTAAAAATCATTGGTATGGAGTAAAAAGAGAGTTAGTGGAAGTATAGAACCCTGCGGCACTCTGGAGATTACAGCAAATGTGTTGGAAGGCACACCATCGATAACTTGAATTTATCTTTTATGGAGGATTGTTCAGGCAACCACGGAGCTATTGTGGTAATAAAATATCCAAAAATACCATCAAATATCGCATATAACAATAAATACGCCAAATAACACTAAATACTCCAACACAACCTAAAGTATCCCAAAAAACCACCAAATATCCCATATAACACCAACATGTCCGTAGGAGGCTACCTTATTTAATAGTGTACAATGCCAAATACGATCGAATGTCTGTTGTTCGATGGCTTAAGTCCATGTTACATAGCTCAGCAGGTCTTTAGTTGAACGGCGGCTGCGAAAATCATACTGCCGGTCCATTGTCCCTCCAGGTATGTGTATACTCATATATGCACATAAATAATTTTAGCTGAATATTTATCTGGATTTGAGTTCAAAATTATTGAACTGGAATCAAATCAACCAAATCTGGCTGGAAGGAGATATTTCGAGTGCCACCACTGAGTATAAATATTTAAAGTGACTACCGGTTACAACGTCCCCATCCTTTCTTAATGTTGGCACCCCTATTATTTTCTTAAATAGAGTTTTGCACCACCTAACAACAAATATTAAATTCTATGAAAGACTCTGGTCTATACTCGTATGTATATGTACAATAAAAGCACCAGTTACCGGACACCTACTCGTGGTAATGAAAGTAAGTACAACTTGCCCAAAGTACCACTTGGATTCGTCCCTTATTTCAAAATGAGGATACACATCTTCCCCTCACATGCTCACAAAATTTTAAGCACGTAACGCAACAATAACAGTTTTCAAACAATAGGCCTTTGTTATAGGAAACTGCATGAATCCATGTAAAACTCTTAAAGAACGTATTAATGCTGTCAAAGAAAATAATATCCTTACCAGACGCGTGGTTTGTTTGAGATGTTGCCAAGAGACAGATACTTTTTGAAAGGATATGGTGTCAGTTAAATTTTGGCATTAATTGAAAACAATTAAAAAATAATGTGTACGACGTAGTCGCACGTACTTGCACCTTATCTTGTTTATTTGCAAATCAAACAAAATCAACAACTAACTGGGTATCCAGTGTAGCACATTTCGGGCAACAGATGGCGCACAGTTTTTAATTTCTTTAATTTTAGATTATGTTCAATGTAAAATCATTAAATGATTAATTTAATAAGAGAAAAAGTTGGAGCAGTGATGCCAAATTTCAAAATAGAAAAAAGCAAATCATTTTTTGTGAATCTTAAATAAACTTTATATTAAGCTATAAAGAAACACGGCTGTAGTTTAGATATCGAACAAAATCACCCAAGTAATTCATATCCGAGAATGAGCCAACCTATCAAAATCGTTAGAGTCGTTTTCGACAAAATCTTTTTTTTCAAAATTGGCCATTAGAAAATTACCGTTAATTTTAAGGTTGGAATGAAAATCCCGATTCCGTCTCGAATTGTGGCCCTATAGACCCCAGATATGAAGTTTAAAGTAATTCCGTTTAGCGGTTTAGGCTGCAGTCGACAGGATACATAGGCACGCATACAGACAGAAAGTTGAGAGATCCATTTATCTTGAGATTCTCAATTTCAGTAAAGTCAAGTTTTTCAAAAAAAAGTAAAAATCAGTCCTTACATAGAAACCGATTCAAGAAATTTTCTTTGCTTTGTGAGAACTCGCTTAAATCCGCTAAATTATGGATGAATCGCTTCAATTTCGGTATAACGGTCAAATCTTCACACTAGTCCGATTTTTAGAAAAGGTCTAATTTTTAAAATCGGTGAATAATCACAGCGTTATAATGAACGCCCAGATCTCTAAAGTTCCACAAGTCGGTGACTGAGTTCGGGATTCATATAAAACTGACCCAACTATGTCACATATAAAAATCAATTTGTTTCAAATAAGTCCGATCTGTCTTGAACTTAGTTGACGTGCTGTCCGCCTTGGCTACTGTAGTGTTACTCGTGATGATATCAATCATAATATTTTTTATGATCGTTAAGTATACGCATTGCACTCAACTACATTCATCTTCAAGTCAATTAGATACTTAACGTGCAGACACGCGATTGCTTCAATATGCTCTAAAAATAGGTCTACCCATACACTGAATTTCAGGGAATTAAAGTCACTACTGTCGAGGTGGCTACTGCAATTGCATTATGCTTAGCAGTGATACTGCCACTCTTACGATCCATTATTTGTATGCAATAAGTGATTTCAATGAAACATTTTGGCTACCGCGAACTACTACAAATTAATGTAGTCCAGCTATCTTATACGCCTTGAATTTCACGACAGAAGCTGTATATGGTTAGGAGGCTTATTAATATGAATTAATTCCTTTGAGTCAAGCAAATGAGGTCTTTAACATTGTCCAATCAATCCTTCGTAGACATTTTTTTTATAAAAGTTTTAATAAAAACGCCGTCTTTTGGGATTTGCAAAGTTTAAAAAAACTCAAAATTATTGACAGTTTTAATCAAAACAAGCCAACCTTACAAAAAAAAAAATTGAAAAGGGACCCAATTGCATTTCACATGCTCAAAAGCTCAAATTTGTGTCAGATTAGGGTAGATGGATGCCCAAGCTGCCGCAAGCGCACACTTACTCGTATACCAAAGGGATAGACCCGTTGTGATACCATTTATATAAAACCGGATCCTTTGGCACTCGTAACCCTTTCACATTTAGAGATAACTCTTCTAGAGAATAATTGAACTTATGATACTTGTAGTCTTTTACGAGATAAAAGAACTGACTAGGTATCTGCTCGTTGCAGTTAGGCTTTCATCTATAATGTTCTTTATGAATGGAGCCATTTGGACCCAGAGACAAATTTACTAATCTTGTAGACGTCGACACCCGACAGGTTGTTTAGGTCATTGAAGAAGTACTCGCCTAAGGTTTTCCTTCTTAAAAAGGATAGTGCAGAACTTATGCACAGAAGTGAGTGAAAGATTCCTCCACGTCATCGTCTCTACAGCTTCTGCAAAAATCGTTAGATGGCACTCCAGAACTTAGGCTTTTCCTACCTATAAGTCTCTTTGTCTTTTTTAGATGTAGACTTCGCCAGATCTGTCTAGAAGAGAGACAATTATTGTTATTCCTCTATCTATATCACTGGCGAGAGTCAGATTAAAATAACCACTTTTTGTTCCAATGTCTACCTATACATGTCTGTTTGTTCCTACATGGCTCGTTCGGGAACCACTGAAGACATTTTGATTTAATTTGATTTGTGTGTTTGTCCTGACATGTGCATAGGTACATATCGATACCTTCCCGGAAGAATATAAAGGGTGGTTAAATTTTAAGGGCCGATGTTGAATGTGAACCACACCTAAACGTCAGGTTTTTTTCTGCATTTCATTTGACATTTCTCAATTTCAGACTAACTCAATTTGAACCATGGAAAGATACACAATCGAGCAACGCGTTAAAGTTATTTCAGGCTTATTATGAAAATGGGCGTTCAAATCAAAATGCATATCGTGCATTTCGTGATTCTTTCGGTCAATTTAATCGTCCAAATGTGCGTACAATCGGAAAAATAGTGCAAAAATTTGTGCAAACCGGGTCTGTAGGAAATGTGAAAACACCAGTGCATGCTCGTACAGCTCGTACTGCAGAAAATATTGCTGCTGTTCGCGATAGTGTGGCTGAAGAGCCGTCCACCTCAACTCGTCGTCGTGCCCAACAATTTCACCTCTCACGCTCGTCGTTGATGAACATTATGCATAAAGACTTGCATTTACGCGCTTACAAGGTGCAATTGACTCAAGAACTAAAGCCTCTTGACCATTTCAAGCGTCGTCAATGGTCACAATGGTGGCAAGAAATGGCAACAGTGGATGATCAATTTTCGAAGAAAATCATCTTCAGTGATGAGGCACATTTTCACCTCAGTGGATTCGTCAATAAGCAGAATTGCCGCATTTGGGCGAATGATAATCCAAGAGTGATTGTCGAAAAACCAATGCACCCACAAAGAGTGACTGTTTGGTGCGGTTTATGGGCTGGCGGCATCATCGGGCCGTATTTTTTCCAAAATGAGGCCGGTCAGGCAGTTACTGTGAATGGTGTTCGCTATCGTGAGATGATAACGAACTTTTTATGGCCCGAATTGGAAGATATGGATGTGGACGATATGTGGTTTCAACAGGATGGTGCCACTTGCCACACAGCTAACGAAACAATGGCTCTTTTGCGCGACAAATTCAATGGCCGTGTTATCTCACGTGGTGGCGATGTCAATTGGCCGCCAAGATCATGTGTTTTGACACCGTTGGACTTCTTTCTTTGGGGTTATTTGAAAGAAAAGGTGTACGTCGATAAGCCAGCAACAATTCAAGAGCTAAAGGATGAGATAATTCGGCACATTAACGGCATAGAACCTCAATTATGCCTCAGCGTCATCGAAAATTTGGACCATCGGATGGAGGTGTGCTGCCGAGGACGCGGCGGTCATTTGGCCGATATTTTGTTCCACACATAATTGAACCATACCAATATTATCATAATAAAAAGAAATGACAGTAATTTCCTAAATTATTCAAAATCAACATCGGCCCTTAAAACTTAACCACCCTTTATTAAGCGACAATTTTTCAGCGAATGACTTTTTGGCATGCTCTTATAAATTGTGCCAAGCGCCACGTTTTGATCTTGGTTTGACGTCTCTACCATTGATACAAACAACACTAGAGAGAAATAAAAATTGCTTATTACTACAAAATACGCAAATAATTATTAATTAATGGTCTCTTTTTTTATATACCTCAAGTCATAAATACTGGTACACGCATTTTTTGTGATACAATTAAAACGAATGAACGAAGTTATTTTGGAAACAATATTTAATCAATCGAAATGGCCGGCATTTATGCAGTCCCTCTGGCCACTCATCACTGCACGGATAAGTGCGCGCTTGAAGGACTCAATATTTGGGTGTCAAGTAGATCAAGCCATATCGCCTCTAAAATAGACCACAGCTTATAATTAAAAGGATTGAGGTGTGGACTTCCTGACGGCAATGAGTTCTTATGCTTCTTTGGATGGCCGGGCATAGACTGTGTTTTTTTGCTCAACAGTAAACATTTTTTTTACCCGTGAACAAATTTTCCTGTGACCATTTTTGCTTTAATTGGGCTGTGAGTTAAGTGACTGAATAGTGTGTATTTTATATACGTTGAGTTCCAAATCTTGTTTGATAATGCGAGACAGGGATTGCTGCAATATATTCATTTCTCATGACAAAATTCTCTGCTTTCGCAACGGTTTCCGAATAATCCTGGCTTTAGCCGCTTTGATCGCCTGAAGAGTTCTGATAGTGCGAGGGCATCTAGATCTTTGACGGTCTCCTACTCCACCAGTCAAACTGAAACAATTTAACAGTTTGACACATAAAATTCCAGGTGATACCAAGTCGCAAGGACTGCAAAATATCGCCTCTTTCCATATTACAGTTGTGAAGGCCAATTACCACAACACGGTTCTCAATATCGTCCCACTCCATACTTACAAACGACTTTTGTGTAAATCTTTTTGTGCGTTAACTTAGTATAAATATCAGTCATTGAATACCTGTCAATAAAGAATGGATGTATTCAATGCTAGATTCACGATGAGTGCGTTCAAACGTGTACCAGTATTTATGACATGGTTAGATAGACGGATTTTTCACCCCATCTCAAGCAAATTTGATTCTGCGTGAAGGATATTTGTATTTTCTTGGCGAGACATGAAATGCAAACAAAATTCGACCTTCATTGCTCATGTTATCCTACCCTAATTGCTGGCTTACGAGCTGAACAATATTTTGTTCTTTGTTCTCAAAAATTCTATCGGCTAGGTGATATTACTTACGTTACGTTGGCTTATGGTCAATTAAATCGAGAATTTCGAAATATACTCGTCTTTGTTTTGCCTTAATAATTTAAAAGCCAATTTAATATTTGCATCGTCCTTAAAAGAACAGTTGCTCAAATATGTTTGGGTCTAGTTTTTGACTAGGCACAGTTAGACTGTTTCCTATTTTAGAAGTGACATTAAAGTTGTTTTTATTGCATCTGCTACATATTTTGAGTTAGAGACGAGTTTGAGAAGAACTCAAATTTACATTCGTTTAATTATAAGGGTCTTTGAATTGAATTGAATTTTTGTACTGCTTCCATTGAAGTGGGAAACTTATATTTTTCAATTTCAATATTTTATTATTTATACATTACTTCGCCTAAAAATACACAACATATTTAATTTACACTAATCAGGAGATAAATGTAATAATAATATCTTAGAATATTATATTCTTGTTTGCTAACGCCCACAAGATACGAGTACTTTCGCCAACAAGTGGGAGTCAAAAGTGTCCTTACACAAAATCGACTTTTTTCGATTATAAAGACTATGCTAACAATTGGTGAAAAGCATCAATCAAAAAAGTATCAGCAAAGCAAATAAATAAGAAAACAACGTCCCACCATGAATGCTCCTCACGTTGTTTATTTTTTTTTTTTAATATCAAAATAAATAAATAATAAAATGTCCCAAAATAGATATCATTGCAAAAGCAGTGGTATGACTGTGCTGTGGACAGTCGTAAATGCAAATTTCATCGAATTGTGCCAGTGTTATGCCATAAAATGAGACTAAATAGACTAAATTAAGTGCATGACTGGTGGGTACGTTTTTGCACTTACAGTTAATTATATTGTAATTTGCAATTCACTCAGATTATAAAATTTAAGCAAAATCGTTTACGAGTAAGTGTGTCTACTTTTTTGAAAAATCGTTTAAAAAGTAAACAATTTATTTTGAGAATTCATTACTTGCGATCGATCTCGGAATTTTTAATCAAACTTGGCATTACTATTATAGATAAACTCAATAAAAAGGTCTATCAATTCTGTCTGTCTATATGTCCGTCTGTCGATATGTTCATGTGTCTGTCTATACGTTCGACTGCAGGCTAAACTGCTGGACAGATTTTCTCCAAACTTCATATCTGGCGTCTGTGAGGTCACAATTTTATTTTAATCCCAAAATTAGCAGTACTTTACTAACGGCCAATTTTGACAAAAATTGATTTTCTCGAAAACGGCTCTAACGATTTAAGCTATCAGATGAGTTATCACGTTTTCGCCAAAAAATACTTTTAACTTCACTTACTAACTGGTTGTTAAAAATTGAGTATTTCTCATCTTTGACTCTATCGATTTTGTTGGAAATTATTATCTAAATAATATTTGATACTCGTACGTACAAAATCATGGCATACCAAGTTTTGGAAAATAGTAAAAACATTTTTTTCATTTCAACAGATTTTTAAAAATAAATTAAATCCGAGTTTTTGCAGATAAACAACGTAAGGGTCCAAGTATGTGCGACACAGTCGTGTACTTTATTAAAACTTAGTGCATCTTGCATAATGCATATGACTCATATTGACCATTTTTGGATAAATAGAGCTGAATTTCTTTGATACAATGCTCAATTTGCTCCTTCAAGGCGAGGGTGGTCGTGGGCTTGTTGACATAAATCTTAAACTTTGAAAAACCCCAACGAAAAAAGTCCAACGGCATTAAATTTTGATCACCAAAACGGGAAATTACAATGAATATAATAAAATGACTCATGCAAATAATTGAATTATTTCTCGGGCTGTAGCCATGTGGCACCGTCTTGTTGAAACCACATGTCGTCCACATAAATATCTTGCAATTTAGGTGCATAAAACTGGGTTATCATGTCGCGATAGCGCACACCATTTACTCTTACGAGTATTGCCTGACCAGCCGCATTTTCAAAGAAAAATGGTGATGATGCCTCCAGCCCAAAATCCGCAGCAAAGAGTGATACGTTGTGGATGCATTTTTCTGGACCCCAAATTTGACAATTTTGACGATTAACAAAGCCATCAAGATGAAAATGAGCCTCATCGCTGAAGATGATTTTGTTTGAAAAATCAGCATCCACTTGTTGTTGTTCCATAAACCATTCAACGAACTCTCTTCGCTGTGCGTGGTCAGTAGGCTTCAGTTCTTAAGTTAATTGCACTTTGTATGCAAGAAGATGCAAATCTTTCGTGAGAATGCGCTGTAGAGAGCTTCTCGAAATGTCCAACACGGTGCCGAATGATCTTCCTGGACTCAACAACACTCTCACGAACTGCTTCAATGTTTTGTGTTGAACGGCTTGTTGAAGGACGGCCATAATGTCTAAGATCAATAATTGATTCAGTCTCCCTGAATTTTTGAATCTGTTCACAGTTGATGAAGTTTGATCACTATTCCGACCATATTTTGTACGAAAATTGCGCATTGTATCTGTCAAACCTTCATTATTTTTAAAATATTGCTCAACAATGACAACGCGTTGTTCTTTCGTGTAGCACTCTATTTTTAATAACCCTGAACTGTCTGCTGTCACGCTGTCTTATTATTTTCGTTGACAACACTTTACCACACAAATGGCGCAAAATTCAAATCTTGCGTGAATTTTGGGACACCCTTTAAAAAAAAAATTAATGCCATGTCCTTACATATGTCAATAAAAATTCGACAAGTGCGAGTCGGACCTCGCACGGGTTAAGTGTTCCGTACCGTTATTTGAACTGTATCTTAATTTTAGTTTCTCGTTAAATCAGAAAGCTATGGTCATACTTCAAAGGGTCAGGTCAAGCAAACACTTTTTGGTTCCATATCGGCTCATAGGTTTGTCCTCACGGTTGGGTCGAGAACCACTAAAGACATTTGAATGAAAAATTCAATTTATATGCATGTACCTATATATAGGTATGTCCTGACACGTAGGTGGGTAATTTTTTCTAAAAAGCTATCAAAATCGGCCCAAGTGTGAATAGCATGTGGGGGGCGGGGTTTCAAAATTTTTAAATCATTTTTATTAGCCACCTACCTCAAAAACTCCCGAATTGGTTTCCATGAAATTTGGACTACGGACTAGACTAAGAGTAGGATATCCATTTGATTTCCTTACAATTATTCCTAATTTTGTATTACTTTCTATGTGAAATTGTTTATTTTTAACTTTGAAATGGTTTATATTGTGTATTTCCACAAGCATTAGCCAACTGCCGTCGTCGCCCCTTTTCGACTTTGAATTAATTTTAAGTCTGAACAATATCCCTCTGCGTCCAATTTCTGTTTTCCTAAAGTGCTTACAAGGCAAGCATTGATTTCGTGAAAATCTTCGATAACAGAAAACAAAAATATGTATGGTCGATTGTAACCTAGACGGCTGTGTTTTTCTTTAAACTTATTTCTTTATCTGTGATTTATAGGGTCACGATTCGATATGAAATCGGAATTTTTATTGTAACCTCGAAATTGACGGTACCTTACTATTGGCCGATTTTCTCAAAAACCGCTCTTACGATTTTGTTCAAATTTTATATTTGAGTTACGGTACTAAGGAGCGACATAGTCATGTGTCTGAAAAGAATTTTGAAGAAGTGTTCGAGCAATACATAGTAAGAAACGAAGAAGTCCGAAGAAGAACTGGTATATCTGATATGACCACACAGATTTCAAAGAGACTGCTAGAATGGAGACAAAGGGAAGACCTGAGAAACAAAGTGAGACCACCATCGCGCTAAAGTGACGATATAAAGAGATTAGTAGCAGAGAATTGGATCCGTACAGCACAAGACAGGTCAAAATCCAAAAATCTGGAAGAGGCGTACGTCCGACTTTGGACACAATAAGCTATATGATGATGATGATAATGAACCTTAAGTAACCAATTTGCCCACTCCCCTTTCCAAGAACATATTTGTTTCCTGTTGTGCAAGTAGATAAAAGGCTTTCCATAAACAGACGCAAAGCTATTGTACTAGATGGGGCAAAAGTAACGTCATAATGTGAATGTGCCATAATTTTTGCAAATGGCGTCAAATGTCATTGTGCTTTGATATTTATGTCGTAAACAGGTAGAGAATTAGTACACACCTGAAGAACGCGGAACTATTCTTACTGCTTATTTGACCAATTTCCGGTCTGTTGTTTTAACGCAGCGTGAATTTCATCGTCGTTTTCCTCGTCGTCCTGCACCATGTGCGCGAATAATTAAGCGTTTGGTTGAGCGTCTCATGCAAACTGGGTCCACTAGAGATGTCGCAGTGGCCCTTATTTTTTTGAGGACGCCGACGAGCACTACAGACAGATGAATTGGGTCTCGAGCATTGTTGGTTCCAGCATGACGGAGCAAGCGCTCGGGCATCGACGGAGATTTTGAATGGCCAATTTTCGGACCGTGTGATCTCCCATTTTGGCGATTAGAATCGCCAGATCTGACGGCGCCAGACTTCTTCCTTTGGGGCTTTTTTGTAATCTCGCGTTTACCACAACAAACCACAAACCTTGCAAGTCTTGAAAGGCAACATTGAAGAAGAAATCACCAATGTGGAGGCAGATGTTTTGCGAGCAACAATTCAAAATGCCGTAAAACGAGTACAAATATGCATATTCTCACGAGGTGGTGGTCATTTGACCGTACCATTTTTTCAACTTAATGTCATCAATTTTACATCTTCAAATAAACTCTTCATGAAAACAGAGCCCAATTTTTTCCATTTCTAACAAAATGGCAGCCAATTCACATTATGACATTACTTTTACCCCACCTTATATAATAAAAGCCCAATAATTGACCGAAAATATTTTCCCTTGCATCAAAAACCTGCCGTAAGCGGACCACATAGCTCAGATAAATGGTCTAACGAACATGAATATTGTGTATCTGTTCCTTGTTCTACTGCACTGGTATATAACTGATATAACCTCACAGATTGCAAAGGCGGATAAAAAAAAATTGGTAATGTGAGTGTCCCCCTGTGGGAGCTTCCACTGCAATATAATAGTCGATTCTATCCATTGTGTTGAAACTTGGTCGAGGTTTAACGTAATATTCAGTAGCAAATTTGTATGTTTTTTTTTTTTTTTTTACCTGAAAGTACAGAATTGCTATTTTTAAATATAATTTCTGGTCGCCTGGATATGCCACTTGTTCATATAATTTACGAAAAATACGAAAATTCGTTGGGGTGAGGATAATCCTATTCCTATAGCTATGAAGAGCTAACATGTTGGTATGGTGTCCTCTGTCACTCTGTAGCTCTCAAATTTGAAACCATTCTTTGTAAATTTTAAAGAAAACTTCTTTTATGTCAATCCCTAACCTTTGAATTACTTATTTGTGTAAATTCAGTCTACTATATCAAATTTCATCTGACGAATGATCTCGTATCTCCCTTATACCATAGGTAAAGAGTTTGGATTTTCAGAATTGATTTGCTCTCACAAATTTTGAATTCATTTTGGAAATGCCTTAGACTCATTAGTAAATATGTGCATATGTCTATTTCAAACATGTGTAGGCGTGCTTAATTAGCTACATAGGTTAGGTCAGATATATATTGCACATCGGAAATGTTTCGACTTTATAAACTTCCTCTTAAGGATAACAGCATTCCTCCCGATTGAGAGCTCTTATTTCATTGAACATACTGTTGTGGTAGTTTTGTGAATTTAATCTTGAAATTGTTAAGAGGATGAAATGAAGTCCAGTTGTGGTTCGCAGTAAATTCAGGACTCTACATGAAGATAATTTTCCATTGAAATAATGCCTCCTTCATCGACACGTAGTGTCGAAACATGGTACATAGGTATGTTTGGAATATTAATTATTTAGCACTGTTGTCCCAACCGAATCCTCGTACAACTGAATTCAATTCACAATACACAATACAATACAAAATAACAGGAATTATCCTGAATACAAAATCAACGTCCATATTAAATTTTCAAACAATGTTTTGTGACATCTTCTTTTTTTTTTTTAGAAAATGCGATAGCACGCAAGTGTTTGTGAAGGACTCCCTAACCCACTGCATAGATCACTGTAAAACGATAACAATGTGCGGGGAAGTTCAAGTTCCTGAGGAGCACCTTGATGTAAGTTGTGACACATTTTTGTTCTCCTTTTTGCTTATGTTCTCTCCCACAGGTATGTCGGATATGTAATGCCACTGGACAAGACTGTCGTCCCGATCCTAGCACACAACGAGGACCAGGCATTGAAAATGCCGACTTTGTGTTCTACGTCTCGGCCAGACAAACAGAACGATGCCATAAAGGACTGACAGTGGCATATGCCGCTCACTGTCAGCAAGAAGCCGCACTAGATAGACCAATAGCAGGACACGCCAATCTATGTCCCGATAGTATAAGTACAAAACCACAGGAACTACAAACGCTGCTTTCCACAGTGAAACATGAGATTTTGCACGCACTAGGCTTTTCGGTGAGCCTGTACGCGTTCTTTCGCGATGAACGTGGTGAACCACGAACGCCCCGAAAGTCCGACACCGGCAAGCCGTATCTCAATGAAAAGTACGTGTTCGCATAATTTATTGAAAATTATTACGCTAATTCGCCTAAATTGAATTTTATCCCGATGGCAGGTTACAAATCCACCAGTGGAGCAATACAACAATCCGTAAAGTGGTTCGAGATAAATGGTCCGTGAGGGGTGGGGCCATTCGAAAGGTGGTCGATATGATGGTGACGCCACGTGTTACGGTAGAAGCCCGCAAACACTTCAACTGTCCAGAATTGGAGGGTGCTGAGCTGGAGGATCAAGGGGGCGAGGGCACAGCACTCACTCACTGGGAGAAAAGGATTTTGGAGGTGAGCAAAGCAAAATGATATCTTGGGGTGAATGTAATTTATTCAGGATAAAATGTGACATTCTTAAATTCCAGTAGTTGCCGCAAAATTGAATTTCTTTCGCAAGCATTTACATAGATTGGAGTCTTTGGGGGCAAATTCAACGAAAATATGGAAAAAAGATAAAATGTTACGAATTTCTTATTTGCATTGAATTTTGTTGGAGTTATTTCTTTAAATTTATGACATGGTCAGGGTTTACTGAGTTTGTTTCGTTATTTATTGCTTTTTGCAAGAAGCACTTATTCCCTTTATTGAATAAATTGTTATTTCTTCTAGGCAGCACCTTCCCCAAGTTTTAATTTATTGTGACTTTTGTTCAGGAAACCCTTTCTTTGACTCAGTGACAATTTAATCTCTTTGGACTGGATACGAACTTATTTTAAATATTTTTATGAAGATGAATCTCTCTAGTTAATAATATTTCTGTGTATAAGTACAGAATCATAAGCAGCAGGGCCGTTAAGAAATGTATCCGGGCTCGGGGGGTACTTTTTTTTTTATTAAAAGGAAATTTCCAAATCCTGGAGCACTTAGACTCCATTTTGCTGTGCCCATTGTACTACCAGGCAGAAACTCCTTTTTGGTGTAGTAGTTGGAGAAACTTAGATTTTATTCGTTTCTCTTATATGTTCTTGTGGCTGTGATTGCTGTTCCCCGTCCGGGCTCGAACCTGCACAGTTCGGGTCACAAGCGAACACACTACCTACCGTGGCCACCTTGTTCGGGTGGTACTACTCACAGGCTCCAACTTTGCTTAGCTACGCAATGGCATATCCTGTCCGCCATATTGCCTTTCCCCATGGAATAGAGGTAAAACGTTTGATGCTAACTTCATTAGACCTCTAGGAGGTACCAACGCTTTGGCCCATTAAATTAGACAAAATAACGTCTGCTGACTATCATTTTGTGGTTTATATAAATATGTAGGTAAGCTGTTTCATTTGACACCGTACATGATAGACTACATACATATTTGAAAATTTTAATTGAACAAAATGGTGCCTACTGTCGGCCATATTGTTTTTTTTTCCAAAATTACACAGCCAGTGTATGCGGGGGATCGAGCTAAAGTGTTTGGAGGTACATTCATTATATAATGAATTCAGCCGTTTGTCTCTAGAGCTGGAAAGTAATACAAATTTAATTAACCAAATGACTGTGGGCCACCATTTTGTATCTTAATCATCTACCGCCGTTTTCATTCAAACAATAACGATCCTGAATTTGTTCGCGAAGACAAGATTGATTTGAGACATGTTGCCCACATTTTTACTTGCACCTATAATGTAGCATTGGTTTCCTGAAAATCTTGGATCTCTAGATTATAATCAAACTTGTGTGATCAAACAAAGTGTGTCTATTAATTCTGCCTGTCTGTCTGTATGTATGTACTCGTATGTATGTCCTACTGCAGCCTAAACGGCTGGTCGGATTTTCTTCAAACTTCAAATCTGAGGTCAGATTTTTGTTCTAACCCCAAAATTAAAATCGATACCTACTTAAAGTTATTCATGTCGAGGTTGGGATTTCACATCCCTGACATATGGCATCTGTCAAGTTCATCTGTCATCCGTAGTGACAGGTAATTAATTCTTGTCTTGCTATTTTACAATATGGATCGTTTAATCACCACTCAACGCATTAAAATTGTTGCATCTTACTACAATAATAACAGTTCTACAATATCTGTGTATCTGTAAGTTGACGTCAATTCAGCGGTGAGTCCCGGCGGCTCCATAGATATTTGGGACTCTAAGTACGAGTAAAAAAAAAATTCATTGAAATCTTTAATACATTTCATTTTATATAAATTTAAAATCCTAAAGCACAAAATGAATAACCCTATAGTTTACGATTATTTTCGTGACTGAAGATCACGAACATATGAAGCGAAATTAAGCCATCGTATCAACAATTCCCGTAAATTCCTCCAAATCGTAAATTCCAAAACGCATTTCCCCGGAAGGTCTTGTTCGTATTTTCGAATGTGTTGCTCTCGTAATTTTGAAAATCACGAATACTCTCAAAGTTTTAAATCCTCAGAATTATGATGGATCGATCGGGTGGGAAGCGCTCACCAATAACAGGAGAGTAATTCAAATTCGTTTATTTCATTCATTGCAACTACGATAAATACGTATTGTAATATTTCGAATTCGGGGAAAAGGATATGCGAGAAAGAAGCCATTCTGGGAAATGGCTTTCAGGTTTTTCGGGGAAAATTTTGATGGTTTTGTAAACTACATGTACAGAGTAGGAACGAATTTTTGCATATTGGTTGCTATCTACGATGTAGCATAATTGTATGCAAACAAAAATTTACTCAATTAATACACGATAGCGGTCAGCAGTTACCATAACATCATTGCGTTTAATATCTACCATGGAGGAAATAATATTTCGGGCACTTGTTTGAATACGAAATGCAGGATGAATGAACTCCGAACCCTGGATTTTCCTATCATCGTAAAACGTTAAACTTTCATGAAAGTAGAGAAGAATATTCTATGAGAGCTATGAAGCTCTCAAAGTGGTCTGTGTCCAATTAGGCGCCAACAAATAAGCCCTCTGGTTATTTCGCCGCCCCTCTAAAAACTGTCGCTTCAAACCAGCGCCAATTAATGATTAAAGCTCCCACCGGGCGCAACGTCGTCTTGCTATGTACGACACTACCTCAGAGCAATTGTATGTGGGTTTTCATGATGTATGATACTATCTGCTCCGAAACTATGCGTTCCCCTGTGCATAGAATTCTATAGTAATGACAAGAAGCTCAGTTTCGTTTCCCATTATATCGCAATGAATGTGGCGTTAAATTAACGAACGTTTTGCGAATTTGGAAGATTTTATCGCCGCACTCGTTGCGACAGGACGCAGAAATTAATTCTCTGCGCTTGTCATTATCGTTAAACGAAAGTAAATCATGACAGAACTGATATGTAATCAAAAGTTTTTTTTTTTTTTTTTGTTATTGCGTTTTGTAGAGTGGCATTTTTGAAACATACGTAGTACACCAAATACGGAGCGCAATAATGATACTCGTACGTCTAAGTGAAAGGTGAAACTTAAACACCGGCGGCAATAAATATGTACAGTGCTTTGCATAAGGCTGCGTACACTGAGGTTTGATCGTTGTTTTTACATATAAAGGGCGGTTAAGTTTTAAGGGCTGATGTTGATTTTGAATAAAACACAAATTATTTAGGAAATTACTGTCATTTCTTTTTATTATGATAATATTGGTATGGTTCAATTATGTATGGAACAAAATATCGGCCAAATGGCCGCCGCGACCTCGGCGGCACACCTCCATCCGATGGTCCAAATTTTCGATGACGTTGAGGCATAATTGAGGTTCTATGCCGTTAATATGCCGAATTATCTCATCCTTTAGCTCTTGAATTGTTGCTGGCTTATCGACGTACACCTTTTCTTTCAAATAACCCCAAAGAAAGAAGTCCAACGGTGTCAAATCACATGATCTTGGCGGCCAATTGACATCGCCACCACGTGAGATAACACGGCCATTGAATTTGTCGCGCAAAAGAGCCATTGTTTCGTTAGCTGTGTGGCAAGTGGCACCATCCCGTTGAAACCACATATCGTCCACAACCATATCTTCCAATTCGGGCCATAAAAAGTTCGTTATCATCTCACGATAGCGAACACCATTCACAGTAACTGCCTGACCGGCCTCATTTTGGAAAAAATACGGCCCGATGATGCCGCCAGCCCATAAACCGCACCAAACAGTCACTCTTTGTGGGTGCATTGGGTTTTCGACAATCACTCTTGGATTATCATTCGCCCAAATGCGGCAATTCTGCTTATTGACGAATCCACTGAGGTGAAAATGTGCCTCATCACTGAAGATGATTTTCTTCGAAAATTGATAATCCACTGTTGCCATTTCTTGCCACCATTGTGACCATTGACGACGCTTGAAATGGTCAAGAGGCTTTAGTTCTTGAGTCAATTGCACCTTGTAAGCGCGTAAATGCAAGTCTTTATGCATAATGTTCATCAACGACGAGCGTGAGAGGTGAAATTGTTGGGCTCGACGACGAGTTGAGGTGGACGGCTCTTCAGCCACTATCGCGAACAGCAGCAACATTTTCTGCAGTACGAGCTGTACGAGCATGCACTGGTGTTTTCACATCTCCTACAGACCCGGTTTGCACAAATTTGTGCACTATTTTTCCGATTGTACGCACATTTGGACGATTAAATTGACCGAAAGAATCACGAAATGCACGATATGCATTTTGATTTGAACGCCCATTTTCATAATAAGCCTGAATAACTTTAACGCGTTGCTCGATTGTGTATCTTTCCATGGTTCAAATTGAGTTAGTCTGAAATTGAGAAATGTCAAATGAAATGCAGAAAAAAACTTGACGTTTAGGTGTGGTTCACATTCAACATCGGCCCTTAAAATTTAACCACCCTTTATTTTATGTTTATAATATATATATATATATATATAATATATATATATATATATATCCACAGTTTCCAATTTAAACTAAGCAATTAAGAAAAAAAACAAAGTAACAGTAAAATGAAGAGTATCAGCATATGAAAGAAATGCTTTGCAAAAGTCTGCGTACAATCACATTTTCTCTCATTTTCCAACGTTTCTTCTAAAAAATGTACCGTTAATTTTGGTTTGCTCTTTAAAATTGGCTTGTCTTATCATTCAGTTGCCTTAGCTCGTAGAAGATCGACGCTATTACTAATAGAAAATTATATTAAAACATGGAGATAGTTAAAGGCAAAGAATTGGAGATTTCGAAGAGAAGAATAATTGTTCAGTTACATGAAGAAGGCAAATCGTATGGTGAGATCTCTAAAATTACAAACCGACATCGTTCAACAATCCAGAGGGTCATACAAAATTTTAAGGATCGAGGAATGCTTTTAACTAAGGGTAGATGCGGTAGACCCAAAAAAATCGATAAGTCTGAAAGCAAATTTATTGTGCGCCAAATTGCCAAAGAACCTGGCTTGAGCTTAAGTAAAATAGCTACAAGACTGGAGACCACATTTGATACCTCGGTACATCCTTCAACTGTATCTAGAGCACTTCACAAAGCTGACCATAAAAGCTACGTAGCGAAGAAAAAACCATTCGTTTCCGAAATTAACCGCAAGAAGCGGTTAAAATTCGCAAAAGAGTACGTAAATAAGGATTTTAATTTTTGGTCAACAGTAATATTCTCTGATGAGAGTAAATTTAATATTTTTGGATCGGACGGACGAAAATTGGTATGGAGAAGAAAGGGTGAAGAAATGCTTGCTAAAAATTTAAATGCTACTGTGAAACATGGCGGTGGTGGGGTCATGGTTTGGGGGTGTATGTCGGCAGCCGGAACTGGGAAGCTGATTTTCATAAACGGGATTATGGATAAGAGCTTATACCTCGATATTTTAAAAAAAAATCTCCATATTAGTGCTGAAAAACTGGGTTTAGCTGGTCATTTTTATTTTCAACATGCCAATGACCCTAAGCATACTGCTTATCAAGTTCAAGTAACTCCCCACTTCCTTCAAACTCCACCATAATCGCCTGACATAAACCCCATTGAAAATTTGTGAGCTGAGTTAGAAAAACAGATAAGAAAACATGAAATAACTAACAAAAACGTACTCAGCCAAATTTTGCTAGAAGAATGGGAAAAATTAGCGCGAATCTTACAAAAAATCTTGTAGCATCCATGCCGAGAAGACTACAAGCTATTATCGATGCAAAAGGGTACCCCACCAAGTATTGAACATTGAGAAATTATGAATTTAGCCACTGTACGCAGACTTTTGCAAACTCTTTTATACAATTAAGTTATTATATTCTTTACTTAGTAAACAACTTGAGATGAAACTCTACTTATGTTAATTATTTATTATAGTGAATGAAGTCTTCTTTTTATTTTCAAATGGATTTGTCTTTTATTTTGTTGTTTTTATAAGTTTAAAACGTTTTTAAGTGGATTCATGGTGTTGTACGCAGACTTTTGCAAAGCACTGTATGTATATAGATTTTTTTTTTTTCTATTGAAAGACACTAAGTCCATTGTGCCTCAAAGTACTGTGGAACTTGGACGCCACTAAAAATACCTCCGTTAGAACTCGTGTAATGCTAATATTTAAGATGGATAGATAGCTTTATCTCTATAAATAAAAATCAATTGCCGCATGTATGAAAGATTATCACATGAGAACGCCTCAACTGATTTGTGTTCGTAAGGTTTGTATGAATGAAAATCCACTGGAAAAGTCGGAAATTTCGATGGTATTTTTGTACGAAAATCTCAATACAAAAAATGTGACGTTCAGTTTGACAGTTCTGCTGTCACATGTTTTCATAACAACGACAAATTTCGCACTGAATATTGAAAGCGATATTTCAGTGTGTTATCGGTGGTGATCATATCTTTGGTGCATTCAAAACCGTTAAATTCATCAATTTGGTGTGTTGCAAAGATTGAGTTTGTGGTAATTTGGTGTGTTGCAAATATTCAATTGATTTCAGTTCGTGGTTTATTTCTTTGGACAAAATGCCACCGTGAGGCGTCGAAATATTGGTCGGCGTACGCGCAACGCAAGCCAACTACATGATCGTCGAGTCAATGAGACTAACGAAGAGCGTAGACAGCGTTTGGAGCCAAATCGAATAAGAATTTCTCAAGCGCGATCCATTATGACTCCGGAACAACGGATACAGTCGAGTTCGACTCGCTCTGTTGAAGCTTACGCACAAAATAATTTGGAACGTCGACAAAACAGACGGCCAAACGTGACAATTCGAAATGAACGTTTGGCGTTCAGATACGAGTACGATCCAACAGTCGAGCACTGTTTGTCAACATTGCAATACTTTGAGGTTTCGACACGAACCGTCAGGATTAAGTTGTGCGAGCGGAAAGGTCAAATTACCACAATTGACACCGCCACCAGAGCCACTGGCATCATTGCTTTCAGGCCAAGAACCTCGATCGAAGCATATCTTGCAGAATATTCAAAAGTACAACAGTTCCTTCCATTTGAGGATATTCACAAAATAGTGATCAGAGCAGACAAAAGACCAGTAGGTGAACATGAAAGACTCTTCAATGCACCGACGTTGAATGAAGTTGCCATTGTGGTTGTTGGCAAGAATTTGGTGCCTCGCGACATTGTGGTTCGACGGCGTGATGGTGATAACCTTCAGCGTATCTGCGAAACCCATCGTTCGTATCATGCATTACAATACTCGCTAATATTTTAAAGTAATACGATAGGTGGCGTGCGAAACCAGATATAACTTACACAATTGTCTCTACTGCTAAGGGCGGGTGAAGCAAGGTCAGCTAGTTATTTCATAAAATTTAAATATTACATAATTTTTTCTTTTTACATTAATTTAAAAACAAAGAGAAATAATAGTGACATAAGCATTTTTAAAAAAAATGGAGATAATGCCACTAAAATATGGGTGGGGTAACCCTTAGAATGAAGTTTTCAAAATTGGAAATAAAGAATTATGAATATTATAAGGTTTGCATATAAAAAGATAGAAAGCTACACATTATACCAGAATATCAGAAACAAAGATTCAATATTTTCAAGATCAAGGCAAAAAATCCAATTCTTTACATGATTTACAAACGCATGATGATATGTGAACGCTCTTGTCAAATGTGGAAGTTTGTTAAATAACCGACGTGAAGCAATACTATAAAAGTTACGAAACGCGATTGTATGAACGTAAAGAATATTTTAAGCACTTTAAAACAGTACAAGTGAAGGACGGACCAAAATGTGTTTTTGAAGAAACAAAGGAGGTTGGATTTTATTGTAGTAAGCTTATCCCCAGCAGATAATCCGATACTGTAATCTAGAATGAAAAATTCCATAATAGATCTTTAACAACAGTTGAGTAGAGCAAATATTGTGCAGAAAGTAGAAGTTTCTCAGAGTGCCACGAAAATAATTGCTCAAGTTCTCTAGTTGGCTGCTAGAACTCATCCTTGAATCAATGACAAACCCCAAATAATTGAATTGAATAATATTTTCAACCTGAAAACATTTATCACTGCAGCTGAGACAACTACGAAAAATGCACGAGGACACATTTGTATCGTAAGTGCAGTAAGAGAGTTTAATTTTGAGGCAGTTTTGAGGCGCTGACAAATTGAAAAACATTATTTTTGTTTTTGAACTAATAACCAATTTATACTCCGCAAACCATATTCTTAGTGAATAAAGATTCCAATTTATATCTGAGATAAGATTCAAAACACTGTCTGTGCCATAAGCAAAACCAACATCATCCGCAAATGCTATCAGTAGTCCTCTGAAAGGCAACCTAAACAATGAATTAATATAAATCAAAAACAATATTGGTCCTAGAACAGAACCTCGAGGCACTCTTAGACTAAGAGACTTTACTTCACTTCTGATATCATCAATCTTAACTCTTTGTGATCTATTACTCACAGCCTAAACTACTAAAATAAAAAGCCCCGAAAACCAACATTTTCAATTTTACCTAACAATATGTCATGGTCGACCGTATGAAAAACTTTTGTTATATCAAGCAGCTGTGCATTTGTTTTTATCCAGGTTGACAAATATCTGAGAACAAAAATGTTGGAGAACGTCTGCTGTAGATCTACCTTTCTGAAATCCAAACTAAACTGAAAAACTTAGTTTTATTCAAAAAACCCACCACTATTTTTTTATAACTTTTTCGAAAATTTTACATCTTGAAGGTAAAAGTTAGATAGGCCTATAATTACTCAATTCATCAGCAGATCCTTTCTTAAAGAGTGGAAAAATATCGGTACATTTTAGGGCATCGCGAAGCACTCCAACAAAAATGCTGCCAAAACGTCAGCATTTTTGTTGGAGAATTAAATTTGAATTGAAACGCCATCAAATCCAGAAGAATACGAGTATGTATTGCTCAACGTTCCAATTGTTTTAAGTAGTTACAATCCAGTTATTGGCTCAAATAAAAAGCTTTGTGTCTGCAAAGGTTCGCCAGGATTAATTTTGTTAGTTTTGAGGGAAAATTTAAAGAAATTTTTCGTTATTGATTTTCTTCTTGCTTCTTATTACTTTTATTTTATGCACTTTATTTTCTAGGTGGTTAACTCGACTAAATTGCTGGTATTTAAAAGCTGTGACTTCATCGTTATCGTGGTTTTGCAGCCTAATTTATTGCCGCCTAGCGTACTTCTTGATTTCAAAATCTATTATCTCTACACCTAGGTCTGTGTATAGGTCTGTATTTCGAATGTACCATGGTGCACAAACAATAATTCTAAGTACTTTACTCGTATTCTGAAATCTTTGGATGCATTCTGTGTTTGACTTTCTTGTACATCCCGAAAGCTGTATCCCATAGGTTCATATACAAAAGTATTTTGTTCGGAATAGATGCATTTTCTGATAATTAAGGTCTATTTCTACAATTTTTTTTTTTTATATGTACATATGTACCTTCCATCGAAGTTTAGCGTTCAGTGACATGCCCAAGTACTCGTACCTAGCCGTGTCAGAATATGGGATAGTGCTGTTATTTGTAAAAACTGGGATATTAGTCTGATTTTTATTTGTGAAATTTATGTGTAGTGACTTAAGTTCATTCAGTTTTATTTGCCATTTTCTCGTCCAGGTGTTTATATTGTTTATTGACATTTGAAAGTTTTCTTTTCAACTCTTGAATTGTGTTTTCCACTGTCCGTATAGCAGTATCACCTGCAAATGTTTCTGTGCTTGTGTTTTTGCTCAGCGATATGTCGTTTGTGAATAACAAATAAAGGGTAGGTCCCAGCACACTACCCTGTGGCACACCAGCTTTGATTTCTTTTACTTTTGAAAACTCATTCTCTTGCTTAATCCAAAAAAAAAACCCTTAGTAATGGTGCTTAATTGTCTAGGTAGACATCTCTTCAATTTAGCTATAAGTCCTTTGAACCACACCCTATCAAAGGCCTGATCTACGTCCATAATGCAGAACAGACCATTTTCGAGTTAGAATAATTCGACAGTATTTCACATGACTGCAACCATTGTTAAGTGAATGATATCGAATCATACGTTCAATCATGGGTATATCAATTTCTATCTATTACACAGTAATGCTGCCTGCTTTTGCTTTTGTGAATGAAATCGTACGAGTACTACCAATAAATTGACAGGCAAATCGGCTTTATACCATAGAAATGCTGTCATATTTTGAATGGCTGCATTATCAGTGCCTTTGTAAAATAATTTCATTAATGAAGTACGAGTAGTATTTAAATTTCACAACCCATCACTGGCTGATTATTTTGAGAAACCAAAACTGTGAATTATTAAATTATGCTCATTCGCTTTAAAATTCTGTTGAATTGTTTGTGAACTACGCAGTCTTTATTGTCAAATTGAACAGAAGCACACAAAAACATACTTAAAGTAGGCAATTTCATATTTCAATGGTCTCTGAATAATATTAGCACTTAAAGATGATTTTCCATTTCCATGTATCTGAGCACTCATAGATTACTTACTTCGATGAAATTTCTCTTGAAAATTCCATTTCTATTTGAAATAGGATAGAAAAATAAAGCAATTCTGAATGACCACTCTCCTTTATTTACATAATTTTCAAACCCAAACACCATCCCCGAATTCGCATTTCAAGCAAAAATCATACGCAGCTAAATAAACTCATAAGCAGATAAGAGGCTTTCAAGGAAAAGGCGGTCCAGTAGACAGATTCGTATGTAATATGGGTGGCTCGACCCAACCAAGTTCATATTACATTAAAATAAATAAATAATTGGAAAACATCTTGAGTATTCAGAACGTGAGAAACTCTCAAATACCTGACTAGAAAATTAATTTAAATTTTTCCGTGGCGACACATTATGGTGAAGAATATAGTATGTACTCGTATCTAACCGATGATATTTTCTTTCTTTTGTGTTCAAGTGTATTTTTTTCACTTCGGAGGGCAATCTATTCCTTCCCAAGGTGTTTGGTGATTAACTAGGATTTGCATACTGTTCGTTGTAGTAGTGAATAAAACGGTTAGGAAAGGAAATTTATCCTCATTAAAAGTTATTTTATCCACGCTTAATATATATTTCAAGTTACGTGGACTTAATTAAATGATGATGACGAAAACTCTGGTACGAGTATCAGTCCACGAACTCATTAGCAAGCATCACTCAGAGAATAGGTATAAACAAAATGGCTGTGTGCTTGATGGGGGTAAGTTTTTTACGATAAATATGCTCACCATGAAACAAAAATTAACCTTTGAGCAGCCATACCAGAAGATGAATAGGATCAAAAAGTTGGACAAATATTCTGACCACAAGGATGATCCCCAAAAGATAACTCAATCATATTTACATTGAAAAAGTTATTGCGGACGAACGTTATTCAAAGTTGTGGCTGTAGTTTTATCCTGACTAAATAATGCGTAGAAAAGTCTAAAGAGGTTTCGTGTTTAGGTTTATGGTAGTGAGCCAACTTAATTGACAAGCAGAATAAGATATGTAGTTGGATGATGGGTTGTACCGCTCAACCCAACTAACTTCTAGTCTTAAGAAGGAGCATAATGTTCCACAAGAAAAAAAATTTACCGAATTAAACTTGAAAAAATATAAAAAAAAAGGTTTTAATAAGATTCTTTAACTAAATCGTGGTATAGGCGCTGTTGCCCCGCACCCTACGTCCCCGAAACTGTTAATGTGAACAATTTTTTTAAAAAATAAGATCATGTAAATTTGTAACGGGGTAAGGGGAAAATTATAACAAATCTTCTGGCACAAACTGTTCTTCAAAAATATTGAAATATGTGAGCTTAAAAGTCACCCGCCTACATCCGATTGTAATTAGTTTCCGCAGGCGACCGACATAACTCAAAACCCAAATTTCATCAAAATCGGTTGGGTGGCTCTTAAGTGAAACAAAATTATTCGAAAATGTTTTAAACCCATCATATCTCACTGCAACTCCATTCGATTTCGATCAATTCCAATTGAAACTACTAACGTCAGGGTAAGCACCACATTTCAAATTTCATCGAAATCCTTTCAGAAGTTCGTGAATTAGGCGGCTAACAAAGATAATTTAAACCTTGTTGAAACCCCGCCGCCCACATTTCACTCATACTTGGGCCGATTTTGACAGTTTCTAGACGAAATTCGAAAGTCTGTGTAGGACTCAAATGAACAAAATTTATTTTAAATCCATCATTACATCTCAAAACAGGTAAAGTTTTTTAAGAAAAAAAGGACGATATTAAGGAATAGACCGATGTAGGGATTCGCAGACCCTATTACTCGATTCCAGGAATGCGCCTACGTACTAATCCACACCCAGCACCACTCTCCCCGACTGCCGTTAGCTATTATTTCGCGGGGCTAGTTAGCAATTCATGCTATGCTTCTTGTATTGCTGCTTCTGATGATACTGTTGCTTCTGTTGCTTCTGCTGCTCTTCTTAGCTTTTCTATTCTCCGAAGCCCATTTTGAAGAGTTGTTACGAAATTACATATTGCCATCCAATTCTCTTTCGACTGCAACATATGGTCGAGGAGTAACGACGGACTGGGCAGAGTAGTTCTCCATGCCGTGAAGCGTGTGCAATGAAAAACTGCTTGCTCCGTATCTTCATCTTCATCAGGGCATTCGGATCAGGATGGTGAACTGTCGTGTTCAAATCGGTGGAGGTATTTGCGGTAACCGCCGTGACTCGACAGGAACTATGTAAGGTGGTAGTTACATTCCCCATACTTTCGGCTTATCTAGTCTTGGATTGTCGGTATTAGTTTATATGTCCACCTGGCTTTTTTTGTATTGGTCCAACGAGTTTGCCACATAGCTGCTGACACTGCTTTTTCCTCCATTACCTTGATGTCATTGGCATCGTGTTGGTTCAGGGCTCTTCTATTGTATATTCTGAACTCTCGTCTGCGCGGATGTCGATCGGGACCATTCCAGCTATAACAAAGGCATCCTCGTCTGAGGTGGTTCGGAAGCCGCTGATTGTCCGTAGTGCGCAGAGTCTATATGTTGAGAATAATCTCTTTCTGGTCTCCTCTTTTTTTATATATAATCTGTTTGAAGGTTGTAGTAATGGGGAAATACAGAGCCTGGTAGATCATTCCACATTCGTGTTGTTCGGCTTATAAATGAATCCCTATATTTGACAGTACGACCAAAGTTTGGCTTTAGGGCAAACTGATGTGCATTCGAAGCATGTCGCGTATTGCGGGTGAAATTTTGAAGAGGAGGAATGCAACTGGGGCATTTTTTATTAAAAAAACGATAAAACAGGGAGAGATAGGAGACATTTCTCCGATGTTCTAGTGAATGAATGGAATTCACAATATCTCTATTACCTATAAGTTTTAATGCGTGATTTTGTACCCTATCAAGAATGTGCAGAACGGTCTTGGGTGCACCGGACCAGATATGGGCGTTATATTCCAGCTTAGGGCGGATGAATGCCTTATAAATTGAGGCCAGATCAGACTGGGTCAAATATTTCTTGAACCGTTTAAGGAATCCTAGACATTTTGCAGCATTTTTAGCGACCTCCAATATGTGATCGTTCATCGAAGTTGGTTATTAATACACATACTGAGAAGAGCAAGTCTTTCGGTTTCAATGATGCAAGTACCATCCATGGACAATGGTTGAGGGTTTTGGTTTCGCTTGAGAGACAGAAGACAGCATTGTGTTTTGGAAGCATTAAATTCCACTCTGTTGTTTGAACCCCATTTAATTATGCTGTCCAGATGGAAATTTATTGTGTTTAACATATGTTGCCGTTCCCCTTCTACGGCCGAAGAGCAAGGACGTGAGTTAGGAAATGAATATGAAAAACTGAGGGTACTGTCATCAGCGAAGGAATGGATTGGATTAGAAGTTGTAGGCAAGAAATCATTTATAAAAATAAGAAAGAGAGTCGGAGTCAAAACAGAGCCAGCATTTATTTGGTGAAGTGCAGACTTGAAGCCGTCCAAAACAACTTGTATTGAACGCCCCGAAAGGTAATTTCTAATCCATTGTATCCTCCTTCAATCCTAGTGCCTGTAGCCAGACTAGGACGACATATAAAAGAACCGAGGTGACATCTCTGGAGAGCAGTATCCTTCTAGCGTATCCAGGTCCAGCGATGTTAGGCAGTATGCGCGAGAGAACTCCCTGCATTTGCAGTTTCAACGTGCTTTTTGAACTGCAGTTTGTTGTCCAGCATTACTCCAAGGTATTTATCTGCTTCTTTGGACCTGTTTGTGTGGTTACCAACCTAAAAACTCGCGAATTCTATGGTTTTTCGACTGGTTATAAGGACAGCTTCTGTTTTATGGTCGGCTAGTTCTAGTTCGGCGGAAACTAGCCAATCTCTTATCCGAGCAATTGCTTCATTTGTAGCTGATTCGACTGTACAGATGTCACGACGGTAATGTCATCAGCGAATCCAATTATCGTTACTCCGTCGGGCAGCGTTAATCGTAAGACTCCATCATCTACTATCCTGGAATTCACATTAATGCAATGACCCAAAACATTCTTCCAAGCTTTGCCGAGGATACGTGGACCAAGAATAATAAGAAGGAACACTGAAAAATATGAAATGTCCTGCCCAATCACCCGACCTCAACTCAATAGAGCTGCTTTGGGACGAACTTGACAGAGAGGTTCGAAGACAGTGTCTACCATCGAAAGACAAACTTTAGGAAGTAGGCTGGAGATCAATACCATTGGAAACTGAAACTGATTTGCCCGGCAAATTATGGACGGCAATGTATATGAAGACATGGCTTTGAAACTTTTTCTTCAGGAACGCCTGACTTACTAGTTTGTTTGTGTATTGTGTTTTTATAACAGATAGTCTGTGGCCGCTATCGTCTTTTTTTCTTTCAACTCACACTTTTTCCGGGACGGATAATTCTGCTGCCAAGCAGTAAGTATCTTTATTTTCTCTGTTTTAAGTTTTTTTTGTTTGCATTTCATAAGATGGTTTTTCTCTTCATTTCTTCCTTTGGCAGAGACTGTAAATCGAAATTCAAAGTTCTAACTTCATGACAAACTTTTAACTGGTTTTCCGTTTGATAAACAAATACTCTCTTACTATTCTACGGATATATCCTTCTTCTTAAATTGCCTTTCTTTGATGCTCGCCTCCTTGTAGACAAACATTACATTTGTGTTCTAAAAAAAAAAATTGTATATCCTTATTGGAACTGAAAAATTGAAATTTACGTAATTCTCAGAATCATGCACCAATTAAAGGAACACACAAAATCTCTCTATTGTGACATTTCCTTTTAAGCCAATCCTTAACAAAACATTGCTACATTTTTGTGCAAAATATTTTCCTTAACTTTTATTGTTTCATATTTTTAGCTGAATTTGAATAGCTTCTTCAGACTGTCACATCGTTAACGAAGCCCCACACTCCAAAGTTCTATTTATAAATGTTTTCCTCGCCAGAAAGCCTTACCACGTACGGTGAAAGCTTCACATTTGCCGTACCACATCCGTAGACCCTTTGTTTGTTCCGTAAATATCCGTAAATATCCCCAGGGATACTACGACGATGTTTATTCGACTTTTATTGGGAAACAGCAAAGGAAGTAGTAATGCTGTTGTTGAAAGTCCCTTAGGTTCAATTTTCATATCGAATGACTAACAATCGTGTAATTCAACGGTTTTCTTCCCAGATTAACGAAACACGAGTTAATCTATAGGTTGAGCGTATACTCGTACAAGTAGCATTCCAGGTTCCCCGTAATTTAACACATTATAGGCGTGAAATCGCGCGGGATACCCTTGTTAGCATTTAAGTACCAATCAAGTTTACCTTACTCAGTCGAACGATGCGATGATGATATGGGTGTGGGATACATAGTATTTGAGGTTGTTATAAGCCCAAACGATTGTGGTTTATAGTATTAGGAGCAGGGAGCTGTCGAAATTGACATTTAACCCTATCTACCCAAATTTGTAAATGTATACGATTCTCTGTTTAATTTCAGAATGAAGCGATGACAGGGACACATACACAAAGTCCGGTATTTTCAAGGATCACACTCGCCCTAATGGAGGACTCGGGTTGGTACAAGGCAAATTTTACTATGGCATCACCATTATCCTGGGGCAAGGGATTGGGCTGTAATTTTGCTATGCGAAGCTGCAAGGATTGGATCCAGTTAAATAATGGAAGGTTTGTGTTTGAAGTTGATGTGCACTCTTTTTTTATTACTAAATATTTACATAAATTTATTTGTTCACTCCCTTGCCATGGAAAAGTCATAACAATGGAGGAGACAAAGGAAATTTGCGGTATGCGTTATTAACTTTTGTTTTATCGAATGTTTTCTGTTATTAGATAGCTGGATTCTAGTTGTCTTTGTCTTTATTTCTTTTATTTTTTACTTTTTGTTGTGGTAGTCTTTCTCGGTGGTTACTTTTGGTGTGGTACCTAAATCAATTTACAATTAATTTACTTTGTCTTACATTCTGTGTTAAACAAAATTCCAGAAATAGCCTAGTCTAAAGAAATAATTACGGTGCAGTAGAAATCTAACTCACTCATTCACATAAGTATTGCCGATACTGGAAAAACTTAATTTTAATGATGTAACGTTTCGCTAAAACACTTGCAAGTGTGAATCTAAGTTGGAAGTTGTATTTTTCTCCTACAAGGTGACGCAAAAGTCATCACCCTATCGGAAGATGCTCTTATTTTTGCAAATGGTGTTTTATGTCATCGCGATTTTAACATTTGTGAAGTAAACGGAAGTAGGTAGAATACACGTAGACAAACCATGGATTGCTATACTTTTCAAGAACTCGGAATAATTGTGTCAATCTTTTAGACAAATAATGGGGTATCAATAGACGGTCTTTACAACGAATTTTGGTTAAAGACTTGAAGATGTACCCATACAAGAGGAAAGGTGATTGGCCCATATTTTTTCGAGGATGGCATCGGCAACGCTGTTACTGTGACTAGTGAGCGCTACAGAACCGATTATCAACGACTCCGGCCGCTTAATCTCTCGTTTTGGCAGTTTACACTAGCTCGCAAGATCTTAGCGTCCCTACAGGAGAACATCCGATAAGAAATGAAGAATTTATAGCCAGAAGTTTTGAGAAAAGTCATGGAAAATGCTGTAAATTAAGCCCGAATGTGCATCAACTCTTGCGGCGGTCAAACTTAATGGAAACAAATTTAAAGTCCCAAATAAGCATAATCAAGAAACAGAACCAATTCTTTTTATTTACAAACAAAGTTACTGCCTTAGCGAATCGAGTAAAGATTTTTGCTCCACCTTGTTCTTTTTCCCAATTGCAACAGGTACTCTCATCACGGGGTCTACGACCTAATTTACATGCCTGTGCATTTTTGTTCATTAAGGTTGTGCTTTAAGGTAAAACTTAAAGAATGAGAAAGTAAGCAAATGTCATACTGTGATCACATATCTTCCCGTATTTTCTGAATAGCGAAGAAGCAAAATTAGGATTAAAGATTAAGTAACTTTGAATATTAAGTAGAAGTTCAGAGCAGTTTTACCCTAGAAAAACCATTCACCGAAAACTTATTTCTCTTAGACAGTTTGGGTTTTAGAGTGACAGCTATAAGCATGCATACGTACGCTATCAGGGCCTGATTGCAGTTAAGATTGCCTGCAAGGTCGGATCGACCCTAATTGCTTTTAAAGCGCCTTAAAGTCGGTTTTGCTTTGGTAGACCCGCATGTGCCTTTCGATACTCTCAGTGTGCGCACTAGCATATGTACTCACAGCCCCTGCTCTTGGAACAAATATGTAATGAGACAAAAGGCTTTCTGCTCTTATTTGCCATTGAAATTGTAAGCTAAATAATTTACAGTAAAGTAAAAGCATTGTAACGTAACTTGTAACACGTGGTAACGTAGCCGGTTATTAATTGAAGATTGGCTAGTTTAGGACCGGGACAAATTGTACAAAAACACGCATCTGTTGTGCAATTTGTCTCCGCAAATTCAATGTTCGTTAATGCTAATGTTCGATTCATATTCGGTTGAGTTCAATACCGCAGCCGTCGTGGTAATGTCGTTAGTCACTAACAGGAGAGGATTATTAGCTATTTTCCTATGATCTCGAAGTAGTGTAGCTACGAGTATATGACGTTTTAAAACTTTTAGTGTCGTTCATCTATACGAGTACATCTATTTCTGCATTCAGCAAGTTTTCGGATGATGCTATTCTTTGTTTTCAACTTACCCGCTGAGTTTGTGAGGTATGTAAGCTCGAGATACTTCAGGTATGGATTGTTGTTCAGCATTGTACCATTGAAGGCCACTCTTAGTCAGTCCGCGCCAGTTTGTACTTTAGGTGGAACAGTAAACTTCGGTCTAGGACCTACTAGGGTCCAGTTGCTACTCTCTAGTTATAGTGCACATTCAGAATCTAAAGTTTAGTATGCAAGGTAGGCTCGGTATCAGTTGCCGCTGTATTGCTTTCGTGAAAATATTCGATCTCCAGACTTTCACCAATCTGGGTATTACTATCGAAAAGTAGATCTAGCAATTCTGTCTGTACCTCGGGATGCAGCCCAAACGGTTTGTTGGATTTTTTTCAAACTTCATATATGTATATATGTAGGCCTTCGTAAACCGGTGCCGTGGTAATGGTGGCAGCAATGACGATTGAATTATTCAACACTGCTCGCTTTACCCAAAAGGATTCTAAAGAAAAACCTACTTAAGTTCGTCGTTATTTGAAGACGTCAAGGAACCGACTAAGCATTTCAGTACTGTGATGACCCTGAAAACGATTCTGCCGTCATACCTTTACCCTTCTTTCTTTATTTTCGTATCCAGCTTTTTGATGTCACTGTTACTGCGGCAGGTTTTCATATTTTGAACTTATGAAAACATTTCGATTATACGGGGTGACCCAAAAAAATATTAAGTGGATTTTAAATTTGAATAAATTTGTATTTAATTAATGAAACCAGAAGACTGTTGAGGCTTAATCTTTACTATTTTTTATGATGTTAAGAATGGAAAATAATATCCTGTAGGTGACCGCCATTTTGGTTTTCGCAATAGTTCAATCTTTTTATTAAATTTTCCATCACTTTTTACAAAGTTTTTGGTGTCAAGGTCAATATATGGGACTTACGAATAATGTTCCTTTTAAGGTCTGCAAGAGGCTGGGGATTATTCAGTGCCTTTCAGATAACTCCATACGAAGAAGTCTGGAGCTGATAAGTTCGGAGAACGAGACAAAATTGTTGAAAAATATTGCTTGGTTCCAAAGTTATGAATTTTCAACATCCACTTAATATTGTTGGATCACCCTGTACATATACGTACAGAGCAGCGATGTGAATTTTATTTCATTTGGCCGAAACTTCACCAAAGGCTTGAACTTTAAATCTCAATATACCTCTGTGAAATATTCAGATACTACCATCGTTTGGTAGTGAAATTGACTCGTAAATATTTGCAATTAATTTTTTCTTTATTTGTATTAGTAGAGTTTTTCTTTTTTTCTTTGGTTTGATTGTTGTAAGTTTACAAAGATTCCAAATTATTCCTTGTTTTATTACAGAGGCCGATCCATACATCCATTCTGCTCAAAAGTTAAACGCGATCCTCTCCAAACTGAGTGCACCGATGATAGAAATTCTGTTGCGCTCTGCAACCTTATAAGACACGACTACGAACTGCCTAAAGAATATCAGGTAATGCATGAATAAATGCTCTCTAGTTATCACTCATCTTTTTTTTTTCTGAACAGAATTTTGACAGCATTAATCATGTTAAAGACGGCGAAGAAGGATTTTACGGTGGCTCTGTATCACTTGCCGATCACTGCCCATACATCCAAGAGTTTACATGGAGAAGCAAAAACATAATCGTACGAGGGTCACACTGCAAATTCGAGGAAAATAATCCAAGTAAGGTCGACTATATCCCTTCCCCCCAAAAAGTTAGACTAAATGTTTCTCCCTCCCTCCTAGAACCGGAGAAAAACTTTGCCCTGGAGAGCTATGGCAAGGGATCCAAGTGCTTCGATCACAGTGAAAGCATGTGGGAGGAACGTTCCTGTCGACAGACACGAGAATGGCAACACTGGGGATCCGGTTGCTACAAGTACAAATGTGAAAATGGACGACTTCACATCCTGGTGGCTAACTACTCCTACGAGTGTTACTACCCCGGCCAGCAGCTATCAATCCGCATCCATGCCAATGGATGGCTACACAAGGGTGCCATTATTTGCCCACCGTGCCATGAACTCTGCGGTGATCTGTTCCAACGGCAAGGAGACTACTGCAAACTCCGTGAAGAAGCGCCGCCATCGAACAAGTATCCGCGTGATAACCTTATTTGTTCGGCAGCATCGTTCAAACCGCAGTCCCTTCTCACTGAATTAAGTGTGATATTATTCAGCTACTTATTCATATACCTAAGGACGAGTTAGAATTTATAGAGTATCTACTCATAGAAACAACCCCATTTTGTGATACCTTAAACCGGAGAGCGCATAATTAGACTTGTAAAACTGGTCCTGCGAACATCGATTCAAAATTTTATTTTATTTTACGAGTATGTCGCAAAAATCGCTTTAGATCGATTTTTTTAAAAAAAAAAAAAAAAAACTTCAACGATTTATTTTTTTTTTTTTTTTTTCTCAATGCAATCGTGAAAACTTTGTACCATACTGTTGTAGGATATAGTTTGTACATTTCGAAAGCACATTCCAAGCATAAAGAGGAGCACAAGTTATGCATTTCTTTTTACCTTCTCTACGAATAATGTATTTTTCTCTAATAATATTTATACAGTGTCTAGGAGCTATATATTGTAGGTTAAATTACTAAAAATAGTTACGAATATATAATGTGGAGTGTAAAACTAGTGTATAAAAAAAATAGAAATACCCACTTGGTAGATTTTTGATTTTGTAAAATAATATTAGGTGTAAGCATAAGGTATAAAAATCATATAAATAGATTGTAATTATAATAGATGAAATATACAGCCAGTCCGCAGGGATTGGGCTCTTAAGATTCATTCGTGGTTTTTGTTTTTATTCCACTTGAAGCACATTTAGGTGGGAATATGCAAACGAGGATATCGCTTACATGGATGACTGCAGGTGGGTTGGAAAGTAAATGATTGAATTAGAGTTTTATCGAAATGCCGTACAGAGAGATTTATGCATAAAACATAATTTTAATAAACCCACAAGCCATGGGGGTTTGCTTCTTACATTCACTCACTTTGGTTTACTTAGGATATCAAATACGAAAAGTTTCGCATAAGGTGGGTAGATTATTTGTTTCATAAGGGCAACGATCAGATGAAGTAAATGATTATTCACTTCGAGGTTGAAATTTCACATCCCTGCCGAGGGCATCTGTCATGCATAGTGACAGTTAGTTCTTGCCTTACCATTTCACAATATGGATCGTTTGACAACTGCTCAACGTATTAAAATTGTTGCATCTTATTACAAAAATATGTGGTATCTCAATGGACCCATTATTAGTCTAAGTGTGTTGGCTTCTTTTTTTTGTGCTGACAGCCACTTCAACCTAACCTAACCTACTACAAAAATAACAGTTCTGTAATATCTCTGTATCTGGAGGTTGATGCCGATTTTTCGAACGAAATCGTCTTCGGCGTGGTCGTTGAGAGGCCACTGCGTCCACCGCGGGTGACAGTTTGATGCACGCTGTCGTGATCGGGCAACATTTTTTTTGCACTATGGTCAAATGATAACCAACTTTTTGTGGCCTTCGGCTGAAGACACAACACAGTAAATTTGGTTCTATTGCACGAAGAGTTCCCCGGTCGTTTAATTTCGAGATTTGAGTGTGACTGTCGTTATTTCAGAAGTGCTCTCTGATACATACAAATTCCCTGTGAAAAAAGCTGATACCAAGCGAATATATATCAAAACATAAACAAGACAGTGATTTTTTATCATTTATTAAAAAAATATTAGTGGAAAAGTGTTTAACATTATCATTTTTACATAAATGAATAATAGAAATTATTTCTGTTGCTGCCGCCGTGTGTGTCCATCGCTGTTATCATTACGCTCCATTTTCTAAACACAGTAAGTAGTATGCCTATGTGTGATAATTGTAAAGATGAATTACCCCTCGCTGTCATTGAAATCTTTAAAATTTCTTATTTTATATAATTTTAAAATCCTAAAGCACAACATGAATAAGCCTATATAACTTAAGGGTATGAAGCATAAATTGTAGTTGCAATTAAACAAGACACTCAATACTAGATTTTTTAATTTACAAAATATACGTATAATCAGCCCTGTCATCAAATTCATTTGGAACGGAATTTTATCCGATTTGTACGAAATCGAAGAATTTCCATTTATGGTATCCCTTTCCGATGCACCTAACGGACACAGTCTCCGAAAAGTAAAAATGTGTAGCAACGCATCACGGTAGCATGCGATGCACTGCATTTCGTTTGACAGATGTCATGAATTTTTCTCCGATCTCTTCCGACATAGATTGTTCTCTAATAACTGAACCTGGAGAAATAAAAGTTATAAACTCAACTTTTTATTTATTTTATAAATTTTCGTTAGTTTTTCAGCAAAAAAACAAAAAAAAAGCTAAAGGAGTCTGCTTCAAAAAATAATCCTGTCCATAATTTAATGACACATAAATAATTATTACACTCTATCTGTCTAAAACCATATGGTAATGTCAAATAATTGCGTTTATATGCGTTGGGAATTTTTGAGCGAAATATTATGCTTTCTGATCGAATTTCTGTTCGGATACGTAGGCAGGGTTGAATATTCATAACAAAATATGCGGATTCAGATATTTTATTTTGACGGACTATCCGCGGATAATAATAATATCTTGGCGCTAACAGCCCAATCCAGGGCCTGGCCTACGCTGGGACCTACAGTTTTATGCCTTTTCCGTAGGCCAATTTTTTTCGATTGAGAGATGCTTCTCATGACAGTTTTACTGTCGGATGTTTGTAAGACTGGCTCAAAATGCGAAAAGGTGTGTAAATTCAGAAACGTCAAAAACAAAACGCATCGATGCGGTATCATTGCTTGGTTGCGATGCTGATACGCAACCCAGTTGATGCTGATGCCATGCTGATAGAGTTTTTCGTTGACGTTTCAGAACGCAGATTACAATTTCAACAATACTTTCAACATCAGTTAAAATTGTCCGATGATATATACATTTTTTACTCCAGAAAAATTAATTTTTCAGGGTCTACAACGTGAATTACTTACATTTTGGACACCTTCTTATACGGGTCGGATTGGTTATTCCTTAGAGAAATGGCTGTACATTACTTTATGGAAGTTATGCAACAGCAGGATCAGTTTTCGAATCCTATCCGATCGCTTTGATGTTGGACGAGGAACTGCATACAATATTTTTTTGAAAACAGTTAAACTTACCTGCTGTTTAAAAAGTGAAATAAGCTGGCCATCTTCTGAACAACAAAAGATCATCGTGGACGATTTTGGCAAGAGCAGAGAAAATCCTTTCCCATTCGAACTATTAGTGATTCTTACTAAAAGGAATATTTCGGTTTTTACAAAATGTAAATACTGAATTTCTTCATTCATTTTCGACAACATTTTCCCCCACAACACAGCTTTTTTTCCGAGGTAAACGCTTGTTCATATTTCAATCTCGTTGAAATTAGAAGTTTGATTTTTGATTCTCCCTGAAACAAATACATATATACATACGAGTAAAATAACTATTCTGGATAATTAATAAATGTTTTTATTTTCTTTTCCTTCTCCTCCGCCATTTTACAAACCTTATTTGTCCAAAGCATCAACAACAAATCACAAATTTTGCTGATGCTTTTTTCGTTGACGTTTGCCCATCAGTTTATTATGAACAGTTTATAATGAACACTTTACGAAAGGAGTGATGCCAATTGTCTGCGTTAATGACATTTGGCAGGACTGGCCGTCAATGCAGTGATGCGTTTCTGAATTTACCCGGTGTTGCTTTCCTAAAAGTGTGCACCACTTTTGAGACCTATCCATTGAAATCGTTGTATACATTAAGTATTTGCATGGAAGAATTGTTGCATGAATGCCCAGGAATAATACTGGAGTTTTAAATCATGAGCTACCCATTCCGAACTTACTTCAGCTTACAGTACATAGATAGCTTCAACTACTATTTAGTTTCGTTTATGTATACACAAATGTATGTATATTCCTAGTCTCAAAAGTGATGCATGTTTTTACGTTAACCACGTGGGCAACACCCCTCAGTGATAAATGAAAGGAAAGCAAAAAATAAACACAATATTCATACTTCTAGAAAATTGGATGTGATTTTATTTTCGATCTGGATCAAGTTTCGTTTTCATTTGGGTTTGTGTATATCAATTATTATAAACAAATAAATTCATACAAAAATATTTAATTTTTTTTTCTTCTTAACGCTATGCAATTAATTTAATTCAAAACTTACAAGAAAATCAATTAATATTTACAAATATGAATATTATAAAAAAAATAAAAAATAAAAATACAACAGGGTCCATCTCAATATCTCAACAAAACAATCAGTCGTTAAGTCGTTCAGTCATATCTCCTTCCCGATTCTTTCGTTTTCAGATTTCTTTCAATTTTGTTTGTTTGCTTGTTTTCATTTTTTATTATTTAATTTTATGACAATTGGAAATGTTTATCTCTAAATTATTACTGTCGCGCACTAAAAGTGCGAGAATACATAAAATAATATATTATATTAAAGCGTTACCTATAAAACATAAAACAATTTAAAATTAAACAAAATTAAATTAATTACATATATCACTGTTAATTTTTTTCTGTATCTATCTATTTACAAAAATTATTTGTTTACAAAATTTTAATATGTTTAACTTCTATACAATAATTTAATAATAATATAAAAAAAGATTCAATTAAATAAAACAGTCGAGTAAAAAAAAAAAAAATAATAATAGACTACACATATTCATTACTAACTACATTTTATACAGTCATTGTTTAACTTACACATATAACAAATATTTATTTTTTCTTTTATATTTTACTTCAAACTATCTCAAAAAAAAAAAAGAAAATGCAACTGATCTATGTAACACTGGCCAGGGAATATTTTGTTTGATTTGCTCTCTTTTTGTGTATAAAAAATAATTTAATAATTTTGTATTATTTTACAAGTGTTTTAGTTAACTGCCCCATAAAAGAGTCGTAATCATAAAGTTAGACAATGTCGGTTGTGGGACACATCAAGGTCAAAAACTGGTGAAAACCATCCTACCGCTCATCATCTCAATATATTTTATAATTGCATCATCTCTACACCTACCTAACATTCCCAAGTGTGAGGAAATAAAATTATTAAAGAAAAATATTAAATAATAAATAATTTATTTATAATATGTGCATGATAGTGAAATTATAAAAAAAAAAACCTAAATATGTCAGTGATACATCCAACTACTCGGCAACACCGAATCTTTAATGGAGTACAACGCTCGCGCATACCAATGCACTCCCTGTTGCACCGAAATGGTTTCACTAAACCAATTGTGCAACGACGCCAACAATCTGTACGGCAACAAGCTCCAATGGGCCATAGTTTGACTATTAACAACAGCGTAGCAAGACGCCGCCACAGAATCCACAATGATTGTACCTTCTCTTGTGAGGGGCGCCACAACGCCTTTCGCTAAAACCGCCGCCAAATGCACTACCTTCTGCGGTTCCAAATTACCCAAACGGTTCACCAACACAAAGTCACCCTCTTCGACT
Source organism: Pocota personata (assembly GCA_963082735.1). Classification (NCBI taxonomy): domain Eukaryota; kingdom Metazoa; phylum Arthropoda; class Insecta; order Diptera; family Syrphidae; genus Pocota; species Pocota personata. The sequence goes on from OY720429.1 coordinate 274,548,189, forward strand.
TTGTCAGCAAAGACAAAGTCCATCAACTGCTTAGTTGGGTTCCAAACCATTATTAAATGTGCTGGTGTAACCGTCAGCACAGCACCGCCATCTGTTCGCATTTGCACAAACTCATGCGTTCGCTCGATGTCTCTATCCAAGAACAGAATCACTTTGCTGAAAACTGTATTACCGTCGGCGGTCATGCTCAGCACTTCGTCGCCCAGTTGGAGGTCACTCATTCGTTTGCTCTCGCCGGTGGATGTTAAGACAGTGCTGTCAGCGGTGAAACAACCACTCACGTGGGAAGACTGTGTTGAATCTGGAAAAGATAAACAAATTGATTTCGATTAGTTTTATTGATTTACTTCGTGGAGGAGTTTGTTTGTGAAACATTCGGATGCGCACGAAGTTATGGTTTTATTTCAAAATGGTAGCAGCGTGATGGTGCCACTAAAATTGAAATTTAAATGAAATATGCGTGGAATCTTGGACTATTTCCAGCCTTAAATGAGGGTGTTTAAGTATCCAAGATTAGGTGGGTACTAATGGCAAGTTTTTCTTAAGTCACTTGAAAAAATAGTCCCTAATCCATCAATACAGAACTTTAGCGTCATCTGATCCAAGTAAATAACGAATGACACCAAGAAAATGTATTTCAAGGTAATTCCAATGTAACTCATGTTACATTTTACTTCGAAACTGGAATTGAATCTCTATCAAACTGTCCCATTCACTTTGTTCATATTTAAGAAGTAGTCGCCTTTTTAAGTATGAACAAAGTGAATTTAGTACAAGAAACAAAACCAGTCATTCATTCATTTCCTACTTAATGCATAGAGAGCTTCTGGTAACTGATGTTACATCAGGCGACCTAGTACTCTCAATCTAAATGCGAGAGTCAAACTATGTACAGACGAACAAAAGTTAAGCAATGAAATTATAAATCAGGATGCAGGATAAGTTATTAGTATTAATCATGAACATTAAACCTTAGTAATTAGTTTTTGAAAAATTCAAAACGAAAGTAACTCACGTTACATGAACTCGGTAACTGACGTTACCTGATGAATTATAAGCGATGAAATTATAAAACAGGATGCTAGAATAGTTATTAGTGTTAATCATGAACACTAAACCTTAGTAAGTCTTGAAATTAGTTTTTGAAAAATTCAAAACGACTCACGTTACATGAACTCGGTAACTAACGTTACCTCATGAATTTGTTGCAGGATTTGGTCTTGTGCGAATCGAGCCTCTCGCGGTTAGTACTCCATACTGTTTTCATTTCAACTATATTCTGATTTTGCTTTCTCGTTGATCTGCGAAAAAGAAAAAAGCTAAGGTCGTACTTGAAAGGTTCAGGTCAAACAAGCACTTTTTGTTCCATGTCTGCTCATAGGTTTGTTTTACCACATCTCGCTCGAGAACCACTAAAGACATTTTGATTAAATTTAGTTTGTATTCATGTGTGTATCATGATACGAAGTCCATTTCGTTTAAAAACTATTAAAATCGGAGCGGGGTTTAAAAAGTATTTTAGTCACCTTCATTAGCCGCCTAACTCAAGAACTCCTGTACGGATTTGGCTTGTAGACTTAGACTGATACGTTAGTAGTGAAAGTTGAAAGATAGTGGTGGTAAGATATGGGGAAGGGCTTAAAATATATTTGAATCATCAACGGATTTTTATGAAATTTGGGTTTGTCGTGGAAGTTCAGCTTTAATTCGAATACTCGTAACTCTGATGCAGTTAATTGAATACTGCATCAGAGTATAACGAAGAGCGAATCCTTCATGGCTGCTCTCACATCCTCCAATGAGGCTGGCTCAAATTACAAGTTTACAGTCATTTGTTCTTCAGGTGTCATTAACGATTTTTGTAAAATTCGTTTCCTTAGTTTATCTGGTATTTACATGGTCCTATCTACAAATCATCAGAATCGATTGGAAAGAGCGTAAGATTTACAGGGAGGTGCTCCTGCACGCGGCTATCTCGACAACCAAGTTGTTTGGGTGGAGCAACTGAATGAAATACAATTAGAATTGGTTTCTCAGTTTGTTCTGCAAGTCTATCTTTCACTCTAACCAACGCGGATTTCTTAAGGGAAGGTCAGCAATCACTAGCTTAACGGAAGTCGTTTCTAACACTTTGTGTGCATTAGAGGATGGCAAAGAAGTTGCTGTAATTGCCACAGATTTTAGTAAGACCTTCGATAAAATCTTGCACGGAATCATTCTTTTTAAACTCAAATCTCTTGGTTTTCAGCAGAGTTTCATTGCGTGGATCGAATCAATATAAAATCCTCTTTAGATCGTCTGCATTCGACCCCATTAAAGCAACTTCTGAGGTCCATCAAGGTAGATATCTTGGTCGACTGATTTTCATTTTATCTATTAATGACGTTGACGGTATCAGCAAAGATTATTATTAATCCATCTACGCTGATGACATGAAAATCTTCAGGCACATATCAAACCCCGTTGACTCTCGTTCACTTCAAGTTGACTTGAACAACTTTTCAACCAGGTGCGAAATAAATTGTCTTGAGCTCAATGTCAACAAATGTCAAGCTATTACGTATTCCTCCAGCCCCTAGATCATATTTCATCTGTGATAAGCTCGTCCCTTCCGTAACTTTATTGGGCGATTTGGGTGTTATCTGCGACAGAGATGATAACATTATTAGCAGAGGCAGCTCTGTCCTCGATTTCATGAAACGCTGGTCTAAAGAATTCTAGAAACCTTTCGTCACAAAATCTCTCTACTTCACATTTGTTAGCCCAATCCCCGAATATGCTAGCCAACTCTGATCCCCCTATCACGATACCCATTCCTTTCGAATAGAGGCTGGTCAACGCGATTTTACTTCTCCCAGGTGTACACCTAGGAATGTCCTTCAGATTTCAACCTCCAATTCTTCTCTGTCCTAGTCCCTTTAGTTTAGTTTTAAGTTTAGTTTTATACACATACTAAGTCTTAAGCACAGTCTATATCCTAAAGTTTAGTACATGGTACATCTGCCTGGTCATTATCAGATCGATGTTTTCGAAAATTAACTATTTCTCGGAGGACGATTTTGTTTAAGATGTCAAAACTTATACCTTTTAAACGAAAAAATAGAAATGTTGTTGCCTAGTGAATTTAGTAGATTTCAAGCCTGCTGTATCAATAATATGGGGGAATTGGAGACCTTTAATTGAAGCATTTTATTTTATTTTGATGTATTCACCACTTCATCGTTGAGGACTAGATTGAGGGCTGAGAATGGATAAAATTGCCTTGCGGGCAAATCAGAATTTATTGGGGCTAAAGAGTAAATTATCACCGCTGCTATTGATTGAATCAAGAACATAGACTTCCAAGTTGCAAATTAACGAACATTTAACACATTGCCCGGCAGAAAAACTTAAGTCTATCAACAGATGTAGGTCTAAAAAAATAAAAAAAACAGCAGACACCGCAGGAATTCAAAGTTTTACATATTGAAGTATATAGGGTTATTCATTTTGAGGTTGTGATTTCACATCCCTGCCATATGGCATCTGTCAAATCCATCTGTCATCCATAGTGACACGTGTGATCGGGCCGTATTTATTTGAAAACGACATAGACGTCATTGTTACGGTGAATTCTGTGCGCTACGGTGAAATGATAATCAACTTTTTTTGGCCCGAGATTGAAGACATTGATGTGAGCGGCATGTCGTTCCAAGAGGACAGGCAAGGGCGGATCCAGGATTTATTTCTGGGAGGGGCACAAAGGCCAGATAGGTAAAGAGTGTACCCCATAGTATTCTAATTGCTAGTGTTTTTTCGACTGCCCTGAATCGTGTATGGGGGGGCCCGTGCCTCTGTGCCACCCCCTGGATCCGCCCTTGAGGACAGGGGCTATGTGCCACACAACATAGGCAAATTTGGCTCTATGGCACGAAAAGCTACCCGGCCGTTTAATTTTAGGGTTATGCTGAAGATCGTGACAATCCCCATACTTTGGAGCACTTAAAAACTAACATCCGTGAAGTTATGGCCGCTATTCAGCCAGAAATGTGACGAAAAGTAATCGAAAATTACCTCACAAAAATCGAAGTTTGCAAAAATTCCCCTGGCGGCCATCAACCAAATATCACTGAAATCTTTAATACTTTTATTTTATTTAAATTTAAAATCCTAAAGCACAAAATGAATAACCAACCTCCTACCAACTAAAACCACATCAACCAAATCCCATTTAACCATGACCCAGAACTACAAGTATTTTCCAATCAAAAAAGCGAAACGATTTTTTCGCCAAAACATTTGTAAACACCCATCCTTCATTCAGGTAACCATAATCACTGTTATTCAATTAAAATTGTGAAAAAGGATTAAAAATTATAATACCTTGACGTTTGCGGCTGCCAAATCCTTCCAACTATTGTCTCGCTATTTCTAATCTAATTTTAGCCAATTTCGTAGCCCACTGCTCTTCAGATGATTCACAGTTGATTTCTGTGTTTGCATAAAACCAATCCTTACCCAGGATAGGGTAAGGATTAGGATTTATTTTTTCATCTTCCCTATGATATACTCGTAGCTGCCTAAGTCAAAAGGATAAGAACTTTCCACACCAAAGAATACTTTTCCCGATCTCAGATTATCCTGATTGGATCAAGAAAAACAAAAAAAAAAACAAAAAAATCCCCATGCCAAACAACACACACGTGTGCACAACATATTAGTTCAGTTGAGGTGAACGCATGAGCATGTCGTGTTCGTGTCACAATCAATGATGCGATGATGACTTTCACAGGAATGCGTTTAAAATTGTCTCAAAATGATTTTGAGAAAATTTTTCATTGATGATTCGAATAAATTAGCGCAACAGCACCAGAGAAGGACGATAAGATGACGACGACGACGACGACGACAACGACAACGACAACGACGACGAGGCAAACAGAAACAGAACAGAATTCTTGAAGGGTCATAAATTAATAAACCATTAAAGTGGTTAAATTATCTTTTATCTTGCCTTCTCACAGATAAATTATTACAAAACCAAAAGACACAAGATACTACCACTACCGACGGAGGACCGTGTGCTCGCGGAGGTATTAAAAAATTAGTGTCGACAAAAAGGTTAACTGTCATTTATCTTCTGCCTCTTTGTTGTGAGAGGTTCTCTCAGTGTGATATTCGTTCTCATGTTATACTTCTTTGGCTTCTTGAGTTCTTGCGTTCTTTCGTTCTGTCTGTCTGTCTGTCCGTCTATTCGTCTGTCCGTCTGTAGTTGGGACTACTGAGATGCGACTGCCTGCCTGTGTGCTTTTGTAGAGCTAAATGATATTAAAAGTAGATGACACTGATATACCGTGGATGATTTCTGGAAATGTATGGCACTGTCCGTCGAGGAGAAAGAAGATCTTGTCGATGGTGACGGTATATGGGTTCCTTCTTCAAATTGGTCATGGTCTAGCCTCGTGGTGTGGTACTGGTACTATGGTCACTGCGCGCTCTCGGTCACACACTGGAGAGTGTGAGAATTTTAATTGAAATTCTTCACAGAGGTGTTTGTGTTGTTGCTACATAAATAAATTCCAGTTTAAGACTAACAACGTAACAATGACGCCGCCGACGGTCGCCCAAAGTATTGAAAGATGAGTGTTTGGTTTGACTTCAAACGCACTTAGTTGCGGTGCAATTACAAAGTACAGCACCCCACTGAGGAGGTCCTTTTGATCTCTCTCTCATACAAGAAGACCACACACGCAAATTTAGGACACTAAATACTAAACAGTAAACACAAATAATGGCCTAGGATCACACATAATGGTCCTTGTTCTTTTTTTTTCCGTCTCTCTTTGTGGGTCAAACGCATCATCAGATAAAAGATAGCGGAAGCGGTTTTGTTGTCGATGCAATATGACCCCGGGGTTATTTATCGATTGTCCTTTCGGTCTGACAATAAATTCGTGGTTTTTATTTTTATTTCTCATCACCAGCAGGCGCCCCCTCCCGTCACACTGGCATTCCACAGAATCTTTCACTTCTATTAAAAATCAATTTCCCCACCTAGAGTTTATCAATGAGTGAGTGTGACTCTTTCTAATAGCAGCTGTTTTATACTTTTACTCCTCCAATCTTTCATTGGCGATCTCGAGCTCGAGATCGGCATCACGGCCGGCCGGCCGGGCCATGAGAACCACGTTGGGTGTCGTATCATCAATTCGTTTAATTTGACAGGCGCAACCTAAACATGTCAAAACACACTGCATGCGGTTGCCTTTTTAGTTTTACCTCTCCTCCTTCTTTTTTTTCATCGTTCCGTGGCTGTGTTCTTTTGGTTAACAATTTTTTTTTTTTCGATTTTTTTTTTTTCTTCTTTGGCTTCTCTTCTTCTGCTGGTGTGTTTATCTTGTTTTTTTTTTTTAACTTAATTCCTTATTATTATAAATAATTTTTTCGTTGTTGGGCTTCTGATGTGGCTGGCTGCCGCTACCTACCTGTACGAGTATGTATTAGCAGAACCTGGTGTTGTGTGTACCCCCGCCTTCTTCAGACTCCATTTCGATTGTTGCTGGCTGCTGCTGTTCGTTTATTCTTTTTTTTTTTTTTATTCTTTAGAGCCAACAAAATAACGAAAGATGGATAAAAAAAAAACTTCAATTCAATAATATTTGCTGTACACTTTCTGTATCTCCTGCCGATGGTGGTGGTTTCTGGTGGATATCTTTGGACCAGGAGGAGGATGGTTTTTTTTTTGCGCGTTCTAGAGTGGTGTGCCTTTTAATAAAGGAAACATGAAATTCGCCTTTTTGCCCTGGGTTCTTTTTTTTTTTTTTTTTCATATCAACAAGATGAGATGCTTTGATTGTCATCTCCGTGGCTGGTTACTTGAGGGCAAAAGATGCCCCAGGGCACCTAACTTGCTGGTGTGCTAATTCCCTACACGGTATTTGTTTGATGTTGTTGCATAGTCTTATTTTTAACTCGTTTGACTTGTGTAATTGAAAAGCTTAATTGGATTTTTTTTTTTTTTAAACATTTATGCGGTTTAATTCATTCGGTGAGCTTTCATCGCTGGGACGGTGCCTTAAGTAGATAGTTAAATGGTTTATTTCCCGTCTCTCTTCGGTGGGGTTTTATGAGACGAATAATTATTGTAGAGCGTTTATCATGGGATTTTGTATCTACAAGTGTATCCACCTTCGAAATCAGTTAATGTATCACACCACAGTAAATGGTATTTTTACGATCATGTTACTGAGAAAAAATCTGAGTGTTCGCATGCAATTGGGGGAAGTAGTTAAGGCCATGGAAGGTTTTAAATGATTTATTAGCACTGTGTGCGGAGGGAGCTTACAATGTAGTTAAATATACTTTTAAATTTATTTCTTTGAAACAATATGGTTTCCTTTCTAGGAATTGTAGAGTCCATCAATGGTATAGCACCGGAATAGGCAGACAAATTAACTTATGACGAGTTCTATTCTGCGAAAAAAAAATTTAACATACATGGCACGCAAGAAGTTAGGGCCTTGGACCTAGATTTTTAGGACTAGGACTAGCAACAAAGTTTGGGACTTTTCTGATATCTATTATTGCCAGGTCACCGACATTAAATTTTCTTCTAATGGGTAGGACTATTCAACAGCGAAGGTGAATGGCACGAATGGCTGCAAGAAGTTAGGGCCTTGGACCTTTATTTTTAGGACTAGGACTAGTAATAACCAAATTAAATTTTGTTCTCATAGAGAGGACTATTCAACAACGATGATGAAAATTGATCTCCTCTATACAGCTCTTGCGAAAGTCATTTTTTAAAGTTCCTGCGAACGAGACAGTGCTCCGTGGTAACTTCTACAACTTCTTATCGAGGTCTAACTGCCAGAATGATTCGAATCTGTCCAATAAGATGACAGATAGTGCTATCTGCCTATCTGCGATTGGTTTTGCTGATTAACAGTCCTTGACTAGCTTGCTTGTAAAAGCTGCAGCTTTAGCGCGTTCGATTAGAATTTAAATAGCAGCAAACAGCCCTGGCAAACAATCCTTCACAATGTCGTGTACGCCATCGAAGATACTTTTACGCATAGAGAGTCGGTTCTATGTCTTTCTAGTCATAAAGGGAGCATTCAATAAAATTAAAATCCAAGATGTTGTGCGGTCACTCCGCAGTCAATAGTTACGCCTGAACTTTGACAGACCGTTGTGATTATGTTTGAAATGACAGCGCTGTCATTCTGTGACCTGTTATAGCTGCCATTTAATCATGGGAAACTACACGCTTCAACAAAGCCTCGAAATTGTGAAGATTTATTGTAAAAATTCCCGCTCTGTTAGCCAAACAAAAACCTTTTTTAACTGAATTGCTTCGTAAAAAATTATCTAGACAACAGTCCCAGGAGCTAGCTTGTATCCATAAAAACTCACTGTTTGCTGTGGGTTTTCGTCAGGTGGGGTCATCGGCAATACGTCTTCCGTAATGGAAAAAACGAGGCGGTAACTGGTATTAAATAAGCAATTTAACTTGAATTGGACATAGCCAATATATGGTTCCAGCACGATGATGCTGCGTACCACACAGCGAATGCAACAAATGCGTTATTGAGGGAAAAGTTTCCAGGTAGCGTTATTTCGAGAGGAGGTGATTAACTGGATTTGACGCTATTAGCCCTTTTTCTTTGGGATAACGTTAAGTCTCTGGCCTATGTCTACAAATTAACAACAACTCACATCTGGAGAACAACGTCATTCAACGATTTATGCGGAAGACTCATCCAAAAGAAGCCATGGATGCCATGTGGATGATGTTATTTTTAAGACGTAATGGTATTGAATACATATCTCAAATACAGCTCTTTTTATTCTATTCTAAAGATAGAGCGCTCTTATTGAAAGACCCTTTGCAATATTGTGCTATAGGTCGGAGTCCTGAACGACACCTCGAAGGGAGAAATTACGTCAGCCCTTTTTGGATAGTAGTAGTAGATCAGCACCCCTAAACGAACTTAGCTCAAGTAGTTTACAGAGAATTAGGCGGACAGATGTAGGCTTGGAGTCGCCTAAAAAAGGCCGTTATGGCATTATTTACCAGAAGTGAAAATGGATCAGATCAATTTCTTTGGACTCAATTCCATAGTAGTATTGGAAACAGTCTATACATCTTTTTCTGAGCTCGGAATAAAAAATCATAGCTCGGATGGTTGTTCCTGGTCCGCCGACACATTTGCCATACATACCTACACTTCTGCGGACAGTCAAGTCATAAAGTGAAAGAACTTTTACGTTTTGACAGCGCTCTGCCTGTTGTACTTGCTAAAAAGCTCCAAAACGTAATCACGAACACTTCATGAAGCCTAAATCAAAATGTGGTGGTATCTCGCAGCCCACCCTCTGTGGCCAAACGCTGATCAGTGTGCCGCATATTTTATTATGACAGACGCACTTGGATTTGAGCTTCAGTTCTGGTTTTAAACTATTGCCTAGGGAGTCCCTGCCAGAAATAGAAGTCCTGGATAGCATTGCTTATAACATCATTAAGGTTACTTCCTCTGGATGAATCTTAATCGCTTCGTACAACAAGCATATCTAACCTCAGGGCTATTATTGACCCGCACACATCTGCTGAGAATCATAAACTCCAGTGGACTTTTACTGACCCTGCCGACTCTCCATTTTATTTCAAATTACAACTTGCGATCCACCTACATATACCACAAAGTTCTTTTTAGACGGGGAACTCAAAAGGTCTGAATTGGGGCCTAAGAGTATACAAACTAATCAACCAAATAGGAATAGTTTCCAAAGTACTACAGCGCTGTGCGTTTGTGTAGTTTCGAGATGGTCAAGGAGTTTAGGAGTGAATTGTTCCAATAGTAACAGCCTCTTTTACCAATCGGTGGTGCTTCCATGTTCTAGGTGTTAGGAGTGGTAACAACCTCAAAGCGGCTATCTCACATACATCTTAACCTAATCTATCTTATAGCTAACATGTTCTAATACTTAACCATACCATCTTCATGGTACAAATTCATCCCATCCCAGATCTCAGGACAGATGTTAATCGCACTTGGCCAGCCCACTTATACGAGATAGCAAGGGATATGTCTCGCGTTGGATGCAAGATTGAGAGGAGATAAAAAAAACAGCCCCGTCCGACTAGTTAATCACCAATTTTAAGAAAGGTTCGTACCACCGTCCTCCGTCTATGCACCGAAGATGCTTCCGTGACATGCCACTGACTTTTAACATTGACTCTGTCATGGAGTAGGTAGACAATGAGGCAGTTACAGTTTGGGTCAAGGACTCACGTTATTAGCTAAAAGTTTGAAGTCAGTAAACTTAGACAGTGTTGAGTACGCCGCTATCTCTAAGATAACAAAAAGTAAGCAATAACTTAGAGTAATTTGATCAAACATTAACGAACATTTGAAGCTGTGAGCCAACGTAACAAAAAAAGAAATTCCATTTATGCATTTTTTTTTCTTAACGCCCCTTCTGCTTCAGGTGTACAAACATAAATCGTTCTGAAAACTATGTTTATATCCACGAGAAATACACAGATTCTCCTCCAATTATTATGATCATTAGGTGGGTGAATACCTACATGACATCCGCTGGCATCCATTTACCTTTGCGGAAGTAACTTCATTGGTTCTTATTTGATAGTTTATTGCCATGGATGAATGTATTAAAAGCGATTCTTCCCTTTTGGGTCGTAAAGTTGTTCAAAACAACAGAAAAATGGCTTCTCCAATTGTACGGTTGAACGGTTAACGCCCCCATCTGGATGTTGTATCAAGAGATTGGTGGTTTTGTAGTGTACATATATTATGATCATGGTTAAAGGATGTCGAGAGCTTGTAGCTGTTTTCATTTGGACCTTGAGCGTAATTACTCTGTATTCTTAATGAACGTGAATATGAACATTAAAGTATCCATAGCCTAAAGACTTATGTTTAAGGCTCAAAGTCTTCTTGTTCAAGTCATTACATCCTGGTACTGGTTACGGAGAAGAAAGGTAATTATTCCAAGGTTTGCTTTGCTAAAACTGTGAAAAATGTTAAAAGGGTCTATGCAGTTGTTTTCTGAAGAATGGGAAGAATTTACATCAACTTCAGATGACTTTTCGGATGTAATCGTGTCGGAAATACATAGTATCTTTGGAAAAGGTTTTCGGAAAATGAACATTTCTTGGAAAAATGTCTTGAAGATATACGGAGGTCCTAACAAAGTTTGCTAAGTAGATGTTATTCATTTTTTGAAGTGAGAGGATGTTGGTTGTGAATTTCTAATACTCCAGCGTCAAATGTAAAATACAACAAGAAATCGGCTAGCCACTCTTCAGATTTCGACGTCAACTCAAGCCTACGTGCACATTTTCTACGAATGCCAAAATGCATATTCAGTGAATACCCCATCCCTCCAAGTTATTTCAAAGATTCCAGACAAGACATTTTCCTGCGGAGGATGAACCATGTCGTGAACAACCCAGGAAATGATAGGTGATGCACTGGGCTGAATACAATGTCTGTGTCAGTAGTGTGTCGAAGAAATATGTTCTCTGAGTTTCACGAATTTTGAATGAAATAAAAGGTAACCATTCATTTTGCCCAATAATCCTTGGAAAATTTTTAAAATGTAGAAACAAGGATGCTTTAAAAAAACCGTAACAGGTGATTCATTTTGTTTCTATAAGTACGAGTTGGAAACCAAACAGCAATCCATGGTATGGAGCCCAGAAGGTGCAAGTCATTCAGCAACAAAAGTGATGATGTCGATTTACCTCAGCAGAGCGAAAGTGGTCGCTGCTATTCCACTGGAAACTCGTCCAGGAAGGTAACTTCCAATTTGTATACTGAAACTTGTTTACCACAAGTTTTCTAAAATTTGCTGGATACCAGGAAAGGGGGAACATCGTCGCTACATTTTACATGAAAGTAATGCACCTGCACGCACTGCTGAACAAATCACCAACTTTATTGCGCTGTCGGGTATCAAATTCGCTCAGCACCTCATTCCCTTGTCCTGGTGCCGTGTAATTTTTGGCTGTTCTCAAAGACAGAACAAATTGCGGGGAAGGGTGTTAAATTATGTTTCTGTAGAGAATTTCAACCAACTTATCGAACTTTTATTAGTCCCCTCTTAAGTGCTCGTTGTTATATTTGAAATATATCTCTGAACTTTCGCCACAGTTGGTTGGTCTTTAGCAGATGGTTTTGATGTCTTCGAGTGATATCTCCGAAAGATTTTTTGTTCTTTTTTCAAATCATGTCATTTTCAACCAATTTTCTTGACAAATAATTTTGAGAGATTTTTCTGAGAGAAGCTATAATTTGAGGCTATAAGTGCCACAGTAGCTATAACCCACAGTTTTAAGTTATAATTAATATTTCACCCTACACCACCACTAATTCTCATTAAGCAAATCTTTAATTCTAACGAAGCTCCCAGAAACATTCAAGAACTACAAGTAGATGGTTCATTAGGACACTATAGAATTTGAGGTACAGTCTGAGTTTCAATTCATTTAAAGTTCGTTAGGCCTTTATTGCGCTAATAGTCTCATTTTCTTTTAATTCGCTGCAGAACGATAAATGCAGAATCATCTCTATAGATACATCTACCAATTATGAAACATAATTCCACAACTCCTCTTTTGCTAACCCAAATTGTATGCTTAATTGTCAAAACCTAAGTACCTTGTTGAATAGTACAACCAACCTATTTCAGAGCAAAATCAGAAACCAAATTTCCAAAAATTGCATTCCTTGTACCAATATGACTGGCCTTTAGAAGGGGAAAGTAGACATACAAGAACAATGTCCAGTCGACAGCAAAAAGGGGGGAAAAAAAAACTTTGCGCAGCAAAAAGAAAAAGATGGCTATTCTAAAAGCCGCAGGTTAAGCATTCGTTGAACTTTAAAACGACCATCGCCATCATCATCATCATCATCAATATTAGACTCATGCATGGGGATTCAATTCGATCCGCACGTATCGATCGGTTTCACCGCGATCACTACTTACAAGTATATACCACACTCCGGTATGTGTACGTACATATTCCCAAAGGTTTCGGTTTTCTTCGGTCTTCGTCAATGTTTTTCGGTTTCTTTTTCTTTACTTTTTTTTTTTTTTTTTTTTTTGTTTTTCGGATCTTAAAAGTCTGCCTGTATGTGGTTTATAGAGTCTTATTTTCTTTTGTATCTTCGAGGAGTATATAAAAACATGTATATGTGGTATAAAATACACAATTTCTTTCGAAGATATTTTTATAGACATGATTTTCCTCTTATATTATACAACGCGCGAGTCTGATGCATTGGCGCTGCTGCTGCTCGTCGCCGCGCTTCAATGGAGTGTACTCTGCTGGGATGAAGCGTAGAGGGAGAGCAAAAAAAAAAACGGAGAAAAAAAAGCCGTAGAGAGGAAGAAGCTTAGAAGAAGCGCATCTTGATGATGTCTTCTGAAACAAAAGGAAACCTGATTTAAAATCGTTTCAATGGAATTTAAAATGGCACCAGCACACCACTATGGGAGACAGAGAGAAGGCGAGAACACTACACAGTGCCCAACAGCAAGCTCCTCTCCCTGGTCTGGTTGGTATATTTGTATTCGATGGAGGCAACCACGGCGAATAAGACGATGAGCACGGACAAAAATATGTATAAATTCACTTTTGGGGAGAAAATCTCTGATATGAGCAAAGGAACACCACACGACTGTGTGCACATATTAATATTCCTGGAAATTACTGTTAATCTTAATTAAAGCACGTCAACAATGGGCAGCGCGCACAAAACCGTTTCGAAGAGCAAACAAATTGTATTGAAGATTCCAGTTCGCTGGTCAACTCTTTCGTTTTGTAGCAATGATGGGAAGCAAAAACTTCTCATGGCACATGCAAGGACTGAAAACTGATCTTGTTGGCTGATTGCTACCATTTTGAGACGATTATATTCTTGTGCCTGTGTGTGAATATGATTTAATGTTAAAATGCACCTACCCGACTTCACTGAGCAATGAATGTGCGCTCGACTCTCGTAGTAGACCCAATCGAAGCCAGCCTCCACGGCCAGCCTGGCCAGCATCCCATACTTTGTTCGGTCACGATCTGATGTTGTGATATCGACAGCACGTCCTTCATAGTGCAACGATTCGGCACCATGCAGATTATCCTCATCCCAGCTTTCTGTTACCCGCAGTCGTATCCCGGGCCACTGATTCATCACAGACACGGCGAGTGTGTTTAGTTTCTCCTTGCAGCGCTGCAAAAGTACAAGATACAAGAAAGTATTGCATAATTAATCAACAAAAAACCAAAAAACAATGAGTCAGAGAGAGCATTAAATAATTTGTACAGAGCTTAAATTTAATTCGAATTCAATGACTCTCGGGGTTGTCGGTAAACTCCACCTCTCTCGACACACACACCACACACATACACACACAAAACGTAGGCGTGGCCCTTATAATTTATAATTTCCAAGAAACTGGTTTTCCACCCAAAAAAAAAAAAAAACATAAAAAAAGAAAAAGTTCCCAAAAGATCCATCGATGGAGGAAGAAGCAGAAGAGGAACTAGTTTCATCGTCTTCCCAATCATAATTGAATTTTGATTTTGCACATTTTCGGTTGTTCTCAGGACCTCACATTGGACCGAAGGGCAAAATGCACAAAAAATAAACCGAAATGTTGTCCAAATGTTTTGTGAAAATTTAAGGTAATCAATTTTACGGTAGGCGGGTTCCCTCCGCATCACAACAATTGTTGCGGTGGGTATCTTTTGGGAAAACATATAGATTTCCATCAGGGGTCAGATTTTGTTCTTCCTTTTTTTTTTTTGCAAAAAAAGGAGTCGTATTCGTTACATCAAATTGGCAGCCGTGAAAATCTGATTTTCTCCCTCTGTCAGTGGTTAAGTGAAAATGCATCGATCCCCGTAGATAATTGGTATCGTTTTGCGCCCAAATGTTGTTATTTTGCCATCGCCTACAATGCTCAGTTTTTTTTTTTTACCTAAAAAGGTACCTAGTAGAAGAAGGTTGATCCTGGGCACCACCAGAAGCGGCACTTATCCTTTGGTATTTCTTGAATCCTCTATGTTGATTGAATATATACTATTGAATGGGAAAAGACAACAAAATAACACACTGACCGAGGAATTCATTCTGCTGCCTCTCTCTCTTATTGAATTGTTGTACAAGGATTAATATTTGTTTACTCCTTTCGGCGTGTGTGGTGGTTGAGAACTGATTGCGAGAGCAAACTAATCTTAGCAGCACAGGTTTCCTACTAGACTCTATGCAAATAGATGAAATGAAAACAACATCAATTTATTCTGTTAAAAGGCGCAACAAGTCTGATCTGACGCTTTCAATGGGATAGATAGATGATAATGGTGGTGGTCGGTTTGGACGGTGATAATCACTGTAATGATGCCGCATTAAAGCCAAAGCAAGGCATCACGGCACAAGAAGAAGGCACTCTCACTCTCTCTCTCGTTTTGGTATTTAAAATTATGTATTTTTAATAAGAGAAAAGAGTAAAACTAAAACAAACGTGTCCATCCATCGTGTGTGCATTGTATGTCGGGTATTATTTTTTGGGGTATTCTCTTTTTTGTATTTATTCGGAGTAAATATTTGTCATATTTACGTTTGCACGGTGCGCGCAATGCACTTGTCGGCGGAATGCCGCCTTCATCGTTTGACCATTTCGGGGGAAATTTTCTTTTTTTTTTTAAAAAATCTTTTAAGGGGCGCTCAATCGTTTTTTAGAAGAGGTTTTGTCCAAAAACAAAAAAACATCTAACCATTTTCGTCAAAAGAGGTTGTAGATATTTTATTGGAAAAAATAAGTGAGATTACTCGTAGCTATAAATGGACAAAAACTTGCTTTCTGAAACAAGTATGTAGACTTTGCTAAGAGAAAAGCACGACATGATAAACGAACGAGATTAGATAAGACTTTTTAACTTTGAGTATACAAATCCACATTCTATGTGGGTAGGTGAGCGTACACCAGGGACCATGCAATTTGTGTTTCTATACAGCATTATCCACACAGCAGGGTTCTCCGTTTCATTTCTGTTTCCCTAATTCTCAACTCCATACGTGGCTCACAGCTGAGCCTAATCTCTATGCTGGGTAGATAGACCTTCTAGTACGACAGCGACTTAGTAGCTTCGCTATCACAAATGAAACTTAGAGGAGCTACCTCAACGACTCTAAAATTTAATAAGTCACATGTGTTGAACAGTGAAGTATCCCTTGAAAGGACACACTAACCCCCATCCAAGACTGAAAAACCTTCTACCAGACAAACTGTCATAAGATAAACCACTGGGGGGGGGGGGGAATTTTCTCAGAACCCTGTCCCGCCATCATCAACGACTTCGATCAAGTGGTAACTCACCTACCCAATCCAACAGCAGAATAAAGCCAAATTGTTCCTTCTCAGTCATATTGGTAGGAAGTGAGATACATGAACTCTCTGAAGGTGGACCATTTTTTGATTCAGATTTTTGTAGTGCTCCCACAAACTCATTTGGATTTGTTAGCCAGGGGATACCCATTTGGTAGCCTGCATTAGAGATGCCAGTGTGTCGGATGCCTTTTACATGAAATGTAGGATTAGGGAAGCCCGTATGTCTAATGCGGGTTCATGGGAATGATCGAAAAGAATGGCCAATAATAAATAAAGTCACTACAGGGCTAGTGGAATGACAACTTTTCCGTTTGGTCCAAAGTACATAAACCATTTGTATTATTTATTTGTATAATACTCCAGCAGCCTGTTTAGAGATCGTAGCCTGTTTTAGAAATTCGTAGATCATGATATTGTTCCAACTGTTATGGTTAAGGTGGTAAATGTTACGTATCCTTATGTGCATTATTAAATATTATATATCCTTTAATATTTCCTTAAAGACTCAACTTTCTGTTCACATAAACAGAGCAGGTGTCTAAGTCCAGAAAAAAAACTGAGTAGACAAAAACTTAAGACATATCAAACAAACAAAACTATCAACTAATTTGTCTCGCACTTGCAGGGGTACACGTTGGTTGTGAATGGATGTAGCTTTATTAAAGGCTTACAACCATTATATATGAGCAGCTAAAAAAATTAGCTTTAAAGTTATACTGTAACTGCATTGAAATTGGTTAAGAAACAAACTGAACGTAAAAAGATAAAAAAACGTATAAAGTGCTTATTGCTAGCTATCAACTGATCTTAGGTATATATTCTCGCTGACTTTTTTGTAGATCTTCTTGAACTCTAAAAGACTTGCATGCAGTGTTTTTTGTTTAGCCGCCATATCGAATTTAATGCACCGCACTGATCAGCGTATTGATACCGAACTGAATTGGCATATAGCCAAGTAGGTGCTCTGAAAATATTCAGAGAAACCAGTATCGGCATTGTTCCTAAACAATAATTTGTTTGACTGCATTTTTATGAACATATGCGCGTGCACGTCTTCATAGAAATACAAGCTTTTATAAATAACACAAACGACTGCATCACAAAAGGCTGTTTCACAAAAGCGCTCACATGTTCTTTGAACCCACAGACTTTGTGATGCAGGCTTTTGTATTTACAGGCTATAAAAATGCAGGCTTTTATAACACAAATGACCGCATCGCAAAAAACGATGCATGTACAGATTCAAATGAATACAGGCTTTTGTAATAAAGCCATTGAAATACGACAAATGTAAAACAGGCTTCTAAAATATAGGAAATAGATCCCAAAACTATTTAAATTTTGGAAAAATTACAAGTTTTGTATCGCAAAAACAGATGCTCTCCATAAACCATGTGACACAGTGGCTCCCTTTCCCTGCACCGCACAATCCCTGAATGTAGTTCACTGAATCGTTTGCACCACAAAGTAAGTACTAAGGAAAGGATCGCTCTTCAGGAGATATCTAACCTTTAGGGTACTACCTTAAGCATTTTGATAGAAGCATTGATAGTTCCTCACTCGGTAAAACTCTTCCGCCGTTCATCCACCGCAAACAAGCTGATGCAGTGTTACACACCAAAAAAAGAAAACCATCTAGGCGACGTGCACAATGCAACATTTAACGCAACATGTCAGCAATAAAAGGGCTTGGTATACACAGTTCTGCAAAATAAAATATTCACTTATGTATATATAGGTGGAAACGTATTTTAGCACAGGACTAGTAAAAAGCAGCAACAAGTCAAGTTTAGAATCTTTCTATCACCTAATCAATCTAATTAAATTGTGTTATATGATTACCCCTCAGGGTAGGTCTTAAGAGTGTAAATTTGCATTCTGCAACGGCATAGCTTAAGATCTTGATCTTGTTGATCATAGTTGTGCTATCCTGCCACCGTAAAGTTGCTTCCAAAAAGAGGTCCCACAACTTCAACAAGAAACTGCGACTAAGGCTCCTTCAGTCAAGCTTAACATGCTCACATTTATCTCATATATGCCAGGAAATTTGCATTTGAGGACTCATCATTTCAAGGTGAAAACCCCAGGATTTGAATCCTGATACAATGCCGGAATCATCTTTTGTCATAGATCTTACGAACCGCAGGCAAATAGAACTTGGTGTTGGTGATATTGTCAAGTTCGCTGCACAAACAAGACGGTTTCGCGATCATTTTACACTGTTCTCATCTTTAACTAACCACATCCTGCTTTACATTATGCTATCTTAATGTCTACGAACTTTATTTTAAGGAATAGATGAAAGGGACGGAGTGTGTTTCGGGCCTAATTATGGGCACTTATGTAATAGCCCTGGCTAGCGAGGGAGCGGAGATGTTTTCCAAGACAAATATTTCGATCCCAAGTACCCATCCGCTTGCTGGTGCGAAAGAAAGTTGGGATTTTCTTTAGAACGTGGAGACTCCAAAGAAAGCTTCTTGTATCATTCATTACTATTCTTTTTGCCACTAAATATGTTACAGTAGCAATGATCTTCAACCATTTCGTCTGATACTTTTCGAACGAAACATAGATTTTGTCAATCTTTCCAAACCAAAGACCCGATTGAGTATATTGGATAAAAAAGGTTGGAGGCAGAGTGTATTCTACAAAAGCCATAAATTCCAATAAAGTGTAGGCCCAAACAGAAGCTTGCAGAAACGAACAAGGAAACCTTCGGAAACCGGAGAATCTGGAAAGAATATTTCTGCAGCGGCGTTGACGACCAACAGTTCGCTGTCAGGCAGAACGGACCATTCAATTTGAACGATGACAGATTGCAATAACCAAGCTGAAATCAAGCAAGGTTATTGGAGCTAATGGCTTTCTAGCCGAAATATTTAAAGCGGCATGAGATGATTTGATAAGGATCATGCACCAATGTAAACTCTGGTCAGATAAAAGTATCCGTATATCCGATCCTAAGCACAAGATATGGTCTGCTGTGTTAAGTGAATGCATAAAACCCTTCGTCAACAACCTGATTGGTCCTTATCAGTTCGGTCTTAGGAAATCGACCAAATATTCACACAACGGCAGATCTTAGAGAAAACCCAGGAATTTCAGATAGATACCCATCATCTCTTTATTAATTTTAATGTCATCTATGATAGCGTATACAGAGGCGAGCTTTACAGAGCTATGTCTAATTTAGACATCCTTGTTAAACTCATCCGTCTATGTTAGATGACGATGAAGAATGTACGCTGCTCCGTCAAAGTCGGTAAAAATCTATCCGAACCGTTTGATGTCAGAAACTATTGATACGAAACTCGCCAGCTAACACCAGAGGTATAATTTTTCAAAAGTCTATTCGAACGCAGCGGGTCAGTGAGGGGCTTATAAATATTGAAACAGAAACAGGAAAGATGAGCTTATAGGACAGTGGCTAATAGCACAAAACTTCACCATAGGCAACTACGATTTCGACGTGGTTAAGTATTTGGTCACCTAGGCTATGATACTAGTGCTGAGATCAATCGAAGAATTACTCTTGCCAACCGCTATTTCTTTGTACAAAGAAGGCATTTGAGAAGTAAAGCCTGCTCTAGAACAACTAAAGAGGCACTATATAAGAACATTATCATTCCAGTCCTGCTACATACATATATGTCGCAGAAACATGGACACTAACAGATGAAAGCAGATTCGTGTGATCTACGGCCCAGTTTGTATTGAGGTGTGTAAAGGAGAAGATTCAACAGCTTTACAGCGGCATGATGGTTGGGACATGTAGAAAGTAAGGATACCATCATGCCAGCCCGGAGAGCCTATCAGTCCACCCCGGTGGGACAATGCAGCAAATGAAAACTCACAGTTCAAAAGGGATGTTAACCTACTTTTCCTGTAAAACTGGAGGCAGCTAGCGAAAGATCGAGCTGGCTAGAAAGTTTGTTGACTGAGTAAGCTGTTAAACTAGTTCCTTGGATAATCTTCAAAACATTGATGGTCGTGGAAAGCAAATATTTGCAGTAATTTGTACAATTTTGATAACTTGAGCCTATCCTCTTCAAATTGCTGTATTTTATTACCCATTTATAGCTTAAGACTCCTTAAGTCATCAATTTAACCTTTCCGCAAACTTGATGATAAGAATATGCGTTTCCCCTGACTGACAAAGTTAATTAAGCTATCATGACACAGCGACTGTTTTTTTTATATCTGTTAGGCGTTCTCCGTGGCACTCAAGTTAATTACATTTGAAAATATGTGCAAACTTGTTGATGATTAATGGTGATAACGACCTGTTTTCCGAAAAAAAAAAAAAAAAAAAAAGAAAAAACAAATAAATCACTATCCTAGTGTTATGACATGATACACACTGGATAAGGGTTATTGAGTTAAAACAGAAATAGCCCGTCATTGACGTGTCTTTAAGAATCCATCATCGTCATCGATTATTCCCTGAAAACAATTTATTAAAAGACTAGAGCACAAAATTGTACTATGCCACTCAAATCTTTCATGATAGCCCTCATGCTGTAGGTTACACACCACCTATTTTGACATATTTAAATGTAGTAATCCCTCATGAATACAAGACAAATGACGCCGCCTTACAACCGCGGCTTAGACAGATAACCCACTGTGGAATGCAGCATCGCACTCATCATTTGGCGATCATCACCTCCATCATCATTGTTGTGTTACCTTCATTAGTTGATCGACAAACGTGTTAAATTGTTTAATGTTCTGTCTGCTAAAACATAAGCACAGAGTCGGGATAAAAAGAAGATGGAAAAAAAAAACCATCTGGAAGAGGAAAACATTAATATATCAATATTTACCAAAGAACGGGCCTATACTCGCACAATACCGAGAATGAACGAAATTAACATGCGCTCACTTATAGTCACTTGCAAATGAATTACCAATATTGATATTGGTCACTCATCATCAACATCATCATCAGCCAACAGTCAACAGCAGCAGCCACCACCAGCAGCAGCAGCAGCAGCAGCAGCACCAGTGTACAACATCAACCGGCATCCATCTCCATCATCCAACACAGAGTTAAAGAGAGGAGCATCAGTGCACACGTCGAGGTACATTAGTATTTAATTCCATATTTGTACAAACGGTTTTAATGGACACCTCTTGGATCTGTTTGCATCTCTGTGCGGCGAACCGTGGCCGTTCTACTTGAACAATTAAACTCTGCGACTGCGACTAAGTGCAGTTTTCGTCATCCTAAAGGATCCACATAAAATCGTACGCCTATCATCGATTTAAATTGCGTGAGTCCGGTGTAATTGCACTTTATTCTCTCTACTCATCACCATTATCATCATCATCATCAGGCATAAGTACCAGGGGATCACGGGATCACTTTTACTCTGCGTGCTGTAACAATTATGCAGTTTATTTTAATCGCATTTATTTATACGGAATACGCTTCAATTAATGCTACATCAGTTGATGTTGATGGATCCAGATGGAAAGTGGCGTTGCTTGGTGATTATGCATAAAGTCTTCCGCCATTAATCATTTAAAACGTTCGCAACACAAAAAACCATTCAAAGATACAAGAATCTCTTTTATAGATACATTTTTTTCTGAAAATTTTCAAACAATGGAATTCGAAATATTGCCCTTTTATTTTGACTTTAGCTTGCAGATACTGTTGTTTGGCTATTGAATCGATAACCCTTTGTGGAGAATACATACACAGGACAGATTTCAATTTATCGACTTCCAATTCGAAAGGACAAAAGAAGAATACTACTGTTTTGGTTTGCAGAGAATTCCCCAGACAAGCCCTCTGAGGTTAATTTGAGTAAGACTACCTGAAACATTGGCAGCAAATACCATTCAACAATGAAATAAGGGTAAGAAGTGAGATTGGCTTTCGAAAATGCTGGCAACTCTGCAAGGTTGTGACTGTTTGTAGATACAAAAATTCCTCAAGCGTAGATGATGCTAGAACTTAGAAAAGTAATTATGGGAGAAGAAATATTAGTGCTATATCTACGAATGTTCAATTTGTTGGCTTTTAAACAAAAGAAAAACTCTTAGGAACGTGGACAATTGTAATTTATACGAGTATTTTATAAATTACATGCTGTTACTGAAAATTTCCCCCTAACTAGCCTGGTAAAATTAGACCTGAGAACAATTTATAGAACGCGGGACTTTATGCTAAATTGTAGAGTCTCCACTTCTAGGACCATGGCGTACCTCTCCGCCCCCTTTTTAGTGGGCGGAATATAACATTTACACAAATAAATCATTTTCTGTTAGAGAAAAATAAATAAAAATGTGTCTAAGAATTAACAAAATTTTGAAAAACTATCAAGGAAAGACCGACATCGCCAATGCGATGTTTTCGAGTCTTTTTGTTCAAAGAAATTTGTCACAAAAGAGAAAGAATATATTTTATATTTTTGGACTCCATGGAAGTTCAGCTTTAATTCGACATGTCGCATGATGGGGACTAAAAATTTTCTTAGGGTACATTATGCCTCCGAAATCCCCCAATCAAAAATAATTATTTAAACTTTTTTTTCCTCGATTCCTTTCGGCCCACCAGGCTATATTTCTGTGTAAAATTTCAGCCCTCTAAGTCAAATGGTTCAAAAGATACAAGCGTGTGACAGACACACGAACAGATGGACAGATAGACACCGTGTTGAATTCATTAGTGTTCCGTTTATACCATTCTAGTACGGAACACTATGAATTAGAAAAAAATGGGAATATTAAAATCGCTCTAAAATGACAAATTGACAAATAAGCAAGAAATTGGATGTACTTCTGTACGCTTTCATACATTTTTATACATTTGTATCTATTTTACACACATTTATAAGCTAACTTGTATAAAACTCCAAAAAATTTGCATTTAAGCAAAACTGCCTCCAGATGAAGTATTATACAGATCTGAAACTCTGTACAGATGGCCGTGGTGTAGTGGTAACATCATTGCTTGTCACGCTGCAGGTTCACGGTTCGAATCCTGATGTCGAGAATCATCTATTTATTTCGCATGAAATAAATAAAAAAGTCGATCAATTGCGAAAGCTTATGTCAACTCTACTGTGAAGGCATAACACTGGCAGTAGGGTGATCATATGGCTGAAATGCAACTTGATCGTGATGATGACATCAGGAGGACTGAAAAGAAATACTGTGAAGCATAAGCAACGACAATAAAAGCAAAATAAAAATACTCCACAGTTATCTGGACGCCACCCTTGGAGTTCACTGAAACTTAAAAACAGCCTAGTTTCAAACCAACTACTCCAATCTGTCTTTCTCTCTGCCTCTTTCCCTTTCTACAAAACGCCCGAGTCCTAAAAATTAGTATAACACCTACCCTTTCACACGTGCAAATTATAAAAAAAAGCACGGAAGCACGGAAAAGAGAGAAGGACTCTACGTAGTTAAATTGTTTATTTTTTGGATACAGGGTGTTGCGGAAAACATTTTAATTTCCACATATGGGTATGCAGTATATTTTCTAATAAGAGCCCTTCAGAGGCCTATGAATCACCTAGAAAAGTGATATTTTGCACACACTGTCTGAGCCATAAGGAAAACTTCAAAGTATGAATTTTAGGTATTAAAAATACAGGCAATGTATCACGGATATGAGAGGAGGGAATTTTCTTTACTTCCCGCTCCAGGACGACCTAGAAAAGTGAAATTTTACACACTTATAGTCTTAGGGAAAACACCAAAGGTAGCCTAATTTTGCATTTCCAAAATACAGGGTGTTGCACATGAGAAGAGGACAATTTATTTACGACACCCTGTATCTTGATTAAGTACAGATTCTTACCTAATTACCGCCCTATAAATGCGCTCAGTTTCAAATTTGTATTTTATCAGACGCATTTCTATTGCATAGCAACGACCTAATAGAGTCAACAAACAAGAGGATCTTTAGTTTTGCCGATGATAGCACAAAATATCATCTTGCTCGAACAACATGCCGGTAAATGTAACCATTTAATGGCAGTAGGTACAGCTACCTATCATGGGAAGCGGCACTCGGATTTTAGGAGACTCTACACAATGTGTACAAAAATCTAGGCCTCTAGGATTCTAAGTAATAAAACTGAAAGAATGTCGAAATTTGTTTAGCAATAAGCTTAAAGGAATCGATGCTGATGTGTGTAACGAAGTTTATAAGATGTCCTGTCATAGAATTAAATTTTCTATAAACTTAAAGTGATGATATGAGAAAACTAGAATTACTGACAAAGTTCGTTGTCTACATGAAAGTACTCGATAGGATCTTAAAACCTGAACTCTATCTTCCCAGAGAAAAGATAGAGGATAAGTCGCAGTGCCTCAGTATAGAATTTTTTGAGTAGGGACTAAGTCGTGGATATGGGAGAGGATTCCGATCCTGGTATGAAGAACATAGTACCTACTACTTTCTACCGGTCAATGCTGCAAAAATAACTACTTACTGCGTACTGGAATCACCCAACTCAAAGGAAGGCCCTTTTGCAGGAGTAAATGCAGTGGACTTATACCTTTCTACGATTTGAGGGAATGCGGCTAAATCAGATTTTTCATTCTAACCCCAAAGTAAACAGTCCTCTACAAATGGCCGATTTTGAAGAAAAAATAACATTTCCAACTCAGAGTGGTTTGAGTTGAAAGTTGGGCAATCTAATGGCTTATCAATGCTGGGCGTGTATGTTCGCCCAGAAATTCGATGGAACCAGCAGATTATTACTGATGCTGCAAAAGGTGATGCTAGATACCCAGGGTTACTCAAAAGGTGTAAACGGTTTTTTGCTCCTGTGGACGTCCACAATCTACATATAAAGCTTATGTTCGTCTGAAACTTGAACATAACTCGCATGTTTAACAGCCTAATGCAGGGCTTGGCCTAGCTTATCGCAGTCACTCGTGCTGTGCGCCTCACGAATGGTTGGGACCTACAGTTTCCGAAGAGTAATTTTATTTCGATTGAGAGAAGCTTTTTCATGACAATTTTATTCTCGGATGTTTGCCAGATGATCGCGAGAGTTGGGACCGCGAGAAAACTTTTATTTTTTTTTTGTTTATTTTTATGTTTTCTTGGATTCGAAAATTGAACTTCTAACTCAGGGACCGCGCACTTAACCACTGAGCCATGACTCCCACCACATGCTTGAGTTTATTTGATTGTGTTCAGCGACAAGCTTGTAGACTGATCGGTGATCAGAAACGCGATTTTCTGTCAACGATTTTTATTCAACTCATGATTCGGTATGAAATTTCAGATTGAAGTTCAAATACTCGTATGTGTGTCATTGTCAATTCTCCAAAAATTTGTTACACAATGTCCTTGCAAATGTTAAATATTGCATAGATGATGATTTAAGAAAAAAGAGTCTTTTGAGTCATATTCGAGAAATAACCAATTTTCAAAGATTCGATAATAAGTAAGTTGCCCTATAAGGTGGTGTTAAAATTGGTAATAGCAAGCATTTATATGACGTTAAATTATAAAGGAGCGGCTTTTCTTCATAGAGAGCCTTAGAAGATTTCTTAGAATGCATTCCAGGTCAGTTCCTAAATATATAAGTTTAAGCTTATTGCGAAAAACTACAAGTCTTGCACTTGTAAACTTGAAGCTATATAGTATAAAGTTGCAATTTATTGATTCATATAAATTTTCCTGCGCTTATAGTACGAGTGTAGCGCCTAAAATGTTCTCAGATTACAAGTCAATAAGTAAACATGTGGAGAAATTCAAGTCCACATACATAATTTCTCATAATTTCTGTACTGGAAACATGCTTTTGTAGGTTTTTCCACTCTTTTAGAAATTTCATTTGTAGTTACAAGACCGTCATTTATAATTTATTGCCCGTCTATACCAATATTGGTCCTGGAGCTAATTCGTTATGAAAACCTAAACTGACTGGACTGCAGCAGCAAATTGATTGTGTCGTTCAGTCTGACTGGATTTGAGTGGCCATCGCTGGTTTCACTTCAGATCAAAGCAAAAATTCTTTCCTAATCTTTCTGCACTAATAGTACTCCAAAAAAGCTGAAATCTAATCGTCACTCATACTCGAGGTACAGGGTATTTGGGATTCTCCCTTGGGAGAAACGAGTAGGAGTAAGAAAATAGTAAAAAACCGACTTCGCATCTCTAGACTTAAAGAACATCACTGCATTCCAGGGCACCTGTTTAATGCGGAGCACTGGTCTACAAAGA
The DNA here is from genome assembly GCA_963082735.1 of Pocota personata. NCBI lineage: Eukaryota > Metazoa > Arthropoda > Insecta > Diptera > Syrphidae > Pocota > Pocota personata. The sequence continues at coordinate 274,574,788 of OY720429.1, forward strand.
ACTACCTGGAAGCCTATAAACTATCAGCAGAATATCTACCATCGTTGTTCATTAAGGCAACTCAACTGGACTACAGGTGCTTTAAGTCGAGTATCTCATCGACTAAAGTGGCAGTGTGAAAACGCTTAAGTTCAGCTTTTAAATCCCGCAACTAGATGGTAATTAAATTACTTCGTCAGACCTCGAAACCTCTTATCATTTTGCAAATTTATCCTCAACGATATTTGGCTAAACAATTTTCGGATTCAAAAGTACTTCTACATACTCGTATCTCTAGAGAAATATAAGTACTCACTCAATTGATCTTTATGTCTATATTATATCATCACTAACGATTCCTTGAATCAGTACGAGGAAATTTTGACTTGACAAATATTGTACATCACACAAAATCGATACAAATTCAAGATTAGTCAATAGTGAATTATTCGCAAGTCATTGGGATGCGCACGACGACGCCGACTCTCAATCTTTAAACAAAAATTGATGTCATTTACCGAGAAGCACTCCATAGAAATATATGTAGATCGCAGTTAAATCACTTCCACTGATGAAAGGTGTTAATTTCAGGGCAAAGCTTATCGACAAATTTTACAAAATCGTGTACTTCCCAACGAAATACTCATAGCTAATAAACCGCCCAAACAATTGCTCACTTGTAAGCAAATAAATGCAATCGCACAACTGGCACAATCTCTAAAACGTTTGCTGATTTAATTAAAATTAATAAATATAAACAAAACACTACACGTTTTTTCACACGGTAATAATTCGCAGTCGTTAAACAAACTATAAAACTATGGCGGACGTAATATACGGCGGCCACGGCCCCAATAAATATCCAACCCGTTTGCGATAAATAATAAATTGATGATTCATAAAAATTTTAACACTTTCGATGTGTAGAAAATAATAAAAGAAAAAAATGCCAACAACAACAAATTACACAGTGAGTCAGAGTTGGTATAGAGAGGGCCGCGCCGACCGCAAAAAAAAAAAAATCAATCTGCAGAGACACACGACAGATAAGCGATACAACCGAGAAATAAAAATAATTTATAATCATTATCTCCACTGGTGAGCTATTTCACTGAGCCAGGTTATCTGGGCTGGAATTCATCATCATCATCATCATCATCATCATCATCATCATCATCCCACGCAATGTTCTAGAAGCGGATGCAAATAGGACACGACTCTACTGCCCTACAAAGCTTCAATCGATCAATGACATTGCTGATTGATTTTTTATTTTTTCGGTCTTCCCCGTTCGCCTTCTTATGAGTCTTCTTTCGTGGAGAGCTGGTTTTAAGTTGCTACCAAACGATCAGCTTACACGCAACAAAACGGAACCGACATTTAGTGTTAATGTACTATATAAGGTTATGCTTTATTTCTTCTTTTTTTTTCTTTTATATGGATTACTCTTCAATGGGTGTTTGTAGTTATCTGTCGGTCGTCGTTGTCGTCGTGGTCGTGGTTTTTTTGTGGTTGGTGCTCCGGGTCGAATAGGCAGGCCACTTCCTCAGTTGTAAGATTTCCCTTTTCGATAAAAATCACAGCCACAAAGGATATGAGATATCGATTTCGCTATTGTCTTCATCGACATCGTTGGCACTTGTTTAGTCAGTCGATTAAATCGATTCGGGAAAGTATGCAAAAAAATGAGAAAGGAGCAATGCACACTCGACAACAGAACAAAATCGAATTTAATCGATCTAATGTCGGGAGGTCTACTACGTACTCGTATGTAGGTATACGAGTATATCGGCGAATCCGATACCTTCTTATCCTTGTGATTCCCAATTATGAATGAATTACACCGTGTAATTACCGAGTGAGAGAGAGTGAACGAGTGGCTGGTCCTCGAAGTGTGGTGATTGATGGTTAGGGGTTGTTGTTATTTCGTAATAATGCAGGGATAACAGGTGCAAGATATCGGATTACGGATAGAGAACAGGCAACGCGCAATCATTTCCCGAGGGTGGTTGTTGTTTGACTGTTTTGTGGTTGAACAACAATTAGAGTCGCAAAGTGGTATCCGGTGTATGGACTTAGGGAGTTGTTCTTTGTGAGTTGTACAAGTTGGCCTTGCAACAGATCAAGTTGTGGGTCTTTTTTGCGTTGTAATTTGTTTTTTTTTTTTTTGAAGAAATGTGAAATAATCCACAGTAAGGTACCTAACTGGGGTGGGAGGGAATGTAGATTTGTAAGTCGAATCAATCACCTTCGAGCGATGTCTCATATCTAAGTCTGGATGGATTCCAATGGAAGTTGGAAACTGACCACCGAGTGTTGCGCATGTTTATACTAGTAATACCTAGCGATGAACGTAGGAAATATCAAACCATTGCTTTGCCTTTAACGAGTAAATAAGATCAAGCCGGCGCCATCCCTGATACAAATACATCGTCGGCATGCTGTATGTATCTAATATGCATTCTACATTTTTCTAAAACTTGTCGCCAAGGTAGTGCTCACTTTCCTGTGAAGGGATAAAGATAACGTAGACTTCATACTAATAATATGGTGCTTAGGCATGAGCCAAACAAGTCGTAAAGCTAATTTCAGAGCCTTAATTAGCACATAGCTGGTGATTTAGAACATAATAGTCTCTTTGGTCATTATTGACGAGGTTACATTCCAGTCAAGTCTAATAGACCTAGCCTGTAACTTATTTAAGAACCTTTGAACTTACGAAGCTCTGTTGTGCTCTTTTTTTTCTTTTGAAAGGTTTTAGGCTTTCTATTAAATCTTATAATGTCCAGTCAACAAATTTGTTTCAAGTTTTAAATTCTCAATTTAAAAGGTTTTTGTAACTTTGTGCCAACTTTTCAAGTGCAGTGTTCCGTAGGATAATGCTTTAACAGCTGCCACTCATTCTGACCGGACCAGTAAAGCTTGGCTAAATGTTCAAATTTCCCTTTCGATTATCTTGAATTTATGTATGTGGGAAACACTTTGATCAAGTAGCTCCGAATTGAACAATGAACAGGTATGGACTGTTCATTGTTCCAGTCGGCTTTTCTAGAATCGAGAAATACCTCCTTCAGGACATGCCACGCTGTGACCTACTCGTCCTACTGTTGAAAAAAATGAGATCAATCACTTCCTATCAATGTTGTCATCGTGAAATAATTTGTCACATAATTATTTCGGTGGTGACATAATTTTAAAATCAAATTATGCTGACAATTATGTCAATAAGTGACATGTTCTAGCATTCTCAGAATAAGTGATATAATTTCAATCACAAATGCGAAGGATTATGACAAGTGACATAAGTCTGTCACAAAGGTGACATAATTTTTTTCAAGACGATGATACCACTGCTTTCTGGGCATCACAGAAGGTAAGCGGAAAGGGGTCATCTATAATAATAACGCCTTTTCTCGCTACCAAAACCAAAAAATATTTCGGCTCAGTGGATGTTTTTCCTAATTTTTCCAAAATTTCATGAAATTTTTCAAAGTGTCCAACCATTGGACGAAGTTTTTGAGTGTAAATATCTCGAAAACAGTGCGACCTATGACAAAAAAGTTGCTCTTTAAATAGTAGGCAGGTAGTGAAGTCTCTGTAAGGTGCACATGAAATTTTTAAGCATTTTGCAAAATTGTTTAAAAGGCAATATCTCGGAAACGGTGGCCAGAAGTTGAGATTCCGAAGTTCTCTACAAGGTGAGTTTTAAAAATTTTCAAAATCGTATGGACTTTTTCAAAGTACCTATCTAAATTTAATGCAAATCGTTTTAGATTTGTCCGACTTTTGGCCCAAGTTAATGGAAATCGCCTTTGAGTGCGAAGATCTTAGAAACTATTTTTTTATGGGAACACCGACCACATACCTACTTCACAAGCCACCATTGCTTGACCACTATGACTTCCTGACTACACAATGGTATCAACATCTATGGATCGATCGTAAATATTTGGCAAGATTGACTTGTGGCCATTCAGTTCCTTTAAACTGAAAGAGCTCACGCCAAGAAAACGTATCCGCGTTTCCTTTATTAGGATTATTTGTAACAATTTACGCAGCTTAGCGTGACTGCTACACTATGGAGCGGTGGTTAATATGCAGTGCTGCAAATTAATTTGAGTGCACACGTTCAAATACTAACCACATATGCCAGGATCTAATAATAAGCGGCTACGAACAGCGTCTGATTCTTCTGGTTAAGAGCGGCTGAAATTATCAATACTTTATGCCCTTTCTTCTCTCTCCATCATTGGGTTAATTAACTTTGAAATATATAGTCATAAGACAATATGAGTCATTGTGCAGTCTAGCCATTTCTGTCCAGAATAAGAGCAGCTCATTGCCACACCCCTTGACTAAACTTGAATAAACCATTCCACACAACATTTCTTCCAAAGTGGCTTAAGGAAATGGGACCGCAACACCACCAGCTCTCACTTGCTCGCACACTATTTTCCTTCCTCATTCTCTGTCGCTTGGACGGAGGACACTTTCCTTTTTTTAGAAATTAGTAGTCACGGTGGTCTGTTACTTTCCAAGCTAAGTTGTTCTCGCTATCTGAGCTGCTACCAATTTCTGGCTGCCCATTGCCCAACACCCAACACATCTCCAGTGATCACCTCTCTCATTTGGATTACCACAGGAGTTTCTTTGATATCCGCAACGTTTCACCCATCAGCATTAGGTATTTTGTAAAATACCAATTCGATTATAACTTATCCGAAGATAGATTTCCAGCTTCAGAAGAACATGAGTTTTGAACTGCCACAACCATTACTCAGTTCGCCAGCGAATTAGCTGAAAAATCTCTGGCACTGTGAAGTTCGTACCTATTGGCTTAGTACTTACACTGGGTTGGTTCACGACAGGTCCTTTTCTTAAAAAATTTGGCCATATTAACCACGAAATATAGCCGCTGTGTACCCGATACAATTCGGGAATCCGAAATTAAATTCATTTCAACTACTTTACATTTGGTGATTGCCTCAACCAAGCACATTCTATTCAGGACGAGCTGAAGAGCTCATATATCCTCCAGAAACCATCCTTCTTTAGATTTTACTGACTTCCCTTGTTTCAAGATGAATTTGTCACCCCAAATTCGAGTTAAAATACTTCTTTGACGACAAGTCACTGTTGTCATACTATAAATTGTAATTTCTTAATGAGCTAAGAAGACTGTCACTTCCCTCCGGGACTCAATGAAAAAGGCTGCATAGTTAGTTTCCCTCATTGACCTTGCTCTGTCAATCAAGTTAAGTAAACAGAAACACCTTTATGGCAACTCATAGTACACAGTTCTACTGTTTGAAAGGCACGCGCCACTGGAAGTCAATATTTATATTCTTACTCTGTGATACAAAAAACAAATATGTCTTTGCTACTGAGTAGTAAATGTACATTTTCGAAAGTAGCCACATTTCCCAACGACCTTGCTTCTGCAGCAATATTAATAAAAATTACAGAATCTCTTCTCGTGTACCACGAAGCAAGTCAAGGTCACACACGGTTCACCTTTTCCACGAATATTTTCATCGATACGCCTTATTACTACTAAGTAGTAGTACAACAATTCTCTTTCGCAAAACAATTACGAGTATGCTATGTGTAGGCCTTTGAAAGGACATTCGTCCTTGCGGCACGGTATGCTACCGCGTTTTCTATTCACCCACCATCGACTGTCGTCAACTACTGCAGAATCGAATTGAACGTTGAGGCGTTTTATCATCGAACTGTGTCGAAATGACGTGTCATAAATTTATAAACAAGGACATTGCGGCACAATAGATCACCCCCATCGAGTGTGTTTTGGAAAATTTACCAGCATCCATGCCCAGTCCAGTGTGTCGTCATGCGGAGAGCGCACCTAACCAATTTGACTGTCTCTAATGGGAAGCCTATCTAAACTGTTTATAGTGTGACGACACTGATACCAAAACATTCACCAGTTAACATCTTCACGGATAAATTTCGATACAGGATGTTAAAGGGCATCGGTCTAGGTAGAAATGGATTCCGCGCAATTAACACATAGCTGGCCGGCCAGAGTAATCCATAACCAAAATCATAAAACGAAAGGAAAAAATCCTCAATAAAACGATTATCTCGAGTAGATGTGTTTAACATTCCACACTCGGTCATATAACCGTGATGGATTTTTTAAGGAACAATGCTAACACCACCACCACCACCACCACCGCGGCCGGCGCGGCCGGCGCGGCCCGATTTGTTGGCATAATTTATTGCAGAATTCATTTCGCACTAATTTGAGATTTAATGATTGTTTATGCTGGCTGTTGTTCTTGCTGTTGTTGTTGTGACAGACAGAAAATAACCCAAAGATTGCTGAGTGATTAATAGTCTCGCGGGGGGGATCTCAAAACTCAAAAGACAAAGCAACAAGAAATCAATTTGTGGGTGTAGATTGTGGCACGCCATCCATCCAGGTTGTTGCTTGTAGTCAATTACTCACCTTTTCACATTTCGTGATTAATTGCTACACCAATCCGAGAGGACACTATGCGCGGACTAAGTTGAGCTTTTGACGCGCCAGACACGAAGATACTAACAATGAGCAGTCAGCAAGCAGGGGTAAAAAAAAAAAAAAACATTCAAACGCTGTCCAGCTTGCTGCCGTACCGCGCATGCATGATGCATGAGACCTTGTGTCCACTTACTGTCAGTCTAGATTAATTCATGTAATTAATTAGAACATAATACAGTACAGGCAGTGAGATATGCAGGAGATCAGGTAAATTCCTTCTTAATCCAATGGAGTTTGAGTTTTGTTTTTTTTTTTTCGTTGTTGTTCTTGTTCCCTTCATGTGGCTTTATTCATTGTGTCTCTACTTTGGCTGGCAGATGACGGTGATGAAGATGAACCAATATTACCACGATGATGATGGTTAAGATGATGATGCCACTTGACACTTGATGAAATGTCTAGGTTTATTGTTTATCCGACGCGACAGCGCCACCGCTCGCTCAATCATGTGCCTATTTTTGACGTTATTGTGGCAGCAGTCAATCTTGTGTAGGGTGTGTAGAGTTTGTAGTGAATTCAAATGCGTTTCGTATAGGGTATGTACTATTGGGACTTAAGATCAGTTAGAGGGCATTCTGAAATTGGGTTAAGGTCCCCGAACTGGAGTATTTTATTCGGCAACTGGATGACTTAGAGCCTCAACAAGCATCCTTATTGGGATTTTCAAAACTATTTGAGAGATGCATCTTGTGTACAATATGTACAAATCATTTCATGGGTCGGACTAAAACTGTTGAACATACATACAATACCGTTGCAAAAGTTAGTCTTAAGCCGTTTTGCAACACACTTTTTTTTTATAATTTGCACGTGTGAAAGGGGTTATGAATACCCTTATACTAATTTTTTAGGACAGGGGCGTTTTGAGGAAAGGGGAAGAGACAGAGAGAAAGACAGATTGGTGTAGTTGGTTTGAAACTCAGCTGGTATTAAGTTTCAGTGAACTCATACACTGATTGGTTTGTACGAGTACCCCTGCAGCTTCTAGCCCGGCAGATCGAAAATAGACTAAATGTTCGCACTACGACATATTCCAGAAACGACCACCGAATTTTAACCGAAATCCACCATCTACATATATATCGACTTCTAGAGCTCTACAAGGCGACCGCCGACTTCGGGATCAAGAACAAATTAATCCATTCAGCGCAAACAAAGCTGGAAATCACACGGAGCAATTCGAACACAACTCCTTAGTTATTTGAAGCATGCACCGGATGTTGGCAAGAAAATACGTATTCATATGACCTCTTACTGGAACAGATAGCGCACAGGGTTGGTTAAGATAGAAGAAACTAAAAAAGCCAAGGACCGACGACTACATTAGCTCGGCCAGCGTAGCGTAGCAAAATGGAGACTATAGCGAAAGCCAAACATCTGCTTTAAAGACCAAACGATCCCGACTGGGCAACATAGCCGTTACCAATGAGGGCGTATGATTGAGAGAGAGTTTTCACAGATCAGGACCCCGACGAAGTAAAATAAAGCAATTCATTCCACCTTTTTTATAATTATCCTTAGAAAAGTCAACATATCTCGATTAAGATTGGCGCGCAACGGTTTGTCTCTCTCAATAGCAGCTATCAAGACCAATGGACACAGTCACATGTACTCTTGCGTGTACATAGGCACCGGAGTAGGATATAAAGTGAAAGTGTTGACCCATTTTCTAACACGCAATGGAATCTGAAAAGGTTTATTGTTCTATCGTCTGGTGCTAGCCGAGTGTTTTATTAGATTAAAGCATTTTATTCAGTGTGGTTTCACTTAGAAACATAACGAAATGGAGTTGGCTAAGCCTCGACAGTTTTTTCTTTTGCGAATAAGAAGACCTAAGAAGATGCCAAGTTTGCAATCTTTACTACAGAACTCGTAAGTACCTACTGTCACTACTACTATCACCGCTTAATTGGTTGGAGAAACTTAGATTTTACTTCTTTTTCTTTTACTCTCGGCTGGCTTCTGGTTGCTGTTCCCCGCTCGCGCTCGAACCTACACAGTTTGGGTCATAAGCAAACACACTACCACCACACCTTGGCTACCACTTTCTATAGACTTACTTCCCAAAAATGTTTCTTGAGTTTACCAGCCTTAGATGTTTTCTGGTTACAGGATCTTAGCTTTCATCAGTTTTGCTCTATATTGCTCTTAGGGTTCTATCCTATCGAGGGCGTACTAGCATTGCTTGGCATCCAGTATAGGGTTAAGACGTAAAAGCTCAGTGCTTTGCTGCCACCTTGGTGGTCTGATGTAATTGCAATATTTAACCTTCAGAAGTATTTACGCACTTTCTGATCGAATAAACTTGGATGTTGCTGGCGGGACGTGGTTAAGTGCGCGATCACTATGCGGGAGATTCCAAGTTAAAATCCCAGAAATACAGACAAAAAAAGATTTCTCATGATCATATGGTTCTTGTCTCGAATATTCCTGGTATATTCCCCTCAGCTGTAGTCGATGCATTTCTGATTATTTTAAGCCTGAGGATGTCAAAGGGAGTTTAAGAGGAATTGTCGTTTTCTAAACTCAATGCAATTCTCCCTCCCTATACCAGCCTAATTGTTGCTTATTTAGCGGATTTCCCAATTACGAGATTTTAAGATGTCAAATGTAGCATTCCTCAGTAGTTTCTTCAGAATCACCTTCACTACCTCTGGGAGATTTGTTTTCTTAATCCAAGCCACAGCCTCATAGATGATTATAAGTACAGAGACTGCATCCCCAGCTCAATTGACTTTTCAAGTACTTCCCCCATGTACTCGCTCCAGAGGAGTTTGCTATCTTGGGTGACTAATAAACATTCGGCTTCGTATTTGCGTGTGATTTCACCTCCTGCCAACCAGATGGGACTCTTGTGATGAGTCTTGGTAGAATTGATATTTAAACCCACTGAGAGACGTCATTCCCTCAGGTTTGCTCGAACTTACAACTATCTATGCAGCTTATGTCGCGACCTGGTAGTTTGATATTATATTATACACCTTCTAGCGGACATAGCAAAGAGAAGATAACATAAAATCTATACATTCTCAGCCTCATTACCTCATAACAGCTTAACCGATTTCAATGAAATTCATTTCACTTTTAAGCATGTTCATCAGTGAAAATTTCAGGTTATAAGTCATGTCATCCCGAAGCCAAACTACAATCACTACTAAATCGTTTTTCTGATCTAGAAAATACAATTAATTTTCATTCAGTGAGAATCATTGAAATCGACGTGGAGAGAGGATAGTTTATGTGGAACATAATGCTTTTAATTGAAGATTTTTGAAAAGCCTCGCGTCGTCGTCGGGGACTGCGAACCTTAGCATTTGGGGGGGAAAAAAAAACATCTTTAACCACATCGCCATCGCTGGTTCACTCGCTCCAGAAAATTTGAAGGTGTGATTAAAAATCGCTTCACTTTTCAAACTAATCTCGAGATAACTGCGCTATCAGAGCAATGTCTGACAAAGACTACGAACGATCACCATGTGAAGTGCTACCCTTATGATAATGATTACTGAATTATCTAGCGAGAGTTCAAAAACGTGCCTGTAATAGGCACAATGCTCTAGCTTCACTTTGTGTTTTCTAACCCATTTTTTTGAGAATAGTAACCCGATCTATGCGCTAATTTTTCCACGCAATCCACAAACTATTCGCCAATCCGTGGCACTAATCTGCGACAGACAGATTCATTTACACAGCCATGTGGGTATCAATATCACACGCGGAATGTCCGAATTCGATATCTCTAGCTTTTGCGCAAAATCAATATTATATCTCTTCTCTCCCACTGTGTGTGATGCCTTTTTAATCGAAATGTGATAGACATGATAGTTCTGTGCAGAGATATTGTGTGCGCTGTTCCCACGGCCCCATGCATTTCTAGTAAATCAAAACAAAACCACAAATCCAACATGACATCATTCACAACCGCCGCCGTCGCCGTCGCTGTCGAAGAAGTCGATCAGTGTGACGATGACGATGACGAAGACGAGGACAACGACAAAGATGATGATCCTACTCAATGCGAAGTGAAGAAAATCCTCCTCGTCCGAATTAATTCCTTCCCTTAATAGTGGGATCCCTGTGTGTACCAACCATGGCACAGATCGAATTACAATTGATGAAATGTTTTGTGCGATGTTTAACATGCTAATACTACTGGAGTGGAGATGGTCAGTAATCATCATCATCACCATCGCCATCATCATCGTCATCCCCACATCACACAAAAAAAAAGGGAAATCACTTAGAATTAACGAAAAAAAAAAAAAAAAAACATATAAACCGAGGATTATCTTCTACCATTGGGTGCTGCGCACGAGATAAGGGATCCATTAAAAAAAGGAGTCCTCCCGGTCTCCTTCTATATTTGTTTATTAAATTATTAATATGAAATTCATTATGATTATAAGAGTGAACAAACACCAGTGTCACGACACCATGGCATTAAGATGGAGGCGCTTAAATATCGCAGCTTTTCTGTAGATAAGATTTGGAATGCCTTGAGCGCTTTTTGTTTTGGTGTTACTTGGGCGGAATGGTATCAAAGAGGATTAAACGTTTGAAAGTTAGTCATCAGCGTGATTTTCGCAGAAGATATGTAGTTGGAGCTATACTCGTATCAGCAATTAGGTTAAAATTTAAGTGCATTCTTTGGTTATCGTTGGAAGTGTGTACTCGCGGTTAGTATTTGCTTGTGATTTCACTTTAATCATCACCGGGTTTAAGGCGAAGATTATGGGCTCTCTAGTCGTGTTGTTGGTAGACTTTTGAGCTACGTAAAGGCTGACAGGTAGTACTTAAAATTATTGGCGGGTTGTCGATTTGGAATCATGCGATGGACTCATGATAAGCATATCTAAGTTCGATGGCAACATTGTTTGAGTGTTGATGTTCAGAAAAAGTTCTTTGATTAAGATCTGATTTTCCCAATCAAATTTGTATCAGACAACTTTGAAAGCAGTCTGAAAAGTTGTAGCGCGTCAAGTGTAGTGATTGAACGACCAATTGGTTGGATACCTGTGTAAATATATTACAATAATACATCAGTTAGGGACATACTGCATAGCCTTACACGAGAAAAAGCAGAATTTTAACTAAACCAAAAGTTTTGATTTGAGTTTTTCCAAAGGTCTAACTAATAAGGGGTTCAAAGGTTTTTTTTTTCGAAAACAACGACTGCGCCTCACCGAAATGGCGTTTTAGTTCGCTTCTACACAGACGGTTCCAAAGCTGGTAATCGGGTTGATTTAGCTGGAGGTGTTTTCTCCGAAAAGTTAAATTTGAGAATTTCAGACGGCATTTAAAGAAGTCCTGCCGTGCTAATATCTTGTAGAATTTGCACGGACAGCCAAGCGGCAATAAAGTCCCTGGTATAGTTCTCATTTAATTCAGAGGCCACTCAAGATTACCACTCATCTCTCACAGAGATGGCGGAACAATTTTATATTCATCTATGCAGATTGGCAGGCCACAGAGACATTCCAGGACCAAAAACTCGATAACAGATTGTACGAGTATTTGTTAAATCAATCGCATATCAACACTGCCAACAGTGTCCAAACGGGGCACTGTCCTATAGGTATTCACGCTGACCCGCAGGGACGAGGATTAGATGACGACGAGCCTCTATTTCGATTGTACCTGCCCAACCCTGTCCAAAAGATGATTGCTCGATCTGAGTTTTCTTTTCTTCGACGAACTCGCCGACCTGGCAAATAAGTAACGTGAGAAGTGTATACAGGTGCAGACAACCACCCTTGCCTAAAGTTATTACTAGGTCCCTTAGGGCCATATCCCGAGCCGAAAGTAAAACTATTAATTTTAACATCACTTCACCTCACAAGCCTGATGGTATCCTCCCTTGACATTAAGAGACCTGCACTTCTGAACTTGAATATTGACAGATGCCTTTGATACTGTCTAAAAAGGTCGGTGTGTAGAAAAAGAAGAGCACAGTATCATAGTCTATGTAGTTATTTTCTACTCTTACAAGGCTGATGCTGCTAAAGTTGTTGCTAACATTGAAAAGATACAAACATTTTAGTTTGTCCTTATTCTGGGAAGAAGGTGGTTTTACGGAAGATAAGTCGTTACATTTTTACACCAGCGTTTCAAAAACTAGCGACGGGGTGGGTGGCGACGTCTTCTCTGATAGACTTAATCTAAACCTCTCTCTTCGTCTCCCTAACTACTGTAGCGTAGTTCAAGCAGACATAATGGCAATAAGGGAAGTCTTGTCTTGGCTAAAGAAAAACGTGCCAAGCAGCAATCAAATCCTTGGAATCATCCTCCACAAATTCTCTAACAGCTCTAGACTGCCGATTGTCTCTTATAGAGATAGCGCAGTAGTTAAATATTCACCTAATTTGGGTGCCGGGGCACAGGGACATTCCAGAATATTGTAAGGCTGACGAACTTTCCAGACAAATCTTCACTGAGTATGCCGATCGCTACATGCAAACTTAAATTAAGCTGGATGATAGTGAAAGGACAAATTCTAGGTGGACAAGTGGTACAACGTGTCTAGTGACAAAACAGATTTCGCCTCAGCTGGATCTAAAACGCTCTAAGAATTTGATTTGATAGATTGCATATCAGCGCTGTAATTGGTGTCATTACTAGACATTGTCTAATAGGCAAGCATGCAACAAGGCTTGACGTATTTTCAAATGATTTCTGCAGAAGCTGCAAGGATGAGGAGGAGACATTTCTTCACCTTCTTTGTACCTTCTTTATATCAGCTCTCTCCCGAAGAAGGAAACTCCACTTAGGAGCCTTTTGCTTCAACGACCTAAATGATCTAAAATAAATAGACGTTAGCGACCTCCTACGCTTCATCAGAAACTCCAAATGGTTCAATGAGTAGGCTTAAGACCGCTTCCCAAATCCACGTGGTATCACAATGGACCTATTATTGGTCTAAGTGTGTTGGCTTTTAGCTGACAGCCACCTCAACCTAACCTAACCTAAGGTATCTCGGGGCGCTGGCCCAGAGTTATAAGTTCATCTCTCCTGAGAGAAGATTTTTTTAAAAAAAAAACTGTACAAAAGTTCATCGCATTTGAGCTTTGACGTGCATTTACCCACTACATTCGGTGTGTACTCGTACATTTGCTGCTCAACCTGTCAAACGACGCGTTGACATAATAAATATTGTGCAACGTGAGAATGACATTTTCTTTTGACATTTGGTTCAATCCGTCAGTATATTTAGCAATTATGAATTTTTATAAAAGTAACATTTGTTACCTTGGTCACATGAGGCTCAGTAAAGTTATGTCAATTCTTAATTTGTCCGCAAATATTTCCTCGACATAAGCTCCATTAATCACAATGCCAACATTCTTAAACATTTATTCAATCATGTATATATTTTTAAAAAATTTTCAAATTTATTTGACAAACTGTCACGCCAACCAGTTTGGTTAATAGTTGCACTGCGGATTTTTTGCGTATTAGAATTAAAGTTTTCGCAAAAAAAAAAAATACAAATTTTTCAGGTACATAACATAATAAAATATTACTTAAGTCTATTTTATGTTATTTTAAAGGAAATTTCAGTTGTTTTTTTTTTGCGGAAGGTGATGCGAAGGTTAACTAATTGACAAATCCAATAAGTCATACTAGTTCTAGCCAGTTCATGCTTGTACAGAAAATGTACAGTCCCAAAATAGCATCAAGATAAAAGGCTTTGAATTCAGTCGATATAGAATCTTTGAGATCATACGCCGTCTTATACAATATTTAGATTTATAATTCTTCTTCAAAGTCATTCATACATTTGTGAATATTATGGTAAATGAAGACTTAAATTGAATATACTCGCAAGAAATAAAAATAACTTGCAGTTATCTGTAGTTAACTTGTAGTTTCTGCGATTTTTTTTTTCTTTTCAAATAACGTGCGCCCAAATTAGATTGACAAATAAAAATATTGTTTTCAAACAATTTCCAGAAGTGTGGTTTAAGCCCTACCAAACACTATCTAACCATCTAAGTCAACATTAAATTATTGATGTTTGCCAGATCGAATTTAGTGTGTTTGGCTTTTCCGCGCTGTGGAATGTTCTCAAATTTGGATTCTGAATCATACTCTTATGCAAAACTAGTTCGAACTCCATACATATATTAGTGTCACATAAAATTATAAGTACCTACTAAAATATCAAATAATTTGCATATCCAATTTAAATGTCTTAAAAGCGCAAATATCTTTCTGTAAAATTAACTTTTTCGACCACCTTGTGGGGAATTTTTTAAGACTGTTATACTAATTGGCTTGACTCATGACACCACATGCTTCTTTCTTGAATTTTCTTATCAACTACATTTATTATTTACTTTAGTACTTAATTTCTTCATTTTGTATACGTATTTAGTTTCCATATTTATTTTGTAATTAACTGTGCGAATTTTTTTAAGTCTTAATTGTGTGCTATTTTTTAATTAAGTCGTTATTAGAGGAATATTAAATTAAATTTGTTTTCCAATTTGTGAAAGCAAAAGCGTATAACGCTGTTCAACGGTGATTTTTAAGGAAAACTAATTAAGTAGGTAAATAAAAAAAAGAATTCTTTAATATTTCAACGCATATTTCACATATTTTTTTGTGAAATACACAACAAAGTGGATTCCCACTTAACCAGCCCCTACACTAGGGGAACGGCTACGGGTTGGCTGAACTACGCAAATTTGAAACAATTTATGAAACATTGTATTAGTAAGTAAAAGTCTTTAAAGTTCAGGGGCGGTCCAAAATTATGATATTATTATCAATCCTGAATAGTATTCATTGGCGCAAAATTATAGCCATCTGATTTTAAAGAATGTTAGCAGGCACTAAGTAACAGCCCTTTAACTTTAAAGGCAGCACTTAACTTTGAATTGAATTATAAACAATTTTTAACCTGCCTACAACTAGTATCGACCTTAGAACTGACTTACAGCAAATTTTAGTCAAACAAACCCAAAAATTTAAAGTTTGAGAACAAGAACACAGTTTAAGGGATAATGTTCAAATTTAAATGAATTTGACAGATCGAAAACATTTGTTGATTGTTTACATCTGTTTACATCCGTTGGTTGGCTGAAATTTGAATTTGAAAAATTGACAGATGACAGATGACAGATGGTTAAAAGCCCACTCTACAAGTTAAAAGGTACTTTTGGTGGTTTTAAAGTTAGCGCGAGCTGATAACTATAAAGTGGATTAATGTCGACTATAAATAGGAAAACACTAATCTTGACTTTGTTACGTGCTAAAATCTTTTGAAAGTGTACTTTATGCGATTTTAATTTTGCGCCAATTACTTTAAAAATGTATGAGTGCTGTTTACTCATCGTAAAAAATGGAAAGAAGCCACCGTTTTGTTGCCGAAGATTCGAACCTAACCTAAACGTATAACTCAGTACTCGAACGCACTAACCTCTAAACCAACAACAAAAATGTATAACAAAAAATGTTTAAGAAACAGTAACTGCATTATAGACCACATGCTCAGAAGCAAAGTAATAAATACTTCCTCTGGAGGCAGCTCAGTCGGTCAAAAGACTAGCACGCCGGGGGACTCATCAAGGGGATGCGCTCAACCCTTTGCTCTGGGTCCTATTTCTCAACAAACTAGATAACACTGGGTTGTGTGGCTTATGCAGCCAATGTCGCTATCTCAGTAGCAGGCAAGTACCCGCAGACACTTACTATGTCCTGCAAACAAACAGCTGTGGTCTCAGCGTAACCGAGACCGAGCTTGTCCTATTCACTAGAAATATAAAACTCCCTATTCTTCACTCCACCTAAACTGAGAGGATGCCCTCTCAGGCTCTCGAATAGTGATAATTATTTGCAACTAAAGTTAGATTGTAGACCGCCCTGGAGAGGAATTACAACCTGAAGCTATTGAATAGCTGAACCTTATCCTAATCGACATATCCAGCAAACAACTGGCTGCCAGCTCAGCATTATGTAACTCTAAGAGACTCCCAGGAATGAAGAGAACAATCCTATCACCGACTACCTGTTCGCCAAATTAAATTTTAACTGGGGCTACAAACACTTAATACCGGACAGATCAGAGTGGACGTATCGAGCTGTCAGCTTTGTCAGCTGTTACAGCCTTGGGAGAGTTAAAAAGCCTACATATTACGCGCTGCACTTAGACTAAAAATATTCTATCCTCTCGAGGAGATTTGTATTGCTTTCGTGTTAAAGATAAAACTCGCCTATGAGTGGAGTCACACTTCTTTCACTTTCCTCCGATCATTACTTCCTTAATTTTTGTCCATTAACATGGCTATGTGTCTGTTCGTAAGTTACTAGGTTTTGTACCTTCAATTGTAAGTTAAAAATATGAAATTTCTGAATCCGAGGTGGTATAGGTACACATACATTTTTTTTTTTTTAAATCTATCCACAGGCACACGCCCATTTACAAAGAGGAGGAATATTATCATGTCCTTTTCGAGATTCTTACAGGGTAGAAATAAAAAAAAGGAAAGGCCATAAAATCAATAATTTCTGATCTTGGAAAATGTATTTGGAGGTTTTTGCTTCCAAGCAACCGAGGTTGCAGAGTAACTTTGGTTTCTGTCACAAATAAGTTTCTAATTGGTTACTTTGAGGTTGCTAAGTTACGTTGAACATTTCACTACAAATGGCTTTTACGCTGTTATGCCTGTGCGAAATTTGCAAAAACAGAAAACTTTATTTAGTTACTTAGGCTGCAGGTATTGGTGAAATTCATTTCGCGATTTATGAGGAGTCCGGTATTGTCGACTTAAGAGAGAGTAAATAATATCAATGTAATGCATATGTAAGTGGTTTGAGAAGCTCAAATTTTATTTGCTTCTATTTTATGTTTGTCCATAGCTGGACCTGCATCATTCACTACACATGGCAACCCCATCATTGTAACTTTCTTACAACTAGAACTTGTACCACATGACAGGCCAGTTTGGCAATCTACAATGGCAATGTTGTATGTATGTATAGTTTGGAGAACTAAAGCTTGATGATAAGTTTTTTTTTTAGAAATATTCTTCACCACTTAAAACCCAGTAATCGAGAGAAAGCAAAGATTGATTGAGTGATAGGTTTCTGGAAATGCTAATGAAACAAACCCCAGACAGTACAACTAAAACTGAAAGTGGCTGACGTAAACAAAACATCAAAGTCAAATTATTGCTATAAGTAAATTCTTTTAAATTATTTTGTGGAAAAAAAAAGACGTAAATTAGTCATAAATATTAAATGCAATATGCACTTTAGACTGGGGGACTTACAAAAGCACTTATCTGACTGTCGGAAAGAACCTCTTCACACCGGAGGCGTCCACGTAAATAAAGATACTTCAAATAGTAGTAAAACATTTTCCGCCGACAATCTAAAAATTATCGGAGAACTTTTTCATTCCACACAGTAAGCTATAACAAATTGAACAAATTTTCTCCACAAGTCTCCAGAGTGTGAACAATAAGTTCAATAGGAAACAAAAACTCGAATGTCAATAGATTCAATGACTTTGCAAATTCTACGAGTAAGCTTTTGGGTTTTTTGTCAAACTAGTGCCCCATGGTTTCGAATCACTCATCGGCGTGCGCTCGTTCAAACAAATTCATATCTATCACGCCGTCCTCATAATACAAAACAGTGTTGCCGATACAATCACGTAAAGCTTATCGTAGCCCTCCATCAATCACAAATACGTCAGTCGTCAGTAATACTTCCTAGATTAGCCATTTCCCTTCGAAACAAACCAAAAACACCTGATTACATTGTTTTTTTTTTTTTTTTTTGTTCCCGCGGTACAATACATAAATTCATCAATGGCCCCCAATATTAGAGCCAGGAAACATATCAAGATAAGCAATAAGGTGTTGTTTTGCAGACCGATCGCCGATCCAATCGATATCGATTGGAACGTGATATGCCCATTAAAAGGTGATTTCCTCACACCGGCCCGGCCATGCCACAGAGATGGTAATAAAAGTTGCGTAAAGCACCTAAGTAACTATTATTGCCTCCGATAAACAGAAACTTTCTGAATGGATATCGGTCGGGGAAAAACCAAATTCGATATCGAAAATCGAAAAATAAGTTTATGTACATATACTCTGTTGAGCGGTCGATAAACGACGAAACGACACACTCACACACTAGTAGTCATCAGAGGAAGTGATTAATTGGGTGCAGTGTGGCTGGCCGCGTGTTGTGCATTCCATCGGATTGTTGATAACAACGCTCGGTTGATTGAACGTCGTGTTTTTCTGCTGCTCAGTGCCTTATCATATCGATGCAACGATAAGGCTTGTCGCGTTCCACCGTACGTACAACCGTCGAAGAGGTGGTATTAGGCTCTAGCTTTGAATAAAGGTGAGCCCCTGAGTAAGGGGGATGCGAAGCGTTCGGAATGGGGCAGATAATGGACTGAACAATTTTTTTATACTTCTCAACTTTTTTTTTTTTTTTTTTAATTTTGTTTAAATATTTGCTTTGATGCGATAATAATGTTAACGATTGCGGACAGCGTGTTACCATTATTAATAGCATTTAGTGTGTTTCTTTTTTCGTTCTTTAAGGTATGAGCGGATCGAGCGAGTTGATAACGAGTAGCGTGTCAATTGGAATGGGGGGGCTTAAGTTAAATTGGTTATTTATTCTATGCCAATAGACAGGTATATAATCGATCTGCTGCTGTAAAGTCATTTTACAAGAGGCAGTTGCAGATGGTTGGGAAAAGTTTTATAGACATTTTTTTTTTTTTTTTTTTTTGAATTGGAATGATGAATTATTTTTTACTGCCTCTTCAGAGAGAGAGAGAGAGATGGTTATTAATGGTTTAAGCTACCAACGCATTGAAAGTACTGCACTTTGTTGTAGCTATTCACATCACATGATTGTGAAGAAGTGTGCCCAGGGGCCATGGGTTGTTAAACCATATAAAACTCAATAGATACGATTTATGTTTATTGCTGGTGAACTTCAGTTGCAATAAATAATTACGCTATAAATAAATTTGAAAAACAAATTTCTCTGGAATTCGTTTGATAATTGATCTTTATCTGGTTTTCGATTTAATCTTTTACACGAAGTTTTGGTAGTTTTCAACGGGAGACTCAAGTACTTAACGTGATGTTGCGCAATATGAGCGCCGGCCTTGTATTCGAACAGAATCAGTCACGATAAGTTAGTTTTCAATCGGATTACTGTTAGTTTTAGATACATGTATTTTTAAAGGTTTTTTGACCTCTGGTAATGATAGCAGTAGAAAAGTGCAGAATTTACAATACATTTTCGAAAAAATGGATTTTAAAACGGTTGGTAAATATGGTAATAGAACACAGATAGTCACCCTATTTAAAGGACTTCAGAACATCAATTTAAGGGATCCGTCAAGCTTAATTAACAGTCGAAGGATATCAAGATTTTCAACAGACGTACAGTAATTGAAACATAATACAATCTTTACAATCTTTGCTCAATTCATTTAAACAAACTTAGCAAGCTTTAAAATTGTCCATTCACAATGTAACCGAACGACTCTTAGAGCTTAGAGAAAAACGTGTACAATTTAAAACCAATCTAAGTACTTTTGCGACTATTCAAACATTTTCATGAAATGAGTCATTCTGTTGGTCTTCAAATTTTCGAAAATTTTCAAGGCCTAATCAAAGAGAATCCGAGTAGAACCCAATAGTGTACTAAATAAATCCATTTCAAGTTAAATTTTTTAGATAACTAATTAGTTTTGAAAAACATAGGTTGGCAACACTCATTTCCGGGCATGTTGTTTTTCCACCAGGGTTAACGATGGAAATTTGAAAAAAGTGGAACAAAAAAGGACGAGACTGGTTAGCACGTACTTGCTCCACATGTGCTGTTCGTTTGGAAGTTATTCCAAATTTAGGCAAAATCGATAAGAAGCGAAAAAGTTGATCTTTCTTAAAAATCGCTAAAAAGCTGAAAAACTTGAATTTCAAAAATGGCGTTAAAGCAATATTCGAGAAATGGCCAATTTACGCAAGTCCGCTATAGGTTAGGTTAGGTCAACATTGCCTCAGATCTGAATTCTTGTCGAAATCGTTAGAGCCATTTTCGAGAAAATTACAATTTTTCAAAATTGGCATTAAGTACCATTAATTTTGAGGTTAGAATTAAAATTCCAATTTCGCCTCGAATTGTGACCCTTCAGGTCTCAGATATGAAGTTTGAAGAAAAGGCGTTCAGCCGTTTAAGTTGCAGTCGACCATACATAGAGACAGACAGACAAAATTTTGAGACCCACTTTTTTGAGGTTCCCTATTATAGTAATTCCAAGATTGATCAAGGTTTCAAGGTCGAAAATTTTTAGGAAACCAATACTCGCCCTTAGGTGCAAGTAAAAACAAGAACGCATAAAAATAAAGTTACGTACTCATAGGGTTTGGTCGACTTCCTACGACTTTGGAAGCCGGAGCTCATGCTGCTATTGCTGTGCGTTTTCTCTTTATATTGCTTTGCTTTTGCTAAGAACGAATCGTATGATACCGTATCCCTCAGTTTATACCTCACCCTAATATAGAGGATAGTTCCGCGATTTTTAAGAAATTTCATCGCAAAACTGTTGTTACAACTTTTCTTAGCAAAAAGTGAGTATGGCAGCCAACATTTGTAACCAAAGTTCACCGATTCTGATGAAATATTCACAATGAGTCTCAACCATCACACTAAATAGCTTTCAAAAAGCAATATACGTTTTTTTTTTTTTAGAAAACGCTCTTAAAAAGTAGTCGTGGCCATTTACAATGTCTGAAAGAAATGTAGAGAAAGTCAGCGTCCACATATTTTACTTAGGCTATATTTTTCAGTTTCGAGCAAAATTATTGAGAAAAATTTAATTTTTTCATAACTGAGCGTGTCTATGGGCAGATTTAAACAATTTTACTGTTCGGATTCTACTACTTTTGATTCTTCTACTGCTTCGGATTCTAGAAAGCTTATATAAAAAATTCCATGGTGAAAAAAGTGGTGACATACGGTCGGAGATGGATAAATTGACATAACTTTTGCTGCGGATCGCAATGGATAGATGTCCAAGAGGACCCTCAAACATCAACCACACGACACAGGACACGCAATTGGGCATCAATAGACAGTCTTTACAGCGAATTTTGGTGAAAAACTTGAAGCTTGTAAATTACTCAAAGTCACTGTTTGGTGCGGTGTTTACGGAGGAAAGGTGATCGACCATATTTGTTCAAGCACGGTGTCAGCAACACGGTTACTATGACTGGTGAGTGCTACAGAACCATGATTTGGAGAACATGTGGTTCCAGCAGAACAGTGAAACCGAGCACACAGGAGCTTAATTATTCGTTTTTGAGGATTTGCAATGGCCCGCAAGATCGCCTGATTCCACCGTTCCAGGCTTCTTTCTTTGGAGTTTTTTGAAGTCACTACACGAACAAGCTACAAACGTTGGCGGCCCTAAAGGAGAACAACCGACAAGAACTGGAGAATTTGTCACCAGAAGTTTTGAAAAACGCTGCGGAACGAGAACGAATATGCATCAACTCTGGCAGCGGCCAATTGACCGAACCGATCCTTTTTTTTACAAACAAAGTTACTGCCTTAGGAAATCAAGTGAGGACTGTTGCTTAGAAAAATAATTACAATAATCGCGAGTCAGTATGAAACAAATGTAAAATTTCTCAAGACGCTTAGTTGAATACATAAGTTGTGGAGACTTTATTTTTAGATACATTTACTAAACCATCCTCTTAAGAAACATATAGTTAGAAGAATTTCATGATTCAACTGTTTGACAAAAATCAGACTAAACTGACTGAAATTAGCTCACTTTTTCGATAGAGGTTTCGATGTCATGTCAATGAAAATGCGAAATGGAAAGTTCTCGGTCTAAATTTTAAATTAAGTAAGATTTTTCTCGAGCTGACTGGGCACGCTTGTTGGTTGAGGTTGGCCAGACTGCAGCGCCATCTAGAGAAAAGTAAGATTTATATCTTATTTTGGAAATGTAGACCGAAAGTCACATGGTTCTCTGACTAATTGAAATCGATAGCTCAAATGGCAAAATTTCTAGTGTGCCTGAAATTCATAGAATTGTTGTATTCTGGAGCAGCCAAACAAATTCAGACATGGATGGACTGTATTATTTTTTTTTTTCCATTTTTATCCATTGTGTATTTATACCTTTATTGGAATCACAATTACAGCGATCAGAATATCCGTCAAATGGATCAATTATGTATAAAAACAAGACTTCAATGCAAAAATTAAACACAAAAAGTACTAGAAATAGAAGGAGTGACATTTATTGACATTAATGCGAAATTACACATTTAAAAAACACTTAAAGCCAATATCAATCGACGTTCGTCACTTAACCGCGCACATACATGTTAATATGAACCTGTGCTACGATACTGGTAAAATAAAGTTATGTAGCTAATCCAACGCAAACTATGTAGGTATACCACATGCAACACAACTAATACGGCTTAGCTTGACGGCAAATATCGTTGACCACTTTGCAACTTTGTTATTCGAAATGAAAAATTTAATAAGAATCATTTTAAAATTTATTTTCACTCTCAGACAACCGTAGAAGACAAATTGTTTAACACTCAAGAGATCACGTTTTTCATTAGATAGGTAACTATGTAGTACGTACGAGAAACATGGACCCAAATAAGTTAACGAGAAAATGGTTGATTTTCACTTAATCCGGCGCACGGTGGCAATGACTCGTGATTCTCTATTAGATTTGCTTTTAAGTAGAAACGTAAGCTTTATGAACCAATGGGGATTTGATAGTTAAAAAAAAGCACAAAGCTATCATTCTAGTTCTTTACCAAAAGACGTACCTAGATGGCTCTCTTTCTGCAAAGCAATAGATTTATTTCACGATCACCCGTCCAATGTTCAATTAATGTGGCAAAAGGCTACAAATAATACACATTCAGGATGAAAATCTTACGAGTAACCTTCAAAGTACAGGAATAGGACTTTGTATATTTATAATTTTAAAAGTCGACTCTAATGTAGACTTTTGTTGGTTGACTTCAGGCCTTAGTAAAAGACAACTTTTCATCGAAAGCGTAGTCCAATTAGCCCTTTGAAAGGGAAATTTTAAAAGTTGACTTTAATGTAGACCTTTGTTGGTTGACCCCCGACCTTAGTAACTTTTCATCACTATTGTGAGTCTTTTCTTTTTCTTTCACCACAGTGAACTGGGTTAATTATCAGAATTATTTTCGCTACCATTTTGGATTCCAAAATACCATTGAGTCGACTCTAATTGTTTCTTAGACATTTATGAAATTTTACAAAGAACTCGGTTTAATTATCTGAATTATTTTAGCTGCATTTTAGATTCAACTTAAATATCATTGAGTCGACTTTAACTGTTTCCTAGACTAAAGTATACATTTATGGAATTTTATAGACCCGTAAAAATAAAAGCTTACTCTATCCCTAAAGTTTTAGAAATGAACTACAAAACTTCACAAATTTCTAATTTAGAAATTACTTAAAGTCGACTCATCGGTTTTAAAGTCGAATCTAAATTGACAGAAAAAATACACATTTTTTGCAAACAATGAGTGCTTTTAAAAAATTGCTAGAGGGACCTCAGAGTCAATTACTAATAGTCGACTTTAAAAATGTTCCTATATATTTCTTAAGCCCATAGTATCTATTAATTTAAAACTTTAGTGCTAGAGTCAACTTTTAATTAAAACCCGTCTCTAAATTGTTTTATTTCTAAGGACCTAACAGGTACCTAGTTCTTTTCAATAAAATCACAATAGACACAACCCATCCTCTAACAATGGCATCTAATTAGCCGGCTTAAAAAAAAGTCGTTAAATAATCTGAATTAGCATAAATACGACGCTTTTTTTTATCTACCAACCAAAGTTCTAACTCTCCCACACATTCACATGACACCGCTAAATCAACTAAACAAAGCCAATAAATTTATTTATATTTTCAATACAACTCGTCTGTATCAGCATAAATTCCACCCTGTGCTCGGCGATAATTTGTTTGTAAACACTTCAACTTGACAAAAGGTTATATCACTTTTTTTTTTATTGTATTTTTAAAAACAACGAAAGAAATTCCTACTAGCGAAAAAAACGTGTGCAAAAATGTATGCTAATTAAAACTTTCTCACAAGTGTGGTGTGTTTGCGCATGAAATTCACCACTCGGAAGAAGCCGGGGTTGTTTGGGGGAAAAAAAAAAACTCACCTGTGTCATGACGCGATCAGCGCCAGTACCCTCTTCATCCTTAAAGATAATATCCTTATTGTAATTTGGTATTAAATCCTTGAATTTTGGATGATCCCGTTTGATTCGGCCCTCTTGTAGGCCCGATGCCCCCAACGTGTTCTCCGACATATTCGGCACATGTTGTTTGAAAACGAGTGGCGTTAGCTTACGATTCTTACGTGGACCCCCAATGCCCCGACCCGGTCCGCACGAGTGCACCGAAGTTGTGAATATTGTCACTAGGATTAGAATGGCGAGAATTTGTTTACTAGATGGCAGCAGTGGTGTGCTGGATTTTTGTGAAATTTGACACATTTGATGCATTTTTTTTTTCTTCTTCTTCTTCTTTTTATTTATAAACTAAAATATATTATTATTTTTAAATATTTTTCCTCTTTTAAACTTTACACTTAAAAAAAAATAAAAAATATAATACACCGTTATATGCACATTTTATTCTCTCTCTTTCTCCACTGCACTTTGTCGCTCAAGTTTTCGAATTCGAATCTTACGCTAAACACCTGTCGGCGCTGGTTGCTAAATTTTTTTCAAATCCACACGTATTCAACTATAAAACGATAAAAGAAAATTTTCGATTCCTTAAAAAGGATTGATGACCAAAAAACAAAAAAAAAAAAACGGCGACGCGAAACACAACGACACAATCCGACGAAAAAATACCCTCTTCCGTGCTTCGGTAACACTAGTGAAAAATGCAAAGAAAATGTCCTGCGTGCCCAGTGTGAATTGATTCTGCGTGTGTTTAAACCTCGCTCGCGCCCAGCATTACAACTGATTGACAAATGACATATCGTCGCACACATTGTGTCTGCAAGGGTGCCAATCTTCTCTATATAGTCTTCGATGGGGTATACGTCCGACAACGTTGTGTATCTTATGCGAATGTGTGTGTGTATACCTTTCCTCTTTGCCCACCTTATCAATTTGGCTTCTCTTCCTACTCTCGCATTTGCTGAGATTACCTGAGCGCGCCACCACCGCTGCACACACAGCGACGATCAGAGAGAAAGAGAACGATCTCTGTGACTCATTTGTTTCTCCCTCTCTGAGACCCACTTAACGATTCGTTTAGTTCCTCCATTCATATTGCAATGGAGTTTAGCAGTGTTGGTGGTCTAGAGGCGTGGCGTTGACAATGGAATGGAAGTTTGTGAATGAATTTTTCTTATATACACAGGCCGACTGGAAGCTGGAAGCTTTGAATCTTCTTCTGGACCTCAGAGTACCATTCTTCTTACGGGTGCGTGTAGTGAAGTAATTCCACGCACACACACGTGTCTGAGAGTTTTGCACACGGCTAGAAGGCGAGTTTTTGTTTTGTGTGTGTGTGGTGGATAATGAGGCTTATTATTACTGAGCCATTCGCTGTTAATTGGTTTATTGGACTCTCTTATTCGTCAGTGATGACGATAAGTGATTTTTTTTTTTTTTTTTTGCTGGCCAGATGCGGTATGCCGGCTTTTTAAGTCCATTCATGCAAATGCCAAATGGAGTGTGATTCCATCAAACAAATCCTTCTCATCATCTGCTGCAGCATCCAAGGTCGAGCACAAAAAAACAGCAATCGATGAACAAGGAACATGTTAATGTGTTCATCACCAAATTCCGTGATGGCTATGTATCTGTGATTTAGTTGGAAAACCTGAAAGGTACTTCAAGATGAAAAAAAAAAAAAAAAAAAAAAAAAAAAAAGATTAAAAAATGGAAAGCGCAGGAATGCCGGTTTTGAAGAGTGTCCGGAAGTCGTAAGATTCCTCAGACATAAAAAATAATTTATAAAACATAAAATCGATACACACAAGACTATTGGAGACGATGGCCAATAACAGGGAATGAATTTTATGGCTTAAGGGTAAAATAAACTAATTGATTTTAGTTTGATCAAAATCTTAGTCAGGGGTTAACGAAACACGTCATTGCTCGATGGATCCATTTCTTCTTCCAAAACACACATTACCCTGAAATGGAAATGTGTAGGTATGTACCTATATTTATTTTCTGAATTCTAGCGCAATTCTATACCTATTTTGATATCCATTCCTTCTTTATTCCTATCTTGTGAGAAAGATACACGTATGGACAAGATTTCTGCTCTTCTACGAGTACAATCAGAGGCAGATTATTATCTCTGGCGGCCTTAGCAAACTCAATTGGAGGCCCTTCTTAGGAATTTCGAACGCAAAGACCATATTTCAAATCATTTAACTGGTAACTAGCTCGTAGTATCCCTTTTAGAGGGACAAGATACACACCACTACCAACGTTATATACATATGTATGAGTAGGTATGGAGTTAAACATCTCTTTTTATGGTTACAACAAAACACACTTATCTAACCGGCGCGCGAACTAGAACAATGGCGCTTTGTTTCGAGATATTCCACAGAGGAGGCTCCATTTGGGACGGGTTAAGAAAGAACTGAAATGTACACTTGACTATCCAATAACGTGGAAACGGCGTGGGAAAATGTTACGGCAAAAGCAATGCTACGAACAATATCCACATTCACTGCTTATGATTTAGAACCATTTTGCTGTGCCCCTGGAGCAGGATTCGGACTTTTTTTTTCTAGCCCTTTAGCCCGAGCGCAACTGTTGTATGTCAACCAAATTCTAACCAAAATCTGAACTTTTCATATTCGTCAAAGAACTTTGTGACGTCATATTCGGCGTAAATTGAGAATTCGGTGTAAAGGACAAGAACTTTATTCAAATTTTAAATCTAGCCCGCAAACTCCCCATTTAGCCCCCCTTCTTCGTTGATTCTAGTCCATCTAGCATTTAAGGCCATGAATTCCGAGAGCTGCCCTGGAGCATTCAAGAATAATACTTTCTCGCCAGCTGTCTTTGTACTAAAAAGGATGGGTGGCCACGTTGTAGTGGGTAGTGTGTTCGCTTGAACTGTGCAGGTTCAAGCCCGGACGGGGAACAGCAACCACAGCCACCCGAACATAAAAGAGAAACGAATTAAATCTAAGTTTCTCCAACCACTACACCAAAAAAGGAGTTCTGCCTGGTAGTACAATGGATACAGAAAATTGGGTCTGAGTGCTCCGGGATTTGGAAATTTCCTTTTTTTAAAAAAAAAAAAAAAAAAAAATAGTACTACCAAGACCCTACTGCGAAAGCTGGTTACGTGCTGTTCTTCTCCATTCTTCTTTGTAATTGATTGAAGTGATGTAACCCGTATTACTTCATCAAGCAACACCGAATCGCCCTTGGTTACATGTTAGGGGAAATTTGTCTACACTTGCCGACTGGTATATTCGGATATCTTGCTTGCACCTTGGTGGATGATCTATTAGTTGAATGAGATAATAGTTAGAGATCGAGCAGAAGCTAGAGTTGGTACTCGATTTTGTCCTTGTGCTTCCTTCACGTGAATGTGTCTCATCCCAAATGAAGTGAGAAGGGGCTTTAGGAATACAAATTGTTTGAGTGCCAAGAGTGCAGGCTGGATCTTCTAAGGAACTGGAAATAGCCGCCATCTACCGTGCATTTGGTGAAAGGAAACATAATTTTCTCCACTTTAAGATGAATAACCCGGGCTTTACCTTACTATACATATGTATATGCACCTATAACTTCACCCGGAGTTACACGTGAAAATGGTGGACACACCAGGACGGTTGAAGTGGCGAACATGCGTCATGATGTTTTGAGTTCGCTGACGCAGGCCCAATTTTCCTGTATTAGCATGTATCGTAACGATTTTTTGGTCAGCAGCCTATTCTGATGGTTGTAATGTATTTTATATCATAGATGTACATTTCGTGGCCCCCAATTTTGTATTTTTTTGCTTGCAAATTATAATTTTCTAGAAATACTGAGAATAGTAAGTTATTTCACATTCGTACGAGTATTGATCCTACGGTGATCGGTGCGGGCAAAATCATGCTCTAAAGTACATGGCATTTGCAGAATGGGCTACAAGTGTATAGCGATTAAATGAACTGACAGGCGAGACACAACTATACATCTCATTCAGACATTTCAGATAGAAATACCGAACAGGAGCGCTCAGCCATCAACATTTCGACGGTGTTCGAGTGAAGGATTACCGATCAATCTACAAACTTTTCGCTCAACACGATCAAGTTAACTCAAGCATTTGACTGGAGCTCCAACCAAAACATGTGAGTTATTTTCAAGTGTCGGATGAACATAAGCTTTATAGATCGTGGCAAAGTTCGCAGGAGTGAAAAACCGTTTACACCTTTTGAAGAACCATAGGCAACTAGCACTGCCTTTTGTAATAAAAGTAATCTGCTAGGCAAATGTGTTATTTATCCATGATGTAATACGCAGTGGCTCAGTGTTTAAGTGCATGATCCTGAGCGGGAGTTACACTTCTAGCGAACGTCTGACAAACATCCGAGAGCAAAATTGTCAAAACAAGCTTTTTTCAGTCGAAAAAACGGCCATTGCAAGATGGTAAGTCCATATCAATCTTATACGGTACATAGTACGAGTACTATGGGTTCTTCTTCAATTTTTCAAACTTAAAATTATTTAAAAAAATATGTACCTGGCCTTTTAGATGACGTTTGGTTAAGTACTCGTAGATACCGCTGATGCAGCAGACTCATTGCATTAATTGTGATTCCATGGCAAAATTGAATCCTTTTTTTCGATCAATATTTAAATACCCAGTCTCAGGGCCAGCAGGCAGGGCTCGGATTTTTATACCTTTCGGATAAATATAGCCGGGAGAAATTAAAAAAATAACATTTCTAGCCCTAGAGCCCGGACAATTCGAATTTTACTTACTTACTTAGGTGGCGGTGACAGTTTCGGAGCGAACCTGACCATCAACCAACAAACCTCTTCAATTAGCCCGATCCTTAACCAACAGCCTCCAGTTGCGCACTCCAGGTTGATTGAGGCCCCCTTTTAATTGTGCGAGATCCTAAGGCGAGATCTTTCTCTACTGCGTCGTCCCTCTGGGTTAGATTCGAAGACTCTGGGTGCCGGAGTGTCCATTCGCTCTGCATGTCCTAGCCATCTCAAAGGACCAATGCTCAGTTTTTTGACTAGGTCGATGAAGCTATACAGCTCGTACAGTTCGTCGTTGAATCTCCTTCTCCAAAGCCCGTCAATTTGTCTCTAGAAACCACCAAGGATATCTTCATCCGCTTTCATGCTTTAGCAGCATACAGCAGGACCGGGATTATCAAGATCTTATTTAGAATTTCCTTGGTTCTTCGTTATAGGGCCTAGGGACCAAAGAAACACCGATTGACAAGTTTGATTTCTGCGCTGACGTTGTAATCTGATGTGATAGCAGAGCCAAGGTATACAAAGTCCCTAACAACTTCGAAGTTATATCTGCCCACTGTATTCGATTTGCCGATGTTGGCTGTCCCGTCTTGTTGACAGCATATACTTTTTTCTGCCCTTGTCCACCACTAAACCCATTTTGGCTGCTTCTGTCTCAAAACTCGCTTACGCACCCGGTGACAGCCCGCTGATTACTGCCAATTATGTCGATATCGTCGGCGTACGCAAGTAGTTGCACAGACTTTTGAAGGATTGTGCCTCTGGTGCTGGCTTGTGAGTTTCATACAATCCTTCCAAGTCACTTGACAGCGCGTCAGCTTGCCTAAATCTTTTTTTTTTTATATCAAAGGTCTCGTTACAGATCGTCCTCCATTGTCATCCTGCACAAACGGACGAGTTTGCCAAAACTAGACATGGGTCTGATCGTCTCTATAAATGCTATCGTAGGCCGGCTTAATATCGATAAAGAGATGATGAGTATCGATTTGGACTCCTTGAGTTTTCTCCAGGATCTGCCAAAGTGTGAAAAATTTGATCGATTGTGGACTTCCCTGGCCTAAAACCGCACTAATAGAAGCCAATCAGGTTGTTGACGAAAGCTTTCAGGCGTTCACACAATATGGCAGATAAGATCTTGTGCGGAATGCTGAGGAGACTGATGCCTACTTGAAGGTCGTTACACCAAGATCTCTGCCGAGTTGAACGATCTTACCAAATTTATAGAAAAAACTGCACGCCTTTCTGATACTATTCATAGTAACGAGAGATTCTGGAACCTTTTTGAAATACAGGAAATGTAAATCGTAGTTTCTGCCCTTATTCGAAGGGCAGAGTAAAGGAAGGCTTTAATTTGAAGATGTGCCACAAAGCTGGAAATTTACCCAAAATGCTCTAGTATATGCCAGTACCCGCAGTAAATCTTAAAAAGCTTTAAAGCCAGAGTCCTTCTAGACCTTAAGATGGGACTACTCCTTTTCATTTGAAGAGGTGTTCTTCTAATTTCTACCCTGGCTTGAGCAGTGCTCATTCGCCAGAAATCCCATAGACGACTCGCGGATCCATTTAACTACGCCTACGGAAGGGAGTGGTTGTGTAAGTTGTCTAGTGGATCCAGCGCATGTATGGGTACTCTGTCTGTCAGCTTATGCTTAGACCTTCCTAACTATGATGCTATCTTTGATTATTTTTAGTCCGAAAGATGCAATCATTCTTAATCCCAAAGAGACAGTTTCTGTACCGTCGTGACGTCCATATTGAAGAAGCTCAATTAAATAGTAGAAGGCTAACCCTTCTGAATTTATGACTAACCCTTCTTGTCGAGATTTCCAGTGGCAACTGGCACGTTAAAGACTATTTCCGTGCCCAATTTAAATACATAGATAGTGGATTTCTATTGGTTCACACGAAATGCTCGCCCTGATGTTGCATTAAAGAGTCAAGCAATCTTATGAATCCCATTATCATACCCCTGGATCCCAGTCAGGCTGAGAAAATAGCATTTCTTCTTATTACTAGACCACGGTGTCATATATTAGAATGAGTCTCTCAACCTATAACTAATGTACCCCACGTCATCGTGAGTAATATGCTGATCCATTGGTTTTTTGATCTACGAGTATTACTGGTAATTATGAGTATATTGGTTTTTCGGATATTGTCGACGATTATTAATGTTAATGAATGGGTTCACTTATCAACCATAGTGACATAATATTTATTAGATACCCAAATAAGTGTGAATTTCTTATTTCCACGGAAGAAACGACAAACCAACATGCTTTTGGTGTGATAAATGGTTTTTTTTTTTTTTTTTTCTATTACATACGTATATGTGTACATGTATCTACTGGATGAAGTAAGTCATGCGATTAGATTTCTAAAAATAATTGCTTTACTTTCGGACCAAAATAATATACAGTGATTTTAAAATAACACATGACGCACAACTTATGATAAAGGCAGAGCTCTACTAAAGACCTTGATAGTGGAAAAAAGTTCATTAGATGTGCGAATGTTGAACTCATATTAGAGCAAATTGGAAGTTAACAGAAACAAAATCGTGATAGTAATTGTTAAAGAAAAAGCGAAGCGAAAAATGGGCGAATCCCGCAAACAGGGATACCTCGAAGTGGCCACTGACCAGAATGTTCAGCATCTCCTCATATGTGAATCAGTCTAGCTGCCATCGAATCTTTTTCTGTTTAACCAAAAAAAAAAGGTAAAAATCTCAAAAGACACTATGGGGACCTCAACCTATAGTAGTGTTGTATTCTAACCGCACTAAAACACTAAAATAACCTTCGATCATCACCAATCTAAGGAGGATCGACAAATGATTTTCACTTTGATTTCTTTATAATCGCTTTAGAGAAAATATTATGTTTTTAAATAATTTCTCTTCACAGTTAAATCATACGAGTAAGCTCGTGTGGCTTCCATCTCAGGGTTGATGTCGATATGCAAGTCACGATGAAAGTCTCTGATTCTTACGTACCGTGAGGGGTTGACTATTCCACGAAGGACCTTATTTTGAAATGTGTGTTTTCATCTTACAGCCCCATAATTGAATGCCATGCATCCAGACCAGCTTAAGTATTTGCTGATATAGCATAGTTTTGTTCTGAATAGATATGTAGCTCCGAATTACGTCCTATTAGCTAGTACACCTTTCTATATTTTATTTTTAATTCTTCTGCTTCCTTTTTAACGTGTCCCCTCCACTTTAAATTGGCTTCTAAGGTCATTCCTACGTACTTTGCTGTGGTAGGATAAGGAACTATTTAGTTGTTAATAAGAAGGGACAGAGAGATTTCCCTTGTTTGTAAAGTTAACTTGGTTAGACTTTGTCTCAATAAGCTTAATGTGCCATTGTCCAATCTACTTATTTACTAAATGCATTCTGCAGCTTACCAGTAGCTTTGTCAACTGCAAGCTGGAAAAGTGGCTGCTCTGACGTTGCTTTCTAGTGGTATATCCGTTGTGTATAATAAATACAGAGTTGGTCCGAGAACACTGCCTTGTGGGACTCCTTTCATTCTGAGTACTCTTAGCCATACCGTACTCGAAAAAATCTGTCTGCTACATAAGATCATAGTATTCTCTAGGTAGGTCCTTATGCAGTTTGAACTCCAAGCCTTTATGCCACACCTTGTGGAAGACGATTTCTCTATCACGTCGGTAAAACAGTGCACTTAGTCTATTGTCGAATTCTTATTACTAAACCCAAATTGGTGGTTCGGGAAGACTCGTCTTGCAATAATAATTTTGTGTAGTCTTTTATCGGGAGTAACGATATTGGAAAATAGGAAGTAACTTCTGTAGATGGCTTACTTTGTATCGGTATTACGACTACTTCAGCGATGTTCCAGTGATGAGGTACAGGCATTAATTAAAAGTTTAAGTCCCATTGTGGCTACGTTCGGTAGTTCTTTCAAAATTTTGGCGGTAAGAAGATGGTAACCTGGCGCTTATTTATTCGATATTGTAAGCCTGCACATGTTTCTTATTTCTCTTGCAGTGGAATAGGCTGTTTCTTCATTATCTACTTTATTCACAAATTCTAAATTTCCATTCACAAGTCAGGTGGGAATGGGGTTCTCCACCCATTTTCCATCGGGTGCCTTTAATGGTGGGTCTTGTAGTTGCTGGCGTTTTAAATATTTCACCGCTTTCCAGAGGGAATGGTCAGTGTTTTTATCAGGAAGTTTTGAGTTCGGTAATACATTTTGTTTACTTGTTATTTAGACGATTGAAGATAGTTTTGTCTTCCAGATATCTGGTCAATTGCCACTTCCTACGCCCTCTTCTCTTTTTTAGTATCATTTCTTTGATGTCCGCTTCATATAACATTTAATTGTGGTTTGTTTTGGTGGTGTACTACTTGTTGGACATTGTTGCTCTACTTCCATGTCAATTTGGTCTTTTCTATCTACTGGTGATCTTAAGTTAATAAAACGTTTCAGCTTTTCTCTGAATTCATACCAATTAGTTCGTTTATTCGTGAGTCTTCGCTGACTTTCCTTTTTGTATAATTTCTTCAATTATAGGTAGAATCAGAGGAGTATGGTCAAAATTTTCAACTTTAGCCTGCGTTCTGTTTATACCTTTCACTATAAAGAAATCTAAAAGATCGGGTGTTTTCGTTTGGTCAGATGGCCAATAGGTTGGAGATCTCGTTGAGAAGAAATCGCAGGTGAAGCTACATCTTGCCTGGTAGAGTTGCTTATCGCATTCCCCAGTAAATGTGTTTAGCGTTAAGGGACCCCCCCGATTATGAAGCTGTTCCCTAACATCTTTAAGAACTTAGTATACCCTTCTTGTGCAGGAGAGTACCTGGTTGGGCAGTAGATTGCTGCTATTTTAAATTCCTTGATTTTGTTTTCGATGCAGTTACTTGCTTGATTTTAACTTCTTCGTTGTGCTATAGATTACTCCTAACAAGAACAACTGTTCCTTCTCTATCAGCTGGGTGGGGAGTGTGATAGCAGATACAGTCAACGAATCGAATATGGGATGCTGGTATAAGGTGGGTCTCAGAAATGAGGCGTACGTCAATTTTCGTTGGATAAAACTCCTGTTATGTGTTGGGAAAGTCCTTTTGCATTCCTGGTTACAATTCTTAAAGTTTTATTATTCATGGTTTTTTAGTATTTTTGTCTGCAACTGCATCACTTAATAATTTAATAAATTTATCCTGACTGTCCCAGTCTTTGAATAATAAGACTTATCATTTCCTTTAAAAGGGTTTCTTCCTCTTTGAATGCGTTATTAACAATTTGTGAGTACGTTTAATTGTTAACGTTCTGTTTGCTTACTCCGGTAGCTTAAGTTGTGTTGTCTTTTGGGTTTGTTTTAACTGATATTTATATCTGGTTGCTAGTTGGTTTTTGGTGAAAACTTTTAGCTAACTTTTCCTTGTTTGATAATCTCTTTCAACTAGGCATCCTCTGGATGTTCGCCATTGCCGTTTTCTGAGCCTTGGCTGCATCGCCAACTATTGCTGTAGAGATAAGATTTTTTACAATATATAGTTGTAGTCAAACGGAATTATTTGGTAAAACTCCGCCTTGCGGTGTCCCTTTACTGTGCTAAAGGGCACTTGAGTACCCAAGGCAACGAAAGAGCGGATAAACTTTGCAAGGAAGGGATCGAGCAACCCCCTGTGGTTGTCCCTTTGTAAGAATTCCAATCAGTAATTTAAACTGGGCACATTTGGAGGTACACAAGCACGAGAATTATATCGTGGAGACGTGCAATCTGTTTCTAGTGTACTCATAGAGCACTGTGCCATCGGATTGCCATGACTACTTCAAGAGTTCCAGAGCTGAGGAACTCATCCCGTCCTCTGACTAAAAGAAGGTTAAGGACTCGTAGAGGATGGAAATTTCTTCGATTCTCTATAAAAAAAAAAAAAAGATTTGTCTACAACTATGATGAGATAGGAGAGCTCGTCAATTGAAAACTGGTCGACTTCAGAAGTGCATCGTTCGTTTTATTATAAAGAAGAGCTGTTTCATCAAAATCTGACCTGAGCATAGTGAGGTGGCGCTAACAGACCATACACATCCAGGCCTAGCTTCTCTCAGCCACTTGTGCTGTGGGCTGCACGAATGGTTGGAACCTACAATCTTATGCCCTTTCCGAAGAGCAATTGTTTTCAGTTGAGGGAGACTTCTCATGACAATTTTACTCTCAGTTTTTGATCAGACGTTCGTAAGCGATGGTAATTTTTTTTTTTTTTTTTTTTGTGTTCGCTGGGATTCGAACCTCGAATCTTCCGCTCAGTGATCGCGTACTTACGCACTGAGCCACGGCGCCTATCGCTCGAGAAGACATACCGCATCTTTAAAGAGCTGAAGTGGTTCTAATACCTCGGTATCTTTGCAGATTCCCAGGCTATTCTAACTACGGGGACAATGAACCTACATTTGTAAGAAGCTCTGCGAAATTAATTCATTTATTCATTCATTCCAAGATTTGTTATTGCAAAGTTTACGATTATTTTATTTGATTTTTATTGACAACGATTAACATTAATTCAGACCTACGAATTGTCATGTTACGATTTACAATATATTCATGTAAATCTGTCATTCAAAATTGATTGATTCAATTCGCTGCATAAATTTTATTTAAAAACATCTCATCTCAAAAAGAATAAATTTTGGTTCAGCAGGGCATTTACGCCGAACGAAACTGTAGAATCGTAAGAATAGGAAACTCGTTGAAAATGGTGGGAGAAGAAAACTCGTAGAATTTGAAATTCCTAGAAGGTAAACGAAAACTTTCGATCCTCGTCGAAAACTTTCGATCCAACATACGAGTAAGCATTTGAAATAGTTTTGGACTTTTTCGAGATGATAATTAATAAAAATTTTTAATGTTTGTCCCTTGCGAAACACGCTAGAGAGGTCTACCCTGGCTCGATATATTAAGAGCAGTACACATCAACATACACTAAAACTAATAAGTGACCGGCAATATGGAGACCTGACGAGCTATGTAACCATTGCGCTGGACATCTCAAAAGCGTTCAATCGGGTTTGGCACAACAGCTCAGCGGTTGAATAAAAAATTTTCTTTGTAACAGATCAATTCAGGTCGATGGTGTGTCTTCCGACATATTTGCTGTAAAGTTGGAATGCCTCAGGGTTCTATACATTCACCCATTCTATTTCTACTCCTTCCAGAATCAACAAACAACAAGTTTTAGTTTTGCCGATGACAACACCCAAATTTTATCTTGCTTTAACAGCACGCCCGGGAATGCAAATACATCACATCGTCACAGAGGCGACCAGATCAACTCATTAAACAAAGACCTGCAGAAAATCTTCCAGTAGGGAAAAGCACATCGAATTTACCTCCTTTTCCAGAAAGAACTCTTCTACTGTGTCACAGCGTGAAATACAACATGGCACGACCACATACCCCAAAAACGGCAGTCATGAAGTTGAGCTACCTATTTAGAGCAAAGAGATACTTTATAGCGAAACAGTTCCTTCCCTTATACAAAGTACAAGTTAGACCAGGACTTGAGTATTGATCTCACGTTTTATTATTTATTATTTTCGATTCATCGCATACCATTTTGTGCAACATTTCAGTGCTCTAGGTCTAACGGTTCAAAAGTTACAAGAGTTTGACATACTGACGGGCAGACTGACAACCAAACACCGTATTGAGTGCATTAGTGCTCCGTTTTATATCATTCTGGTAAGGAACACTAAAAATATGCAGTTATTACAGCCGACATGGGAAAGAAATTCAGGACGTAAACAAATCGAATTTAATGATTGTTTTCTGGGTGTGGACATGTCTGTGTCGTCGACAATCAAATGTTCTTCAAAAGCAGGAAATACTTTTGTTTTGTTTTTGTACGTTGGAAAACTTATGTTCGCGGGCAACTGTATGTATCTAGTCATGTCATATATATTGGTACAAGTTTAAACGCACTCATCGTGAAACTAGTACTGAACGCATCCATCCTATATTAACAGTTATGCAATGAGTGACATTAGCTTTGTTCAGTGACTCTTTACTGCACAGTCCAGCACCAACAATTACAGGTTTTTGCTTTCAATGTGAAAATATCTCGCCAAAAATGTTCTTCTTTTTGTTCAATGACTCTGTACCGCACAGTCCAGTAAACGATTTTCTGAATCTACTCTTGAGGTAGAACACATTTGTGAGAAGTGTCAAAATCAGCTGTTTTGTGTGGCAAGGCTGTAATTTTCTTTTCTAATCTGTTCTAACAGTTTTTACAAACTTGTGCTGTGCTGTACTACTTTTTCAGTCACGGAACAAAGCTATTTATACTAAGCTAATGCCCAAAAAGATTTACACAAAAGTCGTTTGTAAATATGGAGAGATATTGAAATCGTGTTGTGGTAACTGGCCTTCACAAGTGGCTATATTTTCTGGACCGTGCTCTTGGAATCACCCAGAATTTTGTGTATCGAACTGTTAAATTGTTTGATAGCACTGGTGGAGTAACTGATCGTCAAAGATCCGGACGCCCTCGCACTGTTAGAACTGTTAAAGTTGTTGAGGCCAGGATCATTTTGAAATCTGTCCACGCTTACTTTTCAAGAAATGTCATTTTCCTCAATATTTTTGTTATAAACTGGAAATATTCTCTCCATAAAATACCGATACCTTTCCCCACATTTCGTCCATACATTGTACATGACCGCGCCCACTTTTTTGGGGCGTGTTCTTAGAAAAAACATATTTTGCTTTTTTTCAAATTTTGGATATCTAATCAGAATTAGTGAAGAATGGTAATAGCCATCCGAAGAAGTGAACTAAAATGGTGATAGAAAATGTTGTGAGAACAATCTTCTTTTAAAAAATGCTCCAGCGAAATAGCCAGTTGCATTCCTCCCCTTCAAAATTTCACCCGCAATACACGTCATGCTTTGAATGCACATCAGTACACCCTTAAGCCCAACTTCAGTCGTACTGTCAAATGTTGGAATTCGTTTATAAGCCGAAGGACAAGATCTACCAGGCTCTGCATTTCCCCGTTAATACAACCTTCAGACATTTAAAGCCAACGTGGACAAGTTCCTCTTCTGTTCCTTTTCCCCCTTTTCCTAAACGCCCGTGCCCCTAAAACAGTTTAAGGGTATTCATATCCCCTTCGGCGCGCACAAATTAAAAAAAAAAAAATGCGGGAATATCCTCCGATTAAACATTTCACTACTCAAGGCAGTTATTATTAGGAGTGGGTTAGAAGATGGGTCATACGATTCGCTCCAAACTCATTGTAGCTTTCTTGTATGTTTTTATATAAACTTCTCTCTGAAAAAGCAAGCCTATAACGCTGTGGCAGCGCCCGAGTTGTCTGTAGTACCGGCCCGTCTGTGGTGGTATTACCTTTCAATTATGAACTTACTGCCTAGCGAGGCCCTGCCGGGGACCGTGTCACCCGACAACAACAAAGCATCATTAAAGTTCCTTCCTCTGAATGAATTTAGTCTCCTCGTACGACAGGCATACCTTACCTCAGAGCCGTACAAATATGACACCTTGGAGGTATAACCCCGCTGACTATTTTGTAGATCTCCCATACAAATTTTCCATGTGCCTATAGTTTTTTTTGCTTCGCCCCAAGTTTTCCGACTAACACCCGAACCCTTCTCAAGTAACAAGTATTGTACACAGAATAGTTAAAACTGCACTAAAATTCGTTGAGGGGTTCTTGAGATTAGCGCATTTAATCAGAGAGATAGACGATGATTATTGAAACAGAAGCGGCAAAAATGAGTTTAGCGGTTAACGAGGGCAAACAAAATATATGCTGTCACCGAAAAGGGACACTCAACAAAGGCGAGTTGGACAGAACGTCATAATAGACAGCTAAAATGTTGACGTAGTTAAGGACTTTGGCTACCTAGACTCCGCTGTAAATTCAAATAATGACATCAGCTCGGAGATCAAGCGAAAAATCACTCTTTCCAACCGCTTTTGGGCTAAGAAGGCAATTGAGTAGCGAAGCCCTCCCACGGTCAACTAAGTGATTTTATATAAGGCCCTCAACATCGCAGTCAAAGGCGCAGAAGTATGGATGTTATCAAAGGCGTTCGAGTCACTTTTGTTCCCGTGTGTGTCAACAGGGAATGGAGGAGAAGATACAACAACGAACTATACCGGTTGTACAGTGACATCGACCTAATCACACGTCCTAGCCTACCATATGTTCAGCGAATGAACATCCGAACAGTCTGGAAAGTCTTTGAATTTATCTCGGAGGGACGGCGCGGTAAGGAAAGACCTCACCTAAGATGGCGCACACAAATGGAAAGGGATCTGAACCAACTGGAAGCGGCTAACACAACAAGCTGTCTTGTTGGTTGAGGAGGCCCAGGTCCACCTGGACTCTAGCACCATTCAAAGTTTTTATAATTATCATCTCGAACAGGTCCCAAATCCTTTTCAAAATGTCTCATTTTGTTACTTCAAATATCCTCCCTCAAAGTCATCGACGAGGTTCTTTCTACGAAACATCCATCCTCCTAAATCTTAAATCAAAAGATATTGCTTAACCAAAGTCAAAGGGCTATAAATCAGCAACTTGCCCTACACCTTACATTGAAATATCTACGACTGTGGTTAGGTTCATAAAATCAGTTTCTTCTCTAAACCACAGCGCACCTTTGACAGAATGCATCGTTTTGATGGATTCATAATTAAGCCATAAAGAACCACATTGTGATGAATGAAATTAGCGAGTTTGTTAAGCGTGGGCTTCACAAGATAAGGGGAAATGCACTCCTAGGAACTAGGTCAGTGGGAAATTGAATATACATACTTTGTGGTGGAATATCTCACACCCACGCCGAACATAAATATCGACACAACATTTAAGTCTTTCTTTTTGCATTGAGCTCTTCCCAAATCCCATCTTTATTGCCACGCCATGTCATCGCCAATGACGAACATCAAAAATCGCTTAGTAATATTTCATAAATCAAACAAATCGCTTACGAAATAAAAACAAATCAAGCCCGCCTCTCCACGAGGCGACTATCGCGGTTGTGTGCTGCTATTGAATTCCAAATTCGAATCATAAACCTCCCTAACTACTGGGAAAAAACAATTAGTAACCGAATGCCCATGTTATGATGGCCATTTAATGCCATTGTTTGCATAAACAAATTCCGAATCGATAAACCCCGATCGGGGAACGCGAACGAAACTTCTTAAAATCAAGCGAAAAAGAAGAACTTAAAATTTTTTAATCAATTCTTTATGGCTGCTATATCAATAAATAGACGACGAAGGAGCGACGAACAAAAAAAAAAAAAAACAATTAACATAAACAAAGTCTCCCAGGCCAGGGCAATAAAATTGCGAGACTCATCATCGATCATCATCGATCGGTCAGAGCCGGAATGAATGCAGTGCATTCACGGTACGAGTATCATCCCGATCCATCCTCGATGTCACATAAACATAAGCGGCGTAATAAAATTTGATTTCCGTCTTTGGGAATCGATTAGGCCGCAGCGCGCAGTTTAAAACCCTCCTGCTGAACGAAATGAAAATAAACGCAACAGCGCAGTCAAAGTGACAGTAAACAAAATTATAAATCTACGAAAGCGAATTTTTCATAGCCCCTCATTTGTCAGATAGTTGGGCGACTGGCACTGGGGGCCATAAAATACGCCTGCGGTGATTTAAGCCATACATTTTGTTTGGGCGGGGGAATTTTTCGTGAGGCAATAACGAAAGTGATTATTTGTCAAAAGCAATTAGATACTTGTAGTATGTGTTGAGTACCTGTGATGATGTACTACTCATGGGAAATCTATAGTTGGTTGATGAAGTAAGATCGAGTTACAGCGAAAAAGAGCAGATCAGTTAAACTTTCAGATTACGTACGAGTAAGAATCATAAATTCTATCACCTGCTTGAAAAACACTTTACGCAAATAGACGTCATTCGAGATGTAAGCAAACTTGCAAATTTTTAAACAAAGTTTAAGATAGATTGTTTCGTATTCCTTTTTTTGTTCGGATCACGATCCTTTGGTAAAGTCCACGGCTAGTTTTCGAAAAACGCTCCAGTTAGTCTCAATACTGGTCTATTTTACTAAAACGATGCAATCCTCTTCCTCTTAGAAAGACGAGTAGGCGCTTCAGTAATAAGGACTTTACATGATCAACTCTTATCGTATCAGCCCCAAAAATCTGCCACCTGATACTCGTACGAACAAAGAAAGGACAATTACAGAGGAAGTCACTCTCTTCACTGAAATCGCAGATGGCGGTATGCCTATGCTTGCCTTTTTTGCTAACAGACAGCAGGTATTTTTTATAGACTCTGAAGAATTCGTTTAGTCTGTCAATGAAAGCCCTGACGCAGGGTGACTGACTCTGAGTATTGTCCAACAAGTTGATGGAAGCTCTCATATCCACTATTTCAACAATGATCTGGGATCCAAACCAGACTCAATGAGTTCAACCGTTCGAACGAATGCAGAGGGCTTTCGCATTCTCAAACTACCTTGAAAAAAAGGTTGAGTAAGGCCTTAAGTGCAGCCTAGCTGTCACTACAAAAACAGGTACTCCGCCCTTTTCACATGTTCCTCACAAAATAGTTCAAAGCCATTTGGATAGTGTACGGATAAGTTTTTACTTGAAAAGTAGATGAATATTTTCCTAACGAGAACTGAAGACACCTGC
Source organism: Pocota personata (assembly GCA_963082735.1). Taxonomy (NCBI): domain Eukaryota; kingdom Metazoa; phylum Arthropoda; class Insecta; order Diptera; family Syrphidae; genus Pocota; species Pocota personata. Next base: position 274,617,069 of record OY720429.1, read on the forward strand.
AGCAGCTCCTTGTCTAATTTTGGAGCCATCCGGGAAAATTCGCCTACAATTTCTTTCTGGCCGAGTTCTGGTGTCACTGCTTTAGACGAAATATTCATACGACAGGATATGCCACGCAAGTTCAGCAAAGATCCAATGCGGATTCTTTTTTACAGAACGGGAGCTAACTTTGATAATGCGTCCCATGGTACAAAAATCAAGGGAACGAAAATCCACCAATAAATCAAGAGTAGAGCTAGGTGTGGAGCCGAGACATACCATTCTGTGCAGATTAGTTAAACCAGCAGTGTAATACTTCTTCCAAACAATTGCCACTAGATCTATAAGACTCTTATTGGTGATAAGTCCTATGTCTTGCCGAAAGCACCCTTGCACTGCGAGGACTCAATATGTTTTAGCCAAAGAAGGATGACTCCTGAATACTTAGCTTCATTGAAGAATCGGCTTGTGACTCCTTTGATCACTGACAGAGTCTGACTGATTAACTCTCTCCGATTAACCGGAAGCCCAATTCTAGTTCACCATTCATCGGACACCTAACAGCAGAAAGTCTAGGCATGACCCGACAGAAGAATTCTCTTTATAATTCGAAGCAACTGACTTGCAGCATGGTCGGAAAAAATCGGGACAGCGATTTGATACCCTCGTCCATCGCCACAACAGATGCAATATACCTGCTAAGCCAAGTTGTTTGGTTCAGGTCGTTTCCAGTCTCTGTAATTGTACCAATTGCGAGTCAATCTGATTGCTTCCAATTTTGTCTCAGTGAAGGTTTTCCAGGTGGATTTGATAACCAACGTTGAAGATACCTTAGTAGGACTGGTGTTAAGGTATTACCTGAGCTTAGTTGATCCGGGATGGCAGCATTAAGAGCTCGAACACATGAAGCTCTTCCCAACGCGCAGTAACTCCTGCTTTCATTGGTAAACACAAATCGTCGCTATGACAATCATCACAATTTTCATAAAGGATCAGCAAACAAATTCAAAGTGGGTTCTTCATGTATCCGAGCTCTTAAAGTAAGTAATCCCGGACATAGTCCGCATTATGCCAGGCACCCAAAATGAATGAAGTGTCAGATTGGAAGTACTACCTATTTGCAAGAAGTAGCTCTTGGCTGGAAGCACAAAATGAGGACGTCCTACAGATAGCGGATTTGTTTAAAGGAAGTAACGTACAAGCTAAATACTAGGAAAGGAATGGCATTTATAGCATCCCTTAAGCATTGCACACCTAATCCTACGTAGAAATGCTGGTGAAGACTAGAACTCGCTGACAATGATAAGAGCGCAGAAATAAGGTCTTAACATGCGAGCCTGCAAGATCCTCAGTCGGAGGAAGAATGGTAAATCGCTATAGATGAACAGTCGTTAGAAGCCATGAAAAAGAGTACACCAAAGGATGGGCCATCTGTTGGTTTGCTATAAAAAATCCATTTAATATTTTTCAAAGTTTTTTGCTTTATTGAAATAATTTCATTTAAATGGCTACCGCGGCTGGCTTGACAATTGCTCATCCTGTCAACCCAATTTTGCAATATATTTTTGATGGAAGTGCCTTAAGTGCCTGAATCGTTTCTGGATTGCCAGCATAATATCGATCTTTAACGGTATTCCATAAAAAAAAAAATCCAACGGAGTCAAATTGCAGCTCTGCGGAGGCCAAGCAACATCAACAAAACGGTTGATTACCCTATTATTGAACGTAGCGCCGTCTTGCCAGAATCAAAGATGGTCCAAGTTCACTTCCTCAGTTTCTGGCAAAAACAAAATCGTTATCATGCTCTGTTGCTCTCTGTAGCACTCTCTGTTGACCGTAACATTGCCATCTTCATCTTCAAAGAAAAATGGGACAATAATGCCGCCATTCTACAAATCACACCAAACAGCCATAGATAGTCCTGTTCTCTCTGTAAATTTCGTAGAAATTCGCAGTTCGGTCAAGTACGGGAACAGACCTAATATTATCGGCTGAAAGCACAGGATGAACACATCATTTATCAATTAGCATGCCAATCTCGCGAACTTTCTTCACAAACTTGTGTACAGCAGACACTGTTGGTGCATTATTTTCACCGAAATCTTTTTTCAAAATTCGACTTGTTTCGGCAACACAGCGCACACTTTGGAAACAAGTTTTCAAAATTCTACAAAAGTGTTGCCAGCGTAAATCGATTAATTTCGTTATGATAAGATATGATACTATGTTTCTGTCAATTTTTTGAGCGCGAAAGAACTGTGAGTATCAAAATAATATGTAATTTAAAAAGAAGCCAGTAAATGGTCCACCCGTTATAAGCATATGGAGAAAGTAATTGAGGGTGTTGACACAGGACTGACGGACTGGATTTTTTTTTACGTTTACAGGCAAATGCTACGTCAATGAAATGCTACGTCAATCCGGATTTTTAGATTTTTTAAAATTTTTGGTCTGACGTTTGAAAATGCCAATCTGTTGTCACTCGACAAAAGTATAAAAAAAAACCCGTATTCTCACTATGACTGCTATCACTCATCGTTTAATTAAATTTCGTCAAATTTGCGAAGTAAACAAAAAAAGAAAAGAAACCAATTTGATGGACACTGACAATTATTATGTCAAAAAGAATCCGCAGAAGAGTTCAGACAGGACTATCAGTCTGAACACGAAATGTCAACAAAAATCCAGTAATTCAGTCCAGTGTGAACACCGTCATTGAAAAAGGCTCTCAAACTGTTACGATGTTTGTAACAGTTTACAAAACCTGACAACTTTGAGCAATGACGTAATGCATGCAATGACTTAGTGCATGCAATGACATAATGCATTTCATTCAGTAAAAATGGACATAGAATTGTCATGTCGATGGGACTGAGATGAATTCTCCAGAAATTACTATATACAGAGTCCCGCCCGCGAACACTATGTCCCGGTAAACCAACAGACGCACAATTCCAACGCACACGAAAGGGAATGATTTCAAACACATTTTCTCTCTAGAGAAAACGAGACGCTTCCTTTCCCCAATCAACCTTGAATCAATAAATAATTGCAAAACATCAAAACACTTCCTTTCCTCTACAAACAATCGTTCCCTTGCAATACATTTTGCCCAAAAAGAAAAAAAAAATATCATTCAAGCGATTCGCTCAGAAGTCAAAAGAACATCTTTGTCGGCATTCGCTTAACGACTAAAGAAGTTCCGTCCCTTCAAAGTCAAATGCATGTGCAGTTTGGTCTTTGTTCACATCTCCTGTATTGTCCTGTACAAATTGAAAGAAGGGAAAGGACCTCATGCCGAGTATTAGCAAACACTAGGACCTTGTTTGCGTTTGTTTGCTTTGACCGCAAAATGAAGTTTGTAGTTTTTTAATAAAGTGAATGGTGACGGTAAGAGTCCCCTAGGCGATAGCAAGGATAACAGTTTGGCAAGGATGACCAGTAACTAATTGATCCTATTCACAGGGGTGTGGTAAATTGTAGTGACATTCATGGGTCATTATGGCAGAATTGGGTGGTAAATAATTCTCCTAGTTTTCTCTGAAGTGCATTTGTTCCGCAAGGGGAGTGATTCTTTGATATTTTTGTTAGAACATCTGAGAAGGTAGGTCCTGTCGTAGCAAGGCAGATACCTCTTTTAGTTGATTTAGTTATGTTTTGAATTTAGAAAAAGTCAACCATTTAAATAAAATAATGGGGTTGACAAAGTGATTGTGAAAGACAGAGGCTTTAACCTGTTTGTTATTGTGTAATACACATCTAAATTGGATTTGAATTTTTTTTTTAAAACCCAAACCCGTACCAAAACCTACAACACCAAGAACAAGAATCGCCAGTTCCCGAGACGCAAGTGCATCACCACCAGTCGCCAATATCGACAACGCAACTATGCAATGCTAGACGAGATGAAAGCACTGCGCAACGAGATCACTGATATAAAATCTAGCTGCTTCTTCCTTTCCTTACGGCGAGACTATGATCCGGAGTAGAAGGATCACAACCCTCCCACTTTACTGCATCTCTACTGGTCCGCCTGTAGAGTTTGCCGATTTGACCTCAGGAAGTACTGGCAGACTTCCCGGTTTCGGATCACTTCGGAACTGAGGCCAATCTGCCTTTTTTTGCGCGATTGTGTAGGAACGTTTATTGATATTGCCTTTATGACGGGGTTCCAAGGATCTCTCCTTTGAACATGACAATACCAACTGAGCCGGTCGTGCTCTATATTGCTTGTGATGAGTTCTTTTACATGAAGGCTTCCTCGAATCTTCGTACTTCTTTTTCTATCAAGCTTTGTTACTCCTGCTGTCATGCGAAGCATCTTCATCTCAGCTGCCGTTAATTTGACCCCATATATCATCGTGAGCGCCGGACGTACAACTGCGGTGTAAAGCCTTCCGTTCAGCTTAGGGGACATTTTTCGGTCACAGAAGATTGCGGAGTTTTCCCGCCGCATCATCCACCCTACGCTTACGCGATGATTGATGTCATCATCACAAGTTGCTTCGCTATTGATCTTAGATCCCAGATATTTGGGAAGCAGTTTTCCATTCAAGTAAATGTCTGGAATAGGCCGGTGTAGATCAGAGAACGGGGAGGACAGATACTCTGTCTTTTTTGAACTAATACGGTACCCATTTTCCTCCAAAACATCCATCCATACATCAAGTGCTCGTTGTAGGGACGTTTGATCTTCACTTATGGTAGCTCCATCGTCAGCAAAGAATAACTGATGCACTTTGGGGTCCGTCACTTTTTCTTCAAGCAGATAATCAAAGACTGCAATAAAATAGCATAGGACTGAGGACGCTTCCCTGGGGTACACCGACTTTGAACTCTTCGGTAACTCCTGCGGTTTCTGGAACTTCTTGGTGTCTTAGCGCCACCCATTTGTTGTCTATCAAAGGCTTTTTCAAAATCAACCAACACAATATGCAAGTCCTTTAAGGAATCACGATGTTTTTCCAATATGATCCTTGTACTTTGGATTGCATCCGTTGTTGATTTATCCGAGACAAACCCGCACTGGTCGTCAGATAGCCGTATTATTTTCCGCAGCCGGCCATCTAATTCCCGCTCAACGATCTTCATGGTGTGTGACATTATCTTGACATCGCCCTTTCCTCCGTGCAAAGGAAGAAGATAACTTTCCCTCCACTGATTAGGCATTGGATCACCGCTCATAAGTTTGGAGATAAGAGTCATGAGCCCGCTGGACCCGATATCCCCCATCTTTTCCAGAACTCAGAGGGTACCTCGTCCCAACCGCTTTTCTTGTTTGGAGTATTTGATCGCATTCCTCAACTTCTAAGACAGTAATGTGGGATACTTTGTCATGGTTAGGAGCGGCTCTTGGAAAGTATAGCCAGGGAAACTGTTCGTTCAGAAGTCTTTCACAATACTGTCGCCATCCTTTCCTTCGTGCAAAGGAAGAAGATAACTTTCCCTCCACTGATTAGGCATTAGATCACCGCTCATAAGTTTGGAGATAAGAATCATGAGCCCGCTGGACCCGATGTCCCCCATCTTTTCCAGAACTCAGAGGGTATCTCGTCCCAACCGCTTTTGACCGCATTCCTCAACTTCTTCGACAGTAATGTGGGATACTTTGTCATGGTTAGCAGCGGCTCTTGGAAAGTATACCCAGGGAAACTGTTCGTTCAGAAGTCTTTCACAATACTGTCGCCATCTGAGGAGAATTTTGTCGTCTTCCACAAGAAGCTGGCCTTAAGCATTGTTAATGAACTTTGGGGAACGAATCTCCTGAGCATTTCTTCTTCCTTATTCAAGTTGTTTTGTCGAAGTTCCCGGCTGGCTTGGTTCCTATCAAATGCCGAAGACGATATTTCCTCCAATTCTCGATAGAGGCCTTCCATACTTTTTGCTTGAAATTGGGCGCACTTCTACTTCGCGAGACCTTTGCAGAATCTATATATCACTTCAAGGCGAGCTTTTTCATCTCTATTAGTAGAAGAGCACTTTGAACAAGCCTTGACCATGACTTTAGCTTCATCTGTCCACCACCATGTTTCTTTGGCGTGTTGGCAGGGACCTTTCGACATTCCAAGCAGTAATTTGGCTCTCTCCAACCAAGATCGCTGTAGGGAATCCCACATATCTTGTGCTCTGCACTCCTCATCACCGACCTCATCGATGATGGTAAAGAGGTAATTTGTTATGCTGGTAATAAAAGCATCGCCTTTTCCTTTGTCCAGCTTGTACCAATTGATTTTCTCAGCCACCTTTGTTTGCTTATTTGTTTTCTTCCCCGTCTCCATAAAAATGGCTGTCAGGATGAGACGGTGTTGCTGGGCGATCGCCTCTCCCAAGATCACTTTGCAATCTTTAACCCGGGGCTTCATGAAACTGGCTACCAAATGGTAGTCAATCTGGGTTTCATTTATGTCACTGCTGTAAGTGATCAGGTGCCGGCTTTGTTTGACGAACATGGTATTTAGCACGATAAGACCATATGACACGGCTTGCCGCACGACTGATGTGTCAATAGCCAAAAACCAAACAATTGGAAAATCGATAAATAGGAACAGGCGGGACTTGTTGTTTGTCCGAGGAGAGCGATGCGATATATGCACTCGGACTCCTATTCGCGCTGATGACGATGCAACTAATCGCGTTGATGGGTTTTCTAATTGCTTTGGGAAATGAAATCGACGAACGAGAAAATAATTGTATTTGTCTTTAGATACGAGAAGCTTTCCATTTATTTTTTCTAAGATACACAACGTTGGCGGTAAAATGCACACCTGAGGGTGCAGCAGTCATCACTTCGGTGACAGTGACCTCCAATAGGACTGCATTGTTGACTATCGACAACCTATAGGGGAGAGATGGTGGTTAATGATACCCTCTTCTGCGAAGAAATTATTAATTCATATCTTACCGCCTTCAAGAGGGGCAATTCGACGTGCTCGACGTCAGCAGCAGCACCTTGGGTAGTTTCATCCACGGGTGTACCCTAGATAGGAGCGGGTTAGTTCGTTTCAGAAACTGAACATATCCTTGAGGGGGAAATTAGAATTTAAATTGAGTTACTTACCTGGGCCAGCATAAGGCAGGCAATCAATGCAAAGATGAAAATAAAGGCTTTCATTGTTGTTGGACTTGGTGGTAGTGGCTGAACTGGTTAAGAGAAGAGCGAATGACTTGATGCTGAAAAAGTGAGCAAGTTTTCTTTTATAAAGAAGATGTTTGTGGCTCGATGTAATTTTCACTTTTTTTATGGTCGTGTCTTATCATTTTGGGTGAAATTGCGAAATGCGGGTGAGTCAAGTCGAAACTGAGGCAGTGGGACAGTGGGTGGTGTGGTGACATTATCAGTGAAGGTAAACATTTCAAGGTCTACGAGTATGCGGCGAATTTTGTTTGCACATTTGCAATAACAGGGAGTGAATTGGAATTACAGATATTTATTCAATCTTAAGTTATTAGTGGGTTAATTAAAATGAATATGTTTACATCGGATAAAGGTCAGTTTCAGTCATCAGACACAAGAGCAATCATAAAGGTATGCAACTAATTCATTGCAATGTTGGCATAGTATGAGTAGGTAGCATAAAAACTAAAACAATCATAATGTGCATGCTCTATGTTCAGGATATTTTTCAATTTGCTTCGTATTTAAACATTTCTGTCTTTCAGGTTACTGTAGCGAACTTTAGGCGAAGATCATGGTGCTTGTTGTGGGTGTAATATCTACCCGGGATATTAAAATTTTAACTGATAGACATTCAGGCGTTAAGTCCCTTTAATCGCTTCCCTTGAAATCTAAAACCGCTCTAGATTGTCGTTTTTATTTTACGAGGTAACCAAGCAATTCAGTGTCTGGGTAAAAGAAGTCGCTACGCATAGCACCGAAAAACTTTAACAATTCCACAAGAGAATTCAATCGGCCAAACCACCAAACCAACCGAGTCACGTTACTAAACAGATTTGACCTAAACTTGATCAGAAACGCTCGATCATTTTGGTCGCACAACAACCCGGTGTCATTAAGGGATACTACCTTCCTGACCGGAACGTTAAAATAAAGTGACCAGATTCTAAATTTGGAAAAATTGTTCAAGCGCGACTCCGTTCGCAAATACAGGATTCTGGTAATGAAAATGTTTAAAAATTTTAGGAATTATCCCTTCCGAATATTAGACACCTTATTGTGTGGATTGATTTCTTGTATATCTTCTGATTAAACCGATTTTGGTGAGAACTTTCAAAGGAAGCCTCAAATAAAAAGTATGCTTCGGGCGCTCGTTCAGGATGCGTCGGGAAGTGATGTAAAACAAACAACGTGTTCCTTGCATAAGAAATGTGATATCTCGTAAATTAAAAAGAATATCAAGATCAGACCTATTTGTCGCCATAGATCCGAAAATGCTCTACTATCATAATTTTTTCAAGTCTTTTGGTCACGTACTTTTTAAATGCGAAGGAGGGACACTCATTTTCGCAGATATTCCTGCACTGTGATATATCTTTTCAACGATATGTCACATGCATATACATATGTATAAAAAAAAAATAGTTTTTTATTTTGCTTGTACTATTTGGGTCATCTTTCTGCATGACTTGTCGTCCACGCAACTTTTATAGTTTAGTGGATAGAAGGTATGTAATTATTGCCGCTTAACTTATGTCAATTTGGTTTTGAATAGATTTTGTGGTAGTCATCTCATCTCAAACTCTACTGATAGACAGGCCGACCGACAGAAAGACAGACACCGTACTGAATACATTAGTGCTCTGTTTCATACCATTCTGGTACGGAACTCTAAAAATGTTTAGGAACAGATAGACTGTAATTTTTTTTTGTTGGCAGTTTAGTTTTTCATATTCGTTCCCTAACTTATGTCCTTGCTTTTCGGCCGCAGAAGATGAACAGCAACGTATGTTAATCACATTAAATTCCGACCAGGACAACATAATCAAATGGGGTTCAACCGAGAGAGTGGAATTTAATGCTTCCAAAATACAATGCTGTCTTCTGTCTCTTAAGTGAAACCATAACCCTCAACCATTACTTGCATTGTTGAAACCGAAAGACTTGCTATTCTCGGTATGTGATGGAATGATCACATACTCGAAGTCGCTAAAAACGTTGCAAAATGTCTAGGATTACTTAAGCGGTGCAAGAAATATTTTACCCCGTCTGATCTGGCCTCAATTTATAAGGCATTCTCCACCCAAAGCTGGAATATAACGCCCATATTTGGTCTGGTGCATCCAAGACGGTTTGCACATACTAGACAGGGTACAGAAACGCGCATTAAAACTTATACATAGGTGATAGAGACATTGTGAACTCCATACATTCACTTGAACATCGTCGAAATGTCTTTTTTTATAAAAAATTAAATAGCCAGTTGCATTCCTCTCCTTTAAAATTTCACCCCCGCAATACGCGTCATGCTTCAAACGCACATCAGTTAACAGCTAAGCCCAACTTCGGTCGTACTGTCAAGTAAATATGGATTCGTTTATAAGCCAAACGGCAGGAATGTGACATGATCTACCATTCTCTGCATTTCCCCCTTACTACCAATCTTCAAACATTTAAAGCCAACGTGCACAGACTTCTCCTCTGTTCCTCTTCCCCATTTTCCTAAATGCCCGTGTCCTGGACCAATTTAAGGGTATCCATATTCCCTTTGGGGCGCGGAATTTTTTTAAAAAAATTAAAACATACTTTAGTCTAATAGTAGTGTTTATAGTATACAAAAGTTTAATTACCGCTTTCCTAGCTAATTCTTTGAGAACTTCTCCTGTGATTAAGTCGTATCCAGGAGCTTTTTTACGTTTTAATTTCTTTCTTTCCTGTTTTACTTCAACCAGCATTGCACTAGCTATTGTTGTATGCCTTCTGATCAAAAAGTACCCAGAATTTTCCACACAAACAAACTGCGCTTGAGATATTGTCAAAACCTTTTTTTTTGTTAGGTTGGTACATCTGTCATGTGGCGCTCAAATGTCTGTTTGAGCTCCATTTGTCGGGGGTAGTTTGTGCGTAATAGCTTTGTAAACAAGTCAGTGTTTGTTGTGTTCTGCGAATTTGCTGATTTTGTTGCAGAAACAGCATCGCTAAAGAAATGCTTTCTTTGGGCCAAAATATTATCGATGGCATCATTACCGGTGACGAGACATGAGTCTATGAATATGACATCGAAACTAACCAACAATCATCGGAATGGCCCTTCTCAGACAAGCCAAAACCCAAAATACCATGACAGAGTCGATCCAAAATTAAGGCTTTGTTGACCGTTTTCTTTCATTGCCTTGGTGTGATCCACTCCGAATTTCCTCTGCCAGGATTATTACGTGAGCGTATTAAAGCGTTTGAGGGAAAATGTTTGTCCCACGAGGTCAGAATTGTGGAGAAACAACTCGTGGTTTCTGCACAAACGCACCGGCTCACACATCTCATCTTGTAAGCGACTATTTGATCAAAAACAACGTTCATACCATTCGGCAAGCTCCGTATTCACCTGACATGGCTCCTTGTGACTTTTTCCTTTCTTTTGAAGATTGGATGTAGCGTTGTGTATTGCTTGCAATGAAGATTATTTCGAAAGGAATAAAATGAATATCGATGAATAATTGAACCGTTTTCGTTTTATTTAAGAATTCCGCGTACTTTTTGATCAGAAGGTAGTTTCCAAGTGTTATGTCCCGTGCATTGATGTTTTCAATGAGTGGTTTACCACTGAGCGGTTTAAACTTGGCACACTCCAAGATTTCATTAAAGCGATCGACTTCAATTTCTAGTTCTTATAGTAGGGAGTCTTAAGAGATACACTCAGATCTATATTTCCTTCAATGTCTTTCTTAAAGTCTTCCCAATTAGTTTTAACGTTAGTTAATCTGGCTGGTACTTATTTTCTAATCAAGGTTTCACTCATCGTTAAAATGACTGGAGAATGATCAGAGGACAGATCATAGTTCTCTTCAACTTTTATACAATTTCGAGGCATTTCTCGTCAACAATAATAAATTCACTGCCAAACTACCTAAAAAGTATTTTTAACCATAAAAAAAGTAAAAAAGAAATAAAGTCGCACTTTCTAAACTTGAATTTTATTACCTAAAACTCTGTCGAGATTAGAAATTTAAAAGTATGAACAGTATTTTGTATAGAATTCAGAATTATTATGTCTAATTAAGAGTACAACTTTCAAACAATGTTTAGTAGCTCAACCACCTGCAGATAAGTCATAAGCTAAGAAAAATAAATAAATCATCATCATCATCATTTGGATATTGACATCTTTATACCTCGTCTTACGTGAAAAAATTGCAAAAAGTTCACCAATCTAAATATAGATACATACGAGTATCTACCACAAAATAATCAAATCGAGATCAAATTCCAACGGATAGTGTACCGATTTCCTTTTCTTTTTTAGTTTTACATGACCCTCTCTCGGCTGCATCAAAATTACGACGGCGATGATGATGATGCTGGTAAGCCGGGGTACTTTCCATGCCAAGCGCCACTTGACTGTCAAATCAAAACTATAAAGCAAATATTAACCCACTCGAGATTTTATGAGAGTATTCGGACAAAAGTTGAATACTCTCTTTCAACAGATTTACCCCGGTATACACATGTGTGGACCACCAGGGCTATGGGTACCATGACAGACATATTTTGATTGAATCAATGGACAGATAGGAAGAAAGAGGAAGAAAATTATCGAGACAGGTACGAGTGTGTTTATGCAACGAAGGTCAAAATGTGTGTGATTTGCTTTTTAAAGAAATTTGTTTGTTAGAAGCCCAATCATTTGATAAAAGTATACAAACCTTTGAGATAGATTTGTATGAATGTGAATTCTAAGAGGATCTTGGTCTAAGGCACTGTACATATATGCATTTCAAGAATTCTGATAAGATGATCAGGCCTGCGGTTCCGTTGATGGAAGCGTCGGTATAATAGGGCCAACTTTGATGAAAACTTCTAAATCGCATACACGGGTGTAACCAAGGAGGGGCACAAAGACCAGACAGGTAAAGAGTGTACCCCATAGTATTCTAATTGCTAGTGTTTTTCGACTGGCCAGGGGGGCTCGTGCCCCTGTGCCACCCCCCTGGATCCGCCCTTGGGTGTAACGATGTTTTGTGAAGAATTTAAAAGAGTTAACGAGTCCCAGAATGGTCTTCAAGTTATGACCGATTCACAATGCAGCGTGAGAGCGAGACTAGTTCGAGGCGAGAAATCCTCATCCTCATAAAATCGTTTCCCAGTTCACAATGAAGGCGATACTTTTGACAGCGAGCCTGTATTATCTATTTAAAAGCAACAACGGCTAGACACCACCTTTCTTTTTCTGGCTACATACTCGTAACAAAGTCGCATCAGCCTGCTGACAGGCTATCTCGTCGCGAAGTTTTTCAATTTTCCGAAAAGAATGCGTTGCGATAGAACGAGTCTCGCATCATTGTGTATTGTTTCATACAGTTGCTTATTTCGAAACTTTTTTTGACAACTCGCGCTAGACTCGTCCCGCTCTCACGCTGCATTGTGAATCGGGCATTAATCACTTCTTTTTATTGATCACAGACTTATTTCTTTTTATCCAAGATTCACCGCCGGGACAAAACTATTCGCGAAAAAACAAAGAACAATTGTGGCCACTGTCTCTGGAAAAAGTTAACGTCCTGTTCTGTGGAAAGCTTCTAACGAGATCTATATACACAAGTTCAAGAAGGACTTGGAAGATCAAACTACGACATATTTTGGGAAACTCGCAGCCAGGAAGGACTGTCTTCAGTATTTATGTACGTATGTATGCACATCAATTCGTTCCTATCGTTTTTTACACTGACCAGCTGTGTGGCATGTGGCACCATCTTGTTGGAACCACGTATCACTGACGTCAAGTCCATCCAATTCTAGCGAACTCCATTGACATAACACGGCGATAATTTTTTTTTTTCGACGAAGAAATACAGTCCAATCACACCTCCGGCATGAAATCCACACCACAGGGTCACTTTTTGTGGATGAAATGAAGACTCTTGAAGTACATGTTGCTGTCCAATAATGCATATTAAACCAAAAATGAGCTTCATCGCTGAAGAAAACGATGAAAGTCAGGATTTTCTTTAAACTTTTGCAGATCGGAGAAGTTTCGCCGCTTCAAATGATCACGAAGCTTCAGTTCTTGAGTTAATTTGATCTTGTAAGAGTGTAAGCTAAGATCTTTACTTAAAATTCGTTACAATGTGGACTGAGAGATTCTCAATTCCTGTGAACGGCGTGAAATCGACTGATTTCGTTCATTTTGAACTGAAGCACTTACGGCTGCGGTGCGTTGTCTCACTGGCACAGGAACATTCAATAGTGAATGTGTTGACTCCAATTTATCCACTAAAGCACACAATTCCAGTCTTCTCTTAAAGTTGCGGCCACCGAATTCAGAATTTCGGTAGTAATTTTTAATAATTTCCAAACCTTGCTCGTTCAACTTCACCATGATAAAAACGTTAACCTCGACTGACGATTTGACATTGACAGATCATAAAAAATATTTAAGGGTGCGTTTGTATTAAAATACAAAACTGTTATGTACCTATTGAAAAACCCTTTATATTATGATGGAAAAAAAACTCGCATGCAGGTTGCAACGCTTCTAATATTGCTATTCGTGATTACACGCGGATTACTTCATCATTTATCTTCAAAACTGAAAAGTTCAAATCGAGGCTAATAATATTCAGTACCCGTGCCTAGACTTCCACAACCATCCCAAGACAGATTGGACAAACAGAAAAATATAAAAAAGAGGAAGTGGAAAGAGCAATAGACACTCGTGGCGATAAAAATTATTTTAAATTTATTTCTCAACTTCATTTTACATGACCTTAAATTAAATAAATATGTCCTGTAAAATACCCGTATCTCTTTTTCGATTTACACTGTATTTCACTCCGCTTTCACAGGGAAACCCTGCTTATTCATATATTCAAATTTGTGCAGAAGTACAAAATCATATTTCTTGCCACCCTATATAACACTACAAAAGCATACAAACCAGTTTTTGTTTTTTTGAGTCAAACAAACAATTATTATATTATTGATTTTTTGTGGGTTTTTTTGATTTAGTACATCGGTGAGTTTGGGATTTCCCTGTTGAATTTGGGTTTTATCAAAAGAATAATCTGACAACACTGCTCTGAACTTCTCGTATTGGCCGACACTAACCCGAAGTTGGTCGAAGTTGGTTCTCAGCACTAGTTGAAGTTAGACCCACACTGGTCACTTTTTCGGGTACAGTCTAAGCCAAAATAGATTTATTTTTTGATGTGTTACTTTGATGACAATTTTTCTATCGCAATAGATGCGAACGGATTTTCTATTATAATTTGTCCTTGCATGATTTTGGAAAATTGGCAATTTCTCGGCTATGGCTCAATCGATTTTGTTGAAATTTAATATTTAAGCAATATTTCACACATGCAAGGTGGTGGCATACCAAGATTTTTTTTCAATTTTTAACGGGTTTAAATTTAAAGTGCAATTTAATAAGCAGCTTGAGGCGAAGAGAAAGTTCGTGCTTTTCGAGCGGTCAACATGACCTTGAAACATTTCATAGTTGCTACCAAGGGGTGTCGTATTTATGCGGGGTATGTGCGAAAGTTAACCATAGAATGGCTAAAAACGCAAGAGACTACGAAGGTCTTTGGCTACCGAGTGTGCCCTGGGCCCTCAAATGTCAATGGCACTAATCTCATTGCATGCCATTAGGAAAGCCCACCTCCGATATGCTGAAGTATTCATCATAATGAAACGATTGATGCAAACGAGGCCCAGGTTAACCCCGAACTGTAGCGCCACTTAAGTAAGAAATGATTGGTTTGATAAAGAGTAACGCCAGCAAAACTAGAGGCATACGAAGCATCGCTGCATAAAGGGACGAAATTAACTTACTAGATCTACAAGCAGACGAGAAGGAAAGGACACCAACTTCTCCAAAAGAAAATGGAATGTAATTCGAAAGTTTTACCAGAAAGTAAAGAGGATATGCCAATCCGCGCTCAAATAACTGTCAGAACACAATGGTGAAGCTGAAGCTGAAGCGTGAAGCGGTTTCTAAAGTTGACTTTACTTCTATTTTATCCTCTGCTTCAGCTTCATCATTGTGTTCGCGTTATTGATTTTCTACAGGAACTCTGGAGAATGCACATTGCTTTATAAAGGTGGAAAACGACGTCGCAGAGACCTTTTGATGTCAGAAAAGATCTTAAACACGACGCTTGTCTAGGACAAGTCTTCAAAGCAAAATCTGATAGTCATATTTAGGTGAAGTGTAATTGAAAAAGAATAATGGAAATCAAGCTATCTCCGTAGCAAATAGCCAGTCCTAGGTCAGTATTCGGAGCCTAATTTCTCTGGCAGCACCTCGACAAATAATTGCCATCTAAACAAAAATAAAGAGTTTAAACTTGATAACCAGTCCCATCTATGTATATGAACCACATCCATACTCAGCTCAGCTCAGTCGTATCATTGTCTTTAAAATGTTAACCCGATAAGTCTCCATTGCACAAAGCGCATGTTCCTACAACACTCCTCACGACACGATGGCTCAGAAGAAACAAGTACGTGACTCCATCATCCGTACAGGGATCCCGGCATGTACACTAAGCCACCTGAAGAGACAACCGACTCTGAATCTGAACAACAATGTGCCCAAAAGATATAAAATTCAAATCGAGCGCGAGAAGTGGTTGAGATACGGGGCATCAATTCGAGGGCGCACTCAGCAGTCATAGCCGCCTCCTTAAGTGGCGGATCTTGAGCGTTGCAGTGAGTGTGCTGCGCGTATGTTTACCGGTGTGCGCAGAGCGCAGTGAGGACTTCTTATTTATGGAATTATCATCCTCATCTGGATGGCATTAACAGTACTTACAGAGTGTAATGACGCCTAGTGTTATTTCAATGCTGACGCGAAGTTCATACTTGCTTGCGTGTGTGAGGAGTTTTATATGAGTTCTTCTTTTTTTTTGCCTTTGATATCTACAACTACTGTCATAGTTGGCTTTACAATACCTGACGGCTGTTGACAGATGCGTAGGATAGACGTTTAGCATTATTTAATTGCTTCCTATATACTCGTACATTAGAGAGATTGGGAGAAATAGGTTACTTACGTTACGGCAAAAGAAATGCGTTGGAAAGAAATGAAGACCATAGTTCAAAACACTCGTGAGAGAAATTGTCCTAGATTTACCAAGTTTCACAAACACACACGGGATTCTCTACAAATTGAAAATGTCGTGCCCCTGAGCCTGACATATTATCGCATCAGTAGATAATTTGCCAGAGGGCAGTAGCCATGCAGGCCAACTAGCAGTGCTTCATTCGTCTACCATCTATGAGAAGCGGTATCCCTTTCTTCAAAGGCGAACAAAAGTGGAGAATTAAAGACACAGTTTTTGTCTTTCAACTCCGAGTTTATCTACAACTCTTGGACTGGAAAATTTTTAACTCATCAAGCAGACGACTACCGCCAAGGCTATTCAAACTTTTTTAACCAAAACGGGACATTCGCAAAGGCTACATATTTGCACATATCTACATAAGTATCTAACGGCTCGTGTATTTCTTATCGGGTACTGGGAACAACATTCTCGCTATTGTATATAGGCACATATTTTCAATTGGCCATACCATCTAATTTCTTGTTTAGAATACAGATTAGGGCTCTCACAAAGGGAAGAGAACGAAAAGAATGCATTTCCGACCCCTTCTTTATAAGTTCATCAGTTTCTTTATTACCTGAGATATCCATGTTTACAGAATTTTACCAGTCTTGAATTACGAACGGTTTCTTAACTACCGCTTGGATATCAGCATAAGTACACTGTATTGACCTTCTCGACGGTATTGACCTCCTTAATCATATTTGCCGGCTGATGAATATCTGCAGAACCTAAGCTTGAAATGCATCGCAATTATTGTCGTAAGTCCTAGTATAGAGAATATTCTATCAAAAACTAGTGCTAGAGTTAGGAAGTCGTTTTCTGTCGTCTTGTCCGAAGTTCCTTCAGCCAAACAAACATAGTGTTTATGACCACAACCCCACCTTTCGAGCCTAAGAACGGTTTCTTAAAAAACTCTAATACATATTTAGAATTGTCTTCAAGCTTTTTATAGATCTTCTTAATGCATCTTAATGATCTTATCGATCCTATTATACCGATGCAGGCTGCTTTTTTGATCCAGGTCAGGCTTGAAAAATAGAATTTTCAGAGTCATCGTCCCAAAGCTTTGCTGTCTTTGCTATCCAAAATTATGGAAAAAGCCATAAATAGCGAAATAATCAAATTTTTAGAGGGACATAAACTAATAAGCGACCGGCAGTATGGTGTTCGCAGCCACCGATCAACTGGAGACCTGCTGAGTTATGTAAACCACTTATCGACCTCAGCCATTCAGATCCTGAATATTTCAAATACATTTGATCGAGTTTCGCTTGAGCTTCATTAGACAAACCAGTCTCGGACTACGGACTACTGGAACAGCTCTGCGGCTTAGAGGACGATCAATTCAATCCGGTGACTTCTCACACCTTTTCTGTAAACGTTGTAAATCTGTTTCTACTCCGAGAGGTTTCCGTAAACTATACTCGTGCATACTTGAATCCCGAAACCGCACACTATATGTTTTTTTTTTTATAATTTACGCGCGCCAAAGGGGATATGAATACCCTTAAACTATTACAAGGCACGGACGTTGTGAACAAGATAGAAAGAGAGAAAGATTTGGTGTAGTAATTTCAAACTCAGGTGGTATTAAGTTTCTGTAAACTCCAAGGGTAGCATCCAGATAACTGGGGAGCCTTTTTGTTTTGCTTTTATTGTCGTTGCTCATGATTCACAGTATTTTTTTCCATCCTCCTGATGTCATCATCACGATCAAGTTGCATTTTCAGCCAGTTTGACCATCCTACTGCCAGTGTTATGCCTTCGCAGTAGAATTGACTTAGCTTTAGCAATTAATCGATACGCAGTGATAAATGGCAAAACACCGCCAAAAACACTAACTTTATCCACTCGGCCCGCAAAGCATTGATCTTGCTCCACCAATCACCATTTTACCAGAAAGAGCACTTCTAGTGTAGCATATCTTCAAATGGGCGACCAAATTATTCAACCCAAGGAAACTATGCTCTTTCGTGGCGTTACAGTCAGCTTTTTTGAACATCTAATACGTAAACCTTTGGCTCATCAAAAGCTGGTAGCAGGCATATGCCAGATGTTCTGCGACACTTAAGCGTTCTACTAGGCAAGCCGCTAGGGCTCATCACCTTTATGTCCACCTACCGCGTCTTAACAACAATATTGGTCTATACTGACTTGAGTGTGACTTGGTCGAGATGAACATAATTCAGGTGAATAGTTTTAGCAGAAAGCAAAAAGGTTTTTCATTTCGAGGTTTGGATTTCACATCCCTGTCATATGGCATCTGTCAAATACATCTGTCATCCATAGTAACAGGTAGTTAGCTCTTACCGTACAATATGGACGCATTAAAATTGTTGCATCTTACTAAAAATATAACAGTTCTGTAATATCTGTGTATAGGGATTGGTTGTTGGAAATTCAACGTTGACACCAACTTTTCGATGAGCGATGAGGCTCATTTCTCATTTGGCGGCTACGTAAACAAACGAAATTACAGAATTTGGTGTTCTGAGAATCCAAATGTGATCGTTGGAAGCCATTGCATTAACCAACGACGTGATCGGTGGTTTTTTTTGTTAATTGACGAAGGCGCTACTGTTACAGTGAATTCTCTGCGCTAGAGTTTTGTTTGTTTAGCCTAACATTGAAAACATTGATGTGAGTGACATGTGGTTCCAATAGAACACAGACAAATTTGGCACCATTGCACGAAAGCTTCCCCGACCATTTAATTTCGAGTTTTGGCGACATCAATTGCGTACCAAAATCATATGATACGACGGCATCGTATAAATGAAAAGAATGTCTGCAACATCTCTGCGTTTGTCTAGGGTACTCAGGTTGATGAGGTTGAGGCGGTCTTGATAGGCAGGCAAGATAAATCGATCGTTCCAAGAAAGAACCCTGGAGGGGAAAATGAAGAAAACGACGTTAAATATTTTCGATTCTGGTCACAGGAACTTGCTGAAAGGGTGACCACGCTTGACTGGCGTATTCAAGGAGAGGGCGAACAAAGGAATGTAGAGGGATCTGGTCACGTAAGGGTCGGGAAATTCTTTAGACTCATCAACATGTGAACGGAAATTTAGTTCCCTAACGTACAATATAGAAAGATCGCAGAGAGATTGAGCGATGGATATAGGTTGACTATGGAGAAGGTAAAAGCGGACGGGGGACACGTAGTGCTTACGTGATAAGGTAATTGATTGGCATTTAGCGATATTGAGCTCTAAGCGATTTTGTAGGCACTAGTTCGAAAAACTATCAAGGTCTTGTTGAAGGATGACAGTAGTCATGTGGTGAAGAGATGGCTATCAAAAATTTGGAAGATTACGTATAGAGAGACGGAAGAGTGTTTAATAACCCTCTCAACATCATTTATGGTTATAATGAAGAGAAGGGGGCCTAGATAGCTGCCTTGTGGAACACCAGAGGTGGCCAAGAAAGCGATCGATAGGTAAGAAGATATCCATTTTAACAATATGGGTTCGAAACCAAGGGCAGACAATTTGAAGAGATATCTTATCAAAAGCCTTACTGAAATCAATTGCAATAACGTCGACTTATATGACATTCTCTAAGGCAGACAGGACGAATTGTAGAGAATGTGAACGACTGTATTTCATTAAGGCAATATTTTTCAGCTTCTAGTAAAGCATATCTTTTTTTTTTTAAAAAAATGCGTGTGTTTGTGAGCGGATTTTACGAGTTTTTGCACATGTACTGCTTCGAGTCAGAAGGTTAAAAATATTTCTCTATGTTAAAAACTATGTATCAAAATTAGTATAACCCATGGGCTAGGGTATAAAAAACGATGGTGATGACAAAAATCCACAGGGAAAAATCCCTTCCGGCATACTTTGAATTCCCAAAATATCATATTCTCCACCAAAAAATCAAAAAGAAAGAAGGCATATTAGTTGAGAGTTCAAAGTCTGTATCGTCAGCGAAGAGAACCACGCACCCCGACTGACTCAGGAGACTAAATTTGAGTCTTCTAAACCTTGGACTGATTCAAAATTTCAGATCCCAAAAGCCTTCGAGATTGTTCTGCCACAATATCAGACATTGTTGCCGATGGCGATACGCCAGAAATGATGTTAAATGCTATGCCACGGCTTCATCTTCTTATAGATCAAGTTTCCCACATAAACTAAGCATAACCTCATCTTAGCCGGAAAGGCTGTCAGTTATCAATCAACTTGATCAAATAGGTATGAACGAAGAACCCATCAATAGTTGGTATTTTACGCAAGTACCTACTCCTTATGCAGTTTGTCAATCTTTATGATCGTGATGCTCCAGGCAGTGGAACCAGTTTTTCTTACTCCGGTCAATCTCTCCGCACTCCGTTGGACTCTAATGAATTACTATCAAACAAAACGTTATCGACTGCTGCTCTAGGCCACTACTGTAACTCATCTCGTTCTCGAGTTTCTAAATTCAATTTCAATACGTACACAGGCATTAGTCTTCTCGCTTGATGTGGCCTAAGTCAAAGGCAAACCACAAAGAAACAGACAGTCATCCTAGGAGCAGAACCAACCTAGGACTCCCCGCTTCTAGTCTTCTTATTTACGAGGCAACACCAGCAAAGTGTAAGCGATACTCTGCCATTATCATTTCCACTATTCTAGTGATGACGCTGCTGCTGTTGCTGATGGTGCACGGCGGCTGTAACGCTGGACATAAATGGACACATGGCATATTAGCAAACTGCACTGCCCAGCCAGGGTATACGAGTACCTACTCGTACCTGTGAAAACAGGAATCCTGAGTGTTCTCCGTCTCTCCTCCTACCTGACAGATATTACACGACAGCGCTGGTGAAGACGGAGGCGAATTGCAAGGGTCGTTTCGTAATTTTCTGCTAACGCGCTGCTCCTCTGTTGTTGTGTTTTGCCTTTTTTTCCCGTCTATCCTGGCCCGGCTGCTGCTGCCGGTGTGTGCTGTCGGTGTTGTTGTCGGATGCTGTCGGGTCCCAGGGATTTGCCTTTTGTGTTTTTATCGTTTTGACTGCGGTGACATTAAACAAGGAGTTTTACGTCACCTTAATGTATGGCTCGCCCATTTATCTTCTCTGGGAGCTGCTGTTCCTGCGATAGAAAGAGCCAGCAGGAGGAGGCTGCTTGTTTGTTTTGTTCCACCGCACTGCAGCAATGCAGCATGCGGTGCTGCTGCTGCGTGTTGTAATGCGCGCTCCGCCACCAATGATGAGAAATGGCCAACGCAGATAAAGGCCAGAATCACTATTCGCGTTCGCGCTGGCCTGTGTTAGTTTTGGGTTATATGGCGACATGGACAGGGACAGGGACAGGGACATGTCGCGTTGTTAGATGTTCTCGTTGGCAACATGAGTAATGGAATTTGCAATAAATTTAGATAAGCACTCTTCGATGGTGAACAGTTGGACATTTTGACTGTTTTGCTCTTGTTGGCTTATATGTGGGTATGTGTGTACGTTTGAGACATTGTCTCAGACAGTTTTCTCAGAGGTGAACGGTATTTTCATTGCTACGGAAGCAGTTGAATGAAGACTCTTAAGTTGTGGATTAGCCGTTAGCTTAGAAACTACATAGGAGTGGCCTGTGTGGAATGTATGCCTCTCTTGTATGCCTCTAAGCCGGATTTAAGGAAATTTATTAAAACTGCTAACGAGAAATTGAACAAAATCAGCAGGCTTTGTAAACATTTCAAATATACTTAAAGTACGATTGACGTGTGTATGATGATAATAATTTGACAGCTTAGCTTAACTTGGTAAATATTGTTAATTTGGATTCGTAAGAAGTATCTGCAATGGCCAGCAGTCAAATTTTACAGCGTCATTATGCCTTCTTTAGGAAATTGAATATTTTGAATTTAAATAAATAGAAAGTGGGTTGTGCAAGAGTAGGTACCTGTATTGCGATAGCCGTAGGTAATGAGAATGTCAGAAGTCTTGTAATGCAGATCTTAACAGTAATTCATTGCAAGAGACTAAAAATTTTACGACTCAGTTCGCGCTAGGTCTTACTTTTGGATCTACACTACAAAGGGCTGGGTTCATTCGAACTGAGATCTCAGTTTGCGTTATTATTCCGTGGTCCTAAAGTTGTTTTTTATTGCTCATGATTTCGTCCCATGATATCTCATGATTGCGCCCCATAGACACACAAGTTCCGTAATGTCGTAACTATGCATAGCATTTTAGATATTTTAGGCCACAGTTACTATCTGATGTGATCTGGTTGCAAGAGAGAAAGATCCGACTTCTTTGATGCGAGTCTCCCACCTGAAGATGGTCTTGATTGCATTCAGCTTCACTTGCTTTTAGCGAGAGGCATGCCGCGATTCTCCTTTTTCGGTAGAATCTGCAGAGTTGTGCCATGCACGGCAAGGTCATCAGCCCTACAAATCCGTGGAATATCCATATGCCCCGACACCGAGCACAGGTGAATGTTAAATTGATCAGCCATCTCGTTTAGAGATGGGCGACAATCTAGAGCGACCTTTGATGTAGAAGAGATCGATTCTATAGATTTTATAGCAACTAGGCTGTCAGTGAATGTGCTAATATTCTTTGGGAATATTACATTCCATTTCACTCAAGATGGCGCTTCTTTGATCGCCATTATCTCCGCCTGGAAAAATTTAACGTTTAGACTGTCGGAATGAATCCCGCCACCCACTCCATAGATTGTCTTTGAACCATTCATGCTCTCATGAGTAGTTTAAGAATTTACCTACTTTTCTTTTAATGATAGTTACTACCTTAACCAGTAAAATCTTTAGGACCTTGAATCGTACTTTCACTACTTTCATCCGACTTTGACAAAGTCCACACTCTTACTCCTTACAGAAGGACTAAAGTATCCTTAGTTTTTGAGTCCCAGAACCGTATGAAGATGAAAGAAATCCAACTTTGTGGAAAACAGAAATTTGAACAACGTCTTGGTCGAGAGGGGTGATATATGTACGTCAACCGCTGAATAGTTTGGATGGTTCTCTTGTGGGTTTCCAATACGAATCAGTTGGGAAGATACAGAACCGTTTTAAACTAAATTGTAGATGGAAGTATGCCTCAAAGTTGGGATGAGTTACCCAATACGAAATAAGAAACTCAAATAAGATATGTAAAAGTATTGTTTATGTGATTATACCTAGTTGGATGTGAGAAGTCGAATAACAAAAGAAAGGACTGTACCAGGCTTCAGATATGAAGATACTGCTCTTATATGGCTTCAGCACCTAGAACTTGACCACCAATTTCACATGAAAGATCTAATATTCTGTTCTCGATAAATAGTGCAGTTGAAACTGAGTCACATCGCTGTGTACACCATGGTGCGTGAGGACCTTAAGACCTATAATGGGTCAGTGGAACTAAGAAAGTAGATAAGTACTCGTAAGTGCAATACATTCCGAACATCAATTTTCAATTGTCCTCATCTTAGGGACTTACTTTTTTTTGTGAAAGCTATGATAGTAGTAACAGGGGAAGTATTTTTTTTTTAGCTGGTTCTTCGAATAAGTCTGAGAAATCTCAAGATCTTTGTGGTATCGTGATGGATCTACTTCTTGCCATACTCTTAGTCCGCTTCTGTACCTAAAGGGAATCCAGATTCTGAGCTTGCCAACTTATTAAGGATTTTCCAGTGGTAAGTATTGATAGGTCATCCAGTATTCGTTTTGGACCTTATCCTTCCAAATTTCAACAACGATGTCGACCGTTATGATGACAACATGAGTTTAAGGAACTTATAATATTTCGCTTAGGTATTTGATTTACTCAGGACCCTGAGTACCATGCATTTCATATTTTTGAAGGCTCACTGTATGTATGAAAATGAACTTAGTGCCGACTATGCTCCATATAACCAGAAGCATGTTCGTCAAGAGTTTTGTTTTCTCAGTCTTTCTAGCAAACTTGTTACTTGCTTGCTGTTTGAATGTATTCATCGCATATCCTTCACAGCAGTTTTGCAACAAAAGGCAATAAAAGGATGATTACACATCAGTCTCGCATTAGCCTTACTCAAAATCAGTAAGCTGGTGGGTTCCCTCACAGGCCACTGTTGCCCGAGATATGATCTCAACATGTTTTCAGATTCAGAATGCCGCCTCTGCCTGGAAGAGGACGAAACATCTGAACATATTCTTTGTAAATGTCCGGTACTCATTCTCACGGACCTCAGAAACTCCTCTATTAAGGACATGCTCATCTTTATTAGGGACGTGGTTCATATCCGTGGCACAAGATCTTTTAAATCGTAGTGTCACCAAGTTTACAGGGTCAAGTTTAAAAAAAATCACTATACTCGTAACCTTTGTATCGGTGTTTAACTAGGGCTTCCCCTAACACGCCCTAAAAATAATAACCAAGGTGAGGGGCTGTAATTGTTAGCCTTTTATGAAGAATGATAGAGGATAGTATCCTTGTCTGGAGTTTTGAGTGAAAGAAACCAATTTATCGCCCACGTTATGTTACAATGATGTACCTGCCCCTTCGCAGAATAGCTCCACCGACAGTCGACAAAGCAGTCTGCTAAGAAAGATTGTTTGTTTGTCACAAGGTCGACCACGATGTAAGGTTTAATGTTTTTGTTTGTGATCCGAACTGTACAGATTCGAACCCAAAACAACAATCAACAGCAAACCGGGTATAAAAAAGAAATGATTAAAACTAAGTTTCTGAAAAACTGAGTGCTCCGGGATTTAGAGAATTTCCTTTTAGTTAAAAAACAAGAAAAATGTTTGTCCGACGTCGCTAAACTCTTTTAAACGGATCGTTTAGCAGGACATCATGAACCTTACTGCAAAAGTATTTACAGTTCATTTGCTCGCTCATAAACTTTCCATTCTGCTTCTTCCATATTTCTTATGTCATATATTGCATGTCTGCTTTTCACTACATGTTGTCAGGATGCGGGGAATAAACTAGTCCGTCTGTCACCACTTTCTATCTCCTAAACTATAAAAGCTATATGTAGGCAGGACTTCAGACAAGTCATGTGTTAAAATTAACTGAATACAATGCCGGTGTCCCTTTGTAAAAAAAAACTCTTTGTGTCTACGTGTACTGCCCCATAATTGATTGGCATACGTCCAGACGGGCTTAATTATTTTCTGATATAGCATGATTTTGTTTTGAATAGACAGCTCCGATTTACGTTCCTTCCACTTTAATTTGGCATCTAAGGTCATTCCTAAGTTGCTATGTTAGCTGTGTTAGCATAAGGAACTATTTGGTTGTTGATAAGAGCTCATTACGAGTACCTTGTTTGTAAAGTTAACGTGGATAGACTTTGTCTCATTAAATTTAATGCGCCATTGTCCAATCTACTACATCTACTACTTTATTGACTGCATTATGCAGCTTAATAGTAGCTTTGGTAACTGCAAGTATAACGGTGTCGTATACAAAAGTGACTACCATGGCATTGTTATCTAGTGGTATATCCCTTGTATATAATAAATACAGAGTTGGTCCGAGAACACTGCCTTGTGGGATACCTGCAGTTATTTCCTTCAATTCTGAGTACTCTTCACCATACCGTACTCGAAAAAATCTGTCTTCTACATAAGATCATACTATTCTCTAGGTAGGTACTTATGCAGTTTGAACTGTAAGCCTTTATGCCACACCTTGTGGAAGGCTTGCCCTACATCTAGGAATAATGCAGAGTGATTTCTCTACCATATGGTGCACTTGGTCTATTGTGGAATGCTTATTCCTAAACCCAAATTGGTGGTTCGGGAAGTCTCGTCTTGCAATAATAATTTTGTCTAGTCTTTTAAAGAGTAGTTTTCCAAAAAAAAATTGATAATATCGGGAGTAACGATATTGGCCAATAGGAAGTAACTTCTGTAGATGGCTTACCTTTTTTCAGTATTACGACTACTTTAGCGATTTGCCAGTTATGAGATACAGGAATTACTTAGAAGCTTTAGTTTTATTGTGGCTACGTCTGGCAGTTCTTTCAAAATTTACGGGGTAACAAGATGGTAACCTGACGCTTTTTTATTCAATATTTTAAGCCTGCACTTGTTTCTTATTTATCTTGTAGTAAAATAGGATGTTTCTTCATCATCTACTTTATCCACAAGCTCTAAATTTTCATTCACTAAGTCAGGTGGGAAAGATTTACAAAAGATCAGACTACTGCTTGGGGTTTCCGACCCATTTTCCATCGGGTATCGAGTATCTTTAATGGTGGGTCTTTTAGATGCGGCCTTTATAAATATTTCGCTGCTTTACAGATGGAATAATCAGTGTTTTTATCAGTCGTCAAACTATGTAGGAATCTTTTCATGGGGGAATTTCGTATGGAATAATAGTTAAAGTTCTAAAGAATCTGCTCTCTATTTAAGGCTCCTACGTTCGAGATCGGGAGCGGTTACCTATCTAATTTGATAGTTTCATATAACTTTAGAAAGGTTTCATTAGAGACTCTCCAACTTCATCTGATACGTAATATGTGCTGTCTGTTTAGAGACAGAAGTCCTTCTGTTACTAGAGGCGGACTGTAGAGATTTAAATAAATATGCGACGCGATGGAGTGTCAGCATGTGCTATTTGGTCTATCAATTATATATTATGTATATCGCTTGCCCTCATTTTCATTATCCTTATATTTCCGTTGCCAGTTTTTTATTATATGAATACAGATCCAGGAAACTACAATGTTATCCATAAACCTTTAAACTTATAGCTAGTCATAGTGGGTTCTGAACGCTATCAACGTAGAGGAGTCACTAATCTTTCTCGTTTTTCTTCACGAATTTAATTATGCTTTATAACATTCCATTCTCTTATTCTGATTCTTAAACTTCCAATCAAATCTAAATTGCATTACACCATGTAATGTGCAACAAAATTCTTTTATTTCAGGTTCTAGGGCAGCACCACACGATCAAGAAACTCCACGTGATACTTATCGTGTGTGTATTTATCTGTGTATTGCTTATTTGATTGCTTTACAGAAATTGAAGACAGACATTAACTCAGCGTCCAGCATCCAGCATCCAGCGAGCTATCTATCCAGATTCACGAGGTACAAAATTTCCCACATTAAATTCTTGTCCAGAGCAAGTCGGGCGCACGCATGGGGGCGCAAGAGGGTGAGCCAAGGCGAAGAAAAAGAAAAGATTCCCAGAGACATCATGGATACTGTGGACGAAGACGACTTGCAAACCAAAACTCAAACTCATAACAAACAAACGAGTTTTCATCGAGTGCTGTGTATAGTTTATGCATTTAGATATATGTATACCCACATGCGGTTATGGAATGACTGCGGTTTGCACTGCAGTCTGCAGACTATGGCAAAGTAACACTGTGGCAAGGTATCACACAGCCATTGGCATTAACATCGAAACTGCCACAAGTAACTTCGATGCTCGTCCATTTCATCTCCCTACCGTGTCGCAAATAGCATTCAATGTTGAGTGATTTGATTTTTTGTTTGTCCTTTTCATTCCGGTATAAGGGTGAAAGACTTCATAGCTTGGTTAAGCAGATGTCCTTAAAATGTCTGATATTTTCGTTTCATTAAAGTCAATCAACCCACAAGGCTTTCCATTGCTTCTAGAAATTCTTAGATACTTAGATACTACCATGAACTCCTTGCACTCAAAACTACTCCGACCCACTTCTTGATGCCAATAATTGAAAGGAAAGTGTGTTTGTCGACTAGAAAATGTTGCTCTTGGACAAGCAATCTATGTACTCTGGATGCTCAATCAATAATAATGCGGTTTAAAACTTGCAATTTCAAATGACACCAAAGATCGGTGAAAGCAGACAAGGTCCTCTAGCTATGATGCAATTTCGGCAAAGCTTGGTGTGGATGTAGGTTGCATACGATCCACACGATATACCCTCCCTCCAGCTCCAGCGATTAAAAGCAAAATCCCACCTCTGACCGGGCTATTTTTAACCAAATAACTAGGAACGTCAAATTAGGAGTCAAATACAAGGGAGAGTCAATGATACCTTAAGTGATGGATCCGCTAAGCTTTAATTTATTAGCTCATTATACAAGTTGAGTTAGATGGTCCTCTTGTGTTTGAATGGCTCAGTTGCAGAGTGCATGAGGAATAACAGAATAATAGAGAATGGAAGTTCACTCACTTGAACTTTGCTATAAACAAACTATTGTAATATGCGAGCTACGGCTCGAGTAGATAAAACGATATTCTGTGAAATTTATTTCTTTATTTTCTAGTCTATAGAACAATTCAAGTTCACACTATACTATTCTTCGCAAATTCTTTTCTTACAAGGTCTCTTTCCTCTCAAATCACTTTATCTCCTTTCAATTACTTAATTCACAAATCCAAACTAATTACTTTTTCTTGTTTACTCTCCACTTTCAATTTATCACCAAATTACAACTTCGCCCATTATCACTTTTCCAATCTCTTCGCCACGGTTCTAAACCAACTGTCACTTTTTTTGATCGCCATCTGTCCTTATATAGCAGAAGTTTCTGATAGCCAGAAACTTCTAGCAAATTCTTCGACCACTGGAACAAGAGAAATAATTCTTGCAGTTTTAATTCCCTTTTATCCCTGATATTATTCGTCTCTTTCGTTGACATGAGCTGTGGAGACTTCGTCCCAGACACGAACCTCGAATGAAAGGACAGTTCGAACCAAAATTCTGCCAGAATGGAAAGTCACTTCGGAATTTGTTGCGTCATATTTTTAGGGGGCGTAGTTATTATTATGCTACACTATTATAGTTGTAAAAGGTAAGGTAGTCTGCCGATTTTGTCACTTCAAGCTCAAATTAAATAGCTCTGACCAAGCAACAGCAACTGGTATCTACTGTGTTCACTTTTCAAAGAAAGGACGACGAAGGCAGCGTCGAGTACCTTTAGCCTAAAGCTTATCCGAAAGAAGGTAGCCCATGGTTACCTGCATGAGTCACGGGCCATCAGAGTCAAATGAAAGGGTCTCTAAAACAGGCCATGCAGACGGATAACCCGTATCAGTTACAAGATAGATTGTCTTCCTATTCCAGAACTTATGTTTGACCTGTGGCAGAAAATTACAAGTGGTATTGTACAATTGAATTTAGGCAAATGTAGACATATACGTACGAAAAAACTACCAGTTCGACACTGAAACACTTCACAAGCCCGATTCACGCACGCTTACAAGATTAGAACCCTTTTGCGAAATTCAAGATGTAAACCTAAATGCGGAACCTGCTTAGAGGAGCAGGCGGTTGAGACCATAGAGCGCAGAGGCACTGTGTGGTTCTGTGGAGAATAAGCTTCAGTATAAGTGTTTTCACCAGAGTTACCACAATAAAACAATCGTAGTAGATCTATTTCGCTTTTCATAAATTCCAAATCTGCTATTAAACTAGTAAACTAAAACTACTCCGTTTTTTTCATTACCTTTCTTTAAAAAAAATATCCAACAGAGTATATTGACTTCGACAAATGGGTTGTAACATACCTATTCGTATGTATGGAGAAATAACAATGGGACACCCTATAAAGTATATTTATATGTATATATGTATTAAATAAATGATCAGTAGTTGCTTAGAACATATTGTGATATAAGTTTTTTGGAACACCAAGCAGTAAAAGTGTAAATAATTTTTAAACACGCCCACAAGCACGCCTACTTTACTGCTTGAGCGAAAGCCTATTTTCGATTTAAAGTATGGTATCATTGATGAGTTTCAAACGGATTGTACTTTTTTTGTATGTTTTCTTCATATTTTCTATTTTTTTGACAGAATTCAATGAAACTCATTCAAACATTTCCATTTCAGTATTAACATTCATTTATGAACGCACCACAATACTTCTGAGTGATAAGATTGACAGCTGTCAATATAAAGGCAAATACCGAGTTCATACAGATACATATTTTGGTGCTAACAGCCCAGTGTAGGGCCTGGCCTAGCTGAATGGTTGGGACCTTCAGTTTTATGTCGATTCCGAAGGGCAATTTTTTTTTCGATTGAGAGAAACTTTCCATGACAATTCTACTCTCGGATGATTATCACACGTTCGCGAGAGGTGGGATGGTGAAAAAACTTTTTTTATTTTTGCGATTTCTTGGATTCGAACCTTGAACCACTCACTCAGTGCATCGCGTACATTTAATGCGTGAAATCCGGTTCAAAAGCTTTTGCTGTTGGTGGCGCCATTTAGCGCTAAGTCGGAGTCTAGCCTATTTATTGCGTGTTCTATTTTTGTTGAGTATATAGAAATCGGTTCAGTAGTTTTTGAAGTAAGCGGTAATGAAAAAAATATACATACCTGTATGTACTATGATTAACATATCGTGTATATGTAACTTCCTGCACTCGTGTTAACATGTGGGTTTTTTTTTGCGTTAGGAGGTGGGATTCTTACTCGCAAACTCACCGCTGGACAACCTTTAGGTATTTCATCACGAGGTGGGATTCAGCTTACGCTGTTCTTCTACATGTTGTCTTCCCCTTGTTTTCTCTGCTGCCTTTGGTGTTTTATTCTGCGGAGTTCCTTCATTATTATTGCTGACATGCTATTAACCGCATCCTAGATCTTCAGCAATGAAATCATATGCACCACTATGTCATCACAGTGGAAAAAAATATGTTCCATATCTTCCTGCACTCCACCATAGTTAGGGCACAGCAAAGAATTGTTGCCAGTAATTGTTTTCTACTCTGCTTAGGCCCTCCTATGTTTGACATTATTCTTGATAAGTTAGCATTGACTCGAGCTGCTTTATCACATGTGTTCTGCAGCTGCTCCTTGCTTGACAATCTCACATCTATCATCATTCCGAGGTACTCGATGGCTGGCTGCGAGACAATGGTGTTCTGCTGCTAATCGACACAGCTTCCGTTTTGTGTTCGGCTAGATCCAGACCAACTAATTATAGCCAATGTTTCACCATTCGCACTGCTTCATTACTCGTACTTATTTGTTTCACATCATGTAAGAATTTTGCAACTACTACAATGGTTATGTCGTCAACATAGCATATAATTTAGGCTTCGCTGAGTATCCTCAAAACATGATTGTACATTATATTCGGTAAGATTGTACCTAGTATCGACCCTTGGAGAACTCTTCCAGTCAGGTACTCCCATTTTCAGAAGTGGCTCTAGTATGTGACCCCAATTGGCAGAGTTAAAGGCATTCTTTACATATAGCATCACAACTGCGCAATATATTTTTGAGCCCCTTTTCCATCTGTTCCCTTCTATGGCGGTTTCTGCTTAAACAGTCATTGCTTTGATGGCATCTACTGTTGAGTGTACCTTACGGAAACCGTACTGATGCTTGGCTAGGCCTTCTACTTCGTCGATTGCCTTTTCAAAGACGCTTGCATTTGACGCGCTCTAATACTTTCTCCATGTTGTCAATCATACACAGCGGCGGGTAAGACGATGGTTCATCAGATGGTTGTTTCCCTTGAGCAGCAGTAGAGGTCTTTGTTTTTTCCACTGCTTCGGGAAAGTTCTACACGAATTGTGGGCATCGGCAAACGGTTCAGGCCTAGTTTCGACTCCTAGTTTAAGCACCCAATTTGGAAAGCTCTTCGGCGCTGGCCATCGGCATCAACTTCGCATCATTGTAATTTTTAATGCCAATGCAAGTATTAGCATTAAAAAATGCAGTGCTAATGCAGAACTTTCATTAGCATTGGATTTGATTTTTCCAACGCTTTGAACAATGCACTATTTCCAGGCTTGGTGGTAAGTCACTTCGGTTTTTAAGTTTAGTCTTAACTACTCTATACGCGATTTCCCATTGACGTAAATATGAACATGTGTAGCTACGTATGAATGTACTACATACAAACTTATTCGTCTCATACGCATGAAGTTTATTATGTGCATATTTAGTTTAAATTTACTGCTATCCGTATATTTAATCTGAAGTTAAATTTTGAAGAGAAGTCAATCCAGAAGGCGAGGAGCTAATTTTTGAAAATGTCACGACTATACCAAATCCATTTGGATTTTCCACTAGTTTACTCATCGCCAAGAATCGTAAATCTCATTAGGGATTGTCAAAGACGAATAATAAAATATTTGAAACCTGCTACTCTAGAATTTGACATACACATACCTACCGTCACGAGCAATTGGGAAAAAACGTAATGCGAACATTTAAAATAAATAAAATAATTAAGTGGGTTTTTTTGACATCGTCCTACGTTGTCTAATTTGGCTATACCGACAGCGAACTAGAAAAGAGAAATTCCCAGCACTTGTTTCGCATAAACCTTGGATAAAACCAATCCTCAATAGTTGCAGAATCTTCCACGGTGTTAAATATTTAATTTTGTTTTAATCATATGCAACACTGTTTAACAGCTGCTAGAACCTTGAATCGACAACGGTTTTTCCATCATCCATACTTATATAATGCAAAAGCGCTAAAACTGACAGATGATGATTTGTCTCTGTGATAGAATTTCCATAACAAAAAAACCTCCACTTGAAAATAACACAAAACAAGTTACAAACATTTACCCAGATAACTGACAGCGGAATTTTTGGCAACACGCTCGCGGGTTAGATGACAAATGGACTGCGAACGCTAATCGGAAAACCCAAGATCATAGTAAAAGCTTATTCTGTCTTTCCCCATCTCTGTAGACATTTGCATATACTTAATTCAAGTTCAAAACCGTACACAGGGTCGTAAAAGGAAACGCAAATAAATCGCTATCATTAATGAAGTGAACACTTGACATTAGCGATACTGTGCTAATAAAATCAGTTATGGACACATAAACGTCAAAGTAACATTAATAGTTCATTATTATTATTTAACATTTGTTCGAACGATTGAATAATAAAAACTCGCTAATAAAATTAATGGGTTTGTAAAGTGGAGCTCGTGGACCAATAAAATGCGGTGAATGGCTCAGATGTTTCGGATGCCCGTGGAAAATCTACACCTACATTACGTTACACACAGATGGCATATATCGATTACCGTTAAATTTATTATGCCATTTGGGGGGAAAATTTGATTTTGAAAAGAGTGCATTAAAAATCAGATGCAATTTTAATGTTCTGTGAACTTCATATTGAATAATTAAAAAGTAGAACACTTAAATTATTGAGGTTATCAAAGCAGCGTCGATAATATTGTACAAAGCTGCAAGTCAAAGTCATATTTTTAACTTTTCACCTACTGCTAGTTTTGTTTTTATTTTGAAACGTTTCTCGATGTTCTGCTGGTTTAATTTTCCATTTGAATGCATTTCACTTAGCGTAGGCTCTCATTGACTTTTGTACAGAACTGAAGGGTTATTCATTTGGAGGTTGGGATTTTACATCCCTGTCTTATGGCAGCTGTCAAACCCATCTGTCATCCATTGTGGCAAATAGTTAGTTCTTATCTCGCCATTTTATAATATGGATCGTTTAATCACTGCTCTATGCAGTAAAATTGTGGCATCTTCATAATTGCTCAACTGAACAAACATTTCGAAACATAATCACCAAATTCAAATAAATCGATAATGTTTGTGACGTCGTAAGATCTCTGCATCATCATAATGCTCAATCAACTGAAAAGATAGTTGCTGTGAGTGTCTCAGTGGCAGGAATCGTCAATTCAACGTCGCGCACAGCATTGGCCATTTCCTAGAGCTCCATTTTTCGTATTTTTCGCTTGGATTTGCATCTTCATCCATATAATGTCCAGCTTATACACAACTAAAGCGTGCTGACCATCGAATGTGTAGAACATACGCCGATTGTGTGCTGGAAAGACAACAAGTTGACGCCGATTTTTCGAACAAAATCTCTGAGAATCCAAATGTGATCATTGAGAAGCCATTGCATCTACCACGGGTGACAGTTTGGTGTGCGCTGTGGACCGGTGGCGTGATCTGGCCGTATTTTTTTGAGAATGACGAAGGTGCCACAATTACGGTGAATTCTCTGCGCTATGGTCAAATGATAACCAAATTTTTGTGCTCTGAGATTAAAGATGTGAGCGACATATGGTTCCAACAGGACGGGGTTACGCTCCACACAACACAGGTAAATTTGGCTCTATTGCACGAAAATCTCCCTGGCCGTTTAATTTCGAGTTTTGGCTACATCTTTTTGTGAGGCTATACTAAAATCGTGTCTATGCCAGCAATCCCTAAATTTTGGAGCACTTGAAAACCAACATCCGTGAAGTTATGATTGCAATACAAACAGAAATGTGCCCAAAAGTCATAGACAAAACCTGACAAGAATTGAAATTTGCGAAAAACTTCTGTGGCGGCCATTTAACCAATGTTGTATTCCATACATAATTGCATAATTTAAAATCTAAATTAGTGAACAAATTTTTTTGAAATCTTTAACACTTTTTATTTTATTTAAATTTGAAATCCCAAAGCACAAAATGAATAACCCTGTTTAAGACAAATGTTCCACATGTGCATCTTTTCTGTGGGAAAGTTGTCACCCTGTCTTCTGATGTCCAAAGAGTATCCTTGATACTAAACTGCGCCTTTTTTTAAGTTTCAGAGTGGCTAACATTTGAGGTCCTCAATGAGTCCATCAGAATCAGCACAACCGTGGAGATTGGACATTTTTGGAGTAGGTGTGGTAAAATTTCCAAAGACTGTAACTACTAAGCCATTGTGGATGTCAACATCTGAACGAGTAATCCACAAATTGTTTCGGGATGACCCCAGACTTTATGACGTTTATGCATGTCGATCTCGAGGTGATCGAAGGGTAATTTATTTGACAACCTTTTCGAACTCACAGCTCTTGGAACGTAACCTTCATTAATTATGACGCATTCAGTTTTACTTTAATGCTGGGTTCGGCAAGTCAATTGCAAATGCATCGAAGTCGTTTGCGAACAGTTCGTATATACACGCCACATTATCAATTGTGATCGTCCCGTTTGCCTCTAGAATCCGAAGCAGAACAAGTGTAAAAATTTTAAAATCCGGCCACAGATAAGCCCACTTTTCAAAAAATTTCAATTTTCTCACTATTTTAGCTAGAAACTGAAAAATATTTTCCAAGTAAAATATGTGGACGTTAATTTTCTCTACATTTCGTCTATACATTATACATGGCCACGCCCACCTTTTGGGGGCGTTTTCTTAGAAAAAAATACATTTTGTTTTTTTAAAGCTATTTAGGGTGATGGTGAATCTTTTGTCTTTCTGTGTATATCTCATCAGAATCCTTGAACTTCGGTTTCAAATTTTTGGAACCACGGCGACTTTCTGCTAAGAAAAAGTTGCAACAACAGTTTTGTGATAAATTTTCTTAAAAATATCGGAAATATCCTCTGTATAGAAAGATATAGATTCAGCGCGTTGTCCATCTATCTGTTTGTCCGTCTATGCGTGTGTCTGTTATCCTAGATTGTAGACTCAGAAAAATAGTGGAAAAATGGCTGTCAGACATTCAAAGTGGATTCCGGCCAGCTCATAGTATCCAAAATCATATTTCCACTGTGCAACAAGTGCTGGAAAAAAACTCGCGAAAAATAAAAAAGTCCTCACTTGCTTCATCGATATGAATCGACACGAAAAACAGAGAAAAAGTCTGGGAGAGCCACTGAAAGAAAGTGCCGAAGGCAGGACTCATACAGGCCTTAAATCTCGTAAGGACATGTAATATAATGTCAGAGAAATTCAGGACATCTGAAGAAGTGAGACAAAGAAGTATTTTCAGCTCTCCTATTTACCTATGCAATGGACGACGCAATTAGACAGTGCCAGGAAAGAAGGGCAGTTTCAGTCGATGGACTCGCGGACGAATGCTGTTGCTGTTTGCAAATACTGAGGGAAAGCTGGAAAAGAGTCTAAAAATGTGGAAAGGCCTTAGCCACACCGAAACTGAAGTTCAATGTCGAAAAGAATAAAATGATGGTGATCAGTATCGAACCAATACAAGTATCTAGGAAGTATCATCACCAGCAGAGGTAACTCGGAAGAAGAACTGAAGGCGAGGATTAAATTGGCAAATAGACTGCATGCGGCGTTGAGAAAAAAGTTCCTAGACCACAGGGAAGAAACACAAAAAAAACTAAGATAACACTATTCAACTCAATGTTAGTTTTAGAGGGTGAGCTTATGCTTTTCACTTAGGCCTCCATTGGGCCCGTTGTGTTCCCCTCGTCTATCGAACTGTAAGGAATAGTACTGTGATGTGGGAATTATGCACTGAGAGGGGATGAGGTATTGGGATCATGGGGAGTATCAAAAGGAGACTATGCCATACAGTAATCAGGAAATCGTCTTGTTCGTCTAACGAACTCCAATATATAACCGATTCGTTTCTTACTAAGGTGTGTGCATCTTCAGTCTTAATCTGGCTGTTGCAGGGCAGTGGCAGAGAAAGTGTTCTATATCTTCCTCCTCCTCCTCATAGTTGGCACTGTTTATTGTATCAGCTAGATCTATTGAGATTTATGTGCTTGAGTTGAAAACTCTTTTTGCTGCATTGTTGCTCGATTTTATTACAACAGATCTAGCCACTTTACACGTGTCTAGATTCTTTCAGTAGTTAATGAACTCCTGTTGTATCTTTTCATTGATTATCGTTTTAATAGTTGTCAGAGGGACCACTATTGTCTTTTTAGGATTCAGTTCTATGCTACTCGCTCCTTTTCTTGCCAGTTCATCTGCCTTTTCGTCATCCGGTACCCATGTAAGACGGATTGTATTGCGCCTGGCAAGTTAGTTCAATTCAATTTTGCACTCCTTTACTAGTCGTGATTTCGACATTGGGTTTGTGATCGCGCTAATTGCTGCTTTGCTGTCCGAGGAAGATGTCGATTTGCCTCTCTTCAACTCAATGTACATACCTACTAGAATTCTACTGGATTCTGGATGTTGAGTAGTTCTTGAGTTAGGCGTATGAGAAAGATGATTTGAAAATGTTGTAAACCCCCCCTAATACTCATTTTTTTACTCCAATTCCATTCGATTTCGATCAATTATAAACCTATTAGTCTAAGCCTACGTGCCAAATTACATCGAAATCCGTTAAGGTGTTCCTGAGTTAGGCGATTAACATAGATGATTTAAAGATTTTTGAAACCCCAATTTAACAGATTTTATACTAAATGACGTATTAGGATGTACACATCAAATTTCATCAAAATGTCTTTAGTGGTTCTTAAGGGAGCCATGTGAGAGTACGGAACACTAACCGCGTCAAGCATGCATCGCACTTAACAATTTTTTTTAATGGTCTACCAAGTCACGACTTTAGGAAGACTTAAGAAGAACCCAAAGACTTTTACAACTATATACATATGCACACATCCGAGTATATGTAGAGTCATAGCTTCGTGTTTAAGCTAGTTACCAATAGCTCAACTTTATTTTAATATCTCTAGAAGTTATCAGTAGGTTGCCTGATGACGAGACTAGAAATGGCCCAAAAATATTACGTGGGTCATCTAATAGTTCATAAAACTTAAGAACTTGTAAGTATTTTTAATGATACGAGTATTAGTCCTACGAGGTAACCAAGGTATATTCCTCAATCCTGTTCCTAAATGACATTAAACCACTTATAAAAATTATTTTTACCAAAAACAATCTTTCTACATTATTTTCCCACTACAAGAATACGACCCTTAAGTCTCCCTTGCCACAAGAGTCAAACGTGAGACCGAAGAGACCACACAAATACAGGCACGCGTTTGCTGACACAATAAAAATTGTTAGTTTGGCGTATTAACCAGCTATCGAGGAGCGATTATCATGCATTTTAAATTGAACAAAAACCCCGGCCAGCGGAAGAGGCTGTAAAAGAGCATGGAAAACAAAACCGAAAGAACGGCAGATAAAAAACGAACAAAAGGAGCAACAAGAAGCAAACGAATGAAAGGAGGAATCTCCTCCCGCAATCCGCGCCTTTTGTACGGCAGCGGAGCCCTCATCATCATCAATAAAAATGCATTCTTCCCGTGGTACACCAAAGTCCATTCGGAGATGATATGCGCTCATTCGTGCGTCCTTCTCCCCAAGACTCTGTGAGTCGTCGTCGTCGTCGTCGTCGTTGGTTCTCGCTTTTCGGCTTCTTCGGTATTCCTTCCGTTCTTCTGTTCCTTTTGTGACCATCTCTTGTTGCCGGTTATTGTCATTACGGTGCGCTATCTGAGCACAGCAGCAGCAAGCAGCTCACACGGGGAACGGAGTGCCAGATAAAAATCATTTGTGTCGGGCTTTAGAGGAAGAGAAGATTTTCAGATTTTTGTGGCTGAGCGCATGTTATGTGACCGCTTAAGGTGCCCTGCGTGTAAAGCGTATCTTGCAATTACCAGCAGGTTATGGAGTATAAAAAATGGGGAGGACCAAGAAAACAAGATAAAATTGATATTTTTACTCGAAGGCATTTACGTGCAGGTTGAAGTTTGCTTTCAAATTCGGTGTAAATCGTTGAAGGAATTTGACGTTACTTAATGAGAAAGAATTGGATATTTTTACCAGTGATGTCCGGAATGACACACCTACATAGTACCTGACAAGTAAACAATAACAAATGCAACGCTAACGGAAGTCAAAAAAGAAATAAAGAAATTAAAACCTACTGGTTACGACTTAATATCCGGAAAGCTTTAAAAATGTTGTCTGGAACAGAATTCATTATGCTTCTCTATATTATATTGTAAATACTCGTACTGCGCTTAGATTGGAATACCTCCCGAGTCAATGCAAAGTTGACGAAGTCATAATGGTACTATAACCAAGAAAACCGCTGAGTAAAAAGAAGTCGTATTTCGCTTCTCCAAAATTATTTAGAGGATATTACACAAGCGCTTAAAGCTGGTTATTGAGAAACAAACTCTTATCCAGATCACCAGTTTGCATTCAGAAGCAAGCATTCAACC
Organism: Pocota personata; assembly: GCA_963082735.1. Classification (NCBI taxonomy): domain Eukaryota; kingdom Metazoa; phylum Arthropoda; class Insecta; order Diptera; family Syrphidae; genus Pocota; species Pocota personata. Next base: position 274,656,083 of record OY720429.1, read on the forward strand.
ATTGACCATGTACATAGAATGACTAACGTAATAAAGAAAGCTCTGAAGAAAAAAAAGATTTCCTCAAGCGAATTTCTTGATGTCTCGCAGACCTTTGATTAGGTGTGGCATAAGGGCCTGTATCGACAGATTCTGCGTGTACGCCTATGTAACATACTGACAATATATCTCAGGAATACACCTTCCGTGTCAAACACGTAAATGAATACCCATGTTTTATAGTGAGGAATACTTTCAACACTAGTGAGTTTATCATGATATACATATGTATGTCGTTACGATGCTTAGCAGTCTTCCGTCTCTCGTTAATGTTACTTCGTTATAACTGATTGTGTTGTCACCTTCACCAACTTCTGGGAGTACATTGTACGTACCCCCTCTTGACTAGTTCATTTGTGATGATTAGTCACGACTGGTCAGTATAACATACTTACAATATATCTCGGGAATAGACCTTCAGTGTCAAACACGGAAACGAATACTCGCAATTCAAAGAAATTTCAGCTGGCGTACTGTAAGGAAGCGTTCTTGGCCCACTTTTGTATGTTCTACGTTTGCCGATGACAATGCAAAACTAGAATAGGATCGAAGAAACTGTAGAACGGCAAAGCGATCTGAATAATCTCAACGAGACCATATTTATAAGAAAACGAACAGCTTCCCTATACTTATAGACTCGATCGGTATTCCATTCGCAAACGAAGCTAAATACCTCGCAATGACACTCGACGAAAAGCTAAAATGGAAATCGCACGTGAATAAGAAACGTATAGAACTCGAAAACAGATAAAGAGAAATGTACTGATTACTTGGAAGATAGTTCAAGTTTAACATTGAGAATAAGCTGCTCTTATACAAGTGATAAACCGGCCTTGGATTATGTAAAGAAGTAACGAATTTGACTAACGTTACATCCACATCCCACAACATGTAAAATTTAGAAGTAAATGCATTCAGATGTTCCTGTTAATCCGCACTCAACTATGGGAAACTTGGTCCTCAGCACCATAGCAGTCATGTAGTTGAAAGCGCAACAACAAGAATAAAAGACCAACAGTGGAAAAGACAGAAAATACAGAAAAGAGGTAATGAATTGATGGTTTGTGTATAATCGGAGTGTCTCAACATGCCATCAAATGGTTAAACTTATGATGCTCCTTTTTAAAAGATGGGAACGGACGATTGCGCCAGTTCCTCGAGATTATGTACGACAAGACGCTAACAAGAGGCCGCTTCACACACATACACATATGTACCTAAACATGTGTGATCATTCTACTTCAAATGATCAGCAGCAGCAGCCACACGGTCCACGGTGGTGATGATGATCACTGCCGGCATAATGGTCCGATTGTCTGACAACGATGATGCTCTGCGACTGCATGATCGTCGTTGTCTTAAGCCTGCGCCACCGAGTGCCGGTGTAGTGTGGTGTAGTGTTAGGCACATCTCAAAAGCGAGAAGTAACACATTTTATTCAATAAAAGTTATTGGACCACACACCAGATGGCACGCGTTGATTTCTGGGTGGCATTTTTTTATCGGCAGCAGTGTAGCAGTCGACATAATGGACATGGGCGCCGGACCAAGAGATTCGGAAGCGCGCTGCTTAAGTGAATTTTGCATTTTAAATATTTTTAGGGGGCGATCTTGTCGAAATGGCCTGAGTGATAGTTGGAGTGAGTTGGACACTGGGCTAGTGGCACGGAGCTGTTTGTTTCCGAATGATGAATGAGGTGGGTATGTTGAGTATTTTTATGCCATTTGGTTGAGGAGAGTGTCGGTGAATTGTGTATTGGGTGAAGAAATCCAATTGATTTAGGAATTGTTTGATAGCAGGGAACGGTTAGATGGTTAGCAATCATTTATAGTATTTGGGGAGTGAGACTTTTTTTTTTTTTTTTTTTTTTTTTTCTTTAGTACGTGGAATGATTGACGGACTGTAGATGTGTAGAGGTGTTGTTAAAGTTGTTCACAAACGCCATCTGTTGTTCGGATTTGGACAAACTTGACAGTTGCCATATTTATAGGAGTGTGACTATTTGTTGTTTTCTGGAACATGACTTTATGAGCGACTAACATTCATTTTGACAATACCGCATACAGATCCATTACAAAGACCATGGAATGTAGATACTACTAACAAGGAAGTTAGGGCGAAGCCATTAAGAAGGAGAATCACTTTCAGTTTCATCGATCACACCGGCAAAGTTTTGCCCCAAAGGTGGCAACTTGCCCCGTTTCTGGTCGATCATTAATGATATTTTGATAAAATAGGGAAACTATCTTACGGTTTAGAGGATGACGTGGTAATTATAATTAAGGGCATGCATGACAACAAAATATGTTTTATCATGCAACGTAACCTTATTGTAGTTTCAGTGCATCAATGAAGGTCTCTCGATCAATCTTGGCAAAACCATCTTAATATCTCTTGGTAAACGAAGTTGCAGTTTTCGAGTTCTCCAATGAAATCAAGTATTTGGATGTACATGTTCGAATACTCACGTTAAATATATAACCGTCAAAGCGAGTAAGTACAGTAGAACCTGTGGCTGAAGTCTCCGCAAACATTTTTAAACGACATTTCGACGCGTTTAATAGCATGCCGACAAATATAAATTTTAAATTCATGACTGTGAAGATAAAAATGTATTGATGATAAGAATTACTAAATGTAAATTTCCCTTTTTATAAAAAAAAGGATCCACCTGGCTTCAAACGAGTGCTGCAACAACATTTCAGAATTAGCATCGCGATTGATTAGAAACAAATTCGTCAAGCACAACTCTGTTCGGATATATAGGGTTCCATTAGAGCGAATATGTGTAACAAATTCTAACTACAGGATGTTCTGATAGCTATTTTCTTGTATGACTTCTGATCCATTGAACCGATTTGGATGAAATTAGCTTGGCGATATGAATTAAGAAATGTTCTTTTTTTTAAATAAGGAAATTTTCAAATCTCACAGTGCTCAAACTTGATTTACGGTCCATTGTACTACCTTGGTGTAGTGGTTGAATAAACTTAGACTTTGTAGGTTTCTCTTTTATTCGCGGTGGCTTGAACGTGAACAGCTTAATCCGTTACTTAAATAAAAAATGCCGTGTCTCCAAAATTAATTAGAATATCAAAATCAGACTTATTTATCGTTAAAATTGTAGGTATATTGTAAATTGCTCTACTTTGAAAATACCAGGAGGGGATACTTATTTTTCCAAGACATTCCTCCAATTTATTCCCTTATTATGTATTTCGATTCAAAAATCAAAATGTTCGAAAGCGGATGATTACACTTAGTAATCCGAAAATCAGATTGCTGTATTCGAAAATCGAAGAACTTTTTATTGCCGGTAACAATTCAATTTTCTTTCGGAAAATTGACACTTTGCAATTCGAAAACTACTGTCAAAGTCACTCGCATTTCGTATATTTCATTCGTTAAGTGCTTAGCTTGTGAATTGATTTGAAAACCAAAAACAGGGGCCGAATTACAACAATCGATAACGGGTAACTCATCGAAATGTGAGGATTTGACATTACCGCTGTCGTAATTGAGTATTCACTATCGAAATTTGAGATGACAGCACACGTTATAGTGCGTCATTTCATTGCTGTCGAATCGTCGAGCGAAACAACAAAGATATGAGTATTTTTCTTTTAATTTTTTTTTTTTTAAGGAATTTACTAATACAATGTCCGTTTTCTAAATTAAGGTCCAATCTGAACAAAATTAATTTGTTCCGCAGACACGTCACTTTGGGAGATGTTGAATTGAGAATTTCTCTAGTACAATTTTATTTTCATTCGACACGTGAGCTTTCGAGTGCCATCATCCCAATGAGTTTAATCGATCTATCGATCACGAGTCCTACTCACTCACTCGTTATCGACTGCGGTAATTCGGCCCCAGGTTATTTGGAAAATGCCAACTTTAGTCACAAATAGCATTTTATTGATTTTTGTACTTCTGTTAATGCGATATTCTTTACCAAAAACTGGGGTCGGATTACCGCATCAGTTATCGAGCTACACGTGACTGATAAATGTTGATTTGACATGACCGCTTAAGAGATCGAGTATCGAGTATCGAAATTTGGCATTCTCTCATCAGTGATCGTGTATTTATTTATTTGATATGGTTTCTGCTGACGAGCTGAGGTGCATTTAAAAGAAAATATGTGAGAATATCTTTGTTTATTGTTATTTTTGCGTTTGATTAAATTTATTGTTTAAAATTTATTTCACTTTGAGTCTAAATAAAATTAACCCTCTGCAAAAGGAGATTTAGGCAAATTTTATGAGCAGGGACAGCGGTTTAGGTGCATCCTCTAAAATTTATCATCTCCATTATAAATAAGAATGCACTCTTATTTGCCCTGACTGTTTTGATAGAACTGCAATCAAAAGCGTATGTTGTGGAAGATATTTTCAGAAAATTATAGTTTTGTATACGAACACAGAGTCTTGTAAAGGAAAGGGATCGCTTTTATACCTTAAACGTCTTCGTTCAATACAATCATAGCGATCATCCTCTAAATCAGAACATGAAAAATAAAGTAAATATTCAATTATTGAAAACGATAAATACAAAACTTTTCCTCACACAAAAATAAATAGTTTTGACATTTGTCAATTCAATGTAGTAGAATTGTACTAGTACAATCTTCAAAGTGCACTCGATACGTGACCATTCTTATGTGATCATCCCAATGTAGTTATTCGATCACTCGATAGCGTATGGATTTCATTCACTCGTTAACTGTTATCTTAATTCGACCCGTGCTTTATTTTCTGTGCATTCATGAACTATGTAAAATTTGTATACTGAAGGGCCTCCAATGGATGATGGAAATTCACGTGGACTGCCAAGGAGCGCTAGAAATTTTATTAAATTGTTAAGCACTCACAGGAATACACCGCTTAAAAGAAGACCAATTCGAACTAAGCTTTTCATATTTTTCCACTGAAATCAAATATTGTGACTATTATGTCTAAATACAAATCATAATATTGCTAAAGGCAACGCAGATCGAAAACATTTTTAACAAATATGCAGCACACACTCCTCTTCATCTTGAAGTTGGTTAAGAAGCACGAGATTTTCAACTAAATTCGAAAGTTGAAGCAACATATTGCATTCCCTTCAAAATTGTTAGAGAGTGTCAAATCGAATTATAATCGAAAAGCACTTTCGAATTGTTTTTAAATTCGATACGGAGTACAGAGTAGGGCCTCTGGAGTAATCTCCAAAGTAACGATATGCGTTACTTTGGAGGTTGCTCCAGAGGTTTGCGTTCTTGCAAAAAGGCATTCAGCAACACGTGGGGCTTCAAACCAGCTGTGGTGTACTGGATATACACAGCGGTCATAAGACCCATGAGAAGCAATATCAGCTTTCAAACCTCACCAAAATCCAAAGGGGAGCGTGAATCGGAGTCATGGGGTCAATAAGAGCAACACCTACAGCGGCAATGGAAACCGTGCTTAGTTTCATTCCGCTTGATATATACTGTAGCAGTCTGGCGGCTAAAACCGCTGTAAGACTGAGAGAAGGCCGATTGTGGTCATCGAGCCTTTACGGCCATGCCTCCATTTTATTCCGATGGGGAACTACCAGCAGATCGGCGGAAACTGATTTCATGACCCCTACGCTAGCATTTGAAAGGCGATTCAACATAAGAATTCCTGACGGAACGCACTGGAGGAATGTCAGAACCATGAAGAAAAAGGAACTGACATTCTATACCGACGGTTCTAAGATGGTCGTTGGCACAGGAGCCGGAGTTTATTGTGAGGCCCTGGGAATAATCAACTCCTTTAGAATAAGCGACGACTGCAGCGTCTTTCAGGCCGAAATCACAGCCATCATACAGGCTGCGGAAATTATACGCGAGAGTAATATCGTTGGCAAAACGATCACTGTCTATATAGACAGCCAGGCAGCCGTTAAGGCTCTGGACTCTGCTGTAATTAGATCAAGGTTTGCGAGGACCTGCAAACTACTCTTAAATGGAATATCCAGAGCCAATGCGGTGACCCTCTGCTGGGTTCCAGGGCATATGGATATCGAAGGAAATGAAAGGGCTGATGAGCTTGCTAGGAAAGGGCCTGAGCTACACTTATCGCGGGCCCTCCCTTTTGTAGTAACCCCAATCAGTTCCTTACGAAAGAAAATAGATGGATTCATCTGGAAACATGCGCAATGGCCAGGGCGCTATGGCCGACCTTTCACAAGAAGAGATCAACTTCTCTGGTGAAACTTAGTCGTTATAATACACGGGTCGCTTCTGGAATAATTACTGGTCATTGTGCCATTGGAGCGACTCGGTGTGCTACATAACGACTACTGTAGAAGCTGCAGGGACGAAGAAGAAATTGAATCAGTTCGTCACCTGCTGTGTGATTGCCCTGCCCTATCCGTTGCAAGAATGAGGACTCTCGGAAGTTACTTCTTCTCGGAATTGGAGGACTTAGGTAATATAGAGCTTACGGACCTCCTGAGATTTATATAATTATCTGGGTGGTTCTAACAGCAGACTTTACAGCGTTTCCAGGGTTAAACGATTTGTTGGTCTAAGTGAGCAGTGACTCTATTTGTTACAAGGGACCCATCTACCTAACCTAACCTAACGATTTGCGTTTCATTCATTTATTCATTGTATTCATTGTAATAATTCTAATACCGAAGTACCCTGTAGAATGAAAAATAAAACAGATTCGTTTTTATTATTTCTTTAATTTATTAATCAATTTAAATATTTTTTTTTTTTTGTATATTTCATATATTGTTGCAATATTTCATTTCCGTTTTCATTGTCTTTTCTATAATAACCTTTGTATTTTATAACTCCTCTTCACCCTATTTTTATTGATGCTCTTCGTTTAGGTTCCACTTTTATTTGTTTTTTTGTTGATTTTTTTTTTTTTTTCTTTAATTTGATTTCATTACATAGATATCTAGTATTAATATTAATATATCAATATGTTCAAATTTGTTTAATTACAATATATTATGCATACCTATATTTGATGTACGTGTTTTTTTTTTTTTTTGTATTTTTTTTATTTTTAATTTTTTTTTTTTTTAATTCATTCATAAATATATATATTTTTGTAAATATTCATAATAATAAATTTCACATAGTTCAATTATTTATTTGATATTCTATTTATTTTTTTTATATAATATATACTTTCTTTACAATACAATAGAAAATTTCTATTCTTCCACAAGAAACAAAATTACTATTTTTTTTTCTGTTTTCTCTCAAATTTAATTAGTTATTTAAATCTAGAATACTCATTATTGTTTTTTTTTTTTTTAACTATAAAAGGTTGGGATTAATTAAATTAACCTGGAAAGATAGAATTCGGTGTAATTTCTTTAGTTGTTATTTATTTTGTAAATATTTTTTTGTCACTTAAAGTTTACATTTGTTTTGGCCCAACGTATCCATCTGAAGTTTATTTGCTCTAAAATAAGACTGCAGTGGAAAATGCATCAATGGAAATTTGGTATTTACGTATATTTCTATGCTTAATGGTGGCGAAAGAATTGCCATAAGAAATAAAAGGGCACAATGGGGTCGCACGTACTGTTCGTTCAAATTTTAAGTTCACATACGCAAAGACGAAAAGAGGCGACAAAATTTTAATTTTTGAAAAATGCGTTGACTCTTACGTTTTTAACATATTTCCAAAATTTTATTGCCATGTCCTCTCGTATGTCTAAAATGACTTAGATATCAATTTTGGATAAAATCATCTGAGCCGTAAGTATGGTCACTTTATGTTAGTGTACTAGTAAGTGAAGTACCGTTATTCGATTTTTTAGCAATAAACTGGGATTGCAGTGTTATTGCAAACGTTAACATTACCTCAGATATGAATTTTTGTCGAAATCTGAAGAGAAATCGAGAAAATTGCAAATTGAAATAAAGGTTGTAGTTTGCTACAGAGATGGACAGAGTTGCGAGTTTGATCAGAAACTCGAGATCGAAATTTTCCATTTTCCATGGAACAAGTAAAAATAAAGCAAATGTGGGCTATGATTGTGAAAACAAACACTGTTAACGATAAATAAAAAGAGTGGTTTGTGACAGTCAGACAGTCACCGTTTTGAATCCATAAATCCGGGATGGTGGAGTGGCCTTAAGATATTGTATAAAGCTTAGCTCTGAATACGTATTTACAAATAAACAGTTCAAAATCCGTCCACAAACACGTCCATTCTTCAAAGAATGTTGTCTAGGTAAGATATGTAGACGTTGGCTTTCTCTAAATTTGCCCCATACATTATATATGTCTACGACCACTTCTTGGGGGCGTTTCTTAAAAAAAAACATATATTGCTTAGCTATTTACGGTGATGGTTAAGTCTTATTGTGAACATATCAGAATCCCTAACCTTCGGTTGCAAAATATGGGAGCCACTCCCACTTTCTGCTAAGAAAAAGTTGTAACAAGTGTTTTGTGATAATATTTCGTTAAAATCGCGGAAATATCCTCTGTATAGAAAGATATCAGTGCATCTGTGCGAGGGTATGTTCAGAGTCAGTAAACTCAGCTCATTTGAGAAGCTCTCACTCGAATATATAAATGCCAATCTATATTCGATTCGACAACGAGCTTTGTTCCTCGACTTGAGTTCACAAATAAGTCCCCAGGATTAAGAGACCCACTTTTTTGAGTTTCTCTACAGCACATAGTAATACAAAGATTGCTAAAAATCTTGAAATCGAAAAACAAATAATTGCCCTTTTAAAATATAAATAAATAAATATTTTGGCGTTAACAACCCATACAGGGCCTGACCCAGCTTTTCGCAGCCATTCGTGCTGTGCGCCGCACGAATGGTTGGGACCAACAGTTTTAAGCCGTTTCCGAAGGACCATTTTTTTCCATTGAGAGAAGTTTGTCAGACGTTCGCAAGAGGTGGAACCGGAAGAATTTAGTTTTTTTTGTTTTTTTGTGTTAGCTAGGATTTGAATCTTAAATCTATAATCGCTCCACGGCGCCCACACCATGCCCTTTTAGATGCAAATGAAAATGAAGGCGAAAAGTATCTCAACTGATTATGCGCAATAATTGTAAGAGACTTGTTTCCGAATATTTGAATAATTTAGTACTACATACATATAGGTACATGTATAAAATCCAACTTTCATTGACGCATTTCCCTTCATTCGATTTCATGAGTTTTGCTTTTTAAGATATTAGAATAATTAATTATTTAAATTGATTGGGTAGACTAACTACTTATATTGCTATTGCTAAATTTATTTGTTTGCTCTCTTTTTACCAAGCAAAACTATAATTAAAATGTACGAATAACTTTTTGTTTTCTCTTTAACATGATTGCAAAATAATGAATTACATGTTGTTAGCTAATGAAAACTATTTAACTTTCTATATGCATTTATTACATAATGCTAATGAACAAAAATTGCAACTGTTTTTTTTTTTTTTAATTTTTGTAATTATTTTCTGTATATGAATATATTTTAGTATATATATATATCTATTTGCCATATATGTGTATATATATGTATATGTATTTTTTAAAATAGATTTTTAAACACTCACAATTTCACTTGCTCAATATTAATCACCAATGAGTTTACTAATGCTTTTAAAATTTAATTTATTTCGTCAAATTTGAGGTATTATTAATTCCGTCTTCAAATTGCTATATATATTTTTATTCATTCTTTTAAGCTTCCTAAAGATTATTTCTTTTATTTTATTTGTTTTTTTCTTTAGAATAAATAAAATAACGTTCACAGTTTAAATGAAATTATTTTTTATTCGCTGTTATTAATCACACGTAATTCTATTTGATTTCATCTTTGTATTTGATTTATTTTTTTAATTGTCGTATAAATTATTTTCTTGAGAAGAGACGTTATGTGTTTTGTTTGGAAATGAATGTTCTAAACTGGATAATTTCAACTCGAAAGCAGTGACTTGAACAAATTTGTAAAATATTACGGGCACTCCATACTATTTTAAGACTGAGTTAAAAAAATTAAATGCATCTAGTCGACGGTGTCTCCGTCAGTGTTTTAAGATAGGAAACAAATTATCTGTTTCAGCAAACAAAAGTTGTTACACCTACAATTGTCAACTATGATTTGTAACGTGAGTACTATCTACGATATTCCTTGCCATGCTATAAATACTAGTACACGTTTAAACGCACTCATCGTGAAACTAGTATTGAACACATCCATTCTATATTGACAGGTATTTAATGAGTAACAATTATACTAAGTTAAAGCCCAAATATATTTACACAATTTCATATCGGATATGAAAACTGTGGGGCGATATAAAAATCGTGATGTGGTAATTGGCCTTCAAAAGTCTAATATGGAAAGATGCGATATTTTCCGGACAACCGCTCGGAATCACCCGGAATTTTATGTATCGAACTGTTAAATTATTTGAAGAAACTGGTGGAGTAACTGACCGTCAAATATCCGGACGCCTTCGCACTGTTAGAACTCCACAGGCGATCAAAGCTGTTAAAGCCACTATTAATCGGAAACCGCTGCGAAAGCAGACAATCTTGTCACGAGAAATAAAAATATCGCTGAAGTCCTTGTCCCGGATCTTCAAATAAGATTTGGGACTCAACAGCATATAAAGGGTGTCCCAATATTCGCGCACGATTTGAATTTTGCGCCACTTGTGCGGTAGTGTTGCCAACCAAAAAAAAAAGACAGCGTGACACCTGACAGTTCAGGGTTATTAAAAATGGAGTGCTATACGAAAGAACAACTTGTTTTCATTGTTGAGCAATATTTAAAAAATAATGAAGGTTTTTTCAAACAAAATCATCTTCAGCGATGAGGCTCATTTTCATATTGATTGCTTTGATAATCATCAAAATTGTCGAATTTGGGGTTCAAAATATCAACGAGTGTCGGACCATTCTTCTTTGAAAATGCGGCTGGTCAGGCAACAACAGTTAATGGGGCTCGTTATCGCGACACGATAATCCATTTTTTTGTGTCTAAATTGCAAGATATGGATGTGGACGACATGTGGTTTCTCATGGCATACAGCCCGAGAAATAATTCAATTACTGCATGAGTCATTTACTGGTCGTTTAATTTCCCGCTTTGGTGATCAGAAATTCAGCCACATTTATGTACAACTGTCATGGAAAATTTCGACAAAAGAGTGCGTATGTGCCAGCAAAGCCGTGGAGGTCATTTACCCGATATGCTATTCCATACAAAACCCTATACTGTATACTTTATGAATCAATAAAACATTTACAATTTTTAATTAAAATCCTGTCTTTTCTATCGAAAATACTTCTTGCGTGAATTTTGGGACACCCTTTAAAAGATACACTGATCACTTAATCACAGCCCAATTAAAACAAAATCGGAATGAAAGATCGCTGCAGGCCTAAGAGAAAGTGACGCGACAATCTGTCGGGAATAGGGGTGATTACATTAGGCACATTTTAACTTTTTAATCATCACCTGGAGTAGAACATCATTTCCAAAACACAAACCGGAAACAACAACTTTTAAGATTTCCATTTCATTCTAAATTCCTTTTTGTTTACAAGTTTAATTCAGAAAATAGAAATAATCTTTTAAATAAATATAGATAGGTTTTGTAAATTGCTAGAAAATTGTAAAAAAAATACCTGTGAAAAATGTTCCAAGTTTTTTTTTTTTGCATTAAAAAAATAGTTGATTATGCTTCCTAGCAGTATTGTGGTATCGTTCCTTGTAGTTGTGTATATAGTTTTATAGTTTGATCAGTAAAAAAATCAGTCATTAGGTTACATTCAACTGTTTCTCAAGATTTTTTTTTTTTGCTTTGCATTAATTGGTTTTATTTAAATATTATTACTTTTTTTGGTTTAGTATATAAACTGTTTACAGCTTTCATCACATGACATACAAAATTTTTTTTTACTTTAATTTTTTTAATACGTTTCCTTTAAGTCTGAAGGTGTGGTGGTTTAGTTGCAATATTTTTTTTTTTATTTTATTTTACATCGGAATCAGAAAATTATAAAGTTAAATTTGATAATGCTTATTGATCGGGGTATAGGATTTGCTTAATATATTAAAATAATTAAAAAAACAAACAAAAGTATAATTAAATGCAAAATAAATTTCTAAATTCAAGTCTAAAGTGCCCAAATGCTAAATTCAATCGTCAAAAAATAAATTTGCGTTTATTAAAGTGCTGAAAACAAAACTGACACATTTATTGTTTAAAATATTGAATCGGTATGGGTGTGTATGTAAACATTTATGTACTATTGGTGAAGAATTAAGCACAATTCACTCCTATTCTCTGTCGCCGTGTCATCCAAATCAACTCAACAGTTTTATTTTTAACAAATAAATAATAATTTTATGGAGGACTGCTGTCATACTTTCCTAGACTTCAATCAAGCTTATCATTTCAATTAAATTTGTTCAAAGTACTTGTCTTAGAAAATACGAAACGTCACCTAACAAAACTCAACTGAATCGAGATAAGCCTTAAGGCTGAACTATAATAGTCGGAAGCTAATGTCAACATACGTTAAGTTTCCATCAATACAGTCAATTGCTCAGGTAGCCCTTAATAGGTGTCATTTGAACTGTTGTGTCAAATTTTCGTACGAAAGAGCGAATGGATTCGCTATTTCGTAAGTGAGCAAAAGTGAACGAAAACTTAACGAATAGAGGCAAAACGCTATTATGGTCACGCAATTCAAATCCTTTGCACTGTTTCGGAAGTGGTCGTACGAAACCATTCTCCTATTATAGTTCGGCTCTTAGACAATAGGGATGAAAAAGTCAATTTAAGAAAATGAATACAATACAATTTCGATATTAAAAGTCTTAAAATTTTCTAACGTAAGATACAGAAAGAATTTCTAGAAAAAAAAAACTGGACTGTTGTGAAAATCATTTTAGCAACCAGTGCATCCAATTTTATCGGATTAAGGTAGAAACGCCACAGCACAATGCTGCAAAGATCGTATTTAGTTCAAATCGTGAACGCAAGACGGAACCTCCTCGATGCCCTTACTTCACAAGCTGAGGATGTAGCGAATATGTGTGACGATAGGACCGTGTATAGAATTACGAAAGAAAGGTGAAAAGTCACATGCCCCCAAACTCAAACGTGCTACCAGGGGTATCGCAAACACCCGACCAGGACACTCAAAAGGATTAAAGTCATGAAGCTTGAGTTTTTCCAAGCCGCGCTAAATATTATAAACGTATGTATGTATCTGCAGAACTACTGATCATCTTATAAATAATAACTTTGTTCAGTGACTGAAAAAGTATCAGATCAGGGTAACAGTAATTTTTACATGGAGGAAATGCTTGTCGTCTCATATAACTATGGGAATACTGAAACTAAAGTAAGGTGATGAAAAGGAATGAAATTACATTCTTTCACTCCGACTACGGGAATAAAGTAAAGACATGTCCTGCGCAAAATATTCTAAGCACAGATTTCGCAAAAGTATAACTTGGTACCACTCCGAGCGAAGTTATATAAAAAAAAACACAGTAGATCAGATTTTCTTGCGCAATTGTAAAGCCATATACCGCACACTTCACCTGGTTTGGTATTATTGGCATTATCTGTGGCTGGAGATAGGTGAACGGACACAGGAGATCAAATGTCAATTATGGAAACCATATGTTGTAAGAGACAGGCTTTACATTATATACATACATATATTCTTAAAACAGGGGTCGAATTACGACATCAGTTAACGAGTGAATGGAATCCATACGCTATCGAGTGATCGAGTAACTACATTGGGATGATCACATAAGAATGGTCACGTATCGAGTGCACTTTGAAGATTGTACTAGTTCAATTCTACTACTTTGAATTGAGATGGCTGACAAATGTCGAAACTATTTATTTTTGTGTGAGGAAAAGTTTTGTATTTATCGTCTTCAATTAAAAATTTAATATTTACTTTATTTTTCATCTTCTGATTCAGAGGATGATCGCTATGAGTGTATTGAACGAGGGCGTTTAAGAGTTAAAAGCATCCCTTTCTTTTACAAGACTCTGTGTTCGTATACAAAACTATAATTTTCTGAAAATATCTTTCACAACATACACTTTTGATTGCAGTTCTATCAAAACAGTCAGGGCAAATAAGAGTGCATTTTCATTTATAATGGAGAAGATAAATTTTAGAGGATACACCTAAACCGCTGTCCCACCTCATAATATTTACCAAAATCTCCTTTTGCAGAGGGTTAATTTTATTTAGACTCAACGTGAAATAAATTTCAAGCAATAAATTTAACCAAACGCAAAAATAACAATAAACAAAGATATTCTCACACATTTTCTCCCAAATGCACCGCAGCTCGTCAGCAGAAACCATATCGAATAAATAAATACACGATCACTGATGAGAGAATGCCAAATTTCGATACTCGATACACGATCTCTTAAGCGGTCATGTCAAATCAACATTTATCAGTCACGTGTTGCTCGATAATTGATGCGGTAATTCGACCCCAGATTTCTTGCAACTTCTTCACCGAAGTTATGCTTTGCAAGTCTTGTATTTACCATACTTATTTTGATTTAGATCTTTGATTTTTTTATAGATATTCACCCTTAATCCCACAGTCAAAATGTCAGAATGTGGCTTTGTCTCTTGTATTACCATAATTTAACTTCTCCATTCCCTACTCAAGTGGCGCGCTAAGCAAATCTCTCTCTCAAGTTGGGTTTTCATGTAAAATGTGTGTAGTCATCCCGATTCTCATAGTATCATAGTTTATTGCATACAACGGTTGACTTTTTTTTACGTCGTACGTTTTCTGAATTTGTATTTTGTAACTCTTCCGACACTACGCATTTTTAAAACAATTCTGGACGATGGAAACGGTCTAGAAGCCACTCTAAAAGCAGGCAACAACAATCGTACTATTCCAAAAAACGGTTTCCATTTAAAATTGGCATACGTGGTGCCTCAAAAAGCAAGTGGCAAAAATCACCAAATCTGCTCGAACTTTCTGATGATATGCGACTATGGGAATAAAGATACGTCACTGATAGCCTGGCATGTCGAATCGAATTATTCACTGTTACCCAATTTTAGAGGTTATGGGAATATAGATATCCAATTCGTTTCCTGACTAATGATAGTACACCGAGTTTCACATTCCTTTGTAGATCGCCACAGTTCGGCCTTAAAACTGAAATATACACGCAGCAAAATGTTAACCATGTATCACTAAAGCTAAACGATTACTAACAACCAACTTTGGAATGAAAACTTGTTTGTAGAAGTCAAGAGTGTTACAAAATGCGCTAAAAGTGACAGTATTCAATAGCTCAAACATCATGGATGAATTCAAAAACGTTAAAAAATTGTGCACTGATGCGGCATCACTGTTTGCTTGCGATGCCGATGTACAACTTAACTGATGCAGATTTCAGGCTGATATTCTGCTCCAAAACGCATTTCAACTATTGCCGCTATAATTAAAATGTTGCTGTACCTCATAATATAATACAAAATGCAAACAGGACTTCTAAAGATTACTTCTTTATTTAACCTAAGGGTGTCCCAAAATTCACGCAAGATTTGTATTTTGCGCCATTTGTGCGGTAGTGTTGCCAACGAAAAAAAAAGACAGCATGACAGCTGTCAGCTGACAGTTTAGGGTTATTAAAAATGGAGTGTTACACGAAAGAACAACGCGTTTTCATTGTTGAGCAATATTTTAAAAATAATGGGTTTGGCAGCTACAATTCAAGTCAAGTCATCTTCAGCGATAAGGCTCATTTTAATCTTGATGGCTTTTTAAATCCTCAGAATTGTCGAATTTGGGGTTCACAAAATCCACGAGTGATTGTTGCCACTGTTTGGTGCGGATTTTGGATTCTTTTTTGAAAATGCGGCTGGTCAGGCAATAACAGTTAATGGTGCTCGCTATTGCGACATGATAATCCATTTTTTTGTCTCTAAATTGCAAGATATGACTATTGAGGAATCGTTAAACAAATTTTCTGGACGTATGATTTCTCGCAATGGAGACTTCAATTGGCCGCCGAGATCGTGCGACTTAACACCATTAGACTTTTTCCTTTGGTGCTATGTTAAAGATAAAGTCTACGCCAATGCTCCAGCAACGATTCATGTACTAAAAGATAATATCAGAGCTGTTATTCGCGAAATACAGCTGCAGTTATGCGAAAACGTGATGAAAAATTTCATCAAAAGAATGACTAATTTGTAGGCAGAGCCGAGGGGGACATTTGGCACATATTGGGTGCGCAACTAAGTTCTCGTTGTTTTTTTTTTTGATGAAAATGCAACTTTATTGTGAAAAAATGGTTACAAATGAATCCTTCAAAGTATTGCCCACCGCTAGCTACAATTTTTTCCCATCTTACCGTTACGGTAAAAGTGTTCATCTTTTGAGACTATCCAAGAATCAACCCATTTTTTGATCTCTTCATATGAGCGGGGGAATATGGCGGATGGGGTAGGACTTCCCATTTGAGTGTTTCCAGGTAGGTTTTAACGGGTTTGGCAACGTGAGGCCGAGCGTTGTCATGCTGTAGAATCACTTTTTCGTGCCAATTCCATTCCAAACGCATGCAATCGCTTGGAAATGGCTTGACGGGTAACTCCTAATATGCTGAAGCAAGCTGTTCTTGCGTTTGGCACGGATTCTCATCGAGCAATGCCTACCCAATTCAGCGTCTTCGAAGGATTTTGGCCTTCCTTCACGCGGACGGTCGTCAACATCGAAATCACCGTCTTTGAAGCGACAGAACCAATCACGGCACTTTGTTTCACTTAGAGCAGCATCTCCGTAAACTTTTTGGAGCTCTCGATGCGCTTCAACCGCCGTTTTCTTCGAATGAAAGAAGAAAATCAACACTTCCCGCAAATGATGATTATTGTACACAACCAAAAGTATATGACGCCAAAACAAAATCACTAATGTGTCAAAACAGTTTGTTTACCATATGTCTAAGCTCGGTTCATGACGTTTTGGATATGTCAAAATCGACCAGCACTTACTGCTGGAGCTTTCTATTGAGAACTTAGTTGAGCAATATTTCATTACTAACCTCAGAGTTTAAACTTTAGATTAAAATAAAAATATCACCACTTTTCAGCAAAATTGTGGCGTTTTTCTGTCGATTTAAAATGACACCCTCTTGTTGGATGACCCTATATTATGGCAAATATTTCCGATTTTGCCTGATAAAATGGTTGAGTATGTTCCTCGGCTAACTGAGAAATCAGCGCCAGGCGACCGGCTCTCCGAGTATTCCATATCCAAAATATCTTCTACTGATCAAATTAATTTTTGCTGAAAAATATTTGTCAGATGATTAGCTTTTGTGCCTGCTGGTACTTTTCCGTTATATTCTATGTAATTTCTGACAATGAAAAAACTGTTAAACTGCCAATCAAATTTGATGATATTTTTGAACCCTTCACTGCTGATCGACTAATTTGTTTACTAAGAATAAAAATTATTTGACGACTGAGTGACAAGATTATTTCGGATTCCATTCAAAAAATCAACAGTTAGTAAATATAAATTGTGTCGCAAAGAAGGAAACTCAAACATGATAAAAACTCAAACACAAAAAAAAAAAAAAAATTATTATTAATATTTTTTAGTACTAGATTTTATTAATTATAAAAAAAAAAAAAACCTAAAGATTTAGAATAACTTAAAAACTAAATCGCGAGATAATATATAATGTTCTTGTGTTGGAAGAACGTTTAGTTAAATTTATTTTAATTGGAATCGATTAGAATTTCATCCTAATTTTCCATTGTGTATTCGATATTTCTACTAAGCTTTCTTCCAATCCAACTAAATTTAGAAAAAAAAAATAAACTAAACATTTTTTAAATGCTATTATTTTGTATTCACCACTAATAAAAAATCACGTCTAAAATAAACTAAAATCAGTAATTACTTTCTTTTAGATATCAATTTTTTTCAATTTACAATGAAATGACTAAGAACTTCTTTCGTTAAATACTAGAATACAAAAATTTTGTTATAATTTCGATTTGTATACATATGCATATGTAATAGATATAGTTTCACATTTGCAGTGAAATATTTTTCTTTTTGGTTTTAATATTAATTTCACAGTTTGTAGCGGTTTTCTAAATAAATGCGATATTAAATTTAATATTATAATGTTGTTTTTAAGTCAGATTTTGGAGCTGCCTAGAGTTGTGTATACATAATTAATGATGTAAGAAATAATAAAAGAATATACAAATAAAATAAAACATGACTTTCAAATTACAAGTAGATTACATAAAAAAAAAAAATTAGAAAAAAATTATTAAACACAGCTGCTTTGAAAAAATAAAATAAATAAACACATTAAGTTTCTTTTTACCTATAACTCTTCATATCGTTGAGTCATTCTACCTGCAATACCTTGTGGTCTCTCTAGAAAGGAATAGGATGTAGTGACGTGCAGATGCTCTTATCCCGTTTAGGCCTGTGCCGTGACTGGCGTTTGGCAATAAGGACATTCCGTCACTGAACGTGCACAGGTGTCGCACAAAATAAAATGATTGCATGGATCTAAAGTTATTGTGCGATTGTTTTCCTCGCATTTCATGCATTTGGTGGCGGTCTCGGAATATAATACTTTTTCGACCTCCTCCAGGTCTGTGCGCAGTTTTGACTGGAAAATAGAAATAAAAGGTGTAATTTATAACTCATTTGACAGAGGAAGTATTTATAGATATTTGCATTGGTCTAGGTCTATTTCAGCAACTATTCAAGTTTCTGAAGGTTTGCTCTTACGAGTCTACGTCTTTTGTTCTAGTTTGGAGTAAAAAACCTTCATTGCTGGGCTATAGTCATATATGCACGTCAAGGTTTGCGTTCATATACTCGTTTAAGCTGATTCTGTGTACATTAGTTCTTAGATCAAGCTTCTTCACATCTATAATAACTTGATTTTCGCAACAGGGGTTCTGAAGAGTTCAGCATCTCTACTACTTTTCACTGTCTTAGGGTAAAAACTCAGTGGAGAGGAAAAGCAAAGAAGCGCTACGTATAGCGTATTTCAGGCTGGTTACGTGCTCATTTGCTATAAAGGCCGCTCAAGATTACCGCTCGTCGCTCATTGAGATGACGAAGTAATTCAACATTCACCTATGCTGGGTGCCAGGAAACAGAGATATTATAGTAAATTGAAAGGCTGTCGATCTCGTCGGAAAAGCAAAATTTAGGTAAGCCTCTTGCACTTACTCATGCTGGCTACAATCAGCAAGCCAACCTCACGTTACAAATCTCTAAACGGATCTGGCCTAACCTAGATCAAAAACCCTCCAATACATTGGTTTTGCTGATCAGCAACATCATCAGTGTTCTTACGGGACATTGTCCTATAGACCTACATGCTAAAAGGCTAGGCCTATTTTAAAACGACTTATACGGGAGCTGCCGGGACAAAGACGATGGAAAAATATTCCTCTATTTCCTCTGTACCTGTCCAGTCCTGTCCAAAAGAAGACTAGGGTAAAAACGTACTAGAGCGGAGAATTAATAATCGTGCTGTAAGAGCTAATTCAAGTGAGCAGTACATACATACTGACCTTTTGAAGCGCAAACCGCTTGATTCTTTGCTATGAAGTTTGAAGCGTAAGTGTGTGCTACGTGGTACGAGTGCATATTTTGATACCCTACTAAGCCTGAGCACACCCACTGCGTTGAGATCGAGAAACCTTCCTCACGACAGTACAAAAATTGCGTGTGCAAGTATCTTACCGAAAAAACAACTTAACAGCGCTACACTGGGAAGCCCGAAGGAAAATGCAGTAAAACCCAACCCTGCCATTGGAAACAAACAAACAAACAAGTATTTTACCGAATCGTACCACTACATCTCAGCATAATCGTATTGTAATGAAGGATGGTTTCAATAATACATTCGATTTCAGCACAAAAAAAAAAAAAAAAATAGGTGCTGACATCGAGGAGGGTTTCATTGGACTTCATATATTATTTTGTTCCTGAAACCCTCCACAATTTCAGAACAAACAAAATATCTAGGAGGGTCTCATGCTTCTTAAATTATTTTCTCCTAGAAACGCTTCTCAATTTCAGCACAAACAAAACGATTGATCAGAAGAGACGTTTTATGTTATTTCGTTGCTGAAACCTTCCTCGACCTCAACGCGAGAATTGAAAACCCTCTTCGATCGCAGCACTGCATGTATGCGCTGAGGCGTAGAGGGATTTCAAAATACGCAGTACGGATGGTTTTTCTTTATTCATTGTTCAATCAGCTCTGGACGAGCAGCTGACTATGGCTGATGGCTCTGCCACAAAAGCTTCATTTGCAGCACGATCGGAACGTGCATACTTCTGTGTTGGCCTGACAACTTTATTTTTTTTTCTTTAATAGAAGTAACGTCTGGGGACCAGCCCCTTGAATGCAATTAATTGCACAACGTTAGCTGAAAATATAGACAGAGAGAGAGAGGACAAAAGATTGGAGTACTGGTTTGAAACTCAGATGGTATTAAGTTCCAGTAAACTCCGAGAGTGGCGTCCACATAATTGGCGAGCATTTTGCTTTGCTGTTATTGACGTTGCTTATGATTCACAGTATTTTTTCCCCCCTTAATGTCATTGTCATTAATGAAGGTTCGGTGAGCTACATTGCATAGCTATGGAATTGTAGGATTTTCTTAGAGTGCAACCAATGCAATACCATCTCCGCTTATCTATAATCAAAACACTCCAACTTACCTGCAACTGTTTCAATTTCGATATCGATAAACTACGCAGATCTGCTGTTAAGTTTATTTGTGTTTGTGCTAGATCGTAGCGCTCCTTCCAATCCTGGGCTTCTTGCTTTGCCTTATCCCTTTGCAATTCGGTAAGGCTTAGCTGAAAAAGAAATTATTATTATCTAATAAAAAGTACATAAACAATGGACAGAGTATAGTGCACTCACCTTTCTATTACTTTCGTCCATTTCCAATTTTAATGTCGTTTGTAATTTAATAATTTGTGCGGTTTTATTGGCTAAATCATTATTAAGTCGAACCATATCTGAATTAGATGTTTGTATTGATTGCAGGGAAAAGGCGGCTGGCTTACTGTTCTGCAAACTATTGTCAAATAAACTATTACCAACGGAACTACTAGTTAGGTCATCACGTATTGAATTCAATTCAGTTATTCTGCAAGAAAATACACAACAATCCAAAATGGAATATGTACTCAAATTTAATGCCACTTACCTAACAGAAGGACTAATTGATAAGGAGTCGCCAAAGCCAGGCGATATGATGCGTGATTGAAAAAATAAACTATTATCGTTTTGGTTGGCTGTCAATGAATTGCTAAGTTTTGAACCAGGTGCACTATAATTGAATACTTCAGCTACATTAAATAAATTCGAATGATTTGTAGGACTATAGTTTAGTGAGCTGCCAGGAATGTTAACAGAGAAACCGCCCGAGTTAAAATCTGCAAAGAGGGTAATAAGACGTATAATGGTGAAACTAATTTTAAATGATTGATTAGATGTGTTCTTTTATACCTGATATTGAGTTGGTTAATTGCGAATTAGGAATGTTGATAGGAGCTGAAGAACGTTGCAATAGTCCGGATTGAGCAAGTCCAGCAGAGATAGGATTCTCCCTCTGATTAGGTATAATATCTCGCATTTCATCTAAAGAACATGAAGCTGTAATTATAGATGTATGTACAAATATAATTGAAATAACATAATTCAAATGCCGTTTAACTCAAAAGCAGTTATACCACCTTTGAGTTAAAAAAAAAAATAGAACAGCGCTTATTTGCTTTTGCCATCATTCAAACTGGGAAGTAACCTTAAACGAGGTGAAAACATAGCGGGTAAACGCGCTGATGCAGTAACTAAAGAGACATGGGTTCGAGCTCCAATCCGAAACACGTCACCCGCTTCTCTTCATTCTTAGCTCCGTCAACGTTTACACATAGTGTCTTATGGACAAAAACTCTTTGGTCTAAAACCACTTCATGAGGGATATACTATAGGTACATACACGATAATTTTAAAAGCATGAACTAAAGCGTTTGCAACTAAGTAATTGCCGATTTCACACATAGATGTCTTTGGCCATATTTTTGATTGGCTTCTGTCAAAAACATATTTTTTCCTTTCGACATTTGTTAGCTGTCAGTCTTGCTTTGCTTTAGAAGAAATTGCGCATATTTTTGTGAAAAGGTATTAGTTTGGCGTCAGTTTTAATATGGAATGCAAAAACAAGCATTTTCGTCATATTTTACTTTTTTATTTCCGTAAAGGAAAGAACGTAGCGCAAGCTGCTAAAAAGTTACGTGATGTGTATGGTGAAGAAGCCTTAAAAGAAAGACAGTGCCGGAATTGATTTGACAAATTTCGTTCCGGAGATTTTTCATTGAAAGATGAACAACGATGAGGTCGACCAGATGAGCTTGATGATGATCAAATTAAAGCCATAATCGAGACGGATCGTCATGTATGTAACTGTACGAGAGATAGCAACAAAGTTAAATGTGTCACAGCGATTGAGAAACATTTAAAACGTATGAAAATCGATAAAAAGCTTGATATTTGGGTTCCATATGATTTGAAAGAAATTCATTTAACGAAGCGCATCAATGCTTGCGATTTGCATCTTAGACGCTATGAATTCGATCCTTTTTTGAAACGAATCATCACTGGCAATGAAAAATGGGTTGTTTACAGTAACGTCAATCGAAAACGATCTTGGTCCAGGCTTGATGAGACAGCACAATCCACCTCGAAAGCTGATATCTACCTTAAGAAGATTTTGCTCTCAATTTGATGGGATTGGAAAGGTGAGGTGCATTTTGGGCTGCTTCCAAGGAATAAAACGATCAATTCGGATGTATACTGTCAACAACTGGACAGATTAAATACAGCGATCAACGAAAAACGGCCAGAGTTGGTCCATCGAAAAGGTGTCATTTTACATCAGGACAACGCTAGGACAACCTACATCTTTGGTCACTCGCCAAAAATTATTGGAGCTTGGTTGGGAATTGATGTTATATCCACCATATAGCCCTGATCTTGCTCCATCAGATTACCATTTATTTCGATCTTTGCAAAACTCTTTGGATGGTAAAACTTTCAATGATGATGATGCTGTGAAATCGCACTTGAATCAGTTTTTTGCCGATAAAGATCAGAAGTTCTACGAAACGTGGAATTATGAAATTACCAGAAAGATGGCAAAAGGTCATCGAACTAAATGGAAAATATATCATTGATTAAAAATGTGTTTTATTTATCTGAAAAAATCGGCAATTCTCGTACTTAGTTGCCAACCTGATATACTAAAAAGCCTCGTTTAGTATATCCCTTACTGAAACAAGTATTTACAAGAAATTCAACTTAAAAATGTTCTATGATGCTTAGGAGAATAAAATATAGATGAACGCAATTGCTAGAGAAGCGTTCCTGAAGTGGCAGGCAAGTTTCCAAAAACTTGTTTTTCGAACGACAATGATATTACTTAGGATTCCCATTTGCTGGGATTTTTACAATCCCGGGAATTCCGGGTAAAAAAATCCCGAGATTTAAAATAGTATATGTGGAAAAATGGGCGCCGTGACTCAGTGGTTAAGTGCGCGAACACTGAGCGGGAGAAAACAAAGTTTTCGTACGATCGCACCTCTCTCAATCGAAAAAATTGTCCTTCGAAAACTGTAGGTCCTAACCTTTCATGCAGCGAATAGCAAGTGTGGCTGTTTTACTTTTATGTGGAAAAATGTAAATGTTATATAAAATTCAGAATAAATTTCATTATTTTAAACATTAGAAACGTTTTCAAAACATAATTGTAATATTTATGATACAAATATTTGTTCATATTTTCATACGACAGATAGAAAGTGGTCCTGGATGATATGCACTTAAACCAACACATGCCCATTGTAATACCACAATGGAGCAAAGATTACGATTGCTACTACCCCTGAAACCATCTACTCCTCCTTTTGATGAAGCCAGGTTTTGTCTAGGCCACTCAGCGCATATTCCAAGAGTACCCCTTCTGACATGAGCAAGGGAAGAACATACGCAAAGGAGGTAAACTATAGTCTTCTATTTCTCTCATCTGTGTAGCTTTTGCATCATTACTGGCAAAAAGAAATAGCTCAGTGATTAAAAGCGATATCTCATGGAGTGTCACAGGGCTCGAAACTAGCTCCAATACTACATACATACATATATTGCATACCAATGAACTTCTCGAAATTTTTGAAAAAAAAAAGGTATCCCTTTTGCGTATGCTGATAATACAGCAATAGTTGCAGAGCACAAATATAGTCGGAATTCAGCAGTACGGTTAGATGGTGTCATGACAATGGCCTCGTCATCAACGCGTCCAAAATAAAGCTGATACACATTCGAGGGCCACATCATCGAGCAGCTCCGATTCACCATAAAGATTGAGAAATAGTTGAAACCTTTAAATATCTTGAAGTAACTATTTATAGTCACCTTACATGGGATAAATATTTTAAGTGCAGGAACAAGTATACTACGGGTTGGTGGATTCGAAGCTTGGAGAAATGCATTAACAACTCGCATCGAAAAGGTTCAAAAACAAAAACTTCAATGGGCAGGCCTCATCAAATTCGATCTCGTGACGACTATTTAAAGGCGAAAAGTATCCAACAAATCTTCGAAATGACAATCACACTCGAATATTATGAAGACAACCGCTTTAAAAATGCCATCGATCATCTCCGAAGGGAGTTACAGTTCCAACAACTCTAAACAGGTTGCCACGAGCACTCAAATGTATAACTAATCACAAACTTCTTCTCTTAAATTTTTCTAATGTAAGGTACAACTTACTCTTTGTGAATTTCAAAACTTTTTTAAAAAAAAATATGTAAATGCTTCAACCCAAACTTTTAACCTAAAGTAATCTTCAAATCTCTTTTAATATAAAAATGAATTGCTAACTTAACCTCCTCCAGACAAGTCTTCGCAAGAGACACAAGCATTGTTTCTACATATTGTTAGATATATACCGTAATAGACCGTTACCACCCTGTGATTTCACAAAACCTTAAAGTAGCGGAATTGATTTGTCCTCTTAATGACCATGGAAAAATATATCTTCTTCTTATAGTTAGTTACCATCCTTTTGGTATTTTCGCGGGAGCTGACGTTCCTGAACAGTTCCGTGGCGGACATTTGGTACCAGTCACTCAAGTTGTGCATCCATGTTTGTCGTTGTCTGCCGGCCGTTCTCCTTCCTTTTAGTATTATTTGCAGGAGATCGTATTTTTCATTTCTAATGACATGCCAGAAGTATTCCAGTTTATGTATTTTGTTTTTAAAAGCTCTCTTCGTGTACCAATTCTTGTAAGAACTTCTACGTTGGAGATTCTGTCTATCCATGAGATTTTCAGTATCCTCCGGAATAGTCACATTTCAAAGGCTTGTATCCTCTTCATCGAAGCTTTATGTAATATCCAGGTTTCTGCTCTATATAATAGCCGTATCAGCCGTATGTCACTATCGCATAGTACCTTTCTCATCTTGCAGAACGCTGCTCGAGCCTGTTCGATTCTGCATTTCATTTCGGTGTGAGAGTGAGTTTGCTTTCCAGTCGAACTGTTTACCCAAGTACTTCATTTTGTATATGCTATCTATTTTGACTCTGGCTATTTTTAGCTCTGCATCTGCTGTATGTTTTCTAGATACTACCATGAATTTTGTTTTGGAGGTGATAATTTTGAGGCCGTATTCTTTGATAACTCGGTCTATGTTGTTTACTATCGTATTTAGCTCTCTTTCATTCTCCGCAATTATTATAGAGTCATCTGCGTATCTTAGATTATTAATCCTGGTTCCACTGACTGAAATTCCGCCTTGAATGAGGATGAAACGCCAGAAACGATTTCCAGGGCTTCTTACAGAACAATGATCGAGCATCCTAATTTGTGGTTCCAACAAGATGGAGCGACTGCGCACACTGCTAAGCAAACTATGGACCTGCTGCGTGAAATTTTTGGCGAACGTTTGATTTCAAAAAATTCAGATTTCCCTTGGCCACCTCGTTCAACAGATTTAATTGCGCCAGATTTTTTTATGGGGATATTTAAAAGACAAGAAAAAGGCTATTAGACAGCTAAAGCAGAATATTCGAGACGAAATACGGAGCCTGCAACCAGAAACATTACATGCGCGCTAAAAAGAGCCAATGTCTGTATCGAGCAAAATGGTGGACATTTGTCTGATGTCATACTTCATACTTAATTTCCATAAAATGTATTTCATATACAAAAAAAAATTAATTAAAACAAATGATTATTGCAAGAGTTATACGTGTTTAACATTGGTAGGTCTTATTTGGCCCACCCTGTATTTTATTATTCAATCAACTAAACGAACTTTTGTTAGTCCCTACGTACACTCCGACTCACTTGATTACGAACAGGCAGTTTTTTGTTTTAATTTTACGATATTTTTCAAACCCTTCGCTAATCTGGGAAAAACCAATTGCACAAGGAATGAAGGATATATTATGTTTATATTGTAAAAAAAGGGATTAAGTTGATAAATGCAACTTTTATGACGCTTTTTCCAAAAAGGTCATAAAATTTACATGTTTTTTTTGTCTCACTTGATTACGAACAGTAGCTAAATCTACCTGTCACCATGTTTTAAATCAAATAAAAGGATACTTAGAGTATTAGGGAGCTTAGTTCAAGAAATAACTTCATACTATCCACAACTATGGGTAAAGGAAAGACATTAATCAAGGAGGAAATAGGCCAAATTCGAGCTTACCGGGAACAAGGAAAATCCATCCGTTTCATAGCCAGAAAGATTGGAAGAGGCGCCACTGTTGTACACAGCTTTATTACGGACCCGAAGAAGTATGGAAAAAACCGCAAGGGAAGAGTCAGCAAAGCAACAACTTGTCAGGAAAGGCGGGCCATACTGAGAGTTGCTTCAAATTCAAGGCTCTCCGTAAGTAAAATTAAGGCAGAAACTGGAGTTACAGCTAGCAGATCGACTGTTCATCGCGTGATACAGAAGGCCAGCCATATTCGCCATGAAAAAATTAAGAGGAAACCACCATTGAATGCGGTACGTAAAATCCAGCGGCTTGATTTTGCAACAAGTCACATCAGGTGGAATCGAGAGTGGCATACCGTCGTCTTTTCTGATGAAAAAAAAAAATTTAATTTAGACGGACCTGATGGATACAGATGTCATTTCCATGATTTGAGAAAAGAAGAAATGTGTAATGGTATGGGGAGCAATAAGCTATTACGGAACTGTGAAGCTGGATTTCCAAAGCTCCAAAATGACGGCATTCACTTACAAATCGATACTGGAAAGAGCTTTTCCGCAGTTTTCGGAGATATTTGGTGGACAGCGATGGACTTTCCAACAAGACAATGCACCGATACATACCGCACGGACAACAAAAGCCTGGATTCAGAACCAAAATGTAAACCTACTTGCATGGCCGCCATATTCACCCTACCTGAACATCATGGACAACGTGTGGGGTTGGCTTTCAAGAAAAGTCTACGAAGGAGGAAGGCAATATGATGAAACGGAAGAGATTATTGAAGCCATAAAACGATCCTGGTCCGAAATTTCGCTAGATTATTTGACAGCACTCTATGAATCTCTACACAGCAGGCTACTTGAAGTGATTCAGCGATCAGGAGGTAGTACCCATTACTAAAAACTATTGCTACTCTTTGAATAAAACCAACATTTATTTATACAAACAAATTTTGTATTGTTTTTGTTTACCTTTTAAGCTTCTAAAAGGTAGAATTAGCTACTGTTCGTAATCAAGTGAGACAAAAAATAAAAACAGGTAAATTTTATGACCTTTTTGGAAAAAGCGTCATAAAAGTTGCATTTATCAACTTAATCCCATTTTTTTTTTACAATATAAACATGGTTTTTCCCAGATTAGCGAAGGATTTGAAAAATATCGTAAAATTAAAACAAAAAACTGCCTGTTCGTAATCAAGTGAGACGGAGTGTATGTACCTTGCACAGATATACTCGTATAATAATCCTAGGGTGTAGTACTTTTTGATTAAAACATACGAAGCGGCAGACTTTGTTTTTTTTTAATTGTTTGTCTGGATTTCTCTTTAATATATTTAGCTCAAAAGAAATTTTAGAACTTATTATTTCTATTAATAGGAATCGTTTGTAAAATTGGAAAATAATATTAAATCCTTTCTCTAAAAAAAAAAAAAAAAAACTACTCAATCCTGATAGGTAGTATGAAATTTTGAAAACTCGAAAGGCCAAAACTGAATTGAGACTTTATCAGGTTTAAGCAGTTTTTGTCATAATTTTTTTTGAATAAAATTACAATTTTTTTTTATAGGAAATGTAATAATACTCACATAGCCTTTCCAATGGTAAAGTGAAATTTAGAAATTTGCCTTGACTTTTATCTAGTGCATTCATTATACTATTCGAATCATTTTCAATTCCCATTAACTGAAAGAAAAACAAACTTTAGAACCAATATCTAGTACAGTTTGCTATTAGATAGATAAGGTTGATCGTACAGATAGAAGGATGCAAGGTGTGTTTATGGACGTTTCGTATTTTTTTTTTTTTTTGTTTTAATGTGGAATATGTGGAGAAAATGTATATGTGAAAGGAGGAGGACGTGATGGTAAATAGTAAGACTGTTTTTACAACTTACTTTGGCCATATCTAAACTTTGGAAATGTGATTTTGAGTATTCGAGATGTGTCATCTTATTTGATGAGAATGGAGATGACGATGATCCGCCATTCATATAACAGTCATTGCTATTTCCATAAATGCTATTCTTTTGATGTAATTGTGCACCAGGTGCTTTGATATGGGAATTGTTTGATCCTATTGAAGAGGTACTTGCTGATTCACAGCTCTCACTGTTGCCATTGTAAAATAGCTGTGATTTTCGGAAGAAATATCGAAAATAGATATAAATGGAAAGTAAATACTTGTTCTCCTTCTTTTTTCAATTAGATTATTAAATATCATCCTCCTCCTTCTTAGCATCCTTTTATTACTTTTTTCTATTCTTGTTTTTTTTTTTTTTGTAAAGAAATATTTACTAAACTTACATTTTCACTGACTGAAATTAGTCCTTGTTTGCTAGGATCCTTCTTAATATCTGGTAATGCGCTTGATATTATATCACTAAGAGCTAAATTTGTTGATGGCCCGTCTAAATCACGTGCTTTATCGTCTGATAAGATATATGCTAACGATTTTGATTTCGGATTCAAAAGGGAGAACATTCCAATTCGGCAAGTTGTTATATGGAAAAATTAATTTGGTTTAATAATGACAATTGAAAAACATGAATTTTGTATTGCTACAACGTACTACACTCACTTCCTAACTAAGTTATGATGGTAAAATAAAACCTAACACTGACTTTGTCTTCTTAATAAAACTCACATTTAGTTAAGTCAATTTGATAAATTGCTAAATTTCAACTTTAAGTGCGGGAACGTGCATTGCAAGTAAAAATGTACATAATTCACTTTTGTTAATTAACTTATTGTATTCAAATAAAAATAAAAGACATTTCCTTGTCATAAAGAATGCATAGGAGAGTTAAAGCTTTCCGTAAGAGTGGGACTATGATTATCAAAAGCTGGAGGTATTTTCTATTGTTTCCAACAATTTGTGGATTGGATTAAAGACCGCGAAACATTTTAGAGATCTACTTCGACAGCGTGAAGTCAGAAGTCTTCGAAATCTAAAAAGAAATGCGACAATGTTGCATATTATCGCCACTGTTATACAATAGATAATGATAACTTACCTTAAACACCTAGGCTACGCTGACGATATTTGTTTGCTTTCACACAGAATAATGGACTTGCACCAAATGGTTCATAGTTTTGAGGCCGAAGCAAACAAAGTGAGGCTAAAGCTTAGAAACAGAAGCACTCAGCATTTCAAATTCAAAGATTTGTCGCGGAGGATGGCAGCACCGAACTGAATGCGGGCCACAGAATCGGAAAAGCAAAATCTGCGTTCGGTCTGCAAACACAATGTTTTTAGCACAAAACCTAAGCTGCGACTGTTTCGCTCCAATGTAGTCAGTAGTGCTGTATGGGTTATAGTGCTTTAAGACTGACAGCCACTATCACTCGCGAGCTGAAATCGTTCATAAAGAGTTGTCTTTGTAGGAAATGATAAAGGATCGGTCAAACTTTACGGCGCGGGAAGAAAATTTCCCTGCAAAATATGCCAAACAGTGCAATCCATTTAAATAATCCGGTAGAACATTGGATCGCCCAAAGCAATCAAGGTGCAGAACACTTGAGGAGGAATCGAGAACTCTGGGAATGGATTTTAAAGAGGTGAAACACGTTACAGAATTTCGAACACAATGGCGAACTGGTGCTGTTGACGCCTCGTATCCCACGAGTTCTGAGGGGACATTAAATATGTAAGTAAGAGCACAAGTGTTTATGGATAAAAAGACAATTGTAAGAGGACGATGAAGATCGCCCGCTTGTCTGAAAAGACATAACCAAGACCTTCAATAGTCCTAGAGGTTTCAGGCAGTTTCTTTAATGCATATTGTTCTGGAAAAGTACAAAACTTCCATGCCCAAAACATCGGGAGGAGATTCAAGCACGAGCTGTACGGGCTGTATAAAGACTTCAGCCGTGTGAAGAATGCTATATATGTACGTTCTCAGCGCATATTTGAACAACACCCTGGTGGGAGTGTCTTTGAATATTATATACTGACGGATATCCAGAAGAGTCAGACGTCATATTCGGTGGCATGCACAGTTTCATAGGAACCTCAACCAACTTGCAATCATCTGGTAAAGAATCTTACTGTCGTGTTGGCTGAGGCCCAATACGTTCCAAAGTGTACCGAATCCAAAAATAAATAAGTAAAATAGAAGAGAACCGCAATTCACGATTTCACTTGCAGTGCCTTTCCATATTATCGAGTTTTTCGAGTATCACTTGTTTCGTACTTTGGCTATAAAATTATTCGTGCGTATCATTTCGTCGTTGTTTTACCTCGCTCTTCATTCAGCTGAAGTTGAACCCACCAATTTTGTTCCCCCTTTCTCGCCTGGTATTTTTTGAGGGACCCGCCTGGACTGAGCTGTTTTCAACTCTTCGCATTTCAAGAATATTTCTCTTGGCTAAAGTCGAAACAAACGGGGTTCCCGACATACAAGCACTTCCAGGCACAAAAAAGGGTGAATTAACATTCAGACAGAAAATTCCCAATTCCCAGCATTCGGAGGACAAACTGAATTAAGCTGACGAAATGATAATCACGAACATTTTTAGAGCCAAGTGAAAAACGAGTCATACTCGAAAAATTCAATTAGTCCCAATAACGTGGCAAGGTACTGTAACATTCACCCTTATTCTCATACCCGCACCACCCAAAAATAGGGAAATAGATAAAAATGTATATTCTTAATCCATTCAATCGACACCTTGCGTAAGAACACAAACAAGATTGAGGGTACAAAGGTGTGTTACCGCATTAAAAATTCATATAACTTCGGACATATTTTCGTACAGTGAGATATGTGACTTCGACTTCGGCTACATAATGTACATAGAACCTTGAATTAGCATGGTCCACTTACAAAAATAATCACCGATGGACAACACAAGTTGAATAAAAAATAAACAAACCTCCAAATACAGCCTCTCATCAACAAGTACTGGTGGACACTGATTTACACATAAAATAATTTTCTTACATCAGTACCCGTTAATAAAACTGTTAGACAAGGGAAGGGAAATGACTCTCAAGAAACAAAAGGTCCCAGAGACTTTATCCGAAACATGTATGTACGAGAACGCGAAAACTACAGTGAGGTGCACCAGGGTAGCGTTCTTAGCCCTTTTCTCTTTCACGTAGTTTGGAATTACTTTTGAAATAGATAAGTCAATGTCAAAGAGCCAAACGTAATCTCGATATTATTTGCGGACGATGCAGTCAGTTATCACAACCTTAGTAGATTGGAAGGTTGACCTGGAAGAAAACGGATTCAAAATCAGTCGTTCAAAGAAGACAGAACACTTAACTTGTATGTTCTCCAACCCACTCAGTCCACCAGATATTCTTTTGGACGGAATAGTTCTTCGTAAATGCTCAAATGTCAAATAAATATTTGGGTTCCATTGTAAACCAAGAACCAAATGTGACCACGTAAGTGGATGTAAAGTTAAAAGGGAAACTTTACACTACAGTTGTCCGGCCCACTTTAACATTCGGTTCACAATGCTAGATAGAATGGTAAGGATATTGGCAGGAGTAACAAAACGCGATTGTTAGAAAGCTCCAAGCAGACAGGATCAGTTGGTATTGCCACGTCCCAAACAAACAAACCCGGTAAGCAAGGCATTATCAGTTGAAATCCAAGCGAATATAAAAGAAGAAGCAGGCAAAAGAACTCATAGATCAAACAAATGATAGAGGAATATCGTTGAGAGCTTGAAAATTCAATTCTCTTTGACCTCCTTCAAATGTGTGTTTTGTTTGTCGGGTTTTGCAGGCGCAAAGACAATATGTAAATACCTGATCATCTACGGTATTAACCCATTCTACTCTATGCATGAAACCATTTTGATTCTGAGACGAATAGAAGCGATTTCGATACCTTGTCGTTGAAATATTCTAGACCAATCGCATTTTTGTATACAACAGGCTGAGAATTAATTCTCGACTTGATTTACCGTCTCAAAAGTAGTCGATTTATCACACATATCGGAAGTGCAAACGTTCCCCCGTACGCCATGCAGAAGATATTGCTCACACAGAATGGAAGAATATAAGTCCGGCCAAATATGGACTAATGGAAGGAAAAATTAAATAATGTCGACAGTAACCGTAGACGATGGTTCATAATAATTATTGTGAAATAGATTAGTATGTAGTTTCTTCAAATTTGTGCTGAATCATGCTCTCTGAGTTTTCCAAAGAGTTTAAATAGATTCGTATCTATGATTCATAAAGCAAGATGTAAGTTCTTAATATCTACAAAAAAAAATAAAATACATTGGAAGGGATGTATGCACAAATATGAAACAATTTAGAAAACTGTGTTTTAAGCCCATTCTTGACTCTTACTCACTATAACAACAAAAAAATGTTCTCAAAAATTAATCAACAAATATCGCACACAATATTTCAGCAAATAAAAAATACTTACGTTCTACATGTGCAAATGCACAGAATACACTTCTCGGGCAGTAGCCAGCTTGTTGAACATCATTGCATTTGGTTGATTTATAAATTTCCGGATGAAATTGTTGTTCGGTCCTAGTGTGACAATACTGACAATTATCGCCAGCTTCACAGTTGCCAGGTTCACCCCATTCTTCACCGTGTTTTACGTTAGGACAGGGAGTTGACCTGAAAGCGGAATTGTGACTAAATAAAATTCTGCGTTCAGAAATAATTATATCAGCATCAGCACCTGTATTTAAATTTCCTTGGGCTTCGACGTTTATCTTTACTATTGTGATATTGTGGACAGGCATAGCCTTGTCTGCAAAGGCGTGGTGGCCTTTTGCATGGCTCTGTCTTGTAATTAGCTAGAACATAGTTTGTATCCTGCCATTTGGGATCTTCATTCATTAAATTTCTTTCTTTGTCTAGAGCATTTTGTGCGTTCGTTCCATCTATTGCGTTCTCCGAATTTTGTAAGGATTCTAACTCTTTGATATCGTAGACCGGTGGACGTTGATCTTGCACTCCATGTGCAAACGCACAGTGATGACCATTTTTTACACAATATCCTCGGGAGTCTGTGTCATGTACGCACATACAAGTTTTGTAATATCTTAGGTGATAGCGACGTTCTGTATCTCCGGCCGTACGGTGTAGAAATGGACAACTGTGGAAGTGAGAAATATGCTTTATTTTATGTAGATCTGATAGCATCGAAAATATTGCGTTTTGTACAAAAAGAATTCAATAGGGTCAACACTTTGCCTCAAGAAAAGAATGAGTTCCGAAAGGTATATGGTTAATGAATAATTTGTTCACATTTTATGATGAAATTCAAAATAGAAATATGTACATAACAGTGTGGGCAGTTAATTGTGCGTCATTAACATTCCTAAAAGATATAAAATGACCCTCTTTTCGACTGCATAGTAGTTAGTTATTAATCTGCATCTATCAGTGTTCAAACTGATACCAAACAGTGATCAATTTAGGGAAAGCAATTCTCATTGGTTTGTCACATTAGCAATTAACTGTAAGAATATGAAAAACACGCAACAATCTTTGTAAACACGTTAACCTTACAGCTGGTTATTTAACATTCTACTTGTTTCGACATTTTATGACGTGATGGTGCAAATCAGCGTTTACTTTGTCTTTGAATAGTGGTAGAAAGTGATATTGTTTGCTAAATCCAGTAAATCAGTCGTTTTTAGAAACTGGTTATACAAATGATATGCTATGGAAATAAAATGAGAGGGCCCAACAATTATAAAGCTCGCGAGAAGATTTTGCCAGGGCTAAAGGCCAGAATATAAATTTCACTAACCCACTGCAACACATTTGTCCCAATTCACAAATAAAACACCCATTGCGGCGAACAATCAAGTAACAAACGAAAAAGGTCACTAGGTATCGATATCCAATGTTACGTATTCTTGTGACCACTTGAATAAACAAACGGTCACAAGAATGCATTGCATAGAGGTCGAATTACCGAACTGACCTAAAGACTGCACGACGGATGAGGGAAATAAATGGCGTAGTGGAAACATTGAGAACGACGGTAGAGTCAGTCTAGTCTTAGGAATAAAAAAGGCTAGAAGCCTATTTTGAATATTAAAAGTTAGAGATAAATTAAATTATCACAACTCCACGATTCGCGATAGTGTTTTTCTTATTCGGTAATTGATCCAACACTACTCTTCGCTGATCAGTTTGCGATGTGACTATGGTTATTTGCTGAAAACTTAGTTGTCGGGCTATTTCAATCACAAACTAAGTTTTTACTCACAGCAATAGCTACTCAGTGAGAGGTCCTTTTTTATCCTTTTTTAAGGCGAAAAGTTCTCGACCTGACGCAGAGATGGCGTTCCAATCAGCAAAAATTTATATTTCCTGCCTGGGTGCACTTCTCATTAGTTCGTATGACAAGTTTCAACTTGTTCTCTCAAGTAGTTTCTTTACACGAATTTTTGCAGTAGACGTCTTGCGTGTTTTTCATTAAAATGGATAAACTTGAATATCGTGCGGTGATAAAATTCTTCGTTTTGGATGGGTTAACCCCTAAGGAAATTCATCCAAAGTTGACAAAATTTTACTGGGACTCTGGTCTGTTAAAAAGTGGGCAGCTGAATTTAAACGTGGTCGCACGTCCCTCGAAGATAACCCATGTGAAGGACGGCCAAAAACCGCAACCACACCCGAAACTATCGAAAAAGTGCATGATATCGTGTTGGACGATAGGCGAGTGAAGATGAGTGAGTTAGCTGAGGGTGTGTGTATATCGGAAGAGAGGGTGCGAAACATCTTGCACAAAAACTTAGGGATGCGAAAGCTCTGCGCAGGATGGGTGCCGCATTTGCTGAATGCCGATCAAAAGCAAACGCGCAAACGATTTTCGTGGTAATCTTTGGACCGATTCAATAGGAATCCGACTGATTTTGCGCGGCGATTTGTCACCATGGATGAGACATGGGTCCACCACTACACGCCAGAAACAAATCAGCAGTCGAAGCAGTGGGTGGAAGCCGGTGGTTCAGCGCCAAAGAAAGCAAAGTCGATCGCATCTGCCGGAAAGGTCCATGGCCAGTGTGTTTTGGGATGCGAAAGGGATCCTGTTAATTGATTACCTTGAGAAAGGCAGAACAATTACAGGCGAATATTACTCCAACCTTCTTGATGGCCAAAATCATTTCATCATCATCATCACTTTTTAACTGAAAATCGCAGTCTTTCATTGTCAGGCCGAGAACTTTTCACCTTGCCCTCGTATAAAGGTTACATTATTAGCCCACGCTAAATAGCTTATATGAGTCTATATAGATCGTTTTCGCTACACAAATTTGATTGATTTGTTTACATGCAAAAAGATGCTGGCAAAGTAGTGGAGATTCTAGTAATTTGGTGTGATGTTAGCATGACCCAGCTTTAATCTAGTATAGACTGCCGTCCATAAGTTTCCGAACAATACATTCTGTCAGAGAAACTGATATAAAACTCTTTGTCTTTTCCATTTTAATAATCAAAATTTATTGTAAATATCTTCATCAATATTATATTTATCTAGTCAAATGAATAAATTAATTAAATCTAATAAATAAAAAGGCTTAGGTAATAAAATAGAGTTAGACCTCTTTTTCGTCAAAAAAAAAGTCCACTTTGTGCTTGCACTACTTTCGCCGTCAATCTAGGCAACATTGATATTCAGGCTCTCTTTCAAGTTCGTCTCAAAGCAGCTCTATTGGGTTGAAGTCAGTGTTCCTTCTTCTTATTCTTGGTCCACGTAGCCTCGGCAAAGCTTGGAAGAATGTTCCGGATCATTATTTTGCATTAATGTAAATCCAGGGCCTATTAATCACAATCCCGATAGTAAGGCGTGTTCTTCTAATATTTATCTGTACTTCTCCTTATTTCATGATGCCATCGATACGGATGAGGTCTCCAACACCGGCGGAAGAGAAACATCCCCAGACTATTATTGAACTACCACCGCCATGATTGATTGTTGGGACCACACAGTTAGGGAAGATCTTTTCTTCAGCCCTTTTTTATTCAAATACTTCAAATTTGGACTCGGCCGTCCATAATACTTTTGACCAGTCGGTTGATGGCTTGACTCTCGTTTTCAGGTTGTAGCCTGTTTTGTTCGTACTGCTGTAAAATTCTGCGGCAGTTAAACGCCTCTTTGTCGTTGTTACTGATATCTGCTTTGAGTGCGAACGGTTGAACTTTGTACAGATTTCTAGAGCTGTAGCCGTCGATCCCCTTTTCTTATTATTTTTATAGTCTGGCCCTCCTGTTTTGATATTAATTTGGGCATTCCACTTTTCTTCCGCGTCTTAAGAGTCGATGATTCTTTAAAGCGACGTATGATATCGTGCACTGTCGACGTCGATATTTTAAGCTTATCTGCACGAACTGTATGCGCTTCTTTATGCAAGATAATTATGCCAAAACGTTCAACTTCTCTTTCTTCCATTTGAGGTATTTTTTTTTTACTCTTTATCGGTTAACTTTAAATATTGAAGTTTCAAGACTAACTGGCAGTTTTTTTTGGGAACATTTTGTACAAAAAAAAAGACCAAATTATGTCCGTTTTATGATAAGTTAATGACGTTTGCATTTTTGGTTTATTACTCACTACATTGGTTTATGCTTCTCCATTTTCTTTAAAGCCTTTACCTGTCTTGAGATGTAATAATGTCTACTATCGACCCTAACAGGATTTGAAAGAATTCTGTTCATTTGAGTCCTGCACAGATAGATAAACGTATAATTATGGGAAAAAAATTGTTTATCCGTCAACTTATGGACGGGAGTGAATGTGTGTATATTTTCAATTTCCTCTGTGATAGATAAGGATATATAGGATATAAGGCTTTCTCAGAGTTTGTGTTGAATTTGGTGTATAAGGTGGCGATATTTGAATCAGTTGGCTTTTCTCCAAGTCAAGAACAGATAATTTTTTAATTTTTTTTTTTTATGCACATAGGTATAAAAATCCAGCGTCGGTCAGTAGCTTTGTAATTGGAGTTGTTCGAAAGGTTTCTCATACTGGCACTGATGGCTGCATGATATGGTATTCTGATAATCATAGTCAATTGTAGATAAAATAATCGATTTTATAACATTAATGACAGTATTGACGTCAACGGCTTTCATCAATAACATGAATGAGAATTTGGAGCAATTTTTTAAGAAGTTCATCAATCAACAGTTTATAAATTAGGAATTCATATCCCTAAAAATGAGCACTTTTCGCTGCGCCCTTACCACGCTTCGATCTTCGATTACACAAAAACGATCTGGAATCTATCTGTCTTTTTAGGTTTCACAGTAGGATGAAGAATTCGAAACGAAAAACGTGCGTAGTTAAACGCGCATTTATAGTACGCTTAAAACTACCCTTCCATAACAAGAGAACTATTTATAAACGCAAGCATTTATTACATTTTTCTTTTAGAGAAATATTTTTTGATTCCTTCGAAATTCAGATTTAATTTGGTACACACTGTGCACCACAAAACCCCCCCAACGTTTTCTACGTACTATTTCCGTTCAAAATTTCAGCTTACTAGGTCAAACGGTTTAAGAGTTACAAGTGAGTGACAGACACACGGACAAACGGATTGTCAGACACCTTGTTAAATCCATTAGTGTTCTGTGGTACGGAACACTAAAAATACAAAACAAAAAATCTTCATTTCAAATCTGGGTGTTTTAGTATTTAGCGGCATGAATACATACATATGTATATGCCTACATATGCCCATAAATTATTGTGATTTTTAAAATATGCATTTTCTTCGGCGCACGTCCATTTTTTAAATTAAAACTTGAGTCCAAGAAACTAAGACAACGCCTTAAAACTGTAAAAAAAAAAGAAGCTTTTATTTAGAGATCGCTAAGCGAGCTTAAAGCTCATTTTAGGGGTTTCAACTACTTGAACTACTGAAATCGCTGTTATTTTAGCATTAAAAATGATTTTTAGATATTTTAAACGCATATTGAATCAGAGAACTTCAGACGTAATATTGCACAAATAGTTAATTTCCATGCAACCGTTATTTTTGTTCACATCGTCTCAAACATGAAATTTGATTGATCACCTTTACTACTTTTACCGGTCAATGTTTCTTCAAAATTATTCCACTGAGTTTTAATTCAAATTTTTATATATCCCTACGTTGCATTACGTTTAAAATGATGCACTATTTATTGTATCCTTAATTAAAGAAACTTAATTTATAGAAAGATGTGGTGGTATCCCACCGGTTAACAAAGGGAGTCTGTCTATCATCTATTTAAACTGGGAACAAATTTAGGTGTTGTGCTATATTCCTTTTTATATTATTATTGTAATTTAATTACTTAATAATAAAGAAATAATAACAATGCAGTCAAAGCAATTATTTATCTGCACCTGAGAGCATAATATCGGGCAAAGGTTATTTTTTTTTGTATACTTAACTGCCCGAACACAATCGTGAAGCTGAAGCTGCAGTACGCAGCTCTGTCAAAGTTGAAATACACGTAT
Organism: Pocota personata; assembly: GCA_963082735.1. Lineage (NCBI taxonomy): Eukaryota > Metazoa > Arthropoda > Insecta > Diptera > Syrphidae > Pocota > Pocota personata. The sequence goes on from OY720429.1 coordinate 274,695,399, forward strand.
GCCCTATAGCACGAACACAATGCGAAGCTGCAGCTGAAGCACGAAAAGTAGCTGCAGCACAAGTTGAGTCAACTTCAACTTCCAAACGAGCTGCACTACTTTTTGACAGTTAAAAACAAAAACAAAAAAACCAAAATGGCAGAGCCGTCTAGTTAGAAATTCATAGCATGCGATTTCTTCTTCCTCAATCATTATAAAATAAATCCACGACAAAAAAAAAATATTCACGAAACACACGATTATCTTTCCGTTTTGACAGCTTGAGCAATCGAGCTGCGCTTCATTATTGTGTACGTGCATCGCTACTTCAGTGAGCGACTTATTTGACAGTTTGTATTTCAGCGACTTCATCTGCTGTAGCGCTTCTCCATTGTGTTCGGGCAGTAAACCAGCTTCAAGTAATTAGCTACAGATAGACAGAGACACGTCATTTTATACTATGTACTGATGATTAATATAAGAAAAAAAATAACGGAAAAACAATTGACAATTTTAATGCCAGTTTCCGCGCAAATACCATTTGACAAAATTATTGACGACGACTCATAGCCGTGATGTCATTTTTCATGCAATGGCGAACATTTTTCGTCAATCACTCGATCATTACTGCAAATGGTGAAATTAAAATATCAGCGATACCTCTTCATTGGAAATTTTACGTCAATTCACAATGACGGGATATGATGAAATATCCTTTAAAGTTTACAATAAATACTATGTACATATGTATGTATATGCACAGTGGTCAGACATCCGTTTTCTGTGTAATTAAGGGACTGGGTAAGAACATGAGCAATTTGTGCGGCGGCAGTGGTGATATCAGGGCGATGTACGTATGCACCTAGTCATGTCATAAATACTGGTACACTCACCGTGAAACTACTATTGAAAAAGGCGATATTTCCCGGAGCTTGTGACCTCTTGGAATCACCCATAACTTTGCATATCGAAGTGGAGTAACTGACCGTCAAAGATCCAGGCGCCCTTGCACATTGTCAGAACTCCACAGACATTCAAAGCTATTAAAGCCGGAATTAATCAGAAACCATTGCAAATGCAGAAAATCTTGTCATGAAAAATGAAGATATCGCAGAAATCCATGTCTCGCATTACCAAACAAGATTTGGGACTTAACATGTAAAAGACAAACTCACAGCCCAATGAAAGCGAAAACGGAATGAAAGATCGACGCCAACCGGTATGAAAAAAACGTTTTCTATTGAGGAATAATTAGAGACTAAGCCCGGTCATCCAACTCATTCCGCGAGTCGAACGCGCCAGCCCATAAGGCAAAAACAACACAAGGATGGCTCTAAAACAACGTGCCAGACTTCATAGCAGAGGACGATTGGCCGTCATGCAGTCCAGACCTGAATCCTTTGGATTATAAGCCGTCGTCTATTTTAGAGGCGATGGCTTGTTCTACTCGACACCCAAACATTGAGTCCTCAAAGCGCGCATTTATCCGTGCATCGCTGCATCGATGAGTGGCCAGAATTATTCAAAGCCTACATACAGCTATGGCCAAAATAATAGCAACACTTATTATTTTTCATCAGTGGTAAAAATAACTCCTATCTCAATGGGATTTTTGAAACTTTTTTAGTTCCAACTTACTGACAAATATGTTTACAACATATCCTATGTACAATTAGTTGTATAGTTGAAAGTATATTTTATCAGTCGCTTCAGATAGCTAAATTGGTTGGACAAAAAAATAGCAACACCAAGTAATTACAGAGAAAAACATTCAATGCATACAATGCATTGGTATATTTTTAAAAGAAAATTAGTATTTAGTATCAAACCCCTTATTAAACCCCAATTACAGCATCGACTCTGTTTTTCATAGAATTGACTAATTTGCGACATTTATCCAAAGGCATTGAAGCCCAAACTTCCTGGACGATTCTCCAAAGATCTTGCTTGTTTGAAGGATGGTGCTTATTAACTTCAATCTTCAGCTCGCTCTAGAGGCTCTCAAGCAGGATTTAAGTCCGGAGATTGAGAAGGCCACTGCAAAACATCGACACTATTTTGCTCAAACCAGTTTTGTAAGCTTTGCCGAATGCTTGGGCTCGTTGTCTTGCTGAAAGCGTCATTCTAGCGGCATATATTCTTCGGCCCATGGAAGCATTACATTCTGTAGTATGTCTACATACTTTTCTTTGGTCATTATGCCTTCGATGAGGTAAACCGGACCTACCCCTCACCAAGAAACACAACCATATCATTACACTACCACCTCCATGCTTCACAGTGGGTTTTGTGTACCTTGAATTGCATTCTTCACCTGCTGGGGACGAACAGTGCTTACCATCCATTTCAAATAGGTTAATCTTAGTTTCATCGCACCAAAGCACGTTTCTTCACTGTTTCGCTGCCTGAAGGGGATCGTGTGGCACTCGAGAATATAACTTCGCATCCACCAGAGTTCGGCGAATTGTCCTGGCATTCACTTCAAGTCCTGTTTCGCGTTTTAATTCTCTGGACGACATGAAAGGGTTCACTTTGGCTTTCCTTATTAGCGGTGTTTTGTCTTTGGCGGACAATTGTGATGTGCGTCCTCTGGTCTCGGAAAGTTTTCTGGCTTGTAGAGCATTAAAAACCATTTTTGGGGAACATCCGAGTGATTTTGCGATACATCGGATCGATTGGCCTTGATTGCGTAGAGCTAAAATGGTTTCTCACTTAGCTTTCGAGCAATGCTTTCCTCTTCTCATAATACTGTTTGCTAAATGCAGAACAATCATCTAAAAGAGCATTAAATTATCAGGGCACTATTTAATTAATAAATCCTACCAATTTATTTCCTAGTTTTAGTTCAAAAGCGGTTCTTTTTAAATTTGCGTGTTGCTATTTTTCTGACCAGCTAATACAGTACCTTGCCATAGAATAATTGCTACTGATCGTGTATTTCCTTCTTTTTTGCATGCTTTTACACAATAATGTGTTGAAAAGTCTACCTAAAATCCAACAAAAGAGTACCGCTACGTACAATACTAAAGAAAAGTAGTAAGTGTTGCTATTATTTGGCCAAACCTGTAAATGCAAATGTTGGTCATTTCGAATAAATTGTTTAAATATTCTATTCAAAGTTTTACAGGAAAACAAAATCAAAAAAATGTTTGCTCGTTTTTATTTTACCACCAAAAATGCGTGTACCAAGGTAGTTACATAAAAGCAACAAGAGACACACATTTTACACGTACGAGTAGGAAGGAAAACGCTCCCTATGCCCACTATAGGTACAGGCTTTGACAAAATGTTTGCTACAACCAGATGCGTATGGTAATCATAGGTTCCTCAATAAAAGCCCAGCTATAATTCAGTGTAATAAATCAAATTGGAATATTACAATGCATTCGAAATTACGGTTTCCAAAAAGGGCTACCCCAACCCAAAAGCTATCCCTTTGCTTACATTTTTCGGATAAAAAAAAAACCTTCATTTCAAATTTTCTACGCATTAACATTTTACTTCCGCCCACCCCGTCGGGTTGACTTCGTATTATTACACCATAAGCGAAAGTGTTAGGGCACTCCAACTCAGAGAGACTCAAATTCATTCATGGTTTGATGTTCTGCGTGCGATATTCTCGCACAGGCGCCCAATCACAGAAACGAGAGCGATAACACCAATCAAAACAAAAATAAAGAAAAAAAAAAAAACAAAAGATACGACACGAATATGGTTAGACAAAAGTGGTGCCTTTGCGCAACATGTCACCTCCACAATAAACAATGGCCATAAAAATTAAAATTACTCCAACTGAAATTGTGCAAAAAAAAAAAAAAAAAAATTTAGATGAAGTTAACGTTGCAATAGAATGTTGAAATCCACAACTGAAACATTAACTGGGAAACAAAATAAGAATAATTAAATCATCCACTATGCAGAGGCAATTTGAATTTTTCGCGAAAATTTGTTACTGCCGCCATTGATGACCAACCACCAATACAGCCACCACTGTTTGATAAACAAATCGCACACACACACAATTCAGCGCGCGCACTACACATACTACACATACGTGGGCTACCGAAGCCCTGAAATTCTGTTTGTACACAAAAATATTACTTTCACTGTGTTTACAATCGCAAACACACAAAATAGCAACAAAAAAAGAAAAAAATCCACTGGAACACTTTTTTTTTTTGTTGTCCGACAAAGACTGCAACCGAAAAATTCGCACAAACAACGGAACACCGTTGGAATAAATGTCTTTCCAAAGGGGGGAAACCGATTTTTTTTGTTTTTTTTTTTTTTTGTAAAAGGATGAGCGGGAGATTATAACTATTGTGTGGGGGGATATGGTCTACAACACTTACTCGTCGCCATCGGGGCACAATCCTGTGGTTTCATCATATTTGGTGCAATAATTGTCGGCACTGTAATTGAATGTACCATCTCTTTTGCGTATGGGTCGCCGTCGTCTTTGATTTTGGAAATGCCAATTGAAACAAATAAACGGCCGATGTTGATTACATTTGTGTTGCAGGAAGGACTGGCACTGCTCCACACGGAATTCCTTTAAATATCTGCAAGTGAGGTGTCTTGTGTTTTATATCAAAATGTAGATCACGATTAGGGCTTTCTTTCGATAGTGTTTTTAATATTTAAGATGATTTCTACTTACGTGTAATGATTCGGTTTTTCCTGTTGTGTTGCTAACATAAGTTTATTCTCGTTCGCCATTTTGTGAGGAAAACTATTGCGTCTATTGGACGCTCAAACACTTTCAATTCAGCTTCGTTTGTATACCGTCGAGCGCTGGTAATAGTTGAAAGAAATGGTAGTCGCGGGTATCGATGACAGATTTGTCAAATATTTGAAGTGTGGTGATTTGAAAGGAGACTTGAAGGCGGAATTGGTTTCGTTCTTATGGTGGATTTGTATGGCCATGCAAATTAAACCCGTATCTAAAGCGGGACATAACATAGCGAGAAGTCTGCAGCCAGTAAGGGAGTCCCAAAGAATTTTGACATCGTTCTTTGGGGAAAAGAGGATGGTGATCTTACTCCAGTTCAAGAATTAGAATGGATGGTCAACCACAATTTTCCTTTTTCTAGTTATCCGAGCGAGTTATGTATGCAACGCCAGCAACTATGATTATTCCCCCAAAGCCACCAAGAGCAATAACATTTGTTGCCGAATTACGTCACCACCAGATGATGACATAGAAAATGCAAGCAACTCGAAAAAACCACGGAATCAACGACAGTCGTCCAATAATTCATCGATAGATCTTATCGCAGCAACGCTTAAGACTGCGCGTTAGATTTTTTATTTTAAAATTCATATTTCAAATAAGGGCAAAAGATCCAGTTAAGGCCTCGGTTTTGGAAAGTAATTTTTTTTTTTTTCGCTCAGGTCGCTTTCGACAACGTTACTCGTGTGGAGTGCTTTTTTTTTCTATAATTTGCGCATTCCAAAGTGGATATGAATACCCTTATACTATTTCTCAGAAACAAGAAAAGATTGTTCTAGTGGTTTCTGTAAACACCAAGGGTTTTTGCCGTTATTGTCGTTGCTTATGATCCAAAGTATTAAGTACCTGATGTCATCATTTGATCAAGTTGCATTTTCAGCCATATGACCACCCTACTGCCAGTGTTATGCCTTCGCAGCATAGTTTACATAAGCGTTCGCAATTGATCGACTTTTTTAATTATTTCATGCGGAATAGAATTCTTAACATCATGATCGATGATGTTACCACTGCACTATGAGGGTCACATCATGTTAATCAGCCTTTAAGTACGTAAAGGCTCGGTTTTCAACAATGTACGTCGAGCTTAATGCAAAACGGAGCGCATATTTTGAATATTTTTTTAAACCTCATACAATTCAAAGCATTAGTCTATTCACGTTGTGAAACTCATCATTAAAAACCATGGTGAAAATTGGTAAGGATAGAAGCAAATTTACCATAATATCTGACATTAGACGCACAACAATTAGCCAGCAACCTTCCCATAACTCCTTCCGAAATATACCAATGCGTACTTTATAGTTAGTATGAAATGCTTTTTAAAACAAATAATACACTTAAAAAAATCTGCCATTAATTGGTGGCCTTAATCGTCTAACTGCAAACTTAAATACACCATGGACTTGAAAATTCAGACATGAACGTAGTTTTTTTTCTTTTTTGTTCTTTTAACTTAACCACTCTGAGGAAATTTATGATTGAACTGTTCGGAGCTGAGTTGCCACAATATCGCTCACATAGATTGTTGACAGTGGAACTCTGTTCCGCTGCTCTCCCGCACACAACAGATGGCAAGGCTGTCTGGTAAGAGATGAGTCAAGAACTGGAAGACAAGATCGGAAAGATGGTTGGCAATACTCAGTCTACATTGCTGCTGAGTGTTATCAGATAATCAGTGGACGCGCAAGCAATCAATATTTTTTTTGTCTCAAATCCAAAACCGTAGATACTTTGTAAATGTTGATAATTTATACAAATTTATTTATTTTTTTGTTTATACTTAAACCAACAAAACATGCGCATAACAAAACATTGACATTGTGTTTTGTCATCCTCTGTTTGTTTTGTCATTTGATTCATAAAATTTTTAGTTAAAATCTTAAATTTAACGACCATCTTAGTCAACTTGTACAAAGATAAGTATTTAGTAGGTGACAGAAAAAATCACAATAATGATTAGATCAAACGCAGAAGTGCTTGACCGCAACACAGACACATGCGGTATCAAATCAAATATCATATTTCGCAAACATTCGAGCATTAAAATTCGATAGAAATATTTCTACTCAAGAAAAGTGCTCTAAGGTCTTTCGTGTAAATAAGGTGGTAGTGCACAAGTTGCTGGAGGACTTAGCGGTACGGTTAATGGTGACTTTCCCAATACGTTGATTTTTTGCAAGTTTCCGGCAAGCCATATAAATAAAATGCTATTAATATTTGTAATGCATAATCACAGAGATCTGAAGTTATTATTTATTCATTATTTAATGCAGAAGAAAGCAGCAATTAGCTTTCAATGCTTTAATGAGTTGCAAAAATGTGTGAATAAAAATAGGCTGTTAATGCTCTGATTTCCTTGATGACAACCTTGATTTACCTTAAATAAATAGAATGGATGGAACTCTTGTAACATAGTAATGTCACATGTGAGAGAATTTCGGTTCGTCCAACGTCATTAGTAGCCTAGACTATGTATTCTGTTCACCACGCTTTGATACATAAAAAAGAATGTATTATAGAAAAGCATATTAGGCGTTTAAGTCAGGACTATTGAAAACCGCCTGTTGCTTTAATATTTCTTTGAGACGTCGATACCACACGAAAACCACCGAAATTGGAATGTGAAATCATAATGAGCTTTCAATTTTTCTCAGTGCCCTTATCCAGACCTAATTAATTTCCCGGTGTGCACTTCACCTTAATATATTTACCCATTTGATGTTGAATGCACCCATTTGACCTTCACTTTTTTTGACAGCGTATTATCAGAAAAAATCGCACAGGTACACAAGTAAACAATTTGTATAATTTAACCGCACAAAAATACGGCAAAAATAAACAAATATAAAGTAATAAATCTAGAAAAATGGAAGACAAGCCGGAAACAATTGAAGAACACTTGGAGAAGTGGTGTCAACAGCTGGATAAGGGAAATACCCAAGACCTCATAAGTACCCTGCAGGTATGCATATTTAGAAAATGTTTTCGTATAACAAATTTTTTTTTGCCAAAAATGCAAATACAAGAAATGTTAGTCCTTTTTCTTGAGCAGTATATAATTGAATTTTGCGATATGTAGAATGTAGATACCAACTTACTTTTAATAGGTCATGCAGTGAGTATGGATGTACATACCTCACTCCATCGCCTTGGGTTTGGTTGATTTACTTTAAAACTTAATTAGGTATATACATTCTCGTGCTAATAGATAAAACTGCAAGACTAATGGGAATATTAACACCCGGTTCAGAATTAACTTCGCTGGACATATTCGTATTAGATATGTATGTACAGATGTATATAGATCCTTCAGACCCAAAGTGTGGCATCCTTTTTTTCTAAAGATTATAAGGAAAATCGTTGACCACCATATCTGCGTTGACATACTTAAGAACTGGTTATAATTATCAGTGGAAATCATTGAACCTACCATCACTAACCTCATGCAAAGCGCCTTTGACAAAGTTTGGGACTGGTGCCAGATCGAAGAGCTTAGTGAAAATCCGAGCAAAACGATCATCATTAACTAAAAAGAGGAAAACAAACCTCTCAGATCTGGTGCTAAACCGCATACAAATACCTTTTCCCAGAGAAGCCACATTTTTGGGAATAAGCTCACTTGCAACAAACAGCTTGATAAAACGGTCAACGCTACATCCATAATCTGAGCGTACTCTAAACTTTCTGGAATGTAGTAGCACTTGAACCTTTAGGTTTTCTGAAGCTCGTAATCATGAGTTAAGCTAAGATTAGACAGTATGCCAAGTGGGCAAATATATACTTACTTAGGCCCTTTAACCCCTCGGGGGGCATAGGGCGTCAACCACGCCTGCGCGCCATCTTGTTCGTACTTCTGCAACGCGTTTGAGCTGCCTCCAACTCATTCCTATAGAGCTCGATTAATCCTCAATTGTTCTGCGCCATGTTTGCCTAGGGCGTCCGCTATTCTGCCTGCTTGGGTGAGCGGATTCCACTGCATGGCATATTTCGCAATGGAGTTGACTTTGCGCCGTAGGGTGTGTCCAATCCACTGCCACTTTGTGCAAATATATGGCCTCACAAATATGAGCACTCTCATAAGGCCATTTGAACGTGAACAAGGGAACATAAAATAATCTGCAGACTGCTAATCGGCGATGACGACCAACATTCCGCTGTCAGGCAGGATTAGCTATTCAGTATTCACTATGACAGATAAGAATTCCGTCAACCGTAAGCTCCAACAAAGCTGCAGGAGCCGACGGCCTAGCCGCCGAACTTTTCAAAGCGCAATCGAATCATAATTTATAATAATTCTTTACATTTGAGATTCTCTCATTTAAGAATGGTTGGTGGGCTGATTTTTGATATCAAATTGTTAACTATAAATTAATAAAAAAAATAATTATCAACAGAAAAGTTCAGGAATTTCGAACCCAGGACGTCGAGGGTAATATACAGTGGCTCTCACGACTAGTGTTGGGAACTATCGAATAAAAACAATCAACTTATTCGATGGTTGCAAAATGTTCATTTATTCGATAGTCGAAAACTGTTCATTACTATTTTCACTCATTACTATTTTCAGTGGAATGAAAAATAAACATTGAAATGTTTCACTATCTATCAGTGGCGTGGGGTGAAATTTCAAGAGAGGAAAGCCGAAAAAAGTTGAAGTAAAATGTTTTATTCAAGACTTACCATTTTGGTGCTTATTAGAAACACAGACTTAAGATATGCAATCCAAGCCACCTTTGTTATACTTTAAGTCATTGGAATTTACGTAGATAATGAGCTCATCGCATAAAAAAAGTGGCTTCGAAAGAAGCCGTTCTGGGCAAAGTAATCTATATAAGTTATTGATAACTCGGAGCGTTGTTAAATGTAAAAAATTTAGCGATTACAATTATGTACTACCTATTTGCACTCTAAAGCTATCCTACGATTCTTTTTTACGAATTCTGCTAAATCTCTTTCATAAAAATTTGAGTTATTTTTAATTTCTAAAAGAAGGTGCTTTTCGATAGATAAAAGTGCCAGGTCTGAGAGTCTTTCTTCTTTTTGGGAATTTCTTAAGTAAGTGTGGACTCTTTTTAAAGTCGAAAAAGATCTTTCGACAGAGGCCACAAGCAAAGGCAGGGTTAAAAAGATTTCACACAATGTTAAAGCTTGAGAAAAAGTATCTCTAAGCATTTCCGTATTAAAATGCTTATAAAGTTGAAAAACCTCAAGTTTTTAAGTGAAGGGGTAGTGTATAAAACTTTGAGTTCCTTTTTTTCAAGTAGTAAAATTAAAAATTCCATGAAATAGGGTAATTAAAGAAGATATTTTGTAATCCGGCATTGAATTAGAAAAATATTCATATTTTGATTTATTTAATAAATCAAAGAAAATATATGAACTAAATGAACTATACCTATTCTTAATCTGACTTGTAACATTATCTATAATTGCTACAAAAATTCGGCTATAATTTGTATTTGAATCAATATTAAGTAGTCTGCGTTTGCGTGGAGGTACTGAGCAGTTACTTACGCTCTCATAGATTGAGTCAAATGAGTTTAAAGATTCAGAATGAGTCCATGACTTAAAACCCTCGATCTCTTGCTTCGCAAGCTCTATGTCTTCTCTGCAATTGAATAAGACGTTAACTATACGCGAATGATATTGCCATCGAGTCTCTGATACCCCGAAATGCCAGCTCTTGTTTTCCTAGAAGAACTACAGTGTCTATGAAACGCTTCATTAAATCGCGATTGCGATCAACTTTTCTATTATGAGCCTCGTAAGAATTCCCTAAAGAAGTCTCTATGCGATATTCGCCAAATTCACGGAAATGCAAGCAGCTGCGTATATGTTTTTCCGTTTGAATATGTTTTTTGGTAGAATTAATAAAATTGTTTACTCCAAACACTAGGAAAATTAGAAAAAAGAAGACAAGGAAAACAAAACATTCTATTTAATTTGCAACTGCCAGTCAGCCATGGATTCTTTTTGTGAAAAGACTCGTAAAAATGTTTCTGATACCCATCCTTTCGCCTATAATCAATTTTCAATGATGGTGTCGAGCGACCTAGTTCTATAACTTTTTTTTTTTTTTTACAAAAAAGAAAGCTTACTGAACTCGTGGGTTTCTTTTAGAAGGAAATCAGTCTTGTCTAAGAATAATAAGAATGTTCAATGGGACACCTCTTGAGTAGATTTATAATTACTTACTTGGTATATAGCTAATAACTGTTCACTTAGCTCACACACTATTTTATAATAATTTAATAATTTAAAGCACTAACTTAACTACCAATATGTAATTGCTAAATTTTTAAAATTTGCTAATAATTAGCAGTCACAAAAATCACAATAATTTGCATCAAAATTTTCAATAACCTCAAACCTCGAACCACTACATCACCCAATAACTCGATTTTCGTCTGCTTATTTTGTTGCCTACAATAAAAAAAAAAAAAAAACTCCCTCGAACTAAAACCTTTCTCCTCCACCAATGTTCATCCACAAAAGCCGAGAAATCGCGGGTTATTTTCCTCATAAGCGAATGTATGTTAGACAAAGAAATCGCAAATAAACTTCTACTATATGCCAGAAAGGAATAGAGTTGAAAGTTCGTACTGTGAAGAAATGAATGCATAAGCCGGAAAATGAACGGCTTCTCAAAAAAATTCATTGTACGCTCTCTTGCTAGAGGAGTTCATACTTTTCTCGCCTATGTGTGCGAGTTTGTGTATGAGTAAAAATGAATAAACAACCGAAGTGGTCGCAGCATTTCATCTTCGAGCGTGTATAAAGTTATGAAAAATGGTTTGATGAACAAATAATTGAATGTGATGGTTGGCAAGTGGCAAAATAAAAATTTTTGATATTTGAAAAGGGAAGCCGGAAGAAATCGGCTTGTATGGACGCCACGCCACTGCTATCTATACTCCGGTAGTGTACTTCTTCTACTGAATGATTTTTGTGTATGTACACTGTCTGACTCTGCTCTGCGGTTTTGTGTATGTACACTGTGCGACCATGGCACATCGAACGAATGAATGATTTTTATTCTTTTTTTTCACTTGTTTGGACTTTGAACTGGTTTTTGCAGTCGAACGAATGAATGATTTTTTTTTTTCACTTGTTTGGACTTTTGACTATCGCATCGGTTGAAAAAATTGTTCGATGGTTTTTGTAGTCGAACGAATGATGATTTTTTTTTTTTTTTTTCACTTGTTTGGACTTTGGACTATCGCATCGGTTGGAAAAATTGTTCGATTGCTTTTCTTAAATAGTAATTCGGGCTTGTTGATGAGGGAGGAAGTTTAAAGGACTGGAATAAGGAAACACCCTGAATGTTAGCGCAATATGCGGAATAATTTATTTATGTACACCCTGCGCAACAAAAAAAGCCGCATACGGGTTTTCCATTTTTTTGCGCTAATTACAATACCTTTAAGGGATTCGCCGAATTATATTTTATTGCTCCCGGGTTAGGTAATGCACATTTTGGAGTGTGTCGGAATTCATTCTGGCAGTATTTAACAGTGCGTGCAGTTGTATTTCTTAAATGAAAGTGAAAAGAGTATATCGCGATGTCTAAAAGGGTACAATTGAGTAAAGAAAATAAGGCAGTTATCGTCGCCTTATCCAAACAGAATCAGTCATTTCGTGAAATTGGATGCAATGAGAGTTCTGTAAGAAGATTCTGTAACAAATATCGTCGGGATCACAATCTGGATAGAAAAATTAGCACAGGATTGAAGATATGTACCACTGTTCGGGAGGACCGGGAACTGAAGAGGCTAAGCTTGAGAAACAGGTTTAAAAATGCATCGGAGTTAAGAGCTGACCTGCGAGAAGCAACTTCTGGGGCTGAAGTTAGCGTCAGAACTATCCAGAATCGTCTCAACGAGATGGGTTTGCTAGCAAGGAGACCAGCGAAAAAGCCACTTCTGACCAGCAAAATGTAGAAAACGCGCCTTAGCTGAGCTAAGGAAAGGCAAAACTGAAGTGTTCAAGATTGGTCAAATGTGGTGTTCTCTGATGAGTCCAAGTTTAACCTAATCGGACCGGATGGGAAGCAGATAATTCGTCGTAGAAAAGGGGAACGCTACAGCGACGAATGCATAGCTCACACCGTAAAACATTCTTCTTATGTTATGGTGTGGGGATGCATCACCGCAATCGGAGTTGGATCTCTAATTATGCTCGAGGGCACTGTTAACGCCATGCAGTACAAACAAATTATCTTAGATGGTGTTGCACCGAGTATGGAAATGATAACAGCAGAAACATCAAACCAATTTTTCAAGATGATTCAGCACCTTGCCACCGAGCAAAATCTGTGAGTAATTCGAGGTTTTTTTTTTTGATATTTATGGGTGTTTTGAAAATCTTATGATTTTAATTTTTAAATTTCCTCCACAGATTAAAACTTTGAAAGAAGAATTAGGAATAGAATCCCTAATTTGGCCGGGAAACAGTCCAGATCTCAACCCCATCGAAAATGTCTGGGCTCTTATGGGAAAGAAGATCCAAGATAAAAAACCAAAAACCATGCAGCATCTAAAGAGCATCATTGAAGAAGTGTAGTTCAATGAAATTAATAACAATTACTGACTACGCAGTTATTAGTGATCATTTATTAAATTTCTTCTATTTTGTTAAAAATTACCATGTGCGGCTTTTTTTGTTGCGCGGGGTGTATGTATTTAATATCAAATATGAATATGAAATATATAATTTGTTATAAAAATATATATAGAGGATTAAGCCTCAGGGGGAAACCTCTTAAAAAAAAAATCGCATTGGAGCTCCTTGGAAACGGAGGTACCGCTGTTCTGGACAGTCTAGCACACAATTTTCTGCACTTAGTCTTGAGATAGGACACTGTGAAAAGTTTCTAATTAATGAATCAAGTTTGCCTTGAATTTAGCTTGTCTTTTATTAGGTCCCTCTTAAATATCAATTTCAGTGGAACACTTCTTCAGAACATTGACCACTAGTCTGTACTTTCACTCATTTGTGTTGATTGTTCTGTGATACTTTTGTTTTGTCACTGAACAAAGCTATTATTGATTTTAATTTGAAAATAAAAACGACGTAAAATTATGAATTGATAGCTTAAATGGAAAATAAAAACAAAAAACGGCGCAAGAGATCGGGAAACTGGGACGTACACGATAAAGTAAGTTTATTTTGAAGGTACTCATTGGTGAACCAAGTATTATTATTATTTTAGTGTCTTCTCAAGGAATTGATAAAAGAAAAAGAGGACATGATTCACGATAAAAAAAGAGTCGATAGCGACACCTCAAAAAAGAAAGAAAAAGAGTGGAAAATGATTCTTCAAAAGTGAGCATTCCAAAGCTACTATATTGTTTTACTGTAAACTGTTTAACAAAATTCAGATTCAATGCAAAGAGTAACATCAAAAGAAATGTGAAGCAGTTATATTTCCAATGGCACAATACAAAAATGCATCTTAAGGCGAGGAAGTCATTGGTGAAAAAAGAACGAAATACAGCAGAGAGAAATCCGGGTCCACCGGACCCGAATGACAGTGATAGTGCAACTGAAGAGGTAAGTCTGTTCACAATGGTGTCTTTTGTGCATGAACGTTTTCAATTTTTTTTTTTTTAGAAATGGGAAGTACCAGCTTCCGCTAAAAATTCAAACCAGTCTTCGATAAAAGGAACCAAAAGGAAAATACTCATTTTTGTGCGTATATTAGGGTGTTCCAAATTTCTAAGTATAGAAATGTTTAGGTCTCAATCCTTCTTTCGTTACAATCCACTAGAAAATATTCCCTGTTTGGCAATCAAACGGTGTAACTTAAAAAGTATAGGCTTTTTTTCAGATTGTCTGCATTACGTAGTCCTGTCTTTTAAAGTTTATTAACCACGACATGGAGAGAGAGAAAAGGGTGCAGAAGAGAATTAAAGATTAGAGCGGAAAATATAAATTTTGCCAGTAATATCAACCGCTCCTAACCTGGAGAAACAGACGCTGTCCGCCGCTGCCCAGAAATTAGAGGTTTTTAATTAAAAATTGTAAATGTTTTATTGATTCATAAAATATACAGTATAGGGTTATGTGTGGAATGTCATATCGGGTAAATGACCTCCACGGCTTTGCTGGCACAAACGCACTCTTTTGTCGGAATTTCCCATGACCGTTTTGCATAAATGTGGCTGAATTTCGTTGATACAGCGTTGATACAATTTGCTCCTTCAAGGCGTGAGAGGTCTTGGGCTTGTTGGCTTTAGACTTCGAAAAACCCCAAAGTCCAACGGTATTAAATCGCATGATCTGGGCAGCTAATTCTGATCACAGTAATTGAATTGTTTCTTGGGCTGTATTGCATGTGACACCGTCTTGTTGACACCACATATCGTCCACATAAATATCTTGCAATTTAGCTACAAACAACTGGATTATCATGTCGCGATATCGAGCACCATTAACTGTTATTGCCTGACCAGCTGCATTTTTAAAGAAGAATGGTCCGATGATGCGTCCAGCCCAAAATCCGCATCAAAGAGCGTCACGTTGTGGATGCATTTTACTGGACCCCAAATTCGACAATTTTGACGATTTAACCAAGCCATCAAGATGAAAATGAGCCTCATCGCTGAAGATGATTTTGTTTGAAAAATCAGCAACCACTTGTTGTTGTTCCATAATCCATTCAACGAACTCTCTTCGCTGTGCGTGGTCAGTAGACTTCAGTTCTTGAATCAATTGCACTTTGTATGCATGAAGATGCAAATCTTTCGTGAGAATATGCTGTAGAGAGCTTCTCGAAATGTCCAATTCTTGACCATCTCAAGAACTTATTGAAGGACAGAGTGCCTAAGATCACTAATTGGTCCAGTTTCCCTGAATTTTGAATTAATCTTTTCATAGTTGATGAAGTTAAATCACTATTGTGACCATATTTTGTCCGAAAATTGCGAACTATAACTGCCAAACCTTCATTATTTTTAAAATATTGCTCAACAATGAAACGCACTGTTCTTTCGTGTAGCACTCCATTTTTAATAATCCTGAACTGTCAGCTGTCACACTGTCTTTTTTTTTTTCGTTGGTAACACTTTACCGTAAAAATGGCGCAAAATTCAAATCTTGCGTGAATTTTGGAACACTCCTGGTTCTTAGTCAATTATTCGTAAACAACAAGCTTCTTGCACGACATGTAAATATTTTTAAATTTATGTTCAAGTTTTACGAAATCATTCTTCCGTTGGGTATTACAAATAAAGTAGGGAGTGAGACTGACAAATATTTGAACAAATTTCATATAAATTTGGACCACTCATAGATGAAAGTATTTTTTTTATTTCTTAATATTCAATTAACTTTGTCTTCTGAATTTGTAGGATGAACCAAATGATAATGAATTAAAAAAAGAGCTCTTTGAGTTGGCTAAGCAACGCAAATTGTTGGGAATGCAACAGATGAGGGAAGAGCACGCTGAGAGAATAAAAATGCTCCGACTTGATATGAAAATAAAAGAGGAGAAACATAACCTAAAAATGCGTATCTTGGAAAGAAGTGCAAATATGTAATAAAATGTAAATGTTGTGCCTTAATAAATGCTAACATAATTATAATAATTAAAGTGAAACAATAGTTTTATCTAAAGCAACAAAACTTTGCAATCGTTTTACTCAGTGCACTCAGTGTACTTTGCAGTTAACATTGTACACTATTTGCTCACATCAAGCCAGTTCAAGCACCCAAATTGTGGGAGAGAAAGAAAACAGTGCACTCATTTTGCTATCAGGTGACCGAGTATTGTACAGTTACTCTGCACAATACTCGGTCACAGTACAGTATTGCTGTACACTTGTTCGAATTATTGCAATGAATAGAGTACACTGATGTACTGTACACGTTTAGAGAGAGCAAATGAATGCATTCATGCAGACCTCTAGTAAAAATGTACATATGTATGTACGAGTATTTACATAAAAAAAAAGAAAATTGTTGGTCCTTTGAGTCAGATTCTTTTCCTAAGAAACTTTGTTATATATGTATCTACTACTGACACAGGGAAGTGGGATCTCAGTAAGTAAATATTCCATCTTAGGAGGAAAGCTTACCGCTTAGAATGAATTTGTAAATCAAGATTTATCTAAATAATTCATGTATTGCTTGTATTGCTTAATTTATCTTTTTATATAATTTCAGGACATTTCCAACAACTATCGCCCCAGCATCAACGATTCCAATGAGAAACTTTTAGAGAAACTTCGCCAGCTAATCTCTCGCACAACATCTGACCGCAGTTCTAAACAAGTTCTCCTTAACTCTAGCTTACGCACATATTTTCACATACTTCATCGTGTCGACGTTGTTGATACTTTCTATCAAGATTTGGATGCAAACCCCAACGATGCACCTTTTATTCTCTATGCCATGCTCAGCACAGACTATCATAAATGCTTGCAACAAGAATACTTGCAAGAGAAATGTTTGGAAGCCCTCTGCACAGCGATCAGATCAAATTTCTCTCACTTAATTCCAGTGCTGCGTGCACTCAATCTGCTCTGTAAGAAGTACAGCGTGACCTCTTTGGATATATCCTTGGAAAAATTCTATTCTTGCTTACAGAGCAATCGATTTGGGGCTCGTGATGAAGCCCTTGTACTGTTTCGTTATTGCACTATGCGTTTGGAGGAAGCCGTCAAATTGTTCAATTTGATTATCAATTATTGGCCGTGGACGAACAAGAACAAATACTATCTACTTTCGGTCATCCTAACCAATCACAAACTTCAATCTCTGTCTCAGCAGTGTGATTTGGATGTTGATGAGTTTTTCAATGGTCTACGCTTGGGCCTCAGCTACAAGAGTACCTTTTCGGCTAGCCAGAGCCTTGTAAGAGCGCTCTCGAAGCAGCACAATCATCAGTTGCTAGAGCTTTGCATAGAAATTCTGAAAAATGGAACCGAACGGGAGATTATGAATTTCCACACTCAGTGGTTCTCACACATTATTCAAAAGGATGAGCTGTATCGTATGATTAAGCTGCAAGACTTGAGGGAGGTCTCCTTTCGCTATATCTTCTTGGTGTATATTTTCTCCAAGCAAATTATTCTTACCTCCAAGAAGGCATTCAATGAACTGGCTAATTTCTTGCATGGCTATTGCTATCAGTTGACAATTGACACACAAATGTGCGTGTTTAAATTTTTTGTGGATAATTTGTCGTCTTTGGAGTTTCCTAGCTGCTTGGAGTTCCTCAGCGACTTTATTGAGACACACAGGTGTACTGAATGCCCCCAGATTCGTCATATGATTCTTGGAAAATTTCCAATTATTTTTAACTTCATTGCGAAGGTGTTCTGTGCACTAAAATCGGACTCCTATCCACCAGTGAGAGCTTTCTTTCGGCGACTATTTCAAATGATAATTCGCGATATGCAATCAGCGACCTTGTATCAGCCTTTGATTTTTTCGCTGAAAACCATGGATCGAGTTTTGCAAATTCTATTCTCTTCGAGTAGCAAAAACGTCTCGAAGGCTTGCAGGCTGGAGCAAAATCAAAAGCTCGGTGAATATCTGATGTACGAGAAGATTTTTGATGTACATGCCATAAGTAGAACAGCATTTGAGGTTCTGAATTCGCCCGAATGCTACGACGATGCTAGGGAGCTCGTGGTGAACATTATTAAGCAACTGAAAGTTCAGAGCCTTCGAGATGCCTCCCGTCGCTGCGGTGAATGCAGCGAGAGCATTGAAATCGACGAGGTGGCACAGTGTCCCATCTTTGCCAGGTTGTGCATCCAATGTAGTGTTTATAATGGCAAGAAGGGTTATTCCCGAGAGCTGCTTATCTATAGCATGAGGAGAGTTCGGGATATATTACGATGCTTGGAAAAAGATCCACTCTTTGTGTGCAATAATGAGGGTCACATCTTTGGACATGTGAGTGTAATAAATGAAGTCCTCAGTGAAGAGACCAATTCTCTGGGTGTAAGGTACGAGAAGTTACTCAAGATGGTTGAGAATGTGATTACATTGCATTTGAAATTGTTGAATGCGGCTGCGAAAGAAGGAAGTACAGCCGCAAGTTTTCAAGTTATGGATGAAAGCTTGCAGATGTTGGTTGCACGATCAATGTACGATCGAAAAAACGCCGAAGACAGCAGAAAGTTTTTAATGCTGTCGTTCTGGATGGCATTGAAGGTAAGTTGTTACATTATTTGAATAATGTCTCGTTTTTATTGCTATCAAACTTAAAATTAATAACTTTTTCAGTGCATTGCCAATTTGTAGAATCATCAGGTGATCTTTGAAGGATCCGTTGTTCCACTTGATTTCTCAGCTGTATTGGACAGCTAATTACCTCTCTTAGTGGAGAATTCGTGTTCCACTTAAAACGTATTCTCTGCTGAGCGATCAGAGAAATATCTATGAGGGTTTCGTATGTGGAACAGTTTGGTAGAGTGGAAGAACTAGTTATAACTAGATTTAACATTGAAATTTCTTCACTTCATCGTGACCGATTTAGCTTCAAAAACTGTATGCAAATGTAGCAATTCTTGGTGATGTTTTAAAAACTCGGGTTCCATGACAAGCGACCTATTGTTCTTTCATCTTTAGCTAATGGGTTTTGCATCATAGTAGCAAAAATCTTCAAAACAGGAATGTTTGCCAAGTGTTACATTGGATGCGAAGCGCTTCCCAGAAACAAATTTCTTCAAGTTTGGGAACAGATGGCCGAGCAAATCGTACCTCAAATCCCGCAGTTTTCCCATCGCCAACGCACACTTGTGTACAGGTGCATTGTCCTGGTGAAAGATGATTTTTTTCTTCTTCAAGCCAGGCCTCTTCTCGCGAATTTTGGCATCCAGCTGGTCAAGAAGGTTGGAGTAATATTCGCCTGTAATTGTTCTGCCTTTCTCAAGGTAATCAATTAACAGTATCCCTTTCGCATCCCAAAACACACTGGCCATGACCTTTCCGGCAGATGCGATCGACTTCGCTTTCTTTGGCGCTGAACCACCGGCTTCCACGCACTGCTTCGACTGCTGTTTCGTTACTGGAGTGTAGTGGTGGACCCATGTCTTATCCATGGTGACAAATCGCCGCACAAAATCGGTCGGATCCCTATTGAATCGGCCCAAAGATTGCCACGAAAATCTTTTGCGCATTTGCTTTTGATTCATCGGCACCCATCCTACGCAGAGCTTTCGCATCCCTAAGTTTTTGTGCAAGATGTTTCGAACCCTCTCTTCCGATATACACATAGCCTCAGCTATCTCACTCACCTTCACTCGCTTATCGTCCAACACGATATCATGCACTTTTTCGATGGTTTCGGGTGTGGTTGCGGTTTTTGGCCGTCCTTCACGTGGGTCATCTTCGAGGGACGTGCGACCGTTAAAATTCAGCTGCCCACTTTTTAACAGAGCAAAGTCCCCGTAAACTTTTGTCAACTTTGGATGAATTTCCTTTGGGGTTAACACATCCAAAACGAAGAATTTTATCACCGCACGATATTCAAGAAGTGCTCCCAGGCAGGAAACATAAATTTTTGCATGCAAATCCGATCAAAATATTATCAACCACTCCATCCGATTTTGACGATTTTCAGTTGTGACCGTCTACGCACCAGACTAACCTGGTTCTTGAGTTAGCTGGGCTACAAGGTCCATTTTTGACGATCTTTGAAACTGCACTGTCTATATCTTACCGCCGCACGACTTTGTTAAGATAAAGCTGACGAGTCAACATTTTTCAAAATTTATCAAGTGGTTCTTGAGCTGTTGTGACAAAGAACTTTAGCATTCCACCACCTATATCTTGTTCCCTCTGAGTCCGATCTTAGCTGTAAAATCAAATGTCATTGAAATCTGTTGAGCGGTTCTTGAATTTAGGAGTGTGAGATGGACAGAAGGGACAGACAGACACCTCAAAAGGAAAGATAAATTGAAAATTTTGAAATCGGAATTAAAAGGTTGGTGGTTCTGGAAACCACCACAAGATCACAAGTTTCTTAATATTTTCCAAATAACATGAAAGCAAAATTGCCTGACAGTTTTTATTCCGAAATTAAAATTTTTTTGTGGCATATTTTTTGGCGCATATTTGTCAGCTGAATTGGGTTTGGAAACAACTTTTTTTTACGGTTTATTTTCTCTGTTAAGGGAGTATGTTACAGTGTGACGATCTATTGTCCTGGCCGAAGTTCTTCTCAGTTTAACTTGTTCAAGGGCACCACACCTTCCTAAATGGTTGTCTGGAGTCTTTTCCTCTTTGTTACGAAATCTGCAAGTACTTTCACTTTCTATGCTTAGGTCAGCACGAAGTTTTTTTAAGTGTCTTTAGTATTCGTAATAAATTTTCTCCTCTCTCCATAGCTCTTTTCGGAATGATGTGCTGTCCATAACGCAAGAGGGTTCTGGCCCTACAAAAAGATAGCCAACCCTCTTTTACCAGTTCGTCGGTTTCTCCATAATCCTCCGTTCAACCTAGCCTGGCGCCCAGTGTAAGGTGGCATTGTTGCTTAGTTTTCGAGCTGTATGTCAACTTAGTATGTCAATTTGTGGTAGTCTCTGTCGAGGGTAACTTAAGTTCATGGCCCGACTTCTATCTTAGTCCCATCTATTTAGTTATCCCCGAGATGTCCGTCAACTTCTGCCAACCAGATATGTAGGTATCAAGTGTTGTAGAACTACTGCGAGGCACCAATTGCTTGTCATTTCAAGTCCTCTTTGTATAATGTCACAGAGCATCTCTTTGAATTTGCCTTCTGTTAATACAATGTCATCGGCATAACCTATACATACTTGTTAGCCAGTCAAGGCTAACGTCAAAGACAAAATAGGTAGCCTTAAGTTATACTGATATTAATGGTACTCTGTCCCCTCAGAGTTTCAGCAGTCCTTGTGCCTAGCATCTGTTTTTACTTTGCTGTCGCTATGATCGCATGATTTGTATCCTCCAGCTGCTAGCCCTTACTCATAATCATGCAGTTCTTTAAACACATTCACCATAATAAATCAATCAAGTATCAGCTCAACTTTTTATTCCACAGACCTCCTGCGAAGTTGCAACAACAATAGGCCACATTCTTATGAACCAAGCAGAAGCAGACAGTAAAGTTTTGAAAACCGTCGAAAAATGTTTAAATATTAGTGTTACAGTCCTATTGCGCTGCAGACACAAAGGAGCGATTGAGGCTGCAGGTATTTCTCTAGGTATGCTATCAAATAACCCCTGAATAAGATGCAATAATTACGATAACTTTATCTACTTCCAGGTAAACTTATAAAATTATTGACGGCCCATGCAGAAGATTCAAAATGTTATGGCGTCGTATATAAATGCTTGGACTTGCTTTTCGAAAATGTGAACCAAATAAGTACAACCCGTCGAGGAGCAGGTCTGACAATCATGTTTCTACATCTTGTGAAAAATGAGGTGCGCCGAGAACGTCCACTCTTCCATCGGGCTATCAAAATGCTTTTAAGTCGTATCGAGCATGCAGATAAGCTAACCCCATCCAGTGAAGCCCAAACATTATCGCATGTTGTATCCGAGCAGAACTTTGACAGCGTTCATGCTCTGGTGTTGCATTACCTTTGTGGGATTGTGAAAGACACTGAAATACGTGACACAGTCTCCGAGTATTATGACGAAATTATGATGGCAGCAATTATACGAATCGATAACCCCGAGTGGACCATTTGTAATGCTGCACTGCAGCTGTTCGGAGCGCTTGTTCCTAAGATCGTAGGTCAGAAGCAAGCCACTGAGATGGTAGAACCATCCTGTTGGGAACCAACAGAAGTGACATTCCTCGAAGTAACGCTAAAACTACCAAGAACGTGTGAACATATTTTGAATACATGCTGCAGCGATGGGCGATCGAATGTCTCCACAAGAAAAATTATTCTATTTCTGGAATTCCTCTCCAACGTTGAACACCTGAGCAAGGGCGAAGAATCTATTTCTCCCACATTGGAGCGCTTCCGAGAGCTATTTTGGTCCTTGCTCTCTCATGAATGCGAAAAAGTTCGCAAGTTAGCCGCCACTTGTTTCGTACGAGCACACGAGTTCCGCGAAGATCTTCCAGTAGTTCTTTTGCAGTTAGCTGAAATTATTTTCAAGGTCCGCAATGAGAACTTCTTCCAGGGCCTACTATTCGCTCTCAACGAAGGCATTCACAAAATTGACGTCGAGTGGAAATGCACAAGTGCACAAAGCGTCGATGAATTTCTTGAACTATTACGCAACTCATTCCGTAATTCATACAAATATCGCGAGCTCAGTTTCTACACGCGAGCACTTCTGGTAGATTTCTTCTTGCTGACTGGTTTAGATCTGAAGGAACATATGGTAATGGAAATTGTTCAGAAGGAGCAGCAGATAAACGAAATGGAAACAAAGTCGTTCGGCTTCGATTTGTGGCGAGAAAAGGTCTTAGAAAACAAAGCATAATCATTCGTATCCAGATGCGCAAAGAGCTTAAGAGTAGAAAGTGTGAAACTCTAGTCCTAGTTTTAAGGAATATAACATAATTACTTTTATTGTTGTAACAAACGTGTTTTTTTTTTTATCTTATTCTACATAACAGGTACAACTATTGATCAACTGATGGACCCATCTTGGTCCATATTATGTACTTCTTGATTGCGTGACATATTCTGAATTGTCTGACTGAGGATGTTCCTGAGAATGTGTGGCTTGCAGTGTTCCTCCAACCAAGGAATGACTCCGGTCGTCAGTTGCTCAAAATTGTCCATCGGGATGTTTTGGAACGTCTCAAACATTTCGTCCATAATCGCTTGGAACTGGAGAGAATAAAATATAAATTTATTTTAATTTGAATGTTGGAGTGATTAAAGAAAGAGTCTAGTATTACTGCGATCTAGGAGGCAAAAGGATTAAGAATAATTGTAAGGAAGTCGAAAAAATCATTGGAGGATTTACAATAACAACAAAACAAAAATGTTCCCCAGTTATCTAGACGCCATCCATGGAGTTTACTGAAACTTAATACCACCTGATTTTCAAACCCACTACGCCAATCTACCCACTACTACGCCCAGTTCTCCAAAAGAGTTTCTATGCTAAACATGATGTTACATACTGAAAGGAATTAAGTCTTTCCGTGCAACTTCACACCAATCGACCAATTGTTCACACTACGAGAATCATTTTCAACCATAAGGCTCACTTTCAACTGAATGGTCACAAAAATCCATGGGCCATTTCGGAACTACCAATGCACCAACCAAAGTCACTGGTGCGCATTTTGAACGATATTCATGTGGAAGATATGTTGTTTCAAAAAGACGGTGCCACCTGCAACACAGCGCAAGAAACAATGCAGTTATTGCACACAAAGTTTCCCGACTAAAAAAACTCACGGCGCATTAATCCAGCTTAATATTCATCACGCATATCACAGTACCAGCTTTGGTAATATTTGACAACAAAAGCTTACATCTCTTACCGTTTGGGGGAAATATTGTTTTCTTCTTCTTGGATCTTTACCTCAACTGTTTGTTTAATATGTTCTAAATTAGAACAATTGGACGATTCTAACCCAACATAGCCTTTGCTTTTTGTGGGTTCCCATTTTGTTTGTCTTTATTCCTGATTTTTGTAGCTTGTATTTGGACTATGCCGATGATATCTGTTTCCTGGCAAGCACTATCAGCGGGTTAGACGAGATGTATCAGTCACTGCAGGTGAATGGAGAGACGGTCGGTCTAAGGATCAACAGCAAAAAGACAAAAATAATGCCCACAGGCCGCTCCGCACATCAGCGTATTATTCTGAAGCAGACGCCAATTGAGGAGGTCGAACAGTTTAACTACCTGCGAAGTTTTGTATCGTCTTAGTACTTACGCACTAAGTTGACTCTTCGAATCTAACGTTAAATCCGAGCCATTGTATGCCTGTGAAACCTGAAAAGTTTCGGCAAACAGGCTTTCGTTAATTCACTGTCTGCAATACACGTTAAAGATTTGTTGGCCGCAAATTATATCCAACCAGAAATTGTGGCGTAAAACGAGTCAGAAGCTGTTGTATGTCGAGATAAGGCAGCGGAAATGGCGCTGGATTAGCCACACACTGAGGAAGCCAAATGATAACATCGCGAAGCAGTCCTTGGAATAGAATGCTCAGGGTGGACGGCGGGTTGGAAGACCAAGAACAACGTGGAGATCAACAGTCTTGGCAGAAGCAGCGACCCAGATGAAAACGTGGTTACAGGTGAAATATCTAGCTACAGACCGAGAAAGATGGAAGAGATTTGTTGCCGGCCTATGCCCCAACTGGGGTTAAAGGAAATATGATAGTTCAATGCACGTTGCTAGAACCTAACATTTCGGTAGACTGACACTAAAGAAAAAAGGGGAAATCTGAGGAAAGAAATATTTTCCAAAAGCTATCTCCTTTTGCATTGCTGGCAGAAGATATCGTCCATCGTCAACATTTTGAGCAGTCACAAATAAACTCTGGCATATTTGATGGTTCAGCGATTAAATTCTATTTCTACAGACCTAGATAATGCCTTATCTGTAGACCGTACGGTAGTGACTCAAAAATTAACTTACGTACCACTTGGAACTTTGCTTCATCGGTTAAACGCGCTTCAGCTGGACCAGGATTTGACTGCTGATGCTGCAGCATATGTTCGTAGCTGTTTTGGATAATACGTAGTGCCATTACTTCCTTGTGTAACGCTGCACTCTCGTCCTCTTGCTTTTTCTTCTGCTGATTCAGATAACCAATGTAGTCAATGGACTTTTGCAGAATCAGCGCTTTGCTAAGTTTATAGCCTGACGAATCATTTGGTTGGCATGTAGGCACGAGCTCTTGTAGACTGTCGTAGCCCTTCTTAATGGCATCACGACGTTTTTGTTCAGCCTGAGTGTGTGCCTCTCGACGGCGTTCCTTGTAACTCAGCGTAGCGCTGCGATTTGTATCACTATCGTCTTCGTCATCTATGGGGGAATTTTCCATACGGAATACGGGACTACATGTGTATAAGTGAGGCTAGATTACCTGTGTTATTCGCAGACGAATTCGGTGTATGTGTACTGCCTGCACTGCTGCATCGAGAATACAGGCTGTTGTCCTGTTCCTGAGATCTGTCGGATTCTAATTTGATTTCGTCATGTCGAGGACCACAATAGTCAGTGGACATATTTTCTGCCATTTTATTAAGTTATGGCCTCGGGCGGACAGAGATAATAATACAAAAACCGAGAATTTATTACAAAACCAACAGATTAGGGAATCCAAGATTATTTTTATGCGAGGAGTTGTAAACGTCAAAAAGCAAGTGATAAGAGAATGGCGGAGTTCGTGCGGTAACATTTCACATAGGGGTGTGTTCGCAAGTGTTGGAGTGCAAAGCAAAAAAACAAAAGGCAAAAATATCACACGATAAAGGTTTTTAATATATTATTTTTATTAAGTTGGTTTCCATTTGGAGCTTTAGATGTTGCCCTTGGATCTCAAATTTTTAAGTTTGTAATAGGAATGTCGCGTTATATGACAGCAGTATCAGCTGTGCGAGTTGTCCTTGTTGTTATTTGTATACCCTTTGGACTAGGGTATATTAATTATGACATATAGTTTGTAATAGAGAAATATTCGTAATGATACACCGCCAAAGTCCAAGGTGATACAAAGGTCATCACTCTATCGGAAGATGCTCTCATTCTGTCATCGCGACTTTGACATTTGTGAAGTAAACAGAAGAAGAATAAACGTAGACAAATCATGGATAGCTATACTCTTCAAGAACGCGGGATAATTGTGTCAATGTGTTTGCATGTCCAAGAGGAAGAGAGGCGTTGGCAAAACTGTTACTGTGACTGGTGAGCGCTATAGAACTATGATCAATGACTTCTAGCTGCCGCAGATTGACAATATGGGTTTGGAGAACATGTGGTTCCAGTAGGACGGTGCAACCGCACACGGCACTAGCGACAATAGACCTTTTGCAGCAAGCTTTTCCCGGCCGCTTGATCTCTTTGGTGATTTGCACTGGTCCGCAAGAATGCCCGATTTGACTGTTCCAGATTTTTTTCTTTGCGGTTTTTTTTTAAGTCACGGGCCTATACGAATAAGCCACAGACCTTGGTTGCCCTAAAGGAAAACATCCACAAGAAGTGCAGAATTTATCGCCAGAAATGTTGAAAAAGTCATAGAAAATGTTGTGGAATGAGCACGAATGTGCATCATATCTGGCGACGCCCACTTGACCGATATTACCTTCACGATTTAAAGGAAATAAATTTAAAATAAATATAATCAACAAACAGAATCAATTCGTTTTATTTACAAACAAAGTTACTACTGCATTAGGAAATCGAGTGAGCACTTTTGCACCACCCTGTATGTATGTATGTATATATATTTGTATATGTACCGTTCTGTAAAAAAAACCTTTATGAAAGCAGTTTTTGAAATTTAGTATAGTGCGGAGGTTATTGCCTTAGGTAATAAATATGCAGATCCATTATATCTGTAAACAGTGATAACTATTCAGGTTAAGTGTACAGGAAATGAAGTGCGGAGTGCAAATCAAATATTTAACTACTCGGGAAGTAGCCGAAAGGTTAGTATTGGAAGAAGGGCTCCGGAAAGTGGAGAAAAATAACGCCAGTAGAAGCTTGATTTCTAATTCTTCAAATTAGTTGGAACTGTCTTAAAACCTCATTGGATATTAGAAACGACCTTGTTCGAGCAACTGAAAAAAAAAATTTCATCGATCTTTTCTTTTTCAGACAATAAAAGTAAATTTTCAGAAATTGGGAGAATTCTCTCAAAATCATTACCGTACCCGTACGCTTTTCGTATAAGATATTGAAAAATGTAATTTTTAGGTGATTTTGAAATAAATGCCAATAGAAAACATATGTTCTTTCAAAGTAATAAAAGGCAGATTTCACAAATCACTTCAAGTAAACTTTATTAAGACTGTTTCTTTTGATTACAAATCTTTTTTAACTAGAGGAAAACTTGTTAGGCACTGGGGCCTTGTATATTCTATTATTATATTATATTAGAATAATGCAAAAGATCATATCGCTTTTGGTTTCGTTAAGTCTCTCAGCACTCGTAAGTTTTCAGACTTTAGCATACAAACATGATAAAAATACTTTCAGCAGTAATTTTTTTTTTTGTTTTAAAAAATGTATCATTGACATTTCTCCCATACCCTTCCAAAATTTAGCAGATGCGATCTTCATGTATCTGAGATATTTGAGGATTCTCTTGGCTGGAGTGTTGTTTTGCATTGTGTGCTAGATGACTACAGTTTTGCATACAAAGTCGGTTGAAGTCCTTTCTACTTGTGTGCGCCACCTTAAGTAAGATCTTCCTTCCTTCCGTGCGGTTCCTCTGGAATGATTTCGAAGACTTTCTGGGCCGGAGCGTTGATGTCCATTCGCCTTACATGTCGTAGCCAACTTAGGAGATAAATTCGAACCAAAAATCACTTGAACATTTCTTTCTTCAAAACAACTTAGGGTGTTTTCATCTGGGATGATGAGAGTCTTATATAAAGTCACCTTAGTTGCCGGTTAAACGTTTTTGCTACTCAATTGTTTTTTTTATTTTATAATTTGCACGCGCCAAAGGGGATATGAATACCCTTATACTATTACAGGGCGGGCGTTGTGAAGAAGAGATAGAGACAGAGAAAGAAAGATTTGGTGTAGTGGCTTGAAACTCATTGGTATTAAGTTTCTGTAACCTCCAAGGATAGCGTCCAGATAACTGAGGAGCATTTTTGTTTTGCTTTTATTGCCGTTGCTTATGATTCACAGTATTTTTTCCCGTCCTCCTGATGTCACCATCACGATAAAGTTGCATTTTCAGCCATATGACCACCCTACTGCTAGTGTTATGCCTTCGCAGTAGATTTAACTTAGCTTTCGCAATTGATCGACTTTCTTATTTATTTCATGCGAAATAAATAGATGATTCTTGACATCAGGATTTAAACCGTGAACCAACAGCGTGACAAGCGATGATGTTACCACTACATCACGGCTTCTTTAGTCCAAAGAAATAGCGGATGACAGAGTCAAATCCATCTATCATTCATAGTAATAGGTAGTAAGTTCTTCTCTTGCCATTCTACAATATGGATCGCTTAACCACCGCTCAATGTATTCAAATTGTTGCATATTACTACAAAAATAATAGTTCTGTAATATCTGTGTATCTGTAAGTTGACGCCGATTTTTCGATTTTTCGAACAGAATTTGGGGTTCTGAGAATCCTAATGTGTTCGCTGGGAAGCATCCATCACGGATGACAGTTTGGTGTGCGCTGTAGACTGGCGGCGTGACCGGGCCGTATTTTTTTGAAAACGATGAGGGCGCCACAGTTACTGTGAATTCTCTGACATTGATGTGAGCGACATGTGGTTCCAACAAGACGGAGCTACGTCTTGCTCTACAACTCAGGCAAATTTGGTTCTATTGTACGAAAAGTTCCCCGGCCGTTCAATTTCGAGATTTGTCGACATCAATTGGCCATCAAGATCGTGTGATTTGACCTCGATGGATTTATTTTTGTGGGGCTATGCCAAAGATCGTGTCACGCAGAAAATCCCCAAACTTTGGAGCATTAAATCAACATTCGTGAAGGTATGGCCACAATACGGCCAGAAATGTGCCAAAAAGTCATCGAAAATTACCTTTCAAGAGTCGAAGGTTGCAAAAATGTCCGTGTTTTAAACAGTAAAAAAATTTCATTGAAATCTTTAATACTTTTTATTTATAATAATTTAAATTAAAAACCCTAAAACACAAAATGAATAACCCTGTGTATATTTACATATATATATTGAAATAAAACCAAATCTTTTAGTGTCATTGCTATTCTTAATTTATTACCCACAATTTTTAACAAGAATGATTTCCTTATTTTATACATATTTGTTTTTTTTTTTTTTATATCAAGTGTTTCTTATTCTAGTTTAATA
This sequence comes from Pocota personata, assembly GCA_963082735.1. Lineage (NCBI taxonomy): Eukaryota > Metazoa > Arthropoda > Insecta > Diptera > Syrphidae > Pocota > Pocota personata. The sequence continues at coordinate 274,725,059 of OY720429.1, forward strand.
TGATTTGTATGTTTGCACAATCTCTGTTGATTTGTTTTGTTCAAGAACATTACGAGATGAACATTCAACACATCTCCACTTATAATGTACTCGTACATAATATGAGTCGACAGATAACTCACTTAAAAATGTGTTCGCTGTACTCACTGAAAATACACACTAAACAATAATTACTAGTTACATAAATGTATCTTAAATATAACAAATTATATCTTCTGGTGTTCTTTACAAAAACATGTATACAAACAAGTCTGTGACGTGATGAACAGATGATAATCCCACTCACTTAATATTTTTTTAATTTTTTTTTTTTGTAATTTTCGCCTCAACAAATAGTGTTAAAATTTTATTTCTCAATTAGTCTACGTGTTCTAAGATTGTCGTAAAGCTTGTTATGTCTTCCTCTTAGAAAATAATTAAATAAAATTTTTCCTCTGTTCTTTCTCGTCAACTTGATAATTAAGCTAGGATAGTGGTTTTAGTATTTTTTTTTTTGTTTTTTATTTTTTTGTTTTTTATTTAACATCAATTGTACAATACATTCAACATTTATCGTTTCATTTGTATATAGGTATGTGTATATATTTACACGTTCTCTTACATAGCTAATAACATTATGTAAACTGTTTAAAATAAATATTGCTAGATTCTCACATCCATTAATCCATGGATTAAGGATTACCTTTCAACTTACAATGAAGTTGTTTTTTTTTTTTTTATTATTCTATGCTAAAAAGGATTTCATACTTGAAGCATTGTAAAGATCTTTGGTTTTTGAAAGATGTCCATCGTGTAATAATAGATTGAACAGAGTCTTTTTAAGAGTACATACTAGTACTTTTGTGAAGTTTTAGTTTTGCTGATAATGGTCGCTTTACAATTTTTATATTTAAGAACAAATTTTACATTATTGTACATAAAAGTGTACTGTAGTGCATCGGCAAGTTCTCCAAATTATTGAAAAGAAGACTACAAGAATTCAATTGACTGCTACAATGAGACTTATAATACTCCTTTTATACAACAGGCCTTAAATGGGATTTAATTAATAATAAATCACACTAACTTCTTTGCATATTCGTGCACGTAGCTGGGTAGAGAATACAACTTTAAGCACTCAAAAGTTAAAGACAACAATTGCAACATCTTTCTCCAGAGAGGATTGAGGAGTTTTCGTCATGGATCTTGAATATGGATTTATTTGTCGCAGATCACTTTCAATCCTAAGCACATGGGAATGATGATAAATCCTTAAAGATTTGATAGACAAACGGAGAGAATTCGTATTAACTTCTATGATTTCTGCAGAAACTGTCGAAAAGAAGAAGAGGAAGATAATACCACCCATATTCAGTGTACATGCCCCGCCCTTTAAACGTTAGGTATGAAAACCTTAGGCAAGTACTTCTCTGAGGATCTTAGCAACATATTAAGATATCTCCAAAATCAAGAGTTTCGTCTTTAGGTGCCAATGTTTCCAGGAACAAGTGAGGAACCATTGAGTAACAAGGTAAGTTAAGACCGCAACGGTTATAGCAAGTTCTCAATCAAGGAGACTTAAACATGCAAGGTTTCTGGTTCTGGAAAACCCGGTAATACAAATTTGGGGACCGTACCTTTTGATCTAAGTATGACCTTGCCTGATGTTAGGCAGCTCCCTAATCTAACTTTAATACGTCTTCAGAGACGGATTTCAAAATAGTGATACCCTGGATTAAGTAGTATGTATTTGAGTTCGAACTGGAGGTGGACACTGATAATACAAAACATGGAACTTTTTAGTCCTAAAAAAGCACAGAAAAGGTTGAGAACGCCTGGCTCGATTTACTGCTTGCTTCTGATGAATTTAAATAATGGAGTGAATATTTTCCTGAGCTTTTAAATTATGTATTCGCATTGAGTGCCGTTAACTATAATCAAGCACTCTGATGTACTGCGGGTCTTCTGCGTCCATTCGTAGAGTGAGCTTGAGAGGCCGAGCAATTTGCCGAATAGTGGAAATTGAATCTCTCTAAAAAAGAAGAACTGAAACTGAGAACTGATTTGTGTGTAGACTTGATACGTCATTTAAAAAAAATCTTTAAAGCCGCTTTCGAGTAAATCAATTTTATTTCAAAATCGGCCATTTGTTAAGTACCGTTAATTTTGGGGTTTGAATAAAAATTTCAATTTAATCTCGAACTGTAACCCCACAGATTCCAGATATGAAGTTTCAAGAAAATCCATCCAGCCGTTTAGACTACAGTCCATTGCACATAGCTACAGACAGACAGACAAACAGAATTCTTTATATCTCAGAAAACCAATACTTGCCCTTATAGGTGCAAGTAAAATGTCAACATTATTTTAGCAAGTTCTGCTCTCTATTTTCCAGTTTTGACTTGCGAACTTTTCAGAATACAACAGAAAAACTAATAAAAAATACTTTTTTTCCATTTTCTAGTTTCCCATTCTGTGAAGCTTTTGTGTGACATTTTGGAGGATTATTGAAATAATAATTATTTTTTCTCCATTTTTTTTTAAAATTTATAACAAAGCAACAAAAATATAGCAGAACATCAAAGGTGCGCACTGTGCTTTAGTTTTTTTTAAACTGACAGCCAACTCAGATTAAGGTTCTATTTTTTGTATGTTGTCGTTCTTTAGAGAGTGAATTAGTTAGAACATAGAAAAACTCAGTACAACAATTTCAGAGAAAAATATGACCTGAGAGAGCTCTACAATTTTAAAGTTTCAGAACAGAACGTTTCAGAAGCTTCATGTCAAAATATTTCTCAATATAGAAAATGCAATAAGAGACAGAAAGTACAAAAATATTTTAAGCGAAAGTAAAATCCGACATTGTTATAACGAGAGCGACCATTATCTATCAACAATATATTTTAAAGTAAAAGGTTAAATGAAATAAGCAAGAAGTGAAAAGACCAAATAACCATAAACTTACCCGACAAATTTTACTTCATTTTAAACCAAAAAGTTTTGAATAAATTTATTCATTCCTGTATACGACATTAATTTATTCGTAGGTCTAAAAATGTAGAAGTACCTGTACAAGTATAAAGACTTTTTAAAGTTCCCTTTGAACAGCTAATAGCAAGTTGGACAGGAATAAGTACTAGAAAATTTCATTAGGTTGAAAAAGGTCTATACCTACTTCTCACTCTTTTAGTTCTAAATGTATTAAATATTTGTTTTTATAGCAATTCAAAACTCAAATTATATTTTCTTTCTCATCACTTGTCTTTCAAATTGCTCATTTAGTTACAAAAAATAATAACTAAACTCCACGTTCATTAAAATAATGAATTAATCTTACAATGTTCTTGTAAACTTACTCTCCATAAAAATCGTATCAAACAATAGCTTGGAAGCTGGGATTTCATTATATGTATGTATATGTAAAAATAAAAAAAAAATCAATTTAAATATATCTCGATTCCTCTCTCCGGCCATAAAGTCGATCCGCCTCGTGATGTAAAATTTTAAATAATATTAATAACTAAAGTTAGAATTATGCTATACGTAATACGCGTTATACGGGTTCCTTTTCTGCATGCACGGCAACACACATTCCAGAGTATTCCGGAATGCCTCTCTGAAGTCTCGATTAAAGTATGCGTAGATTAAAGGATTTAGGGTTGAGTTAAAGTAACCGATCCAAAATAGGACGGCCACAACGATATCTGGACAAGGACAGGCTGGACCACACAATGAGGTAATCACATACCTAAAGTCGATTGTATTAGTTTTTATGCACACATCCTGCTTTGAGTACTTACCATAGGAAAAACGGAAGCCAGCATAAAAGGAATACCCCCATTATAATTCCTAGTGTTCTAGCAGCTTTATGTTCTGCTCTCCAACCTTTGCCTGGTCGAACAGAACCACCTGAAATTCAAATCACAAAATTTATGTATAAAATCATGAAAGCAGATTAGGTGTGTTCTCTTTTGTTCAAATTTTTTTCAATAAATTTGCGAACAAAAATATTAAAAAAGTTAGTAAAAAAAATAAAAGTTGCCAACCAGTAAATCGGTGATAAATTGTTTAGTCTTTCTATTGAATTAAATGGATTGCTTTGAATTTTTATTTAATAGCGTTTTATTTAATTTATGATTTTATTGTTTAACATGCTTGTAACAATTGCAATATCTATGAGTTATACTCGTACCACTAAGCAAATTTGGCCAAAAACCCATGAGAAAGAAACTATATTTTAACTTACACAACACTGAGAGATGAGAGATTAGCACTTTTAATAAATATTTACCACCCGGAGTAGTGTTCACGGTGCTGTCACTTATTTTCGTAGCAGGAAGAGAACCAGCACAGCAAAAGTAAAATTCTGTATGAAAACGTATTTCTATAAAGGTTTGGCTATATGTAGTCGAATTTTTCCCATCAAGTCAAACAAAAAAGTTTTAGCAAACAGTGGTCAGATTTGTCGTATTTGTTATCCATATTTGCAAGTTTGTAAAGACAAACTCTTGGAGAAATCTTTGGGGAGCTGCAATGCAAAAGGGCTTCCAAGGAAAGTTAGCCTATCGCATATCCTATATTTTATGTATGTCATGAGTGGATGTGGATAATACCAAAAAAAATAATAGACGACCGGGCAATAACGTCAGTTGCTCCATACGAGTATTAGCCATTTAGAAAAGTTGACATTTAACCACTGTGAGCTAGATTTCTAAAGATCTGATACATTTCCAAAGCTGGGAAATGTACATAAATATGTTGCAGATGTGGATGAAGGCATATTCTTATCCGCATCCAGCGTTGTCATCGTGCCATACTCGTAATTTATGTAACTGTTGATATAATTATTTCGGTGGGGACAAAATTTAAAAATCAAATTATGCTGATATATTTTAGCATTCTCAGAGTTGAACAAATTTTTTCCGTAAAACCTAGACGAAATCTCTACTGGCAACACTTGGGTTTGGTTGGGGTAGGATAAGAAGTATGTTTCGTATCGAAAATATTGTAGGATTATGTCATACGACATAATTCTTCCATAAAAGTGACATAATTTTCTTCAAGTCGATGATAACACTGTCGTAGATCAAACTGCTTTGCTCTTGAGTAGTGCGCCCAGAAAAAAGGTGGGTACAGCATACGTACTACAGCTAGTATTTTTCGATATTGAATTGGCTATCAACAGGGCTCGGACTTCATGTCTCTAAATGGGGGCTAGAATCAGTGTAAAAAGGGGCAAAATTGTGATTTTTTGGGCTCGATTTAAAATTTCAATAAAAATGTTCTCCTAATTTGCCAATATACACCGAACAAGGTTCCTTGGTTAATCAGAAATTAGAAGTTTTGATTTTGATAGGATTTGACAAGGAATATAGACGAAAAGTTAATATTTTGATAAAAATTTGGTAGAAATAAAAAAGGGCTTGATTTGATTTGCCGTATAGTCTGCTCAGGATTTTTTGGGATTAGAGTTGGCTTGTGCTAAGGTCGCTTGTGATCGACATAAAATTAAGCGAGATAGCTCAATACAGGCGTTCTCTTGCCACTCACTTCTTGTTATGAACGGAATTCTAAAAACTCTGATAGGAGATGTTTTCAACGTGATGACACCCGTTGATACTTCGGAGTATAATTCAAATTTATACCAGTAGGAGTTTCTATTTGTAAACAATTGCGACAGTGTTGGAGGTTTGGGAATCAACCCTTTAAAGGATACAACCCTTTAAAGGATACATTGTTGAGTTTGATTTGAATTAAGGGTTATTGTGCAAACTAGAAATTAACAAGATATTTCGGATATTTTGTCCATTTCAATTTCTTCTGCGAGAAATAGGAAACAAAATATCAAAATAGGATAAAACTAAAAAGTTGCAAAATCCGTGAGTTTGCTTAGGTAGCAAAGTAGCAAATGGGTTGATTTTTTTTAAGTAGTAAATTTCCTACGATTGTAGCACAGTGGCAGCGTGATTGAGGTGGGTTGGTGTCGCAGTCGCAGAACCGTGGTCTTGAGGAACGAGATGTCAGATTATTCTGTACTTTTCAATACGAAGAGCCTTTCTTTCATTAGCACTTATGACATTTGAAAGAGTATTACACCGTTAACTTAAAAAAGAGCAAATATAAACAGGAATGAGAATATTTAAGATGGTAATTCGAATGGACATTAATCATCTTTTACATGAAATTTAAAACATTGATTTCACCTGACGTCAAAATATACCTAGGCCCAATGCACACCGAAATGATGTCGAAGCGATGTGGCATCTGGCATATCGACATGGAACATTTTTATATTGGTTTGTGTGTTTGTATCATTTGTTAAGTCGCTGTCACATCGCTTTAGTGTGCGTTGGATATTAAACATTTAGTTCATTTGAAGCTATGAAAGTTGGTTTAAATAAATTATTATTTCTTTTTTAAAAGTGAGAAAAAGCAGGGAAAATTGCTATTTTGTGCAAATGTAAATCTCTCAAATCGAAGAGGAATAATTTTGAAATATTTTTTGAAAGGGTAAAGGGATAGTGCCTTAGTAAATAATAAATTGGTGAAGAAACACAATTTTCCACGAATACCAAAATGCATATGAAGTGAGTGTAGAATCCCTTGTGACTGTTTCCAAGTGGCTTCAAGGATTCCATACTGGGATTCTATCTGTGGAGGGCGAACCTGTTAATGGTCTCCTCAAATCTTCGACCGATGATACAATTGTTGAAGGCAAAAATTTACGAAGATCCAAGAATTACCCAGGAAATGATGGGTGAAGAACTGGTTTTAAACGCTAAGGCTGCGTTCCAATATTAAATCATCACCTGAAATACTCGAGGAAATCAGCTCTATGGGTTTCACGAATTTTAAATGACGAGCAGAAAAGGTACGTATTCGTTTTGCCCGGTATTTCTCGGACAAATTTGAAAAAGGAGAGTCGACCTCCTAACAGGTGATGAATCCTGGTTCTATAAGTACGACTCGGAAACCTAAGAGCAGTACATTGTATGGACTTGCCCACAAGGTGCAAGGTAAGACAATAAAAACCAGCAATAAAAGTGATGATGTCGATTTACTTCATTAGGCCCAAAATGATCTCTGGAAACTGGTCAGACAGTAACTGCTACATGGCTAGGGAAACTTGCCTACCACAAGTTTTCAAAAATTTGTTGTGGAATTTATTGTGGAAAAATGGCAAGTTCGTCTCTACGAAGGTAACGCACTTGCACACACTGCTGGAAAAATTAACAACTTTCTTGGGCTCTTGGTTATCAATTATTCCCTGAACATGGCGACGTATGATGTCTGCCTGTTCCCAAAAACAGAAAACAAATTGAGGGAAGAGCCTTAAGTTCCAATAATGAGTAGAATATTACTGAAGTCAATGTCAAAATTGAAAAGATCAAAAAAAAAAAAAAAACATTTTTAGGAATGTTGCGAAAGACGGCTCTACCGACTTAAGAGATATGTATTGAAATAAACGAAAATTATGTAGAAGAACTGAAAAATGACGAAAATTAAAGACAAATGGAACTTTTCGTGCAATAGAGCCAAATTTGTCTGTTGTGTGACACGTAACCCAGTCCTCTTGGAGCCACATATCGCTCACATCAATGTCTTCAATCTCAATCATTCCTGAATCTTTGAAATTGGTTATTGTTTCGAATTGTTTGCTTAGTTTGGTGTATTTCTTTATAATAATTTGTGTAACACCCCATCTCCACGAAACATACCCGTAATTCATTCATGCATTCAAAATTAATCGTGCAGACCACATTTTTACGGACATAATCTATTTCTTGTTGGTAAATTTACGATCTCCATGAAGAATTTTGAATGCATGATATTATTTATTGACATAAAAGCCTTTCCTGAGCGAACTTTATAAGAAAAAGTAAGTTTCATAGATACTGGGTTTAATTTAGTTTCTGAACATTTGTTTGGTATCTCAGACTTTTGTTTGGTCAGTTTTAAAAATAAAAGATTTTCGGCGGCATCCCGTATAGGTGTGCCTTAAGCAAATATAACCTCACAACAAAGCTACTTGAATAATATTAACGCAACTCTTAAGTAAATTGTATAACCATAACCACACTTCTATTAATACATTCCACACTTAAACGAGTACCCTATCAGTAAATCACAGTGAGCAAAACAATATAAATTTATAAATAAATCAAGCTCTAAGTTAGTACATGCTCCAACGAAGTGTTTATTATTTATAGTCATAGAACTAAGATGATGTGCGAAGTGAAGATTTTCGAAAATGTTACCGCAAATGAGTTTAATTTTTTCTTTTTATGCAGATGAATAGCTGAATGTCTGCAGTTCAATGAGAAAGAATTCATGGGTAGTAAAATAGCCAGTCAAGAGAAATTTAAGCATATTTTTTAAAAAAAATCCAAAAACAGTTTTAAAAAAAAGGAAAAAGATGAAAAAAAATTTAAATCTATTTAAAAAGCCAGCGAATGGGTATAGTAAGTATTTTTTTTTTTTTTTTTGCTTTTCTTGCGTGCTACAAAAGTGTCCCACTCACCACTAGCAGCGCATTGACATCCGGCGCGGTGATGTTCCCGACGCCTATGTTGCCAGCGGTTTTTATGCCAAAACATTTTCCGTTTTTTCGAATGCTCATTGGCTGGGACCTCTTCGGATGAGGTACGAGAAGAGCATGTGCATTTCGCTTTGAAGTGTTTTGCCTTAGTCTTCTTTTTATGCTTTTTCGGACTACCAGTGACAAAGTGGTGAAGTCTACTTTTGGCAGTTGCATTGTGATTCAAATTATCTATGGCCGTATCGGCTTCGTCTGCATCTAGTTCGTCTCCATCTATGACAATGCATATGCCGCCTCGTCGTTTTAAGGACGATTTCGATTGATAGCCTGGAGCTAGTAGTTTGGAGGATAATATGGAATGATAGGAAGCAGGAGTAGATAGAGAGAGAGAGAGAGAGAGAGAGATAAAAAGATACAGATACAGAATTTCCATTAAATCAGTAAAATAAGCCAAGATTTTTTTTTTTTTTTTTGTATCATTTATGTTTTTCAAAGTTAGATATTTATTTAATATATGTAGCTATAGTAGTACTGGTTATACAGGCATAAAAGCTATAAAAGAAATTATTTAAAGCCTAGTTATGAAAGAACGTAGTATTTGCAACAAAATTGTATCTGTAACTTCTCTTAAAAAAATATTAAAAGGAATATAACAATTTAAATTCTTCTTACTTATTCCTTCCAGAAATGTTTAGGCAAATGTACTTTGCCTTCGGCTTAATAACGTTAATAACGTTGGTACGCATAAGTTAAGCAGTATATTCAAAATACTGGGCATTTCAGATTTTCGAATTCCTGGGGTCAAAATATTTAGAAGAAGGCTTCGGAAAACTTATCACAAAGATTGCGTGATGCCTACTGTTGAATATGGGGGTGGGAGTGTAATAGTTTAGGGTAATGATGAGCAACTATTGATAGTTATCGATAATATAAATGGATACTATCGATAGTATGTACATATCTACTATCGCTTTCAAATTTAAAATTTTGTTTATATTTTTTTTAACATCGGTGACTAAATTTAACAACCAAAAGCCATTAATAAAATATGCATTGAAAAAATATATTTTTGGGAAACATAATAATAGGTGTTTTTTTCGTACCTTATATAAGCTTAGCGCAAAATGTGTGTGTTAAATACAAAACATCGATAACCTATATCTGCTAAAGAAATCCGGGATAATATCGCAAAGTTTATGACCTAGTTGCGATAGAAAAAAGTGTGCCCATACGTGTTATCGATAACTTGCAAAGAGTTGTCCTAAATGATTTCATCCACCATTCTTAAGGACGCTATTACAAATCAAGAAGGGGACAGCAAATAATGTATGACCAAGAAAAACTCATCCAATACCTCCAAATTATATAATTATCGAGTTTTACATCTTATGGGAACGTTTTTTTTTGTTTTTATTTTTTAGCTGATTTATCCCCCGGTCAACGTCCACAAAAAAAAGGAAATAGAAAGATCTACGAAACTGAAATTAAACGGGTAGCTCCGAAGGCAGATGGCAGTAGTATTTGGTTATCTCCAAATCTGGTTACCTTTAACGCAATGCTGTTTCCTACCGATTAACTGCTAGTGTCTTCAGGACAACCTATTAAACTTAAATCATATATATTTTGTCATTCAGGATATTAATTTAAACTGCCTACAGCCGCGGTCACAATCACGAGGGCAACCTGTGCTTTACAGCAGTTTTCAAATGCAAGTTTAGAGCTTTATTGGGTGTGAATATCGATTATTTAGGCAAACTTGCACGCCTATTTTCCTAAAGGTGGGAAACTTAAACTGACATAAAATGATTTGAAATCGCAAAAATAAATTTTAGAGTCCTCGAGCCTTTACGGCCATGCCTCCATTTTATCCCGATGGGGGACTACCAGTAGATCGACGGAAACTGATTACATAACCCCTCCGCCAGCATTTGAAAGGTGATTCATTATAAGAATTCCTGACAGAACGTACTGAAGGAACCGAAGAACCATGCAACTGGCGTTCTATACCGACGGTTCTAAAATGGACGTTGGCACGGGAGCCGGAGTTTATTGTGACGCTCTAGGAATAAACAACTCCTTTAGAATCAGCGACGACTGCAGCGTCTTTCAGGCCGAAATTACAGTCATCATTCAGTCTGTGGAAATTATACGCGAGAGTAATATCGTTGGCAAAACGATCACTGTCTTGTCTATATAGACAGCCAGGCAGCCGTTAAGGCTCTGGACTCTGCTGTAATTAGATGAAGGTTTGCGAGGACCTGCAAATTACTCTTAAATGGAATATCCAGAGCCAATGCGGTGACCCTCTGCTGGGTACCAGGGCATATGGATATCGATGGAAACGAAAGGGCTGACGAGCTTGCTAGGAAAGGGTCGGCGCTGCACATTATCGCTGGTCTTCCCTTTGGTAGTAACGCCAATCAGTTCCCTACGGAAGAAAATAGAAGATGAAACCACCGGTCGAGCAAATAGACGGTGGGTTCATCTGGAAACATGCGCAACGGCCAGGGCGCTATGGCCGGCCTTCAACAAGAAGAGATCAACTTCTCTGGAAACTTAGTTGTTCTAATGCACGGGTCGTTTCTGGAATAATTACTGGTCATTATGCCATTGGCGTTCACGCGGAGCGACTCGGTGTGCTACATAACGACTATTGTAAAAGTTCCAGGGACGAAGAAGAAATTGAATCAGTTCGTCAACTGCTGTGTGATTGTCCTGCCCTATCCGTTACAAGAATGAGGTCTCTGGGAAGTTACTTTTCTCGCATTTGAAGGACTTAGGTAATGTAGAGCTTACGGACCTCCTGAGGTTTATATAACTATCTGGATGGTTCTAACAGCGGACTTTACAGCGTTTCCAGGGTTAAATGATTGGGCACAATGGACCCGAACAGTTGGTCTAAGTGAGCAGTGACTCTATTTGTCACAAAGCACCCATCTACCTAACCTAACCTAAGAGTCCTCTGGCCAAAAATTGCGCAAGAATCGAAAATTGCTAAAACAGTCGCCAAACTTTTGAAGCCAATAACAAACCGATTGAAATAATTTTTCGGGCATACCAAAGAATGATGTTTTGTCTGATGCTTGATTAGATTTAAAAAAAAAACGTTTCTTGCTGCTGTTTTGTTTCAAAAATTCGCCGATAACTTTCGACATTTTACGTAAAACGGTAAAAGAGTTGATCTGTTTCCTACGAGAAAACAATAGGTAATGAACAGATTTTCAAATAATTTTTTATTTTTGAGATTCTTAGCTTTGAAAATCGATAGAATTTAGGTAGAATTAAATTACGTTTCTACGTTTTTTGGTAAAATGGTGAATGAACAATGCAATAAAAAATCAATAGCAGTTTGCATTTATATACATATTTGTTGTAAAGTATTGCACTTTCTTTTTTAAATGAATTATCAATCTGAAGCAAATACATACGAATACATTCACTCACAGTTCGATTTAGTTCGACTTTTTAAATTTGTAGCACTCTTATTGGAAAGTTTTATTTTCTATTTGTAGACGATAGTGTGTCCTACAAAGGTAGGAATCGTTTTGAAGATGATTGGGGAATTTATTTGCGAAAGTTGATGGTAGTATTTGTAATATTTGTCGAATTGTTCGATTTCTCCATCAAATCATCATCAGTTTTCAATTAGCCAGCACCACAACCAGCAACGGTGCATCAGTGCATGGATTTGTGTGGTTGTGTGTGCTGAATGCAAATACGAGAGATTTGTTTATTGTTTCTTTTCTTTTTTTCCCGTCTGTTTCTTTTGTGGTTCTATGATAGTATGTTATGTGGAATGTGGATGTGGACGGGATGGAAGGCGAAAGTTTGTCGGCCAAAATCATTGTATAAAACCCTAGAGAATGTGGTATATTTACATAAGCAATTCGTGAAGCATTTTTTTTTAAAAAAAAACCTCGTGATATGACAAATTCATGTTGAATGAAGTGTAAGTATAAATTACTAAAATTAAATAAAGTACTCGGGAGAAGCTGAGCTGATCAGTTAGTGTAAAGGATACGGATCAGGACTTTATTTTTTATGTGAGAGTGATACTTTTGTCACTGCGTCAGTGCAACAGCTTCGCTATGCTACATTGAAAAATCAAAAGCAATAGTTGTCCTTCGCATAAGTTACAACACATAACATTGAATAATATTCGGAGTGAGGCCTGTAGTGACTGCGTAATAAATCAGAAGTGACCAATAGATCAGCCAGGACTCAACCATTATACCAATCTTGCCGTCCAGTTCAGAAGCATTAACTTCATCAAAGTCGGATGAATGTACCTATAGTTGAAGCACTCTATGATTTTATGATCTACATGCGTACCTTATCCACATTAAAGGTACATGAAGAAACAAACTGAACAGTGCTTAATGTGGTGGAGAGAGTTAGAATGCATTCCAGAGGGACTACGTGCAAGTGGCAGACGTCATATTCGATGGTATTTAGAGTCATTTTTGCAGGTTGATGATCAAATCCACTTCCGAACTGTATCGAGCACCAGGCGTCAATCCCTGTACAAACAAAAAGAAATGGTTTTGAAAATAATTGTAGCTTTCGTCCGGTTGGTATTTAAACAAAATGGCGTTCTTCTGGTTTTGAAAAATGAAAAGGGTTCCAGAAGCACCGGAAAACCAAATTCACGCGTTTATTTACTGCAGTGGGAACCTTTTAATTTAAACCAGTGGATCTCAATATTTGTGAAGATCAGTTTCGAACCAAGTGTCGAATACTCAACGGATCCTGATTTGTAGACGAAACTAGTTGCTTGCGCAGGAGGAGCGTGCTTGTCAGAATGTATTATAGAAAGATTAACAACACAAACAATTTAACAAAACTGAATTAAAAATAAAAGTTTTTCTAATTACAACTTAAACTTCACACAGTTGTTAAGAAATGGCATTGTTAGGAGACCTTAAATAATTCAGAGCAACTCTTTGTAGGAACAAAAAAAAAAAAAGAAATGTTCACGAAAAAGTGTGAAATAAACACTACTAGAAACTGAACTCACTTGCAGAGCTCGTCGACACACGCCCCATGGGGATGTAACTGCGGCTATCACTGTTATCCTGAGTGAAGTTTATCACATTAACATCGTATGTCACCACTGAAGCCTGTCGTTTCCGGACATTTTGAATGCCATCCAAATAGAATCCGTGCTTCCGTGAGTCATCTTCTCCACGTCGGTTTCGCAGTGGTGAAGCAAAATCATTTTCGTCAATTGATATGTCACCGCTCTTGACCGATGTTGGCGATAGAGTAGAATCCAAAATGATCTCCGGCTTTGGGGAAATGTGCTGCTGCGCTGGCAGTGTGGTAACCACATCCAGTGATATCGTCGACGAATCACTGAGAATCTGATTGGTATTCGATGAGAAACCCGTGTTTAGGGGTGACAAGAAGTAAACATTTTGTGGACTCAAAGGTTGTTCCATAAGCTCGGGGAGATTTAGTCCTGAATTTGGTGTCGTAGGTGGCGAAATCACAAACTTATTTGGCGGCAACTGGTCGCTGAGCGTACTAAGTCGCTGTCTAATATTATCACTGCTCAGCATGCAACCGCTGGAGTTCACCTCACCCTGATCCGAGAGCGGCGATCCCATGGAACGAAAGATTTCCTCTAGGTCATCGCTGTCGGAGATTTGGTTGGTTTTATCACAAGTAGTCGGGGGAGTTTCGGTGTCGATAAACAGATTGTCCGCATCGATTATTGAAGCCGTCAGGGAAGGTGGTGGCGTCGCTGGCTGGAGGGGTGACATCAATGGTGACGATTCTCTATTATTACAACTACTGCTGCTACTGCAGAGGCGACGTTGTGGCGTCGTCTCCGTACTGAAGTTGATCAGTTCTTCTATGCTATTCTGAGGCGCCAGTTCACCGTCGTTTTCTCTACTCAGCACATGCAAGTCCAGGAGGATATCGGGGGTGGTAGTGGATGTGGGTTTTACCCTTTCAGCCTCATGACCTTCACTCAACATTCGTGGTAGGTATATGATTCCCTCTGAATCATCTGTATCACTCGGATTCCGTTGGCGATACCCAGCTGACTTGCCGACTCCGTTATAAGAATGTGATAGCTTTCTATTGCGCGACCTGCGAAATATGCTGGATCGACTACAGCCGATCTCATCCTCTGATTTGTCACTTTTCTTTTCAAGGGAGAGATAATCACTCGTGCGCTTTGTTTTCGAGAGGAGATTCTTCAGGACACCCTTCTCGCCTTTTAGCGAAATTTTTTTCACTGGCTTTCCGTTGAATGAGAAAAGAAATTCAGAGTCACTAACAGCGAAAAGTTTTCGTTGCTTCTGGGTGATTTGCTGTACATCGCCCTGTGACTTGTTCTCACTTTGGCCGCTCTTCATTTTGATGAAGTCCGTTTCGCTAAGGGCTGAACACTTAATGGGGGGTTTCACGGCAGAGTTTGTCGGAGGATTTTCGGCGGATTTATCGATTTGCTGCTTAAAGTAGAAAAAATTATCCTCAATGAATCGTTTCAGCTGCTGGTTGTCCTCTTCGATTGGCACCACGGTTTGCTGGTACTTTCGAAGATTCTTTATGCTCGTGTAGAACTCATTGATTTCGTCTTTTGATTGCACTCCGATCAGGTGTAAACCTTGTTCCTTTTCACTCATGACTCGTTTAGTGGAGTCACAAATGTGATTATCCATTCGGCAGAATGAATTTTCACTATGATCGGCGGATTTAGGTGCCACCAAGCCGGAGCTAGGCTGTAAGAGTTGATGCCACTTCGATGGGGACTGATCTTGAGATTGTTGTTGTTTCTGTTGTTGTAATTGAAGTTGCTGATAGTGCAGGGCTATCATTGAAGGCGCACTATCTGTATGAGTGACCTTTTCAAATCGTTCTTGCTCCAGATCACGTAAATCAATACTACTGCGGCTTAAACGACGTTGAGGTGGTGATGGTACACGGAGCTCATCGCAGTCTTCTTTTCCATTCTCACTCGGCGAGGGAAGTTCCTGAAAAGAGAAGTTAAATATCATTCAGTTGGTTGGAATCGTGCTTGACGTTGATTAAAATATGAAAGGCGGGCAGTGGCAACTATTTTACTTAATACCACTGGAACTTAATACCACCTGAGTGGTATACACCAATCTTTCTTTCTATCTGACTCTTCCCCTTTCCACAAAACGCTCATGTCCTGAATTAGTATGAGGGTATTCATATCTCCTTTGACGCGAGCAGATTATAAAAAAAAGCACACCCAAACTTCACCTTATTGCCTCATCTAAGTACCTATCTACCGCGACATGAAAGCGCCAATGAACTGAAGTAAAGAGAGCTGGCAGTAGAGAATAAAAAACTGCAGAAACTATAGATTATGGTAGTTATTAGGGTGCATCAATCTTAACAAACACGAGTTTAAACTAGAGCTTGTGCTATCTGTCCCTGTGGCAGAAATTTGGTTGATAGTCCTTTATACCAGACCTACATAATGCATTTCGGACGCATATTACACAAAGAACAACTCAGTACGTCCTAATTATAAAAAGTTGTTTATCTCACAGCGCGAATCAGCTTATTCACATAAAAAAGTTGGTTTAACATATAGACGAAAAGACCGATTGACAGATATAGGGTTATTTATTTTGAGGTTGAGATTTCACATCCCTGCCATATGGCATCTGTCAAATCAATCTGTCATCCATAGAGAAAACAACAAAGCCGCCACTGTTACGGTGAATTCTCTGAGCTATGGTCAAATGATATCCTACTTTTTTTTAGTGTGAGATTGAAGACTTTAATGTGACCAACATATGGTTCAACAGGACTGGGAACCATATGTTGTTATGGCCGCAATGCAGCCAGAAATGTACCGAAAAGTCATAAAAAATAACCTCGCAAGAATTGAAGTTTGCAGAAACTCTCGTGGCGGCCATTAAACCGATGTTGTATCCAATACATAACAAAATTCCATTAAATTCTTTAATACTTTTTATTTTATTTATTATATATTAAAATCCTAGAGCACAAATTTGAGTTCCCATTTGAGTTCCCCTGTATAAGTATGAAGTAGTGGAAGTATCTTTCCGTCACTCTATGAGCGGATGCAAATTGCCTGAGCCAGTCGTTATCCAACACTGCAATTATGCAGTTTATAACATCAAGAAATAGTCTGCATTCCGTAGAATAGAGAGAACATTAAATACTTAGATATCTTCTGAACCCAAAGTTAACTTTTGCAATTTCAATTTGTATAAAGGGTGATTTTATAATAGTCCTTTTCATAAAATCCATCAACATTCCCCGGCATTCGCGTAGGATGTTCATCAAATAATTCGGGCAGTTCTAAAATTATGCTCTGGATTTATACTAATATGGTCAAACGATGTGAGTACGTTAGTAATACTGGTGCAATGAATGGAACTTTTGCCTGTTGTTTACAGACAGTTTTACGACATACGATTAACTTTCTCTACAACTTGTCATATGAGAGCGAGGACAGAAAAACAGATAATCTCTACTCGTACTTGGAGAGGCAGTAGTGGGAAACATGTTTTCATGTTGATGCGAAGGTTATCGGGACGAGTACCAACATGGGACAACCATTTATCCTTTAAATAAAAGCTGCCAAGTTCCAATTGAAATCCATCTTTCTATAATAGCTAGACCGGAATATTTTTTTAAACATTCGATTATTTTTTCTGAAGATGAAATAAACGGTGCTGGCGGGAACTCCTGGATGCTTTGGACCACCCGTATTTGCGGGTGCTATACATACATCACTACTTACAACCCGTCGCAAAATTGAAAAGAGCAGCATAATAATAATAATCCAGTCTTGTTGAAATCGCAGCTCTTCCACATTATGTAATGGCGTGTAGATTTTCTTCACTCCAAATGCGGTAATTTTGCTTATTAACGTAGACAACCAAAAATAAGCCTCATCGCTGAACAAAATTTTGTGGTGAAAATGGGAATCAAGAGTAATATCGTTTTCGGCCCATTCACCAAACGTACGACGCATATGATGGTCAAGCGGCTTCAACTTTTGCATGAGCTGGATTTTGTAAGCTTGTAAAAAAAATATCTTTCCGCAAAATCTTTTATAAAGTTGATGGACACAGCTCCAATTGCTGTGCACGATGGTGAATCGACTCATTCGGGTCCCCCTCAATACTACGCTCTACAGCAGCAACAGCTATTCTTCGATGCACACTGTAAGACATCTCTGCGGATGTGTTTATTAATTAGAGTATGCGCACTACGAAACGATCCATGGTTATTCGAATTACTTGCTCGGATGGACGATTATGTCGACTGTAAAATGGAAGTAGCGCACTGTAAGTTTCGCGAATTGAACAACGATTTTCGAACTTAATTTGCACAATTTCCAAGCTATTAAGGCGTAGGTCTATTCATGGTGAAATGGCAATCCAAACTGAACACAAATCAGCTGTCAGCTGTCAAATTAGTTGCCGCTGGAAAAGTATTGCCAATTCGAAAAACAAACCTAAAAAAAAAAAACACCTTTATATTTTTTTTTTATAATTTGCGTGTGTTAAAGGGGATATGAATACCCTTATACTAATTTTTAGGACACGGGCGTTTTTTGTGGAAAGGGGAAGAGTCAGAGAGAAAGACATATTGGTGTAGTTGGTTTGAAACTCAGGTGGTAGTTAAGTTTCAGTGAACCAGAGTTAACTAAACGCCAATAAGATGCGTTGTTTCCTTGGGTTGAGTAGTTTGTTTGTTTATTCGAAGCTGTCTGGTATAGTAGACGTATTCATTTTGGAAAAGGCTGTGAATTGGGTTTTCGGCGTATTGAATATGTATTCGAAACCGAAGAACAAGTTCGCTTCTCCTACAACTTATTCATATATTGTAAACGGCCATGACCATCTTTCATTGGCGTGGTGATTAAGCTTTATTTTTAAGATCTTATCGGTATCTATGAATTTCGCTTTAATGGTAACAACCACGCCCATTTTCTCGTAATCAAAAACCTAACAATAGTTAAATCTATTAATCAAAAATTTCATAATGCCACACCTATTCTACTTTATTGAACAAAGAAGAATAGAGTGCCATACGTTCCATTTCAGTTGAATTGTAACTTTTCTACATTTTTTGATTGCGTTTAATGGAAAACATATATTTACATAAGTGGAGAGAGCATAGTAAATATTTAAGCAACGACCAGTATAAAAGAACAACCTCTTCAAAATAAGGGACGGAATCCCATCTGCAACTGAAGATTTGTTGCAACAGCTTCCTAGGGCTTTTAGGTTCATAGATTTTCTTGCCTGAACATGGCTCACAGGAACCGAACATAGGTACATATGTACGAGTATGTATGTGATAAATACTTCCACACAGCACTTATGTATATCCTTTCTTCATTTCACCATGCATAAAATAGAAATGAATTTAACAAATCACAATCATTACTCCCATGATTTTTGACACTTCACCGAACAACTAGGAGAAAGTCTCATCTTACAAACTCCATATCAATTCAAGTAGAAAGGAGAAAAAGTGTCAGGGGTTAAGTAAAGAAAATTGATTGGGATTTATTTGGTGGATATTTTTATGTATTTAAGTTAGAAAAAAAAAAAAAAAACCTTTCACACTGATA
This sequence comes from Pocota personata, assembly GCA_963082735.1. Taxonomy (NCBI): domain Eukaryota; kingdom Metazoa; phylum Arthropoda; class Insecta; order Diptera; family Syrphidae; genus Pocota; species Pocota personata. The sequence continues at coordinate 274,744,183 of OY720429.1, forward strand.
TAGTGAAAGAAGGATTGATGTGAAGTGACCCGACAAACGAAGCATCGAATAAACAGATGACAACCATTTGATAGTTGTCGTGTAAGGTCATTCAACCATCAAATGGATTGTCATTCTTCGAAATGTTGTCAAACAGAACCGCACATGTGCAAATTATCTTCGTTTCATGCATCAATTGAACTCTGACAGTAGTTTTATCCCCTGCCACTTTGAATTAGTTGTGATTTGAAGTAATATATCAATTTCATAAAGTCGGAAAGAGCATAAATAAGATACAGATACATACGAGTATTTTCATCCGACTTCTGCGCCATTTAGCGGGACTTGAATGATGAGGGTCTTAGATAAAGCCACCTCAATTGTCCGTGAGCAGTCTTTGCTACTTAATTGCCTTCTTAACCCAAAGAACAGTGCTTAGCAAGAGTGATTACTAGCTTGATCTCTGCATACGCGAGTAATTGTACAGACTTCTTCATGCAATATTAGTAGATGTAATGATACGAAGTGGAATCCATTTTGATGAAGACATTCTTGCAACCTTCAGGGGTAATGTAAACCAACCTCGGGCTATTATTTTGCGAAATCAATTCTTTAAATATTCCCTTCCACGTTTTCTCTGGAAGAAGGCTTTTGAAAATATCTCTGGAGCAAAGCTTGCGTATTTCCAAAGACCAGCCTTTATTTCCTTGTCATTTCCGGGCCCCATAAAGTTTTCAGAATTAGTTTCGTTTTTATAACAGGTGAGCCAATATAACAATATTGTTTTACCTATGGTGTTAGAGGTGTGAAAAACCTCTGCCTGGAATATAGAAGAATGTTTACTAAAGCTAAAACTAAAAAGTTCATATAAGGTGCTTCTCGAAATATGCCGAATTCACTTGTTTTCTCTATTTTGGATTTATCCGTATTTACTATACGGATAAGGTCATTTGAGCGCATTTGTTTATTGGAAAAGAAGGCATAACTCTTTCCCGAATAGTAGGGTAGGAACGAAAAAGTGGTGGTTCAAACGAACGAACAATTAGAGCTTTTGTTTCTTGATATAACGCAATTGGTTGGTTTTCCTTCGCCAGCTCCTATCGCAATATGTAGTCGTTCCGCATGTTTGCTGCGAAGAGCTGACCTTCGTCTGGCTAGTTCGTCAGCGCGTTCGTTCTCCTCAATATCTGTGTGACATGGGACTCAACGTAGAGTAATCCTGAGCCTATCGTCCGGGTAGGTTCGCCCGTTCTGGCGTTCTTGTGCTAGATATGGTGGCCAAATTTATGGCGTTTATTGCGATTTGACTGTCTATATATGTAAATGTCGATGTTTTACTTGCGTGTTGTATCTTGCTTGATGAACCGGCAAGCTCCACGAATTGCCAGTAGCTCTGTCTGAAAGTTACTGGAAGAATTTGGGAGTCGATAGGTTTTGAGATATTTAGAGATTCCGCGAGACACTCGCATTGATAGTCCATTTTCAAGCCGTCGGTATAGATTCCTCTATCGAAAATTCTCACTACCTCACCATTATTCCATTTAGCCCCTGTGGGGTGATATATTCTGTAGAAAATGCAACCAATTCAGTCGGAAGCGAATATAGAATATTGCAATGATCTTTGATCTTTGAATTTGACTGCACTGCATACCGCGTGGTTTTTTTTTATACCCTATCCCATATGGTATATTAATTTTGTGATCGTCATCGGAAGCTACGAGTAAATCGATCTAGACATGTCCGTTCGTATGTATTCAGTTGGTGGACTTTCAAATCTGATCTACGAAAATGAAATTTTGTATATAAGCTTTTTAGAACCTTAACCAGTGCAACTGTACAAATTTCTAAAATCCGCCCAGAGACACGCCCACTTTTAAAAAAATGCCCTTCTTTCAATATTGTTGTTAGTAACTGAAAAATATCGCCATAACCAAATATATAGACGTTCAAATTCTCTATAGTTCGTCCATACGTTGTATAATGCCACGCCTACCTTTTGGGGGCGTGATATTGCCTTTTAAAGAAAATAACTCTTATTTGCAAGATCTCATCAGAATTCACGAACAGTGGTAACAATTAGTTACAGCCACGCTTACTTTCTTGTAAGAAGCAATCAAATATTTTTTTTCTGATAAAATCTATTAAGAGTCGTGGAAGTATACTCTTACTGGAAAGATAAGCATTTCGAGCGCTGTTTTCTTCGAAGGCTGATATGCGGGAATAGGTACTTTAGAGTACCGATTCGCAGTTTTCTTTTGAAGTGGTTTTGTGTGTGAGCGGATTTTAGAAATGTTTACACCACAGAATATATAGTCGCTGATATTCTCTACAATTTGTCCATACATTGTGTATGACCACGCCCATTTTTTTGGGGGCGTTTTCTTAACAAAAACTAGATTTTGCTTTCTTCCAGCTATTTACTGTGATGGAATAGTTATATCAGAATACGTGATTAACGCCCACATTCTCCTAAGAAAAAGCCATTAAACAATACTTTTTTCTATCATTTAAAAGTCTAAGAAATATTTTTCGAGTTGAAAGATATCATTGTATTCGAATCGAAAATTTCACAACTACTTTATTCGGGATGTGTTGGAACAACAAGGAAAGGGTATCATACCATCCGTTCCAAACGGATTGCAACTTTTCCGTACGTTTTTTTTTTGTCTCTCTTCGATTTTGAAGTTCACTCAAGAATCAAGCTTCCATAATCACAAATTTCTCCTATCATTCTATCACATCATATCCTTTAGTGTCACATCTCCACACAATTCCAAGTATCCACCCTTGAATGTAACCTACCAATTGCTGTCCGATGTAAGGAGGTGTATAAGTATTCCCTCTCCCTCAGCATCAACTTAAACAAACCTCTGACCTTTGTCCACACAGTGAATGGAAGGACAGAATTTTCTCTGTCACTACCTTGCAATATGGGAAATGGAATAACTTAAGTACCCAGGACAACAGTACGTATAACTATCTTGGAATCGTGAAGAGCATCGTTGAACTCGAACAGCCTACAGCGTACGCCTGGGACTATTATACTAATCATCCACCCTTTCTAATCTGTAACTACACTTGCTCAACATCTGTTGCAATCGGGATAACATCTACAAATTAATTAGTGACCAGTATCTTCTAATTTGTAAGTACACGTTTATATTTAGTACGTACTAATTTACACCTCTCATGCTCTTCTTATTGCGAATAATAATTAACAATCCGGAACGCACAGAAAAGGAAGTAAATTGTGTGGGACTTCTGAAAGCCATAAAACTCCTCACCGGAACGGGACAATATGTTTACGTTCTAAACTAGCAACACCAAGCTAATGTAAATTTATTCTCCCTAATGCGACACTCCCTCCAGATTATCTTCAATTTTAAGTTGCTACCCCTACACTAATTGAGAACCCTAATTCCGGGCAATCATGCTTCCATTTATTATCACTTAAGCGCCACTTAATTATTCGCCCACTTATCCCACATAAAATAGCAAGTTGGTCATGAAATTCCCTTGTACGAGTACATACTATGTTTACCTCCAAATTGCTTATGGCGCTATGCGTTTCCTCCCTCGTCATGGTCAGGTTCAGCTCGCACTCACTCGGATGCATGTAGCTCATGTGATGGCCTCCGATTGCGTGCTGCGTGTTCCCCATGTGAACACTGTTCAACAGGATATTCGAACTCGTTCGGCTTAGAGCCTTTCGCTGGCGGACCGCTTCCCTGAAAAGATAAATCGAAAAAGGCACTTCCAAGAAATTCCACAGAGAGCAGAAAAATCTTAATTAACTCACTTGTAGATTCTCCAGTACATTACGACCATTACAATTCCGGGAATCCAGAAACTCACAGAGCTGGATATCAGGGCGTAGGCGGTATTTACTACGAACGAACAGGTGTGCGGATTTTTTGACATTTCTCGAAGGTGTTCTGCCGTCGTGTACCATCCAAGAAATATCGGTGTGAACGATATCAGTGCGGGCAACACCCACACGTTGGCCAGCATGAAACACACCGTCTTGTGGGTCATGTTCAGGGGGTATTCCAAAGGACGGACTATCGCATAGTATCTAGTGGGGGTGTTGAAAAAAAAAAAAAAAACACTTGTTATTGATGACCAGGTGCAAACCCTAATTGACTCATGTCGAATCACTGGTTCTGTTGTTGTTGCTGACAGTCCCACTCTTTTCAACCACTTACCTGTCAACTGATATGCAGCACAGATGCAATATGCTGGCTGTGGAAAAGTACACATCCAGGCTATTGTAAACATTACACATGAACGGACCGAACAACCACTTGCCACCGGAGAGTTCCAGAGATGCATTAAAGGTCATCGCACACAGTGCGACCAGCATATCGGCCATGGCCAGAGATACCACGAAGTAGTTTGTTATTACCCTGCAAGGAGAGAAAAAAATATACATACAGTGGGTGGTGGACAAAAAATTATCACAATGAGATAGTTTTTGTTAAGACAGATACAAATGGTTTCTTGTCGATGCTTAGAGATACTTTCTGTTTCACTCGAATGCAAGTACAGCACAAGACGCCTCGTTAGGGTAAAAAGTTGGACCATATGAAAAGTTTTCCATTGCCTTTTGTGCATCAATCGTTTATCCACCCCCTACATAAATCAATGAACGTAATTTCCCATCCAGTTGGCCATTTAAGTCATAAAAAAGTTCCTTCTTAACGCAATGAAAGTGTTGATAGACGTATATTATATTACGTGCAAGGCTACGTACACGTGTGCCTTGGTGTTCGTGTTGGCCTGTGCCTATGAGATAATTTCTATAAGCAGCAATAAAAAAGTTGAGCACTAGGCAGGCGGATTAGTATTATTATGCAATGTTGTTTGAGAACTTCAGTCAACGTTAAGATGTATGAATAGTGTAACATTGTTAATGAGCATAATAGACAATGGTGTGAGATTGATTGGAAACAGATGAGTCAAAAAAAGTTTTCCTATGGTTAGTGGAAGCAAAGAGCAGAAGTTGTTTGTCCGTCTGTCGATTTGAAGTATGTGATGTACCATAAACGGAACTAATGAAACTTTTACGAATAAAGTTATACGAGGTGTGAAGTTTTATGCGTGTGCATTGTTGTAGGTGGTATATAGCCACAATAGTGTCGTTTTACGACAACCGAACTGCTGTAAAATGTTTATGCAATTTTTATGCGACTATTTTCTATTATTTGCTAGACAACTGGCTGCTTGTTTTCATGTTAAAATAAAACGAAAAAAGTGAAAGAAAAATATTAGAAACGGGTTGACAGGAGGTGGGGGACGAATAAATTAGTTTTATAGGTTAGTTGACCTTTCTTCGTTGATGTGGAAAATGGATTTCTATGAATTTCTTACGATTAGCTAGAAATGAAAGTCCTTTTAAGTGTCCTATAGGCTGTGACCTTTACTGTATGCGCTATACGGCTATATAATTCGGTGAAAGCGGTGGAAATAATATCCCATTAATTTTCTGGTTTAAAACTTTAGACTTCATTTACGCCTGTGGTCGACAATAATGTGGTTTTAGGATTGGGGGATTCGTGGATTAAGCGGCAACCAGTCTTTCCTTGTATTATTAAATTTTGCTCGAGTGTATAGCAGTGGTTTTGAAACTTTTTCGCTCACCACCCTAAAGTTTAAAACCAATTGAAATTGCGGCTAAATTTTGTTCTGCCCCCGGCTGAGCTACTTGTGAGTGGAAAAGGGTCATCTACAGGGTGGAGAAAATGATTGATGGAAATATGGGGAAAGTCCAAGTCTATACTGAAGCTTGTATGAAACCTACACCCATGTATCTATGACGTTGCGTTCAAATGCAAAACAATCACAAGTGAAAGTCGTTTCCAGAAGCATTTTTCTTTTAGTTTTTCCTTTGGATTTGTTTGGGTATGTGTGCGCTCGGTAGACGGACAGTTTTTGGGACTCTTTTTAATGGGTTGCACATAGTACATATGCATAAGCAATCGACTACATACTGAAATAAGATGGAAGACTGTATCGCACGTACTTGCGTGCTGTCATTCAGATTTGAAATTGAATGGAAATTTCTAATAAAGGGTTTTTCAATAGGGACATAACAATTTTGTATTTTAATACAAACGCACCCTTCCATTTCTTGTATGATCTGTCAATGTCAAAACGTCAGTCAAGGTTTTCATTTTTATTATGGTGAAGTTCATGAACGAGCAACGTTTGGAAATTATTAAAAATTACTACCGAAATTCTGAGTCGGTGGTCGCAACTTCAAGATCGCTTACTCCAATTTTCGGTCGTAATAATCGTCCCACCAGACAGGCTGCGCGTGCTATAGTGGATAAATTCGAGTCCACATATTCACTATTGAATGTTCCTGTGCCAGTGAGATAACACACCGAAAGAAGTACCGAAAATGAGCCAAATCAGTCGATTCCACACCATTCACAGGAATTGGGAATCTCTCAGTCCACATTGTGGCGAATTTTGCTTAAAGATCTTGGCCTACACCCTTATAAGATCAAATTAACTCAAGAACTGAAGCTCATTCTTGGCTTAATGGATTTGTCAATAAGCAAAATATGAGTTATTGGACAGCAACAAACTCACATGTGCTTCAAGAGACTCCATGGCATCCACAAAAAGTGACCGAGTGGTGTGGATTTCATGCCGGAGGTGTGACTGGACCGTATTTTTTCGTCGATGAAAATGATCGCCATGTTACGGTCAATGGAGTTCGCTATCGTGCCATGTTGGAAGATTATTTTTGGCCAGAATTGGATGGACTTGACATCAGTTATAAGTGGTTCCAACAAGATGGTGCCACATGCCACACAGCTGGTCAAACAATTGATCTATTGAAGGGGAAGTTCGGTAATCGTGTAATCTCGAGAAATGGTCCGGTCGAATGGCCAGCTAGCTCATGCGATTTAACGCCAATGGATTTTTTTCTATGGAGTTATATTAAGTCGTTGGTTTATGCCAACAATGCCAACAAGCCAAACGTGAGAGGAGCTCAGGAACAACATCGAACGCGAAATTGACCACGTTCCAGCCGATATGTATGGAAGAGTGTTGGAAAATTGGCTCTCAAGAATCGATCGCTTCAAATGTGCTCGCGTTGGTAATATAAACGAGAGCGAATTCTATACTTAAATATAACATGTGTACTACAAATGGAATAAATTTCAGCCCAATATCTCAATTATTCAGTGTTTTATTTAAATATAAAATTGTTATGTCTTTATTGAAAAACCCTTTATATATGTTTTTAAATCCGTTAAAAACCAAATCAATTGTTTGACAATTTTCGAAAAATTGGTATGCCATGTCCCTTGCATATGTTAAATACTGCTTAGATGTCGATATTCAACAAAATTGTTTGAGCCACATCTGGAAAATAACACATTTTCAAAAGTTCATTAATAAGTAAAGTGCAGTTGTACAACTTTTTTCCAAAATCTTGGTACGCCATCTATACGAGTATATCCCCAACCCAGCAAAAATATATAAAAATAAATAACTTCAATGAAATGGATTTTTTTCAGAATCGGCCCTTAGTAAAATACCGTTCATTTTGGTGTTAGTATGATTGGTTTGGAGTGGCCCTCAGTGAGGTACACTTAGACCAGAAGTAAAGAGTTATGCATTCCACGGTTCCAATCTCACATCCCTGCCTTATAGGAGCTGTCAAATCCATCTGTCATAGTGACAGATTTTTAGTTCTTGACTTGGATCGTTTAACTACCACTCAAAGCATTACAATTGTTGCATCTTACTAAGAAAAAATTACCGTTCTGTAATATCTGTGTACAAAAAGTTGATGCCGATATTTCGAACAAAATCTCTTTCAGCGATGAGGTCAATTTCTCGCTCGGCGGCTACGTAAATAAACAAAATTGCAGAATTTGGGGTTCCGAGAATACAAATGTAATTGTATAGAAGTCATTGCATCCACCGCGGGTGATAGTATGGGGCATGCTGTGGATCGGCGGCGTCATGGGGCCGTATTTTTTATAAAACGGCGAAGGCGCTACTGTTACGGTCACTGTTCTTTGCGCTATGTTCAAATGATAACCAACTTTTTTTGCCTTTGATTGAAGACATTGATGTGAGCGACATGTGGGTTACGTGCCATACAACACAGGCAAATTTGGCTCTATTGCACAAAAAGTTCCCCGGCCGTTTAATTTCGAGATTTGACGATGTCGATTGGCCCCCAAAGATCGTGTGATCTGACCCCGTTAGATTTCTTTTCGAGCTATGCTAAAGATCGTGTCCATGCAGACACCTCACTAACTTTGGAGCACTTAAAGACCATCGTTCGGAAAGTTATGGCCGCAATACAACCAGAATTGTGCCGAAAAGTCATCAAAAATTACCTCACAAGAATCGGTAGCCATTTAACCGATGTTGAATTCCAGACATAATGGCACAGTCCAAAATTTAAAACAGTAAACAAAAATGCATTGAAATCTTTAAAACTTTTTTTTTTAAATTCTAAAGCACAGAATAAATAACCCTTTAGGTCTATTGTGTTGTCACTGAGTAGGGACGGGTGGTTCACACCGCCTACCCTTGGAACGAATCACTTTTCATAATGAAATTTTCAGTTTTAGCCGTGCAGGCATTGTTGAGATCATTTAGATGAAAAGGTGTTCACCTATAGTAGTCATTTTGATGCTGGCGAGTGTTTGGCATGTACGCATGAAGTGTGTTACTGTTTCTTCTTCCTCCTCATCTCTGCAGCTCCTTTAGAGCATGCCTACCCATTATACTGTGGCCAGTAATAGATCAAGAGGTCTGGGGGACTTCTGAAACATAAGAGATGAACCCTATTATTATTATTACGTTGGATACTTTTGTGAGGGTTGTTCTTTTGCTTTATGTATAATTTGTACATTAACTTAACGTGATAATTTGTTGCTAATTTTGTTTTTGTTCATATTCAGTGTAAAGCATCTTACTTCCTTTTTTATTTATAAAGTACAAATATTTTCCTAAATTTTGATGGATGAAATCAGATGAAACCAAAAGGCGAATATCTAATTTTACCGCAGTATAAGTATTGCGTGTGTACTGGGAATCCACGAAAAATGCTCGAGGGCTAATTACGGAGCTACTATTTAGAAACCTTTTTTGGGAAGATTGATGAAAAATCGCGGAGTCTAACATTTACCTAAAGAGAATAGTTTATGCCTCATTTAAATCCATTCAATCATTTGGCAAAAAATACCAAATACCTTCGCCATCTGGACACAAATATAGCGCACGACTGGGTCGCACTTAGTAGTTGCACTTACATACGAGTACGAGTATATGCATGTACTGTTCACTTGCAATTCATACAGATTTGAAAGTTAGGCGTAATTGTTGAAATGTATTTTTTTAATTGCGCTAAAAACCCAAAAAAAAGTTTTGTAAATTTTTTAAAACATGGTACGCTATGCAGTGGCGTGGCGTCCATACAAGCCGATTCCTTCCGGCTTCCCTTTTCAAATATCAAACATTTTTATTTTGCCACTTGCGAACCATCACATTCAATTATTTGTTCATCAAACCATTTTTCATAACTTTATACGCTCGAAGATGAAATGCTGCGACCACTTCGGTTGTTTATTCATTTTTACTCATACACAAACTCGCACACATAGGCGAGAAAAGTATGAACTCCTCTAGCAAGAGAGCGTGCAATGAATTTTTTTGAGAAGCCGTTCATTTTCCGGCTTATGCATTCATTTCTTCACAGTACGAACTTTCAACTCTATTCCTTTCTGGCATATAGTAGAAGTTTATTTGCGATTTCTTTGTCCAACATACATTTGCTTATGAGGAAAATAACCCGCGATTTATCGGCTTTTGTGGATGAACATTGGTGGAGGAGAAAGGTTTTAGTTTGAGGGAGTTTTTTTTTTTTATTGTAGGCAACAAGATAAGCCGACGAAAATCGAATTATTGGGTGATGTAGTGGTTCGGACGGCGTTTGAGGTTTGAGGTTATTGAAAATTTGTGTGACTGCTAATTATTAGAAAATTTTAAAAATTTAGCAATTACATATTGGTAGTTAAGTTAGTGCTTTAAATTATTAAATTATTATAAAATAGTGAGTGAGCTAAGTGAATACTTATTAGCTATATACCAAGTAAGTGCCCCATTGAACATTCTTATTATTCTTAGACAAGACTGATTTTCTTCTAAAAGAAACCCACGAATTCAGTAAGCTTTCTTTTTTGTAAAAAAAAAAAAAAAAAAGTTATAGAACTAGGTCGCTCGACACCATCAATGAAAATTGATTATACGCGAAAGGATGGGTACCAGAAACATTTTCATGATTCTTTTTACAAAAAGAATCCATGGCTGACTGGCAGTTGCAAATTAAATAGAATGTTTTGTTTTCCTTGTTTTCTTTTTTCTAATTTTCCTAGTGTTTGGAGTAAACAATTTTATTAATTCTACCAAAAAACATATTCAAACGGAAAAACATATACGCAGCTGCTTGCATTTCCGTGAATTTGGCGAATATCGCATAGAGACTTCTTTAGGGAATTCTTACGAGGCTCATAATAGAAAAGTTGATCGCAATCGCAATTTAATGAAGCGTTTCATAGACACTGTAGTTCTTCTAGGAAAACAAGAGCTGACATTCCGGGGTATCAGAGACTCGATGGCAATATCATTCGCGTATAGTTAACGTCTTATTCAATTGCAGAGAAGACATAGAGCTTCAAAAAAAGGAACTCAAAGTTTTATATACTACCCCTTCACTTAAAAAGCTTGAGGTTTTTCAACTTTATAAGCATTTTAATACGGAAATGCTTAGAGATACTTTTTCTCAAGCTCTAACATTGTGTGAAATCTTTTTAACCCTGCCTTTGCTTGTGGCCTCTGTCGAAAGATATTTTTCGACTTTAAAAAGAGTCCACACTTACTTAAGAAATTCCCAAAAAGAAGAAAGACTCTCAGACCTGGCACTTTTATCTATCGAAAAGCACCTTCTTTTAGAAATTAAAAATAACTCAAATTTTTATGAAAGACATTTAGCAGAATTCGTAAAAAAGAATCGTAGGATAGCTTTAGAGTACAAATAGGTAGTACATAATTGTAATCGCTAAATTTTTTACATTTAACAACGCTCCGAGTTATCAATAACTTATATAGATTACTTTGCCCAGAACGGCTTCTTTCGAAGCCACTTTTTTTATGCGATGAGCTCATTATCTACGTAAATTCCAATGACTTAAAGTATAACAAAGGTGGCTTGGATTGCATATCTTAAGTCTGTGTTTCTAATAAGCACCAAAATGGTAAGTCTTGAATAAAACATTTTACTTCAACTTTTTTCGGCTTTCCTCTCTTGAAATTTCACCCCACGCCACTGATGCATGTACTGTTCACTTGCAATTCATACAGATTTGAAAGTTAGGCGTAATTGTTGAAATGTATTTTTTTAAATGCGCTAAAAACCCAAAAAAAAGTTTTGTAAATTTTTTAATACATGGTATAGCGTACCGTCCTCGCATATGTCAAACTGTTTAGGTCTCCATTTTCAACAAAACTATTTGAATCATTTTCGAAAAATTACCGATTTTCCAAACTTCGTTAATAAGTAAAATACTGTTGTACGTACTTTTTTTTCAAAAACTTGTACCACATACTCAGCTCAACTCAAATATTAAATTTAAACAAAATCGTAAGGGCCGTTTTCGAGAAAAGGTTATATTAATTTTGAGGTTATAATGAAAATTCTGATTTAATCTCTGGGTATTAGTCCACAGACGGAAATGTGAAGTTTGACGTAAATCCATCCAGCCATTTAGGCTGAAGTCCGATATACAGACAGACAGAATTGTGAGACCCACTTTTGTGAAACAATAACTTTCTTTTAGGCGAGAAAGTTAAAAATAAAACTAAACAAAAACTCAAAATTATAGCTTCCTTCATCCTATCCTTACTTAAATAATATTTACAATTCTTTAAAGAGAAGCAAAAGTACAAAAACTAACTTACCCTAAATTAAGCAAACATTTTTTTACAGTACAGTGAAAGATACATTATCAGACCATATTCAAGCATGATGTGGTGTCAAGCTCCATACCCTTGTCGAACCAAAAGTATTTGGGTGAACTGACTTGAACTTCTTAATTTTAGTTCGATGTAGCCATATTATACCTCCAGGCAGCATTAGGCTCACTTGAATCCAACCGTGGTTCGCATACCAACGACTTGTCTGATGCCTTGCGGTGCACTCATGGTATTACACAGGTATGTTCTGCCTATTCTGTCAAGTTGTCAAAATACATAAATGCTTCAGGCAGAATATGTTCTAATTACAGCGATCTTTGAAAGAAGAGCGGATTATAGAAAATCGCTGTACCAGACACCAAATTATCCTGTCACCCATGGTGGATGCAATGGTCTTTCAATCATCACATTTGGTTCCTCAAAATCCGAAATTCTGCAATTTTGTTTGTTTTAGTAGGAAATGGAAATGAGCCGCATCGCTGAAGAAGATTTTGTTTGAAAAATTGGACGATTATGACGACTATAATCTGTCTTTAAATCGCGATACACAGATATTACAGAACTGTTACTTTTGTAGTAAGATGCAACAATTTTAATGCGTCGAGCCGTGGTTAAACGATCCATATTGTAAAGTAGCATGGCAAGCCATATAGTAGGGATGTGAAATCCCAACCTCGAAATGAATAAACCTTTATAATCAAAAATTATAATTTCTAGAGTCGATCGAAGAAATAGCAGGCAGCCAAATCAGGCGAATTCGGATGGTATTCGTATTGTTCTTGGTCAAAAGTTCACGAATAAGGATGGCATTGTGTGACAATGCTTTATCGTGGTGCAAAACCCACGAGTTGTTTGCCCACAAATTCGGTCTTTTTTGGCGAATTGCTTCAGGAAAAAAACCTTATAATGCCCAAAATAATAAACCTTGTTGACTGTCTGATCTTGTGGCAAGAATTCATGATGGACCACATCGTTGTAATCCATGAAAACCGTGAGCATCGCCTTCTTTTTCAACTGAAAACGATGTGGTTTTTTCGGTCTTGGCTCATTCGGTGTACGCCCCATTCACTCGCCTGATGCCTGGATTGCGTTTCGTACTCATAAACTCACGTCTCGTCTCCAGTAATTATGCGTTTGATGAATGTTGGGTCGGATTCAGCCGCTAAAATCATGTCTTTCGCCATGTCGATGCGGTCCCTTTTTTGCATGAAATTCAGGTCTTTCGGCACCAGCTTTACAGCGATACGCCTGAAGCCCAAATCGTTAACCAAAATGCCTTGAATGGATCCATAAGCAATTTTCAAGTCCTCTACCAGTTCGCTGATGGTCAATTTGCTGTTTTCGGCCAACATTTCTTTGATTCGTCGGTTTTCGATGTCGACGGCCTACCATTGCGTTCGTCATCCTCGACAGACTCACGACCACTTTTGGAGCGTTTGTGCCACGCATAAACTTTTATTTTCGATAGAGTATCGTTGCCGAAACACTTCTCCACGATTTCCAAAGTATTCACACTATCACACACCGTTGAATCCGTTTTTAACACCAAATTTGATGCAAAACTCATTGCAAAGTTGATCCCATTTTGAAAATCGTAAAAATGTCAAGCTACGACTCTAAAATTTGGAGGGAGTGTTAATGACAGATGTGTCAACCTAAAAAAAAAAAATCTCGAATCAGATGACTGAAAGCCCCACACGGTAGTCATTCCTGACACTTGATCAAGGTTTGCGTATTTTAAATTAAAATATTGAAATGCAAAATAGGCAATTATTTAACTATTTGTTGTAGTAGCGGTAGTGTTTCTTTTGGTGTCATTAAAAATACCTTGGACGCTTTATGTGCTTTGACGTTATGTTTTCACCGGATATTTTTTTTTTTTGTTTAGCTAAACGGCAGATGGCTAACAGAACTCACTTTAAATGGTCAGGGAGTCAAATATTCATTTGTTTCATTTACAATACAAACAGTTTCAAACTTTTCTATGAAAAAGATATAATTAATGCTTTACGGATTTTTCTACTTTTAACGGTTTTCTACAAAAAAAGCGTTTGAAATAAAATAAGAAATTAATTTTTGATAAGATAGAGACCCAACGTGTCCTATTTGATACTATCCGGGCATGGCGGCATACAAGCATACGCACATAAGTACATCACGATAAAAACTATACCTCGTTGTAGAGAGTCGGGTGAAAAAGGAAAATGATTGTTATCTCTTGGGAACAAATTGAATAACTGACAAAAAGTTGATATTTTGCCCACTACAGATGTTATTTTCCAAATTTAAATTAAAAAGAACAAGTAGTTGTATATGTATCCATATGTACTCGTCGTATGTATGATATTTAGCCCAAACTACTTGCATTTCTGTGAATAAATGAAAACAGCCTGAATGTTAAGTTTTTTTTTTTTTATGCTGTCAATTCACCCAAGAATCCTTCTTTTTATGGAAATTATAATAATGGTGGATGGTATTTACAAGAAGGCCTACAAATATCCTCAGCTACTTATGTATGTAAATGTAATACCCCCCAAAGTTGACTATATGTATCATTATAGTTCGTCTCTGCTCAACATATTAATAAGGTCGTTTTTGCTTACGGACATATACCTACTTAAGGACTGATTCTTTAAAGATTTACTTAGTTTTATGTTTTCTTTTGAATTTTCGTTTCCCAATTTCATAACCAAACCTTATACTACTTACACAAGAATCAGACATCTTATTAAAAATCGTGTATTCCTTTTTGAATAAGAATACTTATCTCAGTGGGGAAAATAAGCTTTTGATTTATAAAATTATAATATTAGCCCTTATGCTCTGGTACATTCTTATGTAGATGTATATGCTGGTCTTGAAGTGCCGAATGTTAATTCAAAAAAATCAATTCTAATTCTACCCTGGCATTTTCTTAACCGTAGGCCTGCATGAAATTGCAAACATATTCCTGCCTGAAATGAAGGATAATTGTCTCTGAATGTCAAATAAATTTTCGGATAGATACCTATCTTACGAAAGCGTTTTTATAAACAATTTAAATCCAAAGTAAAGATATGCAATTATGTTTAAGGTTTCTTAGTTAGCACTTACGTTTTAAGTTCAACAATCTAATGATTTTTTTTCCTGCACAAAAGCGAAGGAGCCACAGCAGAGAAATAGTAAATTTTTAAGAACCGTTTAATAAGTAAAGTACCGTTTATACATATTTTTTGGGGAAAACTTGGTACACCATCTGGTAGCATATGCCAACCATAACTAAAATTTGGTCAGAATCGTTAGATGCATTTTCGATTAAATAGACTTTTTTTTTTTCAAAATCGGCGATTAGTAAAGTACCGTAAATACTCCAAAAGTTTAGGCTGCAGTCGTACTTACAGACAGACAGACAGAATTTTTTTAACATAATAATGTCAAGTTGACCCCGAGATTTAAAATTTTAGGACATACAGGTGCAGGTTAGGTAGCTGGGTGCCCTTGTTGACAGGGTTATCAACAGCTCACTTAGACCACTAAGAGTCCATTGTGCCCAATATTTAGAACTCTGGGAACCTAAAAATTGCAATCTTCGACCGCTAGGCTAAACCACCCATATAAATATATTAATCTCAGGAGTTTTCTTAGCTCAATGCTACTTAGCTCATCCAGTTCGGAAAAGAAGTATCTGCCAAAAGCACGGCTTCTTTTGCGGACGGCTTGAGCGGACAATCACACAGGAGTTGATGAACGGAGTCTATTTCCTCTACGTCTCCGCAGCTTTTATAGTAGTCGTTATGAGGTAATTCTGGCCTGCTGCGTCTAGGGTTACCCTACAGGTGCATGCAAAAAGGTTACTGCGCAGCTTTCTCCTCTGTACAATTTTAATTCTGAGTGGTTTTTTCCTATCTCTAACCGTTTTCGAGCAAAACAAGGTAACATTTTTTAAAAAAAAAAACTTGCCATGCATTCCAATAACTCGAAAACACCTAGATAGATTTCGAAGAGCATTTGCATACAAGCAGTCTAATACGCGCCCAAGCGTCATACAAACTACCTTTGACTCCAAGACCAACAAAACGATGCAGTTTATCCACTAAACAATTTGAATTCAATCTGTTCAATACTTTTCAAATTGAATGCTATACGAGTATTCCTTCGATTCCAGTTATTCTGAAACGTCATAATTCAATGGGCTTCGGTTCAAAAATTTAACTGTGGAACATATTACAATTCGTCAACAAACATTTTGTATCTCGTAAATGAGAACCACTATGACTTTCAGGTTTCACTCATTCAATTGTGCACCGTAGATCTTCTTTGCTTTCCCTAATTTCTTTTTTTATTCCCAATGTGTGTTAAACAATATAAGGGTAGCCCTAGAGCACCGGTATAAAAAAAAGTTCTTCAAAGTTGAAGAGAAGAAAAAAGAAATTTAAGTGCTGGGAGTATAAATTTCAATCTTCTTTACCTGGTACTTCTTAATTTTAACCCAACTAACAAACCCCGAGGTCAAAAGAGTATAACTCTTGCAGCTACTCCTTTAAGTGCAAAACCAAGTCTTAGAAAAGTACTCCATCTACTCCATCATGATGGCATAGGCAAAATAATAAATTCCTATGATTCTAAAGCATTAAATTTAACTCAGTGAATTTGTTTTTTTTTTTTTATTGATGTGTGCAGTACACAATGCATATCTACAGGAATGCTTTACGAAGAAATAAATTCTTGCTTATTTACAGTATTTACTTCTACCAAGCAGGATGACAATGACAACGAAGAATAGTACCAGTTTCAAAAAAATTTTCAAATAAAGCTACAAACTATAATTTAAATTTTTTTTTTTTTAGTTTTTTTAATATTCTGCATCAAGTAAGTCTATGCCTTTTAAAGTTAACCCAGTGATGGAGAAAGGATAGACTTTGACAAATTAAAAACGCGGTGTTAGTCCTGCATGTTGACGAGATCTCAGCCGCTCCTAACCTGAAGAAACAGACGCTTCTTGCAACTGGCCATTTTGGATTAGACACTGCTTATTTGACGGATAATTAAGGTCGAATTTTGCTGTAACTGAAAATGATGTAACATCACCCTTAGGGCAGTTGCATCTAAATATTGTGGTTTGCCCTTATTGCAAGAAAAGATCTGATAGTTATTGTACCTAGTCAAGTCATAAATACTGGTACACGTAACAAATTCTGCCAACAACATCAGCGCGGAAATCAAACAGAGTTGGTTGAGGTCATGGTCCACCTCGGAGTGTACCGCCATTTAGAAAAAAAAAGTTGTATTCAATAGTAATAGTAATCTATTCCATAAGGTACTCGTATATTCATTCCATACATACATACAGTCGACCCCTAAAAGTACATATATTTGTGACCAGCATCAACAGTTATGTAGATCCAGCCATGCCCGCCCGTCGGTCCGTCCATCCGTCCGTATGTCATCATTTTTGGGTCTTGAAGTTTGAGCCACGAAGATGAAATTTGGTATCAAGTGCAAACATTTTTTAAATCCGCCCACAAGCACACCCATTTTTTTTTTAAAATGCCTTTTTGTAAATATTGTTACTTTTAACTGTGATCTGAACGAAATATATATACATGGATGAATTGTAAAGAATGTAAGCGTTCTTTACAATTCATCCATGTATTATATAATATCACGCCCACTTTTAGGGGTCGTTTCCTTTAAATAAAGCTATTTGCGGTGATGATTAAGTTTTATTGTGAATATTTCACCAGAATTCTTTATTTTCGGTTACAAATGGCAACCGCCACGCCCACTTTCTCCTAAGAAAAAGTCTTAGTAACAAATTCTGTAGTAAAATCTCTTAAAAATCGAGAGCATATCTTCTGAGTAGAAAGATTTCATTGCATTTGAAACAAATGGTTCACAACCTTATGTATATATTGGGGATAGTTAAAAGATGAGGGATAGGGTATCATACGATCCGTTTCATACGGACTGTAGCTTTTCTGTATATTTTTTTTTTTTTTTTTTAATATGAATGGGAATACGAGTTTTTTTTTATTTTAGAAATATTCGTACGCTATTCATTCCAACATATACGAATGTGGATAACTATGTAGATACCTAGTTTATTTTGGGGGTATTATCTGTGGGTACGGAAACGGATATCCGGGATATCTCTGACAACAATTATTGAATCAAATCAAAATAGTTTTTCTCATTTTAATTTTTCTTTTCAGTTATCCTTTTAATAACACCTAAATAACGTAGCCTTAAATATTGGAGAACAGTTAATATAAATCTGTGATTCACCAGTATCCCCGTATCTACTATCACATTCGATTCGTAAATTATTCAGACTTCAAATTTTATTCCTAGATTACGGAGCTTTAAAATTAAGCTAAATCGACTGCTTACTCACAGAATCAGTTTAAAAGTTTAGATCGGATCAAATCAGCGATTCAGGTATTTACGGCTTAAACTGAAATCACATTATTTCTCTAAGAATGCGACTGCTATGAAAAACCTTAACGTTCAAGGTCGCTATTTAATTTTACCTCCCATCTCTCCACTTGAGATACAAATATTTAAATTAGATTCGTGGAATTGAAGCAGAAAATCTCGTACTCGTACTTTTGTAGGTATACCCACTTTTTCCATTAAAGCCTAAACGGCTTTAATATCAATAAAAAAAAAATAATCTGAAATACTAAGTGAAATCTATTAATCGATATCGTTTCCTTATTAATATTATAATATCCAAAACAATAAAAGTAAGCACAACTATTCAGACCCCGTCTTCCACAACCACAATTTTTTGCGTTCGATAAATTCGTCATCACTCGAAATCATAACGATGTTTACGAGAATAGTTACTTTCGGCCACCACTCGTTGTGACATACCTACCTACACAGCCCCAAATGGATGTTAAATTGGAAAAAAAGGACAACTTCAATTTCAGTTCAAGGACTATTAGAAATTTCATTAAGAAAAAAAAAAAAAAAAAAATTCAATAAACGTCAATTTGTACTCTTTTTTTTTTCTAAGTGGCCAACTGTAAACAACCCACCGGCAAGACACCCTCTTCGATGACGATTCAATAGAATCGTATTTAATTAAGTATGATTGATGCCATCAAATATGTCATCCTTATGTCATAAGAGAAGACAAAACCACAACTTAAATGTGCAAAATGCACAGACTTGAGCCTGAGGGTGGAATGGTAAACTCAAAGGATAACAAAAAAAAAAAAAAATCCTCTTCCGCACACATACAGAAGCCAATGTCAATTTAAAGTATCAAGGATACCACAGCGTGCACAAAAAAGGACTACAAATTCGAATCCTTTCAAAAGCCAATAAATGGAATTACCACTTTTGAAAATAATATTATATAAGTGCCCTCCGGAAACGAATTTTCTACCGGAAATTTGCCGATAAATCCGCTTTTTGCGGTAGTTTTCATGAATCGATTTTTGCATGTTCAACATGAAGAGCATCTTAAAAATGTGAAACCCTTGACTGTGTGTACGGACATAGAGAAAGCCCACGGCAAATTGATCCACCACAGATTGGGAAGTATACAAGGACCAACAGGATATCCTCTCTCCTCAGTCTCACTTACCTTAATTTCCGATTTCGCTGAACCGATATAATGACAAGGGCATTTCCCAGAACCGCTGCGATTATGATAGTAGAAAATATGAATCCTTTAATTACAATCAGGGAGAATTCGATCCAATTCTCCTCGACGTCTCCTCCTGTTGCGTTGCGAACGGCACCACCCGCATCGCCAGTGATTCCACTGCTACCACTGCCACTTTCTTCTGAATCCTGCACAATGCTGGTAACATTGGCCAGTAGGATACTCTGGGTTGTGCTCGTGTTCAGTGGATACTCCGATGTTGAGCTGGTGTTTAGGGCGGCTAGTGTATCTGCTTCGGCGATGGCGGCAGCGGCGGCGACTGTCTGCATGAAGGACATATCTTGTGTCATACCGATAATGGCAGAGCCTTTACGTAGAAACAGGCATCCAGCATCACATTCATCAGTGCAAGTAGTGCCGGTTCGCTTTTGTACATTTTCTCGTCGTAGTCGTCGTCACAGTTGAACACATAATATAAATATGATGTACTTTAGTTAATTAACGCAGATTGTTATTCTTGAAAGTTCGTTTATTTTGATTAGTAGCCTCTGGCGGGCACTGTCGACCACTTCACATCACTGCGAAAGAGAGAAAGGAAGAAATTTGTTAAAAAAATTATACTTTCTGTAGGCAAACGCAGATAAAGTTTCTAAGTTCGTTTGAATAGCAATTTGCATACGTTCTAGAAATCCCCTGAAACTTGAATTGAAATAAGTTTTCCTTTCAGTAATTTCAAACGATGAACGATTTACATCTAAAATATGTTTTCCATCTCTAAAAGAACAAAAAGAGAAAAAAAAAACCAAGCCAAACCAAGTGAATTGAAAGTCATGACCTGTAACATGAAATATATTAGAACTTGGTCTTTCCTAGATACATCATTCATTCGTTTCGTTGGTCGACAGGGCAACTTATTTTCGAAGCGTGCAAAGGTAAGTAAATGCGGAATTCCATGCAAATTGATTTAGGAATTTCTCATCCATCAAAGTAGGCCTACTTAAGGGCGTTTTGTGAAAAATATTCTCATATTTCCATACCAGTCTTTCACCTTTTTCCATGAACTTGAATAAAGTTTAAGCACTGTCTTCAATCATCAAATTTGTGGGTACCTACACTTGGGTGCGGGTAAATGGTTTCATTTTGTTGAAATTAATATCATCTGTAATTTTAATATAGAGGTGTACCTAAATATTATTCTAATAATGGTACGAGTAGGTATGTACTTTGCTTTTCCAATTCCGAGTGCATATGAAATGAACTGCTGAAAAGAGGATGCCCCTTGGGTTTAACTAGTTTAACACGAATTTCGCCTTCATTTGTTCATATGTAGAGGCTAGCTTAACTTCGACATGCCAT
Organism: Pocota personata; assembly: GCA_963082735.1. NCBI lineage: Eukaryota > Metazoa > Arthropoda > Insecta > Diptera > Syrphidae > Pocota > Pocota personata. The sequence continues at coordinate 274,765,124 of OY720429.1, forward strand.
GTTTAAGAAATGATTTGCTTCTTTAATTCGCATTCGTGTATGTGCAACATTCTAAGGTTGCGTAGGTAAGTACATCATTACGTCCCTTTGTTGAAGGGGGCCTTTTTTAAAAATTAATTATCGATCTCACCCCCTATAAACTTATGTTAATGAACTATACAAAACTTTAGTACAATTGGGAAAAGTTATCAGGTGCCGAAATAGCTTTAAGGTGATACAAATAAAAAAAATCTTCTCTTATCTGACCAAATGAGTCATGAGTGGGTTTCTAAAAAAAAGAAAAACTAAATTTATTTCTTACTATCAATAATGTACACTTGCGGTCATAAAAACAGCTCCTCATAATGTGTTCTCAGAGTATGAGAAATTACACCAGAGTGCAATGGTTTTACCAATAGTTATGAACGTTATTTCCCACAGCGTCATTGGCTTCGTATTCAGTGCAAAAAAAAATAATTTTGAATTGAGTTGTGACTGTGAAAAGTAAATAAAAGTGAAATATACGACAAAGTTAAAATATTGACTTTGGTTGAGGAAGGGCTATCCTTTCGTCGGATTGTGGTTAAAATAGAATGCTCTCATTCAACCATTGTGCGACTGATGAAGAAAGGAAAAAAGGTTCAGCGCGAAAACGCAAAACAACCCAGAAGACGGACAATGTATTACAAAGAATTAGCATGAAAGAAAAGCATGCTGTCCATATGACCTAATGACCTAAGCGTCGAAACGATACGCAGAAGGCTGCGGGAGATAGGTTTATGTGGAAGACGACTAGCGAAAAAGCCTCTCCTAACCACAAAAATGAAAACAGCTCGTTTGACGTGGGCGAAAAAGTATCAAGATTGGACGCAGGATGATTGGTGATGTGTGAAAGTAAATTTAGTTTGTTGTGTGCCGAACATTTGCATACGTACGAGTACGATGTTCAGCAGGTGAAAGGTTTAAGGACGAGTGCATAGTTAAGACAGAGTGAAGTTTCCTCAAAGCCAAATGGTTTGGGAATGTTTTTCTTTTTACGGAACTATGAACGCTCAAAGGTATGGACAAGTAAGTTTTTCGTACCAGCCATTGAACAGCGTCATTCGTATACTGACAAGTGCATTTTTCAGGACGATTCTGCACCTTGTCACCGAGCCAAGTAGGTAAGTAAAGTCTTATAAGTGAACTTCTAGAAGTCTACTTAATAAATAATAAAAAAAGAAGTAACCACAGTCTTTCAATAATTTTCAGCTCAATACAACCCTTGATGACCTCAGAATTTCCAGATTAGACTGGGCAGCGAATTCGCTCGATCTCAACCAAACAACACTTGTGGTATATAATGAAACGTAAGGTGACTGAACATAAACCAGAGTGTAAAAAAAGCTAAATGAAGTTCTGGAACATGTATGGGATACTGAAATTTCACGGGATTATATTGAACTTTTAGTAAATTTGATGCCTTCTAGAATAAAAGCCGTTATTACCGCCAAAGGAGGAGCAACCCGGTATTGATGATTTTGTGCTAATAGTGACATATCTTAGCATCTCATATACTCGTATACCCATATAAAAAATATATCGTTTATTTTTGTTAACCAATAAGAGTACTAATAAATTGTCAAAAAATAAGAAAATTTATTGTTTTTGCTTTCTTTGTTCATATTGTTACAGACCTGGCAACGCTATTACATGACAGTGCGGTGACAGACACTTCGAGTCTTGTGTGAGCGGATGAGGCTGGCTGTTAAATGCTAGAGTAAGAAGAGGAGATGGTTTTGATTTCTGTTTTCTGCGGTCATGGATTTCGGAGGTTCCAGCAACGCGGACGTGGCCTAAATTGAGTCGTGGATAATCGAGTCTATCCATCCTAATAAATTAAAGATAAATAAACAATTTTAACCCTCTCGGGAACCACGTTTTCATTTCATTTCTCGATTTCCGCCGATTTTCCGGCGTTCGTAACAATACAATAGAAATTAGGTAGAAATATTTATAAACTACTACTCAACAAAAAATTCATTTCATTACAAAAAGGATAATCGTAGTTATTAACAATTTTTCAATAATTCTGATATGGTGCAGTTTTTATGACAGCAAGTGTATAATTGGGAGCTTAAAATACACATTCTCTCAATTGGTTGTTTTTTTTTTAAAAAAAAAAAACAATAGTATCTAAAACATTTTACAAAAAAGGGCAAATATTTATGAAAATGTAACAACATTTTCTGGAGTAATAGAGGCAGACTAGACGTGCATGTTTCATTAACAAAGATTTGATATTCCTGCACCGATATAAAAAGTAAATAAATATTTTGGCGCCAACAACCCATTCGGGATCTAGTCTAACTTCACGAGTCATTCGTACCGTGCTGCACGTGAATGATAGGTACTTCCAATTTTATGCTGTTTCCGAAGGTCTTTTCGATTGAGAGAAGCTTCTCATGACAATTTCACTTTCGGATGTTTGTCAGACGTTAGATACCTTTTTTTTATAGTTTTCAATATAAATACGAATTTTAATTTTAAGCTTCATAAACCCTTATCGAAGTTATAGAGTGCGGACTGATTATATTAAATGACCTGGGGCCTATTACATCAACAACATTTCACTCCTCACTTTGAAAATATTTTTTTTCATTGAAGGATTGCTTTGCACAAACAAAACATAGAGAAAAGTTACAATCCATCTGAAGTGGATCATATCATATCCGTTTTTATCATTTCAGTATGTTTTATTTGTTCCATGCAATCTTTGAATAATAATAAAAAAAAAAAAAACAATTTGTATCGTAATGCACTTTGTCCTCGCCGATACAAATCAATTTTGTACTGTTTTATTGAGAAAATCAAAAATCGGAAATTCAGTTATGCATAAAATAAGTTGTTCCAAAATATAAAGGGTTATTCATTTCGAGGTAGGGATTTTACATCCCTGCCCTATGGCATCTGTCAAATCCGTCTGTCATTCATTGTGACAGGTAGTTAGTTCTTGCTTTGTCATTTTACAATATGACTCGTTTAACCACCGCTCATGTTTTTAAAATTGTTGCATCTTACTACAAAAATAGATGTTTTGTAAAATCTGTGTATAGCGAGTTAAGGACTGATTTTCGTGAGATTGAAGACATTGATGTGAGTGACAAAAATGTCATTGAAATCTTTAATACCTTTTATTTTATTTAAATTAAAATCATAAAGCACAACATGAATAACACTGTACGCACAGCACGTGGATATTCTACGATCCATCTGACAGATGGCTTAGTTTAGCATTTAGATTAGGTGGATTAACTATCATCAGTAACTTAAGGCGACGATACTACATCTAATGGCTACTTATGCTTTGACACTCAACAACCTGGTCCTCCTTTTCAGGATATAAACACAGATTATTATGATCTTTTTAAATCAGTCATATTCCCGGTGATAATGAAATAACATTTCTGATTATGCCCCCTAAAATGACAGCTATAGTAAACATCCGCATCGTTATTGATATTTTGTTTTATGTCCTGTCATTTTCATTATATTTCAAGTACCTATTGTTATGGGTGTTTCATATTTTTTGATGGCTTATTTAATATTTCGTGGCGCCTTGTCGATAAAGTGCTCTTATGTTCTATGTACCTTTATTGTTGTTATTAAATCTGGTAAGATTTGTGTTATTTCGTTGGATTCGTTGTGCATTTTATAGTCTTACTTGGTATAATAAGTACCAGTAAATGTTTGTGGTACCAGTCGTTTTTTTTTTATTTATGGTGGTAGCATTGATTTCTCTAGGAATTCATGAAATGCGAAATGGAAATCAACAAATTAGAATAGTTCCATGTCCAACTTCAAATTTCAGTGAAAATTTCAAAACTTCTGTTTATAAATGACCTAATTTTAAGAATTCGAATAGAATGTGTCACCATAGTATGTATACAATCTTCATAAATTTTTACCAACATTGGTACATTTTGGAAAACTTTGGCCGAGCAAAAACGAGACGATGCGCAGACGTACTCATTCGATTTTTCGTCATTTAAAGTTTAATCACAGATTAACTAATTGGCGTAAATCCTTGGGCGTAGTGCATTCTACTAATCATTAGTACAACTCAAGAAACTGTTCAACAATTTTGATTATCTCAAAAATAAACTGAATTGTGTATTTATCGTCAACTAAACCACGCTCAACGTTGATTATGATTTATGAATAACGCTGTTTGTGCAAAGCCATTTTCGATCTCAGATTACTAAGAAATCAATAAAGATTTTATCCACCCAAAGCGTTTTTAGAAAGGTACACTAATATGACTTCCAGGAATCAGATGTGCATGTAAATCTCAGCGCATATAAAATATCTTTCTATTTTATTTGCTGTCAAGTAGTTTGAATTTACTTTAAAACCCCACACCATCATCGTAGTTAAGTACGAGTGCATACGAGTGCATTCATATGCAACTACTCGAGTTGGCGTCTCCCCCTAAGTTCAACCACACTTCCTTCTATGCACTTTTTCCAGCTATAACCTTCAACTGTCGTAAAAATAGTTGGATTTTCTTTAATTTCTAGTTGAGAATCTACTACAGATGGATTTGCGTTTAACTCATCTTGGTATGCTGAGTAGCAACTTTGAGATAACTACATCATTAGGGCGGGTTTTATATTCTCTTTGGAGCAAAGGCATCTGCTGATGCAACGATGCATTGGCTTAACTGCAATGTATTCAATGGATGTACTCGTACATTTACATTTGAATTTTCCTTTATGAACTGTGCAGATAGTTTTTATTCTTTGGTTTGGATGGATTTTCTTGAGATTCTTGAATCAGAGAAGGTTTGTGGGATCGTCGTTTTCTTTAAAATATTATTTAGAAGTCGCAGATGAATTTACCTGTCAATTGCACCACAATTACAAGCTTTAAGTTCCACATAACGATTTAACTTCGTTGGGCGAATAATTGGGGAGTAATTTTTTAAAAGCTCGTATTTCCTTATAACGGGTGGGCCATCTGCTAGTTTCTTTTCAAATTGCATGTTATTTTGATACTGACAGCTCTTTCGTGCGCAAACAAATTGACGGAAACACAGTACCTATCATATCTTCGCGGTACGAAACGAATCGATTTACCCTTGAACAACGTTAGGAATTATTGAAAACTTATTTCCAAAGTGAGTGGCTATGGTGCCGAAACAGCGCAAATGACTTAGAGTGACTTTAAAGAAACCACGAAATTCTGTGGTTTACGGGTCGCGGAATATGGGAAATTCTACGAAAGACGAGCTGCAGGCTACCGAACAAGTCCGAGGGTTGTGGATGGTGGAACGTTCTTTAGATATAAAGGTTAGTTGTAAATAAGTATTTAATTTACAAACAATTAGTCCAGAACAAACAGCGAATATTGGATAGGTGTGGAGGAGTTTGCAGTTGTATCCTGCGATTTCCTAAAAGAGAAGCCACCAGCATCGATGATCCCCTCCGCAGCACCTGATCCAAAATGATCAGACGCTGCCCATCCTCTCCTGTCTAATCTTTAATCCTCCTCTATAACCCTTATTCTCTCTTCTTTATTACTAGGATAATACATTTTAAAGGACATTCATAGACTTATACTACATTTTCACTAAAGCCAAGTAAGATGATTAAGATAAATAATCGCAAACGAGGTGCTAACTTATATCATTTCCCATACATTTCCTCATTTGCTAAATTATCTCATTACCAGCAAATGAGTACATAACAAAGTTCAACAAGTCAAACATACCTTTCATTTAACTGAATGGAATAAATAACTGTCAAAATAATAAATTCTGGCATTTGGAGGTCGTTTCACGTTCAAGCATGTGAACAATGAACTCAGGTAATAACCAAACAATACCCATGGAAAACGTAAAAATGTTAACTTTTGTGAATTGCTACTTCGAATGCACTTACAAATATACAAGAATAGCATATCTATGAGGGGAGTTGTGCAGAGCATAACTCTTTTATAAATGCAATAAAGTATGTCAAGTTATATAGTGCTGTAAAGAAGAAAGTGTCAAAGTGTTCCAGCCACAAACAAAATAATAAAAAGAACATCTACTTAAAAATGGCACATCGCATCCTCGTGTTCGTTTTTGGAAACCAAATTCTATCTATATACTCTATGTATGTGCCAGAGCAAACTTAGAAACCACATTTCAATAAAATAAGTTCAGTATTTCTAGAGTTAGGTTTTTAAAAACAATTTTGTAAATCCCACGGCGTATATCCTACCTCCACTACATCAATTTTTAATGGTTTTCTTTAAACCTAACCTTGCATATAAATGGTGATTCAATTGGTGGTTACAATTTAAATCTGGCACTACTATGAATCTGTCAAAGAATAAACAGCTGATATTTGACATTTGTGATTACAAATCATTGGCATTTGCAAATATGAAGCTGTATATGAGGAAACAACGCATTTTACAATTTAAATCTGGCACTATTGTGAATCTGTCAAAGAATAAACAGCTGATATTTGACATTTGTGATTACAAATCATTGACATTTGTAAATATGAAGCTGTATACGTCGAAACAACGCATTTTGATTTGATTCACTTCCAAAATGGGGAAAATTTGTCGGTATATCTGTACATAACCGTCTATCTCGTGTTGCGGTTAGGAAATTAATGGAAAAATTTGATCGAACCGGGTCCGTGTTGGATGTGCAAAGAAGTCACGTGAAAATATCGCCGCAGTAAGTCAATCCGTCAAAATCCATTCGCCATTATTTCAGGCAATTAAATTTCTACAGCTCCACGGAGAGCATTTTAAGAAAAGATCTGCATCTTTTTTTTTTTTATATAATTTGCACATGTTAAAGGGGTTATGAATACTCTTATACTAATTTTTAAAACACGTGCGTTTTTTGTGGAAAGGGAAAGAGACAGAGAGAAAGACAGAGTGGTGTAGTTTGAAACTCAGGTGGTATTAAGTTTCTGTAAACTCCAAGGGTGGCTGTCCAGATAGCTGGGGAGTATTTTGATATTTTTAGCTATTATTGTCATTGCTTATGATTCACAGTATTTTTTTCCCTCCACCTGATGTCACGATCAAGTTGCATTTTAGCCATATGACCACCCAACTGCCTGTGTTATGCCTTCACAGTAGAGTTGACTTAGCTTTCGCAAGTGATCGACTTTTTTATTTATTTCATGCGAAATAAATAGATGATTCTTGACATCAGGATTCGAACCGTGAATCAACAGCGTGACAAGCGATGATGTTACCACTACACCACGGCCACCCAGCAGCCGTGAACAGCAAACCATGAATAGCGTCGCGACTTCGTTGTTTGGGTTTTAGAGAACCAGCAAGTTGATGGCTATTTTTCGAACAAAATCATTTTCAGCGATGAGGTTCACTTTCAACTGAAATGGCATTTGAGGTCATGAAAATCCACGGGCCATTTGCGAACAAGCAATGCATCCACCTAAAGTCGCAGTTTGGAGCGTCTTTTGGTCCGGCGGCGTGATTGGGCCATACTTTTTCGAAAATTCTCGTGGTGTTGCTGTAATAGTCAATGGTGAACGTTATCGGGACATGATTAGAAATTTTTGGTAACAATTGAACGTTATTGATATGAAACATATGTGGTTTCAACAAGACGATGCCCCACAGCGCGAGAAACAATGCAGGTATTGCACACAAAGTTTCCCGGCCGCGTCATATCTCGTTTCGTCGACCTAAATTGGCGATATCACGCCGTTGAATTCTTTTCTTGCGGTCAACATTATATTGACAATGTGTTTTATTTACAATTTAAATTGAATCACCCTATGTTACCAGCACTCTATCAGATTTTGATGACTTTGAGATACAAAAAAAAAAAAAATTAATTAACAAGCAGAAAACTGAAAAAAAATGTTCCCAGCAAAAATTAATTATTTGATCAGCAGAAAGAAATTATGCTTCGAAAAGAAGAAAACGACCAGAAGTTTATTTCTTTCCATTTGCCTTTTATTACCAGCACTCTACCCGATTGTGATGATTTTCAGATGGAGCCGTTTAGACAGCTAAATAATAAAAAAAAAAAAAAAATAATAATTAACAGACAGAAAAAAAAATCTTTTCCAATCAGCAAGCCATAATCATATGAAAAAAATTGTCCCAGCAAAAATTAATTATTTGATCAGCAGAAGTTTCTTTCTTTACGTTTTCCTTTTGCATATGAATCTTAACATTTTTGCAGATTGTTTTTTTTTTTTACTTTTCTCCAATTAACAATTATTATATTGGGAGATTAACCTTACAAGCTCTTTCAATTGAGTTTGTGCTGGAATGACAGAAAGAAATATTTGTTGATGAATTGTACGAAGAGCAAAACATAGATACACAGGTAGGGACCAAACCTGCGATAGACTTAGTTTTAGCCACTAATGCTCTACCAATTGAGATATCTATGTACGTCTTCCCCCATAATAATTCACTTATTATTGAACTTTTTTTTAAAAACGATTTGGTTGAAAATCGATATCTAGGCAATATTTGATACATGCAAGGGCATGGCATACCAAGTTTTGCAAAATTTTAAGAACTTCACTGAAATTAAAAAACTGTCTAGGCACGAGTACTGCATATTATATCATTGGCTTCGATTTGAAAGCCCCAATTTAAAGGTAAGGCGTGGGTGGTCGTGGGCTTATTGGCATAAATCTTAGACTTCATAAAACCCCAAAGAAAAAAGTCCAATGGCATGATGTGGGCGGCCAATTCTGATCGCAAAAATGGGAAATTATATGACCAGGAAATGACTCATGTAGTAATTGAATTGGTTCTCGGGCTATATGGCATGTGGCACCGTCTTGTTGAAACCATATGTAGTCCACATAAATGTCTTGCAATTTAGGTACAAAAAACTAGATTATCATGTCGCGATAGCGAGCACCACTGTGAATGAATTCTCAACAATCACTCGTGAATTTTCCGAACTCCAAATTGGACAATTTTGACGATTAACAAAACCATCAAGATGAAAATGATCCTCATCGCTGAAGATAATTTTGTTTGAAAAATCAGCATCCACTTGTTGTTGTTCCATAATCCATTCAACGAACTCTCTTCGCTGTGCGTGGTCAGTAGGCTTCAGTTCTTGAGGCAACAGCACTTCGTTTCCATGAAGATGCAAATCTTTCGTGAGAATATGCTGTAGAGAGCTTCTCGAAATGTCCAATTCTTAACCACAGTGCCGAATTGATGTTCCTGGACTCTCAACAACACTCTCACGAACTTCTTCGATGTTTTGTGTTGAACGCCTTGTCTAAGATCACCAATTGATCAAGTCTCCCAAAATTTTTGAATTAATCTCTTCACAGTTGATGAAGTTAAATTACTATTCCGACCATATTTTGTACGAAAATTGCGAACTTTAGCTGCCAAACCTTCATTATTTTTAAAATATTGCTCAACAATGAAAACGCGTTATTCTTTCGTGTAGCACTCTATTTTTAATAGCCCTGAATTGTCAGCTGTTACACTGTCTTTTTTTTTCGTTGGCAACACTTTACCGCACAAATGGCGCGAAAATCAAATCTTACGTGTATTTTGGGACACCCTTTAACAGAAACAACACTAGGCTCATAAGAATCTGTCACAAGTACTCCTATTCCTCCCTTGGAATAAGAATCATTAGTATTGGCTGGTTTAAGAGGGTGAGCTTATGCTCTTCACTTAGGCCTCCACTGGGCCCGTTGTGTTCCCCTCGTCTGTAGAGCTTTAGGAAAAGTAATGTAATGGAAATTAAGTGATGAGAGAGGATGTAGGTATTGCAATCATGGGAGTATCAAAAAGGAGATTATGTCATTTAGTGATCGGGAAATCGTCTTGTTCGTCTAGCGAACTCCAATATATCACCGATTTCTTTCTTGCTGAGGTGTGTTAGATCCGGTATCCTTGGGGATCCCAGTATGTTCAGTCCTAATCTTGCTATTGCAAGGCAGTGGCAAAGGAAGTGTTCTATATCTTCCTCCTCCTCCTCACAGTTAGCACAGATTGTTGTTTCAGCTAGCCCGAGTCTGAACGAGTGTTTATTAAGATTGATGTGCCCTGTTAAAAGTCCAACCATCGCTCTTAACTGTGTTCTGCTGGAGTTGAAAGCTATATTAGCTGTGTTGTTACTCGGTTCTTTTACCACTGATCTGGCCACTTTACACGTGTCTAGATTCGTCCAGTAGTTATTGAATTCCTGTCTAATTTTCTCATTGATTATCGTTTTAATAGTTGTCAGAGGGACCCCTATAGTCTTAACAGGATTCAGTTCTGTGTCACTCGCTCCTTTCCTTGCTAGTTCATTTGCCTTTACGTTACCCGGTACACCTTCGTGCCCCGCTACCCATATAAGACGGAGTCTATTACGCCTGGCAAGTAGGTTCAATTTAATTTTGCACTCCTTTATTAGTCGTGAATTTGACACAGGGTTTGTGATCGCGCTAATTGCTGCTTTGCTGTCCGAGCAAATGTCTATTTGCCTCTCTTCGCTGGTGTCTTCTGCGAGTATTTCTGTTGTTTTCATAATTACAAGTACTTCTGCTTGGAACACGCTTACAAATGTTTCTAGGTGAATAGCAAGTTCAATCGGTGGATTAGCACAAAAGATGCCAGCCCTTGATTCCCCTGATATTTTAGAGCCGTCTTGTATACCGATGACCCGTTGGAGTTTCTTGTCGTTCTTCCGTTCATCCAAGATTCTCTTGTGGGGAAAATTGTTTCGAAGCTGTTGGTGAACGTATAAGATTTTTCAACAACAACATCACTAGGACAATCGATAAGTGGTGTAATTTCTCTTATCATTTTGGCTATTTTCCGATGCCCCGTGTTTTCGCCTTCGTTGAAAGGCCGGTGATTCTAAGCCTTGCGGCTGACAGACCAGCAATCTTCTTCGCTTCGAGGTGCAGTGGTAGGATGTTTAAAATCGCTTCTATGGCCGCTGTTGTTGTTGAGGATTCTGCTCCTGTAATGCCCCAGCATTACCATACGCTGTACCTTTGTTAACAAGCCTCTTGCGTACTTTTTATTTGTCACTGGCCATCATACAATTGTTCCGTAGAAGATGATAGGTTTTATTACGCATTCGTATATCTAGTGGACCTGTTTCGGTTTCAGGCCCCATGATTTCCCGATGGCCCTCCTGTATATCCAATATGCCCTTTTAGCTTTGATAACTCTTTCTTCCAGGTTTTTTCATCAGGTCAGTTCCAATATTATGCCTAGGTACTTGATGCTGTCACGGAGTTGCAGTGATGCTCCTCCAAGTTATGGAATGTGAAAGTCACTAGTTTTGGTTTTCTTTGTGAAGAGAACCAGTTCGGTTTTATTTGAATTTATTCCTAGTCCACTCTCCTATTAGTATTGGGCTAGAAATCATAATTAGGAATTTTGTAGCCTTCCTTTTCAAAAGAATAAATCCAAATCTCTGACACAAATATTATGTCAGGTAAATTCATAACCTAAATGTGGATACGAGTATACAAATTACCTAATTACAAGGCAATGTTTTTGAATGAAGATGTATTTTAAAGAACCGGAAACACAATTCAATCCACAATGCAATTGCGCTATGGTAAAGGAACATTTTCCTTGTCTACATAACGATGTACATAAATAAGAGTTAATCCCATTTATGACTGCAATATAATAAAATTTTGTGTAGCGATTTGTAATCTAAAGCATCAATTTTATTTCTTTTGGGAACATTTTATGTTTCTATGGTGATTTGAAAGACATAAAAATGAGCTTCAAGTGCACCTAAAAATGTATACATGCATATTACTGGCACTGTTTTTATTTCTAAAGGTTTGCAGTAATAATAAATGAAAAGCAGGAATAAAAATGATTAAATCAATAAAAGGTTTATGGCTGTCGACTTGATTGTAGTCCTTGGTGTAATAGAAATCAAACGGAGCTGCGTGGATGGACAGTTTAAATTGGACACCATTCAAATTCAATTCAACATTTATATTAAAATCTTCATTTATCAAAATTACAGGCAAAAAATATTCGAAGGCAGTATTAGCCAAAAGGGTAGTGGGAAACCTTGAAACCGAAATTTGCTCAGGTATATAACTTTTTGGCTGACCGTGTTAGATAGGAACTGAAGTTTCGTTCCATATATCTGCCTGTTTGTGGGCATGCTCCCAATTATTTCGAAAAATACTAAATCGATGCGTATGTGGGTTTTAATGTTTTGCAGGATGCTCCGCCAGGTGGTTTAGGCTATAAATTATTACGTTCGGCCATCAGAGGATCGAGCAGTAACATATTAGCAACGTAAAGGTCGAAAATAAATTTATTAAAATTGGTTTCACGGGTAACTTGTGAAAGGAATGTCGCTATGTACGAGTATGCTCGCTGCTAGCTTGGCATCGGCATTGGCTTTTATACCAATATATCAATCATTCTGACTCAAGTGTTGTCCTCCATCTGAGATGCAACATGCGCTTCAAAATCTAGTTGGTAGATTTGAATGCCCTCATGACAGGATAGAGTACTTTTGACATGTAAAACTTGACCAGACAACACAGAGTAGTCGTAGATGAACGATTACTGTTGTGGTGGACCATGTGATAAACATTCACAAAAGTTCTAGCGTCCATGGCTGTACTTTCTGTCGAACCGAAAAATGAATTGGTTGCTCGGGCGATATTCCAAGCTCGATATCCAGAATAAGCTGTTTCTATAGAAGCAAGTGTTAAAACCCGTGCGGACGAATGGTTTACAACTATGGGGTTGTACCAAGAAAAGTAATAGAAACCCCTTACGCACTTTTGAAAATAAAGTGCTAAGGGGAATCGTGAACGCTCCATGGGATGTTCGAAATGACGATATCCACAGACATTTAAGAATAGCCTCTGTCGATGAAGAAACAAAACCACCAATGCCGACTCTACGGTCATTTTAGCAATACTGTTCTTTAGATTATGGACAACAGAAACATAGTTCGTCGACTACAAAGGACAAAATCGTTCGATTTAGCTCAGTAAAGAGCGGTACGGCAGGCACTTACGCTGGAAAGACACGTTCAAAACGTGTAGACTACTAGATAAGCTATTTAGTTGTAAATGGTGCCCTAAAATTCACGCAAGATTTGAATTTTGCGCCATTTGTGCGATGAAGTGTTGCCAACGAAAAAGAAAGACAGCGTGACAGCTGTCAGTTCAGGGTTATCACAAATTGAGTGCTATACGAAAGAACAACGTGTTTTGATTGTTTTGAAATATTTTAAAACTAATGAAGGTTTGGCAGCTATAGTTCCTAATTTTTCAAACAAAATCGTCTTCGGCGACATTTTCATTTCTCTGGCTTTGTTAAACGTCAAAATTGTCACAAGTGACCGTTGAGAAACAAATGCATCCACAAAGTGTCACTGTTTGGTGCGGATTTTGGGCTGAAGCATCATCGGTCCATTTTTTAAAAATGCGGCTGGTCAGTCAATTACAGTTAATGGTGCTCCTTATCGCGACATGATAATTTGTACCTAAATTGCAAGATATGGATGTGTACGACATGCAGTTTCAACTAGACGGTGCCACATGCCATACAGCCCGGGAAACAATTCAATTACTACATGAGTCATTTCCTGGTCATATAATTTCCCGTATTTGTGATCAGAATTGACCGCCCACATCATTCAATTTAAAGCTGTTGGACTTTTTTCTTTGGGTGTTTTTTGAAGTCTAAGGTTTATGCCAACAACCACCCACGCCTTGAAGGATCAAATTAAGCACTGTATCAATGAAATTCAGCCACATTTATGCAAACTGGTCATGGAAAATTTCTACAAAAGAGTGCGTATGTGCCAGCAAAGCCGTCCATACATTACTTTATGAATCAATAAAACATTTACAATTTTTAATTAAAAACCTGTGTTTAGGCAGTAAGAATCTCACACTACTCCGAGCACACGCTGCCGGTCGTTAAAAAAGATATGTCATTCTACAAATAACACAAGTCTGGACAACCAACACAATTCTTAAGATTTTGTTATGTAAATTTAATTTCCCGACAAATTTATCTGGCTCCTACGTCCTACTTACTTTGATATACTTGTCCTAAAATTTATTACCCTCATTTCGCAATGAAACCGCAAAAATCGTTTAGCATTCTGCAAACTCATTACTTTAGAGAAATCAAAAAGCAAGATTATGTCACTTTAAGAAGACATATCGATGAGTGATCATGTTTTCGTTTACTTTCAGTCCATATTGTAAATGTAAGCACAAATGTCAGACTACAGTTTGACTCTGATTTATTGCTGTACTCGTAATATTAATGAAAAAAGTTTCCACCAACTAATGCAAAATTTCAGGGAATGAAAATTTCGCCTACGGCCCTACGGCAGCATTATAAAATTTCTTTTCCACTTTTGCGTATTGTACCAACTCAAACATGACTGATAGCAGAAAAAGTTCATGCATACTCGTATATCTACATACCTATGTATACATAAAAATAAATTTCATAATGATATTATCTTACTTTTCTGACCCCAGCTAAGTGAAAAGCCATAAAGTAATCCCATCAACGTGTCATTCTCAGCCATCACTTGGAAGAATCACCCCCTAACTACTTATGCCTCATTTTTTTGCACTCCAGGAATAGAGTGAACACATTTTTCAAGAAACGTATGATTTATGATTTCTATTTGCTACTCGTACTTTATTATGAGTATTCAATATGGTTTCTAGGGAAATATGGAAACATTAAAACTTGTACTGTAGCACACATTACGCTAAAATAAAAGTTTGTTTGAGTTGAGGAAACAATGCAGGGTCAAAATTGAAACAGAAACAGACACATATACTCGTAAACCACCCACTTCCTTTAGCGGAATGTGTCACTGTTTGCAGATGGTTTTGAATGCCAGGAATTTAAACCATTTTAACCCACATTTATTTATATAAAAACCCTTAATAAATAATTAGTATTAACGTTTCTATTTTTACATATACTCGCAATACTGACTCCTTTTTTCTCATAGACCCGGCATAACTATTGTGGTACGATTTATTGATTTTTTCTAAAATAATTTCTTCCGAAATACGAACAAATCCCAGGCAGATTAATTGGAAATCGTAGCAGTGGTTGTAGGTTTCCATTCAGCTTAAGGGCTTTTTCGCGCTGTAAGGTTTATGCCATATGAGTCTTGTGTGACCGGATGACTACTGGCCAAAGTTTAGTCGAAGTGTGGGTTATATGTAGCAGGCAGTCCAGCAGTAGGATTTTGTATTGCGATTATCCTGGGAGTAGATTTGATTTAAGGTCGACGTATGAAGGATTTTTTTTTTTTTGTGTAAAGAAGGTGAAAATATCGAAAGGCACTAGTGTGGGATTCTAACCGCACTAAAAAGACCTTCGATCTAATGATTTTTATTTTTTTTGTGTATGTAATCGCTTTAGAGAAAATATTATGTTTTTGAATAATTTCCCTTCACAGTTAAATCATAAGTTCGTGTGGCTTAAAGGCCGAACTATAATAGAAGAATGGTTTCGTACGACCACTTCCGAAACAGTGCGAATACAAAGGATTTGTATTGTGTGACACCATAATAGCTTTTTGCTTCAATTCGTTAAGTTTTCGTTCACTTTTGCTCACTTACGAAAGAGTGAATGGATTCGCTCTTTCATAAGTGTACGTACGAAAATTTGGCAAGCGGTCCCTTATCTAAGTACTAAGTGGAATCCATTCGCTCTTCATAGGAAAATTTGACACAACAACTCAAATGACAGGCAAAGCGATTTGACAGTTGCTTCCGAACACATAAGCCTATTATGGGCTACTTGAGCAATTGACAGTACTGAAGGAAACTTAAAGTAGAATTATGACATTAGCTTCCAATTTCGACTATTATAGTTCAGCGTTTAGTTCTTCGCAATCTGCGAAAATATTGTGTACATCTAGGGCGACTTCTATCTCAGGGTTGATGTGTATCTGCAATTTTTGATTATGTCGCATTGCATTCTTTTTAATGACATATGTAACGTTGACGAAGGACTTTATTTTGAAATGTTTGTATTATTTCATTATTTGTTTTCTTTGTACAAACTCATAATTGAATACCATACGCCCAGACCAGCTTAAGTATTTGCTGATATACTTAGCATAATTTTGTTCTGAATAGACAGCTCCGAATTACGTCCTTTTAGCCAGTATAGCTTTTTATATTTTATATTTTATTCATCTGCTTTCTTTTTAGCGTGTTCCTTTCAATTTAATTTGGCATTTAAGGTCATTCCTAGCTATCTTGCTGTGTTAGCATAACGAACTATTTGGTTGTTGATAAGAACAGGCAGATAGTTTATTCTCTTGTTCGCAAGGTTAACTTTGTCTCATTAAGTTTAATGCGCCATTATTGTGTCCAATCTATTACTTTATTGACTGCATTCTGCAGCTTAACAGTAAATTTGTCTGGGCATTTGTCGACTGCAAGTATTGAAGTGTCATCTGCAAAAGTGGCTACCATGACTATGTTATCTAGTGGTATATCCCTGGTGTATATTAAGTACAGAATTGGTCCGAGAACACTTCCTTGAGGGACACCTGCCATTATTTCCTTTAAATCTGAGTAATCTTCACCGTATCGTACTTGAAAAAATCTATCTGCTACATAAGATTTCAGTATCTTATATAGTAGTATTGCCTATGTAGGTCTCTATGCAGTTTGAGCTCCAAGCCTTTATGCCACACCTTGTGAAAGGCTTGCGCTACGTCCAGGAATAATGAAGAACATACCTGTTTACCTTATAGTGCTTTCTCTATCGTGTCAGTAATGTTGATAATATGGAGAGTAACAATATTGGCGGATAGGAAGTATTATAACTTCTGTAGATGACTTACGTTTTTTCGGTATTACGAAGTATGGAGCTTTTAAAATAATAAAATTCTTTAATTCGTTGCATACCCATATATTACATTTGTATATTGAACATTTTTCTGGTCTACCATACGCCTTTTACAAAGTGGCTAATTATTTTAAAATTCATCAGGGTGTCGCGGCATAATGACGTTCCATAGGAATGCACAGTTTTGCCGGAGAAGAGGAGTATCGGTTACCTTATAGGAGCAGAGGTTTTTTTTTTTAATGATGCTGTAGGAGCAGCCGGGAGGATAAGATAACTCTAAACCTCCACTGTAAAAAATAGTCCTTTCTGTGAGTTTCGTCATAAATGGGTTTCGTGCTTTAAATCGTCTTGTTTCTGTCAAAGTGTGTCTGTAAATATAGGGTGTCCTAGCTTTATTTTGTCAAAATTTCAGTATTTGTAGGTCCAACCATGGCAGTAGAAAAACAAAAAAAAAATTGTACTAGAGGTTCTGTTCATTTAAATTCCATTCAAATTTATAGCCAAAGGTGAATTTACTGAGTTTAATCACGTCAGATAGGTTAGGTTATGTAGGTGGATTGTCGAGGGGAGAAATAAACCTGTACGCCACATTCAGGTCAGTATATACCCATTGTGATGCCTATTGGGTTGGAAAAGTATCCCCTGCTCGCAGAACAATTCCTGAAGCTCGGGTTTCCAAGGCACCTTGAAGCTTTAATAATCCTACACATGGCCTTGATAGGTATGTCGTGAAGGAAGTGTCTTCCGAAGAATTATTAGGCGTGAACAGTGGCATAGAAAGTGAATTGTGGCCTCATTCACTTCCACGTCTCCGCAGCATCTACAGAGATCATTCTCACTTAGCTTGAACTTATTCATATGATATCACACAGTATAACTCTAGCCTTGTTGGACTTCAGCTATGGTTTTCTCGTTATTTTACAGGCGCTCTAAGAACTCAACCTGCTGTTCGCTTCGCGAGAGACCTGTTGCCTGCTCCATGTTTAAGTTTACACGGTCGGATTAGCTTGCTCTAGGTAGCATAGCATAGTTTTACTTCATGCTATGTATCAGTAACTCTAAGACCTTCGTGTCAACATTTCACAAGCTTCAATTTCAACTCTATAGCAGATATGGCTTTTAATGGTCCTTTAAAGTCTAGTTACGACACTGTGTATTTGTTTGATCTCGCTAAATCCCGTCGAGCTTGGCTTCCATTCATCTGTTTGGCTGATTCAAAGGTACTTCTGGCCTGATACTATATATCAGATACCATAACTTTTGAACAGCGTCACCTATTGTACTACGTTTGGTATTTTTCAAAAGTGAAGCAGTATTTTTTAGATTGGTAATAACTGCTTAAATTGCCTCGACCGCATTAAACTAAAAATTAAAAAAAAAACATAAATCACGGTCGAAAAATAAATCATAGAATTTTAAAATTAAAAAAGTTTGTTGCCATAATTAATTCCATCCCAAAAGTTTAGACTTTTGAGTTTAAAAATTTAGCCTTAGGGGGGGACTGCAATTGGAATAAATTTAAGAGTTTAAAAGAGATTTTTCATGTTCTGTTGATTCTCCATGAGTGATGTCCGGGCAGGGTTCCTACTTGAAATTTCGAAAGTATGGTAGAGCTAACATAGCACGGCAGATTAGAAAAATCTAAAATCAATTATCTGCAGCTGAATATAAAATTTGAAATATAGGTTGTCCACTTCAAACGGGATCAAATGGCTAAAACTTTTTGAAACTGTAAAACAATATGAAAAAATGTATGAAAGGGAAACTATTTTGCAAGTTGTTAATACGAAATGTAGTCTAATCGGAGGAGAGGCTTCGAGAATACTTTTGTACGTGTCTTCCGGTAGTAAACAGGTGACAGATGATGAGATAGATAGACGGATCAAATTATGAGATTCATTTCTTATAGTTTACCCATTATATATCTCCACTATATACATATATAGATATATACATATTTTCGTGTACGTAACTAGAAACGATCTCAATGACACATTTCTTACTTTCAAAAACCCTGTGTTTTCGCCATAATCCGTTTCAAAATTATTGTTTTAGGTACTCAGGACTACCAATCTTATGGAAAAATATATGCCATTGACATTTAGTACCAATACTTTCTTAAGGCATTAAGCAAATTGAGCTAAATGGATCGTGCACGTAATTAGAAACGGACTATAAATTCTTTTTTATTTCAAGTTTTTAATTAAACCAACATGTTTTATTCATTTGTGAGCAACAGTTTTTGTATTCTCTCAATTTAAATATTAGATTGATGTTAGTTTTTAAGTTTTACACAATGAGGACAAAAAAACTTGCAACCTTATTGTCGGTCATCATGGAAATGGAAAGACGTACAGCGAAATAGCAAAAAATTTCTAAAACAAATTGTATTTTATGAAGTGGAATATTTTAGGAAAAATGGAACGGTTGACAAGGTCCCATGCGACTCTAGAGCAAAGTCAACATCTGAAGAAACTTTTATTGTGCGCTAAAGTCGAAAAAGACCCCCACTCAACAGCAACAGAAATTCAAATTCGTGCACCAGTTTTCGGCAAAATAAAGAATGAGCCATCTGTTGGTAGTTAAACGTAGTTTGAGTGAAGCAGGACCCTTTGTACGCATAGCCACAAGGAGCCGTTCTTGATGGAGCGAAACCTTGAAAACCGTTAGGAATCATGGAAAAAGATGTTGTTTTCCGATAAAACTAAGATAAATAGTATTTCATTTGATGGAAAATCAGGTGTTCACTCCCCGAGAAATAAGGAATTCGATCTGAGGTACACTCGCCCCACCGTCAAATACCGTGATAATAGCGATATGATATGGGGTGTTATATCTTGGGGCGGCGTTGGTCCAATTCACAAAATTCAGGTTAAATATTGTAGTATCTTTCAGAACGCAAGGCTGCCATCTGCAGAGGAATACCAGCCAGAAATTTGGAAGATTCCACGGATTTTAGATTTCGAATTACACGGCGGCTTTCACAAAGAAACAGTTTGAAGACAATAGTACTACTTTATTGGACTGGCCGTCGTGTAGCCAGGATCCAGAAAGATGGGGAATCTTCACACTCTTTATTAAAAATTTTATTAATTAAGAGATATGATACTGTGTTTCTGTCAAATTTTTGAGCACGAAAGAGCTGTCAGTGTCAAAATAACGTGTAATTTAAAAAGAAATCAGCCTTTTAAGTTGTTTTTCAAAAAAAGGGGACACATCGGAAATCAGTTTTCCAATAATTTTATCAGAAGTTTTTTTTTTAAATATCCACCTTTTGAGGGTAATACGGCTACAAAATTTGTAGGAACTCTGAAAACTGATTCTTTTCTTCGAAAAATGCATAAATGGTGACAGTTACATACTTCGATATTATTAGTAGCCGTTTGGACCCTTCCATCAACACATTCAAAGACTAATCTATTCCAGGCTCTTGTGCGAACAATTCACTTTATTATTTATTAATTAATAATTTTGAATTTAATTCACTAATTCCTGTTTTAGGCAAAGTTTTAAGAATACTTAGTTGGTTATTAAATTGCCCAAAATTGAATTCCAAAATGTTTAGGAAGAACTCAAGAATTCAAGTCAATTCAGAAGACATAGATTTTGTACTTGGACATATAAGTAAGGACTTGGGTATCGACACTATAATAGTATTTATGTTAGTTTCAATACCCTGGTCGAATCGGAAAGAATAGCATCCACATGCAAAATTGGAATATTTTTGTAGATATGTGAGATATTACAAAGAATAAAAATAAACTTAAAGACTACAAAACTGTTCTTGTTGGAGGAGATGTGCGAAAAATATTAGCTTGTTCAGTTTTTCAGATTTAAATCTATTTCTTGCTTCACCCATTATTTGCCATCTGATAGCAACTATTGCCACTTTATATCTATTGAAACTGTTTGTGTGAAACTTTATAAACAGCTTTCATTTGTTAAGCGGTGTCACTGAGGTTTCCAAAAGAAAAACTCATCTAGTCAGAGTTTTGATTGATCTTCGCCTTCACAGCGTTTCCTCCTACCAATTTAGTGTGTTGTATATGAAGCCAGGTATCGAACAGAAAGTATCGATAACAAGTGTGTAAGTATCGATACTTTTTGTCGATCCCTGCTAATAAGGGTAAGTATTGGTTAAGCAAACATTTTCAAACACGAGATTTTGATCAATATTGGTATTACTACAGTAGATATACTCAAAAAGCGGGTCTGTCCGTCTGTATGTACAGTGTTGTGCAAACCATAGGGGAATGGACTCAATTCGCGGCTTCGGAAAATGTTTTAGGTCATTATTCTACTGGAAGACCCAACGCAGCGACTCTAAAATATCTCCATCAACCCTAATAAAAAGCTTAATTTAAGTATTTATCAAATGCAGTACATGCATTACCTTTTAAGACGGTGCTTAGTAGTAGGAGTGGCTTTCTGGTGGTCGAAAAGCATAAAGACCAACCTCTTTAAAACGCCTCCGAACAGTACTTGAGTCAATAGGAAGACTTAGCTGGGCCACTAGTACTTTTAAGGACGCAAAAGGATCTTTTAAAACCTTCGCTTTATGCGCCTATCACTTTTTGGTGCTATATACGTGGGAGTCCACCAGAATGTGTTATTGATGTTGGAATATAGTATTTTACAGCTAATACTTTTTGCTATAATCTGGTTTTAAAGTCGTCTATAATCCGATTTATTAGAAAATTATTATATCATGTTTTTGTCATTTTATTTGCAAAACTGTTTGGAAATAACGCAGAATTGTTCCCCCTGAAACTTCTTAGGCAAAAAATGTAACTCAAATGATAGTGGAAACCGTTGCCAGAAAGACAAAATTCAATATCTTAAAAAATCCCGGTTTGTTTTGCACAGGCATGTTATTGAGATTTTTTTTAGTTAAATTTTTGTAACTAAATGTAAATTAAAGTTTTTTTTGTTCGATTATCAAATTAAGCAAGATGAAAAGAGTTTTCAAAAAAAAAAAAAAAACGATTACCAAACAGGCATTCACCCAGTTATTATCTACGAATATATTTGAGAAAAAAATTCGGAATGTTTTGCACAACACTGTATGTGGACGGATTTAATTCAAACTTTCATATCTGGGGTCCATGGGATCACAATTTGAGAATAATTTGCAATCTAACTCCAAAATTAACGTCTTTAACAATTTTATATAAATTCGATATTTCGGTTGGGTCACTAGATGGCGTACCACAGTCTTGGAAAAAATTTTGTATAGCGGTACTTCACTCATTCAAAATTATTTGTTTTTCGGAAATTGTTGTTGAAAATCGATATCTATGATATATGCAAGGACAGAGCATACCTAGTTTTGAAAAATTGTAAAATTAACTTTAACCATTTCGCTAAAATTTTAAATGTGAGTGTTTTTCAAATGAACAGTAGCTACGTGCGAACCAGTCACTGAATTTTTTAACTTTATACCTCGAAGAGGTATTTCTGATGTCAAGCACACACCTTGTCCACGTACTCCTAAAATTCTGATTAAACGCTTCGTTAGATTTTTCAAATGTAGTCGTCAAGTCAAATAATTGTTAAACATTTCAAAATTCCAAAAGAAGTATAAAAAAGTCCAACATTTTTAGAAAACCCATATAAGAAGCTATCCATCTATCTAATTATATTGAAAGGTTGTACTTAACCTTTTAATTAACATTCATATAAACTCGAAATCGAGAAAATCTCGTATGATTTTGTCGTGTACTTTATTTTAACATATCGTCGAAGTTGCCTATAACGATGCAAAATGAATGTTGGTATTTTTCAAAAAGTTTTAAAACCTCCAAAACTCTCACATACCAAAGCACATTGACGAAGGATAAAGAAGGAAAATATTTTCTCATGATTTTCAATTCAAGTCATAATACGCTCACAGGTGCGTTAAAATTTTCAAAGCTGTTAATCAGGAAAATGCCGACTATTTTCGTTGGGGAACTCCATGTGTTGCCTTCCGTAACAAAATTAAATTTCATCATAACCCATTCACCGCCATGACGTTGGTACACTCTCAAGTAACTTAGTCAGCAGCTCAATAAAACAATCATTCTTTATCAAACTCAAACCCCTTTTCTTCCAGAAGAATATGAAGGACCGCACAAAAGGCCACAGGCTGTGAAAACTTCCACACCCTTGTCAGGTACTCACGTTTGAAAGGAGTAGTCGAGCATTGCTTACTATTAAATCAGTGCAAAAGAACAACTTTTCTCTTAAAAGATACGAGATATTAATACACTTTCGAATTTAATTAAAAACCAAAGGAACACTTGTCTTGTATGGAAAACTTAAGTTCGAAAAGTTTTTGAACAGGCCTTCTCCACATGCACCCACTCCCGGTGAGTAGTAGTGTGGAACTTCCGGGTAAAATGGTTGCTCACCCATACCCAGCGTCCAATTTGTGTAAAAAGTGTTTTATCCACATGGGAGCACATCTTTCCTCCATACGTGGGTGCCTAAACGAGGCAATTTCGAAATACCACATACAAAGCGAACACAAAACGAACACCACCCACCGCACAGGGGTTGGCTGAGTCTTATTTGTGAAAACGGATTTGCTAATTTATATAAAGTGGATTATCCTGCTACGAAATCATTAACGGATGATAAATTGCCACTAAGGATAGACACCACCAGTAGCAGCGGTACCATCGACGTCATCGTCACCCTCCGAGTTTATTTAATCAGTTGGAAGACAAACAAAAACAAGGATCACAAGAACGGAAATCAGTCAAAGTATGCAAATAGAAGAAGTATCCCTTTATCTGGTTGATTGTTCGTCGTCAACAAGTTGAGAACAGGATTTACCGCCTCCTTTGGCCGTTGTCGTCTGTCTCTGCTCTAGCGTGTGCTATTCTCAGGCATCTAATGAGGATTGATGGTGTCCAGTCCTAGCAGCATTGTTAGTGAAGGCTGAAGGATCATTTCACAGCAGGTGATGGACGAGTAATTTTCTATAAAAATGAAATATTTTGGCTGTAGAACTCAGTATCTCGAACAGATTCACTGCGCTAACGACAAACACACAACAACTGAGATTTTGTGCAGCTCCGACTTTGAAAGATGTTCTTCCCATTTGTGCTGTTGCTGTTGACGTGCCTTGCCAATAGCAGTTACTCCGAGGTGGGTTTCAGAAAACCCCTGTTGTGGATATATAATTTGACATAACATCTATCAACAGGTATCTGGATCCAGTCAACCTATTGGAAAACAGGATAATCTTCAGTCACAGAGCTCGGATTATGACAGCAGGCAACGTCGGCTTAGACGTGACCTTAACGACTTGAAAGATGCCAATGATATGTTTGACGATAGTTCAGCTATGAGACCATTGGAGCTCGAAGTTGACGGTATACCACAACCTCTGTTGCTGTTCTTGCAGAAAATGTGCCAACGTAAGTTCAATTTGAAGTCTAAGGTTAGTTTTAAGATTTCCCCTTTCCAGTTCAAGGAACCAAACCCCTTCGAGTGAAAACTCCACGACTTGGAAGAACCCTGGACTTTGACAATGAAGATGACCGCATGAGGCTACCATTTGGACCGCGAGTCAACAAGAAGAACGTACCCTTCAAGCCAAGACTGGGTAAACGAACCTGTTTATGTGATGCCAATTAATATTAGAAACTACTTACAAGAGAATTTATGTGTTAACTGTAAAATTTAAATGCATTAAAGCAACCAAATGAGAGGATGCGATGGGGAGTTTCCTTTTCAATATTCATGACCACTCGCGTTATTTGTATCCTTTTTTTTTGTAGTCTGAGTACATGGTACATCTCTATGTTTCATTCGTTGCTGTCGCCTCAAGGACTTTTTTAGAGATTCAACGTTCGCAGTGCATGTGACTTTTATTGATTGAAAATTCATTGTGTGCTAAGGCCACCGGCTTATGGAAAACTCCACAGAATAATACCTGATACGTTCGGGGGCTGCTGCTGGTGACACATGCTACCACCGGCTTTGGAGTGTTCTAATATTTACAAGGGATTTGCGGCGCGCAGTAGTGGTGGCACGAAAAAAAGTCCTTTTCATCAATATTTCGTTGTTACGAGCTTTGAAAGATTATTTTGAAATTGATTTTCGTTGCCACGGCTTTCGTGATGAAAATATTTCAACGAGTAACCAATTGCAGCGTGTAGAGTCCGGTGGCGTGTGTTGGAAATTTTTCAAGTCGGATTATCTTGTGTCTATTAGCTAATTGAATATGATTTGATTCTCAGCACAAGTCTTCTCTTCCATGTTCGTCGTATTACCATAATGAAGTTATAATTAATCAAGGAGAAAATTAACAACACGTTTTAGCCATTTAAACGACCAAGTTACACCCAACCCTACATATGGTGGATGTGAAAGTCAAAAAACCAATCCAAGGGTGGGCCATGTTGTGACTCTTCTTTGTATTTATTTGTCCTTTGCATGAATCGATAACAAATATTTGGACTCGTGCTAGACTGTAAATATTGTGGCTTAAGGTGTCGAAAAATTCAAGTTATCTGGTGAGGGGTAACTCATGTAGATACGACTTTACTTTACTTAGAGTCTGGTGGTAGTAAACAGATAACCAGAGGTATTGGCTGACTGGAAGGGTTAAATGTGGTTTTGTAACCATAGGATCCGTGCTGTGGATTTTGCACAGGTATTGACTGAACATCTGCTTTTCAATGTTTGTCTATAACAATGAATTTTATGCTTGAAAACATCCACCTTACTAACAAACTATACGGAGATCGACTTAAGAAATTCTCTAATTTGTGTTAGGTAAAGTTGCGAACATGGATCACTTTGCCATGATTTGTGTGTAATTATTTTCTGTAAATAATCGGAAAGTGCACTCTCTTCAATAAAGCAAACAATTTTGAAAAATATTATATGAATTTTTTTTTATATGTATGTACATAGCAAAAAAGAAACCCATAAATGGCTCACACTCTAGAAATGAACTCAAAAACAAAAGCACACACCACAATAAAAAAATGGATCCCTTCTTAATTCGTAGTAGTAAAATGTCTCTTTAGGAATTGTCCGCCAACAGGAATGCAACTACTGAAACACACGCCACAGAAAATACCGAAACCTTTATTAATTTTTAATAATGACATTTTTCTTCAACATTCGGTGCTTTCTACGAACAATGTGTCCAAAGCAGACCTTTCCTGTGGGTATTACTGCCAGTGATTGCCAGTAGCATTTTGGTTGCTTTTAGGGTAAATTCGAACATTACTGTCGTATATATAGGTACCTACATGTCTAGTTGGCAAAAAAACCCACCTAACATTAAAAATATTTTACGTCACGTGTTATCTGATAATCAAAATGTGTTATACTCAGCTATCGATAGCTATGGATAATATCGAAAGTTACTGAAACTGTATATCCAGTTAATTGTTGATTTTGTTTGCCTGTGAACTTTTTCGGAACTAGGGATGATTATCACAAAAGAACCCAGCTATTGAAAGAGCAGAACAAAAAGCTGTGGCCATTTTTGGTCTAATTTGAGTGCAAATGTATCTCGAGCAGTGTGGCAGGTGGCACTGTTCTGCTGAAACCACACGTGTTCCAATATCCCCGAATTGGTGCCAAAAATAATTTTCATATTCCAATAACGTTCACCATTGACTGTAACAGCAGCATAACGACAACTTTCGATGAAGTACGGCCCAATCACGCCGCTGGCCCAAAATTCGCAACAAAAAATTACTTTTCTGGATGCATTGGTTGTTCATGAATTGCCCCTTATATTTTCATGACCCTAAGTTGCGACAACTTTGTTTGTTTACGATCATTCAGTTAAAAGTGACCTTCATCGGTGAAAATGATTTTGTTCAAAAAATCGTCATCAACTTGGGAGTTCTCTAACACCCAATTAATGAAGTTACGACGCTGTTCATGGTCTACTGGCTTAAACTGTGAAAATGCGTGAATCCTATTGGTTAGATTTGATCTTTTTTTTTTTTATAATTTGCACGTGTTAAAGGGGATATGAATACCCTTATACTAATTTTTAGAACACGTGCGTTTTGTGGAAAGGGGAAGAGACAGAGAGAAAGACAGAGTGGTGTAGTTTGAAACTCTGGTTGTATTAAGTTTCTGTAAACTCCAAGGGTGGCTGTCCAGATAACTGGGGAGTATTTTGTTTGTCTTCGCTATTATTGTCGTTGCTTATGATTCACAGAATTTTTTTCCGTCCTCCTGATGTCATCATCACGATCAAGTTGCATTTTAGCCATATGACCACCCTACTGCCAGTGTTATGCCTTCACAGTAGAGTTGACTTAGCTTTCGCAAGTGATCGACTTTTTTATTTATTTCATGCGAAATAAATAGATGATTCTTGACATCAGGATTCGAACCGTGAATCAATAGCGTGACAAGCGATGATGTTACCACTACACCACGGCCACGGCAAAATGTTTAGGTCTCAGAGGAATCTAAGAATGGTCTTGGTAGATAAGATTCTGATACTTTAAAGTGTTTCCAGGCAAGCTTAGATCTAAAGTAACATGAGAGCTTTTATTGCGGCTTGACTGTCAGAAAGAATATTGATGTTGGCTGTACGGAGATTGCGCTTGAGGCACGCTCTGGCGCATAATTCTATGGCAAGAATATCTGTCTAGAATGTGAATGAAGAGTATTCCAATGGAACTGTTATTTTTGTTGTCCCAAGCACCAGTAGCAACTCTTTCTTCCATTTTGGATCCATCGATATACCACGTTGAGTGAGACTTTGTTAGAGATAAACCTCCATTGTTCCAGTTGCTGCTTTTCGGGATTATGATTTTAAAAGGGCGGGATAGATTTATTTCTAGGGGCATGAAGTCTGTAGGAAGCATCGCTAGTTAAGGAAGAATTGGGAGATTTAAGTTTGAAGAAAGGTAATGTTTTGTGTCACTTATTGCGGCAGCTTTCTTGTCCAGACTTGAGGCTTGTTCAACCTTTTCCCACCACATTAGTGAAGCATACATGATAGATGTAATTACTACTGTGAGGTAGGACCATTTTTGGTCTTAAATCTCATTTCTTTCCAAAGAGTTTCGAGCATGTCCATATGATGGATGTAGCTTTGTTGACCGTTTTATCAAGCTGTTTGTTCCAAGTGAGTTATAATGGCGAGTTATACCCAAAAATGTGACTTTGCACGCGGTTTAGGACTAAAATAATTGACAAGCTTGTTCTCCTCTTTTTAGTGACTGGAACGATTATCGTTTTGTTCAGATTTACACTCTATGCTGTTAGATCTGGCACCAGTCCCAGACTTTGTCAAATGAGCTTTCCATGAGGTTAGTGACGGTAGTGTATATTCTTTCAGATTGTTCCAAAAGTAAATGAATGCTGACTACAAAAATGATCCTGGAAGTACAGTCTTGGAGTTTTTAATAAAAACCTTTTAAAACTTTTTAATAAAAACATCTTTATTTAAAATATCATACTCATGAAATAATTACTATGTATTTATTAACACTGAACTGTGACACCATAATGAATGAGAACGGAAGTGCACTTCACATAAAACATCTCATTAATTATCTAATATTTCATTAAATTCTTGTCTACACAACTTTAATCAATCAACTAGATATCACAGAACAAAACAAAATGAAACAAATGTGCGGTAATTCAATATAGCAAATTCCAGCCCCCTTATTAATAAAAGAAAAGTCATGTGTTAATCATAGAAATAACTTAAGAATGGGAGCACTGATTAAATTGTTCTACAAACAAAAACAATTTAAAAAAAAATATTCAATCAAAATAAATACAAAAAAACACTCCTATTGTTAATAATTAAGCAATTATTAACACTCAAACAATGAGTTAAGTTAACTACGCTCTATACAGCGTTCATTTGTTAGTATAAATAAAAAATGTATCTAATTACATGACCCTCTTTGAATAAAATGTATTGAAAGTGATCCTTTTCACTCAACAAGTGCATTAAGTTAATTATGATTTGAACGCACAGCAATAATTGATTTACGTACTAATAGAATTGATTCTATGATATATACAAGGGCATGGGAGATTTTCATTTTCAACAAGTGCAATAGAATATTTTGTACCATCGAAAATGTGACCACTACATGCAATTGTATAGAACTGAACTCTTGTCTTATCACTGAATTATATGAACTTAAATTGGGAACCTACTACATATGTTTTAACGGAAGAGGGATATAATTTTTCTTTGAAGCGGAGCTATCTTCACTTTTATGGCATGTGTCAAAAGAAGTATTAAGTTATATTAATATGCAAGAAAGTATTCAGAAATAACAATTAAGTAAATTAGTAAATGGTTTTTGTTTTTTGAATAATCTTAAGTCCTGAACCATTCTATACAAAATTTTGAAACATATGCCAACATCTTTCCTTTATACGAAGACAGACTTAGAAATCAAATTTCTCTCCTGATCCTGAGTTAGGACGCAATAAATTTATGAAGATTTTTGAAACCCCATTTGATTAAAAACGCACCTATCTATAGACTAGGACAAATCAATGAATCATATTTTATCAAAGCCTGTTAGCCGCATTGCAACTTGTGACTATTTTTGAAATAAAATCTAGTACATTTCTAACCTATATCTACCGATTTTGATGATTTTTTAATGGGACTATCTACATACTAGACGACCCACTCTCACCCGAAATTTCATAGAAATTCGTTCAGTGTAGAGCTAGACCATATTTAAAGACTATATAAAATCCACCCCCCACTTCACTAAATGTGGACTCTTTTTTATGCTGGTTTGAGTAAGGTTTGTCAAAATACGTCAAGGCGTTCGTAAGGTAGGATTTGTTCGACAATCATAATTTTTTAGGACTTTGCAACTCAACCCCCCTGTATTTAGGTATGACTACAGGCATAGTATAACGGACATATTTGTATCAGATTTCGTTTGGTGGTTCTTGAATCAAGAGTGTGAGTAGGACAAAGAGGACACACAGACAGACGGACCGACATGGAGCAAAATTGTTTGTTTTGAAATGAAACAGAAAGATAAAATCGACATTTTGAGATCGGAGACCAACAATTTCTCAGCATTCAGAAATATTTTCAAGGCTTCTAGTTTTCATTCTCGGGTTTTCTGACAAAATTTTGACAAAAAACGGATTTTGAACTAAAGGGGTTTCGCAAATAAACAAATGCATGGAATGGACATTAAAATCTTGTTACATATCAACTTTTAGCCCTTAATTTTTATATTCGCCGGCGTTAAAAACCCATTAGACAGGCTCCCGTGAATTTTTTGTTGTTGTTAGAGATTGGATGATATTGTTCCAGCTCTTACGCTTAAGGTCAGAAATGTCGCATATCATTTCCATGCGAGACTAATTATTATCACCCAAAATCCTTCCGTAAAAAAGAAACCCATAATTCATTCTTACAAGGTCTAGCTACACAACAACTAAAGCCTGCTGACCGTAGATTGCGTAGAACATGCGTCGATTGGGTGCTGGAAAATCATCAAGTTGATGACAATTGGATAAACAGTTTCCAGGCCGTTTAATTTCGAGATTTGGCGACGTCAGTTGGCCGCCAAGATCTTGTGATTTGACCCCGTTGGATTTATTTTTAAAATGAATTGACATAAATCAAAAACAGTATTGGTCCCAGAACAGAACCGTGAGGCACTCCTAGACTAAGAAACTTTACTTCACTTCTGGTATCATCAATTTTAACTCTTTGTGATCTATTACTCAGATAGGATCTAAACCACTCACATAAAAAGCCCCGAAAACAAGCATTTTCAATTTTACGTAACAATATGTCATGGTCGACCATATTAAAAGCTTTCGTTATATCAATAAACAATCCAGCTGTACACTTTATTTATCCAGGTGGACAATGTTGATAGTTTGCAAAGTTTTAAATTTAAACAAAATAGTTAGTACACGTAGGTTTTTTTTAAAAATACTTTAAAAATCGAAACAAATTGTATAACCAATTTTCAATAACTTGCCATGTGTGGTATTATTCGAGAAATAGCCAACTTTTATGAAACAGTTAGTAAGTAAAGTACCGTTATATGTACTATTTGATAGCACATATCTACCGGAACTCAAATATAAAATTTAATTGAAATTGTTGGAGCCGTTTTCGAGAAAATCGATTTTTTTCAAATCAATTTTGTGGTTAGAATGAAAATTTCTAGACTAAATTGAAAGACCCTCTTTTTAGAGTCTTATTAATTTCATCAAAATGAATGGAATGAACAATTTCCATCTCCAGAAGGAACATTTTCAGGAAACCAATATTTACCCTTATAGGTGCAAGTAAAATCATACAGTAAAGTTACAATCCGTCTAAAACGGATCGTAGGATACCCTATCCTTCATCTTCTAACTCATACCTAATAAAGCGAGCGTGGTGCTGCGAAATTTTTAAATCGGATGCAATATTGTTACAAATTTTTCTTATTTGAAAGTGGGCGTGGCTCCCAAAATTTGTAACCAAAGCTCACTGATTTTGGTGAGATATCCTCAACAAGTCTTAGCCATCACCGTAAATAACTTTGAAATAGTAACTTACGAGTATGTTTTTTTTTTTTTTAAATTCTTCCCTAAGAAGTGGGCGTGTAGAGAAAGTCATCGTCTACAAATCTTATGTAGAAAATATTTTTCAGTTTCTAGGAATTATTAATGAGGAAAACGGTAATTTTTGATAAGTGAGCGTATCTGTGGGAAACTTTTGATGCCGATCAGGATGTACATAGCTCTACCAATGTGTATATACTTTTGCGGGTCTACCAATATTATTTCTCTATGTTACAAACTAAGTATCAAAATTAATTTATCTTGGATAGGGTATAAATAGGAAATAATGTTGGTGTAGTGGTTAGAGAAAAACCTTAAATTGGCAGAAGTTTTGAAAAAAGTTGTCTTCGTGTAATACACATTCGAATCAACAAGCGAAGACGCATCCCATTAACCCAACGCCAGCCGTGCAATTATTCCTTGTTTCTTTATGTAATGAAATGAGGCAGCACAATTTTACTGATGCGTTCGTGCAAATAAAAAAGACTGCCAAAATGTCAATAGATCTCATAAATATGAAACGTGACAAATCATAGGAATATTGTTTAGCACGAAGAGGGGCAGCCATGTGGAGAAACATTTATGGTTTGTTTTCTTGTGCACCACTCTTGGGCTATCTGAAAGTCTTTTCTGGTAAGCAAATTAAGAACAAAACTTGACTGGAAAAATGAAATGGTTTCAGATAATTATAGCTTAGAAGGAATAAACATAAAAATAAAAACATTAAGGACCATGTCTCTTTCACTTAATCTGTTGGCAATAAAAATTGCCATAAAAGCATTAGTCAGCTGCAAAAAGTCTTAAATTTTTATTTGCTTTTTGCAGAAGTTGAGAAGCAAAGCGGCCCAACCGCACACAGACCCAAACTGAGAAATTGAATTTATTATTTTGCCATACATATTTCATTAGTTTATTACTTTGCGTCCTTTTTACATAGGACGTTGATTTGATGTTAGAATTGAAATAAGTTTTAGGATAAGAGTATTAAATTTTGTTAGTAATTTTGTTTTTAAGCCATGTCCATCATTTTTAATGTGATTATGTAATCTATAAAAGGAATGTGTGTATTACATACTTACTTAAAAAAAAAAAATATTATTTCCATAAAGGTTAAAACTATCCTGGATAGGCAACCGTGGTGCAGTGTGTTATCTTGCTTCTAAGTTGTAGGTTCAAGACCAGTCGGGGACATCTTTTTCGCTTTCACGTAAAAGAAACCTTCTGGTTTCTATCAGACTGTCATTTATTAAAAAAAACATAAGAAGTCAAACATTTTGTAGGTTATGTGCGGCAAAAAAAAAACATATTTTGAAAATTTTCCAAAACTTAGTAATGCATAGGTATCCTTGCCATATCCATGTGTCGATGATGTCGATTTTCAGCACAATCGTTTGAGTCATACTCGGAGAAATAACTAATTTGCAAAGATTGGTTAATAACTAAAGTACCGTTATACGATCTATTTTCCAAAAATTTGGCACGCCATCTAGTGGAATATATCTAGCTCAATCCAGCCGTTTTTGGGAACACCATTTTTAATGGCTATTTGCAAAGTACCGTTAATTTTGGGTTCGGAATGAAAATTCCGATTTCGTCTCGAATTGTGAACCCCAGATAAGAAGTTTGAAAAAATCAGTTCAGCCGTTTAGGCTGCAGTCTTCTTCAAATACGACAGACAGTTAAATTTATTTTAAGTGTTTGAAATTGATCGAAATAGAATGAAATGGGAATGCGATGTGACGAGGGGCTTAAAACATTTTCGGATCATATTTCTCATACGCATAAGTCAAGAACCACTTAACTGGTTTGGATGAAGTATAAGTTATGTCAGATATGTGGACACTTTTGTCTGAAAATCACCGAAATCGGGTGAAGACGGGGTAAAATATGGTGAGGTGACTTTTCACTCCAGATGTTCCAATATTTTTAAAAAACTGAGTATGTCAGAGCATTTGTTATAATTGTTGCTTATCTCATGATGGAATGTAATTTTGTTTTTGTGGGGTAGATTAGGCCTCCCACAACTATTGTGCAAAATTTCAGCTCTCTAGGTCCAAAGTCACTCTATGCAGCGTCGCATAAAGGAGATGTTGTCCGACATTTAACATGATAGTGGGCGTCTTTCATAAAATCAATGATATGAACCTAATTCGATTCACTTAGTTCAAAATTAATTTTCTCAAAGCCTACTATTATTATTTGTGAAGGGTTATCTTGCCCTGTGACCTAATGGCCTATTGTGCCTCCTGCTCATACATAAGAGAATTTGATCCCCCATTAGAGTTTTCCTCAGAATATACACAATTCCTTCAGAATTATTATCGAGGGTCAAACACTCTTTTTTTGCCTTGGCAAGGATAGTTCACCGTACAACACCCTCTCTAATTTGGTATCTCTTAGGAATCTGACAATGAGAAGTGAGTCTATGGTTGGCATATCCTCATCTGATAGTTGGTACTTGTCAAGCATTTCAATCTTTTGCGGGTCAGTGACCCACAAGACAGAATCTGCAAAGGCCTTCATTTGTTACACCTAGTTTCCTTAAATGCTCCCCGAGTTTACAGTGCCCCGTTAGAAAGCCTGTTAGGATACGTAGATTATTCTTGTTAAGGCCGATGCATGCTTCGAATCTCTTCCAGTTGTAGTGTCCCAGAAGTTTCTTACTTTGCCTCAGACCTGGAGTATTGACTCAGGTTCTCGCCCTGTTTTCTTTCTCCACCTTCTTGAATTCTTCGCATATGGTGTGATTTCCTATTCCGTAGAATGGTTCAGGTCCAAAAAAGGATACTGCTGCTCATTGTCTTACCAAGGAGTCTGCTTCTTCGTTGCCCTCTAATCCAGCGTGGCCAGGAATCCAATAGAGGGTTATCCCGTTACTACTACCCAATTCATTATGTTTCTATAGACATTCCCACACAAGTTTTGATTTAATGACATGGGATTATAATGGACGAAATTAATGGATGGACATGGTTAAAGCCATTTAGCTATTGATACTGATATACTCGTATACAGCTTTATTTATTATAATTCCTTAAAGACATTTAAGCAGCCTTTACGCAACCTTGCTAAGGTCGCGATTTATAAAAAAATTCTTTCAACACTATTTGTATCTTAGATGCACGAATTTTTACTAACAAATCCAAATTTATTACTGTCATCCGTCAACATTCAACTACAGTGGCTCACGAAACTATTGGAAGAAACAAAGACAATTTCTTAGTATCATTGAACAAATACTAATTAATTTCAAATTTAAATTCACATGTTCTTCATTTACTTTCTTTTTATAAGAAAAACCTATCAAAATGAGAATTTATTGAACCAGAATAAAAAAAAAAATTAAAAGAATGTAATTCAAGTACAAAAATGGGGTCATGAAAGTGGGACATATTGTTATATTAACAGTTATTATAATGTTAGTATGATACTTTCCAGCGAACCCCCTTATTTTGTGGCTGCCTTGCTGCCAGCTTTTCTCCAAAAATAGACAACAAATGTTCTAGGGGTTACGATCCGGAGAATGCAGAGGAGTTTCCAATTTGTTTGAGATGTTGTACAGCAGCCAAAGTTTTGTATTGAGGGCGGTGTGTTTCGGGTCTTGGTCTTGTTGGAAAATGTACGTATACCGAAGTCCCAGTATAGAAGCACTTTCATGTAAATTGCATTTCAAGATGTCTATATATATCCACTGATTCATTTTTCCTTCAATAAAGACACTTGGCAACTGCTGCACTTCCCATATATTCGCAAACCATAATGGAACCACCGTCATGTTTCACTGTTGGTTTCTGCATACAGTTTCTGCCGTCAGAACCAAAAAGGTTGAATCTATTTCATTCGCTGAAGATTATTTTCTCCCAAAAGCTGTCACGATGATACAGATACTTTTTGGCAAGCACCAAATGCAGTTTTTTTTTGTATTCTTTTCGTTGATAAGTGGTACCTTTCTCATAATGCGTCCGTGTAATCCAGCACTGCATGCATTCGCAGGGTAGGGTTATTCTTCATTTTTCTTATGACTTCAGGTCTCTGTCTTTCATTTAATTTTGGTATTCGTCCCGATCGGCTCAAGTTGTTTAACGTATGATGTTATTTAAACCTTTTTATTACGTTGAAAATTATTTGGTTTTTTATGACTTTTCTTTTTTATGATTTTTCCAATTTCTACAAATGATTTCTCTTCTTTAGTTGCTTGTCTTGTCAATTGTTAATTGGCTTCCTGTACGACCAATTTTCATAAAGAACACCTAAGAAAGCTTTAAACAAAAATAACTTTCCGCAGTTAAATGAACAGATTAACTAATCGCACGTGTTGAATCGAGTGATCTCAAAGCACTTCGTGGTACCACCGTACGCATATGAAGATATCTTTAAGTTTTTGATAATCCTTTCACAGAATGTCCCAATACTTTCGTGACACAATTTTTACATCTGAATTATATTATATTATATAATATATTATAATTTGATTGATTTTTTTATAAAAGGGATGGTAAATCGATGCTTTTCACAATATACTAGGCGCAAGTTTTCAAAGAGTTCCGTACCAATCTTTTCGTGAGCCGCTGTAAACCTCCTGACAAAGGAATTGTGGTTTCTTGTCAATGAATTATTTTACTTATATTTCTTTTAAGTGTTAATTCCAGTTTTTGTATTCATTTTTAATTATACGTTACATTCTATGCCATTAGTAGTTCGTTCAATTGGTGAAATTGTGTTTTCAGTGAGGTGACATTTATGAATTAAAAAAAAAAATTATTTATGCTAAACGCCGATTTTAGCGTTCAGTTTACGTAGCCTTGAAGTAATATTGCTTATATACATATTACAAACGTTTTCACTACAGAGATGATTTCAAATGAATCATGTCGATGTGTTTCACTATAAGCAGATCATTTGGTTCGAAAGTTTATACAAGAAGATGGCGTTCCAGGCTCAAGCATAACAACATGTTAGCTGAACAACTTGAGTCAATTAGTTGTTACTTCGTTCATAAATGAGCCATCCTGGTATATTTGTAAGTATGTTCGAAGTACAATTTCTCGAAAGGTAACATTAACAAGGTTTATGTGTAAGCATAAGGTAATAATCAAGCAATTCATGAGCATTGTTCTCAGAGACTTCAGAACTGATACCACAATTCAAGTGATTGAACGTGGAGCAACTTCCAAATGTCATAATTTTTTTTTTTTTTTTGACAGTTTCATTTTAATACAATAAACGGTATATTTGTTTGTTGAACTTTATTTCGAACACATTTGCTTTCTCATTTGCCGGTAATGAGATAATTTATCAAATGAAGTTATGGAAAATGAGATAATTTAGCTCCTCATTTGCTATAATCCGTAATCATCTCATTTGGCTGTAGTGAAAATGTAGTATTAAGTCTAAGTTACGTAAAAGATAATTCATTTTAAATAGCCTTTAAATTGAGTTGATGTAGTTATATTATACAGGGCATACGCATTGAAATCAGTATACGAGTACTACTATCTGGGTAGGGTGTACAAATTTAATTATGTCTAATTATCTTCACAAAGGGAACGGACCAAACCCTTTATTCGGTTTTCTCAAAAGTTCAAGAATAACTTGGTTCTATCTGATATCGTTTGTAAGAGATGTCATGTCACGAAAGCTAAATTGGAAGAACGTGAACCGAAATAGAACCGATTTATACCACCATTCGTGGGAAAAATCATCAAACTTGAAAAAAGACTTAAAGGCTGAAAAGATTACTTTAACATATCTAAAGACAGCGTTAAATCCATTTGGGAAAAAAATTACAGTTGTGTAATTTCGCTTGTCATCTCGTCATTTATGGCCCGAAAAGACTTCTCCATTAGAGAGGTATTACGTGGATCTTAGAAATTGCCTGCGTTCATAAAAAAAAAAAACGGATTTGACACAAATCTATATTGACAGCTCTAATCCAATAAAATCCATGAAAATAGATGTGTAAACCCAAGCATTACAGTCAAAATTTCAGCAAGTTATTCTACGCACATAATATAGATATGTTGGTTCATGTGTACCTAAAACAATATATCAACAATAATAAAAATCAATTTTTCCTCAAATAAGTTCAAAATAAATGTACTTCGGTAATTGTCAGCATTTATAAGTTTGTACATTGAAATGAAAATCACTTTTGATAACATCCGCTCACCAAGTGGCGGTTACGATGTAATTACTCATGCCACACAAAACATAATGTGTATGAGTACATATCTCTTCATATTTCACAACAGTCGCATTTGTAATTTGTATCTAAATTGTGTTGTGCGTAATGTGGTGCGACATGCTAAAGCGTGCAAAATGTTAATTAAAGCCTGAGGAACCACCGCATTTTGTGGTTAAGGCGCCGCTACATGTTATTTTTAACGCTAATATGACACCACATTTAGCATAAATATGAAACTCAAAATTTTCGATTTTGTGTATAACCACAATATGATTTTTTTCTTTTCAGATATATGAATGATGAGCAGAAATTTTGAATGATAAGATGTTCTGATGTCGGCGCTCCTATATGAGTACGTGGCTAGACCGTGCAAATGATCTGTCATGGCGCTTTCATTTGGCGACATTTGAGGGAGTACATAAAAATTCGTTATCTACTCTTTGTGGAGTGGAATTCGAACATGTGCGACAAATTTGTTCACATTCCTGAATGGCCGCATTGTATTTATAGCACCATCCACTATAACAATCCATATAATGTGGAAAAAGCAAAAAAAAAAAAAGGTGAAACAGCACAAACAACTGATGACAAGTTTTGTAATTTGATGTCAAAGTTTAAAGAGGGTGAAGGTATTCGCCAAAGTGCTTGTGCTGTCTGTCCAATGATTTCTTCAATGTCGTGCTGGTTGGAGCAGGTAACGCTCCAGTGTCAAACACCACTTAAGACAAAATGTCATTGTCGAACTTTGAGGTGGATGTGGAGTAAACTTAACAAATAACACTTGGCGTGGGCACTTTGGTTTAATGAAGAATTTTTGAAACAAGCAACTGGGAGAAGTCGACTTGGAAAACCTTTATCTACGTAGAAATTTGTTGGTGAACCGGAATGGACACGGAAATTGTAAAGATAATTTTGTTAGGCTGTATTATGGGGCCGATGCTATGGCTGGAAAATTAATGGAAAACATAGAGACTCTTTAGAACTGTGGCAAGTGACTTACAAAGGTGGTGAGGAAAATAACATTTCAGTATGAAATCGAGTATTTTGGAGCAAAGGGAGTATCTACTGATATTGACCTATCTTCATTTGCGATGAGAAGCTGAGGTCCAAGCCATAACCATTAAATAATTTTGGTTACGAAATAAATGATTGCGATTGCACTGCACCTGGAATTGTAACAGGATGCAAAAACGGGTAGGAAGTCACCATTCGTGCAAAGGTTCGACATTCTATAGCCTCGATATCTCTAAGAGTCATGCCTACTGGACGCTAACTAATACAGTAGGCTGGGGCGCAAATATCGAATTCAAAGTTATATGGTTCCCAAAATAGTAACAGCAACCGTATTCCTAGCCGCATTCCATTCGATCTGGACGCGTACTCTCTTAGACATGTATCCATAACCATCGGCACAAGATTTGGGCAGCGCGAAGATGAGCTGATAAATATATTTGCTACAAGAATACGAAAAAGGTTTCTGTATTGTAAACACTTTGTTACTTTACCTAAACCACAAGGGGACATAGAACTGCCACACTTCTATAACACTGCACCCAACTTCGGGGCAAACAAAAATAACTTCGTGTACTCGTATATGGGCAAAGGGAGAACTCAATTCAATTTCAAAAATCGCATTAAATCGGTCTTTTTATCCGTAAATATTGTCATTTAAAGTATTTTACTAAAAAAAAGTCTACGCTAAAAAATTAAGACAGCACAACAAAAATAATATAACTGAAGTTAAGCTTTGGTTGGTTGGTTGGTTTGAGAGGGTGAGCTTATGCTCTTCACTTAGGCCTCCATTGGGCCCGTTGTGTTCCCCTCATCTGCGTAACTGTAAAGAATAGTGATGTGTTTTGGAAATTATGTATTGAGAGGAAGTTAAGCTTTACTACTGGTGAAAAAAAGTACGGTATTTTTTGCTATTTTTAACATACAAATTTTGAAACCATTCAGAAAGCGTTTTTTTCAGGACGATCAATACTTTTTCATTGGAATATGTATAAGATATCAGACATATTTTAAACGGGAAAGTTACGAAAGTTATCATTAAAAAAAAACGCATTAACAATAAAAATTTTCGAAAAAAGGCAGCACATTCGCGGGCTAAGAATCAAAAACTTGTCCTAATATGACATACCATGCTAGCCACGAGCAACATACCCCGAAATTGATAAGTGGTCTGTTTAATTATTCAGATACTCGTATATATACATTGATTCTGCGATGGTGGATTAAAAAGTTCGCGGTCTGAATTATGTGGAAATAGTTTTAATTCTAAATTGGTACTTCCCCCCTTTTATATCTCAACATTCTAAGAGTGACTCTATGAAGTTTCATTCCTGTGTTGCATTTAGTTTTGTTCATACACGTGCTTAAGTGAGGCACAGTAAAGTAATTTAAAAACAAATGGAAAAAATCGACCATCGTGCTGTTATAAAGTTTTTTTATTGCATTTAGTTCGGTTCATTTACGTGCTTAAGTGAGGTACAGTAAAGCAATTTAAAAACAAATGGAAAAAATCGAACATCGTGCTGTTTAAAGTATCTGTTTAAACAAAATTTTACTCCGAAACAGATCCATGAATATATGGTGGCAACTTTAGAGGAATCTGCCCCATTGAAAACAAGTTAAAAGGTGGGTAGCCTTATTCAAACGTCGACGAGAGAGCGTTGAAAATGACGCACCCTGTGGAAGTGCATCCACCTCACCTACGGAGGAAAAAATCTAGGAAGTAAAAAATCTGATTCGATCACGAAAGACCACAGATTGAAGATAAGGGAGATAGCTGAGAACATCGGCATCGAACCCAAAATATCATTCTTTATCAAACAAACTGGGTTCTCTAAACAACACGCAATCAGCTGAGGTATTTTGGAGGTATTTCAAGCCGAACCATAGGACTTTTTAGCAAAATTTGTGACAACAGATGAGACCTTGGTTCACCACTATACTCCATGATAATAGAGAAATGACATTTGTTCATCATAAATTTACCTTACATCTGGTTTTTCTGAACTATTGAACATCCATCTGCAGAAAATTCGTTGCATGAATGAAATATTTATAATTCATAGTTTTGCTCAATATTTTTATTCAGACACTATACTTCACGAACATAGCTGCTTTTTGTGGCGAATACTCTGACATTTGACAGCTTATGTCATTATGACTGCAAGTAGAAGTACCAATCTTCAAATAAAAAAAAAAAGAAAATTAAAAATCATTGGTTCGTTTTAATGAACCGTTAGGTTTTTTTTAAAAAAAAAAACTCCATGAGAAAACTTTGTGGACATTCGATGTAATACAAATTTCTTCCCTTTTTTTAAGTAGCAGTCTGCTGCATTTGCTATTTTTTTATTGTGCGACCATCTAGTGTGTATTAGTTAGTGCGTAAAATAATTTTAAGACCCCAAGGAATGAAAAAAATAAAGACAATAAGATTTAGACATTGGAAAGTGCAGTCATTTCTTTAATATCCAGATAGGCTCATCAGCCAAAAAATTATTAGGCTTCTGAATTGCCTTAAAAAGAATTGAGAATATTACATAGGCCCCTTAGCTCTCTAGAATTTTGGCTACTAGACAGACCATATCCAGAATTCAACCCATAGGAAGGTAACATAAAGAGTTATTAATTTCGAGGTTAGAATTATACATCCCTGCAATATGGCATCTGTCATCTATAGTGACAGGTAGTTAATTCATGCCTTGCCATTTTACGATATGGATTGTTTAACCACCGCTCAACGCATTAAAATTATTGCCTGCTGACCATAGAATGCGCAGTATATACGCCGATTTGGGAAAGGGAAATACTGAAATTCTTAAAGGATATATACATACACAAACACATTCATGAAGACTAGCACACAATGAATACTCGCAGAGAGTATTGTAGAGAGAAAGTAAGACCAGTTAACCTATCATTCTATGCCTATAATTCTCCTGGACCGGATGATATTTATCTGATACATTTTCTGTCTTAAGAGAACCAAGATAATACTCACTATGCTCATTACTAGGACCGGAAGACATGCAACCTTTGTAAGTGGCTTAGGAATATAAAATTTTTAAGGGGCCTTAAACAAGTATTAAACCTGCAGCTGAAGTGCGAAGTACTGATTTCTACACTAATCTACTCCCACCAGTATGTCGATAGCAAAACGTGGAAAAGCAAAAGAACAACCTCTGCCTTAGCAAAAACTGTGCAGTCTGTAAAAGACTTCGCACAGGAATGCGCTTTTAAAGACGTAATAGAAATTATAATTCGACTTATTATTGGTATGCTTAATAAAACTCTTGAAACTGCCTACTGTGTATCTATGTATATACATAGGTAGGTTCTGCTTGACTAGATACGCCTCTTCTTTCAATTTAAATAATTCAATATATTGGGTGCAGATAAAATTGCGACCGGTAATGTCATGTGTTTCTAGCAAATATATCTAAGCTTTCAGGAGCTCTTTAACAAATTTTGCTACCCTCCGGATTACCTAGAAAAATTTAACTGACAGTACAATCTAGTTATCCTAAGTTGGGTTATATTCCTGGAAGGGCTTGCTAAATATACCCTTGAGAGTTTGAAAACGACTAGGGTAGTGAAAACGCTTCGTTTTCGAGTGGCATTTTTGTTTTTATCATATTCAAAGTTACACCCAGCTAAATACATCAATTAGGGATCGACAAACCCATTTGTCATAATAACCCCTTAGGATATCTTTTCCTTGTAATACAACTCAGATACATATTTTGTGTCGACATCTTCCATTTGACCATTAGCGAGAAGCCTACAGAGAAGAAGTAGTTACTTATACAACAAGTTCCCCCCATTAACAATAAAATTCCGCAACGGCATGTGCATACTTACCCTACATACATACTCGCATGTATATCACTGACGTTAAGCAACCAAAATCCATTAATTAATAAATTGTTCAATCTGTCTAATTTTCTTACGAGCAGTGGCAAAACATTAGTGTTATTAAGAAACGTGTCCTCTCTTCTTCACCTGCTTTGATTTATTACAACTCAACCCCGGTGGCATTTTCTTTTTAACTTCCCAGAATTATCCCCTTTTATAGTGATACAATGTAACACACAATGACCAAGCCTAACAGAGAGTACCTACTACGAATCACGAATTCATTGTGATAATAGATTAAGGGTATCTCTGCGGTGTCATAATAGGTTTATCCCATCGTCTTTCTCATCTTTTCAATTCTTTGAGAGTGTCCGAATTTCCTCCTCTATTATGATTAATTTTGACAAGATTGAAGTATCTATAAATTCACCAACTAGATAACACTTAAAAGCTTTTATTTATTATTCTACAACCCCCCGTAAATAATCTGCTATTACCTATCAGCTGCGCCGTAATAATTCAGCAATTATTGTTGCGGATCCTTTAAGGAGCAAAAATCTTAATAACATATATCAGCATTTTTGTATCATTAATTTGGCTGATTTTATTCTTATTTATTGTGCATTAAGCCTTTCAAGACATATTAATACGATTACCATTTTTTTTTTGTAACAGTACGTGCTCCTCACAGCCATATGCCCTTCTCTCACGCGTTTAGGGGGGTGGAATTAATTCAAACCACTTGGCTGACTTTTGCCAATATTGAAATGAAAGATGCAAAGAAAATAAAAACCCTGAAGCAAATACGACTTTTGAGGAGGATTTCATAACTTAAGTTTTCCTTTTGTAAAGCGAAAGGGGTTGTAAGTTTGAATAATAAAATTTGCATATCTAAATAAAAGTGTTCTCATAAGTTTTGAGGCACTGTGTCTTTGAAAAAATTGCAAGATTGCAAGGTTAGTCTTTTGTTTATACGAGTAATCCACCCAAGCGATGGGTAGTGCGCAATACATCTTAATCCTATCGACATCGTTTGTATAATATTGTAACTTTGATGTCTTTGAAAGACGTGGTAAGGAGCTTTGAGACGCGGGTGCTCCATTCGTTCTTGTAAGGAAAGTCGTCGTCTAATTCTAACATTTTTATTCAGCTTTATAAAAAATTTAACCAATCCTTCTGTAATCCTCCCTATTAATATAAAATTAGGTAGTCTGCTTCTCCAATTTTCCGTTGTAACCGGGTAACTTTGGAATGCTTTAAGCGATTTTCATGCCGATTGTATTGTTATTTAGGAAATTTCTTAGAGATGGTTTAGTTCAGTTCAGTTTTGAAATCGCTTTTGTTAATTAGAACATTTTCTTTGGGCACATGGGAAAGCCATATGAAAGAAACAGTCCATGGTGAGTAATAGTGTTTTTTAGTAGATTCAACATGGTGTCTATCTATCCATATGTTAGTACGTCCTTCTGACCGTGTCAAGTGAGGTTTGTAATTGAATTTTAAGCATAAAGGTTTATTTAAAACGATGGCACAGAAGTAGCGATAACTAAGAAGTTGTTTTATCGTCCGCGTATAAATGGTTGACTTTAATACAAGGGTTTCCTTAAGCTGCAATTGCTTCACAGTTATAGAGAAAACGAAAACAGATTTCTAAAAATAATCAGTTAAGCTTACCAAAAACCTATACAAAATACGTAGCTAATAACTATAAAGTGTTCCGAATCCCAACAAAAAGTACAGTCAGCTAAAAAAGTCAATTTGAAAGGCAAATATCTTTACAAATGTTTAGTCTATTTATTATTCGCTTTTATCTTTCAGTGCAGATGAAGATAATCTAAGAAATTTTCCTAAGGGCAAGTACCTCGAGACCCACTTATTTTTCAGCTACTCATATCCGTAACTATATATTATAATTATCACATTTTCGTCTTAGTAATGTCCCTGGAATCACCACTGAAGTTTTAGCACACTTTAACACGCACTTAACAACTAAATGGAATCGGTACATATTAATAGATTAAGCAGTCATTCATTAAGCAATAGATTGTAATTTCGTATAGTCCGGGTTACCTACGCAATTTATCATGATTTTTTTCCATTTTAAATAAATAAAACTAACTTCTTATATCGAATATTGCCCAAGGAGCTTGCATACAAATTTGTATAAATTTCTGACGAAAGCGTTGTTATTTACAATTCAAACATAAAATCAGTGAAAAAAAAAAATAAAAATTTTTGAGATTTGTAACCAGCAATTCTTTTCATAATCCGTATCACAAATTTGTGGTTGTAACTTGAATTT
This sequence comes from Pocota personata, assembly GCA_963082735.1. Lineage (NCBI taxonomy): Eukaryota > Metazoa > Arthropoda > Insecta > Diptera > Syrphidae > Pocota > Pocota personata. Next base: position 274,809,850 of record OY720429.1, read on the forward strand.
TGGTTAAATAGGCTACAACAATGCAATTACAATTGTAAGAAAAAACAATTGACAGAATTACAATTGTAAGAATTTTTTGTGAAACGCTTGTACTTGTAAAATTGTAGAATGTATTATAATTGCATGAAATATGGCTCTGGTAGCCTTTTTTTTAAATAGAATATCTCTGCACTTGTACTACAACACTTGTAAGTACTTTTCTGGTAAAGAAAAACAGAAAATTATTCTAAACTGTATGCTCATTAAGAGTATTACGAATGATCCCTAGAAATGCGGTATTTAAGCGTTCTACTAGACAAGCCACCAGAGCCCATCAATTCACTCCCAAGAGGTGTGTTTCCAAAACTCTTTAATCGAAATTAATTCAAATGGGCAAGCAAACGCCTATTGAAACCAGAAAACTAGTCTTGAAATTTAAAGAAGAAGGAAAATCTTTAAGAGCAATAGCAAAAATAATTGGCAGAACTCATCAAGGTGTTAAAAAAATTATTGATAAATATAAAATTTTTAAAGAAGTTCAAGATCGTTCACGCACTGGTAGACCCAAACGACTTTCCAGATCTGAAGTAAGATCTATTGTGCGAGAAGTGAAGAAAAATCAATCTGCTAGTGCTGTCAAAATATCAGAAGACATTGAAAAAGAGTCAGGTGATCCTGTTAGTGCAAGTACTATTCGAAGAGTACTACATAATAATGGATTACATGGCAGAGTACCGCGAAAAAAACCACTCATATCAGCAGCCAATCAAAAACGGCGACTTCAGTATTCAAAAAGTACGAAGAAAAGGATATTTTGTTTTAGAAAAATGTTTTATTCAGTGACGAGAGTAAATTTGAAGTTTTAAAATCAAGACAACCACCAAAAATTTGAAACGAATATGTTAAACTAGATTAATGTTAATAAAAATCATAATTGAATTTGAAACATGAAAAACAGAAGTGTAAACTTTTTTTGACGCTCACAGTATGCACATACTCGTACTCGTATATCATATTGTCCAACATTTTTGTTAAACAAATTTCGCCACAATAAATTATAACTTGCATATTAATAATCCCTGAGTCTCCAGCTTGATGGATGTGAGAACAATTTTCTTTTGCGGGAACACTGCGGAGTGCTCCCAAAAGTGACCCAACAAGGAATGCTGAGAACTCCAACAAAATTTGTTCACTAACGGTCTTATGCAGCTACAATACATAATTCATTTTTTTTTAAACAAAATGGCAACTACTTGGTTGGCAATTTAATAAGATCAAAGAATCCTTAACCAACTAACAGGGAACAGAGCCTAATAGCCAATGAACCTTGTTGTTCAATGAACCTTATTGTCATACTCCTTTGAGTCCCCAAATCGACTACAAATGATTAACGACTCAATTAACCGGAATTATAATCATAAAAGGATAGTTAAGTTCACCAGATAATACCATGTTTCGATAGCAGCACAAATAATAAAAAAAAAAGAAGAAGAAAAATCTCTTTACTTATCCCATTGTCAGAGTTCAGAGAATCTCTTAAAAATGATCCTTTCTATCAAAATTAAGTCCATATTTCTTTCTAGTAACCACAACTCTGTTCGTTCTGTAAAAGAGCAGGTCAACTCCTTTATAGCAAAGTTAAACGGACTTATCCAATGCTACTTTGTGCCTTTGTATTTTTGAAGCATTTAATCCTTGCGGTTGGGGGAAAATGATTAATTTTTGTTGGTTACATCCTTGTATGTTTTTGACGTATGAGATGTTTAACCCTTTCAGGGCAAAATAAACTCCCCAGAGTGCCGAGAATAGGTATATAAACTACAAACAATGTATCACTAGTGGGTACATCACCCGACATCCGACAGAATATTTTATTACAGGTACAGCTATCCACCCAAAAGGGTTCGGTTTGGCAGAATATTTCGCATATACAGAGGGATTTTGTTGGCAAGTTAATGGAAAACTGAGAGGTTTCTGGTTAACGGAGAGATGTTTGATTGTGCTTTAATATTGAAGTTGAAGGAGTACGCACACACATACATATAAGAATAAGTCTATATGACAAGGAGTAAATTATAGTCATTTTGCAATTTATGTAACCCACACGTCTAATTGTTTTTAGTGCTTATCCGTTTTTCATTCAATTATTAATTTTAATGCTATTTTAGAATATGCCTTATACATGCTTTTAGTAATCTTTGACACTGGAGGGCTAAATTTAACATGCAGGTTGGGATTTCACATCCCTGCCATATGGCATCTGTCAAATTCATCTGTCATCCATAGTGACAGGTAATCGTAATTAGTTCTTTCCTTGCTATTTCACAATTTTAATAGTTTAACCACCGATCAACGCATTAGAATTGTTGCATCTTACTACAAAAATAACAGTTATGTAATATCTGTGTATCGCGACTTAAGGACAGATTATTGTGGATTATTGGAATTGTCAATGCCATGCCGCGCTCAGCAATTGGGCAGTTCCGTTTGGCGTATTTTGCGCTTGGATTAGAATCTTCATACCTATTAGGTCCAGCGTGCACAGCAGTTAAAGCCTGTTGGCTGTAAAATGCTCAGAACTTGCGCCGAAAATCGCTGGAAAATCAACAAGTTGACGCCGATTTTTCAAACAAAATCTTCTCCAATGACATCAATTGGCTACCAAGATCGCGTAATCTGTGTGACTATGCTAAAGACCAATATCCACAATACAGCCAGAAATAAGCCGAAAAGTCATCGAAAATTACCTCACAAGAATCGAAGTTTGCAAAAACTCCAGTGGCGACCGTTTAATCGATGTTGTATTCCATACATAATGGCTTTGTCCAAAATTTAAAACAGTAACAATTGTTTTATTTAATTCATACTTTTTTTTTTATTTTAAATTAAAATCCTAAAGCACAAAATTAATAACCCTGCATTAATGACCAGAAGTAAATTCGATAAACTACCCTGTGATATTATATAGAGATGACTCAGAACTACGAGCGAGTTATGTTCCTCAGTTATACTACCAATACCACCATCTACTGGAAAAGACAATAACTAAGCCCATCTGGTCAGCAGGAGTTGAAATTGACCAGAAATATTCGGAAAGATTTCTAGGAGTAACTCTAGCTAAGAAAACGTAGATACAGCCCGAGTACCCTGTACTAGATAAATACGATGATTGCGAGAGCTTTAACTACCTACGCATCTGTGTTCAATAAAGAAAAGCAAAAGTGAGAGAGATTAGCATGACAGGACAGGAGCCCATACCTTATAGCGGCTAAAGAGGTGATTATCGAATTAACACATTTGCATGTACCTCGCAATCATGAGAGTCTCTAAAGGAGCAATTATAAACTTTGCAAAAGATGAAAGAGTTGATTATTAACTAATGACTGGCCTTCATAGATCCAAAAACCTTCTGCAAGGCTGGATGTGAGAAAGAGGGAAAGGAAATCGAAAGAGTTAAACTTTGGAGAAAATTCCTAAAGGGATTCAAGTCTTCATCAGTGGACGCCGTCGGGAATTATAGTGGTAATGACGTGGATGTGGTTGTGTGGTAAGGAAAATACCAAGGTGTAAATTCCAGTCACCCAGTTGGGACGTTTAGCTCGGTATGGACTAATTTGTAGCCAGGAAGAGATTTGTTTCACCTGATCTAATCAGAGTTATTTAAAGGAATGCCATCTTTGTATGTAGTTCCAGTTCATCGTGGTTATCGTGCAACACAATTGGTTAGCCTCCTATTGTGTCATGTAAGGTCACCGGTAAGTGTACTTTGGTTTCATTGCGCTGTATCCCAGCTTCTTGTATCACATTTCATTCCACTGGTACCATGGATAACTTTGCCATAGCCATTTATACCGCAACGTATGCTTACCTCACAACAGATTTGTGGAGAGATTAGCCTCTTGAAAGTCCCTTTAAATCATCGACAAACGATGCAAATGTGGCCCTGTTGAAGGCAGAAAATTGATGAAAATCCAAGAATGACCCATGAAATGATAGGATAGTACGATAGATAGCAAAAAAGTTAAATGTGTCACATACAGCGATTGAGAAACATTTAAAACGTATGAAACTCGTTAAAAAACTTGATATTTGGGTTCCATATGATCTGAAAGAAATTCATTTAACGAAGCGCATCAATGCTTGCGATTTGCATCTCAGACGCTATGAATCCGACCCTTTTTTGAAACAAATCATGTTGTTTACAGTAACGTCAATCGAAAACGATTTTGGTCCAGGCTTGATGAGCCAGCACAATCCACCTCGAAAGCTGATATCCACCAAAAGAATATTTTGAGTGGAATTGGAAGGTGTGGTGCATTTTGAGCTGCTTCCAAGGAATCAAACGATCAATTCGGATGTGTACTGTCAACAACTGGACAGATTAAATACAGCGATCAACGAAAAGCGGCCAGAGTTGGTCCATCGAAAAGGTGTCATTTTTCACCAGGACAACGCTAGGCCGCATACATCTTTGGCCACTCACCAAAAATGATTGGGGCTTGGTTGGGAATTGATGTTACACCCACCATATAGCCCCGACCTTGCTCCATTAGATTACCATACGACCAGGAAAACAAACAGCAGTCCATGTCCCCCAGTTAAAGTAAGACAACTCAAATCAGCAACAAAAGTGACGATGTCGATTTACTTCACCAGTTTTTCCGCTGGAAACTGATCAGACGGTAACTACCAATACTGACACTTGTTTACTAAAAGTTTTCAAAAAAAAATGCGCACATTTCTGAAAAAAAAAACAAACTTTCTTATGCCCTATTAAGTATTCCTACCTTTTCCCAAGTCAAAATTGTTTTAGTTTTTGTTTTTTCAATCAAGTTAGCGAACTTTCTTTGGCCCCTTCATATATGTACAATATATTGAGCCTATAATAAAGTGAAAAGGACGCCGGCTGATTCGCAATAGAGGGAGTTGTCTGGGAGCCTAATATAATATGTAGATGAGTACCTTTATTAGACCCACTAATAATAAAATGCTTTCTTAGGAAAACGGAGACGATGATTTAATCTAATAACTTCGCCTAGTATCGGAAAGGGGTACAGCAGGTACCTATTTATTCAAACAAGGACTACAAACATATGCACGAATGGCATATACACATTTAGATGCAGTTTATTTGTCGCATCGTTTGTCTTTTACAGCCCATAATAATTTATTTATGCAATTTTGTGCATACCAGTGAAAATTACCATCAATATCAAATATTCCTTTGACATTTCATCCACAACAGAACTATCTGAACTCTTCTCATTAATCACTTACTGACATATCGTAAACACTCACAAGATTGTGACTTGTCGTGTCCTTCTTCGTGAAAGTGCTTTTTCGACATCTCTTATTCAACGTGCGTACAGAGCGGTTTATTACCCGAGAGCCATTTCGTCCTTCCTTTTTGGTATTTTAATAATATATTTGACTTTTATGTGTCTGAAGCTTTATTTAATTTATTTTCCTACAGGCGTATTTAGTATATTGCCTTCCTTAAAAGCCTACCTATCCACTGGATTTTAAACAAATTTTCTGGAATTTTGGAGCTGGAACATACTTTGAAGACTTAAAAACTTCTTCAACATCTTCAGTTACTGCATCCCTTATTTCAACAGCATATTGTATTATATCAACGACGATCAAAGTTACAATCCAACGAATTGTTGATAATGCTTTCGTTCTTTGGTGGTCTAAAATAAGCGAAGGATTTTATATGGGGAAGTGTCAAAAACCTATTGTCATCATCGTAGGTTTCGCAATATTTCTGCAACATACGTCGCTGAAACCCGCTACTTTAAAAATGGTTTTAAAGCAGCGTTATTCCTGTGAAAAATGTTTTTGGCGCCACTTTCCGGACCACTTTATACACGTTGAGACCAGAAACTACAAGATGTGATGATGATAATGGTTTGTGCAAAGTCGATAAAAGTGGCAATACACTATCTGACCCAGTCAAATGATTTGTCGAACGCATAAGGCATGTTTTTTTCTAACTCACAACAACGATTTCTAGCAGCCGAATTTCTCATATTTTTTTTATTTGAAGATTGTTTCTCCTGCCTGCGGTCATAATGACATTAGCTATCGACTGTCAAATTATTCATCAGAACAAGCGGCTATGTTCGTGAAGTATGGTGCAGACGGTATTTGAAGTATTTATGAATAAAATAATTATAGATTATATACATTTCATTCATTCAACAATTTTTGTGAAGTTGGCTGTGGTTCAATATGTTGATCAGAAAAATAATTTATAAGACGACTTTATGTGTCAGATAAGTGTCATTTCTAATCGAAGAAGGATATTTTCGTGTCTAATTTTAATTCAGTGGGAGCCATGGTTCCACCTCTCGCGAACGTCTGTTCTTTCTCTAAAATGAATGAAAGATTTGGCTCAAACTTAATATGTGAGTTATTTTAGACGTATGCTATTTGATGTGATTTTTGTTTCCATTTTTTTATTTTCTTACATATGTTATATCAGATGGCATACCAGGATTTCAATTAGAAAATTCAAATAAACAAACAAACAAAATAAAAAAAAATTTTTTTCTCAAAAATTGTTTAACCCTTATTTTTTGCATACAAACTGATAAAATTGATATAAAAAAAAGATTGTGCGAATTTATTGTAATTATAGTACGTTTAATTTTAGTAGGTACGGTAATTAACAAAATTTTATTTGTTAATTTTGGCTAGGGAGCAAGAGTTGTAGCCAGCCGGTTGCTGTTTCATTTTGCATGTGCAATTTGAGGTCTCTGGCAACCACTGGCTAGCTAGGTTTATAAAAATACGCTTATTTATAGCATACCATGTCCTCACACCCAGAGCGCGAAAAAAAGGTTACATATTTTTACTTTTTGTGTTTATATTGTTTATACCAAATAAAATATTTTTTTTTTCTCAAATGTATTTGTATGTTTGTCCCTGTTACGTAAGTATTTTCGTCCAAAAACTGTCAAAATCGGATAGTGTAAGGAGGATATGTGAGTTGGTGTTTTAAAAAGCTTAAAATTATCTTTTTTATTCGCCTTACACAAGAACGTTGGAACATTTGAAAAATTGCATATTCGAGTTCCACTGGACTTTTATTTGATGGTGGACATTTTTTTTCTAGTGGTTCTGGTACATAACACCTTCCTTCAATTTTTATTTTACTTTTAGACCTTCTTTATAGAAAATTTCACCCAGTCTTGGCAACAGCGCGAACATTCCTTTTTGAAAACTCCTTCTGTTACAGGACAAGAAAACTTTCATTCACTCCCAGGAGAATTCAATCTCCAACAGACATCTAGAAACATGTCGGTGCGCTAAATTATTTTCGAAAAATCTAATTTCGATGTCGCAAACTCCGCAGGTGGAGGAAAAGTTTATAAATATATTGTTCATCGACTTATAAAGCGTGAAGTAATTTTTATAGAAAACACAGGTTTTTAATTAAAAATTGTAAATGTTTTATTGATTCATAAAGTATACAGTATAGGGTTCTGTATGCAATAGCATATCGGGTAAATGACCTCCACGGCTTTGCATAAATTTGGTTGATGCACGCTTCAAGACGTGGGTGGTCGTGGCATGTTGGCATAAACCTTACAGTTCAAAAAATCCCAAAGAAAATAGTCGAACGGCATTAAATCGCATGATCTGGGCGATCACCAAAACGGAAAATTACAAGACCAGGAAATGACTCATGCAGTATTTTAATTGTTTCTCGGACTGCATGGCATGTGGCACCGTCTTGTTGAAACCACATGTCGTCCACACAAATATCTTGCAATTTAGGCACAAAAAACTGGATTACCATATCGCGACAGTGGGCACCATTAACTGTTATTACCTGACCACATTAGTATTACCTGGCCGCATTTTTAAAGAAGAATGGGCCTCCAGCCCAAAATATGCACCAAACGTGACACATTGTGGATGCATTTGTTTCTCAACAATCACTCGTGGATTTTCTGAACCCCAAATTCGACAAAATGAAAATAAGCCTCATCGTTGAAGATTATTTTGTTTGAAAAATTAGCATGCATACTTGCTGTTGCTCCATAATCCATTCAACGAACTTTCATTGCTATATGTGTTCAGTAGGCTTCAGTTCTTGAGTCAATTGCACTTTGCATGCATGAACATGCAAATCTTTTATGAGAATACATTTTAGAGAGCTTCTCGAAATGTCAAATTCTTGACCACTGTTCCGAATTGATGTACCTGGACTCCCAACAACACTCTCACGAATTTCTTCGATGATTTGTGTTGAACGATTATTGAAGGACGGCCAGAGTATCTAAGATCACTAATTGATTCAGTCTCCATGCATTTTTGAATTAATCTCTCACAGTTGATGAAGTTGAATCATTATTCCGACCATATTTTGTACGAAAATTGCAAACTGTAGCTGCCAAACCCTCATTATTTTTAAAATATTGCTCAACAATGAAAACGCGTTGTTCTTTCGTGTAGCACTCCATTTTTAATAACTCTGAACTGTCGTCAGCTATCACGTTGTCTTATTTTTTTTTTCGTTGACAACAATTTACCGCACAAATGGCGCAAAATTCAAATCTTGCGTGAATTTTGGGACACCCTTTAGTAAAGCTATTAGGATCATTTCCAGGTTTATGAGAATTATTTCCGTATTTAAATCCCTAACGCCTAAACCTGCGTGCAATTTAAAAAATTCATATGAGTTATTTTAAAAGTCAGAAGCTGCTTTCGTTTTTCTGCGTAACGTTGTGAATTGACGTAAATGTAACTTCTAAGATACATACGACTTTTTCATAGACCAATAGATAACTGAAAAGTGCATTTGTGTTACAGACATAGTATTCTTCTACCAATTTGTTTCAGGATATATTATAAGTTTGAAAAGGAGTAACCAGAGTTTTATTACAGGTATAAAAATGCCCGCTGTCCAATTTATATAATGATGGTTTCAATAAATCCTTAGACTTATTTGTTACAGAGTTACTTTGAAACCTCAGTTGAAAGTTATTGCTGAAATGGTTACACAAGTAATTTTACTTACTCAAACCTATAGAAAAGTGGGTCTTTCTAAGCAATCTTAATGCAAAACTGTTGACAACGAAGTGACGATCTTTGGGATTACGTATGGGAGGCTTTCCCGAGAATGATCGCATGCCTGTCTAACAAGGCGTAACAGTATCTATGTTAGCGTAATTTCTCACATTTCCGAATCACAGGACTACAATATGACACTGGTGATATAGGATTACTTGTTTACACAGTTATAAACTTCAACTCTCTCATTATACGCAAAGCTGGGCAATAAAAACAAATCCATTGTTTGCTGTCAAAGCAAAGCGAGAGCACATTTTCCCATAAATATTTGAGGCGTGCACATGTAGAAGAAAACAACTCTTTTTTAATGCCAACATAAAATATGTGAAGTGCTGACGTACAAACGTGAACAGTACGTGAATGTGAATGAATATAAACATAAAATGAGCAACACAATCCTTGTAACTACGAATTTATACATACCAACAGGATTTTATATAGCTTGTTGGGAATTGTTGATTGAGGCCCGGTTCCCTCCCTGACTGTTGTTTCTTCACTTAATGCTTACATTCAGATATATATATATATATATTTTTTTTTTTGAGATACATACTCGTACTTGTGCGACAAACTGCCAAAGCAAATGTAATTTGCCGCCGTAAAGTATCAATTCACAAACGTATCTTTGAAATTAAAAAGTTTCATTTTGAAAATAAATTAATTTGTTGCAAAGTCCTATGTATATAACTTTTGAATGTTTGACAGCTTTGAAATTCTTCGATAGTTTTCATCAGCTAAGTGCGGGCTATACAACCGCCAACGCACTCCGCTCGACGAAGTTAGGAAGTACAATCACGGAGCTATTATGGGATTGATTTAATGCAGACGTGGCACGTTTCAATTTTATTTCTCTACTTTGACAGTTTTTGTTCATTAGTGATTGCTGGAGGGGTTAGGTTCGGCATGGTTGTTTTGCATAATTTAAAATAATTAAAAATTTAACAATCCTGGGTAGGTACTGTGGCTCAAGATATCAATCACTTCAGGATCTGGCAGATGAGAAGCCAAGGAAGAATACGAATAGAAACACTTAAAGTAAAGTATCTAGAACTCCTTACTTTTATTGAAATTATTGGAAGTTAAGTTTTAATTGAAAGCGGGGGTCGTAACAGTTCAACAAGTTTGGGGAGTATTAAAGTTACAGGCGTACATTTAGAAAGTTAAGGGCCAATTTCATACCATACCATAGTACTTAAATCCAAAGTTTTGAATTAGTGAGGTTTACTGGTGAAGGCCCACCATGGACTCCAAATCACAGTTGAACACTAAAAAAAACGATTTCAGGGAAAAAGTGCGTGGAATATCAGATAGGGACAAAAGTAAAATCTGGTCCATGCTATAAGCCTTCCCGAATTTACATGTTCAAGGCTGCTTCCATTTCAGAAACCATTTTAAATAGGAACTTACAAACACATTCTTTTGATGAGAATACTTCACTAAAAAATGCATTGAAAATTGTGGATGGATTATGAACGAAAAATTTCAAGAAAGTATGTAATAGTGCATGCGAGTGTGTAGCATCAAATGCCCGAACCATCCTCATCTGCACCAGTTACAGAACATCGCTATAAAATTTTATCTGGTATAATGCTGAAGCGCCTGAGACCATACCTCGACGAACTGGTGGGGATTTACCATTGCGGTTCCGACATTCGACCAAATCTTCACTTTATATCAGATCCTGAGGAAGATCTGAGAGTTTCAGATCGATACCCACCATCTATTTATCGATTTTAAGGCTACATATGATAGTGGGAATAGAGATGAGCTGTTTTGCGCTATGTCTTGATATTCCCGCAAAACTTATTCGCTTGTGTAGGGTGACAATTGAAAACGCTCGATGCTCCGTCAAGGTCGGAAGACACCACCGATATATTCAATACTACTGGAGGTTTCAGTCAGGGGGATGCACTGTCATGCAGTTTCTTCAACCTTCTACTCGAGAAAATATTGCGAAATTCCCAAGTCAGCACATCAGGCACTATTTTCCAGAAATCCGTAAACTACTTGGTTACGCAGACGACACTGACATCATCGGCATAACAAACATCGAATCAGAAGCTGCTAAAATGTGTCTGGTTGTAAACGAGGATAATACGAAATATACTATAATGTCTATGAAAACCGGGACACAACACCGACGTCTCGGTCAGAACGTTACGATTTACAACTGTAACTTCGAGGTAGTGAAGGAATTCGTGCAGAAGTATGGACTTTGTCAAAGTCGGATGAAAGCGCACTTGGAATCGTCGAGAGAAAAGTTATACGTTCAAAATATGGTCCCACCTGCGTTGACGGTCTATAAAGGAGAAGATTTAACCACGAACTATACGAGCTGTACAACGACACTGACTCAGTCAAAAAGATCCATGTATAACGATTAAGATGGCTAGGATATGTAGAGCGAATGAACACCAATGCTCCAGCCCGAAGAATCTTCTACTTCACCCCCGATGGACTGCGCAGAAGAGGACGACCTCATCACCGATGACGTGCGCAAGTTAAGACTGACCTCAACCAACTCGGCGAACACAACTGGAGACAGCTGGCTAAAGATCGTGCTGGCTGCAGAGGTTTGTTGGTTGAGGCCCTAGTTCACCCCTAAGTCTAGCGCAATCGTAATTACATCTATGCAAAATATAAAAATTGCTTCAACACTTTTATGAAAAATTTAAGATTGTTTTAAATAGAACCCATCACCTCAAAAACTTTGATCGTTTGAAATGGATTCACCCTGTATATCTCTAATAGGCACTGGTTAAAATCTGAATACGTACTCATAATATGCAGTTTAAATTTCACATTTCAATTACTTTTCACTTTGAAAATACTAATATGGGCTGCCGATGTACACCACATCAATATATCGAGAGATTTCAACTAAAAAGTCTGGAGATCAGGGATATTCTTGAACGTCTGCAGAAGGGACTGTAGAGCATTGGTGGCTCAAACTATATCAAGAGCAGGATCGTTGCCTGTCCTTGGATAAAATTTTTTTTTTTTTTTCGACAATTTTTTATTTTTTTTATGAAAAAATAAAAAAAGGAAATACTAAGGTAAGAGGGATGTGCGACTGTGCGACACCGCGGACAAACTTTTATTGCCTGTTTTCTTGTTGAGTTTGCCCTTCGATGATAGAGGAGAACCAACTTAACGAATAAGACCGGATGATCCCACAAATATTTACAAATAAAGAGTCCCGAACAAGCAGTGGATATTGGGTAGGTGTTGAGGACTTTGCAGTTTGGCTCTGCGATTTCCTATAAGAAAAAAAAAAAACTAAACTACTTATATCTGAGTCCAATGTCGACAGGGCGAGCGGTTATTGCCTTAAAATAAACATAAAGCCATGACCCGCTCCGCAGTGTCTGTCCCAAAATGGGACATTGTGAATTGATACATTCACACTGCGCGTTCTTAAACGTCATCCATTCTGTTAACATTTTAGTCAGAAATCAATGAGTTTCCATTGTTAATTTTGTAATTCATGTAATTTTGTGTTTGTGAATATTTCTGAGCAACGGAATAACAGTTTACACATGACTGTATTAAAAAAGTGAATCCGTTCAGACTAATTTTTAATACCGGAATGTAACACTGGAAAACAATTCGAAATGAGAAAAACGGACCTTCGGAAATGGCATAAAACTGTAGGTCCCAACCATTCAGTCAGTCTCTGTATAGGTTGTTAGCGTCAAAATATTTATATTTATTCCAGTTTTTATATTACACATAAATGGAATATATCATTTTCAGCAGTTGAATTTTTTTTTTAACAACCACCGAAATTCAAATTCGTTTACTCTTTTAACGGAAAGGCCACAATTCGAATAATGTCGATGCTTACTGAACATGCCCCCCACACTTTCTATATTTATGAATCTATCAATTTCGGGGTGAACTCATGAATTTTAGAGGTGAATTCACAAATCTGCTGCTAACTTGGGGTTGATTCACGGATTTTATACAAATGTGCGTGAAAATGTAACAAATGCGTAAATCAGATTGTGGGCACCAATCAAGAAGCTGGGTGATCGAAAGATTGGGTCTTACTAATAGCCAAACGGTAGCGAAGACTTAAGACTAAAAGTAACCAACTTAAATTATGTTATACAGCAATCTACCAATAACAAATTTAAACGCGTCTTTGACGGTGTTCACACTGGACTGACGGACTGGAATTTTTTTGACGTTTCGTGTTCAGAATGAACAGTTCCGCGGAATCATTTTGACATATTAATTGTCAGTGTTTATCAAATTGGTTTGTTTTGTTTTCTTTTCTTTTTGCTTACTTCGCAAATTTGAAGAAATTTATTTAAACAATGAGTGATAGCAGAGAAATACAATATAATAGTGAAACTACGGAATAATTGTTTTATTTTCACAATTTCTTTTTGGCACTTTTGTCGAGTGACAATCTATTGACATTTTCAAACGCCAGAAAAAATCCAAACATTTTAAAAAATCTAAAAAAAAAACGGATTGACGTAACATGTCACCTCTCCACTTCCCCCTTTGCGTGTAAATGTAAAAAAAAATTCAGTCCGTCAGTCCTGTGTGAACAACCTCTTTAATTTATTCAGGAGATTTCTTTAATCTACTACATTTGCTGTCAAAGTTGACGATTGTCATTTCTAATTTTGAAGTACTTTGTGGTTTATTGCTAGAATTTATTTCAATTCCTAAAGCAATATAAATGGATCTATTTTTTTTTGTCAATGGGTCTATCCTGAAATATGAGCAGGGCTTGTCTAGGATTCGTGACTCAAGTGTTGGTTTGAGAGAACACATGAGTGCGTTCATCGTAGCTATCCATATACACTCCAAGCTTTTTTAGTCATTCCAGTAAATTAGTGGAAGAATATTTCGCGATTTCTTGCAATATTTGTTCTGCAACAATGTTAGTAAAAAAAAAAAAAATATGCATTCTTGTAAACAATATACAAGTGAAAATGTTTAGAACTAAAATATCGGGAATGAGATTGGGCGTTAATTTGTTCATCTGCTCCACTGGTACACATGTACTCCTTTCACCATCCATCCATTAACCATACAATTATTACGCGACATGTACAGAGCATTACTCCTTTATTAGTGCTGTAAAGTATGACAAGTTACACATATATTGCCGTAAAGAAAATAATGTCAAGATACTCGTATCTCTCACAAATAAAGGGCACGACTGGTCGCAGTTATGTGCTATTCATTTGCAAAATGTTTAGATTTGAAATTTAGGCAAAATTTAAGAAGCGAACAAATTTGTTTTTTTATAAAATGCGTTAAAAAGCTAAAAAACTTTTTCGATCATATGTCAAAAATTTGAATGCCATGTTCTTACCTCTTAGCCCAGCGTATTATAGTACCTAAGTATTATACAAACGAGCCTGCCAAATCGATTGTGCACAACCCCAAGTATTTTGATAAAACGAGCCGATTAATATCAGCTAATCTTCTGTTCACCGTAGGAGCTTTGCTGCTTAAAAAAGGTAAAAATAATCTGCTATCCCTCGTAAAGCTTCAAAATTTTCTTAGGGCTCTTAGGACTTGTACCCAAAAAAGTGAATAGCAAGAAACTTAAAATTACTCGGAGAATTTAAAATAAATCTATCAAGTGAAACATGGACAAAAACCACCCGAAATACGAGTATGTAGGTACAAGTTAAAAGGATTGATTTACATGGTTGGAAGAAGATGGAATGATATCGACTTAATTTGGGTCCGTTGCTCAGTTTTTATTTTGTAATGTTAAAATCTGCGATGATGACTTTCTTGGGTAGGTTTATGTGATAATAAATTTAGTTTCACGCCTGATTTACACTCCACACCAGATACAATTGTATCGTTTCCTGTTTATGGCAAGTGTGTATGGGCTTACCAAGGCAAAAATCCTGTGGTAAATGTCAATTGTATGCGAAATCTTGATCGTACCGTATGATGTAGTCTTTTTCAAATCACCACACCCGAAAAAGGAACCACGACTGTGTGTAATCGAGAAAGAAAATATAACAGCAGGGTAGAGCAATAAAATCCTACTTCCCTCCATTTTTATGCAATCCATCCATCCACTTCAACTCTTCGTAGTATGAAAATGTATTTTTCGGACTTAAAAAGAGCAGCTACTTAAATGCAACTCTATTCATTGAAGTGGCAAAAAGAAATTGCTACTGCATAATAAATTATGTAAAATCATAAATAAACCTTGTAATTGATTAATTCATAACGCAGTTCGTTGCATGCTGCTGTTGATAAAATAAATTAATTTAACGAATCAGTCTCTCCGGCACGTAGAAGGGCATCTTGCACAGCAGGAATAAAGAAAAGTCTTTGCAAACAAATTTGAAGAGACGAATTGCATATGAATTTGCACTATCTATTTGGAATGGTATATTAAACCATGGTCTTCCACTTCACCTAGCATACGAGTAGTTACATATAGTATGCCTGTATTTAAATATAAGCGAGAACCAGTATATATTTGAAAATGCTTTGTAAAGGGTCTTTCATTAAGCGCTTCCTATCTTTAAATTTAAATAAAACAAAGTGTGTGTGAGATTTCATCGATATTTTTTATTCGTTTGAATATAGAATATAACATCGTTCAAATGTCCACTGCGGTTTCTCTGGGTGGCGCGCATCCAAAATGTCCAATTATCCATGACTCTGGCCCATAAATCAGGCTGAATTTGACCGATGGCATGTTGTCATGGCTTTGAGGGCCGCTGTGGGTTGTGGCTTATTCGCATAGACCTGCGATTTCAGCAAACCACACAAGAAAAAAAGTCTAACGCACGATCTCGGTGGCCAGTTCACATAACCTCCACGTGAGATGACCATGCCCTCGAATCGCTCGTGCAGAATTTCCAATGTGGCGTGAGCGCCATCCTGTTGGTGTCCATATGATCCAATTAAGGCCAAAAGAAGTTGATAATCATCGACCTATAGCGCTCGCCGTTGACTTTGATGGCCTGGCCAACGTCTTTCTCAAAGAAATATGGACCGATGACGCCGCCAGCCCAAAATCCACACCAAACAGTGACTTTTTCGGGATGCATTGGACGCTCTTGGATCTCATGTGGATTGGTTCGTCCCAAATTTCAGCTTCTGGATCAGTTGATGCAGGCCCAAGTCACGGCTCAAAATTCGCCAAGTTGTGGTCTGCGAAAGGCCGAGTTCTTGTGAGCGACGCGAAATCGACTGTCTCTCATTCTCCTGCACAGTCTCACGGACAGCGGCGATGTTTTCGGCAGGTCTTGCATTTCGTCGACGTACGGGTGTTCGTTGATCGTTTACTGAACCAGTGGACTCAAATTTATCCACCACACTGCGAATGACTATCGTCCTTCCGAGAAGACTATTATGGCGACCGTAAAATGGGCGAAGCGCGCGGAACGTTGCCCGAACAGAACACCCATTTTGATAAAACAATTTTATTATTTGCACGTGTTGTTGAACACTATATCTGTCCATGGTGATTTGGCAAAACGGACTGAGTAAATGACAGCCAATTTGACAGATGTAACTTCAACAATATGGCCGCTATCAACTGTAAAAGTTTGGAAGACCCTGTACATAGGTACTTTTATATACTTGTACAAGGTTTGTATGTGTTTATTCTCCTAAATTAAGTTAAAAATATGCACTTGTCTGGGTGCATAGTTAAATAATAAATAAAAGTATGTAACAACTTTTAAGTAATTCTGTAAGTAGCCCGTAGCAGTCATCTAAGGAACCCACTCTTTTTTTATTTTTTTTTGCTGAAAAAACATTCCACAGTGTCCATAGTAGTGTGAGATTCTTACTCACCAAAAACACCTCCTTTCGATATAAATTCGTTAGTTACTGTAAGTAAGTTAAGACTTATCAAGCAATTTATTTATCACGAAATAAAGACGTTTGGCAGGTGTCTTTCCAATGAAAGTTTCCACTTATTCCGCTATTTATATGCGGCTAATCTTTATCGTGCTAAGTCGAAAGGTTTGGTCCTTGTAGATGGCGCAATAAATTTCTCTCGTCCAAAATTTGTATTAATATGTCCGTTTAATCGATTTTTGTGCTTTCGCCCAAAGTTTTGGGTTTCATCTTCGACTATAATAATTCCGAGATCTCTGTGTATATCGTCCTTTCTTATGTACCACAGTGCATGGACAATTTCTCTTAGCTTTCTCTTTTATTTTTGAAAGTTTGTAAAATATTGGCATTCGTTTTCTTAGTACAACACCAGAATTGTATACCATATGTCCACACCTGCTTCATCACTTGCTTGTATATTAGGTGCGCAACTAAGTTCTCACTGTTTTTTTTTTTTTTTTTTGATGAAAATGCAACTTTATTGTGAAAAAATGGTTACAAATGAATCATTCAAAGTATTGCACATCGCTAGCTACAACTTTTCACCATCTCATGGCAGAGCTCGAATACCGTTACAGTAAAAGTGTTCATCTTTTGAGGCTATCCACGAATCAAGCCATTTTTTGATGTCTTCAAATAAGCGGAACTGCTGATCAGCCAGACCATGATGTGCCATCGAACGGAACAAGTAATAATCGGATGGTGCAATATCTGGGGAATATGACGGTTGGGGTAGAACTTCCCATTTGAGCATTTCCAGGTAGGTTTCTTCGCGCAGTGCTCGATTCAATCGCATCAATTGAAGTTTATACCATTCCCCAGTGATGGTTTCGTTGGGTTTCAACAGTTCATAATAAATGTCACCGACCTAGTCCCACTAAATACACAGCATAATCTTCGCAGCGTGAATATTCGGCGGAACCGACGACGTAGAAGCATGACCGGGCAGTCCCCATGACTTTCTTTTCTTTGGGTTGCTGTAATGAATCTATTTTCCATCACCCGTCACGATGCGATGAAGAAAACCCTTCCTTTTTTTTTACCGCTGGAGCAGTTGTTCACAGGCGAAAAAACGACACTCAACGTCCCTTGGCTTCAAATCATAAGGAACCCAATTTCCTTTTTTAAAAATTATTCCAAACGCATGCAATCGCTTGGAAATGGCTTGACGGGTAACTCCTAATCCTGAAGTAAGCTGTTTTTGCGTTTGGCATGGATCCTTATCGAGCAATGCCTCCAATTCAGAGTCTTCGAAGGATTTTGGCCTTCCTTCAGGCGGACGGTCGTCAACATCGAAATCACCGTCTTTGAAGCGACGGAACCAATCACGACACATTGTTTCACTTAGAGCACCATCTCCGTAAACTTTTTGGAGCTCTCGATGCGCTTTAGTCGCCGTTTTCTTCGAATGAAAGAAGAAAATTAACACTTCCCGCAAATGACGATTATTTGGCACAAAATCAGACATTTTCACAAAACCAAAAGTATATGACGCCAAAATAAATGTTAAAACAATTTGTTTACCATATGTCTAAGCTCGGTTCATGACGTTTTCGATATGTCAAAATCGACCAGCACTTACTGCTGGAGCCATCTATTGCCAGAACTTAGTTGCGCACCTAATAAAAGTAGAAAAAGAGTCTACTACGAGTACCTACAGTCTTCGTTGGTTGGGTCGATTTATATAACGAATTTAACAGTGCGCAAAAGTGTAGGCAGTTATCGCATCACTACGAAGATCAGAAGATATTTTTCGAGTAAAATTCAATGCCTATTCAGTTTTTCAGCGGATTGAGGGCTGACACTTTCAGAACTTCCGAAAGGCTTAACAATTTAAATTATACTTATTTTGTCGTTAAGAGTAGGCATTCATCAATGAATTTTTAAAAAATAAATAACCTCTGTAGGTTCATTATGCTGAAGTCGAACAATAAACATGAATCAATTCACTCACCTGATTTAGGAAAAACAAATAATTCTCATTCAGCGAGTACTATTAAAAGCAGTGTCAGGATTGGCTGTGTATGCTTCTGAGTGGTTTGTCTTTTCTTTCTGTCTCTGTCACTCGGAAAGTGCAAGTAGTTATAGCCGATATTCTGCCCAGTGCCACCGGACACATCCCGTACTCGTACTTGGCCTGTTATTTGTTGTATTGGCCTTAACAGTAATGTCGGAATAGGCTATAGTACAGGGTTATTCATTTTATGCTTTAGGATTTAACAAATAAATGGAATAAAATATATTAAAGATTTCAATGAAGTCTTTATATTTTTTTAAATTTTGGACTATGCCATTATGTATGGAATACAACATCGGTCAAATGGCCCCCACGGGAGTTTTTGCAAACTTCGAGACATTTTCGATGATTTTTCGTCACATTTCAGGCTGTATTGCGGCCATGGCTTGACGAATGTTGGTCTGCATAGACACGATCTTTAGCATAGCCCCACAAAAATAAATTCAAAGGGGTCAGGTCGCACGATCTTGGGGCAAATTGATGTTTCTAAACCTCGAAATTAAACGGTCAGGTAACTTTTCGTGCAATAGATGATCTCGGGTCAAAAAAAGTTGACAGAGAATTCACCCTAACAGTGGTGCCTTGTTCGTTTTAAAAAAAATAAGGCCCTATCACGTCGCCGCAGCCTCTACGATCACATTTGGATTCTCAGAACCTCAAATTCTGCAATTTTATTTGTTTACGTAGTCGCCGAGCGAGATATTACCGGACTTTTATTTTTTTTTATTCGGATGCAACAATTTTATTGCGTGGTTAAACGATCCATACTGTAAATGGCAAGGCAAGAACTAACTTTTATTTTTTTATAATTTGCGCGCCAAAGGGGATATGAATACTCTTATACTATTACAGGGTACGGACGTTGTGAAGAAGGGAGAGAGAGAGAGAGAGAGAGAGATAGAGAGAGAAAGAGAGAGATAGAGAGAGAGAGAGAAAGAAAGACTTGGTGTAGTGTTTTGAAACTCAGGTGTTAAGTTCCGTAAACCCCAGATAACTGGGGAGCATTTTTGTTTTGCTTTTATTGTCGTTGCTTATGATTCACAGTATTTTTTTCATCCTCCTGATGTCATCATCACGATCAAATTGCATTTTCAGTCATATGACCACCCTACTGCCAGTGTTATGCCATCGCAGTAGAGTTGACTTAGCTTTCACAATTGATCGACTTTTTTATTTATTTCATGCGAAATAAATAGGTGATTCTTGACATCAGGATTTGAACCGTGAACCAACTGCGTGACAAATGCTGATGTTACCACGACCACCTGTCACTATGGATGGAGTTGACAGATGTTACATGACAGGGATGTGAAATCCTAACCTCGAAATGAATAACTCTTTATCAGTAGCCGATGACACGCGTTCAGGAATCTATCATGAGTTAAAATTTCTCTGATGGAATTCGTGACCAATCTATGTTAAGTGACAGATTAAAACTAAATATATAAATTTAAAACCACTCTTATCCATAAACTCTCAAAGCGATTAATTTGACCCTAAAGAACTTCATTCAGAGAAGATTAAAAACAAACAATAAAGTGCTGTTCCTGTAAATCATCAACGCGTTGAATAAAAACTTAATTAAGTTTTCCTCGCATTGCTTCTCCCACCACCCTATCAAACAATCGACGATACACTTAGTACTCGGAAAAAAAACCAGAGAAAAAAAAAAAAACACAAAGATACTAGCTCCATGCCATAAATAATAATAACGTTCCAGCATTATCCCATCTGGACACAAGTGGATGCGATAAAATAAGAGTCATAGATAATTAATTTTTAAAAACGACATAATTGCAATTATGCTTCCCAGTTTATTTCATTTACCATCAAACTCTACACGAGGATACTTACTCCATCTTCACTTGAGTGTGCACTATCATCAGCACAACATTAGAGGGTACATTAAAAACGCCTTAATGAGGGTCAGGAATAGAATAGATATTGTCCCGCCCTACACACACATGCATCATTAAAAGGCGTAAGAAAAAATATGGCAACGCTTAAGTTTATGTTCAGGGTCATTACATATTTACATATGTATGTGTGTTTGTCAATTTAAGGATATACTTATTTAAGAAAAGGCTTTGTTTTCCTTTTAGATTACTATACTCGTACGCAATTCTTTGTTTGCATTTTTACTTTCTCCTCGATACAAACAAGGATTACCAGAGTGTTGTTGTTGTTGATTCTTTTTTTTTTGTTAAAAAAAAAGGAAAAAATGAAAATGAAATAAAGAGAAAGTTAGGCCATGCCCTCCCACCATTCAGAAAGTTTTCCCATTCTGAGCCAACATACATGCCTACATATGTATATTGGCTGAGAACAAAAAATTTATTTGGCAACTTTCCAAAGGCAAATCACGAGCAAACAGTTTTTAATATCCTGCAATGAGTCAAGACCGATCCACCACACAAAAGAAAGAAGGGCGCAAAACGACGACTACAAAAAAAAAAAAAAAAAAAAAAACTACACAAAGTAGGCGGCATGGCACAAGGGCAGGGAAGGAAGATACGTTTGGAACAAATCCAAAATCAATACCAGCCACATCACATCGATGGAGTGGATCTTCTTCCTTACCCTCTGAGACGGCAACAAAAGAAATGCAATCAATCTGGAGGAGGATTTTATAAGCTCCTCGAAGGAAAATCACAACTTCCTCAGAGCGGCAACTTGTACCCACGAGTGCAAGAAATAAATTAAAAAATCTTTTCTTTTCACTCTGTCCCTGCGATAAATCCGATGGGGCTCGAGAGGAAATTACTACTGCCGGCGAGCTACGTAGTGATTGGCGTGAAGTAACAACGGAAAAGAAATACAAATGGCTAAGCCAGTGTACTCTACGGAATACTGATACCGAACCGACCCAACTCAAAGAACTCTCGCTCTCAGATTCGGCCAGAGACCAAATGAGCAGCAATATGTATATTATCCTGTTGACGCCAAGTGTTCTCACCCAAAAATTGCCTGACATTATTTGGCGCTCCCATTCAATCGGTGTCGTTGCCTTTGGCTCCTGTCGATGTGAATGTGTCTTTTTCTCTGCTGCCCTTTCTGTCAAAGCAAAATCGGCGGAAGGGTGAAGCTGAATAAAATAAATAAAAGCTAAATCCATGCGTCGTCCTATCACCACCTATATCAATCGTAACCCGTACGGCTAATTTAGCCGAGGCTGGGAGGAAATCCTTTTCTTAATTGAAATCCCCCCACACACACACACACTTGTGAGTGACATTTTCTCACGCACGCATACTATGTACACAAAAAGGAACCTTCACCACAGAAGAGATATCGAGATATCTCGCGCGCGTGTACAACACTCAATAGGCACCATAGCCTTGCTGAGCGAACGAAGCCTTTATGTGGTGGTAGTGTGTAAGCCTCATATATCATAAACATTTACCACATTATTCCCATTTATAATCTTGAAGAAGGAGTTTTTCTGTTGCTCTAGAGATCCTTAGCTGGTCCTGCTACTGGTCCTACTGGTAACTGCAACAAATTTCGATGGCATTAATCTCAATAATTCATTCTCTCTGAAGCAACTAATATAGCTTCTTCTAGCAAATTCCGTAAATTCCGCAAATTGCAATTTTTCAAGGCTCCTCTGTAAGTGAAATCCTTTTTACGTAACCCACCACTTAACCCCCATTGGTAATGCGAAAAACGGATAAATTGAAATACAAAGGGAAACAAGGCACACTTGGACGAATGTCCTTTCTGTCGTCAATTGTTTTTTTCTGTATATTCAATTGGAAATCGACCTCATGTCCTTTTTTTGGATTTGAATTCTTTTTTTTTTTTTTTTAATTTCTATTCAAACGAAAACACACTTTAACACACTCATAACACACAGACTACCTATATGTATTACTTTGAAAATTGAAAATATACACGTTCGGCATATTTTTTTTTATGTTGCCCAAGGATGAAACAATAGTGATTAACACTGAACTTGTGGTAAATCGATTAAAAATTCAAGCAATAGGGTAGCGCAACACTGCTCGGCAAGGACTTTTCTATATCGAACCGACCGTCTTTACGTTCTGGAGATAACTGCTCTTGTCGTGTTGAGCTATATCTTTGCTGTGCTCGCAGTAGCGCCGGGAGCGTGTATGCGTTTCGCATTGCGCAGGTTGCCTTTTTCGCATGAGATATTTGGGGGGCGAAGGAGGCCGCCACGTTTGACAGGACGAGAAAAGTAGCACAATATGTGTCTCCGCCAAAGGAACACCTCTAACAGTGGAGTACGAGAGATGTCGTTGCTTTGCAAAAGGCTGTGGTAGTGGTGTTGACTTGGAGAAGTCCTTTGAGTGGAGTAATTCGGAATAAGTTTAAAATTTTAATGACTAAATGACGTGTAAGGTCATGGAAAAGAACAAGGTTCACAAATATTGGTTGTTTAAATATTTATCGCAGTAACGTGCGTTCTATTTTTAGAGTCAATGTTTTGTGAGGGGATGCATTTTCTAAGTGACGTGGGTATAGCGAATGTCAGAACCATATTTGGTTGACGGATGTGGGGACAGCTTTAGAAAGCTTATTATGGGATGTGAATTGAAATTATAGGAAGTATAAATAACAATTTTTAACGGCCGAGATAAAGTTTGAAAAGAGAACGAAAAGTTATGAGAGTTAAATGAAGAAACGAGAGCTGGCAGAAGTTGACTCTTACCACTGTTTTGTTACAAATGTTAGCAGTTCATAATTCCCAGCGGTTATAACTTTTGCAAATACTACTAGGAGACCCTGTACTAACTATGGGGTGACCAGATAAGAACGATAGGAAAAGAAATTTAAATAAAACAACACCGGTGCCAGAATGCAAATTGATTCTAGCTTTATTTTAAAGCTACATTCATGCCATTATATATGGAATAGCACATCATTTAAATGGCCGCCTCCGCTTCGCTGGCAGTGATTTAAACGGTCGGTCCAATTTTGTATGACTCGGTTCAATATATGCGGCGTTATTCCGGCAATAGCGTCTCGAACGTTGGCCTCGAGCTAGTCCAAAGTGGTTGGCTTGTTAGCGTAGACTAAGGAGTTGACGTAGCCCCAGAGAAAATAATCGAGGGGTGTCAAGTCGCATGATCGCGGCGGCCAATTGATGAACGCTCGCCGTGAGATGACCCAGTCGCAAAATTTCTCTTTCACTACTTTGAGCGTTGCGTCGCTTGTATGGCATGTAGCGCTATCTTGTTGGAACCACAGAATGGTGGCTCGATACCGAGGACCATTGACGGTAATGGTGTCTACTTCCTCATTTCGAAAGAAATGAGGTCCGATAATGCCGCCGTGCCATAAACCGCACCAAGCAGTCAATCTTGGTCATTGATGCTTGGTCAAACACTTGTGAATTGTGGTCGCTCCAATAATGGCAATTTTGCTTGTTGACATAGCCGCAGAGCCAAAAATGGGCCACGTCCGAGAAGATGATTTTTTGGCCAAAATGCTGATCTCCGGCCAACATTTCCAGCGACCAATTAGCGAATTTACGGAGTTGTCTATGGTCGTCCGGCTTCAATTCTTGCGTCAGAACAATATTATATGGATGTAGACCCAAATCCAACCGCAAAATAAGCCTGTTTGACTCTCTGGCGATGCCACATTTAGCTGATCGGCGCCGAATCGACATTTCTGGGCCTTTTTCGATACTGGCCGCTACGGCGGCTATGTTTTCTTCACTTCGCACCGATCTCTGTCCGGTTGATGGCTTAAAGTCTAAGAGAGTGTACTCACGTCCAAACTTTTCGACAGTGCGACGAATTGCCTGCGCACTGAAGCCATGAGAACCGACATCACGACGAAATTCACGTTGCATATTTACAACTCAGCCAGAATTTCGATAATATTTTTTAATAATCTCCACACTTTCGGGAAGAGTCAAACGATGCATGATGAAATTGGAAATCTTACTGAATATTTTGACAGCTGGATGTCATTGGTAACTTTAACAGCTGCTGAAACATAACAATTGGAAAAACTATCATTGCTATCTGGTTACATCATTCGCTGAAGACAGAGGAGTCACTGGGAAGAAAACCGTCAGAACCACGAAGACAACTGTCAATAAGAATGTAGTCTGGTGAACGCAGGCAAGTAGGAAACGTATAAGAGAATGCTGTGAAAGAAGACTACAAAGGAGCGCATGCATGTAAACGCACGCTATGAAGTCTGAAAGTATGTACAGAAGAGAACAACTAGCAATATACACACAAACTCGCAGGACATATTGCGTAGATGGAAATAATATTTTGAAGGTCCCTTCAGCAGAAAATGAGACTAAGCGCTCGTAATTTATAGTTAGAGTGTTGGTATTGCATTCTGAAGTTTTGGCAGCGCTAAATTGAGAATGCGTGCGCACTACGAGTATATTTCCTGGCCAGAATCATTTGCCACGAGTGTCCTCAGTAATACCGTGTGGGTACACTCTTAAGAAGACTCAGGAGCATCAACAGAGAATAACTTTACCGCACTGTGTTAACGTTTTGTACCCAATCTAAACTCCAATAATTTGTCTTTTTACGATTATTCTGGAGAATGCTCGCAACTTCTAAGTGGGAAAGAACGACACAAGAAATAGAGTCCTTGAATATTGACTTGGAAAGAATTGTCCACGAATTCAATTTAAATATTTTTGGTATTTTCGGTCTACGCTGAAGATATCGACATCGTTGGAAGAACTATGTTAGATTTATAAGGACATGTACATACCTATTCAAACTGTCAAAATGGGCATAGACATGTCGATGCTCCAGCCGGTCAGGTTTTTAAATCCAAACTGGAGGGCCTGACTGCTAGAGGTTAGGTGTCCGAAATTTCCATTGGTTATAAATCTATAGCGCTAAAATTGATTTACCGAGAATCATAACTTGAATTTTTCTAAGCGTCAAACAAGCATAAAAATCCAAGCTAATCGTACTATTTCCATTGAGAGGATCAAATGGAAACCAGTGTTGTCCTCTTACATTAATATAAAGAAGGATTTTATCAATGAAAACCTTTCGTAGCCCTTGTCGGAAATGGGAGATATATACAAAAGCGAGTAATACAAAAGTGAGACCCTCTATGCTTTTCAAGATGTCTAGAAATATTTGTTTACTGTCATTTGGCAGCTTGCTGTAAACCTTTTAACGCATTCTCGTATAAATAGAACGTGAATAGTAGAATGCTGGTAGTAGACAGCAACAGAGTAGCAGGATAACATCTATTAAATGATTAAACAAAGATTCGTTCAATACCTACATATGTATCATAGGGTAGACTATACCAACACAACGTACATATTTACTATGTAAACATCTTTATCCATCCCAGACAATCACTTATGTACCCGCAGATCGAACTTAAATCTTGAAGAAACAGCGTTACCTTAACTAGGTTACACTGTGTACGTAATATTTTTACCCCGACATTCAATTTACGATGTAAATAGATGTCTAGATACTCGTATCATCTTTTGATTTGCTTTGATGTTTTTACCTCAACCTATTTGACGCAATGTGTGACATTTAATTAGACATATTTCTTTTCCGATTGACGTTCTAAGTGAATCGATTTGATTGAACTCTAATGGGGATCAATTAGTCAATTAGAGTCACCAAATCAATGCAATAAAACTGATAAGTAACTAGAGAAAGTATTTTTATTTTTAATCAAATAGCGTCTGCCATTGGAAGTCTGACTTGTGGCACTCGTAGAAGAAGTAGAAGCAGGTATTCTTCTCAGTATTTTGTTTCAGTGAAGGAAAAATAAGTGTAGGTACTTAGTACATATAAAGGGTGGGCCATCTGTGGCAGCCGCCCATCCTGTCAACCCAATTTTGGAGTATATTTTCGATGGTTCGGGACTCTATTTCAGGAATAGCTTGATCAATATTGTGCTTAAGTGCCTGAATGGTGACTGGATTATGTCGAGCGAAATTTCTGTTCAAAATTGGCACTATTTCGGTAACAGAGCACTTTGGAAATAAGTTTTAAATATTTGCTAAAGTTTTTCAAGCGTAAATCGATTAATTTCGATATTATACTGTGTTTCTGTCAATTTTTTGAGCACAAAAGAGCTGTCAGTGTCAAAATAACATGTATGCTCACCCGATAGTTTCGTTCAGTTCACTGATTTGGAATGCAACAGTTTTATGTTCGGTGAGTTCAGTGAAATTCAACTGTGAATAGCACAAATGAGCCAATGGAAAAGAATTCCAAAACTGTTCGTTTGCAGGGAAGAAAAAAACAAAAAAGCTTTCTAAATTTGCTTTAGACTATGGTTCAGGGGTTCAAACTCAGATATCATTAACATTTACTACTTCTACGAGGTTTGCGCTCGGAGGTATTTTGAAAAAAAAAAAAAAAAAAAAAAAAACGAAGATACGCTTTGCAGAATATCAATTTTACGAACAGTTTTACTGTTTAGAATGAAATTTTGTACAAAAAAGATTTTAACCATATCTTTCCTAAAATGAGTCGTTTTTGAGTTAGAGACACAAGGAATATATGATTTCTCCCGAAATACACGAAATTAAAAAGTTGTCCTCTTGTACAAGTTATTCCACTTCAGGCAGGCAAACTTTGGGAGATGATAGGCCTTATCAACGTAAAAAAAAAATAGAAGAAGGAGGTATCTACCTCCCTTCATTCTAATCCATGCCCAAAGTGCGTGATCTTATTTGCAAAAGCAGGACTCTTCCGAACATTTTGTCGCTAGCTCATCGGGGGTTCATCGATATCTGGTTTACAGTTTATAAGTTGGCGAAAAGAGGTGAACTCTTAGCGTGGGAAACATTAAGCTGCCTCCTTTTCCCTTGCAAGTAAATAATACCAAGTTTTTTTTAAGTAAATTAACGGATAGCCCTTTTCCTGTGCACCATTTTATTACAAAGTATTCCAGACAATTTTCCCGATATAAGCGCACAAACATAGTTAGTCTGTCCTAAAATGTGTAATCCCTCATTTTGCCTCTCAATCTTAATTCTATTACCCCATTCGGCAGCCTTTGGGCCAGCATATGTTTACTTAGCGTCGTGGCTTATTGGTTAGGTAACGTTAGGTGCATTTACAACAAAACATATGTATGTATGTACATAATTCATTGGTACAAAATATTTATAAAAGTACAATTTCTGCTGTACTGGATAATACCGCTTCTTGTTTAGTTTTAAAATTAATATCCACAATATATAATTTTGGCTCTTAAATTCTGTTTTTTGAGTGCTACAGAGTCGCTCAGATAACCTACAGAGCTACGATTTTACAGCTAAGCATCTAAAAAGACCGCCCTTGAAAGTACCAGATGGAAAATGGATCGGAAACCTGAAACGAAAATCTAATATCTTCACAGAACATTTGTCAAACGTCTTTAAGCCACCCTCGTCAAGTGCAGCTACTGAAAACCTAGAGTTCGTTCATAGAAGAGACGAATATGATATTCCCCTTGGAAAATTGTTGAAGTGATTGTAATACCCAGGCAGGGAAAGCCACCAAGAGAAGTTTCATCTTATAGACCAATACCCCTTAAACCAATTAGGGCAAATGTTTTCGAAAACTTGCTCCTCGAAAGGCTTAGCAAAATCATAGAACAAAGTTGTCTAATCCAGTACCATCAGTCCGGATTTAGAAATAAACATTCCACAATAGACCAAGTGAATAGAATTACGAATGTATTGGAAAAAGCACTGAAAGAAAATCAAGTCTGTTCGGCATTATTTATAGATGTTGCTCAAACCTTGAGTACAAACTGCATAATCTACCTACACAGTATTACGAAATACTGAAATCCTATATTTCACATCTACTCTTCCGAGTTCGATACGAACAAGAATATCCGGAACAAAAGAAAATTAGAGCAGGTGTTCCACAAGGAAGTGTCCTAGGACCAACACTGTATGTGTGTGGATAAAATTGCCATGATGGTTACTTTTGCAGATGACACTGCAATATTAGTACCTGATAAATGCACTGTGAAGGCAACAAAGAAACTACAGAATGCAATCAATAGAGTAAGAGATTGGAATGGCGTATCCAACTCATGAGTCGTATAAACTTCACAAATAAAAAGATAAACAATTTTCCTTTATTCATTAACTACCAAGTTGTATCCAATGTCAATACAACCAAGTATCTTAGAATGACTCTGGACGCGAAGTTAAAATGGAATGTATTCTTTCCATTTTAACTCCACGTTCAAAGTCATTCCAATGTACTTGGCTGTATTGGCATGGGATACAACTTGGTTGTTAATGAATATACATAGGAAAATCAAAAGAAAAGAGAAGAACTAAACTTAAAATATAGAAAAATGCACTGGTTTCTGGGAAGAAACTCAGATACATACGAGTATGTCTACCTTGAACAAAATCATGCTACATAATCAAGTCTTAAAGGGTTGTGCAAAGAAAGAAAATATCAAAACTATACAGACATTCCAAAACAAAGTCCTTCGGGGAATAACAAATGCCCCTTGGTATATAAGAAATAGCTATTTGAATCGTGACCGACAAATAGACATGATGACTGAAGTAGTTAGAAACTACGCTTTGCCACACAATCAACGACTGCAAAACCACATCAACTCCAAGATAGAAACCGTCTTAAATGTACGAGATATTGGTCTAAAAGCTATGGAAAAATACTTGAAGCTTTAAACTTTCCTTAACGCGATTTTAAATGTAAGAAAGTAAAATCATTTCTCGATTTTCCATAGATTAGTCCTGATTGAGGAGGTTGTTAGAGTCGCACAGTACTTGGTAACCGAGAACCACCAAATAGCTTTCTAGATTTTCACTTTCAAAAAAAAAACTTATATTACAACCGCAGGGAGCCCGATTTTTGATGTACATACGCGTATTGCACAGTACGTATCCACACTATACAAGGTGACGCAAAAGTCATCACCCTATCATAAGATGTTCACATTTTTGAAAATGGTATCTTATGTCATCGCGACTTTGACATTTGTGAAGTAAACAGAAGCAGAATACACGTAGATAAACCATGGATTGCTATACTCTTGAAGAACGCGAAATAATTGTGTCAATGTTTGTGACAAATAATCGATCGGTGATTTTGGCTCAACGTGAATTTCGTCGTCGATTTCCTGGTCGTGTGGCACCAACTGGACAAACACTGCGTTGAGACACATCATGAGCGATGAGGCTCATTTCTACCTATGCGGATACGTGAATAAGCAAAATGATTGCTTCCGGGGCACTGAAAATCCGCGTGTAATGCACGAAGAGCCATTATGGAGGAAAGGTGATTGGCCCATAGTTTTTCGAGCAAGTTGTCGGTAACATTGTTACTGTGGCATGATCAACGATTTCTTGCTGTCGCAATTTGAAGAATTAAGTTTGAGAATATGTAGTCCCGCAGGACGGTGAAACCGCACACACAGTCTGAGCGACAGTGTGCATTCTGCAGCAACCGTTTCGCGGTCGTTTAACCTCTCGTTTTGGCTATTTGCACTGGCCTTCAAGATCGCCCTATTTGTCCGCTCCAGACTTCTTTCTTTGGGGTTTCTTAAAGTCACGGCTCTATACGAACAAGCCACAGATTTTCGAGACTTAAAGCAGAACATCCGATAAGAAGTGGAGAATTTACCGCCAGAAATTTTGAGAAAAGCCATAGAAAATGCTGTGGAACGAACCCGAATGTACATCAGCTCGACCGATATTATCTTCGCGATTTAATGGAAAAAAAATTTCATAAACAATAAACAGAACCAATTCTTTTTATTTACAAACAAAGTTACTGGCTTAGGAAATCGAATGAGGACTTTTGCGCCACCTCCTACAATTTGCTAAGAAATTGCTTTCTATATTTTGGCTTCCCGAGGGCCACAGTCAGAGCTACGAGTACATAAAAAGAGCAGTATTTAGTACTTTTTTTGTTTACTTTCGAGTGGTCTATTACGTATGCACATTTTTCTAATTATGTGCTTCAGTAGCGAACAATAATATAGACAGACTGCTGGTATTGATACCATTGTACGAATACCATAGTATAGTGAATACTACAACCCCTGACAGACTGCATTTCGTAGTATTCGATGACTTTGGCGTTAAGTAGAATACTTTGAGGTTTGTGTTGTCTGTCATAACAAATAAAAATAGAAAATTCAAGACAGGATGAATAAAAATGATCTAACTTTTGTGCCAAATGATGAATAAAAAGAAAATTCAAATAAATGAAAGCGAAAGTGCATAAGAATTGTCAAAGAAGCTACGAAGACTAGCCAATAGAGAGAAATTGGCGCTGCAATCAGTAAGATGGTGGTATACCAGCAAAAAATTGCGAATCTCAATACCAGGTATATTTCATGGTATACTAGCTTTTTACGTAGTATTGCAGTGACAGACATGTGGTATAGAACGTAGTATTGCTATACCATGGTATCAATACCAGCAGTCTGTCTCCCACATTAAAGAGTATTCCTTTTGATAGCTTACATATTCACATATACACATTTCGGCATGTGAGATACTTTCTATTTAAGTAACTTTTAATTTTTTTTTTATAATCTTCTCTCAGGAGAGGCGAACCTATATCGCCCGGAAATGACTTGCAGATCTTACAAATACAGCGCCATGCTGGACGATTTTGCTAAGCTAACTACGAGTATGTATTTTGTGATTATTACAAAGAACAAAATTACCAACCCAATTTGGCGTATATATTGTACTGCAATATTTTATAGTAAAACTATTTAAAGAGTACTTTTCTATAGTTGTTTTATTTGATATTATCCGCTGATTTTCTTTTTTTTTTTGTTTTATTTGCATTGTTAACAAGTATTATTTTACTTATTATTTTTTATTAACAAAGTTTTAGAGTAGCTTACATAGAATTTACTACCGACAACGTATTGAAAAATAAATTAACATTTCTTCAGTTTGTTTTTTTGGTTTTTAAATTTTTTATAAATAAACATTTCTTTTCTTTTTTTCAATTCTGTAAGTCTAAATTTAAAAAAATAAATTAATTTTTAATTTTAATAGTTTTTTTTTTCTTGTTATTTTCTTTTAAAAAATAAAATTAGTTGTAGTCACACACACATTTTCGAATACAAAAAAATTATTCAATAAGACTAGCTTCAGTAGAACATAGATACTTCTTTTTTTTCTAGAAAAATTACTCTTACTGTAAATTGTTTCTATTATAATTTGTTTACACTTAAAACTTTTCTATATACTACGTATGTATGTATATTCAGATATCAATGTAGTGATTTCTACAGAAATATACAAGTAAATTTACAGAGATTTATTTTTACTAATTGTTTTTGTTTTTGTTTTTTTTTTTTTTTACAACAATTTGATGAAATTACAGAGAATTATGTGTCTTAAAGTAGCTTGAAAATTTGCTAAATCTATTTATTCATTATTTTGTATATTATTTATATTTTTTGTTTCGAAAATTTTTATAAAAGTAAATAAAAATTAGGAAAACCAAATGGAAGCATTGGGATCGTAATAATATATTTTCCGATAGCAAATTAAAAATTTATTGTTCACACTTTCACCCAAAAGAGACGACTTTATATATCGTTGAATGGATCTGAAGCCATTGCTGGAATCAAGTTGCTGACTTACGAAAATGCATAAAGCTCAGAAGTTGGCCACCCAGTCAACTTAATTCCAGGAATTGCAACAGACCTTAAATTTTGTAGTCACTGTCGTCTTCGTCGGTTTCACTGTCGTCGGATCGATATTCACACTTCAAATTTGAATAAAAAAAAGTAAAAAATAAAAAAAAAAACAGGAAAAATTGTTCTTATTTTCTTTTTTGGTTTTTCTATAAATATACAAAAACTTACGTAATCGGATGGAGTTATGTTTTATTGCTTTCGGGTTTACAACTTTAGATATTTCTTATTTATTAATTTTCGCTTTGGATTGTCTAATACATAATTGTTTTCTTGTACGAAAACAAATATATACACATTGGCACTTAAATAATAAAAAAAAAAAAAAATAGAAAAACAAATCAATATCGAATTCGAAAAGAAAAGATTAATCAGCAAAATCACTCAAAAATGTAAGCTATTTTGTTTGTTTTAAAATTAACGTTTTTCTTTCCCTAAAAAATGCGTTCTTTTAGTTTTCACCTCACTTTACTTTCGTTCCTTTACATTATGTAATGCATTGATGTAATGTTTATGTGGTGGTTATTTTGGCTTATAGTAACTTCATCGTATAGACCTACAAAGTCTTAGTGTTAAAAATGTTTACAGATACATATTTACAAGTATGAAAGACGAACTTAGACTACTTTTTCAATCGCTGTTATTGCTTAAGAATTTAGTTTTTTATTTTATTTTTTATTTTACCATATTAGAACCTCAAATGGTGTATACTATAAATTATTAAAACAAAAAATAAAAAATGAAATAAAAAATAAAACACTTTATACATAATTACAAAACTTAGCTTAAACTATTTGTTTAGTATAATTTAAATTTACAAACTAAAAACAAATCTTTAACGAGTACTAAAATGTTAATGTACATAACGAACTTTTTTTTTTCTTAAACTAAACGAAAATAAAACAATAAAACGGTGCAATTTGATGATAAACGATAAAAATTCATTTAACATTATTATAAACTCTCGACTAGTTGACTGGTTCTCCGTTGGGCGTGCGATGAATTTAGATAGCTCTCGGAGTATACACTTTTCGCACGATTGTCATAACGCAAACTGGACCGCCGGATGTCGATGTCTAATGGAAGACGCCGCTGGTTACGCCACCACGAGCAGAATATACAATTTAGTGTGTTGCGGAATGCCTCCCGGAAATCTCGATTGAAGTATGCATAAATTAAGGGATTTAGCGTTGAGTTAAAATAGCCAATCCAAAAGAGGATGGCGACTACAATGTCTGGTACGCGACAGGAGACATCACACATAGTTGTTGTTATGTACCTAGAAAGATAAGGAGATTATTATTAAAGCACAGTAAGGCTTAGGCAGGTTATCAACCTGTAAAAAGGGCAATCTAATGAGAGAGATACAAAACTCCTCAGCAATGCGAAAATATTTGATTTTGGAAAAGGATACATACATTTAAAGGGCCGTTGTGCGGGTTAGCGGTCATTTTAAGACCTTCGTGAGCCATAGGCACTGTTATTTTTAGGCGCCCCTTTGCAAAATTTATACATACACTGAGCGAAATTCTTATAAAAACACTAGAATTTTTAATTAAATTTTTTTTAATTATTTGAGAAAAGATTTTTTTTTGTAAGTTTTTTAAAATATAGAAAAAATTCAGTGTTTATGTTTTCTTAAACGACGGTTTTAATAATAGGTAGAACATCATGGCCATGGGTATAGCACAAGACGACGTATGCAGAATGTGCAACGAAGACGAAGAATCAGTAGAACACTTACTTTGCCATTGTAACTGTCTTATCAAAACACGTCATCGTTTCCTAGGTAACTTCTACCTCAAAGCAGAAGAAATATCTGCCAGCGCACTATAAGACATAGCCGAATTCATCATTAAATCCGGCTTTAATTAGAGGATATCACAATAGGCCCACCTAAGGCCGCAGTGATAAGGGACTAGCTCCCGCCTCGTTTTCAATCTACAATCTACAATGGGTAGAACCTAGTTGCTTAATCCAATTTTGGAGAGTCTTATTTGAAATAGATTTCCAGGACAATTTAATGACTTCGTTGAGTTCTCCAACGGTATTATATTGCCGTCCATTAGCGTAGATATATCAGATAATGAGGTCAGGACTTCTTGAATGAGAAAACCACTCTTTGACTTTGCAGTATGAATGACAGCATTATCTTGTTGGAACATAAAGTCAACTCCAGCTAACTCTTCTATTTCCACCATTATATCCTCCAGTAGCTCAATGTATTTCTGGGAGTTCATTTTCGTTGGTACATATGCGATTTTTGTCTTATCAGCGGCAAATAATGACACTACCGCCTCCAAAATTTCGGCTGAATTTGACTACTTCCTTCATTCTTTGATAATGCCAATACATGACAATCATCGGGTCCATTCTTTTTCGTCACTAAAAAGAACATTTTTCCATTCTTCCGTCCATGACATGTATTTTTTCGAAAAATCTAATCTTGCCGCTTTTGTGCATGGTAGATAGATAATTATTAATTAAATAATTTTTAAATGGGCCTTTGTCTTCGGCGCTTTTTATTTATCAAAAACATTTTCCTCGTCCATATTTCGGCCAATTCTTTCCATTTAAAGAAATTATTAATTGAGAGAACCAAACGACAACAATCAGCTGTTAAAAACATATGTTCAATTCAATGTAAAGGCCCCGACCCATAGAATCCATTGATCCATTGCTGCGTCGTTTTTAACTGACAAATAGATAGAATACAAGTATTCTTATGGAAGGTGGCCCATAATCGACGCATGTATGCACTTCTACTTTTTTAGTCCGTTGATCCATTGGCAGTCGGCAACTTGAGAGTAATCACTTTTATTGGTGGAAGCATTGAGAGATAAGAGAAACTGTCATCGCCGTTGACAATCGGTTGACATCTCAAACTGTCAACGAAGGTATGCGATTGTTCTTTCCGGCAATACGTGAACGTCACCGTCAACCTTCAACGCAACGACGTCGTTTAAACTTTTACACTCTCCGTAACAATAGGGTTGGAGCATTCCTAAAGTGTAAAAGTGTAACAAAATGACAGCCAGTGTATTTTGTTGTTGTGTTGTAAGGAAACAATACACCTTTATACTTTTACAACCTTACAAGACCAGATACAACGAGCGTGAATACCCCTATTCTTTCATATAGTTGCTACCCACCACAGAATAAAAATCATCAGCAAAACATTACAAGTACCTACACTTCTATATTCGGCATGTTTACTTCATTATTATTAGCAACCATATTCCAATTAACTGAACACACTTTTTCCGTCAACAACTGTGCCTTATCCTATTCCGATTTAAAATCTCCCACCCGTCACCGTTTTCAACACTAAAAACTTTAAATTGGGCAAAACTTCAATAGAACAGCATTTAGCGCCACTTAAATGTGGCGATTAAAACTTTTAGGTAGCCTGCCACAGGCACAACATTGTACAAATTGATGGTTACGATATTTTCTGATTACAAAATTGTGGTTTTCTACCTCCAGCTATACCCCCACCAGTACTCGCTTGCTATTCGTTAATGATCAATCCCAATTGTCAACTTTTTGCGGTTATTTTATTTTTTTCTTTTTAAATTACACCACCTCCGCACGCGGATGTAAATTTTAGTCAAGTGTTGACATTAGACTGTTACACCTCATCGCATTGAAGTTAATGTTCTAAAAACACAAAGATAATCTCCAAGTAAGAGCCATTAACCACCCACACAACCACTTGCACGTTGAGTACTTGGAAATTCGACAGACTTGTCGCCGCACAATTTTGCAAACTCTTGATGAACCTATCGACACTTTCGCGATGTTGATTCAATCGTTCATTATACTGCCACAATCAGTGATGGGAGCGCAGGAGAGTAGTTACTACATAGGTACCCTATACCTGGAAGCAATTTTCACTCATCTGCTGCATCCTTGACTTTTCCGATCCGCAAACATTTTAACATAAATAATTAAACGCAAAACTTTAAGAGTCATCCTCTTAGGGCATCGTTTCAAGTCATATACACAGAGAGGGAGAGAACACCAAGCAAGACTTATTGCTTGTCGAAGTTTCCCAAAAGTTGGGCCCGGCATCGCACTCTAGAAACGCATAACGGATTACCTAATCCTTAACTTTCGATTTAAATGCATAACGGTAAATTTCATAAAGAAAATAATTAAAAATGGATGAACTCCCAACTCCCTGGGGTGTGTGGGGCTGCGAAACTTTATGACGAAAACCCTTTTCCACACCGATACCGAGAAAGATACTCTCAAATTTATTACTCCCTAAGAATACCCGTGTGCGCATAAGCTATTTACCCGGATGCTTGCACAAATTATCGAGAGATTTAAAATCCGGAGAAGGTCCCTGCCGCCGCCGCTGCCGCCGGTTATTTATTTGCTTTTGTACCGGGGCTCCTGGTACACTGACATTGGTTCATTTGCTTTAATTTACCCGTAAGTGGATGCTGTACGCATATCCAAATTAACCGGAGCAGCATCAACTGTGGAGCGAGAGGTAGCTACAGAAATCTGGGAGGCACGATGTGGCAATGAATTGTCTTTTATTATCCTTTCGCCGGTGGCGGGCGTGTCGACGGCGAGCACACCGATGTTGGAGTACCTACATTTGCAAGATTAACCTGGTCTTCACGTCGCGTGTAGGTATCTATCTTGAAAAAGTATCTTTTTAGTGAAAAACTTCAATAAATTTCCTCCCTCAGATGTGGAATAATGTTGTGGATCCATCTTATCGCATGGTAACGTGCAAAGTTCATGTAGGGCTGGTTGGGGAATTTGTGTGTATCTATTTTTAGCTGCAGGATTTTTCCATATGTTCCCGTTCTCAACTGAAAGGATTTTTCGTATTTTATGCACGGCGATATGATCTACGAGTCGATGTGTGAAATATGGACAGTTGAACTTGCAGGCTTTTTTAATTCAATCAATCAGATGCGAATGGCGGTGTTTTATTGGAGTTGTTCCTGTTTTTTATTGCAAATTTGTTTTTCCTCGGAAATGGTACTCGATTTGTCTTGGATTGTTTGAGGGCTTGTTATGGCTTCTGATGTCGTAAATGTTACCAATAAAAGTAAAACGGCTTTCAGGCAATTTTACTTTTACGTGGAAGTGCCTCAATCAACGATTCGGGGTAAAAAAAAATTAAATAGTATTCCCAAAATAAAATCGAATATTGGTAGATATTTTAGGGTATTTGCTCAAAGGGAGTGGTGCGGAGAAAATCGAACAAGTCATGGAGATTTAGATGATTGGAAAAAAGCTGTGAAGCCCTGGGTGGTTCATTTGGCCGATTTGTTTTTTACACTGATAGAGTATTCATAAAAGTTGAGTGCATTTTGTAAAAAAATCATGCTGAAGGTTATAATGAAGTATTCAATGAATAAGTCAATTTGTTTGCAATTTAGTTTTTTGTCCCTAGTTTGTGGTAGGTACCTACCTACAGGGAGAATTAGTAGCAAAAACTTAAAAATTTGTTTGTTAAGGACGGAATGTAGGTAAACTCTCTCATCGATATTTTTCATGCATTTGTTTGGTGATAACAATAACTATCAACTGCTGGGGGGCCTAAACTAATTGAACCGTTAACACTGAACAATTTGTAAGTTATTTACTTATGCATTGCACTAATGACACATTTACATACAAAAATATTCCCTGGATGATATCGTTCGTATCACTTGAGGGCATTCCTTGTGTCTCAAGGTTCGCCTGACTAACAATGTACATACATTATGTAGAGGATCGACTACTGGAAGTGATATTTTCTTTGTGATAAGGACGATATTGTTCGATATTGCGATATATACGAGTATGATCAAATCCTGTCACTTTACACCTTAATTGCGTTGAAAACCATTTATGATAAGAAGCAATTGCTGATATTTAAATTAGAACCCTGTACAAAAAGTACTGAAACCAAGTTTTGCACCCTGCCTTTTGAAGAGGGTATACCGAGCCGTAGTTTTCAAGGGAATATAGTGAAGATATTTATTTTGTATTCAAAGTGCTCACTGGCCACAAACAGTGCAGCGAATCGTGACATATGGCGTCGGGGGTTTACATTATAAAAAAGAAAAGAAAAAAACAAAACATACAGGAAAGTTACAATTCGTCCGGAATAGATCGTGTGATACCCTACCGTGCACCTTGACCATGAATAGAATTTTGTCTCTCTATAGCATCCTCTAGCCCGTGGAATTGTGAAATTTTTAACTCGGAGGATATTTCCGCAATTTATAAGCCCCTAAAAAGTGGGCGTGACTAAATGCAATCTATGGACGAAATATACAAAAATACAACGTCCTCAAAAATGGAAATTTTTGAAAAGTAGGCGTGTCTGTTTGCGGATTTCAGAAATGATTACATTTGTACTGGTTCGGATTGTGCAAGGCTCCTATATAAAGTTTCACCTTCCTAGCTCAAAATTTAAGGAACAAAAAGTGGTGACATACAGACAGATCGACAGATAAGGGTAAGTCGTTTCGCTTTGTGATACTGATCAATTTATATGCGCGATTTAACAAACTCTCCATCCAAATAAGCCCACGGTAACGGTTTGACGGTCAACAGAAGGTGCTATCCATTATTCCTTTCTGGAGGCTGATGCAACAAAAACAGTTACTGTGTTATTGTGACGAAATTGTAAAACAACTGGCATTGGTCAATAGTCATGACCCGATACTCATTCATGACAACGCGCAACTACACACTTCACACAAACAGTGCAAAAGCTCTTGCAGTTGGGATTGTTTCACGGTAATAGTACTATTTACATACATTTATGTGTATGCCTTAAAATTAATTGTTTAACATTTTGTGGCAATTCAAAAAATTGCCAGATTAACTTCAAAATTTGTTGTTAATAGATGGCTATTTGGCAGACCACAGAAGGCTTCAGTGCCCATAAAGGGAGCTTGTGAACCTCAGCTAACAAGTTCATAAACAATTTCATCCATACCCAAAAATTCAAGTGAACCCTTATTGAGAGCAGCTGCTTGTAGGCATAAAGATAATTCCAACAGAACCCACCGCAAGACAAAGGTTTTAAATATAGGCTCTACACAACAAAAAGGGAAACACCGTATGGACCACGTGATAAGCACTTAGGTGCACTTCCTGCACTAACCTAGCTAATCCCAAATGATTCAAAACAATAAGATCCTATAGTTTTTAACACTTCTTGGCTATCTGAAAAAATATTTATAAGTTAGTGCACTCTCTGACGCACAGATCGAACACTATGTTGAACCGAATTTGTTTGTAACATAGACAAATCTATCGGTAGACCCCCAAAAGTATATTTATTTGTGATCAGCAACGAAAGTTGTGTCGATCTAGCGATGTCCTTTCCGTCTGTCTATTTGTCACCAGTTTTTAGGCCATAAATTTTGAGCAATTTCACATACAGTGTTCTACAATTTTTTTTTTTTTAATAACTTTATTAAAATATAAAACACGTTAATAGATGACCGCCTCTATTAGCCTCACAAATGCGAGGTCTATTAGTGACATGTTTCTTAACATTTTCGCACATGTCGGCCTACTATATATTTCACTTACTTTGTCTCAAATATTTTATTGGAGTTGCTGTAGCGTTTTTGGTTTATTAGCATACACCCTGTTCTATAGGTATCCTCATAAAGAGAAGGACGGAGAATCTAATTCAGGTTTCAACAAAGTAAAAAATTACATAATTGAAACCATGCTCCATAATAAAAATATATGATACAGGGTGGCTCAAAATGACCTTTATGGTCGTTATAACTTTTTTTATTTCAATATTTTTTAAATTTAGTTTTTAGAAGTTTGCAAACAAGACTTGGGGAATTTAATAGGGAATGATGCACAATAGAACAACGAATAAAACTCATAAAATTTTATTTTGAAAAGCACCGGTCAATTGTTTTGACGCAGCGTGCATGTAGTCGATATTTTAATGTGCGGAGTGCACCCACTCTGCCTAAAACAAATCGGCTTAGTGCACGTTTTCGGTAAGTAGGTACCCTCTTGGTACCGGATGACCACGTTCGGCACACATGGATGAACATGTTCGACGTGTACTGTAGAGTGTGCAGGATAGTCCAGAAACATCAAGAAGGATACGTTCGGCTCAACTCAGGCAATTGCGGAAGTTCGTTCTGAGGATTTTAACCACATTGCACAAGTTCCCATATAAAGTCCAGCTTGTGGGAGAATTGAAGCTGACAGACTACCAGCTACCTGGCTTCGTCAAGCCATTTAAGCTTTAGCTACAACTACACCAACTTAAGTGTACTGTTTGGTGCGGTGTATCGTCCGAAAGGATCATTGGCCAATATATCTTTGAAAATGAAGCCGGTTCCGCAGTTACTATCAAAGCTGCATAATAGTAATAGAATATTTTTTTAAGCCAAATGTGCAAAACCATCCACAACTATGGTTCCAACAGGATGGAACCACAGACGATGGAGAGTTCACCGGATTTATCGCTCTGACTGTTTTCTTTGGACCTATTTGAAGAACGAGAGTGCGTCAATAAGCCAGTCACCATCCCCTAACTTAAAAATTCGCAATGAAATCCGTGTCCTAAGACCTGAAATTTTGCGAAAGGTGATGAAAAATGTGTCGGAAAGAGCACGAATGTGAGAAGCAGAAAATGGACATTATTTGCGAGACCTAATCTTTCACCTTTGGGCCAATAACATTTCCCATTTGTATGCTGTACTTAAAAAATAAAATAAAAATATAATTTACTCTGACATAAAAAAGTTCTTACGAATTCAAACCATAAAGATAATTTTGCGCCACCCTGTGCAAACAGAATATATTCAAGTATACAATCAAAACATGTAATGAGTATTTGTATATAAGGAAAGTGACCCTGATATGAAAAAAGGGATATTTAACTGTCACCCTTCGCCAAGCTTTAGGAAAATAACCATAGGGTAAACTACAGCTGAACAGTTTGAATAGAGGATGTCAGTTTCCGAAAAATGCCTTTCGCACATGTACGAGTACATATGTTGTATTGTACGGCATTTGGATTGAAAATATTAAGTTATGTACAAGGGTTGCTGAAACAGTCATAGGTGTCAGCTTACATAGGCTTACGAGGGTTCTTAGCGCTACCCTAAGTTATAGACCTGGAAAGAAAGAGTACATTAGAATTACTGTTGTGAGATTGTTGGAGTGGTGGGTACCTCACCGTACATGAGTTTTCTCGCCCTGGCCTGGTGAACAAATTTCAAGGTTAGTCTGCCCGTTTGTGCAATCATCCGAGGAAGAGTTCGCAAGGAGACACCAGTAAATCCCCTAGAAGTGATGGTTTCGCACCACTTGCTTCGAATAGAAATTTTTCCCATCCATGTGATTTGTATGTTTGTCACTACATGTAATTCTCCGAAGAATAAGTTCGCAAGGAGATTTAAGAATCAGCTGCTTAAGCCGCTTCTAAGTTTTCCTAACACCTCTGCTGTCAGTTCGTTATTCACATTCGCCCTGAATGTTTAATCAAAAGGTTGTGTACTGTTATTTTTCTGGTTGCTGTTAATTTTGAGAATCTGATTAGGGTTAGTACGTAGTTTCTTTGTTTTGCTTCGGTCTATATTTAGCTTTCGTGGTTTTGCAAGTTTTAATGTTTTTCCATTTGCTATAGTCGTATCTCCGCTTTTTGATTTCGAGTATGAGAGTGGTGTTGTTAGTCCTTACATTTGCTACCGATGTACATCGGTCGGACCCCATCCTGGTTATTTGACCTGTTTTTTTAGAGCCTCAATGCGTGATAGAGTTCAACTAGTTTTACTTTAAATTGGAAATATCCTCTCGGGATATGTCCGGTACTTTCGCATTTAGGTGGAGACACCGAGTTTCTCTGAAAAAACATCTGCATCTGTTCCTTCCTTCATCCGTATTTGTACCTTGCGATTTCTGAGCTAAATACGACGGTGTTTGCTGTCCATCCTACTGAAGCCTAGGTAATGAATCAGGCAGTCGACTTGTAAGGCGTCATCTACTGTTGTTTTAAGAATTGAGCTGTGTCCATACATACTGTTGTTGTCCGCTTGTTGTTCTCTTTGAGGCAGACCACGCATTTAGTAGCAATTTCTCTTATGTACAAATCCAGTGGCATTATGTTAAGAATGGTTTCTAGACCTGTGGTAGGTATTGACTTTAGAGCTCAGACAAGTCGCTTTTGTGTTTTTCTTACCAGCGTGCAGTTTCAGGATTTGTTCACTGCTGTTCACCAGACTAAGCAGTATTGTTCTCATTTCGGGGATGGCCCCTAGTTTTTGCCACAGATGCTGTTGCAAGTATAGAGCGCCATTGAAGCCTTCTTCATTTCCTCCATTGCAATAAAAACATTTCTTGTGGCGAGTTTGTTTTAGCCGACGGCTTTTCTACAGCTATCCATTTTCGGTACCATTACTTTCGGTCAACAAAATTTGTATAATAACGGGTGTATGTTATCTGCAGGTTTCTTTTCAAATTACATGTTATTGTGACACTGACAGCTCTTTCGCGCTTAAAAAATTGACAGAAGCACAGTATCATACTCGTATATATGTGGTACAAAATGAATCGAGTTATGCCTGAACAACTTTGGGAAATATTGAAAACTTATTTCCAAAGTGAGTGCTGTTCTATGTTGCTGAAACAGTGCGAATTTTGAAAAGAAATTGAAATAATGCATAAACCCTGCTTGCTGTACGCAAGTTTGTGAAGAAAGTTCATGAGATTGGCATGCTAGTTGATAACACAAGTTATCCTCGTGTTTGTCCTGTGCACTCAGCCGAAAATACTGCTGCTCTCTGGTTCCAGCAAGATGGCGGTACCTGTCATACAAGCCGTCCATACAAGCCGGATTGGATTTTTTTTTCTGGGGTACCGTAAAAGATCGATGTTATGCCGACAATCTAGAAACGATTCAGGCAGATGGCCCACCCTATTATAGTATCGTGTGTTCATACAAATGCCCATTGAGTGCGAACTCCTTATGCATATAAAAAAAAGTGATGCGCAATGGTAGACATTTTTAAATTGTACGGAATGCATTAAAAAGATGAGGTTAATATATTGTAAAATATTACATTTTAGATTACCAGACGTACATCACTGATTGAGAGTTCTGACGAAGTCTGACAGCTTCCGATGCAAGGACTTGAAAGATTAATCTTGCCAGGACAGCCTGAAAGTTTTATAAACCTTCAATATCAGGAAGCAACTATGGAAAGTGCAAGATAACTTAAATTGCAGGCACCTGCGTAAATTGAAGGAAAAGTAATCATCCAGAAGTACAGGAAGAACTCTACAGAATAGCGAATTACCTACAAGATATAATCTAAAATTACGTTGCATGAAAGCCCAGTACCTGTTGGATAGATCATAATCTATGCAGGAGAACTTTGTTAAACTTCAAAACTTTGAGATAACTAATTTTTTAAATTTAAAATCACTTGATCCCTTCGGGGTACTTATCCATCAAATGCTACGAGTACTCGTATATCCACATTTTCCATCATCTCTC
This sequence comes from Pocota personata, assembly GCA_963082735.1. Classification (NCBI taxonomy): domain Eukaryota; kingdom Metazoa; phylum Arthropoda; class Insecta; order Diptera; family Syrphidae; genus Pocota; species Pocota personata. Next base: position 274,853,925 of record OY720429.1, read on the forward strand.
AACGAAAATGTGTACAAAGTGTAACACACAACTGGTGCCACTGCTCACCAGTTGTTATCTACTCGTACCTCCTGAGGATATTTCACAAAAAGGTGATGCAAGTGAGTGTTGGAGAAAAAAAAAAAAAAAAACTCACAAGTTCTGTTAAGGGAAAACAAATCAAGCATAAATTTTTCTTAATTAACAAAAGAAACTTTGATCACACCTCGGTTCGTTCTAAAATTACACACCCATCGCCAGAACATTCCACTCAGGCATGAGAGGAGACAAAAATGCGTGAACTTTTCAATTTTTCCTTCAAGAGAAGGTACACTTGCCCCATATGGTGCTACTAGAAGGCCCCCCCCCCACACTTATTCTAGCACAATTATCTTCGTTGGTGTGTATTTCATATTTTCACATCCACACTGAGTTAGATCCCTGTCCCATTCCTTTGTACTTACCATATAAAGAATGGAAGCCAGCACAGGATGAAAGTGCCCATGATTATACCTAATGTTCTTGCAGCCTTGTGTTCTCGTTTCATTTTGATTAAGTGTTTGTCCTTGGTTGGAGTGTGATCTTGATCAACTTCGGGCAGGGTAAGGGTTTTCGATGAACCGGAGCCACTTAGAGCTTCTCCTGAATTAATGCGCGCCCGCCATGCAAGAATGATGAAATGAGCAAATTTAATTTAATTTAAGAAAATGGAATATATGTATGCCTACCGTTCGTACCTCCACCACCACCATGACCACCGATGTTCGAATGCCGATGCATCAGCATTGCGTTACCCTGACGCATTAGCATTTGTTTCTCCTGGCGATTCGCCTCCCGGAAGATAGCATAGTACGTGAATATCATGATGGTGCAAGGAATCCAAAACGATATCGAACTGGACACAACCGCGTATACCTTGTTCACGATGAATTCACACTTTTCGGGATGCTCCTGCACGAAGGTCTTGTGCTCATCGGTGGTGTACCAGCCGGCGAATATGGGTAAAAAGGATAGCAGCGCCGGCGATATCCACGTATTAAGTATCATTATGGCGACAACACGCTTTGTCATGTTTATGGGATATTTAAGTGGTTTCACAATGGCATAGTATCTGAAAGTAGATTGTGTCAGGCAGCATTAGACAGGAGGAGGAAAATTTGTTTTTCTGTGTAAAGGTACCTACCTGTCTACGGATATGCAGCATAAGTGTAATATACTAGCGGTGGAGAAGTACACGTCTAAACTGTTCCATAAGTCGCACAAAAAGGGGCTAAACAGCCATCTATTAGGGAGGAAAAATAAGTTAAACTCTTTGCTTTCCTTAAGGCATTCACATTAAAGTTAAAGTAGGATTCATGTTCTTCTTGAAAGGGCACATGCTTTCTGTGCGACGACATTCTATTTATAATATGTACAGGCAAGTTGCTATAAGGCGTTATACAAATATTTGACTTGATATACGAGTACTATGGTCGTATTTTCTTGAAACTATGTACCTAGTCAAGCCATAAATACTGGTACCGCATTTTTGGTGATAAAATGAAAACAAAGAAGTATTTGTTTGCAAAACTTTAATTGATTATTTAGGAAAAAAATATGTAAATAATTTATTCAAAATGGCCGCCATTTGCATTTATGAAGGCCATGAGTCGCTCTGGCCACTCATCGATCGCAGCACACACCTCGTCTATTGAAAAATTGTCCACTGCACAAATATCGCTTCAAGGACTCAATATTTAGATGTCGGGTAGATCAAGACATTGCCTCTAGATTGAGGTAGGGACTTCCTGAGGGCCAATCGTCTGTTGCTATGATTCCGGCACATTGTTCTGGAGCCTGAACCCTTCTGTTGTTTTTGCGTTATGAGCTGGCGCGGGGTCTAGCAGAATGAGTTTTGATACTTCTTTGGATGACAGGGCATAGTCTCTGTCATTTTCTTATTGAACGATTCCTCAATAGTAAATATTTTTTCATCTGTGAACAAAATTTAGCGTAGATCTTTGTTTGACAATGCGGGACATGGATTTCTGCGATATCTTCCTTTCTCATGACAAGATTTTCTGCTTTCGCAACGGCTTCCTATTAATCCTGGTTTTAACAGCTTTGATCGCCTGTGGAATTCTGAGAGTGCGAGCTCGTCCGGGTCTTTGACGGTTAGTTACTCCACCATCGCCCCACTCGATATTTACAAATGACTTTTGTGTAAATGTTTTTGCGTGTTAACTTAGCATAAATGTCACTCACTGAATATAGAATGGATGCGTTCAATACTAGTTTCACGATGAGTGTGTTTAAACCAGTATTTATGACATGACTAGTTATATACTCGTATCTTCACAAGGATATGGATTTCTTTTGTTTTCTGTGTTTCAAATTTATTTGTTTAAAATAAATACCTGGTTTATATATGTATATAATTATCGATCTACGGACAATTCAACGTACTTCAATTCCATTCACGGTATTTAAATTAGACACTTCAACACCTCAAAACGGTCACAAATATGAGAAAGATATTGACTTAGCTAGTTGTAGAGAACAAAGGCAGAGAACAAGTTTGGTAGCTTTGAATGTCTTTGAAATACTGATCCTCAGAAATGGGTAGGTTTTTAAAAAAATATCTCCAAGTGAAGACCTTCGTTTGGATATCTCGAAAAGATCACCTGCCATGTAAAAAAAACCGAAGTTAATTTTGTATTTAAGTACGAGTACATCCGATGCCACCGAGGAACTTCTCCATGAGTTTCCTAACATTTGCTCATGTACGTAAGTAGGTACTTATTCTAATTACGAGTATATCCCGTGCAGTCAGTCTTATTTCCTTGATCATTAGTCCTATAAAAACAGTGCCATGTTTACATGTACGATCTGAATGCCTTAGCAGAGGGCTGCCTTTTAAGGCTGAGGTACGCGACATGCTAGAAGACAAACAATACAACGGAATGCCACCACCTAAAGATGTAGCATTTCTGTCCTACGAACATAAACTGCTATCGTGTAGATAACAACCCCAAAGCTAACTTGAGTCTGAACGTTATCTTGGCACGAAGCTGGACTGCAGGTTTATTTTGTATTTTGTTTGTTGTAAAAGATCATGAGCTCCTAATTACAGATTTATCAAAGCGATTTAGAAAATTCAAAATCAGCAGAGAAGGGAAATTGGTCTAAAAAAATTGGAGTAGATGAATCGAAAATTTTTTAAAAAAAATTGTCTCAAGTCACCCGGCATCACGACATCTATGAACTAAACCAACAGCTTTGCTAAACCTACAGCCTAATGACTTACAACCGGAGGGATGTACAAAGATGTCACCCAGGGTAACTAATAAATTGACCAACTTTACACCAGCCTCTGGTAGATGTTATTGAAATGCACTAAGGCTATATTTACATAGGAAAAGGACGATGTTATTACAAGTTCATCGAAAAGATTTAAGAACGATTTCCGAAATATGACGTTAAAATTGTCCTTGGGAATCTAGCACCATAATCGAAAGAGAGACATCTTCGGTGAACTGACGAGTAAACCATTTCCTATGTCTTTCTAAATAAAAATTTCTATTCTTTTTATATAACTACCGAGCAAGAAATATACCTCATTGCTGAAGAAGATTTTGTTCGAAAAATCGGCTCCAACTTGTTGATTTTCCAGCACCCAATCGGTGTATGTTCTTCTTATTTTATGGTTAGCAACAATTGTGGTAAAACCATCCATATAGTAAAATAGTGAGGCAAGAACTAACTACCTGTCACTATTGGATGACAGATGAATTTGACAGATGTCATATGGCAGGGTTGTGAAATCCCAACTTCGATATGAATAATCGTATATAGTTGGGTGTGCTATGTCTTTTTTCAGTTTTTTCCGAGAGATATAGGACAAAACGAACGAAAGCCTGTTCTTCTCGAAATTGTTGCAACCCATCGATCAGATTTTTTCGAGTACTTCAGGTGATTATTTAATATTCGTTCTTCGTTCTCCGTAAATGTTCGCCTTCAACAGGACCATATTTGTATCGTCATTCGAAGATTTGGGGTGACCTTTAGAGGTTCGCCCTCCATATTTATTTTACCATTCGTAGAAGACGTGCACTGAGTTGGCGTCGAAATCCGAAATGGAACGTGCAATTAGAGATTTAACATGACCCCTGCCGGGGGTACCCACGCAGTGGACGGACGCTGGACTGGTGTTGTCAGCGTAGTAATGCATGTGACGTAATAAGCGCTTTTATACACGACGGCATTTATCCGACTGTTGCCTCAGTCCTTTTTTTTTTTTCAGTTTGATTCGTGTGATAATTTTAGGGTGTGTGAGGCAATGTGCAAAGGAAATATTGATAAAAGCTTCCCGGCAAAAAATCGTTATGTGTGAAAGGGAATAATGGTCGGTTGTGTGAAACGGCTTTTATGCTATACGAAATCGACAAAGTTGGTTGTTTTTTTCAAAAACAAATAAATTAACATCTACTTAGCTTACTTTTGTTAAACTGTCCGTACCTATAGACTTCGTGTATCATAGTATCGCACCGCAAAAGTCATAAGAAAATTATGTATCACAATGATACATTTGTATCAAATTGAAAATACTGATTCCAGCACCATTAGCCCGATTTAAGAGGTAAGATGCGGGTTAGCCTGCGTGTATTGCAGAGTTTTAAACCTTCTTAGCCAACCAAATCTTCTCCTTCCGCAAGATTCTGATAAAACCCCCAGAATAATAAAGGCCGCACATGACAGCGGGAATGAGGACGTACTATATTGCCCTGCGTCCAATTTTGGCATTCCTGCTAAGCTTTGATAAGTCTAATTATCAAAATACAGCCAATACATCACTATGAGCAGATGTATGTAAATTCGAGGTCAATTAAGTTTTTATCTATATAGGGTCTACTGTTAGCTCTGGCAATGACTTCAGTTTGAAGAGGGAGTACCACCCTTGGGTGAGGAGTAATTCCCCATCGAGACGATCTTAGAAGACGCTTCACAAAACCATCACTATCCTACTAGTGATACAATGCACCAATGTCTGCGTTGAATGTATACGAAAGGGAAAATTAAACCATAAACCACACGATCTGTACAGCGACATATGTAAACCTTGTGCCGAAGAGTTGATGTACAATAACGCTTTTTACCGGAGAGTGCTTGAATCCATTCCAGAAGGACTGTGTAGAAAAAGAAGACTTTACTACCGTCCGCAACCGACTTTGAAAGGACCGCGCTGAATACCAGACTATAGTGACATCAAAGTAAGGTAGATTCCAAAACCGAAACTATCTTTAGTATTCGTTGATCTGCTTGCGTAAAAGAAGTTGCACCGAAAGTGTAAATTCAACTTCATTGTTGCATTCAGTATACAGTTTTTGATAAAATGTGTTCCTTATTGTAAAATATACAACTATCATCGACAATGTAATTGAATTTGCTTTGGAATGACATACATCTTGCTGCATCCATGCGATACTCTATTGAATTTCCTAACAAAACACAACATACGATCAATAAGCTTTCTTCAACAAGAACGACTATGTACGAGTACGCTTTTCTTTCGTTTATTATTTTATTTAATACAAGTGCTAGCAGTAAACTTTGTTGAAAGTACTCGTACCTCCAACTGTGTGGAAGGGTACTTCTTCCTATCTGCTCACCCTGTTCAATAAAAGTAAGAAAATATTTTCTTCTCCAAGATTGAAAGACTAAAAGAGATAAGTTGACTTCCGAAGAATTTTGTCTTTTTGCCTCTGCGGAAACATTTTTCCGAAGGCAGACTCTTACTCGTACATTTGTAGTTTATGATCGAATTACATATTCATTCATATTGGAGGAGTACACATCTCCGTGACGTTTGTTTGAAACTATCACGTAGCCGTTGATAAATGGACTCATCTGTACACTGTTCTCGTCGCTATACTTGGATATTTTATTGGATTAAATAAAAAATATAAACAACAAAAGTTTCCTCAAAGAGTTGAAAAAAGTGTTTGACTGTCATAAAATGTGCGGATGACGGATTGTATCTTATCAATAGAACATTTTATCCGAGTTTTTATGGTTGGCTGTCATTGTCATATTAGAGCGCTCGTGCTTGGTGTACGAGTACGAGTATTTTATTTCACCACTGAACATCCATTGGGAAATATAATTTTGATTTATATTTTTTTTACACTTTATAGAGAGACGTTATTATTTTTAATGATGTACTCGTATCTTATGTGTTTACATTTTCTTTAAGAAGTATTAATGTAACAAATCTGTATTCAATATCAAATCTACAATTCATATAGCGAATATTTCAGAATGTATCACACACAACTAACCGAATGCGTAATCAGCTATTATTGTCACTTAGTGCCAATTAAAGAAAAATAATTTCTACATCAAATGCCAATGCGATGCAAAAGTGATGAGTCGTTACTCGTGCGACTGAATTGTAATGTTGTGGTAGGTCATTAGGCGATTCATAGTCCCAATAGCTTTGTGAGAGCTGACATTAATTACTTAATGAAATTTGTTGTAATTTAAAATTAATTGACAAATGAAATAAAAAAAAGTCATAAGCATTAAAAAAAACTTTTTGATTAATCTGTGAGCTTGAGCAGATATAGCAATTCATTGCATATGGAATGAAGGGGCACAAACAAAATTCAGAAATCCATTTCCAGTTAATTTGCTAATAGCATTGAAATAGTCTTTTAATTGGAGTTACCCAGCGGTGCACTGACGTATGTAAGCAAAATATTGCAAACCATTTGCACTTTCGCCAACAGGCAAAACCCTTCAGATGTTCGAAATTGGAAGAGTCAACAAACAGTCCTGCGCTACCTTTAGGGCATGTGGAAAGTCATACTTCAGTTTCAGTATTTATTCTCTCTGATATTTCGTGCTTGCAAAATCAATACTGTGTAGCTGTGGGTGGTCTGGCCATTACTTTATTATACTCGTACATACAAATAAATTTGTAAATTTATACAAATGTATGCAGTGTGTACATTGCTATAAAACAAAGGCCTCGAAAGATAATTCAATAAAATTTTCAGGATTTATTCATACATATACATATCCCGAAAACAAAAATGTAAACTTTATTTAAAATGGCTTCTTTGACCTCAATGTAGGCTTTTAATCGCCTCGGCCACTGATCGACTACAACACGCATCCCATTAATTGGAAAATTGGCCACAGTTTCGGTCAGAGCTCGCTTTAAGAATTCCATGTTAGGGTATCCTTTGTGACACACAATATTCTTTACGACAGTGCACAATTTGCGATCGAGTGGAGGTCAGAGCTGACGGAAGGCCAGTCTTTGGTACCAATGAAATGGGGTACATTTCTCTGGAGCTAGGTTTTGAACGTGTGGGCAGGCGCTGTTCCTTTTTGTTGGAACAGGGTATAGTTTAAAGGTTTCACAAAGGGTCCTAATATGCTATGCTGGTATACTTTGGCCGAAGATTCGACGAAATTCGAAATGCAAGTCAGTGATCCAGTCATAAGAGACACCCCAGCACACCATGAGGGGTGTTTTTTTGGACCCTTGGGACTAGCTCGCAAGCTTCTCTAGTTGAAAGTGCTCCATTTTGTTTGTTGAATTTTGTCTGCGCCGCGAAGATTTTCTCATCGGTAAACAATAATTTTTCTCTGCATTTTTCTGTGACTCAGTTTTTGTAAAGGCTACAGTAAGCCATTATGGCGTTTGAAGGCTCCCAGCCTCAAGCATATCTTGATGTGCGACTCATTGACTTTTGCGTTATATTCATCTCATGAACCAGGGTTTTCTGCTTTCGGAGACGGTCAAAATTAGGCTTTGTTCACATCGCACTTATGAAGCGCTACGATAGATATGCGAAAATCAATCCATTCCATAGCGATAGCGTAAGCAGGTAGGTAGGAGTGGCGGTTCTGTAAAAGAACCCAATTAGCACTAGGTGCCATTTTGATACCACAACTCATGTAAACCTGGCTATTTAGGTGTGTTGATGAGAAGTCCCTAAATCCAACCTGTGGAATTTAAGAAAGTTATCAGTTCTTTAATATGTTTCCTTAAGATCTCCTCGAGTGAACTGAAAAAAGGGTTTGCCTAATGCTCATTGTCTGGTCCTAGCTAAAGCCGGACAGGCGCATATATAGTGGGTGAGTGTGTGTGAATTATGTGGGATACCTAGTCTGGCTGCGTGGTCTCCTATCGGCCAGTGCCCCGTAGTGATCGCTGTTGTTCTGGCGTTGACTTTACGCATTCTGTTTAGGAAGTCGCCTGTCTTTGCCTTGCTGTCGTTTGGCCACATCTTTCTAGATATGACACAGTTTGTTAGCCTAGCCCATCTGAGGTTGGCTTTTCTAAGGAAGATTGAGGAGATTTTTGCCTTGACTGCTCCCAGCGCAATGTGAACTGGTTCTGCAAATGAGCAGTGAAGGGTTGAGTCTTGCCTTGCAAGTCCGTCGGCTTGTTCTTTCCCATAAACGTTACTATGCCCTGGAACCCAAATCAGGGTTATCCTGAACTGACTATGATGATATAGTAACTTAGGCAATAGCTTTGATAGCTGCTTAGTTGTCTTTTGCCTTGGCGTTATATTTGTATGTAGTTTTATCTGACGGCAGGCTTTGTGGATAGGGAGTAATTCCTCCTGGAAAACACTGGAGGTATCCGGAAGTCCATATGATTTGGAGATGTTCAAGGATTCAGAAAACACACCCGCACCCACTTCACAGTCCATCTTTGAACCGTCTGTGCAGATTGTTAGATCAAAATCCTCTTGACCACCTGCCCATCTTGTCATTCTAATTTTGAGGGGAATAGAATAGTACGTCAAAACATTTTGAAAAGATCATTTTGGGAGTCGATAAGAGTTCTCTCGGTAGAGAATTCATAATATTACTATGGTGGTAGGGTTTCTCAGTCCAGCATCCAGACTCTCTGCTATGTGCTATAATGTTTGTTATGTGTGGATCTAAAGGTAATAGATGCAGAAGAACTGCTGAACCTTGTTAAGTTTGGTTATGTTGTAGCCTTTTCTTAGAGCCGGCCACCATACTATTGAGCCATATGTGAGGATAGGACGTACCATGGTTGTGTACATCCATATGGTCAATTTTGGTTGCAGGCCCCATCTTTTGCCGAAGTTTCTGTTACAGGGATAGCTATACATGCTTTCTTTACCCGTTGTTCTATGTTTAGTTTCCAGCTAAGTTTAGGATCCAGGATAACTCCTAGATACCTGGCACTGGGTGATAGAAGGAGTGATAGGCTATTCCGTCGAGGAAGTGTGAAGTCAGGTATTTTGAAGAATTAGATTACACCAAACAAGAATTAGATTATACCAAACATTAGTTAACACTTTTGTGACTTGAACTGCGCATACTTTCTTCTTCATTCCATTCTAACAATGGCGTCCTATCTGCCCAAAATTCAACCAACGTGTAGTTAGGCCCAACACTCCCCTGAAGTTGGCTACGGCTACTGCTTGAGGGTAAGTGATGCGCTCGACGTCGCTAAGGGTGTGCGTTTAGTAATGTACTATACTAGTAAAAATAACTGTAAGGAATTCATTTCTTTCATTTCTATTTTATTTGACACTAAAATAAAGCAATTTAGCGATAGATTTAGGGATTTAAATAAGCGAAATACAGAATCTCAAAGTTCCAAATGAAATTAACTCTGCAAAATCATACATATTTTCCTTTTCTATTTAAGGAAGTACGCTCTTTCACGAACACGAATCCTCGACGTCTGATTTTTGCTTTTGTTTTAAAAAATCATTTATATTCCTCTGATGTATATAAATAGTTTCTAACTTAATCCACATACAAGAAAAAAAAAAAAAAAAACAAAATTTTCCATTTACCCCGTGATTTTAATTTATAATTTTCACCAAACAAAATAAGTGGTGCGTAAAAAACAATAAAAAAAAAAATGTATAAATCGGGACACCAATCTTCAAAGTCAACCAAGTCAATAATCTATGGTCACATTGACCCCATAAATAAAATTTAATTTCCCTGCTAACGAAACTTCTTTAAATTTAAATTTTCGTTGTTAAATGTTTACAAAATTTTGCAAACACACTCACCTTCCCGTTACTTGAACACTAAAATTAAATGTCATGGCCATTATTGCAACCATAATATCGGCCATTGCTAAGGAGACTACAAAATAATTTGTAATGATTCTGAAACGAAAAAAAGAAAAGAAAAACAAAACAAATTATTAATTTGAATTGAATGCTCGAATAAAACAATTTGCGCGTCGCGTCGTCGTCATCGTCAAGTAGTAGGGGTGGGCGAACGCGAACATCAACGCGGCGTCAGATCGTATAAAATAATTTTCAGTTAATTAATTTTACCTTAATTTTCTATTTCGCATCACAGAAATAATTACAAGTAAATTGCCAAAAATAGCGGCAATTATTATAAATATCATCAAAGATGCTTTACACGTCAGCCATACGCTGTCAATCCATTCGTTGTCGCCACTGTCGCTGTCCACCACGCCATCTGTTGCATTAAATTCAGCTCCGGGGAGATTATCGGGCGGCAGTGTGCCGGTCAAGTGCTCGGCCACGGATCGGGCGGGTGGTCCCGCCGATCCATATATCGAGGATAGATTGAAGGAGGGTGACATTGCTGTTGCTGCTGCTACTATTGGTATTTGATTATGGTTCAGACTCAATTGTTTTCGAAAAATTGATACAAAATGAAAATTGTTTTGTTGCTCAAAGGACACAGTCGAGGATTGTCTTGTGTGGATGAGTGGGTGTATCAGTGTGTGTATTTTACACTTTCAATAATATTTCGTTCGGCAGGAAGATTTTCACTTGAGTATCTATCTTTAGACGTTCTTTTTTCGGTCCGCTCTCTCTCTCTCTCTCTCTCTGTTTGTTAATTTGTGTGCGACAAAATGTGATTTATTTCCGACAGATGTTCGCTGTGTGTATCTGCCTATTTTTACGATCACTACCCGATCGTCTCCGATTTGCAAATTTAAGCGCTTTCCTATAAGAATTCTGGTGTTGTTCACCTGGTATCAGTGGCTGATAGTTGGCTCTGTGCACTAGACTCTCTACTAAACACAATAATGACGATGATGGGCAATTTAAATTCACTGTCACCAGTATGTGCGGTTGCAATGACAACAACCAAGACGAAGACGACAGTGAAGACGACAACGACAGCGGTGGCGGCAATAGCAATGAAAGTCCCGTCATGATGCTGAAATTGGCACCGGCCCAAGGTGAACCTAGAAAATAGAAAAAAAAATCGAATAAATTAAAAAAAATACGCATATGCATATTTTTAAGAAAGTTAATAATTTAAACATAAAACATGAGAGAGGTAGACAGCTATTTCTTCTGATTAACCAAAGCAATCCTTGAGAACGCTCTTAACTGCTTACATATAACTGTTTCTATATTTAGATACAACTAAATAAATAATTATCATACAAATGACATTCTATTTATTTTTTTGCACATCAATGATTTATTTTTGAGAGAAACTAATTTGAAAAAGCAAAAAATTTGGAATGCATATGTGTGTTTGACACGACACTTTGCTTCCTGAGCGCGTGTCCTGATCGTGCTTGATTGAAATTAATGTTGTTCAATTGTCGTACGTGTTGCCAAAAACAATTTGCCATCGTCTATATGGGAGGATGCAATTGTTTTGGGGGACATTGTTGTTCAAGTACCTACCTACTCTGACAGAAAAGTAATTAGATTTTCATCTGAGCTTGGTGTGTTATGATTTATGCGATGATGCGAGGGGGCCTTACGTCGCATCCACATGCCACATTGTTTTCAATGGGGAGTCTGCCTTTGTTTTGCTGGTGACTGTGGCCAATTGTGTCATTGGTTCCTCTCGGTTGATTTGATTGCCAAGAGCGATTTAAATTAATCAGAATTAACATACAGACTGAAAAATTGAATATTTGCGCGCGAGAAGGTACGTACGAGTACATGTGTCTCGCAGGTGAAACGAAATGTTTGGCAGATGTGACAGGATGAAATACAGTTTAACAACAGTAACGACGTAATTTACCTTCCGCTTTTATAAAATGTTTGAAGTATACATGCACTGCACATTGTTATCATTTTTAGTATTTTAGTTGGAGAGACATTTAATTTTATTCATTAATTAAAACAATACAGCCATTACTGAATAGATATGTAGTATGTATGTAATTGAAAATTATTATATTAAAATACAATATCAATTATAGATTACACTCTTCATTTGCATCACGGAAATATTTAAATTATATGCGGTAAAATTTGATTTGGTTAAGTAGATTAGAAAACTAATGCAATTTGGAATGTAACCTTTCGTACAGGCTTTATAAAGGGTCTTTTCAATAAGACGCTCCATCTTTAAATTGATTGCAGATTCAGGTATCATACCTAGTCTATGACATGACATACTGGTACACGTTTAAACGCACTCATCGTGAAACTATTATTGAACACACCCATACTATGACATGACAGTTGACATTAATATTTTCTAAGTTAATGTGCAAAAAGATTTGCGCAAAAACGTTTGTAAATATGGAGTGGCGCGATATTGAAAACCGTGTTGCGGTAATTGGCCAAGTGTAGAGGCAATATGGAAAGAGGCGATATTTTATGGACCGTGCGACCGCTTGGAATCACCGGAATTTTGTGAATCGAATATAAAATTGTTTGAGGACACTGGTGGAGCAACTGATTGTCAAAGATGCGGACGCCCTAGCACTGTCAGAATTCCACAGGCGGTCAAAGCTGTTACTCGTAAAACCGCAATTAATCGGATACCGCTGCGAAAGCAGGAAATCTTAGCACAAGAAATGAAGATATCGCAGAAATCCATGTCTCGCATTATCAAACAAGATTTGCATTTAAAAGACACACTGGTCACTTATGAACTTGATGAAATGAAAGAATGAAAGCTCTCAGCCTGGTCACAGGAACATTTTGTTCGCGGATGAAAAAATGTTTACTATTGGAGATTTGTTCAATAAACAAAATGACAGAGTCTATGTCCTGTCATCCAAAGAAGCATCAGAACTCATTTCGCGAGTCGAATGCTCCAGCTCATATGTCAAAAACAATTCAAGGGTGGCTCCAAAACAAAATGCCAGACTTCATGGCAGCAGCCGATTGGCCGTCAGGCAGTCTAGACTTCAATCCTTTGGATTATAAGCTGTAATCTACTTTAGAAAAAAAAAAATAATAATTTTTCGGTGTAAAAATGATCTACAACGTGCTGTGAAATATTTTTTCTGAGTTTGGTTTTTATTCGGTGATATCCAACCATCTAATATTTTCACCATTTATAACCTCGTTATTCCGTTTACGAACCAGAAACAAACTGAACACGGGACACTACAATGGAATTATCACTATTAAAGCAAGGCTCGATATTGTGAATATAGGGATCACATTCAAATGATTACTTTTGGTGTCAAAATCAGTGAACGCAGCTTATTTCCTACGAGAACGTGACATCTGCAAGTTGATCGTTATAGTATTCTTGACACTATTCGGCGTATCTCCTCAATCGCTGTTATGTTTGCCTTTCAGGGCTACCCTGGAAAATTCTAAAAAAGTCATAAAAGAGTTCCAATAAGATGTTTATAAACAAAAATCCATTCAGAATGAAAAAAAAAGAAGATATGCATAGTTTGTTTGAACAGTTTTTGGCCTGCACCAGAAGATAGCGTTGCTCGCGAAAATTATTCTATTTGAGCCATTTTGGACACTCAGTTGTTATTTGGCAGACGATTGTATCAGTCTATATCAGCATTTTTGTAAGTTCTTGTATTCAAAAGGCAATACGCCTGCGAAAATTAAAGCCGAGTTCTAAAGGAACGCATTCATCATATCTTACAAGAGAAGCTGTTTTCGGTAATTGCAGTTCAAATTCATAGACCACCACCTCTCCGACTTTTCCCTTAGATCAAAGCTTGGCTCGGAGGGTAGAGATTTCCACCGTACTAGGAGGTCATCGCATCCGTAAACGCCTATTTTGCAGAGAATGACGACAACTACTATTTTGACGGGTTAAAGAGGTTAGCGGATCGATGGAAAAAGTGTACCAAATTAAAAATATTTCAAACAACCCTAACGTTTGTAATACAATTTTATTTAAAAACAAGGACAGAAAAAAAAAAAAATAGTTCATAAAAATAAAAAATAAAAAAACGCTTTGGAAGATGGCGATGAAGTTGATGTCATAGCCACAGATTTTAGTAAGGCTTTTGACAGAATTCCTCACCAAGTTATTCCCCTGAAACTAAAAGCCCTCAAATCATATCTAGTGGATCGGCAATACAAAGTTCGTTTTAGATCTTTGCCTATTCCTGCAAAAGTCGCACCTCCTAGGATCTAGTTTATTCGTGACGAGCTTATACTCTCAGTCATACAAGCATGCGATTCGGGTGCCATCTGCGATAGTGAACTTATCTTTCGATCACACATCGATAAAGTCATAAGTAGAGCAAACTCAGCACTTGGCTTTGTGAAACGCTAGTCAAAAGTATTCTTTGACCTCTATCTCACCTCATCGAGTATGCCAGCCAAGCATGGTTAGCGCATTATGCTGCCCATACCATCGAATCGAAACTGTGTAGCGCACGTTCGTTCGCTGATAACTTCAACCTATCGCCCTATGTGGAACGTTTAGGACTCCAATCATTGGAAAAACTACGTGATTTTGCCGACATACTTTTAATTCTAATCCCTGCAACGATAGGTCTGTTCCTCTATTCAGTACATCTCCTCATGGCATTAACTAGGGTTACAACAAACCAATGCCAAGAATGCTGCGCAAATGAAATGATGCGACAGACACTTTTGACTTTAATAGCAGCAAAAGCATACTCTGTAATGCCCTATTCCACTGTGATCATATCTGACCCCCCAATCAACCCTCTTGTTCACCATGTAGAACTATTTAGCTCTTAGTACTTCAATGCTTGAATTAAGCTTTAAATAAATAAATGTCGTTTATCAGTAACTCTGCTTGTACTGTTTCGAGCACCGCGGTGTACATTTCACAAGCACACTCAAAAGAGAGAATCCATTAATATCTGAGGGTTTTTTCATTTCTTTCCTCCAACCGAAAAGGAAACAAAACTAAATTCTCGTTTGAATATCATACACAACCACTTCCCACTCTAGACAACAGATGCTGTTGGATTTTATAGCCTTTGTAAATCATAGTGCACCACTTAATGCAGGACTCGACTGCATTTGTCCATTTTATTGAAACATCGTTCGGCAAATGTAAATGGAAACATATAAGTTTTATGGGTTCATTGGCAGAGATGAAGGACATGAACAAAAGCATGGAATCAATTACATAACCAAATATTAATGGCAAGCCAATTCAAATCTTGCCGCAATGATGAACAATAAAGCATTTAACGAACCGAAATAGAGTGATTGTAAAACTGAAAACAGGACCACCAGACAAATCTTCTAAATATGTAGGTCAAAGAACAGGGGGAAAAGAAGTTAATAACATCACTTTCCAAACTCTTATCCAGCAAGTTGAGAACTTCTTTCTATTTCTATTTCAATTCCATTCATTGTGTGTATTGTGTCCCAGAATTTATGCGGATGTAAGGAACTAAATCCCTCCACTCTGTGGGTGGTTAAAAGTTGAACATTGCCACTCATCCCTCTGAAAAGTCTTCTTTATGTTGAATGATATATTATTATCATTTTTTTTTTTTTTTAAGTCTCTCCTTTCCAAGCAATCTAGTTTCCTTTAAGCCAAAGCGAATATTACGCCTATTATTCCCATTATCCCCTTCTATGAAATAGGTACACAATAATGTTGGCACGCACAAGCATAATCTTGACATATAACACAAAAAAAATCCTCAATCCTCGGTAGACTCCCTACAACACTACACACTGGTAAAGCAGCCCAAGGTCATAAGGGATTTTTCAGTCAGTGTTCTCTGTGTTCTCCCCTTTTAAGTGCTTATTCTACTCGGCGATAACAAATGTTTGGACAAATACTTAGCAAATACAAATTGAAGGGATTTTCATGAGGGGATTTGGCTTTGGACGATAGAAGACAAAAAAAAAATAAAAAGGGTCTCGAGGTGTATACACCCAATTTTGGAATTTAATTTGGAAAATATGTAAGTCTTCTTACTCGTCGTATGTACCTAAATCTACAAATTGAACATTTATTTGCATCTGTTGGACGGAATAGGCTCTCGTTATTTGAAACACAGATATGCGTATAGACTGTAACCAATTTTCGATATAAACGAAAAGCCCTAAAGCCATATCTGGCCAATCGTTTGATGTCGGAGTCCAAAGCAAAATCCGTTTAAATCACTCAAATTAATCAATAATAAATCAAAACGCCCTCGTAGAGCAATAAAATATACGCAAAACAATTTCCTATAGCTCTCCCGGGGGATGCATTCAAAGTATCTATGTATTGATTTATGAACATGGGTATGTACGAGTATCTATGCACTCGTATGTAAGGATAGATACCGAAGAACGTTTTTGAATTGTACCCCGAGGAATACGGTTTATTAACTGAGTGTACTAGTATGCATTAAATTCAGGTATGACAAAAACTTAAATCAACTACTTGCACTGACAACAGTTTTTTACATTCAACACTCGAAAACAATTGCATGAAGCGATAACGTGTGGTTGGAAAGTATATAAATTAATTCATAATGTTACAAAAATGTTTAAAAAAAAACTTTATTTCCAATAATGACTGGCAGCGATTCTGCCTACAAAAGAACTGAACAGAAATTTCTTAAAACTATGGCTTAAATAATAACTTAATGCTAACGGAGGCAAAACATCCAACCGCGACGTGTTCCCACAGCATCGGTGAATTCGGATTTCATTCCGTACGTGATGGAATGCGGGTCCAGCGATGTCGACGAATCAAGTTCTATACAGCACAGACGTACTGTCAGCGAAACTCATTGCAGACTCATGGGAAGCGATGTTGAGCTTCGGATTTCTTCATGAGCGCATTCCACAATCTATTATGTGTTAACTCCTCCACCCTTAAATTCGAGTGTCCTCACTCGTGACCTTGTAAAATGGCGGATATTGGCTGAAGCCAATCCTTTTGATCGGTGATGGTCGTTCCGAAATCTCTGCCTGATTTCCTGTTGGTAATTCGGCTGCTGCTTGCATTTCTCTTGCTTCTACTGTTGTAGAGATTGTCAGGTTGTTCTTCCTATGTGTTAAAAACAGTATTATAGATATTACCACGACTGTGGTGATGATGATGGTCGACAAACTGTAAGTAACTATCAGGTGCGTTTTGTTTCTCCCTTCGATCTGGGTTATGTAGTGTGTGTTGTTCAAATGCAGTTCTTTCATCACTTCGAGGGTTAACAGTTCTTCGATGGTTTTTGATGGTGAGTCCAATTGTACGATGGCCGGAAGAGGTCTTGAGATGGGAATCTCGCTGGAGGCAAAAGTGCGTTTATTTACCACGATGGTGGCATTATGGTACTGTATTACAAATGTTCCTGTTATATTGAGCATGTCGTTGTTGACTAAAATTGATCCGTTAAATTGGTTGAGTAGTAGTGACCCAGGAAGTACTTCCTCGACTGTTGGAATATGTTGATTGTTGACGTCGGTGCAATTTGCTGGTCTGCTTTGTAATAGGTTTGGTATGCACTCCGTGTCGCTTAAATTTATAATTTCATTAAAATTACAAATACTTAGATCGTTAAAAGTTTGACAGCTATTCTTAATTCCATAAAATTCACTTCCACATTGAAGTATATTACTAAAATCTATTTTGCTTACAGCCCATTTCCTTTTTATTGGTTTAACTAATAATCTTTTACATTCTTCTTTTTTTGTGGTTGGCACACTCACGATATAGATCATAGTTTTATTCTTAGAGGCTATTTTTACATTTGCAAATTCAAATGCTTCTTCTATGTTTACATAAGGCAAGTTACTTGTTTTAAAATGATCGTTAACTAAATTTAATTCTGTATTTGAAAGTATGAAGGAATTTACCACACCAGCTTTCGCCCACTGTAAAGCGTGTTCTAAGTTTGTAATTTCTTCTTTTATTACGTCTAATCTGTATTTAATGCTTGCAAAATATCCGTTTTTAATTTCGACATTTGTTTTCAAAGCCTTAATTATATTATTGGTAATATTTGTGATATTGTTTATTCTCTCCAAAGATAGTCTGTTTATAACTAATTGCCTATTATTACTGTCTAATAAATTTTGGGTTTTAGATTTAATAATTTGGAAATCGTGGTGGTCCGGGGTACCGGCTATCCACTTCCATGCAGTTCCTAAAATGTTTATTGCTCTTTTTTTTCTAACTATGGGCTTGATGCGGTTGAATCGGTTAAGGATTTCAGTGATATCATAGGATAGGAAAGGGTAAATGGGATTGTCCTTACTTACGTTGGTTTGGATTTTTAGCTGTATGTCATCAATTACATTCTGGTATGCCGCAAGGTCGATTATGTGCACTAGTTTAAACGTACCGGTTTGCAGTTTCGCTATTCCTCTGCTGAGAGTAATCAGTTTGGAATTTGAATAATCCAGTATTTGAACCTCTGCAAGGCCCAAAGATATGAACGACCTAAAAAAGGGATATCAGGTTTTAATATTTGCCTTGTGGACGACTTTGCCTGATTGGGTTAAAATTGTAGTTGGGTTATTTTCCTTTACCGTTTCTTTTCTGTATTTTGGGGAAAGCTTGGTACCTAATCGTTTATTGATTTTAACGAATATAACTTCGCCGGGAGAGTAATTCTTTAAGGGCTGCCGAGTTTTGTTATGATAAACTAAATCCTTATTTTGCTTTTCTTTTAGCCTCAATATATTGTCCTTTCTAGCCTTCTCGAATTGTTCAGGGTCAGTGCTGACATTCCTTCCAAAAAATACCTCAATAGGTTTCTTATTGGTAGTTGAATGAACCGAGAAATTGTACTCGTAGATAGCACGATCTAATAGCTCTTCGAATGATCTATGGATACGGTCTACCTTAAGGCACCGCATGATTTCGGAAGTGTCGAGTGAAATCTTTCCACTTGACCGTTGACGAAGCTCGAATACGGGGGAGTCTTATAGATTTCGATTCCCAATTGATCCTGGATCATGAAGCATATTGAAGCAGAATTGAAAGCTTTTTCATTATCGAAAACAATGACTTTGGGTACACCGTACAGGAACAAAAGTTGTCTTAATGGTTCTCTAATGTCTTCAACTGCTCTAGATTTCAAGATGCGAGCTTGAGCATATTTAGAGAATTTATCGATCGCCGTTAGGACCAAATTTGTATCTGTGGAGTAAATATCGATGTGTAATATATGACCGGGATGTTCGGGGATAGGAGTTGCTTGCAGCTCCGGCTTATTTGGATGCCGATCATACTTGTGTTGTTTGCAAGTAACGCATTGCTTAACTATTGTATTAATTTTAGCCTTCATTTTCGGAAAGTAGTATTTTTGCAGTAACTGGATTTTATTTTCTAGACTATTGCGGTGAGCTCTTTTGTGTTCTTTTAGAATCTCCTCTTCCTGCTCAGCCTCATTCGGAAGGTCTTTGACCCTAACCCGACTAAACCTTGTTTTGTATGATTTAAAATGCGTGGGGTAGACTTTCTGAATTTTACCCATTATCTCTTCAGTTGTAAAAATGCCATTAATAACGCTTGGGTTTAAATGACGTTTAAGCAACTGGATTAAATCATCTTCGGAATAATTTTGCCTAGTAAGTGTGTGTCTATGGAATGTGGGAAAAGGAATTTGAAATTGGTAGCTATCTTGGTTTCCAGTAAAAAGAAATAATTGATTCTTAAAAACGTTTATCGGGATTTCGACAGTTTCTATTAATTCATGAGACGAACTTTCGCTGCTGTGTTGCGTAGCAGTCATCGCGTTCACTTGCGAGATCTGTGGAGGACGAGAAAGAGCATCTGCAACTACATTACTTTTTCCGGGCTTGTAGTGTAACTCATAATTATATTCCTCTAGAATCGCTTTCCAGCGTTTCATCTTGGAATTATTATTTTTATTACTCAGGGAATAAGTTAAGGGCTGATGATCTGTGTAAATTTTCACTCTTGAAGTTCCGTACAAATAACTTCGTAAAGAGTTCAATGCCCAAATTATCGCAAGCAGTTCTTTCTCATTTGCTGCGTAATTTTCCTCTGTCTTACTTAATGTTCGCGATATAAATGATATAGGTCTGTCGTCTTGTGCCAGGACAGCGCCAATGGCGACATTAGAAGCATCCGTTGTTAATTCGAATGGTTTTTCGAAATTAGGGTATGCCAGAATGGTGTCTCTCGAGACAAGAGAATTTTTTAATTTGTTGAAGGCCGCGATGGCGTCGGAGTTTAGATGAACCGGTTTTTGGCTGGATTTAGTTTTGGACATACGTCCCTCCTCCCCCCTTAAAAGGGATGTCGGGGGCTTTGCAAGTTTCGCGTAGCCTTTTACAAAGCGACGATAATATCCTGACAGACCAAGAAATGATCGGAGTTCTTTAAGGGTATTCGGGATTGGAAAATTGGTAATGGCCTCTACCTTTGCGGGGTTTGTTTTGATACCGTCGGAAGATATCACGAAACCTAGGAATTCGACTTGCTCTTTAAAGAAATCACACTTTTCTAACTGTAATTTCATGTTGGCTTCGTTAAGAATATTAAAGATTTCCTCAATGTGCTTGACGTGGTCTTTTTGGTCTTTGCTGAAGATGATAATGTCATCTATATACACGTAACAAATTTTTCCGATAACATTGCGCAATATGTCGTCAAGTGCTCGCTGGAAAATAGACGGCATGTAAATTCGTATTTTCCGTTGTTAATGGAGAATGCCGTTTTTTCAATATCGGATTCCTTCAGCGGAATCTGGTGAAACCCACTTTTGAGATCAAGCACCGTAAAATACTTATTTTTGCCTAATTGCGCAAGCACTTCGTTAATTTCGGGGATCGGGTAACGATCCGCTATAGTGACGGAATTTAGTTTCCTATAGTCGATCACCATCCTATATTTCTTGTTTCCCTCAGAGTCGGGTTTTTTGGGGACTACCCATACTGGTGAATTATAAGGCGACCGTGAAGGTCTAATAATCCCGTCGTCGATTAAGCTTTGAATTTGTTTATCCACCTCATCCTTGAGAGATACAGGGAATGGATAATATCGGGTATATACGGGGTTATCCGAGTTAGTGCGGATTTCACCTACTACTTTTGTAGTGTAAGTCAATTTCTCATCTGGTTCTGAAAATAAAGTGGGGAATTTGTTTACGAGTGAAAATACAGCGTCTTTTTGGGAGGGTAACATGTGACTATGTTTGAGATTTATTGAATTTATTGATTGGGATGCTTGTTGCTTTATCCTAACTTTTATTCCATTTCCAATTTGCATATAATTTTGTTTAGTGTAGATGATAGCCGACAGCTCTTTTAGGCTATCATTTCCCAATATTGCATGGAAGGACTTTAGTGATGGTAAAAGGAAAAATTTAATTTTGTGGTTGTTTAAACCAAAGAGGTTCGTTTCAACGTGGTGACTGACCTTAATACTGCCACCTACTGAATTGGCATAAAAACATTTGTCGTTTGGTATTGGCTTGTCCACTAGTTGAGGTTGAATGTAATTTCTGTTTGATCCAGTGTCTATTAAAATTTTGATAATTTCTCCGCTCTTCGTCCTACTTTCGAAGTAAGGTAGCGAAGAGGCGGCTAGTCTAAAAAATGAATGTCAGTGAAATCAGTGATTTCATCAACATTCGTGTCATCAGCATGGTCAGATTCTTCCAATGGCTGAATATAATCATCAAAGGATTGGTCGTAACTATCACCTTCGGACTGCAAAGCTTCTTCATATTCGCTATTGATGTGAAAATTTGGTTGTGGTTTGGTGGAATTAAACGGAGGTTGTTTTGGAACAAATTGTTGGGGTTTTGGCGTAGGTATTCGCTGTGAAAATTGGTGAGTCCTAGCCTGAGCACTCTGGCCTAAGGGCTCTGCCTTAAACTGTTGGTTTGAAGGGAAGGAATACTGTTGCCTTGGTGCAAACGATGGTCGGTGACCTGTTTGGGGTTGATATTGATACCTTTGCACGTTCTGCTGCTGTTGAAATGATGCTCGTGGCGGTGGTTGCCTGGAAGGCAGAAAGCTTGACTGTGTGTTAAATGGTTGCCTATTTTGCGGATTGACATAATTATTAGGCAAATTCCTACGTAGGGGTTGTGGCAGTGGGTTTGAGTTGGGATGTCTTCTCATGCCGTAATTTGGAATGTGTCGTGATCTGTACCCCTGGTTTTCCAACTTGAGGCACAAGTGGAGTGCCTGTGGTAAATCGACGGGTTCGCGTACCCCTAGCAACCTTGGAAGATCATCTTTAAGGCCCCTAATAAAGGTGTCAAGAGCCTTGTCTCTGTAGGTCTGCGTGAGTAATTGAGTTGATTCTTGCGAAATTTCCATACAGGAAATTTTGTTAAGAATGAGAGAGAGGTGGCTGTAGACAGCCTGGTAAAAGTCTGATACCGTGTTGCTCCCTTGAACAAGAGACGACATTTGGTGTTCCAGAGTATTTAGATCACGCTTGTCAGCATAATGCATGTTAAGGCATCTAGAAATGTTATCCCAATTTAGTGGAGTATTGTAGGACTCCAGGACAACGTCAGCGTCTCCAATTATCTTATTTCGGATGATACTTAAAATACCGTAGTATTTCGGGGTTCCTTTTATGGGTTCGTATAACTGGAGGATTCGGTCTACACCTTTCTTCCAGGAGCTGAATTCAGTTGCGTCGCCTGAGAAATTCCTGAGACAACGAACAACATCTGGAGTTTTATCCAGGTCCTCCAACCTGTTTCGGTATTGTGCAGCAATTGGCTGATCGACTCCGGAATAGAAATCAGCGCTTGGGTTTAGAATACTATTAATAAGCTCTTTCCCTGATTCCCTAAGGGTTTTACAAATTATGGACGAAATGAGGGAGTTCAATTCGGGTGTTTCCCTTACCTCTTGATCACCATCTACGTGCACAGAACTTGATGTGGATGAGGTATTAAGGCTCTCACCTGCAGGAGTAACAGTGTTTGCTCTTGTGGAAGTGCTAGGATTCGGAAGTAAGGTAGGGTTAATGTTGATGGCGGGAGCATCGCCATGTGGAGGGTCAGTAGAAGCTCCTGAACGTAAACCAGGCATGGTAAAAAAAAATTAATAGAGGGAAAAAAAAAGAGAAATATTTATATTTTTCCTCTAAAACCCTTAATTTTCCTTTCCTAGATTTGATTAATTTTCCCGATTGGTTTAATATTTATTTTGATATTAATTTATTTTGAGTTAACAACTTAATATATAATTTTTCTTTGTGATTTTCAATTTTTAATTCTTGCTTTTAGCTTAAAATTCGATTATTTGCTCTTCTTGCTTTTTAATTCTTAATACTCTTCTTAATTTAACTTTCGCTTATAGCTTAAAATTCGATTATTTGCTCTTCTTGCTTTTTAATTCTTAACATTCTACTTAATTTAATTCACTAATACATCTATGCTTACATTAACCACCATATCTCCATGCTGGCCACCGGGATGTTTTCCTTTTTGTCCGCTTTCCAACGGTGACTCGGGCTCCCTCGTTGACTCCTACTGCAGGTTCACTTCTAGTGATGATGGTTACACCTCTGTTTCTCACTGTTTTTTTTCTCTTTAGAACACTTCACTTGGTCTTTTTCTTTCAGACCCTGTCACTAGGTGTTCTTAGGACCTTAGCAATACGTTTTCACTTAAGAAATTCACTGCTTATTTTTTTCGCGACCGGTATTTAATGATGGTACTAAAAGCTAAGCGCGGGAGCTACTTGAGGTCACTGGCTTTGTTTCGAAACGGCACTAGAGCTACTTCAGGTCATTGGCACATATTATTTACCACCACGATACCGGTCCCTGCTCGGGCGCCAATTAATTCATAATGTTACAAAAATGTTTAAAAAAAACTTTATTTCCAATAATGACTGGCAGCGATTCTGCCTACAAAAGAACTGAACAGAAATTTCTTAAAACTATGGCTTAAATAATAACTTAATGCTAACGGAGGCAAAACATCCAACCGCGACGTGTTCCCACAGCATCGGTGAATTCGGATTTCATTCCGTACGTGATGGAATGCGGGTCCAGCGATGTCGACGAATCAAGTTCTATACAGCACAGACGTACTGTCAGCGAAACTCATTGCAGACTCATGGGAAGCGATGTTGAGCTTCGGATTTCTTCATGAGCGCATTCCACAATCTATTATGTGTTAACTTATACACTGATTTGGGTTTTTTATTTCAGAAACAGCTAGGTGTGGCTGGGAAGCATATTGCGGTGCAGTTAGTCAGTTCTGTTCTCAACTACATGTAGTGCCATCGGGGAAATAGCATTGGGTATGGTATTGGATATCTGCGATAAATTACAGGTTGTAAGCCAACAATGGCTTGGTATTTCGAAAAAAGTATTGTATATCGGCAACTTTTCTATGCTTTTCAAGCTATTGCATGTTCAGCGAGAAGGAGGTATATAGGCTGAATCAGGCCACGGGAGTCTACGTAGAGCAAAACGGATGAACCTCTGTTGGACATACTCAATTCGATACGAATGTGTTTCGAGATATGGAGACCAAACTTGGCTGGAATGTAGTGAAGTACTTGGATTTCATGACGTAATGCGCAGAACTAATAATATTGTCAATATGATTACGAAAATTAAGCTCGCTGTCGCAAATGACACCAAAATCACGCAGAAAGGTGACAATGGGAACAGGCTCATCGTAAATCACATACGTGCAAGGAGCTGTCGGAAGACGCTTCGGGGAATAAATAATAGCTTGGCATTTTCTGACATTCAACTCAAGAAAGTTTTTATTACACCAAATAGAAAAGCAGTTCAAGTCAGATTGAAGTGCACGGGAGTCAGAGGGAGTGGAGATGTGTGCAAAAATGTTCATGTCATCCGCATAAACTGATAGACGGGAATATTTAATAATCATCAGCCGTCAACATCATTAATTGACAAAATGAAAATCAGGGGACCAAGATGACTACCTTGAGGGACACCAGAGGGGGCCATAAAGGGATCAAATTCAAAGGATCTGAAAAGGACTACATATTGTTCATGAAGGTAGGATTTGATCCACCCAATAAACTCTTACTTCTTAGCTGGCCAAAAAAGGGTTCAAAAGTTTGGTTTGAGAGAGAATAAGAAAACAACACATTACCAACTTATTTATATCTAGTCCAGTCATTTTAGGTTTTCACTTAGGGACAGGCAGAGTTTTGGTATTCTGTAATAGACCCTTGCGGTGCAACATATTCAGTTGTTAAAAAAGAGGTTTCTGAGTGCCTGAGCTAGCCGTTTATCCTAATCAATCATTGTCACAATACAAACCCCAAGGAATGAGGCATATCTACTGCCAAAGGAATTAAACCATGGCCAAACGCAGGGCAATAACATTCACACATTTACGTTGTCTTCCTCGCTGATGAAGATGAAATGCCCAAGAAAGGTTTTCTTGCTCGGTTTGGCTAACCGAATACCCGTATCTTCACAGCATGACATCATAAAAGCACCGTAGAACAAAGATATTAGCACCAAACAATTCTGTGCATGAATAAATCACGTAAACGTGAAAAAAAAACTCGCTTCGTATCAGTGTTGTCAGAACAATTACACCTTTCTGCAAATTCAGCAAACAATCAATTTCATCTGACTATTTCTGTGACACACTGTTATATGTTTTCCAACTTCATTAAAATAAACTGAAACAGGATTATTAAATCCTGAACGAATTACATTTTTCCCATTCACTGCCCCTAACAAGCGAGCGCTGCCACGATTGGCGTTAATTGGAAAAGGCTCATGTCAATTAGTGAAAGCTGAAAAGCGTACATTCAGCATTAAGCTCCAATGCTCCAGCGCTAGAGTCCAGATCATAAAGGTGCCTCCTATGCAAAACACATACACTCTCATCGAGAGATGTAGCATAATAAAAGTATCTACACAACCAACGAACAACCGTCTGGAGGAGACATTTTGTGCGAAAGAAAAATTGAGGGTAATAAAATTGTCGTATTCGTCCTCGCTTCAACCCCTCCACCCCCACCCACACAAGGAGAATAGTTGAAGAGGCACGTAATAGTCTGAAATTGTGAATGCATAAGGCCACAGCACATAGACGACAACGGCGACCTAGGCAAACAGCGGCCAAGTCTGTACCAGAGTACTTGTGCCTTAGTAAATTCGAAAAAAAAAATTCCAACAAGACGATGTGAGAATTTTCCATCTTATTGGCATCGAGTCGGCGCCGCCACCACTTCCTCCCCAATTTATAGCCATACAAGGCATGTACTTGAAATTACCCCTGGAAGATGACAGGCGATATCGTTAATATGGAACCACGACGTGCACAACAACAAACTATTCTCGAATTCTGAGTGGGGCGAAGGAACAATTTTTGTTTGCGAGAGAAATTTCCTTCAGATTTATGCTTATTACGTTTCCTGATTTTGATCGCATTCATATGTAATATTAATTTAATTATCTAAAGCAATTTACACATACACACGATGACGTAAATTTAATTTCGCGCGAAGTAGAACGTGCTGGAGCCTTGTCCTTCTTTTCTAAAAAAACAAAAAAAGAACTCCTTGCCTCAGAAAAAGTTTCTTGTGCTTTAATCTCCTTCGGCCTTACTCATACTCGTACTGTATGTGATTTTATTGACCTTTTCGAACTATACTTTATCCAGAATAATTTTATGAATGGCTAGTGAAAAACCATTAAATTCTTCCACTGGCCGACCGGTGTCGGATAAAGTTGTTAGGACTAAAGTTAGTTTGGCAAAGTTTTCCACTTTCTTTCGTCCTTTTTATTCCTTCAATCAGATAATGACGGAAATCTATTTTCCGAATCAGAAAAAAGAAAGAAAGGAAAAAAGATTCAACTTATAGCAACAGAATGAAGTTGCATGTTTTATTTTAAATTGATTTGAATTGTATACTGAACCTAACAAAGGAATGAACGATTCATTGTTAGGGAATAAACAAACAAAGAAAAAACCGACGGGAGCCTGTCAGATCAATGTGAATGGGATACGAGTAGACTTTTGCTCGAGACCCTCTTCTCTAATAGTTGGCACACATTTGATGCAGATGATACTATTAGTACATGTTGATATATACTTTGTTCAATAACTTTAAATATTCGTAATATTTCGTATAAATAGTCGCTGAAAATTTGCGGATTTAATATGTCAAGTTTGAACTACAATTAGGCTTCCAACCTACAATCACTGAAACCGGCAAACCCGCAAAGGGTTAATTGTTTCTCCATCACACAATTCAAGTCAGGGAATGCCTTTAAGTGAGCAAAAGCAAAAGCCAATTTTTGGGAGAAAATGTAACAAATTGTGATATTCCTTATGTACACTCAGTGCCAAAAAAAACCGCACAAATGCCTTTTTCCTAAAGCGTATTGTATTTCACTGAGATTTAAATATATCCTTAATTTGTTTATGAAGCATTGTCCTTCCTAACTACCTATTTGTGGCCAAACTTCCCACAAATGCGAAAAAAATGAAAGAGCAGGTAGAGGCTAGCAAAAAAAAAATGTATTGGGGTAGTTTTTTTTGTCTTTTTTTATTAAAAGTAACTAAGAGAACATTGAATAGTCATTATTACGTGGAATCCAGTTTTTAATTTTCCTTAGTACTTTGTAGCACCGCCTTTAGCCTTTATGACCGCTTGGACCTTTCGTGGCATAGAGCAATAAAGATTTTGGATCTCCTCTGTTGTTATAACTTAAGTCCACACTTCCTCTGTGACTGTTTTGTGCTCTTCAGTTGTTTAATCTGCATTGTTGCGTACTTTCTGACCCATAATTGACCCCAAATTCTCTATTATATTAAGGTCAGGGCTATTTCTTAGCCAATTTAGAGATTCAAGGCCAATATCTGCCTGAATTGGGTTATCGATGACAGGGAGCGGAATCATCCTGAAATATGGGATTTGGGATGTAGCAGCATAACTTTTCTATTGTGGCAACAACACCATCAGCAATGATTTCTCTGCATTTCGCTGCATTTACGGAACTGTTCAAAAGCGTATGACGACCAAGACCCCAATTTGTCATGCAAATATGACCCTTTTCCAATCTTTGGTGGTGTTGTTTGGCACACTTCAATCTTTTTTTCTTCATTACTGCAGAGAGAAGTGGCTCTTTTGCAGGTCTATGGGGTTGAAGACCAGCTTTATTTAGCCGGCGTTGAACACTCGTTCAAGTTTTTTCTCAATTCCTTGACCGAACCGGTTTTTCAGAGACATGAGCTCCAAAATCCGATCTTGCCTTGTTGTCGTTTTTTTTTGGGTCTTTCGCTCCCAGATTGCCTCTCCGTTACTTCCCGTCGAGCTTAATTTCTTGAAAAGCCGTCTCAGTGCTTTTGAGGTATCCCGCAACGTCTGC
This sequence comes from Pocota personata, assembly GCA_963082735.1. Taxonomy (NCBI): domain Eukaryota; kingdom Metazoa; phylum Arthropoda; class Insecta; order Diptera; family Syrphidae; genus Pocota; species Pocota personata. Next base: position 274,882,377 of record OY720429.1, read on the forward strand.
GACTCGCCTATTTGACAAATTTTCGCCATGAAGAGCGAGAATTCGTTCTTTATCTGCTTCACACAAAACCATCGTCAAATTCCTTAACTGTTCACAAAACACTTTGTGGCGGTCTAGAGCATTAATGTGTTATCGACTTGAGTGTTTTTTATTTTATACATCAAAGAGAAAAGCACATCACAGAAAAACTGCAATAGTATCTGCATATGTACATATGTGTTAAATTGTTCTGCGCGAAATGTCAGAAACAGGAGTTTCTTCATTCCAAATGGTTCGACATTTTAATTTGAACTGCGATTCTAGCCTTCTAGTTTGAGTAAACCATCACTCAAACTACACAAATAGTAGTTTGAGCCTTTAGTAGCACAAGGACGAGGATTATGGTGATTGTGAATCCCGCTTTACATTCACAGAGTATGAAGGAGAAAATTCAGTGAAGAGCAATAGGTACTCGTACTGAGCGACAGAATATAATCTCTAAATACAGCCTTGGTCATAAATGAAAAGCACCCTACGCAAATGTATAAAATGCTGTTGTATCTGACAAATTCAAAGCGTATAAATAAAAAAAAAACAATTAGTATGTGGACGAATTTATTTAACTTTCTTTCAAATTAATTTTTAGTTTGCCCTCCATTGGCCTTTATCACTGCAAGAACCCTACGAGGCATGTTACCAACTAAATTAAAATATTCTGTCGAGCTGTCGTTTAGCGCTCTTTAGACCTATTAAAGATGTCGAATTATTATTCTTTATCCTCTTTTTTTAGAAGTTCCCACAGGCGTTCAATCGGGTTCAGGTCTGGCAATTAAGCTGGCCACTCCAAGACTTGAATGTTTTGATTTGAAAAAACCATTCCATCGTTTTTCGGGAGTTATGGCATGGAGTACTATATTGCTGAAAAATTATCCTTCGGCGAGACCTATTCCCAAATATTTTACGATAGAATACCTTTAAGGAGGTCCCCAAAACATCAATATAGCTGTCGCTATTCATTATTTCCTCGCACGTGAATTACTCTCCTATGCCTCCTGCCGCCATGCAGCCCCACACCATGCAACTATCACCACCAAAATGAGGTTGGTACCACATATTCGGGATGGTTCTCTTCTCTTTTCCTCCTGCGAACGTAGACTATGCCAGAAGTCCCGAAAATCTGTATAGACACACTCTGATTTAGTGCTCAGTTCTGACCCACTTTTATTAATAAAAAATGTCCAATGTTTTCGTTTCAATTTTGTAAAGACTTCCGGGCAAGAATCAGATCTTCACGAGCCAAAAACTTTCTTTTTCTGCCTGGGAGTGGCTTAGAAATGTACTCTCCAGTCTTCCTGTATAGCCTTAAGGCTGCGTGAACGGCTGCAGGCGAATGCTTAAGAGTTTTTGATTTTTTTTTGCTGGAACATACATTGAGAGACCAACAGAACAATCTGGGTTCTTTCAGCTTCACTTAATTCGTGTCTTTTTGGCTTAACCATTATTAGGTTGATAACTTTTGTTATTTAAACAGAACAAACTATGAATGAATAATAAGATATCCGTATAATGGGAATTCCTCATAATTTAGTCATTAATGGGTAATATATCCTGGGAAGTCAAAAATATTCACCTACCTGCAGTAATTTTTTTTTTAAACGCATTTTATAGTGTCCTGGTAGATTAAATAAATAAATAAAAAAATACGATCTATATTTCATCAAAATGTACTCGTACACTTAAAATAAAAATACTCGCACTTGACGAATTTTTTTTCTCATAAAATATTATATACCCTGGGGCGATTCGACTTTATAGTCTAACAGGCTCATATAAAGGGTGGTTAAGTTTAAAGGGCCGATGTTGATTTTGAATAAAACACAAATTATTTAGGAAATTACTGTCATTTCTTTTTATTCTGATAATATTGGTATGGTTCAATTATGTATGGAACAAAATATCGGCCAAATGGCTGCCGCGACCTCGGCGGCACACCTCCATCCGATGGTCCAAATTTTCGATGATGCTGAGGCATAATTGAGGTTCTATGCCGTTATTGTACCGAATTATCTCATCCTTTAGCTCTTGAATTGTTGCTGGCTTATCGACGTACACCTTTTCTTTCAAATAACCCCAAAGAAAGAAGTCCAACGGTGTCAAATCACATGATCTTGGCGGCCAATTGACATCGCCACCACGTGAGATAACACGGCCATTGAATTTGTCGCGCAAAAGAGCCATTGCTTCCTTAGCTGTGTGGCAAGTGGCACCATCCTGTTGAAACCACATATCGTCCACATCCATATCTTCCAATTCGGGCCATAAAAAGTTCGTTATCAGAGGTGCAATTGTTGGGCAAGACGACGAGTTGAGGTGGACGGCTCTTCAGCCACACTATCGCGAACAGCAGCAATATTTTCTGCAGTACGAGCTGTACGAGCATGCACTGGTGTTTTCACATCTCCTACAGACCCGGTTTGCACAAATTTTTGCACGATTTTTCCGATTGTACGCACATTTGGACGATTTAATTGACCGAAAGAATCACGAAATGCACGATATGCATTTTGATTTGAACGCCCATTTTCATAATAAGCCTGAATAACTTTAACGCGTTGCTCGATTGTGTATCTTTCAATGGTTCAAATTGAGTTAGTCTGAAATTGAGAAATGTCAAATGAAATGCAGAAAAAAACTTGACGTTTAGGTGTGGTTCACATTCAACATCGGCCCTTAAAATTTAACCACCCGTTAGAACAAACAAATGAACAGGTCAATACTTACCAGCTTCATTGCATACAGGACACTATGTAATCTTTTTTTTTACAGAATATCTACGAATCTGAAGGGTTGAGCTATACATACGAGCATAAAAGATTTTACATACATTTGGATTCAGTAGCCTGGTTCTGTAAATCAAAGTGAAAAATAGCCTCAAATTAAATTCTAGATACTTCCTCTCTTGGAAATACATGAATTCTGATTGTGTTACTGAAAATATTTTCCTCACTTGGAAACCCATTAGAATTCTGGAACAAAATTTGAATTTCTTTTCAAGTGAGGAGGATGTCTTGAATATTTTCGAAGCTAAAAGTGAGTTATTTCTTTCAGTTTACAGAACTGGGTTACAGGAGATGATACCCAATTCGATTCATTTGCGATTCAAAAATGTTCGGGCACCGCAGAGACCTCTATGGGAGCTGTACCCAGAACAGTCCAATATAAAGGCTGAGTACGTGTATGTATATATAGGCACAAATTTTTTACTGGATTTTTACTTGCTTTATCAAAATTCATTGAGACATTGAAAAACTGTGCTCGACACATTTATTTATGTGATGACGATGATAAAGTTTTAACATTTGCTGCACTTTCTATCACTGCGCAGATTGGAAAATTTGGAATCAAATTTTATTAATGTCTCGATATTTCGAATTAAGTTAATCAAGCTAAGAATTTAAATTTGTTATAATTCCTCTATAAATTTGTTAATTTAAATTCGGTTTATTTTTTAGTGTCGAAATATTCATACAAGGTAGCGTGTTTTAATTATTTGTCAGAAGTTTTCTAATAAATTTTACATTCATCATCGTAATCAATGTTTATCCTACTTTAGTTTACGATACGTACACAGTTCAGTATAAAATAGACTTCTTTTGAGACCGTCAAAGTTTATTTGGAGCTAAAGTAGTTGAGTAATAAAATTAAGAAATAAGACTTACAAAACTAAGTGAAGTAAAGAATACAATGAAGATAAATATAAACATTTATGTCTAAAGTCTTCAAGAAATTATTAGTTAAAAGCTTAAGCGTAATCATAGAAAAAAAGAACTTAAATTCATACCACCAGTTTAGTTTTCGAAATAAACACTAGACGATTGTTCAAGTTCATAGGATTACCCAAGTAATTGAAAAAAGGTTATAAGAAAAAAGAATCTTCTTGGATGTGGCACAGACTTTTGACAAATTTTGGCATGACGGACAAAACCACAAGTTGATAATTATCCTTCCAAACAGTATGCCGAAATACTAAAATCACACCAGACAAGATGGCTCCTACTCTGAATTAAAGGAAATCAAACCTGGAGTACCACAAGGCAGTCTACTGGGACCAGTTATATACCTTTTGTATATCAGTGATCTCCCAGTGGTAGAAAAAAACACTATAGATACCAACTGCTATTCTGGTAGTTGGTAAACTTTACTAACAAAACGTTAAACTATATACAGAACACTATTAATCGACGAATAGCACCATATGCGAACACAGCGAAGTACCCTAGATGCTAAGCTTCGTTGGATAGAGCACATCAAGAAGAAAAAAGAGGCATTAGGAATTAAATAGAGAAATATGTATTGGCTAATAGGTGGAAATGCAGTCCTTTCAACATGCAATAAAATTTTACTATACCAGCAAAATTTTAAAGCGGTGTGTACCTATGGTATTCAACACCAAACAGCCAACATGGAAATTATCCAAAGATTCCAAAACATGGCTGGTGCACCCTGGTGCATGAGAAATACTGACCTCCATCGGGACTTAAGAGTGGATTTTGTTACAAACATAGTGAGAAAAAAATGCCAAAGGATAAGAAGGAAGACTCCACACCATGTAAATACCGAAATTTCACAACACTTGGACAATACGGATATTGTACCCAGTCTCAAAAGAAGTAAACCATTTGAGTTGGTGTAAGTGATACAGATAGTTATGAAATACGCAATAAAGATGTGTCTATATACACATGTATACAAGGAACCAAAAGACGCTACTCGGGTATCTTTCGGATTTATTTAGGATATAATACGAGTACATAAATAAATTTGGACAGTTTCTCGAGTTTGACTAATCCTTTAGGCATGCTAAATGATTTCAGCAGTACACTACGTCAAAAGAAGTACGTTAATCAGTGAATCAGTAGTTAAACTTTAAGTAACAAAAAATCGAATGAACAGGGCCTTTATTGTTTAAAAGAAGTGAATTCATAATTTTGTATTAAAATGTTGTCTATAATGAATTATACTCGTAACAGCAATTAATCATTTGCACTGCGTTATCTTTCATTTGCGATACTTTTTGTGGCTTTTTGTGGTAACGCGACTGCCACAATGACAGCAAATGTTAGTTTTTGAATTAAAGAGGGAATTTTAAGAGTCTGTTTATTTCAGTATGTTTAATTTAATTGACAATTCCGGGTTTTTGGCCACTGATCCTTTCACAGCGGCTATGTTTTCAGTTGATCAAGCATTATGATGATGCACATACCTCAAGACATCAAAAACATCACCGATTTATTTGAATTTGGTGATTTTGTTTCAAATTGTTGGTGTCTGTTTGGCGATTAGGATGCAACAATTTTAATGCGTTGAGCGGTTGTTAAAAAATCCATATTGTAAAATGGAAAGACAAGAACTAACTGCCTGTCACTCTGGATGACATATGGATTTGACAGATGCCATATGGCAGAAATGTCACATCCCAACCTCGAAATAAATAATTAACTTCGTAGAAATAAATTTTCGACATTGCTAAATAAGAATGAAAGTAATAAAATTCGATCCAAAGTAGCACATTTTATATTGAAAAGTTTTGTTCAATATAAATTTACAGAAATTTAGAGTCCCCGTCAGGGGCTATGTCCATTACGTTTATGACTAACCAGTTAAATCGTAATAAAATCCCGAAAACATGCACAGTTCAAAAGTAATGCCAATTTTTTGCACGAATGGATCAGCTAGCATCACATATTATCTTTACTCCGATTGGCATTAATTTCAAAGTCCCAACAAAGGCTCTCGCATAAAAAAGAGATCACATTTTCTAACAAATGGAATTTCTCTACATCGTCCCCAACCTTTAACGACCAGGTCATAACATTTTTATACTCTCAAAAGATAATTCAATTGCCTAACGGAGCATAATCAATAAAAAAAATCGCAAAGACGAGAAACCATCACATTCAATCGAAACAAAAGAATAGCACCAGAGTATTAGCTCTATCTTGTCCATCCATCGGACATAGATAAGATCCCAATCCCAATCCGTAATAAGAAAACAAAATCCCACTTTTGAAATAATTTCCTGACTTTCTTGGCATCCACACTGAGCACGAGGGTTGCTCCTGAGTGATTGACGTGAAATCTCAAAAGCTACAGGATAGAAGAAAAATACTTTAAGAGTGCAATGCACGTCCGCCATCGTTGGATAGAACATCCACAGATAAGCTTTTGGGATAACTCTCAAAAGGAAACACTTACTGATTCAATTAAAAGTAATTTCCCCTAAAAAAAAAAAAAAAAAAAATCAAGGCCCATCGAACAGTGAGCGATTGAAACTAATTTACTAACGATTCCGATGCCAATTTCCGCCTCAAAAATACAAATAAAACCTGCGGCAACAGCAACACAATACAACCGTCGATGATTTTACAGGCGGTTAAATTACTTTATTCAAACAACAACCGCCATCGCGCACCACCCCCACTTTGAATACTAATTACAGTTTAAAATGGATATAATTAACCTAATTATATAATTGGCAATAAATTTTCAATTTAACTGGGGAATTCGTTTTCCGCGGAATTCATGGCGCGTTCCGTTCCGCCCCGCGCTACTCAGTAATTTTGAGTTCTGTCTAATTTTCATGTGTATTATGCAATCGAAAAGTCTTAGAATAAATAATCTATCACGACGGCAGGGAACCTCATGAAATCCTGGCTCTCCTTTCTTGGCAGCGGTGGAAAAAAAAAAGAATAAAAATAAACTTCTTGAACTCAAATTGAATCGCAAATCCTGTGAGACCGTGAGAATGATGGAGAGGCACAGGCACTTCCCTGGGGAGGTTGGTCGTTTAATAATTTGACGAAACGGAGGAACATTTGAATTGCTAATGAAGGAAGGCCAAGAAGGCTAAAATCGCTTCGACGACTATGATAATCAGTAAGCGTTGTCCTCGATGCCGCCAATTGGGAGGACTGAAGGATTTCGCTGTGAATCCTTTCATTGGAAGAGATGCTCTGTGCGCCCTTTTAATCGTGAAAGGTTCATTTTAATTTTTTTTCTTTCTACTCGTGCTGCGAAGGCTTTCATTAGAGTCCTTTTCAGTGTGCTAAGCAGAAGCTGTTTTCTGTCACTGCCTAGTTAATTGCTTTCAGAGTTTTGTAGGCTGTGTTTTTTTTTTCCTTTTCATTGCACAGATATGTGTGTAGGAATATCCTCTTCTTTTGGAATATTCATTCTCTGCCTACACAACCTAATAATTTCTTTTCTTTGATGTAAAACTTTGAAAAGTGATTACTTTATTTCAAGGAAAAGTTCAAGCAATTACAAAGAAGTGAAAATATCGTTGAATATTCCCCATTAAAAAAAATAAAAATTACACAAATTACATGGCTGCATAGTAAATGGGTTGCGATTCTTTTAAGTTCGATTTAAGTAGGATTGGAAAAGATCCAACAATGTGAATAATGTTTATGTATAAATAAGTAGGTGGGTATAAGCCGTGTTATTATACTGTGATGAGTATTGGACGTGAGCAGTATAAGAGAGAAAATGAATTGTGTGGGATATTAATCCTAAGTCGAATTAAGAAGAGAATACTTGTGTCAGACAGTGTCACTGTCTAGGTTTAAGCTGTCTGAAGCGACATGCCTTCAATCGTATACTTCAAATTAATTGAGATCGCATTTAGCCTAGTAGACTTTTCGACTTTTCTACAAAAGTTGAAAGGAATCGCGTAGACACACGGGGTTGTAAATCAATTTTCTTTCTCATATGCGTTGCGACACCCTGTATATAGAAAATGAAAAATTCAGCTCCTTTAGAATTATGCCCATGGTTCACTATACTCGTAAGTGTTTATACGCTATCCCATAGGGTATATTAATTTTGATCCATAGTTTGTTAGAGAAATAATGATAGGCCCCAAAAAGTATGATATATACAATTGTGATCAGCATCGGAAGTCATGTCCATCTAGCGATGTCCGTCAGTCTTTCTGTCCGTCCGTATGTCACCAATTTTTGGGCATTACATTTTGAGCTAGGAAGATGAAATTTGGTATAAAAGCTACAAACTTTTTAGGATCCTGAGCAATACAAGTGTAAACCATTTTTTAAGTCTGCCTACAGACACGCCCACTTTAAAAAAAATTGCCTTTACAATACATATACACGTTTATATGGCCTACAATTCGTTCAAAAGTTATATAATTCCATGCCTACTTTTTGGGTGCGCTTTCTTATAAAAAAATTATTTTACTTTCTATTTACTTTGATGATTAAGTCTAATTGTGAATACTTCCCCGGAATCTGTAACCTTCGGTTATAAATGGCGACAGCCACGCCCAATTTCATCTAAGAAAATTCTTAGCCACAAATTGTGTGTAAAATCTGTTAGAAGGATTTCATTTGAAGCAAAAAGTTCACAATCCTACGCCCACTTTATTAGGAATGGGTTACCAGATGACCCTATTCAGGGTATAACAAGTTTGATACATAGTTTTAAAAATAGAGAAATAATAACGATAGGTTTGTGATCAGCATCAAGATCTTCCGTATGTCAACAACGTCCTTCCGTCCGTATATTAACAATTTTTGGGCCTTAAATTTTGAGCTAAGGATATGAAATTTGGTATATAACCTTTCTAGAATACGAAGCAAAACAAGTGTAAAAATTGTTAAAATCCCCAGGCATACACGTCCACTTTTAAAAAATTTTATTTTTTTTCAATATTTTTATTATAAATTGACCCTCTCTACATTTCGTTGTTACATTATACATTGCCACGCCCACTTTGCGGGGACGTTTTCTTAAAAAAAAGAACCATAAATTGCTTTGCAAAGCAATTTACTGTGATGGTTAAGTCTTATTGTGAATATGTCATCAGAATTCGTAAAGTTAGGTTCCAAATTTAATTTGGGAGGCACGGCTATTTTCTGCTAAGAAAAGGTTGAACAACAGTTTTGTGATAAAAATTTCTAAAAAATCACTGAAATATCCTCTGTATAGACATCATTGATAGGGTATCATACGATCCATTCAGGATGGATTGTAACATTGCTGTATGTCTTTTTTTTAATATGCTACATGACTTAGACTATGTCTGTTAAAGTTTGAAGTACGGTATACACTTAATCTGGTTTTGCCAGGTTAACAACGCGGTGCTAGCCCTGCATCTTAGAGAGTTCATAATTTCAACCGCTCCTAACCTAGAGAAACAGACAGTGTTCGCAGTCGTCCATTTTACTTTTCTAGGGCGTCTATCATATAATAGGACTCTGGAGGGCGAGGGAAATAAAGCAGATATTAGAAAATTTCCTAGTTTGTACCCCACTGATTTGTAAACGAATGTGATAGTTGCGCAAATTTGATCTTGTTTCGTTTGCTGCATACATAAAGCTGCTATCACTCGTAGTTGCTATTCATCGGGGCAAAAACTATTTTTATTGGTATAATCCACATAATGTACCTATACTTGCTTATATATTGCTCGAAATTATTTATTTTTCAATTAAAAATTTCTAAGATTGGTTTACCTCTTTTCTTACCGCTTTTCTTTTTATTTTAGACTGTTTTTTGACGTTCCAATGTCTTCGATAAAATGAAAAATCTATGATCGGAATGTGTTATCGATAGAATTACTAGTAGTCGAAGGACATTGTACACGTTCATTATTCTAAACACTTCTATTTAGTCGTCGCTGATTCGTAAAGAGAGCTCAAATTGATTGCAAAACTAGGTCATTTTTTCTATTGGATGACTAGATTTTAATAACATAAAATGGTAATCGAATTCTGCCTGAAATTTGGGTGTGCTGTACAAATTATAGCAATCAGTTGGGAAAAAATTATTATTTTACGGAAATGATTTCAGGGTAAAAGAAATTTCAGATTAAATTCGAATCGACAAAAACTACCACATTTTAACATTTATGAAGTCAAGTTTCTTAGTCAATTTTCAGTTCAGATGATTATGTCTTCGACAAACATTTTAGTGCCTAGTTAAAATGTTATTAAAATTTTATACGGCCTTAGACTGTTTTTTGTTAGTTTAACTTTATTAAAATGTTAAATTAAAACAATCGAATGCTATCGATAACTATCGAAAGTAACGAGAGTTACCCACCTCTAGTAAATCTAGCGAGTTTGTAGTTATTCCATGAGTTTGATGTCTAGAGGCTAGCTGAAAGTTTGAGCTTGAAACGTGGCCACTGTGCCTACTAAAACTCTTGAAAAATAATTCATCAAAAAATAATTCACAAAAATCAATTAATCAATTAATGTCGCAAAATCCTGAAATTAAATGGCCGGGGAACTTTTCGTAGAATAGAGTCAAATTTGCCTATTTTTTGTGGCACGTCGCCCCGTCCTGTTGGAACCACATGTCGGTCACATCAATGTTTTCAATCTCAAAGACGATGTTCACACTGGACTGACGGACTGGATTTTTTTTTGACATTTCGTGTTTAGACTGATAGTCCTGTCTGAACACTTCCGTGGATTATTTTTGACATATTAACTGTCAGTGTCCATCAAATTGGTTTGTTTTCGCTTCTGGTTTTTTGCTTACTTCGCAAATTTGAAGAAATTAAACAATTTGTAATACGAGTAGAAGATAGGGAATTATTTTTTTATTTTCACAATTTTTTGTTAACACTTTTGTCGAGTGACAACCGATTGACATTTTCAAATGTCAGAACAAATTTTAAAAATTCTAAAAATTTCCACTTTGCCTGTAAACGTCAACAAAAAATTCAGTCCGTCAGTCCTGTGTGAACACCCTCAAAAGCGGCCGCTGGTGCAGCGCGCACAAAACTGTCACCCGATCACATTTGGATTATCAGAACCCCAAATTCTGCATATTTGTTTGTTTACGTAGCCGCCGACTCAGAAATGGGCTTCATCGTTGAAGAAGATTTTATTCGAAGAATCGGCGTCAACTTGTTGATTTTCCAGCACGAAATCAGCATATGTTCTTCGCATTCTATGGTCTGTAAGAACTAACTACCTGTCACTATGAATGACAGGTGGATTTGACAGATGCAATATTACAGGGATGTGAAATCCCAACCTCAAAATGAATAATCCTTTATGTCAAATTTAATCAAGATACTGTAATAATTAAAAAGTGTACGGAGACTTCATTGATTGACAGTACATTCTAATATTTTAGAATATAAATTAATTTATGGCGTAAAATAACATATTGTGGCAAAAGTACGAAACAACAGAATAATATGTTATTATTTGTTTAGTTTTTTCAATTGTCCCCTTTTGAACAGACACTCCTCAGATAGTAAAATAATTCAGGTCAGTATTTGAACTTTAAATTACAAAACTTTCTCGTTTCACACATTAAGTACTTGTGGCTAAATATTACACCAATAATTCATACATATGTATACTTTACGATATAGAGGAATGCATAGAATTTAATCTTCCGAAATGTCTAGACAAACGTCTATAAAATTTAATTGTGGTAACAAATCAGCACCTACACCTGGACTTGGTCACTGGCATTTTTATTTTATTTATTTTATCATCGATGATTAAATAAACAGTATAGGCATATGTGAAAAATGGCAAACATTATTTTCAGTTCAATAGATGAAACAATCTCCTAACGCAGACAGAATACATACTTCACTTTTATTGTCTGTATGATATTAGCCTACTTCAAATGACCGAAGGGAACCCGCAAACCAACAACTATAAGAGGACACACGAAAAACGTTTGAATAAATTTCGAACAAAAGGGACACTCTTGGCACCGTACTCACATAAGGCCTCAGTTTAATTTCTTAAATCGATTTTTGGCCGCTGATCAAGATGAGTGGTTCATTGTTATCTATTTCCGACTGGACGATGTTCTATTATTATTTTTGATTATTAGTCTAGATTAGAAGAAGAGAAGGAAATGGATATACAATTGAGTGTATATGTATCTATTTCTGGATAGAAATACTTTGGGGATACTGAGATGAAGTTCTGTGTATAGCATGTCTATGCTTTTAAGTGATTGTTAGCCTCAACTGGGTTCAGCAAGCATTCTGCAAACAAAAGGACTCACAATTAGCTGATGAAATGACGCGTTGAACACATGTTGGGATGCAAATTACTCGAATTCCATACATATTCGGTTTAAATTTCAATGCGAGATACCCATTCGCTTCCTTATAAATCTTCATCCGCACATTCAAGTAATTGAAAGACACCAAATTATGTATACCAACTTCAGTTTATTCAAATAGGATTTCAAAAGAGATTTCAATAATATTTTAAGCGTGAGTGAATCAAATATGCTCGCAGACGAAATTTAATTACACAACACATCCATCCACGCAAAGTCAATGTGTCTTTCATAACAACTCAGAGTCGATCATTAACCATGACAATTTATCCTTGTTAAGCTTCAACCAATAAATATGGCTGGCAGGTAGTGTTTTATTCGTTCCGCTTCCATCAACAACAATTGTTTGGAGGAGCGTACAAAAAAAAAAAAAAAAACGATTCCAACTGAAATGGATATATTTTTTCCGTGCTACAATAAAGGAGCACTATCCTGTTAAAGTGAAATTGAATCCCTGTGTTCTTGAAGCACACATACATGCAAACAAACAAATTATTACATTTATCGGAATTAAAGTAAACCTTTTTTTCGACACAAGGGGCTCTAATGAAATAATTGCGAAATTGGGGTCGCGTCGCTTTAGGAATTGTGTTTCCTGGTTGTAATCAAAATATCCGAGAGAATGTCTAATGAGTAATGAATAAATTATGTCTCCCCATTGGGGGGTTGATGGTTGAGTAGGTATTTGCGTTCCACATGTCGGACAGGTTTTGGCTTGTTGCTTAAGTAAATTCTTTACATTAGTTTCGTGTTTGAAATTCGCCATGGTGGGTGAATTTGCTTTTATTCAACCGTCGAATACTGGAAAGGACTATTTTAATGAGTTAAACGTAAATTAATTCTCAGTGGGCCACATCGTCGGTCCCTTCACTTACTTTTGCCATGTAATAGTCAAATAAATCGGAATCTATTTTCGTAAGGTGAGCGTTTGTTACGGTTTATTACTTGGATCGAAACCCGGTTGGAGTGACCATTTAGTGTTTTAACCTTGATTTGATATAATAAAGGGTTAATCATTTTGAGGTTGGAATTTCACATTTAGTGACAGGTAGTTAGTCCTTGCCTTGCAATTTGACAGTATGGATCGTTTAGCCACCGCTCAACACATAGAATGTGCAGAACATAAGGGCTAACCATAGTGGACTTCAGTGTGATTAACCTTATGTCAAAACCGAACGAAAAGACCACTAAATTTCTGTCAAACTCTTTAGACTCATAATGTATTTGAGCAAACTTATAGTCTGTCAAATTGTTTACATTCAGTTTGGTTTCAGTGCAAAGAAAAAGAAAATGGAAAATAAATTAAAACAATTAAAAAAATTCAAATTACTGCATCTTCCTATGGAATGGATGTATATCCTGTCATTTTTTTTTCTTTTTGTGTCAGCTGTCAAATTTGCGTACTGAATGTCTCATTGCATTGAGACATTCCGTAAGCCCACAGAAGTTAACGAAAACTTGACGAAAATGAGCATAATCCCATTATGGTCATGCCATACTATTTGCATATATGTATGTAATGGGACATTTCATTAAGCTGGAGTAAGCTCATTCAAGTCTATTATGGTTGGCTCTATACGCCAATTGGGTGTCGGAAAATCACCAAGTTGACGCAGATTTTTCTAATACATTCTTCTTCAGGCTACGTAAACGTAAGCAAACAAAATTACAGAATTTGGGGTTCTGAGAATCCAAATGTGTTCATTGGGAGGCCATTGCATCCAGCACGGGTGACAGTTTGGTGCACGCTGTTGATCGGCGGCGTGATCTGGCCGAATTTTTTTGAAAACCACGATGGCGCAACTGTCACCGTGAATTCTCTGCGCTTTTTTTGGCCTGAGATTGAAAACATTGATGTGAGCGACATGCGCTTCCAACAGGATGGGGCCACGTGCCACACAACACAGGTAAATTTGGATCTATTGCACGAACAGTTCCCCGGCCGTTTAATTTCGAGATTTGGCGACATCAATTGGCCACCAAGATCGTGTGAACTGATTCTTATTTTGGGGCATGCTAAAGATCGTGTCTATGCAGACAACATCCATGAAGTTATAACCGCAATTTAGCCAGAAATCCGATGTTGATTCCAAATAAAATCAAACCCAAAAATCTGAGCTTTAAAAACTTCAAAGTGTACAAGGAGTGCAGAAAATTCTATACCTAGGAAGTACTGTTTTGGAAAGTCTGTGATAGGTATGCTGTTTAAAATCTAGATAAGCTATCAGCTTATATAACAAATATGCTAACTAGTCTATCCTGATAATCTCGGATTATAAATTAGCTTGACCCAGGTTACAGTCCCCTTTGAGAGTATCTTGCAAAGTCAAGAAGCCACTTCAGCTTTTACGAAAATATTTGATGAGATCTACCATGTCAACTGAAAAGTATTTTATTTAGAATACATATACATATGTACATTCACGGGGAGAGGTAATGATCTTTAGCATCCATCATGCACTTTCGCTCCTTAAAATCAGTTTATTTAAACAATTGCTAAGTGGCTTTTGTTAAAAGAATCTTTCGTGCATATTTCAATGCATAAAATACATTAGCAAAATAAAGGAATATTTATGGAGAGTGCTGAAATTTCCAACTGACAAGTAATTTGTTTATTGAAAAAGGAATCGATAAGCGAAGTTCATGACTGGTTAAAATTTCTACTGTGTAAACAGTAAAGTGATGAAGTGTGCTAGTCAATTCAATAGCAATATGATTTACATTTGTTCAAGAGTTCAAGAATAGAATCAAATACATTTCTGGATAATCCTTATAGATTGTTGGAAATTCAATTTCTACTCGATTTTGTAAACTGTGATAAATTTTTCTCAAAAAGCTTTACCTATGCACATACAGAGACTGAAACATTACTTGTCAATTAGTTACTCAAGTAAAATCATGCAGTTGTTGATGGAAAACTAGTGGCAGAATATTAATTTCAAAACGGTCATATCATCGGCGGTCCACTTAATGTACATACAGTGTACGTTCGAAAAATGTTGGTCAAACTTTTTTTTTCGAATTTTGTCAAATTTGTTGCAATAACTACATATTTTTAATGAGGATTTGTTTTCTTATGCGGTTGCAATCGTTTCGTGATACATTTAGAGTGTTCAAATTTTTCACACGCGGTCACGGGAGCAAAAAGTTGTTAGACCGAAAAATGGGTTTTTTAGGTACCTGCCTCATTTTTAGGGATTAAGGAAAAATGCTTTATTGGTGCAGTGTTTTTGTTTTCTTATTGCTTCTCAGAAACATTCTCTATCTTATTAGTACTTTGTTGGACCTCCTCTTGCTTTTATTACAGCTGCAGATCGGCGAGACATTGACTCAGATAGGTTTTTCCATGTGAAAGTAGGTATGGTGTTCCACGTCCGGATAAGTCAATTTTTTAGGTTTTCAATTGCCTCTGGAATTGAGATCTGGACAAAAAAAACAAGTTCGTACTTACAATTTTGGCTGTATGGCAAAGAGCATGGTCCTGTTGAAAAATGAATCTGCAAGTGTCACCAAAAAGCTCCAGCGCAGAGGGCTCTAATACATTTTCCAGAACCCGTAGGTAAACTTCTGCAATGACTTTCTATTCTAGGAAGACCATTCTACCTTTTTCATCTCCAGAGAAGCATCCCCAGACCATCACACCTTCAGTTTTGAGGAGCATCCGTAAGATGTAATCAGAGCTCAGTCTTTCCTTTGGTTCTCTTCGCGCAAGAATCCTCTCATCTCCAACATGCAGCTTAAACTTTGATTCGCCGGAAAAGATAACATTGTTCTACATGTCTTGAGTCCAATTTAGATGCTCTTCAGCCCAGAGCAATCGTTTTTCTCTGACTCTTTTTGGAAAATCCGGCTTCAGTACTGGCTTGAGTGCTCTAAGTCCAGCTTTCACGACCCTTTTCCTCACTGAGCTTGACGAAATTATTTTCCCTGTAGCTCGACACAGATCGTTTTTAAGATCCTCCGAAGTCTTGAACCGATGCCGACGGCTATACAGGACAAAAAAACGATTTTCCACTGGGGTCGTCTTTTTTTACCTCCCTGAGCCTTTCTTTCTGCTGGTAGTCCCGGTCACACGATATTTTTTTAAATTCCATTCCACAGTTTGTTGAGCAACATTTAATCTTCTAGAAATTTCACGTGTTGTCAAATTGAGACTTGGCAGACACAAAATATTAGCTTTTCGGACTGCTATCACGAGCTAAATGCACCTCTTGTTAATAATAACATCGACTTTGATGCACTATTTCAACGACATTTTGCTACTTAGTGCAAAAAACCCCGTAGCTCTCATAAATTCCAAGAACTGCGCCCGAAAAGTGTAATAAAATGTTTGACCAACATTTTTCGAACGGCACTGTATATTGACGTTGTACGTCATTTTGTTATTGTAATAGTTTACCCATTGCTATAGTATTGAGTATATTAATATACACTCCGCGACAAAATGATAAGACACCCCCATAAATTCTTAAGAAAAAAGTGTGCGTGACATTTGCCAAATCTGATTAAATCATAACAGGGTGTATTTAGACCGCACTGCCATAAAATTATTTCTGGAAGAACCCTTAATTTTCTCGTTTTAGGGGAAAACCTGAAAACTCTGTGGGACTAATAGATCGAAAATTTCGATATTTTACTTCAAAACAACTTTACAACTTCTAACATTCGCTTAGGCATACTTTTAAACAATTTTTTAACATATTTTTGATGCATCTTGTCCCATTCTGTACTAATTGATTTTTTTTAATTCCGCAATTATCGGGAAAGCTCACCCCACATGTTCTCAATTATATTCAAGTTAAGAATGGATATGTTTTCTGAGTTAAAGTATTCCTGGGCTTCGCGGGAAGAATGGATTGGCGCATTATTCGGTTAAAAAATCAAGATTTTCTTGGCAACAATTGAAGCATTTGACGGCGACTTAAAATTCCATGCTCCTTACGCAGATCGTGAAAATAGTAATCCCAACTATCAGGTCCATCTAAATTGAACTTTTTTCATCTGTGAATATGACTTTTCTAGACTTTTTCTTCCAATGGCAATAGCTGCGAGCAAACTCTAAACGGTACGTTTTGTGAGCTTCGGTTAAAGGTGGCTTCCGCAACAGTTTTTGCCTTTGGAGATGTTCGTATTTTTGTAAAACTCACCTCACATTTTGTATGTTGGTTTTAACTCCCACGCTGCGATTTGACGAGTCGTTAAAGAAGAATTTGGAGCTTCTCGCAAAATTAAACGTTTTTCTCTTGGAGTTTATGATGGTGGTCTTCCAGGAGACTTTTTTTTGCAATAATTTCGGGATCGTTTATTAAATTTGTCACTACTCTTCGACAACTCTTCACTGATTTTAATATTTTTGCAATACTTCAGCCTTCACTCCTGAATTTCAAAAATATTTGTACTTCTGCTGAATTTAACATTTTCCCACTTCCCATATTATCTTTTAGTTTATCAAATGATACTAAAACAAGAGCACACCTATTTTCACTAACATTTACTTAAATACGTCCTTACTGAAAGAAGTATCGGCACAAAATTATACAAAATTGTCAACATGACGCGATACTCGCTCGAAAAAGTAAACTACTTTCGTGTCTTCAATGCCCTTGGTTCAAATTTCTTTATTGATGGAGATTTTAACGCGAAGTACACCTTCTGGGGTTCAAGATGTACATCATCTAAAGGAAAAATTCTCTACGAAGTGGCGAATGAATTCGGTTGTTATTTTTATTCGACAGGAAAACCCACCTATTGGCCAACTGACTCAGAAAAAATTCCCGATCTTATCGATTTTTTCATTTCAAAAGGCATTTACGAGAAGTTTATCTCACTTCTATCCACACTCCGGTAATTTTATTACGAATGTTATTACTAAAGTCAGTGTGGACGTATGGTCTTCTACCAGGAAAAGCAATAGAAACATCCCACAGACTTTTGAAAATAAAGTTCTCAGAACGATCGTTAGCGCACCATGGTACGTACGTAATGAAAATATTCATCGGGATCTGGAAATTCCAAGCGTCGTCGAAGAGATAACAAAATTTGCTCGTAAACACAAAGATCTTGGTCACGGCAATTGCAACCGTACCGTCATTCAACTACTTGACGCGAATAATTCAATTTGTCGTCTGCAAAGGACAAAACCTTTTGATCTCGCGTCATAGTATACGAGGGTGGGTCAATAAGTCCCTGAAAATTAACACAAATTGTGTCGTCACCTTAAATTTAATTTTTTTTTATCAAGAATCATCTTTCAAAAGAACGCAACCAAATTTTCAGACAGTTCTGTCAAATAGTTTTGTTGTGGCAGCCATTTTATATAGACGCCTTCTAGAATTTTCGTTAAAATGGAAAAAAGTGAATTTCGAGTGCTCATTAAACACTTTTTTTTGCGAGAAAAAACTATCACGCAAACCAAACGAAAGCTTGACAAATATTATGGGGACTCGTCACTATCGATTGGAACCATTCACCACTGGTTTACTCAATTTCGGTGCGGTCGTTCAAGCACAAGTGACGCCGAACGTTCTGGTCGCCGAATTGAGGTCACCACACCAGAAATGGTCGACAAAATCCATGGTTTGATAATGAACGATCGGCGAGTGAAAGTGCGCGAGCTTAAAGAGGCCACAGGCTTATCACATGGTGATTTCGATTTTACATAAATATTTCGACATGAAAAAATATTCCGCAAGATGGGTGCAGCGGTTGCTCACAATCGACAACAAACGCATTTGTTTGACAACTTCAAAGGTCATCGCTGAAACAAACGCTTATTTTGAGGGGCTCGAGAAATCGTATTACTTGGAGGGCATCAACAAATTGGAGAAACATTGGATGAAGTGTATAGAGCTTAAAGGAGACTTTGTTGAAAAATAAAATGATTTTATACCGAAAAGAGTGTTCCTTATTTCATTTTTCAGGGACTTATTGACCCACCCTCGTATGCCGGTAGTGAAAACCGCAGGAACTTTCATTGGAATTTAAATCTGCCTAAAGGGCAACATTTTTTTTAAATTACATACGAACATCTTTTTCCAAAAATCACGAGTCTCGTAAGCGAAAATAAAACTGCTGGATAAGCGTCCGCTTACTCGCAGTTGTAATTTTAATCTTGAAGAGAGGTGTTTTTTAATGAGTAAAAGTCTCACACTACCATAAGCACGCGCGGTCGGGCCTTATGGTGTCTTTAGAAGATTTTTCACCTGCTCTCGGCAAAAAAAAGTTCTATCTTTTTGTCTCAAATTTGTATTATTGCAGTGCGGTTTAAATGCATCCTGTTACCTAATGATTCAATCAGATTTGGCAAATGTTAGACACATTTTTTTTTTTTTTTAAGAATTTGTGGGGGTGTCTTATCATTTTGTCCCGTAGTGTATGTATTCCTTAGATATCACTTTTGCATAAAATCGTTTCAGGCTATTCCAAGGAAATCTGTATGAAAATACATGCACAATGGAGTTTGAATTTTCTGCCCAAGTTTTTAGACAATGAATGCGTATGCTATGGTGCATATCGTATCGTAAAGGCAGACAAATGTAAGGCACCTTTATGAGAGTTCAAAATCTACCCGACAGACAAATATAATTCAATACTTATGATGTAGGTACTTGCAAATAGCCTTCCTTTTGTCATCATCCTCCCTTATAGTACATCTCATGCTTTTACTTGTAGCCAATTGTTGTAACATGAAACTTATTATTTTCGGTATTCCTTGTTTAGTTATTTATTTTATCTCTACCAATATAATAATCAATAAGTCCTTTGTGCTTTTAAGTTTTGAAATTCTAGTCGATTACCCTACAAGTGATCTCTAGACTTATAACTCTAGGTCAATATTGAAAGGGGATAGATTTTCCTATAAAGGAAAAGGATTTCAAGAAAAAAAAAAAACTATTTTTAAAATATTTGGTCAGACCAAAAATTTCATCAAAGTATGGTATTTCTAAGAACAAATTCCCGTCGTGTGTTTTCGTACCAATTTCTTAGGGGATATCGTGTTGCTGTGAGAGTGAACAGCTCGTATCTCTTTAAATTTGTTGTGCAGTTTAAATATGGATTTCACTATCCGTAAAGTGAACTACTTATTTCTCTAACGCGGTGATAAAGAGAGAACATTATGTTAAGTAAAAGATTTATACGAGTACTGCATTAAAGTAAAAGTATATGTAATAATGAAGTCACTGATGATAAGTTAAGTTTCCATCGACTTCGAGAAAGCGTTTGGTAGGGTTCTCAGAGATCTTATATGAGCGGTGTTGAGGAGCCAAAAGGCTCCAGAGACTTATATCAGTTTAATTCGAAACATGTACGAGAACGCGAGTGAGGTGCGCGACAGGAATAACCAAAGCGTAGCGTTCTTAGCCCTTTCCTCTTTATCGTGGTTTTGGAGTACCTTTTGAAAGAATCGAGTAATTTCAACGAGTCAAACGTAACCTCAATATTGTTTGCGGACAATGCAGTTATTTCACGCGAAAACCCAGTAGATTTACAAAGTATGCTTAATAAATGGAAGGTTGCCGTGAGAGAAATCGAATTCAGGATCAGTCGTTCAAAGACAGAACACTAACTTATTTATTCTCCTACTATTTATATTGTAAGGTGACAAGGCAAAAACTAGCTATCTGTCATTATGGATGACAGATGGATTTGACAGATGCCATATGGCAGCCTCGAAATGAATAGCGTTATTCGTTATAAATAAAACAGTGAGCCAGTGGATTGGACTTATCTATAAGAATTTCCTGGAATCTCGTAATTCGATGTGCAAAAAGCTTATACGCATTAAACATATGGACCCAAACTTTTTTTAAAAAAAAAAGATATCTCCTAATCGCAAACATAGGTAGCATACACATTAAAATTGAAAACTTCTGCTGATGATGCCATTTTAGGTAAGTCGACGTCTAATTTCACGTGACATCCATTTACTTAATCTAATGTAAACAGCGTCACATGTATATCTCCCAGGAGAAACAATCTCAAGGTCGATAAAGGTGAATGTTGTAGATACAATTTTTTTTTCCTGTTCTGTAAGATACATTTGAGTGAACACCTACAGGATTGTAATACACAATCATTTTCTGAACAATAGAACCTTGATAAGCTGTCATGATATGTTTCATCCTCCCGGGGTCTAATCCACATTCTAATGCTCTAATTTTCAAAACAACCCACACTTTTTCTTTCAAATTCATTTTTCATCTACACCCCAAGCTGTTACCCTACCCATCCACCCCACTACAAAATGTACATATACATATAACGTAAATATATGAGCGCCCTTAAAAATTCACTAACCCACCACATCACGCACACTCCTGTGTCAAATGAATTCTGTGTCTCTAAAGTACTCCTTCATATATGACACAATTTCCGCGCCAGTTGAGCATAAGCGTTTACTTATGATCCTTTCACACGTGGCAGACAATTTCTGTCGAACCACCCTCAACCCCCAGCCCATACATAAAAATAATTGTGCCATGCTTCATGAGCGCTGTAATCCACCTGAGAATTATATTCGCCAAAATTAAATACGCAAACAGATACACACATCCCATAGCGCTCCTATTTCACCGTAATTAGAGCCATAATTTGAAATCAAGAATATAAATTTAGTGTTGACACCTTATCAGAGCCGCGTCGTTCGCATCTGCCCTGCGCGCTCTCTTGATACCGTAGTGTGTAAGTAAATTTTCCAGTTAAACAGCCATTAACAACGCTTACGACGACGATGTCCCCGGCGGGGGGTGTCACCGTGCTCGGCGAGAGAGGAACTGCTTAACATTAAGCAATCATTATAATTCCTAATGTTCGCCTTCTAATTCATTTTCCATTAACGAGTGGAATATTTAACTGTAAGGTCCTGCTGGGGGTGCGGATGCGGCGGTTTGTTATTTCCATTCTAAAGTGACAACAATAATAGCGGCACCACCAGCCACACCGACCGCGTCTTAAAAATCATAACGACACAAGGGAACACAAATTTAATTTAATTTCCAGTGAAGAGCGACGGCTTTAGCGGGAGAAACCGCATTACGATGAGGGTTGCGCGACCTCTGCAAACAGAATAACGTAGTAGCAGTTATTTTCGAACAAAGGAAAGTGTCCTCGTTGACGATTACAGCACAAAGATGTGGATGGTGGTGGTGCAGGCTTGCTGGTGGGGTGTCCTTTAAAGAGGATTATGTGTCTGTGCATTTGAAGAAAATTGATACCAATATTTCCAGCCATTCATCTATCCAATAATAATGAAGTAAATTTGCTGAACCTTTTAGAGCAGCTCTTTGTCTACGCGTGTGTCACCACAAAAGGTGATTGTCGTAGAGCCCCTATTCGTGCGCCCCGCCCGTTCTCAGTTAAGTGCTTCAATCAACAACAAAAAGCTGGAGGCACAGGTGTGCACGGGTATCATCATCTAAATTGTGGTCGGGTCTGTGGGGTCACTGTGGGTCTTTTCGAACTTAAGGGGTAGTAAAATTTAAGCAAAATCGAAAATGAAAAATTTCGATCGAGATCCAAAAATATTCGAACATCTGAAACATGTCCTGAATGCGAACCATTTTATCGTACCAATTATATTCATTCGCTTCCACAAATGTTGCTAAGAAATCCATAGGCACTTGGATGTTCTAGAAAGTTCAAATTGTGTACACTAGTAGTACAATCCAATGGGAGGATCATAGATTACTGTGAGACATGTGCTTCGAAAGCTAATTCCTATACACACTCCTTATACAAATTTATATTTCTATGAGCTAGAAGGACTTTAAAATTAAATTTGCATTTGCTTAATTGTGTCTTTGCGAGAGCTACACAGGCCCAGGCACCCCAGGATTGAGTATCTCAGCTTATGGAAAAATGACAACTTGCGTGGAAACTATTGAACCTTTGATCGTTTGTCATGACGGACTGGTACAAGTAACTCCATAACGGTTAAGAATCGGACGAGAGTTCACTTAAACTTTTCCGTTTGCGTCGATAAATGGCGATGGGTCCAAAATTATTAAGTAGCCCAACTTTTTTAAAACTTTGAATACTTTTACTTGGTTTCAAATGTTTCCCCACTTTGCAACGCATTTCGGCATCTTATTTATAAAGATCTAGTTATAATATAATTCCGCAATTTTAATGTCGCATTTCTTTTTTTCACTATAACGACTTGAGTCATTAATAACAATGGGGCGTTTGGGAGGCTTAACGTATTTACCCCAAGAAGAAAAAAAATAACGTTTCCATCCCATCATATATCATATGAAAGCTGAAGTTCTGAAGAAATTAGATGCGACAGAAATATGTTTTTTTTTCTAACAAAAGAACTAAAACGCCATGGCAAAGGCGAAGTTATCCACCTCTTAAAATGGGTGTATAGGGAATAACTATAACAAATTTTTTTACACAAGCAGTTGTGGGATTAAATTTTGACGCATCTACATATTACTTCATCCGAATTCGATAATTTGTATGTGAGATTGTTAGTACTCGTATAGACCCTACGGTTATGAAGTAAATTTCATCAAAATCCTTTCATAAGTTTTCGAGTTGAGTGGCTGAAAAAAACGTTTTAATCATCTTTGAAACGTCACCCCCACATTTCACTCACATTCCGTCAGATATTGAGAAATTTTTACAAAACCAGCTAAGTATCGGAAAACATACGAGTAAATCAAATTTCATCACAATCTCTGTAGAAGTTCTTGAGCAAGACATGTAAGAACAAATAAAGAGGCAAACATGGAACAAAAAGTGATTCTTTTGACCTGATACTTTCAAAAAGGATGGATTTATCTTAATCTTGGATGGATTTCTCAGAACTAGGACCAAGTTACAATGACGGTAACTCTGAATCTCTCCACAACAGCTAAATTTCTCGGAATCAACCTTGATTCGAGGCGCGCCTGGAAAAAGAACATGAAAGAAAAAATGAAGAAAATACTTTGCGTGCAAGAAAACCTTTGGTAAACAATTGGGTCTGCGTCCCTATTGTCAGACTCGTCCTTACCTACGGAATTATTGTATGGTGGAATGCAACAGACAAAACAAGGTACCTTAAAATACTCACAAAGGGACAAAGATTAGCATGCATAAACATAACAGGAGCACAGAGATCAACACCACAAGCGGGTTTAGAGATGATGCTATATATCCCTCCCCTAGATGAGTACATACAATGCACAGCTGCCAAAAGTTCGTCTCAAACAATCAGGCGCATAAAAGCAAAGCTCCTATGGACACAGATCTATACTCAACAGGTATAGTATAACCGATCTCGATAGAACAACAGATTATATCATACCCTTCATAGATTTTGAAAATAACTACTCTACTTTTATTCCCGAAAGACAAGAGTGGGACTCCAACACATTAACTAATGTACAGGACATTCAGCTCTACACTGACGGGTTCAAAATGGATATCGGAACTGGCTCCAGAGTTTTTTGCGAGTCACTTAAAATCAACCACTCATACAAACTCCCGGATGATTGTAGCATCTTTCAAGCTGAGGTCTTGACCATTGATAGGGCTGCACAGACTATACATAACAAAAAACTAAATCCTTCAAGCGGCAATCAAAGTACTAGACAGCGAGGAAGTCAGATCGAAAACAGTTTCCAGATGCCGTAATACGTTAACAGAATAAGCAAACCCATGACGTATCTCTCTGCTGAGTTCCTGGACATAGCAATATAAAAGGAAACGAGACAGCAGATGAACTGGCTAAAAAGGGATCAGCATTGGACTTTCAACATACTCGGATATTAGTAGAAACTCCAATAGGTGAACTAAAAAGGAAAATGGACCTAAAAGCAAGAGAACTGATTAACTCCGAATGGTCCGCAAGAAGCGACTATGTCATATCTCGCAGCTTATGGGCGAAAGTGGATGGAAACAAAACAAAAAGCGTTGAATAAAAAAGAAATTCGAATCTTGATAGGCGTGTTAACAGGACACTGCGCGATACGGGAAATGGCTGCCAAACTAGGCATCAACAACCCGACCACTGTCAAGATATACAGGAGACAGAAACCATCAAACACTTGTTATGTGATTATCCAAATCTTCAAAACCGCCGCCGCCGTCATATGGAAAACAGGATTTTTGACGAACTAGAGGATCTCGTACAAGTTCCACTTGGGAACATGATACACTACATAAAGAGCGCAGGCTGGTTTGCAACAGAGCCCACCGTAAGACAAAGGTTTTAAATATCGGTTCCACACAACAAAAAAGGGAAACACAATGGACCGTATGGCCCCCGTGACAGGCAATTAAGTGCACTTCCCTCCAACCTAACCTAACCTACAATGGCGGTACGGAATACTCAGACTCTCAGACTTGATAATCGTCAAATTTATAGAGTCATGAGTTCCGGAAGCGCTAGCACCAACTAAACTAATCTGTTTAAAAAGAATAATAAAGTACGTAGGGTTAAGATTTAGATTAGAGTTTACAAATTTCGGTTCGGCACAAATATTTAAATCACATCCTTTTGTCTGTACCTTAACTGGTGGTTTTGAAAATTTTGCAATTATGATAATTGAATTGATTTTGTTAGCAAAATAATTTTTTTTTCTATTTTTTTTTGTCCAAACTACTCGTATTTCATAACAGAGCCGTATTGTGGTCTTCGAGAACTCTTAGAAAAACCATTTATGTGGCCCTGTTCTAGGGAATTTATTAATTGCTCCTATAAATGTCAGTTTATCGTTAAAATTTCGAAATCTAAAAGGCAAAACCTACTGACTGACATATTCACCACAGTATCTACGAAACTACTGGGTCTAGGAACTTGAAATTTTACATGGTGATTACTTTTAGGCCGTTAACAAGAGATAAAAGGGTTGAAAGTCCTAACAAATAAAAACAGCTTATCCGATGTGAATATAATTTAAATTGTTTTTAAATCATTAATATCCGATCTTTTTTAGCTATAAATCATTTTTCTACATTATCCAAAAGCTGAGTAATCATTAAAACAATGACGATCTCTTCATTAAATTATAGTCATCAATTTTAAATCAGCGGATACCATCGTTCCAAGTGGTGCATCAGTATGGTTTGTGGGATTGTTCGTGCGGTTGTGTGTAATTAGCACGGAATACAAGGGGTGTTTTTTTCGTTTGCTTTGATTAAACTTTTTGTTTCGTTTTCGGTTTTTGTTCAATTGCTTACGGCGGGGGTGAAACTGGGAGTAATATTTTGGGTGAACATGCAGGTAGACTAGGGTGGACGAATGTCATTAACGTGAAAAGAATGTCATTAACTCATTAAACCTATAATCAACATTTAAGGTTCCTATAAATTAAAAAAAAAGGTTTGTTTGAAGTAATCGTGTATGTGACATATGATTTCGACCAAATTCGAACAGAATTTGCATATGTCTGGCATATAAAATGTTAAAAACCGAAATTAACTTGATAATAGTCTCGGAATTAAATTCGTTTCATTTATAAATGAGATTACAATTTTAATCTGGCACTTCTGTGGTTCTGTCAAAGATAAACAGCTGATGTCTGACATCTGCGAGTACTAAGCATTGACATTTTAATTGTTAAAATCCATCTCAGAAATGAGGAACATTTTACCAAAACGATTCGCACATTGCGAAATAATGTCTGTAAACATAGCCGTCTAGCTCGTGCCGCGGTCTAGACATTAATGGACAAGTTTGATCGGATGTACTAGAACCAGTGCGTCCTCGTAGTGGCTGGTAACGAAAAAAATATCGCGCAGTGAGTGACAGTGTTCGTGATAATCCGTCAAAATCCTTCCGCCATAGTTTTCAGCAAATGAGTATTTCCTCCAGTTTCACGCAGCGAATTTTAACAAAAGATCTGTATCTGTATGCCTAAAATATCCAATTGCCTCAGGAATTGAAGCCAGCAGACCATGAACAGCGACGCGACTTCGTTGATTGGGTGTTAGAAAACCATAAAGTTGATGGCGATTTTTCATTCGATCTTCAGCGATGAGGTTCACTTTCGCAACTGGGGTCATAAAAATCCACGGGCCATTCACCAACAACCACTGCATCCACAAAAAGTGACTGTTTGGTACGGATTTTGGGCCGGTGTGGCATGATTGGGGTGAACTTCTTCGAAAATCTAATGGTGCTGTTGTTACAGTTAATGGTGAACAGTTACTGAAATTTGTTATTGGGACATTGCACCAATTGGACGATATTGAAATGAAAGACATTTGGTTTCAACAAAACGGTGCCATCTACAACACAGCGCGAGAAACAATATTGTTATTATGAACTAGCGCAGAATTTATGGCGAAAAGTAATAGAAAATTTCGTCAAAAGGGAGGAAGTCTGCAAGGCCAGCCGTGGCGCCCGTTTTGATATTCATGCATCGATGACATCAAATTATAGGCGGAAATTGAACATGGTAGGGTTGTTTGGAGTATCCACAGCAGCTATAAGCTGTCATCTCGGGCAGATCGGTAAAATCAAAAACTGTTACCCCACTAATTGATTGAAGTCAATAAATTGCAAACAATGGAGGTCGCGAGTAGTTTAGTCAATCGGACCAGGACTGAGTCATTTGTAAATCAGATTGTTACATATGATGAGTGGATTTTATATTACAATTGTAGGCAATCAGGACAGTGGCTAGACCACGTTGAAGCCCCAAGGCAGCATGCGAGACAATCACTTCATCAAAGAAAGGTTATGGATACTAGCGAGGGGGCAATTCACTAATCTTTCTTGCAACTCGGTGAAACCATCACAGCAGAGTTAAATTGCAGATAAATTGCGATTGAGTATGGAAAATTAAGTCAACTACTGTCGGTTATTGCCAATACTCGTAGACGTGGAGTGATTCTCCTGCACGACAATGGAAAACCACATATATACGTCGCAACGATTCGTGGCAAAACTTGCAGAGTTGGAGAATAGATGCTTCGCTGATCCAGGAGCAGGAATTTCGGCCATGGAATTCTCTTATTGCCAGAGCATTGGCAACGAACAATAAATTTTATTTAAAATGATGGCCTTCCATTTATCGCTTAAGAAATCTCACAATTCATTGCAACAACCGATACGCGGGACATGAGCTGCTTTTTACAATTTTGTCCTTAGACTACAACCTTCATATCTGAGGTATGTAGAACTTGCATTGAGTACAATTTTCTTGAAAACGTCTAGTTTTCGATTTGAATTAATCCTGTCTGACAGCATACTCAGTTTATCGTAAAAAAAATAACAATACTTTAGCTATTAGCTATCTTACTTGAATTAGCTATTTCTCGAATATATGTAGCTCACGTGATTTCAAAAATCAATATATTTTGTTTAAGCTTTTCAACGTATTTTACCAAAATTTTTAATTTATTCACCTCTTATTAGCTTTGCCTTATAGATGAACAGCTGTTTAATTCTCCTATTAACAAATTTTTAGAAAGTCCACAGTAAAATCAAATACTTACGACTTTTTTTGATTTGCAATGAACTTACCTGAAAAGAAAAGAAGAAAGAAAATTAATTTCAGACCAGAAGGGACACTCAAAAATTATCAAGTTGTGAAGGTTTTTTATGAAAATTCCTTTTTTCCAAGTTTCTACCTTTAATATTTTTTAAATCAATTCATTATACAAAATTAATGAGAGAATTTTATTTCATCTTTGATTTGAACTTCCTTATGTGAAATTATGAAACAAAGAATTTAGATTAGTTTGTTACTAAGCCCCTAGGTTTCGGCATCCATGTAAGACTCCTAAGTAGTGACAGCAATAAGCATTTATTAGAGGAAACTGCATGAAACCATGTAAAACTTATTTGTGCATAATGGATTTTCGTTGTCGATATATTATATTCGGCACACGATTATAAGTACATTATAAGTGTTCCGTCTAGAGATGTCATCGTGCGTGTTGTTGTCCGTTTTCAGCAAAAAAAGGAACTGTGTTCAATCAAAGACTTGCGTCTGGACATTCCTGAGAAAACATTAGCCACGTACCTGCATCTTTTGACGAACACCTTTCTACGTCGACCAAGCGGTGCTCGTTTCAGCTAACCATCCCACGGATGACCTTGCAGATAATTTTAAGAAGGGATTTGCATTATTTTTCATAGAACCCTATTGCTTTGAAGACGCAAATGAAGATCCAATAACGCTAAATGAGGACGAGTATAGACCAATGCTCGAAAACTTTTTACATCCGCAGCTAGGTTACCTATCCCGTGCCCGTATGCGGTATCAACAAGATGGCGCTGCTACCAATACAACCAGGGATGCGATGACTATTGGAGAAATGTTCCCAGGCCGAATACTCTTAAAAAAATGAAGACATTGGCTTGTTCTTTGGATTAACAGTTCCAGACTTCTTCCGAGAATAATTCCCAGTCTCTGGCAAAGTTTAAAAGGATCACTAAGTCCCACATATTGGCCTTGACACCACAAACTTTGAAAAAAATTATCAAAAATTTCCGTCAAAAGATTGGAGTTTTGCGAAAACCAAAATGGCGGTTACTATTTTCTATTCTTAACATCATAAAAATAGTAAAGATTAAGCTTCAATATTCTTCTGGTTCTGTTAAAATTCGTTAATCGAATACAAAGTTATTTAAATTTAAAATTAACTTAATATTTTTGGGACACCCTATATGTGTAAAACAATAAACATTTGTACACATTTAATTTATAAATTTCTATGTCCGGTAATTGGGTTACTAAAAAATTAAAAACACTAATTACCAGACCCGTTGTTTGGTTGACCTGTTATCAAAAGACAGATACATTTTGTGAAGGCATTTTGTCAATTCAATTTGATTTTTAACTGAAACCAATCCAAACAACTTTTTTTTCTCGGCTACCCCCGCTTTTTTTTTGTGGTCCAACATGTTAAATTTTGTTCAAAACTTCAGCTCTCTGGGTCAAACGGCTCAAAAGCTACAAGTCTATGATAGGCACAGACAGACTGATTGATTTTCAGTTTACAGTAAAAATATTTACGAAATGCATTTTTTTAAAAAGTAGGCGTGTCTGTAGGCGGACAAATGTTTACACTTGTACTGTTTGGAGTTCAACATTTAAGGCCCAACAATTGGTGACATACGCACGAACGAACGGAAGGACATGACTGATCACAAATATATATACTTTCGGGAATTTACCGTTATTATTTCATTATGTTATAAACTATGTATCCAAATTAATATAAGGTATAAAAAATAAATCTGAAGCTCTACCTATACATAACCAAAGTCTGTTAGGACTTTGCTTTTTCTTCTTATTAACTCCACAGCCTTATAAAAGCAGAATGTGACCTCAAAGTTAATATTTTCTGAGTGATAACTTGTCACTCATTGAAAGAAAAGGAAAGTGTCAAATGTTAAACTATTCCCTTAAAACAGGAATCATAAATATTATAGTAATGTTGACTTTCTTTTTTGAGCTCTCAAATACTGCAATGCATTGACACCATTCTGTCATTATGATAAATGAGAGCAAGTCTGATGGCAATATATAAGCTACACCATGACAATGTTTGCCATTTGTCTTCACTAAAAACGAAAGCCATTTATTATTGGTCCTCTTTATGTCCCCCTTTTCGCTGACCAGGAAAATTTATTAGGTTTTCCCTCAACTCATAAATGACAGCACTTTTTTCTTCGTCATCTTCGAAGAATTTTTTTTTTTTTTTTTGTATGAAGTAATTTCTACCACTGATCGAACCCACTGTTGAAGGGAAGCACTGACAGAGGTAAGCAAACCACAAACAGGTAAAATTGAATACTTTCCAAATCGAAACGAGAATCCAACAAAAAATTGTTGAGAAAGCATTTTTTTTTGTTCTCTTTGCTGTACGCTTTGATTCCATTCCACAATGCTTACCAGGGCAGAAGAGCTGTGGTGGCGGCAGCAGCGGCATCTGGATTATCATTGTCGAGAATGTGGCTTCGATGCCTAGGAACAGCATAAAATTCGATCACCCAATAACACCAGTGAATGGGAACTCATCACGTTTAACCTTTTGTTCCCCGAATTCCCATGGGATTAATTGAATTCCTTTCGCTCTCTCCATTGCCTCCACCGCCGTGTCGCCGCCGCCACTTCCGCTGTGTCCCAGCCCTGTCTTCGTTCTGAAGAGGCTGAATCCGAGGACATAAATATTTATGAAATGCGAAGGAAAATCCTACATTGGTGGGCGGTGAAAGTCATTGCCGGGCTTCACACTAGGATGGGTTATAAAGCTATTCATCGAACACATTTCTTGGTTAGCATTAAGGTTGACTGGAGCAGCACCGAGACTGGGATAGAGCGAGAACGAAAGTCACATTCTAATAATTCTATCCTGAGGCAGACACTCCGCTTCTGGAGTGAGATGTGTGGTGGTGTATTCTTGTATGCTGGCGATAAATAAAACGCTTACGCGAAGGAAAAACTTGCCACTTCTCGAAATGACTTCCGCCGAGATGGCTTCATCGTTACTCTGCTCTGTCAGTACTGGAGTCAGGGAGTCAACGAGTTTTGGCATGAAACACACAGAACATGATACCACCACCGAACCGAGTAAATTGGAAATTTTATAGTTTCGAAATTGTTTTATGTATATATCGAGAGCGGTTAGCATTTTTTATTCA
The DNA here is from genome assembly GCA_963082735.1 of Pocota personata. Classification (NCBI taxonomy): domain Eukaryota; kingdom Metazoa; phylum Arthropoda; class Insecta; order Diptera; family Syrphidae; genus Pocota; species Pocota personata. Next base: position 274,914,070 of record OY720429.1, read on the forward strand.
TCTGAAGTGGTTTCCATCCTGCGCGTCGTGGTGGCCTTAAGTGCGATAGGATCGTTCAACATGAATATATAATTTAATAATTTCTCACTTTTCTTCAGATACAAAAGGGGATGTACAAACGGGATATTATTTAAATCAGGATATGCGCATATATATATGTATTTCACACGCCTATCCCTTTTTATGACAAGTTAGCACTTTATCGGTCCTTGATGAATGGTAATGCGATAGCTTCTCCGATTACCCAGCATACAATAATAACTTCAGGTCCTGTTTCCAGGAATGCTTTTGTATAACTTTTGGCTTAGCCATACTCGTATAACCAAACCCACTGATGCATGGAGCGCCTTTAACATATTTTTACGGAGATCGAATCGATTCCGGGATTCGTCTAGCAAAGATTTTCTTCTTTTTTTTTTCTACATGTGAATGGGAGGCATTGGTTCGAAGATGTCAGGAAATAGGTTTGTTTTCCCACATACAGTGGGAATGGGGAGGGAAACTGATTAGGGGAAATTGCCGGCGGTGCAAAGAATGGCAAAGTCAATGTTTGACGATGGAGGACTTAGGATATCGGATAAGCATTAGGCCAAGATAAATACCAACAAACAACGAAGACGAACTTCTTTTACTGAAATAATGAAAATTAAGGTGGATTAGGTATTTGTATACGGGAGCCGCAAAATGAGATTGGAAGAAACAGAAAGAATTCTAAGAAGGGATGATGAACGCCAGCTTAAGGTGATAATGAACGGGGATGAAGGTCTCAATGATAATAACAAGAGAAATGCTTGTAGTAAGAACCGGCCATGCGGTGGGATGACAAATTAAAAGGGAGCTGGTTATAAAGAAAATTGAATTATTTTCGTTCAAGTGTCTGAGGTGTTTGTTCAAGTGTCTACTGTGAGAAGAAAAAAAAATGTTTCAAAGGAAATATTTTGTGTTTTTTCTGTAGGTGACAACATTCCAAGCATTTTTGTGGATTTTTCATTTGAAATAACAAAGTAATTTCCACGGGTTTCAGAAGCTGCTTCTAAAGGTCCATTCACAGTACAGCGACCCTCGAATGGGCGAACTGTGAACAAACCATTTTTAGTACATTTAAAGGCACACAAGTGACAACTTTACTATTCCAAAAGAACAGAGCTTAATTTATCTATCGATTAATAGGAAATAGTTAAATTTCAATTAGTTTCTGCAAAGAAATTAACAATTCTCGGATCTTTCCGCGAATAGGCGAATACTTCTTGCGAACTGTCAAATTTTATTCACATTCCACAGATGTGGAACGCAATCCACATTTGGTCGCGCCAAATCATTCGCGAGAGTTTAACCTCGCAATTCTTTTGTTTTGTTTTTGGTGGTAACGAATGACAACTGAAATTCACAGATTGCTGCGACTAGAAAAAAAAGTTGCTGTGAATGAAATGTCAAAATTTGCGAATATTCACTAGTTCGCATTCACAGGTCGCTGAGCTGTGAATGAACCATTAGACGTCTCGAAGGAAATTTATGTGATAATTTCTGCTGCACCAATCCAAACGACCATAAGGACTTTTATTAGAAATGGCTGAGGAATTCATAATGTAAAAGTAAGTCAGTTTACCAGAATAAGTAGCTGATCATGGCTTCGCTTAACCAAGGTTAACATTTTTGTTTGTGGTTCCTAGAAGCTCCCACACGTAAAATAAAAATAAACCACATACAATTCTTGTGCAAAATTTCAGGTCTCTAGGTCAAACGGTTGAAAAGTTACAAGCGTGTGACAGCTACAAAGACAGCGGACAAACAAACACCGCTGAATTCATTTTACTACTGAAAATTATTATTTACTGGCGCCAGTATGGAGGCAGTTAAGCTTCTGCGCCAGTAAAATGCACACGTAAGAATTTAGCTTGTTTTATTAAAGCTCCTTAAAATTGTATTGTTTTCTTATTTCTGTGTATCAGAAAAAAGAAACATAAGTGGATCCGTTTCGAAAAACATCAAAATTTGTTTGAAAGGCTTTCGACTTTTCTGATATAGGTAACTGGCGCGCCAGTTTACATGTGCATCTACATATCGTTGTTAGACGTGCAAGACCTGCTATGTGTCGATTTTATCAAAACCATATTTGTAACGTCTAACGATGACTAAATAAAAGATTATACATTATCGTCCCCTAGAAAGTTAGTTACGAGTATGTTGCAGGTTTCAACGGCGATATTTTGTTTTTACTGGCACGCCAATAAGAACTGAGAACAGAAAATGAACAACATGCAAAGGAATGTGGTAATATTTTAATTTTAAAATTGTATAGATATAATTAGTACACAGAAGTTTTTGGAAACTTCGGTTCTTGTGAGGTAGTTTTCGATGACTTTTCGGCACATTTCTGACTGTATTGCGGCCATAACTTTACGGATGTTAGTCTTTAAGTGTTCAAAACTTTGGGGATTCTCTGCATAGACACAACCTTTAGCATAGCCAGATCACATGATCTTGGTGGGCAAATGATGTCACAATATCTCGAAACAGCCGGGGAACTTTTCGTGCAATAGAGACAAATTTGCCTGTATTGTGTGTCACGTAGACTTGTCCTGTTGGAACCATATGTCGCTCACATCAATATCTTCAATCTCAGGCCAAAAAAAGTTGATTATCAATTGACCATAACGCAGAGAATTCGCCGTAACAGTGGCGCCTTTATCGTTTTCGAAAAAAACCGCCTGAGCACGCCGCGCGTCAATCCACAGCGCGCATCAAACTGTCACCCAAGGTGGATGGAATGGCCTCTCAACGATCACTCAGAACCCCAAATTCACAATTGTGTTTTACGTAGCCGCCGAGCGAGAAATACACCTCATCGCTGAAGAAGATTTTGTTCGAAAAATAGGTAATAACTTGTTGACTTTCAATCACCCCATCGACGTATATTCTGCGTATTCTATGCGTTGAGCAGTGGTTAAATGATCCATATAGTAAAATGACAATGCAAGAACTAACTACCTGTCATTATGGATGACAGATGGATTTGACAGATGCCATATGGCAGAGATGTGAAATTCCAACCTCGAAATGAATAACCCTTTAGTTCATCCATGATCCATTGTCTGCATTTTCTGTAGGAGCCATTATAGCCCCCGCAAAATGGCTTTAATTTTAAAGTACATAATTTAAGAGCTATTAACTGACTCCATCTACTTACAAAAACGTCTTATGGCGTATGGCTTTTATATTATTTTTTACTTTCTTTTCATAACAATATTCTCATGTCAAATGCGGTTAAAGCATAAAAATATAATCCATTTCACATTACGCATTGTTTCATGAATGAAATATATCCGACGAAAATTCATATCCCAAGTGAGAGGAAATAACAGAATTTCAAAAAAAGAGATTCGTATTCCATTACTTTCTGCCAACAATATGTACATATGTATATGATAGAGATACAAAAATAAAATATAGTGGGAAGTGCGACATCAGTTGGATATACATATTTGCCTGGTCGTTAGAATTTATTTCATGTATCGCGTGGCAAAATCTGTTACAGGCGTTAGACTTGCGTGTTACGAGAGAATAATGTAAAGGGTGTGAGTTTACATGTCTGCTTTGTTTTTCCATGGCAAAAGTTAGTGATTTATATGTCCCATCGGTAATGGAGACAATAAAAGTTGACATCGCGGAAGAATAGAACCGAAAATTAACAAATTGAATGAACATCCCTATAGAGATATTCTTTTATGTTTATTTGAAAAATAAAAGTTTAATTCAGGGAACTTTTAAAGATTTTTCAATCATTTCTTTTATATTTTTAAATCACTTGGAATTACAGTGGGACCGAATGAGTCCTACTGGTACAGAGACCATCCATTTAACCTAGGAACAACTACATAAATGAGGAAATGTTTCAGTCTGTATGTTAATGTTTTTTTCAGGGAAACTTAATCCTAACCATCACTTATGCAGATATTCAAAACCTTCCCTTAAATGAAGTAATGTGGAGTTGTCAAAATTTAAACGACGTTTAATAGCTTCACGTAAATGTTCTCCAGTTTCACGGTCTTTACATTGATGTTAAACAATTCTTGGCATCTAAATACCTAAGATGTTAATTAAACGTATTTAATGTCACTTTGAATAGACGTATAAAAGCTACATTAGACGTTTATGTTGCGCCTTAAAATGGAATACAGCGAATAGCTTTCAGGGAGATTCAAGTGAAATAAAAAATTGGCACTCGTATTTTAAACTCAGACACATTTGAAAGTTTGTTTTTCGCCAGAAAATAGAGAGCACGACTTTTCCCCATATGTGGTGTTCGGTGATGCGTCTTAAAGGTAAAATTGCTTGAGCATACACTCCAGATCAAGTAAATAGGTTCACCAAATTATTTTGACAATTTCAGTGTTCTTCTTCTTCACCTTGTTATATCGTCTAAATTATTTTTTTTGTAGTTTAGGAGATAATGCTGTTGTAAAAGAGTGTGTTGAAAATAAATTCTGTAGTTCAATTTTCCTCCTTCACTTGCACCTACCTAGTCAAGTTATAAATACTGGTACACGAATTTTTGGTGACAAAATAAAAAAGAACAAGTATCATATTCAAATAATATTATCCCATATTCATAGCACGCACCTCCACGGATAAGTGCGCGCTTCAAGGACTCGATATTTGAGTGTCGAGTAGAACAAGCCATCGCCTCTAAAACAGAACACATTTTATAATCCAAAGGATTGATATCTGAACTGTCTGACGGCCAATCGTCTACTGCTATGAAGTTCGTCACATTGTTTTGGAGCCACCACCAGTTCTGATGCTTCTTTGGATGACCGGGCGTAGACTCTGCCATTTTGCTTATTGAACGATTCCTCAATAGTAGAGCTTTCGAACTTTCATTCCGTTTTTGCTTTAATTGGGCTGTGAGTAATTGGGCAGTGTGTCTTTTATATACGCGGAGTGCCAAATCTTGTTTGATAATGCGAAACATGGATTTCTGCGATATATCATTACTCGTGACAAGATTTTGTGCTTTCGCAGCGGTTTCTGAGTAATCCTGGCTGTATTGGCTTTGATCACATGTGGAGTTCTGACAGTGCGAGGGCGTCCGGTGACCAGTGTCCTCAAATAATTTAACAGTTCGATAGATTCCAGTGATTCCAAGCGGTCGCAAAGTCCGGAAAATATTACATCTTTCCATATTACCTATACACTTGTAATTACCACAACACGGTTTTCAATATCGCCCCACTCAATATTTACAAACGACTTTTGTATAAATCTTTTCGCGCGTTAACTTAGTGAATATAAATGTCACCTGTCAACATAAAATGGTTGTGTTCAATGCTAATTTCACAATGAGTGCTTTCAAAAGTGTTAAGTATTTATGACATGACTTTGTATAAGGGCAAGTATTGGTTTCCTGACAATTTTCGATTTAGGGATTTGGATCAATTTTGGTATTACTAGTAAAGGGTGTTCCAAAATTCACGCAAGAAGTAACTTTGATAGAAAACACAGGTTTTGAATTAAAAATTGTAAATGTTTTATTGATTCATATAGTATACAGTATAGGGCAGCATTTTCAAAGAAGAACGGTTCGATGATGCCTCCAGCCCAAAATCCGCACCAAACAGTGACACATTGTGGATGCATTTGTTTCTCAACAATCACTCGAGGATTTTATGAACTCCAAATTTGACAAATTTAACGATTCACAAAGCCATCAAGATGAACATGAGCCTCATCGCTGCAGATGATTTTGTTTGGAAAATCAGCATCCACTTGTTGTTGTTCCATAATCCATTCAACGAACTCTCTTCGCTGTGCGTGTTCAGTAGGCTTCAGTTCTTTAGTCAATTGCACTTTGTGTGCATTTGGATGCAAATCTTTCGTGAGAATACGAGCTTTTCGAAATGACCAACTCGGACTGCTTCGATGTTTTGTGTTGAACGACTGTTGAAGGAAGACCAGAGTGTCTAAGATCACTAATTGATCCAGTTTCCTTGAATTTTTGAACTAATCTCTTCACCGTTGATGAAGTTAATTACTATTCCGACTATATTTTGTACGAAAATTGCGAACTATAGCTACCAAACCTTCATTATTTTTAAAATATTGCCCAGCAATGAAAACGCTTTGTTGTTTCGTGTAGCACTCCATTTTTAATAACTCTGAACTGTCACGCAGTTTTTTTTTTTTTTCGTTGGCAACACTTTACCGCAAATTAAAATCGTGTGTGAATTTTGGGACACCCTTTTTTAATTTAAAATAAGTCTGAAGGTTCTATCTGGCAAGGAGTTATAAAGGCTCTTTAAGTGATTTAAATAAATTTATTTCCATGCACTTTTAATTGCATTTGCATTACTTTTTGTCTTCAAGCTGCCTTCCCACACATTTAGAGCTATAGTTAGGTCCAGTGAATATGGTGGCTAGTTTGTGATGGCTCGCGCGGTGTGAATAGTTTCATTGTCTTGCATAAAACAGCAATAAAAATCAAAGAAGTAGCTAGAAGAGTGGTTGTAAGTGCTCAGTACCTGAAAAATACTACAGAAAAAATCACCGCTAGATGAAAAAAGAAAAGCTAAGCGATTCACAAAATTTCCAAAACCTTGAAAGTATTGTCTCGGTTGACGGTGGTACCGAATTGGACGTAGAAGCTCCAACTGTTGCACTTAAGCGTGGAGTTGGTGCTGTTATATGGGTGCAGAATATTATGATTCAGTGATTCATACAGTGAGGACCATTGAATTTTCAATATTTGAATACGTTTTCAAAACTAACTAAGCACTTCCAAGGCTGAAAGCACCTTGGGAAAGAATATTTAAAGCTATGAGATAACTGTTAGCAGCAATTTATTAATGCAAGTCAATGGCAAAGATGTTGAAGTGTTTTCCATTTTTACACAGCTAGAGTCATCCTTCGTCAAACTATTTACATAAAATAAACTTGGCGCTGCAGAATCATAATTAAGCACTTTTAACTAGAGTGGGCATTTCCAAAGCCCACTCATTGATTTCTCACTTATCACTTTGAGATCCTACGGTGAAAATCCGAAAATCTTAACGTCAACCACTGAAGCATAGAAAATGCGTACTTTCCAAGTCAATCTACCTCGTTTACGTATGCTTTGTTAGGCATCAACCTTCGTCCAGTTACTTAATGTTGACTCATTTCGTCTTAACTTAATATCCCCATGAGGGAGTAAAGTTTTCATGCCTCGCCGAGCCACAAAGCAGAGCAAACCATTGTGGGGTTATTTCGAACCAAGTCAGGGGAATAATATAATTACCTTTTTTTATTATCTCTTCCTCTTGATCGCGTCTTGGTCAAATGCAAGAGATTTCGCCGACCCATCATCAGAAGAAACCGAATGATGACGCAGTCAAATGAAGTCAATTAACTTGATATTAGTTGAGAGGACCGGAATTAGAGAGACTGGCCAAAGGGATAAAAGTGAAATGGGATTTTTATCTCGTCCTGCCATAATGGAATGGCATTGAACAAAAGCCAATAGAACCATATTTTTGATTACCAAAAGGGTGGGAGAAAGGGTTGAAGTCTTTTTTTTTTGTTTCTTTGAAAAGGGATACACTCCTGCTACTGTATATCATCACAGTTCATTGAATTCCATTATTCCAAAATCCCAGTTTTCATGAAGAATCGTGAAAAGAAAAGCGAAACACATCCGCGGAAAAGAGGGTCATCTGCAACAACTGTCACATTGCCTTAATTAATGAACCGCATTAAAGTCGACCGGAGAATTAGTAACGAAAGGAAAGATTCAAGTAAAAGATAGACGACAAGAAACGCACAGCCAGCGTCTGCCGGCACGCAATGCAAATAATGGCCTCTTCGATGTGTCCAAACTGTTTACAATCTCAATTAAACATAAAATGAAATAGAATTCCAAAAGGTCCATTAATCTTTTCGGGGAAATTTATTTATTTATTTCAGCTTAGATAGCGAATGTTGAAAGCTGCAAGGATTTATGAAGTCCTGCCGCGTCGTGAAGATTTTGCTGTTTTTTTTTTTTTGTTTGCTCTCTGTTTCAGTTTCACGATGTAATTTGAAAAGATTACTTTTTTTTCATGTGAGAAACGAGAAAATGTTGAAGTGCAAAGGACGAATGGCCCTTCAAGGTCATGGGCCGATAATAAATATCTCCTTTGACCAAAAAAAAAATGTTTTATTACCGATTTTTGATTTTTCAATCTGTTTTGAGAGACTGAGAAAATTGACAGCTTATTGGTGTCCATTTATAATAAATGGTGACCATGAACCTGATGAAATGTTACTCGAATCACTTTGAAATTGGCTGATATCCTTGGAATCACGCCTTCAGTGGCGAAAGTTCCGTCATTTTAAGATATACCTACATACATAATTTTAAAGATTGTTTTTCTGAAGTGAAGTGGGTATAGCTGGCAGCTATTTGTTAATTGAATTAAAATTTTACGAGGAAATTGGGAAGACAAAATTATTGGTAATTACATATTTAGAAAAGGGCCGTCTCCGACCTTTGGTTGACCTTCAAATGTGTTTCAATGCCAATTATCCTGGGCAAATTTTACATGCGCCACTCATCTGTATTGTAGTATGGGACTTACCATCCAATTCTCTTTTTTTTTTTTAATTATCTTAATCGAAGTATTTTTATACAATATTTTGAGACAAATAATTGGAACTTCTTGGAATTGCATACATATATCTTTTTCTGAGTTCCTGTAGGTCAGTGGGGCACATTCAGTATGAAAAACGCTTCGGAAATAAACAATTAGAAATGTAAATGGCCCCTTATTCCATTTGTAATACTGAAATTAGGAACTGTTCAAACGAAAAATGGCATTACAATGGAGAAGAAACGATTTGCTACTTCAAAAGGAATATACTCGTAAATACCTCGAGGTCTACTCGTACTTTACGAAAAATCTCAGTATGGGGAAACATCTAGTGGAAAAATTAATGAGCTCTAGGTTAGGTTAGGGTGGCTGTCTACAGACAAACTTAGACCAAAGAAGGTCCATTTTGATACCACGGGATCTATTGCTATTCTAACTACATGAGGGCTAGTTGAACCAGCCGCAGCTTCTTATGAAGCGGAGAATGCTTCTGACGCAATATTCACCAGGTCGCCGTGGTTGTTGAAGAATGTAATTCCTAGATGGAGCAGTCTTCTTTTAGACAGTGCAGGACAGGAACAAAGGAAATGGAGGATCGTTAATTCCTCGTCCTCACCCCTGCAGCTTCTCAGTAATCAAAAGAGGGCGATCCTTTTAGCGTATAGACCGATAGGATAGTGCCCCGTGAGATTACCGAAGACGTTGCTGATCTGCCATCGCTTTAGCAAAACCAATCCATCAAAAAGTTTTTTTATCCAGCTTTGGCCAGATTTGTCTAGAAGCTCTGCAAGTAGTTAGAGTATCCCATCTGTGATTGGCTTTTTTGATTGCATCCAGCATGAGCATTTTGCCTTTCCGGCACAATTTTGATTGTTGTGCCTTTTCTAGCGAGCTCGTCAACCTTGCAGGTGAATATTGAATTGCTCCGTCATCTCCGTGAGATACGAGAGGCAATCTTGAGCAGCCTTTGAAGTGACTTAGCATTATACCAGGGACTTTATTGCCGCTTGGCTATCCGTAAAAATGCTAATATACCGAACAGATACTACACCTACATTACACTTCAGCCAGGACAGAGTTCTCCTTAATCTTCATTATTTTCGCCTGAAATACGCTACAGCGATCTGGGAGACGGGGAGGAGTTGCTTAAATTAAGCTTCTCAGAGAAAACACCTCCACCCATCCCATTTCCGATTTTAGAACTGCCTATGTAGAAGTGAACTGAACTACCACTCACTACGGGCGATAATTGATGCCAGGAAGTTGGTATCAAATCTCGGTTTCGGTGTAGTCGGTATTTTCGTATAATAAATTTTATGAATTAAGGATCAAGGAGTGGACCACATAGAGGAAGCTTTTTCACAGATGGCTGCGCTGGCGGACATCTGTTTACCAAGAATGTCAAGGGGCAACAGATGCAACATCTAATGCTGGGGTGAGAGTGGTTCTTAGTACACCGCTGACGCACATGCTAGCGAATAGTTGCTCTTTCACCAAAAGTTTCAAGCTTACGGCATTTCTCAAAGCCGTCCACCAAATGATCACGCCATACATAAGGAAGGGCCTGACAATGGACAAGTACAGCCAGGAAGTGGTATGTTTTTCCAACTCTTTCCGATGGCCTTTTTACAGGAGTAGAGAGCAACACTGGCTTTTTTAACGCATTCTTGCAAATTGGTTTTCCATGGCAATGACTTCTAAAACTGCCATCAACACAACACTGAGGAATTGTTTGAATAACATACGCATTACAAATGGTTTCAGAATCCATTTTTTTCTATGAGGGGCAAGTTTGGGGAAGTAAGAAATACGATACTGTTGAAAAACTACTGAGGTATTACGTAAAGATAACTTTCCATCTGCCGCTCAAGACGCCTAACTTCATGGTAATGCTAGAAATTGGCTCAACTTTACCAGCTCATCTGAAAGGTGGATGAAGAGGCAAGTACAAAATTTCTAGAGGAATCATCGGGATCACTTTATAGATCGATTTACAGCCAGCTCCAACCTAACTTGCAGCAAACCATTTTTTTTAGGGATGAGTACAGCGAAATTGTGATGAACTTTAAACTTAGGTATGAATTTCTGAAACTTAACTATGTATTACATAGACATGATTTACCTTTACTCTGCAGTAATTTGATAGAGAAGGAGGATATCTTATGATAAACAAGGAGGCACATCCTTGGAAGCGGTGTTATATCGGATGATCAACTCTTATCACTATTCAATGATATTAACGTCCAAAACTTGTTCCAATACTGCAAAATCTCTCTACTCTATCAAGAGAGCTAAATGATATTGTTAATACAACTATGTACTTCATGAAACACACAAATAAAATTCCTATTTTATCATACTTTATCATACTTCGAAAAAAATTCAACAACTGTCAAAAAAAAAGGTATGCCCCTACCTCTAATCTCTGAAATGAACCAATAATTTTTGGAAAATTTGTGTGCCATTTTACAAAAATTACAGGAAAACTATTTCCATTTTTGTAAATATGTTAGTTCTCGAAAATGTTTACAAATGAGTTTAATAGACAAAATGGCATCTACCGTCCGCCATCTTGCCTTTCCGAACACTCAAATACTACCTTGATCAACAAGTTTCAGGAATGACTATCGTGTGGCGCTTTCCCTTCAAATTTTAGCATCGTAGTTTGACATTTGCAAAAGCTACGCTGTCGAGAGTACATCTGCCTCCGTGTGTGTTTTCGATTTTTTACGATTTTAAAAATGGGATCTACTTTGCAACAACGAGTTTGCATCAAATTTTGTCTTAAAAACGGATTCAATGGGGCGAAGACTTTGGAAATGTTGGAGAAGTGTTTCGGCAGCGATACTCTATCGAAAACAAACATTTATGCGTGGCACAAACGCTTCAAAAGTGGTCGTGAGTCCGTCGAGGATAACGAACGCAGTAGTAGGCTGTCGACATCGAAAACCGACGAAAATATCAATAAAATCAAAGAAATGTTACCCAAAAACCGCAAATTGACCATCAGCGAATTGGCAGAAGACTTGTACATTGCTTATGGATCCATTCAAGACATTTTGGTTAAAGATTTGGGCTTCAGACAAGTTGCTGCAAAGCTGGCGTCGTGAGTTCTGCACCATGTTAACGCACCGTCGCACAATGCCATCCTTATTCGTGAGTTTTTGACCAAGAACAGTACGAATACCATCCAACAGACACCGAATTCGCCTGATTTGGCTCCTTGCGATTTCTTTCTAATCGATCGACTCAAGAAACCGCTCCGGGGAACGCGTTTTAGCAGCCAAGAGGAGATAATATAAAAATCGTAGACGACTCTGATGGCTATACCAAAATCCGATTATAAAAAAATTTTTCGAGAATTGGATTAAGCGCTGGCAAAAGTGCGTTTCAATCAATGCAGAGTACTTTGAAGGGGACAATATCGATTATCAAGAATAAACTTGTATTTTCAATTTTCTGAATAAATCCCTGAAACTTTTTGATCAAGGTAGTATTTATTCTCACTCGTAATAATAAGACTAATCGATTGGTACCCTCTTTAAAAAAACCGTTTAGGCACTAGGGATTAGATACATATCATACACATATTTTGTTGGTTAGGTCGCACGTAAATACTTACACCTATATGTTGTGCACTTAGATTTGAAACTTAAATAAAATTGTTACAATGAGTTTTCTTTTTAAGTCCGTTAAAAATGGAAAAAAAATGTTTTGACAATTTTTCAGAACTGATACGCCATAATTTTGTCAAACATTGCGAACAAAGTCAATTGAGTCATGACCAAGAAATAGCCCATTTTCAAAAACAAGTCAATAGGAGTTAGCGCATATACACCATAGCTTAAATATAAAATTTGAACGTAATCTTTATTTAAAAATTCCGATTTTGCCTGGAATTTTGACTCCCCTCCAGATATGAAGTTTGAAGTAAGTCGACCATACATACTCGTATCAACCGGCAGAATTGAGACCCACTTTTTTAAGTGCCTCTGTTATGTGTGTTAATGTCAAGTTTGATCAATATCTCGAAATCGAACATATGCACTACTTACAAGTAATAAATACATTCCTTTAGACAAAGAAAATTCTAACGGATTTGTTCGATAGTCAATGTTGTCATCGTGACATAATTATTTTGATGGTGACATAGTTTCAAAATCAAATTATACTGTCATTATAATTGACATATTTTGGTATTGTCAGAATAAGTGACATAATTTTAATAAATTAATGCGAAACAAATGAGCAGCAAGTTATAACGTTTTTTTTTTTCCTAAATCCTGACCGACATATCTATTGGTTTCGATAAGATAAAAAATATATTTCGTATTGAAAATAATGTGCATTTGTTTTTTTTTTGTTTTGGTTTGGTTTTGAGATAAATTATGTTAAGGTGACATATTATATCATAATTGTTCGTTAGTTGAATGAAGAACAGTGTAACACAGAGGCAGAGATTGACGTATTTTTTGGGTTTCGGGTTTCGTGGTGGATTATACTCGTATCATGTGATTCTGCCAAAAACGTGACATAATTTTTTTTTTTTCAAGTGAATGATAACACTGTCGATTGGCATAACAAATGTTCAATATTTTACTAGAACAGCCGGAATAAGTATATACATATGTACACCACAAGAACGGACAAGTGAGTCAATTTGAGTCAGTACGATACATTTCCAATTTTTCTCGAATTAAACACTGCGTTTCTCTAATTTTTTGTCGAAAGTTATTGAACACGGTAGCAAAGCAATATAAATAAAACTGGGACAGTTGTAGCAGATTATGTTCTTTCCATTTAGTATGTAACACTGTTAATTTTTTGTTTTCCTTTTTTCTTGTATTGTGAATGAATTTTTATTTCTTCATTTTTATGGGGACCCTTTTTTGTCTCGGGAAGCCTGACATACTAATTTTCATTTCTTTAGTCCAGCCAAATTAAAATAAAAAAAAAATGAGACCTCTTTTAAATGATTCTGAATCTTTTGGAGATGCTATTGAGTAAAATCCTAAAAAAATCCGCTTCTGGTTGCTGGTTTAAAAATTTAGAAGAGTGCAACTTTGGTAGGTACATACACGGTGAGTTTTCTTTAAAAATTTACCTCGTTTTATTCGAAAACGATTAGAGATAGGAGAAAATTACTTATGATTGAAGTTGTAGAAAACAGACGGAGATGTTGTTTGCTGACCCTGAATGACCTGGAGTGTCCTTGATTTCAAAGATGACAACCGAACTTAAATAAATAAATAAAAATCTATTTTGGCGCTAACAGCCCAATGCAGGGCCTCGAATGGTTGGAACCTACAGTTTTATACCGATTCCGAAAGCAACTTTTTTCGATTGAGAAAAGATTTTCATGACAATTTTTTACTCTCGGATGTTTGTCAGACCCTCGCGAGAAGAACCTCGAACCTCTCGCTCAGTGATCGCGCACTTAACCACTGAGCCACGGCTCCCACAACTTTCCTTTAATCTTTAAATAGGTGCTTTTAAGATGTCCAACGAAAGTACATGGAAAAGCAATTTTCTATTAAATGAGAACATTTTTTCGTTAACCTAACCGTTTCGGAGATATCCAATGGCTGTCCCGTCAACATTTTTTTTTTGGAGTATTTTAACGAAAGACCCCGCAAAAGTTGCGTATTGAATAGCATATAACGGAAAAAATAACAAAAAAATCGGAGGGTACTTTTGGGCCTCTACCGCCCGCTGAAATTATTAAAAAAAACTATTTTTTTTTATAACATTTTTAATTGTTGAAAATTCACTTTGATAAATACATGACACTTAAAAGATACCCAAATTCGAAAAAAAATACAAGCTATCACAACAGATTGCAAGATTTTATTTTATTGCGTCATGTAAGTGTGATTCCTTTAATGACTGTCATTGTGTAATGGATAAAAAAGTGCCTCTTAGTGAAAGATCATTTTTAGTGGACCAAAGAAATGACAGAAAAATGGTGATCGGTGTTATTGACAAGGTTGAAACCCAAAAAATTCGAAAGCGACTAGATAGAAAGCGTAGTGCATTAGGTAGTCAACGAGCTGAATCTACTACTGTATCAACTTTTTCCGATACAGTAGATTCAAACGAAACGTTAGAGCAAGTCAATACAGTCCATCCAATCGAAGTAGTGCAGTCACAGCTCTTTTTATCAGAGCTCATAACGTCAACATCGTCAGGTAAGCGGAATTTACTTACTCTACTATCCGTAGCAAGAGTTTGTGATCGATATGGGCTTTCCGTATGATCTGCTGCAGCAGTACCCCAGAATGTTGCAATAATTGAAACACTAATAAGACTGTAGTTATTGATAAAAATAAAATACATCGAGCAGTATTTATTTTGATGGGCGAAAAGATAAAACTCTTACTTCCGAAGAGAAAGATGGACGATATTATCGGAAGGAGGTTCTTGAAGAGCATATTTTCATTCTTGCAGAACCAGAATCCATATTCTTAGGCCATATAACTCCCAAATCTGGTACAGGAAAGGAAATAAGTAACCCAATGCTTAATTTTTTCAAAAACAAGGGATTTGATTTGAAAAAAATTCATTGCGTTGGATGTGACGGCACTGCAACCAATACTGGCTGGAAAGGAGGGATAATTCGCTACATGGAAATCGAATTAGGCCGACCATTACAGTGGGCAATATGCGAATGAATTGTCACTACGACATCTCTTGACGAAATTAGATGGATCTACTTCGGGCCCTCGTGAATATTCTGGCCCTATCGGTAAGTCACTAACCGATTGCGAACTTACTGATGTTGCTCAATTTTCACCTGTGACCGGAAATGTACCTGAAATATTATCCAATATATATATCCAAGATATTATCCAAGGAGTAGAGTTTCAGCTTTTTAAAAAGTTCACTTTATTTATCTAACAAATGGTTGGAGATAGAAGAAAAACACTTACAAGTAAATTTTTAAAACGTTTAAGGGAAAATTGGAATGTGTTCTTGAATGTCCTTGGTTTTAAGGATATGGACCACAATTAAGTTTTTTATCTGAAAATAAGTAGTTCTGAAACTGTCAGGATGTATAATTAAGAAAAATATTAATGTTTTGCGTCTAGTGTATTTTTTTTTTTTTTTTCAAAAGCTTAACCGTTCACGAGATGTTAAAGAAAGAAGTACTTCAACCGCATTTCTTACTACAATAGATTTAAATATACATACACCCGGAAATTTTAAGAATTCCTTAGTCAAAATAACCGCCAATTTCTACATCTATTGCAGTAAGAAAAGTGGTCGTAGCCCATCAATATCTCATGAATGGCTATGTTTTTGAAAATGTACTACACGCAGAAGATTAATATTTTTCTTAATTGTACACATTAGCAATTTTAGAACTACTCCTTACAACAATGTAAAGTTTGGTCCATATATTTAAAACCAAGCACGCTCAAGGACATTCAGGGTCACCAAACAACATCTCTGTCTGTTCTCTATAACTTCAATCATAAGTATTTTTCTCCTTTCTCTAGGTTAGGTTAGGTTGAAGTGGCTGTCAGCAAAAAGAAGCCAACATACTTTGACCAATAATAAGTCCATTGTGATACAACATGTGTTTGAGACGAGGCCTCTAGCCTACTCGTTGAACTATTTGGAGCTTCTGATAAAGCGTAGAATGTACCTAACGCCAGTATTATTCAGATCATCTAGATCATTGAAACAGAAGGCTCCTAAGTGGAGTTTCCTTCTTTGGTAGAGAGCTGGGCAAGTGTAAATAAGGTGAAGAATAGTCTCTTCTTCCTCCTCGTCCATGCAGCTTCTGCAGAAATCGTTAAAGAACATGCCAAGCCTTGTTGCATGCTTGCCTATTAGACAGTGTCCAGTAATGACACCTATAACAGCGCTGATATGCTTACTATTTAGAAAAATCAAATTCCTAGAGCGTTTCAGATCCAGCATAGGCCAAAAGCTAGATGTAGCTAGACAAGTTGTACTCCTTGTCCACCTAGAATTTGGCTTTACGATAGCATCCAGCTTTAATTTAAGTTTGCATGTAGCGATAGGCATACCCAGTAAACTTTTGCCTGGAAGGTTGGGTATTGTTGTCCTATGTCTGCAAGTTCGTCAGCCTTACAATTCCCTGGAATATCAATTATGCCCCGGCACCCAAATTATTTGAATGTTAAACTGCTCCGCCATCTCTATAAGAGACGATCGGCAGTCTAGAGCTGTTAAAGAAGTTGTTGAGGAAGATTCCAAGGATTTGATTGCGGCTTGGCTATCTGAAAAGATGCGGATATCAATGGACGATATCACGTTTTCCTTTAGCCAAGACAAGACTTCCCTGCGGCATCTCCGCCTAGAACCCTCCTATCTGTAACCGTTTGCAAATAAAACGAGGTATATTTTTTCAAAAGTCCACTTTAAGAGCAATAATTTAAGCTAATTCTAGCATATTCCGTTAACGAAGAATAAGTATCTAAACAAAAAACTTTAATATGGCCGCTGTGTGTTACAAAATCCAACAGATATCTTGGCCAAAACCTAATTTGAATGGGTTATAAGTTTTTAGTCCAACCCTTAGTAGTATATTATATGCAATCACAATAGCAGAGTAGACTTTTTATGAGGCCATAACCTCGTCTGCCACTTTTCTTTGTGCAATTTAAAGGGACAATCTATGCACATAATTGTATCTAAAAATCTATTACGATCGAAAGCAGTGCTTTGACTTTACCCAAGGCAATAAAATGTTTTATTATATGAAACCTTTGTCTGACCTTCCACTATAGACTAAGAACGAGTTCTACGTTCAGTAGAATTAATTCGATTAACCACTTCTTTTGGTCAATGCCAATGACCGTAATCAACTATTCCACATTTTTGTAGTTTTATGTACGTACTCTATTTATGTGTACTCTCTGTTCCATACAGCCTTCGATAAATCCCTTTTATACAACTAATAACTGATGCAACCGGAGAACCACTTTATCCCCGATGAGCCATCTCAAGCATCATTTTACCTCATTTTTATTCGACTTCTGTCATGTAATATCAAAGAGGAAGCTCTTGTTCGTATGGGTCCTAGAATAACCTACATTTTGGGATAACAGTTTTGTGTGTGTTCCCTATTAAAATCCAAATACACAAAATGTACTCCATTTTTTTTTGTAAGCTTACATATTTAATAACCACTTTACATGGCCTATATTACGGTCTAAAACATACACACACAAATTTTTGTTAGAAGCAGAAACCTTGTAAGGACGGTTTCCTTTCTATACACCAGTTCATGTCTGCTGCTCCCCGAGGCACCATAAGCAGCAACAGCAGCAACCAAGTTTCTGAGAAGTAGCAGACAAAAAAGTATATAACTTGAAACACTTTAACTGCCGTGCAATTCTTTTGATTTCATAGCCCCGAGGCAGCAAGGCGGAGTAATAATTTTGCGTGTATCACCGTTTAAAGTTGAAAAGAATTTCGAAAATCATAAAATTTGTCAAATTAAACTTTCTGACAGGAATACGTACTAACCTGTGAAAAGGAGAGACAATACTTTTGGAACTGGTTTTTATTGCATTTAGAGGGTGTTTTAATGTACGCCCGACCGCACATTGCGGAGTCAATAAAAGGTTCCACGAAATAGGAACAAATTATTACATTATTTGATCCTATATGATGTTGTTTGCGGTTGTGTAATCAAAATGTAATTTGAAATGATTTACAATCGTCATTTGTCGCTACAGTTGTAAACAAGGCAATCAAATTGTTGATATAAAATTGGAATTAAAAATGTGACCATACGTGAACGTTTTATTATTTATTTCCAAAAAATACTGCCACCCAACAAACTTTAGCTTACTTTACTTTAAACGGCGACAGACTTCAACAAACGTTTCCAGCCAGCTCGATCTGGTGCTAGCCGCCTCCAATTTTGTACACGAAGTTGGTTGAGATCCCTTTTCACTTGTGTGCACCACCTTAGGTGAGTTGTACCTTCGGAATGGATTTGAAGACTTTCCGGCCCGCAGCATTGATGTCCATTCGCTCCACATGTCTTAACGACCTCATTCGATGGATTCGAACCAATCTCATTGCACTGCCGGATGTTGTATCTTCTCCTTCATTCCCTATCGACAAAAACGGGAACAAAAAGCACTCGAAGACAGATCAACCAAGAGTGTTGTCATCAGTCTTTGTCACCTTACTTGTTCATGAGAGGGCTTTTTTCTTTCCTTCTTAGCCCAACGAAACAGCGTTGACAAAAGTGGTTCTTCGCTTGATATCTGCGCTAGCGTCATTATTTTAATTTACAGCGTGGCCTAGGTAGGTAGGTCCTTAATTACCTCAAAATTGTGGCTGTCTATTGTCCTTGTCACCTCGTGGTAGTTCCTAACTGACATCAAAAACCGCGATGAGTTGCTACCGAGCTCGATGGAGCAGCATGCATTCTTCATCCAAAATTAGACATGGTTCGGTATGTGTAGCTATCAAAGGTGGCTTTAAAATCTATAGAAGGTGGTGAGTATCGGTTTTTGCCTAGATTTGCCGCATTGTGTGTGTCTGATCAATAGTGGACTTTCCTGGCCTAAAACCACACTGATGCGGACTAATCAGATTGTTGACAAAAGGTTCAAGGCGTTCACATAGCATCGCAAATCTGATCTTATATGAGATGTTGCGGGGACTAATATCCCTATAGTTTATAGTAAACGATGCTGCGATTCCATTCGTTGGGCATACATTCATCTGACTATATCTTACAGATGAATGAAATCATCCTCAGCTGCGGCATTTAGACCGTCGGCTCCGTTGGATTAAAGTTTAGATATTGCTATCTTCACTTCACTTTGGTCAGGTCGACGGAATTGTTGATCGCCATTTTTCGGATAAAATGGAGTATTCTGCCTGACAGCGAAGTTTTGTTCGTCAGCGCCTTTTAACAGTCTGCAGAAGTTAGCTTTCCAAATTCTCAGCACTAGATTTCCTTCTTCATCCCTAAAGGCACTCTTTATCAAACCAGGGGTTTTCTTGCGATGGAAGCGAGAAACCCAGCACATCAGAGGAGCCGTTCTTGATGCCATTGCTCAACTGTGCTAAACATTGGCAGCATTGGAGATCGACAGAGGCTGTGGCAGTCTCTTGAGATTGTAGCCCTTTGGACGTTAAATTTTCACACGATACTTCTTGGTATTGTCGTGTTTGAGATATCTGCATACGTAACTTGGCAGCAACAAGGTAGTGTCTGAATCAATGTTAGCTCCTTGGAAGGAGCCAACAGGAGTGCCTTGCATCAATCGCTAACAAACTACCCTAAAATTGATTGAAATTGGATCAGATATCCTCAAATTTTAAAATAACATGAGAAACGGTTGGCTTTGGAAATATGCTAAGAAATTTACAAAAATCGATTAAAACTCAACACACAGTCGATTTGGTAGAAACCAATTTGCATTTGAAATCAGGACAGAGTGTCACTTTTTATGAAGCAATGTATCTGAATAGAATCACAAATTGTTGACTACAAACACCAATTTCATTTTCAATATAAAATTGTACAGAGAGCCATTTTCGCTGGCATAAATGTAACCTACATTCAATTTCGAAGGGAAATCAGAGTCAATTTATTAAAGGCTCCGAAAAAGAAAAACAGCAAATGGCAAGATTGGATTACTTGCAGTACACCAATCTCAACGTAAGGGGTACCGACATATGTCTAAAATAAAATGTATGAGGTTGGCATTTTATTTGACATTACACTGCATCATCCTGCACCTGAGGTGCAATTTATAAATCTATCAAGTCCTTCCAAATGAACGCACATGAGTTGGACTTTTCTGCAAGAGACAGGTGCTGTCGTCGTACATTTGTGTTACGTTGTCGAAAATAAAAGTACGGTCGTATTTTCTTTATTACCCACCTGCAGCTTCTCCTTAGAATAAAGGATGGATACAAAATATATGCAAATATATAGTTAACTAAGATAGGAGTTAAGGGAGTATTCGTATTTCCCCGAATATTCCGTACTCTCATACTATCATCGTCAATTTTATACTGCCCTACATAATATTCCAATATTTTTTTAAATTTGCATAAATAAAATGTAAAGGGATGCTTTAGAGTAGGTTCACTTCAGTTCATTTTATTTCGGTAAATTATCTGGAGTCAAAACACATTGAAACGGATTCAGTCGCTGTTGTTTCTTAAATAATTAGAAACAACAATCAAACGTTCACTGCCTGTTAATATATCTGGACTTAATTTTTGATAACCCTACTGTCCTTGGTAGAATATGGCATCAACTACCAAGCTTCTCCAGTCGGTAAGATCCCTTGCCTACTGCTTCCAATTGCGTACACCAAATTGGTTTAATTGTCTCTACATTTGCGCACTCCATCGAAGACATGGTTTGTGTCTTCTCGGAGTATTGGTGTTAATCCAACCTAGCCATCTTAAGCGGTAAAAACATAGCCCCTACAGTTTATTTAGTAGATCGCTGAATCTTCTCTTCCATATGCCTTCAATGCAGGAAGTGCCACAAATCGTACGACGAATTTTGTTGAAGAGTTTAAGTATGCTTTCAGCAGCCTTTGATAAAGTCCATCTTTCTGGATACAACAGGAATATGTTAACCAGGGTTTAATTCGCTGTTAATTTACAACTTCAATTGGTAATTTTGAATATCTCGAAAACGTATTTCAGTAATACGAAGATAATGCATACTTTCAACAAACAGAAGAAATATGCCGTCTAATACCCTCGGTAATCTCTAAGGAAATAGCCAAAGAAATAAAAGAAAAGACTAACCCGAGAAAAACTCCGGATCTTATTACGGGAGAATTTCTGGAAAAACTTGCTAAAAAATGTATGAAAAAAGAAACACAGATAATATATACAGCATTCACACTAAGGTATGTTCCACGGTCATGGAAAGTCGCGGAAGTAATTATAGTACCAAAACCCAGCAAATCACCTCATATCGTCCGATCACTTTACTGCCAATACTGTCTAAGCTATTCGAAGAAAATCTTCTGAAACGTCTTCATCCGATCACAGAAGAAAAGACATTGATAGAAATAGATATTCAACTATAGATCAGGATCATCGAATAACTGCTAAAATAGTAAGAGCCTTAGAAGAGAAAAAAATATGCTCCACTAAGTGTGGCACAAAGGATTATTCCATAAGCTGCAAAATTAAATGCCAAAACAATACTCAAATATTCTAGAGTCAAATATAATGAAGCGATTATTTAGAATAAAGCAAGAAGATGAGTACTCCACATTAAAATATATAAAAGATGGCGTACCGCAAGGTAGTGCATTAGGACCCCTCACGTTTCTTTTATAAAGGGTTTCTTTTATAAAGGGCGGCCATATTGTTGAAGCTACATCTGTCAAATTGGCTGTTATTTATTCAGTCTGTTTTGCCAAATCACCATGGATGGATATAGCGTTCAACAATACGTGCAAATAATAAAATTGTTTAATCAAAATGGGTGTTCTGTTCGGGCAACTTTCCGCGCGCTTCGCTCATTTTACGGTCGCCATAATCGTTCTTCCGAGAGGACTATCGTCCGAGATCGTGCGATTTGACCCCGTTAGACTTTTTCTTGTGGAGTTTTCTGAAGTCGCAGGTTTATACGAATAAGCCACAAACCACAGCGGCCCTCAAAGCCAACATAACCCATGTCATCGGTCAAATTCAGCCTGATTTATGCGCCAGAGTCATGGAAAACTGGATATTTCGAATGCACGCCACCCAGAGAAGCCGTGGCGTTTATTTGAACGCTGATATATTTTATACATAATGGCATCGATAGGCCTTTCAAACGAATAAAAAATTTCGATGATATCTCATACAGACTTTGTTTTATTTAAATTTAAAGATAGGAAGCGCCTAATGAAAAACCCTTTACATCAACGACCTACCACAAAATGACGAAACTACAGTTGCCACATTTGCAGGAGATACTGCTGTCAGTATTGATGAATTAAACATACGCCATAATAAAATGTATTGGCTCTTAGGGAGGTATTCCTTTTTCATAACAAAGTACTATGCAATATTGTTAATGCGCCACGGTACATACGTTGATCTACATAGAGATCTAAAAGTTGAAATGGTAGACGAGGTCAGGAAGATCGCAAGAAAACATGAAGTTAGACTTTAAACACGCCAATTTAAAAGTAGCTGAACTACTTAATAATAACAATTTAGGGCAAAACCATTCGAACTAGAAACTAGGAAACATACCTACATACTATGGCTGTTCGATAAGTCAGTGACTTTGATGTAAGATGGCGCTCGGATCGCATATAGGATTTTTTTTCTTACATCTTTGTTTCTTTCTCTGCATAGATAAAAAGAAAATCAAATAGATCTGTCAAACACTTAGCTTTTTACTTTGGTTTGTGAGATTTGGCCAAAATGGAAAAAAATGTGTTTCGAGTTAAGCACTACTAAAACAAAAGGTAACTGACAGATGACATTTCCTTAATATACAGACTCCCAACTGATAGAAATAAATTGCTGATTAGTCTGATAACTAGGCGCTATAATTGAAAGGATGGCATAAATTAAGACTTCTTCGGGTGTTTTTAGTGCACTGAAGCCCCACACTATCGCAAAGCTCGCATGCGATGTCATTCGAAGATGTTCATCAACCCTCATTGTTTCGTACACCATACTTTCATCCAAGTCAGAATGCTCCCCTTCAAACCACAAATGTACTCACCTTTAGATACGCAAAACGACAACCCTGATTCACAGGAGTAGTGTTTGCTGTTCAGACCAATTTTCAAAACCATTGCAATGTTCTCGTGCGTTTTTTATCAAAAGTTAAGACTAATAGCATTTTCAACAACTGAATGCTTTCTTTGTTATTTTAATTTGTTAATTGCATGACTAAGTCTCAGGAACGAGTATATGTATATTCCCTGTAAATCACTCAGACTTAAAATTTATACAAAATCGTTTTTCTTTCGCAAAAAGTCCTTAAAAATCGAGGAAAAAAAATATTTTCCAAGACTTGCAGTGCCATAACCATTTCAAATAATAAATTAATTACCGTTATATTAATTTGTTTGGCAAAAATGTGGTGCCTCTTAGCATACATATGTCTCCACCGTAATGCGTTAGAGCCGTTTTGAGGAAAATCATTTTTTTCAAAATCAACATGCTCTCGACTCGACATGTGATTCTCTAGCTTACACAACAACTACTGATTATAGAATGCGCAGAACATAAGCCACCCAATCGGCTGGAACTTGTTGATAAGTTGACTTCGAATTTTTCTAAATACCTTCACGCATATACCCATTTTTCTGAACTCTGCGAAACTCTTTACTACGAATACTCGTATCTTGATCGAATGCAATTCAGTTTGATCTCCGACTCACCAGACGATAACAAAGAAGAAACTCACGGTTTAATGAAAGATGCAGGCGATCGCAGACGAGAGCTGAAAGGAGGATTGCTCACGGCACCTACATGTAGAGGACAATAGAAGACTCCAAACTTGACCGAAGGAAAATGAGGGAATTTGAGAAACACGCGGTCGAGTCGATAGAATAATGCAGGAATGAGGTGCAAAAATGTTACCAAAAGGTTAACAGAACATGTCAAGGCTACAAAGCCAGAACCAAAGCCTTCAAAGATGAACAAGTGAACATAGTAGTAAAATCGCAGTCGGTAAACGGCAAACTGGTAAACGGCGATGACGACCAACATTTCGCTGACAGGCAGGATGACCCATTCAACATTCACGATGACGGACAAGAATCCCGTCAACTTGATCAGGATGAAGTGAAGATAGCCATATCTAAACTTAAGTCTCTAACAAAGCAGCGGGAGCTGACGGCCTCCTAGTCACCGAACTTTTCAAAGCTGGTGATCGAATGCAATTCAGTTTGATCTCCGACTCACCAGACGATAACAAAGAAGAAACTCACGGTTTAATGAAAGATGCAGGCGATCGCAGACGAGAGCTGAAAGGAGGATTGCTCACGGCACCCATGTAGAGGACAATAGAAGACTCCAAACTTGACCGAAGGAAAATGAGGGAATTTGAGAAACACGTGGTCGAGTCGATAGAAAAATGCAGGAATGAGGTGCAAAAATGTTACCAAAAGGTTAACAGAACATGTCAAGGCTACAAAGCCAGAACCAAAGCCTTCAAAGATGAACAAGTGAACATAGTAGTAAAATCGCAGTCGGTAAACGGCAAACTGGTAAACGGCGATGACGACCAACATTTCGCTGACAGGCAGGATGACCCATTCAACATTCACGATGACGGACAAGAATCCCGTCAACTTGATCAGGATGAAGTGAAGATAGCCATATCTAAACTTAAGTCTCTAACAAAGCAGAGGGAGCTGACGGCCTCCTAGTCACCGAACTTTTCAAAGCTGGTGGGGAGGCCTTAGTAAAGAGCATGCACCAACTCATCTGTAAATTTTGATCAGATGAAAGCATGTCCGATGAATGGAATCTTAGCATCGTTTGCGCGATCCTGAAGAAGAGAGATCCTCTGAACTACGCCAACTACAGAGACATAAGTCTTCTCAACGTTAAAATCGATCGTCAACAACCTGATAGATCCATATTAGTGCGGTTTTAGGCCGGGAAAGTCTACCATCGATCAAATATTCACATTAAGGCAGATCTTGGAAAAAACCCAGGAATTTCAAACCAATACCCATCACCTATTCATCGATTTTAAAGTTGCCTATGATAGTCTGTATAGAGACGAGCTGTACAGAGAATTCCAACTGTTCCATTAAAGTCGGTAAGAATACTACCGAACTGTTTGATGTCAGAAAAGGTCTAAGAAAGGGTGACGCGCTATCATGCCTATTGAAGAAATTGTACAAAACTTACAAGCCAACACCAGAGGTACAATTTTTCAAAAGTCTGTGCAACTACTCGCATACGCCGATGACATTGCCATAATCGGAAGAACTCAGCGGGCCGACAGTGGTGCATTCGTGAGTATTGAGGCAGGAGCGGCAAAGGTGGGTTTAGCGGTGAATGAAAGCGAAACAAAATATATGTTAACTACAAGAAGGGACACTCAACATCAGCGCAATGGACAGATATAATTTTGAGGTGGTAAAGCTCTCCGGTGAACTGACATCAGTGCGGAGATCAAACGAAGAATTGCTCTTGTTAATCGATGTTTCTACGGGCTAAGAAGGCAATTGAACAGCAAAGCCTTCTCACGAGTAACTAAGGAAACTTTTTACAATGCCCTATTATCAAAGTCCTGCTGTAAGACGCATAAATATGTATACTGGAAAAGCACGGAAACGGATTCAAGGTTCGAAAACCCACCCCTGACAAACATCGGAGAGTAAAATTATCATAAATATTCAATCGAAAAAAATTGATTTCGAAAACGGTATAAATATAAAGGTCGAAACCATCCCTGCGGCGCGAGAAGTTAGAGCCTAGTTGTTAGAGCCAAAATATTTATTTATTTCTATCTCGAGGACTACTCCACCGAATCTGATTACGTTTGTGCATTACATTGGAAAATCATCTGTGACGTTCTGAAGTCCCTTTTCTAGGATGATATCAGTAGTCTCAACACTGACAAAATAAGTGCAAAAGCAGAGGTCATACTAAAAGTCAGCCAACGACGTATCTGAATTATTAGCCATATTAAAATGTATTAACCATTCGAAGGACATTGTTTATTAGTTTCTCATAAAGCTGATGACCAATAGCGTTAATGCATCGTTTTATAACAAATCAATCCTATTACTCAATTATCAGGCAATTTGAAATCCGCCAAAAATTACCGAAAATGTGCTATCCATCCGCACATCAACTTATGAAACACCCACACCATCCGAACACCGAGATGTTACCTCGTGTTAAACTGCCAATAGCTACTCCAAGTATAAATTAATTCACCTCGTGTACAACAAAATCAATTTTATTTGATTGGCATCGGCTTCCTCTTGATGCGGATACAGCTCCTGTTTAGCAGCAGCGTTATTTCATGTTTAACACGAAATTGTTGCAAATATCATCACCGAGGCTATAAAAGAGAAATATACACAAAAGCGCCCAACGACCGCACATCATCGCCTCTCATATCCAAATAAACAATTACACGGCTTGATAGCGCGCTTGATGCTTTATAGACGCGACGCGTATATGTATATACGCCCGAGTGTGTGTTTGCCTGCTGTAGAGTATGTATTTACGATCAACTAAGCACCTCGTAAACCTCACATCATAAAATTGTGAATTTATGAACTTTACTACGCTTGCCCCTCAACACCCGGATGGCTCACTCTCGCGAGTGCATCATTATTGCACAGCGCAGTGCGGTAATTTACACTCAACGCAGGGGGTTGTGGTGGTAAAAGTCAAGTACTTGATGGGGTGCATGTCCAGAGGGTCTCCGGGGAAAATCACTTTTAATGACCGACGGGGTCGTAAAGTTGAATAAAAATCGGATAAAAATCAAAAATATGATTGGGAATCTAGTTAGTGGAGATGGAGATGATGGGGACACATAAGCCAGTACCCAGCAGAAGTTCTCAGAGGCTATGAAGTGCTCCGCATTGACCATAAACCATTTTGATGTGGATGCGCGTTTAGCTGTTTGTTATTTTTTCTTTGTAACCGCCAATGGAACATTTTAATTTAGGGTTGATTACATTTTACTGTTGATTTCATAATAATGAGAGAGTAAGGATTCAAGGGAAAATTAACGGTTATGCTGGTAGCACATGTTAGAAATTATGTGCTGTAAAATTGGTTGAATTTATGTGGGAGAAATCTTTTCAGCGAAATTATTAAAAAATGTTACAAGGAATAAGTTTATTATTTTCAGGATAAACTCTTCAAGATGGTCACATTAATAAATTTCTTG
Source organism: Pocota personata (assembly GCA_963082735.1). Lineage (NCBI taxonomy): Eukaryota > Metazoa > Arthropoda > Insecta > Diptera > Syrphidae > Pocota > Pocota personata. The sequence continues at coordinate 274,941,532 of OY720429.1, forward strand.
CCAATCCGAAGGACATGAGGGATCTGAGGACATGATAGCTGAAAAGTGTTTGGTTTCCGACACTGAGAAACACTTTCTTCAAAAGGCCACAGGTAGTCGCAGTCGTCTTTCTCATTCCCTTATTCTCATTTTTAGCTCTGGAACTAATCTTCACCAAGGTTTCGTCTGGTTAACTTTTATCCTGTGCCAAACGGAAATTAGCTTTTTTGTTGTCAAGAGTCCTTACGAAATGTTTTCTTTTTTTTCGGTGGGATGACTCGTGCAATTTTGAAACCAGATCTCAGAAATTAAATAAGAAAATATTTTATGAATTTTTGAAAGGATTTGGGGTATAATGTATTCCTCCTCCCCCCCACAAAAAAAAAACCGAAACATGCTACATATTTTATTAAAGCTGAACTTCCCAGCAATTTGAATACGTAAAAAAAATATATTTTTTTTTTATAACAATTGTTTAATAATTTTTTTCAACCAACCAAGGCGATGCCACCTCCCTTCTATCTGCGAAAGTATGAACGCGAAATATCTGAACAAAATTGATTGTTTGTAAAGTCATGAGAAAGCTACGTGAAAAATATAAAAGTTCTTCTGCCGTCAACACTGCTTCCCTCGATTTTTATCATTTTAAGGCGAACACATCCGCATACCCAGCTTAGCTCAAGGCCCATATTTCATCAGAGTCTGCTAAGTAGTACTTGACGTGGACGTGTCAGAAAGATGATTCGAAGATTTTTAAAAAAAAATTTAATTATATTTAGATGAGACAACTAAGCAGCTTTCGAACAGAATTTCATCAAAATCTATTCAGAAATTCTTGAGTTAAGCCAATGGATATGATTTGAATATTTATATGCAGCCCCCCATATCTAACCCACATCCGAGTTTATCAACATTTCTTCAGTGGTTCCCGACCGACCTGGACCTGGAACTTCTTCTTTTTCTTATAGCGTTACATCCTAGGGCAGGATTTAGCCTTCTGCACGATTTGCCTCCATTCTTCTCTGTCTTCTGCTGCATTTCTCCAGTTTTGAACGTTTAGTTTTTGTATGTTACACGATCATTGGGCTGAATCTTGTTCTCGTGCTTTCTTGGTTGCCATTGAATGTTCTTTTTTGCTTTCTGCAGTCATCCATTCTTACTAAATGTCCAAGCTACCTTATCCTTTGGGCTTTGGCGAACCGCACTATATCTTCGTCTTGAAGTATTCCTTCGCTCGTACGCCGTATATATATTCCATTTTCTAGTCTTGCACCCTATATTAGATTCTCAGATTTTTTTTCATCGGTTGTTCTTAGAGACCAGACTTCGCTACCGTATGTTACTATTGGACGTATTATCATTTAATGAGGTTTTCAGTTTTTTAGACAAAATTTTTTACTGTAGTAGTTTTTTATTTGCAAAATAACAGGTGTTGCCTGCTCGTATTCTGTCTTGAACGCACTGATGCATACTATTGCCGATCCTTAAGAGTATTCCAAGGTATTTAAAGTTTTCTTTAAATACTTTCGAAGTTAAACTCGGCGATAGTTCTATTTTGGGGGGGGTTCTTACTCTGGTGTTTCTAGACATTCTCACATACTTTGTTTTATTTTCGTTTATTTTCAGTCCAACCTGTTCCAATGCTACAAATACCTCAACCATTCTGCGGTATGTGTTAGCCATTATCGTTAAATCGTCTGCGTATTTGGTATGACTTGTTGAATATGCTACCGCCATTTTGTAGATCTCCTACTGCAAGTTAACGGGCGGGTATATTGAAGAGCAGTGCAGATAACCCCCGTTGATTTTGAATTCACCTGACTCCTGCCCTAAATTAGAATTTTTGGTTTTGACTCTTTCATCTACTTTATCGCTAATTCTACTAGAGCGACCTGGAACAAAAGTGTTTATTTTGATTTGACCCTTTCATATACGATGATATATATGCCCAAGATATACCTCCAAGTTTTATTCCTTTAAGTGTCTTGATCGCGATTATCCTCTATCCTATGTTAGTATTGTAACTTCTGGGAAACTATAGATAACTGGGACCTACCTTTCCCTCATTTTTCAAGGTGTCAAAATAATTAATCTCCAAATAGCTTAGTCGTAAGACTAGACTCTGTATGATATGGTCCATCCTAACAATGTCTGTGGGCTCTCACAAGAATCTCAGTTGACTCAGTTGAGTAACAGAACAAATCGACAACTGGGATCTAGAGCTCATTCGACACTCCAGATACTAGACTTGTCAACTCTATTGAACTGTATATAATTTTATCTTAAGTGGAGAATTCTATAATATATAAATAAGAACTTTTGGTTGATGGCCTGCCATATTTGTATCTCTTCCATCCCCTTTGTAATCTTGGCTAACATCCACTCCGAGTGAACAAAATAGTCTGCTTACAGTTTTCCATAAGGCAATAACAAAGAGCTGGAACGTTTTATGAGAAGTTTTGTTCAACCTTCTTGCCTTTCGAAGGATGAATGTTAGGTGAAACGCCTGCCTAAGAACTGTTAACATGAAAAGGGTCCAATTTAAGAAGAAAGAAATTCCATGCATGAAGCCATAAGAATAACCAAAATTGCAGGGTACCAGACCTTTTTTTGTTTTTTTGTTAAGTATTCTGCAGAATTCAGGGCTTTGTCGTTTAAAGTTTATCAAAACCCAGTGATGATCTTCCAAGCTGTCATATGAGCGGGTATATCAGTTCTAGCGCAAGACACTTCTTTTCATTCTCTTCCGCCTACTCGGCTAATGTATCTGCTACAGCAAACGGATATTTGTCGACGAACTAGCTAACTTTGTCTGGGATTTATACGCTAACTCGTATGGTGTTATCACAATAAGTTGTACAAATATATTTCTGTTTATCGCATTGCAACATAAAACATTTGAGGACATTTCTTTGTTCAGTTGTAGTGTTTATCGCATTGATAGCAGACATTTAAGTTTTTCTCGGCTAAAATGACAGATAAATATCTAACACAAGAAATGAAGACACGCCGCGATTGTTGCCAATGATCTCGAAATATCGCTTTTTATTTCGTTTAAAAGGTTTGCGTTGAGTTGGCGATGGTACGTCTGTTTTGAAACGTAAAAAGCATTCAACACGTTCCGACAGAAAGAAAAAGTTCAGCAAGTGCAACAAGGGACCTTAAAGTGTCTGAGCGACGTTTTCGCGGTGCGGGTCATGAAAACCTTTGAGAAATGTCCAGTGTTATGCCATAAAAAGTGTCCAGTTTATATCCAAGGAAACGTAAAAGCAACGCATGCTCCGAGGAAAGCGGCTCCTCAATAAGTTGAAGCAACCGAAAGATCCAGGCCTTGTTTGCTTTTTTTTTCGATGAAACAAATTTCGACCAGGATCAGAAAATCAATAGAAGGAACCGAGTTTTCTGTCAGTGTGATGGTCCTTGGAGTAGTGAGCAGTGAAGGTCATATTATGTCTCCCTGCTTTTTCCCGTATACATCCCGATGCTAGTTGTTAAGCCCTGGATAGACAGTATGAGTGAAGAAGGACCATATGTATTCCAGATGAATTCTGTGCTAGCTGAATGTGTTTTTATTGAATATTTTCAAATTGTTTGCATAAGTTATGAGCGTTTTGGTTTTTTTAATCAAATTTGTCCTCAAATAGCAACACCATGTATTTCTTTTTATTCGTGTATCTTCAGAGATAGGTAGCTGTTGTTGTAATGCATGTTAAAGTAGCCTTGAAGCTATTCTTTTCCTTTTTTGAAATACATTTTTGTTTTATAATTTAAAAAGCGAACCTTTAACGCTTTGACAGCACCCCAAGAAGCTAGGAGTAAATTGTTGTTGGTTCTGTTCTAGATTGAAAGCTTCTGGAATTGTCTCCAAGGAATGACTTACAAAGTTTGCTTGTCCTGTAGCAAAAGCAATTTTGATATAAAGATGTTTGTGCCTTTGCCAGGTGGACATATAGGTGATGGGCTTGATTAGTATAATAGAACGATCAAAAGTCGCATTTCTATTTTTTTTTTCTAATAATCTCCACCACTTTGAACTCTGTTCTTTGAAGTTTGTAAGATCCCGAGATGGAGAAAAAGGAAAAGGTATAACGAGTTAAAGAGCAATCAGATAAGGAGATATAGTGAGGTAACGATGCGCGTTAATTTTAAATCTACGAGTATGAATGAATTGTTCGTTGAATTGAAGCTTTGGTATAGCAGACGTGTTTTTGTTTGGAAAAGGTAGTGAATTGGGTTTTACTCGCGTCTACGAAGTCACTGCATGATTTTCTGCAGATCTTCTTTTAATAAGTTAATTTTCCGGCATATTGTTCGAACAAGATGATATTAGAGTACTATCATCGGTAAAACTAAAGAGCTTGTTGTTTGTTGACTCTAATAGGTAGTTGATGTAGAAGTAGAAACAGAGTTGAAAGCATAAATTTCTATGGCACTCTCACACACCTGTAAAGCTGTTTTGTCCATAGGAAGCTAGTTGCCTAATAGGGCTCTATGCTAAACTCGAGCGGACGCTTTTGAAACATCCAGGGAATACAATCTTCCAGAAGTGAAGGACGGCCAGTCTTGTAATAGAGAATATAAAATGAACAATATACTTAAGCCGGCCATTTTCATCGCTGCCTCGTGAAATTGGAAAGTAATTTACCTCACCTATTCAATATAAATGTCGTTAACTATTAATTTCCTGCATTTTGTCAGTCCAACGCTCTTAATACCTTTCGTCAGCAGGTTTGTCGCGCATAAAGCACCAATCTCTCATTTCAATTATCAATACCGCCATGTGCTGTATCGAACTTCCTTTTCTTCGTCATTGTTGGAGGGAGAAAAAAATAAAAAAAATTAAAAGCCTCTTAGCTCTGAACAATCAATCACTGTATTAATTAAAACATTTACAGTAAAACATTGCTTTGCTGTTCACGCGAAAAAGCATCGTTTTAATTAAAACCATCCCCCAGCAGCCAAACAATTGAATAAACAATCCAACAGCCTCGTCGAACATTTCCTTTGTATTCAATTTCAATTTTCGTCAATCATTTTGCGCCGTACCGTGTTTAACAATTAAGCAATTAGCAGCGATGAAACATCCCACAAAGAATTAATTCCAATTCCCATTCGGCAGCGAGACACAAGTCGAAGGAAAAAGGCATTAAAACAATTCAATTAGGGAGAGAGCAATGAATGAAAGTCATGTGAAAAGCCAGCGATCCACCAGCCCTTATATTGCCAAAATGAGAAGTCAAAAATACCAATTCTGTAATGTTCCAGCCTCCGCAACTAATGTGACACCGGGCCAAAGCCATCAAACAATAGGGACCAAGCATCGCACCGAACGAACGAACAACGGAAGTCGTTTCCCTTTTCCTGTTGTAGCGCTCCATCTCTGTGAAGATTGCTTAATGAGCATTCCAACCAGCCATTCCTCGGTATCCCAGTTTGTGGCTCAAACGAACTGGAAAGCTTCCACAAGAGAGCGAACACACCCCATCGCACCACTCAGCCTTCGTATCGCTGTTAAATCAGGCGAAAAGGGAAGACAAATAAATTACGCAAACTTGCTCATTGCTAAGACTCGCTCGCTATACATCATGATGCCTCCACAACTGTGGATGATGGTGGATCTCAAGGAAGCAGAAAAAAGATGTCAACCCGGTAAAAAAAAAGTAACCCGGGCAAAATAAAACATGGTTATGGGTTGGGTACTCATGCAGAGCACAACCCTTTGAGAATTTACATAAATGCAAATCGGAATTCTTTTATCCTTTTATGAGAGCTTCGCTCTTTAACATTTCAAAGGAGTCCCCGCTTGTACGGAGGAAGGACACCAACCCCTTAAATTAGGCCAGACACCGAAAAAACGAGGCCAAATTCGATGGCCAACAACCAGAAACTATGACGACGATATGGAGAAAACTTTAAATGTTACAATTCAAAGTGCCACAAGTCACCAAGGGAATGAAGCAAACTTTCTACTGCTCGAGATGTCCTTCACTGGCTCGACAAAGGACACACTATTCAACCCTCATATGTTATGACTTTCTGGGTCTGCTTGTGTGCCAAAAACCGACTAGGGCGCCGACGACGACGACGAACGACTATGACTACTTCCGCTGTTGGAACCGAGAACGAGGTCAATGTAGAGTGCGATGTTGTGGTGCTCGAAACGAAGGAAATCGGGCAAGAAGCTCCTTACTATATTGTACATCCTTGGGGACACAAATTGTGGTGAAATATACCTTTGTTTCGGTTTCCAATTCTTTTTCGGTCCCTTTGTCCCTTTGTTTATTATTCGAAAAGATGATAACTTAAATACCGGCTCAAAGTCCTTACTGCAGGAGTAGGGCGGCGGCGTTCCTTCAACACGACGACAACCGACGGTCTCTGCACCCAAAAAACAATCAAGAAAAACTTTGTAATCGAAATTACATAATTATTGTTAAACAAGTGCACGTGTAGCGCACTGTCCGTCAACAGCAGGGACAATGTGTATATGTGTGCACAGTTCTACTTATAATTCCACCTTCGCATCGCCACTCGACAGGATGTGTTGGGGGGAGGGGTGGATAAAAACACGAAGAAAAGCAAGGTATCGTCGTGTACGTGTGTTTGCTGTGGTTTTTGCCCAGCTTCCGTTCTCTTCTATCACTTTTCACAGAATCATCCCTCCGGGACGTGTTTGCTACGTTAGAAGAGATGATGGGGGTTGCATTTAAAGCACCAGATAGTCCGGTGCAGTCTCGAGCTATTGAAAATTCAAGTACGAAGGATAGAGTGTGAATTGTTAACAGAAATGTGCCTGCAGAAAATTACGTATACCGTGCAATTTAAAGAGCTATTATTTCCACAGTGGTTGATATAATGGATGTTGACATTATTGTGTTATAATGTCCTTGAGTGAAAAGGACATTCATTAGGACTCACAATCGTGTGGTGTATACACTGTGTGATGTTAGCGTTGGACACAATTTTATATAGATTCACTTTAGTCTTGTGATTGTGGTGTGGTGTCTGGACTCTGGAGTAAATTATCCTTAATAGAGAAAAGAAGCCACACAGAATGTTCTTCTTCAGTGGTCTGTAAAATAATTATTAGGAGTACTCGTTGTGTTGGAGATGTTTAAAAACAAATTAAATTCTTTGCAATTTTCTTCAACAATTTTTTTTTACAATTTTCTTTCCAATCAAGCAGAAGTGAAATGCTGACGACTTGAAGTAAATTTAAAGGGGCTTTGCTTTGGTAATGAAAGAGCAAAAGAACAAAAATGAAAAGGACTTTGTATATCTGAGAGACTAGTTTTCGAAGTAGAGAAAGTAGTTTCCAAGTGATTTCATTCATCATTTGCAAAGAAGCTGAGAGAACACCGTTGAAAAGGAGAACGGAAGAAAATCACATCAGATGAGAACAATTTCTTAGATGAATCCTGATGGAAACTTCAGATTCAAACCACTAGAGTGCACTCAATGTGATGAAAATCATTAGCCAACCTCAACAGCTGCACATGAATCTCTCTAAAGAAGGCAAGGTTCCTTTCTTTGCGGTGGGAAATGAAGCCTTTCATTTATTTGAACTAATAGCTAACCCGTTCGACGTTTCCATATAAAATTCTCGGAAATAATCCCTAGGGGAAGACCTTCGGGAATGATTCCGAGAATGTTTTCATATTTGAATTTCGTTTTATATATTTTCGATCAATTTAGTGGCGTTTTGAGGTAAATATCCATAAGATATGGATAGATTGGTTGTTTTATGGTAGGAGGACAATTTTATACCAAGCACTCAGGCAACTGAGTATGACATCGACGTACAAAGGTTGTCGTTTCTCAAACGCCTTGGGTAAGGGAGAAGAAGGCACAGGTTAAGGCCCGTATTCACTCCGCATAAGTTAATCGGGCTTCTCACGGCATCTGAAGACCGTTTATGGAATTAAATGCCTCTAACAACGGAAAGGGAAGGGAGCATAGACAGTACTGCTTCCTCGCTCTAAAATAAAAGACACTTGCTATCACATCTGGAAAAGTGCAAAAGTTTGGAGCGGAACAGTCTGCGGACACATATTAAACGAATTGAAGATCAAGAATCTTCGAACACAATAAAGGTGTTGCGGCAGCTTGCTTTGCCGTAATGGTGCAGGATGCCTAGGTTAACTAGAATCCAGAGGTTTAGATCAAGCAATAACACGTTGCGCTAGAAGGCGAAAGGACTCCACTGGCCACGGAGACTTGACCGCGATATCGTGCGAGAGAAGGAGATACGAATTTATATCATACACAATTGGGCAGTATCTATACAAACGGAAGAGAAAAGCGCCCTTTCGATTATATTCTATCAACTCGGTTACTTATTTTACGGTAAAAAACAGACAAGGGCTTGGATATGACATGTTACTTTGTCTTCTAAGAGCAAGGGAACACCAATAGATACGTTTCAAAATTCCCATCAGCTTCGTACACTTCCGGTGTTCTTTAGGGAATGTTGAAAGTAATGTCCGACCGAAGATTCGGTTTTGGCCGAATGTTGCCTAACCTTGGCCGCCGCCAAAAGCACATAAATCACTCAGTTAGTGGTGCAAGGTACACAGTTCACAACCCGGTGATAGTTATCTCTCTGGTAACATGTACATATGTACAAGTTTGTTTGTTTTTGTTTTTGTTGAATGTTGGGGATGTTGGGGAAACTGATGATTTGTTACGAGTCCAGTGAAATGTTTGCATTTTTGCAGGAAAAAGCACGACCCAAAAACCCAGATTCGATCGGACATTAATTGTAAGCTAAGTGAGCACCTTAGGAAGTTGTGCCTAAAAAGTAATTAATCCGAACAGACACCGGATCACATCCTTTAACTTCAGGGTATTGACTTGAAGCATTGTAAGTTGTTTTGAATGCTATAGATAGAGGGTTGAGATCCCATCGCATTTCATGGATACGCTTTCATCTTGGCCTTCACCCTAAGGCACACAATGCCCATGAAATCCGATAATCGCAGATTAGATATTCAGAGATAGTCAGGGGAAAGCCTAGTAAGGAGCTAGTTCTGAGAATTAATCGTACCCAAACAGAGATATCGCTCATAAAGTCGGTCATTATATATGTAAAACTACGTTTAGTCGGTGGCGACAACGTCTATATGCCAGCACCCAAGGTATCAATGTTTTGAGGCATAAATGAACAAAATGACGGATTGTAAATAAAGTCAAAATTCTCTAGCAGTGGGTACTTAAGTACATAATTGAAAATTGCAGATGTAAAGGGTTTTTCAATAAGGATATAACAATTTTGTATTTAAATAAAACGTAGAATAATTGAGATATCGGACTGAAATTCATTTCAAGTGTAGTACACATGTTAGATTTAAGTATGGAATTCGATCTCATTCATATGACTACCGGGAGCACGTTTGCAGCGATCGATTCTTTGGAGGCAGTTTTCCACCACTCTTCCACACATATCGGCCGGAACGTTGACAATTTCGCTTTCGATATTATTCCTGAGTTCCTCTAACTTTCTTGGCTTGTTGGCATAAACCAACGACTTAATGTAACCCCATAAAAATAAATCCATCGGCGTTAAATCGCATGAGCGAGCTGACCATTCGACCGGACCATTTCTCGAGATTTCACGATTACCGAACTTCCCCTTCAATAGATCAATTGTTTGACCAGCTATGTGGCATGTGGCACCATCTTGTTGGAACCACATATCACTGATGTGAAGTCCATCCAATTCTGGCCAAAAATAGTCTTCCAATATGGCACGATAGCGAACTCCATTGACCGTAACATGCCGATCATTTTCATCGACGAAAAAATACGGTTCAATCACACCACCGGCATGAAATCCACATCACACGGTTTTGTGGATGTAATGGAGTCCCTTGAAGCACATGTGGATTAGTTGCTGTCGAATAATGCATTTTTTGCTTGTTGACAAACCTATTAAGCCATAAATAGGCTTCATCGCTTCATCTCTGAAGATGATTTCTCGATGAAATTCAGAATTTTCTTCAAACTTTTGCAGAGTCCAATCGGAGAAGTTTTCGGCGCTTCAAATGAACAAGAGGCTTCAGTTGAGTCAGTTTGATCTTGTAAGTGTGTAGGCCAAGATCTTTACGCAAAATTCGCCACAATGTGGACTGAGAGACTCCCAATTCCTGTGAACGGCGTGGAATGAACTGATTTTGGCGCATTTTAAACTGAAGCACTTACGACTGCGATATTTTCGGTACTTCGACCGGTGCGTTATCTCACTGACACAGGAACATTCAATAGTGAATATGTTCACTCGAATTTATCCACTATAGTATGCATAGCCTGTCTGGTGGGACGATTATTACGACCGCAAATTGTAGTAAGCGCTCTTAAAGTTGAGACCACCGACTCAGAATTTCAGTAGTAATTTTTAATAATTTCCAAACGTTGTTCGTTCGTCATCTTCATCATGATAAAAATGTAAATCTTAGCCGACGTTTTGACATTGACAGATCATGAAAGAAGTTTAAGGGTGCTTTTGTATTAAAATACAAAATCCCTTTACATAGCTGAAAGGCTGTACTTGTGGCAGGCAAAACCTTTGTTGACCTTCATTTCTAATTGCATTCCTCCAAAATTTCCTATCTAGGCAGCAAATTACTTAGCCTACACTTAAATCCACCACTAAGCAAAAAGATATAGACACTAAGGAGAAGGAAGTTGAAAAACTATAAGAGGGCAAAGTCTTCTGTAGATGATAAAATATTGGGCGGAAACCTAGAAGGGAAAAGGCACTTCAGCAATTCAAGCATTCAATCAGAAAGGCAAAAAGAAATCGCGACTACAATGCATAACAATTATGAGTCCAAATTGCATTTTTACTTGCATCGATAGGGAAAGTTCTGATATAACTAGTATAGAGGAACTCGAAAAAGTGAGTCTGCCAATTCTGTCTGTCTGTACGAAAGACTGCAGACTCAACGGCTGGACGAAACTTCGATTCTGGGATCTAATCACGATTCGATACTAATCGATTTTGAAAAAAATTAATTTTCTCTAAAACGGCTCTGGCGATTTTGTTCAAATTTTATATTTGAGTTAAGCTCAACATTTGAGTTACTCTAATAGATCGCTTACTAGTTCTTTCGAAAAAAAAAAAATGCGTGCAACGGTACTTTATTTATTAACTTTTTTTGAAAATTAGTTATGTCTCGAATATAATTCAAACGTTTTTGTTGAAAATCTATCATACCAAATTTTGGAAAATTGTAAACAAAATTTTGTTTGGAAAAATGCTTTAAGATTTTTTAAAAACAAATTAACAATTTTATCTATATTTTCAAATCTGAGTGATTTTTAAGTGAACAGCAGATAGGTGCAAGTATGTTCAGCTTCTATAGAGCAAGTATTGTTTTCGTGAACATTTCCGATCTCGAGATTTTGATCAATCTTGGTATTACTGTGAAAGAGAAACCCGAAAGAGTGGGTCTCGCGAATCTGTTTGTCTGTCTGTCTGTCCATCTACCTTGGGCTGTAGCCTGAACGACTGAACAGCGTTTTCTTCAAAAATCATATCTGGTGTCTGTTCACTGAATTTTCAGTATAGTCTCAAAATTAACGGAAACGTTTGTTTTCGCTAAAAATTCGAATAACGGAGCTTTACTTAGTAGCGAACTTTAGAAAATGTACTATTCCTCGAATATGGCTAAGACGATGTTATGGAAAATTGATATCTAAGTCATTTTAGACATGTGTAAGATTATGACGTTAAAATGTTTGAAATATTCAGAATTTTTTTTTTAACGCATATTACGAAAAATTCAATGTCTTCGCTTCTTATTGGTATTGCGAAGCTTGCCATGTTGGACTGTTGTAGAGCACTTTACAGTTTAGCTCTACGATTTCCTATGAAAACCTAAAACTAAATATACCTGGTCCACAAGACCAGCAGATATCGCCTTAAATTAAGCATGGGCGGCTATGCTGCAGTTTTTTGTATGCATCTCCAGTTGAAATTTTCCACTTTTCATTCTTTTCCTTGTTTTTTTGTTCCGTGTTTTATTTATTGAATTTCTTTACTTTGAAGCCCTTTTATATTTCTGAGTTAAAGCATATTGAAACGAATTTTTCATTTAAAATTGTTCAAAACTTTATCATTGTCATTCGAAATAATAAACAGGAAATAGAAAATGTGTTGTTTACTGCAACTGATGAAGGGAGTATTGCTTAACTTCTGGTGCACAATATTTCGTGAAAAAATATAAAAAAAACAACAAATTAAAAAAAATATATATTTTCTATTCCAGTATTAAATGGTCTAAAAATAGACATTATTAAGGCAACAATTTGTACTAAAATTGACTTTAATTATACCTGTAAAAGAAATTCTGAAATATTTAAGAACCCAAAAATGCAGAGAAATGTTGGTAAAAAGCCAAAAAGTGAACAATTTTTTTTATTGTATTATTTGCGCGCGCCAAAGAAGATATGAATACCTTTATATTATTTCAGGATACGGGTTTTTGTAGACAGAAAAGATAGGTGTAGTGGTTTGAAATTCAGGTGGTATTAAGTTTCAGTAAACTCCAAATGTAGTGAACTGGAGAGCATTTTGTTTTGCTATTATTGTCGTTGCTTATTTTCTTCATACGAAATAAATAGATGATTCTTGACATAAAGACAAGCGATGATGTTACCAGTACACCACGACTACCCTAATACGGAGATTAGACCTTAAAAATATTTTTTTTTTTTTAACAATTATTTATTTTCAACCTACGTTCTCGTATATTAACTCATGATTATGGATGTGATATCAAAATGGTATAAACGGAACAGTAATGGATTCAACACCGCTGTCTGCTTACCCGTGTGTGCCTGTTCCTGTGTCTGTCACACGCTTGTAACTTTTGAAACGTTTAAACTAGAGAGCTGAAATTTTGAACAAAAATAGTATGTGGTGGTCAAAATATAGAGGGGGCTTTTGGGGGCATATTATAATGAACTTCCAAGGAGCCCAACAAAATTTTTGTTTTTTTGATAAAGTTTCTTGAACAAAAAAAACTCAAAAAAACTCCCACCTCCGCCCCTCTAACTCAGAAACTATTAATGCGAACATTTCTTTAAAAATAATGGAGGGCATGTAAATGTATGGGGAAGTAAGGCCAAAAAGTCTGGCACAAACAGTTCTTGGAAAATATAAGAATACGTGGGAAAGTCACCCTGCCATATCTTACACCGTTTTCATGTGATGATGTGATGATATTCAGAGATATCTATACAGTCTACGGCTATATGCTAAATTGCAACCGTCTAGGAGTTCTTGAGTTAGTCGGCTAACAAAGACGATTTAAATATTTTTGAAACCCCACCCCGCACATTCCACTCCCCTATGATCCAAATTTGACAGTTCTAGACGAAATAACCTACGTAACCGTTTTGAAATTCAAAATAATAATGACCACCAAAAGGAATACATCAACAGATGGTTCTTGGATCATTCAAACACACAAATTAAATTTGGGAACTGATTAGTTTGACGACAAGGAAGCAAGCTATTCCCACAGTACTATGTATTGCACATAGTATCTCATACTCGTATATATACATACATACATATATATGTACATATATAAAAAAAAACATGAATTGTAAGAACAACTTTCATAAAATACTTAGCAGTAGCTATCAACTGGTAGGGTTAGTTGAAGGTGTTTATTCGTTAAAAATCTTGACTGCATTTAATTACTAGCAAATACGCAAGTAATTAACCCCATTTCCGGCAATAAATAAGCAATAAAAATTTTATTACAAATTTAACAATTTGCTAGTGCACATTTTAACAGCAAAAATTAAATGGAGAGCAATAAATTGCAAGACTGTTGCCTTTCAATACGAGAGCGCCGCCCGAAGATAGCAAAAGTTTAGATAATCTTTTCAAACAGAATCAGAGTAGTACATTGTTGATACAATTTGACTGTACATAAGCGGCGGTGTTCCCATTTTTATAGGGTGATAAGTGTGACATATAGAATACTTCTGCCATATGACATCTGTCATATTCATCTGTCATCTATAGTGACAAGTAGTTATTATAGTTCTTGCCTTGCCATTTTGCAATATGGATCTTTTAACCACTTCTCAACACAGTAAAATTGTGACATCTTACTACAAAAATAACAGTTCTGTAATATCTGTATTCAACAAGTTGATGCCGATTTTTCGAACAAAATCTTCTTTAGCGATGAGGGCGATTTCTCGCTCAACGGCTACGTAAACAAACAAAATTGCATCCATCATGGGTGAAAGTTTAGTGAGTGTCGAGCGTTTTTTAAAACGACGAAGGCGTCACTGTTACGGTGATAATCATCTTTGTTTGAACTGAGATTGAAGACATTGATGTGAGCGACATGTGGACGGGGCTACTTGCCACATAACCTTGGAAAATTTGGCTCTATTGCACGAAAAGTTCTCTGGTCGTTTAATTTCGACATTTGGCGACATCGATTGGCTACCAAGATCGTGTGGTCTGACCCTGTTGAATTTCTTTTTGTAAGACTATGTTAAAGATCATGTCTATGCAGACAATTCCCAAACTTTGGAGCATTTCAAAACCAACATCCGTGAAGTTATGGTCGAAAAATGTACCGACAAAGAATCCAAAATTACCTCACAAGTATAGAAGTTTGCAAAAACTCCCGGGAAGCCATTTAATCGATATTGTATTCTATACATAATGGCATAGTCCAAGTTTTAAAACAGTAATAAAATGTCATTGAAATCTTTAATACGTTTTATTGAATTTTAAATTAAAATCCTAAAGCATAAAATGAATAACCCTGTATATATAATCACATTTAAAACACTAATACTGAAACAATGGGCTCCTGACAAAAAAGAGACAAGGGAAACTAAACATTCGATTGGATACTTCACATCAAAAGATTCACGAGTAGATACTTCAATTCTCTTTGAAATATTTTCTTTATCATATCTGTATATCTGTTGGTTTGATTTGTTTGATCTCAATTCCTTTGACTAATGTCAGTAGCGTTCTGGCGGCTATACCTACGTATATTATTCGGTTACTTACGCCAAGGCAGAAAGTAATAAATCTTTTATATTTGAAACTGAAAGTCTACATCCAATCAGTCCGGGTTTAGAGGTTTGTTATTTATGACTATTAAATCGATGGGTCGGTGCTAAATACCGATTTCAAGACACCCGAACTCTCTGAAAGTATTCGCCTAAAGTACCAGGACTTTTACACTCAACCCATTCTAGTAATTTCACAAATTAGATTGCTTCAATGTCGTCAATTTCCCCACAGAATACAAACCTCTACTACCGACCTTCATTACTGTTTGACAAGGGGGAGCTTATAGTAAATTCTATCTTAAGGGAAAATTTGTCAGTCATTTAAAAGTTTAATTGGAAAACGTCTTGCGACGCAGACACAAAAATGTGCACTCGTTATCCAATTTCATTTATCGTCCTCGTAAGCTATTAGACATTTTTTCCCCCCAAACAAGGACCACCCGCCTTGCTTCTTTCGCATTCAGTCAACGCAATTTCACTGCCCGAATTCCTTGAAGCAGACTTCAATTGTCCTGCTCAATTTTTTTCTCTTCACTAACCCAATTGAATATATTTGTTTGAAACTGCGGCAAAATGTAATAAAAACACTCGAAACGAAATCAAATAATGGAAGAAACACACAGATGTCATTGGTATTCCGCCATCAATATGCCCCTAATTACCACGTGTGACCCTTAGGATATTTGTAAGATAATCGAGTTATTATCTCCCATTTATTTTGAGCTAAATCGCAGTGTCACGTCCACGTGGTGCCCGTAGGGTATGAGTGTTTGTGTCTTCTAAAGGAACCTTTTCAGAGGTTCTCTGCAAACCATTTATTAGAGATGACATACACTGGGAATATGCTCGAGGATGAGCATTAAGTGTAGGATGTTAGGCGGTTTTAGCATAATAATAGGTATATATGATTGCGGGTGACAAATGTTTCAAATTATATCTCGCAAACTCTATGAAAGTGCGTAGATTTCGTACGCAATAAATTATTGTAATGAAGCAGCACAAAGGCTTCTATGGGACACGTTTTGATGGTGCTAAATCTTTTCGTAGATGGGATGCCTTTTTATTATTAAATTTTTTTCTTCGGTTGGAATGTAAGCAATTTTACATTTAATTTAGTGTGACTTGTTTTTATTGAGTGAATTTTTGGTATGCGAAATGGGAATTTGGTTATTGCTAACCACAGCTATCTATTAGGTAGTAGGTACCTACTGCGTATATTATCGAGTTAATCTGTCTAGTGTTTGATCGAACAACTTCTCTTCTTTGTGGAAAACCACATCTAATAAAATTTGGGTAGATAAATCTATTTAAAGATACGAAAATGTTATTATAACTGTTGCTTGAACTAGATCAAAATAAAGGTATGAGTAGGCAACAACTTGACTTGAAAATTAAATAATTTTGATTACTGTTGCCATACGCCCTCGCCGAGAACGTTCAATTATCTGACAGAGATTCTCGTCTCCAGAATTCTCTATTTAACTTCGAACTTTCAAGTTTATTTAACACATTGTTGGGAAATTATTCGTATTACTCAGTCATATTTCTTTTAAGGAAAAGGCATTTCCAAACAACTAGTTTGGACCTGGTGCGACCACATTTCGAAAAAAGTAGACCTTGGACCCTTTTTGAAAATATTGGCGACTTCGGGACACATTTTTATAATAAATAATTTTTCGCCCAAGTAAAGGGTTGGGATTTCACATCCTTGTCATATGGCACCTGTCAAATCTATCTGTCATCCATAATGACAGGCCGTCCATAATGTATGCGCAGAACATACGCCGATTGGGTGCTAGACGCTAGGTAAACAAACAAAATTGATCATTGAGAGGCCATTGCATCCGCCACAGGTGACAGTTTGGGGTGCGTTGTGCACCGGCGGCGCCATTTTCATGGTCAAATTATAACCAAATTTTTCTTGAGTAAACAAATTTCATTGAATTGTTTAATACTTTTTATTTTATTTAAATTTGAAATCCGAAAGCACAAAATGAATAACCCTGTACTTATTTTTTTTTTTTATAATTTTTATTCAACTGGAGTGCAAACGGTCTTTTACAGCACACTGCAGAGTTAAAGATTTTTCTTTATAATGAAAATATTGATGTACGGATATGCCTGGTCTTATCTTTGTTATTGGTGGTGACTTTAATGCAAAGCATACCCACTGAGGATCTAAGTTAAGAACTACAAAAAAAAAAAAACTGTTACAAGCAGGACACAACTACAACTGCGAATTCCTTTCTTCTGGATCGCCAACATACTGACCATCTGATCCAAATAAAATACCCGACCTTATTGATTCCTTTGTAGCAGAGAACACATAAAAGTCGAAAACAATAACTGCTTATCGTCAGATAATACGCCTGTGATCTTATTACTAAGCGAATACACACTCGATGCTGAACAAGCAGGTTTCCGATCTGGTCCCTCCTGTGTTGACCCCATCAACAGTGCGGACAGTGCGTTCAATAGTGTCAACTAGGAGTTTATTTGGAGTGTATTACGCAGGAGAAGTATTACTGATAAATTAATTGCTATTATCAAAGCTACATATGATGTATCCACGCAGAAGGTTGTCTGAGGTATTCGGTATCCAAAGTGGGGTAAGACAAGGTTGCATTCTTTCACCAGTACTATTCCTATTGATTATTAGCGATGTGCTTCCTGTAGCTTTTTCAACGGGAAACAGAGCAATTCGATGGACTCTAACATCCCAATTGAAACATCTTAACTACGCTGACGATGTATGCTTGCTCTCTGACAGAATTATGGACCTCTACCAAAATTAATACGGCAAAAACTAAAATTGTCAGCCTTGGAACTCATAATAACTTTGGAGTATTGTCTCTAGCGATGGTAGAACCGAACTGCTACATCCAGTTTACATCCTTTTTTTTTAAAGGATTTAGTAAACAATATATATGTGAAACAATCCAGCTAAAGCTTAACACCTCAGATAAATTTTTTTTCGCTGCAAATTCTCCAAACATTACATGCCCATGATATTCCTGGAACGATAACATATTATCTTCTTAGATGTCGGCATCCATTTAATGTTCTAAATGTGATTTCGCACCCCTACAACAAAACAGTATCAAATGAAAGTAAATGAAGGAGTACTTGCCCTTCATATCTGTAGCATAAAAAAAAACCCTGTACGAGTTAATTAAGTAAAGGAAAAAAAGTCAGAAGGCTAAGTAGGTACTTTCTTTGATGTGCATAGCTAAACGAATTTGATGTTACACTTCGCACAATTTTTGGACTTTATTTTGGTATTAAAGATTCTTGAAAAACTCATCTTACACAAATTCGATACTGCGAAGGACATACCTAAGCATCATCCCTGCAAGGCGCGAGGGAGATATTCAAGCTTCATTGCTTTTATAAGCTTGAAGTGTTCTATGAGTGTGCTTTTATTTTTTTGTGCAAGAGGTGTTAGGGTGAAAAAAATTGAAATTATCTCTAACGTTGTTCTAGAATTCTCTGCACTGGGTATTTCGTATTTGATTAAAAGAGCTGTTGAAATTGGTACAGATTTGGTTGAGATAGGGCCAGTTACGAACACCGTAAATAAAAAAATAACAAAAAAAAAAAAAAAACAGTAGGTATAGCTCCATAAGAGTAAAAGTTGGATCCAAAATTATGACTTATTTTCTGCTCGAAATTCAATGCTATACCAGATCCCGAAGTAACATATTTAAGTACTTAAGAAACACTCTGTATGTGTATGTGGGTCATTTTCTGGAAAGTGCTACTCTTTGGGGTCGAATACTTTAAATGTTGAAAAATCAAAAGTATAAGTTTTCAGTGATGTAGCAGCTGTAGTTTCGGTTCCAAAAACACGAAAATTATGCATATATCTCAAAAATAACATGACAAACAAATTAAAATACAGTAGAGTCTCGTTTATATAAACAATATTAACAAATTAATTAGCAGAGTAAATTCATTTATTCGAGAGGTATTAAGGATTTTAAAGCTTAATTAGTTTAATAAATAAATAATACTCGTAGTGAGAGTCTGTTCGCCTGTCCTTCTGTCTATCTTAATATCATAACTTTTGAACCGTTAGACATAGAAGGTTGAAATTTGAGCTAACTAATCCGCAGACAGTTTTAAAGTGGAATTTTAGAAGTGAAAATACAAACAAGTTTTTCAGGTTAGACTAAAAGTAATAAATTTCGAGAAAAATCCAAAAAAAGCTGAACCGAAACATTTTGAAAAATTCTTGACCTTGTGTCACCTTACAAAAATTACAAGAAAACTATTTTGATTTTGATACATATTTCAGTTCTCAAAGTAGTTGTACAGGGTTTTTTTTTATTTCTTTCAATACGGCAACACTCAGACAGCTGATAGTTAATCTGACAGCTGACACCATCTTTTTATTCAGAATTGTTTCGCACATCAACTTGCAAAGACTTACGTCCGAGGAACGTTTACAAATTGTGGAAATTTATTTCATAAATCAGTGTTCAGTAAAAAATGTTTACGTCGGAGTCGGTTATTCGCAAAACAATTGAAAAATTTCGCACTACATTTACTCTTTTGGACTCCAAGCCACCGACAAGAATGCACAGATGAAATATATCGACACCCTTAAGGAAGATCCTAATTCATCGATTCGTTATCGTGCGCAAGAGCTAGGCCTATGTCAATTGACTTTGTGGAAGATTTTGCACAAGGATCTTGGTTTATACGCTTACAAGATTCAATTGGTGTAAGAACTGAAGCCCAACGATCATCGTTTGCGTCGTGAGTTCAGTGATTAGGCGCTTGATCAGTTGGAAGTCGGATTTGGAGAGAGGAAAATCCAAATGCGATCTATCAGCTACCGATGCACCCCGAAAAATGTACTGTTTGGTGTGGTTTATGGGCTGGCGAAATCATCGGATCCTACTTCTCCAAAAATGAAGGAAATCGAAATGTCACCGTCAATGGTGCCCGGTACAGAGCCATGATCAACGATTTTTTGTTACAAAATGCGTGGTCTGCAGGACATTCGGTTTCAACTGGATGGTGCCACATTCCATACTGCCGGCGAAACCATCGAGTTATTGAAGGAAGTGTTCTATGACAGCATTATCTCCAGAAATGGGTATGTGATCCAAGATCGTGTGATAGGTATGACGCCGCTGGACTATTTTTTGTGGGGTACTTGTAGTCGTTGGTCCGTGAGATACGTCCTCAAAAGCTCGAAAAAGCGGTAGACAATTGGAGCTCCAGGATGCAGTTCCTGAGTCGCCATATGCCCAAAATCATTCTTCATCATTACGAGTAATGCCATAAAATTATCTATCGATTAAAAAAAACGTTGTCTCATTTGCTCCTATAGCTCTTTAAAAAGCACTCTACAAATGTCAGAGATAGCGAAGTAGCATTTGCAGTCCCCCATTTTGTTTTTGCCGAACATTCGAATATTTATTCTCACTTTTAATAAAAAAGTATCAAACCATTATACCCTTTTCATAAAAATTGGCTTATCCTTACTAGAAAGTAAATGTCTGCTTGTTTTTTTATTAAAATCACATGTTATTTCGACCCTGACAACTCTTTCGTGCTAAAAAAATTTACAGAAACGCAGTATCATATCTCTGCGGTACGAAATGAATCGATTTACGCTTCAACAACTTGGGGATATTTTTAAGAATTATTTCCAAAGTGAGTTCTGTGTTGCCGAAACAGTGCGAATTTTGAAAAGAAATTTCGGTCGAAATAATGCACCAACCAGGGTTGCTGTACGTTAGTTTGTGAACGAGTTTGACGTGCTAATTTATAACACAAGTTATCCTCGTGTTCGTCCTGTGCTGAGAAAATGAACTTGGACGATCTCTGATTCCAGCAAGATGGCTCTACGTGCCATCAACAATCGATCTTTTGCGCACTAAGTTCAATAATTGTGTAATCAGCTGTTTTAGTGATGTTGCTTGTCCTCCGCTGTGCTGCGATTTGATGCAGTTGTACTTTTTTTTGATGGGGTGCCGTTAAAGATTGATGTTATGCTGACAGCCTAGGACCAATTCAGGCACTTGAGCACAATATTGATGGAGCAATTCGTGAAATAGAGACCCAAACCATCGAAAATATACTGAAAATTGGGTTGATAGGATGGACTACTGCCAAGCCAGTCGCGGCAGCCATTTAAGTGAAATTATTTTCTGTAAATAATCGGAAAGTGTACGCTCCTCAATAAAGCAGAAAACTTTTGAAAAATATTAAACAAATTTTTTTTATAGCAATTTTAAATAGAAACTAACAAATTGCCCAATTCTGTCTGTCTGTCTGTATATATGTCCGACTGCAGCCTTAGCAGATGGACGGATTTTATTCAAACTTCATATCCATAGATTGCGGACTAAAAATTCGAGAGTTAACCGACATTTTCATTCTAACCCCTAAATGAACGGAAAAAATGGATTTTCTCGAAAATGGCTGAAACGATTTTGACCAAATTCAATATTTGAATCAAGACGGACATATGGTGTAAGATGGCGTACCACTCTCTTTGCCAAAAAAAAAAACACGTTTAATGGTAGGTACTTCACTCATTAACTGGTCCTTGTTGCCTATTTCGCGGCTATGGCTCAATCGATTTTGTTCAAAATTGATATCTAAACAATAATTGCTAACACTTTTTTTTAGTTTTAGCAGATTTAAAAAATAATCGAAGTTTTTGCAGAATTTTGAAGGTACAAGTACGTGAGATCCAGTCGTGCACTTTATTTCATTTGATTTAGTTCCCGCTTGATGGTATTGATTTCAAGCAAACGTTTGTAGGCTCTCATCAGTGTGAATGTAACTGACCATAAGGTGTGTAGGGCCATACCAATGTCATTCTTATTGTTCCACATACCGTATACCTCAGACCTCAGCCCTGAGCGCCGGTGTCTAGAAAAGGAATTTCCACTGACTCGTAACAATTACTTCACAAGTTCTTTTAGCAAACAGTATCAAGCCCTTCCCTTATTTGTTGGTGCGGTATCTATACTCTGTACTTACAGAGGACAGCAATTCCACGTACACTCCCTCACTATTTGGTATGCTTCTCGGGTAGAATCGTGCAGTAGATATCGTCCACGTAATGTAGAAAACATGTCGTCGTCTTAAGGGTAAATCCCAAGTCGAGACTGATCATTGTACCAAGCGAAACCGACAAACAGTGAAGGGCATCATGAGCGGTCATGTAGATTATCAACACCTCATGGCATCTTCATTTTTCAACTTATACTTTAATTTACAGTAAAATTTATTTTCTACACCAAAAAAACGTGCACTAACCCTCATAAAATATTGCTCTCATGTGATAAGCCCAAATATATCAACATAACAACATGGTATCTGCTGTATTCATATTAACTAAAAGTATCGCGCACTTAAAAAATGCAATAAATGCTTAATGTAAACATACACCAACTACCCGCGTTTCCATTAAGCATCGCAAAAAAAAAGATGCACAGCCTACATTAATTTCCTTGCAATCTTTTATGTTTTTCCGTTGGAAAAAAATGCGGCGCCAGAAAAAAAAATGCACAAACTGATGTCATGAACAAAACAATTTATGCACTCGCAGTGGATAAAAAAAAAACTATAACCATGACCAAAATAATAAATTCCATAAATACTTGATTCCAGAAGCACCTATGGAACGAGGAGCCCAGGAATATGATACTTCACTTGTATCTCTGGCCAAAAATTAATTTCACCAGCAATATGTATTTTTTCTGCTCTTTGACTACGGCCTAGAGTGAGTATTCGGGAAATGACGAACGAAAAGACAGAAAAAAAGAGAAAACATAAAAACACCTCTCTAACCAACTTTTTGGCATCTGGCACGAATTTTTGAATTTTTCGACCGCCCACTGGTCGCAGCTAATTGACAACCTGCGCCTGTTCTGAGAGGGTGGGGGTGAAAAGATTAATATTCATTCGCTTTCCCATTGTTGCCGCAGCAACCGACACAACGATGGCATTCTTCATGGATACATGTGTAGTTCGCATGTAAAACGATTAATGTGCGCCCACTAGAGGAGCAAAGTCAAACAATTGCACTCGACTGTCACCACGAGTCAATCGACAATTGAAATTGAAAATGTTTACCCTGAACGCCGACAATGCAATCTGCAATCTGCAATTTGCGTCATGTGCGCGCTTGCCCCCAGCCCCTGGCACACATAATTTTACAACCCCTCTCAACCCAATCCCACATTGTTGAATCTCAAATTAAGAAACCCTGGAGGCTGGAGTACGCGCCTGGAGAGGCAATCTACAGCAGATACAGTTCCTCATCAATAATGAATGTCGTTTTGCCGGTATCAGCCACATTACACTGTTCTAGGGTGCTGATGTGGGAGGAGTATTTAGGGAATTTAACAAAACTGTTTATTTCCCTTCACAGCGCGCGGCGACACGAAAGAGCTGCAACAGTAGTAGAATTCTCGGAATGGAAGGACGGTCTAAAAATAGCCCGACTAAGTGCCCAACACCATCCCCGTGCGCCGTGCGGCACCCCTGTGGCTGTTAGCCTAGACAAATTTGCGGATGCACTGGGTCCTTGGCAATGGCGATAGTATTATGGCACGAACTCTAGCGATGCGGTTTGGTTGTGGTTGACGACAACGAAATTCGCCCACCACCACCACCCCGAGATGTGCTACTACTCGTATAATAGCAAGTTGGTGCGATTGTGGTGAAACCACCGCAGCAGCACTAGGAATGCTCATTTGTGTCATCCGAATCTCTCGGTGCATTCAGCTGCGGAATGAGTGTTGGTACGACTATGTGCTTCCTCCACCACGTGAGGTGACAGTGTATTTTTAAGTGAAAGACAGTTTTTGCTTTTCTTTAATCAGTTGTCAGTCAATTAAGATGTAGATTATAGTGATTGCGCTGCAAGTTACATGTGGTGAACGGTGGTGGTTAACAGAGTCAATAGCATCCTAAATTACGTTTGTTATAATTACACCATTACGCTTTGTTTACACTTTGTAAGTGAATGTTCTCAGATTTAATTACGTGTCATTGCTTACCAATAATTATTCCCAATGACATGTCATTAACTTAAATCGTTTACAGAGTGGGAATACATAGCGAGTACAGGGGTCATTGGAGCTTGAATAAAGTTAACTCCCACAGAGGTGGCGAGTTACGATTCTTGAAAAATATTTTGCCATAAGATGTTGGCTGCGTTTGCATGACGTTTCAAGCCGATCATATCTTCTTC
The DNA here is from genome assembly GCA_963082735.1 of Pocota personata. Classification (NCBI taxonomy): domain Eukaryota; kingdom Metazoa; phylum Arthropoda; class Insecta; order Diptera; family Syrphidae; genus Pocota; species Pocota personata. Next base: position 274,965,797 of record OY720429.1, read on the forward strand.
AAGAATTCCTCACAATTGCACATTAACAGAATTTTATATAACGAACGCTAAACATCGATAGACCGTTTCCACTAATGATGTTAAATATGATTACTTTAGAGTATTCGTAGTCATTCGTTACATTTTTAGGAGTAATCGCGTGAAAGTAACGAATACTTTGTACTTGCGGATACCATCTTTTGAGTACAAGGGTGACTATAATGAAGTAACGACCTCTCACCGAATACAATACTCGTAAGTAATCAATCAAATAAATTCCTGCGGTTTTTTTTAGGTAACAATCTTTTTAAGGTTTTGATAGACATTATTTGAAATTAAAAAAGTTCTGTGCGCATATCGTTCTGTTTTAATAGGGGATAATAAAGTCAATTTTCGACCGCGTCGTCACCGTAACTAGTACACGATTCCAGCACCTCAACATGTGTAAGGAGACCCGCCGCTCTTCGGATCAACTAATTTTCAATCAGATTGATCACGCCGTGATTGAGGCAAGGCACTCCTCCAGTATTTTGGATGTTTGCATCCTTCTAGCTGCTAGGTACGTATGCGGATATCCCGAACACCACAACACCACAGAAGTACTGTGAGGAAATCTAGCATTCAATCAGCTAAAATCGCAAGAGACTGCCAAAGTCTTCGACGATTGCGTTTCCCTGAACCTCTCAAGAAGTCCAATGAAGCCAACGTTAGGACAGGTGAGCAATGTTGTGCTGGGTTCCTCGCATCCACTACAAAAAAATACCTGGTTTGATGACGAGTACCGCCAAACGCATGCAGCAAAGCAAAAGGCTTATAAAGCGAGGTTGTATAAGGTGAAGAGAGGAGCTTTCTGCAACTACAAGTAGAATAGAAGGGAAGAACACCAAATTCTAAGAACGCAGAAGAAATAATATCAATGGAGAGCTATTTTAGCAGGGATGATGTCTCACCAAAAGGTAAAAAGAGCATGCCAAGGCTACAAAGGGCGAACCGAAGCCTGGAGGGATGAAGAAGTAAATCTAATAGTAGAGTTATAGTCGGTGCTGAGAATTTCTGAAGACTGTTAAACGGCGCTGACTACCAAAACTTCGCTGTCAGGCAGGATGTGAGGTGAAGTAGGTTGCTGGAGCCGAGGGTTTAACTTCCGAGCTATTTAAAGCTGATATGCAGCAGTAGATAGCTATAATAGCTACACATAGAGAACTATGTCAGGTTTTGGCTTTCTTGCCAAACTCGTCCGTCTGCGCAGGATGACGATGGAGAATGCACGCTGCTCCATCAAGTTTGGTAACAACATCACCGAGGCTTGTGATGTAAGAAAAGAATTACCATAAAGTGACGAGGACTTTATCTACCTATGCTCGGCTGTAAATTCAAATATCGGCATCAGCCATCTTCGTGTGCAAAATTAGAGGCGGTTAGCCCAAGATCTGGAAATGCTTGTTGGTTGAGGACCAGGTCCACTCGAAACTGTAGTGCCATCTAAAGTAAATGTAAGGTAAATTTTCTACATCTTTTATTTTTTTCGCTCAAAAAAGAAATGAACGCAACAAACGCAGAGAAAGAAATGTGCCAATTGTATGGACAAGGTACAGTTTGGTAACATGTGTGCCGAAAGTAGTTTGCAAAGTTTCATTCAGGAGATTTAAGATCGATCGATTCTAGTCTGATTGTAACAACATTTAACATATCCCCTACAAGAGTAGAAAACCACTTGGAGGAGCTGGGATACACACACCAATGTCCTGTTTCTGCAACGGCTGGTGCGATCGTATACGACAACATAGTGCGGAAAAGGTCGTAGAGACACAGCACTCAACCAGCCCAATCTACACTGAAGGCAGGATTGCATCCGCGAAACGTGATGGATAGGGAATCATCTTCTAATAATAACATCAGTGTGTACCTAATGCCAACAGTCCATAAAATTGAACCAATCCCGTCACTTCTGACGCAAAAAGCTACATATTGAGCTGCCTCACCCGCCACATTCTCCTGATCTTGCGCCATCGGATTATCACTTGTTTCGATAGTCGCAAAATAACTTGAATAGAAACTCTTTTGAAAACATGGATACCATCAAAGCGCACCTGAATTCGTTTTCCGCGACCAAGCCACAAGAATCCTATGAACGCGGAATAATGAAATTGACAAAAAAAAATGTGGCAAGTTGTCACTAATAATAATGGTCAATATTTAATTGATTAAAGTTTTCGCTATTTTAATTAAATTGTGTTTCATTTTACCCCATGAAAACCGCACGAATTAATCTGCTAATCCAATATAAACAAATAATTTGATCAGATAAATAAATCTGTTAGTATTCCCCTGGCTGAATGTTTGTTTCTTCGCAGTTGATATGCTAAAACTTAGAAGGTACGTTACGTACGTATATATTTTGGCGCTAACAGCACAATACAGGGCCTGGCCTACAGATTTATGCTTCTTCCAGAGGGCAATATTTTTTCGATAGAGAGACGCTTTTTCATTTCAATTTTACTGTCGGATGTTTGTCAGACGTTCGCGATAGGAGGGACCGTGAGAAAACTTTTTTTATTTTTTTCATTTTTGTGTTTCTTGGATTCGAACCATGAACCTCTAGCTAAGTGATCGCGCTATAGCCACTGAGCCACGGCTCCCTAAACTCAGTCCACTTTTTTTGCTAATTTAATTTATGCAGTATTTTATTTTTTATTTTTTTTTATAATTTGCACTTGTGGAAGGGGTTATGAATACTCTTATACTAATTTTCGAACACGGACGGTTTGAGGAAAGGGGAAGAAACAGAAAGAAAGACATATTGGTGTAGTTGGTTTGAAACTCAGCTGGTATTACGTTTCAGTGAACTCCAAGGGTGGCTGTCCAGATAACTGAGGGGCTTGTTTGTTTTTGCTTTTGTCGTTGCTCATGATTCACAGTATTTTTATCCGTCCTCCTGATGTCATCATCACGATCAAGTTGCATTTTAGCCATATGACTGCCCTACTGCCAGTGTTATGCCTTCGCAGTAGAGTTGACATAAACTTTCTCGTTGCTTATGTGGTTAGTTCTAAAGTTCTGGTTGCCTGGCAAGATTTCATAGTTTTGTACGTTGCAGTCACCTCGGAGTAGTAGGCAGGATTAGTTGTTCCTGGAGTCTTTTTTCGTGTGATATTGCCTTTTGATTTCTTGGATTACAGTAGGAATCCTTAATTCCCGATGCAGGTCACTGTTCCTGTTGTACCACGGAGCATTCACAATACTCCTAAGGACTTTATTCTGGAAACGTTGAATAACTACAATATTTGTTTGGCTGGCACATTCCCATAGTTCTACACTGGTTTTAGGACCTGGTTATATAGGAGTATTTTATTATATGTTCAGGATACTGACTACCGGTCTATAAGCCGTTTAATTTATCACCACTTAACGTCCAGTTCGGTTCTTTTGATTTTAATATGCACTTTCCAACGAAGCTTAGCATCTAGAGTCATACCTAGATACTTCGCTGTATTAGCATGTGGTATTGGACAGCCTAGTAGCGTTACGAGACAGACTTATTTGTGAAGTCAATATGTGCCTGATAATTTAATCTGCACCAGCTTGTAATTTTTGTGTCGAGCCTGACGTTGGCTCTCCTTCAGCTAGAACTGCTGGGTCATCGGCAAAGGTTGCAGTTTTTGTGTAAGGTGTTCTTAGTAGATCGATGGTATAAAGGAGATATAAGAGAGGCCCAAGCATACTCCCTTGAGGAACTCCGGCTTTTATCTATACTAGTTTAGAGTAACAGTTTTCTTGCTTTATACGGAAATATCGCGATATGATGTGGACGTACTGTTTCGGAAAATGTTTACTTTTAAATTAATGAGTAAGCCTTTATACCATACTCTGTCATAAGCCTATGGCACGTCCAAAAAAATAGCAGAGTACGCTTTTTTCTTTCCAATGCACTTTGAGTGCTTAGTTCGAAATCTAAACTAGTGGTTTGGGATTAGGTCTCTTACACTCTACTATTGGTTTAAGACGCATAAAAAGCAGTCTCTCAAACAGCTTTGAAGGTAAGGAAAGTAGATATATTGGACTATATGAGGATTCCTCGTGACGGTCCATACCTGGTTTAAGGATCATAAAGCTTGTGGGAAGTAGTCGATTTCATTCTATTTATTCGTTCCATGACAGATTGTGACTCAGCCCAGGTTATGGTATAACACTTGCTTTTATGGCAAGTACTGTTTTCTTAAAAATTGTCGATCCCGAGATTTTAATGAATCTTGATATTACTATAATAGAGAAACTCAAAAAAGTAAGTCTCATAAAACTCTCGTACCTCGGGTTGCAGCCTAAATGGCCACGGGTCTTGCGGCTTATTTTTAAAGGAGATCATCAATAGCATCATCAATAAGGCTTCTGAATGGACTTGATAGTAAGAAAATAATGAATTTTAGACCATTTACCGAAAGCTTGCAAAAGAGATTAGTTCCTATAGGGATACCAGTGGTTATAATTATTTGTGACATTGCAATACACCGCAAACACTCTACCGAACCTCTATCTATATGAGTCTTTGTGGGCTACTGGTAAACAGACATTTCCTGTAGTTGCGACTTGATAGTTTAGACTATTCGACATTCATTTGGAAATCCATTTGCTATTAATTGTCGAGAAAGATAATGCGCCAATATTATCTTCTTCTAGAGACCGATAATACTTATTGCTCTTCCCCATTTTTCTCTACCTTTGGGTTTATGTGTGACTTTGTACGGCAGGGGTTCCGGACAATGTGGCAATATGTAGCATAGCCGCGATGGGATTCAAGATTCAGAACTAGCTTACCGATCTGGCACGTTCTCTTTGGGACATCAGTGGTTATAAGCATTTGCCATGTTTTTGTAACTTTTTGGCGCTATTTTGCTATTTGTTATTACTGCTCTTTATAATTTTTAGGTTTTGACAGATTCGGGTTCACAACCTCACAAAATCCTCTTTTACCTATATTTTCATTTGATTCACTTTATTAGTTCACGTAGAAGTTGAATTTGTTTATTGTTCAGGGTTTTTCTGCTCCATTTTGAATCCGGCATTTTTTATTTTGAAATTCTGTAATACTTCTTGCTCTCTTCAATGAAAATTAATATAGGTAACCTCTACAGTCTTAACCAATGCTACTCGATGCATAAATCTGCAAACATTTTGATTCAGAAGTGAATGTCTTAATTTGCATAGGTCTGACTAGCAATGTGCGTCTAACAGGCAGTGTCCCATAAGAAAGAAAGAAGTTACTTTTTATCGTTTTTCAAATCCATAGGTAATGTCGTGCCAACTATTGTTGTTTGCAATTCCCCTCAATAGTTTTGTATTTGAACTAAAGTCTAAAATGCGTGAAATGGATGGCTTAGTCTGTCTTGTGCGAATCTGAATATGAGTAGTACAATCACTACCTTAAAGTTTGGCCAGGGGCCCGTCTGGCGCTGAAGACTTGTTGCTGTGGAGATCTTTTAGGACTTGAGCTACTGATCGGGTTCGAAATATTATTGGTCTCCAAGAATATTGAACAAAATTCAACATGGGTGGAGATAGACGCAGCTAGTAGATTAGCATTCTCCTTGTAGTCATCTGTAGGATGAAACAGAACATTTTATTTTATTTTCACGAAAGACCAAAAAGATTTACTGCTTTCAGAGCACGGCATTATTTTTTGCGTCACTCTTTGATCTCACTGGAGTTTAGCATGCTTTAAGGCAACGTTGCAGTCATTTCTAGCCCGGTTGTAGGGACTTCGGTTTTTCTGAGGAGTTCGGCGACATAAAGCGAAAACATATTCCTCTTCCGGATAGCAGTTGCACAAGTCAAATTAAACAGCAGCTTTTGTTGTGGTTTAAGAATAACTCATTAACTTGAAATACAGGAGACCATTCTAAGTAATTTTAGGTCTTTAACCACGTCGGCTGCAGCATGTATGTGTTAAAAGCCCTAAGGAACGAATTGAGACCGCTCCAAGTAGTATTTTCGCACCGTTCTTCTAGAGAATTTTCTGTAAACTGAATGCATTTGTGAATGCAAGGATTCAGCTGACAACAGGCTATGGATCTGACTTCCATAGAGGAGCAGAATCTGCAAGGACATACAGGGTGGCGCAAAATGATCTTTATGGTTTAAATTCATTATAACTTTTTTATTTTTATTTTTTTTTTCCAGAATTTTATAAACAATACTTGGGGACTTTATTATGGAACGATATACAACAAAACAACGAACAAAAATCATCGAATTTTATTTTGAAAATCAACGGTCAATTATTGACGCAGCGTGCATGTCGTCGATATTTTAATGTGCGAATCGCACCCACAGTGCCAACACTGAATCGTCTGGTTGCACGTTTTCAGTAGGGTTAGTAAGGTTCCTGGCACCAGAAGATCACGTACGGCGCACACGGATAAAAATATTTAAAGTGTACTGGAGAGTGTACAAGGATAATCAAGAAACATAAACAAAGAGACGTTTGGCTCAACTCGGGCTATCGCGGAGGTCCATTTAGAGGATCTTAGCCACATTGCACATATTTCCATACAAAGACAAACTTGTGCAAAACTTGTGCGAACATACTAACAGCAAAGGATTGATTATGCCATTTCGCTGCGGTAAAAAGCAGAGCAAAATCCCGATTTCATCCACAATTTGATAATGAGCGATGAAGCCCATTTCCAATTAATAGGCTTCGTTAACAAGCAAAACTACAGGATATGGGCTACGGAGGATCCAATAGCAGTTCACCAGCGACAATCAGACGTACTTAAGCATACTGTTTGGTGCGGTGTATCGTCCGAAAGGATCATTGGCCCATATTTGTTTGAAAATGAAGCCGGTGCTGCAGTTACCATCAAAAAAATAAATAAATATAAGTAAATATTTTGGCGCAACAGCTCTTTAAGTTCCAGAGCCTAGCTTCTCGCAACCACTCGTGTTGTGTGCGTTATATTTTTCACACGAATGGAAGGGACCTACAGTTTAGTGCCGTATCCGAACGGCAATTTGTTTTTGAGAAGCTTTCTCGTGACAACAATACTCTCGGATGTTTGTCAGACGTTCGCGAGAGGTGGGATCGTGAAAAAACTGTTTGGTGTTTTCTGGGATTCGAACTTGGAACCTCTTGCGTAGTGATCCGACACACTAACCACTACGCCACGACGCCCACCATCATTGCTGCTCAATATCGGACAATTTGGGAAATTTTTTTGAAGCCAGCTATGCAAAACCATCCACAGGATGGAGCCACAGCGCATACTGCAAGGCATACAATAACTCTGTTATGGGACATCTTCGACGAGCGCCTATTTGAAAGAGGAAGTGTACATCGACCATTCCCCAACTGAAAACCAATATTCGTGTCATAACACCTGAAATTTCGCCAAAGGTGATGAAAATGTGCTGGAAAGATTATGAATGCGCAAAGCAGAAACTGTGGCCATTTATATACTGTCCTTAAAAAAAAATTATAATTTACTCTGACATAAAAAAAATTATAACGAATTCAAACCATAAAGGTTATTTTGCGCCACCCTTTATTTATCCGGATGAAAGGTATCAAGAATGTGTGTCCTTAGTCCACAAGCTGAGTAAGGTTGTTCAACTCAGCAAAGATATCAGCGTATAGGCCTTCAGGTTCTGTGAAACTAACCACTGATCTATTTTTCTTTTAATAATGAGATACGTATAGAAAGTATTCTTGAAGTTCTGTATGCCACAAATGGTGCACTCGACAAGAAAGATTTATTTTTCATTTACACTTGCATGATACGCTTTAGCAAAAACTACAATAAAAATAAATTATTGCAGAGCTAAAATAATATAAAACTATTTCAGTTGACTTTATATATTTTTTTTCTTTTAAATATGCACTTACGTATAAGATTGCCATAATTCAATTGACTTACCTGAAAGGAAATAAAAGAAATTAATTGCTCGTAGTTTCTAAAGTTTATAATAAATATTTTTAAAAGCATATCAATTTAATTTCAATATTTTGTAGGGCATTGGTAGTAAATCTTTTAAAAGACAAGACAAATCGGTAAACAATTCAATTTTATTTTGAACTACAACTCCGAATGAATAATGAAAGTCCACTTAAAATTTCAATAACCATCGTACTGCAAGACTGAGCACAACAACCAATCCAAACTACAAAGTTCTGCGCTGCCAAGTAAAAATGTCTTTATTCCATAAAGTTTGACTTCAAACCATAAATCAACTTTGCTCTTAACGAACTTTTTGAATATTATTTAAATCTCTTAAAAGAAAATCCCCATTTGAGTGCATCCAATATTCGAAAATAACATTTTTTATCTTTTTGAAACTTTAATCTTTGATCCTACAAGCCGTAGTTGTCGTGACCTCGTACTTTGCGCAAACTTTTAGGGCAAAATGCGAAAAAAAGAGGACACTTTTCAAAACTTAAATAAAACTTTGTGCAAAAATTTAGACAAACCCTACAACTTTAAGTGAAACTGTGAAGATAAATTACTAAAACCCTTCTGTCGTGTACACGGAAGAGAGGTCATGACCATGTCCAGCGATAGTAGAGTGAATGTTACTGAAATTGAGAACTCTACGTTCGTCGGTAAAGTGGGTTACGCTAACATCTATCGTTTCCACTGCAGAACACACCCCTCCTCGACGTGACGGAAACACATCAGAACGTACCATTCTGCAGATGCCCCGGAGTGCGGAAGTAAAATTGAAACAAACACACTCGACACAGCCAGTACTCGATCCCATTTCATCCCTTTTTCATCCCAACTAATGCGAGGGAGATTTTAGACTGAAATTATATACTCGGCGGCGCCCAGTCGACTGCAAGGATACTGACTTGTCATTCCAAAAACTGCGAAATATGACAAAGGACGCACGATGGTCAGGGGTCATAATTCCTCCTCAACGTTCTAAATGACGGATCATTTTTTTTGACGAAGGCGATAGTGCCGGTCAATTTATAGCCCATTCATTTGAATTGTAATTCTTCGCAAGGTTACCGCTGCGCCATGCCATGCCATTAGCATGGATGTGTGTAAATTTATTCTTTTGGTTGACACTTTGATTTTATCGAGACGTTTTAATAGACCGTGAAGGATTGATTCTGCATGGAAATGTAATCTGTGTAATGGCTTGTGCACTGTCCCATGTTTCGCACGAAGATAAATAATAATCTTTCAGTGTTAGGAGCGAGGTTAAGTTTGATAATCTTATGTGCATATGAAGCAGACGACAATATAAAGAAATAAAGAAACGTTACGAATGGATGCTGCCAAAATGAGATGTGGGTTTTGGTTTCGTTTAGAAGAGGGTGAAACATTGTTTTACAATTTTAGGTTATCGCCTGCCGGATGGGTTCAAATTTTTTGAAATATCTTTGTTCGGTAGAATGTCATTGTGTCTGAAGGACAAAGAAGGAGATCCCTACGAAATACCTCGTTCCAGAATCCCCTGTAACCGAAAACCCCCTGTCTTGAATTCAGATATTTGCTTAAAATCCCCCGTATCAAAATCCCCTGCAAAAAAATTCTTCGTTTCAAAATCCCCTGGAAAAGATTCTGCTTTCAAAATTGAAAATCCCCCGGTTTTTAAAAAAATACCTTACTCTTAGCCAGAATCAACGACGTGGACGTGGACGGTAAGCACAGCCAGAAATGAAAACACAAAAATATTAAAATGGGCGATTTTGACACAAGGGATTTCGGAAAAAAAGTTTTTGACTCAGGGGATTTTGATAAGAGCGATTTTGAAACGGGGGATGTTGACACCTGGGATTATGGAAATGGAATTTTGGAAAAGCAGATTTCATACCCAACCCACAAAGAAGGATTAAGGTTTTTGAGATAAGCAGCAAAATTCTTTAGATATAAATAAATAACAGATTTGTGGAAGTGAAGAATACCGTGTTCGTCAATTTTAAGTAAACCCAGTTCAAGGGATGTACGAAAAGTCTTCGATTCCTGGTATAGGAATTTCGAATTTGCCTATTAAGATGACGTCCTCATCGGATCAACTAGCAATGCGACCTCAAAGACGTTTTTCGTTACATCTTTAACTGTCCCAAGACTGGATGTTAAATTGCATTTCAGATTCTGATGATGGGCATTGATCGTGGACCCTTCTACCCAGTTCCTCCCACAACAGCTCTATAGGGTTTAAATTTGATGATTGTGGCTGCCATATCTTGATTTGTAAGGTTTTTCATATTACCTCCGTTTCAGGTAGTCTTGACAAAGTCAGGACGTGTGTTTATGGTCATTACCCTGTTGAAATAGGAATCCTTCGCCAATTAATCTTAGTCTAGAGATTACAGCGTTTTCTTCCAATATTGTTTTGTACTCATATGCCTCCTTATTGATTTCTCTAATCACTCGAGGGAGATCTCCCACTCCAGTTGAAGAGAAACATCCTCAGACCATAACAGAACCGCCTTCATGCTTGACGTTAAGAACCACACTGTCTGGTAGCATCTTTTGTTCGGCGCTGTGTCGAACGAAAATTCTCCGTTTTATGCCAAATACCTCGAACTTGTATTTATCGCTCCACAAAACTCTGTTGAAATCTTCTTCCGTCCAGTCTTTATGATTGTTGAGCCATTCTAACCTTTTCTGCTTGTTTTGTGGTCGCACTAGGGGTTTTCGAGCAGCAACTCGCCCAAATAGTCCAGCATGTCGTAATCTTCCTTTGACCGTTGTCAAGGACAGCGGTTTATTCCGTGTTTCATTTATTGCGACGCGTATTTCGGGTGCTGTTTTTCATTTACTTCATTTGCTTATTGTGACTATTAGAAGATCCTCGTATTTAGTTGTAGTTCTAGGCCGTCCTGACCTGTGAAGTCTTCCGGTTTGCAGCACCTTGATACCTTCAACTGCGAAGCAACTTCCCGCTGTGATGTGCAATTTTGAAGAAGGGTGATGATTGCAGATCGTTTCTCGATTATGGTTCTCGGGACTTTTTCCATTTTTAACAAGTTGTTTACTCAAGACGTGAACAATCTCAAATAAATTCTTATGACTTCAAAGTGTGGCTTTTATGTAAGACCCTTGCAATTTGAGAACCCTTTTGATGTCATAAACAAGTGCTGAATCAGTAACCAAAAGTTATAAAATTTAATAACCAAGACACTTCTCCATAAACCACAAAAACGGTTTTTCCCACATTTTGCAAATAAAACGTCCACTGTTTAAAAACGTGGGTGTAAAATCCGACTTTTATTATGTATTGTGTAATGCTCAGGTAGAAAATGTAGGAAAAACAAACCAATGTAATTCATAAAATTCAGTCTCCATGAATTAAGTCAGTTGTTTAGGTAGGCCTCACAATTTTGGACTGCAGTGTATCTGTGTCCGACTCCAGCCTAAACGATTTGACGGATTTTGTTAAAACTTCATATTTGGGGTCTGTAGGATAACAACTCCACCCTAAAATGTTCATACTAACCCTAAAATTAACGGTACTTTCTCGAAAACGGCTCGAAATATTTTGACCAAATTCGATATTTCAGTTATGGTGGACATACGTATATGCGTAGCACGTTTTTGCCAAAAAGTACGTGTAACGGTATTATACTTATTAACTGGTTCTTAAAAATTCGACATTTCGCATATATGATGATTCAATCGATTTTGCTCCAAGTTAATATCTAAACAATACGAGTATTCAACAAATACAATGTAATGGCATACCAAGTTTTTAATAATTGTCCATATAATTGTTTTCGGTTTTTAACGGCTGCAGTCGGCCATACATACATACAGACAGAATTGAGAGACACATTTTTTTTGAGTTTTACGTATGTACAGTGCCGTGCACGTAATTAGAAGCGTCGAGGGTACGAGAATTCTTTTCGTTATAGCGGATGGGGTTTCGGCCTTAGCACAGTGAAATTTTCGTTTTTACTGTACATATTAATTAAGCTTTTTATTCAGATCAACAATATGTCATATAATACCGTTACATTTTTTATCTCTGAGTTTGTTCAGAGTGAGTAATAAAAAAAAAAATATTTAGAAGAGCAATATCCACTGGTTTGTGAGTGTATTCTAATTTTATTCACATTGACAGCTACAACTGAATTGTTTTTAGAGTTTTACATTATGGGAAAAAACAAGTCGTGCGATGTTAGGACCCGCTTCCGCATTTCTAGCCTTTATGAGGAAGGAAAGTCCTGTAGAGAAATAGCAGAAACACTAAACTGTTCCAAAAAGATGGTATTTAATAATATTCAGTATATACGGAAGAATGGCACAGTTGAAAAAGTTAAGCGCAAGCCAAGAGCACGAATTACCACACCGCGGGAAGCCGTACTTATCGTGCGTGAGAGTAAAAAAGAACAGCATTCCACCGCACGGGAGATTCGAGCTGCAGTTTTTGGCAACACAGAAAACGGACCATCTGTGGACACAGTTAAGCGAAGGTTGCGTGAAGCAGGACTCTTTGGACGCATAGCCAGAAAGAAGCACTTGTTATCCGAGCGGCATCTAAAGAAACGTTTGGAGTTTGCCCTTAAATATGGCCATTGGACCGTCGAACAATGAAAAAATGTGCTTTTTAAGGGTGAGACTAAGATAAATAGAGTTTCTTCGGATGGTAAGCCGTATGTTCGCCGACCAAAATCGAAGGACATTGATCCCAGATACACTCGTCCAACCCTCAAACACGGAGGTGGTAGTATAATGATATGGGGACAATGTCCTGGCGTGGAGTGGGTCCAATCCATAAAATTGAAGGGCATATGGACAAGGTGCAATACTGCAACATTCTGCAAAACGTATTGCTGCCATATGAAGATGAGAATTTGCCAGTAATTTGGAAGTTACAGACACAAAAAAAAAAATGGATTGCAAAAAATTTAGTAAGTTCAATCAACTGGCCACCATGTAGTGTGGATCTCAATCCAATTGAGAATTTGTGACAGATTCTCAAAAGAAAAGTGACATTCAAAAAAGCCGGAAATCTTGGAGTCCTCTATGAGGAATCAAAAATTGCTTGGCAGTCTATTCCACCAAGCGTATGTACAACTCTAATTGAGTATATGTCTCGTAGATTGCAAACAGTAGTTAGCAATGGTGGGTACTCCACGAAATATTATCCTTTTTTCAAAAATAAAAAACTCTTCATAAAGTTAAATTCAATAAAAAAAGTAACGGTATTATATGACATATTGTTGATGTGAATAAAAATCTTGGTTAATATGTACAGTAAAAACGAAAATTTCACTGTGCTAAGGCCGAAACCCCATCCGCTATAACGAAAAGAATTATCGCACCCTTGGCGTTTCTAATTACGTGCACGGCACTGTATATAACAATTACAGAAATTTTACAACCTGAGATATTTGCAAATAAACAAGTACGTGTGACCCAGTCGTGCACTTAATTTACATGGTTGTTGAGTAAGCAAAAGCCGATGAGCTTTTAGTGGCCTCTATTTGTGTTTGAGAAATTTGTTAAGCCAAGAGAGCTTTTTTTAGTTTTTTTTTTTTTTTTTTTAATTGCCAGAAGTTTGACTATATTTAGATAGATGACTTGTAGATAGGCCACAGAAAAGTTGAGGGCTGACAAATGGATATTGTGAACCTCGCCTGAAAAGTTTATCTTCCTTTATTGTCCTGATGTCTTGGAGGCCAACTGAGTGTGATCTTATCATGATCAGGAAGAAGTTGAAGAAGGCGCCGTGGTTAATGTATTGGACAGCGGCAGGTACAAGGTTCGAACCCTACCTCTCGTCAGCGTCTAATAAATATCAGAAAGTACAATTGGCATAAGAAGCCTCTCAATTACTCTCTTCGGAAACGGCATAAAACTGTAGATCTCCTTTATTCGTGTATTGCGCAACACGAACGGCCGGGGCCGAGAAACTTCGCAACTAAGCCCCAAATCAAAATCACCATTCTTATATCTGATCTTTTGATACACTTTAGGGTTAATACTAGAATAGTCTCTATAAAGTTCTCTGAATTTATTGCATTTTATCCATTCCTGTATTCTAATAAATAAAATTAGTTTTAGAATTTAAAGAGATACATATAAAACAATTAAATCACAATTTTTTGATATATTTAAATATTTAATTTAAAAACGTCCTTTTGAAGATTAGCTATTTCTTCATTTAACAAAATTTATCTCACTATTCTACAACTAGCAATGTTAATGTTATGATTCTTTGAAACTAATCTAGCTTTTCTTCGTAACCTGGGTATCGCTGTTCTCGAAATCCAAGCTGAATCCTGTATTAAATATTTTGCTCTGAGTATTACAGCTCCAACAGTATGTATATTCCTACGTCGCAGAACGTTGGCGATCATTCGTGGAATGGCCCATTGGAAAAATCAAAGGCTTCCTTGAATTGTTGTGGTATAATACCATGGTCCATCACATCAGTCGAAACTATATCAGTCCAATGCTTACAGAATTTGACGGGCAATCTATCAGAAAATGCCGCTTTACCATCTTTTAACCTATTTAAAGCCCCTAACATCATCTTCGAAGCCAAATATAGCACATTGGAATACGCTTCTAAGGGGTGACCAGATAGCAATGATAGTTCTTTCAATTGTTATGTTTCAGCAGCTGTCAAAGCTACTAATGATATCTAGCTGCCAAAATATTCAGTAAGGTTTCCCATTTTATCAAGCATTGTTTAACACTTCCCGAACGTGTAGAAATTATTAAAAAATATTATCAAAATTCCGGCTCAGTTGTAAATACGCAACGTGAATTTTGTCGTGAGGTCGGTCGTCATCATGGCTTCAGTGCGCAGGCAATTCGTCACACCGTGGAAAAGTTTGAACGTGAGTACACTCTTTTGAACCTTAAGCAACCAACCAGGCAGAGATCGATGCGAAGCGAAGAAAACCTAGCCGCCGTAGCGACCAGTATCGAAGAAGACCCAGAAATGGGCATCACCAGAGAGTCAACCAGTCTTATTTTGCGGTTGAATTTGGGCCTACATCCGTATAAGATTGTGCTGACGCAAGAATTGAAGCCGGACAACAAATGTTGACCGGAGATCCTGATTTTGGCCAAAAAATTGTCTTCTCGGACGAGGCCCATTTTTGGCTCAGCGGCTATGTCAACAAGCAAAATTGCCATTATTGTAGATACCACAATCCACAAGTGTTCGACCAAGCATCAATGCATCCACAAAAATTACTGTTTGGACACCGTTACCGTCAATGGTCCTCGGTATAGAACGATGTTAATCGACTTTATGTAGCCAGAGCTCGACAACATCGATGTATCCGAGCTTTGTTTCCAACAAGACGGCGCTACATGCCATACAAGCGACGCAATGCTCGAAGTGGTAAGGGAGAAATTTGGCGACTGGGTCATCTCACGAGCGAGCGTTCATCAATTGTCCGCCGCGATCATGCGACTTGACACTCCTCGATTATTTTCGATGAGACTACGTCAAGTCCTTAGTTTACGCTAAAAAGCCAACCACTTTGGATTAGCTCGAGGCCAGCATTCAAGACGCTATTGCCGGAATAACGCCGCACATATTAAACTGCGTCATCAAAAATTGGACCGATCGCTTGAAGCACTGCCAGCGAAGCCGAGGCGGCAGTTTCTTTGCTCTTAAATTGAATCAAAGATTTTGTATCGAACAACTATATGGGGGCCGCAATTCTGGGTCTGGTAGAACATAACAAAAATTATACCTTTAATAGAACATAGAATAGAACATAGTATAGTATTCTAAAATATTTTTTAAGGTATCGTATTATTTTACATTTTTCATTTTAACATAATTTTTTTTAACAAAAAAGCCATAAATTGACCATTTACAGTCTGAAAGACAGTCTGAAAGACAGTCGAAAGAGCGAGAAATTATGTAAAAGCTATTTTTTTAAAAACTTCTACTTTGCTACACAAGAAATAAAATGCAACATCACAAGTATCTATTTGGTTGACAAAGTCGTTTTGAATATCTTGCTATAAGATTTGGAATGTTTTATTTTTAATTCTTATGTGCTAATATTATTAGTGATCAGCTAAATAATTAAAATCCCAGCTAGCAAACAAAATAATTAATCAGCAAACAATTCATTAAGCCAAAAATAAATCTTTGATTTGCAAAAAATAAAACACCATATCAGCAGAAAAGGAAAATAATTAGAAAAATTAATTATTTGATCAGCAGAGTGAAATAATGCATCTAGAAAAAGAATACGAAATAAAGTGCACGTACGACCTAGTCGTACGAAACTTTCTTTCTTTTCTTTCATCAAATTTTCCCAAAGCATGTAGCCGGTTAGATTTCTAGGTTATATTTAATAAAATCATAAATGTAAACGAATTCAATAAAAATTAACAATAACGAATAACATCCATATAAACCATAAGCATTTACATAATCTATCCATTGAACCATTAGGTAATTGGATGGGTTGAAATTAATAGCTTTTTTCGAAACTATGCCCATATCATAATAAATAAAGAACACGACTAGTTCGGGAATTATTAGATGTCAAAAAGAGAAGACAAAAATTGAGTTTTGAAAGATACGTTAAGAGGCCAACAAAATTTGAATTCCATGCCCTCACGTATGACCTAAATAATATCAATGTAGGTCATACGTGAGCCGTTACCGAGATATGGCTAATTTATGTTAACTCGCTAAAATGTAAAGTACCGTAATTAGATTCTTTAGCGAAAGAAGGTACACATAGAGGGTTATTAATTTCGAGATTGGGATTTCACATCCCTGCCATATGGCATCTGTCATCCATAGTGACAGCTAGTTAGTTCTTGTCTTGCCCTTTTACAATATGGATTGTTTAACCACCGCTCAACGTGTTAAAATTATTGTATCTTACTACAAAATAACAGTTTATGGTCATCATAATCGCCCAACTAAGAAAATGATTCGAAACACAATCAACAAATTCGAACAAATCGATAGTGTGTATGATGTCGTAAGGCCTGTGTAATCGTAACGCTCAATCAACTGAAGACATACCCGCTGTGAGTACCTGAAAACCCGGATTTGTCAATTCCACGCCGCGCTCGGGTATTTATTACAACTCCGTTTGGCATATTTTGTGCCTAGATTTGCATCTTCATCCATATAAGGTCCAGCTCATACAATAACAAAAGCCTGCTGATCATAGAATGCACAGAACATACGCCAATTGGGTGCTGGAAAATCAACAATTTGATGCCGATTTTTCGAACAAAATTCACTTCAATGGTGAGGCCTTGCTTGGCGACTACATAAACAGACAAAATTACAGAATTTGGGGTTCTGAAAATCCAAATGTTTGAGAGGCCATTGCATCCATCACGGGTGACAGTTTAGTGCGAGTTGTGGACCGTGGCATAATCGGGAGCCACTGTTACGATAAACTCTTTGCGCTATGATCAAATGATAACCAACTTTGTTTGTCTGAGATTCAAGGCATTGATGTGAGTGATATAAGGTTTAGCTCTATCACACGGAAAGTTTAGATTTGGCGACATCAATTATCCACCAGGATCTGACCCCGGTGGATTTCTTTTTGTGGTGCTGTGCTAAAGATCGCGTCTATGCAGATAATCTCCAAACTTTGGAGCACTTAAAAACCAACATCCATTGAACCGATGTTGTATTCCATACATAATAGCATAGTCCAAAATTTAAAACAGTAAAACAAAATCATTGAAATCTTTAATAATTTTCATTTTATTTAAATTAATTAATATTGTTGGACAATATTCAAAATGGAGCCTTGTAATGGTATTACAGATTTCAAAGACCATACTTTCTTTAGCATTCTTTCTTACATACTTTCTTTATTATTCTTTGAAAGAAGCCACTTTTCTTAGGCATATATTTTAGATGCTTTTCAAAATTCAGTTTACTGTCTAAAGTTATTCCAAGATCCTTAGTTCCATCTACGCATTCAAATTCTCCATACCTATACATATCCTACATGTGTCTCCTTCAAAGATATAACTTTGATTTTTTCCACATCAAGTGTTAGCTTATTCATATTTAAATAGATTTTAACATCATTTAAATCTTCACCTATTTTCAGCCACAAATAACTCTCCATCCAGAGCAAGCTGTATGATTTCATAAAGCTTTATTACACTTTTTAAGTCATTAACATGCAATAAGAACAATATTGGCCCTAACAGAGTTCCCTGCGGCACTCCATACTATACTTCCAATGGATCAGATAGCTTGTCCGTAAATTTAACTCTCTGCTTGCTCCCTTGTAGATATAGTTCTCCAGCTTTTTTTGGCAATATGCCTCGATTAACAGTTTCACAGAATGCTTTTTGCGGAACCCAGCTTGCTCGCCAATTAGTATTCTATTTTCGTCTAGGTATTGTTCTATTTATATTGTCAATAATTTTCACATTTTTTAAAGTTTGACACTTTTTGGACTGAGAAAACACGACTTTTTAACGAATGATGTATAATGCTCATTAAAGCAGAAACCACAAAATTAAAACTGTCTTCTGTCATCATCTTGCTTTTAAGATTAATGTCATTTTTGTGTGGCATAACTTTCACTATTTTGCAGAAATCAGATACTATTAAATCGGCTTCGGCTAAATTCCACATACTTTAATACTTCTTATGAAACACTGATTCAATTTATGTGTTATTACTCTAACTTATTGGACTTCATTTCTGTTCACCAAAACTACACTATTGTTCTCCATTTTCACTTGCCCCAACACTAATCCCTTAATCGCTTTCCACATTGTGTTCTGATCACGTGCATCACTAAGTTTATTTAAAATATAAGCACGTTTTTTGCACATAATTCTTAAAATTTTTGCAGATTATTTTTAACTTTTTCTGCTGAAATTTTAGTTTTTCCAATAAAAAAAAAGTGTTCTGTTGATCAAATAATTTATTTTTGCTGAAGAATACAATTTTTCCGAAGACCTTCATATCAACTCGTACTTGCTTACTATTATTTCCTCCTATAGGCCAAGAATTGTTTTCATTTTCATTCTCGAGATTTTGGTCAATTTTGGTCAATTTTGGTATACCATTGCTGAGGAACTCAAAACAGTGCATCTTGCAATTTTGCCTGTCTGTAACTTAACGGCTTAACGGACTTTTGTTAAACTTCATAACTGGGCTTATGCTCCGAGGTGAAATTGGAATTTTCATTCTTACTTAAGTGGAATATTCTCCAACACGTCTCTAATGTGGACATTTGTGCAATAACACACTTCACTTTTTACCGTTTCTACGAAAATTGGCTATATCTCGGGTATGGCTTGGACGATTTTATTCAATTGATATTTGAGTTATCTTCGCTATATGTAATGAACCGGCATTACAATTTTAGATGTATGGTCAAAATGAATCATTTTGCTTTTCAAGGCATTTTACGAAACCTCCAATTGCTTCGCATCTTATAGATTTGCCAGAATTTGAAATTAGAACAAATGACGAGCAAATAGCACATATGGAGCAAGCACGTGCCACCCAGTCGAAGGTTTTATTTATTTTTTTTGCTCATCAAAAAATGAGCCTCTG
This sequence comes from Pocota personata, assembly GCA_963082735.1. Taxonomy (NCBI): domain Eukaryota; kingdom Metazoa; phylum Arthropoda; class Insecta; order Diptera; family Syrphidae; genus Pocota; species Pocota personata. Next base: position 274,985,270 of record OY720429.1, read on the forward strand.
CTCATCGAAAAATTATAATCTGCTGATCAAATATTAATTAATTTGTTGCTAATTATTTACAGGCGTATTCATCGAATTTTCGTGACTTAAAGGTTAGTTACTGATTAACTGATTGGCGTATTTCTTTGGACGTAGTGTATTCATCAAATCAACTTTGATTATGTCTAAAAGAATGGATACTGAATTGTGTATTTATAGTTAACTATACTAGGATCAACGTTGATTATGATTTATGAATAATGCTGTTAGTTTTTCTCCTTGTTTTGTTGTTAATTTTTTTGCAGAACGAAAAATAATTTTCCGATGATTGTAAACCTTAAATTGCCAATCAAAAAATTGTATTTTGCTGATCAAAAAACCCTTTGTTATATGTCTTGCAACGTATAAGATTTACATAATGTAGAAAGTACCAACAAATTATATTGAAGTGAAAAATATTAGAACATATGTAAAAACCGGCATAAGTTCGTAAGGGTAGAAGATTTCGAAGTAGCAGCCCCTATATGAGAAAAACCCTGTTTGTATTTAATGAATGAGATACAATTAAATCTTACAGCTAACACTCATTCATTTTTTCCCCCCGAAAAAAAAAAAAAAAAATCAGATTCCTTTCCTATTCACATCTTCCGCAGGAAACACAGATATATTCACTACAGGAACTCGGCACCGAAAACATTTTAAAGTATCTCTCGTCCTTTATTCCATGGGAAAAATCTCAAGCATGTGCATTTTCATTTTAAAATGGATATCCACATAAAAGCGGAGTAATCGTTAATTCAGCGAAGTGAAAAATCACGGGTTTTCATTACAGCCACAGTTGCGAAGTACTCGTACCTCCCACTCCTTGAAAATCGAAATACAAAATTAAACTTTTGCACAGAACGACGCGGCGTCGGGAATTCATTCAGAATTTTGAATTAAAATTCCGTGTAAAGCAGAGGACTGAAACCATTCGAAAAGCTAATTTGCTTTCATTTTTCTTCTTTACCCCCAGCACATACGAACAGAGTAATAATGTGAAGTAATAACTCATACCTTCGCGTGCTCCAAATGAATGACCTGAAGCGACCTTTTCAGCAAAAAAAAAAACTTCTATGACATCACATATGAATACACCAATTAAGTTATCACTAAACAATACAATTATAAAAAAAAAAATCAACAGGTTATTTGGATTTATTTTTGGATTTCACTTTCGCTGCACATTGACTCGAGAGAATACAAAAAAAAAAAACAAAAACATTCTCAACATTTGCATAATCGCTTCGAATTTCATTGGTCTTCTTGGTCACGATATTTATGTTTTGCTTTTGATTGACGAATATTTTACATTGACCTCGAGTTCTTTTCATTGAATTGGGCTTATGAATCATAAACCGCGCGCCGCCGCGAGAAGATTATCTGATGCTGTGTAGTTTCAAGAGCTTTTCGGACACTGATCGAACAGCTTTTCAATGGAAATCAAGAAGTTATACACTCTTTTTTCTTTTTTATTCAACAAAAATTATTTATTTATAAAATGCAGGTTGATGAAATAGGACTGCTTAATTTGCATAAAAGATTGTATTTGTTACAGATGCTTTTTATCACCTCGACTGACAGCGCTTCCGACAGATACATTTGAGATTTTGTAAGATTTTTATTGCAAACACTGGAAACCGGTAGATGAAATAGTATATCTAACACAAAACATGCGATGCGCGAAATTAAATTGTTTTTGGGGACAACTAATTGACATTTTGTGTGAAAAACAAAGTTAATTAACTACCCGCACCATTGGCGACGACGACGTCTACAGCATGAAATATGCGTCAACGTTTTATTAGAATGTGGAATGTATGGAATGACGCTGATGTTATGTTATCGCGTCTCGTGGTACGACACATAAACGACACATTGTGGTTTTCACTAAATGTTGTGTGATTTGTAATTTGTTTATATGTTTAAGAAATTTTTTTAATTTTCTGCAGCCCTAATAATCGCAGTTGAGGAAACCTTAGGGTAGCATCAATCTTGCCTTGTTGTGCTCTTCTGAAATATCATAATTAAGAAGATTTTTACTGATACATACATTGCGCCAGAAACCGATTCAGGGAAAGCAGTTGCCTAAATCTCACTCAGATGTCAGGGTTAATTTTGAAAGCCTTGATATAGCTATATATGTACTCGTACATTGAAATTGGCCTTATTTAGAGTGGTAGGAATTTTTTTATTCAGTCGCACCGACATTGGCACCCAATAATTGTGCGAAATCCCTTTAAAATTTCATCTCTTTAAGCCCCAATTTGTTCAACGCTGTGGCACCGATAACCAGTAACTTCTCCCTTTTTTTTTCTGCAAATTAGCTCCATGATGAAGTGTAGGCATATACTGAAAATACGTAGGAAAAAAAACATTCTACATATATATTTTGGGTAGCATAATTGGCTCCTCTTCGAGTAGGGTTCAAATAGATATATATCTGATTTTTAAAAGGATTTTTCTTTGATTAATTTGAGCTAATTTAAGAGGGTGGCTGAAAAAGAGTCTATGCCCAAAATGAGGTCCTACTAATGAAGGTACAGTGCATACATATTTAACTACGAGTGGAACGCCTTTTTTTTATTTTCGTATCAAGAAAAAGATTGAACAGCCTATACATACGAGTATGTGATTCAAGTTCTTCAATGTTTTTTTCCAAGAAACTATCGAAAGAGATTAGGAGATAAAATAAAACGATGAAATGAATTCGTGGATTTTAAAGGCGAGTTTTTTTTTAAGAAATTTAAGTTTAGTGGTTGGAGAAACTTGGATTTCATTCGTTTCTCTTTTATGCTTGGGTGGCTGTGGTTGCTGTTTCCCATCCGGGCTCGAATCTGCACAGTTCGGGTCACAAGCGAGCACACTACCCATACAGTAGTCACCTCTAATTTATTATAAAGTTGTGTTTTGACTTTTTTTTTTTCTTTATTAAAAGCTAGTGTAGTTCCTTTACTCCATGAAATACCAGATCCAGCTACATATACGAAGAAGATTGCCGGTCTTTCAGCCCCACGGCTTAGAACTATGGGTCATTTCGATGAAGGTGAATGTCGAAATCACGACTAGTAAGAGAGTGCAAAATTAAATTCAACTTACTTGCAGACGCAACAGAGTCCGTCTTGCATAGGTACTGCGGCATCAAGGTGTACCGGAAAACGAAAAGGCAAGGAAAGGAGCGAGAAACATGATATATTGAAGACTATTCCCCGATCACTATACGACATAGTTTCCTTTTGATACTCCCCATGATCCTAATACCTAAATCCCCTCTCAACGCATAATTCCCACAGCACAGTACTATTCCTTAAAGTTCGATACACGAGGGGAACACAACGGGCCCAATGGAAGCCTAAGTGAAGAGCGTAAGCTCACCCTCTAAAACCAACCAACCAACCAACATATTGCAAAACAAGAATTTTTTCTTAATTTGCGTAAATATTTTGTAAATATTGTTACGACCGAGTTTCTTTCTGAAATTGTTTCTCATGAAAATTCTGCGTACAGGGTGCTTCTTAAATACTTTATCGGGATCTGGTAGAGTATTGAGTTTCGAAGACAGACATTTTTCTGCAGAGCTTATACTTTGCAAGTTGTGTAAGAAATAAGAAAGAACATCACAAATCCAAGAGTGACTACCTCAATCAAATAAACACAGTAAAGAACTGCTCTAAGACTTGTTATGTTTCATTATACCCTATCTCATAGGGTATATTACTTTTGACACATATACCTAAATACATAGAGAAATAGTGACAATAATAATATATTTATGATCAGCATCGAAAGTTATTTCCATCTAGTCAAGTCCGCCTGTCAGTCCGTCTGTATGCCACCAGTTTTTGCGTCTTACATTTTGAACTAGGAAGGTGAATTTTTGTACTTAGGCTTTCTGTAACCCACAAGTGTAAAACATTTTTGAAATTCGCCCACATATATACTTTTTCTAGAAACTAAACAAAATTTGTAAGACGAAATATGTATGTAGATACATACATTGCGTAAGAGCTCGCCCACTTTTTGGGGGCGTTTTCTTGAAAGAAAGAAAAAAAAACAGATTTTGCTTTTTTTAAAGCTATTTACTGTGATTGATTCCTTCTATTTGGAAAATCTCATCGGAATACTTGATTGTTGGTTACAAATACTAAAAATTAGCCACAAATACGTACTTATGATGCATGAAAAGAAAAGGGTTTCAGCTCTCTAGGTTTGACTGTTTAAGGGTTACAAGCGTGTGACATACTGACAGACAAAACGACACGGCGTTGAATCCATTAGTGTTCCGTGTTATACCATTCTGGCAAGGAACACTAAAAACACTGCCGCTTCGTCAGCCAAAATTGGAGGATTGAGTGAGAATCCACCTATCCCAATGTTAGCTTTGGAACTTTTAGTGTAAGTCTCCTTTTTAAAGGGAAAGACAAGCGTGATATGTTTGTACGAGTAGTCTTTTCCGATAACATGCGCCCTTTGGTTAAAATAATTCAGTGTGGTCCAGGGCGGGTTATAGCACTTTCAATGCTTAGCTTCTCTAATTCGAAAGTCACTTTTAAGACCATGATCTTACCGTGAATGTCAAAGGGTAGTACATGTAGGAGTGTATTTAATGCTGTTCTTGAGGTAGTTTACAATGCATTTACATGTATGTAGTGTACGAGTACATGGGTAAAATGGAAACAAACCTAACATCAGCCTTTTCTTAAATCAGTTCAACCAAGACACAGAATCTATAGTGGATGGTATAAATATACCCTAGATGACAATTTAAAAATTAATATGCATGATACTTCTACTAGATTGGAAGTATTGACAAACGGAAGGCGATTCTCCAAAGGACTAAATCACACTAAAAATTTTCAACTATTCCAAGTCAATTTGAATTCACTTTCACATTTTAATACATTTGTATAGGTATGTAAAGGGATTGCACATCCCTGCCATATGGCATCTGTCAAATCCACCTGTCATCCATAGTGACAGCTAGTTAGTTCTTACCTTGCCATTTTATAATGTAGATCGTTTAACCACAGCTCAAAGCATTCAAATTGTTGCATCTTATAATAAAATCTGTAATATCTGTGTATCGCGATTTAAGTACAGATTATGGTCGCCATCACCAAATTTGAACAAATCGGTAATGTTTGTGATGTCTTAAGGCCTACCCGGAATTGTCACTTCCACGTGCCCTCAGCAATTGGGTATTTCCTACAGCTCCGTTTGACATATTTTGCTCTTGGATTTGCATCTTCATCAACTCGTATATAACAGTTCAAACCACAACTAAAACCTGCTGAGCATATGCACAGAACATACGCCGATTGGATGCTGGAACGATTATTTTTCGAACAAAATCTTCTTCAGCTATTAGTCCAAATTGAATAATTTAGTGGTGCTGAGAATCCAAATGTGAAATATTGAGAGGCCATTGCATGCACAACGGTTGACAATTTGGCGCGCGCTGTGTAGGTACTGGCGGCGTGATCGAGCCGTATTTTTTTTTTTTTTAAACGATGAAGTCGCCACTCTGCGTTTTGGTCAAATGATAACCAACGTTTTTTGACGTGGGATCGAAGGCGCTGATATGAGCGGCATACCGTCCTTTAACTTCGAGATTTGACGACAATTTCCAAATTTTGGAGCACTTAAGGACCAACATCCGTGAAGTTATGGCAGCAATATATAGGTAGCTTTATCGAAAATTACCTCAAAAGAACCGAAGTTTGCGAAATCTTTAGTACTTTTTATTTTATTTGAAATTTGAAATCCTAAAGCATAATAACCCTAAACTTTTATACAAAATAGTGCTGAATACTTTTTCCCTACCAGTATGGGTAGAATTTTTTTTATTTTCGTGTCTTACTTTAGAAACAACCATTTTTTATAGCAAAATATAATCTTTAACTTATCTGATTGGTTGCTTTAACGGGATTCATCCGGGATCCCATTTGAAAAACCCTAATTATGACGGTTTATACCCGTAATAATGCAAACATATTATTGACAACTGCGCTCAATTGGCCGAAACGCAGAAGCCATGTGGCCAACTTTATCCCTGAAATCGAGATTGTCACCAGCCACATTTTTAAAAATAACTTTCTCATTGGACGAGATACAGGTACACATTTTTGAAATTTTAATTAAACTTCAATCCATTTTTTTATAGAACCAAACGTAACATTAGTTGTGCTTTGCAAAAGTCGTTGTTCACTTGAAGCGTACTATCTCTGTATAGAATATCGCATTACAAGATACAATCCCGCTTACCCCTCATAACTATCTATTACATCTCATAAAATAATTGTGTTCGTACACAGAAATTTAGTTAAAATAAAAAAAAAAAATAAAAACTCCCCTACGTACCATTGAGCCTATACATGCGTCGAAAATGCTTAGGATCATGTGAATACTTGAACAACTATTCGTGTTATTAATTAATCACATTTTTGTACACAACAACTTTTCTACCGGGAAACAGAATGCCGAACAGAATGTAATCCCAATGTAAAAAGAGCCCACATAAATAAAAAAGTTTCCTCTGAAAGTAAACTACCCCCTAAACTCACATAAATTCTAGGATCCCAGCCAACATGATAGGAAATACACACCCACACACTCTCTCACAAAAAAAAAACGTATCCCATTTCTGATATCCTTCGGGCATATTAATTCCTGTGTCCCGTGTTTGTCTTTAATACCAATTCATGTTGTTCTCGTCGTCGTCGTTATTGTCTTTTTTTTTTTTTTCTCTCCAAGGATGTAATCCTTTTATGAAGGGGAAGAAATCCTTCACTTCATCTTGGAATACTGTTAGTGCAAAAAATAAATCTTAATTATCTTATTTGACACCCTCTGCTCGGTGCTGCTGCTGTTCCTCTTTCACGCTGTGTCGTTTCGTGATTACTTTTTCGTGACCAATTATGAATACACCCCCAGGGGATGCGTGAGAAACAGAGGAACAGAACAGAAAGCAACCGATTATCATATAAATAAACGAAAAAAAAAAAAAAAAAAAAAAGTGAATGAAAAATTCCAAAACACTGCTGCAGGTCAATGTAATATTTTCACCGAACGTGCTTCGAATGCAAATCATTGCGGCGCGGTGGAATCATTAACCCTGATGGGGGGTTGCGGGGTCTTACAACCCCAACCCCTTGACATTGTTTGTGTGCCACTCGCTAAATAGATAAATATTAGCTAATTACACTCAATAGTGACATCCACTTCCGCGGCAGTGAAGTTTCGTCGTGCCCAGTCGATCGGGTAATTGTCATCCGGTGTCCGACAGTGTCGACGGCCAATAAAACCCACTACGACAATAGACCACATGTCGAGTGTTGGAGCTGTCTCTGTATACTGTATCACAAGAAAAAAAAATAAAAATAAAAATAAAAAATATACAAATTAAGAACAATTTTCATTTTCGTTTATTTTCAGCTTCCCTTTCCGCAGTAGTTTCACCTTGCATCATTGCGGGCGGTTTGCGGGGGAGGACGGAAAGCGCTCACTGTGAAAACGCTTTTTGAACGATATTTTTTTTTTATTTGCTAAACACAAACCGTATACTTCAGTTCACTTCACAGGAGAACAAGAAAACATTTTTTTTTTTTTTTTTTGTTAAACCATTCGATCCGTCCGGAGGTAATTCAAAAGAACGATTCTTGCTGGAAGAACAGCGCTCTTGGGTCAATTAAACATTCTATGAGTATCATCGCAATGGAATAAATAAATTCGTCGATGCTCGGACGTCAATAAGTTGTTTGTGTATCAATGGGCGCGCAGTGTGCTCGAAGTACGCGCGCAATTTAAATTTATTTTCGGAGAGGAAACAAATATTTTTATGAACTCTATTTGTCTTGACCATTTTTGTTTATAGAGATAAAAAAAAATTAGTATTCAACCGCCAACGACAATATGATGTGGTTTTGGCTGTGAAATGCAGAGAGCTCACTTTTTTTGGACAATGATTATGGAACAATTAATTCAGTGCTGATGGTGCTGATGATGTCCGATGGCGTGGCAGGGAATTCGCGTCGTGAAAATTAATGCCGCGACGTAAATATTTATTTTTATGACATTTTAATTACTTAGAAATTATTATTGTTTCATTCATGAGCTATGTGAAGCTATCAGTGGGGTTTAATTTTAGATTTGTGGACACATGTACGAGCGTTAGAGATGTGGAATGTGTTCAAATCGATTTTGTAGCTGTGCGGTACATTTGAACCGAGATACATTAAAATTGAAAGTTTCTAATTTATTGCGATTTTGGGGGGTGGTTAGTTTGATGTCTTTGATCTGGCGGTATAGATAGGCCTGTAAGGTATGGCTTCCTGCGTAAGGCACTTAAAAAAGTGGATGGGAATTTTTAACAGCGCCTTATGCGCAGGTTTTTAAATTTAAAATTTTTTAAGGCTGTCCATTTCAATACTCAATACTAGTAGATCTGGTGAAGATCATATTATACAAGCGGGATAATCCATGAATCGAAATTGGCAAACTTTATGGAAGATAATTGACGTCAGAAATCGTTTTTAGTTTAAGTTTCAACGCAGAGTGTCGGAAGTCACATTTTATAGGTATTAACAAAATAATAAATAATTAAGAGGTGGACATTTGTAAATACTATAGCCTACGTTACCGATATCGTTTTCAAAATTCCTGACGTCCAAAGATTTTGGCAAGAAACATGGACAACTCTCGAAAATGTGTAGGTACTACCTTTGATAGAATTGAATATTCTATACCATCTAAGAGGGCTACATTCCTGCGATGCTTAAAAGTAGTACCACTACATTGAGTCTGAGTAAGGACTATTCAATCAATACCATACACTTCATGCAACCCAGTCACAATGGGAAGGGTACTCTGATATAGGGATTGCTGATGAGGAATGTATGCTATGTGGTGAGTTGAACCATCTGAGAAGCTGCAGTCAGTCTGTTCCTTAGCAAAGTGACGAAATGCACAAATTTAAGGCCATTAAATCCGAAAAGTCGTGGAAAGTTCAGCAGAATTTGAAGACTAGTCAAGCATAGTCAGACAGTATCTGGCTTATGATGCAATTGTTTGACTATCGAAAGCGAATTTTTCCAACACGAACTACATAATCTACATCACCCCCTCCTTTGTGCAGCTGAGAAGTTTATTTTGAAGCCTTTTGATAAATTTTAAACTAGCTTTTTTACTTCAAAGGATGTCCAAGGATTTTCTCTATGCACATATACTGTAGTATATCCGTAGATTGCAGGACGATTTTTTTTAATGTAACCCATGTAGGCTGGCACCTAGTGATAGATGACTAAATTGTTAAAAAGATAAGTCTGAATGGGAGCCGTGGCTCAATGATTAAGTGCGCGATGACTGAGCTGGAGACTCAGTGTTCCAATCCAAGAAAAGCTGAAAAAGTAAGTTTTCCACAGTGTCACATCTCGCAAACGTCTGACTAACATCCGAGAGTAGAGTTGTCATGAGAAGCTTCTATCAACCAAAACTTTGGCTGACTTTTGCAATTAGTTGCAAATACTTTTGGCTGGAGTTGATTCACTAAATATACCAGATTCACTCCAAGTCTCTATCTTTTATGTAGCGTGTACCAACATCAAACAAAATTGTGTTGTGTTGTGTTGTATTGAGTTGTGTTGTGTTGTGTTATAATGTGTTGTGTTGTGTGGTGTTGTGTTATGTATTGCGTTGTGATGTGATACCTGTTGTATCTGCAATGTAAGTCAATAAAACCTGATTAATTAACTACGGATGTTGTGTTGCATTGCGCGCAATCCATGGCGAATTGCAATAAAAAAGTTTCTTTTGAATTATTATGTTGGTCTCATACTTAATTTTTAACTGCAATCACTGCATTAGTTTTTGTCTGCCTGGTTTGTCTACTACCATAGATTAACATGTGTTTGATCATATTGGGTCTGGAACCTTTATTTGTTGATTCCAGGTCAGTTTGTTGTCGAAGATATCTCCCAAGTACTTGGCATCCCGTGTGAATGTAAAATAATGTAAATTAGTTCAAGTCTTTACAAAATTTTCAGCAGAAAATATCCGTATTTTATTAAAAAAAGTGGCTTCTAATAAAACTAAATATGTGCGAGTATATTTCACATGTAAAACAAGCACAACAACTTGCTGACAAATATTCTCGCCTACATCCCCAACCAACTGCTACTTTGGATACATATTTGAACACAAATTTCTCAAAAAGGTAGTATAATTAGAAAACAAATTTTACTACTACCAATTCATGCGGAGCTGTGTCCTTGCATATATGTACATACCTATGTACATATGTATGTATAATACGTTTTTTTGGCCTTCAATTTAATAGTGTTTGACATTCATGTGCAATTTTCGATAATGGGCTATGTATGCCTATTTTACAACGGAAACATAAAATGACGTGACGTGAAATAAAATCACGTGAAGTAAAATAAAATCACGTGACGTAAAATAAAATCACATGACGAAGGAGAGGAACTCAATTGAATTGCACTTTGGTTTGAGACTCTATTGAGATCATCAAGCAGTTCAAATGTATAGCAAAGTTGGTTTTCTCATCTCATACAATCATATAAAAGATGTGAGCCGGTTCTTTTGCAAGAGTTATGTTGGTACTACTTCCAAGTTTAAAGTGCTGGACGCCACAATCAAAACCTGCCTTTGTTATCACATAGTCTACAGTTACAGACATCACTATCAATAGTTGGCGGTCCTGGTTCTGCTATTTTATAGCAAAGTTGAACGAATCTTTTTACCGTCAGTGTCTGAGCAGGGTCCAAGATTCTTCAACCGAAATTTAAGCTTTTGAAACTCTTTATAAGATGGATACCGATTTTTTTTTAAATTTTAGAAAAATTTCGTACCTAACGCAATCTTCCAAAATATCCCACTTCACCCCGAAATTAATAGTGGAAATCGTTTTTGAGTACGTATATCTCGAAAACGGTTCGTCAAATAAGAACAATTTGGACGATCGAATTTTTAGGTTTTAGAATTCGCTACAAAATGGATGCCAAATTATTCAAAATTATAATATATGTACAAAATCCTCCAAAGTTAATGGAGATCCTTTTTTTTCGTTTTGCTAATGTCCACAGCCGACCCCATAAGTTTCAAAATCATTCAATAGTTTGAGGCAATAAGTTACTAAGTATCGATAGTTTATTCGATAACTTCCAGCACTAATTCGAATCCTTTTAGAAATATTCTTCAAATTCAAAGAAATTCACTAAATTTAATACCATGATGGTTCCTTCATCAGCTTAGTTGACGCATGCAATATGTAATGCATCATAGAATTCTCTGACAGCTCTGAAATTGTGAAATGTATCGAAAAACTTTTCGGTCATACATACGAATCTGTGTACCTACTCCTCACGAATACGTCAATTTGGCTGGCATTCATGTCAGTTGAAAATATGCACTACCCAGCCAAATCATCATCATCGTCTGCCAGGCAGCAATATCATCATTAAAAGCTCCACGGACCGAAACGTTACAAATTTGTATGCTGAGAGAAATTGACATTTGCCAGAAATTAGATTTTGCATTCATTCATTGTGTCACCAAAGATTTGTCTATCGATCAACTGCACAACAACTAAACATGATTTTTTTTTTGTATGTTCTCTGAGCTAAAACATGGCACATTTCCAGCTCCGTCTTCGTTTGCCTGCATTAGTGGCTGCTAGTTACTCTTGAATTCAATTAAATTTCAATTAATCCCTCGACACAACATGAGGCATCACACACTGGTGGTAGATGATTGCACACAGCTTACAACAGGCAGACGACAAGACTGGCACAGGAGTTTGTGTATTCTTCTGCTGATTATTGTTGTCCCAGTTGGGAAGAAATAGGAATTTAAGGACTTTCATCCATCCCACCCACAAGCGCTCGAGTAATTTCTGTATAGCTCATTCATGCAGGAACTTCATACCTATTACACATACGAGTATGTCTTTCATCGTCAATTTTGGTGAATTGTCGTCATTATTGTGGCGGGGTGATGGCAGCATAAGGAGACATAATTTAGTCGCATTTTCCCAGAAAAACAACGAACGGTACGAGCATCAGTATCAGAAAGGCGTCCATATTGGGGATAAAGAACAATAGAAAGCCTTTAATATTTGGCAAATGACTGATTGTATTTCCTTGACAGTTGGTGTCGTCTCCATTACGATGAGCCAATAAATTCAAGTAAATTACTTAACGCTAACACTCTTCACATTACATCTTCCCGACCGAAAGTGATGTGATTTATTGACGCTCATACATAAGTATCTCCAGCTTCACTGTTGTGAGCTATAATGAGTCCATTCACGTGTAGCAAAAATATTAATTAAAATTAAATTATGTGTCTAGATAAAATTAATTAGCTGATCTATAAATTAATTACGGACTCGTAATAATTCGCTGAACAATACTATCATGATGCGATTAATTTTTTCTTGCTGACTATAGATACACCTGTTGGGAGTGTTTAATGAGAAATTCAAAAAATCATTGATGCGCTGCATCGAGGGATTCTTTTTTAATTGCATCTACAGTTTCAGAAAAATTTTTTTTTTTCATTCAAAATATGCAAAGTTAATTATTTGACGCTACTGATTAATTGCTGTAATTATTGGCTTTGCATAAAATATGGCACAACAGTGAATATGATTATTTCAAGTAGTTAAAAATATTATTTAATTATTAATTAATAGTTACAGAGATTAGTGTCATACAGAGTGCAAATCGAATTTAATCGATCAGTGAATGAACTTTGCAAACTTTTTTTTTTTTTTTTCAATTCAATTTAGTCACTTTTGTTAATGAAGTGGAGGATTATCTTGAGAGCCATCAATAACATTTATATAACGATTTTCCAGGTCCATAACTGAGTGTTTTCATTTAACTATTGGGTATTAAGTTAAGTTATGGTGTCGGAATACATATATATGTATGAAACTTCGAAACTTACTTGCCTTAGTAAGTCTCCAAATTTTGATTAAACTTATCGAATTAGCTATGCAAAATAACCATTTTTGCTACACGAAAATATAAAAAAAGACTCATGTTTCACGAGGAGTCAAATTTACGACCGTCGAGGTGTTGACGCAACGCCTCAACCATCACGGCAAGGGCGACGTTAGCTTTGTCAGAAGTCATAATAAAAACATGAACCTACAGTTTCGTAATGACAGTTTTTCTCTCTGAGACTTGAAAAACCATGGAGCTTTTTAGTGTTTTTTGAGATTCGAAACCTGAACTTCTTCCTTAGTACTTAGTAGGACTGGGCCACCGTACAATTACAATAACAAAGTCAACAACGTACTTTCTCCAGAAATGTAGGAGATATTATAACTCACCTGCATAGTTGCAATTACTATTTTTAAATGCCACCTGCTGATATTTCTTTTTTTTAAGCAACACCTGTACTGTAAATAGCAGATATAGCTATTTTTGATATATTTGTGCTATTGTTTAATACATTCCAGTGCTAGAAATGCCACATTGCGAGTAAGCAACAATAACACTAAGAGCTGCGACCTTTATTAACACTCTTATTATATACAGGTATGAAGCCATATCGACAGTTGTTATGTTATATTAGTGGAAGCGACATTATTTTGTGTAGGTACATTTAATAGAGAAACTCGAAAATTGAGTCTCTTGATTCCTAACCGATTGGATGGATTTTCTTCAAACTTCATATCTGGGGTCTGTGGAATCAAAATTCGAGGCAAAATCAGAATTTGTATGTATGTATGAATATACGCCAATAGATGGCGTGACAGACTTTTGCCAAAAAGTACGTATAACGGTACTTTACTCATTGACCGGTTATTGAAAATTGGTCGTTCTCAAATATGACAAGTTATGGGAAATTGTCAAAATATTTTTTTCGACTTTTAACAAGACAATAAAAACATTTTGATTAAATAATAATTAATTAATGCATACGTATGCGAAGAACAAGTATTACTTTTGACCTCCGCAACGACATCACCTCCATGGTCGAGATGGCTAGTGGGTTGCGCGAACAACGCGAACACATTTTTTGATCGACTGATCTGTGATCGGGTTTATTTATTTAAGCTTAATACAAGCACTATGGAGTTAAAGTTAAATTTAAAAAAAAATATAAGTACATACTAAGAATAATATGGAGATGTGACGGGGGCGTGAAGGCAAGGTTAAGAAGAGTTGGATTGTGACTCTGCTGTAATCAAAGTCAAAGAAAGCTTTGCGCAACATTCTGGATATTGGTTCGTGATAACCATAGTTGGTGCGATGAGGATTAAGACAGAAGATGGGTACAGAACTTATGTTACATGGGTTTGTATTAAAGAAGATCATTTGCAGTAATAGCTGAGAAGTGTAAAATGGATGAACCTCCGCTGCACAGCTTCTATTCGTAAGGTATGGATTTCGTAGTAAGGTGACCATACTTGGCGAGCATATTCAAAGAGGGGCCTGACGAAGGTGATATAAATTTTGTGACATTTGGGTTTGACAATTCAAACTCTGCTGATAAAGTTGTCAGTGTAGGCATGAGGAATGAAGAAACTGATTATGAGACAGGCTGGCCACAAATAGAGTAAGCCCTGGGTGGTGGAGGGAGTTTCTTAAATGTCATACCTTGACATTTGCTAATGTCGAGCTGCAGAAAATTTGTTTTGACACCAGATTGAAAATCTGTAAATGTCATCCTGCAGTGGGCAAGAGTCAACAGGGAAGGATATGTACCTGAAGATTTTTATGTCATGAGCGTAAATAGACAGGTAAGAATGTTTGATGATGCACTCAACATCATTTATGGTTAAGATGAATATTATAGGTCTAAGGTGGCTACCTTGAGGGACGCCCGAGGTTAATCTAAGGAGAACTTTATACTGGCGATCTTTGAAATAGAATTTGATCCGCGAAATGAACCCCGACCAAAAACCAAGACAATTTAGTTTCAAAAAGATAATTCCGTCTGGAATTTTGTCGAAAGCCATGCTCAAATCGGTAGCAATTTGTTCTAGACACGAACTCGATTAAGTTGGTAGTAGTTGATCTGCCCTTAAGAAATAATTGTTGGTTTAGAGAAATGATGGATTTGTACTAAAAAAAATTTGTATCGTAAACAATGCTCTCGAAAAGGTAGAGAATGCAAGAGAGTCTAGCAATGAACCGATAGTTGGTTACTTCATTCTTGCGGCCTTTTTTATGAATGGGGATTATATAAGAGTGTTTCCAAAGTTGGAAGAAAATTCCCTGAGCTAGACTAGGTATTTCGAAATTGTTCTTAGAACTATAGCGGGCAGACCATCAGGGCCGGGTGAGTAATCATCCTTCAGTTTATTCTCTTCTCTACAACCAAAGTCGATGATATATTTATTGAGGCTAAGGACGTTTGGGCACAGCCGTAAATATAATTCATGGTCAGGTTCAAGAATGTGGTTGGTAAAGGACTGGCTGAAGAAATGAGCAAAACAGTTTGAGACTATTTTAGGGTCTGCTGAAGATGCATCAGGAAATTTTAGGGCGGAAGGATATAGTTTTCCGTCGGTGGAAAAGTATATTTTGTAAATTTGTTTTTTTTTTATTAATTTTTCAATTAACGTTTGACAAATTAGCCATACAAGCTCTTTTCGATCGACTTTTTGCTCGAATGATAGAAAGAAACATTTCTTGAATAGTTACACAAAGAAGAAAACATAGGTACACAGGCAGGGACCGAACCTGCGATAGATTTAGTTTTAGCCACCAATGCTCTACCAACTGAGCTATCCGTGAACTTTGCAGGTTCGGTTTCTGCCTTTATACCTACGTTTACCTCTTTGTGCAAAGCTTCAACAAATATTTTTGTCCATCATTCGATTTTGTTTAAATTTTAAATCAACTACAGAGACATGTAGGCGCAAGCATGTGCGACCCTGTCATGCACTTTATTTTCTATTAATATCACTTTTTGTATTTTGCTTAAGTGATGCAGTAAATTACAAAAACGACACTTCATTTTCACACAAGCGTTCACAACTAAAACAAAAAACAAAAACAAGCAGACGTATCTGTAAGGTTAAATTAATTCTATAAATTTTCAAAAATAGATTGTTTAATTTTATTTTACAAATATGACCATAAAATTTAAGAAATATGGGCGGTCGAGCTGTCTAGCCAACTTTATTGTATTTTCATTACCCTGTCTAGAACTACTGTCAACGCCTATTAGTCTGTTGTATCCAGTTCGGTCTAGTCTTATATTCTATATGTTGTAGTAGGCAAGAGTCCGTCGGTAACCACTAATTTATCGATTGTAGTCTCTCCCCCTGGGCTGTCTAAGAAAAGAAAAACGTATGAGTGTACTGCCTCTTCTTTGACATGTCGTAGATCATTGATGCGGCCGTTTTGAAACGATAAAAGATTTTTTTTCAACCCAACTATTCCTATCGGACTAAGTGGAGGTAAGATATCATTGAATATTGTAATTGTCAATAATTGTTTGACCAGCTTAGTTGCAAAAATACAGACAGACAGAATTGTGAAACCTACTTTTTTGAGATTCTCCACTATATTTCGAGGTCGAATTTTTTAATGAAACCATAAGTTGCCCTGCATACTTGGTGCAAGAAAAAATGGCATAGAGAAAACTTATTCGTAAAGATTATAAGAGGAAGCAGAAGATTCTCTCAAAAGACGACCTGACATTTTATTTCTAACATTTCATAATGTAATTGATTTGTTGCCATTTGAAGTGTTAAGGAAACGTTTTTGAAATGTGCACAACAATGAGCACAAATCTCTGGCATTCACACTTAAATCATCCTTTTCTTTGGATGTCATTAAAACGAATAAGGTATAAACCCTTCTCCATTCATTTCAGGAATTCTTTTGTTTAGTTAAGGTATTCCACACTATTAATCTCTTCCTTGTATGACAGTTGTCTGAAGAGATCTTACGAGTATGTGACGCAAGGACAAAATATTCTTCGAAGGAGTTGAATTTTATTCTGAACACACATCATAAACAGTAATCAAATCAATAAATCCAACTTAATTTTGGTAAAAGTTATAATGATGTACATATACAGCACGGAGGTGGAAGGAGAATTCAGTCAATCTTCCTGCAGTTATTCCAATTTATTTCGTTAATCGATATGTGCCAGGCATAATCTCAACATTTTCCAAAAAATCAATCAAGACTTTTGCCTATGCTATTGCTTCCCTGCGACTGGAGGAAGGTTATGACACAGAAAATCAGCTAAGAGCATTTCTACGATCAAGTGGAGTATTAAGAAAAATATGTATGTATGTTGGTACACAAGTTTTGCTTCATTAAATGGAATAACGTCAATCAAGAACATAAACCACCCGAAGTAAGCTCATCGTACACTATTTACAAAGAGAGGGTTTGAACTCTATTAATTGAAACATATGTAAATTTTGTATTTAATAGTAGAGTTGTACTGTAGGAAATGTAAATTTTAATTGAAAATAGATACATTGAACGTTTTTACATTGAAGTGTACAACTAAGTGAATACCACCCACTTCTACGTGAATGTCAATTTAACTTCTCTCTTCTAAAAGGTGTCCCAAAATTCAAACAAGATAGAAAACACAGGTTTTTAATTAAATATTGTAAATGTTTTATTGATTCATAAAGTATATAGTATAGGGTTATATATGGAATAGCATATCGGGTAAATGGCCTCCATGGCTACGCACACTTTTGTCGAAATTTTCCATAACCGCTTTGCATAAATGTGACTACATTTCGTTGATACAGCGTTCAATTTGCTCCTTCAAGGTGTGGATGGTAGAGGGTTTGTTGGCATAAACCTTAGACTTCAAAAAACCCCAAAGAAAAAAGACCAACGACGTTAAATCGCATGATCTGGGCGACCAATTCTTAGCACCGAAACAGGAAATTACACGACAAGGAAATGACTCATGGCGTGATTGAATTGTGTCTTGTGATGTATGGCATGTGGTACCGTCTTGTTGAAACCACATGTCGTCCACAACCGCATCTTGCAATTTAGGCACAAAAACCTGGATTACCATGTCGCTGGATCACCCAAGCACAATTAACTGTTATTACCTGACCAGCTGCATTTTCAAAGAAGAATGGCCTGATGATGCCTCCAGCCCAAAATCCGCACCAAACAGTGACACATTGTGAATGCATATGTTTCTGAACAATCACTCGTGGATTTTCTGAACCCCAAATTCGACCATTTTGACGATTAACAAAGCCATCAAGATGAAAATGATTTTGTTTGAAAAATCAGCATCCACTTGTTGTTGTTCCATAATCCATTCAACGAACTCTCTTCGCTGTGCGTGGTCAGTAGGCTTCTCAGTTATTGAGTCAATTGCACTTTGTGTGCATGAAGATGCTTCTCGAAATATCCAGTTCTTGACCACGATGCCGAATTGATGTTTCTGTAGCTGTCAAAACTTCATTATTTTCTAAAATATTGCTCAACAATGAAAACGCGTTGTTCTTTCGTGTAGCACTCCATTTTTAATAACCCTGAACTGTCAGCTGTCACACTGTTTTTTTTTCCGTTGGCAACACTTTATCGCACAAATGGCGCAAAATTCAAATATTGCGTGAATTTATAATCTATGATACTTTCTTTCAATCGTAGGCAGTGCTGAAAATAGCGTAAAAAAAAACAATCAGCGTAGCTAAAGTCAAATTATTTATACAGGGTGCTTTGGAGGGATGTAGACAGAAAGTCTCAGTAAACAACAAGACATTTTCGGAGGTCTGCAAGGATAGTTAACCTGATGTGGATAATATCTTTACTTTAGATGGCGCTACAGTTCAAGGTGGACCTGAGCCTCAACCAACAAGCGTCTCCCGCCAGCTCGATCTTGTGCAGTCCAGTTTTGCAAACTAAGTTTCGCACTTGTGTGCGCCAACATAGGACTTTCCGGGCCGGAGCTTTGATGTTCTTAATAATCATGTCATTTGCATATCATAGTCATTTGTTCCATATTAGTCACCGGTGATGTAGCGTCGGTGGCTCAAACAAAATTTGGAACATACCCACATCTTAAGTCAGCATGATGGGGTTATGTTCCAAAAGAATTGCAAAAGATTTTTGTCATTTCCTTCCAAAGCTGGGAAAGATTTTTGTTGAAATTATTGGAGTTATTTATCGTGATCGGAGCTTTCAGGTAGTTAGATTATACTGCTAGAATGGTAGCAACAGCATAAGTAATTCCGATAGGAGCCGTGAATAGCAGGAGATATGTTAGTGAAGAAACACATCAGGATGGCGTTCTCCCGCCATATCTACCGGTTCTTGTTATAGAGGAGATTCTAAATGTGCTGACAAGAGGTGACATCAATAACCACAAAAACCAAGATCAACTCTTTCATTAAAATCATTTATTTCCCTCATTCAACTTCACAGAAATTGGGGCGTTGACTTTCAAATTTCGAAGGAGAAATGATATATTTTCTACATAATTTGTTGTCCGTCAACCAATTTTTTTTTTTAATATTTGTGTCTACGCCCATGGGCGTATGGGGAAGACCAGGAAGATCTATTGTACCATAAGCAAATTTTATACCAGCAGTAACTTTCCTAATGTAGGCGAGAATTACTGCTGCGGAGGAGCTCCTCAGATCTTTTTGAAAGATAATCTCTCTGTGGAAAATGCTTCTCCTAACATTACACAGAGCCACACACTCACATAGTATGTCTTCTGCGGTTTCATCCTCTTATCCAAATGGTATCCCCAGTGATTCCCATTTAATGGAGGAAGTATTTGAGCTGACAATGACCAGAGAACAAGTTCACAAGCCTTCTTATATCGTCTCTGCTGTATTTGAGAATGTCTATACCCGCTTTTTTGTGGAAGGGTCGGGCGGCTCTATAAGCCTGTCCTTGTTCCAGTGGGATATGTATATGTTGCTTTCTTGACTGTGTAGCGTATACTTGAAAACAGAATCAGAGACCCCACGAAAGGGTTCAGATCAAATCAGAGGACCCCTACCTGGTGAGTAGATCGGCAAATTCGTTGCCTTTCCGCTACCCATCAAAGTTTTAATTTGTTGTGTAGGACCAATCTTTGCAGATTATCAAAGCAGCATAAGACTGCTTAACAGTGGTTAAGTGCACGATTACTGAGCGAGAGGTTTTAGGTTTGAATCCACGAAAATACAAATATAAAAAAATATTAAAAAAAATTTTCCCACGGTCCCAACTCTCGCGAAAGTCTGACAAACATCCGAGAGTAAAATTGTCATGAAAATGCTTCTCTCAATCGAACAAAATTTTCATTCGGAAACGGCATAATACTGTAGGCCCCAACAGTACGAGTGTCTGCGAGAAGCTAGACCAGGCTCTGCATTGGGCTGTTAGCGGGGAAGGTAGCTCAAACGCGTTGCGGAACTCTGAATAAAAAGGCGCACAGGAGTTGTTGAAACAGTATGTCCCTCGAAGGGTGAAATGATTTAAGTAAGTAAGTTAGATCCCCAAACACCGTAATACCACTCTGCATACGGCAGTTAATTCAATACATACCTTGCATATCTTAGGCATTTTTAAACATTTTGTATTTGGAGATCAATGTTTTACAAATCTCTCATCTACACTGGCATATGATGTCTCTCTGCATCTAAATAAGGTACAAGGTACCAGTCCTAAATATTCACTTAGCAGCAGTATCCAATGACCTGAATTGAAGCAAAGCAGTGCGGTTTGATAGAATCGCGAATTCTGTTGACAGAGCTTGTGGTGAGAGCGGCAGTCCTTGTCTCTCACAATTATTTCTATCTAAAGAGTGAGACCCTTCACAAGTGTCACAACACTTTTGAAGCTAAATTGTAGTACCCAAATTGACGTGCCTTCAGTTAAAATTTTCATCCCTCAGCATTGACATTTGACAGTAACATCTACAAATCAAAAAATATATTAAAATTATATGCCCTCCAGCAAGCCGTTTAGTGACACATGGTGCCAGGGTGATTGTTTCACTCGAGAATATTTCGCCTAAATTGCGAGTATCTTAAAAACAGTTCAGTATATGCGTAGAAATCACATGTCAAAAGCACAACTTCGCATTTTGTAGCCGAAAAAAACCCAAGGCTCTATTTAGACACAGAGTTATCTCTAACGACCAGAAAATTACCGCCTCTCTGAACGTGATATAATTTTCTTAAAAACAAACCTTCAGGAACATGTTCGTATGCAAGGCCGTAAAGAATTTTTTCATTTAAGAACACTGAACACATTCAGAATCGGTCGTTTGCTTGGCATCGTTTTGCCCCATTTAGCCAGGCAGACGCTATGGTGTCACAACTTAACAATTACAATCCATTGAAGCAGCTCAACCGAAAACAATCCAACCCACATTTTCGGCCCATTACGCCATTTATACATTTCGTAAACACATCTTGCTAATTTATTCATATTTTATTAATATTCATGGTATGCATAGTGGATACACTCCGTAAGAATATTATGAGTATATTTTAACATACAGCAGTAGAAGCGTTGGGGTAAGTGCTTCCCAAATACGGGCAATTGTTGTACATTTATTGATTATGTTGCTAATGGCGTTCAAAATAAAATTGGCAGTTAATTAATACGTTTAGATATTAGATACAAATTGAGCTTCTTGAATTGTAATTGAGATGATTCTGTCTTTGTTTTTTTTTTTTCAAATTGACAATGAAAAGTTGAGATACAACTGTGGTGGTGTGTCTTAGATACATGGAAGGAGCTAAGTGGCTTCGACTTTTCGTGGGTAATGCACGGACACGAACATGAATACGAACACGAAAAAAAAAAAACTGCAAAAGAAGTGTCTAATTGCATTACCCCTCATCGCCACCCTTCCGGTGAAATGAGTATAATGGAGGACGTAATATGAGTGTACGGGGAGAGATCCTTTATCATACTCCTGTTACCATTATTTTCCGCATTACTTAGCAAACACTTTACTTCCTTCTTGTTGTCGTCCCTTGTCAAGGGTGAGGTGCGCAAAATGAGCAAAGACGAGGGAGTCTATTTGGGTGAGGCAATTTGTGCTTATTTGAGAACGAAGACAAACAAAAAACAAAAATGTACGGAAGTACAATTGAAGCATACAAATTGTACTATAGTTCCATAGTGTTGCGTTAATGCGCTTCAAGTGCTTTACATTCACATTAATGAGCTTTTGACACTTTAACGCCTCAAATGGTCGAAGTAAATTGTACTCTGGAGTAAATTGGACGGCACATACTCGTATTGGGGTGTGGAATACAATCAAATAGTTACAATAAAAAGCAAGGACTACATCCAGGTACAAGCATATCAAATAGGTGATAACGTTTTATTGAGGCTAATTACAGAACATCACTGAGAACTCATGCGGGTCTATGAAAATTGTCGAAGGTTAACGTGAAGGCAAGATTGCTACCCATGACACTTAAGTTTATTCAGTGGAACCCTTTTATGTAAAATCGGCAATTGAAGATTTACAGCACTCGTATTTAAAATTGTTATCCAGTACACAGGTGTAAGTATATTGCAGTGATATGCGTTGACTGAAAGTGAAGTGGTGAAGGAACATAATTGTTTGTTAATTGCACAGCCTGGGGCAGTTACAAGATGTGAAAGTTATGGAGTTTTTAAATGATTACCATTTATAGAGAAACCAAATCTAAAGGGCACTCAGACTCAAATTGTTAACTTGTACCTACTTGCATCTAGGGCAGATAACCCTTTTTGATCTACTGGCTAGAGAAACTTAGATTTTATTCGCTGTACTCCACTGGCGTTCGAACCTGCAACATTAGCAATTAAATCGTGGCCTCTCGGAGCTGGAACGTACTCACAGACAGACAGACAGACAGGCAGTTATACAACCGAGTCTTACCATAAGAGTACCATTACTACTTTTAACTTGTATCTACAATTTTCCTTATATTTATAAACAATTAAAAAAAATAAAAATAAAGAATCCGATGGTAGAAAAGCTCCAAGACGAAGCATATCAGTTAACACTGTCATATATTCGTACAACGAAGATCGTCGGAAAATCCTGTCCGAAAAGCAATAGCGACTCAAGTTCCAGCCGAAATTCGAAGAAGAGGCAAAAGAAGAAATATTTAGATCACTTAAATGCAAGAACAACAGCAAACTCGTGGCCTCAGCGATGATGTTATCCAAAACAGATCGACCTGTAGATATGATATTGAGGTCCGCAAACTTATCCAACCCCACAAGCGGAGCAGCAACAAAGCAGATACACGGGAGAAATAAGATGTACTAGTACATACGCGCGTAAAAGAAATACTAAGATTTAGCCACCTAACTTTTAAACAAATAAATAAAAATAAATGTTAAGCGCGAACGGATTATAAAGGGCCTAAGGCCCAGCTTCACACAAACATATGCGCTTTGTGTTTTTGTCAGGAATGGAAAGGATATCAAACAGAATGGTGAACTGACAAGCTTTTCATACCAATAATTATACTCTCGAAGGTTTGTCAGGAAGCAAACCTTGAAATGTCGGACCTATACACAAGGCACTACCCAGTTGCCTAATTTGTTTTGCAATGGAAACCTAAAATGACAAACCTTATTAAGCTTTATTTACGGTGGAGTCGCGATAACTTGAACACGCAAGAAACCAAGGCTGTTAAAGTTAAGGGATCAGGACCTTTTTGTGAAAAAAAAACTCTGCAAGATTACCTAGACGTTAGTAGAATACATAAAGCTAGCGCTGCCTTTGGTATCCTTTCTCCAGTTTGGAAATCCAGTCAAATCCAGAGACTCTTTGAATCCAACTTTAAATTCGATCTACTGTATGCCTGTGTTTCGGCAAACATCATGAGAAAGTTACTCGCTTTCGTTAATTACTATCTGCGATACATCCTAAAGATTTGCTGGCTGCAAATTATATCCAACCAGGAATTGTGGAGTAAAACTAATCAAAATCTGTTGGATGTCTAGATAAGGCAGCGGAAATGGCGCTGAATTGATAAGCAATCATTCGAATAGAATCTTCAGGGTGCACTGCGGGTCTTAGCAGAAGCAGCAACCCAGCTGAAATATCTAGCTGCAGACCGAGAAAGAGAGAAGATATTTGTAGCCGCCCTATGCCCCACCCGGGGTTAAAATAATTATAATGATGATGGCTGATAGTATGGAATGAAACAAACATAACATTAAGGTCTGAATTTTACGACAATAAAGTAATTAAGAAAATACCCACATACTCTGTACATCAGGATGGGTTTCACCTCCTATACAAGCAGGACCCAATCTTCGTGGTAAGAAGTAAAGGCATCTCATTCACTGCCACCACCATCCTTTAACTTCTTGGATTTTTCCCATATTTCCACGAATTCCTGAAGATTATATTCCACTCACAATTGGGTCAGCCAAAGGCACAACGCGGCTGGGTAGCCAAAGCAAAGGCAACAGTTTATAAACTTTTGCTTTGCGAGCAATAAAGTTTGGAAAGTAAGTTTGCGACGCCATTCTCAGCAAGTGAGACGAACACATTAATCAGTTCGCTCTCTTTAAATCAAATCTCATTCAAAATTTAAATAACATAAAAATTACTCATTAGACAGCGTCTAATTAGACACCACGAATTATGTTTAACATAAAGAATCGCAGACAATAAAACTGAATGAATAAATAAACAGGTTCTATTGAGAAATCATCATGTAAACAAAGCACTACTGAAGTTGCCGTTTCGTTTGGTGAGATATTTTCGGCAACGATTGGCGCACATTTCTTTGAGATCATCTTACGTCAGAAATACATTGCGGAACGTGAGAAATTGCTGACTTTCTGGCACCCGAATTGCATGAAGGGGGTCTGATAGGCATATTGTTTTAAACAGCTGGCGTCGGCGTTTTGATGATGATGTTTATAGATTGAATAATATCTTGTCGCCGCAACATAAAATGTTTAAATTAATTACAAGAGTCAACATTAGATACACCTCTCCGTCAGTCACTTCAAGATGCCTGCGATTCGAAATCATTTCGAGGTTGAGATTTCACATCCCCGCCATATGGCACCTGTCAAATCCATCTGTCATCCATAGTGACAGGTAGTTTGTCTTTGCATTGCCATTTTAAAATATGGCTCGTGTAACCACCGCTCTACTACATAAATCGCACAACTGTGAGTGTTTCAGTGGCCGAAAACCCGGAATAGTCAATTTCACGTTGATGTTTCTGGACACTCTTCCACATCCTCGCGCACAGCAATAAATATTCTTGCCCTATCTCTTGTTGAACCAGTTTCTTTCAGGCTTGCAGCATGGTGCCGAACGGTGGAGAAATCTTCGGCGAAATTCACGTTGTGTTCTTATCACTGATAAATTATTCCACGAAAAAATCAACACAATTGTTCCACGTTCTTGAGGTGTATAACATGATAACAGGAGACGCCATTTGCAAAAATCGCAGACAATTCATATAAGGTGGGTCATTACTTTTACGCCAATTTGTATTACATAAAGTTTTTAAAATTTAAAATCTTAATCTTAACCTGCAAATTTTCCTAAAGTTTATAAAATTTCTTCTTTTACAGTAAGGCACTTACGGCTTTCTCAGAAATCAATGGACTTACCTGAAAGTGGAAAATAGAAATAAAATTAGTATGAGGTTTTTTTTAAAAAAAAAAAAAAAATTTTTGGTGTCCTTATTCAAAAGGATGCAATATTAATTTCACTTACACATATTCATTCACTTATTTCATATAGATCAACACCAGACACTTCATTCAGATCAGACCAGACATCGACACTTTCAAGCACCAAAGGATTGCGTACCTCAAATTATAGCAAAATAACAAGTTGCATCGGAATTACTGAAACTTTGATCAGCTGTCATCGACAGGCTTATCCGCTAGTATACCCGTACAATGTGGCGCAAAAGTCTTTACTCGATTTCTTAAGGCAGTAACTTTGTTTGTAAATAAAAAGATTTGGTTATGTTTAATTAGACTTTTAAATTCGTTTCCATTAAGTCGTGAAGATAATATCGGTCAAATGACCGCCGCCAAATTTCATGCACATTCGGGTTCGTTCCACAACATTTGCAAAGCTTCTGGCGATAAATTTTCCACTTCTTGTTGGATGTTCTCCAAGGGTTGTGACTTGTTCGTATACTCGTAGACTCGTGACTTCAAATAAAAAAAAAATTAAGTCTGGAATGGTTTAATAGGAAGATCTTGCAGGCCAGTGCAAATCGCCAAAACGAGGAATTAAGCGGCCGGGAAACGCTTGCTGCAGAATGTCCATTGTCGTTCGTGCTGTGTATGCGGATGCACCGTCCTGCTGGAACCACATGTTCTCCAAACCCAATTCATCAATTTGCGGCAGTAAGAACTAGTTAGTCATGTCATCTATAGTGCCCATGCTCCGTCGTCTGGTTGATGTTTGGGGGTCCTCTTGGACATCTGCAGCCACAGCAGCGATATTCTCGACCGAACGGCTGGTTCGAGGCCAGCCACCTCGAGTACTGTCCCATGTTGAACCAGTCTCCTTGAGGCGAGTGGTTAAATTGCGCAGCGTTTGCCCATTTGGTGCCACACGACCAGGAAATCGATGACGAGGTTCACGTTGAGCCAAAACTACCGACCGATTTTTGTCAAAAACATTGACACAATTATTCCGCGTTCTTGAAAAGTATAACAATCCATGGTTTGTCTACGTGTATTCTGCTTCTATAAGACGCCATTTGCAAAAATGAGAGCATCTTCAGATAGGGTGATGACTTTTGCGCCACCTTGTACATGAATTCCGTTAGATTAAATGTGGTGGATACCCTCTGGACCGGACAGCGGACCAAAGAACCGGTGTTTATTCGCATGTTTTGAAAAACAAAAAGTTAGACTATTGGATTTTTTACGATCCTACATGAGTCACATTTGCTTTGTTATGTTACAAGCGAAGGGTTATATTTTGCTGAAAAGACTGGTTTACGTGTAAAGCAAAATGCTGTTGTGAACCGTGTTTGGCTAATCCCTGGTTATGTTCCGTTTGGTAAGCTCCTATGACCTGACGCCTAGCATACGATCATTTCCACTGTTCTGCCGGTGAAAGCTCTTTATCAACCTCGATTTTTGAGTTGTAACTTCAACCGCCTTTATAGCAGTTTGTCTGTCTGTGTAGATAATAATATCGCAAGGAGAAATTGTAATCATCAGACAGCTGTCTGAATATGACCAGGGCTACCGTGTCTTAGCCCTTAAAAGTCCCAAACGACGGCATCGGGGACCTAAAGTTTCCCATACAAAATTTGGAAGAATTTTCTCAATATTTGAGCTGTTTTTAGTTTATTAAGTAAAAACTGAATATTGCAAATCGCCAACTTCCCTAAAATGTCCTCAAAGTCCCCTATGCCGTCCTTTAATGGTAAAAAATCATAGCCAAGTCTTTTGGGAAGTCCGAAGCATCTACTTAGAACCACCATTTGCAGCATTGGCAATTGGCTGTTTCCAGGAAAGTTCTGGGCTAATATACTCATACATGCCAATCATTAATTCTTCGTTGGTTTGACTGTGTTAGTATCACTGCGGGTTTGGAGGCTTGAATTCAACTCGATTTTTCATAGACATTCTCCGCCATAGGGCCTCCACTATTTAGTACACACGCTGTGAAATTTTTAAAGAATACGTATAAAAGAAGTCAGGAGTACTTTAATCGACGAAAGAATGGATTCACTTGCAAGTAAAAGTTTGAAGGTGCTGATATAAATCAGAAAAAAGGTCGAAGAACACCAGCATTAGTTGCTAAACCTTTTTTTTTTGCCCGAAAAGGAGGCAAATTTGGCTAATTTTTTAAAAGTGGTTTCATAGTGGCAGGTTGGTGAAAAAGGGTCAAATTCAGACTTCAATCTCACAACGGTAGCCCTGAAATTGACTTTTGCCTAAAAACAGTGCAGTTTTCGGCAGTGGAAGAATCTGTTAGTGCGAGGTTAGACTGAGAATGCACCCGGACCAGTGCCTTCCTTAGATTTGGAACCATTTGTTTGTTCCGGACTTCTTTGCCAGAGATCTCTTCGGAATAATTTTTGTCGAAATTTACAACGCATCTGACATACATAGTCCATCTTTTATATTGACGTGCATCCTTGAATAAGAGTTATGCTATATTCTAAAAGTATATCCTTTCAGTGGCACTTCTAGAGGAAACACGTTTCCAAACATATCTAGTGGTATATCGGTATCAAGTAGTTATAGCTATATTAGAATGAATATTCTTTGGACGCTGATGCGGGGAAATAAGGTAGGATAATAATATTTCAGTTACGTATCTAGTTCAGAATACGTTTTGGTAACCGCAATACCCAATGACCATCGATTGGTATCACGTTTTAAAGAATGCATATCTACAAAAGCTCGATGTGATCCAGATTATTCTCAGAATATGCTTCAAGCCTTAGTAGTTGTTTAGCCTTTGAACGTCGTTAAGAGTAATTTACACCTTCACTTCCTCCAGCTAGCCAATCTCGGGTGGAACAACCTTACTAGTTGTGCCATATCAAGAAAGACATGGCACAGTTCCAACAGACCTAAATCAAGTGAGCTACTAGGCATATCAAGGCCTGATATTGCCAGAATTGTAGCCATTAATACTTGGCATTCCTCACAACACTTTCTGTCGCAGCTGCAAAGACAGCCAACGAGAGTGAAAATCTTTTCCACAGTTGCAGTTGTCCTGCCCTAGCTAGGACCAGACAACGCACGTTAGGTAAACCATTCTTTGACGTTTTCAGAGAGATAGTCTCTAAACGGATTGGAGAACTAATCCTGTTTCTGAACTTCACGGGCTGGGTTTAATTATATCCTTCTATCTCCAATAACACATGTAAACAAACAGGGTACACGAGTTTTTGTGGTATCAAAACGGCGCACTTAGAGCTAATTGGGTTCTTTTCCGAACCACCATTTTACTTACCCACATAAATCTCGCAATTCTGTCTGTCTGCCTGTACCTCAGGCAGCACCCTAAGCGGCTTGACGGATTTTCTTTAAACTTTATATGTGGGTTTGTGAGGTAATGCCAACAGAGTTTTCATTCTAGCCTCAAAATTATCTTCATATCTGAAGTGACACTGATATTTGCAATGCGATTACATATTTAGCATACTCGAATAATGTTAGTCATATTTCTCGGATCGTCCCATGCATGGACGATTTTATTCAAAATTGATATCTGATAGGCCATTTTCGACACGAGTAAGGACATGATACTCATATTTTGATCATGTGGTCAAAATAGTTTCTTTTAGGTTTTTAAAACATTTTACGAAAGCCTCAATTTCACCGTATCTAACCGATTTTGTCTAATTTTGAAATCTGCACAACATTTGTATTTGTGCATAACTGGCCTACTACCGAAGCCTCCATTACTAATGGATCTCCATATTTAACAAGACGATCCACAACATGTCCATATGAAAAGATTTATGAGTCAGGAGCGCGATAAATAACCCTTTATAAATAACCCAAAGTTACGAATATCCTTTAAGTAACACTGCATGAATTTTTTAGCAGATTGTAGGCCTACACAATTTAAGAAGATGTGTCTAATGGTCTACTTTGTTTGTCTTAATTTTTAGTTGACTGTCCCTTACCAACACATTGTTCAACTTAGAATACACAGTCCCATTCTTTGGCAATGGAATTCCAGCAATCTGTTTAGTGTATTAAAAAACCAATCTTTAATATTGAAATTCCTACGAGTACATCAGAATGCGTCAAGCTTTTCACTCCAGCCTCAGCAGTTTTATAAAGTGGAGAGAAGGTGCACAAGAACAATAAATCATTCGCGTTGTCTTCTTTCACGACTGCCAACCGAAACATTGCCTAGTCCAGCGTCTTAAGGTTCATTGAATATTACGAAGGTCTATTATTTTTGTTTTTTCTATTCCATTATTGCACTCACATCAGATAAGTTAGATCGTTGATTCTGTAAAACGTTTCCATTGTGTGCTTTGCTTGCTAGTGACAAATTTCTCAAAAACGGAAACAATGACATTTCCTAGATTGTTGTGTGAAATTACCTTATTCCCATCAGAAACATAGCATTTTCGAAACATTTAACCGAAATATTCTTCTTCCTAGTTCGCTTTGCGGAGAACCCCTATTTAACCTGAATACAGGACTTCCTGCAGCAGATTTTTTATTTCATTTGTTTGTTCAGAGGATGGCTTTTCCGCATGACAGGAGGGATGGTAAATAAATATCGCCCAAGGGTACTTAATTTTTGTTTTTTTTTTAAATATTCACAGATACAAGTGGTTCCCTTAGTATTTAATGTACAAAGCAAATGTAAAACTTTGTGTTGTACAATATGAACACCTAGCGAATATAGAATCATGTGAGGGCAGAGAAAATTCATTCCTGAACAAACTGCCCCGAAAAAAACTGTAAACAAATACCAAAAGTACAAAAGTAACTCATTACACTTAATTTAGATATAATAAAAGGGACGGGTAAAAGTCAGTCATTTTAAAGACGAATGGACAAAGCTCGGACCTTTCTCAGGGAATGAGGGTTTATTTTTGTTTGGCCCTCTAAATTTAGAAGGCACTATGCCACATAATCACAGCAAATGCAACCGAATGGCGCTCATGTGGAAAAGGATAAAATAATATGGGACGGCTGTTGTATACTCGTATCTATTGTGTGATACTCTGTACGGGAAACCAGTCACCTGTTGGTCCCGGAAAGAAATGTTTCAATGAAATTGAGACAAGTCAAATATATGTACATTATTCAGAGCAGGAGGTTTTTTTTTCAGGTTTACTGTACCGGATAGAGAGAATGGAAAAGTTGAAGAAGAAAATAATAATCCGGACCCAACCCTAGACAGCTTAACTACTGTCAAAATACTGTAAATAAATTCAGTATCGATGTTGGAACTGTGTGCAATATAATCCACAATAATTGCAACTTTACAGATAGAAAGGAGTTGTGTGCAGTTTATCTATGTTAGGATTTTAAAGTGCCTAAGCTAAACCCAAAGAGCGGATTATGAATGCAAAAAATCCACTGGAAAAAAAGTGACAGAAATGCTGTACCGACCGAATTATCAGGTGGGGAAATAAATTAAAATTGCTGATTTTTTCAGATAAATAAAACACTTTTTTTTAAATACAACGAATAAACTTTAATCAATGATATATTTTCCATTTTGTTCGATGACCTTTTGCCATCTTTCTGGGAACTTCATAATTCCACGTTAGTAGAACTTCTGATCTTTATCGGCAAAAAACAGAATCAAGTGCGATTTCACATCGTCATCATCATTGAAAGTTTTACCATCCAAAGAGTTTTGCAAAGATCGAAATAAAAAATGGTAATCTGATGGAACAAGGTCAGGGCTATATGGTGGATGTAACATCAATTCCCAACCAAGCTCCAATAATTTTTGGCGAGTGTCCAAAAATGTATGTGGCCTAGCGTTATCCTGGTGAAAAATAACTCCTTTTCAATGGACAAACTCTGGCCGTTTTTCGTTGGTCGCTGTATTTAATCTGTCCAGTTGTTGATATTACCATCCGAATTGATCGTTTGATACCTTGAAAGCAGCTCAAAATGCACCACACCTTTCCAATCCCACCAAATTGAGAGCAAAACCTTCTTTTGGTGGATATTAGCTTTCGAGGTGGATTGTGCTGGTTCATCAAGCCTGGACCAAGATCGTTTTCGATTCACGTTACTATAAACAACCCATTTTTCATCGGCAGTGATGATTCGTTTCAAAAAAGGTTCGCATTCATTGCGTCTAAGATGCAAATCGCAAGCGTTGATGCGCTTAAATGAATTTCTTTCTTTTTAACGAGTGCCATACGTTTTAAATGTTTCTCAATCGCTGTATGTGACACATTTAACTTTTTTGCTATCTCTCGTACAGTTACATGACGATTCGACTCGATTATGGCTCTAATTTGATCATCATCAAGCTCATCTGGTCGACCTGATCGTTGTTCATCTTTCAGTGAAAAATCTCCGGAAAGAAATATGTCAAACCAATCCGGCACTGTCTTTCTTTTAAGGCTTCTTCACCATACACATCACGTAACTTTTTAGCAAATTGCGCTGCGTTCTTTCCTTTACGGAATTAAAAAAGTAAAATATGACGAAAATGCTCGTTTTTGAACTCCATATTAAAACTGACTCCAAACTAATGCCTTTTCACAAAAATATGCGCAATTTGCTTCTAAAGCCAAGTAAGTGACAGCTAACAAATGTCAAAAAGAAAAAAAATATGTCATTGACAGAAGCCATTAAAAAATATGGCCAAAGACATCTATGTGTGAAATCGGCAATTACTTAGTTACCAACCTGATACAAAGATTAGATTCCTAACCGAGGATAAGGTTGGCATCTCTGTTGATAGATACAGTTTAAACAACTTAGCGTTGGAGTGAAACATCAGCGTAGTTAGCAGACGTTTCCCACATCTTAACTTCGTTGACGGTCTGCTGATCATACCGTCAACCAGGTTGATCTCAATGCAATCGACGCGAATGTTTTAAACGCCCATTATGGTCGTGTGCCATTTGTCAGTGGAGTGTCCATTTAAGTCTAGAAAAGTCTAGAGTCGCCAGTACTCCAGTACATCAGTGGTAACATTAAAAGCCGGCGCAAAATTCCTGCCGGTCTCTAAATGGAAATAATGATTTTGTGAACAGTGCCGTGCCGAGAAAAAGTTAAGCAGTAGTAGGCCCCGGTCCACCCCGGACTTTAAAGGAAAAGAAAGCTTTACAATGAAGGTTTCTAATTGGAATATACACTGGTTTGGTGCAGTGTTAGTTAGGTTAGGTTACGGAGGTGTGCGATATGAGATGGTTCAGCGTCCACTGTAAATCTCTTCGTAGTTTTGAGAATCCATCCTTACGTTTTCCCCAGCTCGCAAAGTCATTAACCAGTTCGTGCTCTATTTCAGTAGATGCAATATTTTTGAGTTTTCTGCATCCTTCGAAGAATCTGAAGCCTAGTGCACGAAGGCATCTGATTACTTCTCGCCTCCGACTAGAGATATCTTTGGAGCTTGGTTTCAATGTCACAGTATCCGGTGATTACTTTGGTTAGTATACGGAAGTATCGTAGCTTGACATTTGTAAAAGCTACACTGTAGAGAGCAAGTCTGTTTTAATTTTTTTACGATTTTAAAAAGGTGATCAACTTTGCAATAACGAGTTTGCATCAAATTTTGTATTAAAAACGGATTCAACGGTGCGAAGACTTTGGAAATGTTGGAGAAGTTTTTCGGCAACGATACTCTATCGAAAACAAATGTTTATGCGTGGCACAAACACTTCAAAAGTACACAGAATGAGCCAAGACCGAAAAAACTACGTCGTTTCCAGTCGAAACGGTTTTCATGGATTACAACGGTGTTGTGCATCATGAACTCTTACCACAAGATCAGATGCACAACAAGGTCTATTATTTGGGCGCTATGAGGCGTTTGCCTGAAGCAATTCGCCAAAAAAGACCGGAATTGGGGGCAAACAACTCGTGGGTTTTACACGATAATGACGCACCGTCGAACAATGCCATCCTTATTCGTGAGTTTTTGACCAAGAACAGTACGAATACCATCCAACAACCAAAGAATTGGCCTGATTTGACTCCCTGCGATTTCTTCCTGTTCGATCGACTCAAGGAACGCGATTTAGCAGCCGAGAGGAGATAATAGAAAAATCAAAGACGGCTCTGACGGCTATGCCAAAATCCGATTATAAAAAACCTTGCGAGGATTGGATCACGAGCTGGCATAAGTGCGTTTCAGTCAATGGAGAGTACTTTAAAGGGGACAATATCGATTATCAAGAATAAACTTGTATTATCAATCATCTGAATAAATTCCTGAAACTTTTTGATCAAGGTAGTATGCCTGAAGCTATATGCACGAGTATACTGAAGTCGGGTTAAAACCAAGAGTGCAGTGCATTTAAAAACTACCTCCATATGACGGTTAAACTCTACAGTTGATACCAAAATAGTGTATGAGAGACGGGAGCATGTATCTAAGATCACTAGATTGTTAACAATAAGCACTTTACACATTTTTAGTGTTTTAACTTTCAATTTGCTTCACACCACATAACTTAAGAATGGGTAAACCGATTTGAATGTAGTTTTCCTTCACCTAATGACTATTTCTCTGGGATGGATTGAAACTACATTGCATTATTGGATGACATCAAAATTATAAGAGACACATAAAATTGTTGCATGAAAAACTTTTAAGAATTAAGAAGTTCTAAGTCCGCAAGAACATATCCATATGTATCTCAGATTAGGAGAGACTCACAATAAGCAATTTCATGTTTTAAAAAAAGATTCACAACTGTAACTTGAGAAAGGTTTCTTAATGTTATTATTGATTAAAGCAGATTTTCGGCATTAAATGATAATTTCAGGTTATCTGTTAATTGCACAGAGAGCTTATAAATATTTTGTTATGAATGAATAAAGATTGAATTGAAAATAATTTATTTTTTTGTTTTTCTTGCGCGACAAATAAGTTACGAGTAATGGGTTTGTGTTATGTCTGGGTGTGTTCAGTATTTTCGTTTGTCGTCCTTAGGTTGTTGAACTGTTTTTTTTTTTTTTTCCACGGAAGTTGAGTCGCTAAGAAGATTTTAAATGATAATATTTATTAGTACACGAAAGCAGATAAGTGACATTACTCACTTTATCCGTAAGAAATGGAAACAAAAGCAATATCAATGAATCTCTAGAACAGGCTGCTATCGGTTAAAAAATCGGGTCTACTAGTAGAACCCTGAAGAAGAATTCGTAAATGTTCTGCTAAATTAAATCCGGAAATGGAGTGAAATAGCCCCCCCACACACATAAAATTGTTCACTAGCTTTGTATCACCAATAAAAAGTTATATCTTCCCATTAAATCCATATGCATTTTTTTATTTTTCTTTGCATTTAATAATAACAAAAAATATCTAATTACTAAGCAGGTTTCTATACTCTTAAAAAAACTTTAAGATAATTTAAAAAATCCTAATTATTGAAACCATCCACCTTTGACTGAATCCAAAAACCAGGCAGTTCCACACCATTGACAGAATCCGAATTATTTCAATTATCTAAATGTCAACCAGTTCTTAGATAGATAATTAAATGAACTTAGCAATAAATTATCTTATCTCTGTAAACTGAGAGTTGAAAAATGAATTCTAAAGTTGCATACAAATGTCGTATAATTGCTAACAATCAGCTGTATATCAAGAAAACTTATTAGAATGGTAAGATAGAGTAAAAACGTAGAAACAAGGTGTAAAGTTGTGTCATGTTTTTAACGTTTCTTTGCGTTTTGAAGGTGCTCTGAGTATCTTGAAGATGTAAATCTGGATTTATGTATCGCTGACATGATTTGTCGACCCCATTACTATAGTCATTAGCGGATACGTTTATCTGTCTAGATAGATGGTATATAATAGGTATGTTCGTCGAGTCTGATGGTCAAAGTGGTCTTCTACTAATAGAGATGAAAAAGCTCGCTTTGAACTGCTATATAGAGGTTGCAAAGGTATCGCGAAGAAGAAGTGCGCCCAATTTCAAACAAAAAGTATGGAAGGGGTCTATTGAGAGTTGGAGGAAATATCGTCTTCGGCGTCTGATAGGAACCAGGCTATCCAGGAGTTTAGACAATACAACTTGAACAAGGGAACAAATACCCGCCCAGAGAAGAAGAAAAGCTCAGGAGATACGTTCCCCAAAGTTCATTAACAATGCTCAAGGCCAGCTTCTTGTGGAAGATGAGCAAATTCTCCACAGATGGCGACAGTATTGTAAAAGACTTCTGAACGAACAGTTTCCCCGGGTATACTTTCCAAGAGCCGATCCTACCCATGACGAGGGCTAGACGAGATACCCTCTGAGTACTTGAAACAGATGGGAGACAGCGGGTCCAGATAGCTCATAATTCTTATCTTCAAACTTACGACCGGTGATCCGATGCCTAATCAGTGGAAAGAAAGTTATCTTCTTCCTTTGCACAAAGGAAAGGGCGATACGCGAAACTGCGATAACTACCGTTCTGCCAAGCTGATATCACACACAATGAAGATTTAATATGGCCGACTGCGAAGAATAATACGGCTATCTGATGACCAATGCGGGTATCTCGGGTAAATCAACAACAGATGCAATCCAAAGTATAAGGATCATAATGGAAAAACATCGTGATTCCTTAAAGGACTTGCATATGGTGTTGGTTGATTTTGAAAAAGCCTTTTATAGACAACCAAGAGATCTCTTATGAGTGGTGCTAAGACAACGAGGAGTTCCAAAAACATACGTGCGCATGATCGTGGACATGTATGAGGCAGCAAGGACAAGAGTAAGATGTCCCGAAGTAGTCACCGAAGAGTTCCCAATCAAAGTTGGTGTACACCAGGGAAACGTCCTCAGTCCTTTACTATTTATTGCAGTTCTTGATTATATGTTTGAAGGAAAAGTGACGGACCCCAAAGTGCATCAGTTATTCTTTGCTGACGATGGAGCTCAGCTTGTATTGTCATGTTTAAAGGAGAGATCCTTCGATCCTCGTCAAAAAGGCAATATCAATCAAAGTTCCTACACAATCGCGCAAAAAAGGCAGCCCCTAAAAACAACTGTATCAAACAAATGCGAAAGCACCAGCATTTGATTGGCCTCAGTGACGAAGTGATATGAAACCGGGAAGTCTGCTGGTACTTCCTGAGGTCAAAGAGAATGCCTCTGTGTCCAAAGTGTTTCTGAAATACCCAGGGTTAGGGTAAAACAAGACCGACAAAAATTCGTTTTCCGCAAAGTTAACTGACTGTTAATTCCTCATAAGATCCAGATTGACATTGTCTATTCTCCACACATTGGAAGCATCCAATAGTCACTTGTTAGAGACGTAATGCCGAAGTCGGCTAGAAGATATTTTCTTTCAAATATCCGAAGCTTTTCCATATACGACGAGCTTATGTTCTACAATACTAGACTCGCATAAGTCAGAACTGGACGAATGACATGGCTTGGTAACATATGACCTTCACATCGGATCTCAGATAGTTGGAGTAAAAAGACTTCTGAGAGACATAAATGTCGCTCTTGCCTTTTGCATTTGTGTATTTGTGTTTATATAGTGTGGGCCATTTATACCTTCAGCATCTGGCAACCCTATAACTTTGACATCTGTTTTCAGATCGGCTTATGACAGACCGCGTTCGAAGCGTCATTCCAAGAGAATTTGTACCATGGAACAGTACACGCCACCACAACGCGCTATTATCGTGCAGTTTTGCATTCAAAGCATGTTCTCAATTGTGAAAAGCGGATTGTGAAAGCGATGAGGTTCATTTCTCTTTGAATGGGATCGTGAATAAACAAAATTGTCGGTTCTACGCCTATTGAAACCCTCAATTAATTCACGAAGAACCTCTTCACAACCAACGAGTGACAGTTCGGGCTGGAATTTGTGTGGAAAGAATCATTGGACCGTTCAGCCTCAGCCGTAACCGTCACCGGCACTGATAACGAATTTTTTGATGCCAATTATGACTGATAATGCCATGGACAACTTTTGGTTCCAACAGGATGGCGCCACAGCTCGTACAGCCCGAACCACGATCGCTTTATTGCGTCCTTTGTTCCTCGAACGCCTAATTCCGAAAAATGGTGATTTTGACTGGCCTCCGCGATCACCAGACCAGACTTCTTTCTCTGGGGTTATTTGAAGTCCAAAGTTTATGTCAAGAAGCCACGGACCCTAGAAGCCTTTAAGGATAATATACGACAGAAAATGGCCGCTATTCATCCCGAAACACTTCGAAAAGTGATGGGTAATGCCGATAAACTAGCACATTGCGCCATTCGCTCTGGCGGCGACCATTTACGCAATATATTCAAAAAGTAATTAGAACAAATTTGCAAGGTCCAAAATAAACGAAAAATTACTTCACAGCAAATAGTTTATATGTTTTTTTTAAATAGTTAGAATAAAACATCCCGAAGGTTTAAATGGCCCACCCTGTACAAATGAACACCTAGATACTTCACGACAGTCTTTGACTCGATGCGAAGGCCATTAAAACCCGTGATTTGCAGATTTTCCCAGTTTTGTCTCAAATCCGAATTACGCATTTCACATTTTACATGATTAATCTTAAGATTCCATTCTAAGCAGAATTCATGTAGCTTATTAAACTTGTTTTGAAGCTCAACTGTATTTGCAAGCCACCTGCATATAGAATAACGTCGTCAGCAAACGGTAGTGAATTACCCAAGCCCAATAGCAATTCAGATACATAGATGTTAAATAGAAGCGGTGCTGTAACTGTGCTCTGTGGAATACCATTGATGACATTAAAAACTTTAGTCATCGTGTATTGTCTATGAATTTCTTCTCGTAAACCATAGATGTAATCGTCTTTACAAGATAATCCGGAAATTCAGTTGAAGGTTATATGCCAATAGGATTTTATATTCAGCAGCCCTTACAAAAAAAAATGAGTCAACCTCAAATGTTATTAGAAACAAGCTACGCTACATCACTTAAAGTTTAATTTCCTCTACATATAACTTAAAGTATTCACAATACAATTTGAATTTAGTGAGATGTGTAATCGGATCACGTTTCAAATATTCATTTCAACTACGAGTGTGTAATATAAATGCCAGTGTAAGTTGCACGTCCTGCTGCGCCCCCGATTCCACAACTATGAATATTACATCATGTTAAAAACGGTTCCTGCATAAAACACCCTCCCGAGTTGTGTAAGTATAAAACTAAAACCTTTTACATTTTTTTATTTCTTTGTTGTAAATCTGCGCCTAACTAAACGCTCATACTCATGATACAAAACGCTTTGTCGACATAAAAATTATCGCGCGCCTATACCCCAGACACAAATTACATCATGTTCTGGTTTTTATTGTTGCGTTGCGGGCACAACATCATCGCTCTGGCATTTAATAATTTTATAGACCGTTTTATGGACGAATCTCCCTCTCCTGTGCAACAAGATGGCAAGAGTATGGATGTCAAAGTTGATCCTTGTCTGTGGGTGTGGGCGGACGGGTGCCATGGGAGTTGGGTTGCGGGGGGAATCACCCAAGTCTGAGAAAATAAATTTGATAAGAAAATATTTAACTTTTTTTTTTCTCTCCCTGGGTCTGTGTGTACGCCACCCGCTCTAATTAAAGTCAACAGACAGGCTCAAGTGAATAAATGCACGAAATTAGAATAAATTGAAGAGTACGACACAGATATTGAGGTAGAGAGATACATGTAGATGTTGGATGTGACTGGGGCGGAAGTGGGCGTGTGGAATTAACAAGAAATAGACATAGGTATTCGTAAATTACCACGTTTCCATAAAACGGAATTTTGCATTAATTATGCATATGAGCCGCCAGGGTTGCAAGATGTACGATGGAGAGCTAAGGGTGGACGATAATTCACATGGGAATACTTCTTACTCGTATGTGGTGTGGGTGGTGTCTGACGGGTTATGCGGACAAATTTTGTTAACTTCAGGCATCTGTTTGTGGAAGAAATACACTTACAGTGATTAGAAAGAAGAAAACTTCCAGCACCCGACAATTTTACGATGTTACATGTCGCTTTCTCTATTTTCTATTGCTTCAAACTTGGTTTTAAAATCACTACTTCATGTCATATGCGGCGAAAACTAGCGAACAGAATGCGTAACTACGTACGAGGGTGGGTCAATAAGTCCCTGAAAATTAACACAAATTGTGTCGTCACCTTAAATTTATTTTTTTTTTCTGTCAATAATCATCTTCCAAAAGAACACACCCAAATTTTCGGACAGATCTGTCAAATAGTTTTGTTGTGGCAGCCATTTTATACAGCATTTTCGTTAAAAAGGAAAAAAGTGAATTTCGAGTGCTCATTAAACACGTACGTAATGAAAATATTCATCGGGATCTGGAAATTCCAAGCGTCGTCGAAGAGATAACAAAATTTGCTCGTAAACACAAAGATCTTGGTCACGGCCATTGTAACCGTACCGTCATTCAACTACTTGACTTGTCATTCAACTAAGGACAAAACCTTTTGATCTCGCGTCATAGTATACGAAGGTGGGTCAATAAATCGCTAAAAATTAACACAAATTGTGTCGTCACCT
Source organism: Pocota personata (assembly GCA_963082735.1). NCBI lineage: Eukaryota > Metazoa > Arthropoda > Insecta > Diptera > Syrphidae > Pocota > Pocota personata. The sequence continues at coordinate 275,025,410 of OY720429.1, forward strand.
TAAATTTAATTTTTTGTTGTCAAGAATCATCTTTCAAAAGAACACACCCAAATTTTCAGACAGATCTGTCAAATAGTTTTGTTGTGGCAGCCATTTTATATAGACGCCTACTAGCATTTTCGTTAAAATGGAAAAAGTGGATTTCGAGTGCTCATTAAACATTAATTTTTGCGAGAAAAAAATTATCACGCAAACCAAACAAAAGCTTGACAAACATTATGGGGACTCTTCACCATCGATTGGAACCATTCACCACTGGTTTACTCAATTTCGGTTTACACAATTTGAGGTCACCTGGTTTACTCAATTTGAGGTCACTAATACACCACGGTGCACGGACAATTTCTCTTAGCATTTTATTTTCGAAAGTTTGTAAAATATTGGCATTAGTTTTCTTGGTACAGCCGCAGAGTTATATACCATAGGTCCACATCGGCTTCAGCACTTGCTTGTATAAAAGCAGCTTATTCCCGTTACCAGTACATTCCCGGTATTTGTTTTCGAGTTCTTTACGTTTCTTTTTTTCACGTGCGACTTCCATTTCAGCTTTGAGTCGAGTATTCGTCCGAGGTACATACTCGTACGCACGCGAACGGAATACAAACAAAGTTTATACGGAACAGATTTGGTTTCACTGAGGGCGATCCGCCAGGCCATTGTCCATTCATTTATATATTTACAGTTGTAGCTGAGACAATGCGTTCTTCTTACGATATATTACGGGTCTATAGAAGATACAGAAGCGGACCAAGTTCGCTTTCTTGCGGTACACCAGCTGAACTTTTTTTTAAATTGCGAGTATTCGTTTTCACGTCTGCATATAGGCTACAGGCAGAACCTGTCGTAATTTCAACTTCAGGCCTTCATGCCACCCTTATCAAAGGCTTATGAGACATCAAGAAATACACTTGAGCAAATTTTTTTTTTTCCAAGAGCTTTTTCAATTACGTCATGGATGCTATGTACCTTGTAAATGGTTGGATGGATCCATAACTTGCCAACCAAAGCTTAACGGAGAACAATACCTTATCTGCACTTGCTGCAGTTTATCTGGAATACCACATTGTTTTTTTTTATAATATTTTTCAAGAGAGGCGCTGAGCCAGCACCCCGAGATTTTTGTCGACGCTAGTTGATTCTGCTCTTGAATTATTGGAGATTAAACGTTTCTGGAAGTATGTCCCCTGGAAGTAAATTTTACTTATCCTGCATAAGTTTCGATAAAGTGATGTCCGAGCTGTTGCTAGGTAGACATAGAGGTGATGGCTCCTGGTGGCTTGCCTAGTACGCTCAAATATAGTATTTCTAGGGATCTTACTATTGACGTCTTTGGAATATCTACCATATTAAGCAGACTGCTTGTCTCTGTATGCTGTCGAGCAGATGAAGCAACTCAAGTTCTAATCCAACTTGTGCTTTGTATAGGAGAAGGAGTTGTTGCGCTGTAAAGTATCTCCTTGCTCAAAGTACTCAAAGGTAGCTCCACTTCATGGATGACAGTTTCACAATGTTGGATATGTGGTCGTGCCATATCACACCAGAGTTGAGTGTGACGCCAAGAAGATGTATGGTTTCCTTGGGATGAATAATTTTGTTGTTCATTTCATGTTGTGGTACAGTAGAAAAGTTGTTTCTGGAAACGAAGTCGAACGCAGTCGACCAGGTTTGCATTTTCTCACTGCAAGATTTTCTGCAGGTCTTCATTTAATGAGTTGTCAAGATGTGATGTACGTATTTGCATTCAATGACATGCTGTCTTGACTTAAGAAAATCGTTGATGTGGAGTAAAAACATAGTTGGTGAAAATATAGAACCCTGAGGCACCATTGACCACAACTTGAATTGATCTGTTATGAAGAAAAAATAGGGGCTACCTTGTTTAAAAGGTGCCAAACCCTGTCTAATAGCTTAGGTACATAGAAGAGATTTTTTTTTCACTCAAATCATGTGGTAGGTACCAATTTTCCGAACTGACACTCTTCTAAGTGCTCAGCTCATTCCTCAACGGATGGAAATAGATTTTCGTTTAGAGTGCTAAGCCTATCATTGTTATGCATGTCAATTGTGCGGTCATTATCTTTGAACATGGCTTTAATTTGTGATACTCCGCCACACAATTCACGTACAACTTCTGCTGCATTATGATATTTATGATATTTCTAACATGCCTTTGGCTAGTTTCATTTTAATGGTTAATTTCTCAGAAAAAATTCGTCAATTCGATTATAATTATAATTCGAAAATAAAAGAAGCAGAAACCGTTAGTTGGGAGGTTTACTAAGAATATTCCAACTGATCAATTGATTTCAAGCTGAGCCGTGTGTCAGTGGCTAAGTGCGCGATTACTAAGCGAGAGGTTCAAGGTTCGAATCCAAGGAAAACACAAAATAAGCTAAAAGTTTTTCTTTTCTCTCGCGAACCCTTCGGACTACGAGAAGCTAGACCAGGCCCTACATTGGGCTGTTAGCGCTAAAATATTTATATATTTATTTATTTAAATTGATTTTTCAAGGCAATGGCAGCAGGCAGGCATTTGACCGAAATTTCAAATTAGAAGCAGAAGATATCCGTAAATGGTTCCATTAGACGGAAGAACATTCCACAATCTGTTCGGTGCCTTTTTAAGGAATTTATTTCCTCTCAGCTAGGTACTTACTTATTAATACTTGCTTATTAATAATCATAAACCGTTAACTCAACGCATCAAAATTATATCGCCTGTATTAAGCAGTTTAATCGCTTTTCTAGCGACTACCATAAAAGCCATCACTGATTTGCTTTGTATGTACACAGATGTTTCTATTTGTAAGACAAACAGCGAACATCCCTTAAGACTGAACGAAAGCCTACAGAAGAGCTATAACGTCTAACAATGTCTAATTAATACTGCAAATAAATACGGCCCATAAAACATGTCCAGTCCACACCATTAAACCAAATTAAAACCAAAAGCAGACATAAATATTAAATGACTGCCATTTGTTTTCATAATACCACTTGGAGGAGGTGGGGGGGGTACTCAAACTGCAACCGATACATACCACCAAAGTGCACATGAAAGCTTAATGTTCCGGAACGCAAATGACGAATGCAGGCGCTCCATCTAATAAATAAATAAAAATAAACAAAAGAGCAAAAACAACTTTGTGCACAGTTTTATCTCAAATTCCTGCACGTACTCGAGCAATAATGTACGAGAGTATCTGGGATTGCGGCCAGCCAAAGTATGTGTGTGTATCTGAATGCACTGTACTAAGGTAGTGTTTATCCGAAGCATTGGAAGACTTTCATTAGCATAGAATACTAGACTTCCATCATTATTCCCGGCCACCCCCGACACTTTGCATTTCCCGGCGCTGACAAGTAAATAAGAAACAAACCATCGATTGCCTTCAGCACCGCCTTCCGGTTATTGTCTTCGCCTGCTGATTTCGATTTTAATCTCCAAGAATAACATTGACTGTGCGGAACATCTTCCCTACCCTAAGCCCCCCTCGGTTGTTGTTGTTGTTGTATCGCCATTGTGTGAACACTGATAGAAGCTACTCTCGAAGCAGAGACGACGAACACACTTGACAAGATGTGTTTTAAAATTACCCGAAAGTTTGGAGAAAAAGCAATTCCGATGGTCTCGGGGGTACTACTACAGCACCCCATCACCGTCGCCATCATCCCTTTTGCACTTAGTCCCTCAACGGGGACTATGGGAATTCGGAATCGGAAGTAGTATCTGCAAGCTCTCTTACCCCCCAATTCTATCATCCATTCGTTCGCTCAGTGTGTTTGCATGCAAATGAGTGTGGGATTTTATTTTGCTTTTTTCTGTTCCTGTTTTGTCGTTCACTATGGAAAATCAATTGCAATTGCTTCTTATCGAAGAGAGATCTCTCTTTCTCCCTCGCAATCTAAATCAGATATCAAAATTGAATTCAGTATCGCGCAGGATGTTTGTTTTCGTACTTGTGTCAAAAAAAAAAAAAAAAAATGGCAAAGTGAGTGATTTGTATCAATCGCATTAGGAAAATCTAATAATGCCTCTCGCAATATCTAAAAAAATTTGTACGTTTCGATGAGAACTGTTATGGAATTGAAAATAAAATCCTCTTCTCGGTGGTATGTATTTCCATCAGAAAGTTAGGGGTAAGCTGATGGCATGAAACGGAAAAAGGAAAATCTTTTAATTCGAGTACTATCCCAGAGTGGATGTGAAATAAATGGTGGTGGTCATGGGAACTGAGTCACTTTAATGAACTAATGAAATTCTTAAAGTCTAGTAGTTTTTATAAACAAGTTATGTTTTTTTTTAAACGGAGCGGGAACCTTCCAAAGGCAACATACTCCAGGTTGTGCGGTAGTGTGATATTCTTACCCACTAGGTCAGACACTCTTTCCGCGGAACCAACGTAAGGCATTATAATACTTCGCGGGGCGGATTCTCCTTTTCGTCCTCATCTGTGCTCTAAGCACTTTCCTCTAGTTTCCTGTCCGCCTGAGCTCGACTTGGATGCAAGTTACTCTTCAACTCTAGCATTTCTTCGACTATGGTTTGGGGGCTCAGTGAACTATTTATTTCTCCTCCCAGTCTCCATTTTTCTTCAGAAAACCGTGGGCAATTAAATACCACTTTGCTCTTCGCATCCAAAACATACTCAACTTTCCGGAGAGTTGTCATGTTCAAGAGTCAATTGATAACTTAATTTGTTTTCTGCTTATCGAAGCTTGAAATTGAAATCAGCTTATAGGTACATTTGCCTTTATGTGCCATCTCCTGAGCAACGCAACTCTCTCTTGGCTGCTCACCGCTTTGGTTCCGATATTTTGGTTTTTGCCATCGTGAATTAATGTTGCCTCTTCACATAGAATGTCTATCGGGATCATACCGGCAACGACGCACGCTGCTTCATATGGTACAGTTCCCTCCGATTCTATTTCACATTTAACGCGTCCGTCTAGGCAGGGAATGCGAAGAGCATTATCGAGCTCTTGGCTCCCAGCGTTTTTGACATTTTTACGCCTTTTGCGTAACGTATTCCAAATGGCTTCCGAAATTCAGACTATCGTCTACTACAACACCAAAGTATTTAACGTATCTTTTTGAGAGAATAACGCAATTTTACACCTTGACTTTTATGTTTTCTTTAAGACTGCGGCTGCTAATAAGCGCCACCTCGGTCTTATATTCTGCCAGTTCAGCCATTCTTTGGTTCGTTTAAATTAAACTCCAGTTCATCAAGGTATTTTGCTGTCACCACTATCGCAGTGTAGGCGAATCCTATGATTTCTGCTCCATCAGGGATTTGCAGCCTTAGAATTTTATCGTGAAAGATATTCCATAAGAGCGGTCCGAGGACGGAACCCTGTGGAACGCCATCGATTATCGAGTACTCCATTGACCTACTGTCGGATTCGTACTGCAGCGAAGATAGTTATCCACTATCCTTATGATAGGATACCAAATTAATTGTATGTTGGACCTAAAGTGGGGCTAACTAATATGTGCAATTGAGTGACTGGTGAATAGTCTGTATCTAATCAGGCCAAATCATGAGAATCAGCATCTGTCAGTAATGCGATTTTTGACAAAAATTGGGAAGCAGATTTGGTTCCAAAATCAACCAAATCTGCCACGCTCCTGTTAAAAAAATATAAAATTGTTAACAATGGTACGAGTAAAATATGTACATTCTTTGAACACAGAATGAAATTCTTCAAAACGGTTATATTTAACTGCAACTAGTTTATTCCAAATTGTATCTCTAACGATTGATTAAGCGGTCTGCAGTTCTACATGGCGGAAAGGGAGAAAACTTCCTCACTACGTATGTATCTAGGGCCAACGGTGGGAAATCGCAGTTTACTAACTCCGCCACATCTAGAACGATATGACCCACCACAAGTACCCGGGTCACGATAATAAGGAGGACTCCTGTGGATATCAACAAGATTGTGGCGATTATATCCGCAATTGGGAGCCACACAGCTAGTTATCTAATAAAATACATATTGTCGCTGTTCTAAGGATGACAATGAGAAGGAAAGTCTAGCTCACTACCTTTGCAGGTGTTCAACATTAGCCAAAAGCGCACATGAGTCAGACCCACTCTGAAGATTGCGGAGATCTCTTCTTTAAATGTACACAATGGCGCAAAACTATAGTCGCATAATGTACACTTTAAAAAGATTTTAGCATGTAACAAAGTCAAGATTAGTGTTTTCCTATTTATAGTCGACATAAATCCATTTTATAGTTATCAGCTCGCGCTAATTTTAAAACCACCAAAAGTACCTTTTAACTTTTAGAGTGGGCTTTTAACAATCTGTCATCTGTCATTTTTTCAAACTCAAATTTCAGCAAACCAACGGATGTAAACAGTCAACAAATGTGTTCGATCTGTCAAATTCATTTAAATTTGATACAACATTATCCCTTAAACTGTGTTTTTATTCTCAAACTTTAAATTTTTGGGTTTGTTTGACTAAAATTTGCTGTAAGTTAGTTCTAAAGTCGATATTAGTTATAGGTAGGTTAAAAATTGTTTATAATTCAATTTAAAGTTAAGCACTGGGTTTAAAATTAAAGGGCTGTTACTTAGTTGCTACTTAATAATTGACTATAATTTTGCGCCAATAAATCTAAATTTTTTATTATACGCTATTTCTCAAGACATTGCCAAATAACATAACTAGTACCTGGTCATGGAATATACGGTGCGTCAGTAGTGCTGATTGGCGACGGATTACTTATGTATGTTATGTATGTAAATGATTTTAAAGCCCGTGCTGCCTTATTCTTGATTATTCCTCTTTGCATTTATTTGCATTTATTTCCAGCACTAGAATCATGGTATATAATAGACTATCCTTAGGTACCTACAACCAGAGAAGCAGATATCTCTCAAGAACTTCCGATTTTTATTCGAATCTCTGGGCAAGGCATTCAGCAAAGTTAGGCTAGGCATTCATGAAGAGCCAATAAGTTTTTCTTTCAGAAGTAGTCATAGAAGACCTATGAAAGTAAAGACACATCGCTGGAATCTAAAACTCTTCCAATAAAATGATAATGCTGTTCATGACATGAATGACCATGGTCCAGTGATAGTCATGCTTGGGTCTCTCTTGCACGATAGTACCATTGCCACGGAAAAATAAATATGGTCATTAGCAAATCATCATGAGCAGCAAAATAAACTTAATCCACAGTGTCCTTCCCAAAAGAGAACATAGCCAATTTGTAAATCAACATCGCGCTGGTTTGGCAAAGGAAGATATCACTGGAATTATTTCAACTGCTATTCATGTGAATGCATCCCACTTAACCACCAGAGATTTATCTTGGACATGTTGAAAGGATGTTCATTTATATCGGGTGTCAATCAATCCCCCACTTTAGTGTGTTAGATAAATATCTAATGTTACTGCAATGTATCTCTTGGCAGAAAAAGTGCACAGTTTCAACTTGGAGCACTTGCTGAGTTCCTTTTTGACTTTAATTTTTTTTTTGTAGTGGAGAACAACTAACCAAATATTTAGGTCTTTCAAATTTCATACATTTTGCTCGTGGTTCTCTTTAACCGATGTAACATTATCACGTTACAAAAAAAATGGTGTGACCTAAAAACGTATATATACGAGTAACAGATAAATTAGTTTCTTCAGCATAGAACTTCTCTTCTGAAATATACTAAAAATTAAATGAGGCATGAAGTGTACCCAACAGGGAATGGGGCAAAATGCGGAAAATAAATCCTTAAACGCTACTCCGTACCCATATAGAGTGTTCTGATAGAACTATTATATTATTGAACCGATTTTGGTGAATTTTTTTTTTATTTGTTAGAGGACTTTCTTGAGAAGCTTCGAAATACTTACTTACCTAGTAGGGACAGAAATACTTTTACCACATTTGTTGCACCCATTGCGCGGCTAAGAGTTGGGCGTACTCAGAGATTGACATAAAATTTTTGACTGTTAGCCTCACAGTTGTTTATTTATAAAGATATGTATTTCCAATTTGTTTACGCTTTCACCATGGAATTGTTTAATAAAAAGAATCCCATCTTAGTCTGAATAAAGTTCAGATTCTCAAGACGCTGCTGCCACTACGGATTTGCCAAATCTTTGTTTATCGGGGCATAAACTGATGGACGGATACTGGCGACATTAAGTTTCGTCAGCGATTCGATTCATGCACGATACGACCACCAAAAGTCATCAAAATCTTCAAGATATGAAACACTCTGAAGTCGTCAATGAATCGCATATTAAGAAAGTCTTAGGGTAGGGGAAAGTCTTTGAAAGTCATACTGGAAAATTGCTGACTTGGGATCAAAGCGACTCTTCGGCAGAGTACTGCATAGAAAATGTTCTTTATTGAACAGATTTTGAACAAAATCGTACCGTAAATTTTGGGGTTAGAATGTAGATCCTGATTACGTCTCGAACTGTGGTCTCATAGACCTCAGATATAAAGTTTGAACAAATCCGTTCATCCGGTTAGGCAATAGTTGACAATACATACAGACAGACAGACAGACAGACAGACGGACAGACAGACAGACAGAATTGCGAGACCCGTTTTTTTAGATTCTCCATTATAGTAATACCAAGAACTTTCTCATTCCACAACTTGGAGGAGCATCACTTCATCTCCGTGACAGCGTCATGTACCTGGGCATAATATCCAGTGACAAACAAAAAGTATGCAAGAGACTTACTAACAAAGGTACAACGTATAGCCTGCTTGAGTATCACAGGAGCACAATCCTCAACACCAACAGCGGCCATGGAAGCGATCTTAACCATTCTACCAGTGCACCTTGAGGCGAAGAAGACCGGTCTTTCAGTCTCACGACTCAGAACAATCGGCCACTTCAACGAAGGCGCACGGAACATCGAAAATTCACCAAAATGATAAGAGAAATGACACCACTCATCAATTGTCCCAGTGATGTTGTTCAAAAATGTTATACGTTCATCAACAACTTTGAAACAATTTTCCTCACAAGAGAATCCTGGACGAATGAAAGAACGACAATAAACTCCAATGGGTTATCGGTATATACAGATGGCTCTAAAATATCAGGGGAATCAGGGGCTCACATCTTCTATGCTAGCCCACCGAGATTGAACTTACTATTCACCTATAACCATTTGTATCGATGTTCCAAGCAGAAGTTTTTGCAATTATGAAATCAACTCGCAGAAGACACCAGAGTGTCCGGAAAACGAAAAGGCAGATGAACAAGGAAAGGAGATGGCAAGGAGAGGAGCGAGAACTGAATCCTAGAAAGATAATAGGGGTCCCTCTGACAAATATTAAAACGATAATCAATGAGAAGATACAACAGAAGTTCAATAACTACTGGATGAATCTAGACACGTGTAATGTGGCCAGATCTGCATACAGCAAAGAGAGCTTTCAACTCAAGCAGAACGCAGTTTAGATTGATGGTGGGACTTTTAACAGGGCACATCAATCTCAATAAACTTTCGTTCACACTCGGGCTAGTTGATACAACAATCTGTGCCAACTATGAGGAATAGGAGGAATATATAGAACACCTCCTCTACCACTGCCCTGCAACAGCGGGGTTAAGACTGAATATACTGGGATCCCCAAGGATACCGGATCTATCACACCTCAGTTAGAAAGAAATCGGTGATATATTGGAGTTCGCTAGACGAACAAGACGATTTTGATACATGATCCCAACACCCAAATCCCCTATCAACGCCTAATTTTCACAGCACAGTACTATTCCTTACAGTTCGATAGACGAGGGGAACACAACGGGTCCAATGGAGTTGAAGAGCATAAGCTCACCCTCTAAAACCAACCAACCAAGACCACGAATGATCAAAATCTCGGTGTCGAATTTTTTCACGAAACTCAAACTTCTGTTTATACCTCTAAAATAGTTTGAAGAAAAATATATATATACCGTCTTCGTGTGCCAAAAGTTATTGCAAAAAGTACCCTTATAATCAAAGACGATACATGAATTGAATCTGACGATTTTGACTTTAGAAACACTTTACATTTTGTTTGGTCAGAACAGAAGTTACGAGTAATTTGAAACGTGGACAGAAAGACGAGTCGCAATATAACAGACAACGGACAAGCAGACATACGTACAGTCAAATTTTTACTAATTTTCTTTGTACATAATTTTTTGGAAACGATCACTGTACTTTCATATCCTTCAACCTGCCGGGGTGACCGCATTACTATTCAAATTTTAGTGCTAAACTTCAATCTTATTGGGAGACCTCTAAATATCTTTCGATTTCAGTGAAATTTTTAAGGAATAATTTTGAACAAGTTTGGTTATACATTCAAATTTGGACCGCCCTAGATATTCCATAAACTGTCAGAACTAAAATTCAAAATCATACATACTCGTAATTGTATCAAACTTCATGACTATCAACGTGCGTTAGTTACAACTGTTTTGCTTACAAAATTCTGCAGACAAGATTCTAGTTGCATCTTTTGATTTTCCTTGAATAAATATGTTACTCATTAGAGATTCTTTAAGTTCTTCTCTTTAACAATTTAAACAGCTGCAGTGACCTTAGGTTATGCCTTCGAACATTTTTCATTGATGAAAAACTCAGTCACCCTTCAGACCTGAATGCTGGTGTTTATCTGCTCAACATGAGCTCGCGCTGAATGCGTATCTTCTTACGGTTACTCATCTTAACCATTTCTGTTCCGATGCCAGCGAGAGCGTCATTGAGACTACTCTTTCATTCTACCGATGATATCAATGTCGTCTGCATTAATGAATTTTATTTTGTACAAGTACATGGATCCCTGTCTGCAGATACATTATATATGTATTTTTCCGCAGGCCTAGGTCTATGACCCTGCCAAAAACCAAAACTACTCGTAGCTATTTATTAACTGATCTAATATTTATATTTAATGTTAAAGTAACTTATGTCATGAAACCTCAGGGAAGACAGAAGTTCACTATACACTGAAGTGGAAGTAAATAGCATTTATTGACAAGAACATTCCATTAAGCATGAGGGAGGAACTTAATTTGAGATTATGGGCGATGCTCTTAAGCTACATTCAAATGTTCCTAATTATCATGGATTTTCTCTTAAAATGTCAGTGTCAGTAGATAACATTCATTAGGGCGCTTGACGACCGCTTTTCTTTTGAGATACTCGTACGCTTTGTCTGTCAACTCTCAGTATGAATGGAATATTTCAAAGTCAGTGAAACACAAAAAGTACGGGTTTCGTATGAAAGTGTTTATACGAGTAAAGTATAAAGGATGCCAGCTTAGTGTCGCCTTGCCTAAAATTTTCCTGATACTCGTAACTGAGCAACATAATAAACATACAAAAAAGAAAAATTAGGCTTCCCACATTGCTTTTCATTTAATCTTCGAATCAATGGGAATGGCGACCGAATGTGTGTATTCTAGTAGATTCCACTGGAACACTGACCAGAGAACCTATCACTTAATGGACCAGAGCTTTAGTAAATTAATTTGTCTCTCTGTAGTTGATATCGATCCGTGTTAAGGCACATCATCTTCGGCAAGGGATGCTTTGAAATACATTCAGTCAACATCCACCAATTGCCAACTGTTCTATTTCAAGAGCTCTGAAATAACTTTGAGTATTTATTTATAGTGATAGCTATCATTACTGACTACCTTACGAAGGGATTTCGAATCTGGAGTAGACATTAGCCCGGAAAATTGCTACTTGTAGATAAAAATAGATAAAAGATACCACTATCACCACTACTTTATAATGCCTAAACTGCAACAAATGGCTACCAAATACAAATTTACCTAATTGCCTTTTTCTGGCAACAAAAAGTGGTTTGAATTGAATAAAAATGGACATCTTGCCAAAAAGAACAAAAAATCTTGTGGATTTTCATTGTAAACTGCCGGTATCTCAATTTGATAGAAAAAACGGCTACAGATAGACTGCTTTGTCTATAGTTCAACTGTCCCAAAAGTTTTGCTGCATTGTGAAAACCAAGCGCTAACGCTAAGTTGAAAGAACAATTTGTTCAACTGTTAGGAGAAGTTCTTCATACGAGAATGGCTAGAGTCTTGCTTACAAATATCTTAAACCTGCATTAAGAACCTCAACGTGACAGAGACTAAGCGAAACCCGACAGCTTAAAAAAAAACCTGCTAAAAACTCGTAGTAACTTACAACTTCATGGCAACAATAAACCGATGATAAAGAACACAAAAATAAGAAACTCTACCGGGGTAGCAATACACTCAAATGCCCTGAAGGTATAAGGATAACCAGAGGTTCACTTCCATTACGCCAACCCGCAAATTGAATTTACCATCGCTTTGAAACCACTTGTGATGGTGTTTCAGGCGTAGGTTGTCGCTATGCTACTGAAAAAAGTGAAAACTACACCCAAAGATCCACTGCCAGCTAAACAGCGATAAATACCAGTAACAATACAGTATCCTGTATCCAAGTCATTGCTAGTAAGAGAGTGCAAATGTAAATCAAATCTCATTGCTAATGGCAACAAAGTTTATCTCACCTGGCTGCATGGGGATATGGGGGCGTAATGTGAGACAAAAGAATTAAACAATTGTTTGATTTGAATTAGGGGAAACCTGATGTTACCCTTAGTTTAGTTTGCGACTACAGAACTGTCACAAAACAGCAATAAGCTACAGGATATGCGAAAGTGTGGCCACTACAAAGTGTAAAACAGTGATTCTCAAAATCTACACAAATTTTGAAGTAAAAAAAAAAAAACTACCTCTCGTTCGTCGCCACTCAGTGATGTCTTGAGGTTTTCCCCTTCCTCCACCAATCTTTTGGACCAAACAAATCCGATAATGGATGTGAGATTGCTGGTGCAAAAAAGTTTACTAAATGGAATCACTTGAACAGAACTTGTTCCTTGCTAAGGTGACAATTTTGGACCCTCGCCTTCAACGGCTTCATTTCACCGCTTCATTTCACCGCAGACACAAATCGGAAACAAAATTTCAAAACTTAAACTTCTATTTGGTCGAAGCATGAGAAAATTGTCATACAGGCGGGTGCATCTACCCAAGGAGTTTGGTCTTGTGCCAAATGAAGTGGCTTTCTTTCGTGAATAAGCCAACAAAAAAAAAAATATTTCACCTGTTTCTTCCGCTTCTTCTCGGCTTAGCGGAGTGCACATAAAAGAAAGAGTATTCTTGACAACAGTTTCTGAGAAATATTGGCTTTATTAATGCTAAATATACTCAAGAATTAAAACCAAATGTATTGTTCGCCCATTTTTCAATTTTACACCCATTTTACTTGCACGAATAAGTGCAAATGTTGATTTCCTGAACATTTTTGATTCCGAGATTTTGATCAAACTTGACATTATTATGACAGAGAAACTCAATTAAGTGGGTCTCTCAATTCTGTCTGTCTGTTGGTTCACAGTTCGAGATGAAATAGGAAAATTCATTCTAACCCCAAAATGTACAGTAGTTTTCTCAATATATCGAGCCCCGATATTGATATTTTTTTTAAATATTCCATTTTTATCGAAATTTGTTTTTCCTACGAAAGGCAGAATGTCTTTTAAAATTTGTGATAGCGAACAAAAAAGTTTGGGAGCTACTGTTGAAGCTTAAACTCAGAACGCAATTGAAATTTAAACTCTTTTTGAGGCTTGACATTGTGTGAATTTCGATCTCGAATGTAAGGAGATTAAAACACATCTGCCATGGCCCTGCAGTAGAAAGGTAGCGATAAAAATTCCTTGGGTCAATATGATACCAAACTTAAATTCAATTTTTACACAGGCTGCACTGAACACACTTACTCGTATATGTATTTGCAAGCATCTTTATTGTGCTTACATCCATCAATTAAGATTCTGATTTCTATCCACTACGGAACTACGACAAATAATTATTATACATTGACCAAATATTCTAACCAATCTCGTAAACATAAGACATACATTTGAGAGGGTCTAGTAGTATATCTCGACGGGTTAACTTTAACACATCCAAACCATTTTTCGCTGCTCTTAATAGATCTCCAGAAAGACCGACAGCTCCAAGCAACGTAAGATTGTGCCTGTCATTATGCAAGTTAAATGGTTGGCACTTCCATTACCCGCACTTTATATTCGTCCTTGTATTTTCCAACGGATAATCCGTTTTGCACCATCCAACACTTATTTCCTTTTGCGTTGAAGAAAATAAGCTTCAAGTGGTACAAATTTGCATCAATCCTCCAGCCAAGAAAGTTACTTGCCAAATGCCATTCAAAAGTTTCCTTTTTGTGTAGGTACGAGTAGTCCAGATAAGAAATCCTCGCGGAAACATTACACAACTTTGGTTCATATTAATCTCACAGTTACTCTGACAGTATAATGTTATCTATGCCAATTAAACCTCGAAAATAGCCAAATAGCTAAATGGCCTAGGCACTACCTGCCGTCGGCGTTGATTTAAACAATGCAGAATTTAAATGGATTTTGGCAAAGAGCCCACATTTAGCGATACTATCAAGTGGAGAGGTCGTTCCTTTTGGCGTGGTTTAAAATGCTACGCTCGCTATAGGTATAGGGGTGGGTAAGATCCACAAACCAGATAGTTTGATTAATACTTTCATATCGCCGGATGCAAAATGTGGGACAGTGTACTGCGTTTGAAAAATGTTTCCGTTGCACTCTCCTTTCATATCCGTATCAACGGCAACAACAATTTAAAAACCGCACATTAGTTATGTAAAAATTAGCCTCACTGCTTGTGTTAGAAATTTGTTTTTTTTTTTTTTTTTTTGTCGCAATTTTCCTCAAAATTATAATAATTTATTTTCTGTCAGAAGTGATGATAAATATTATGACACATATTACTGTGTCACCCCGCGTTGTATTTAAAAGTATGAAAAATTAATTTTAAAAACTTTTATTTATGGACGATGATAACACGAGTGTGTTTATTTCTGACTTAAGTATACTATACATCTTTGTGACAGAGGGAGGGAAAAAAAAAATTGATACACGAATGCGAGCCGCCCCGCCTTAGACGACGGAAAATTTCAGTCTTGACAGATCGAAAAGATTATTTTTATAAAAAATCTGCCTAAGAATATAATTTTTGTGTGGTATGTATTTTTAGAAAATTAACAGTAAAATAAGATACAAGTAGAAGGAATAACCTTTTTGAGAACATTTGAACTTTTTGGATTCGCGTTACATTAGCGAGATAGTGGCGTCTATTTTATGAGAAGCGTGTTATCGTCGCGATGCCTCTTATTTGTGTTAATGTGCACCACGCCCCTCTATTATCGTATGGTATTTTTGAATTAAAATATCAAAAAGATTGACAATGAAGTAGTGATGACGTTGATACGAGTAGATAACATCTGGCATCGTTCAAAACATTTATTGACTTGTGGCACACATTGCGATTGAGATTTGAATGATGATGCTGCGGAGAAGTGTTTTGAAAATTTCGAAATTGCGTTCAATGACAATTTTTTTGTGTTAGCAAATCTGAATAATAATACAGCTACGTTACGGATACTCGGCGCTACATATGTGAATGGGATCTATTCTCTCTGAAACACCATGGTACTATGCTTAAAATTAAGTTTTACTTTCTAAGGATTAAACATTTTATTGTGCTCCAAGCATTGAAAGATTATTATCTACTGCATGCTTCTTTTGGTTACAAAGAAATAGAATTGACTCGGGACCGATGATAAAATCCTATTCATCTGGCATATCTACTTTCATCCGATAATACTCTTTATAGATGGATTTGTGTATGCTCCTTGAAGAATCATTATCTCACTAGGGTTTGTGTTTGAATTTGAAAATACGTGACTTGTAAACTATAAAAGCTAGGACGATGAATTCTGCACAATTATCCTTCATCAACATGTTCAAATACAGTCGAACTTGGTTAAGTGGAATCTCTAGGGACATTATTTTTGGTTGCACGTATAGAGGTGTTCCAGTGACAGTATGCCGATAAAAAGGGTCCCATTAAAGGAGGTATTCCACTTATCTAGGTACCACTTAACCAGTTCTGATTGTATTTGAATCCGATGTTTTAAATAAAAAAAAAAAACAACCGAATCAGGATCAATTAGACAAATGTAAAAAAAAAATATCTTCCACTCTTAATAGACTCAAGCTGATGTGGAAATTGAACGAAAAGTTCCCTAAAGCTCTGCCGAATGTCAAAGTTACTAGTAATACACTTTCAAGTGCGCGACCACTATTTTTATTTGTCAAAAAATCAAAAGCCGACAAATAAACAAAAAAAGAAAAGAAGAAAAAATTTGTTGTGTGACGTAACGAAATTATATGTTTAATTATTTTCCCATACAAATATAATACAATAAATTCAGAAATTTCGCATTCATTTCACACTGCTCGTACGCAATTCGACGACGAAAAAATTGTGTTGGCACCCAAAGTCTCCACTCTTATTTTCGCGCTCATATGCAAACGAATTCAAACATAATATTACGTCTGAAAACAGCAAACCGCCCGCGTACTTTTTCTGTAATTTTCTTCGAAAGGAATTTCGCCCCACGAAATAATGACACCTGACAAATGAGTTACAGCTGTAAGTTTGACAGCAAAAATGATTTAAAGTGAAAAGAGATAAATTTTGTGGAATGAATTTTGAATTAAAAAATGTTTAATAAAGTCGATGTGATATTATTTGTGAAATGTGTGATTTATTTGTTTTTAAATGACAGACAGTCTCCATTGACAGTTATTTGAAAACCACCTTAAATTGACGTTTGTCAAGATTTGATTTGAAAAGTGTACGCGTACTTTTCTTTCTTTTTCCTTTTTGTTCCAGAATTGGATTGAAATTGAAATTTGACATTCGCATATTTTGTTTTTCGTTAACTTTTAGCAAACTTTTCGTTGGAGACTTTAAGACAGCGAACAAATTTCATTTCGCGTGAACAGCATACTGAGCTTAAGCCTCGTATGAAGTATGCTGTTCAGGTGGATGAAATTGTCACTGCTCTCATGAAGTTATGAAATATTTTTCGCGATTTCATATGTGAGATATTCAGAATTGGCAATCACGTCTGCTAGCTATATATTTGTTGTTGTTTTTTTTCTGACAAGAAGAATGAAAAAATGTCATCGTCGTTTGAATACATACATCAGCATTTCATTAATGCATAACTTACCTAATTCCCAATTTAGCTTTTTTCTTCTATTTTTCTACTTGGCTTTCCATCGCTTGACCTGCCATGTATGTAATTTATTTGTTCATTTTATTTTTTCACGCCGAATCGTCTAAATTTTAATGCGACGGAACGAAATGTCCGCGAAATTTGTTTGGAGAGATTTATCGATACCACCAACCATGTGGCTTTGAACAAAACTATTTCACGCTTGAATTGCGTACCGCTTAGCGAAATTTAACGAGGAAAATTTCCATCTGACATTTCACAGTGGGAAATTTAATTCCACGCAAACAGCTTATTGGCGTTTAATAAAGATTATTTATCCCCAATTAATAAAACTGTTTTTTTTTTTTTTTATTGTATTATTTTAGGAGTAGAATAGTGGACTGTCAATATTTCGTACTGCATGTGTAAAGACAATAATTTTTTGTTTCTAGTAAAAATGTTAGAACATACGAAAAAGTTAAAATCCGCTCGGAACCGATCCCTATCCATCTCTGCCATTCACAGAATATTTGCTCGATTTTTTAGATGTTTTATCAAAAATGCCCCAAAATGTAGGCGTGGCTTTGTACAACGTTTGGACGAATTGTAGAGAAAGTTAATGCTCACTCGTATGTATATATTTTCTAGTAAAAATATTTAAAAAGAGAAATATTTTGAAAAGTGGGCATATTTGTGGAAAGGTCTCACCTATAATGCACCAAATTCCGAAAAATTTTTGTATGAAATTTGATTAAACTTGCAGAAATTTTTTTAAAAAGTCTTCATCATTGTTGGTGGATTTCAAAATTGTTTACACTTTCACTGCTTCGGATTCTAGAAAACTTATACCTACAAATGGTGAACATATGGACGAGTGCAAAGCAAAAATAGTTCCACTTACACCGTACTCGTATAAAAAGTGATTTATGGAAAGTATTTTTTTAAATCATCATTTATCATTCTGTTTATTTACTATAAACAGAATGAAAAGTTGTTAATACAAAAAGTAAAAATTGATTATCAGTTCGTGTGATCAGAAGCTTCCATCAAGAATATTCCATTTTCTGAAAATTTGAAATATTTATATTCATAAAAATTCTACTCGCCAATTATTATATTCCACTTTTACATATCCGCTTTAAAACTGTTATTAACCTACAAAATGAACTAAGATTGTACTCTATAATAAACTCATATTTAATATATAATGCCGCATTTCCAAAAAAACCATAGTTTAGTGGGACTTTTAAACGAGTAAGGGTCTGAACAGGGACATACCGGGTAACTGCAAAGCTGACGAACTCGTTAGAAAAGGCATAACGCTCATAATTATGCCGCAAAGGCAAAATTTAGGTATGCCCTCGTTACGTGTAAACATTTACTCATGCTGGATGCAATCAAAAAATGGCAATCAAAGATGGGAGACCCTTACTACTTGCTGAGTCTCTAGACAAATCAGGCCCAAGCTAAACAAAAAACGCTCGGATAAATTGATTTTACTAAAACCTTCGCAGATCAGCTCGCTGAAAGGCTGTGCATCTTTTCAAATAATTACTGCAAAAGCTGCAGGGACGCTGTACCTATGTAACCCTGTCCAAAAGAGGATTGCTCCAACTAGGGACTCCATTCTTTGACGACTTCGGCGATTGACGTCAGAAGCTTTATCCGCTTCATAAGAAGCTCCGACTGGTTAAATGGATCTTCTTTGGTCTAAGTGTGTCTATACACAGGTACAGACAGCCACCCTAATCTAACCTAACCTAAGGGTCTGAAACCAGGTCCAAGCTAAGAAATTATAGTCAATAAATCTTCGCTTTAGAATTGTGTCTAGATTCACTACTGAAGTGTAAGCACACCTTAACGCGGATGGATTGTGTAAAATATTTGTTTGTTCTATTGAGTTTGTTAAATATGTATGCTCAAAGGCCATCGCTAAAGATATGTACTTCCTCCAATACTTGCACTCCATTTTAATGATGTTCATACTCGTATGCATATAGAATTTCTAACAGCCCAAACTTATAAAAAATTCTATGAAAATTCGTTACAGTTTCTTGAGTTAAATGTCAAATTTAAAGATTTTTGAAACCCCTGAGTGCGCCATCTGCTGTTTTTTTTATAAATTACACATTATTTTGACACTGACAGCTCTTTCGCGCTTAAAAAATTTACAAAATCACAGTAACATATCTCAGCGGTACGAAATGAATCTACTTACTCGTATACTTGAACAACGTTGGAAAATATTGAAAACTTATTTCCAAAGTGAGTGCTGTGTTACTGAAATCTGTAATTTTAGTGATGTTTCTTGTCCTCCGCGGAGCTGCCATTTGATGGCGTTGGACTTTTTTTGTGGGATGCCGTTAAAGATCGATGACAATCCAGAAACGATTTAGGCACTTAAACAAAATATTAATTGAACTATTCGTGAAATAGAGCCCCGAAGCATCGAAAATATACCGCAAAATTGGTTGACTCTCAAGACAGCCACGGCAGCCATTTAATTCAAATTATTTTTCATATATAATCGGTGTACTCTCTTCAATAAAGTAAAAGAACGTTAAAAAATATTAAATACATTTTTTTTATAAAAATATAAATATTTTGGCACTAACAGCAATGCAGGGCCTGGCCTAGCTTCTCACAGCCGTTTCCGAAGGGAAATTTGTTCGATTGAGTGAAGCTTTTCATGACAATTTTACTCTCGGATGTTTGTCAGGCGTTCGCGAGTGGTGGGACAGTGAAAAAACTTTTATTTGTATTTTTATGTTTTCTTGGATTCGAACTTTGAACCTCTCGCTCAGTGATCGTGTACTTAACCACTAAGCCACGACGACCACAAATTCTATTTATAGCAATTTTAAAAAAAGAAACCAACAGATGGCCTACCCTTTACATACATATGTACATATACGAGTACATATAAGCTTGAACGTCCCGTACACACTCATCAATACGGTGTTTCCGGAACTTATAAGTTTCTATATTCTACAACTGACATATAAGATAAGAGAATAATATTGAACCTAATTTGTAGGGAATATATTTTGTCTCTAAATATTCTGTTCAAAAAAAATAATATTCCACTTTTATATGCGATTATTTTTTTTTTTCAAAAAGGACGTATATGTTCCACTCTGGTCACACTGGTACATTTCGTTTGCCTTTTTTTTCAGTAAAGTCTAGTCATGATTTTGTTTCAAGTTTTATCGCAAACAAAATCTTACTGCTAATGAACTTAGATTAGTTTCTCTGAAGGTTTTATGATAAATAAACTCTTACAAATGGTTAAAAAAAAAGTTAATCTAATCTATTCATTCGTAAAAGGTTTGTCCTTAGGTACGTTGATGGCTACCCATTGGTACACTCAATGCGTGTATCTGTGGGCAAAAACGAATGTTTTATAAAAAGGATAGTAACTAATTAGTTAATTAACTTTTACGGAAATTCTATAGACTTTTATGTACAAGTGCTGACTTGCTCGCGTAGATTTTGCTATTGAAAAGTGCTTTAGAACAAAGTGTAGAAAGTGTACGATAGATGAACCCCATAGTATACCACCATTGAATCCGGAAAATAAAATTTAAAGATACGAGTATTTAACTCGGCAAATTGTGGGTAAAACAAAGTGTTTTACTCCCCCTATTACCCTATTCTACTCATTTGGGATTAACATAACAAACTATGGGAGTTATTCCTAAAAGTGGACTGAGCCTAATATAAGTGACACTTTCTAAGTGGGAGACATGTACATACATATGAGCAAAAATTTGTCAAAATTTATTGAGGCGGCTAAAATCTACGGACAATACTTGCCCGTCTTCTCAGTGGCAAGAGAATACGCACAGTTGATGCCATCGTTAGCGTCCAACCTTGTTACCACTCTAATTTAGATTTTATATTCTTAAGAATGATTGTCCGTTTATACCTGCATATAAAAATGTTATGGTCACAGCAGCAACAAACACCTTCATTCTGCCGATAGCTGTAGAAATTATGGATTTTCCTGAGAAACTTTACTTGAAAAATAGGGCTGTTCGATAAGTACAGATAAGTCACTTTGATGCAGGATGGCGCTCGGATCGCATAGAGGATTTTTTTTTCAGACATCTTTGTTCGAATCAAATAGATCTGTCAAACACTTAGCTTTTTATAGTGATCGGAAGAAATTGAAAACAGTGATTTTCGTGTTTTAATAAAGCCCTACTTTTTGCGCGGTAAAACCATTAAAGAGACTGAAGACAGACTTAAAAAATATTATGGAGACTCTGCTCCCTCGCATGGAATAGTACACAAGTGGTTCACTGAATTTCGTTGCAGTAGTACGAGCACAAAAGACGCTGAGCAAGATGTCCAAATGACGTCACAACGGAAGAAATGGTCAATAAAATTGACGATATTGTGTTGGACGATCGCCGGGTAAAGGTTCGTGAGATAGCTGAGTTTGTAGCAATTTCAAATGATACCGTCATTCGAATCCTGCATGATCATTTGGGAATGAAAAAATGATCAGCAAGATGGGTGCCGGGTTTTGCTGACGGTGGACCAAAAACGGATTCGGGTGAAGATTCAAAAACAGAATTTGGAACTAACTCTTCAAGAGCAATCCAAGTAAATTTTTACGGCGTTTCGTAACAGTTGATGGATCCTGGATACACCATTACACGCCAGAAATTAAGAATATCGTTGGGAAAAGTGTATCGTGCTGAAAGGAGACTACATTGAAAAATAAATTCAATTTTGAGAAAAAAACAAGTATTTCATTTCATTTCAAAGTCACTGACTTATCGAACAGCCCTGGTACATATATACTCGTATAGATAAGATTTTTAACAAAAAAGAAGGCAGATTGCCAACAACACGCGGTGTCCACAAGCGGTCCACCTCTAAGTATTAACCGCGTCCGACGCTACTTGATTTTAGTGATCGGACAAGAACCGATACATTTTTGTTTGCATCCATTTTTATTATTCAATCTTTAATATCTTAACCTCCATTAGGAATATCGTGATAATTCTAATTGCAGATAATAATCAAGCGTCTAAGGTATAGAACGTCAATGTTTTATTAAAATCTGTCTAGCAGTTTTTGCGTAATACGCGCACAGACATGATCCTAGTTATCACTTTATTTATGTAGAACAAGAAGAAGAAGATAAACATTTACCTACGCTTCAGAGTTTCTCATATGTAAAAAATCTTAACATTAAACATTAATTTTTCTATTCCAAAATCTACAGGTTCACTACTTGCCTGTAAAACTTCATCAAATTTTAAGGCTCAAAAACTGGTGGCATGTACTAAACTTTTGGGGGCCTAACGTTACTATTTGTTCATGTTACGAGTATGTATCAAAATTAATAATTTTAGATGAAGCGAAGCAAAGATACCGTCAAATTCAACTTGGAGATACATGTTTTGTATATGATTTTATCTGCATGTATGTACATAGCCTACATACCCACCTATGCGTTCATCACCAAACATTCTCAAAGAAGACAGCATAATTTTGTGGTTCGGTCCGACTGAAATATGAAGCATATTCGCCTCAAAGTGTGGCCGTATATCTTAATACCCTAACGAAGAACTTAAAAGGAAACCTGGAGCACGGTAAATAATCTCTCAGACGTAACGTATTCCTTCATGGAGTTTAATTTTTAATCCTTGCACTTTGATGTATTATCCACTCCAATCCCTTCTTGAGTCTTTACGCTACGGTTTAACATTAAATATTGACTGACTGAAGAAAACGAACATCTTATCAACACGTCACTGATAAATCTCTTGTGGTTAGATTAAGTGGGATGCATGCACGTAAATGTCAGTTGAGGTGAATTATGCGATGTCTTTATGTGGTATCTTTTACTAACCATAATTGATTAACAATTAATTGTTGATTTACAAGTACTAATCTCCAAAATTGTTCACTTTCTTTGATGAAACTACTGAGGTAGAAGTGTGTTGATGGCTGTCCAGAAAGACTCTATTCGGAAATATATTTGCAATATTCTCTGCTGAACAGTGCCATCCTCACCACCCCACTTCGGTCTATCTACCGGCTTTTCAAATTCAGCGATTTATTGACAAGATTGTCGCATTAATTGTTTACGGCGACTGTGATTTTCAAATAGATTTTATATCTCACTGTAATTGAAAATGAATCCCACGCTTTGACTTAATTAGATACTAGCTGGTCTTATGTTTGCGACCGGTTAAATTACTCAAAAATGTGCAATAAAATTTCAGTGAGCTTTTGTCACTATATTTTGTTTCGGAAAAAAAAGAAAAAAAGAAGTTCCCCTTCCACAGGTTAAGTGACAGCAGCACTAAAAATTTTACTACATTTTCGTCGTTTGGTGAGACGATACCCGTCAACAGTTTTATTGTCAACACAAACTCCTCTCCTATCCTCATGTTACGTATAAGATGCCATGAAGCGTTTGTGAATTTCAAAACATAAGCCAAAGCCACTCTGAAGGTCTTTTGCTTTATATCGCATTTTAAGGAGAAACTTGGAATAATGCAACATCAACAGATGGCAACAGAAGCCTCTAACTGCAGCATATTGTGTTGTTTTATTTGCAGTTTCCACAGGACTTATATGAGATATTGAAGAACAAAAATATTTACCAAAAAGCATCCTTCACAGAAACCTGAGAGTTGGGTACTCGTATCTTATGTTATCAGAAGATTTGTGTAGACAAGAAGTTCTTCTTTGGTATCTTAATAAATCATTTGGAGAACTTTCGTGACTATGAGCTATTTTTGCAGTGCATACGATAACGCAACTTACTCACTTGGAAGTATTTAACTTTATCTATAATATATGTATGTAATACTCTCATTATATATTCCGAATCGTTCTTTTGTGCCACTCCTACTTGAGTTATCAATACCTTTATCCGATGTTTTTGGTTAATATATTCAAAAAATGTAGGCCCCTAGCTTGATGTTGAATCCCTTTTTTATGGTCCTTGAATGCATAATATATTACCTTGCGACAAGGTGTTAATAGATTTAAGTAGAAATGGTCGTCTTTGCCTCCCAAAAAGGTATCTCAAGTACTTGAGATGGAAATAAATAAATAAGTTGACCACTTGACCCTGATAAATCAATAAAACACTGAATGTACCTACAAGAAAGGGCAGAAGGAATGTTTATTGCGCTTTAAGGGCCCTTTTGTTTATGCCTATAAAACTCTCAATCAAATCACTATAGTCTACGATGCATATGATACAAACACTTAATAAATCATTCTCGCGTTTGGGTTGTCAACCAATGCCAAGAAGGTCCTTGAACATTCCACATTAAATGTCACGAAATAAATCAATCCACAATCTAATCCAAGGATTTATATATGCATTGGTATTCCCCTCAATCTATTCGCATAATCATGACAAATTTCACTTATGTATCTCTTCTGTTACAATACGAGTATCTTGGATATTTTCAATTATCACCCATCCTCAGTGGCTCACAACAAGACCTTTTTTCTTCTCCGTATTCGTTTACAGGTGAACATTCAACCCCACCAAAGGTCAATAGATCTTCTCCTACCAAACACCATATGCATTACAATTGAAAGGAATCATGTCAAATGTTGGCTTGTTCGGCGGAGGAAATTTCATAAAGAAAAATTTTTTTTTAGATACGAGTACGTCCCGTTTCTCAAGATTGTTTGTCACCTGCCACTCACATTAAGAGCACGCAGTGCCCTCTAAAGAAATCACAGAATTATGGAAACCCAAAATTCAATTCAATGCTAAAAATATACACATTTGTGGGCGTAAAAAGGGAGGACTTTTTCCGAGATATACAAGAGTAGGATGTAAATATAGAAAATTAACAAAAAAAAAAAAAAAATACACTCAATACACGTATTAGAAATTAAATTGGTGAGAGCAAGATTTCAATGGCCTCCCGTGACTAAATATAATCAAATCGAATACTAGATTTAATCAGCGCGGAGATTCATTGGCAAAAATTTAAAATTTTAAAAATAAGTTATGAATGGCGAAATTTGCTTTAATGACCTCTGATTTGACACAAGGGAAAGTTGCGAAATGACAAATTTTACGATGTTTTTGAAAATGTGTCCGTACATTGTTGATTAAACGGGTCCCTTTTTATTAACAAACTTTGAAGAAGTTTTTCCAGATTAATGTAATATATGTAAATTCGTGTGATATTTATGGTGTGTATTACTTGGATTTATATTTCCTTTTTCAAATTGACGAAAAGACTTGAAATGCCAAATGGCGCACGTTCCACAAGCAAGCCCACTTTACCACTTGAACTGAATATGGAAAGTGAAATTGTGAGGACAAAATTTTAGTCTGAATGTAAACCTAACCAATATTAAGTTAATTTTGCATGTTGGAGCACAATACCACTGAAATACGACCGCAAGGAGCTGAAAAATGAGCAGAAAAAGAAATATTTAAAATTTGCACGGCTTAACTTATTTGAATAAAATTCACTTTCCTGTTTCGCTGATTCTTCAACGAAGATTTTAATTTAATTTATTTGTTTCCCCGATCTAGAAATGATTTTCATGCAGCAAGTGCGATGAAAACTGCTGGGTTATGTTGTCATAAAATATTCCAAGAGGCATTATACAACGATGATTCAAAGTAACCAGATACTGTGATACCTTTTCTAGTAAAAGACTTGCCACACTTGAGACCAATCTTGATGGTAGGAGTTGAAAATTTATCAAAAACAGGAGGTCAGATATCTAGGAGTAACCGTCGACAGCAAACTCTTCTGAAACATGCACGTAGAAGAATCATGTGGAAAAGCCACTCAAGTTTTTAATGCGTGCAAAATTTTACTTTTAATTTTATTAAAGTCTAGGGATGCACTCCTAGAATCCTACGTTAAATGTGGAACATAATGACGAGATCAATAATAATCACAGTCATGTCCTACAGCTGTTACGCAAGACTTGTAATTACACTAATCGTTAAAGAAGTAATCACGAGCATAGCAAAAGCAAGAGGATTAAAGAACGAGACATCAAGTGCCTATTCCCAAAACTGAGGAAATGTCAGGTTAAATGAAAATGCATACGAGGGGCTGAATTGAAAAAGCGACGGTATTTGTAGATCATATAGTAAAGCCCATTAGACTCGATAGACTCTTCTAGGAAATTGTGACTTTAGATGATTCCAAATTCAGATAGCTGACACTTATCCTATCTACACCTTTTCCAGACTCCACTTTATGGAAAATATCTTAGACGCTCACATAAGAAAGACTCTTGAGATTTCTTCATTCACTACGAACAATATACCCTAGCTACCTTCTTAGATATTGAAGGCGTCATAACTGAAGCTATTCAGGAAGCTCTCGCCGAGTTGGGTGTCGATGATTTTATTTGTCCTGGATAGAATCCATGTTCAGAAACAGAATCATTCAGGCAAACCCAGGTAATTTCATTCTTACCAAATTCGTAGACAGGGGAGGGTTTCATCACCTCTTCTATGGCTTATGGTAATAAACAAAATCCTGTCAAGACAGAGACGAGGCTGCCGGATATGCGAATGACGTGGCAATGTTAGTATCGGGAATGTTTCCTTCAGTGATTTGTGAAATCATGGAAGGAGCATTGGATAATTTAAGCACTTAGGCCACTAGTTAAGGATAAAACTAACCTGATGCTTTTCACCACTAAGACCAAAACACCGACCTTTAAGCCTCCATGGCTAAACAACCAATAAATACTTTTTTATCCTCAAGCGCTAAGCTTTTAGGAGTCAAAAGCAACTGGGAAGTTAGACATCGAACAACGAGTGAAAATTAGCATGCATAGCTTGCAGTGGGGATTCGAACAAAGACGGTCTTTTGGATGTATACAGCGATAATACGTACATTACTAACGTGTAGGTCACTAGTTTAATGCCTTGCCCTGAGTAAAGACTACAATATTAAACTAATGAGCAAAGTGCAAAGAAGGGCCGTACTACTTTCATGCGCTGTCATGCTGACATGTCTGACAAAAGTTATGAATATTCTTATGTATCTTCTACCACTTGACCTCCACAATAAATACATTTCAGCTTGTAGCGAGGTTAGACTCAGAGAATCAGAGTGCTAGTCTTCTAGACCGTACGGACACAGTTAGATTCTAGATTCGTTACCAGGAGAACTAGAGAAAACGCTGACCAACTACACCATACCAAAACTAAATTTTCAACCATGATGTAGTAGGTAGTGTGTTCGGTAGTGACCCGAACTCTACAGGTTCAAGCCCGGACGGAGAACAGCCACCACAGCTACCCGAGCATAAAACAGAATCGAATAAAATCCAAGTTTCTCCAACCACTACATTGAAAAGGAGTTTCTGCTTGGTAATACATTGGACTTTGTGTGAGCCTGAGTACTCCAGGATTTGGAAATTTCCTTTAAAAAAAAAAAAAATTCAATACAACTTCACACTCGATTTTCCGTTTTGAACAGACTGGGTAAAAGGTGAAGTCATAAAGAATTTTAAAACAGCAATTTATACTGATGGTTCAAAGATGGACTGGGGGATCAGTGCGAGAAATTTTTAGGAAACACTGGAATCAGTAAATATCAGTATCCTTCCGTCTTCATGCAATCTCTTCCAGGCAGATGTTCTGGCAATACCTGAAGCGTGTCGGATAATAAGACACAAGTGTATACCCATTGAAAATATCGCCATTTTCATTGATAGTCAGGCTACTATCAAGACACTGATTTCAACAACATCATCTTCCCAGTTGGTGGAAAAGTGTAGGGAAGAGCTCTCGTCGCTAGGTTGTAGAATCAAAATCAGTCTTCTCTGGGTGTCAGGTCCTAGCAACATAGAAGGGAACGAATGGGCCGACGAGCTGCCGAGGAGGGAGTTTGTCCTTGACAGATCTCTTGCAGAGGTAGTCCAATGGAAACTGTTAAGTCAAACAAAATCTTTCACACTTCCTATCAGTGGCAAACAAAAGGTGGAACAGTTTATGTACTTGTGTCATATCTAGCCGAACTACAACTAGGCCAGAACACAAGAACTTGAGAAAAGGACTCGGGTAGACGCTGTAGGAATTGTATCGATTACCACATGCGTCTAGCCTGGACATCCCTTTTAACACACACTGCCGCAGTTTTAAAAATGTAAACGAGAAGGAAACCACTTCCTCTACGAGTGTCTCTTTTCTTTTACAAACGGTGCTCCAGCGAAATAGACAGTTGCACTCACGTTTATTGAAATAATTTCGAATAGCCAAGAAACAGCCAATTTTCAAAAAACCGAAAATAATTAAAGCTCCCATATAAAAAATCTGGTACACCATCTATTGGCATAAGCTCACTAACTTCGTATGAAATTTTGCGTTCAGCCGTATATATTAGCGGTGCATATAAAGGACAGATGGACAGACGGAATTAAGAGACCTACTTTTCGAGTATCTCTATTATAGAAATGTCAAAATTGATCAAAATCTCGACATAGAACTGCCGTTTGTAGATACTAGTAAAAACACCTGCTATTTTAATTGCAACTCTCCAATTTAAATCGCATTAACATTCTATTACTCTTAACTAACCTTACTCACTAGTATTGCTTACATTACCGCAGTATACATGCCCGTATGCCCGTATTGCGCAACTTCAGAAACGTGACCTAAAATAAATTACAACACAATTAATATAAAATGCCTTTCATTGCACATTTGTACTATAATTGGGATGAACTTTATCACGGGTTCAATACGTGCAATCACCTGAAATGCAATACTCTCTCTATGTACCTACCTGCAAATAGTTATTATGCATTTAACGAACAATGTAGATAAATAATTTTAAACTAGGTGTACTATAGGTACATTGGACGACCGTGTTCTTTAGCTGCTGCCCCCTGAAATAGAAATTAATAAACTGCACGGCTTTTGGTCCCACGTACTTGCACCTACACATATACCTACATTTGTTGTTTAATTGCAATTCATTCAAATTTGAAATTTAAGTAACACCGTTAAGAAGAAAAAATCAGTAGAAATTAAAAAATAAAAATAAAAATTTAACATTTTTCAAAACCATACCATTGGTAAGTCATAATCTTGTATACTTCAGTTATGGTTCAAATGTTAATTTCGAAGAATTGCATCCGAAAAATAGGCAATTTTCAGAAACCGTATGTTTGTTCATATGTTCTAAGCTCAAAGACAGACATACAGACAGACAGAATTGAGAGACCCATCGTTTTAAGGTTATCGATTCTAGTAATGTCAAGTTTAGATATTACGGGGCAAATAATCAATATCTATGTTGATAGCCAAGCGGTTTTCTTAGCTGTGCTAGGTAGCATTGTGCTAAGAAAACTCCTCAGATTCATACATTTATCTGGGTGGTTTAGCCTATCGGTCGAAGATTGCAATTTCTAGGTTCCCAGGGTTCTAAATATTGGGCACAATGGACTCGTAGTGGTCTAAGTGAGCTGTTGATAATCCTGTCAACTAGGGCACCCAGTTACCTAACCTAACCTAATGTCAAGTTTGATCAAAATCTCAAAACTAACGATTTTACAGCAACTTATAGATGCAAAAAAAAAATTTAACTTTTGTTGCTGTTAACAAAAAATTACTCTGATTACGTAAAAAAATTTAGCTACGTACTTTTTTTAATTGACATATGTACTCATATATATGCTTAAGCAGTGTTACTCACCGGAATAAAATCGGTTGTTATTATTTTCATGAAAATCGGTTAAGGCGGCTATACATACAACGCCTTATCGAATAAAAAGTCTGCACAAGAAAAAATCGGCTCGAATTCGGAATGTGCTTGCACACGTCTAAACTCTCCCGGTTTAAGCATTCGAAATCTCCAATATTTGTGGGTTTAAAAAGTAAATAAATCATTTACAGTAAATAACACATGAGTATAAAAAATGAACACTCTGCTTTGATACGAGTAGACATTTGAACTTGACATCAAAAATCTAAACTCTGGAATAAAAATTAAACGAACCCAGATTTCATATCAAATAAACTACACACCCCCTTCGGTTTGCACTTACTTTTTGACAGAATTCTGCTATAAGTTGTAGTGAGTTTAGCGCCCCCTTAACCTAGACAGGCTCTAGACATATCGTTTCATTGATTGGAAAGTGTTACAAGTGCTTTTTAATAAAACTGAATAGAATTAAACCTAACAACAGACAAATTTTATGGCAGATACAGACATTGTTGTTCTGGTTACTTGTATGACATATACGAGTACATGTCGTTCAAAAAATATTCAGCGTCAACCTGAAGATGGCGTTACTTGTCAAAACTACCACAATTATACATCTCTGGAAATTGTACCCACTTTGGATGCTCTGTTGTTTGAGTCGTTTGTATGTCAGTGTTTTTGTAAAAATTAACGAAATTACTTTAGAGAATTCTTGCCCGTGTAAATTAAAGTTGGACGTTGTTTATGGGGACTCTGCCCCATCATTTGCCACCGTGAGAAGATTGGCAGCTCATTTAAGCGCCAACAATTGCGACCACTACCGACAACGTCGAAAAAGTTCACCAAAAAAAGTACGCAGAGTGGGTGAATCTTTAATTCTCATATCAGCCTGTTCAAAGGGAAAATATTCAGTACCTGTGGAAACCTTTCAACCCAGGTTGGCAGAAGTTTTGGATGACCGAGAAACACGTGTCATAAAATTGTTTAAGATAAATCACAGTCGTATTAAATGGGGAAGAGTTAGAGCCAGCTAAAGTACATTGTTAAAAATGGTACACGTTGGCTTTGTAGAGGCTCCAAAACCCGCTAGCGTAAACTGGACCTCTTTCCGATCCAGTCATTTTGACATTTCAAAAACACAGAGATTGGATCAGACCATAGCAGATCATTCTGTTTACCGCGTATGCATACCTTTAGAATGAGTTTACTTCAGAGAGACATTAACGATCACACTCAACTTATGCCAACCCCCTTAAAAGTTTTCTATGCTAATGATGTGCGTCCCTGAAAACAACAATACTCGTACTCGTATCTTTCAAATTTAGTTCATGACTATCAGTCTTTAATGCCGCTACCAACAACTTTAAATTTTCAAGATTGTCAGTTCTCAAAATGAAGTGCTATAGGTGTGTGCTTGCACTTTGCCAGATGCTTTCTTTAAATGCAACTTAAATTTCAACAACATCTGTATAGAACCAGTTTGGTAAATGGCAAGAGTCGACAGGGGAAGAAGCAACAAAATACTTGGGGCTTTCACGACCAATTTTAATATCGAATTTTATGCTTCCACAATTTTAGTGAATAAATCATGAGTGACGAGGGCAAATTCCGCTTGAGTGGATTTACTAATAAACAAAACGTTAGATACTACGGAACTGGAAATTCAAGAATGATTCATGCGAGACCATTATGTTATCCAATGCAGGCGATCCGTATGGTATACACCGATATATTATATGGAATTGGGGGTAAATTTCTTACCTTAATAGCACTGTAGAATTAGTAGCACTGCCGAGAACATTTTGGAAGAATTTATTGAGATATTAATCCACCGTAACTTGCAGGCTCACTCAAGTATTTATTTTAGGGTGTTTTTTTTTATTTTGAAAATATTAATATTTCCTGTCTCTAACACTTGAGTTACTAAAATACTTAATGTAAAATTTTAGCTCAATTCATAAAAGTTGACAGGTGTCAAAATAGCTTTAAAGTCGACTTTTATGGCAAGTAAATGGATCAACAAAAAATATATTTACTAGTAGGTATGTGGGGTATAATTTTAAATTACTCGGTTATTAGTTTCAAACACTAAATTTTATTTTTCATTGTGAATAATGTTTTTATATTCTCTTTTACTATGAATGTTGGATTTTAATATATAAACCTATATACTTTCTGCCCAAAGCTTTTAAAGTAAAAATTATCTCCGAATTGAAGTATGTAAACTGAAAATTTCTACCAGGTACAAATTTTGACATTTGCATTAAACTTTAGAAATAAAACAATTTAGATACGACTTTTAACTAAAAGTTAATTCTATTTATAATGTTGTAAAAATTCCACAAATGTCTACTCTAATTTAAGAAATTGTTAAGAGTATTTAAGTTGAATCTAAAGTGTCAAATAAAAAATATTTTCTTTGCAAACAATGTCTGAACATAAAAATAAGTCAAATAATTAAACCGATGCTTTTAACGAATGCTTTTGATAAAATCTCTCATTTCTATGAAAGTCTATTAAGAGTCGACTTTAAAAATTTCCAATTCTAAGGCCATTGTAACGCAAAAGATATACATTAGAGTGGGTCAACTATTTAAGTTGTTTCGAATCTTTTTCTAATTGTTACTAAAACTTGTGCATTTAGGTTTGGTTAGGTTGAAGGGAAGTGCACCTAAGTATTTATCACGGGGGCCATACGGCCTATTGTGTTTCCCTTTTTGTTGTGTGGAATCTATATTTAAAACCTTTGGCTTACGGTTCTGTTGCAAACCAGCCTGCGCTATTTATGAAGCCTATCATGTTTCCAAGTGGAACTTGTACGAAATCCCCTAGTTGAACAAAAAGCCTGTTTCCCATATGACGGAAAAGATTTGGGCAATCACATAACAAGTGTTCGATGGTTTCTGTCGTTGATGCCTAGTCTGGCAGCTATTTCCCCTATAATACAATGTTCTATTAGCACGCCTACCAAGATTCGAATTTATTTTTTTATTCATCGCCAATAGGCTTTTTTTTCTCTTTTCTGTCGGCCATAAGCTGCGGGATATGACACAGTCGCTTCTGGCGGACTATGCGGAGTTAATCAGTTCTCTTGCTTCTAGGTCTATTTTCCTTTTTAGTTCACCTATTGGAGTTTCTACTGATATACGAGTATGTTGAAAATCCACTAATTACTTACACCTAAAGGCACAGACAATAAAAATAATAAATATTTATTGTCTGTACTAAAGGGTTATTCATTTCGAGGTTGGGATTTCACATTCCTGCCATATGGCATCTGTCCAATCCATCTGTCATCCATAGTGACAGGGAGTTAGTTCTCAAGGTATATGAAAAGAAGGTAATATATTCGGCGCAAAATTTTTAGTCACGTTCTGCGCATCTGTCATTTTTTCGTAATATGGCCGACAGCTGTGACCCATAAAGAGACGGTAAAAGAAATATTCTGCTTCAAATTTTGTTTATTTCATTAAAAGTATAAGTTGTGCAATAAAAGTGTTAAAAATGCGTTGTGCTATTTATGGTTGTTCTGTGAACAATAAAAAAAAAACTTATAATGGGGAGATTTCTTTTCTTTCGTTCCCTAAACAACAAAAAATTTGCAAGCAATGGATTTTTTTGTGCCGCCAAAAAGACAAAATAAATACCAAACCAGCGCGAATTTGCTGCAAACATTTTGAAGAAAGTGATTTTGTGCCAGTTAATCCTTGTGATCTCGGGAGAACAAGTCAAGGTTTGTTTAGTGAACTCCAAATCACGGTTACAAATTCCCTTTTCCCGAATCCAACCGATCCATCGAAGCAAATTTATGTATTTGCTGATGTGCCACATCTTATAAAATTAATTCGGAACAATGTTGTTGATCATGACGGTTTTATTTTGGACGGACAAATTATCTCTAAATAATGATAAATCTGATTTAATTATTGCTTATAAAATATCACTAATATATTTGAATGTTAAAGGTGCAGAGCGTCAGAAAGTAAAGCTGGCAACAAAACTGTTTTCACACACCATCTCTAAGAGCTAAGTTCCGAAGGTTGGGTTGAGTGTTCTTGAGTGTTTTAGAGAATATTAATATTTAACAAAGCAATATGTCCTTATAATATAATACGATAGTATTTGTATTTTTTATAGATAATACATTAGTAGACAATACACCCGATTTAGAATGCACTCTTACTTTGAGTAACATTCTACTCAGAACACTAAATTCTGATGTAATTAGTGCTGAAGACCCGGCGGATGAATTTGGATCTCTACAGTACGACATTCTGGAGCATTTGGCAGGTTATATTTGCCACAGGATCAAGAACCCAGAATTAGCTGTTCAAAATGCTCAGCAATAATCTTCATTCATATGGACCAATGTATTATAAATATTATTATAAATAAAAAAAAATTCATTTAGAATGAACAAAAATTAATTGCAATAGTGTTCAAGAAGTGAAAATCGTCTTTTACTCATATACTAAACACCTCCAATATTGAATTTGTTTCTACCTGGTAGATATCGCCATACTGCATTCAAACTCAGTAGTAATAATAACAACAGCATATGCAAACAAAAAAAAAGCAGCAAGCCGCCATCTTTAATTTTTTCTCTGTTCACTTTTTTGACATATGCGCAATATATTACCTGTAATATCTGTATCGTGGTTAGTTCTTGTCTTGCCATTTTACAGTATGGATCGTTTGACTACAGCTCAACGCATTGAAATTTCGAATCCGACAGCTTTAATTTTTAAGTTTTTACCCAGTATACGGATTCAGCAACCCTGAAAACATTTTTGACTATATTTTCAATTCATTTACTTCCTTATTTTATGCAAAAATTTAATTTGCTTTACTATTCAGTCTTTCCGTGCATTTGGAATCCGCCATTTTCAATTTTGAAATTCTGACTTCGAATTCGGATTCAACGATCTAGAAGACACTGGTTTCCAAAAGTCGTGTGATGACACCTTAGTACTGATCCGCTGATATGTAACCTTTTTAGCGAGACTGAACTACTAGGTCGTTTTTGATTCAGCTTTAATGTTGAATGATTCAGCCATATACAGCCATAAAAACCGATTCCAGGGACTTAATCGCAGTCTGGTCATCTGGGAAAATACTAATATCCCAATCATTAAAACCGATTAAAAAATATTGACAAAAGAATTCACGCGTAACTAGAATTAGAACCCAGATTAACCAACAATCAACCATAGCCATGTCATCCACGACAATATCAAGAGCAATACTTCTCAGTAGCGCACCCGCTTACTTACCCTACAAATGGATTATAAAAATGCAGAGAAAAATTCGCTCATTCCGTGAAAAAAAACTGCCAAATTCCGAATTCGTAGCCATTCAATCCACCGTAATAGACATCCTTTGCAGCGTCGAATTTTCATTATTAATTAGCTGTCGATGCAAAATGTGAACATGGTTGGTACTTTTTGTAGAAAAAAATAACCGAATTACAATTCTGTAACTTTTTTCATCATGTAAACATCAAGCTCATACATACATTATCGTCCTTATATGAATGTTGTTAACTAAGGACCATTTTAAAATAATTGTTGTATCTGATGGCACAATACTTAATTTCTACGAAAAAGTACTTTTTTGCGGTAGAATATGGGTTTCTCTACTGGCAAAATAGTTGTCTTTTTTGGGTGCCTGCATTTTGAACTTCATATCTTCAGTGCATTCAACATAGAAGGATGCTGTATCCTTTGTGTTCCATTAAATATTAATTAGTGCACAAAATAGAATTAAACTCATGCTCTTGAAAAATACCAAAAGATGAGAAAGGATGCATCGCTTTGAAGTATGATAAAAGGATTCAATTTTTTTTTTTTTTTTGTATTTAATTAAACTGTGTATAAAAATATATTGAAGAAATATAACTCAATATAAGTGGCTTAAGGGCTTTCAAATGGTTTTGCAATTACATAAATTTGTTTATAACAGGACACCGGAAAAACTGTGCAAAGTTTTCGAAAACAAAAACTTTTAATAATATTTAAAACACAAGATTCCAGAGCCAAAATTTCAAAGTTCATACGTACATACTCAACTAAGATAGATACATTAGAATATACATGAGTTTTGAAAACACAAAGTTATCTAACTCTTTGGGACGAAGTATCGTAATCTAAGAACTTTCATACTCCCAGTAGCCATTTATATTATTTTGGATTGAATTGTTGAAAGAGAAAAGTTTCTAAATTTATCTATTGCATGCAAAATTTAAACCACTAATCGAATTAGTATCTAGAATTACTAATAAAAAGGAAGCAAAAACGTTTGTGCGCACTGGATTACAAAAACGTACATGAAAAATTCTCAATTTCAAATCTGACAGTAATACCGGCGACATGGTACATCGTTCATTTATCTGAACATAGTAGAACACAAATCGATTAGAGAAATTAAAACGAGGCAGATACGTTGCCAAGGGAATGTGTTTCATTCGCGTTTGGGGGAAAAAAAATGGAAAATCGAATTGGATGTCCATTTCGTAGGTAGACATCGAATGTTGGGAATCAAAGAGCATAAAAGCCCTTAACCCTTTCAAGGAAATGAACCTTTTACAGGGATTCCGTTGGAGAATCAAGATGATAACTATATTACGGCAGCTGTGATTGCTTTATGGCAGGAAACACTGAATTTACAAAAGCTTTTCTGAAGCGTTCGAGATGTTGTTAAGGTGATATTGATTGCTTTTTTTTTTTTCATTTTAAGTCAGGCATCGCAGCAAGATCCCACAAAGAGTTTTCAAGTGGTATTGATAGATGGATAAGCACCAAGTATATGAGACATGAAGACTTAAAAAGCACATAGTCTACCTAAGCCATGGGGGAACGTAGACCAAATTCAATTCTTCTTAGCTGAATTATCATAATGGCATTCAATTATACTGAAAAGTACCAGGTGTTTCAAAAAGATTGGCTGTATCTATTGTAGTGATGTAAATGAATTTGTATCTGTTGTTATATGTTTGTTATTACCAAATCTATACCGATTTTTCTTTTCTTCTTTCTTCTTTTGCGTTGAAAATATTTAATTGAACATATTATTGGAAGTATGAGTGGTGGCAGCTACGAGCTTGAAGAAATGATGATTAGAAGGAGAGTGTACGACATCCTGTGTGTACAAGAAGCGAAATGGCGAAACACTGGGAATCGGGCGCGTTTCTTGGATGTTAAGACGAAAGCTTACAAAATGTTCTACTATGGACTGGAACAAGGTAAAAACGGAATTGCTATCATCCTCGCGGCAGAGCTACTTAGTCACATCTTGACCATTTTAAAATCCAGTGACCGTTTGATGTCTCTCAAATTTGTGATACACGGTGAGGAGTGGAATATTGTAAGTGCATATGCTCCCCAAGTCGGATGCGAATAGAGAGAAAAAGATACATTATGGCAGGATTTTCACAACTTTATCAAAAACATTCCAAAGAAAGAGCTTTTGTTTGTTGGCGGAGATTTGAACGGACATGTCGAGAAGACAAACGAAGACTATGAAGAATGCCATGGAGTTCTGGTTAAGACATCCTAAGCATGTGCAAGTCTTATAGTGCTAAATACCATGTTCGTCAAACAAAGCCGGCACCTGATCACTTACAGCAGTGACGGAAATGAAACCCAGATTGACTACCATTTAGTAGCCAGTTTCATGAAGCCCCGGGTTTAAGAGTGCAAAGTGATTCTGGGAGAGGCGATCGCCTAGCAACACCGTCTCCTTCTGACAGAAATTTTTATGGGGACGGAGAAGAAAACGAATACGCAAACAAAAGTGGCTGAGAAAATCAATTGGTACACGCCGGACCAAAGCGAAGCTTTTATTACCAGCATGACAAATCACCTCTTTACTATCATCGCAAGATATGTGGGATTCCCAACAGCGATCTTGCCCTTGAACGTCGAAAGGCCGCTGCCAACACGCCAAAGAAACATGGTGGTGGACAGATGAAGATAAAGTAGTGATACGGGGAAAGAAAACGGCTTTCAAGGCTTAGTCAAAGTGCTCTTCTACTAATAGAGATGAAAAAGGTCACCTTGAAGTGATATATAGATGTTGCAAAGGTCTCGCGAATAAGAAGTGCGCCCAATTTCAAGCAAAAAGTATGGAAGGTCTCTGTCGGGAGTTGGAGGAAATATCGTCTTCGGCGTCTGATAGGAACTAGGCTATCCAGGAGCTTCGACAAAACAACTTGAACAAGAGAACAGCTATTTTCAAAATAGCCGCCCAGTGAAGAAAAAATGCTCAGGAGATTCGTTCCCGAAAGTTCATTAACAATGCTCAAGGCCAGCTTCTTGTGGAAGACGACAAAATTCTCCACAGATGGCGACAGTATTGCGAAAGACTTCTGAATGAACAGTTTCCCCGGGTATACTTTCCAAGAGCCGCTCCTAACCATGACGAGGTATCCGACATTAGGACTGCGGAAAATAATACGGCTAGCTGATGACCAGTGCGGGTTTGTCTCGGGTAAATCAACACCAGATGCAGTCCAAAGTATAGGGATCGTAATGGAAAAACATCGTGATTCCTTAAAGGATACTCGTATGGTGTTGGTTGATTTTGAAAAAGCCTTTGATAGACAACCAAGAGATCTCTTATGGGTGGCGCTAATATAACGAGGAGTTCCAGAAACCTACGTGCGCATTATCATGGACATGTATGAGGGAGCAAGGACAAGAGTAAAATGTCCCGCAGGAGTTACCGAAGAGTTCCCAATCAAAGTCGGTGTACACCAGGGAAGCGTCCTCAGTCCTTTGCTATTTATTGCAGTCCTTGATTATCTGTTTGAAGGAAAAGTGATGGACCCCAAAGTGCATCAGTTATTCTTTGCTGACGATGGAGCTATCATAACTGAAGATCAAACGTCCCTGCAACGATGGATGGATGTTTTGGAGGGAAATGGGTATCGTATTAGTTCAAAAAAAGACAGAGTATCTGTACTACCCGTTCTCTGATCCACGCCGGCCTATTCCAGACATTTAAATCAATCACCGCGTAAGCGTAAGGTGGATAAAGTGGCGGGAAACTCCGATATCTACTGTGATCGAAAAATGCCCCCTAAGTTGAAAGGAAGGCTCTACACCGCAGTTGTACGTCCGGCGCTCACATACGGTTAAAATTCTGGACAATGTACAAAAAGTACGAAGGCAAATTAACCGCAGCTTAGAGGAAGTTCCTTCGTATGACAGCAGGAGTAACAAAGCTTGATAGTAAGAAGATCATATCCTCGCCGTAAGGAAAAGAAGAAGTAGAAAGAACTGTGGAATGCGGGTATAAGATTTTTCAAAAATTTGGAAAGTTATAGAGAATCTTATAAGATGTCCAACTTTAACTCGAAGTAAATGAGAACCGTCTATGAATGTAAATATCTTAAAAACAGTAGTCTAGTGTAAAAAACACATATGCATAGCTAATTAGGTTTGAAAATTGCTCACCGTATAGAACGATGACGAATTTTTCAAAATTCTGGCAAATAGTACGAAGTCTTCCAAAATGTTTGATTTTACCCCAAAGTCAACCTCCAGCTCTATATATGCATATGCATGTAGCAAACTGCCACTGCAACATGCATAATAGGGTGAGTCAAAAATAAAATTTGTTTCTAACTCTTTTCTAATATTGCTGCATTAACTTAGAAATATAGAATGTAGCGAAATGTTCCATTTTTAATTTATTTCCTCTTTTGTTAGGCGGGGTTTGAAAGTAAACGTTTTATGATTTTATATATAATAAACTTATTTACAATTTGTTTTCTGTCTACATACAGTTTGACTTCGATTGATTTTGCTTGATGATTCAGAAATTTCACGGTAATCGCATGGGCAGTAGATACATACACCTTTAGTAGCTGGGGATTCTTGTGGGTATCAACCTAACAGGATGACATTCTTATAACTGTGTTCGAATAAAACTATATCGAAAGTCACATATTTAATGTACAACTTAATCATGCATCTGCCCTGATGATAACGCTCATCTTTTCGAGTTTCATTCACTCAAAATTAGCCATATATTTTTGTTTTTCTTTCCGTGGAATAAAAAAAAAAAAAAAAACAGCAAAAATTTGTATGAAGATTTTGTTTGAGATAATTTCTTATGACTTATGGCCGGGAACATTACTTTTCTAAATACATATTTCACTTTTTTATACCCTTTCCCATGAGGAGCCAACGCCCCGAGATATTTGTAGATGCCTGTTGATTTTGCTCTTGAATCGTTGGAGATTAAAGGTTTCTGGAAATATGTCTCCTGGGTGTAGATTCCAGAGTTTACTTGGATTGTAAATTTTCTGTGTTTTTTTTTTTTTTTTTTTTTTTTTTTTTTTTTCTGAAAACCAATTTGTTGAGCCAATAATTTATTGGAGATGCGCTTCACTTAATTAACATAGTTGGAAATACTTCCTCAACTAAATAAAATTTTTCACTAATTCAAAAACAAAAAAATAGTCCTCAATGCCAACAGAAAAAAGGGACTGCTTTATGAACAAATAATTTAGCTAGTTACGAATACTCAACATGTGAATGGCTTCCATGTATACGAGTAGGTATACAATGTTTTGTTTATTATTGGTTAAAAAAAATGCAGTCTCTCCCAATTCTAAGATCGTTATAACCAATTTTAGCAAAATTTAACTTTACCGGAACACCTTAAAACCGTTTTTTACTTGCACCTACAGAGGGGGGTATTGGTTTCCTGAAAGTTTTCGAACTCGAGATCTCGAACAAACTTGACATCACTATAATAGAGAATCAAAAAAAAGTAGATCTGTCCGTCCGCCTGTCTATCTGTCTGTAAGTATGGCCGACTGTAGCCTAAATAGCTGGACGGGTTTTCTTCAAATTTCATATACTGAGGTCGGTGGGTTCACAATTCTATGTGAAATCGGAATTTTAATTCCAATCTTAAAAATCAATTTGCTCGAAAACGGCTCTAACGATTTTGTTCAGATTTCATTTATTTGAGTTAGGGTAGACATATGCTCTGCGATGGGGTATCAGGTTTGTGTCAAGATATACGTATAACGGTACTTTACCTATCAAACCAGCGGCGTTATAATTGAGAGCATTGAGTTGAAATGCGTCAGGACTCCGAAAACGCTTAAGTGGAGGTGTTGTTTACGATTTATTCCCCACGTAGAGTGACATCATATACCTTCTGATCAAAAAGTATCCGGAATTTCCCATTCAAACAAACCGCGCTTGAGATATTGTCAAAAAGCTTTTTTTTTTAGGTTTTTTAGGTTGGTACATCTGTCATCTAGCGCTCAAATATCTGTTTGAGAGCCATTTGTCGGGAATTTGTGTGTTAAACAAGTCAGTGTTTATCGTGCTCTGCGAATTTCTTTGAATTTGTTGCAGAAACAGCATCGCATTGATGTCGCTAAAGAAATTCTGATGGCATCGATAAGGTTTTGGCCCATGACGAGACATGGGTCTATTAATATGATGAGGATAATCTAATTTATTAATATTTGAGGAAGCCTTGGAATATGTGTATTGCTTACAATGGAGTTACTTTGAATGGAATAAAATGAATATCGATGAATAATTAAACCGTTTTCGATTTATTGAAGAATTCCGGGTACTTTTTGATCAGAAAAGTAGGTAAGCAAGTTAAATGAATAAATTTATATGACTAATCATTCTAAGCTCATGTGCTATTGAACTTTAGAGACTTAAACTTACCCAAAGGCTCAACGTTTTTAATGTTTTCGGTTATCATACGCTGCTTAAGATTACGTATTTTTACATAGTAGACCGCCAAGTTTTCCAGGAACTTGGGCACTACTGCCTTCTAACTCGGCTCCCGACTATGATAGAAATATTGAGATGAGCCACTTTGAAGAACCTATCAAATTTTAAGTTTATAACAGCGATTGCTGAGATATAAGATCTTAAAAGTTATTTTGGGACTGACTTACTGACTCACTGATCGTGAAAACCTATAGGGTACTTCCCGTAAGCGTATGGGTAGGTTAGTAAGAGTCGCGGTTCCGTTAGGAAGAACCCAATTAGCACTAGGTGCCGTTTTGTTACCACAACTCATGCAAACCTGGGTGTTATAAGTGCGGAGTCTCTAGATCCAACCTGTGGAATTCAAAAAAATAATAAGTTCTTTAATGTTTATCTCTGAGATTTCCCCTATGGAATGGAAGAAGGGTTTTCCTAATGCTCGTTGGCCCTAGCTAGTGCCGGACAGGCGCATAAATAGTGAATAAGGGTTTCTCTTTTAGTTGCGACATTACAATTGCGGCAGTGTGTGTTGTACGGCTGCGTGGTGAAAAAAAAAAAAAGATTTCAATGTATAAAAATTATTGGTAAGTAAAATTGCATGCAAGAATAATAATAACGTTTAGTTGTTCGGTTTGTTTACATATTAAACATAAAAATAAAGTAAATAAATGCGAAAAAATGCATTTGATTTACATTTCTTGACCTCATAAATACTGGTGTTGCGAAATCGCAACGCTGGGTCGATGTACATACAAAACACATACTATTTTATTTTCTTTAGGAAGAAACCGTTGACACTATCTGAGATTTTGGACGAGATTGAATACAATAATGAAGCACCCGGAGCTATTTTCTTGCTACCCCCTACAAACGGTGCAGTAACATATGAAGATTCTGGAGAAGAAGATTGTGCTGGGATGATTTGCACCTAAATTCAGACCTTGGGAAAGGGCATTGCTGCCTCCTTTAACTTTGAGTGCTGAGAGCCACCCATTTGAATTCTTCCAACTATTTTTTAATGAAGACATCATCCGACAAATTACTAAGTTTACAAATATGTATGCAGCGGAAAAAAATAAAGAGCTTGTGGAAGCCAAACCGTAGAGTAGAACGTGCGATGTTGCACTTCACGACAAATGTTTTGCAGCTTTCCATGTGGGTTTGACATAGTCCAATACTTATGTTTTTAGTATTACGTATGTATATAGTATTTTCTATTCTGTTCTTCTTGTTGTCTTTAAAAGTGAATTAAATTAAAAAAAATAATAAAAATAATGATGTTTGTACAGGGTGGGCCAAATAAGACCAACCAATGTTAAACACGAATAACTTTTTTATTTTCTAATATAATTGTTTTTTTTTTTTTGCAAGTTATAATTGAGTTCTTGGAAATTTATAATGGATACATACAGTATTCTATTCTTGTCAACGATCAATTGTTATGACGCAGCGAAAATATCGCCAATATTTTAATTCAAGATCAGCTGCCACAGCCTTTATGATTAGTAGTTTGGTCGACCGTTTTGAGGAACTTGGTTCAGTGGCTGACCGTCCTGGAAGAGGTGCTCATCGAAATATTCGCACTGAAGACAACGTGGAAGCTGTGCGGCAGAGTGTTGCAAATGATCCATCTGTCTCAACTCGTCGTCGTTCGAGCCAATTGGGCATGTCCAGAACAACATTGCGGAGAATTTCTTCAGATGTACCCATACAAAATTCAAATTGTGCAAACATTACTACCGCAAGACCGCCGACAACGACTACAATACGCTATTCATTTTACACAATTAGCCACACAAATTGATTTTTTAAATAATGTTTTGATGTCGGATGAAGCGCATTTCCATTGAAAAGCAACACACCAGCATCAGTTACACCCATTAAGATGTTTGGTGCGGTGTTATGGCCGAAAAAGTTATCGGCCCATATTTCTTCGGGAATGAGGATGAAACGCCAGAAACGATTTCCGGGGATTCTTACAGAATAATGATCGACAACTTTGTGCGGCCAATGGCGGAGCAGCATCCTAATTTGTGTTTCCAACAAGATGGAGTGACTGCGTACAATGCTAGGTAAACTATGGACCTGCTGCGTGAAATTGTTGGCGAACATTTGATTTCAAAAAATTCAGATTTCCCTTGGCCACCTCGTTCACCAGATTTAACTGCGTCCGAATTTTTTTTATGGGGATATTTAAAAGACAAAGCGTATGTTAATAACCCACAGACTATTAGACAGCTAAACCAGAATATTAGAGACGAAATACGGAGCCTGCAACCAGAAACATTGCGTGGTGTAATGGAAAACGCGCTAAAAAGACGCAATGTCTGTATCGAGCAAAATGGTGGACATTTGTCTGATGCCATATTTCATACTTAATTTCCATAAAGTGTATTTCATAAATAAAAAAAATTAATTAAAACAAATGATTATTACAAGAGTTATACGTGTTTAACATTGGTAGGTCTTATTTGGCCCACCCTGTACGTACTTAGACCCAGAGTTGCGTTTTCGCAACACCCTATAACTCCACTTCCACTATAGAGAAATATATTTTGACTTGATTTATTGATTTTACAGAAGAATACAACTACACAAATAAAAATTCATCAAAATTGGAAAAACAAATTAATTCAGGTCTAAATGGGTCAACTTTTGGCTATTTCTCCGCTATCCTTGAGTCACTAGTCATTTTGTTCTAGATTATATCTAAGCAACTTTTGACATGCACGGTCATGAAATATCAAGTTTTCTAAAATTAATAAACAATTTTTTTCAATAATTGTTAACCAATTTAAAAACAAAAAAAAAATCAAATAAATAATAATTATTTTAACAATTTTATTTAAATTTCAAATACTAGTGATATGCAAGTATGACCCAGTCGTGCACTTT
The DNA here is from genome assembly GCA_963082735.1 of Pocota personata. Lineage (NCBI taxonomy): Eukaryota > Metazoa > Arthropoda > Insecta > Diptera > Syrphidae > Pocota > Pocota personata. Next base: position 275,069,907 of record OY720429.1, read on the forward strand.
ATTTTTTATTTCAATCCCTTCGAATAGCTGCAAATATGCTCAAAAGTACAAAAATTATTTGGCTATCGCTTGCCATTAATTAATTATAATTTTACAAAAAAATGATTATGATAGTTGTTGATAGGCTAAGTACTACTATTTATTGTTCTATTTTTTTTCATAACCATGTCGTAGGTTTACTTCCTTTTTTGGGAAAGGCAAAGGCTTTAAACTTTTGCGGGCAATCCGCTGTACTCACTCCAATTCAAGGCTCAAACTTTTAGCCCCTTCGGACAAATCTGGGCCGAAAAAATTTAAAGATGTAGTTTCTAGCCCTTTTTTTATTTCTACCAAGTTTTAAACAAAATCTTAACTTTTCGTCTATGTTCCTCGTCAAAGCTATAAAATAAAAATTGAACATTGTGTACTTATTCCATGCATACTCTAAAAATCACCATTTCTGATTAGCCAAGGAGTAACTTGTAACGTTCCGTTCGGTTTAAATTCGAGAAGAGCTTTATTAAAGTTCAAAAATTCCTATTCAGCCCTTTTTTCTCTAGTTCTCTTCCGACTTAAGACTTAAAGGCTAGCCCTGCTCCGATGTCATTTTCGCCTATTAAACTATTTAATTATTCAGATTGAATGCATGTATTTTGCACAAAAATAAACAATTTAATGCACCATTTTCACACACTTTACATATCAAAATTCAATAAACGTGCACCAAATAATTATTGCACTTTTGAGCATATTCTAGAGAAGAGAAAATCTCATTTCAAGATGTTCCGGTAAAGTAAAACCAAAACCATACCATTCAGTATTGAAGTACTCAGTTAAGTGCATGTACCTTCGTCACAAAACCTCCAACAACTCTTCTGCAGAAAAAAAAAAACAAATTGGCAAAAACTACATAAGTAAGTACGAGTATGTATGTAGCCCATAAAAAAAAAAAGAAAAAAAAGTTCATTCATAGACCTCCAAAATTATAATTTTGGCTAATGAATACGAGAAAATCGTTCGTGATAAAATTTAATTAGACGTTTTGTTGATTGCTCTCGAAATTTGTTAACGCATAGTTGGCCGGCCCCCACTCCATCGCAAGTAAAATATTTTCATTTCATACATGTGCAATAAATTCAATCAGGTTCAAAGCAATTTTATTATTATAAACTAATTCGCAGTGAACTATGATACATACATCAACCTCTAAAAAAAAAAATATGTCACCCAAACAAATATAATTTCAAAAGTGATTTGTAAACAAATTTACACTGCAAACAATATCACAGAATGTCAATGCTACTTTGTATAGGTATAATGCTTCTGCGAGATAACACACAAAATAGTTCAATTAGCTGATGAGCAGCAGTGCGCTGAGTAATTGCATTTTTTTTTTTTTTTTTAATTGAAGTCAATGCACAACTCTATTTCAACCCTAGCAAGAAAAGACACCCCCCCACAGGGTAAACTCGTTTAAGGGCAGGCAAATAAAGATCACAATCATAATGATGATAATAATAGAGATGATGATGGTGATGGTGTGAAATTATGCAATTTATTATCCACGCAGCTTGAATGCGGCCAAGCCCGAACCCTGCACAGGACTTACTCTCATTATGTTGTAAAATCGCACATTCTATCCGTAGTGTAGTATCCTATCCTCCTTCTTCGTGTGTTTGCTCTCTCTCGGGCGCGCTCAGTAATCCAAATACAATGCAAAATTGTACTATGCTAGAACTATATATATATTTTTTTTTTTTTTTTTTGTATGCTCTTCTCTATGCGAGATATAACCTTGCACTGGATTCCTTTTTCTCACACAAATTTATTGCAATTCATAAAAATGTGCGCGCACTGGTATCGAAAAAGGATACAAAAAACTAAACTAAACTATACACTTCAGCACTTGGGGCATCGGTTACGCTTACCGTCGTCGTCGTCGTCGTAGCGCGATGCGATTTACCACGAACCGATGCATGCTCGGATGCACTGATAAAACGGATCAGAGAACAAATCAAAACAGAACCGCATCGTCCACCCACAATATATACGTACAGATAGTAACGAGCGACAGAGAAATGAGCAAGATTACTTCGTTTATCATCCAATTGGCTTGCTCTTCAATTTAATTGCTACACTCGACTCGCGATATTTGTATGGTACTCAGTCCGGTGACGAGCCAACAATAAGGGAATCGACGGGGAAAAAAAAACGAACCAAAAAAAAAAACCAACAAAAACAAAACAATTTGCTTCCCTTTTTGAATTTTCAAAAGTATGAAAGTGAAGAGTGTTTTCCGCGCTGCGAGCTTTCTAACTGCGAATATGCGAATGCAGTGATATCCCGAGAAAAACTAGGAAAATCATCCGAAGATACTGAGCTTCAGATTGTTTTAACCCCGAGACGTGAGCTTTTTTTTATCGGTACAGTGTGTACGTACAGTGTGCCGAGAGAGAGTCGTCGACTGAGTGAAATGAGAAACGACCCCTAAATTCGAAGGGGCAAAATTCATCCGTCGCAAATGAACGCCAAAGCTTTCGTGAGAACTAACAACACAGCACAGATCTTTTGTGTGTAGCGCCAAACAGTGATTTTGAATTCCACTCACTCGTCGCTCTCCCACGCCACTGCTAACTGCCAAGCAAACAGCCAACAGCGAGTGTCAGAATCAGTTTCAGTTAGCAGCGGTGTGACTCTCTATTGTGTGTGGTGATGATGAGATGAAGCTTTGGTACGAGAATTTTGAAGGTCGTCCCGTGACACTTTATAATTTCTTCTTCATCTCCCCAGGATAGGCGCTATGCCTGTGCCTGTGCCGATGGCGAGTGTTATTCAGCCCGCGGGCGGGGGTGGTGGTGGTGGTGTATACATGAGGGCGGTGGATATCTTTTTATTATTTTTATATTTATTTTTTTTTTTTTTCCGCTTCTCCTTAACATAAGAACATAAAAATATTTCGGCATAAGCTCGTGTCGTTTTTTATACAAAAAAATTAAAAATAAGTATTTTGTTTTTTTTTTTAATTTATTTCCACATTCGAAATGGCCGGCATTAAAAATGAAATTTATATTTTTACGAGTTTTGTCGGAAGAGTTATGTATCCCGAGCACGCTCAATCCATCTGTATCAGTGGCAGGCAGCATTTTCCATTACAGCGGTAGTAGGTACACAAGCACGTATCTATAGAAGTTAGAATTGCACTCAATGGAAATTCTATGAGTGAGGGATGGGAATGCATAACGTACAGGTGGATGTGTGCCTTACAATTGAATTGAAGCTTATATCATCAAATATTGGATGTAACCCCGATATATTGTCGATACGTGTTAGCAGATTCATATTCGATTTGCAGATGTTAATGCAAGAAAGAAGTTTCATTCTTATTTTGTATATTTACGAGTATGTACGAGTACATAGGTATATGGAGAGGGTTGTGCTTGTAATCTGAAATGCATGAGAAAGTAAATATTTCCATTTATGAATTGTAAATTAGACGAGAAACCCTTTTTATATCTGCGTTTCCTTATAGGGTGTATTGATGATAATACATGATATGTAGCACAGAGAAATAATGAGGATACTAGGATATGTGACCTGCGTGTCGGTAGAGGTACGCCCGTTCAAGTCATCCATCTGTCGTCCCACCCGTTTGCGTTGTCTTACTTAGGGTTTTGACACTTTTATGGATATTGTACATAAGGTGGCGCAAAAGTCCGCACTCTGGTTCTTTTTGTTAATTATTTGTATTTAGACTTTTAAATTTGTTTCCATTAAGTCGTGAAGTTAATATCGGTCAAGTGGCCTCCGGCAGAGTAGATGCACATTCGCGCTCGTTACACAGCATTTTCCATGATCTGGCGATAGATTCTCTACTTCTTGTCGAATGTTCTCCATTACGCCGCCAAGTTCTGTGGCCTGTTCGTATAGACCCGTGACTTAAAAAAACTCAAAAGAAAGAAGTCTGGAACGGTTAAATCCGACGATCTTGCGAAATATGCGGCTGAAAGGAGAGAGGATTGTTTACACGCGATTGACGGTCTGTAGGCAATAGCTGATGCACTGTTTGCACTTTGTACGGGTGGATCTTCAAGTCTCTCACCAAAAATTAGCTGTAAAGACGGTCTATTGATGCCCAATTGTGTGGCCCGTCATCTGGTTGATGTTTGAGGGCCCCCTTCGATATCTGCAGCGGCAGCAGCTACATTTTCGACTGAACGGTTGGTCCGAGGCCGGCCACTTCTGCTGATGTCCCATGTTAAGCTAGTCTCCTATAGGCAAGTGGCTAAACGCCGCAGTATTTGCCCAGTTGGTGTAACACGACCAGATTCACGTTGAGCCAAAACCACCGCCCGATTATTTGTCAAATACGTTGACACAATTATTCCGCGTTCTTGAAGGGTATGGCAATCCATGGACTGGTGCGTTTTCCTAAAAAAACATATGTTGCTTTTTTAAAGCTATTTACGGTGATTGTTAAGTCTTATTGTGAATATCTTATCAGAATCCTTGAACTTCGGCAAACAATTTAGGGAGCCACGCCCACTTTCTGCTAAGAAAAAGTTGTAACAACGGTTTTGTGATAAAATTTCTTAAAAATCGTGGATCTTTTGTGTTTTTTTATGGATGCGCCAATGGATGTGGTAATCTTCTAAAGATACTAGTAACACATGAACGATTCGCAGACCCAATTACTCGATTCCAGGAATGCGCCTACGTACTAATTCACACCCAGCACTCTTCTACCACTCTCCCCGCGGGACTGCCGTTAGGTATTACTTCACGGGGCTGGTTAGCAATTCATGCTATGCTTCTTGTATTGCTGCTTCTGGTGCTCCTGTTGCTTCTGTTGCTTCTGCTGCTCTTCTTAGCTTTTTTTATTCCCCGCAGCTCATTTTAAAGAGTTGTTACGAAATTACATACGAGTATTGCCATCCAATTCTCTTTCGATTGCAACATATGGTCGAGGAGTAACGATGGACTGGGCAGAGTAATTCTCCATGCCGTGAAGCGTGTGCAATGAAAACTGCGTGCTCCGTATCTTCATCTTCATCCAGGCATTCGGGGCAGGATGGTGAACTGTCGTATCCAAATCGGACCAGACAGCCACTGTGTAAGGTGGTAGTTACATTACCGGTCCACAGATGTTTGGCAATATATGCCAGCGTGCTCCGTATCTTCATCTTCATCCAGGCATTCGGGGCAGGATGGTGAACTGTCGTATCCAAATCGGACCAGACAGCCACTGTGTAAGGTGGTAGTTACATTACCGGTCCACAGATGTTTGGCAATATATGCCAGCAGTGTTTTTCTTGCTGAATAATCAACGTGCTCGCGAATTCTACGGTTTTCCGGCTGGTTATAAGGACAGCTTCTGTTTTATGGTTGGCTAGTTCTAGTTCGGCGGAAACTAGCCAATCTCTTATCCGAGAAATTGCTTCATATGTAGCTGATTCGAATGTACAGATCTGTTTTGCAACTGTCACGACAGTAATGTCATCAGCGAATCCAATTATTGTTTCTCCGTTAGGCATCGTTAATCGTAAGACTCCGTCGTACATGATATTCCACAGTAGCGTTCCTAAGACCGATCCCTGTGAGACTTGGATCTTCTTTGTAGAAAGATATCATTGCAACTGAAATTTCGCAACGAAACGCTGAGTTATAAGATGGGGAATAGAGTATCATACGATCCGCTCTAGAGGGATTGTAACTTTCTGTATGTTTTTTTTATATAAATTTGTGCCTGAACGTAATGCAAACCGAGTAAATAATTTTTGTATTTATTCGATTCTAGAAGAGTGAACATCATAACATAAATCCATTCGGCTATTGCTCAACTTCATAAAATTATCGAAGATTAATCTGTAAACAGTTTAAATTTAATTCAAATCAAATAAGCCTTTTTAAGTTAGGTGTGGTAAGCGAAAAAGGTAATTTCTAAGGCGTCCAACTCAGCTTATCCCTCGTCTAGGGCCAAGAAAAACCATAATGCAAAATTTAAAGTCTCTATGCAAAGGAGTTTCGAAGATATAGCAGTGAATGAGTCGGTCAGTGGGTTTTGCCTTTTATATCAATAAGGATTATGCTTATATCAAATCTCCTTTCTTTTCTGTATTTTTAGATGAGGTTAGGATATCATTCGATCCTTTTCACAGGGATTATAATTTTTCTGTATGTTCAAGCTCTTTGCTGTAGTTGTCATCAGCATCGGGTAGACGATTCTTTGTTAATCCCTTCCGATTTGAATTATTCCTTTTTTCTGAAGAAAGCTTGATTTGAATAATCTTTTAATGTCGGACGATAACGATTTTTTATTAAAATTTTCCAGATGAAAATTTAAAGAATAAATAATGAACTCTTATTCACAGATGTGCATTAAATGAGAATTATCACAGCATTGTCCTTTGCATTCGAAAGAGATTTCCCTTGCTCATCTTAACTTCTATTTATTTCATATGAGTATGCAGAGTGTCCAAGTACCATGTGGTTATCTCTGACTCTTCCGCAACTGGTGCGCTTCCGTTCAAGTTGTTTTGTGTTCGTTGAATATGACATAATCTGTAATTCCAACTGGGGATAGAGTTGATAGAACTTTCTTCTTTGTATCCTAGAAATAGTCCTGATTTTTTATTGAAATGAAAAGAGTGTGGGTGGTCGTAAACAAAATTCCTTTGGGAAACTATTAACCTTTACGTGATATTTATGAGTGCATACTTACTGGAAAACTTTATGGAAGCTAAAATTTCTCGGGAATTTGAACCTCTATCAAGCAATTTACTTCGATTCAAAAGTGAATCTGCTCTAAAAGTTCATCTTACTGAAGTTTGGTCGACTTTGTATTCATTCAATATCGCATCCCGCCAATTTAACGAACGTTATATCTTCTGAGACATCATGTGTGCGCGTAGTTTGAAGAATTTCCTTTTAGAAACCGCCAACAGCTCCTCAACTGCTTTCAGGAATATCTATTCTTTAGGAACGTACATTAGCACATAAAATATTACCGTCGATGTACGATGTGCAAGTACGAGTACCAGTAAGTACCTACGAATATTGTTTTACGTCGATTTTCGAGCAATTTGGTTGGCATAAATAATGCTAGTTACTCGTATGAAATTTTGCTTCCGAGTTTCCAAATTTTAATCACACACATGGGTCTGAATCGATGTTGTAGAAAATAAATAAGGTGCACAACTGAGTCGCACGTATTTGGTTCATACGAGCTATTCGTTGGTAAATTGTTCAGATTTAAAAACTTGGCAAAATCGAAATAAAATAGGGTTTTCGTAAACAGCTTAAAAAAACTTTAACCATATATATGTATGTCCAAAATTTTAATGCCATTTTAATACCATTAGCAAGTCCTTCTGAAGTCCATTGTGCTTTCCTGAGCAAAATTCTGCGCTGAATTGAAATATTTAAACAGAATTGTTTTCATTACCTATACTATTCCAGTTACAATGTGCTTTTCCTGAGCAAACGTTTTCACTAGAGCCAAATGAGATGATTACTACCAAAAAATAGCACAAGAGTAATTTATCTCATTTCCCATACATTTCCTCATTTGCTAAATTATCTCATTATCAGCAAATGATTTGGCAAATGAGTACAAAGCAAAGTTCAACTAGGCAAACATAATTTTGATTGAATTGGATTGAATGGAGAACTGACTTAAATAGAAATTATGACTTTTGGACGTCTTTCGCGGGAACAATAGCTTTATGCCATTTCTGACATTTCTGAAGTAATGATTAAACAATGCCCATTAATTTCTTAATACCTTATGCACGCATGTAAACCCTAGGAAAGGTTTTCAGGTATGCGAATTGGAGCTTCGAATGTGCTTACAAGTATAATAGGGAAGGATAGTCCACTTTTGAGAGGAGTAACAACTAGTGTCCCAAGTCGCATCTAAAATGTTTTCATGCTTGAACCTGGAACGCCCTCTTGTTGTGTTATTTGTCAGACTAAATGAGAGGAATTTAGAGTCCTTAAATATCATATTATGTGGCTCTAGTGCAAACGTAGTTTTAAGTTCGAATTTTTGAAAATTTCAACATTCTGAAAGATTTGTCGGTAAAACAGCTCTAGTATTTTTTTTATAATTTTCATTCACCTTATCTGCTACATCGTAAGCTACAGTTTTGACGTTATACTGTTATATATACAGGGTGGCTGACATGCACTGTTACTAATTCAAATAGCAGTATTTTTTTTAATTGTGAATATTTTTTATTGTATCTGAAGAAAAAAATGTTGGAAATTTATTCCAATGCAAGGATAATATTTTCGATATGGCCACCTTTGGCACGAACAATTCCCTTGAGACGGTCAATAAATTTATTGCACGCTGCACGCAAGTGTGTCTGTGGAATGCGCTTCCATTCCCGGCGAAGCGCTAACTTGAGCACGTCCGTTGTTTGGTATTTTTTGGTACCAACCTTGGCCTTTAAAATGCCCCAAGCAGAAAAGTCTAATGGATTCGCATCGGGAGAATTCGATAGGCATTGTGTCGAGGAAATGAAGTGCGGATCGATTTGTCGCAGCCATTCTTGATTTGCTCGGGCTTTCTGGGAAGATGCAGAGTCCTGTTGGAATGTCCAGGGTCTTTGGCCGAAATGTTTACGTGCCCATGACTTCAACACAGCTTTCAAGACAGTTTCATGAAAAACCATCGCATTTATCTTAACGTCACGGTCCAAAAATACGAGCGGAGACCGACCGTCGGCAGTCACTGCAGCCCAAACCATTAAAAACGGTGGCGCTTACTTAATGGTGGCCGTTTTTTGGTCGAAACTGTCATATGACCTGTCTGGCATATCTGGTTGAAAAGTTGCTCAATTGAAAATGGTGCTTCATCAGGGAAAACGATGTTTGGCAATTGGCCACTTGCGTGCAAGCGGATCAACTCCTTTGCTCTTTCCACTCTTTTTTTTGGTCAGTTATGAGATTTTGCACTTGTTGGAAATTTAAGGCCACATTTTTCAAAATGTGTTGCATCCGTTCTCTGGATATGTTTAGCTCAAAAGCCATTTTTCTTCCTCTACCCCAAGAATTTTGTTCGATTCTGGCCTTCACACTCCGAATCACAGTTGACAATGTTGCTGTCTTTTTCGAACCACCTCCATAGCATTTTGCAATGCAGCCGATTTCGTTGTAATGCGATATGGTGCGATACACAAACATTTTGTTCACTTTCAAATGTTTCAGGTCACAAACTATAGCTGGTTGTGATTTTCCAGCCAAAAAAGAGCAATAACACTATTACGTTTGAATTCCATTGTCGATAGAACAAAAATTAAACAAGCGATAAAAAAAAAACCTTACACATGCTAGCCAACAATGAAATGAGTTAACAACTGTCAAAATTTTCAGTGCGCTGACATTCGTAGTTTGGCAGACACAGCGACGTGAAGTTAGTAACAGTTCATGTCACCACCTTGTATATATAATACTGAATTAATTTAGAATCGGGCTTATATTTAAATCCGCGGTAAGAAGAGTCTTGTTGAAACCTCGTGTGTGACGAGTAAGATAGATGTGCTCGTAAATTTGGTAAAAATAATCTATGATAATGCCAGACCACAGATATAGGGTTTTAAGTAAATCCGTGCATCCATTCAGGCTACAGTCCGAAGTATAAACGGACTGACAGACGGATAGAATTGCGAGACTTTAGGAGCAATTAAAAATACATAAATTAGGTTCATAACACGGAGTGTAAAAACATTTATCTCTGATACTGAGAACATAATTAAATACAATAGATGATGAGGACCACATTACCCTGTTCTTTTATACAGAAGTGTGATCTAAAGGAGACTTTTGAATAGAGCACTTTGTATGGAACTCTTTTGTCATACTCGTAGTAGCAAACTGGAATATTACTACTAACATTGTAGAAGTTTCAGCATTTGCAGTGACAGTTAGGATGCACTCAAGGCACTCAAGACTTCCACAATTTAATGAAAGTTTGTTCTAGAATATAAAAATGGACTATTCTACGTTTCACTAAGAGTACAAATAAATTTGACCAAGCGTTTTATTTAGGGATTTTAAGTGCAACGGACCATTTTGTATTAGAGTACTTACTCAATCAAAATCCTAAATTTACAGAATTTGCAAAAGATATTTCAATTTGACCGAATCTACTCGTATTTCAGGCCTATTTTTAATATGATTGCATTATGAATGGTAAATCTCCAAACTCGTCAACTCCATTACATGGACAACAGACTGCCTGAAGAACTAGTGCAAGTTTCACTTACAAACATCTTATGTTTCATCAAGAGCGCAGATTGGTTTGATAAAAGACGGGCCGAAGGATAACTCAGTTACCACTGATACCATAAATAAAAGAGGAGCACAATGAACAAAATAAATAACGTGCAAGCACTCCCAAAGAGCACTTCTCCCCAATCCTAACCTAGCCTAAAAAAGAAAAACAGTGTTCAATGACTTGGGTAATCATACTAATTTCCTTTGTAACTCTGCCTAGGAAGTTTGTGAAAACGCGCAATAGCTTCAGCTTTATTAGAATTATTAATCAAGAAACTATAGGTACCAGGGCAGTATAAAAATATAAAAAAAAGGTAGTTGGAATCAATAAAAAAAATTACAAGATTTTTAGACTGAATATTTATCAGATACCTAAAAGTACTCGTAATACCCGTTCAAATGCAAAAGCATCAATACAGATTTTCTTCATGATTTCAATTGACTCTTGAAACGACTGAATGTCTAGATGAAAATTTCAAGTTCATCGAACTGCTATTATCTTAAATAATTGTGTTTTTCCGGTACTTGGAGAATTAATTTGAAATAAATATGTAATTATCCTTTCATGACCACAGACAAATTTTAAGGCACAATCATTTTGTTAAGAGGCCACTTCAATCGCTGTTACTCAGACACTTGTGTATTGATTAATTTGTTAACTGAATGATTTGCAATCGATACGAGTATATACGTACGAGTACATCACTAATTGAAATTTATTGAAGTGTTTGCTCTAAATAATAAATATGTGGTGGGTTGCTAATTAATTGCAGTTAAATTTTTTCGTTGCCCTTCTCCGTTGAAGAGAAAAATCTAAATTTTGTATGAAAATATAACAGAACAGAACAATATCGTCAGAGATGCCAGATCAACTCATTAAATGAAGACCCACAGAAAATCTTGCAGCGGGGAAAGCAAACTTAGTCGACTTCATTGCAAAGAAAATTCAATTTACCGCCTTTTCCAGAAAAAACTTTTCTACTGTACTCGTACCATGACCAAATTATCCATCCCAAGGAAACCATGCATCTTCTAGGCATCACAGTCAACTACAGGGTAGTAATATTGTACCACAATAGTGCAAAATCGGCAACCATGAAGTTGAGCTATCTATTTAGAGCAAAGATATACTTAACAGGACGACAGCTCCTTCTCCTATACAAAGCACAAGTTGAGTATTGTTCTCATGTTTGGAGTTCAGCCCCAAAACACTCTCTTCATCTGTTCGACAGAATAGAGAGACGAGCAGTTTCAATCTCTACCCATTAGCTCATCGAAGATTGGAGTACGAGTTCTGAAGAATAGAATGATTCCTAGAAATGCGATATTTGAGCGTTCTACTAGCCAAGCTACCAGGGCCCATCACCTTTAGGTCTACCTAGCAACTGCGCGGACATCCCTTTATCAAAACTTCTTCTACAGGGTGGGCCAAATAAGACCAACCAATGTTAAACACGAATAACTTTTTTATTTTCCAATATAATTGTTTTTTTTTTTCTACATACAGTATTCTATTCTTGTCAACGATCAATTGTTATGACGCAGCGAAAATATCGCCAATATTTTAATTCAAGATCAGCTGCCACAGCCTTTATGATTAGTAGTTTGGTCGACCGTTTTGAGGAACTTGGTTCAGTGGCTGACCGTCCTGGAAGAGGTGCTCATCGAAATATTCGCACTTAAGAAAACGTGGAAGCTGTGCGGCAGAGTGTTGCAAATGATCCATCCAATTGGGCATGTCCAGAACAACATTGCGGAGAATTTTAAAGTTGGATCTTAAGATGTACCGATACAAAATCGAAATTGTGCAAACACTGCTACCGCAAGACCACCGACAACGACTACAATACCCTCTTCGTTTTACACAATTAGCCACACAAATTGATTTTTTAAATAATATTTTGATGTCGGATGAAACGCATTTCCATTTAAGTGGTTATGTCAACAAGCAAAACTGTAGATTGTGGGTCTCCGAAAATCCAAGGGCAACACATCAGCATAAGTTACACCCATTAAGATGCACTGTTTGGTGCGGTGTTATGGCCGAAAAAGTTATAGGCCCAAATTTCTTCGAGAATGAGGATGAAACGCCAGAAACAATTTCCGGGGCTTCTTACAGAATAATGATCGACAACTTTTTACGGTCAATGGCGGACCAGCATCCCAATTTGTGGTTCCAACAAGATGGAGCGACTGCGCGCACTGCTGGGCAAACTATGGAACTGCTGCGTGAAATTTTTGGCGAACGTTTGATTTCAAAAAAATCAGATTTCCCTTGGCCACCTCGTTCACCAGATTTAACTGCGCCCGACTTTTTTTTTATGGGGATATTTAAAAGACAAAGTGTATGTTAATAAACCAGAGACTATGAGACAGCTAAAGCAGAATATTAGAGACGAAATGCGGAGCCTGCAACCAGAAACATTGCGTGATGTAATTGAAAACGCGCTAAAAAGTGCCAATGTCTGTATCGAGCAAAATGGTGGACATTTGTCTGATGTCATATTTCATACTTAATTTTCATAAAATGTATTTCATATATAAAAAAAAATAATTAAAACAAATTATTATTACAAGAGTTATACGTGTTTAACATTGGTAGGTCTTATTTAGCCCACCCTGTACTACAGGGCAACTTTGGAATTTACTCCCAGTGTTCATTCGTATTTCTAACAATTCGAGAGCAGAATCAACAGGAATTTACAAACATCTTGGAGCTCTGGCTAAGCTTTATATTTTTTCCTCTCCTGAGAACAGATTTTAAAAAAAAGCAGCTATTGTTTATCATAGAATACTAGAATTTGTTATGGTTACTATTTACCACCACAGTTACCAGATTGAGGTAAATTCAGATGCAAATGGTAATTTTCGAAGATTTTTGGAAAATAGGTAAATTTTTCATGAAAATCAACATTTTTAAATTTTACTAAACCGACAGAATATCAGGTAGCTTTGTGCTTGACCTTTTGTTTTATATTTAAAGAAACAAATTAGGTATGTCTCGTATCATAAGAGTATATGTAAGTAGGAATATCAGCTGTGTGTTTGATGACCAGTGCATTCTTCTTTTGTTCAAAAACTTGCGTACAGGTCATAATACGACTTGCTGCACATGAAAAGTAGATCGAACAACTATTTCTGGACGGAAATTATTTGCTGGTTTTAAGTTCCAAATAGACAATATTATTTTAGCCATATTGATATCTGTATTATTAGTTCCGATTTATTAAATATTTTTGTAAAGAAATTGTCTGCCTTTTTTTTAACTTTTGCATTCTGGATCATAGAACACAATTCCTACTCTAGTTTTCATTTATTCGGACAGTTTTCACAAATATCAGCTGCTCTGCTCTACTTCTTGATCATTAACCACAGCTTTAATCGTTGGAAACCGAACCTGAAATGCACAGTCTGGCATATCTTCCTCGAGGAATAAGCTATAAGATATTAAAAACCGTAGCAAAATGTGTTCAGTTATAGGGATTATAGCACTTGTACAGACAGACAGACATAGCGATAGTTCCTTTTATAAATACGATATAGTGATTGATTATGTACTACAAAATTGCAATTTGTAAGTCGAAAGTTTTAAATTTTTGGAAAAAAAAGTATTGTTTTCTGATATATAGGTAAATTTTAGTCCATCCATGTGGCAACACTGTTCATTCAGTGGTGAAAAAAAATTCAAGATTACTACTGCAAAACAAATTGTACTTACCCTTAATGCGATTCTCCCAATGTCATATTCAATGTCATCAAAAAGTAACCGGACCGGATTTACAAAAATGTGAGCAAGTCTTTCGTATAGATCACTTTTAAGTACATTTTTTAAAAAGCCAATTTTTTCCAAAACTGGTAATTTTAGTTTCGAAATTCGAGTAAACATCAAATTGTTGGTCAAACTCTGATGAACTAGTAGCGACGTCATTGATTCTTGAGTGGATCAAACGTTTTAAAGTATGTAGGCAGGGAGGAGATCAAAGACCAATAATGTCAGGCAATGTGGACATGTTCTAAAGGTCAAGAAATATTAGACGGGGATCGATGAGTATCTACCACGGAAAAAGCCAGTAGCTTAGACATTTCTTATGAATCATCTACGCGATTTTGACTCTTGGGACCTTTCAGGTTTTCATGAAACGTTTCGCGCCGAATACATAGTCAAACGGATCAAGAAAACTTGTTTGCTCGTGTCATAACAAGGCGTATGTATAAGGTCAGAGCTATGACCACAGACTTTTGGGATGGCAATGGAGTTATCTTAGAATACTTTTTTGAGCACATGAAGAAAGTGATAGCAACTTATTATGTTGAGGTTTTACGAAAACTAAATACCGTCCTGTGAAGCTCCATCAGCTTGTCTTGATCCATTACGATAACACCCTAGCTTATTCTTAATAGCAATCTCGAGAAATTTTAAGAGAATTTCACTGAGCATCAGCCGACTGGCTTGCTGGCTCCGCGAAAGATGACATCAAATGGACAGATAAAGGACTTTGAACAGACCGTTTCAAGGTGGTTTTCATTCAAGGATGCCACCATTAGAGATACTATCTAGAGAAGTTGCAACACCGGATGCGGATGAGTCTAGATATAGACGGGCCATGTGTGAACAAATAAAATGTATGGAACTTATATTGTGTGTTTTATTCACCAGTTCGGTTACTTTTCGAAATACCCTTATACAGTGGTAGAAATTCCCATTAAAAGCAATGGAATGGAGTATGTATATACAGAAAACGAGCTAACCCACTCGTCTTCAACCGAATGCTGGATTTAATTGCTTTAATTTATAGCTGGTCCCTTATCGGCTTCATCCGGCTGGTTATTGTACATTCATAGCCAGCGCTTCCAATTTGATACAAGTGGATCATTTGGACAATTTATTGTGATGTTATACAATGCAGAATATGTATGAATGTTATATGAAATGAAATATTTTAGTCTCCGACAAGCTTAACAATCGACACTTATAGTTAGGGGGTTTCAGAATTTCAGTTATGTATACTTTCTCAGAAATCGTAAGAGGAGGGCCGTTTTCGAAAACGTCATCTTCATCAAATTGCTTTTGCAGTATGTTCTTAAACGCAAACTGTGAAAGTCGTTTTTTCGAAAATATCATTATAAATCACACTGCATTAGCAGTATGTTCTATAAAACAGTCTTTGCAGGACAGATTTTCGAAACCGTCAACTGCGCTACGCTGTACTTACTTTTATAAGCACAGCAAAAAAAAATGTCTGAATCCCCATACCCGACTTTCCTACCCAAGTATGGGACGATTCTATGGAACGATGGACGCGAGGAAGGATCGTGAGTACATAACACCAATCGTCGTTCCAAAGAGAGAATTAGTCGAAGAGGACGTTATGGAGTAATGTCCACAGAGACAACCTAACGCAAGACGAAAGATTCCCCTCCAGTTGTGAAGACATTGTAAAGAAATTTACCAATTTATTCACGACCTACAAACGCATTAAAGAAAGGAATTCGCAAACTGGAAGAGGGGTCACTTCTAAGAATTCGACTCCATTTATGGATTTAAACATTCGTTAGCGCACCTAGTTCAAATCTTGGATATTCCTTTGTTGACAGTGGAAATATTAGTTCTACTAGTCCAGCAAAGACTTTGGGAGCAGGACGCAAAAGGAAAATAAATTAAGTCTTAGATTATTTAAAGGGACAGAAAGAAATTGAAGCTAAGCGCCACAAAGATTATATGAATCTCGAGAGGGATACATTAAAAATCGCATAAGAAAAAATTGCTGTTCTTAAACAGTTGCAGTAAATGTACTTTTAGTTCTGTTTTTATTACGTTAATAAACAAATAAATTTGTTTTGAATTTTATGCGTATAATAAATCTGCGATTAAATCTATTTTAGAACATCCTGCTGCGCAACTGATACTTGTTCTCGAGTTTGGGATGAATGGCAAGGCAGAATTCTATCGGATATTTTGCGAGTTTATTTCATCTTGCAATATAATGAAATTATGCAGCACAACACATGATAAATTTTGAAATTCACGCTGTAGAGTATTCTGTATTTAGCTTTAAGAATACCAAAATTTTGCTCAATTATAAACCTTAGAAGATAGTTAAATCGTTTTTGGGTTCTAGAGAGATTGTCATTGTAAGGCTCTAAGAAATATGTGTATAATGGGTATGCAGGGTCCCCAATTAAGTGAGTATCTGGATGTCCCATTTTCCAGGCTTTTCCCGAGCTCACTTTCTTGAAACACGTTTGTATCGTGCGACCCACCTAAAAAACCCATTTGTGAAAACCCCATAATTATCGCATGTCGCCTAAAGTGTAAAGATACCGATTATATATTTAAACGGGACTATTGACTAAAAGTTACGTGTAGGATCATGGAATTATATCCCATCCGATTGCAGTAGGTCCAGCTATCCTAGCTCCACGTAAACACTCGTAGTTGCACTTGGTGAATACAGAATTTTCCAAATTTTGTCAATAATTTGCAAGTTTTCATGACAATTTCGAGGACCGGTCTCCAATTTCCCTGTATGAATTTTTATTTCCTATCGTCCAGAGAGTTATGTATAGACATTCTTTCAAATTCGTACACGGCCGTCCTGTCTTTGCATTTGTCCATAAGGGCTGTAATTCTTCTTTAAGTTTCTACAGTGCTTTTGGACATCCTGAAGTGATTGTAGAAATTCCCGCCCGACATTTTTTTTTAATTTTATTCAGATAATTCCGAACTTTTGGAATTCTTCGATGTGTATTTAGCAGTTTAAGCTATAACTTATTTTTTTTAATAGTCTGTTCCTTCCACGTAAATCATTAATTGTTATTACTTGTACGCTCAATAAGATTTTCCAACACTATTTTCTCAATAAATTTTATTAAGAGCTGCATTTTGCTTAGTTCGAAAACATTAAATGCGATTTCAAGAAAAAATCATGCTGACGACACAGATCAACTATACCAAATGGCGTTTGCAGTTTGATGTTCGCATTCCTTAAAGCGGCCCTTATACTGTCAATCGATTGACATCAATCACTTACATGAGCTTGTGAAAATGTATCTGTATGCGTCACACACATTAGGTGAAGTCTGATTGACGAAAATCAAAACATTTTTGATTTTGCATGACCAGCGTCATGCTGATTGATGTGTGTAAGGGTTGGATTGACATAATTACTTCATTATGTGTTGTGTCGCGGAAGAAAAAAACTGTTCTGTCTCTTGATAGCTTAAAATTGAGGGGTCCGAGCATTTGTATGGGATTTAATTGAAACTTATCGAACATTACCGAGTTTATGGGATGTGCAAACATCGGACAGCGACCGAAACATAAAATTGCAACAATATGAAGTTTTACTACAAAATATAAAGAAAAGTATCCTGATGCACAAAAAGCGGATGTCTATTTATACAAAGTGCAAGAGCATACGAGTATATGCAAAATAATCATCCGTTTCACTCATCGCACATCCATGCACCATGAAAACTCACTAAAACTACAAATTTGACGTCAATCGATTGAACTGTTTAAGTGGTAGCGTCAATCCATACATAACATCATGCTTGATGTCAATCGATTGACCGTGTAAGGGCCGCTTAAACCTCGAAACGACGATCAAATCACGTTTTCGAAAACGACCGAGTGACTAGCTAAATAACGTACTTACGATCTGCCTATCAGGAGTAGCTGGCAATCTGACTGATTTGAATTCATTCCATGTGTTCTTCAACTAGTCTGTCTATGAATTTGCCTAGTTTTTACCCCTTTGTTTATAACAGCAGTTTAAATTATTAAATTTCATGGACTCCGATAATTTTTTTAACGTTGAAGAACGTATGGGTTTCCAGTTGTGCCTCAAATTCTTTGTACACGTATCCCATACGGTATATTAATTTTAATACGTAGTTTGTACCATAGAGAAATAAGTCAGGTAGACCACCAAAAGTATATATATTTGTGATCAGCACCAAAAGTTATGTTGATCTAGATATGTCCGCCGTCCCTATGTCACCCCTTTTTGGTCTTTACATTTTGAGCTAAAAAAAAAGGTTTGATATAACCTTTTTAGGACCCAAAGTACTACAAGTATACAAATTTGAAAAATCCGCACCACTTAAGAAAAAAATTTTTACTAGAAACTGAAAAACATCGCTTTGATGAAATAATTAGACTTTCATATTGTCTACAATTCGTCCATACATCATACAATACCACGCCCACATTTGGAGGGTGTTTTGTTCAAAAATCCATACTTAGCTTTCTCAAAGCTATTTACAGTAATGATTAAGTCTTAGTCTGATTATTTTACCAGAATCCGTGAACTTTGAGTACAAATGCCGACAGCCAGAGTTGACTGTGACGCCCACTTTCTTCTAACGAAAAAGCGTAACAAAAGTTTTCTGATAAAATCTTTTGAGAACGAGGAAATATCCCCCGAGTAGAAAGACATCATTGCACTTGCATTAGAAGGTTCGCATGTCTACGCTCACTTTATTAGGGATGGGTTAGAAGATAAGGGATAGAGCCATCCACTTCAAGCGGATTGTAACTTTTCTGTATGTTTATACCCTATCCCATAGGTTTTTTATATCTAATTTTGATATATACTTGTAGTTTGTAACATAAAGAAATAATGACGACATAATTTTTTCTGACCATCATCGAAAGTTATGTCGATCTAGCCATGTCTGTCCTTCTGTCCGTATGTCTGTATGTCATCACAAAAAATGGTGGTCCTTAAATTTTGAGGTAGGGGCATTGACATGACGATTTATATATATACAAGCGTTTTAGAATCCGAAACAGTACAAATGTAAACAATTTCGAAATCCTCCAACAATCAAGCTCACTTTTCAAAAAAATTAGGTATTTTTACTAGAAACTGAAAAATATTAACTCAACAAAATATATAGACGTTGCTACAATTCTTCCATATAATGTATAGGGCCACGCCCATATTTTAGGGGCGTTTTTTGTGAAAAAAGCATATTTTTTCTTTAACACAGGTAGTTACGGTAATGGTTAAGTCTTATTGTGAATATTTCACAAAAATCCGTTACCAAAAATTGTTTACAAATGATTACAGCTCCGTTCATTTTCTTCTATGGGAAAACTTTAGCAATCGATCATGTGTTAAAATAGCGAGTTGTCATTGAACTTGAATTAAAAAATTTCACAACGTCTCTTTTATTTTATTATGGATAGGTTGGAAGATGAGAGATAGGGTATCACGCGATCTGCTCCAAATGGGTTGTAACTTTTCTGTATGTTTTAATTAAATAATGCGCTTACCTAAAAGTCAGTTATATTATTTATGGTTCAAAGGCATGCAACATTTGATGAGCACATTCGACTTCTTCTTTTTGCAAAAAAAAAAATCAACAGACCATAACTTCTTCAGATTTTAATGGAAGCTTTCGAAAACTTCGTCGATGAGCCTTTCTCCATTTTCTCTCCGTACGAGACAAGAGGATATTGTAGTTGTATTGATGACGTTATTTCACGTTACCTGAGTCCAAGAAACGTGGTCCTGAATCCATAGCAAACATCTTTCTTTGACTTGTAATGGAAAATCTGACTTCTCCAAATTAGCTTGCTGAAAATCTTTTACAAGTTGCTGGGACAGATGAAATTTTAGAAAGCATTTTCTGTATACTTACCAGCACCGTACCATGTCCGTCCTTTCAATTGGAAATAAGTTCACAGGAGCATGGAGTTATACGACTATTTCCTTACGATTTATTGTGAAAACTCCGGAAAAGGGTTACAGACAGCAGAGAATATAAATCAGAATCACCAAATGCACGAGAAATAATAATGTATTCTCGCTCCTATAAAACGGACTTTTACATACAAAAAGCAAGTAAATTAGTTTACTTATATTTCTTTTAGATTCAAATCTATGTTTATTCCTCCAGAACAACTTTGTTGCAAACTTCGCACTAGCTTCTCACCCTTTTTTATACTTCCCTGCAAACATTTCTATCAACTCCTTTGTTGGAAGTTAAAAGTTGCTGAATGTCTAAAAGCAGACAAGACTCTTTCCTTAACTTTGGAAAAGAATATACGAGTACAATGCCTTTTGTTACTTTCTGGACTTTATTGGGAATACGAAAAAAATGAATATACTCGTAGATATTCGGATATGACTATTTCTGATGGGAATGATTGAATTGATTTTATCAAGGACAATCGATAAATGATTCCATCTAAATAGATACATTGTAATCGGTCAACGCTGGCAAAGACAAAAAAATAATCAAAGTAGTTAAAGGGGCGCATTGACTCAGTGGTTAAGTGTGATCACCGCGAGACTCAAGGTTCGAGTCTCCGAAAACACCAACAAGTTTTTTCGAAATCTCTCAATCTTGTTGCCTTCGGAAACATAAATAAAATTGTAGGTCCGTACAATTCATGTGCAGCACAGCACGAATGGTTGCGAGAACCTATAAAGCTGAGCCAGCGCCCCGACAGATGCCTGTTGATTCTACTCTGGAATTATTGGAGATTAAAGGTTTCTGGAAATATAGCTTTTGGGAGTAAATTCCAAAGGGTCCTTGTCCTGTAGTAGAAGGAGTTCTGAGAAAAGGATATGGGGCGTTGTGGCTTGCTTAGTACATACAACGCTCAAATATTGCATTTCTAGGGATCCTTCTATTGATGTCTTTGGAACATCTGCCATGATAGTATCTATAGTATAGGCATAGACCTGCTAACAGACTTTGATGAACCAATGATTGGAGACTGAAAGTTAGTGCGGAATCTTCTACGAGCTACGAGAAGGAGCTGTCGGCCTGTTAAGTATATATTAGCTCTAAATAGGTAAGCATATCTTCATGGAAGTCGATTTTGCAATGTTGGATATGTGGTAGGTCATATTACACCAGAGTTGACTGTGACGCCAAGACGATGCATAGTTTCCTTGGGATGGATAATTTGGTCGTTCATTTGAAGCTGTGGACTTCGCATTGAAGTCGACTAGGCTTGTTTCTCCCCACTGCAAGATTTTCTGCAGGTCTTCATTTGATGGGTTGATCTGGTCGCATCTCTGACGATGTGATGTATTGGCATTCACGGGCAGGTTGTTAGAGCAGGATGAGATTGTTTTGTTGTTATTGGCAAATCTGAAGATCTTATTCTTAGTTGACTATAGAAGATCGTTAATATGGAGTAAAAACAGAGGTTGTGAAAGTATAGAACCCTGAGGTACTCCAGCGTTTTCAGCAAATGTGTCGGAAGACAGACCATCGAGCGCAACTTAAATTGATCTGTTATGAAGAAATTTGTCCATCCAACCACAGAGCTGTTGTGAAAGTTCATAGGAAGATAGCTTGTTTAATAAGGCTCTATTCCGAACCCGATCATATGATTCTGCGTCTAAATATTTATTTATCCTGAAGTTAACTTGTTGGTAGGGTCGTATCCATTTAGTTTTCCACCGGTACCTCTAGATACTTTCTTCTCTTAAATATACTTTCGTGCGTTCCTCCCATACCATAATGTAAGCGTAGTACAAATTCCTTCAGCTCCAGAATATTATAAAAGAAAATTAAAAAAATAAACAACAAATTTATAGCGGTCAACTTTATTTGGTGAAGATTTAATAGCACCCTATCGTCTCAAATTTTCGCAAAAATATTGCTCAAAAGATGAACCCCCTTCCTACAAAAATATAACACGAAACAAATGATAAAACCCAAACAAAAATTCACAACACATTGATTGGGTCATAAGGACCATCAAAAAGTTTAGGGTAGCATTTTTTTTTCTTACAAAAAAACTGAAAAAAAGTTAATAAATAAAAGCACAATGCCTCCACATAAAACACGAAAAAAAAAAAGATGAAAACATTCAAAAAGCCTTCAAAAAGAAAAAGGGGTGTTTCACAATTACAACCAAATCAGGTCAAGGATAACGACAAAGTTATCAGTAGCAATCGAAGTTTATGTAATGACTAGAGAATTTGAACCGAACTCAAAAGTTTTCATGGCGCAATGATAGTGAACAGAAAGCTTAACGAATCGAGAGGATGTTCAAATGGTTTGTGTGTACGTACCACGCTCTTGTGAAGGCTGAGGGGACGTTTAATTAGTGAAATTGTATACCAACAAAAACGAACTATTTGCATACTGCGAAAGTTTGTGAGAAAGTTTTTCAAAATACACTTGGATTGGGATAGTTTTTTGGGGAGAACGGAAGGACTTGGAAAATCATAAAAACCTGTAAAGCCGTTGAACAAGTGAGTGTGATAAATTAAAAGTCAATGTGCAAAGTTGATTAAGACTATCTAACGAAGCGGTCTAGGGAAAAACAGATAGGATGGATTAAGTGCATAATTAGAGTGGTAACATGTGAAATATGGGTTAGCATTTAGAAAGTTAAGATAAATTGATAATAAAGTTGGAGAATAGAAATTAAAAGTTGAGTGGGGAGATGAAAGTTTTAATCAACCAGTCTAGACGGCTTAACCTAAATTAATTTATTAATCCGCTAACGAGTAGATACACTCCTTGTCACTGTCAGTGTTTAAAACTTGTTCGAGGATATTTTGTCTGTGGGGAGCTGTACTTACCTCATTCCTTGTCTTCGCAATCAAAGAAATATAATTTTGAGGTATTCAACCCAGTTTTTTACTTGCACCTACCATAAGGGTAAGTATTAGTTTCCGGAAAATTTTCAATTTCGAGACTTTTATCAAACTGACATTACTATGATAGAGAAACTGAATAAAGTACAGATTTTCTTCAAACTTGGGGTCACAATTCGAGGCGAAGTTTGAAAAAAATCAAAAAAATTGTTTTTCTCGAAAACGCCGATATTTAAATTGGCCATTTCTCGACTATGACTCAATCGATTTTATTCGAAATTATTATAATATTTAAACAATCTACCAAGTTTTGGGAATTTGTCCTTTTTTTTAATTTTAACTACTAGACCCACCATTGAAGGCACCCTATGGGAAATGAGTCGCAAACACCAAGCACAAGGTTGATCTTTTTGCAGAACACCTGTGGGACGTATTTAAACGTTTTCCACCAGACTTAGTGGTAGACGAAAAAATACCCATGGCACTGCAAGATTAAGTGCAAGCTTAAAATATCGAATGAAAAAGCGACAGGTTACGATCTTGTTATTGCGCAAATTTTTAAAGAACTACCGGACGTAGCCACAATAAAGCTTAAGCTTCTATAAATAGGCATTAAAATGCCTGTTTTAATCTAAGGCATGTACCTTATCACTGGAAGATCGCTTAAGTAGTCTTAATGTCGAAACAAGGTAAGCCATCTGCAGAAATTACATTTTATAGGCCAATACTCCCGATATTATGAAAAAAAAAAAAAATTTAAAAACTACTCCTTGAGAGACTAGACAAAATTATTATTGAAAGACGACTCTTAACGAACCATCAATTAGGGTTTAAGAATAAGCATTCGACAATAGACCAAACACTCGAAGGTAAACAGGTATGCTCTGCATTATTCCTGGACGTAGCGCAAGCCTTTGACAAGGTGTGGCATAAAGGCTTCCAGTTCAAACTGCATAGGAACCTAGGTTGACAAAACCATGAAATACTGAAATCTTATGTAGGAGACGAATTTTTCGAGTACAACACAGAGAAGATTACTCCGAATTTAAGGAAATAATATTAGGTGTCCCACAAGACAGTGTTCTCGGACCAACACTGTTTTTATTGTGTATAAGCGATATATCAGCCATGACAAATGACACCACAATACTTGCAGTCGAGAAATTCGCAGACAAAGCCAATGTTAAGCTGCAGAATGCAGTCAGTGTACTAATAGTAATGGATTGGACGTCACAACGGCGCATTAAACTTAATGAGGCAAAGTCTTACAAACGGGAAAATAAGCTCTCAACAACCTTATGCTAACACAGCAAAGTACTTAGGAATGACTTTAGGTGCCAAATGGAAGGAACAAGTTAAAAACAAAACAGAAGAATTGAATATAAAATATAGAAACCTATACTGGCTAATGGGACGTCATTTGGAGCTACCTATTCAGAACAAAATTATGCTATATCAGCAAATATTTAAGCCGCCTAGACGTATGGCATTGGCATATTTGGATGTACAAAGAAAATAAATATTAAAATAATACAAGCATTTCAAAATAAAGTCGTTCGTGGAATAGTCATCGCCCCATGGTACGTATCAAACAAAGACTTACTTCGTGACTTGCATATCGACACGGTGACAAATACACATCATCCCTGAGATAGAAATCGTCCTAGATGTACACATATCACAAGGCGCATGAGCTTTTAATTTAATGGATTTATATTTCAAATCTAAGTTTTTCCAGTCGTTCACTTTATTGTTAGAGTAATCGTACGTAATGTGAGATTCGATATCAGTAAATGAGTACAAGGTGATGAACTTAATGTGACGCTATGAGGTCTCAAGGGATCGACGGGATTTTCAACAATGTCAATTCCTTATGTTAACTTCTAATCCATTTTATGTACTTATATACGTGACCTAGAAGTTTAATTTATGCAGAGAAACTAAAAATTTGTTGCTGACGATAGTAATCTATCAACTCTCTCTAAATCTTGGGGTACGAAGTAGAAGATTGCATCAGGAAAAGTAAGTAGTGTGATTTACGTACGTATGTATATGACCAGTTCGTCAATAAGAATTTTCATTCCCTGACACTCCCACTAGAGTTTTCTCTTACGGAAAATGCTTCAAAAAGGTAATGTAATGCGAATGTTTCAAAAAGGTAATGTTTGAAGGTTTTAATATCTGATTGTACAATAAGATTTTATTTTCAGTAGACATTTCTAAATTACGTCCCAGTTTTCTATATCTAATATTCAACTTATCACCTTTCCTTTTAACATGTTCCTTCCATTTTTATTTGGCATCCAAATTCATACCCACGTAATTAGCTGAGTTAGAATAAAGTACAGTTTGATTATTAATTATTTTATTTGTAAAATTGATATGAGTTGATTTCGCTTCACTTTGTTTGATTCGCTCTAATTGTGTTCAAACCCCTATCTTGTTAAATGCATTTTGTAACTTTTTTGTTGCTTTAACCACACACCGTCTGCGAATATGGCTAACGTTGTGTCTTTTCTATATGGTATATCACTAATATGTAACAAATACAGTGTTGGCCCTAGAACGCTCCCCTGCGGAACTCCTGCTTGTACAGGGTCTTCCAATAGGGACTTCCGAACTTTGACAGTTGATAGCGGCCATATTGTTGAAGCTTCTTCTGTCAAATTGGCTGTCATTTATTCAGTCTGATTTGCCAAATCACCATGGATGAATATAGCTTTCAACAACACATGCAAATAATAAAACGTTCCGCACGCTGCGCCCATTTTACGGTCGCCATAATCGTCCTTCCCAGAGGACTATTCGCAGTGTGGTGGATAAATTTGAGTCCACTGGTTCAGTAAACGATCAACCAACACCCGTACGTCGACGAAATGCAAGATCTGCCGAAAACATCGCCGCTGTCCGTGAGAGTGTGCTGGAGAATCCGAGGCAGTCGATTTCTCGTCGCTCACAAGAACTCGGTCTTTCGCAGACCACAACTTGTCGAATTTTGCATCGTGACTTGCGCGTGCACCAGTACAAAATTCAACTGTCCCAGGAGCTGAAAGTTAACGAAAATAGACAACGAAGTGTGTTCGCTAAATGGGCTCTGGAGCAGTTGGAAACTGACCCTAATTTTTATCGAAAAATCATCTTCAGCCATCGGCCCATTTCTGGATGAATGGGTACGTCAACAAACAAAATTGTCGAATTTGGGAAGATACCAATCCACATGAGATCCAAAAGCGTCCAATGCATCCCGAAAAAGTGACTGTTTGGTGTGGATTTTGGGCTGGCGGCGTCATCGGTCCATATTTCTTTGAGAACGACGTTGGCAATGCCATCACCGTCAACGGCAAGCGCTATAGGTCGATGATTACAAACTTCTTTTGGCCAGAATTGGATCATATGTACACCAACGACATGTGGTTTCAACAGGACGGTGCTACGTGCCACACAGCTCACGCCATATTGGAAATTCGAGTGGCGTGGTCATCTCACGTGGAGGTGATGTGAACTGGCCACCGAGATCGTACGATTTGACCCCGTTAGACTTTCCTTGTGGGGCTTTCTGAAGTCGCAGGTCTATGCGAATAAACCACAAGCCACAGCGGCCCTCAAAACCAACATAACCCATGCCATCGGTCAAATTCAGCCTGATTTATGCGCCAGAGTCATGGAAAATTGGACATTTCGGATGCGCGCCACCCAAAGAAGCCGCGGTAGACATTTGAACCATGTTATATTCCATACATAATGGCATCAATAGGCCTTTCAAACGAATAAAAAATATCGATAAAATCTCAAACACACTTTATTTTACTTGAAATTAAAGATAGGAAGCGCTTAATAAAAGACCCTTTATTTCTCTAAGTTCAGAGTATGCTTTTCCATAAAGTACTCTAAAGAATTTATTTGTTATATAAGATTTAAGAATCTGAAAATGTTGGCTAGTTAGATCCCTCATAGTTTACTCGTACACTCTAAACCCTTATGCCAGACCTTATCAAAAGCCTATCCAACGTCTAAAAATAACGAAGAGCAAACTTGTTTTCCTTCTAATGACTTTTCATACGATGCACTTGGTCTATTTTCGAGTGTTTATTTCTAAACCCGAATTGGTGTTTCGATATTTTGTTTTATGAGTATGTATTTGTTCAGTGCACAGTGAAACTTATTTTCTTTTACATCAACAAATTTGGCACCAACATTTAAGGCGTTCGCACACAAAGCTACGGAAAAGTGATCATACTGGGAAGTGATTGAAGTCAGACTGATGACTGATTTGCATTTCGTCACATTTTGTTTTAAACGCTATCTGGACCTAACATTCGTGACTGAAGACATAAAACCAGATAAAGAATTTGAACTGGTTCTACGAACACAACCACCGCCATCGCTCTGCGTATATACAAACAAGAATTTTGCATTTCACATACATAAAAACGACGACTTGTCAACAAGGTGCTGCTGTGACTATGGTAAGGAAAACTTGAGGGAGTATGCGACTGAAACACCTCGCAATAAAGAAAATTGTTTCAATATTTTTAACTAGATTTTATTTACAGATTATTTTACTGGAAATGAAATTTTTATTGTTTTTATTTCCAGTCAAATTTGGAGTAGGTACGAGCGTTTTCATGTAATCGCTAATTTTCATTACACTGCTTCTTGTGACTTTACAGTAGAAAAGTAATTCATGACTGACTTCCCCATCTCATACTAAAACCACACAAAGCCACTCAAGTTTATGCTTTATAGTACATTAAAAAAAATACAGCACCACCAGCTATTTTTTCTTCCAAGTTAATGCTATAAAAAGAGTTGAAATGGGGATAGTAGAGAATTATAACTGTATGTGCTATTTATTATATTACAAACATCTGGTAAGAACTGCATGAATTTAAAAATCAGATATCAATTTTTTATAGTAAAGCCAACAATGCTTTAGCTTTTTTGTGGAAATTAGCTATGAAAAACAGCTCAAATTGCTATTTCTGAGAGTGAATTACCTATGATAATAGCTGTTTTATCATTTTTTCTTTAATAAATTAATATCGAAAGAAAAGTCTCAGTGCCTCGAAAGTAGTTGAACA
Organism: Pocota personata; assembly: GCA_963082735.1. Taxonomy (NCBI): domain Eukaryota; kingdom Metazoa; phylum Arthropoda; class Insecta; order Diptera; family Syrphidae; genus Pocota; species Pocota personata. The sequence continues at coordinate 275,097,823 of OY720429.1, forward strand.
TACGATCATTGAGTTGTTGACGCAACGCGTTGCAGTTGGTTATGCCACAAGTCATACTAATATTCGTTCGTGATGTTACTTGTTATATTTTCCGCGTGTATCTATAGTTTTCATTGCCGTTTACGAACGAGATTTGGAAGCTCCTTTACACAATTTTAGTCTCGGAGGCTTATCAGAGTCAGATATTCGTAGGAGATGCAAATAGTAAAATTTGCTATAATGCATATTGTCAGTAAGCTCAAGTAATATGCAAATAGTAGAATTATCAGAATTCATTTATTTTTTTTTTTTTATTATCTTAACGTGTTAAAGGGGATATGAATACCCTTATGCTAATTTTTAGAATACGTGCATTTTTTTGTGGAAAGAGGAAGAGACAGAGAGAAAGACAGAGTGGTGTAGTTTGAAACTCAGGTGCTATTATGTTTCTGTAAACTCCAAGGGTGGCTGTCCAGATAACAGGGGAGTATTTTGTTTGTTTTCGCTATTATTGTCGTTGCATATGATTCACAGTATTTTTTTTTTTTCGTCCTCCTGATGTCATCATCACGATCAAGTTGCATTTTAGCCATACGACCACCCTATTGCCAGTGTTATGCCTTCACAGTAGAGTTGACTTAGCTTTCGCAAGTAATTGACTTTTTTATTTATTTCATGCGAAATAAATAGATGATGCTTGACATCAGGATTCGAACCGTGATTTAACAGCGTGACAAGCGATGATGTTAGCACAACACCACGGCCACACTTTTTAGATATGCTGCTATATAAAATTATTCAATGTGGTGGGCAGTATTTGCAGTTCTTAATTCTTAATTTGTTACGCTGCTTTTTGATATAAAAATTGCGCAACACCAGAATATTTGTGTGATCCTCAGCTATATGATGCTTAATACTTCGCAATACTTGAAATGCCATATTAAACTATAGAAACACTATATAGATGCAGTCAGTGGAAGCGACATTTTTCAATTTAACTTCCATAAGTTTTACATATTTATAAGATAGGTTTTAGCTAATTTGAAAAAATGTTTATAAGGTATTGAGCCCGCAAAGCTAACATTTAAGTAAGTAGTTAAAGGTATGGAGACACAAAACATTTTTTTCATTTGAAATGCGCATTAGATCTGTATTCAAAGCTGACCATATGATTCTCTGCCGCAACCTCACCATTGCTACAAGTCTTCCGCATCTGCCCAGATAGTAGAAAAAATACACAGATAAGCCTCTAACATGTCTCTAACATGGGCTAACAAAAGTTAAAGAAAAAGTATGTATGCTATGTAGTTTAACAAATCGCGTCCACGGCAGAATATCAAGGTAAACTGTCCGCTAGGTCTGGCAATGTTCTCATACATATGTACTTTAAAAGTTGCATTTTATTTTACCCACAATAGAGTGAAAATGAAGTGTCCCTGAGACAATCAATTCAGAAAACCCTACAAATGTCAAGTAGACAAAAATATAAAACTAGCCCAGTGGCACGACACTAGCTCACTTAAGGCTGAACTATAATAGTAGAATGCTTTCGTACGACGACTTCCGAAACAGAGCGAATACACAGGATTTGTATTGTGTGACCATAATAGATTTTTGCTTCGATTCGTTAAGTTTCGTTCACTTTTGCTCACTTATGAAAACTTGATAAGCGGTCCCCCATCTGAGTACTAACAGCGACCTATTGTTCTTGATTTCGGTGATCGGGCGAGAACCTTTGCTTCCGAACACATACGCCTATTATGGGCTACTTGAGCAATTGACAGTACTGAAGTCAACTTAACGTAGAATTATGACATTAGCTTCCGATTGCTTCCGACTATTATAGTTCAGCCTTTAGCCAAAACCAATAATCTACTCTCGTCAATATTTTTTTTTTTTTTTAAGTAAAGCAAATGTCGGCTTTATCAAGCTAGATCTTGACCCTTATTAATGTGCTGAATGATCTCTCAATAATAAACAGTGGAGTACTGAGACGAATTTGGAAGGCTGTTTTATAAATTATTATAAAACTGATTTGCCTCCCGAATTACTTCCACCAAATCCAAGTCTATTTCGTTTTCGATATCTTATACATCCTAGGAGTGTTTAGCGAAAGTTTCATTAGGTTGTGACTTAGAACGGCAAAGTAATCAACGAATAACCTAAATGAGATTCTTCGCGAAATATGTAATTTTCGGAAGGTGATATATGCCCAAGAATATTTCACAAATGTTCGGTTCAGAAAGTTCAGAGATAGAGGGGGATATACCTTGTTTGGCAGTTTTTGATTTTTCTCGAAACTTGATTAAATAAATACGAGTATAACGGGACTTTTTATACCCATATTGTATTAATACAAACAAAATTATTTTTATTATTACTCTAACCTCTAAAACTTGTTTTGTTTTTCCACTTTTCCAAAATTGTATTTTAGAAGTGTCAGCGGGTTAGTAAATCTCAGTTCTGGTTCATATTTCCACTTTCTATGTTCAACAGTTGAAAAGTTATGAGGCTGTGATCTGTAAGGGTTACTTTCATTCTTTTTGTTACCTTGTTACCTTGTTACCGGAACCCTGAAAAGTATTTATAGCCATTAATTTCTTTCTTAATTCCTGGATATACAGCTTCTTCAACTGAAGCGGGTACAGAGCATTGAAATACTCTGCAAGTGAAGTACTCAGTTTCAGACATGCAATTCATCTGTAAGTAGATTATTTATGTACTCGTATGTAGGAACATATTTCTCAGATACGAAGGAAGAAAAGAATATTTTCTAGTCATGCTCTTGCTAAAATTTTCTTTTTAGTGTTCTATACAAGAATGGTGTAACCGGAACACTAATGGATTCAACACAGTGTCTGTCTGTACGTCTCTCTGTCTGTCAGTATGTCCATCTTTTCCGCTCTCCGTGTGTCTGTCACACCCTTGAAATTTTGAATAGTTTGACATAGAATGCTGAAATATTTGCACAAAAATAGTACGCAATGGTCCAAAAATAATTAAGAAAACCAATTGTAAAATCAAATTGTGTGTGGGGCCTTTTGGGGGTATAATGTACTCTAATAAAAGAAAAAATTTCACCACACCTTACGACATATCAAATTAGAGCTGAACTTCCAAAAGTGAGTCCAAAAATATAAAAAAAAATATTTTTTTTTTATAAAGTTTCTAAATCAAAAAATTCAAATTTCATTTAAATGGCTGCCGCGGCTGGCTTGACAGTAGCCCTTCTTGTTAACCCAATTTTGCAGTATATTATAGATGGCTCGCGGCTCTATTTCACGAATAGCTCGATCAATATTATGCTTAAGTGTCTAAATCATTTCTGAATTATCAGCATAACATCGATCTTTAACGACATCCAACAAAAAAAAGTCCAATGACATCAAATCGCAGCTCCGCGGAGGCTAAGCAACATCGCCAAAACGGTTGATTACAAGATTATTGAACTTAGTGCGCAAAAGATCAATCGTTGGACAGCATGTATGGCACGTAGCACCGTCATGAGTCAGATGCACCTTGTAAGGGAATAATCCGAGTTCTTTCGCATAATTCTCCTCAGGCTAGTGCGGCAAATGTTCAGTTGCTGCGATCTATGGCGAGTTGAGGTTCTCGGATTTAGGCGCACTCTTTCTGCAACAGCAGTAATACAAGCGCACAGGACAAACACGAGGATAAATTGTGTTTTCAATTAGCATGTTATGACATGCACAACTAGTGCATTGTTTCGACCGAAATTGTAACTGTTTCGGCATCACAGCCCTCACTTTGGAAATAAGTTTCCAATATTTCCAAGCTGTCAGCGTCAAAATAACATGTAATTTAAAAACTACCAGTTGGCCCACTCGTTACTTACAGTCTATGTCTATGTATGTATGTAAACGTGCCAAATTTCATCGAAATCCTTCCAGGAGTTTTTGAGTTAGTTAGCTAACAAAAATGATTCAAATATTATTGAAACCCCGCCCCCACATTCCACAAACACTTGCACCGACTTTGACAGACAAAATACGTAGGTAGTATCAGGATATTTATTAGTGGTTCTCGAGCCAGCCGTGCGAGGACAAACTCATGTACAGACATGGAAAAAAACATTATTTGCCTGATCTGACCCTTTCAAGTATCTACGATCTTTTTCTGCGAATTACAAGTAATAAGGAAAAAAATAAACATACTATTAAAATAGCGGTACGGAACACTAACCGCGCGGGGCCCGTATCTCACTTGACGAATTTTTTTTCCAGTATGTGCTCATGAGGGGCAGCTGTTCCCCCCAGCCCACCCTTGCATACGCCTATGGCTGTGCAGTATTTAGGTAAACTGTCCCCCGTTTTGAAAATGTTTAAATGTCAAACGCAATTTATGAAAAATTATTCCTCCTTTAAAATATCCCACCGGTATTTCTAAGCTTCAGCCGTGATGACACTCACAGGAGCCATACTTTTAAAGTTCCATTTTCTTTTATCCTTATTTATACAAAACAGAATGGAGATTTGCGCCTCTCAGAAAAACAATCAACTTAATGCAGTCTTCATAAAAACCCTATAAATGTCAAGAAGGCAACCCAGTGGCACGGCACTAGCACTTAATTGCGCCCACTTAGCCAAAACTCTCTAGCTCTAGTCTTGTGAATTTTTTTTCTAAAAGCACCGCAAGTGTCGCCTGCATTTCGCTTTGATTAAGTTAAATGAAGTGCATTATCACTTCCTCCTGAAAGGTTATGAGTATCAGTTTCTGAGAGCACGTCGCCGCGTAATTAGTTCTAAAGTTCACAGTTCGTTGGTGTGCTGTTCTGTGTGCATGTTAGCGTTTCAAACTCAACTTTATAAATTCCTTCAAATTAATAAAATGAAGAGCTGCCGTCAATTAATTTTGTTTTATCTCCTCCTAAACCTCAGCAAGGGATTCTGTGAAGGTGATTTATTTTTTGTTTGCCCTCCTGTACCACATTTACTTAAATTTTTTCCCGCTCCACTCCAGCGGTAATTGAACTAATTAAGAGACCAATCTCGCGCAAACTCTTACAAGCTCACATTTTTCATGGCACTAGTCAGTGGGCACATGGTGAAATTAATCACCATCCGCCACACAATTCTTCGGTTTTCATTATCATTATCTCTCTTCGCAGCAAAATTAGAAAACGAATAAAAAAGAATAGATTCAACTGTCCACTTTAGATCCAAAGACGCATGGCGCACAATTTTAAAATGTTGGCAACGAAAAACGTGAATTTTTTTTTTTTTTTAAATAAACATCAATAATTTCGTTTCGTGTTCTATGATAAAATTAAGAAAAAAAAAAAAAATAAATTATTTAAAAACTACAGAAGAGCCTCGCTGGAGAGAAAGTTGACGACGTTGCTGGACGTAAAGCTGCCTAGCTGATGGCGGTATTTTAATTTTGTTTAAAGATAAATTCGTTTAAAGAGATAAATCCGCTTTTATAAATAAAAATCGTCTCCCCCTGTTAAGTAGGAGGCAGCTTGCGGCAAGGCGTCTTAATTTCCCTGTTATGTGGCGTTGATGAAATATTGATATTTGAATCAACTTTTTTGTTCGTACACACAACGTGTCGCTTTGATGTTTAAATTAAGAAGCAAGATTCCGGCGAAAAGCTAAAAATTAAGGAAATTATCTACATAGCGACACATCTTCTTATCAGCCGTACACTTTGATTGGCATGGCAGATGGTTTAATTCGAAGCATAAAGTCGGTTGGTTGGTTGGTATTCCCCCTCTAACCCCAAATTTTTTTTTTTTTTTTTGTAATTTTCCTTCATCGCCCCTCTCAAGTTTGATACCGCAGCAATTCATTCCGCTCTATGATCAGAGATAATAAAATCCTCAAAAAGGACGAATGCCAACGATTTTCGGCGGTCAACGAGGGCGCCGGCAAGGGCGAGGGCGAGTGGAGTTGCGGTTTATGGGAACCCTTATTATCCCAAGAAAACATCCATAAATTGAGCGAGTGAAATCGAAAAGAAAATTTCCACATCCTTACGACGACTATTGCTTGTGTGTATATTGAAAATGATTGCCCTCTGTGGGTTTACCGATGTATTAATGGGATACCCTTCAAAATTGCCTCCCTCCGGCTGTATGGGGATATGCGATGGAAATATGTATAAGAGAACAATGTTGCATTAATTTTAATGCGATTTGCAATCATTTAACGCATCGCAGAAATTGTAAATTATTTAAAATGCTTGATGGAAAAAAAAATTGTTATTTTCAAATTAAATTTAAATGAAATGGGATTTTTCGAATGCATAAAATTTCTTGTGTGTTTAATATTTGCGGCTTCGTGGTGGCGGTCATTTAGCTCTTCGATTCAGTGGGTAAAATATGGCTGAGCTATAATGCGACTTAAAATAATTCTGGGAATCTCTGACGGTTAACATGGTTTTAATTAAATGAACCACAATATGTACATTATAGAACGTACCGTATGTATACTGTTATCAATGTTGGCATTTAGAAGATGTACTAGCGCATGTGGTCACAAAGAGGTCTTATGCAGTAGGTTAGGTTAAGTTAGGGCGGCTATCTGCACTGTACAGACCAAAGTAGATCCATTATGATACCACGATATTTCAACTACCTAAAGGGCAAATAGAATCAGTCGGAGCTTCTTATGAAACAGGGGATGCTACTGACGCCAATATTCGCCAGGTCGTCGAGGTCGTCGAGGTCGTCAAGGAGAAGAGATCTTTTGTTGGAAGGCCTGGAGAGGTACAAAGGAAATGGAGGATCATTTCATCCTTCTCATCCCTGCAGCCCCTGTAGAATTGGGACATATTTGCGACCGATGTTACGTCTTGATTTTGTCACTCATGGACATTTTGACACAATCAATTGGAGTTCAGGGAAATTATCTGTCCATCGTCCTAAAGGATAGCCGCTTATAATTTCCGAAATAATTTCCCAACTCACACCTATCAACTCTCTTTAAATTTACAAGCACTTAAATAAATGAAATGGCACCTTAAAAACGTCAAAGTTTTAGAAGCGCTTATGCCTGAAATTTCGAAGCCGCAAGTTTTCCATTTCCAAATTCATCTCTTCAACGTTTTTCAGTCAGTTTCCCAGATACAAATCAATTCAATTTAATCATCACCCCTTTAAGTGGCTGACCAACATAATGGCGTACCCACCTGAGGTCTAGAGACCTGATATGCCGTGAGAATCTCCTATCTTTGGTTGACTTTCCTGATTGCATCCAACATAAGTAAAATAAAACATACCTACAGAAAGTTTGATATCCTATACATGCATGCTAACCCCATGCATTACATAACAGGGTGGCGCAAAATAACTTTTGTATTTCAGAGTAAATTATGTTTATGTATTCCTTCAAACAGTCAGGAGCTTTAAAATCCGGTGAACGCGGCGGCCAATTGAAGTCGCTGCTGCCTGAAATAATGCATTCGTCGAAGATGTCCTGTAACAGAGCCATTGTGCCCCTTGCAGTATGCGCTGTGGCTCCATCATATTGAAACCATAGTTGTAGGTAGTTTTGCACTGCTGGTTCAACAAATTTTCAAAAATTATCCGATATTGAGCAGTGTATTGATGGTAATTGCAGCACCGGCTTCATTTTCGAATAAATATGGGCCAATGATCCTTTCGGACGATACACTGCACCAAACAGTACATTTAAGTTGGTGTAATTGTGACTGAAGCTTTAATGGCTTGACGAAGCCATTTAATTGGAAATGTGGTTATCGTTCGTTACCAAATTATGGATGAAATCGGGATTTTGCTCTGCTTTTTGCCGCAACGAAATGACATAATCAATCCACTGCTGCAGCTTCAATTCTGCACCATGCCCAAAATCTGTTCCCAAGTATTTTTTTTCAAAATTCTGAAAAACTATTCAAATAAAAAAATATTGAAATAAAAAAGTTATAACGAATTTAAACCATAAAGGCCATTTTACGCCACCCTGTATATTTTATAAAAAAAAAAAAATATTATTAGGAGTAGTTATTTGGCGTTTTTAGAAAATATTGCAAATATTTTAAGGAGGAATGGTTTAATCCTTCATTTTTCTGTTTTAATTTCCGGTACACAAGGTAATAAAGAATAAGAACGAAACCCTTCTAGTGAGAGTCAGTTATCTATCTGCCCGTCTATCAGCCTGTCGATCACAATCTCATAACTTTTCAACTGCTAGATGTACTCGTAAAAGTTTGAAATTTGGATCAGAATTCAAAAACAATAAATTGAGGTTTCAAGGTATAAAGGCAGTAGTTCTTAGCTGTTTGTATATGTTCAGCTTAAACCTCTGCAGGAGAAACGTATCCGGAAATACGGTCAATGATAAATTATTCCAAAGGTGAAAAAAAGAATCTCTCGGCCGAAACGGGTTGTACGAATATATGGACGTACATTTGATGCTTCCCTCGTATTACAAGGAAATGTACATCTGGGTGGAATGAGGCTGAATATTTCAGAGGAACACTTTTTGTGCACGTAACGGTAAATCAGAATAAGGCTACCAACATTTCGACTTGCTCTAAGGTATCAAGTCTTGAGGTGATGTCATGTTGGTCTTAAAGTTCTCTTGTTTTACTTTGTCTACTGCAGACAGATGTCGATGTTCCTGCACCTGGCCAAATGTGCCAGTTGTATTTCAGAAGGTAATTGGAAGGCGAGAAATATTTTCTACATCTCTACGAGAATCCAAGACACTTCATGGCATTTTTTGCTATTGCGTATATGTGGTTTGACCAGGATATTTTGCTCGTATGTGTAATTTCCATGCCAAGAATGTTTAGAATTAGTTTGTTGGGTGTATCCACCCCACCAATCAATATAGTTGAGGTTGGGCATTGTAAATGCTTTAACGAGATAAGGCAAGAACATATTTTAGAAGCATTAAATTCAACTCGGTTTGCTTGCTTATCGTAATCTAAGGACCTGTACATGCAATGTCGATTATTAGTTACACTATCCCTTGACAGTTTGGCATAGTGGAGAGTATTATAATCTGCGAAACTATGTATCGGGTTAATAGTGGAAGACAAAAGATCTTTAACGAAGATTAAGAACAGGGGTGGGGAGAGAACCGAACCTTGTGGAAAACCGGCGCAACCGGGACGCAACTCATATAGTACGGCGGGAATGATAACCCCTTGGCAATTGAAGAAAAAGATGGTGTGTACCAATTGATTGAAGTTTGATAAGGAATGCTTTTGAAATGTCGAGTGCCTGAAGGATAAGTTTCCAGCGTTTAGTGAGTTATGTCATGAGGTCTTCTGTTGAACGCCTTGGGCCGGAAACCATATTGGTGGTCGTTGATTATGTTGTTCCTCACGAGATAAGTGGTTTGGTTAAGGTGCAGTTAATGAGTAGCTTTTGATAGCATAAAAGTCAGTGCTATCGGTCTATAGTTAAAGGGATTAGTGGTATTACACACACAGGCTGGATAAAAGCAATTTTCCACTAAGAACGGAAGATACCGGTAGTAAATATAAGAAAGGTGGAAGAGTTTCCGAAGATGTTTCATCAGGACCTGAGGCTTTATTTACTTTTAGCCCCTTTACTATTTTATGGACTACGCGGGTGCGGAAGTGGAGAGCTTCCATTGATTAGGCTAGGGATTTAAGGAGGTACTTGCGTCAATAGAGGCAGACAAGAGTTATCGGCAAATGTTTTCATTAGTAAACTAGGCTTGTCAAAGACTCAACTACCGATATGCCATGGCTCTAGTATTTTCGATTTTTGCTATGTTAAGTTGAAGGGAGTTCCAATTCACCTTTTATTTTGTAGAATGTGAACCCTCAATACCATAATAACGCGAACCGCCACTGATACATGCTACATTTCGTCCTCGATTGGGACTTCAAACTATGATATCTTAAGTTCGCGGTCTAGTGCACAAAGCAAGTGTAAACATTTTTTGGAGACTGCTTTCGAGTACATCGGTCAGTGTAGGAGATAATTTGTTAGCTATTCACCATGAATGTCGAATATGAAATAAGATGCCTTCCTCAGTATTTCTAAAATCCCATAAATTGGAAAGATTTAAAATTGATGCGCATCGTTAACTCACTTTATCTCTTCATCTGTCCAGTCTTTAACTCTTCCCAATACTGGGTTTTACAAACTTTAAAGAACACAGTGGTGAAGAATTTTTTTTTTTTTTAAGTCACGGCTTTACAGAAAAGATCACAAGCTATCACTTCGAAGCTTCGAATTCAAAAAGTACCACATTATCGTTCTTCATTTTAGCTACATATTTTCATTTTAAATTCCGTGAAAAACCTAACACTTATGTATGTGATTGTTCCAGCTCATAGATGACATCAGTATATTATTTCCTTTGTAGTTAAATTGTCAATCGCCAAGCCTGATGTTTCCATTCATTAGTCGATCCTGCCCTCCTGCACACTTTTTACATTAAAAATGCATCCATGGTTGCACTCGTGTCTGCTTTCAAATAGAATTGATTGTCCCTTTTCAACTCTATAGTATTGCTAGAACTTGTCTCCCCCTAATAAAAGATAGTTACAGTAAAGTTATTGTCCCCTTATTAGAAAGTTCAACAAACATTGTACAAGCACAGGTTAAGGTATTTGGTTGGTTAGCTTGAATAATGTGTGCTCAAGGAAGTTCAAACACGACATTGGTGCCAATGCTTCAGTGAACTTGTTTAAGTTACACTTATGCAATAAATCGATCTACTTTGAGTGCAGTTAACACTTGTGGAATACACAGACTAAAGGAACGATTCTCCCAGAATATTCCTTTATTCAGTTTGGTGCATGGTTGATGTATTATTTCGACTGAAATTTATTTTCTAAATTCGCACTGTTTCGGCAACACAGCACTCACTTTGGAAATAAGTTTTAAATAATTCTCAACGTTGTTTAAGCGTAAATCGATACATTTCATACCGCGGACATATGATACTGTAGTTCTGTCAATTTATTCATATATTATAATTTAAAAAGAAGATGGCTCACCCTTTACAAGTTTTTTTAAAATCTGAAGCAGTACAAGGGTAAACATTTTTGAAATACGCCCACAAACACGTCGACTTTTAAAAATTTGTCCATTTTTTTCAATACTTCGACTAGAAACTGGAAAAGATTTACTATACAATACGTCTACAATGTATACGTTACTCTTTGTAAATCGTTACAGTATATAAGACCACGCCCACATTTTGGTGAGGCTTTTGTCAAAAAAAAAAGTATTTTGCTTTTTCATTTGCATATTGTGAATATTTCACCAAAATCCGTGACTGACTCCCACTTTCTTCTTGGACAAACTTTAGCAACAAATTATTTATTACGGAGTTGATCTCTTACAGCTTTTATAAAATTTTACATATCTGGTATAATATATTTATAAATACGTATATATGTATGCATTACAGATAAAACTTTATTAAATTACAGCAATTCAAAGTAAAGCAAACTTCTAATTGTAGTTCTAATACGATTAAAGTCAACTATGTTGCTAACTAGATTATATAAGCGTGTAGATCTAGCAATAGGCTCATTTAAACGATAATTAAATCTATGAGTATAACTGACACTCCCTTAGGGTTCTTATCGGAGCATACATATGGAGCAATTCTAATATCTCCGTACATTTCACTTTATAGACAAAAACATCCTGTACAAACATTACTGCATAAATCTTACGTCTTCTTTCTTATGAAGTTAGCTCTAATAGAGCACATCTGCTCTATTATATGAGGGCATAAAATCCCATCCAAGTTTGGATATTATGAATCTAGTGGAGCGTTTCTGTATTCTCTGAACTCTGTTTATAGAAACAATACAATTATAGAGCAATACTCAATGAGTGGTCGAACTATAGAAACAAAAAGGGTTTTTAATGTGTATGGATCACTAAATTCTTTAGTGTTACGTTTGATAAAACCCACCATTGCGTTCGATTTGGCTATGACATAATCGATATGCGCATTAAAAGTAAGTTTAGTATCGAAAAAATTACACCGAGATCATTTATTTTACATACAGCTTCTAATCGGCTACCCTTGATAAAATAAGACATATTCACAGGGAAAAAACGCCGATATGCCGAAAAGACCTTACATTTAGAAATGTTCAAAGTTAATTTGTTACGCTCACACCAGCTGACGATTTTATCCAAATCGCTTTGTAGCCTAAAACAGTCATTTACACTTTTTATTTTCAAAAACAATTTTAGGTCATCTGCATAAAGCAAGCACCTAGAATACTTAATGACTTTAGATACATCATTTATAAAAAGAATAAAAAATATTGGCCCAAGATGGCTACCTTGTGGTACACCTGAGTAAGCATTGATAGGATTGGAAATGCAACTGTCAATTTTAACAATTTGTTTCCTATTTAATAGGTAATTGGAAACCCTTTTTAAAAAACTTGAATGAAAGCCGATCTTATTAAGTTTGAACAGCAATAGCTTATGATCAACAGTATCGAAGGCTTTTGCAATGTCTGTATATATAATATCAACTTGCAAACCTTCTTCAAATGACTGAGAAATATAATTTAAAAACACTATTAAATTTGTTGATGTAGATCCCCCGCTAACAAAGCCGTGTTGAGCAGGATAAATGTATTCTAGAACATCAAAAATAATTTTATCTTTCACCCAATTTTCGAATAATTTGGGTATGACAGAAATTTTGGATATTCCTCTGTAATTATTTACTAATTGCTTCCTTCCAGACTTATGGATAGGAATTATGTAAGACCATTTCCACATTTCAATAAAATCTCCTGTAGCCAACGATAAGTTAAATAAAATCGTTAGTGGTTTACAAAGGGAATTTTTACAGAACTTTAAGACAATAGGGGGAATGCCATCAGGACCAGAACTAGTGTCTGCCTTTAGTTTATTAAGGCCATTTTGAACATCAAGTTCAGAAAGCTGTAAAAATCCAATGTTTATGGAGGATTCACTTACGGAATGTTCAATGTATTTAGAACAATTATCAGGTCTTCTATAAACAGTTTGGAAAAATTCCGCAAACAAATTACATATTCATTGTGAATCATTGGCGGTAAGGCCATTTAATTCCATATTTACAGGAAAACCATTCGTTTTCCTTTTTATATTCACAAACTGCCAGAAATGTTTTGAGTTATTTTTTAAATAAGAAACAGAATTCAATACATATTGTTTGTACAGGAATGCATTTAAGAATTCGTATTCCTTACGCAATCTCCGGAAATATTCACGGTCGCATTCATTATTAGTTAATGTATATAACTTAAATGCTTTATTTTTAACATTCTTAAGATTGGAAAGGCGTTTATTATGCCACGGTAGCTTCCTAGCAACCTTCTTGCTAGATCTAGGAACATGTAAGGAAAATGCTTCGAACAATTTATCAACCAAATTTTTATAAACACTTTCAAGACTAGTGCTCGCCAAAACTAACTCCCAATTAGCATTATTAAAAAAAATTATCTAACAATTAAAAATCAAATTACTCGTATCTGTTAAAATCTCTAGACATCGGGAGAATATTCTCTGAGTGGAAAGATGTCTTTGCATTTGAATCAAAAAGTACACAACGTCACATCCATTTTATTATTTATCGGTTCCGGACGGATCTTAACTATGTTTTCAATTAAAATGCAGGACATGTGTTCCTCTTTAAACCGTTATTTGGTTTTCGTATAGTTACATACACATCCATTTGTGCAACCATAAAATATGTTAAAAAAACAAATTCATTCAAACTCTAGGAGTATATTTCATTTTGAAATAAACATCTGATGACTTATTTAGCTAGCGAATTACGGCAGCTACTCGTATCTTCACGAAAAAATCACTGACAATTCCACTGGTGGTAGTTTTCATTAAAAATTCTTAATTATTTAAAAAACAAAAATGGGCAAACGACACCTGAGTACTAAACAAATATTTGCCTCCTTAATTTCCCTTCGGGATAAATAAGTCATTTCAATTACATAATTAAATAGACACACAATCGCATCCAACCCCACAGATCTCCTAGAACTGGACTGCAATGTAAACTCTGACTGCAACCATGTTAAAGGACCTGACTACAACACCACCTGTCTCGATGGTCGCTGTGTCTGCAACAACATAAATGGAGAGAAGATTCCATGCAAGCCAACGGTAAGTGCCCATCACTTGGAAACGCATTTCGCTTTGAATGATTCCGTCTTTGCTTATCACACAGGATAACAAATTGAACAACTTAATTGGAGGGACCTGTCCGTGTCCACAATCGCATGCTGAATGCAATCGGGAGCAGTCAATATGCTACTGTAAAAAGGATTTCATACCCAGCTTCGATCACAGGAGGTGTATTAAGAGTAAATTAACCCAATTGGTTAACTGAGCGTTTGGGGGGTTTGATGCAATTTCCTTTGATTGTCTTTTCAGAGAATCTCGTCCTGGGGCAAGACTGTGAGGATAATTCTCAGTGCTTGGGTTCGGATAGGTTTGCCGAGTGTCACTTGGAGCAAAGGAAATGTATGTGCCAGAAGAATTTCATTGAACACAGCGGGATCTGTATTTCAGTTGTCGGTAATTATATTACATTGGATAAATTTTTTTTAGATACCTGCTCGATTTGATAGATATTTGGTTGCGCTATGCTAGGAGTGTTTGAGGTGAATTTCATTAGATCCTACCTGATCCTGTTTACTCATTTTAAAACTCATCTTTTGGTCTTTATTGGTTGAAAGTAAGCTATCTATTTGGATGAAAGTTAAATTATTAATTGAATAGCACTGAATTAAGGAACTTATTTTAATAACTACTTTAAGGTTCGACACGGATTAAATCACATCAAAACCACCAGCATATAACCAACAAATATAAAATATTTTTATCTTCCAACAGGTCTAACAAAAACATGCTTAGACGATCAGCAGTGCCTTAATCGAACGGCCAACTCAATGTGTATCAACAATACGTGTGCTTGCAATAAGGGCTTTACAGCGTCCCAAGCTCGTAAGTGTTTGCCGTTTGCAGATTACAAGGAATCTTGTAGAGAGGATAACCAATGCAAACATAAACTTGGAGCTGGTTCAGAATGTTATATGGGATTATGCTCCTGTGATTATAAGCACTTTGCTTATCAAATTGAGGAGCCTAATGGAGAAAAGCGTCACATCTGTGAACGACGAATAGGTACGCAACAAGTTTGTAGTAAACACAGTGAAGGCCATCACTTATAAAAGGCGATGTAGTGGCTTCTAATTTTTTTTTTTTTTTCAAAACATTTTTTTTACTAATTATTATTTTCAAATTCACATTTTCCAGTTCGTGCAGACTACTGTCTGGATCACAATGATTGTTATCAATTCCACCTGCAGCCCAATCAACAGTCTATGGAATGCTATTTCGGCGAATGTGATTGTCGAATAGGATTTCACAATGAGAATGGAGATTGCATCAAGAATGGTAAATACATTTCCATATACACTATGTATTTTGAGAAACTATAAAAAGATTGAAGATGACTTCGATGACCACATGTTCCTTAGAAACTGTAAGGGATAGGGTGATTTTTAGGTTTTTAATGCCTTTAAAAGCATTTGCATGTCATTAGCATAAATGAAGATATCGCTATGACTAATACATGATGTAACATCATTAATAGCAAGTATAAAGAGAATAGGACCTAAGTGACTATACTGAGGAACACCAGATTTGGCTTAGAAAGTATATCTCTAAGTTCGACCTGATAGGTCCTAGCACTAAGGTATGAACTAACACATGCAATAAATACAGGGGGAAAACCATATACCTTAAGTTTATATTTACTTATAGTCTGGGAAAGTTCATTTAAGCCCTTGGAAAAGTCTGTCTGATCCTATCTACCACTTTCTAAAGTAATAGTAGACAGACTAATGTTAACTTACGGCAGACTATTTGTTAAAAGAGTTTTGGGATACAAGACAGCTTTTAAATAGGTCTATAGTTGGTGATATGACTTGTGTCACCTTTTTTGAACACATGTGTGTTAAATAACTTTTTTCAAAAACTGGGAAATTTGCTACTTATACACCTAAGTAAGACTTAACGGGTTGCACGAAATACACAGTAAGTCTTAAATATCACTAAGTTAAACTTAAATTAAGCCGCAGAAATAGTAGATCATCATAGCAACTGGAAATAAGCTATGATGATCTTTAGGTTTAAGTTCAACATAGCATTAAGTATTACTTAGATAAGACACAATTTTATGACTAGTATCAGCAAATGGGCCTAAATTCAGAGGAATGTCATTAAAACAAGTTTGGGGACTATTTTGGAAATGCTTAAAGTATTCGAGATCAATACTAAAAAGAGCATCGCTAACTGACTTACATAAATGTTCAGAGAAAGAATTACTACATATATCAATCGATTTATTGATTGTGCAGTCTTTATACGTGAGATTAGCAGAATAGCCATCAGAACAATCAAAGTTATGTATTGTAGAATAAATTAATTGGATTAGATACATTGAAACCTAAAAAGCTACGAGTATTGTACCACCTCCTGGTGCTAGGCGAGGTTATTATCGGGCTAGGGTACGTCGTTCAATTTAGTTTCCCTTAGTAAGTTTCATCGCATATAAAATAAAAGATGTCAATGGAATTTTTGTATGAAATACAATATCGGTTAAATGGCCGCCACTGAAGTTTCTGCAAACTTCGAGTCTTGTGATATAATTTTCGATAATTTTTCGGCACATTTCTGACTGTATTGCGACCGTAACTTTACGGATGTTGGTTTTCAAGTGCTCACAAAAAGAAATCCAAAGGGGTCAGATCATACGATCTTGGTAGCCAATTGATGTCGCCAAAAGTCGAAATTGTCGGGGAATGTTTGTTGCAATAAAGCCAAATTCTTCTGTGTTGTGTGCACTTAGCCCCGTCCAGTTGGAACCACATATCGCTCACATTACAGACCAAAAAATGTTGGTTATTATTTTACCAAAGCGCAGAGAATTCACAGTAACAGTCCCAGAACGCCTCAAACTGTCACCCTTGGTGGATGCAATGGCCTCTCAATGATCACATTTGGATTCTCAGAACCCCAAATTGTTTATTTACGTAGCCGAGCTAGAAATGGCTGAAGAACATTTTGTTCAAAAAAGGCGTCAACTTGTTAATTTTTCAGAACCCAATCGGCGCATGTTCTGCACATTCTATGATCAGCAGATTTTAGTTGTGCGTAAGCTGGACCTTATAGAAATGAAGATGCAAATCCAAGCGCAAAATACGCCAAACGGAGTTGTAGTAATTCCCAATTGCTGAGCGCGGCGTGGAATTGACAATTGCGGGTTTTCGGCCACTGACGCCCTCACAGCGGCTGTTTTCAATTGATCGAGCATAACGAAGATGCGAAAGCCTTACGACATGTCAAACACTACCGATTTGAATTTGGTGATTGTGTTTCGAATTATTTGCTCAGTTAGGAAATTATGACGACCATAATCAGTCCTGAAATAGCGATACACAGATATTACAGACCTGTTATTTTTGTAGTAAGACGCAACATTTTTAATACGTTGAGCGGCGGTTAAACGATTGACGGACTGGATTTTTTTGACGTTTAAAGGCAAAGGGGGAAGTGGAGAGGTGACATGTTACGTCAATCCGGATTTTTATATTTTTTGTCAATCGATTGTCACTCGATAAAAGTGTTTAAAAAAAAATTGTGAGAATAAAAAAATAATTCCGTAACACCGCTCATTCATTTTTTAATTAAATTTCTTCAAATTTGCGAAGTAAGCAAACAAAAAGAAGAGAATGATAGACGCTGACAATTAATATGTCAAAAAGAATCCGCTGAAGTGTTCAGACAGGACTATCAGTTTGAACACAAAATGTCGAAAAAAAAATACAGGCCGTCAGTTCAGTGTAAACACTATCAACTTGTCACTATGGATGACAGATTGATATGACAGATGCCATATGACAGGGATGTCAAATCTCATCCTCGCGAATGAATAACCATTTACATTACGAGTACGTACATAACTAACGTTAATAACCTTTTTATCTTTTCAGCAACGCCACCTAAAGAAGTACTATGCCATCTAATGCTCCTTCTAAGCTTATTTATTTCTGTATTTCTACTGAAACAAAATTAATGTTATTTTGATTTATTTTTTTTGTTTTCCTTGGAGGGTTTTCTCATAATACTAAAAAAGTGAAGAACAAGTTATAAAGAAAATGTCTTATGTATTTGATTTTATTTTTGCTGTCCACGTAAAGTCAATTTGTAGTATTACGTATGTATGTACAAGCAGTTACAAACCCATACACATAAAGTTACAAAGTTCATCCTCGAAACTATTTTGTAAAGCATCAGCGCGCCGGCACCAGCTACCAGCTACCAGCTAGCAGCATCGCGCAACAAAGTTCACGATATTATATTAGTTCTTTGGTCTAAAAATGTGTATCGTAATGAAAAGAAAAAGTTTTCTTTTAATTTTAATAAAGCAGAGACTTTCCGGGTCGGAAGTGTTTCCGACCTTCCTGCTACTGGTTGTCGTTGTCGGTTTACAATGTTAAAGGGAAATTTAATTTAGTTTGCCTTTGGATGTACATGCATACTACATAAGTCCGTTGGTGTTTCTTTAATTAAAAATCCTATCGTTCAGCTATTGGGAAACGCTTTTTGAATTTTGATGAATCTGAGTAAATTGAGGCTGTGTTTTTGTTTGCTAAGTTTATTTGTAGATTTTTAACTTTTTTAAAGGGGTTGCTGGCTACCGACGTGGTGTGAAATTAAAGGAGATCCCTAAACGTTTAGAGGAATAAGAGCTAATTATAACTTTTTTTGTGTATTGTCAGTTACTGACCCAAATGTTTTTAGACCCAAATAAGTTTTTAGTATTTTCGGATCGACATCAGACTGTAGAATAATATTACATTTCTACAGAGTCCAATGAGTTGATTTCAAGTGACTCATTTGGAGGTGTTTTCACTACATTCAAGTTATTTCGTTTGACAGTTGACATACGAATACCAAGAGGGCGTTCCAGGTTCGTGTACGAGAACATATTAAGTGTGTAACTTGGGACGACAACTGTTACTCCTGTCATGGCATTCGAAGCACCAATTTGCAAAGCTGACATTTCTAATTTGTGTTACCTCAGAGGCATCAGGGGTTAATATTGCAAGTAAAACAATGTACAGTTTCCATGCTGGAACGTGGGAATAACCTCCAAAGGTCATAATTTTATTTTTTACAGATTTTCATTCAATTCAATAAAAGGCATAAATAGTTGTTATGTACTCATTTGCCATTTCATTTGCTGGTAATGAGATAATTTAGCAAATGATTAAATGTATGAAATATGAGATAATTTAGCACCCCGCTTGCGATTTTTTGCTGTAATCATCTCATTTGGCTCTGGTGAAAATGTAGTATAAGAGGCTGCTCGTATGAACGCAAATCATCAGAAATCACATTTTTGTTTGCGTATTTTACATCAGAACAAACATTTCGCGATGTTGTATGATTTCACGGAGGAAAGTCTGTTTTTAGCGGAAAAATTCGTACCTAAAACATAACACTTGCGAAACGAAAAGAGTTTGCCGATTTATTTAAGGATTCTGCCATATTTTACTCCTATTATCCTGCGAATTTTAATACTTACGAATACGTTATCAGTGCAATCAGCAACAGCATCGACAAATTTTAAAATTTCAGAGAAACCCACTTCCCAGTTTAAATGTAGAAATCTAACCAATAACTGGGTTGCATTAGGTCTAGAAAGTCCTCGTAAATTCATCCTAGATGTCTTGGATGGATTCGAACCATATAAAATTGTTTTTCTGTAGAAAATGATACTTGATACGGTATATTGACTCTACGAGTATATTCAAAAAGTTGCAATCTACCCCTATCTTCACAATTCAAAATGGTCACTTGGTCACACGATTAACTTGTACCTGTACATATCCATCCCACAAAACCTTCACAATTGAAAACATTATAATTCGAATTAAGCAATATTTCCCAAGATATCTGATGAACTAAGTCGGCCCCAAAGTACTATATACAATTTGAATGCACGAAATGGAATATTTCTAATAGAAGGCTAAGGGTACGAGAAGGCTAAGTATGCCAACATTTCATATCAGATAAGTGAAATAGGGAGACTAAAAGAAACGAAATACCTTATGACAGATTCGATAAATTACTATAGGTAATCCCTTGGTATACCACGATTTAAGTGCCTACCAAAGTATGTCAGCAAAAGAGTAAGTAATGCTACTACGTGAATCGGAATTTTAAATCCCATCTGATCTAGGCACTCAGAAGAAATGAGATGATTGGACGCAGGTTGTAGCAAAGTAAGTATGATAGCTTCTATTTTATAGGAGTCCATCTCATATTTTAAGCATTGTGGGTCAAATAAAAAAGGCTTTAAACAGCCGAAAGTATATTGTGAATGGAAGTAGCTGGATAGCTTTTTTGTAAATTATTTTTTGTAATTACCTATATAATAATTGAAAAAAATCACAGAAAATTCAGCTCAGGCTGACTTAAACCCGCACAAAAGTTTCGTGCCCTATTTAATGAAGTGTCACTCTAGCCCCTCCTTCCATCCCTTCATTTGTCCACCTCTAGGGGAAGCTTTAGGCAATGATAACCCCACAACATTTTTTATGTGGTGTCGAAGAATAGGGCGTAACATTTACTCGAAACCTCGAATTGTAGATGCCTTCGTCATAGAGAGAACCTCGAAAACCAGTACCGAATGAAGGGAAGACGTGACAGTGCAATATAAGACGTGATTAACGAAACCGCACCAAAGCCATTGCATCGCATTCAGACGATATAGCAAGTAAATCGTGAAATAGGTGGTCAAAACTGCAAACAAAATCCAGAAAGAGTCTCGCTGGTTCTTTGCTGATATCGGATAACTAGGTGCACTCAGAGTATGAGATGAAGTTTTCGTAGAGTGACTGAACTGTTTAAGCGACGGCGTCATGCCGCCAATCTCAAATGTGCTATTCAAACCATTAAGCAACCAAATTCAGTCCTCCAAGTTTATTCTCGGTCATTGTCAGTAATATTCTGTATGCCATGAAAATAAGGGAATACAATAGATAGTAACGTATTGCCAAGAACCTCTCGACTTAGCTGATGACAGTTGGTTGCTTTCGCGTGAAAGAACGATACATAGTTTAGGCGAGTAAAGCGGAATCGAACTAAAGATTTATACGGCCAAGACACAGTCTTTCAAATTCCACCTCTCAGATTAAGCAAATTACCGAGTCGAGAAAGTCTCTTTACATAGGAAGCTTTGACGCGTGGTCCGCCAGAAGCGACTATGTCATATCTCGCAGCTTATGGCCGACAGTGGATGAAAACAGAACAAAAAGCCTATTTTCAATGAATAAACAAGAAATTCGCATCTTGATAGGCGCCCTAACAGGACACTGCCAGACTAGGCATCAACACACCCGACCACTGCAGGAGCTGTCAAGATATAGAGGAGACAGAAAACACTTTTTATGTGATTGTCCAAATCTTCAAAACCGTCGCCTCCGTCATATGGAAAACAGACTTTTTGACGAACTAGGGGATTTCGTACAAGTTCCACTTAGGTACATGATAGGCTTCATAAAGAGCGTAGGCTGGTTTGCAACAGAAACGACAGCAAGACAAACGTTTTAAATATAGATCCCACACAACAAAAGGGAAACACAATGGACCATATGGCCCCCGTGATAACCACTTAGGTGCACTTTCCTCCAACCTAAACTATCCTAACATTCAATTCTGTAGAGTAGATTCCACTTATCTAGTTTGGCAGAAAAATAGGCTACCTAAAGCAATCATGGCGCAGAATAGTTGAGAAGGAATCAAGAACCTTAGTAATGAGTTGGAGAGAGTTATAAAGCGTTACCGAAGTCCTAACACGATAGCCCACGAGGGGTGACAAAAAGTTATGCGAAAAAAATGGTTTTAAATAAAATAGCTACTCGTGCTGCACGCCGCACGAATGGTTTATGCTATTTCTAATTGCAATGCAATTTTTTCGATTGAAAAAAGCTTCTCATGGCAATTTTTACTCTCGGATGTTTGTCAGACATTCGCGAGAGGTGGGACTGCGAGGAAACTTCTTTTTTTTCTTGCATTCGAACCTTGAACCAACCGCTCAGTGATAGCGCATTTAACCGAAAATCGCGAAAAGATTTGTTTAATAATGTGAACCCCGACCCCATATGTAACACGAGACGCCGCTGCTATTAATCCAATTAGATTTCATTTCTGTTTATTCTGGGCCAGAATTCGATGTTCTCTCTTTCGATGTTTAGGTTTTCTGCGCTCCGAGATTTTATTTCCGCGGATATTGGATAGAAGTACGAATAACTGAAAGAAGTTAGGCGCTAGTATGCATAGTATATAGACTGTGTACGCCGATTGTTTGAATCCATTTTACTTACCTGTGTATCTCACATACCGACTTTAATCGAAATCGTCGTTTAGTAGGCCTAACTTTTTTTTTAAAAAAATTGGCCTGTTCTAAAGCGTGCCATTATTTCTCTGGGGAGACTTTGAATAGTTAGTATTTTAACTGAAAGAAGTTAGGCGCTAGTATGCACATAGACTGTGTACGCCGATAGTTTGAATCCATTTTACTTACCTGTGTATCTCACATACCGACTTTAATCGAAATCGTCGTTTAGTAAGACTAACTTTTTTTTTAAAAAATTGGCCTGTTCTAAAGCGTGCCATTATTTCTCTGAAGAGACTTTAAAAAGTCATACCATAGATAGATTTTATTTCCGTTCACTGCTGGACTAAAATTAGCTATTCTCCTTTCGGCTTTTTAGGTTTCGAGATTTTTTCTCGCGGACATTTGGGCAGATGACAGAGGAACCGATTATTATTATACATCCATTTGCTGAACAAAAATCAAAGAAACGAATTTATTCAAACGATTTGTTTATCAAAATTATTTTCATAAACTTATCCTACAAGAGCTAATGTCCAAACACATTGGGTGCCACAATTGAGCACAAGAGTATTACAGTACCATCAAACTTTGCTGTTGTGCAACTTTCAACCATTACAGAGACTGTTAACTACTCGCTTTTATTGCCACGTCATTGTTATTTTGTCAGAAACTGCCTCAATAGGACTTCCCCCATTAAACGGATCCTCCCTGCGGTTAGGCGCGGCAGATAAAAAGGATAATAAAATAGCACTCAACTCAAATGGTCTTAAAATTTATTATAACCGTCTTCATTTGTGAAATGCCATCACGATCTCATTTCCACTCTCGAATTTATGTACGACCGCATGCAAAAATCATTTTCTAATTGAATACGGCAAATTGGCAAGATACGTCAGAATTATTACACCACGCTGCCAGTGTAAAAACAAAAGTTTATGGTTAATAACTTTCAAGATGCCCGTTTTAGCGAAAGCAATTTAAACAAATAAATGAGAAAATTCACATTTATCCACGCGGAATTTATTACAGCCCCTCCCGCCACCAATCGATTGGGAGTGACCATCGCGCCAGCCGCTGTGTGTGAACACCCACGACCTGCCTGTAAGCGCCAAATAAAATTATTTGCCGAATAAAATTCAACAAAAAATAAACATTTTGAAAAAATATTTGCTTTCTCGAGGAAACGTCAAGGTTCGCGTCGTCGTTGTCGTTGTCGTTGTCGTCGTCGAGAAGAAAACTCAATTTTCCCTCGCAAACTTGAATGTCAGTCGAATGTGTTTTAGTTTTCAAATCAAAAAAAAAAAGAAATGTATCTCTCTCGGTCACAGAACAAAACAAAAAGCATCATCCTGACACCCGCAAACATTTCTTAATTTATATCGAAAAGATAAAACATAAATTACTTTGCCCGAACAAAAAAAGAAAAAAACGACCGGAAAAGTATAAAGCCCGCCGGGCTGAGAATTTCCATTTTCGCAGAAAGGGTAACGTAACGAATTCAGCGTGAATTTTTCAACAACCAACCAACGAGGTGCTAAAAGAGAATATTTCAAAAGTCTATATGGCAAAAGGAAGAGCCTGAGGCCTGAGCTATCTCGGTATCGTTTCTGAAATAATCCAAAAAAAAACAAATACTTGCTGTAGGTGAGGTGTTGTCGGGAGAAAGTCCTGAAAACAAACTAGGCCAACTCACAGGAGATGTGTGTAGAATCAAAACTCAAAACTCACACACAATGAGGCTTAGTTAAAGATGACGTGCAGAGAAGAACACTCTCGACTCGAAATGAGTGCCGTATTAAAGCGTTTAAAAAAACTCAAAATTTAACTTTGCTTGTACTACTCTTCGGTCCTCGCCATGGTGTTAGATAAATTTTAAATATTCCATTGGGTAGCCACTGTAGCTGCAACTGTGATAGAGCAGGATGAGAACTTGTTGAAACTAAGTCTGCGGAACTTTTACCGTCCTATTACCTAGGTGTACACTCGTTTTCTGGTATACAGTGGGGCTCACATGTG
Organism: Pocota personata; assembly: GCA_963082735.1. Classification (NCBI taxonomy): domain Eukaryota; kingdom Metazoa; phylum Arthropoda; class Insecta; order Diptera; family Syrphidae; genus Pocota; species Pocota personata. Next base: position 275,122,245 of record OY720429.1, read on the forward strand.
GGCAATGGGTTTGTTTGTTAATTATATAAAAAGGAATTTACTTAGAATTTGCATTTGATGGTGGCCTGAGAGATAGAGTCAATCGAGAAAAGTCTCGGTTCACGCTGTGAGTTGGTTATTCCGATGAGGGTCGTCGCTTGGTGGCAGTAGCGGCAAATACTTGTTCATTTCAGGACGTTGTTGGTTGGATCTCTTTGTGGTTTCGGAGCCCAATGCAGTGGAGCAGTGTGTTGTGCCATTTGGATGTAGAAATTTCGATATCATTGCTGTTGAACATGCAACGAGCAGTGTGCTCCGGTGCCAGGTAATAGAGTACACACACAAACATATTGTGTTGCTTCCTTCTGGTTTTCTAATCCACCAGCTCATTAACGAGAACAATGAATAAACATGAAACACACTCTAGTATGAGATGCAGGCAATTACTATGCACCGAGCATATGACAAGGAGTGTGCAGTGAACTAATGGTAATTGCAGACGTGAATATGGATTTTAGCTTAATTTTCACCATTGAAATGGTTTTATACAATGCAGTGGTAATAGTGTTGTTTGGAACTATGACAAACAGGGTTGTTATTTTTAATTGGAAGTTTTTTTTTATTTTCAGTGATGCCTCCCCTTCGTTGTTTAACTGTCCATTAATATGGTACCTAGATTTAATTATAACGATAAACAAGCAATTTTCAATAGAGTTTGTTATTAAAGCGAAATTAATAAATATTGTAGACGAAACTTTTAGGTAGATGCGTGCACATATATGGTCAATCAAAATCCATAAACTGAATCCGACCACTCCTGGAGCTTTTTTGAAAAAGGATTTTTTTTTTTTTTTAATTTAAGAACATTGATCCACAATTATTATTATTAATTTCCCATCTGATCTGTGGGAAAAAAATGATATGGCTTTGAAAAATATCATATCACACAATCGATGTTCAATAGCATTTTCAAAGGAGAACAAGTGCCAACGGTCTGCAGAAATACTTGTATTTTCTACTTTTTGAGACGAAACACCGCTAATGGTGGAAATTGTTTTTGAATGTGAAAACGCGAATATGCTTCCGAAAATTAAGGTTTTGAGGATCTCTACAAGTTTTATTCCAAATTTTTTTAAATTTTCAAAAATTGTGAGTACCCAACCTTCTAAAACATCTGCCTTGGCCTTTTTTTTTTGAGTGCGAATATCTTGAAAACGGTGCGGCGTACGTTCTGACCTTCTCTACCAGACGGATGCCGAACTTTTAAAAATCATACTTGAGTAATCCTACTATACCCCGAAGTTAATGATAATCAATTGTGATGTGTGAATATCCGGAAGAGGTTTCTTTTTTTTTGTAATGTGAATTTCCGAACGTCACAAGTTTGCGTACAGAGTTTTTTTTTTTTTTTTTTATTGTATAAATTCCCTGCATTCCAAATGAATGAGCGAATGAAGGAATGAACGAAATCATTAGAAAGTTGAAAACATTCACTATCAACACTTATTCAGATGACAATGCACTTGTGTCTGAAAAACACAGGCATAATGTTTAAGAATTCTTTCAAACCAAATGGCAATAGGTACTATAAATACCACACCATTACATAAATATGAAATAACGAAATGTCAAATTTCAGAAATCAAAAGAGAATTCTCTCAAATTCAAGAAAGTGCCGCACGCTTTTCGTATGGGATCTTGAGAAACGTCAATTTAAGGTGGCTGTCAAATAAATGTCAAAGGAAAACATATGTTTTTTCCAAATAAATCACAGGTCATATCAAAACAACTTTAAGTCGTTTCTAATTCAAAATGTATTCAACAAATTTGTTTCTCTCGATTAACATATTGTCAAAGTAACTTATTTGATAGTTTTCAGTTTGTTTAAGCAGAAATTCTTCTGAAAAATGAGCGAAGAGAAAACTATATCTCTCTCACTTTCGTTAAGTCTAAGTTTTCGGATACTTTCAGGCGTAATAATACTTTTGTATACGTTTGCATATAAGTTACCTGAACGCAGCGCTGCCATTTTGCTTAATTTTTATAGAAATAAGCCCATTTGCTACTTTGCTACACACTTTCCTTGAATTCATAGATTTTCTTACGTTTTAGACGTTTCCTCGGTTATTACTTATATCCCAATCATTATTTACTTAAATGGAAATCTGTTGACTTAGCTTGTACTGGGTTCCTTGTTGACTTCCCACAGGAAAGGGTCAGGAAAGCATACAATGCTCTCTTCGTCTGCATATCATGATCATCAGGCCTATACTCACTTATGGAGCATTGGTCTTGTGGAAAACAATGAGTAAGAAAACCACACTGGGGAAACTAGCTGAGGTACAAAGATCGGCCGCCGTTCGCAACCTTCATGAACTTTATTTTACTTGCACCTATAAGCAAGTATTTCTATCAATTCTGATATTACTAGTACAGGCTGGACAAATTTTCTTCAAACTTCATATCTGTGGATCACAATTCGAAGCGAAATCAAAATTTTCAGTCTAACCCCAAAATTTACGGTACTTTACAAATGGCCGAGTTTCGGTCGGACGTACTTGCTCCATACTCGTATGTGCTGTTCGTTGATAAATTGTTCAGATTTCGAATTTAAGCCAAATCGGTAAGTAGTAGAAAGAATTGCCTTGGAAATGCAAACAATATGTCAAAAATTACTTTCTGATTAATTTTGAATAAAATCGTCTTATTTGTTACTTATTAAATGCAACTAGTGCTAGAGACTAATATAGTTCTGACCATGCCATGGATGACACCGGAGTAGCCGAGTTGGCTAACGCTTGTATTGAATATTTAAACTTGCGCCGAGAGTTAATGTCAATGTAAAGCAGGAAACATTGTTGGGAAATTGCATAAAGAAGAAAACATTTGATCCAAGGGCATAGCTCAGTTGGTAGAGCGTTGGTGGCTAAAACTACAATATGTATATCCATTGCATGATCGTTCCCTGCCTTTGGATCAAATGGTTTCTTTTTTGACAAATGTTCCAACAATGTTTCATTGTCTACATCGAAATCGTCTTAGCCATATCTGAGAAGAAGTCAATTTTCGTAAGTACGTTAATAAGTAAAGTGCAGTCTGTTACAGCAATTTCGGCTATGACCGAGACCTTTTGTAAACTCGCGAAAAATCAGGTTTCTCTGGTGCAAAGTAACAAAATCGCTTTGTGGTCAAAAAAGCAAACAGGTGGAGCCATATCAATTAATAATAAATGTTAATTTAACAAATGACATGGCTCCATCTATCAGTAATGACGGGAAGTTACTTAATTTATGGCACGTCAGTACTTTCTCCACACCATCATTGAAAAACTGTGTACGCATTATTACTATAAATGCTTATGTTACCCCAGATATGAACTTTGATCAAAATCGTTAGAGTCGTTTCCATGAAAAGCAGTGAGGATATTTAATATTCTAATTTCCCCTCTGGGCTTTATCCCGCAGACACCAGATAAAAAAGCTGGAACAAAATTCGTCCAGTCGTTTATGCTGCAGCCCGAGATGCAAGCAGACGGCAGACGGCTTCTCTATTGTAGTAAAGCCTCGAGATTGAATATTTTCACGAAAACAATGCTTGTCCTTTTGGATCAATTAAAAACGAAAACGGCTTTTACGAATTTGATTATGCCACTAGATGGCGTAGCTTTCTCTTTTTCCATATAAAAAAGGTACAGCATTTGGATGGTGTTTTGGGAAACAATATTTTAAAATCACAATTAACAAAAGCTCCTGCTGCATTTAGGGATCCTTTAATTTACTAGAAATTTATTTCCTCAAACTCTTACACCTGCGTTCATAATTCTTCAATATTTTCGTCTTCGTAAGCTAAGTACAAGATAGCGCTAAGGTCATCACCCTACCGCAGGCTGCTGTCATTTTTCTGCAAATGGCGTCTTATGTCATCGCGACTTTGACATTTGTAAAGTAAACAGAAGCAGAATACACGTAGACAAACGATGGATTGTTATACTTTTCATGTACGCGGAATAATTGTGTCAATCTTTTTGACAAGTAATCGGATGGTGGTTTTGGCACAATGTGAATTTCGTCATCGATTCCCTGGCCTTAAAGAGACTTGCTCAACACGGGACAGTATCAGGACCCTCAAACTTAAACCAGACGACGGCCCACGTAATTGGGCATCAATAGATTTGGACAGTCTTTACAGCGAATTCACTGTAAATTTGAAAATCATCATGAGCGATGAGGCACATTTCCACCTACGTGGATATGTGAATAAGCAATATAATCGCTCTGGGGCACTGAAAATCCGCGTGTAATGCACGAGGGCCCATTACGTCCTCTCAAAGTCACAGTTTGATGCGGCGTTTGCAGAGGAATATGTTTTTCGATGACGGTGTCGGTAATCTGTTACTGTGACGGGTGAGCGCTACAGAACCATGGTCAACGACTTCTTGCTGCCGCTAATTGACGAATTTGATTTGGCGAACATGTGGTTCCAACAAGACAGTGCAACCGCACACACAACATGAACGACAGTGAACATTATGCAGTAAACGTTTCTCGGCCGATTAATCTCTCGACTTGGCGATTTGCACCAGCAACAACATCGTCGGATATGACCGTTCTAGACTTCTTCGTTTTGGATTTTTTGAAGTCACCTTGGCGGCCCTTTTTCGACGCTTTCTCCGACCAGAAATAGAGATGTTATTGCCAGCAGTTTTAAGAAAAATTATGGAAAATTCTGTGACGAGCCTGGATATGCATCAACTCTGGTGGCGACCACTTGACCGGTATTATCTTCGCGACTTAATAAAGAAAAATTTCATAATCAACAAACAGAACCAATTCTTTTTTATTTACAAACAAAGTTACTGCCTTTGGAAGTAGGACTTTTGCTCCACCTTGTTCATACATACATACATACATATAGTAGTTTAACATCATTTCACTTTACCTCTTAGCACTCTACCTAAGTGCCTTCACTGAATAAATATTCGGAATAAAACTAGTATACTCCACAAACACAGAACTCTTCCTCAATTAACGCAAGTACTTTGACCAACAGAGAAGAACTAAATTATCTTTTACATCACACATACTAACGCACACATATACTCGTATAGTATAATCATCATGAATGTCCACTTTGATTAAGCCCAACAAAATTAACTGCCCTGTGACAACGATGATTCGCAATAACGAACTCATCACCATCCTCATCATGATTAACGTCGTTGTTGGCGTTGTCGTTGTCGTTGTCGTAGCTGTCGCCGTGCTTATTATGCCTGTCGACTTTACAATCAAAGATTATAGATAAGGAAACCAGCGCTTCATTCAGACTTTTCTCCAGAGTTAATTGAATCATTTATCGACAACCACACTACCGATGGGGTTATACTTTCTTGCGTAAATATAAGCAGCACACCCCTGCACCCTGACTCACCCTTTCCAGCCCTTTCGGTCTAAAGCAACGCAAATATTTGCGAATCGGGGGTTGGAAATGTGTGTTTTATAATTGATTCCAATAGAGGATTGTAAACACGACTTCGATAAGCTGGGTAAACAATTCTAGCAAACAAATCCCCACAAAGCATTTATTTGCCCATACCAGCAGTAGGAATAGGACAAATACGAGTACACTTGCCTGAATGATCCATGAGTACACACACATTGCGAGCGAGTCCTTGCTTGCACACACAAAAGCTCTTGAGCCCCCCGGCAATCCCATTCCAATTTTTAATGAGAATAGTTCCTTCAGATTTTTTTCCCGTTCATTTCTTCCCTCTATTACATCAAAGCAATTGCAATAAAAATAAAGAAAGGGATCGAGCGAAAAGAATTTATAGAAGAAGAAAAGAAATATAAAAAGGAAATTCGCAAGGACATTTACGCGATACGCCTACTACCGTAGTAATGGCCTCCTAAATTGTTCAATATTTCGGGTGTTGACGATTTGTTGGACCCGACTATCTGTCTGGAAATTTCCTGAGAATCTCAGAGCCTTGTCGTCAGTCGAAAAGTCTCGTGCAAGGCAGGAAGTGGGAATGTCCGCAGGACAGAAGTTAATGACACGAAACGAACATCATCATCATCAAAGGCGAGCGGGTAACGAGTGAAATTGATTTAGCCCTCACCCTCTACCGCGCCGCCCACACACACGTACACACAATTTGAACTGTGAACGAGAATAAATGAAAGTAAAGTGACGAAAAGATAAAGCAATTTTTACCCTAATAATGCGAATTACTGCCTCGCTTTGATTCCACTGGCAGGACTAATCAATGATTATTGCATTTCCCGAAAAAGGTTTCATCATTTCGGGCGGCCTATTCCGAAATTAATGGCCTTCGTAGAGCCAGCAATAACCTTATCCTTGGCATTATTTGAAGGGTAAATCGTAAATGGATGGTGTTAGATGATATTATAATTGCTGGTGTGCCTTTCACGTATGAGAGGGTGGAAGTGCTCTAACCGTGACCCATTATTACTGCCGCCGGCGCAGCCTTTAAAGTTTCATATCCGTTGGGTGGTGGTGGTGGTATATTTTTGTTGCGGAATGTTATGTGATGCTATACTTAATACGTTGTTGTGTACTTGTGCCAAAGGATGTGTAATCCGTGATCGCCCCGCAGTGATATGAGGTTACAGCGTGCGAAGAAAATTAGTTTGTCATAAATAATCATGTACACACACGACATGCTGAGTCCCCTCTAATGGGGCATCAATCTGCAAAGGAATGCCTTGCAGGCCACATGCCTATGGCGAAGTAATCTGTTTTCTGTTTCTTAACACGTAATTTGATATTAATGAGTAAGATACTCGTAAGGTCATAGGTTTTGTCATACAGTGGGTCGGGTAGCATTGTATTAATATGAATTGGGGTTGAAAAGATAATACCTTATACATTACGCTAATTGACACTTAATTTTAAGTATCATATATTATGTAGGTACGTCAGTGCTATAGTTGTTCCTTAATCGAAGGGTTTTTATGCATTATCGGTATTGTCTCACTAGACAGTTCCAAAACAGTTGGTTTCATAATTAATTGCTTGTTATCCTTCAAAAACGTTATAATTTAGCATCTGGATAACTTTGTGGGTTAATTATCACTAGAATCTAGTTTTAGAGTGATTCAGTCCTCGTTCTGGCCAGGTTTACTTCTACCACCAATGAAGATCAGGTTTTTTGTGAAAGGCTATAAGACGTAGTATCTTGTTGAAATACTTATACATAAAATGTCTAGCCATCGTAAGTTTTTCTAATAGTAAACATCAGCACTAAATTCAGTAAATCATCAGAAACAGCACAATAAGAAGAAAACAACACACATCCTCCCGTACTGCAAACTGCACTTAAGACTTCTAAGAATCGTCTTAACAGACCACAAAACTTTAGCGACCTAAAAAGGAACTGCATCAGAACTCTCAGGGGTTGCGGTTTAGTGAATGCGGAGGATCGCGAAAGTTTTCAACAATTTGAGCGAACTGTCAACAAAGCCACCAAAAACCATTCTAAAAATATAAAGGTTTATTTTCAGTTTTCCCACAGTGCACATGGTACACGCGTTAGCTTTTAAAATACTTTCAGATTTCAGATAATGGAAATCTTTTTTGATTACCAATATTATGAACACAGATCTTCAAATCGTATCTTCACTCCACATTGACTTATAAGTGATTAAGATGGCCCTTTATGGCAGAGCAATCTTAAGAACCAAATTTCAGCAAATTTTGATGAAAGTTTAGCGTTTAATTCAAAATATTCGAACTCCGCCACTTGTCCCATCCAATTTTAATTATTTTCATGTAAAACTATCTACACACCATTCTAAATCGATAAACTAAATTTCATAAAAACCTGTGCAATTGTTCAAATCTTAAACCACTCAATCAGATGGGACCCGTCTACGTGCCAAACCAAAGTTGAGTTAGCCGGTTTACAAGGAAAATTTTTAAAGATTTTTTTAAAACCCACCTCCCTCCCATATCTGACCAGAAATTGGGAAGATCAATTGGAAATTTTGAAATCGGATACTGAAAATTTTCTAATTTAATTTCCAATCGGATCCTGAAGAGCATTCCATTCTTTGTTGTTGATGTCCCACCGCATATTTTTAATAAAAGTGTTTTATCTAGAGTGTTCTCTGAAACTCTTAAATGTGCGGATGTGGTGCTACTTTTCAAGAAAAGTGCTGCTAACGATGTGCGCAACTACAGGCCTAATTCGTTTCTTCCTTCAATATGCAAAGTTTTTGAAAAAGTAGTAAGAAATAGGGTTGTTAGCTTTCAAAAATGTAAATGTACGGAGTGTGAAATTCTGTTCGCAAATCTTCAATAGCTTAGATAATTAAAAGTTTATATTATTCTTCTGCGGAAGATACAAATTGCTGGATTTCGAGGTTTTATGCTCAAGTAGTTCAAATCATATCTTGAAAATAGATCACAAAAGAAAAGATTGGATCAAGCAGAAGTGGAATTAACTTTTTAATTTAGGTGTGCCTCCAGGCTCTGTATTGGGACCGATTCTCTTAATGGTTTAAATTGACTCGTTATTTGAACTAGCTTTCAAATGTCTTCTCACTGTAATTTTAATTTTTAAATTGCTGATATCAGTTCGGATTTAGAACTGAACTGATGATCAGTTCCAAAACAAAAAAAAAAATATTTTTAGTCTATCAGAGCAAAACTCTTTTGACGCTGAAGTTTTTTTTTTCATGTACCTGGTTGCCAAAGGTTTAAGCTGTTGAGCTGCTTTTGTAGCATTTTGTAACAATCTTAACTACAGCGAAAAGTGTTTTCAAATTGAGGGGTCAATGAATTTGAATATCTGGACCTAATTATTGACTCTAGAATGTGTTTCTATAATCACATCAACAGCTTAAGGCAATATTTTGCGCAAAACTTAGGAGCTCCTTTTATCTGAGGAGTGTCTGCTCAACAAACCTTCTTAAAATAATTTATTATGGAATTTTTAACATCAAACACCAATATGGCATTATTTGTTGGAGAGGAACCTAGTACAACAAAATTCAACCACTCTACAAAAATATACTGGAAAAATCGCTTACATCCGAGTTTTACATTATTCTACGATCTGACACTTTTCCAATCTATCGCTTGTATTGTTTTAAAGTCCTAAAGTCATTCTCTTATGGATCTGGTAACTCGAATATTAGAGTTCTGGAAAATACATATATAAATATACGTCGTAATCACTTACATCTAGTATGTAGCTATTCCTAGCTTTCAGACTGCAGAATATACAAATTTCTATGTATACTGTTGCTTCACGCTGTCCCTTTAATGGCTTCCTTTCTGGCTTAGAACTCTTAGTCTCATTAATAGTTTTATGAATCACGTAAGACATTTAGCTCATGTTGTCAAAAGTCTGGAATCCGTTATTAGTTCTCGTTCGAAGCTCTTGATGTTTTGGTGTTCTTTTCTTTTTCAAAAGAAAAAATTTTGATATCAATTTTTAAATTTTGTATTGTTTTATTTTTAAGTATTATATTTTACTTAAGGTTCAATGAATTTTTGTTTCAAATCTTAAATGTATACCTATATATACATAACTTCAAAGTTACCTACTTAGCCCGCATTTAATATTATTTTTGTTCAAAAAATATGAATTGTCACTCAATTTTCTCTAGATGATATTTTGTTATTTTATAATTATACTTAGTATACTTTGAATTATTGTAATTTAATTACTAGCGAGTACTTAATTTGTAATGCCATAAAATTCTTCATAGGGTGGGTGGTAGATTTTTCAAAATGCCCGACTTTATCCCGAATTTAATGGAAATCGATTTTGAGAAAAAATGATTATGAACCAAATTATGGGTCAACATCTTCGGCACATGCCCCAAAAAGAATATTTTCGCCAGTTGCCACTACTGCAACTCATTGGTTTTGACGTGAAATTTCAGCTTTTAAGTAGCTGGAATCGAAACTGCAAGGACATTTCGATCTTCTCTCAGGTCATATCATTGGAAAAAATTCATTGTTTGTAGATACTTTTCTGAACTCCAACTTCCAGCTTAAGTTCATCCGAAAATCAGTTGCAAATTACTTCCTCAATCGCTTGGTAGGTTACTGTCTAAACTGTGAATCTTATCGCCATCCGTATGGAAATACAATGCAAGAGTATCGTCATCATCAGATTTTGCTTGCTTACTTCTTAAATTGTTTCGTCAATAATTTACCCTGACATATTGGCAATCTCATACTTGTGAATAATTTCAACCGGTAGGTGGGTACTGCTTTTCTCTGATACAATACATACAAAGATTTCAATGAAATTTTGTCGCTGCTTTAAATGTTGGTACATTTCTGGCTGTACTACGGTCATATCTTCACAGATGTTGGTTTTAAAAGCTCCAAAGTCTGGGAATTGCCTGCATAGACACGGTTATTAGCATAGCCCAACAAAAACAGATCCAACGGGGACAGATCACACGATTTTGGTGGCCAATTGATGTCACCAAATCTCGAAATTATACTAGTTATACTTTTCGTGAAATAGAGCCAAATTTTCCTGTGTTGTGTGGCACATAGCCCCGGCCTGTTGGAACCACATGTCGTTCACATCAATATCTTCAATTTCAGTTCAAAAAATGTTGGTTATCATTTGACCATATCGCATAGTGGCGCCTTCGTCGTTTTCAAAAAAACGGTCCACAGTGCGCAATAGTCTCTCAACGATCACATTTGGATTCTCGGAGCCCCAAATTCCACAATTTTGTTTGTTTACTCAGTCGTAGCCGTCTCTACGCTGAAAAAGATTTTGTTTGAAAAATCGGCGTCATCTTACAGATGCACAGATATTACGGAACTATTACTGCAACAATTGCATTGCGTTGAGCGGTGTTTAAACGATTCATATCGTAAGATGGATGACAGATGCCATATGGCAGGGATGAGAAATCCCAACCTCGAAATGAATAACCCTCTATTCTACACAAATGTAAAATAATAGGTATTACTTGCCGAAATCTATCTAGAGTGAATTGATAGCAGTGTTGAATGATGACGGTCACTCTGACCTCTTGGTAAATAAGTATTCTGGCCCACTTTACGGCACTAAAAGTGTTTTCGCACTTTGCAAAGTTCAAAGAGTGTGAAATTCTCGCCCATTCCTAATTCAAATACATAATTCAAACTAACCTAAGTCGAACATTCCAGCGACATGTCTCCTCAATTTCAGCGATTTATGTGTGTTCCAATTTCAAGGGTAAATGACATTTTTTTCGCCGAATATTATTAGAAAAAGGCATAAAGCAATCTATAAGCGTATTCACAAACGCCAGTCGTTCGAAAACAAAAGACCTCGATAAAAAAAATTTCGCTTCGAATGAAAGTGCCAACGCCCACATAATCGACGACCGTTCATCAAAAACCACTTTGTATTGGAATTCTTTTTGTATACTCGTATTTATTGAGATGTATGTATGTACAGCGCGCGAGATACATCTTGTCTTCTCCATCGAAGCAGGTCTATTGCCTTTTGTTTTTATTGCCTCTGATTGTTTCCCTTTTGCTGGAAAATATACGAATTGTCCTTCGGCATGGCCCAAAAATAAAAATGTAAATTGCCCTCCCTCCGATATGAGAGAGTTGGGCATTCCGACCAATAAATTCGATATGTCTGTGATAAGCTGGCTCAATAGATGGATATCGATATGTTTTTGTAAGTGTATTCGGTTTCATTGTTTGTACGAGTACCAAAGTTGCTGTTGACATAATGAATAAAGACTAGATACACAGAGGACGATGGAAATCCCTATAAGTACACAGTTTCGTATCAAATTATTTTTTAATGAAGACTGAAATGTTTTAAAATAAATCCTTTTTCAAAAAAATAAAAATAAACAAAAGCGATACGGCGACTCGGTTTAGTGGTTTGTGGGAGATTATTTTCAGAATACGGTGTCGGTTGAGAAAGCTTAGTACATTTGATATTGCGGTTAATACAAGTTGGTATCCTCGATGGATTAAAATATTGAAGTTGCTTGGCTAAAAAGGAAAATGGCACTTGTCAGATTGGGAAGCGTCGCATTTTCAGTGCCTGCTTTTAAAGATAATACAAATCAAATATGTACAAACTTCGTTACATTTTAATTAGAAATACGAGTAGTACTTATTGACATTCAATATAGAGTGCACAACTGGGTCACACGGATTGTACCTACATATATACCTTTCAATAGGGACATACAATTTTTTTATTTTAGTACAAACGCACCCTTAAACTTTTTTTATACCGAAATTCTAAGTCGGTGGTCGCAACTTTAATAGCGCTTACTCCAATTTTCAGTAGTAATAATCGTCCCACCAGACAGGGTGTGCGTGCTACGAATATAGTGGATAAATTCGAGGCAACATATTCACTATTGGATGTTCGAAAATATCGCAACCGTAAGTGCTTCAGTTCAAAATGAGCCAAATCAGTCGATTCCACGCCGTTCACAAGAATTGGGAATATCTCAGTCTACATCGCGGGGAATTTTGCATAAAGATCTTGGCCTACACCCTTACAAAAACTGAAGCCTCTTGATCATTTGAAGCGTCGAAACTTCTACGATTGGGCTCTGCAAAAGTTTGAAGAAAATCCTGAATTTCATCGAAAAATCATCTTCAGCGATCGGCTTTGTAAATTAGCAAAATATACGTTATTGGACAGCAACAAATCTATATGTGCTTCAAGAGACTCCATTGCATCCATAAAACCGTGTGATGTGGATTTCATGCCGGAGGTGTGAATGGATCGTATTTTTTCGTCGATGAAAATGATCGCCATGTTACGATCAATGGAGTTCGTTATCGTGCCATGTTGGAAGATTATTTTTGGCCAGAATTGGCTTGACATCAGTGATATGTGGTTTTGACAAGATGGAGCCACATGCCACACAACTGGTCAAACAATTGATCTATTGAAGGGGAAGTTCGGTAATCGTGAAATCTTGAGAAATGGTCCGATCGAATGGCCAGCTCGCTCATGCGATTTAACACCGATGGGTATCTTTTTATGGGGTTACATTAAGTCGTTGGTTTATGCTAACAAGCCAACAAAGTTCAACTCAGGAATAATATCGGACGCGAAGTTGCCAACATTCCGGCCGATATGTGTGGAAGAGTGCTGGAAAATTGGCTCCAAAGAATCGATCCCTGCAATTGTGCTCGCGGTGGTCATATGAACGAGATTGAATTCGATATGATAATCTCGAAATGCGAACTGAAGGTAAACTTGTTTCAAGCATTACACCAAGATCAGAGATTTCAATAACTCTTTTCAAGACCCCGGACTTTAAGCCAGTCAACAGCCGACTTTAACCACTCGACAATTACAGTACATTACATATTTTTACGAGTATTAGTGACCAAACCATCCGGAATATTGAACACAAAACTAACCTCCACTCCTGTCGCTCTTTTATAAACCTACTAATACAACATGGGAATCAAGAGCTACGAAATACTATATTTTTTTTTGTAAAATACACAAAAATAGAATCAGACTATCTGACGACCTGGCAGTTGAGAAAGTCTAAAAGTTGTACTAGAAGTCGACAGCTACAGTGGAAATAGGATTGGCAACTTGAGTGATGCCTCTTATATGGATGAGATGCTGGAGCCTGTTGTGCTTCCATACTTATCAAAAATCGTACCCGAATTCATGTTAATGCACCTACCTGTTCTGTACCTTGCGTTCCTTAGGCCCAACGCACACAAACCTGACGTGGCAGCAACATGAAAGTGGGGATATATCTGGCGAGGCAATGACATAGCAAATAATATGCATCTTCAATTTAAACCAATGTAAACACATGAGTTAACGCACTCCGAAGCGACGCGATATGACACGTGGACATTGGTTTTTACACATTGTTTTCAATGGAAGGTTGTTGAGAATTGTAAACAGAATTGAATGTGTGGCTAAGTTGTATCATTATCCTTACATTATTGTCAAAATAAAAACAAGTGAAAATTTGTTGATGTAAAAGTAAAAATGTATGTTCAACTCATTTTTTTTCCCAATATAGACTGGACATTTACAGTACGAGTAGCGAAAAATGAGTCTATTAAATACAACAACAACGATAACATGTATAGGCTAAAGTTATTCAGAATTATATCGCGTCCATTCTGTTTTTTCCACGTGTTATCGATAACTTGCAAGGAGATGTCACAAATGACTTCATCCGCCATTTTTAAGGACGCCATTATATGTACTCGTAAATCAAGAAAGGGACACAAAATAATGTATGAACAAGAAAACCACTCAATACCTCCAGCAATACATGTTTTATCTAAATATTATACATCTGATTATTATTCTTCCAAACATTTTGCTTTTTATAGTTTTAATAAACAGCTGATTGTTAATGTGTCATTGAGATGCATGTGCTGCCAAGTCTATGCGTTTCTTCACATTTTTTTTTTTTTTTTATCTTATACAAAATTTCAAAAAGCACCTACCGTTTACCTGTGGACTAAAGCGTTTTACCACAAATTAATTCATAGACAGTTACACAGTAACACGCAACCATAACTTTCGTTCCAGTTCAGATAAATTCATACAATAAATACTTATTTATAAAGCGGTAAACACCCTCTTAGCCCTTCACATAGAGCAGCATATGCCGCCTTGTCCGGGAACTTGTTAAAATTATTATTATTATTATTATTGAATGGTTATTTTGATTATTTATACGATTTTATAAAACTTTTCAGGTCTCATCGCAAATAAACCGTTTTTGCTAGTGAATTTGTGATGTTATTTCTTGACAAACAAATTCTTAAATATAGTTGAAAAAAACTTTTATCTATTTTTTTACCATTGATATCCATCCATAAGTATAGTTTGCGTGAACCTGTGAACAAAAACTAAGGCCAACAATTTTGTATTAGTTAATTAATTAACTTTTCGGTAACTCTGTCGAATTTTATGTGCAATAAATATTTAGCGCAAGTTATCACTTTCACCTATAAGGGCAAGTATTGGTTTCCTGAAAATGTTGGGTCTCGAGATTTTGTTCAAACTTCATATCTAGGATCAGTAGGGTCAAAATTCGAGGCAAAATCTGAATTTTCATTGAAAAAATCGATTTTCTTGAAAAGTTTGATATTTGAGTTATGGTGGATATATGCTATCAGATGTCGTACTAAGATTTTTCCAGAAAATACTTTTAATGGTACTTTGCTTGTCAACCGACTTCCGAAAATTGGATATTCCTCGAATATGACCTTAAAACGGATTTTAAAAAAAAGAAAGAACTTTTTAACAGTTTTGTTGTTTTTTATTTTAAATCTGAGTGCTTTGTAATTAAACAACATGTGTACTCGTATGTGCAACCCTGTCGTGCACTTTATTTCTGATGGAATCTCACATTTTTGAGGGAACTTCTTATAATTATAATAAGCTAGGGGATAAGCGATCAAAGCTTCCATAGTGCTGACGCAACTTGTCATTTTTCTGTATGCTTAGATACAGATTACTGGGGTGCTTGACTGTACTGAAATTCTCGTGCTTTTAAGGCCATGGAAAGTCAGAACTTGGGAGGCAATTTTTTAGCTAAATATGTATTATGAATAACACACAGTATTTCGAAAATCATAAATCGGAATGTGTAGGGACCCTCCCCTGGAGTGAAAAGCTTCAGATTAATAGATAATCCCAGCGACTCTGTACCCATCGAAAGTCAAAATTGATGACCCAATTTTTTAGCAAATTATATATTGTGGATGGATGTGGGTAATAAATACATGTGGAATTTGAAGGAATAACGTTACAAAATTGTGTACACCTATTTTCAAAACCCCTCATCCCTTTTGGGTTGCATAGCCCTTCAGAATAATATCATTGAAATCGGTGCAGTTCCGCAAGTGTTACAGCGAGCGAAAATTATGAGGAAACTGTAGTCATACTCTAACTATGCAAAGTTTCAGCTCTATATATCTTCCGAGCAACAGACTCCGAAAGGCAGAATTTAGGACTCAATTTCAAAATATGTATTGTAGATACTCGTATTGCAAAAATTTCTCGTACAGAAACCAACTTAGGTTGATCAAATTTTGAAATTCTAAATTGTTATTGCACTGAATTTGGTCAGGCAAAAATAGTTAAATTCAGAGCTGTGGGCTCACTTCAGCTCTCGACAAAATTTTATATATCATTTATGTCCTTGGTATATAATTTGTGTAGCAATTTTTGTTTTTCTGATACTGTTTCTATAAATTAATTTAAATGAAGTTGTAATGACGACAGTCAATTTGAACCCTTTTAAAATATATTTCATCTTTTTCCTCTGGTAAATTCGAAAAGTCCCCAACATGGAGAAAAATACCCACTTATCACAATACTGCACTAAAGGCATTGTCTGTCGGGATCGGAATAATTTAATAAAGCTAAAGCATCTTGATCATCAGAGGAAGATGTCTCCTTCATCATTGCTGTCACGCCACTCCGGTGTGCGTTAAGTCACGTCGTTTCTATCTTCCTCCCATGTCTGGTTGACGTCGGTGTCAGATCAGATCTTCCATGTTGCTGCCACGTCGCTTCATTGTGCGTTCTGCTTTAGACTTTTTTTTTATGTCACCTAATATTACAAAGAAAAATGTGTCGCTATCTGTCTGAACGCCCTAATCTCGAGAGCTACTAAACTGATTTTATGAGTAATGGGGTTTTCACTATATTAAAGCATATGTATTCCTCGTGGAAGTTAAGGTACATACATAAATATGTACGCTAATGTGTAGTTCAGGGCTGCGCAATAAACATAAACGTGCACTCCGTAAATAATAGCACTTTATGCACGAAAAACTAAAGGCGCTGTCAATGCACAGGATATGTATGTATAGCTCTTTAAAAGACAGCATGGGATCATCAACATGGTAGCAAACAATCAGCAATCCATTTACGACTCGGGTCGTGATGAAATGAATTGAACAGGTTTTAATTAAAACCAAGGGAGAGGAAATGAAACAAAAATCACGATTCCGTTTAGAATAGTTTAAAATATTCATACATATGACTGTAATAAATATCCTTCCTCTCCTGCTAAAAATAGACAAATCACTCATCTTTGACACATCACCAACCTTCCCTTCTCAACAAAAAAAAAAAAAAAAAATTTACATAAAAAGAACGCCACTCACTAACTCAACTCCTAGCAAAGCGCCATGCAAAACACGTAATATCTGCTACTCCTGTGAAAGGTACACACGAAACCCTTCAGCTTAAAGGACATCATTCCAAATGAAATGGTTTTCATCTCTTAAAAAAAAAGTTTTTCTTTCGCAAAAAAAAAAGGAGAACAGCCTTCCTTTTGTTGTCTTTTCAACCTTTGAAATGAAAAGGGTTTTCTAGTGTTGGCCAACAATAAATAAATATATTTCACTCACATATTATCCGTGCATTATCCATTTTCGGCCACTTACAGGCTATAAATTTTAATTTCCCCTGAGCACTTCCCAACCGACCACGAGCACCATTCAAACGAACAAGTGAGGACAGGTGTTGGAAAACGTTGACATGGGTGGTCAGTTCCGCACCGCACTAAAACCGATTCCCTTGGGCTCAAGGTGGGGGGGGGGGGCATATAATCAGACCCCCAACTGCCCAAGTGAACACAGTGCTTCAAGTACAAGTCTCATTACTACTCGCCTTTGTTTCTCTTCGGCGAACATATTATAAAAGCCTTTAGCAGATCTACATGTAGATTGAAGCACCCATGTGTGAGCACGAGTATATGCAGAACAACTTTACAATTTCGATTAATAGTAGTCTGGCCGTGACATTATTGCTGGGTCGTGCTCGCTTCCCATTCCCACTACACCCACAGCAGTGTGAAAAAAGGACAAATTCAAAAGTGGAACACATACACACACACGGAAACTAAAAGGAAAAATGTAAAAATAAAGGGCACGACTGGGTCACACGTACTTGCAGAACATGTGCTATTCGTTTGTAAATTGTCGCAGATTTCAAATTTAGAAAAAAATGGTAAGAAACAACAAAATTAGCTTTTTCGTAAAATGCGTTCAAAAACGCATATACCAAACATTTTAATGCCATGTCCTTACATATGTCCTTACAAATCGTCTTCGCCAAATCCGAGAAATTACCAATTTTCACAAAGTCCGCTAATAAGTAAAGTACCGTTATTCGAATATGAATTTTTATCGAAATCGTTGAAGCCGAGAATCGAGAAAATTGTACTTTTTTTTCTAAAATTTGGCCCTAAGTAAAGTATTGTTAATTTTTGAGGCAAAAATTAAAATTCGAATTTCGCTTCTGGGCACTACCCCACAGAGCCCAAATTTTTTTTTTTTATAATTTGCGCGCGCCAAACTTTTATACTATTACAGGACACGGGCGTTGTGAAGAACAAAGAGAAAGAGAGAGAACGAAAGATTTAATGTAGTGGTTTGAAACTTAGATGGTATTAAGTTTCTGTAAACTCCAAGGGTAGCGTCCAGTAAACTGGGGAGCTTGTTTGTTTTGCTTTTGTCATTGCTCATGATTCACAGTATTTTTTTCCGTCCTCCTGATGTCATCATCACGATCAATTTGCATTTTCAGCCATATGACCACTCTACTGCCAGTGCCCATATATGAAGTTTGAAGAAAATCCGTCCAACTGTTTAGGCAGATGGACAGAATTGCCAGGCCAACTTTTTTGAGTTCCCCTATTTTAATAATGACAAGTTTGATGAAAATCTCGAGATTGAAAATTTTCACGAAAACAATACTTACCCTATAGTAGCAAGTACGAGCAAAAAGGAACCTCAGCCCGAGTGGATTTTCCATGAGAATACCACACAATGGGTATGGGGTAGAACGTGTGCAGCATTGAGTGAGTTTGAAGGCTGGCGAGCGCCCTTCACAGACTGGCACTGAAATATTCTCGACGGAGGCAATTAAATGAAAAGCAATTCTGTTGGACCACCCCAAACTGGTCGCCATCTGAAGGTCCACTACCACGACCGCATTGTTGTATTTAATTACCTTCAGAGCATACGATTTATCCCCATCGCCAGCTGTAATCCGATGTAATTACGAGGACTCAGCTGATTTCCTTCAACAGCTCAATTATGCCGAGTCAATAGGTGGTACCCACACAGCTGTATTACACAAGGTGTGGATGGTGTTGTTGCTCAAATTGATTTTTTATGAAATTTAATAAACAACTACCCCCCAAAGGCAGGTGAAAATTCCAACGAATAAAAACTTGTACATTATGATAAAGTAATTCGCAGATTTATTACCTTCTTCAGCTATAAAATCCAAACTGGCAGTGTGGTGTGGTTGCTCCTGCTTCGTCATCCTTTTGTTTTCCAACAATGGGGGATTCACTTTGTGTGAATAACAAAGCGCCTAGCTTACGGTTTGGTGCTCTCAACGGGGAAATTGGGCTATGTTCTTTTTTTACGATCTACTCTCATCCCTGTACAGGTGTGGAAAAGGGTACCAGAATTTGTGGCGCAATTAAAACACTTCATTATGTGATTTTTGACAAATTTATTGCTCTCAGACGAGGACGCTTAATTTTTTGTTTACCGACATTACACCGCTACCTTCGTGTCTGTCGTGTTGTGATATTTTCTCAGAGGGTGAGTGAGACCACCCTTCGCCCAAAACCAGCAGATAAACAAACACATTCACCGCCGCTAAGTCAGCAGGTCAACCCTTGTGCGTGGGGTGGTGTTGGCTTTGACTGTTTGGTGTAAACACTTTGAGGATTTACCTTATCCACAATATGGCAAACAAACAAATCGGTACGCTGTTATCTGCTGAATGTATTTGGGGTTTAGGTGTGTTTTTTTGCATTGTTGTACTCTCAGAACTGTCCACGACAATAGAGTGGATAAGCGCAGAGTGTTTGCTTTGTAGTAAGTTGTTGACGCACAAGTCAAGAGGTTTTAGATTAACATATTGCACGTGTTCTCGAGTGTGAACGGGGAACTAAACGAAGAGCATTTTATTTGGATATGATTAATTTTCAGTGATGGCGCTTTTGACAGATGTTTAAGGATTATCAATCAAACGAGAGGCGGTCGAGCGTGAAGAGGGATGTTAGAATTTCGCTTGGAAGCGTAAGTATTGGAGGAGATGGGCCAATGCGTCAGTTTAGCACGTCGACAGCGATATATCATTTTAAACTTAATCCACGATTTGCTGACATTTAGGTACGTGATTCTCATAAAATATGAAAAGATTTTGAAGAAATTGCTTGAACGCCTGTGTGAAGGAATGATACACAAGTTCAGATGGTATATGTAGGTGGGTAGGTTATTCCTTAAAAAAGTATTTGTAGGGCATATATAGCTTTCTGTTTCGGTAAAATCCACACACTTTTCCAATTTGACTAAAATTAAAGAAATTGATATTTTGGCCTAGCCAACGCGACACACGAAGGGGAGGGACCTACAGTTTAATGCCGTTTCCGAGGCAGATTGTTGCTTTTAACAAAAAACAAAAACCAGACTCAATGGACAAAAACCCGAATTCAACACAAATTCGACTACGAAGGAAAAACTTTGTAACGAAACAAAGATCCACATGCCTTGTACGCCTTTGTAGTGTCATAAGGCTGCATTCTTTCACCAATACTAGACCTATTGGTGATTAGCGATATGTTTCGTGCAGCTTCATCGACGGAAAACGGAGGAATTCGATGGACTATTACATCCGGACTGTAACATTTTGACTACGCAGACGATGTAAGCTTGCAAAATTATGAACCCCCACCAAATGAGAGCAGATGTGGAGAGGGAGGCAGGTGTCGTCGGGCTGAAATTAATAATACGGCAAAAACTAAAATTAGGAGCCTTGGAACAAACTCATCAGCTCAAATATGCATTGCTGGACAACCGGTAGAGAGAGTAGAGGAATTTCCAGTATCCTGGGAGAATTGTATCGACCGGTGAAGGAACCAAACTGGTTATATCCAATAGGATCGCCAAAGTAAAGTCCTGAAACGAAAACGCGACGGAAGTTGTCACGCATTCCGAAAAGGTGACAGTTCCATAACTAACGATACTATGCAATGGAACCATTTAACCAAACATGGCAGAATACCTGGGGGTCCGAGGAGAACATTGCGAGAAGGAGGCATGACAGTTAGGGAAAAGTTGAGCGGGGTAGGCCGTAGGACCCACAAGGGGATACAGGACATAAGTAAGTAAGTAGTGTCATATTTGACGGGAAGTGACCAGATTTTGTACGCCAGTATACTCCACCAATTTCTTGAATTTCGCTGTTCAGACCATTCGCCAATGACTAAAAAAAGGCCCGTTTCGGAAATAATTCGCATGATTCTGCAAACGGTCTCACCGTTTCATTTTAGGTCCGCGTCGCTCGCTTTTCGCGAATATCGTCGATTTTACGAACAAAATTGTTAAGACATTAATTGTTCAAGATAAAATTTTCTACAAAAAAGGTGTTAACTATTTTCTTCATAAAATTAATCATTTTCGAGTTCAAGCTGAGGAATCACGGTGGATATTACATAAATGCACGAAATTAAAAGTTGCCTTCTTCTGCAGGTTATTTCACTTCAGACAATCAAACTTTGGGAGATGATAGACCCTATCAAGGTAAAAAAAAAGTTAAGAGAATCCATAGTACCTCTCGTGAACCATGGCACCGTGAACCAATTGTGAAACAACTTTTTGGTATTTTCTCAGAACTCGAATCTTGAGTCTCGCGCTGAGTGATCGCGCACTTAATCGCTTAGCTACGACGCCCACTTTCAATTCGACTAGTCTCTTATTTATTTATTTAGCGTATGGAAATTAACAGCTGTGTCCACACGTACATAATTACCACATTATAACACACCAGTCACAAGCAAATATTTGAATTAGTTAGACAGTTTAGCGCGAGAGGTGTAACTTTATGGATGTCGGTAAAGTGACCATTGAACGATTGTAGGTTACATTCCCTTACTATGTATTCAATTGTTTGTTGGGGCTCTCCGCAGTCACATGTGCTTGATTGAATAGCACCTCATCAGAATCAGCATAACGTCTATGGTTAAATCTTTTCAGTTTAATTTAGTCCAAAAGAATCTAGGATCCTCGACGAAAGTGTTGACTTGAAAATTGTGCCATATCTCCTTCCACTCTTCCATAATTTAAGTCCATTCAGATAGATTAGCTCGTGGTCTTCGTGAATAGGAAGCCTGGGATTGTCAAGGATTTTGATGTACATATTCCTAACACGGTCAATCGATTGACATCATGCATGGTGTACATGTGAATTGACACTACCCCTTTCACATTTCAATCGATTGACGTCAAATTTTTAGTTCTTGTAAGTTTTCGTGCTATACGGATGTGCGATGAATGAAACAGATGATTGTATTGCATATATTGCTCTTGCACTTTGCATAAAGTGACATCCGCTTTTTGTGCATCAGGATACTTTTCTTTTCTTTTATGTCATCTTTCCTTCGCACATCCCATAAACTCAGTAATGACCTATAAATTTCAATTGAGTCCCATACAAATACTAGGTGCCCTCAATTTTCCGCTAGCAACAGACAAACAGTTTTCTCTTCCACGACACAACACATAATGAAGTAATTAACCCTTACACACATCAATCAGCATGCCGCTGGTCATGCAAAATCAAAAATGTTTTGATGTTCGTCAATCAGACTTCACCTAATGTGTGTGACGTATAGAGATACATTTTCACAAACGCATGTAAGTGATTGATGTCAATCGATTGACCGTGTAAGGGCCACTTTAAGCAGTATTTTTGACAGTCTAAATGATGGTGGGGCGAAGTTGCAGAAGACAAGGAGCCAGATGATCGTTGTTGATTGAAGAGTACCGGATATCGTTCATATACATAGTACTATAGCTCGCAGTCAACTTTTCACCTGTGTGCGATGTTCTGCCAAACCGGGGCCGCGTATTCCGCTGATGGGTAGACAAAAACAAGAGCGACTATGCGCAGTGTTGTGGGAAAAACTCCCCAGCTAATTATTGCCAATTTATGGAGCTGGATGTTTCTTGCGAAAGGTAAGAGATCTATCTAATATTACTCTCAGATATTTGGGGTTATTATTATGGTGCAAAATAGAGCTGTTGAAATAAATTTCTAGCTGCAAAATAGCTAAAGGCTAATTCTGTCTTACTTAGGCTATGTGTAAGTCTCCAATTTTTTAAATGCATATTTAAGACATCAAGGTCTCGAGTAAGGATATCTTCCGTAGAATTCACTTTTTCATTTTGCTTAATTAGGGCCAGATATCTGTATATTGAAACTTCATGGACTGCATATCATGAATGTTCAGGTGGAAGCAATGGAGCAAGTACAGATCCCTGCGGTAAGCCGTTGTTTAATTGATTGCAATTGCTGATCAGTGCAGTTTCGTTCTGAGTGGAAGCCAACCTCTTCTACGGGGATGACATGGTCTATGGAGTGGTAAATTCTGTTATACATAACCCGCTTAAGAACATTGTAGCAAATGCTAAGAAGTGCAATTCGTCGGTAGCTATCCGCTCTGCCAGCTGATTTGCCTGGTCTTAGGATGGCAATTATCTTACTGATTGCATAGAAAAGCATAGAAAAGGTTCAATTCAGACACTCTTCTTGCAAGCTCATCGGCTCATTACCCAGTACCTAACATATGGTCGCCGTATTACTTCCTGATATATCATTTAGCATCACCCTAGCAAAGTTTTAATAACTTTGATTTAACTGTTGGTGTCTCCAGAGCCTTAACGGCCGCCTGGCCTCAACGTACACAGTTATGGACTTCTTGACTATATTGCCATCCTTGATTAATCTAGCTGCGTGAAGGATGACCGTGACCTCGGCTTGATATCCGAGCTGAAAAGTTGATTTCAATTTATTCAACAGAATAAAAAATCACTTTCATAAAAAATGTCGTGAAGTAGAGCTGTAATGATGAGAATTTTATTAAATTCCAATTAGATGTTCAATTGTCTTCTAGGCCCTGACAAACAGAGGTTAACAGGAGTAAATTTTAGGTAGATCTTAGAAAGACAAAAGACCCTAAGTAGTCAAAGTTCTTAACTACCTCAAAGTTATTAAGTTGCATATTCTAATATTTCGCTGAGTTAGTCTGAAAATTTTGCAAACATTTCAAAAATTATATTAACGAAAACACATGACGGTGTGGCGCCTTATATTAGACATCGAAAGCCACTGTTATGGTACAGCCCGTGCCCTGAAATAGAAAGTGGGAAAGAAAGAAAGATTGATGTAGTGGGTTTAAAACTCAGTTGGTATTAAGTTTCAGTAAACTCCAATGGTGGCGTCCAGATAACTGTGGAGCATTTTGTTCTGTTGTTACTGTCGTTGCTTATGATTCGCAGTATTTTTTTTAGTCCCCCTAATATCATCACGGTCAAGTTGCATTTTCAGATATATGACCACCCTACTGCCAGTGTTATGCCTTCACAGTAGAGTTGACATAAGCTTCACAATTATTTCATGTGAAATAAATAGATGATTCTTGACATCAGGATTTGAAACGTGAACCTACAGCATGACAAGCGGTGATGTCTCCACTACACCACGGCCACCCCTTAACCCAAGCTTATCTCAACCAAACCCAAGTCGATCAATTTCTTTGTTTTGCATTTTTAATTAAAATTATGTCACTTGTGAAATAAATTATGTCACGATGGCAACACTAATTCAACAGTAGTACAACATCCACGACTTCCTGAATTATCTTTTTCTTTTAAACTAAATGGAAAATAAAGGAAATCCAATTCTGCGATATGATTATTTTTAGGCGGAACTTATCAATGAAACTGACATTTTATCTTGAGTTCGGTATATGAGTATGAAATGTGTTTAAAGGAAAGACAGACACTGATAAAAAGGTATTCGTTTAGACCTAAATTTTAGAAATCAAATTAAAATAATATAATGAAATTTATAAATAATAGTACAAAGTAGTATTTCTGATACCACTTTAGTAATATTCAGTACAAACAACAACACTGCTTCTCATGCTCTCTTAGAGCCTTCTGTTTTGGTAAATGCACTTAGCGACACTCTTCGTCAAATCAGGTTTCCGGTTGTGTTGGTTAAGAGAAACCTAGCACAGTAGTGGCGGGGTTCAAGATAGTTTCCTGGCAATGTTGCCACTGGACTTTTGAATTGATATTGGTACACTCGATCGGCAAAGGCCCAGGCAGTTTCTTGCGACTGCGGTCATTCCGTATTCAATTTTGGTTCAGAACCTTTTTGATGTTGACCTTGGCTCCTAGGTACATACATATGTATTGTGCGGAGTCTATGTTGGCCGATCCATTTATAAATAATTAATGATTGTAATAAAGAATAGCGTCTGTCGGGGTAACATCTACCAGGATAATGTTCGTCTAGATAGCGACTGTCGGAATAACGACTGTTAGGATAAGGGATTACGTCTGACTAGGGACTATGTACGCCTGTCTGGATAAATTCTGTCGGGATATAATGACTATGGGAATAACGTCTGTGCCCAAATTATGACATCATCAAACTGGCATTTTTTTTTATTATTACTCCAAAGAGAATGACGCGAAAGACGAATTACTGCAATATACTTCCACACAATGACTACCCCAAAGAACATAGCAGATGAAGTTTAGATACTCGTAGTGCACAACCGCATTCGCATGAGCAGAATACTCGCTTAAAACACTGCGAATATCTAAACTGAATAAAAAGTGCGCCCTAATAAAATTCTAAATTACCAGCAAATGTTTTACAAAATGTTGAATAAACAAACATCGAAAACTTTTCAACGATCTCTGCACCCACATAGTTCCTTTACGCGTCCTTCCATAAAAGTTAATCCATAACGAAGCTCGTTAACTTGCACTAAAATATACACATGCCCTTGTTTCAAACCATAAAAGAGCATATAAAAATAAATTAAGTCTCTAGCAGCAGCGGCAGCAAAACAAATCCCCACGTGGAGTCTACAAGGCAGGATGCACAGTTAAAACGCTCTCAATCATCCTAAAACGTCTTAATTTTGTAAAAAGAGAAAATCAATTAATCATCCGGAATATGCTTTCTCTTTTATAAAACATAATATTTCCGTAGGCTTAATATTTAATTTCATTAAAAGCAAAAGTCTAAACCAACAAGTGAACATTCCGACACAGGAAGAAAAGAACCGACACAAAGAATATTGAGGCATCCTCCCACCAGAAGATTATAGGTTCTTAAACAGCCCAAAGCCACTAAATATGCCCACATAATTTCCAATAATACCCGTAAATCCCTCAACAGCGAGTCAAGACCAAAAATCACTCGAGTGCCTGCCCAAAATTGTGACTCAGCAGAAGCAACAGGGAAGGACTTCAGCGCCAATGAACTTAAATCGCAAATTTCGACACATGTCCCGTTTATGGGAATTTATTTATGCGAACGGATTTCGGCGGCATTCCGTAATCAACACTATTTATCAAATCAACCACCTCCACGTGCCCGATAACACGACCCGGCTAAATAGGGACAAATGCCGGTATTATGTGCTCCTTTCGTCGCAGCGCCATGCCAGTGTAGGGCAGAGGAATAGAGGAATCAGAAAAAGAATCCACCAACGGTGGGGGCTGGCATTGTAACTGGCATTGACTGATGCCTGGTCGGGTTTATTCGAGATTTTTTTTTCCCACCACCGTCCCCGCTAGGGCTTCTAAGTTAACCAAACAAAGTGGAAAATTGGATGCCTGACTGAATGACTGACTGCCGGTTATACGGTGGAAGCGCCAACTTCTGCTTAATTTTGCATGCTTGACTTATTGACGGGAAATAAGCTCCCGGATTTTCCTGCTTTATATGTACCGATTTTTTTTTTTTTTTTTTGCCGCCGTCGCATTGTTGTTGCTGCTATCGTTCCTTTTCTTCCTGAAATGAATGCAATTTCAAAGAATACGAGTAAACGAAAAAAGAAAGGAGTCCTTATGATGAAATGAAACACGAGCTTTGCTGATTTGCTTGTTCCTGTGCGCTGCTTCTGCTGCCGCTGGAGCAAGGAAACTGGGCCACAAGGTGCTCTTGCTGACTGGAAGGATGTTAAATTATTAGGAGTCATGGCTTCCGCCCTTTTGTAACATTTTTTTGTAGCATATCCGTATCGGATACAAATATTTCACGGTTGTCCTATGACGGTGACTGACGTTTTGACATTTCAAATGTAGGCTGGCGCTGGGTGTACGATTTGATTTTATTGTTATTCTCTTCGGTTGTTGTTATTGCTCTTCTGCTTTCAATGAACTTCAAGGTGGGCGTCCTTATACCATGAATTGATGTGAATTACATGCTTAGGAGCGTAATTTATTTTTATAGATTTCCCGTTTTGATGGAGTTAACATTTTGAATCTGTATCGGAGGGTGGCACTCCTATTTTTTTGTAGATTTGCAATATTTCCTTAAGGCAAATCAATTGCTTTGCATTTCTCTACTTGTGCAAATTGGCATTTGATCCCGTTGGTTAAAGAGATTTATCCTTGATAGCTTTCGAGTTGTTCCAAATTACGTAAAGTAGTTGAAACGTATTCCGACAAAATGTTAGGTATAACTTGAAGAACCCATTAAGAACATGTAGATAAACTATCTTTACATCCAATGGGGCAACATTCATTTCAATTTTGTTTCTGTTTTGTTACCATCATGAACTATAAACGACGTCAGCCTTGTTTAATGATATTCTATCGTTTCGTTGGTTTTTTACTTGCACCCAATTAAAAGCTTTCATTTTGAATTTGTTCGGCATTTTTGACCTTTCAAACAAAGCTGTCATTCCTTGGCAGCTGTCAAGTGAAACCTATACTGTTCAAGAAAATGGAACGATATACACGTGAGCAACGTATAGAAATTGTGAAAATTCACTACAAAAATGCTGAAAATTTCGCGAAGATATTTCGTAAAGGTCGTGCATTTTTCGATCTCTATGAAGCACCTTCTCGCCCAGCTATTGTGAACCTGATCAATAACTTTGAGTCAATCGGCCAGGTTAGTGACACCGCATTTTGAATAAAAATGTTGGAATGCATGCGTTCGCTTATTGGATGTTAGAAATGCAGGCAGATGATGCTCATTTTTTCAAGGCATTCATCATGAGTGACAAGGCCCATTTCCATCTGAAGGATTGTCGTATATGGCACTGAAAACCTGAGAGTGATTGTCGAACAACCTCTCCATCCATAGCGAGTGACACTTTGGTGTGGTTTTTGATTTCGCGGCATAATCGGACCTTATTTCTTCGAAAATAAAACCGGTGCCATAGTCACAGTCAATGTATTGCATTACTGAACCGTCCTAACTGATTTTTTTTTTTTTCTTTTGCCTGAAATTGAAGAACTAGACTTGAAACAATCGCATTATTGTACGAGACATATCCTGGATGTTTAATTTTTTGTTTCGAAGACTTCAATTGACCGCCTAGATCGTGCGAGTTAACGCCGCTAAACTTCTTTCTTTGAGGATACGTTGAGGATAAATTCTACGCCAATGATCCACAAACGATTCAAGTGTTCAAAGACAATATCAGAGCTATTATTTGTCAAATCGAGCCACAATTGTGCGAACAAATCATGCACAATCTTCTCAAAATGATGACCATTTGCAAGAGGAACCAAGGTGGACATATATCAGATATCGTGGTCCACATGTAATGGTAGAGTCTGTACTTAAAAATTATATAAAAATATCCACACTTTTTCAGAAAAAAAACAACTTTTTTTTTTCTAATTTAAAATTAAAGCTCTTAATGGAAGACCCATTTGTATAAGGGCAAGTATTGGTTTTCTGAAAATGTTCGATCTCGATATTTGGATCAAACTTGACATTACTATGATAGAGAAACTGTAAAAAGTGAGGCTCTCCATTCTGCCCATCCGTACACTGTTGCCTAAACGGCTGAATGAATTTTGTTCAACCTTCATATCTGGGATCAGTAGGTTCAAAAATTAACCGTACCTTAATAAAGGCCGATTTTTTCGAAAACGGCTCTTACAGTTTTGATACAGCAGTACTTTGCTTATTAGCCAGTTTCTGTAAATTGGCTATTTCTCGGCTATGATTCGATCGATTTTGTTTGAAATCCATACTCGTACTTAAACCATATTTGACATATGCAATATTTTAACATTTTTTTAAAAAAAAAAAACAACTTTTTAACGATTTTGTTTAATTTGTAATTAAACAACAAACATATACATGTTATTATGATTGGGCGTACAATTCAATCCAAAAATAAAATAATTAAGATTCTATTTTCACTCCCAAATCAGGCTGGTAATTTCGGCGCGTTTTTAGCTCCAGTATTTCCGTCTTCTTTGGAATGAAGATACCAGTTGAACAAAACTAAAATAAAAACGAAAACACCACCGACAACTGACTAAGCGAACAAACAACTCTTGTGCACTTAGTAACTATAACTTAGTTTATTTTCAATTATTCAATATTTGAATGCTAAATTCGATGTAGATTTCAGTGCAGCCTCGTTTCACATACCTTTTTTTTTTTATATAATTTGTGCGCGCCAAATGGGATATGAATACCATTGAATTATTTCAGGGCACGGACGTTTGTATAAATTGAGAAAGATAGATTGGTGTTGTGGGTTTGAAACTTAGGTGGTATTAAGTTTCAGTAAACTCCGAAGGTTGCGTCCAGATAACTGGGGAGCTTGTTTGTTTTGCTTTTTGTCGTTGCTCTTGATTCACAGTATTTTTTTTCCCTCCACCTGATGTCATCATCACGATCAAGTTGCATTTAAGCCATATGACCGCCCTACTGCCAGTGTTATGCCTTCGCAGTAGAGTTGACTAAGCTTTCGCAATTGATCGACTTTTTTATTTATTTCAGACGAAATAAATAGATGACTGTTGAGATCAGGATTTGAACCGTGAACCAAGAGTGTGACAAGCGTTGATGTTACCACTACACCACGGCCACCCTAACCTATTGGTAGTCTAAACAATTTTCACCTGATATTTAACTTAATTTTAAATTTTCTGCATTTTAGGGATTCAGCGTCTAGGAGCTTTCCGATGGACTGTGAGGTTATGATGACAATTATTGCACTGTGGAAATCTAATGCAAAATTATTAACACCTCCCTAACAGCTTTTGAATAATATTCGGCATCCTCGTTATCCATAGTAACGAATAATGTCTTAAGTCCTGAGCCTATTATATTAACTAACCCTGTTACAGTGTATAAGATGTCGACCCTGTGTTCCAGTTTTATTAGATTACTTCTTACTGTTTACTGGTACTTTTTACAATGTTATTCTAAGTTTCCAACACTTATTAAATTAAGTCAGCTTACTTGTCCCTTAAAATAAATAAATTTAAAACGCTTTCTACCTTCAAATTCTTGATATCGACGTTCCTAGACGTGGACTTATGGCACCAGATGATTCTGAAAATATGTTGTACTTTTGTTTTTCATTCTTGGTTTTAACTACCACTTTTCTTTTACTTCATTACATTAAAGGTGGGCCATTTAGTGGTTTTCTTTTAAAATTGCTTTCTCTTAACAACATTTCCGATTATTTATGGAAAATAATTTCATTTAAATGGCTGACACATCTGGCTTGACAGTAGCCCATCCTGTCAACCTAATTTTGCAGTATATTTTCGATAGTTCTGGTCTCTATTTTACGAATAGCTTACTCAATATTGCGTTTAAATGCCAGATTCGTTTCTATATTGTCAGCATAACATCGATCCTTACAAAACTCTCCTCTAAAAAAAGTCAAACGGCTGATTACACGACTATTGAACTTAGTGCGCAAAAGATCGGTTGTTGGACGGTTTGTACGGCACGTACTGCTGGAACCAGAGATCGTCCAAGTTAATTTCCTTAGATTCTCGATAACTTAAGTAATCAATTAGCACGACAATCTCACGAGCTTTCTTCACCAACTTGCGTACAGCAGGCACTGGTGCATTATTTCGACCGCAATTTGTTTTCATAAATCGCACTACTTCGGCAACACAGCACTCACTTTGGAAATAATTTTTCAATATTTCCCAACGTTGTTCAAACGTAAATCAATTCATTTCGTACTGCATTTCTGTCAATTTTTGGAGCTGTCAGTGTCAAAATAACATATAATTTAAAAAGAAACCACCAGATGGCCCACCCGTTATCTTGCTTATAACTTTCCCTTAAAAACATTTCAGATTAGAACCGTTTGCTTTCCTATCTTCTTATCGTATCTTACTTTGGGTTCTTTTTTTGTTTGGATTTTAAAATGTTCGCCCTTGCCTTTGAGGTTTTATATAATAAAATGACACTCAATACGTTTAAAGAATAGAACATAGTCTTTTCTCTTAAACAATCGAACTCACTTGGATGTCGATTTATTTTTCCTTTTAAAACACACAGAAAAGTTACAATCCGTCTATGACGGATCGTATGATACCCTATCCCTCATCTTCTAACCCATCCCTAAAAAGTAAATGTGGCGTTGTAAACTCTTTGAATCAAATACTGTCTACTCAGAGAGTGGAGATTGAAGAGATTTGACCAGATAATTTATTGCTTAAGACAGGGTATATTTATTTTGATACACAGTCAGACAGACACAGATTTTGAGGAAGATAAAATTTGGTATATAACCTTCTTAGAGCACGAAGTTAACGGATTCTGGTATTCACAATACGGCTTGATCATCACCATAATTCGATTTAAAAAAGCGAAATATTTTTTTTTTTATAAGAAAACGCCCACAAAAAGTGGGCGTGGTGGTGTACATACAATGCTTAGACTAAATGTAGAGAAAGTCAAAGTCTCTATACTTTATTAAGATAATATTTTTAAGTTTCTAGCAAAAATATTGTGGGTAGATTTCAAAATTGTTTATACTTGTTGTGCTTCGGTTGCTTATTTATGATATTTCACGTTCGCAGGTCAAACCTAAAGCCCAAAAAGTGATGACATATGAGACATGAGAGACAGACGGACGGAGGGACATGGCTCGGTCGACATAGCATTCCATGTGTATTACAAATATATACGTGCACTTATTGAGGTATCGAAATTAATATACCCTATAGTTACACAAATAAGCCATGTGGGTAGCGCCCCCAACTTGTCTAAGAAGGGAATGTTGCCTTTATCCCAGGGTAAAATAATATGCCTTAGAGTTATGTTTTTTATGCATCGAATAAGAAATAGATACATGTTGATGGCTTTTCACTATAGTTTCAGATCTATGATCTGGAATGTTAGGACCGTCCTTGACTTTGAATCAAGTTCTCCAAAACTTCAAATTACTCCAATTTCGTTTAAGGTAGTTCTAGTGTGCAGCACTTTCTAACTGTATTCGTACAAAGTCGACCGGAAGTACGAGGGAGTCCGGTGGAGGACTATTTTTAACATATAACGCACGCAAGAGCTTCGTATCGTTTAGAAGTCTATTTTAGCGTCCCTTAGGAAATTCTAGAGTAATTCTTTCACTTCAGAAGCTGTCAGGATTCTTATACATTAATATTTCAAAATAAATGCGAACATTTTTCTTATCTTTTACAGTTGATTTGACGCCAGCTTTCATAGCGACGAAACCATCAAAGTGATTATGGGGCTGGTGACAATAGTGATGTCATTATCCATATTGTGATTTGATGGGGGACTTCTGTGCACAGGTAGACATCAATGTGCTCAGACGTTATGTTATTAGAAATCATGACTCCGATGGGGAAATACATGTTTGTGGATTACTGGTTGCTACCGACTTGTCTACCATATCTACCTATGGTACTCATGGCTGCTTGATAAATTAAAAAATCGCGAATTTTGAGTTATAGATGGAAATTCTTAGGGGTGGATTATATACTCTTTACTCTGGATAACCCCACAAAGGTAGCTTATCTCCATGCCGACAGGTAGAAGAAGTGTTGTAATGGATTTGGAACAGTTTCTTTTCAGAAAAGATGACACATGTCAGTATCTTTATATCTTTTAAGCAACCAAGCTTATGCACGTCATCCACGTTTTAGGTTTTAGAAGATCTCTTTTTGACGTTCGAATTAGGTGTTGAGGAATGTTTTGATACTCTATACAATATTATCATGGTGACATAATTATTTCGATGGTGACATAATTTCAAAATCAAATTATGCTGACATAATAAGTGACATATTTTAGCATTCTTGGAAGTGACATAGTTTTAATCAAAAACGAGAAGTAAAGAAATTGATTAACAAGTTATAACTTTCGTTTTTATTCGTAAAACCTGGACGAAATGTCTACTTGGGTTTGGTTGGGATAATAGTATCGAAAATATTGTGCATTTGTTTGTTCTTTTTTTTTTTTTTGTTATTTGGGCTAAATTATATCAAGATGACATATTTTTTTTTTAAGTTTGTTAGTTGAAGGTATAAAAGGCAACGTTTTTTGTCCTCGAGTTTTTTGGATGACTATGTCACGTGACATAATTCTGCCAATAAAGTAACATCATTTTTTCAAGTCAATGACAAATTAAGACTGGTGGAGGGAGTGAGGGAAGAAAATACAGGAGAATAAAAGATCAAAGAGAAAAGGATGGGTTTTGCCAGATTAAAAACGCAGTGCTAACCCTGCGTTTTGTCTAATTTCAACCGCTCCTAACTTGGACAAATATATACTGTTCGCAGCAACCTATTTTGACTTGATGCGTATTTGAAAGCGATATCTTGTCGATGTTGAACTCAGGTACAAGTACATATATGTGTTTTTTCGTAGGAAATCGTAGAGCCAAACTGAAAATTGCTCCTCAACTATCCAATATCCGCCACTTGTTCGGGGCTCATTATTTATAAATACAGTGGGTTGCCAAATTAATAGGGACATTGTAAATTTTCATCAATTTTCATGTTTAAGTGTTCTTTTCAGCTTTTGTTTTGGTTTTAAGTGTACGTGGTGATTTTTATTTCACAGCCTACTTGTTTAACGGTTATTTTTAGCTGTCAGCGGATATTCAAAATGGTTTTATTCGGGGAAAACCCTACTTTATTCTTAAAGGTGCTTGTTTTGAAAACTATTTGTGGATATTGTGTGAATTTTAAAAGTGCTTTTTTTGAAAATTGTGGATATTGTTTGAACTTCTCTTAATTAAAACGTAAGTAATGTTCTTTATTATGTTTAAAATAAAGCTTTTTAGAAAAAAAATTATTTTTTAATGGTTTTAGGCGATACAAAATGGGTCGAGGAATGGATATCACTCCAAGAAAAAAAAATGGAAATAAGAACTTTATTAGTTCATTCGAGTCATTCCCAAAGACAAATAGCGGGTATTTCGGGTGTTTCAAAATCTGTTGTTTACAGAATAAAATTAAATTTGGACCAAAATATTCCAAATACTTCCAACAAAACCGGTAAATGTGGAAGAAAGCGAGTAACAACACCCCGCACGGATAGGAAAATCAGAGACATCTGCGTTCAGAATCGAAAGAAAAGTGCATCAGTTCTTACGAACATGATCCAAGACTCGGGAATAATGGTTTCCAAAAGAACTGTACAACGACGGTTGGCAGAGGAAGGACTATCGGGTCGTCGTCCTGCTAAGAAACCAAGTTTTGGCTGACAAGTGCAGTTTCGTGCGGCGGCGTCCCAATGAGAAGTACCATCCTGACTGCATCGTAGAAAGGGTAAAACATCCTGTAAAAGTAATGGTGTGGTCGGTCATCAGCACAAGAGGAGTTGGACGTCTCCAAATTGTCCAGGGAACCATGAGACAGGATCAATATAAGGACATTCTGCAAACTCGTTTCGTACCCCAGCTAAGAGAATGGTTCCCTAATAATGAACCATATCATAATGAACCCTTGCCATAAAGCTAAGAGTGTGACGAAGTACCTGGATGACCAAAACATACCAGTTTTAACCTGGCCAGGCAATTCCCCTGACATGAACCCCATAGAAAACCTATGGGAGATCACTAAAAGGGAAATTGCCAAAGAAGTTATCACAACAAAAGTAAGACTTATAGAAAAGCTAATAGAGATCTGCCACCACTGCCCTGCAATTAAAGAATGCGCTAAAAAGTGCATTGAAAGCATGCCGAGATGTATTCAAGCAGTTATTGAGGCAAAAGGAAATGTAACAAAATACTGATTTTTTGTATTTTTTTTTAGTTCATTTTGATTAAGAGCTTTTTTGAAAGATTATTGGTTTAAAAAATATTATTTCACTACTTATTTTGATGTACTAATAACCAATCTTAATAAAAAATACCTATTTATCAATATACACATAAGATTTTCATTAATTTGATACGGAAACATACAATTTTCCCAAAATCCATGACTGTCTCTATTAATTTGGCAACCCACTGTACTTACTTATTCACAACTAACTTTTAAATCTAAAAGCACTTCATACACTTCATACTGCAACCAATCGAGGAAATCGTGTTATCACTAGAAGGCCTAGATATAACATCGACGCTGCAGCATAAGTTCTACCTATATATGGTTGCTAGCTTGACTACTAGCAGCTGCCGGGATACAGAAGAAACAGAAACTATGAAATTCGGAAATGAGGGAGAGGAGACTTCATCTGCACATGTCTTTTCCTTGCCCATATACAAAGAGTTGCTGTAGGAAAATACTTCTTTAAAAATCTAAAGGATTTGATTCAAACTTGCACTGCCAAAATCAATGGCTTTATCGAGAGAAGTAGATGATTCCAAGAGTAGATATGGATCAAAATCCTGGTCGTAGAAATTCAAAATTCAAAATTCATCCTGGCAAGGATATGTGCTTTCACCATTATTAATTTTATTAGCGAATATCGATGTGCTTTGATCTGCTTCACATCACATCTGCTTTCACATTTGCTTTCTCTTTGCATCAACCACCATGAATGTGGAGAGGGAAGGAATCGATTTGGAGCACCCAGAAAACTAACAATCTCCACCTTGCAAGTAACTCGTTCGCCCAAAGAAGCATTGCTTGATATTGGACAAAGGTCAAGGCAGTAGATAGTTTCCGATATCTAGGAAGTAGTGTCTCGGCTGACGATGAAACCCAACAAGATTTCATTAGCAGAATAGACGAAGCCTGGTCTGCGATTCGAATAATATCCAAGATATGACGAATTTTTTAAGTTAAACGTCAAACTACGAATACCGTGCTCCAGTGTTGAATTCGAAATGTTCAATGAGTGCAGCATGTTTTTGAATCGGTGTCTACAAAATATCTGAAAGATGTTCTAGCCTAACCATTTCTCTGATAAATACATTTATGATTTATAAGAGGGCGGGTCAGGAACCATTAAAGCCACCATTCAACATGTCCTTTGTTTGATCTTCGACTGTAAGAATTCCGAGTTCTCTTTGTATATCGTTGTTTCTTATGTACTACGGTGCATGGTCAATTTCTCTTAGCGCTTTGTTTTCGAAAGTTTGTAAGATATTGGCATTCGTTTTCTTGGTACAACAACCCCAGAGTTGTATCCCTTAGCCCCACACCGGCTCCAGCAGTTGTTTGTATAAGGACAGCTTGTTCTCAATGATGACCATGGAATATTTTCCAGGTAACCTAAACATTTCTCTGTATTTGTTTTCGAGTTCATCTCAGCCTTGCGTCGAATGTCATTTAGCCTCGTTTGCGAGCAGAATATAGACCGAATTTATAAGGAACAAGTTTTTTTCACTGAGGGCTATCCGTCAGGTCTTTGTCTATTCATTCAGAGTGCTTTGCATGAATTACAGTTGTACCTTCTACCATTTTACCTATTGCTACAATAGCAGTTTTATCGGCAGATATAGCCTAGACAGTGCCTTCTTCTTGCAGCATATCACGGGTGTATACAAGACACATAAGCGGGCCAAGAACGCTTCCTTGCGGTACGTCAGCTAAAATTTCTTTGAATTATGAGTATTCGTTTCCGTGTCTGACACGGAAGAGTCTATTCCGGAGATGTGTTTTCAGTATGTAGACGTACAGGCAGAACCTGTCACAATTTGAACTTCAGGCCCTCATACCGCACCTTATCAAAGGCTTGCGAGACATCAAGAAATACGCTTAAGCAAATCTCTTTTTCTTCCAAAAGTTTCTCATTTACGTCAGTGATTCCAATGGATGATTGATTGATTCTGGTGATCAGAGATAACATTTTTTTCCTCTATAGCCGGAGCATTCAAAGATAAGAGCAACATTGGATTGCTTATACTTTTCAGAAGGGCCAAAGCTAGGCCAAGAAGGCAGTAGGCTTGCCCGAGCGAGAAGCACATGGCCCGAACAGCTGAAAAGGAACCACGGTAATAAGACTGATAAAACTTTACAAGCTGCACCTTAACGAGTTATATACTGCAAATGCTGTGAATCTACGCTAAGTGGCAACTCACACGGATACGTGGGAGAAATGGAAAAACGTTGAAGTCATAGAAGCGCGAATATGGCCCCTTTTAAACAAACGTGTCACAGAGAACTATACAAAATTACATTTAATTTACCACCAATAACATTTGCTTGTCAAACCAAACGAATATAAAATCTCAAGTCGCACAGGGTACCAGTCTTCCATCTTCATGAGCAAACAATCGAATTTAATACTCATTTTCCTTTAAAGTACGTCACAAAGTTATTTATCGTTTTCATCCACGAGCCATGCTTACCACCATACTCATCCAGCATTCCGCACTGTTGCAGTGCCTTGTTGATATTTTAACCCCTTCTGTGAGCCATTTACCAAATTGTGTTTACCAACCACTCCCGTTGACGATAATTAATCAACTTTTCACTAATTCATTAGGCTTTTGGCACTCCAAATTAATTCACGGCTCGGTCCTACAGAGTAAACCAAAAGCACCACTCTAAGCAGACAATTTATTATTCATCTCCGGGAGCAACACAGCCTCGACCTTAACAAACTGTGCTGCCAATTATAATCAAGCTTAATCCAAATTCAATTGCCTTTATTTTTGCAGTTTCAGAATATACAATGTTGACTCCAAATCACCAGAACCACCCAACGCAAAGCCTCATTCCAAAATAGTTGGTGATCTAATTGAATATCTCCGAATGCCAAAACTCTGATTCCATTTGTGGCTGAGAGGGAAATTCTATTTTCTCCACGTAATTCCATTCTCCAAACCGACATACACAACCACCCCACCGCCCACCTATTTAATTCGAAACAGAGAGCTTATTGCTTATCTCTCATTGAACGCAATTCCCAGAACTGGCATGGCTCCTCCTCGTTCGGAGCTTGATTGCAGTTAAACAAAAATTTAAGATATGCAAATTTAGGCGTGTAATCTACTCAGTTTTCATCGGCATGCCTTATGGGATTTTATTGCGAGAGTTCGAATATTAATTCGCCATAAGAGCATTACGAATGCACAATACAGCAGATACTTTTCTTCATCCGAAATGATTTTTCTCGATGGATGCTGTCAGATAAAGTTTTGGGTTGTCTGGCCCTTCGATGGATAATATAAGAATTTGCATAGGCCACGCATTGCATGCATTTCAATCGACAGACAGAGTACCTAACCTATATAGGTACCCCTGTAAGTTTTCAAATGAATTCAACTCATACTATAGTAATACGAACTGAATTTAATATTCAAACTGAGTGTGGTTGTAATCCGATTTTGGTTGGCGGAACTCTCCAAGTCATCGTCGTCGTCGTCGTTGTTAGTCGAGATTGGGATGGGTATAGGATAGACTAATGCCTCATCCGATTACCATAAAATGTGATGTCAATGGAACGTCCTTAGTGGAAATCATGCACTAACTTTGAAGATTGACTCAGTTCTACTTATAGACTACTATTATAGGGACATTCAAAAGAGGATACTGGGCTTAATATAGGTAGATACTAGCAGTAACCTATTATTCCCGAATAGAGGTTCAGATAATTGGAAACAAGTATGTGCGCACAATGGGATCTTCGTCCCACAACACAAGGTGAAGAACATATTTTAGGATAAATAGGATACTTAATGTGCGGTGCAGATATGTACAAGGTCGAGTACATTCTGGTATGTATAAGTCTTTCGTATAACGTAATTTATGTTGCTGGGGAAAAGGGTTCCGCATTGCAATCTCCGACGATGGGATGGATGAGAATCGGGGTTTATGGGGCGCAGAGCTGTAGAGCTACTTAGGGTATATGTTCTCTCTGCCCTAGGGATCAAGCGGAGCTAAGTGAAATGTTTCATTCGTTCGTATTCGCAGTAAATTTTATTTTGTTCCTTTGAATGTGGGATCGTAAAAGTCGTAGTAATTTTTTTTTTTTTTTTTTTGGTTTAACCATGTATTTTTGTGTCGTTACGGAAGCTGGATGTGGTGCAGTTTAAAGGAAATCAATTCAATCAGAATGTTTCTCTTTAAATTCAACTCGCCAGAGTTAGATTACCTTTAGTGAAGGAAAAAGTCTATATACATATATTTCGATTTTACAAGACCCAATATTGATTTGTATTCATTACTTGAAGGAAATTTTAACATAGAAGTGCTTGTTAAGCCTTTCGCATACGACGCGATAAAAAGGGAAAGAACTCTTTGCAGATTTCTGTCACCAATCAGTTGCAGACTAATTAGGGATCAAGTTCCGCATATCTTTCAACTCAAAGGAAGTTATCCTGTGTATTGAAAAATTAAGTCTTCTGAATCAAGTGACAAAGATGACTTTATCTCTCGAGAAATGAGATGTCAAAAAACGTTTGTGTTTTACATTCGTGCAATCCAGGAACGATTTCACATTCAGTCTTCAGGATATAATTTAATGAATTATTTGCATACCCATTTACCAATTTAACCCAAATGCATCACTTCCATGACAATGTTTATATAGAACATTACCTATCTATTCTAAAAGTAAATTTCATTCATTCCATGCATTTCTTGAATATTCAGATAGCTAGATAAATAGATATGTTTTTCACTTCATTCACTAATTTTACGTTCAACAACTGCTCTGTCAGCTTGAAGATCATTTGTTCTACTGAAACTAGTTTCAGACAAGCAGACTGTGCTGCTTGTGACAAATTGCTAACTGGTTGCAAACCCGTTGGTGATTTGTTGCGTAATGTACGGATCGCCATTGAAATACATTTTTCGGCGATAAGAAAAAAACAGGTTCAGCAGTGGGTTTTATTTGTGTCGATCCGTGTATGAAAGGCCTTACTCTAAAGGATGAACTTGCACTTGTCAATTTACTTACAGAACAGTTCTCTTTTAAATGAGAAGAACATTTTGCATACAAACAACACATTGTAGGTATGACATCGAAGTTCTTGAAATATTCATGATGCAATATCGGCACGGTCTTGCTTGGTTTGAGGCGTTAAGTGTTGCGCTTATATTTATCCTTCGATATATGCTTCATACTTTTCGAAAGGCTTATTCAAATGATGGGTTGTGGTGAAAAATGTGGTACACTTTAATATTTGATGGTACTCTGGAACGGCTCTATAGTCTTTAATATGATTTCCATCATAATTTCCATCAATATTTGTTCAATAATTCGCCCAATGTTAGTATCCTGCTTTTGAAAGTCCTTTCACGTTGTACGATTTTGAGTAGGAATGTTAGGAAGCTGTTCAACGTTGCTGTTCCTCAACGCTGCAACATCTAAAACTAAACCGTACACTTTCGACCTATAAAAGCCATAGTTACTAGGACGTGCAAAAAGTAAGACTAAGAAGTATTTATATGAGAGAATTAAAGATTTATGTACTTTTTTTATGTTCTATATCACTTAAGACTATGTCCTTTAAAGTTGATTAACCCAATGATAGAGAAAGAGGAAAGGGTAAAGAGGACAATCAAAGATTATAGAGGTAAGGATTGATTTTGGACAGTTTAAAAGCTCCACGCTAGCCCTGTGTTTTGGTGAGTTTGTGATTTCAGCTGCTGATAACATATGTAGGTAGATAGCTTCCCAATTTGAATCAGACGCTATCAAGTTTAATTTGTATTTTAAAGCGACACCTGTTGGTTTGTTCATATTGAGCCCAGGTATATCATATAGGGTTTTATTATGCATTAAGAGATGAGAGACATGGCAAACGATTTCCAGATAACGATACCCACAAATCGTGGTTGAAATCCACGACTTGTAATGATTATGTGTTGCTGGAAGTAGCTGGAAACATGTTGACAAAAAGCAAAAATATATTCAGTTTTGAAGCGCAACTATCTTCACTTACATTGGCATTGTGTCAAAAGAACAGAAAATTGGGGGGAAATTACAGGGAAATATTTGTACACAGTGAATTGTACTTTGTGTTTGTTGAATTTTTTCACCTGCTTTTGTTTTCTTTTGTTTGCTTTGTGAAGTTTATAAATAAAATATTTTGCGAAATTATTTGGTTATTATTATTTTAATTTCAGGAAATTAAATCCAATACATGCATAAGTTCACATAAGTGTTTTCATTCGTCATTAAAAAAAAAAACCCTTCTGTTCTCTCAAACGACAGCAAAGGATGTGTGGTATAATAGAAACTATTCTCGTTGCCATAACGATATGGGCGACCGAAATTTTGCATTGAGGATAGCTAGGCAACGAGAATCGTTAAACCAAACACATTTCCTAGGAGAGGTAATGTGGAAAAGCTTTTTTTTGTGCTTTTACTGGTATTCGAACCTGAACATACCATTTATTTACGGCGCTAACTTTGTCTTAAAGACCAAAAATTGAAATTGTCAAAAAAGTAAAAAAAATATAAATAAGTACTTTCTGTATCTACTTACTTAAGCGGATGAGTTACTTGCAACGCCAAGAGCTTTATACAACGTTCGCTTCCATTGCCCAGGTATGTTGACTACATTTCTGACAGTAGTTCGATATTGTACCAACAATTAGTTTCAAACTTTAATTTTTCAATTATAACACAACACAATCTCTTAAACCATACAGATCAACAAACCAAATAACATGTCTAAAGCCTTGTTAAACTGTTAAGACACTAATGGGAATAATCAAAATATTATTTTCGTAGATATATACATATGTCGTTTAGACACATATTAATCTCAAATTCAACAAACGATACCTATTTCTGTGCACATTGTGCACAACGATTAATAAGTCATTTGCCTTTCGGATTTGTGGTAGTGCAGGTGTGTTTACTGCCGGATACGAACCAAAATTCTACAACGCATATTTAGAAATTCAGTTAAAGCAAACATCAAGCACTAAGGTTTTGCATCCTGGGAATATTGAGTGTGTGTATTTTCGGACGATTTTGAATGTGTTTACTTTGTTGTTCTGCTGTTTGACTGTTTAATTTTTACTGACCACACAATAATTGTGACTAGCAGACGAAACGAGGTAGTTGGACAGATTTAATTTGCATACACAGACTAGCTAAATGAAAAGCAATTAACTTTTATTACCCGCAGTTTAAAAAGTTTTCTGAAATGGTTGCATTACCATTTTATTTGCATGAAATTAATGCTTGGTAGTTATTTTGCAGTAACAGTTATTCCATTACGCTTTTCGGAAAAGTACGGTCCAACGACTCCTCCACACCAAATAACGCACCACTCGTGAATAGTTTGTGGATTTTCGTTAATTTATCGAATGTTGTTCCATGATAAATTGTTCACGTCTACACTTAACGAATGCCAAATAAAAACTGTCAAAACTAACCTTTACCAAAATGGCGCCCTGTCAAAGTAGAATACCCTGTATCTGCTTTGTAATTTGGTATCATTTTTAATAAAAGATTCTTTCCAAAATCAAAATGCCAGTCCAAGAACTTTGTGTACTGTCTGGCCAGCTCAAAAATATTTTGAGGTTTCCGTACGAAACGTACGAAATATGTCGTCGTGCGTTTGAGATACCTACCGCACTTCATAACACTTTTTGCAGCATTGGTTTGGTGATCTGATTGATCTACCAGAAATCATGTCTGTGGCTGTACAAAGCAAAAACCATTGACATCGGATTCCTTAATAAATTTCGAGAGATGACACCGTCTTCAGGAGCACTACAGCATTAGTGTAGAAAAAAATGAGAAAGTACATTTTTGTTACTGTGAGTGACCAAAATACTGTCACTGTCATACCGGTGAATGTCGGAAATTTGTAGTTGGCGTACATATACATACTCGTATGTACTTGAAATACTTTGGTCGACATCCAGCGGAGATTTTCGACTTCCACCGGTTTCGAACATTCGCAGTAACACACTCGTATACTAAATCAAACGATAAATTAAAAATCGATTTCGAAAATATAGTACCGATATCTGCTTCTAGTGTCCAAACAAATTTAGGCCCTTCAATTTTTCAGACTCTTTTACTCCCTAACACGAAAAGTGCAGGAATACTTGGTAACCGAAAATTCCTAACTTATGCGCCTTTTTGGCTCCGGAAAAGTTGCCTAGGTTAGCTAACTTGGAACATTGCTTATTCGAAACATTTGCGAAGCACCAATGGATAACTTCTGTCATAACCATATGAAGACCTCTATTCAAAAATGAATATAAATATTATAATTTTTAGTATTACTAACCAGAATGATATAAACGGAAACAAATATTTGTGCGTTACAGAATGTGACATATCAAATTAAAGCTGAACTTCCAAAGATTCCAAAAATGATAAAGTTTCCTGAACAAAAAGCTCTATCTCCGAAACTATTGACGCGAAATTGTTTTAAATTATTTTGTGTAAGAGGAAAATTATAACAAATCTTCTGGCATAAACAATTCTTAAAAAATGTTGTAGTACATGGGGTGAAATAACCGCGTCTTCATCGGATTTTTGAAAGATTTTCAGAAAAGCATATTTACACGGCCGACAAAATTTCATCAAAATCCGTTGAGTTGTTCTTTAGTTAGGAGTATGAAAAAGATGATTGAAATAAGCCTCTCCTATATCTTACCACCATACTATACTTACGATTTAAAAGTATTTTCAACTGGCACTACTAAACATGTAAGTCTAAATCCGCAAATCAAATTTCATCGGAATTTGTTCAGGAGTTCTTAAATTAGGCGGCTAATAAAGATGATGGTCCCAATTTTTAAATCAAATGACCTACGTTACACGTATATTTACATACAAACTAAATTTCATCAGAATGTTTTTATTAGTTCTCGAGTGAGCCGTGTGAAAACAAATATATTTACGGTTATGGAACAAAAAGACTTTGTTTGACCTTACCTTTTCAAGAACGACCATAGACAAATTAATGAGAAAGTAAAGTTAGGAGGCAGTTAAGATAACGGCATGGAACATTAACTGCTCTAGACCTGACTCGCACTATACCAAATTCGTCAGTTAAAAGTGTAAATTGACGGCATGTTCAAGTGATAACTGAGGGATTTTGATTTTTTGAGCAAGTGTGAAGGCTATTGGATTTTTTTTTTCTTTGGGGTTCAGTGAAGCAGAAGGTGTATGCCAATGACTCTCAAATGATTCCAAAGCTAAAGGACGAGATTCGAAGGGTTATGCTGAACAGCAGGATTTATACTGAACAGGAATGGAAAATTTCATCCAAAGGTCGGAAGTCTACAATGCCAGCCGTGCCTCCCATTTGGCTGATATCATTTTTCATATTTAATGTCAATGTGTCAGCATTATATTACCATCAAAATATCAGTTTATCAAAAACCAATGCGTTTTATTTCAAATTTAAATTGTAACCTCCAATTGAATCAGTGTTTTGCAAAATTGCATGTTTGCAGTTAAGGAAAAGAAAATGTTTTCAAATAAATTACTCAAGTTTCTTATCAGACGCTTTGTAGAACTGAGGTACGGCTCAAAACTGCATCCATACATTTGTGCTTGCAGATTTCTGTCGTACCAAGCCTGAGTTCTGAACTTGCCGTCAGTTTGTCCTCTTAACTGATGAACTCGTAAGTCATAGTATAAATAAGCGTGTACGCAGCATAGAGATTCGCACTTGCATACGCGCTTGTACGCTTCCACGCTTGCTCACAGACTTACCTGTGAATGTGTATGTTCCATATGGTAAGAAGA
Organism: Pocota personata; assembly: GCA_963082735.1. NCBI lineage: Eukaryota > Metazoa > Arthropoda > Insecta > Diptera > Syrphidae > Pocota > Pocota personata. The sequence continues at coordinate 275,167,141 of OY720429.1, forward strand.
AATTATTGCTAAGAGAAAATTTCATATTGATGTCATTAAAGTCTAATTTTAGTTATCGTAGTAACGGGTGGGCCATCTGCTGACTTCTTTTTAAATTACATGTTATTTTGACACTGACAGCTGTTTTGCGCTCAAAAAATGACAGAAATACAGTATCATATATCCGCGGTACAAAATGAATCGATTTACGCTTGAACAACGGTGGAAAATATTGAAATCTTATAGCCAAACTGAGTGTTGTGTTGCCGAAACTGTACGCTCAGCCGAGAATATTGGTTCCAGCAAGATGGCGCTACATGCCATAATCAGCCATTTTGATGATGTTGCTTGGCCTCCGCGGAGCTGTAATTTGACGCCGTTATTTTTTGTGGGGTACCGTTAAATATCTATTTCTAAGCCAGCCGCGGCAACCATTTAAATGAAATTATTTTCCATAAATGGTCGGAAAGTGTACTCCCTTCAATAAAGCAAAAAAGTGAAAATGTATTTATTTTTTTTTAAAAGATCAAAACTTAAACTAAATAATGAAGTATATTTTCTTAAACTTTTGTTTTTTTGGTAATAACGACTTAGTTCGTTCTGGAATAGAGTTCGTTATGCATAAAGATTTCATAAAATTTCGATTTCATTCTAATTTGTGAGTCCAGAGAATATGGGCATTACCTTTGGATACATTTTCGAGCCCTTTAACACTTTTAATTTCAAAACTCAATCAAATTACAGTTTTCAAGATTCTGAAAAATCATAAGAAAGTTTATAAATTCTTTCATACAAGATTTAAATTGATGCCGTAATTATTCTACGCTTAAAACTAAATTTAGCGCCCACGTAAACACTGCAATAAAAACTTTTTCAAGATTTTAAAAATGTTCTAACAGCTTCAGGCATTTTAAAAATAAGTTCAAAACTTTTCTCTTAAAAAAATGTAAAATACTTAAATACTCATCTATCAATGGATGCAGCTGCAAAAATAGCTCACCCATCAACCCTGTACCATCCACATAATACACCTTTTTCACTCAGAAAGGTATTCCAATGGCAATTTATGAGCTCAAATCCCAAACTTTGGAAAAGAAATAATCACTTTCCTTAGACTGGGAATATTTCAGTAGCAAATAATCGAGAAGATCACAACCCCAATTAGGATTACATCCAACTGTTTATATAGCTCTGCCGCCGTAAATTGTCGCAATAACTCACTCTTAGTCAGCCCTAAACACGCAGTAATTATTATTTTAATAAAACTTTTCCACGAGAGTCGTCCCCTGGCCCCCATCCCCATCCCATCGAAGAGGGGAAGCGACTCAACTGCAGTTTCATTCCACCGACAATTAAGGGACTAAGGAGCATCATTTAAATGCCAACATCAGCAAAGGAGAGAACAAAAAGCGCGCTCCAAAAGAAAAGTTTAACGACTTTGGAAGCAAAGGACCGTAAATATTAGCCAGTCAGTGTGTTCATACTTTACAGTGTACTATATTTCTTTTCTTCTTCTTTTTTTTTTTTAATTAAAATTCTTTACATCGGTGAACTTTCTCTTAAAATTGTGTGCTGCTCCGCCTTCACATTTAAACTTTTAATTAACCAGCGGACACCTATTTTTCGGAAGAAATATATATTTCAGCCTTCGCGACTACCGGCAGCGCAGTTACCTGTCCATTTTCATTTAACTTTCTATGCTCGGTTTCGGGCGAAGGGAAAGGCTCTGTCATTAATTGAACCCAACAAGGATCTGTTGCTTTGTTTGGAATTTTTAGGACACAACACAGAGTAATGGTTTCAACGAGTCATTCAATTTAGGGGCACTTGGAGAAATCACTGGACGCGACTCCTTAAGCCCCAAAGGGTTTCGTACACAAAACCAAATCCGTTGAAACGAAGATAAAATTTTAATTGAGTACGAATTTAATAAATGGCCAGTTTACGAGTACAGTGAGTGAGTGAAGCAGAAACGGCTCGCAGCTGTGAGTATTGAATTATCCTTTAATTGACATCGGTCCCATTACCGAAACTGAAGCTGACATTTGCACTGAGCACTGGAGCAACTATGCAACGCCGAAAGGCGGCGCGCGGTTCAGTGTTATCCATTGTCGTTAATTCATTGTGTTTTCGCATTATTCAATTTGAAAGGACCATTTTTTTTATTGCGGCAGCGATGAGGATGGTAGATCCCCAAATACATTGCAACTAATTATCTTGAATCGCAACTCGTGACGAGTTCGTATTTCTTATCACACACAAAACACATCATTAACCAGGAGGAGCTGAAGCGGGATGGAGCTGGTTAGTCTTCAGTTGTCAAAGACTAATCCATCCCATCAACCAGAACCATTTGTATTATTTGCCTGGCTCTTGGTCCACGGGTGGGAGGACTGGGATGAGACTTTGTTCCGCCGAATGCCTTAAGGGAGATTGTGTTGCCTTTATTTGTTCATGAAAGAGCAGGAAATTGGTCCTCATTGACCTTTGGCGTGTCGGTGTGTGGAGCTGTGAAGCTATGGAACTACAATAAGGATATGCGATGCCGAAAGTGTTTTGGTTCCGTCGGTAAATAAAGGTAGTTAATCTATATTTGGATGTGTTTTTTACGATGTTTTCTTCCTATTTTTTTCTGGTGACTGACAGAGGGTATCAGTTACTCATTTTGAGGTTGCGGTGTATCTATGGAAGGACGAAGGCAACAACGTATCAACGTATTTCTGGCAATATACCTGCGATTCATTTCCTTATTAATTAGACGTTTCCATTGTTGACTGACGACATTGTTTATTATGTATGCACATAGGATGGGAAGTATAGTATAATCATTCTACGTCTTCAAAAAAAATCGTTAGGCGGATGCTCTAGAAAATTCGACATTTGACCCACGTAGATGAGCACTAGAGTCTATTGCGCACAAGGCTAGTCACCGCTAAGGGCCCACGTTGGCCTATGCAAGCCGTGAGCTAGTCTACCTACCTACCCTAGAAAAGGCTAAATTTAGAATAACCCAGATGTGGTATATCCTGAACCTGTGTACAGGGTTAGCCAGTAACGATATTAAACCCTAAGCCCTAAGGCAATATCAAATTACGTCTGAGTATTTTCATGTCGTCGTTAAAGACAAATAGGGAAGGAACAGCTGTAGTAACAAGTCACTTGAGTTGGTACATTATTAAGCAAAATTCGAGCTACTAAAGTAAAAGCTGATCTTTTGCAAACATATTTCCAGACTATTAAATACGGCACAAGCGGAAAAAATTTTTTTTTTTTTTTCTTTGCTTGGGGTGAATTATGTCGCAAAAAATATTTTTTTTTTTTATTTCTCTTTCTGTGCTCATATTTACTATTTGAATGAAACTTATTTAGAAAATGGCATGTAAACACTTCAATATTTATGTTATCGAGGTCGTTAAGCTTCCTATTAGATTGAAGAATAATGCAAAGGGGGGATTGGATGGGACAAACCCCCAAGTTCCATGAATCTTTCGTGTGACTGCCATCTGAGCCAGTTTCATCGTATTGAAGATACATTTTCTCTATGACGGCCCTCTTTCGTTTTGGAGAGCTGTTTGGAACATCCCTTCGACGATATCCATACATTACATGTACATTTGTACATCTTAATTTCGATACACAAATAATCCAGGTACAAAGTAGTGTAATCTCGGCAAATCGCTTATCGAAATATTTAACTTCTAAATTATTGAACCGATTTTAGTGAAATTTCTTTTCTTGATTAGATGATGTCACCCATTTTTGGGTAAACATTCCTCCACTGTGAGAGAAAATTTAAATTTTAATATTTTTGGATTGCGCTCAATGACCTTTTTCTGTTTGTACTGGAGCCACCTCCAAAAATTTCAATTATAGTTCAGGAGCTATAAGGTTCTAACAGACGAACGCGCTAGCGAGAGCAATAGTGTTCCGCTTTTACTCTACATCACCATGGGGACCGCTACTTCGACATATAAAGGGTGTCCCAAAATGCAAGCAAGATTTGAATTTTGCGCCATTTGTGCGGTATAGTGTTGCCAACGAATAAAAAAGACAGCGTAACAGCTAACAGTTCAGGGTTATTAAAAATGGAGTGCTACACGAAAGAACAACGCGTTTTCATTGATGAGCAATATTTTAGAAAATAATAAAGGTTTGGCAGCTACAGTTCACAATTTGTGTACAAAATATGGTCGAAATAGTGATTTACCTTCATCAACTGTGAAGAGATTAATTCAAAAATTCAGGGAGATTGGATCAATCCGTCCTTCAACAATCGTTCAACACAAAACATCTAAACAGTTCGTGGGAGAGTTGTTGAGATTTTAGGAACCAAGGTCAAGAATTTGTCATTTCGAGAAGCTCTCTATAGTGTATTCTGACGAATAATTTGCATCTTCATGCATACATGAAGCCTCCTGACCACACAATCGATTATGGAACAACAACAATTGGATGCTGATTTTTCAAACAAAATCATCTTCAGCAATGAGGCTCATTTTCATCTTGATGGCTTTGTTAGTCGTCAAAATTAGCCGTTGGATTTTTTTTAGGGGTTTTTGAAGTCTAATGTTTATACTAACAAACGCACGACCACTTACGCCTTGAACGAGGAAATTGAGCGCTCTATCAACGAAATTCAGCCACATTTATGCAAAACGGTCATGGGAAATTTCGACAAAAAAGTGCGTATGTGCAAAAGCAAAGCCATGAAGGCCATTTACCCGATATGCTATTTCATACATAACCCTATAGTGTACACTATGAATTAATAAATTATTAACAATTTTTAATTAAAAATTCCAAAATTACTTGCTTGAATTTTGGGAGTTTTAGGACACTTTTTAGTTGAACATTGAACTTCGAGTAAAAAATATATTAGAAGTATGGGTCCAACTTTCATCATTATGTTTTCTTTTACTATCTTCTTGACTTGGCTCTATTTTCACCAAATTTTTAACATTTTCAACATTTTTAATTTTAACCGACCGCAAAAACATGCGACCTATGGTTTAGTTGAAAAGGGCTGGTCAGAATGTGCATTTGCGTCTAGGTCACGAGTTGTCAAAATGTTAAATGCAAACATACATATGTATGCTGCTCTATTTAGTAGCATAAATATCACCTCGTTTAAATAATAATCTCATTTTGGTTATTATCTGTGGTAGGATAAGAATCACCATATCAGCCGAAATCGGAAATTCTCGCAATTTTGAGCACCGCGCCGCAATAAAGTATCTAGTGAAAAAAGTAAAATCTCCTAAAAAAAATTTCGAAAGCATGTCTTCGACTCTTCAAGATTCTCGGCCTTACCATGATCAAAAAATGCGCTCGCTTATTTCAACAAGGGCGAGAGAGCTGTGAAAACGACCCCCGCCCAGGGCGTCCTGTGTCTGTGGTCACTGAAGAAAACGTCCGAAAAGCTGAAAAATTAATTCTGGTCGACTGAAGAATAAAAATGTGGCAGATAGCGGATGAGTTGCACATCAGCAAAGAATGGATTGGAGAAATTTTTCACGAGCATTTAAGCATGATAAAAATTGTGCGCGCTGGGTACCGAAAATGCTCACGCCGTTCAACAAGCAATGACGACTGGAGTACTGCAAAGATTTTTTGGAGTTAGACAGGGGCAATCTCGATGAAATTTGCAACCGAATCGTAACTATAGATTAGACTTGAGTTCGCCAATACTATCCAGGGTCCAAACAAGAGTCTATGCAGTGAAATATCGCAAGTCTCAGAGCAATTTTTCACTGTCTTTATTTTGTTCAAACTTTTTGTTTGGTATCTTTAAAAGTATAAGTTCTACATAAAAGTCGTATTTACACAATTTGTTGGTCTTTTAATTGTCTTCTTTGTAGAACAATTGTAGAACAAAATAAAATAGTAGAGGGAAAAATATTTAACTCTAATTTACAATTAAATATTTAGCCACATGCTTTCAAAATGCTCTAAATGCTGCTAAATGTGCACTGGATATTTTGCGTTTGAATAAAATTAAATTAAAAAAACTTGAAAACCGGTATAACGCGAGAATGGTAAAAGTTGCTTCTAACATATTTTTTGCTCTACCAAATCCCTAAGTAACGGCCCTATTTAAGAAACACCCTGTCTAGCTTTATTGTTATCAAGGCCCAGGTGCAGACAGGTACATGACTTTTATTTGTTGCTGCCATGTGAGTCAAATTGCTAATTCTACTTCGTTTGTCAAGTCAACAAATCTACACAAAAGAGACTATAGAACCATATTTAAATTGACAAAATATTGTTGTTAGACTTAAAAAAAAGAAACTGATTTTGGCAAATCTAATAACGAAACTCTTTAGTTATGAAAAGTACACTCATTGACCAAAAGCAGATCGGAATAAACCTATCTGCTTTGTAAGAACCAAATAATATACAATAACTCTTCTACACTTCAAAATAATACTTCACAGAGCTGCAGGTTTTATGACTGGAAGAGGATAAGCATCCCACCGAACAGGTGGGAGAGAGTTTTTATTAAGTATCCGGATTGTAGTTAAACATTCATATGATGCTTTAAACGACTTTGGGTGTTTCAGGTGGTTGCAGTTTTACTCCATATCTCCATATTACTCCACTCTGTTACGAAAAGCTTTCCATTGTCAAAACAATGACATCTAGCTTATTGCTTATGGGTAGAAACTCGTTTACGATGACTGCAAATATTCCCCAAGATGCATCTCATTCTCATACATATTACAGCAACCAAATCATACCATTTACCATTCACTTTTATAGTAGTTTTGAAACAGTTATTAGAGTCATATTAGAAGTGCTTGGGTGAAATCTTGCACAAGGATTGATCATATAATTCAAAAGTTTTCAATGACATTCACATCTACACATCAACTCAGAGGTTCTCATTTTATTAAGCATAATGACAGAAGTTGGAAAATGTACAAATAACATACAAATTTTAGATGTTATTACACACCTCACAATCGATAGCACATACTTATACATAGTATGCATGTCATTACATAATTTAAGTTAAGATACGAGTATCGTTAATTCGATTCGAAATGCTTGGTCTACCCGACAAAAGAACAATTGTCATAAATTAATTAACTTATCACGGTTACTGGATTCAATACAAATTTTAATCAATTTCTTTAACGATTCGCAGAATTTGTTTTACTGAGAGAACAGTATTGAATAAATGACCATGATTGTTTATTTCAGGGAAATTAAAAACCATAACATATCCTGCTCAAAGTCCTTTGAACGGACAAAGACAGATTGGCATTGCAAACGAACTCATAATAAATACATCTGCATCATTGTGTTTTCGAAAACATGCTCATTTTGATCCGAAGTCTGCTGGTTGTGAATAATAAAACAATAAAGCTGTTGGTGGTCTAAAAGAATTGGTGCGATGCGGAATATTTTAAAGTCGCAAATTGAACGTTATGGACTATGAAAGGCAAATGCTATCTCCATAATGACCGCCAGTTTGAATAATAGAAGGAAACTGTCGATTGGTGAAATTTTGCAATTCAAAAATGGGTATGTTACAGCTCTGTAAAAACACTGAAAGGGCTACGAACGTGACCAGATTATGAATTAACACAGTAGTTGTTGATATGGAATAAGCTAGAGTTTTTCACTACTATCCTTTTGTTCACGAAATGTGTGGTTGTATTCGTACCCCTTTTGTTAAGTGGTAATACACCTGCGCCTAATTTTACGCATTCATGTACACACTCCCAGGCGGCATATGCTAAGCAAGTGCTACAACCCCCTTGGGATCGAGTTGACATATCAGGAGGGTCGCGAAAATAAGAGTGACGTACTTATATAAAAATGTCATCAGACTATAAGTCGGATATCCCTTTATTATTCATCTCCAACCTGCTGAGTATGCATCAAGATGAGATTTTGCAAATATATTTCGTGGGGCGCGGAATTTTACCTTTTTTTTTTCAAAAATTTAGGGGAGTAGCAGGGCTAATACATTTAAGAAGAACTGTTCTAAGGGAATGATTTGCTATCTATTTATATTCGCAACATACTCCTTACGTTGCGTGTGATTTGTATTTCTTAGGATATACTAAACGTCCACTCGTAGGTTTGTTCAAGTGTTCAAGAATCCATCTATGAATAGAGGAGATAAGGATTATACCGATATTGATCGGACTTCGATCAATCACCATCTCTTTGGTATAATGTGTAGATGACCCCGTTTGAAAAACATCAACACATTCTTGCATACTCGTATGTATGACGCGGGGGTTTCAAAAATCATAAAACAACGAAGTCTGTGACGTATGCTCGATGCCAGAAATGTGTGAACGTTCTATTGTCACTAAATCTCGAAATTAAATGGCCGGGGGAGTGCCAAATTTTCTTGTGTTGTGTCGCACGTAGCCCCGTCCTGTTGGAACCACATGTCACTCACATCAATGTTTTCAATTTCCGGGTTTTCAGCCAATGAGGCACTCACAGTGGCTATGTTTTCGGTTGATCGAGCATTTCAATGATGCACATGCCTTACATCATCACAAACACTACTGATTTGTTCGAATTTGGTGATTTTGTTTCGGATTGTTTGCTCAGTTGGGCGATTATGATGACCATAATAAATTATAAACTGTCATTTTTGCAGTAAGATGCAGTAATTTAAATGCGATGAGCGGTGGTTGACCGATCCATAATGTAAAATGACAAGGCTGGAACTAGCTACGTGTCACTATGGATGACCAATGAATTTGACAGATACCATATGGCAGAGATGTGAAATTCTAACCTCGAAATGAATAACACTTTGCGTATGTGAAACGGGCCTAAGACAAAAAAAAAAACATTGAATTAATACAAAGTCGAAAACATAACAAAATCCATCAATTTGGTGAAAGTGGATAACAAAGTAGCAAATGGATGTAGTTTTTGCATGTTTTGTTTTTGGTACAAATTAGCAGCGCTTTTTCTATCTACTTCCAGAATTTTCCAAATACGTGAACCGCTTGTTTTTTGAACAAAGGTTTCATAGAATTAATTTTACTGACTGGTTGGTGTTCATGCTATTTGGATTATAACCTCACGCTGAAGGTGTCGCTATGAGCAGTTTGGAGACCGGTATATTGTATAGAGATGACGCTGTGCTGATCTAAAATCCATAAATTTAACTTATTTTTCCATATACCAAATTTATACTACTTGGGACAGTTTTTGTATTTTGATATTTGGCTTTCAATTAACATTTAATTTTGGTAAATATCTTTTTGATTAAAAAAATTAAATGAAAAAGAACTCAAATTAAAAATAGATAACATACGAGTAATATAAAATAATAATTCAATACCTTCACCAAATACAAACTGCGAGTTGTATACCTCTTTGTGCGGATTGCTTCTAAGAAGATTGAATGACAGCTGATCTGAACGGCGTTTTTTCAATTACTGAATTAATTTTCAAAGAAAAACAGCTGATCATTTAGGTAAAATTGGGAAATCCAGGGATTCGTGGATAATGACAAAATCAGTGTGGGGACTGCAAACATATCATTTTTCACTCCAGAACAGACCCTCTTTATAAACTGACTGTTTGTCGGGTAGTGACGGGATGCTCCCCGCATCTTTGCCATACGCCTGAAGCTCTTTAGGGTGTTTTGCTTTCGCAATTCATAAATTGTACAAAATGCCTCTCCCTTGTTCTTCTTCTCACTGTTCACTAGCTCATGGTCACATATCATGTAAATTGGTGCTGTCATTTAAACTTCTAAGAAGCAACCACCTGTCCTTGCACAAAGAGGCCCATAATTCACGATTTCACTGGCAACATATCTAAAACTTATTGCACAAAATAGTCTAAAAACCGAAAGAACTTACAAATTTCAGAATAAAAAATGCAATCCCAATCAAAATGCATCCTTTGAATGACAGCAGTGATACTGAGAAACATGAGTTTCTTGGCCGTATATTAAGTTGGTTGGTGGCATGAAGATTTGTTTAAAGATAAAGTTTAAATAAAAGTTGTCCTTAAATTTTGTTGTTGGTAAGGCCCATTGTATTTTACAAAACTGTCAGTTTTTTCGTAAATGATATCCATTTCGACATTTGTCTTTACTAGTGCAATCTCTCGAACTCGAGGCACGTGTAACAGGCTCATTAAACTCTTTAATTTTTTTTTTTTTTTTTTTTTCTTTGTAATTTTTTCGCATACAAATGTGTTGAATCTTCTTTGCATAATAAATTCTTTCCCAGAAAACATTTTTAAAGAATGAAATCCATAAATTTTCAACAGAACTTACAACTATGCACACATGTTAAGAGTTCATGTGGCTGTCGGTGCAATCGCATTAGAATAAAGTTGAACCTATGTACTTAAACTTTTTGCAGTCACGACATTGCATACATTCCAAGAGCGAACCGAAGTAAGATGTTCTAATGTGTTACATATGTGCATATGTACTCGTACTAGTAAAAACATTCAAGGCTGTGCAAAGCGTGCAAAGTTCATTGAGAATCAGCCACAGAGAAGCTTTATTGCCCTAATACTCTCAGCATAGCCATAAAAGTGCTCATCTAAATTGAATGCATCTGTAGGATTGGAAAATGGATTTCATTGATTAATAGTGTCTAATAACATTCCACTGGAATAGAACCAGAGAACTTCTTCATTGCGGAATAATTAGCAGTGTGCGTAAAGTTATGCAATTAATTTTCCACCTCACACCTAACTACTAATTGACCTTTTACTCACTCCCTACCCAAAACTACAAACCACACACAAAACGCTTGGATGAACACTTTAAAGATAATGACATGCATGCCAGTCCCCAATTGGAAATCTGAAACTCAAGTGAAGGCAACTATTTCAACGCCAGAAAGCCCCATTAACTTAATGACTGACAAGCAAAGTGCATTAGACCAATGTGTGGCAGAGTCCCACGTATGTCAATCTAAAACTTAACCACGTTTATCCTTAAAGCCGAAACGGTAATCCCGTCGTCATATGGAATTAATACCTTTGTGCACCGTGTTGGGAATACATTATGACGCCTGTTCTCCATAACAAAGGGGCATCAGTCACAGCCACTCAAGTCACGTCCAAAGAGCAAATACCAAATACCCTTCAACACTACCGAAACACATCCCCACCCACCGCACACATCACGGCACGCAATAAGAACCCTAATTCGGCCCAAAATTTCATAAACATGCTCAAGTCGGCGAAAACTTTTAATCGCAAAACTTCGGCCGTTAAAACAATTTAAATGGTCTTGTTCAAACATTTCTGGGACGCATCAATCAAACCGACCCAACTTAGCCAATCTGGAAGGTCCTCGACAGCTCTGACCTTTCAACCGTTCTCACACACTATCGGAGTGAGCAAACATCTTACCTTCGGTCAACAATTGCCAAGAACTTGGCCAAAACTGAACGCTAAAAGTTCGACAAGAATCTACTCGGAGGACTCTCCGCTCTCCTGACATTTTGATCAGAATGTCTGTTAACGTGTTACCATCGAATGAACTTGTGTCGTGATTGGAGAGCTTTGTGCCGATGACCTACTGCAAGTCTATTTTAATGACCCATTTCGTTGGCTAGGAAATGTTCATTTTATATTCACCGGGTGGGGTGAACCGGTTCGTTTTGGGGTAGTTTTTTCTACCGTTTCGCAACTTCCCCACGCTGGCTGTGCCGGTCATAAAGGAGATTACGAAGCTCGGCGAATTCATTTCCAATAAGTTGTGGATATATGAGACGTGTGGAGGTGTTCGTTTATAGGCATCAATTGAATTCCGTTGATTGCTTAACAGTGGTTCAATATGCTTCCTCCTATATCCGGGGTCCATGACAAAGGTTGCCAACACCGAAAAAAGGACGAACTAGTGTTTGGAATGAATTGGTAATCATGATTGGTTTATGGCAGAAGCTTTGTGTCTCTCTCCACTACTAGTATACGGTGGACCGTAATAATAGCGCTCACAATATAATGATTCTGAGCTTTTAGGTTTTCCTATGATGATTTGAGATTTTTCATATTTAAAATTCAGATCAGCATGTAAAATAGAGTCGACGGCAACGTTGAGTGTTTGTGGCTAACGCTAACCATCATCAGCCAAATGAATTGAGGTTTTGTTCCAGAACGCACTCACTTAAGTGCATCTGGTACTTGGGTGGAGAAGCGAACCTTAGAACTTTTGTTTTGAAAACAAGTGATGTTTTGGGGTGGGATAGGAGCGAATTTTTTAAGTGCTTGTTTTTCAAAAACTTAGGAATGGACTTTTGTTTTGCATTTCACTTGTTTTGTCTGTTACTTGGTGTACAGGAACTGCACATGAAAGAGAGTTTGAGTATTGTTGTGAAATATTGTAAACGGTCCATGAAGTTAGTCTGAAATATTTTCGGCATGTACTTTGAAAAATAGAACAGATAGTTCAGAGCGAGATTTTTTTTACTCGAACTGAAATGACAGTTATAACTAAGAACAGGGTGATCTTTTGAATAGCGGCTGACTATAAAGGTACAAAGTGGTCTTTGTGTTGGTCTTTAATAGCAGGAAACTCTGCAATCATAATGTATGGCTTTATCCCCGATAAAGCAGTAACTTAGCCTTGTATTTCCACTTTTGGATACTACTTCTAGTAAGTTTATATATCACATCCTTCTTCACTCGCGCTGGTTTAGGATGGGAATCAACCCAAAATCTCAAAAACGCTTACCAGTTGAAATTAATCTCAACCTAGGAACTAATATATTTTCATATTTAAGAAGATGGCTTCCTTGTAAAGAAATGTAAGACTTCAAGTTCATATGTACGTGCGTTCTTCGGTTGCTCTATTTTTTTTTTTTTTTTTTTAATATGTCCTTTTAAATTAAAGCAAATGATTTTGGAACATACTTATGAAGACCTTTCAAATGATATGGCACATGTTCGGGTTATTTTTTATTGTGCTGGTTTTCTTCGGTAAAGGTAAGCCGAAATCTTAATAGATAGTAAGAGCCCGTACTCATCAGCACATGAGATTCTTGCTCACCAAATCCACTGGTGGTATTATATACTTCTTCAATAATTTCTAGGCTTTTTCAGGCATCGAAGATCCGAGTGCAGTGATTGATTTTTCCACCATTAAATCTGACTTCTAGTTCCGGTCTTGTACATATATAGACGGTCCGATCAAAATCCCCGGACTGTGTGTGGAGTTGAGTGCCTAAAGTCGTCAAATATTGTAATTCCTACATGCGGATGGTTCTGCTGACTGCATATAAAAAGCCCAACTTTTTTGAAATACCCTTTATATTAATAAACACTTTTTACAAGGTGGCACAAAAGTAATGACCAAATTTGATTTAGCTAAAACTTTTTTTCTAAATAAAAAAACCACGATTTTATTTTTTTTTATTTTACTAAAGAAAATATCGCTCAAATGTTGGCCTACAGCGTTTATGCAAATTTGAGCCCTTTTTAGTACATTTCCCACTACTTCTCTCAATAATTCCGCTAGTATGTTCTCTATTTTCTGTATAATGTTGCCTTTTAGGACTGCGAGAGTCTGTAGCTTGTTCACATGAAGCAACGACTTCAAATAACTCCAAAAAAAGAAGTGTGGAATGTTTAGATCGTGATCTTGCTGGTCAATGTAAATCGCCACAAAGGAAGGCAACACGTCCTGGAATAGCGCCCTTCACTAAGTCCATTGTATTGCCCCCCGTGTGTGCAGTGGCACCGTTTTCTTGAAACCACATGTGCTCCAACCCCAATTCATCCAATTCGGGTATCAAAAAGTTAGTTCTGTAGCGCTTGCCAGTTCAGTACAGACGCCGCATCACACAGTAACTTTCAGTGGATGTAAAAGTGATACTTGACATATGAGAGATGGAATTATGCTTCGTCACTCATGATTAATTTTGAAGAAACATTTTGACGGCCGTCAGGCTATATTCCAGACTTCCGTGGTGGTGGGTATTCAGCAGCTGATGCACCATCCGAGTTTTATACGGAAACGTCCTTAAGTCTTTCGCCAATATACGCTGCAGAGGCCGCCTGGAAATGCCCAATTGCGTGACCTCACGTCTCGTTGATGTTTCTGAACACTCTTTCACATCCTCGCACACAGCATCAATTTTCCCGGCCAAACGAACTGTCGAATATGTGACCAGTCGGTGCCGAACTGTGGGGAAGTCATCGATACAATTATTCGACGTTCATGAGGAGTATAGCGTTCCATTGTTCATCGTCGCGTTTTTCACATTTGTATAATACACAACTGTCAATATCACGATGACAGGAGACGCCATTTGCAAAAATTGTAGGCATATCATATAGGCAAGGGCGGATCCAGGATTTATTTGTGCCCCTGTGCCACCCCCCTGGATCCGCCCTTGCATATAGGGTCATTACTTTTGCGCCATTATGTACGCCATTTTAAAAGGATCTGTTGGTTTCTTTTTAGAAAAAAAATCCATTTAATATTTTTCAAAGTTTTTTGCTTTATTGCAAAGAGTACATTTTTCAATTAATTATAGAAATAATTTCATTTATGTAGATGGGTGCCGCGGCTGGATTGGCAGTAGCCCATCCTCTCAACTCAATTTTGCAGTATATATTCGATGGTTAGGGGCTCGATCATTGTTGTGCTTAAGTGCCTGAATCGTTTCTGGATTATCAGCGTAAATCGATCTTTAACGGTACCAAAAAAAATCCAATAGCGTTAAATCGCAGCTCCGTGGAGGTTCTTATGCTTAATTCTTCTCAGGCTAGTGCAACTAATGTGGATAATGTTCAGTTGCTGAGATCTGTGGCGAGTTGAGGTTCTCGAGTTTTAAGGCGCACCTTTTCGGCAACAGCAGCGATATTCTCGGTTGACGAAGAAAAGGATAACTTGTGTTATCAATTAGCACGCCAATCACAAACTTTTGTACAGCAGGCAGGGTTGCTGCATTATTTCGACCGAAATTTATTTTCAAAATTTGCACTGTTTCGGCAACACAGCACTTACTTTGGAAATAAGTTTTCAATATTTTCCAACGTTGTCAAGCGTAAATCGATTCATTTAATACCGCGCAGATATAATGCTGTGTTTCTGTCAATTTGAACGCGAAAGAGCTGTCAGTGTCAAAATAACATGTAATTTATAAAGAAACCAGCAAATGATCCCCCCGTTACAATTGTCAGCAATTGCATTAAACACTGTTTCATTCATATTGCCAATAATTAAAGTACCTATACATATGTATGTACATACTATCTATAGAAATTAAAGCTGTAAAGAGACAAAGACTTAACGAGACCAAAATGTTACAATTCAAGTGAAATGATTAATTACTGCGGAATAAAGCAGAGACATCCCCTCGCATTTTATTACATTTTTCTCGGATTCATTTTTCATCATAATCCCTGCAACATACTATTAGTCCTTTGAGTATTTGAGAGGTGAAAAGGATATTACAAGTCCAACACTCAGCTGTGCCATCGTATTAATTAAAATTCATTAACAAGAGAGTTTGGGATGAAGTAGCTTTTTGTAATTTAATTTTAATTTTCATAGCACTTGACCTTACAAAGGTAATAAAAGGTAGGTAGTATAAAGATTGGTTGAAGTTTTGCACGTTGTTTACAACATTTATTATCTTCATCTCCCTGTGGGTATACATATAGTATATGTTAATATCTACATAGTTCTATTCTTAAATTCTAATTGATAAATATTTGAGCAAAGCATCCGGGATTATCAGAAATGGAGTATTGCCCCTTGGTAATGCGGAAAAGGATAGTTTATTGTTATTTGTAGGCTTTTTGGTAATGGATTTTGTGTTGTACTCGTATCTAAGCGTTCCACAAAGCTTTTTCAATGTGCTGTCATTAATACCTAGCACCATTTCTTCCATTATTTTATCCGTGAAGCATACGGTATTCTGGCTTTTTTGATGCGGAAATGATATAAGGTATGTAACTAGTCGTAAAACTCTTTTCGAAAACATGTTAATTCAGACGCCAAGTTTTAGTATTCATAAGTTTTAAGGGAACGCGATAATCCCCTGGAAGGACTTATTAACAAGAAGGAGTATGTTAATGCATCTATAATGAGCACCATCTGTGAGCATTCCATAAAATAATATGAATAAACTAAATTGTTAGGTGTCATTCGATTGTGCTGTGGAACCATGAAGACCAATTCCTCTGCGTTGTATAGGAAAATATTAATAAAAATGTGTAATTATGAGATGCAGATATTTACAAAATATAATAGCCAGAAATATAACGCCAAATTGCTTTAATTGTGAAAATCGAAGAATGACAGCTTTCGGAGCAACATATTAGAGTTCAATGTAAATTAGAATTTCAGGGGTTGCTCTGGATTTTTTGCATCCATGGAAATGCACTGACATTATCCAGGACGCACAGGTGATGGGGACATCGAACAAACGAACAAACCTCTGGTTACAGTCGAAACTGGTTTTATGTCATATTCGGATCCGAGAAAATGCGACTTAAATCATAATATTTTCTGCTTCCTGTGTTCACACTTCCTTGACTTTATGTTCAAGACACTGTTGTTTTCGTGTTAAAAACAACATTGAAACACTCGTTTTCATATGACATGGAGATAGAAACCTGTGGAATGTCAAAAAAAATCCTATGTGTTCTCGTACGAGAACTCAGATTTGCTATTTTTGACATTTCAACTTTGGAATTTGACTCACATATACATATGATAGTCTGAAGGGGCTTTTATGTAAAACTATTATGCCACAGCAAAAACACTCGTTCCCTGTTGATGCAGGAACAACTCTAGACCCTGCAAATCTAAAGGATGATTCAATAGGAAGTTACAATTTAAATCTGGCACTACTTTGATTTTGTCAAACATAAACAGCTGATATTTGACATCTGTGAACAATAGTCCAGAGCCCATTCCCATCTCCAAAATTTGAAGAATTCGATCAACATTTATTCGAGAATACTCGAGGTGCTGCTGTAACAGTTTTACGTTATCGAGACATGATAATAAATTATTTTTGCACCAATAGAACAATATTGATGTAGAAGACATGAGGTTTTAACAAGACGGTGTAATCTGCTACACAGCGCGAGAAACAATGCAGTTATTGCACACAAAGTTGTTGTGTGACCAAAATAGGCCAGAATTGCGATATCACGCCATTTGATTTTTTTCTTTGGGATTATATGAAGCAAAAAGTCTATGCCAATGACCCCAAACGATTCCAGATCTAAAGGACGAGCTATTTATGAACTGCAGCTGGATTAATGCCGACAAGTCTGCAAGTCAGCCGTAGTGTCAATGTCAATGTTTAATGTTAATGCCTCCATTTTATTTTGATATAAAAATATCAGCAGTTTATTTTAAATTTAAATTCTAACCTCCAATTGAATCACCTTTTAGAAAGTTGTAGAGAATAAGTTGTGAGTATGATAGCAAGTTCTCTATTAATATAAAATGCCAGCCAAGTATGAATTTGCTAAATGTTACTTACCAATGTAATTTTGCTGGAGTTATTTATAGATGCAGATTCCACATCAGACTGTAACAAAACAAGAACAAAATTGTATGGGAGCGGGTTCCACCTCCACCTCGTTCCTAGCTATGGGGGCTAACAATTTTTTACGACTCAAACTACCTGCTCTGCTTTAACTCTTCAACGGATTATAACGTAATTTAATGAATGAGATTTATTTTGAAAGGCAAACAAAATTTTTTATCCAGCGGTATATAACACTATTTATAACAGCCTTCATTTCTATGCGTCAGAGTATTGGAAAATCTATTTTCATTAAATTTCCATATACTAATGTACTGAAAAAATAAAATAAATAACCACTAAGCCATAAAATCACTTTTGTGCTAATAGTCAGGATAAAACTGCGAAATGTATTTTTAGTACAACATTTCCATCATTGTATTTATTTATGAGGTACAAAAATATTCTTTGTAATAGCATGTATTTTGAAAATTGAAAATCTGTCTATGTACGTATTGTTCTACACCGCAGTCTGTGTTGTAAGAGTGGGAAGTTGTATCTTTCTTTGTGATCAGAGGTACTCTGGAAAGACACACATTGGGGAATTGTGTTAAATAAGTGTTAGAAATAGTTGATGTGGTTGAAAATTTCGTTTGGGTTGCGTTCTACCCTGAAGGACAGTGGTAGGTAGATCAAAATAATGGACACGACTGGGTGACAAATTTAAGTCAAGTAGATAAGACCAACAGAAAATGTTTTTTTCGACAAATGCGTTCAAAAGCTGAACACTTTTTCCGTCCATATGTCAAAAATAGTAGTGCCATTTCCTTACATATGTCAAAAAATTACGTAGATATCGATTTTGAATAAAATCGTCTCAAACATATCCGATAAATAATCGATTTTCACAAGTCCGCTAAAGTGCCCTTATTCAAATTTTTAACGAAAAACTGAGTACGCAGTCTTGTTGATATCTGATCTTATTGATACTTAAGTGAAGTACAGTTAATTTTGAGGCTAGAATGAAAATTCGAATTTCCCCTCTGGGCATTAGCACACAGACCCCAGATATGTAGTCTGCTGAAAATTCGTACAGTTGTTTAGGCTACAGACCGTGGTACAGACAGAACTACGAGACCCACTAATTTGAGTTCCTCTACTGTAATGTCTAAATTGTGGGTCTGCCAATTGTGTCTGTCTGTACGTATGGCCAACTGAGGCTTGAACAGCTGGACGGATTTGCTTTAAATTTCATATCTGTTGACTGTGGGATTGCAATTGGAGGCAAGACTGTAGTTTCATTCTTACCCCAAAATTAACGCTACTTTACTAATGACCAAAAATCGAATTTCTCGAAAACGGCTCTAACGATTTTGTTCCAATTTTATATTTATATTTTTATATTTTTACAAGGTTTTTAGCCAAAAATTCGTGTAGCGGTATTTTATTTAATATCGAATTTTTGAAAATTGATTATTTCTCGGACATGACTCGAACGATTTCGTTAAAAATTTTCATTTGAGCAATATTTGACATACGCAAGGACATGGTATACCAAATTTTGAAATTTCAAATTATAGCCCAAAGGCTGAACTATAATAATCGGAAGCAATCGGAAGCTAATGTCATAATTCTACGTTAAGTTTCTTTCAGTACTGTCAATTGCTCAAGTAACGCATAATAGGCGTATGTGTTAGGAAGCAACAGTTAAATCGCTTTGCCTATCATTTGAGCTGTTGTGTTAAATTTTTGTACGAAAGAACGAATGGATTCGCTCTATCGCTTACAAAAATCGCTCTAATTTCGGATATTTCATTCGTTAAGTATTTAACTTGCGGATTGATTCTTTTTTTTTTTTTAAAAGTGAACGATTTTTCTATGGAAAACCAAAACAGGTTTTTTGAAAGATGTGAGTTGATAAAATATATCACAAATTCTCATTTTATTGCTCTTGTACATTTGTTTGTTTTGTTAATGGCAATATTTGATTCTGTGGATTCAAAAACTATGAAAATTTGTATACTGAAGGACCTCCAATGAATCCACTTTGACTGCCAAGGAGCTGATAGACTTTTTTTTCAATTGTTAAGCACTCACAGGATCACATCGCTTAAGAGAAGATTTAAGAAATATAATAATATCAATTCAAATTAATCTTTTCATATTTCACATGAAATATCCTATTTTATAATAAATATTTAAAAGCCAATATTATTTTTTTATAAATTTTTAATTAATCAAGATAGGATCCGTTGGCATCCTGACTCTCTTTCGACGTAATTCAAGGTCAAATATTCCTTTTTTGTAGAAATCCTGACTTGAATGAAATCTTCAAAGCCTTTAATGACCTCTGCTCGATTTCGGAATACATTCTGTTGGCAAAATGTCTCCAGGCTGCGGAAAAGGTGATAGTCCGTTTGGGAAACATCAGGAGAGTACGGTAGATGGAGAAGAATTTCAAATCCCAACTGTAACAGTTTTTGCACTGTTTCGGGTGAGGTATGGGGTCTAGCATGTCATGCTTATTGACCAACGCAGACTGTTTTTCTGCTAATTTTGAATGCACTACCTATTTTCTCACCATATCAGAGACATCAACTCCCCCCTGATTGAAGAAATTAAAAGTGGATTGTTCCTTTCGATGTCCACAAGATTGTCACCATAACCTTATTTGGGTGAAGACGAGGTTTGGGTGTATGTTTTGGTTTTTCGTCTGCATCCAAACTTTGCCCAGGTGTTTTACGGTTGTCATGCAGGATCCACTCTTCATTACAGATGATTATCCGTTCCAAAAACGGTTCACTTTAGTGTCTTAAGCAATGCGATGCACATATTTTCAGGCGTTGTAGTTTTGGGACTCGTTCAGATCATGAGGTACCCACTTGTCGAGTTTCTTTACCTTTCCTATGAGAAAGTGTCGACTTATTATCATGGGGTATACTCCCATGTTCTGTGCAATGTTCCTCACCGATCTCGTTGGATCCGCATCTACTTTTGCTCTTAAAACAGCCTCGTCAATTACCGTCGAATATTGTTTTTCGGTGCTAGAGACGTGTTATGTCCCGGTTTAAATTCATAAAGCGAGTCCGAATTTGAACTGCTGACTTTGACCTTAGAATCGAAAAGCACTTTCGAATAGTTTTTTTTTAAATTCGAAACAAAATACAAAGCAGAACCCCTATGTTTTGAACATAGCGACAATATCTAAGTATATTCTGTGTTACCTAAGACGGCCACGAAAATGTACATAGTATCAACACAACATTAATTTTAACAAGTTCTTATAATGTATATATACTTTATTATTTTGAAATCAAAACTCATCTTTTTTTTACACATATACAATATACATTTCTAAATATTCATGATATTGAGTAACAATTACAAATCTTTAAAAGATAGTAAGTTGTTGTTTTATTGTTTCTTTTGAGTTCTCAACGGGCGAGTTCAATGATTTCGCTTGTTGAAAAGAATACTTTAACAGCTCCCGCCGCAATATTGCATGCAATATCCATTGGAAAGCAAATGAATACACACAAAAAACAGAAATAACAAAGAAATACTTAAAGAGGTTGCGAAAGGTAAATTTTAACAATCACTATTCAAGGGCTACAATTTTGTTTTATTTGTATTGCATACTACTTGGAATGCTTTTCGTAATTTTTTTTTTTTAATGATAACAAGAGAAAAAAGAAATAACAATTCGTTTATGATTTACAGTGCAGAGCAAAAAAATGAAAACAATTCTTAAAATTTTTTTTATCTTAAATCCTAGATGTAAAAACAACAGCTCTACTGGCGGAACGCACCGTTTTATTATGTCACTGATGTTGGTGTTTTGTTGTTTGAAGGCTCATCATAACTCTCTTTGTGATACACTCAAGAATTAAAATTACTAATAGTATTGTCTTTGGATGTGTGACACAGAAAGAGAGAGAGAAGAAGAAAAGTGGAGTTTCCGCCGCCGTTTGTAAATAAATTTTTTAAACTACATTTGTTTTGTTTTTTCTCAAAAAATCGCATTAACTTGGCATATTACACTGTAATTAAATTTATTCCGTTTGCTATAATTACACAATTTTTTGTTTTCAATTATGGTAGGTAGGTATTGTTTTTTTTTTTTTTTTTAAATATATAATAATAAGAATTATCTTTTATTTTACAGCAACTTTAACAAGAAGAGGATGGTTGTTTTGTTTGTGGAGGGGCATTGTGCTGCGTTTAGTGGCGGGAATCTCTTGGGTAGAATTCCGCGAGAATGGAAGCTGGGATTCGCTTAAGCATTTCCTTGGGGAAGATACGCAGCAACTGCCAGCCGATGTCGAGCGACTCGAATACTGTGCGGTTTTCATAATTACCCTGAAAGGAAAAAAACAATTAATTTTTTTATTTATAAGATTAAAATATTAAAAAATAAGTTGTAGTTTTCCGACTCTATAATCACCGCCCTTTTAAAATATGTTTCTTATCTAATAACACAACTTTGTCCCAATACTCGCTATACTAAAACCACCGACGCTAGGATGTGCGGACTTAAAAACCCTAGAACAGAGTTCAAACAACTATATAACAAGGCTAGCCTGGGCAAACGAGAACACTGCTAAGAGAAACATAATAGCAGCTAAATAAAAATCTTCGACGACCTTCTGAAAATCCACTGAGAACATGAACGTGTCTGCTAGATTGCACAAAAAACCAGCGGCTTCTACCTATAGATACAGCTTAACAACAAATTTAAAAAAGCAACAATTTGGCAGTACTGCTCAAATGAAATGTTTTTCTGGCAACACCAGCGCAACCAAATGTCAAAAAGAGCACTGCTTAACAGTCGTTCTGCTGTTGCTTTCGTTTGTTTTCGATTAGCTTTTGTTTCTTACAGTTCGTTAGCTATTATTATTTATTTTACCCTTTACTTTGTGTGAAAAATGGATATAGCATTGCAACACAACTATTCATAAATTTCAAAATAAATTGCGTAGGGGAACAGCAACACAAGGCTGTCGTGTTGCCGCAACACTGCAAGTTTTTGATGTTTTGAATTCACCCTACCTCAAACGGTTTGTCAGCTCTTGTACAGATCCAAGCAAAGAATCGTTACTACTCATTATGAAAAAAATACACCTAAAAACCAATACGGTCTTTAAAGTCCTACAAATCTGCAGTACGAGATGATATTTTCCCTACTATAATGTAGTTCTGGTACATAGCAATTTTCAAATTAAAGTGGTGTTCATTCCCAAGGCAGAAAAGCAAACCTCTACTCTCTTCTTCTTAACGTCTACCTTATGTATCAGTAATGTGAATACCTTCATTAAAAATAATTCTCTCTGGCATAATTGCTGTACATCGAAGGAGCATTAAAAAAAATGTGAAACGACACTCAAGACCCAAAGGTTAATATAATACGCAGGTCGCCTGCGGAAAACATATTACGCCAACTATGAGTAACCTCACGAAGTTAGGTAGGGTTCGAAAAAAAAAAAAAAAAAAAACACCCAGTACTTGGCAATCTAGCACATCCATAAATGAGGATGACACTGAATTCATGGGAACAGAAGCTGGAGTATCTTGTGAACCACTACAAATCTCCGAGTGTTAAAGGCTTTCAGATTTCTGATGTCTTCGAAGGAGAGATCCTCGCCAATGATAAAGCTGCACACACAATATACAAAACATTGTAGACTTAATGCAAAGGCTTGTTAAAGCACAGGTTGGTTTGACTTAAAGCCACCTCTTCAAAACGGCGACACAATGGATCCCGGAAAGCAAACTTTCACATATTACGAGGATTTTGTCGAAATTTTGTATAGCATCGATAGAATAAGTTCCTTTGTCGAAATGTTAGCTTAGCTCCATTGGACCTGAGGAACTGTTTCTCGTCAGTGGTAAACATATTAAAACCCTTTAATTTTTTGGGAAATTCGCTTTTTTCGGAAGACTTTTCTTTTTTTAACAGACTTTAATTTCTTAGCAAACACAAAAACCCTTTTCGTATTTCCTTAGCAAAGATAATAACCCATCTACCTTATTCGTGAGAAAAATTCTCCACTAGAAGGCGCTAAATCGATCACCATCTAGTGAAAAACTTAACTTCAATTACACATCTCATCTAGCCGCTATTGATAGCATGTGTAGTTGGTGGCAGATAGGCTAGGTTAGGTAGATTGATACCTTGTGATAAATAGAGTCACTGCTCACTTAGACCAACGATTCGGGTCCATTGTGCCCCACCATTTATCCCTGGAAACGCTGTAAAGCCCGCTGTTAGAACCACCCAGATAGTGATATAAATCTCAGGAGGTCCGTAAGCTCTACATTACCTAAGTCCTCCAATTCCAAGAAGAAGTAACTTCCGAGAGTCCTCATTCTTTAAACGCACATACCCGTTATAAGAATGAGGACTCTACGTATATGTACATGATAGTGCTTGCCCACGCCAAATGAAACACGGCTGTTGACAACAGTTGAACATTTACTCACATTTCCACACATTTCAGACCTTTATAAAACGAAAATCCACCACCTGACTTAAGTTTGATTCATTCAATAAATCACCATACCCTCTTCCATTAGAATCTTTCATGTGGATAAACATAGGATGTAAGCACATGAAAAGAAAAAAAGCCAACACATAAAGGACGTAGGGACTACCTTAACAAACCCATTTTGTGCGTGTTATATTTTTCCCACGAATGGAAGCGACACAGTTTTATTGCCGACTACGAATGGCGAGTTGAGAAGTTGCTCATGATATCGGTGGTCTGTCACACTTTCGAGGGAGGTGGTGCCGTGAAAGTTTGTTTTTTGTTTGCTTACCTAGTTTACATTAAGAAAATGTAAATCACTAGCAGTTCGGATTAAACACTGGACGATTTCGACGATGTCGGCGAATAGCATAAATCAAAGCAGCGATTGCGAAAATTATAAACAAGAAACCGAAGACTAAACAACAAATCAAGATGACCTGAGACATTTTAAAATAACAATTTTAAATTACTTTCTATCCAAACACCACAATTGTTACTAAACCAATAAGTTTCATCAGAAACATAAAACAAACTTCAGAAACGAAAAGACACAGGTATGCAGTAACAAGCAAACAATTGTTGGCATAAAATTTTATTGAAACAAAATAATTGTTGAAAATATTATACCATACATCTAATTGTGGCCTTGGGAGGGTAATTATTTTTGATCTCTCCATTCTGTCGATAAATGCTACAATGTATGACTAATGGGCTTTTAATGACATATAGATAGCGTGAGTGATGATATCAGAAGCGCGCCCAATTTATAGACCTTATCTAGGTAAACTTATTGCGTGCACTGCGTGAGATATGCGACGGAGAGAATACACAAAAAAAACATCTAGATAGCCACTTCTGCAACTCTGTTCGTAATCCATTTTTTTCGAAATGAGCCATTAGTAAAATTTCGTCAATTTTATGGTTGGATGGACAATTCCACTTTCGACTCAAGTTGTGACGCTACAGTCCACAAATATGAAGTTTTAAGAAAATCAATCCAGCCGTTCAGGCTGCAGTCATACATACAGACAGACAGACAGAATTGTGAGGCTCAAATAACACTTAAGCGCCATTTTGAGAACCACAACTCATGTGACCTTGTTTGTTAGATAGTGTTAATAGGTTGCTGAAAGAAAACGGTTTCATATCCATCCTGTGGCATTCAGGAAACTGATCATCTCTGTGATACTTTCCTCTCAGAATCCCTTAGGTTTGTCGAAAAAGTGTTTGCCTAGAGTTTGATGTCGGGCTCTACTTAAAGCCGGACACCCGGAGAGTAAGTGGGATAAAGTTTCCTTCTCTTTTATATTTTACCACTGCGGCAGTGTGTGTTAAAAGGGATGCAGCGACTATCCGAATCTTTTTTTCAAGTTCTTGTGTTCTGGCCTAGAAATGACACAACTCTGCAAACTCTTCCAAATTTTGTTTGCTACTGATAGAAAGTGTTTTCCCAATTTTCCTGGTAACGAATTTAGAATCTTACTGTGTCCGTTAGGTCTAGCAGACCAGCACCCTGATTATCTGAGTCAAGTGGTAGAAGATGCAGAAGCACATTAAGAGTTTCCAAGGTTCAGTTCTTTGCACTTTGCTTATTAGTTTAATGTTGTAGTCTTTACTTAGGGCAGACCACCAAACTAGTGATCAATACGTTAATATTGGACGTATTCGGTCGAAGTCCCCACTTCTTGGAAGCGTAGAAAGCCATGCATGCTTTTTTTCACTCGTTATTCAATGTTTAACTTCGATGTCAAGTATAATCAAAATCTCAACACGGAAAATTTGCAGGAAACCAATACTTGCCCTTATATGTATGTGCAAGTGAAAAGAATAAGTCTATACTGATGCCAGTCTTATCTTATCTTATTGCTGATATTCATATATCAGAAGACGGCAAAATGGATGGAAGAAATTCGAAAAAAAAACAACGAAATTGTGGTAATCAGTGACGAGCTTTGCAATGTTTTGTTACAGATCTGAAATATCTCGACTACATCGAAAATCTTTAACTATAATAGCGTATACCTATGAAATTTCGTTGATGTCGTGTCAAAGCGGCAGATGCGCCAAAACGAGATCCTAGATCCCAGTAGAACGCTCCGTCTACAACACGATTTAAAGTTCAGTAACCCGATAACACAAACCATAATTGGAAAATCGACAAGCTGAAAGAGCGCTAACAGACGGACCTTATGTTGTTAGTAACCTGGTGTATGAACTAGAGACCAAAATAAGGAACAACAATAAATCACAATCTTTTAAGCCCGCAAAAGGCAAACTATGATAGATGTTTTTATACTACACTACGACCGCACACACAACTATACCAATCACACGGATGCATCACTTGGGACAATGGCACCCGCTGATTGAAAATTGATGATGATAATTTGATGAAGAAATCGTAAGTAATTATTTTAATGATTAACCAGCTTCGGGACAACATAAAAAGATGATTTATAGCAAAAAATGATCGGAGATTAATGATCTAAAAACAAGTTAAATTGTATTGCAGTCGGATAAGCTATTTTTAATTTAGGCCAAGCTTTCAACCTAATTATTCACTCCTTAGAGTTGAAAATTTCACAAAACCCCGTCTAATCCATCGCCTAGGGCCGAAAAGTGATCTCCATGCAAAAATTAAAGTCTCTAGATCCGCTTTCCGAGATACGGTGATGAATGAGTCATCCAGTGAGGCAATGCGTTTTGCCTTTTAGGATTTAAATAATTTGTTTTCTACAGGTCAGTGGTAGCTATGAGGTAGATAAAAGAACCCTTAGCTGGGCTCACGTTAAACGTCGTCACCGTCGTCTGTCTTTTTAACATTAAAGGTCCATCACCCTTAATTATATCGGTTGACAGTTTAACATTTTCATGCTGGTATCCGGAGCTTAGCCAGAAATACGTGTCACCACAAGATACTGTCTCATATTCACCTCCTTTGTACATTTCCAGCTTTAGTTAGTGACCTGGAGATGCGGAAATCAAGAACATCCAGCGCTTGATTTGAAGCTCCATCATTTTACCAGTGAAATACAATAGACTAAAACAAATTTCTTTTTTCGTTGCTTTGAGTAATTTTTATAGCACACTATCTATGAAATGCGGCTCACAGTCGCTTATCAGTCTTATGTTTACTTTTAAATAGCTTGTGGCTGAATATATTATGGCTACTTTGGGTCAAATTAATGTGTAATGTGAAAATCATTCTCCGTTGAAATGAAATTCGTACAAAAAAAGTGATTTTAATTGCAGCAAATGCACGATAATCACGGAAATTTAAGTGAAGCAAATCTTACTCACCAATACACTTTATTCAAACATTTAAAGCTATATTAATAGTATTCATGTAACGCTGCTGATGGGCGACTTCTACGATGGCGCCGATAGGCACAGCATACTGCTATGGTGATAAACACTAGGACAAATAAGCCGAAACATATTAAAATCAGAATTGTTTGTGTCATTTTAAATAATATTTGACAGACTTCCACGTATACTTTTGCACGTTTTACTGTTCAGACCAAGGCATCACGAATGCTACTGAAATATTTGAACCAAAGTAAAACACTTTGAACATGAAACGAGATAAGATAAAACGAATGCAGATTACAAATAAGTACCAAATAATACATTTTCGGCAACAAACTTTCTACGAAAAAGCCTGATAATAACTGGAAGCTTGTATGATACGTCAAAATATAAGTGATAGTTGACTTATTGGCTCTTGTTTAACGAAACAAAGGTATGATACAAGCAGTTATCAGATAGGCGCAAATTTGTGTAATGTAAACCTGCACTTTGTAACCCCAAACTCTCATATATACAGGTAGATAAGCTAAAGACAAGAAATTATTTAGATAACCTGTAACAAGATAGGAGTCTTCCTGTAGAAATGTGGAAAACAAAAGACAAATAACTTGAACTAAAAATGAATAACACATTGGCATTGTAATCATCAATGCCAGAGATGCATTGCATAATCCATTTTTTGTTTGACTCACCTGCGAGATAAAGTTCTTTTCGAACTTGCTCAAGAATTCCAAGTATAGCAAATCATCAGGAGTAAGAGCTTCCTCACCGACGACAGCCTTCATGGCTTGCACATCCTTACCAATGGCGTAGCAAGCGTACAACTGATTCGAAACATCAGAGTGATCTTTCCTGGTCATGCCCTCACCGATGGCAGACTTCATCAAACGGGACAAAGATGGCAACACGTTGACTGGTGGGTAAATCTGTCTGTTGTGTAACTGACGATCGACGTAGATCTGTCCTTCAGTAATATAACCAGTCAAATCGGGAATTGGATGGGTAATATCGTCGTTGGGCATAGTAAGAATGGGAATCTGAGTGATGGAACCGTTACGGCCTTCAACACGTCCGGCACGTTCGTAAATGGTGGCCAAATCTGTGTACATGTAACCGGGGAAACCACGACGACCGGGCACTTCTTCACGGGCAGCCGACACCTCACGCAAAGCTTCAGCATATGAGGACATATCGGTAAGGATGACCAGGACGTGCTTCTCACACTGGTAGGCCAAGAATTCGGCTGCAGTCAAGGCCAAACGTGGTGTAATAATACGTTCAATTGTTGGATCGTTGGCCAAGTTCAAGAACAGACACACATTTTCCATGGAACCATTCTCCTCGAAGTCCTGCTTGAAGAAACGAGCAGTTTCCATGTTCACACCCATAGCAGCGAACACGATGGCAAAGTTGTCTTCGTGATCATCGAGCACCGATTTACCGGGAACCTTTACGAGACCGGCTTGACGACAAATCTGAGCGGCAATTTCGTTGTGCGGCAGACCAGCAGCCGAGAAGATTGGAATCTTTTGACCACGGGCAATGGAGTTCATCACGTCGATAGCAGATATACCCGTCTGGATCATTTCCTCGGGGTAAATACGCGACCATGGATTGATGGGTTGACCTTGGATATCGAGGAAATCTTCTGCCAAAATTGGGGGTCCCTTGTCGATGGGTTTTCCAGAACCGTTGAACACACGTCCCAACATATCTTCCGATACAGGTGTACGCAAGATGTCACCAGTGAACTCGCAAAGAGTGTTCCTGGCGTCAATGCCTGAGGTACCTTCGAACACTTGAACGACAGCCTTGGAGCCACTCACCTCAAGAACTTGTCCCGATCGAATGGTACCATCACTCAAACGAAGTTGCACAATTTCGGCGAACTTGGGGAATTTCACTTCATCCAAGATAACCAAGGGTCCGTTGACACCAGAGACGGTTTTGTAGGCTAAAAGAAAAATGAAATATGTTCGTTAGTAATTCTGTCATAAATAGGGATTTGATAAAAAACGAGAAGTTAATGCTATTGTATGAATAATTGAGGACCTTTTATAAAATTTATTTAAGAAGGTGTTGCCTCCGTAAGTCACACTAAAGTTGGAGCTTTCGAGATCTAATTTTGCTTACACCGTTTTCAATCCAAACCTTCATCTTGATTGTTGTTCTTTTGAACACAAAAGCAAATACTTTAATGAATAACAATAAATAATTCATTTGTCTGGGTAGCGTGGTGGACAGAACTACAGTTCAATTAATGCTAACAAAATTCTAATAAATACAAGAGTTGATCATCTTTTTCTTACTGTGTAGGTTGAATTTAGGAACAACTTCTCTTCGATTTGGTTATTTGAATATTTCGTATAAAGGTCTTGTCTCTGTTATGATGCCAGGAAGGTGTACAATGTTTCTTTTTTTTCGAGTTGCTGATATATTGGCAGTCGACATCAATTGAATAAATAATGAGTACAGCAAAAGCACACTCGAAACTGATAAAAGAAGTTACGTGCAATACACACCGTAGTCTGGTGTCAATATTTTAACACTGTCGATCAATTTGTTTAGTTGGGTACTGCCACCAACGCAAATTATTATACCTATAAAAGGGTATCCCCAAATTCACGCAAGATTTGAATTTTGCGCCATTTATGCGGTAAGTGTTGCCAACGAAAAAAAAAAAAAAAAAAAAAAAACAGCGTGACAGTTGGCAGTTCAGGATTATTAAAAATGGAGTGCTACACGAAAGAACAACGCGTTTTCATTGTTGAGCAATATTTTAAAAATAATGAAGGTGTTGCAGCTACAGTTCACAATTTTCGTACAAAATATGGGCGGAGTAGTGATTTAACTTCATTAACTGTGAAAAGATTAATTCAGAAATTCAGGGAGACTTGATCTTAGACACTCTGGCCATCCTTCAACAAGTCGTTCAACACAAAATATAGAAGCAGTTTGTGAGAGTGTTGTTGAGAAACTAGGAACATCAATTCGGCACCGTGGTCAAGAAGAGAAGCTCTCACAGCGTATTCTCACGAAAGATTTGCATCTTCATGCATACAAAGTGTAATTGACTCAAGAACTGAAGAGTTCGTTAAATGAATTATTGAACAACAACAAGTGGATGCTGATTTTTCAGACAAAATCATTTTAAGCGATGAGGGTCATTTTCATCTTGATGCCTTTGTTAATTGCCAAAATTGTCGAATTTGGGGTTCAGAAAATCCACGAGTGATTGTTGAAAACCAAATACATCCACAACGTGTCACTGTTTGGTGCGGATTTTGGGCTGGGTGCATCATCGAACCATTTTTCTTTGAAAATGCGGCTGGTCAGGCAATAGCAGTTAATGGTGCTCGATATCGCGACATGATAATCCAGTTTTTTGTGCCTAAATTGCAAGATATGGATGTGGATGACATGTGGTTACAACAAGACGGTGCCACATGCCATACAGCCCGAGAAACAATTCAATTATTGCATGTGTCATTTCCTGGTCGTGTAATTTCCCGTTTAAATTCAGCAACATTTATGCAAAACAGATAAGAGTATTATGGTTGATTCTTTCCATTGTTTCGGGATTTGTTCCACGTTCAAAATTCAGTTGAATAATTTTGTGAGACTGAAGACCAGTTTAGTTTGTCTTATTTCTAGCATCTACGCTTAAGTGTTCTAAATAAACAAACGTCGAAGGCGATGATTTCCAACCTCCGAAGAAGAAGCAGAATGAATTTAATTTCTTTCTTTTTTTGCGGTCCCATTCAGGTGATTTCCAAGTCCATATGCAAAGTCTTTGTTGCCATAGTCAGATAATCAGTTTTCCACCTCTCCACTCATTATTAAATCCTCGGATGTTTTTTTTTCAACCTAGCATTGAAGTCCCCCATAACACATATGAATTCGGCTTTGTATTCGTTGTATGCTAGTTCAATATCCAAGTAAAACTTGTTTAAAACTTTGATTGGTGCTGATTCTGTTGGAACGTAGACTTGGATAATCGATAACTTCGAGTTTGCTACTTTTGCCTGCAATGCTGCAACTCTTTCGTTATAAAACATCATTTTTTCAATTTTATTTTTCCAGTTGTTTTTAATTGGGCGTCGTGGCGTAGTGGTTAGTGTGTCGGATCACTACGTAAAAGGTTCCAAGTTCGAATCCCAGAAAACACCAAAAAGTTTTTTCACAATCCCATCTCTCGCGAACGTCTGACAAACATCCGAAAGTATTGTTGTCACGAGAAAGCTTCTCAAAACAAATTGCCTTTCGGATACAGCACGAAACTGTAGGTCCCTTCCATTCGTGTGAAAAATATAACGCACACAACACAAGTAGTTGCGAGAAGCTAGGCCCTGGCACTTAAAGAGCTGTTGCGCCAAATATTTATTTATTTTTTATTTAGTTGTTTTTAATTATGAAACCTACTCTATAGTCTTTGGTTTCTCTTTTAAATCCAAAAAGGTTTCCATTTGATTATCCTAATAGTTTTCCTTCATATAGTCTTCTCTCAGAAAGTCCAATTACATCCCAATTATTTTTTTTTTTTTTGATTGTATTCTCAAGATCAATCTGGCGATGTTCATTTCTTGAAGTTAGTACATTGAAGGTGCATATAATAATCTTTTTATTTTTTTTCACTTTTTGTTTCATAAGGTATGATGGGGTTGGGGGTTTCTCGATCTATGTTCCCCACAGTGATCAACCAGGTTGGGGGGTTAACAGTGTTTTTTTTGTTTTGTTAGTTGCTTATCCTTATCTGTTTTCGTGGCCTGGTCTGTCGTATGAGGATTGTTATGGTAATTCTGTATTTGCTATTATATTGCATTTGGTGGGCTTTTATCATCAACTTCAGATCTAATGCTTTTGTTGTGATTTCCACTATATTTTATTATTTTTTCTATCGGTTCTTCATTGAGAGTTATTCCATTGGATATTACTATTCCTTTACAAATTTTCGCCTCAATTTTCTTCGTATTTTTTTTTTTTTTAATTTATTTTGGCAAATCATCATTTGATCTTTTAAATTGTTTAGTTTATTTTTATTTTGTAATATATTGTAATTTGCCTTTTACGAAGTGACACCTAGTAGTAAGGGTCTTATTTTATGTTTGGCAGGTTTCAAGTTCACCAATCAAGTTCCTCTACTTCTGGTAGATTAAGAATAATAATAATTACTTTTCTTGATTCTAACCTTTTTCTCAACTGCTTAAATTTTTTGCCTGTTTTTTTTTTTTTTCTTCCATTTCTGAGTTCATATTTTTTTAAAGTTACCATAATTTGCTCAATTTTTTCTTCCATGACTCTAAGTAAATTTCTCGTCTGCAATTCGCCTAATATTAATATTATGCTTAGAGATTTTTTTTAAAAAAGGTAGGAAATTCGACTCCGAAATTTGGTGTGTGTCTTTGCTAAGTATACTGTTGTTATTGTTTGCCATCCATGTAGATTATAGTCCAAGCAATATTTAGCTCCATCAGATGTTCTCTATTTATTGTCTGTACTTTAATTCGTAGTTACAGGTTGGGTGAGAACCACCAGTTTTTTTCTTAGGTTATTTCGCTTTATATTTTGGAGGTTTGATGTTGGTCATCTGTCGAATTTTCTCCTTCATATTTAAATATTTATATATTGACTAGAACTTCACTTCCTGTGGGTTTGTGCCTCTTTTTTTTCAGATTCGGTCGATAGGCTCTTTTACCCATTTCTCGCTCGGCGACTACTTACTCGTCAACAAACAAAATTGCAAAATTTGGGGTTATAAGAATCCAAATGTGATCGTTGAGAGGCCATTGAATCCACCACGTCGGCGTGATCGGGCCGTATTTTTTGGAAAACGACGAAGGCCCCCTGTTACGGTGAATTCGCTGCGTTATAGTAATAATAACCAACTTTTGACAAGATATTGATATGAGCGACATGTGGTTCCAACAGAACGGGGATACGTGCCACACAACACAGGTAAATTTGGCTCTATTACACGAAAAGTTCCCTGCCGTTTCGCGACATCAATTGTCCAAGATCGCGTGATGTAACCCCGTTGGATCCTGCCTATGCAGACAATCTCCAAACATTGGAGCACTTAAAAACCAACATCAGTGAATACGGCCATAAATGTGCCGAAAAGTCATCGAATATTATCTTACAGGAATCGAAGTTTGGAGAAACTTCCGTGGCGGCGATTTGACTGATGTTGAACTCCATACATAATGGCTTTTATTTTATTTAAATTAAAATCCTAAAGAAAGCATAAAATAAATAATCCTGTATATCTTTTCTTAATTATTGAACTTTTTTTTTCTGTCACCTTGTATAGAGGATTTTTTTTGGCAAGCCTCGAGAAAAATGTTGGATCCTACTTAAGGATCGCTTTTCAGCGCCTATATACGAATAAAAAAAAATATTGCTACATCCAAAATAACGGATTTCGAAAAATGACACCGACATTGCACAGAAGAACGGAAGACGCGCTATCGAGAGCAATAATGTTTCGTGGCCTGCATATAAAACCCTGAAGTCAAATTGTTCGAAAAAGTATAAAAAAAAAATACAAAAAATATTCCTACTTGTCAATAATTTAGCAATTATTTATACTCGAACAATGGATAACCATGAGTTAAAATTAACCAACTAGGCTATATCTCAGCTATACATATATGAATGCTTGTCAAATTTTTAGTGATGAATGCTTGTACAAAGTGTGATAGGTAGATAAATATACCGAGTAGTCGAGTAGTCCAAGTTAACAAAATTGTTTTGAAACCATTATTATTAAGTTGCTCATGATTCACAGTATTTTTTTCCGTCGTCCTGATATCATCAGCCATATGATCACCCTACTGCCAGTGGTATGCCTTCGCAGTAGAGTTGACTTAGCTTTCGCAATTGATCGACTTTTTTATTTATTTCATGCGAAAGAGATAAAGGATCTGATGTATCCTAAAGTGTTCTTCGCCTGCGTAAGACTTCTGATTTGTCTTCGTTTTCACCTACAAATTGTACGACGATAGTGAAATAGCTATCTTGCAAGCACGATCGACAAGACCGTAGTAAATGACAGTTCTCGCGTTACGTAAAGCAAACAGTTGATCGCTAATACGATATCGTTCAGTCAAACTCAAACTTATCACTACACGCGATGACGGCCCTGACGAAATATAGAAATTATTCGACAAGTGGCCTTCTTCACACAGTCGAAGTGACAGATTGTCACCTCACTTTTTAAGTTACACAAACTTTCCCTTACTACAGCTAAAGTCTATCTATCTATCTTTTATATAAATTATTTCGCGATATGAAATTTCATGCGAGAGCTCCTTTATAAAGACAATACGGAATGCCAAGTTATATATTGCCGTAAAGAGGATTATGTCTTATTAGCAAAGCTGCATTCAGTCACTAGTAGATATATTATTCGAATACAAAACTTCCAGCGCAAACTAACAAAGGAATAATACCGTCAACTTTTATTTTTAAAATACACACTACAAAATGGTTATCATGGAGTGGGGTATGAAGGAAAATCGTATTGCTGTCATAGCATTGCATAAGTGCGGAAAAAATGCTAACTAAATTTTTGAATTACTAAAACCACTCGGGATATCAAAAATGTTTGTGTACCGCGCTATAAATCGATTTGTTGAATCATCTCAATTAGAGACGCCCCTACGAGCGTGATTCTAAAAGCTGTACGCGAGCGAATTCAGAGAAATCCCCTACAAAACAGAAAATTAAGTCGTGTTAGCTGGATATATCCACTGGATCAATGACAAGGCTTATTCGGGATGATCTTAACATGAACGAAACTAGGCTACAAAGATGTAAGCGACTCTTGCACTGGCACCCGGACAAGGGCCACGAAAATATTCCTTTTACGAACGAAAAAATGCCCACTGTCGAGGAAGTTTTTAATAAATAAAACGATAACATCAATACAGTTCCTAGGGTTTGGTAGGTGGTATCCCATCAAGGAGTTGCTGCTCTCCATTTTTGTCAAAAGGAGTCAAAACTGCAGCAAAGATTAAAGGCTTTATGAATAACCTTTCTAACGGAGCAAGATGGGTTTTCTAATAAGACCAAAACAACTCAGCAGTGGCTTAGAATTAATATTCCTGCTTTAATTGCATCAGAGGATTAGCCTGGAGGAAGCCCAGATTTGAATCCTTTGGATTATTGTTTGTGGTCAGTGTTGGAGAGTATGGCCTGCAGGAGTCCACATCAAAATTTGGAGAGCCTCAAAAGTGCTTTAACTCCTAGAAACTGTGCGTGCCGCAAAAGGCGGTCACTTTGAATAAACGGGCGGTTTTTTTTTTTCAAAATACTTACTATTTAAGCACATACATTTTATAAATACTAATCCAAAATGTTTTGATGTTTAATTTGAACTTATGGCAGGACTAGGTACATACTATTGACCTAATTTTTTTTTTATTTTTTTTATAATTCGCGCGCGTCAAAAGGAATATGAATACCTTTATACTGTTACAGGGCACGGGCTTTTAAGGAAAGGGAGAAGAGGAAGAGGAAGCCTATGCACGTTGGCTTTAAATGTTTGAAGGTTGTAGAGATGGGGAAATACACAGCTTGGTAGATCATTCCACATTCGTGTCGTTCGGCTTATAAACGAATCCCTTTATTTAACAGTACGACCGAAGTTAGGCTTTAGGGTGAACTGATGTGCATTCGAAGCATGTCGCGTATAGCGGGTGAAGTTTTGAAGGGGAGGAATGTAGCTGGCATTTCGCTGGAGCATTTTTTATTAAAAAAACGATAAAACAGGGAGAGACAGGAGACATTTCTCCGATGTTCTAGTGAATAAATGGAATTCACAATGTCTCTATCACCTATAAGTTTTAACGCGCGATTTTATACCCTATCAAGAATGTGCAGAACTGTCTTGGGTGCACCAGACCAGATATGGGCGTTATATTACAGCTTAGGGCGAATGAATGCCTTATAAATTGAGGCCAGATCAGATGGGGTAAAATATTTCTTGCACCGTTTAAGGAATCCTAGACATTTTGCAGCATTTTTGGCGACCTCGAATATGTGATCATTCCATCGAAGATGGTTATTAATACACATACCGAGAATGGCAAGTCTTTCGGTTTCAATGATGCAAGTAAGAAACTAATTTAAGCAAAACAAAAATGGATTTATAAAGTTTATAATAATAATAAAATTAACAAAACTCTTCCAAATTGTAATCGAATTGCTGCCCTTGAGCAGTTTGGTCTGTATAGTGTTTTAAAAACTAGTTTTTACTTCTTTGCTGCTTCTCTTTCCGTGGGTACTCACTCATCTCATTTTCTACTTACACACAAATCTACAATACAATAATTGTAAATATGATCCACACGGGGCGTATACTTTTCTTCCAAATTCTATTACCTACGACTTAAAATTAATTTAATACGACTAAAGCGAACAACAAACATTGCTTAATCAATGCAAATTGACTATTAATAGTACATACTTCCAAAAAGAAGAAGATATCTTAAAAAGCGACAACAGCCGTACGTTAAGAGTAACATGGCAAGCTAGTATGTCTCGAGTTTATGTAACACTTATCATGTTATCAGTGTGAGGATAAGCAGCTCACTGCCATCAAAATCACATGCCAGGCATCGATTAATAACAAATGCACAACGTTTCGTTATAGTTTGTGTGCGTGTTCATCGGGCAGGGGCACATTTTTTTTTCTTTTAAAAATCGTTCATATAAGAATAATTTTTAATTAAAATGCTTGATCGCAACGACTGCAAACAAGGCAGACCCCGTCTCATTAAGCAGACAATAAAATGTTTCAAGCACCGAACAACAATAGTTTAGCCTAATGTGAGCTAAAAATTAACTGCGAAATTAGTTCTCAAGATGTAAAGATTATAGAGAGAAAACAGCAAACAAATAGGTATAAGAAAAAAAAAAAAAAAAAAAAAAAACGTAAAAGGGGGTCAGGTGGTGGGTGCGAAACAAGTGTCACATGACCACAAAAATGAAAATTTTACGAGCAGTAAAATGGATAAAAATTCTCGAATTTACCACATCAAGAAGAATAAACATTTTGCCAACATAATTCCTTGAAATTATTTGGGAATTACCAATGAAAAAACCGTTTTTTTTAAGAAAAAATGAAAAATAGGTAGAAATCGATCGATAAAGTGAACTGTCATGGCTGCCGTTCTCTGTACTTTTCCTTCAACTCGTCCACATCAATCATTTTTGAAATTATTAATCCGTACGGTTCTTATATTTTACTGTATAATACTTACTTAGCCGTGGCTGAGAGATGAAATCCCTAGAAACTGCAAGGACATGTTCCTTGTTGGCTTGCTGAGCGTTTAGACGGGACATTTTAGTGTGAATTTTCTAATTTGATTTAACTGTGAAAGTCCACTCTCGTTCAGATCACAAACTAAAATGTAAATTCAATTTATTTATTCACTCTTGAAACTATGAATAATTGCCTGAGTGCAACTACTTTAATAAAATTTTTACCAGGAATGAGTTTTTCGCCAGTCAGCTGAGTACGACAAGACAACGAAGAACGACGAAGAATTCACACTGACTGAAAAAATTCACTGACATCTCACGTGCTGTCATGTGATTAATAAAGTCCACATAATTTTTGATGTTTCGTTGAAAATTCCATTCCACACAGTGCGCAGCGGTTCGAGAGTGTTCACAAAGCCCTGCGAATTGGGAGTATACATTTATTCGTTATTCAATGTGTAGGTAGGTATTTTGAATGACTGAATTCAAACGAAATGAGATCCGGTGTTCTCCCTGAAAATTTAATTTAAATTGACATTAAAAAACAATTTTATTAAATCTCTAAAAAGAAAATTCACTTTCATCTTAATTCAAAGAATTTCAGGACTTGTGGAGGAGAAGCAGAAATTTCATAAGAGCTCCACTTAGGGTTGTTTTTTTCTATATTCTTTAGTATTCATTT
Organism: Pocota personata; assembly: GCA_963082735.1. Taxonomy (NCBI): domain Eukaryota; kingdom Metazoa; phylum Arthropoda; class Insecta; order Diptera; family Syrphidae; genus Pocota; species Pocota personata. Next base: position 275,205,351 of record OY720429.1, read on the forward strand.
GCTGTTTTAAAACTAAATTTGCATTCATTTTAACTCGAAGCGAATATTTTAAAGGTATCAAAGAATTGCAGGACTTGTGGAGGAGAAGCTGAAATTTCATAAGAGCTCCACTTAGGGTGGATTTTTTCTATATTCTTTAGTATTCATTTGCTGCTTTAAAACTAAATTTGCATTCATTTTAACTCGAAGCGAATATTTTAAAAGGTATAAAAATCTGCTTTCAAACCAAATTAGCTGAATATAGTGGAAACACTTCCAAATGCGTCATTTGCAATCATCCCGAGTAGCTTAAGAAGCAACTCGGGATGATTGCAAATGACATCAGATTATTTGACTTTTATTTACAAAATTATTTTATGGTCAAAATTTCCATGCTTTTATTGAAATAAAGTGTATGGATGTGTACTTTATTTGCAAATGTTTTTTTTTTTCAAAGAAATCCGTTAAGAATCGAAAGAAATTATATTGAGATTTTTTCAAAATATGGTACACCTTTACAATGCATATGTCAAATATTGTTTAAATATTGATTTTGAACAAAATCTATTGCGTCATATCGGAGATTTAGGCAATTTTTAAGAACCAATTAAGATGTAAAGTATCACTATACGTACTATCTGATAAAGGCGTGGTACGACATCTGATCAGAATCGTTAAGGCTATTTTAAAGCAAATCATTTCTTTTTTTATTTTTTCAAACTCAGCCTTTAGTAAACTACCGATAATTTTGGGGTTCCAATGAAAATTTCAATTTTGCGTTGAATTGTGAACCTACCGACCAAAGATATGAAGTTTGAAAGAAATCCACCAAGCCGTTGAGACTGCCGTCGAACAGATAGACAGACAAACAGGATTGAGAGACACATTTTTTGGAGTTTTTCCACTTTCAGAAAACCAATACTTGACCTCAAGCAAAAATTAATTAAAATAAAATTTATAATTGTTTATGCTAGTTAAGAAGCACATTTCGATGCTGTTCACTATCATTCAAAAGTTCAAAAGTCTCTTCGAAACAAGCACTCCATCTCAACTTTCTTCTGTGTAACATAGTCTTTTATCTCATTGACGAGACGTTCACTTTGTTCGTCGTTACAGTATAGAAACAAACTTTTTGTTCCTGTGGAGAGATGTAGGTGATTATACACCGAAATTGTTTATGTGCTCACTAGGACATAACAAATTTGTATCAATTATGGCAACTCACTGATTTTTTTTTTACATAATATTGGTAGATACAGTATTACAGATTTTTTCTGAGTAACTGAAATTAATAATTGAAAACATTCTAAATTCGAATTATTTCATTTTGATTAATTTGCAGTAATTGTTGATGAGAATCATTTCATTCTCCAAAATTGATCTGAGCACATAGATTGAGACCACGAAGTTTTGCACTGGCACATAAAGTAACACAACCAAGAAAGAATGAACAAAAACTTAATTCCGCTGCTTAAAACGTTTTGATCTTTATTTTCAAAACTGAATTATTTATACAAAATCTTTTAAACATACATTAAGTGTTCTCATGATCAGTTGGCATTCCAAGACACGGGTAAGCCCAGAATTTTGTTTAGAATTACAAATGGTGAAGTTATGAACAGTAATAAAATAATTCAAAAACCAGTACGGTCTATTTCCAATCATTTTGTAAAATATGTGGCAGGCAATTTTAACAACAGAAAGTTTGTTGAAAAATTTAATTGCATTTGATAATCCACAATAAATGAGGGAAGTTTATTATCACGCTAAATAAGCACACGACCTCTTTAATGTATTGCTTTTTTATTTGATTTTGCACAAAATGTGTTCTCCTTGAATTTGCAAAGACATTTCAAAAAGGTCCAATTATTCATTTTCGATTTATAATTTAGATATTTTTCACATTTTTTGAGTCATATAAGGTTCAATAGGGAAATATCTTCATTTCCCCAAACTGTTGCGTTATAGTAAAAAACTATTTATGAAATTAAAATGATCCAAATAATAACAAAAAAAACGTATTTTGTCTATAGTATGATAAATTACTTATTTTTATACACCCATTACTACAACTTTGTGTATAATTTATGCACGTTAAGTAGCTCTCGATTTGTTATGTTTAGAGTCTTGAATTATATTCCATTACACGGCAGTACAAATAAGTTTGATATTGACATTGAATAATTTCACACTGATTTGACATTTTGTAAGTGTTTTTTTTTTTGTTGAGAAATTTGTTGCTTACGAATTTGTGAGTATGGGAGTAGACATTATGTCCGTTCCCTTACTAAAAAATTCGTACGACTTTTTATGAATTCTATTAAAACTACGTTCCCTACCCATAAAATTTGTAAAAGAGAGAGGCAACGACAGAGTAAAACACTTCCGCACAATGGTAAATCTTCACACTATACAACTACGAATACAAAATCTTGCATTACTCATTGTGTAGCAAATAGCATCGCTTGTGTATTTGAATTTCCGCACAACTAATTTTTTCACGTTCACACTATTCGATTTATCTATTTTTTTGATGACCAATTGACTGATCTATGGATGTCAGGTCTGTCTTCATTGGCATTCGCCATTAGTGCCCTGCAATTCCTCAAATTCTTTGCCATAATAATATTTTGGTGCTGGCTTCTGCAAAGAGATACATATTAGAATTGTCGAAGGTAAAATACTATGTTATAGTTTCTTAGTAGGGTGTCAATAGAAAATTGAAATTTGCATACAGAAAGTGCATTTCTATTTAGTTTAAGTTTTGGAAGTTTGACCGATTTAATTTGTAGGTCACAGATTTCAAAAAATCGATTGGAAATTAACTAGAAACCAATTGGTATCTTTATTTTGTACCGTTACTTGCCTTCTCTTGAGATAATGTCCCGAACTCGACTAAACAAATCGAAAAACTCTTAAAAATTCAAGTCACATTTTATTTTTCGAACAAAATTATACCTAATAAAAAAACATGGCATCACCAATACAGCGGCTCTGTTTGCAAACCATAGGCCGTAGCCATTAGAAATGTCAAAATATTCCTTCATTTTGGCCTTATACGAAACAGTTGCTCTCGTGTTTACAATTTGAAATTAATTTTTGAATAGGACTCGCGATATTCACGAAATGAGTTCCTCCGAAAAAAGTACTTGTTCCAATTTCATAAATTCGTCGAGGCTGAACGATAAAATGGTCGAATACTATCTAAAATATGCAAAAAATCGTGACATTGAGAAATTCATGAGGTTGAGCAATAGCGATCCTTCCAAGAGTAATTCTAGTGCCGAAAGTGAATATGTTGTTTCTGTACAACGACTAGATACGTCTGTCGATGACGGCAAGCCACCTTTAGATCCAAGCAAAGGTGATTTAAGCAAAGAACAACCTCCAACTGTCCACACAGATGCAGTAGCTCAAACACCCGTGAAAGACGCCGGAGGTAATCTTCCAGCACCGGATTCCATTACAAAAAATGGGAAAAGGTTAGAATGGGATTCATTGGCGGATGTAGGTTACAAAAAGTCCAGTTCCACGGGAAATTTAAGTTCCCTCGAGCGCTCTGTGCTAAAGGAACTCTTCAGCGAAAGTCCATCAGAGCCAAATATCTCGCGTCAACGATCAAATGAAGATAGAGCTTCATCCAGTTTCTTGGTTAACCCACAGCAACGACGTGAACGGTGGAGACAAACCTTGGAGAACCTGGGAAAGAAGTACTCCTCCCTGTCAGCGACCATAGATACTCAGGAATTCATAGAACAACCTCAAAGCACACCAAAGTTGCTCCCTTGTACAGAGAAATCCTGTCAAACAACATTCGATAAGAAAAAACCTCACTTGGAATCCAATTCGCGTTTTGCAGATCGATCGTGTCAAACTAGCATCGACCAGAGGACTACGAAGCGCCCACAGATTGCCGAGGAATTCACCAAAACGAGCATATCCAAAATAAAGTCCCAAGAAGTACAGGCGAATCTCTCTAGTCGTACGGGAAGCTTTGCAACGCAATCTAGCTTCGAATATCACCCTGGAGAGAATGATTCACGCAAATCATCCGCAAGAAGAAGCATTCTCAGTGAGAAGAACTCCAGCAGCATCAAATCCAGGGAATCTTCTGACTCGGACAAGGAGAACAAATCAATTAGAAAGTCCAGCAGACCAAAAACAGAGGTCGAATTAGGCATCAAACTACTCTGCTCTCTCATCGACGCTAAAAATCTCACCGGAGTTCAGAAGAAGAACCTGGCAAAGAAAATATTCGAAAAGATTGTGCAACAACAGGCGAGTGCATCGACAAGTACATCGGCAACATCGAGGTCAAGCGCATTTAGCGTGCGTTCGCTAATTGACGACTCTCCGCCGTGCGAAGGCGAAGAAAATCGCACTGAGTCTGTGCCTGTCGCCGAAACCAGAAGCATCCAACAAATGTCGGAAGAAACACAAACTGAAGATCCGAAAATATATGAAAATCCACCCACTAGCTCTTCATCTCTGGAGGAACCAGTCACTATGCGTGAATGGCTGCATCCACTGACCCGCTCCGAGAAGGATTATGACAAGAAACTCAAAAACAAGGGCGCTCAAGCAGAGTCGCCTCACTCAAGTGAACGTTCGAAACAGCTGACTTGGATTGAAATGGAAATTAATCGTTTGGAAGGCCTCAAGAATCTTCTCATTCAGGAGCGTTCACCCAAAAATCGATCGAAGTCTTCGAGATCAACATCCTCAAAGTCGACCAATCAATCGGGTGCCAGAGCCGAAGTCATCTATGAAGAGTCAGCCGAAGATGTGGTCAATCTCGTGGACCAATACAAGCGTACTACTCGCAGGACTACGCAGAACGTTGTAATCTACGACGAACCCACTCAGGACGATGGCAAACAACCTGAAAAAGTAGAATACAAGACGACCAGAGTAGTCATCGATCAAGAACAACGTGCATCCAGTTCGGGCTCTCACAAGAATCACCGCTGCAAGTTGGAGACTCCCGTCAGTAGTGCCAATCCCAGTCCTGAGTGTCAAAGTGTAAGTGCCTTTGCCAACCAGCTACAAAAGCAGTTCATGGACAACTACTCGAAGAAGGAGCGCTGTGTATCCGAGCACTACTCAGAACCCCGGATCTGTGGCAAACCGATTTTCACGAGGAATCCTTCGTACACTTCGGTGGCATCGTCTGGCTTTTGCATGTCGTCCGAGATGTCTATTCCAATTGTAGAGAGTTCGTCCACATCAACAACAACTCACCAATACGACAGTCATAGCTGCGATAGCATTGAAGGCGTGGCAGTTCAAACCACATATTCCGTCATAAAGACCGACCCAATCTTTGGCCCCCGATGCAGGTGCATCTGTACGTGTGGCAAGGAGTGTAAGTGTTCATGCGTCAGACCCACCGTTCGGGTTTCTGGTAAAGTCTTTCATCAGACAGTGCAAGTTAAACCGAAGGCGTTGGCATATGTGATTCGCTTTAGCGAAACACATGATAGCGATGGTAACAAGGTGACGGAAGACTTAACTCTGCAGCAGCGTTTGGAAACACAAAATCCAGACTTTTGCTCAAAGGCCGATCGGCGTCGGGAGATTTTGAGAAAACTCCATCAACTACGACAGGAGCGAGAGAAGCGGATCAGGGAGATTGCAGAAAGTTGCAATTTCTCTTCGATTTCGAGAAAACTTGACCAGCTTCCTTCTCCGCCAATAAGTAAGTTAACATGGGAAGTATTTGAGAAATAAAATGGTTAATAGTTTTTCTCTTTAAGAGTACGTCAGGATATGTCCAACCAGAGAGATGAAGGGTATGACTAAGAAACGTTACTCTAAGCTTCCGGAAGTAGTTGAGAAACAGGAGCGTGAAAAGCTAGAGCGGAGGAAGAAGTCAACGCGGATGATCACCAAGATCTTTAATAAGGTTTGTGCTAAATGCATTTGCATTTTATTTTTTAATTTCTTGGTTTTAGAAGTTGCAGCGAATGGTTCACAATGGCAAGCTGTCTCTGGAGTACAGTCGGACTGTAATTTAAAATGCAACTGCAAATGTTCTCGATAATTGTTTATTTTGCTACAAAATATATATTTTTACTGAATTGATGTAGATTTACTATTGTATCAGTTCGCTTCCGGTATTGTTCAGTTGTTTTTTTTTTTTTTTGCGTAGTGGATTTGTGGGAAGTTCTTCTAAATCACTGCTTTCGCTTTTTTGTATGTTTTGATGGAATAGCCAAGCAGATGAATAAGGGAAGACCATCATTTAACTCGCTTCCTCCGTACATTGGCGCGTTGGGTTTTAAGGTTGAAGGAAATACTCGAACAGCATAAATGATGAAAACTGTATGCCATACTATGTTACGGAACACACTAATCCAAAATGGAAGGAAAAATGGTCGCTATATTGGTCGTAATCGTAAATATAGCATGCAGGAGATTGGGGCCAAGAAGGTACCACCATTTTACTCTAACGTTGAGTGCGTGCAGCACTGACAGTGAGAACGAGCGCAGTAAAAATACTACAGGTCGAGGTTATCACCCGGATTATAGAATCTACCGAAGGAATGATTCACAGAATCCGAAAGTCAGAATCGTTGAGTCCGGTAAAGTGTATCATTCTCCATACAAATACCAATTTTAAGTGGAAGTCAATGGCATGAACGAAGGAAATTTTCCATCCGTCGGACTGAAAGTTTCGACATTCGTGAATCATTCATTACATATTTCTGCCTCAAACTAGACAGTAAATGGCGTACATTGGAGACATTTGCCGAAATATGTACTACCAGGCGCCTATAATGAGGATAGCTAGAGGTAGCTAAAAAGGATCTTAAGAAATCGATGTGAATTCTCCACGACTCATAGATAAAGGAGAGGCGAGGTCTCATAAGGACATTAGTGTGCAGAAAAGAACGAAAAACCATGGTCAGTACAGTCTTTCGTTCCTTTTCAGCACGATTAAGCGTCAGAAATATAAGTAATTGACTACCGTATAGCATCACTGCCACAATGAAAGGCTACAAACGAGAGTAACCTGTCTACACATGCAAGGCAAGCCAAGTCGTAACTGTGGCCGCGGAAAAATCGCTGAGTTGGTGGTCAATTCTGTTAAATAAAGTTTAAGTTGGTGTCTCGGCTTCTTAACTGCGCCACCTATTGCATATGGTACGCATTAGATAAATTTATTCCACTTTTACAACCTACTCCGAATTTTGAGAAAGCCACCACTCCCAACTATAGCCAATATATTTATCTGAAAATATCCAACAGATGGCGGACCAACAGAACCAAATGACTAATAGCACAGACAATAAATATGTATTGTTTGTGCTAATAGGTGCATTTACACTCCGAGACAAAATAATAAGATACTTAAAATAGAAAAAACATATAAGGATTTAAAAAAAATCATTATTAGAAGATTTTGTCCCAGATGGATTAAAAATTTGTTAAAAAAATTGTTTAAAAGTATGCCTAAGCGAATGGTAGAAGTTGTAGAAAATAAAGGAGCTAGCACACATTGCTAATAAAATAAAATAATGAAATTTGCATTCAGGTAATTAATTTTAAAATCCACTTTATCTTTTTGTCCCACTCAGTTTTCCCCCAAAACAAGAAAATTAAGGGTTTTTCCATTTTAATATGGCATTGCGGTTTAAATACATCCTGTTAACTAGAGACCCAATCAGATTTCGATCACATTTTTTTTTTCTTAAGAATTTGGGGGGTTTCTTATAATTTTGTCCCGGAGAATATTGATGAATTCTTTAAAAAAAATGTAATCTCATCGACATTCTTCATCGGCAGTAAACTTGGGTTTTCTTATTAGGAAAATAAAATACTCCCTAAACTGAAGGTTCCTAAACAAGTGGGATAGCTGCTGACCAATTTGAATTCGCACTAGTATGCAACTGTCTCAATACTCTAGAAAAGTTCGTCGCTTTTAACTACGTCATACTCCCTTGCGTACACGGCCATCATAGTATAGAAGCAACAAGATAGCTGATGTTCTCAACTGCTTTTCATTTATCCTGATCTAACCACTAGCCACTTGAAACTAGTGCTCAACTCCTACTGAGCAGATTTATGGATAAACTGAAGACACCCCGTTGCAATCAAATGGGGAACTCTAGCCAAACGCATTGTCCGAGCAAATATGTGGAGGAGAAACCAGATAATAGAGGCGATATCAAGAGGAACCTGTTGAAGTCGGTTGCTCGGCGATACCCAAGCAGAAGATCCCAGACGAACACCGAAGGATCGATACTAAAGCGGACCTAATGGGCGAATATAACTCCCATGGCAGAAAAGAAAAATCACATGAAAAGTTCTGAGGGGGTCACGCTTAGTAGCCAGGCGTATCGAACACAAGGTGAGTACAAAATTATAAAGCGCTTACGTATGTACCACGGTGAGAATGTGAATGAACTTATTCGGTACGAACAACTTCAAGACGGTGGCATTGTAATCAGTTCTATTGTCTGAATTTGAAAGCAGTACAAAGAGGCAAAAATATTTTGTAGTATTTTCAAAGAAAAAGCAATAAATGTTCATAGGCATTTAATTCATTAGCTCGACTATTTCCGCTGCTACTGCAAAAATTGCCAGATTCTAAAGCGATTGGACCTCAACACTTGTCCTTAATCAACGTCAAAATACGAAATTAAATATGAAGATCACAAAGAAATGAGGTACGTAGAAGTGAGACTGGGTAGATAAAGGAGGTTTCAAGTTCAAATCTTTAACTTTAACATGGCATTCGGAAGGTGACTGTCCATTCACTCTGACTATTCATATTCCTCGATATTTAAGTCAGGTGATGCAGAAAGAAATACATTTACTTCACTTTAAATAAGACCACAGACAGTAGAACAGAATTTTGCATTGAAAGAACTAATACGAATCTAACATAATAACTGTGTTAAAAGCTCCTCATTCAAAATTTATGTTGCAAAACAATAATGTTGCCAGGCTTCTCCAAGGCTTTGAATACTTGACAAAGAATGAAATAATTCATTGAAAGTTATCTAACGGGGTCAGATCACATGATCTTGGTGACCAATTGGATAACCTTTCGTGCAATAGAGCTAAATTTGTTGTGTGGCACGTAGCCCCGTCCTGTTGGAAGCACATGTTGCTCACATCAATGCCTTCAAATTGGATCAAATAAAGTTGGGTATCATTTCTTCATAGCGCAGAGAATTCACCAAACTGTCCTGGTGGATGCAATAGCCTCCCAACGATCACATTTCGATTGTCAGAACCCCAAATTCTGCATTTTTTTACGCAACAGCCGAACGAGAAAAAGATTTTGTTCGAAAAATCGAATGGTAGTTAAACGAGTGGTAGTTAAACAATCCATAATGTAAAATCGCAAGGCAAGAGCAAACTAACTGCCACTATGGATGACATATGGATTTGATAGATGCCATATAGCAGGGATGTGAAATCCCAGCCTTGAAATGAATAACCCTTCATAAACAGTATCTTTTAATTGTAGCATTAAATTTGAATAGACAAATTTCGTAAAAACTAGTTTTTTTTAAAAAAAAATTAGTAGTACAAAATTTAAAGGAGTAATATAGTAGGACAGAATTATCGAAAGTATTAAAAATACTACTAAAGTAGTACTGGTTGGGCTTGAATCAAACCTAAGTACTAATGGCATGTTGTCAGTGTTGCCACTAGTCTTCTGCGCTTGCTGTCCGATATTCATTTTTTTGAGAATACTACGTACATCTGATTGGCAAATAATCTGATATTGATCTCAAGACAGGCAAAAGCCAAAAATCTGTTACTTTGACTCAAAGTCTATACATCTTATTTTTGAATGCATGAGTTTTTCTTTTCTTTATCTTCAATCGTTCAATGACGCACTGCACATGTCATGCATTTGCTTTCTATTTTTGTGGATTAATTAATGCGAAAGATAAACACATGTTCCTTAGTATTGTAATGTACTCGTACTCGTATGCACAGCATTTTCATTAGTAACTGTAGTTTTATTGAACAAAGAAACTCGAATAAGCAATTAATTGAATTGCATTCCACACTCCCAGGGGAATGTGTAAATAGATAGAACCCAAAATATCAATCAGTCGCCAATTTGCAACTCAAAAATGTTTTTCTCAATCAATCAATCTAAACAAAAATTGTTCACTTTACTTAAGAGTCCAATAATCAATTTAATTTAAATATGCAATCAGTAATTAACTAAGACCTCTGGCGGTAGACACCCTACCATAGTACAGTACCGAACAAAAATCATCAGCGGAAATACCACAGTGACACCGATCGTGGTTTCCTTTTGTAGTATTGTTTCTTGTATCTGTGTGTGTGGATCATACCGATCAACGTGCGAGAGTCGATTCAGTATTAGAAAACCAGGGCTACTTTTGCATTAACTGATTTTGTTTGATCACTCAATTCGTTTCAAACAATTATTCTCTCTGAGATACTATTTTACCTGTTCACCAACACTAGAACAATCTGGCTGCAATCGCAAGACTCGTTGTCGCTGATTTCTTTGTTCACATATAACAGTGCCACGGTGGTTTTTACTTAAAATGTTTAAGTGTTTCGTATTCCTAAGGTAAGCGGTTCGGTCAGTCGCGTCGAGGTAGAGTTTAAATACGAATGTATCTGCGCTCGCGTAGTTCTTGCGATCGGTAGGAACTCCTGCTTTGTGACTTAATATAAAAAAAAATACTCATAGTTTCGATTTAGTGCTCGTTCGCGGAGATTAAAATTAGCTGACGCATCAAGTCCTCAGTGAAAGTGTAGAATTCGTTTTATTTTTCTGTTGATAGTGCATATTCTGATCCGCTTATCAACGATCGCGGAATTTCAATAGTGAGACTAGAGTCAAATAAAAATGTTTTCTTATCTTTTGCTGTAAGTAAATTCGCAATTCTCGATAAGATCAACACAGAGAAGGGTGTACATTACGCGTGTAGGTAATTTTCCTAACCACTGGCTATTTGTGGTTTTTAAAAAAAAATTTTTTTTATATTTTTAATGTGAAATTCATGCTAAAAGCCTCTGAGTCGACACTGTGTCGCTACGTACCTAATGAAGATCGTTTTAGCACCTGAGTGTAACTCTCTCTATCAGTCGTTAGTCAGGTAAACGAGCAACAATACATACACGCGTAATCACCTTTGCGCTATAAAACTCAATTATTTACCCACACAACCGCATATTTGATCGTTTGTAGTGCACAAAGATTTGATTTTGTTGAGTGTCAGTTCGAAACTCGGAGCAATTCGTTTGAATGGGATAAAATTCTATTAGAGTTGCAAAGTTACAATTAGTTTTTTTCTTCCTATAGTACGAGTACTGGGCGAAAATATGAGACTGAGTGGTGATTTTTTTAAATTAATTTTGTGACGTTTTCACAGGTGTTCGTTCATAACTGGCGCACACTAACAGCTGGTTATATAAGGCGCATACATACGTAGATCGGTCCTTATTGCTTCGACAGACGCACATTCATATAGGCAGTTGTTATTACCCGTAGAGAGAAAGATTCCTAAGGATACGCGACACAACAACAACTGGAGAAGAAGATACCAGATACAAGATGCTTAAGGCCAAAACCGCTTCAGACAAGGGCGATACTCTTCTTGGCAAGAGTCTGGTCCCAATCATTGACCTCGCACACTGTGGTGAGTTTGTGTACTTTTTTATTTTTTACGTTTTTTTTTCCCCTGTCAAAATGATGAGGTGTTTAAGGAGTATGTGTTGTAGTTCTTATTGATTAAGTTGATATTCGAAATAAGTAGGTAGGTACATTCAGTGATCACTCAGTACTTTTCTTCGAACAAATACTTCAGAGCTTTGAAATAGGTGTGTCAGGTGTGCTGGAATTATTAATAATTGGGAAATGATCATCGAGGGGGATAATCCCATATTACGAGCTGGAAAAGTATCTTCATATCGTGGTGGTCTATAATTGTTTTGAAGATATATGTACATAACTTGTTGCCAATTGACAAGATCTATTATCATGTTGCGATATTAGACTGAAAGATACTCGGGTAAATATTTAATGTGGAATAGAATTAGTGTTGCCGATTGCAATGTGAGATGAATGCGACGGGTGGGTTCAGACATTCGATACGAAATTCAGATTCCATAGTTGGAACTATAGAGGCACATGTGGTCTCGCGTTGTGTCATTATCGGACACAATGGTTGGTCATTTGAGTACACAAAGTAAAGTACCTACATAATTGCAATTATAGACATTTTTCGACTTGATTGCGCCTCTGATTTTTGTTTTTATTTATAATCTCTTATTCGATAACGGTTTGTAGTAAATGGGTACGTTCAGTATTCTAGGGACTAAAACTTAATTCAATTATTTTTTAAGTCAATTATAAACGAATTTCTGAAGAAAATAATAATAATAATCCACTCCACTACCTCACTAGTTTTGCAGTCAAATCGATGTTTATTGGCCAATCAAATATACTTTCATCTTTTCCTTATCTGCTAATGCACTTCAGATGTTGTTAGGTAGAAACTTAAGTAATGCCACAGCAAGAAAAGTAATGGAAGTACATAGTTCAAAATTCAACGTCAAAAGCCGGTGTTGCTATGTACCTACGAGTATGTAGATTTTAAATTCGGATTGGCGGATTCCAGGCACATAGCCAGGGAGGTGTTCAGGGGTTTCGGACCTGAACTTAGGTACTTCAAATACGACTAGTTGATAGCTTTTTATAAACGTGAAGTAAACTTATACATACAAACGCCAAATCGTAACCTTTAATTCAGTCAGATCCCATGATGGAGCTCGCTTTTAACTTAGAGACAATTGTTGTATATACGCACTGCCTTTGAAAAAAACACAAAGTTGTGAAAATTGTAGAACAATTTTATTAACAATTTACTTTGAGGTCATCTGGCGCTTAGAAATTAAAATTGAATAGTGCTGTAAATTCAATTGAATTTGCATGCTTATTTTACTCATTAATTCGTTACATTAGGTCTGTTCGGGTACTTTTCTGAAAGAAAAATTAAAAACGTCAAGCTTCAGAAATACAGAGAAAATTCTTCAGAATTCAAGAAAAGTACCGGTACGCTTTTCGTATGAAATTTTGAGTTTTCAAATAAATGTCAAAGCAAATTAATGGCATTTATTTCGAAATTTATTCCACAAATATGTTTCCTTTGATTATAAACCGTTTTTCCCGTCAAACCTATTAGCTGTTATTTCCACCTCTAAAAGTTATATCTGATAAGGTAATTTTGCTTCGAGTCGCAGGTTGTAGTGGCATAGAAGGAGAAGAAAAAGTTGTCGAATTAGACAGGATCAACATATGATATAACAAAAGAACTCCTTAATAAGATTGATAGGGTTAACACTTGGCTTATGAGTACGGATCCCTGGCTAGTATGGAACACGCAGCTAAGAATTGACTACAATACACATCGCTGCATTGCAAAGATGAAAAAACTCTTGCTCACTTCTTTTGAAGATTTGCAGCGCTAGCTCGAACAAGGCACTGCTAACTATATATTGCTAAAATATTGGTTGGATGTTTCTGGCACTTCGCAATACTGACAAAGATAAAACATCGAATTCACCATTTTTGACTTCTTTTACATCCGATTCGGTATACCTGGTTATCTAGTATTTTATTTAGGCCCTGGAATTTCCTTCCATAAAATGCACGCAATTTGTTCGAATTTAGTTGTTGTACTATTGGCTCAATCATTGAGTTTTCTGATCAATAGCCATCCTTTCTTCAATTCGTGAAGTAGAGTAGAAACTGGTTTAAGCTTTAGTTATATACGTATGTGTAGTATGAAGGTAGTATTTAAACAAGTTCCTTGACCCCTCCATTACCGCATATAAGAAAATGCCAGGAATTTGTTGACTTACAGGTGTGATCACTTATTACACTATAACTCCAGTCTAAAACCATTATAGCCAAGACGTTCATTGTGGTCACTTCGTAAAAGCTTCACAAACATACGTTCGTTAATGTTTACGAAGCTTTCTAATTTGTTTTCCAATGATTCAAATTTGCAAAGCTGCCAGTCTCGCAAAACAAATGTTCATAAATAAATTTCTTCGTAATTGCAGGTTTGATAGAACAGCTGTCGGTGATTGATAATAAAAAAGTGAATTAGTAATTTTAAAAATTGTTGAAATAACTCAATAAAATGTCAACTGTAAAGGAAAATTCGAAATTCATTAAAATTATTTGATTTAACAAACTAATTTAACGAAAATCGAAAATTAAGACCGCATGAACTATATACGTTCAGAATGCTCCAGATTCCAACGTTATTTCGCTGAAAGATGACTCCTTGGATCCAGGCAAGAAAAAAATAAAAAAAAAAACATGAAGAAAAGTTACAATTCGTCTGGAACGGATCGTATGATACCCTAACCCTCATCTTCTAACCGTCCATAATAAAGTTGTCGTGGTATTGTAAACCTTTTGGTTCAAATGCAATAAAATCTAAAAATAAGTAGGTCGCAATTTGTAACAGAAGGTCGAGGATTCTGGTGGAATATTCACAATAAAACTTAATCATTCGTCAATAGCTTTGATACGTAAATAGCAAAATACGTTTTTTCTAAAGAAAACTTCCTCTAAAAGTGGGCGTGGCATTATATAATGTATAGACGAATTGTGGAGAATATGAACGTTTATAGGTATATTTCGTTAAGGTGACATTTTTTTAGTTTCTAGTACAAATATTTATAATAGGGCATTTAAAAAAAAAGTGAGCGTATTTAAAAAATTGTTACTTTTTTTTTATAATTTGCACGTGTTAAAGGGGATATGAATACCCTTATACTAATTTTTAGAACACGTGCGTTTTTGTGGAAAGGGGAAGAGACCGAGGGAAAGACAGAGTGGTCTAGTTTGAAACTCAGGTGGTATTAAGTTTCTGTAAACTCCAAGGGTGGCTGTCCAGATAACTGGGGAGTATTTTGTTTGTTTTCGCTTTTATTGTCATTGCTTATGATTCACAGTATTTTTTTTTCGTCCTCCTGATCAAGTTGCATTTTAGCCATATGACCACCCTACTGCCAGTGTTATGCCTTCACAGTAGAGTTGACTTAGCTTTCGCAAGTGATCGACTTTTTTATTTTTTTCATGCGAAATAAATAGATGATTCTTGACATCAGGATTCGAACCGTGAATCAACAGCGTGACAAGCGATGATGTTACCACCACACCACGGCCACTTATACTTTTTTGGGTCCAGAGAAGGTTATATACCAAATTCCATCTTCCTAGCCCAAAATTTATATTGGCTAGATCAATATAGCTTTTGTTGCTGGCCACAAATATATATTTCTTATATGTTATTGTTTCTCTATGCTACAATCTATGTATCAAAATGAATATACCCTATAGTATAGGGTATACAAGTAGTATAGTAAGTGGGGTCTATTTTGACCCTATTCTGAATTAAGGCGAAAAGTATTCATTTTGGGTTAAAAAATGTGATATGTTATAACTTCTTTTTAATTGAAAAAAAACATTTAATTTTTTTTCCATTTTACCATTGCAATAAAACAATGTTCACTTGTTCTTGTTCCTTATAGGAGCGAGGAAAATTACATTTTAGTATCCTCCAATCACATTTTTAGAATCCTGTCCCTCACAGGGTAGACAACATTATCCTGCCTATTTATCCGTCTTTATGACTCAGTTCCAAAATTGTAGGCGTTTTAAGTGACGAAATCCTAAAAATTTGATGCGAGGATAATATTTGTTTTTTTTTTTTTTGTACAGTTCCGAGTAAAATTCTGGCTTTTTGGCGGGCTACAATTTCTTCCTTCACTCCGATACTCCGATAATAAAGGGGGTCAAGACAAACACATTTCTTTAAACACAATTTGAGTGTTACTTCAATCCATCGTGTGCACATACTCGTACCTATGTATGTATGTATGAATTAAAAAAAAAATTTTGATCACTTGATCATTCCTACTTCCCAGCTTTTTCATCTGGCGTATTAATTTTTTGGATAAGGCTCGAAGAATTCATTAGTAGTTCAAGAATATTGTCTTATTTCTAACTTTCCTTATCGTAAATTTATTGCATGCAATTTACACGACTGCAAATAATAATAATATCCATTGACGGAGTCTTATCAAATTATACGTTTAATTTGGAATGAAGCACAATTACGTTTTTGTAGTATACAGCGATTGATGATAACCGTTTATACGAGGGTGGATTGAAAAGTTTGCGGCCTACAATAAAATTATTTCCCAAACATTCTAATACTCTGTAAAGTTTCTTTCCTGCGTTACATTCCATACACATGCTTCAGTGATACAAAGTAAAGTGATTTTTAAAAAATGGAAAAATTCGCACACTGTGCTGTCATAAAGTACTTTGTTTATTTTATAAAGTCAAAGTCTGGAAAATAGAAATATCGAAAAAAAAAGAATTTAAAGCTTAACAAAATTTTGAAAATCATGTTCTGTATTCATAGATCCCGGGATTACATTTCATAATTGCTCGCCTATCTTAGGAACCACTGAATCAATTTTAATAAAAGTTGGAGGTAGGATTCTGGGATGTCTATGTTTCTAAAATTTAGCACGAAAAAGCGCTGTCCTCGGGTTGGCAGATGTTTTGTATATTGATACGTTTTACCTCCATTGACTGTCATTTGTGAATCATAGAAATAGTTAACCGTACGAGTATGTTATCTTAAGCTTGAAAAAAAATAAGTTCAGTCGTATGGTGTAGTTCTAGAAAGTGTATACATATGTATGTTATATATCTATATTTAGAAATTATTCCTCAGATACTTAATTCAAGACGTGTGCAGCATTTTTAGACGTACTTTCATGTTTTTTTATTTTTATTTTACATTCTTGTGATAAAGCAGATAATCTGCAAGGCAAATGTCAACACTATCTTCAACAAATTTTCATCTATTAGGTTTTACTGGCTGTATTGACATCATCGGTCATTTGCAGCGCATAAAGTCACACTGCAAACTTTCTATAATGTTGATAATAAGATTTCACTGCATTTTGAGGTGGAGTGTAGTAAATGTTAAACGTTGAAATTTCCATTTGTCATTTATAAGGCAAAACAACACTGTCGATATCAGGAAACGTTAAATATGCCTTTAATTCTTTATTGACAGGTATTCAATAAGTGATATTTATACTAAATGCTCAACCATAATTAACATTGGGAAACATAAGCTAATGTCATAACTGAACGAAATGCTTCAATATGTTCTGTCAATTCCAACCGATGACCATAATACTTTTGCCTGCTTACCTACATATCTGTAAAATCAATATACAAATTATTTGCCCGTTTCTTTTGAAACCTGAGACCTCTCTCTCTTACGTTCGCTCATGTTTGCAAAAGTAAACGAACATTTAACGAATCGACGCTGGGTTTATTATGTGTTGGACGATAAGATTGTGAGTATTCGTAGGTTTACATATGCGTGCATGTGCAGGCGAAGGTTGATTATGTTTCTCACTGAAGTTAACGCGCAAAAAGATTTACATACATATGTTTATATACCTATATGTCTGCATAGACACGATCTGTAATATAATATAGCCCAACGATCTTGGTGGCCAATTTATGTCGCCAATTCTCGAAATTAAACGGCCGGGTAACTTTTCGTGCAATAGAGCCAAATTTGCCTATGTGTGTGGCACATAGCACCGTCCTGTTGGAGCAGCATTTCGCACACATCAATGTCTTCAATCTCAGGACAAACAAAGTGGAGGCAACCCACCGCAGAATATTCACTGTAACATGGGCGCCTTCGTCGTTTTCAAACAAAATACTTCCCGATCAAGCCGCTGGCCCACAGCGCGCACCAAACTGTTACCCGTGGTGGGTGCAATGGCCTCTCAACGATTGCATTTCGATTCTCAGAACTGCAAATTTTGCTTGTTTGTTTTCTTACGTAGCCGCCGAGCGATAAATTGGTCTCATCGCTGAAGAAGATTTTGCTCGAAAAATCGGCGTCAACTTGTTGATTTTCTAGCTCCCAATCATGGTGCAAAGCTATTACAGAACTGTTATTTTTGTAGTAAGATGCAACCATTTTAATGCATTGAGCGGTGGTTAACCGATCCCTGTTATAAAATGGCAAGGAGAAAACTAACTACCTGTCATTATGGATGACGGATGTCATATTCTTTTCGGTTTAAATTATGAATCCAATAATCCTTGGTAACCCGCATTTTCGAGTCAGGCAATGACTCAGATATTTCATCTTTTTTTTTTTGCAAAGCTTTCATCAATTACCTCCTTTAGGTGTTTCATTTATCACCTGTAGTTTTTTCGTCAAACTAAACTCGTAACTACGTTTTTAATTAATAAAATTATTTATCGTTATTAGAGGTAGGTTTCTTTATAATCAAAATGGTTTTAGAACAATCAAAACCTTTATTGTTATAAAAAATGAATGTATTTAGCACATTGTAAAAGAACAAAAGCTTGTTTACATTTGCCGCACTCAATTTCAGAACGATTTTATGTTTGTTTATTATTTTAAAGTTAACACTTTCTTGAAATTGACTTATCTGAACAATAAAGATAAACTAAACACCTTATTGCATGTTTTTTTTTTTTTTTTAAATTTTTTTTATGGTTTTTATGGATTGTTATCAATTTTAAAAATAATTACTTTCGTAACAAGAAAACATTTTTCATGTCTACGCTACATGTACGTAAGTGTAATCTTGAGATGTTTGAAGCCATTGACCTGCTACAAAACCAATTGCGACATTTATTTTGAGAAGGTTTTCTTGCAAAACTGAAAAGCAATTCAATGCATTCTAAAATAAATTGTGGTTAAAAATAACTCATCGTGCGTATTGCTTTGAACTTTGGCATTTTCTTTACTTTTTTACAGTTTTTTTTTTTTTGTTAAACTAAATATAGATACTTACTGTAAAAATAAAATAAAAATGTTTGTCTAACTAATTGCAAAATCACTGCAACTTGTTTTGTTGCAAGCGGAAAAGCCTACCTTAATAAAATTTGAAAAAATAAACTATCATATACACATACACGAGTATGTACATAAGTTTGTGTCGATGAATATGAAATCACGTTTCTTGCATTACCCTTTCCTAAAGACGTGATGATTTACTTCATTCCTTCACATTTTGTTATATAAAAACACCGTAACTATCTTACATAAGCGCGTTGCAAAACAATAATTCTAGGTAGGTACGAGTACGTACTTTCGTTTCTTCATAAATATTGATTACTTGCTGTCGCTACATTTATTTTGAAGTCGTTCTCCGATAATGATTTACATTTAAACAATAGGTCGATAGGATCCTTTACATTTCCGAACCCATCTTGTCTTCGATAGTACAGTTTTGATTTCGGTTAAGTCTCGGTTCTTTCGAGTTTACGTATGCTTGTGTTCTACAGAGCAGGATTGATATGATGCGAGTTTCCTGGGTTGCCCTCTATAGCGCTTTGGTGATAGTGCATCGACAAAAATAATGATGGTATCATGAGTTAAGCGTTTGATGAACGGCTCTCAATTAACTGATGATCACATCGACGCATTCCAATTGTTCAAGATATGTCTTTGAACTGATACGACTGTAGGTTGTCGTGCGTTAGGACTGCGCGGTACGAGATCTTAATCCAAAACTGATAAATTCAAACCATTTTTTTCTTAATCAGTACAATTTCACGTATGGAAGTACTTAGCTTCAATTAACTTAGAGTATGTAACTGGTATCACGCGAGGTGCGTGATGAGATACAGATTCACTACAGATTGTTTCGCCATTTATGGATTTTCCTGAGGCAAAAGAATCTTTCTATGCAAAACTTTATTAAAAATATTGTAAGCATTTCTGATACAAAGACCCAATAGTTTCATTTTCTGGTTACGACCGAAGGTCCTATTTTTTTCTCGATACTTTCTCAGGGTTCCGGTACTTTTGTAGACATCGTAAGCATGGGTTTTTTACGTTCTTCAATTCTTCTCCAGGATCGTCGATGGTTCAATTTCATTTGGTGTTCCTTGCCGATTATCTGAGACCCACCTGACTTTGTGGCAGGCATTTTACTCACATATCGTGCAAACCATGACAAGGAGATTGGCGTAAATTTACAAACCTTTTACCATTGTCATTGCGTAATCATTACCATTGCCAGTGCTTCTTCTCTGCAGTTAACATTAGTACCATACTATGTAAGATACATATGTTGGTCCTCTTTCTTGTTGATGCAACTTGTGCACGCTGTTTGGCAGTTCTCTATTGTTTCCTCTAAAGACCCAAAGGTTTTTCAACAGAACTTTTTCATTCTAAAGACTACAGGCTGGGCCGGACTAACAATATTCCAGAAGAGGGAAAAAAAGCAGCCGATGAACTAGCAAGGAAATTGTCGTACATCGAGTTCCTTGGGCCGGAGCCATGCTGCGGGAAGCGCTACGGATAATAGAAAAACTTTTCGAGACTAACAAGGTTACGAAACGGGAAACGGGTTACTGTAGGAAACACCTGAGAAAACTGAAACGGGAACTCCTTAAGGAATGTAGAGTACTGATCCACAAAAAAAGACTACCTGGGGCCTATCAACTATCAGAAAAAGATCTACAATCGCTAGATCCACTCCAGATACTCCGGTTCATCAAGGCAGTTGGACTGAAGAACGTGCTCTAACACGAGCATCTCATCGACTAAAGCTCCAAGTCGAGGAAACACAATACAACTCATAGTGAATTGCGCTCCTACAACTTTAGCTATCTATCCATCTATCTAGACATCATATGCCTTAAGTCTATTCCATTACGTTATGTTAAGTACCATACACTTTTCCGAATTCAATTACAACACCATTGAAATCCAAACTAAAAGTTAGCTAATGTGCTAATTTTATTTACCATCGCTTAATTATCTCGATCAGGTCGTTTGCCTATAAAAGCTGATTTCTATCGCAATCTCAGATACAATTGTCGATAGTAACACTCGAAGTTTTTTTCATGTGGCACGCAACTGTTTGTGCTTACATACGAGAGTTCTTTTAAGTGAAATCAAATTAGATTTGGTTGATAGAAAGTCGTTAGGGTATCAGCTAAAGTTACTAACTGATTTTAAGACAAGTTCGTACAGGCTCTGTCAACGTACTTAGTTGACTTAGAAAAATAATTCATGGATTCAAACTTGTGGTGATTCACGCCAGTAGTACATGACATTTCTGAAAGTTGATTACACGTTTTGCAATCGTGAACATTATGCTCCGTTAATTAAGTTATAATTACTTAAATTTTTAACCGATAGCGCTTCTGTATCAGCGGAAACGTCATAATAATTATTCACATCCTTAAGATAATAAACAAAGGAACTTGCAACTAAAGGCTTTGAAATTAGTTTCGAGACTCTTTTGGTATGCATATCCGAATACGATTCATATTGTATCATTAACCACAGAGTGTAAACAAATGAAATCTCTGACGTAAACATCATTCATGCTCAGAGTGCCTTCCAGAACCAGTTGTGGTGATTTGTGACAAAAAAAACTCCACTATTATCCGTATGGATTTCTAAAGATACTTTGTAGCTCTGGTTTGTTTACGTTTACGGAACCCAGACCACCGTTGACCGGTTTCATAATGGATCGTGCAATTAAATTGGCATTTAGTAGATATTATTGACAATCATTTACTAGCAATTAAGCAAAAGCTAAGCTGCTATCTGACAAGTTCGCTACACTAGCCTATGGGGGCAGCCTTTAAAGTTCATCTGGCTGGCGGCGCTTGACGCCACGAGGAAAACTACTATCCAATACACTTCCGGAAGAAACAAATGCCAGTTGGTTGGTATTTTGAAAATAAATAGTCATGCAGCTTTCGGGGAAAATTAATTCTTTTGGTAAATACGAGAGCATTTTGTTGACAGCTCTTTTGATTGTGGTGGTGTGTGCGAATTACTAGCAAAACTCGTAAATTAATGTCACACGATTTTATTTTTGTTTCCATTCTATGATAAATTGCTTCGGTACACTGCGCACAGACTTTATGTACTACTCCGCTGGTACATAGCAAGATAAGCAGTCTTAACTTGAGCTATTTTACCTGGCGATTTAGAATGTCAAAATATAGCATGTAATTTAAGCGGAGTAACTTATTTTCGCCATTTAATTTTTGCTGGGAATCTTCTGTGGGGAACATTATTTGGGGGTTATATGATTCGTTTTATTTATCGGTTTTTATGACATCGTGTCGAATTCATTATACAATTTTGTATGCGTTGGTATTTCAAATGAGATAAACATGTTTGTGGTTTTAATCTTGTTCAGTGTAGTTAAAATAACTTCAGTGTCACTTGTCAGTGGTACTAAAGAAAAGTTGGAGAGCTGGAAGACCGAAAATTTCCCTAGTTAACTTCAACAAGAACAGGTTTTGATAGTGTTAGTGTTAACAACTATGAGTAGGTATTCCTGACTTTTTAATCTACCTAGGCCGCTACTATGCACTGAGCAAATTAACAGCACCACCAGCTATTTATTCTTCCAGATATGTGCTATAAAAGTAGCCAAAGTAGGGATAGTGAAATATTATAGCTATTTATTATATTACAAACATCTGGTAAGAACTGCAAGAATTTCTATTTTTATATGATGATAGCATCAGTAATGTAGTCACCAACTAAATGACTAGGCTAGCAATATAAATTGTAGAGAAGAATATAGCTAATAAATGTTATAGCTTTTTTTTAAAAGGTGAATTAGCTATTGTTATTGTTTTTAAATAGCTGCTTTAGCTATTTTTTTTTAGTAAATTAATACTAAAAGAAAAAGACTCAATATGCCTCAAGAGGAGTCGAACTTATGACCATCGAAGTTTTGAGAAAACACCTTTACCATCACTGCCACGGCGGCATTGGTCTTTGCTATGTCAGAAGTCATACTACGAGTATAATAGCCACAATTGCTATTCATATGAAATGAAAATAGAAGAGAAAAATTGCAACAACATAATTGCAATTGTTATGCATGTAGGTGAGCTGAAGTACTATTCTTAAATAACTTATACCGAACTTTTCTAAAAAAGCAGGGTGTAATATAAAGAGGAGAGTTAGAAATGAAGGTAACCAGTATTCATATCATTTTTATGATATGCTACTATACAAAATTACCCAATGAGGATATGGCAGCAAATGGCAGTATTTGCCGTTCTTAATTCTTATTTTTTACGGTGTTTTTGCTGTAAAAAATTGGGTAACACCTAAATTGGATGCCTAAACTTTGCGATACTACAAATGCCATATTAAACAACAGAAACACTATATAAATAGCTACGTCCTTCATTAAAACTCACGTATGCAGTTATATCCTTAGTTGTTATGTTCCATAGCAAAATCAGTGGAAGCGAAATTATTTAGTGTTCGGGTACTATTTATGTCCTTTTCTGGCCAAGTATCTCAGCTCCAACCAGGTCATTCTTAAATAACGAGATTCTTCTGCTCCTAGTTTTTGTGGTCCACCCGCCCTCCTTCCCTCTTGGGTATATGGATTCCATTACATGTTCTAGCTATGAATGGAGTTATGTATCATCCTTTCGTAGGGTGTACCCAATAAAAACATAGACTCCACTTTTAAGAAGACCAGGCTTGCTATTTAAGCTGACTGTACTGTTTCTCCAGATCTCACCAGCATACCGACCCCAATCATTACTTTCGCGAATCGAAACCTGCAATTCGAAACCATCGTCAATCGAGGTAACCCATCAATGCTTACTTGTGTGTTTATACATAGGTTGTCAATAAGAAATTTAGTTTCGTCAGAGTTCATCTTCAGCCCTCACGTTTTTCTCTGTCACGTCCATAATGCAAGCATAGTATCTACAATGCAAGCATTGTAATCGTGGTGTTTGAGATAGTTTGCAAGATTCCATCGAATTCCGCCACTTCGCAACGACAAAGCATTCCGGGGCTCTGCACTGAAAAGTAATGGCGATAGTTTACAGCATTGTCGAATTCCGCTTCGAATTTCATATTCCTCCGACAGTCTACTCATGCAGCAGGGTGCAGGAGGTCTGGTGAAGATATTGGCGAAGCTTCGACGGAATTCACCCAATAGACTAGGTTTTCTTCACGAAGCCGGTTCCCGGATTTCTTATACTCGTAAAATCTTCAGTCGTTGTGCAGAAAGTGACTCTTTGACTTGCTTGAGATGGGATAGCGCATTGTTTTTTTTCCTAGACAAAATTGTTTATCCATTATCCTCTCTCTAGATGGTCTAGATTAGTCCAGGAGTGTGCCGTCCAACATTCGATTTCTTCTTTGGACGGGTTGCTGTTTTTTTCCGTTTGACAAACGAGCCTGAAACGGGCTGCAAACCAGGAAGTGGTCAGAATTTAAATATTTCCCCACAATATATATGCACATGTATTAAAAATAGCCTACGAATTTTGAAAATAGTTGGTTTCTTATAAAATATGTTTATTTTTCAATTTTCAGGCACCGAAGAATGCCCCGTCAAGTCCGTTGTGAATCGTGTTGCCCAACAGCTCCAGAAGGCGCTTTCCGAAAAAGGAATGGCTCTCTTGGTCAACCATGGCATCTCGGACGAAAAGGTAAGTAAACTTAATTTCATTAACTTTTTAACTCCATCATGATCATTTAATTTCTACTTTTAGTTAAAAACAGCATGGGATCACTTGGATGATTTTTGTGACCTCCCAACAGACGTCAAAGAGCACTATATACGCTCAGGAGAGACAAATCATGGCTACATTCAGCCAGGTCGGGAACGTTTTGATGGCAATACCCCCGAACTGAGACATGCTTTCAACATTTGCACTTTGAATGCTAAGAATCTTCCCGAAGAACCACTGCCCGGATTCGCTGATCATATATCTACCTTGGCGACAGAATTTAAGGCATTGGCTAGATTCTTATTGCAGGCATTGGCAGTGTCCTTAGGTAATGCAAATTAAACTCTGCTTCTAAATATTCCTAACCCAGTGTCAAAAAATCAGAAATTCCACAAACGTTCTTCCTTGAGAAACACTCACACATGCTCTCGGGGGATAATGACAATGAGACGACTTTACGTCTCCTCTACTATCCTCCAATCATCGAGGAGGATGACAAAAATGAGCTTATCAAAGGTAGATGTAAGTATACCTACCAGAGATGTCTCGCAGACACACCAGACTTCAAGCCAGAAGACGATCCGCGAGAGAAAAAAAGAGAAGATGAAGAGGGACGTACTGA
Source organism: Pocota personata (assembly GCA_963082735.1). Taxonomy (NCBI): domain Eukaryota; kingdom Metazoa; phylum Arthropoda; class Insecta; order Diptera; family Syrphidae; genus Pocota; species Pocota personata. Next base: position 275,230,532 of record OY720429.1, read on the forward strand.
AGATGCTGTCGATGTGGCCAGTACCAGTAAAGAATTTCTAAATGGCTATGCAATCAGATGTGGTGCACACACTGATTATGGGACATTCACTCTGCTTGCACAAGACTCTGAAGGTGGCTTGGAAGTGAAGTTACCCGGCAGTGAAAAGTGGCAGCGAGTTGGTCATTTGCCCGGAGCAATTCTCATTAATTGTGGTGAGATTCTTTCTATATGGACACAGGAGCGATACTCAGCTTTGGTAAATATTTCCGGTTTATATTTGTTTAACAGAGATGCAAATTTAATTAAATTACAGCAACACCGAGTTGTGATACCAGAACAAGAACACTTGAGAGCCAGAGGACGACATTCCATTGCATTTTTCTGCCATCCTGGTAATAGAAAATTGCTTTTTAAGCCATATTCTTTACCTAAACAAATTATTTCCTTTCAGATAATATAACAATGATATCACCAAATGACTTGCCACAAAATGATGTTGCAGAAAATTCCACAACCAAAAAGACGAGAAAGAAATCCTTTAAGGCCGCCAAAGAGAAGTGAATTAAGATGATTTTCAATGTTTTTCTTTTGTTATATTCTATTGTTTGCATTTTAACAGGGTTTACAACGCCTACCAATTGATACAGAGAAGGTTCAAGGACACTTATAACTCTTAGAATACCGAGATGACTATAACAGCCTTCAACTTCAAAGACTTTCCGTTTTAGGTTTCGACAAAAAGCTACTATTTTTCCTTTTTATTTCAACTGCTATTTAATTTTTCCCCCTTTTTTTAAGTGTAAAATATTTATATGTTATATTACGAAACTGAATCAAATATACAATTTATACACAAAATGTTGATTTAAAACATTAATAAGAAAGCAATTACAGTAACCACTAATGCAGACTAGATTGCGGAAGTGATAGCTTCTCCAGCTATGGCTCAGGAGGGACCTTCTTTGGGTGGATGGCATGGCAGCGAAGATTCCAAGAGGATTTTTTTTTTGCTGGCAAATCACGAGCACGATGCTAAAGAAGAGACCCAATCTCAATGTGCTTTTGGCTAAACCATTTCTTTCTTGAAAGTGCTTCAGTGATTGGTGGAAAAAGGGTTTTTAAAATCATCGCTGGTGACTATGCTTCACTTACTTCCCGGGCTCATCGACTTTGCGGTGTGTAATTCAACGTTCCCAGATTTTATTATACATATGTACATACGTATTGCGACCGACGTAAGCAGCAGTGTTCTTGATGTTCGTACATTCAGAGTTCGAACAACAGAGTTATATTTATTTATATCTAAGATTGTACCGTCCAAAAACATCACTGTGAGGAAGTTCGATGTTGAAGCCCTATTCCCGTAGTCGAAGTGATACATTAAGCTTGTTTTGCACAGCAGCATAAAAAGAAAACCATTCGCAGTGAAATAGTGAAAAGAATCATGGCTTGGGTTGGTGCTGTAAATAGTAAAACGCAAAAACAAAAGCATATTCCACAAAAAAAAAAAAAAAATGTTAATTTTTATTAAATTCGAAGTATATAGTATAAAATGTACTCTTCAGCGAGGGCGGTGCTATCGGTGTTCTCTTCGAATTACCTATATATATCCGAACAACTTGTCCAAAGCAGCCCTTTACTGCGGATATTATTGGCAGTTTAAATTTGAACATAACTATGTATGTAATTCTCAGAAAAACACGTTTATTTGTTATCTCACTTGTGTTTGTATTTGCGTAGTCGTCGAAGGTAAAAGTAGGATTCGTCACTTTGTATCGAATATGAAAATAGGGGTGACTGCCATAGAATTTGTCGATTGGATGTCCCAAAAGCAACGAGAGAAGCGTCGGCAATACTGCCGCAACAGATCTGATAGATATCACACAACTAAATGCTCGGAGCTGAGTGTGGTATCGATTCAGCGTGCAAACACTGAAGGGAGGTGTATAAAGCTGAGCGACAAACAAAAAATAGCTCAGCTTGTGGATGGGAGGGTAGGTAAGCAGAAAACGAGAAAACAAAAAGCAAACATACTCAGGAGAAAAATAAAGTGCACGACTGTGTCGCACATACTTGCTCATATGTGCTAATCGTTCCTATATTGTTCAAATTCAAAATTTATGCATAAGAAGCAAAAAAAAGTTTTTGGTCATATGTCAAACATTTAATTTCGAATAAAATCGTCCAATCCGTATTTCAAATAATAGCCTATGCAAGTCCGCTATTCCTCCCCTTCAAAATTTCACCCGCAATACACGTCATGCTTCTAATGCACATCAGTTCACCCTTAAGCTCAACTTCGGTCGTACTTTCAAATATAGGGATTCGTTCATAAGCCGAATGTGGAATGATCTGTCAGGCTCTGTATTTCCCCATTTCTACACCCTTCAAACTTTTAAAGCCAACGTGTACAGTGTTCTTTGTTCCTCTCCCCCCTTTTCCCAAACGCCCGTGCCCTAAAACAATATAAGGGTTATCTCCTTTGGCTCGCATTACATATATAAAAAGAAATTTCGTTATTACCAGAAAACTGCAATTTTTCAAAATAGGCCCTTTTTGTGAAAAGGTGCAGCTCTTTAGGTCAGACGGCTCAAAAGTTACAACTCTGTGACTTACTTGCCGACAGACAGACAGGCGGATCGTTTTGATTACATTAATGTTCCGTTTTACCATTCTGAGGCCTCACTACGTATTAAGAGACGGAGACATGACAAACGACTTTCAGATAACGTTACGCACGACGTTATGTGCGACGAGAGTTATAACAAAAAATGTTGCTGAAACATGTTGATGAAGGTGGAAACTGTATGCTATAGTGAATCGCACCTATCTTCACTTTTATTGGTATTGTGTCAAAACGAAAAGAAAATTGTATGAAAATTGCAGGAAAATGTTTGAAAATATTGAATATTGTTTGACAAAATTATAAAAATTATACGAAACATTGTATTGTGTTGAATTGCAGGCAACTTTACCAGGGGTCTTATTATGTATTACGATATGTTGATTCCTACTTGTTGTTGTTATTTAGGCCTTGAAATAAATAAAACCAAATATTTTCTAATATTTGAACAAGTCGTTTATTTCCATTACATTTTGTAAGCAATCACATCACAAACAACGTAAGAGGTGTGGTGCAATAAAAACCATTTTCGTTGACATAACGATATGGGCGTAACACTTACTCGCAATTTAGCATTTAAGATAGCTCGGTAACGAACTTTTTTTTCGATTGAGAGAAGCTTCTCATGGCAATTTTTACTCTCGAATGTTTCTCAGACGTCGGCGATAGGTGAGACCGGGAGAAAAGTTTTTTTTCGGATTCGAACCTTGTGGAGATTTTGATAGTAAATACATTCTACGCTCTGCGCTTTTAGATGATGTTGAATATGTATCTGAATTATTTTTACTAAATTTTCTTTCCTTATAAACAAATTATCTGTTTAAAAACAAACTTACCTCTACGAGACATAAATTCGAGTATTGGAAACTACTGCTGCGATATAAAAGTATTCTTTTGTTTAGTGTTCTGAGGAACATAATGTAAAATAAAAGAGCAAAAGATTGAGTGTCAAATATTGTCTGTTTAACTTTGAACAGCAGCTGCCAAGCACTAGATCACAACATCATTATCACGATACAATATAAAAAGAAGTGTCTCTATTTCTCTGTGTCTGTATGAACACGCTAATTTTATTATTATTATTATTCATTTGGAAAGTTCTAGGTATATAAAAATGTATGCTGTGTCTTAAGGAGGAGGATCAATGATAACAAACGTGTAGTGTGTCGGAAGGAATTACTGTTGATGTACGGAAAACTTGAGGAGCTGTCAATTCCTTTACAATTCTGCAAAAGATCAGTTGGAGCACACACCCCATATCAATAGTTAACTCACAATTAACACTTCCTTTTTTTAGTTTGGGCGGGTACAGAACACTAAATACAGAATTTGTACAGAACACTAAATGAACAAAAAAAATAGGAATTCAAAAAAAGGTTTTATTTGTACGAAAACAATATTCCAATTTTCAGGTAGGCATATTTTAAAAATTAAATATGCTACTTTAAAAAAAAATACTCCCTTAGTGGAATATGTACATATAACATTCCACTATGGTCACACTGCCATATCAAACACCATCTCCCTTTTGACTTCAAAGTATTTAAAATGATAGTCAACACATAGTTCACAAATTTTACTTGTACCTACATATATACACACATATACATATACGTATAAGAGCAGTAAGGCCAAGAAAAGTTGGTTATCATTTGACCATAGCGCAGAGACTTCATAGCAACAGTGGCGCCTTTGTTGGTTTCAAAAAATACGGCCCGATCACGCCCCCGGTCCATAGCGCGCACCAAACTGTCACCAGTGGTGGATGCAATGACCTCTCAACGATTACATTTTGATTCTCAGAACCCCAAATTCTGTTTGTTTATGTAGTCATCAAGCGAGAAATGGGCCTCATAGGTGGAGATTTTTTTCCAGCACCAAACCGCAATACACAGGTATTACAGAACTGTTATTTGTGTAGCAAGTTGCAACAATTTGAATGCATTGAGCAATGGTTAAACGATCCATATGTAACTGTCACTATGAATGACAGAGGAATTTGACAGATGCCATATTTAGATTTTAGATTTAGGGATGTGAAATCTCATAATCGAAATGAATAGCCCTTTATATGAACGAGGATGTAATGTATGAACATGCTCCCATGGGTGTAAAATAACGGAAAGGTGATCTTTTACGCCATCAAAAAAATCATCAAATCCAGATTTTAAAGGCCTAAAATTAGAAAAATAATTTTTTTGTTTTAATATGTGCAATTTTTCTTTTTAAAAAATGTTGCTTAGATTTTCAATCTGACCAGTTTCGAATAAAAGGACCTACATGCATTGCATTTAGATACATACGAGTACATTACTTGTGAGGTAATTTTCGATGACTTTTCTGCACATTTTTAAGTGCTTCAAAGTTTGGGAATTATCTGCACAGGAACGATTTTTAGCACAGATTTAGAAATAAATCCAACGGGGTCAGATCACGCGATCTTGGTAGCCAATTGATGTCGGGGGAACTTGTTGTGCAATAGGCGTCAACTTGTTGATTTTCCAGCACCCAATCGGCATGTGTTCTGCTTATTCGATGATGCACAGGCCTTACGACATCACAAGTACTACAGATTTATTTGAATTTGATGATTGTGTCTCGAATTGTTTGCTCAGTTGGGCGATTATGACAACCATAATCCTTTCTTAAATCGCGATAGATATTTCAGAATTGTTATTTTTGCAGCAAGATGCAACAATTTTAATGCGTTGAGCGTTGATTACACGATCCATATGACAAGAACTAACTACGAGTACCTGTCACTATGGATGACAGATGAATTTGACAGATGCCATATGGCAGGGATGTGAAATCCCAACTTCGAAATGAATAACCCTTTATTGTGCCTTATCTAATATTAATCGTATGAGAACCGTTTCATAAAAGCATTTTCTTTTATTTTGGTGTATTTAAAAATTAATTGTTGAGGGCTAGTTCGAAGTACCTAAAAAGGGTCAAATTGCCGGTCAAATTGTTGAGGCTAAATTGCCCCAAAATTGGTAAATTGGCATCTCTTCCAGCACAACACAAAAATGTAAAACAAAATATGCGTTGCTGTTCACAAAAAATAAAAAAAAAAAAACTCGCCATCTTTACACTTCACTTGTTGTTGTTGTTTTTTTATATTTATTTATAACATTTATTTAAAATACACATCTCTGTTTCATTTAACGTTAACATTCACCTGCACCATTCGACAAAAAATGTTGCTGTAACTAGGTAACATGTATTTTTTATTACATACTATTTTTTATTTTATTTTTTAATATCAATATATTCAATTATAATTTATAAACTTAAGCGCTATACATTTTGTAATCAGTCATTAATAGTATTGGCATTGTTATTAGCTTACTGTTTGTTCTAGGGTTGATGTTTCTTCTTGATTTGTGTTTTTTTTTTTCTTTGTATTTTAGGGCCTCTCTCTATACATAAATATACTTCTTACCGTAGAATTTTATTTTAATCTTAAAATTAGATAGATAGTGTTGATGTTTCATCGAATTAAAAGATTTACAATAAACTTAAAAAGAAATACGATAAATCTATGTAAATATGTACGTATATATGTATGTATGAGTAGACGATTGTCTGCAGGAAAAATTGTGCTGCTACAAGTTCTAAGATTAAGTTTGTTTTTTTGTTTTTATCTTAAGTCTAATACAATGATTGAAATTGTTGTGAAGAGTTGTAGTTCCGTGACCGGATGATGTTCATATGGATCTCCGAGGATGCCGTTGAGTGCATGTAAGGTGGAAGATCGGCTCCGTCGCTGACGCGGCATTGGAGTATCGCGTGCGGGCAGCAGGACTGATTTTGAAATTGCGGGGGGATATTAAAAAATACAAAATGTTTTTTTTTTTGTTTTTTACGTATAAATTACAGCTAGGCATAACTGTTCAATGTAATGCACTAGTTAAGAGTCAGAAGCCGATAGAAAGAGAAGCTGAAAGGTTACCTGAAGCGTTTTCTTGAACGCAGCTCTAAATTCACGATTGAAGTACGCATAGATGATTGGATTTAGTGCAGAATTAAAGTAGCCTATCCAAAAAAGGATGCTGACTATAATTCTCGGTGTAGTGCAACTGTCGCAGAGGGACGAAGTTATGTACCTAGAAAATAAATTTAGTGTGGTGAGCATGTAATGATGTGTGGGTATTAATATCCAAAGTTACCATAAGAAAAATGGTAGCCAACATAGAAGGAACGCACTCATGATTATTCCTAATGTCCTTGCGGCTTTCTTTTCTCTTCGCATCGTCGTTATGGAAGTTTGTTCGACATGGATGCTGGGTCTGGGGACGGGTATGTGATTGATCTGTAAATGTTTATCCAGCAGAAGTGCTGCCACCTTAGATCTGTGGAAAAGCAATCAATAAGTGAATTTTGTAAAATAGACACACAACATTCAGGAAATACACAACATCGAAGATTACACTTGTCAACAACTGTTGTTAATCTTGATTGAGAATATGGAAAGACGTATTAGCTCATAATATCGGTTCCAAAAGAAATTTAAGATACAGGAGGAAGGAAGCATCTTTTTCCTAGTGCAAACAAATAGATATTTCATATAGAGTGGTGGCACTAACGTTCCGACTCTGATGGACGAGAGCTACATAAAACGAGGCAGCACACAATTTCGATGGAGTGCGCAAGTGAAAAGAAGTCCTCAGGCAACTTAGAGTATGCAAATCATTTTCATAATTTCCGGTAGGAATCCATCTAAATTGACTATAAACAGCTGGAAACTGAAACGCCTAAAGTGAACAAAATTCTGAATTATGGCAATGCGAAACCTAACTGGTGCCTGAAGGGATGGGCAGCAATCGGGAGCGTCCCAAGTCGTACCATCTTTGGCGGATAACAGGACAATAATTCTTAAGTAAAAATTCTATCGTGAACTGTCGTAAGTGAAAAACAAACGTTCCTACATGCAAAGTCGGTAAAAATGAACTTCAGCATCAGACAAGTCCAATACAATCAGAAATCAGTCGTTGGTTAGATAGTAAGATAGTCCAGGAAAGGATAGATAAACACTCTATTGCACTCCATTTCCACAGGAAAGAGCGACACATCAAAACGTCAGAAGAGGTCGAGAGGGGAGAGAGTTCATCCATTCGAACCATAAGCGAATTCAGTTCATTCATCCACCTTGGAAAACAAAAATGCAAAAGGAATGATATGTTGAATACCTCATCTATAGATGCTGGACCAAAAAGCTCAGCAACTGCAGGCAGGACAACAAATCTGCTACCTCTGCATTGTACAGTACTTAGGGTATGACTTATATTATCCGTGGGTATGTAACAACATTTCTTTTGAGAAAAATTAATTGCAGACAGATTTTTAATTTTTAAGAAACTGAAAAGCTACGATAGCCTATGTGTTAAATACATTCGGACTCTCGATGCTGGTACAATTCTGCAGTCAAAACGTTATAGTATCTAGTCAAATTATCCTATCGTAGCAAGGGTAGCCATAGAATACCGGTTTTGGGGCACTTTTCACAAGAAAAAACACAACCACGGGTCCCAATTTAAAGTCTAATTCTCTAAAATAGTCGAGCCAAGAGAAATATCTAGGAGGAATTCTATGAAACTCAGTTAGAGCGTGAACTTAGGCGAAAGAGTTAAGAACAAGACAAAATAATTTATTGAAACTAGCTTAGAAAATATAAGGGGCCATAGAAAATCTAACCACTTAATCACGACTTAAGAACCTTTATGGGATTCTTAACAGGAAACTGTATTATCAGCAAGATCAAAACAATGTTTCTTGTCGATAAATGCGTACAACTTTATATCCCCGTCGATTTTACATCACATGAATGATGAATCCATTCTCTAAATAGATGGAAGAACCTTGCATTTTAAGTATCATAACTCCTACGGTTGTAACGATACAAGTAAATGCAAGTAAAATATCGATATTTTTGTTTCAATATCAAGTACTTTTGGAATCGATACTCTTAACCGATACTTACTCGGTTCCGAAAGGAATATCCTCAGTATCGAATCAAAGACCCGCAAGCGGGAAACCATACGGGTTAGATTGCCCAGTTAACTCTCGGCAAAAGATCCAGTTATTTGTAAACTATAACATGCAAATTATGTTGATATCCTGTTACCATTCACATTCTTTTGTCGTCGATTTGTGGGAGACATCTCAACGTCCCGGGATCCAACAGATTGCGAAGTTCTTGTTGTGAGTTTAGAATCTGTACCCCATTGCGACAGATTTTTATTAGTTTTGATTTTTTCACTGTGGATGAGATGGCTTCGATCGCCTCTCGGCTGTATAGTGTGCATTTATGTATACCTCTTCGCAGAAAAGTTTGGAAGTAAAACTTCTGCTATCGTGGTTTGGAAGTTTGATTGATTGAAAAATGGCGGACTCATTCAACAAATTACGGAACTGACCTCTTTAGTCCAGTCTTCTCGTGAAGGACATTTTTTTTTTTTAAGTTTAGACCGAAGTAGTCGTAGGCATATGATGTTAAATATTCTACATTATCTCCTTTTTGTCCATCTAGGAATAATTCGATGCAGTGCTGGCGACGTAGGACACGTTCTTAAGCTTTTTTTTTTTTTGTAAATCAAGAGGTGTTAGAGCAAATTTGGGTGCTTCTCACATGGCGCTGATTGTGCCAATGCACCTTAAGATTGGCATTTGGATTTTGGGAATGCTTTTAGATGTATGGCCTTCCCTGCATCTGGTCACGAAGTAGTGGTAGGATTATTGATTGCTTATGGGCATTAAATATTTTTGTTCAATTCTAAATTCTATACTACTCAAATGAGTAGGTACGAGTATCTATACTTAAAGGGCATCGTTACAAACCTACTCACTTCGAGTCGAAAAGAGTCCTAACGATCCTTCCAGAAGCCTATCTCAGTCCTTATTCGTAAGCCAACATTTTCCAACAAAGTATCCGAGTTATTTAAGAAGTTGTTTGACGCAGAGACCTCACCATCAGAAGAGACCTGGCATGGTAGAAGTACTATACATTAGTATTATACAGGTTGCTTGTAGGCTCTTCATGCTGGAATGTAAACTGCTTTCCAAACGGAACCGAGAAATCCTAATGCAGCGAAGTCTATGACGAATGCAAAAGGGTTCGGGGTGTATCAAGTGTTTTGCAGACACATACACGACACGAAGCACTTCCGCTGTTAATGTAATGCTTTCACAAGAATACGATTATGGCCTCATTTCACTCTCTATCCTAGGCATTTCGTCCCTGAGTGCTTCAGATAAATTAGTTTATATCTCCGACCCTAAATCAATCAATCAACACTGAAAGGAAAAAAGCTCAACAACACCGTGAGCATAAATGGCTTTACAGCTAGTGCCAAGAACCTGAACAAATAAATTTAATAATTGTCATCGAATTTATTATTAAAATAGGTTTAAAACAAACCGCAGTCTAAATTATAACTTCCTTGAGGTTAAGGAAGTGTTTTCCAATTAAACGACTTTAGAATTTCCTTGAAAACCCCTCTCCTTCAAAAACAGGTCATATTTTATTCAACAATTATTACCCGACAACAATCAAACCAATTAGCATGAAATCAAGACAAAGTCAAACGCTGGATGCCGCCGGCTATAAATTGGTACTCCTCGACTCCCGACTAAACAATATTTAATATTTATTAAACTTTTATATAGAAAATCATCTTAAATTTTGAAAACAACTCCACTCGAGACAATGTAAAATGAGGTCGTCGTACAACATCATGAGTACCCATTTGGGGGTTGATTGTATTCGGGAAAACACTCTACCGCTACCCGCCAAACAATTTACAACATTAATCGATAGCAATTGAGTTGCCTTCATTTACCTGTAAAGTAGTCGTTCCTGTCGATCGGCTTCTCGATAAATTTTATAATATGTAAATAGCATCACAATACCCGGTATCCAGAAGCTTACGGATGAACTTATGATTGCATATGACTTATTCACCTTAAACTCGCATATCTGAAATGAAAAAGAATTTTTTATGCTCTGCTGATAGTAATTAATTTTAAAAACTACGAGTATAGTATTATTTCCCCTCGAACTTTGACTTCGAGTACTTGAATTGACATACTTTTACGTTTGGAAAATAGGTCAAGGGTGGATGGTGTAGGTATGTGTGCTTTGCTGTACTCCTCAGGTGGTTCTGTTAATTTAATAGGAACTAATGGTCGCATGTGCTGTGGTTCAAACTACCCTTAAAAACACTGTGCGCTTTAATATCCCGAACAATCGAGCACACTGTGCTCAAGACGAACATTCCTTTAACCTCTTAAGGGTTAAGAACACAACATTCTACATACAAACAATGGAATTTCGAAGTTTATAAATAACTTAAGCACCACGCCAAGTATTCAAATGATAAATATTTAGGACCGGAGGGATATTAATGTGGGTATTGTGCTTAGAAATTCAATAAACAACTTTATAAGTTTTGTTATTGTTACTTAAGGATGCTTGTTACCTCCGTTAAAGAAGATGCCATTCGACATTTGGACGACAGTAAATCATTACTCGGAGGCAGGCAGACAAGCTACCTTCTTTGTTTCTTTATTGGATTGCATCAGCAATTAAGTGGAAAGTTAATGTCAAGGATACTTTCCAGGATAGCAAATGTAATTATATATTTATTAGATGCCTAAAATACCTTTGGTTTTAATGACATGCTTCGACACAAGGAGATAAGGGAGTTCAATATGCACGTAAACCAAACCCAGGCAAGTGGATATAACTCAGAACATCTGCGCATTCAAGATTATTGATTGCTTTTCCTTGCTCTTGTTCTTCGTACTTTGTCAAAAGTTAAAAGAAAAATTAATAAATGCGTATTATGTTTAACAAAATGAGGATAAAAAAGGTCTGATGGCGCCTGTTTTATATTATTTGAAGGGTCCAGTCCGGTTTTCCTCTGGACCGTAAAGAAAACTTCAAGATGGTTTAATGATTTCAACATTTCAGATGATATTTAACAACAACACAGGGCTTTTGTGCCCTTAGCTTTGGGGGATTACATGAAAATTGAGATACTCGTATTTGTGAGAAAGGGATTGTTATATGCAAATATTTCCGACATACATTTTCATGAATAATACCTAAAGATGGACAAATGCAGTGACAAATTCTGTTTACAAAAAGTTGTTCATTTGAAGTGGAATACATTTGAAAAGGTACTTCCTAATGGATATGAATAGGTTTGTGACGGTACTATTAATATGAAGGAAAGAGTTCATAATGTATTTATCAGAAGTAAATACGAGAGGGGTATGCGGAATGAAGCGCAAAACAAGCACCTCAAGGGAAAGTCAGCATCAACAGCTGTACATGATGTATTTTGAAAGAAATCAGGCAAGAAAACACCATAGGGAATTTATTCTATTAGCATATCTGAATGAAGAAGAAGGTTTCAATAGCGTTGACATAGATTAGGTTAGAAACTATAAAACCTAACTAAGAGTACCAAATTTATTCAATCATGGAGTTCAATAAGGAACACGATCAGTGGCGTACCTATGAACTCATGGATTCCCCAGCAGAAAAATTGGTAATATTCTCGCCCTAATCAAATCAAATTTAGAGTCACAGTTAAATTATATCATTTTCGGTAAAAGAGTGCAAACGCAAACTTAATATTTTTCACCTCCCAATGAGACCCAAAAAGTTTGATGAACTGACAAGAGAAAAGACTGTCAAAAGGGAATAAAAACCTGGGAGTCATGTCGACTTTTTGGAAACTGTAATCTATATAAATACAACCTTTAACTCTTCCTCTGCCAATGTACAGCAATAGGAACATTGCAGAACAGATTTTTAATCTCAAAACACTTAAACTTGATTTTTGGTCCATCGTACTACCAGTCAGGAACCCCTTTTTGGGGTAGCGGTTGGAAAAAACTTAGTTTTTTTATCCTTTCTCTCTTATGCTCGGAGGTTACTGTTCCCCGTTTGGGCCAGAACCTGCACAGTTTGGGGCACAAGCACACGCATAACTGCCCAGGCATTTCAGGCATATAGGATTCTGTGATACAGGGTTATTCATTTTTGGCTTTAGGATTTGAAATTTAAATAAAAAAAAAGTATTAAAGATGTTTTAAATTTTAGACTATGCTATTATGTATGGAATGAAACATCGATTAAATGGCCGCCAAATGAGTTTTTGCTTCGATCCTTCTGAGGTAATTCTCGATGACTTTTCGGCACATTTCTGGCTGTATTGTGGCCATAACTTTAAGGTTTTTAAGTGCTCCAAAGTTTGGGGATTATCTCCATAGACGAATTTGTTGCCAAAAACCAGGTACGTTATCTGCTAGCATATATTCACCATAGCTCTAATATAAAATCTTTAGCACAGGCTCACAATTTTGTTTATTCAAATTTTTAAAAACCAACTAATAAGTAATGTACAGTTATACGAATTTGTTGCCAAAAACCAGGTACGTTATCTGCTAGCATATATTCACCATAGCTCTAATATAAAATTTAAACAAAATCGTAAGAGCAGTTTTCGATAAAATTTGTGTGGTTAGAATGAAAATTCCAATTTCATTTTGAATTGTAACCCCACAGTTCCCAAATATGAAACTTTGACGAAAAGTCGTCCAGGCGTTTAGTTTGCTATACATACATGCAGACATACATACAGACAGACAGAATTGAGAGACCCACTTCTTTCAGATTCTCCATTATAGTAATACCAAGATTGATCAAAATCTCGAGATTGAACATTTTCAGGAAACTATTACGTTCTTTCGAGTATAGGTGCAAGTAAAAAATTATGAATTAAGTATTTCGAGGTTTTTTGTTGTAACGAAGGTGAAAATCTCGAAATACACTTGATGGTTCTCTGTTGCCACTAAAAACACATCCTTAATCAAGACCAATCTATGAAAGATCGACAAATGATTTTTAAAATACTTTCCCATAACTTTTAGACCATTAGCTCATGAGGCTTGGTTCTTCTCCGGATATTATCTCGTACATTTAAGACAGTTTCGGAGTTGATGTGGTTTTTCAATCGTTGATTATGTGTCACAGCATGCTTATATATCATAATTTTGTTCAGGCTAGACATATCTGAGTTTCTTCCCAGTAACCAGTACAATTTTCTATATTTTAACTTTAGTACTTCTCTTTTCTTTTTGAAGTTACTTGGTTATATTGGTATGTAATGTTTATGTGAGCTGATTTTGATTCATTGAGTTTGATACGCCATTGTGGTGTCCAATCTCTTACTCTGTTGACTGCACTTTGCAGTTTCTCTGCTGCCTTCAAAGTGCAATTATCAGGTACTAATACTAATGAAGTGACATCTACAAAAGTAGTCATCATGTCATTGTTATCCACCGGTATGTCCCTTGTATACAAAAAATACAGGAATGGTCCTACGACACTTCCTTGTGGAACCCCTGCTTTATTTTTTTTTTAGTTTCGAATATTCTTCTTCATATCGAACTCGAAAAAGTCGATCTGAAATATTTATTTCTGAATCTAAACTGATGATTTGGGATTAGACTTAGTTAACATAGTGTACCTGTTCCACGCGCCAAAGTCATATACAGACAGCTAATCCAAATTCACAGAGTCATCATATTCCAGTTCGAACATGTTCCATAGAGCCGGCGCAATGCACCGGATACATATGCCGACATTAGACGATATGAACCGTGGGACAGAAGCTTGAAGTAGGATAAGTTAGTTTTTTAAACTAGTCTTAAGTTTGACTTGAAGCTGTATAGTCGGAATAAAGAGCTGATTTAAAATACATTTCGATAATTTTTTTGGAATAGTTAGTCGGATAGTTGGGGAAAGGCCTAAACCTCCCCGTTCGCAGTGTTATTTATGTGTCCGCGTAGCGGCCGCATTAACTGACTTCTTTCTTCTATGATTCTGCTAAGTATTTTCGGCAGCAATTTTTCCAAAATCTTTGCCTTAATTGTAATAAGCGATATTGGCCTATAAGATGTCAATTCTGTTGGTGGCTTCCTTGTTTGGGTATTACAATCATTTCAGCAATTTTCTTACATGTGTTTTATAAACTGTAGTTTTTTGCAAGGATATTGATGGCATTTCCTCTAGAAACTGGGCAGTTATTATATAGTACGTTGGTGTTTTTTTTATTGTATAACTTGTGTTGACACATGCTTCTTACTTCTCTGAGCGTGACAAGGGCCAATTTCTTCGTCCCTTTTGTAAAAAAAAAATCCTAGGTTTCCAGTAGCTTCGACAGATATCTTGCAAAGAAATCCATTTTCTGTCTGGTTTTTTCAAAAGCGGATTTTGTAACTAAGATACTTAGCTACTTTCCACAAGCAGTATTAAAGTAGTACGAGTATAATAAATTGTGGGATACTCGTAAAATACCCAGTGCTATCAACTTTCTGAATGTTATCTCATTTCATAACTCTTCCGTTTCGTCCTAACCACAACATCATATACTGCAACCACAGCATCTTGCAATGTAACATCGCTATATAATGGCACGTGCCTTTACGTATCTAAGATGCTCACTAATCTAATAAATACCACAAAAACTCATTTATTCACCACCTCATCTGTTCCGAGTATCTTTCGATATTTCTATGCGTCAGTTACTTCCCCTAATGTTTCCAATAAAAAGTTTATTACAATAATGAAATGGAGCCGCTGAGACTCCTGAGGCAATTTGCATGGAAATACATAAATTCGCACCATTTGTTACCTTCTTCTTTGAGTGCCCACTTTAAAATCCAATTACGGGACATATACCGACTGGAGGCAGTTGGAGGAAATGTCTTAATAGCTGGAAATTGATAGCCTTCTGATCTGAAATGCTGCGGAGGAAGTTTCCAAATGAAACCTAATTCCCCTACTGGTGTGCCAGGTAGTGGCAGGACCACCCACTCTAATCCCACCCTCAAGTTTGAGAAGGTAAATACTGCCAAATATCAATCAGTATAAAAGTTGTTTGCGCCTCATACACATATACATATACATATGTATATGATTGTATATAAAGCTTATCCTTTTAATCAAGCATCGCACACCTCTCCATGATGTATTTGCTTTCATTTCCCGATGCCAATCTTTATGCCATGCCGTCCGGGTTTAGCTATTGGATAGTTCGGATTATATTCCGCAAACATTTATTTCATAAGTACTAATAGAAATTGTAATCTTCTCTCTTTGGGTTTTGTTGTTTTGGGGAAATAACCTTTTGAGGTTTGGTTGTGTTCGTTTATTTCTTATTAAATTTGCTAACTTGGTCGTAAGTCCCTATTAAATTCTTAAATAAAATCATTTTCATGTTTATTTTGCGTACGACCTCTATAAGCTGATGTTTATTTTTCTTCATCTTCTTCTATACGTCGTAATGGAAGAATGTAATAGGATTACAAATTGTTCATTGTTCGACACTGTTTTCTTTTTTTTTTTCTTTTTTTTCCTTCTATTCAAAGTTTTAAGAAGTTTAATTTTTTTGCTAGTAGATCAGCTCCTCAAGTTTCGTACCTTGTTATGGTGAGATGGTTCTGCAATCCAAAACTTTGTAAATAATTCGAAAAATCTAAATTATGTCGCGCAATAAAATTATACATCCTATGATGCTGATACGTACATACATACGTCTTGCTTAGGTATATATTATTTAAGGTCATTCCATACCTACGCAGTAGATACTTTGAGAACAAGTAGGCTTGTAAATAAAAAATAATGTAGTCCTGCTTGATACCTATGTACGAGTACATACTAGAGAGGGTATGTCAAATCAATTTTAAGTGAGTCTTTCTATTTATAGATATATTGCATTATAAAGCTTTACCTGCCTCTGGAATGCAGGGGGTAGCCGTTGATTTTTCCTCGATGTGAGATAATTTGAAATTCCTCTGAGCCGGAATGCAGTGCATAAGGAAGTGAAAGAGCATTGTCGATATCGTCAACAACACTTTGAAAATAGAAATCGAGAGGGGGATAAGAGTCGTTGACGTTGCTGAGTTTTAAGGAAGAACAACTTTTATTGTGGTGTACATGATCCCGTAGTTCGTGATGTAAGTTCTGATAGATTAAATCACGGAAAACTTTAACAAATGAACTGATATCATGCGTAGTTAAAGTGTAGCGTTCTGATAAATTGTTAATTATTGCACACTCTAAGTAAGAAAAAACGGGTGACCTATAAACCAGAAACCGTGCTATATTCTAGCACAATCGTCTGGTCGCAGAATCAGTAACCAGCAAACTAAAAAAAAAACCGAAGAGCGAGTGGATAAAAGAAAGTCATGGGCAAAACACAATGTGGCGCTCGCGCGGTCGCTCGTTTGACAGGTATTCTACCGATTTAGGACAATATTTGTCACAACGCCAAATGTGGCTTCAAGACGGTCGGGCGTTGAGAGGTTGGAATATGACAGAATTATGTTCTGTTTCCTTAAATTTCCCACACACAATTTCGCGGCAGAAAGAAGAATAGAAATGTACTCTTTTTATTTTTATGGTTTGATTAGGAAACACAAATATAAGAAATAACTTCGCAAACAAATGTGTATAAATAAGAAGATTAAAAAATAAAAACCTCTGCATACTGTAACATACTCGTAATTTTAATTAGTGTTCAAAAAACATCAATTAGCAATTAAAATTGTTTTCATATTAAATGATAACAATTTGGAATACATACACGACACAATGACTTACCTCGTTGCTAAAATCGAACAAGTCAAAGAATAATATCAATCCAAAACAGCTGTGAGCTGTCAAAATGTCATCAGAAACCGCTGCGAAAGCAAAAAAATCTTGTCACGAGAAATGAAGATATCGCACAAATCCATGTTTCGCATTATCAAACAATACTCACAGCCCAATTAAAGAAAAAACGGAATGAAAGATCGAAGACTCTACGCCTCCGGTACGCACAATAGTCATAGGAAAATTTTGTTCACGGATGAAAATAATGTTTGCTATTGATCGTTCAATAATCAAAATGACAGAGTCTATGTCCGGTCATCCAAAGAAGCATCAGAACTCATTCCGCGAGTCCAACGCGAAAATAACACAACGGTGGCTCCAAAACAATGTACCGGACTTCGTAGCAGCAATTGATTGGCCGTCAGGCAGCCCAGATCTCAATCCTTTGGATTATAAGCTGTGGTCTAGAGGCTCAACACACAAATATCGAGTTCTTGAAGCGCGCACCTAATGAACGAGGTGCGTGCTACGATCGATGAGTGGCCAGAGCGACTCAAGGCCTGCATAAATGCAAATGGTGGTCATTCGGAATAAATTATTTAATTATTGTTTCCTAAACAGTTAATTAAAGTTTTACAGAAAAATAAAAATCAAAAACTTATTCGTTTTTATTTGGTTACCAAAAATGCGTGTACCAATATTTATGACTTGACTAGGTGCGTAGATGTTGGGCTTAACATATCCTTCATGTCATATAGATTTCCGCGTAAAATGATTGACTGGCATATTGGGAAAATTGTCTAATTATAAATTAAAAGCCCTAAAGCCCTAATTCACATTCCAGGCCCTCAAAAGCCATAGATAAACAGCACCAAAATCTAATTACTTCAGAACTTAAAAAACCTTAACCTACTATACTTCGAAAAGGCCCTTACATTACAAGTGATTATCGTGTTGTAAGTATTTGGTGAAAAGAACATAGAAAGAAAAGTATATGGATCACAGGGCCTAGTTTTTCATAGCCATTAGTGCCGTGCCGTCAACTAAAACTGCGACCTTTCTCAATAACAGAGCGACCTTGATGAAGCAAGGAGAAGCGATGGCAGATTCAAGTTAAAAAAGAGAGCAACGTAATCAAAGAGAAAAGAAAATCTTACTATAGGAGGAATCAATGACGGCAATGCGATGTGAGTAGAGAGGGAGGACTAGAGGCAAATCATAGATGGACTGGACTCCGTTCCACTAGATGCTGCCGACATCTGTAGATAGGAAGTCTCCTTGGAGAAGGGCTGGAAGTGTGAAACCGTTGGAAAGAAGAGATTCACCCGAGCCGAACAAGGCCGAACTGCGTATCTGTGAACAATACTCAAGTCGTTTTTTTAACTTGTGTTGTGTACGGAAGAATGAACTTTTCACTGTAAAGTATCTCTTTGCTTTAAACAAGTAGCCTAACTTCATGAATTAGGATTTTGCGATGCTGGATATATGGTCATACCATATAGTACCAGATTTGACTGTAACACCAAGAAGATACTTGGTTTCCTTACCTACTTTCCTGAGGAACTCCCGCGTTAACAGCAGGGTATCGGAAGACACGTCATCGACCACAACTTGAAGTGATCTGTTCTGAATAACATTTTTTTCCCAGCCACAGAGTTTGTTTACTAGAGCTCTATGCCAAACTCGATCGACTGCTTCTGAGGTGTCCATGGCAACGGCTCATGACTCCCCGTGTTTCTCAATGGCTGAGGGCCATAAATGGGTTACACAAATCAGTAAATCTTCAGTTGAACGGTAGCTGCGGAAACCACACTGCCGGATATTCTTCCAACGTTTATTTGATTATTTCGGCATTGCTGGCTTTTTATATTATTTTGGACACCATGGACAGCAATGCTATGCGATTGTAGCTTTGCGGCATGCATTTCTTTCCTTTCTTAGGGATCAGTTGAAAGGAAAATTTTTCTAGTTTTCTGCGCGTACGACATAGAAAAAGTCTACAAAAATAAAATGCTAGTTCTGGTCCATAGCATTTTCCCAATCTTGGACAGCATACTGTACGTAGAATATGATTTCCAGAGTCGACTGCAAACATCCGATTCGGTACTATTATCAGCCGATGGCCTTTCGAACTGTTGTCCAACAAAGCTTATTAAGTAAGGCTGAGAATTTTAGTTCTCGCAGAGTTTATCTTCAGCCCCATTAAATGTGCTTCTGTCATCATTTACACTATAAGCCACCAGCTATATCTTTAAAAGTTTGTATCTGTCCTTGATCTTGAGTTGGGAGTGCGAAAACAAACAGATAGCCAATCACGAAATAAAAAGTGTTCGTTTAACCTGACACTGTCAGAAACTATCCTCCAGATTAGGAAAATATTAACAGACATCTTTTTTTTTTTACTCCATATTGGGTATCTTAGAATCGAAACATATATAAGCAACAATAGAACCCACCACTTCTACATAACGAGGAATTGCTATCCTTTGTCTAAGTTAATCCTAAGTTATACATTTCCAGTCCTTAGCATCCCTGCACACAGGGCTATTAGGAGCTTAAAAAGATTACTGCAGAAGTTCATACTGAAAGTGAACTCTGCCAAATGCACCATAAAAAGTTTATTTGTAATAAAAGTCCTTTTGAAAAGTCAAAGCTTTTAAATTCATTCAAAAACAACTGAACTACTACACTCTCACGTACTTACCCAAATGCCATGCTTATAAGAGGACATTTTATAACCAGAGAAGTATCATTAAGCGAATGATACTTCTCCTCTGTTTGTCAAAGAGGACTTGTTGCATGTTTTATTGCGTGATGTGCTTCGCTTATATACACGTATAAATTCTCCATAATTGAAAACAAGATTTGCTCCTTAAAATTTATTATGACACCACGCTCCGTTAAGAGTTTTGGGGTTTTCTCTTGCAAATGTTCACTCAAGAACGGTGGGAATTCGATGGTTTGAATAATGAGCAATCATCCCTAAACTAGATGATTTTAATTAATTACTCGTTTCAAACTGTCACTTCAAAGCTACACAAAGGAATAGAACAATGACCAAGCACCCGCGCAGAATAGAATTTAATTACAAGAAAATACTTCAAAAGTATATAAGTACAGAAGAGACTCTCCATCTTCAAGTCAGGTACACGTTTAATAAGGTTACAGCCTTTTCAAAGTTTTCAAATTCGCAAATTGTTCTCGTTGCATAATACGAATATACATCATTAAGTTTATAGTGTACATCAATACAATTACTTCGATCCATAATGGCTATGGCATCACTGCATTATGCAAGCACACGCGAAGCAGGTCGTCCATTGAGTGCCGGAAGTGGTTCTTTCACTTTGTTCGAACAAAAAATAGAAGGAAAGGAAAAACTATACCTAACCAAACACATCACTCGATGGAAATTAATTTAAAAATAAATTAGAAATTTCCTTAACCAACAAAGAGTAAATAGAACACAGCACAAGCAGGCAGGTCTTCTCCTGAGACAGCATCTCAACGTATCATCGAATTACCACGGGCAACACCGGGATACTTGGCTTTGTTTGCTTAGGCACTTTGGTACATACCGGCAAGGATGCGGTGAAATTGTTTTGCTTGGTAACAACACTAGCTCTCAAGGTGTTGTCCTAAAGTTTGCAAAAAGTTTTCCATTTTCATTATCATCATCATTATCATCAGGGCCAACAACAACAACAGTAGGAGTGGTACTTACATGAGGGTTAGTTTTCAGGTGTTCCAAATTTGCCGCCGTGGTATACCATCCAAGGCATATTGGCACAAACGACAGCAGAGCGGGTGACAACCAAACCACTATCAGCATAAGGATGACTTTCGTGTGGGTCATTATGAGCGGGTAGTCCAGTGGCTGAACGATGGCATAGTATCTGTGAGGAGAAGGGGCATTGGATGTATATCAGTTGAAAAGAGTAATTAGGGAAATCGGAATTGTTTCTCAATTAATTATTTTGTTCGTCTCTCACTTCCCTTGGTCGACCTGCTTTCTGTCTAATTAAGTGCGCCGTAGAAGGACAACCAAGGGATGGAGATGAATTGATTGCAAAAATAACTCAATAACTCACCTGTCGACAGATATACAACAGAGGTGCAATATACTCGCCGTGGAGAAGTACACATCAAAGCTGTTCCACACGTCACACATGATTGATCCGAATATCCATTTACCGGACACCTCCACGGATGCATTGAATGTCATGGCACAAAGGGCCACCAGCATATCGGCCACCGCCAACGACACCACAAAGTAGTTTGTAATAATTCTGTAAAAAAAAATAATAAAAACGAAGCGACTTGTTATTTTTATTCTTCCTTGTGTTGTCATGGTTGGAGGAGATGTCATTTTCATTTTCATTACAATTTGATTTAGTTTGCTAACTGAGTCGGGTAGCTTGGAAACTTTTTTGAGAAGGTCATGGTTGGGGCGACATTTTGGCGCAAGGACAAATCATACGAAAAGAGATTGCAATTTTATGAGCAATCTTCTTTGCAAAGTGCACTCTGCAGAGTTTTTTTTTTTTTTTTGTCATCCTGTGAACGTGGAAGTTGTTTTCAAGGGAAGAAGAATATTGTGCAAGGATTTTGTATTTCATTTGGTTTGGATTCAGAGACGTGACCTTGTTATGTGATTCTATTTTTGATCATTATTTATAGAGTACCATGATGGAGTACAGCTGAGTGAATATGTGCAAACTTTAATGTCGTATAAACGTCCATTACGGATATCGTGACTATTTCCCCCGCTTTTAGCAGGCACGGCATGTAGTCGGTTGCAGTTCCTGTCATTCTTTTAAATTAAATGCAAAGCATCCTGCGAAAAGGAGGCATATACCTACGAGTATATATGCTGTGAATGTACATTTTATTAGTCTCCGGTGGAAGAGGAAGTCCGGAAATAGTTTAGAATTTGTTCTACAAGAGGTAAGGTGATAGGTCATGACTTTAAAAGTTACAAAGGCACATGCAACCTGAAGTCGAAAGAAGGAATTTCTTAATTCACATAACGAGGAGAGTGTAAATTGCAGGTATGTTGGAAGATTTCTTGAAGGCGTTTATGTAAATAGGTTCAAACAAGGGTAAGATAGTTTTACTGATGAACTTAGTTACGGAAGTTCATTCTAAATTCAAGTAAAAGTTTTGAAATGGAATTATCTAGATAAAATCAGTTTGGCAAAGCTCAGCGTAAATTAGGTAGGACTGCATTAAAGAGTGTCAATTTTATTGTATATATGTACATTTCATTACGCAGTAAAAACTAAAACTTATATTTCAGAAAATATTAGAATTTTTACTAATTTGAAGTTCGTTTAATTATGCACACTAAATTTGTTATTTATTTTGTTGGTAGAACTATCAAATCGGGCATCAAAGCCTTGCACAAAAACTTAACAGAATGAAGTGCATGACTGAGTCGCACCTTCTTGTACCTACATATGTACATACATAAGTGTTGGTAATTTGGAAATCACACAGATTTGAGGGTATATTAATGTTGACACACAGTTTGTTACTACTAATGATGATAGACCCAATAAAGTAATGAGAATCGATCCGATTAAGCCATGTCCGTCCGCCTGTCTGTATGTCACCTATTTTTGGGCCTTAAATTCTGAGCTTGGAACTTTTTAGAACCGGAAGCAGTACTAGTATACAAAGTATCGAACTCAAAAAGTGGACGTGTGGGAATTTTCAGACACGCCCACTATAACAAAAAAAGTTCTCAATACTTTCCCTAAAAACTGAAAAATATTTCCTTAAAAAAATATATAAATGCTTTTTCTACCATTTATTCAGACATTGTATAGGTGCACGCCCACTTTTAAGGGTGATATTCATTAGAAGAAAAAAACAACATATTTTGACTTCTCAAAGCTATTTACGGTCATGGTTAGGTCTTATCTTGAACAACTCATCAGTATTCGTCAACTTCGATTACAAATACTGACAGCCACGCCCACTTTCTTCTAAGAAACACAAACCAAACAACAGTTTTTCTGATGAAATCGCTTACAAATTCACAACCCCACTTCTATTTTATTATGGATGGGTTAGAAGATCAGGGATAGGGTTTATCATAAGATCCATTCCAGACAGATTGTAACTTGTCTGTTTTTTAAATGCGTTACAAATAAAAAAAATACAGGTAAGTTACGACCATTTGGAATGGGTCATATGATACCCTATCCCTGATCTTCTAACCCATCCATAGTAAAATAGACGTGGCGTTGTGAATTTGTTGTTTCTGTTTGTTTGACATCTTTCTACTCCGAGAACATATTTGCAGGTTTTAAGAGATTTTATCAGATAATTTGTTACTAAAATTTGTCCGTAGAAGAAAGTGAGCCTGACTCTTGCCATTTGAAACCAAAATTCACGGATTCTGGTGAAATATTCACTACAACACTTATAGATCACCGTAAATAGCTTTGAGCAAACAAAATACGGATTTTTGACAAAAACGCAACCAAAATGTGGGCGTGGCCCTAACTACTGTATGGGTGAACAGTAAATAATATCAACGTCTATATATTTTGTAAAGCAAATATTTTTCAGTTTCTAGTGAAAATATTGAAAATAACGACATTTTCTGTGTGGGCATGTTTTACACTTGTAAAATGTCGTGTTTCATGACAGGCGGACAGACATGGCCAGATCGACATAACTTTCAATGCTGACCACAAATATATATATATTTTGATGTCTGTAGTTATTATTTCTCTAAGTTGCAAACTATTTATCAAAAATTAATAAACCCTATGGGATAGGGTATACAAATTGATTTCCAAAATATGGTATGCTGTATATGTATGTCAAATATTGGCTAGATGGCTAATTTCAACAAAATAGTTCGAGTCATATCCGAGAAATAAACATTTTTCAAAAATTCATTAATAAGTTAAGTACCGTTATACATATTTTTCTCGAAAAACTTAGTCCGCCATTTAATGACACTTGTGCAACACAACTCAAATACTAAATTTAAACAAAATCATAAGAGACGTTTTCAATCAAATCGATTTTTTTCAAAAATGTCCATTTGAAAATTGCAGTTAATTTAGGGGTTAGAATTAAAATCCGCCTCGAATTGTGACCCCACAGATCCCAAATATAAAGTTTGAATAGAATCCATCCAGTCATTTAGGCTACAGTTGGTGATGCATGTATACAGACAAACAGACAGACAGAGTAATAGACACTTTTTCAAGTTGCTCTGTACCAGAATTGATCACAATCTCGAGATGGAAAATTTTCACGAAACAAATATGTATTTATACATTCCCTACAGGTACGAGTAAAAAAATTGTTTACTTTTATGGAATTTTCCATATTTTTGGAATAAAGTGCGTACCAAACACTCCAATTAGTTGTTCAACCTCAGAAGTTAAGCAACTAATTGTGGCTTTTATGGCAAAGTTTCGTGTACACAATTTTCGATCGAAATCGAAGTTAGTAAATTGTAATGTACTGCAGCACAATTTGTGATACACTACAACTAATTGTATCGTGTATGGGCAAGTTAACATATTGTGTAAAATTTTATTTGAAATTCAAGCACAATGATGGTACTTTCTCAGTTTTAAATAAAAAGCAACTAAATAACAACGCAAGAAGCATGTAAAATTGTAACAAGTTGGGTAGTTGGCGCAATCTAGATTGTGCAACTAATTGTAGTGTGTATGGGGTACTTAAGATGAATGTAGATAAATAAAATCGCTAATATTATTAGTGGTTAGCTAAATAATTAAAAGATCAGCAAAATATGCTAGCAAACAAAATAATTAACCAGCAAAAAAAGTAAATTATTAGCAAAAAATTAATTTTTTCATTTAGCAGAAAATAAAAAATCAAAATAGCAAAAACCGGACGGACTGGGCTTAATCAATCAATGGTAGTGATTAAGACAAAATAAGTTTAAAGACAGAGATGAATTCGATCGTGCCACGAGCTTTAACGAAAATTATAGATAACTTTATTGCCATAGTACCACAATAAAAATAAAATGTATTTCTTCATTAGGATGGTTAGTTTTTTAGGTTCATTGCTTCGGCATAGAATTTATCTTCCACATTTTTTTGTGTACTGACTTTCATTAGAGTAAATCTTACTTGTATTGATCCTCTACAAGCTTTTAATTAAGTTTAAGCTAGTTCCGCTGACTTGAAACCATTCAAACCGTTCTTGCTGTATGAACATGATCATTGTCTTGCTGAAAAACAAAAGTGTTCGCCCGCTGGAATTTCTCCAAACGCGTCTAGGGCATACTCCAGGAGCTCCCTATATTATTTACCCTCATCCTAGGGTCTACTTCATTCGTGACGAGCCTGTACACACAATCACACCAGCATGCGATTTGGGTGTCATCTGCGATAGTGAACTTAATTTTCGTTCACACATCGACAATGTCTTAAGTAGAGCCAACTCAGCACTTAGTTTTGTAAAACGCTGATCAAACGAATTCAAAATCCCTTTATCTCAGGTCCTCGAGTATGCTAGCCAAGCATGGTCGCCCCATTATGCTGCCCTTACCATACAATCGAAACTATGTAGCGCAGGTTTATTCACTTTGCCTTACGCGGTCTGTCTTGGGCTGATAATTTCAACCTGCCGCCCTATGTGGATCGTCTTAGACTGATTAATCTTCACTCTGAAAAATGACGTGATGTTGACGGCATACTTTTCATTCATCAGCTATTATCTGGTAATATCTATTTATTTTCCGCCTAACGCAAGAATCTCTCAACAGATTTTGATGAAACTTGGCTGAGTGCAATGGTAGTCTCAATTGAAAGTAAGATAAATCGAATGTTAACAGATTTTGATGAAATTTGCACCTCAAGTGAAGCAGGGCATATAGCTATGTTGGATGAAACAGGGGTGGTAATTTATAACCTCATCTGTTCCAATATTTTTTAAAAACGTTTTCTTACAGGAGACCTTTTATATTTTTAGCGCAACCTTTTCATGACTATATAAACAGTTTTTATTTTCAAGATTTTTCGCGTCAATACCTTCGGAGATAGACGGGGCATAGCATTGCCTTGGTTTTTGAGGATGTTTGTTCAAAACTTTATCAAAATAAAATTTGTACATATTCAAAAATTGAACTTCTAGGTCTAGCGTTTCAAAAGTTACAAGCGTCTGACATACTGGACGACAAACAGATAGACACCGTATTGAATCCCTTAATGTGTCGCTTTATACCATTCATTTTTGATGTACGACTGTTACAGAGTAACGTGTTATGCATTTTGTCGACCGGCTAAACGTCTCGAATAGTACAGGAACATTTGAAGAAAAAGCACTAAATTGCTGGAAAAGTTGGAAAGGTCTTTAATTAAGTGCAATGGATATCGTATCAATCTTCTAATTTCGCGGGTCGTGTCATAGTTTTTTTTTTTTTTGCAAAAATGTGACGTAGTTCATTCCTTTAATGCAAGTGTCTTTCCTAAAACCCAATTCAACAAGTTAAGACTAATACCAGATCGTACGGAATTATTCCCGATATCAAAGCATTTATCGAACTAAGGGATATAAATTAGATTGTTTCCTTCATTGAATAGTCGTTACTTATTTCTAAGTCTACGTTTAATAATCTGGCGTATTCAGCGTAATCATTGATGCGTGTTATTACTTTGTACGTAGAGTCCATTTTTTCTCTCGACCCACACAATATTATTCCTATTCGCTTAAATAACGCTTCTCAATTCAATACTTTAGAATCCAAGGTTCATAGCCATACACATGTATACAGCTGTCCAATCCAATTTGTCATTTGGTCCTCCGGGATGAAAGTTATTTTCGTTGGCTGCTGTCTCGGTACGAAGATTGAATTGGAAGCAGAATACTTTTTAAAGTGCTATTGATTGAGAAAATTCAAATGGAAGTGCGACACACTTTGCAATTGCAATAAATCTTATTCGTTTATTATTAAACACACTTCTAGGATATTAAAAAAAATAAAAAGTTGGTAGAAAACTCCATTCAAGAACACATTTGAAGTTCGATATATTAATGCCTGACTATAAAACAGAATCGTGTACAGGACTTCTTTCCTAGAACCTGTTAAAGTAATTACTCCGGTCTCGGTCTAAAGGCTGAACTATAATAGTCGGAAGCAATCGTAAGCTAATGTCATAATTCTACCTTAAGTTTCCTTCAGTACTGTCAATTGCTCAAGTAGCCCATAATAGGCGTATGTGTTCGGAAGCAACTGTCAAATCGCTTTGCCTGTCATTTGAGCTGTTGTGTAAAATTTTCGTACGTAAGTGAGGAAAACTGAACGAAAACTTAACGAATCGAAGCAAAAAACTATTATGGTCACACAATACAAATCCTATTTCGGAAGTGGTAGTACGAAACCATTCTTCTATTATAATTCGGCCTTTACTTTTTCTACCTCATAGGTGACGAAACCCTGGCGCGCTGATGTGGGCCAAGAGACCAAGGCTAAATACAAAGAAGAAAAAATCGAGAAAACACAGAGATTAGGTAGTATTCGATAGCGGCGTTGAAGGTAATCCTCTATTTTTCCCCTCTACACCCAGTATTCGAAAAAGCAGCAAATGAGAAATTATCTCAGGAGAGACATTGCAATCCTGTCAGATAACCAAGCTGCCACCAATGCGTTGAACTTATACGAAATCACCTCTAAAAGTGGCTGGACAAGCTCAACAACATGGGCAAGATCAGCAAAGTTACCCTATACTGTGTGCCAGCCACTCACGTTAGAGCAGATGATGAGGCCGATAGGTTGATCAAAAAAAGTGCGAAAGTCCCGTTCGTAGAGCCAGAATCCTTAGGTGGGAGAACTCCCAAAACTAAGTCAGGCAAATGCATTCCTAGGAATCTGCAATCGAAGAAGATGTAAAAACTGCATTAGCATTAGAAGGGACAAGCTTCGTCACGGGACATTGTAAGCCCTGTGAGCGCCGCAAGAAGTTAGGTCGCCTCACAAACTAAGTTGAACGAGGTATTTTAGCTTGACTGATACCAATAGGGGGCACAATAGATGTTTTAAGTCGCAGAGCCATAATTTACCCCCATATGAGCCATAATTTACCTCATATGCGACTACCATAATATTTCTTATAGTTTTCGTGAATTCTCCTTATAACTTAGCATATTTTCATATTTTTTTAAAATTTTTCGCATCAATACGTTGGGAGATAAACATTACTTTTGCCATGGTAATGGACTCCTAAAACCGTCCAATAAAAAAAAAAAAAAAAAGTTTTCGTTATTATTTCGGTTTCACCACAAATTTCACCTGTGTAAGTCAAACGGTTCAAATGTTACAAGCCTATGACAAACGGATGGACGGGCAAACAAACCATGAGTGTTACATTTACCTTGTTCGGTATGAAACACTAAAAATCTCATCTGTTCAACCTGAAGCCTACATAAATATATTTAGATGTACTATGGTATCTTAGAGATTATTTCAACCATAAGCTTTGTCCCATTCAGTCACTCCAAACCATAAATATTTAAGTCCAAAGTGCAATAGTATCTACCTATCGTTTCCTCCTTCTAATTATAATTCTAATCGTGCTGTGTTCTCAACTTCGTGAGTGTGGACAAAAACCTAAACAACTGACTAAGATTGGATGGGGGTTGGAATGTTGCATTATATTTTAGAGCGTTAACATTACATATATATATATATATGTATCTACGGACGGTATTATTGCATATACGAGTGTGGGTCAATAAGTCCCTGAAAATTAACACAAATTGTGTCGTCACCTTAAATTTAATTTTTTTTGTCAAGAATCGTCTTTCAAAAGAACGCACCCAAATTTTCAGACAGATCTGTCAAATAGTTTTGTTTTGGCAGCCATTTTATATAGACGCCTACTAGCATTTTCGATAAAATGGAAAAAAGTGAATTTTGAGTGCTCATTAAACACTTTTTTTTGCGAGAAAAAACTATCACGCAAACCAAACGAAAGCTTGGCAAATATTATGGGGACTTGTCACCATCGATTGGAACCATTCACCACTGGTTTACTCAATTTCGGTGCGGTCGTTCAAGCACAAGTGACGCTGAACGTTCTGGTCGCCCAATTGAGGTCACCACACCAGAAATGGTTGACAAAATAAATGGTTTGATAATGGACGATCGGCGAGTGAGAGTGCGCGAGCTTGAAGAGGCCACAGGCTTATCACATGGCTCAGTGATTTCGATTTTACATAAATATTTGGACATGAAAAAACTTTCCGCAAGATGGGTGCCGCGTTTGCTCACAATCGACAACAAACTCATTCGTTTGACAACTTCAAAGGTGTGTTTGGCGATGTTCCACAAAAATTCTGCTGAGTTTTTGCACCGCTTCGTAACCGTGGATGAAACCTGGATTCACCACAACATACCAGAAACCAAGGAACAGTCAAAACCGAAGAAGACCAAGGCGGGTTTGTCAGCAAACAAGGTCATGGCGACAGTTTGTTGGGAATCGCGCGGTATTATTCACATCGATTACGTTGAAAAGGGTAAAACGATCACCAGGGCATATTAAGCAGAGCTGCTGGATCGATTCCAAGCTGATTTGAAGCAAAAACGGCCGCATTTGGTGAAGAAAAAAACGCACCGGCGTACAAGTCCGCAGTCGCAATGGCAAAATTGCATGAGTTAGGCTACGAACTCCTCCCTCATTCCAAACATGAAGAAATGGCTCCGAGGTAAGAGATTTGGGTCGAATGAAGAGGTCATCGCTGAAACAAACGCTTATTTTGAGGGACGAGAAATCGTATTATTTGGAGGGCATCACAAAATTGGAGAAACGTTGGATGAAGTGCATAGAGCTGAAAGGAGACTATGTTGAAAAATAAAATGTTTTTATACCGAAAAGAGTGTTCCTTATTTCATTTTCCAGGGACTTATTGACCCACCCTCGTATCTCCGATAAGCTGAAGGCAAATCATGCGGGAAAATTGTTAAAAGCAAATGAAACGAATCAAACTCTTAAATTTGTGAATTTTTAAATTTTTGTTCCTGCTAACTTAGCAAGCACTGTTTATGATGGGAGTTTTTGGCCCAATGGGGTGAAAATTCGATCTTTCATCCATAAACCAAAAAACTAAATCGTGCTATTTCTAAAGAATCTTGTCAGTCGCTTTGTGACCCTCACCTGGCCCAAACCATTAAGGATACTGATCCAATTAAAATATTTTATCACAATGCCAGTGGGTGTAGAACAAAAACTCTTGATTTGTTTATGGCTTCAAGTCACAAAGATTATGATGTGATAATAATTACGGAAACTTGCCTTTATGACGGAATCCTGTCAACAGAAATCTTCGACAGCCTGATGTACAATGTATTTCGCCTTGATTGCTGTAAATCGGTTGAGGAATGTAGTGGAGATGTGCTGATTTGCTGTCCGGTCAACATTTTCTTGCAAGCAGATAGATTTGCCGATATTAGATGTCGAAGAGATCTGTGTTTTTGTCAATGTTAAAGGTACGAATGATTTTATTTTCTTTATTGTTAATTGTATACCATCACATAGTAAACTTGACATTTATGAAAAATGCATTGAAAATATTAAATTCTTAAGTAATCATTGTTTAGATTCAAATTATGATGTTGTATGGTCTTGGTCTGATGACGATAAAATGCTTGTTCCAAAAGATTATGAATTCGACTGTTATTGACTCTTTGCTTTCGTTTAATTTATGTCAAATTAATACAATAATGAATTCCCAAAATAGAGCTTTAGATCTTGTATTTGTTAATGTAAACGACTTTAAAGTTATTGTTTTTGAAGCACCATTTCCTTCTTTAAATAATCCTATTTATCGTGAACAAATTTGTATTGAAATTAAAATGTATAATTATTGTAAGAGGAACACTCATCATCGTTCAAGGATCAGTTGAAACCGTTTGTAGAATTTGTTGAAACCATTTATTCGAATTGTGATGCGCCAATTGGTCTCAATACGAATTCGAGGTCGAAAATTGATTTTGGTCTTCTAGTTTTAGACATCAAGGATATTCAGTTTCAAATTCTAAACCTGGAGTGAATGGTATTTCAGCAATTGTGTTAAAAAATTGTTGTGAATCATTGTGTAGACCTCTGTAAAAAAGTTTAATGTATCTCTTTCCTCTGGCATTTTTGTCAATGATTGGAAAGCTTCATATCTTATTCTTATTTTCAAATCTGGGTCTAAGAATAATGTTGAAAATTACCGGGGAATATGCAAACAATTTGCTATACTAAAGCTTTTTGAGAGCATTGTTGAGAATAAATTAGAATTCCATATAAAAGAGCACATATCTGAGTTTCAGCACTGTTTCGTCTCTGGTCGCTCGACGACATCTCTTACGTAACAAATGCGGTTGAAAGTCGATGCTAGGTTGATGCTATATACAATGATTTTAGCCTTTGATTCCGTGAATCATAGTATTTTATTAAGGAAACTTGAACAGTTTGGTTTTCATTCAGGAATGCTCATGTGGATTTCTTCATTTTTAGTTGGTAGGATCCAAAAGGTCTACTTGGATGATTGTTATTCCAGGACAATTTCTTGCATCTCTGGTGTCCCGCAAAGTAGTCATTTGAGACCCCTACTTTTCATTATTTTTATTGACGATATTCTTCAGTGCATACAATTGTGGCAATATCTGAAGATAAACTGCACAGTTAATTGTAGAACGATTCAGTCTGACCTTAACAATCTACACAACTGGTGTAGACAAAATTGCTTAAAGTTAAACAAAGAAAAGTGTATGGCTATTTCATTTTCAAGATCACGACTATTATCTTGAAATATCGTGTTTGAATAGAGTAAGTCAAATCAAGGATCTTGGTGTCATTATTGATACTAAACTTACCTACGTTCCTCTTGTTGAATACATAGTCGCTAAAGCTAATTCACATGTTGGCTTCATTAAAAGGAATTCGAGAGATTTTACTGATCCACATACTCTATTATCTTTATTCATATCCCTGGTTAGATCGATCCTTGAATATGCCGATATTATATGGAATTCAGAAGCGTTTTACCAAATTCATATTTTTTAAAATGCGTTGGAACTTTGAACCATCCTATAGTGCACGATGCAAATTACTCGGTATGTTGAACCTTAATGTAAGAAGGTACGCTCACGATATTATGTTCGTTAGAGATGCAGTGTGTTTCCATATAAAAAGTCCTGCCCTTTTATTTAGAGTGCACTTGAAAGGTGCATAAGGTCTAAGGTCACTAACGTTTTTTTCAATTGAGACATAAAACAAACTATGGTTGTAAAGAGCCAATCTCAAGAGCTCTTGCGTCTTTTAATGAAATAAGTAGACATAAAGATTTTCATTATTCTAGAGACTGTTTTAAAAACATATTGTTTGCTTTATTAAAGAATTAATCTCTGTTATCGCTTTCCCCATTTTCCTTATATGTACATAAATAAATTGTTGTATTTATCAAGCAATTTCAATTCATATGTATCTATACTCGTATGTATCAAGTTCTTTCGAAAGTGTGTATCCTAAAATAGAAGAAATGCCCCAAAATACCTAACACCATCTAAGTGATATACCTTCAACCTATTTCTTGATGTGAACTGGATCAACTGTCAACACAATTAAAAGATTCAAATTAACAAACGACTGTAAAGTTCGTCGAAACCAAACCAACCCTTCCTCCGAAGGTTCATGCATACCCATAGATTAGGTATCCATCTAAACTCTACTCCACCGAACACCAGATGTACCAAAGTTATACCATTAATTATCTGTTATCTTAGTAGCATTTTCGTCCAGATGATGGCTTTAAAATTGAATAGGCAGAACGAGATTTTTGGAAACTGCTTATGCCTTAGCACGTACGATGTCTAGAAAGTTTCAGTCTTTCGAAAGAAATGTTATGCTTTCATCAACTTTGGAGAAACACAAATAAACATATAGTTTTGTACTTTATTTGATGCCATAGATGCCACGATTCGCCTTATTAATATATATAATAGATAAAAGGTAAAAGCTCCCTCGGTATACAGTTTTCTAAAGTACACTACAGAAATATGTGTTACCATTAAGTGCATACGTGAGGATTGGTTCTTGTAAATCTCTATACAGTTTTCCATTGCAGCTTAATGACTGAAAGAGTAGTGGTTTAAGCATTTAAGCCATTAACTGCTCATTCACAGAACAATCCATTAAAACGTGCCTTACCACTATAATTAAAGTTATTTCCACTGCAATAATGCTTTGTTAAGGGATTTTCATATAACACAATACGTGTATTGTTATAAATCTGCGTTTACCTCTATAGTTCTACTTAGAACTATTTCGAAAAAGTAATTCCAATTCAGAGTAAGTAATTATTGATAAGAGTACACCCTTGAGTTTCAAAGTTGTTTATTGCAAATAAGTATAATACGTATTCATGCTAAACAGTAAAAATGTTACGTATACGACAGAGTGTCACAAGTGAAAAGATTCAATTACTTATCATTCATTTCAATGCCATCTCACCTTTCCATCTAACCTAACCTAGCCCACACTATTCTCTGGTAGATTTAATAAAATATGCAATCACAGATCCCTAATGACGAAAATTCGCTCTAAAACATAGCATAACACCCCGTTACCACAAGCATTATCCTCTGCAAGGTCGTTTATGTAATTTCGTTGTACTACAAACCATAAGACACAATGCATCGGTTAAAAAAAAAAACTGAACATCACAGATGCTTTTATGCCGCTCGATTTTTCTCCTTTTTTTTCTCGTCCTCTTTATGTTACTTTTATTCTAAAAAAAAAAAAAGGAAAATCCTCACCCTTAGCCACAACCGCCAACTAATCGACCTCAGGGGAAATACTCAGCAACGTGGCTTGTATGAATTCAAAATGCTTTTAAGGACTACATACCTTCACGAAGATAAAACGAAAAAGTTTGTGCGAATATTTTTAGCTGTTTTTTGTCTTTTTTTTTTTTTTTTTTTATTTTTTGTTTAATAATTGAATTCATACTTCCCAAGGGCGAATTTTTAGCGTGCTTATCTTGCAGAAGTTATGAATGCTTGATTTACATAAGCCTTTCCGGTAACAATTTGAAAGTACCTAATTTTAATAACTATAATTGAACATGCATACATAGAGATTGGTGTGTTTTTTTATTCCCGGTATTCTTTTAGAATTTAATGTTTAATTTTGCATATTCAAAGCAGTTTTACAGTATACGAGGGCGTAGAAGTTTGAAACTTTTAAAATTGAGGTGATTATCCGAAGGTTATTACATGGAAGAAAGAGATAAAAGAAAAGTATCTGAAATTGTGGAAACATTTTAAAGTTGGCTGTTTTGTTGAACTTTTTAAGTGGTATATCGTTACGTAGATACTTTAGTTTACACTTGGCTTCAACCAACGATAAACGTTTACCCGATCCACGTAGGTTTGCAAACTAGTACGCAAAATGGGGGTAGTGGCACAGTCAAATTTGCTTTAAAGGAGAGAGTTTTTCAACTGAAAATATAGAAGTCTTTAGATAATTATTTTGACAAGTCTGCTCCTAGGAGCAATCTAAGATAAACCAATTATCCTAGTCTGCATAAAGGTGCAATGAAATGGAATAAAAGTTAGCCCACAGAAGACTGAAATGGTTCATCAAAAAGAAATAAAATAGACATCTTTGACAGTCTCCACCGAAGCTGAGTAAACAATCGTCGATTCAAAGCTTACATGACAAATAAATTAAATTATAGAAAAGGGACTTTTGGATAGCTCTGGGTACCATAACCGCATGCTATCCACTGGATAGTTTTACGCGTTGGAATGCTGTAGCTCAATAAAGACTGAACCGATTTTAATGCCATTTTCTTTGCTGATTAGATAATTTCTAAGGGAATGTTGACGGATTAATTAATCATCCCGCTTCGTTTTGTTGAATCTGAGCAATTATCACTAATTTACTCGGCATTAACAATTTATTAAGTTATGCACTTAAAGTACTTATAAATTATCGATTATTGTATTTGTTACCAAAGACTTTAAGACTGAAGCTGAGATATAGAGACAATTAGTTTGATTTCATCACCGAAATCGGCAAAAAACACTGCCATCAGCAGTGCACCAGTGGATGGATTTGTGTAGTTGTGTGATGTAGCTTGTGCAGTAATTTTATGATCGGTGATGCATTTTTAAGAAACGTCGTGATAAAACAATGTTCAAACAAATAATGTTCATTAAATTAATTAGCATCTAGTGCTAAATCTTTTTTCTCTGCATGCATACATTAGATGATTGGCAGCCAAGAGCATAGTCCGGAAACAAAGTTCTCACCGTCGCCCATCTATACTCCATAGACACAGAACAGTTCACCTCGATAAGAATACGGACTCTGCCATCCCATATCAATATTTCAATAAAAACTACTCAAACCATATGCCCAAAAGACAAGATTGAATGTTCAACACATTATCACTCCTAAAATTATTGATTGAAATGGGAGCCGGCATTTTGTTTGTAAGTTGTTTCATATTATAGACTTATAGAAGCTTATTCTCTTCGCCGTTGATAGAACACTGTTGACAATTCTCACGATGGAAATAAATCCATCTCAAATTACAATCATTGTGGATAGTCCAGCAGCAATCACCCTAAAATTAGCTTCAATAGAAAATTTATATACTTTCATTGGGAATGAATCAAGAAAAGCTAAGGCTAAGGCATTGACATACGTTTGAGGTGGAAATTGGTTTTAAATAAGAGCACCAAAGGTTGTGAAGTGGAAGAGCTTTTCCAGGGTCTAATTCTGTTACTCTGCAGTATGCAAATTGCAAGAGGTATGAACTGGTTTAGGGGTGGTGTGCGTTTATTTTGGGGTAAACCGCTAAATGTCTGCAAATGGGGTACTTCATATGCAATGAGGTACGCATTTTATAATGCCCTAATAGGTCTATGTACTTATTATCACCTAGGATTCCCAATAAAATAAATTTCAGTTTTACTTTACTTTTTTAGTACTTACACATTGTTCTTAAAGTTATGAATGCCCATCAATGCTCTTTCCTATCATTACTACAAGAGAATAATTTTATACGAGTACTACCTTGATCAAAAAGTTTCAGGAATTTATTATATTTAGAAAATTGAAAATACAAGTTTATTCTGGATAATCGATATTGTCCCCTTCAAAGTACTCGCCATTGGCTGAAACGCACTTATGATCCAATCCTCGAAACATTTTTTTATAATCGGATTTTGATATATTATATTAATGACAGATGTGTCAACATAAGAAAAGAAAAAAAAAACTCGAATCAGATGACTAAAAGCGCTACACGGTAGTCATTCCTGAAAATCATTGATCAAGGTAGTATTGCGTAAAGTGAATACTATATTGTGTGCTGCCTCTAATATATATCATACAAAATCAATAGCCTTCCTAAAGAAATAAAGTGCACGACTGAGTCGCACGTATATTTGCAAATGTCTGTTTGAAATTGAAACAAAATTGTTAGGATTTAATCGACAATTTTTAAAAACTTGGTATGTCATTACATTGCATATGTCAAATACTCGTAGAATTTTTAAGAACTAGTTAATAAGTAAAGTGTCGTTTTCAAGTTCGAATCCCAGAAAATACCAAAAAGTTTTTTCACGATCCCACCTCTCGCGAACGTCTGACAAACATCCGAGAGTATTGTTGTCACGAGAAAGCTTCTCAAAATAAATTGCCGTTCGGATACTGTAGGTCCCTTCCATTCGTGTGAAAAATATAAGGCACACAACACGAGTGGTTGCGAGAAGCTAGGCCCTGGCACTTAAAGAGCTGTTGCGCCAAATATTTATTTATTTTTTATCGTTTTATGAAGTTTGAAGAAAATCCGTTCAGCGGTTTAGGCTGCAGTCGACCAATGAAAGCAGAGAAAAAGTTTCTCCATTATATTAATAACAAGTTTGATCGAAATCTCGAGATCGAACATTTTTGAAGATCGCGTTACTCGTCAAAACTATTCTAGTACTATAATTGTATATGCTATGAAAGACACCTTTGAAGATGTCAGCCATTTTGAACGTTCAGTTGTTATTTGACAGTCGTTTGTATCAGTCTATGTCTTTGTTTTCGTAAAAATAGAAAAAATCGAATATCGTTCTGTAATTAAATTCTTTCACTTAAAAGGCAATACGCCTTCACAAAATAAAGCCGAATGTTTATTAGAAACCTGCTCCTTCATTTGCCACCGTGAAAAGATGGGCCAAATTCGAACATGGTTAGTTGATGATCATTCGGGACGGCCAACAACTGCGACCACAAGCGAAAACACTAAAAAACTTTACCAAATGATACTGGATGTCCGTCGAATTAAAGTTAGATAGGTGGCAGAGGCTGTGGGTATATCGAAGAAATGCATTCATTATATTTTACATGAACAATTGAACATAAGAAAGCTGTCTGAGCTTTGGGTGCTGCACTTGCTCTCTGCCAAAAATACGTTCGACTGAACATAAACTAAACATGGTCAAAATTCATGAATCGGGGTTCAAACTGGAGAACCACACCGCATTGAACATATCTGGTCCTTGCTACTTTTTTCTGTTTCCTAAGCTCATAGTTTGGCTCGGAGGGAGAAATTTTCATCGAATAGAGGACATCGCATCCGTAGACGCCTATTTACTGAACAAGATGTCAACTACTATTTGGGTGGGTTAAAGGAACGACCCTCTTATAACAACAACTTCACCTACTTGTCATGCAAAGTTTATACGAGTATCACAAAAATTACAGCAGAATTCTTTGAAAAAAAATATACTGGAACAATAGGATAAGGTAATCGGGAAGGGCATGTCCTTCCGTAGAGCTAGGGACTCATCATACGTAGAAATACCGTTAAAGAAAAAACCTTTGTGTAAATATGAAAACCGCAGAAATATTCACCATACCACAGTGCATGACATTAGCTGACAGTTGAGTTACAGTGCTCCTAGTTGAGTTGCAATTCCAACTGTCCTTGAGCTTTAATTGCCTACAGGAAGGTATTCCGAATTGCAACTACTGTACTAACATATGTAAAAATGTGGTTGGCATCATAATGTACAATGCCTTTCTGGTGATGTTAACCAGAAAGCTCAAGGCCATCAGGGTTGAATATCAGCACAATCACATTTTGGAGAGAAGCAGTACTCTACATTAATTTTAAATACACTTTCCAAAGAAGGAAAAGGATAAAGAGTTCACAATTCAGTGACTCCAAAATGTGATGTCAAACACTAAAATGTAATCAGGATTCTGTCAGAGCTAGTCATAATTCCTGATAACATGAACATTTTGTCGTAACATACGAGTATGTATTGTACTCGTAGGTACATGTTGAATCAGAACAAAATTATTTCTTGAAAGGCTCACAATCCTAATGCAGTTTATGCTCATTACTTAATTTTATATTAACGTGATTTAGTCTATAAACATGCAAATTAAATAAAAAACACTTTATAGTGAAAAAATGTTGCAATAGCGTGGTATCTATGAATGCGCATACAATGTGCATATGCACATGAATACAGAGTTATTCATTTTGTGCATTAGGATTTAAATAAAATAAAAAGTATTAAAGATTTCAATGACATTTATTTACTGTTTAAAATTGTGGATTATGCCATTATGTATCGAATACAACATGGCCGCCATGAGAGTTTTTGCAAACTTCGATTTCGCACAAAAATAAATCCAACGGGGTCAGATCACATGATCTTGGTGCCCAATTGATGTCGCCAGGGAACTTTTCGTACGTAGCCCCGTCCTGTTGAAACCAAGTGTCGCTCACATCAATGTCGAATTTCGTGACTGTGTTTCGAATTGTTTGCTCAGTTGGGCGATTATGATGACCATAATCTGTCCTGTGTTGAGTGACGGTTAAACGATCCATATTGTAAAATGGCAAGGCAAGGACTAACTACTTGTCACTATGGATGACAGACGGATGTGACAGATGCCATATGGCAGGGATGTGCAATCCCATACTCAAAATTAATAACCCTTTACTAGAGTAACAAATGACTTAATTCGTTTAAAGAATCGTCGCAACGATTTACTGCAACATAATCTTATATTTATTCAAAAACCATAAAGTCAAATTTGTTGCCTAACGACCCTCTGTTATGAGTTCTTTAATATTACATGATTGCCCAGTTGCTAATCTTCTTTATAACGATGGTTATTTCCTCGGATTAAGGATTTTTTACGTTTAGGTAGACTTTTTGAAATCGTTTTCCAATTAGTTATTTTCAATTAAATAATTTTTTGTCTTATCTATTAACTAAAAAAACATACATATGTGCACATATTATACTGCCTAGGGGCTAAATCTAATACTGAATTACCTAAGATAATGAGATTCCAAGGAATTCATATGTTTTATTTCATCAAAACAATCAAACAAGCACACATGCATACAAACAATGCGATTAAACAATACCGTTGTCGGATAAAAAAAAAAACCTCTTTAACGTCAGATATATTCGATTCATACGCTCCATTACCATTACAATGGGGATAGTGGGAGAAAGGATCAGAGATAGAAAAGGTTTACGTTCAAACCATTTCTACTGAGTTCGTATGCCGATAATGCGAATACGGCTTTTCATAGTGTGTTCAGTGGGACAACATCCTCTAAAACAATAGAATGTTATCGAGCCATTGTATTGGCCATAATTATTAGACATCTACTGCGGCTAGGAAAAAGTTGATTAAAACAGTCACGACGAAAAGGGCAGAATTGTATTATGTATTGTTGTGCAAAAGTAAATTGTATCGAAGGTATAAAATAAAATAAAATAGGTGCATTGAAGTGAAATAAAATAAAGGGCATGACTGGGTCGTACATATGTATGGATATTTTCTTTACAAATAACCTAGTTAAATAAGCGACGATTAAAACATCCGCAGTTTGGTGGAATGTACACACTTTGGGAAAACTCACATTCTTACACCCCATTACATTCACAACAAACGGTACAAAACCTTTTTTTTTTAACTTTGTAGTGAGATATTTCTAAAACTGTGCAGGATAAAATGAATTGGTATAGGACAAAATTATGTGAAATTAAATTTCCTGCAGAAAACTCTGCAGAAGAATATATCTAACAATTATAGTTTGTACGTGGGAGCAAAGAAATTTTAGGTTTTCACTTTGAAAAAGGTAGTATAAAGCTTAAAGTTATTGATACAGCAATATTTATTTAAATTTCATCCTACCTACACATCGTACTTTTAAATAGTATATATAGGTAAAAAATGATGGTAATTACATTTTTGGTCTTCTCTGATGACAACAACTCGGTAAGTTGTCTTGAGTGTTTTTTAAAGATCGAAGCAACATCTGTTTCATTTGTCTCTAACCGTCTTTAAATCCATATTGCTACGACTTTACTTCTTCTATGCTTGAGTCCAGACCCTTCCTTGCATACTAAAATATCTCATGGACATAATTGCAAAAACAATAAACAAGTTGTGAATTATTGGAGTTGCACATGAACATCGCCTTTGCCTTGGTTTTTAAGTTGATTTGTTCCACAAATTTTATTTAAAAAAAATATTTTTTAGATATTCGAATTCCTTAAAGTTTTCATTTTTATTTTGTATATCGTATGATGGGGTGGACCTTTTTTTTCTTGTGGTACAAAAGCCCCTACGAAAAATATATTTTACAATTTTTATTCCCAATTACTTTTGGTTCAAAAGTTACAAGCATCTGACATATTGACGGGCGGACAGGCAGACAGACACCGTGTTGAATCCATTAGTGTTCCACTTTATTCTGGTACGGAACACTAAAATGAGGCAAAATTCGTGAATGCATTCATTCTGTACGTCAAAAAATTGCCAGTACCCCATATAAACAGATTTCACGATTATTATAATGAAGCGCCTTTTCGGTTTTAACGATTTTTCGGAAAGTTGTAAAGATAAGATTTAAACAATTTTTTTTTCAAATAATGTACTATTCTCTATCGAATTGGATATTTTTATCAACTTGGATCCAAGTAGTTTTATTTCATTTGCTAATTTGACTGAAATAAAATCATTCAGATTTGAAGTTTACACAAAATCGTTAAAATTTATATATCGGTATATTTTTCTGAAAAGTCGGTTAAAATTAGGAAAAATTATTTTGAAAATTTATCAAAACTACGCCGCGCCGTGCCCTTAGAGGGAAGAGGAGCAAAAAAGTACATATATTGAATCGGAAACGACTTCAGGCACTGTTAAAACTATAGAGGAAATATCAAAACGATGTATGGGAGATTTCCAGCGCTACAAAAAGGCAAGATCAACAGGTAACTCATAAACATCGCTTCTTTATACTTAGTTTAGATAAATCAGGACGTGTTCCACTAGTAATTTATAAAATAGTAAAGTATTTAAAGAAAGAAAAATTCTTATCTTGTAAGTTAGGATAAATTCTGCAAATTGATAGAAAGTATTATGAATCCTATACATCTACGAGTATTATCGATTTTGATAATACCATAATAAAAAAAACTCATTAAATGAGGTCCCTCGATTCTGTCTGTCAAGTATTACAGTCTAAACGGCCAAACAGATTTTCTTCAAATTTTATATCTGTGATTTGGAGATTAATTTGGAATTTGCACTCTTACCCCAAAATTAACGGTACTTTACTAATGACAGATTTTGAAAAAGAAAAAAAATATTTGAGTTACGTTCAACATAATGTATGCTATGAGGTGGGGTATCGGCTTCTTTTTTTTTTTAAAGAATCACATAATTAACTTTTTGACAGCTCTTTTTAATTTAATTCTCTTGTTTAAAATCACTACCTACACAATAAAGGGTTATTCATTTCGAGGTTGGGATTTCACATCCCTGATATATGTCATCTGTCAAATTCATCTGTCATCCTTACTATGGTAGTTAGTTCTTGCCTTGCCATTTTACAATATGGATCGTTTAACCATCACTCAACACATTAAAATGGTTGCATCTTACTACAAAAATAACAGTTCTCTAATATCCGTGTATCGCGATTTAAGAACAGATTATCGTAGTTATGATCGGTCAACTGGGCTAAAAATTTGGAACACAATCATCAAATTCGAACAAATCGGTAGTGTTTGTGATGTCGTAAGACATGTGCATTAATGACATCGTTCATCGGTTCCAATAGGACGAGGCTACGTGCCACACAACACAGGCAAATTTGGCTCCATTGCACGAAAGTTCCCCGGCCGTTTAATTTCGACATTCGGCGACATCAATTAACCACCAAGATATTCTGATCTGACCCCGTTGGATTTCTTTTTGTGGGGCTATGCTAAAGATCGTATCTATGCAGACAATCTCCAAACTTCGGAGTACATAAAAACAAATATCCGTGAAGTTATGG
The DNA here is from genome assembly GCA_963082735.1 of Pocota personata. Lineage (NCBI taxonomy): Eukaryota > Metazoa > Arthropoda > Insecta > Diptera > Syrphidae > Pocota > Pocota personata. The sequence continues at coordinate 275,273,182 of OY720429.1, forward strand.
CCGCATTACAGCCAGAAATGTGCCGAAAAGTCATCGAAAATTATCTCACAGGAATCAAAGTTGCAAAAAGTTGTGGTTGCCATTTAACCGATATTGGCAATGGCGTAGTCCAAAAATTAAAATCAAATTTCATTGAAATCTTCAATACTTTTTATTTTATTTAAATTTAAAGTCCTAAAGCATAGAATGAAAAACCCTGTACAAGTCATAGGCATACCATTGTCTTGGAATAGTATGTCTTTTTTTATTTCTCAATTGTAACGGATTCTTTAAAAACATTTTACTGATTTTGCTTGAATTTAAAATTTGAGTGGTTTGTTGCTGTTCCCCGTTCAGGCTCGAACCTGCTGCACAAGCAAACACACTGCCCACTACACTGTGGCCACCTTCAACCGAGCACTTTATTTCTATCTGCATGCCATCTCTACCCTGCATGAGCTGTTAGCGCCATAATAATTATTTATTCAAATATTGTTGAGAAAAAAGTTGTTTTTAACATAATGAATTTTGCGAATTTTGCAAAAAAAAAAAACAAAAAGTGTCGAATTCGTGCTGCTCGCCCCTATGAAGTTCCTACTGGTAGGGTGAGCACCCCCTTTCACGTGCGAAGCCGGGCGGGTCGGTTAGTGTTCATTAATGTGCAACTACGAACCTTCATTTTTTTTTATTAATATTTCAATATATTCCATCAAGGGTGAAGAATTCTCCATCCGCGTAATTTTTTTTTTAAGTGGGTGTAGTGGACTATGGACATTTCCACTTGTATGCTATAAGCAACTCATCTTTCAAACTTTATCCTTCTTCTCCTTAAGAAAAGTGTTTTATTTCTTTATATACACAGCAGCTTCATTTATGTAGTTTGACGAATTTGTTCATCGCTCGTTTGTAATCCTTAGCAGCACATGGAATAAACTTTGCCTCTAAGGAGATTACTTTTAGAAATAAAAGAAACGTGTTTTTTTTTATTTTCTTATCAATATACTCGTAAAGAACGTCGCTTTTCTAAGTCCTATGCTTGGTGAGTACATACACTGTTCAGTGGCATGGAATAATAAAAATTAAGTTGAAGGCATGAAGAAATCATTTAAGACAAACCTACTCATAGATACACAAATTCCCCGAACGATGTGAATATGTACGAGTACATCGAAACGTATTATAATTAAGATGTTTGATTACGCCCACTGGCGATAAGGTACTGTGACCTAAGGAGTTTTATACCATGCAGTGAACTTATTTCAAAAGATGTCTTACCTTTCTGATAAAATTTAACGCATCTCCCGTGGTGGCATTTTTTAAATTAATTACAGCATTAAGAGTAAAATACAATAATAAAATAAAAATGGCAAAGAAGCACATTAGCACGTGAACCACTAATCTCATTTAAAAAAATAAATAAAAGAATACCACGTAAACAAATTTTTAAATCCTAAATTTGTTTTCATTTACATAATGTTGAGAACATCGCCTTTTACGAAATCGCGAAAAATCCTTCTGCTAATTACTTGTAATGGAATGAGCAGAATGAAATGTGTTCATCTAAGCTTACGATTAGCATGGAGCGCGTGTGTTATTTTGTTGTTTTTATATGGAAACAAATTGTGCACAAAAAAAGTGTGCCTAAAGCATAATTCCCATAATTTAATTCGCTTGAGCAATGTGAAATTTCAGCGTTTCTTTTCAACCTTTAGATGGAAAATCAATACAAAATATAATTTGAGTAAAATTCGACTCTAAAATTGTTCATAGAATGTGCTTGATATGATACACAATGCTATTAAGAGTACCTCTAAACTATTTCCACAAGGCATATTGGCAGAAAAACGTATAGGTATAGCACAGAATGCATCTAAGGGTCAAGTTTCACTATATTCATGGCTTTTAATTCGCTTATGATAAGTATGGCGTTGACAGCAAATTTTGTAAATTAATATTTAAAATATGTATGTGTCTTCGGATTTCAATTAATTAAATCGGTTTTAACAGCAAATCTCTAAAACGATGCTACCTTTTCAAAGTTTTCGGAACTCGAAGGTAAATAAATAAATAGTTATTGAAAAAATCGTTTTTGAGTGCGAAAATCTTCTATGAAATTTTAGGTTTTGAAATTATCTACAAGCTGGATAACGAAATCCTTATAATTTTGGAAAATTGTACTTTATCCCGGAGTTTATAAAAAATTTAAGAACCACACATGACAATGTTACAAAATCAATTTTCAAAATTTTTTGTTTTTCCTTCAAAATGTTCTACTTTACCCCAAAATTAATGGAAATCGTTTCGTTTAGAGTGCGAATATATCAAAAACGATCAAAAATTATTTCAGTCGAAATTTTACATTTTGAAATTCTCTACAATATGAAAGTCGAATTTTTGAAAATTTTAGAAAATCGTTTCTACGGAATCTTCCAAGAAACTTTACCCCTAAATTAATGGAAATCGCTTTTGAGTGCGAAAACGGTGCTCCTACAAACAAATTATTACGGTCGAAATGTTAGGTTTTGGAATTCTCTTCAAGATGGGTGACGAATTTTTCAAACTTTTCGGAAATTATATCTTTCAAAATGTCCAACTTTACCCGAAGGTTAATGAAATTGATGTTCTCGTACTCGTCTATGTATTTCACAAACGGTGCGTCTATAAAATTTTACGTTTTTCAAAATACGAGTATCTAGAAAATGGATGCCGAATATTTAAAAAAAAAAAATAACTACTTTACCTCGATGTGCTAATGGCTGAACGACGAACAATTCGGGTTTGTTGAAGACTAGTCGAACGTCGACGTAATCCTAAGTCTAAGGATCTTGATGAAGAGACACTGCTAAGCCTCAAAATATCTGCACATTTGGATCGGGTAAAGCATTTGTCAGGGTTCCTAGGGATCTCATATTGATGGCGCTGAGGACACAAAAGATCCCAGAGACGTATGTCAGATTAATCTGAAACATGTACGAGAACCACAGTGAGGTGCGTGGCAGGAATAACCAAGGAATGTCGGTGTGCACCAGGGTAGTATCCTTAGTACTTTCCTCTTAACGTGGTTTTGGGTTACCTTTTTAAAAATAATATAAACAAATCGAACGTAACTTCGGTATTATTTGTGAATGATACAGTTATCGCAAGCGGATACGCATTAGATTTACTAGATGCGCTTAATAAATGGAAGGTTGCCCTGAGAGAAAACGAATTCAAAATCAGTCTTTCGAAGACAGAACACTTAACTTGTTTATTCTCCGACCCACTAAGGCCTGTACCAGATATGCTTTTGGACGGGATAGTTCTTAATTGCTCAAATTTCAAATATCTGGGTTCCATTGTAAACCAAGAAGTAAACTGTGATGACGATGTAAGGGTTAGAGCGAACATAGGATGGATGAAATGGCGTGAAAACTCTGGAATTCTTGCGACAGAAAAATGACGCTCAAAAGAAAGGGGAAACTTGACACTACAGTTGTAGTTCGCAATGTTGGATAATATATGAGGCATACGAGAGTAGAATTACGGCAGCGGGAATGAAAATGTTAAGAATGTCGACATGAGTATCAAAACGTATTCGAGGAAGTCTTCACGTTAAAAACTTTATCATTGAAAAGCTTCAAGTAGACACGATCACTTGGTATTTCATACTCATTATGCATAAGTTCGTATAATGAGGAAAGGGCTAACAAAAAATGGAAAAGAAGAATGGAAATTATTGAAAACGGTCTATGTTTTATATTCTCTTCAAAATGGATGCCGAATTTTTCAAAACTTTAAAAAATTGTAGATACGCAATTTTCCAAAATGTTCAACTCTACCCCGAACTTAATGAAAATCGTTTTTGAGCCCGGATATGTCGAAAACAGTGGTGCAAGTACGAACAAAATGTTTACGGGAGAAAATTTAGGTTTTAAATTTTCTACAAAATGGTGACGAAACTTTAGAAAATTATAGGTACGCAATCGTCCAAAATGTCCGACTTTATCCCAAAGTTAATGGAAGTCGTTGAGTGCGAATATCTACGAAATTAATTATTACGGTCGAAATTTTAGGTTTGGAAAAGAAAAAATCTTGTATAAACAAATGAAATCTATTACATTCAGAAATCCGTTTTTGTATTCATTTATAAAATGTCAAAATGTTTCCAGTATTTTCGATGGGGTTTTTAATTTTTGCCACGACGAACCCACATGCGCGATTTTAGGTAGTCTTATTTATAGCGCAGTTAAAATGTCATCTGCACCTGGATTTAATGCATTCATTTAAAAGTTTACATTACATTGCTACCGAAACAGGTGCCATGCAGACGTATAAAATAAAATATACGCAATAACGCGTCACATTCTATTATGCGTATAGGTACGTGATATTGACGTCTTTTTTTTATTTTTATTTTTATGGCTGAGTATAAAATTGATTGTCAAATTTAATTAAGAACCCGTAAACAGACATTGACAAATTGGTTACTTTCGGCACTGAAAGTTGTAAAATGCTTTTCAAAAATCCTTTCCTGTAACTAGAACACAACATACTCGTAGATACTCGTTTTATTCACATAGTCAGATATTATATTTCATTTTTCCATCAATCACTTAAATGTAATTCATTCACCTTTGGGCTACATAAAATTACGTTGACACTCCACGTTAGGTACTCTTTATTAATGACAAGAAGGATATTTTGAATTTATGACGAATTTATTGCTCTCCAACCAACCAACCATCAATTTTTAAATACTACTGAATAAAGCAGGGCACATTCATCACAAAAAATATTTTACGACTCTCAAGACTTGAATATAAATTTTTGTAATTATCCCTAACGATTGCTTCTTAATATTCTGTAGAGAGAGTGCTGTGGATAAATATGCCCCGACTCTGAGTTTACTCCTAATAGACTTACCTTAATTTTCGGTGCCGCATAACAGACACTATCACGAGCATATTCCCAAAAATCGCAGCTAAAATTATGAAACCTATGACGAAGCATTTGAAAATAATAAATGCCAGATGCGTTTCAAACATTATAGGAACTGTAGAATCGGCGAGCCTATCAGCGTCACCGCCATTTAGGTTCACTTGTTGGCTGTCGGGAGGGTCTATCAGAATCACATTTCTGGCGGGCGCGATAACAGTGGTTGTCGTAATAAGCGTTGCGGTTGTAATCGGTGTCATAACAATGAAACCGAAAGTTTTAGATTTTTCGTCAGTCTGTCCAAAACTTCATAAATACAAGCTGATGCAAAAGAATCGTTCTGAGGCTCTGTTTAATTCCCTTAAGACTCATTAACGACGACGTAGGAAGTCATGATTGCTTAAAGTTTTTAGCTGTAAAGAAGAAGAAAACAAAAATAAATTTAATTTCCGCAACCGTCATGGTTGTAGGTATATAATATATGTAGGTACATTAAAATTTAATTTAGAATGAAGCCAAACATGAAAAGTTCTTAAGGAGAAAATCAATAGCGTTCAGGTTGGCTGCATGTGGAAGAGACGTTACATTCAAGGGACATTTAAAACGAGCAAAAGTATATTTTTACCTTATGTCAGTAGGTAGGAGGATGTGCTATTTTGAAACCCGCACTCACTCCACGACGTAAAGGAAAACACAAGCAGCATCTGGCACATACATGATGGCACACAATGATGCCCCATATTAGGAGATGTATCAGACAGATTTGAGTATAAAATGTTGTATCTTGGCTTTTTATGCGGTACTCAGTCCCAGTATCAGGCAGCAATTATTCAACCCTTCTTAGGGTTATGACGTATGTTCCAGTATCTGTATGTAAGTGTCTGTCTTGTTTAATTCGCAAAATAATGTTAATTTGTTGTATGCTGTTCTGTAAGAGGGGTCCTTCAGAATTTATCTCTGTAACACTGAAGTCGACATTTGTGCTACATCAGTTGCTGTCGCCCACTCCCAGATACCACCATCATACCGGTAGGGATACTACATATACTATCTCTGGGTTTCAGTTGTAGTCTTCTTGAAATAGAATTAGGGTGGTAATAGCAGCTTTCCATTTTTTATTCATTTATTTCCCTTTTTTGTGGCTTGAAACATATTCATGGCAAAACGTGGTTTGCGGTATTGGTATCGATATCGCTATCAAGTTCAAATGTTGATCATCTGTGTAGATGGAAGGTTTTCACATCCATCGTTGAATGAAAAGAGACTACAAATTGCTTAAAAACGAAATGTCGACAGAGGGGAGTAAGCCCGTAAAGGTTTATGATTATGAATTCTAATATTAGAATGAAAATTACCACCGAATTTACTATCGTATTACGGTGTGAATTCAAATAGAATTCAATATGAGTTATGAAATCAAATTTGTTAACGAAGTTTGCTGCTTTAAATATTGAGAACTTTTACAACGGAATACTTTCTCGTCATCGTTTTCATGTGTGTGTCAGACTAATGGAATCCCTCGAAGATGTGCTGATTTTGAGACTTTTTTGTAGAACAGTAAAAAAGCTATAAATCTTCCATAGACGTTTTTATGTATCTCTGGTAGCGCCTCAAGTTTTTAGTAAATCAATAGAAATTCTTTCTGGCCCATTGCACGTTTGTGCCTGCCCCCTTCGGAGAACAGCGTACTTTTGTACTCACACCCTCCTCAGGCTATGGAATAATAAAGAGTTATTCATTTCGAGGTTGGGATTTCACATCCCTGCCATATGGCATGTGTGAAATCCACCTGCCATTCATAATGACAGGTCGTTAGTTCTTACCTTGCCATTTCACAATATGGAATTTTAACCACCGCTTAATGAATTAAAATTGTTGCATACCTTAGAATGATCATAGAGCATACGCCGATTGGGTGCTGAAAAATTAACAAGTTGACACCGATTTTTTTAACAAAATCTTCTTCAGAGAGAAGGCACATTACTCGTTTGGCCTCTACGTAAACAAACAAAATTGCAGAATTTGGGGTTCTGAGAATTCAAATGTTCGTTGAGAGGCCACTGCATCCACCACGGGTGACAGTTTGGTGCGCGCTGTAGACCAGTGGCGGGATCGTATTTTTTTTTGAATTTTTGGTGACCTGAGATTGAAGACATTGATGTGAACGACATATGGTTTCAACAAGATGGGGCTACGAGCCATACAACATAGGAAAATTTAGCTCTATTGCACGAAAAGTTCCTCGGCCGTTTAATTTCGAGATGTCGGGTAGTCAAAAGCGCTAAGCTCTCATGAAATCAGATCTAAATTGGTGTGAGAGTGCCTTGATTAATTTTTTTAGGACGCTTATGATTCACAGTTACCACTACACCATGGCCACCCGTGAATTGAAGCGGCTAATGAATTGACAAAAAAGCGAACGGAGAGAACAACCTTTGTCGGATAGGATTCACTTTGCGGGCTGAAATCGATTAAAATACGGAAAGAGCCAGCAAATATCTTTTTCAGTATTTTTTTTTTTTCAGATTTTCTCGAAACCTGATAAAGTTAAAATAACGGAACTACATATTTTTGAAATTAGTACATAGTCACCTTTCATTTTGTACCCATATTGTATTTATATAAAAATGGCTTTTACACTAACCTCCAAAACTTTTTTTTTAATTCTGCCAAAATTCTACTCTTGATATGTCTGCGGGTTAAAAAACTCAACTCTCGTTAAAATTTTAACCTCTTACGTCTAACGATTGATAAGGTTTAAGGGTAGACAACTGACTCTATCTATTAGGGTTCTGTTCTTACTTATTTATACTTTGTAAGTACCGGAACCCTGGAAAAATTAGTTTAACGAGTGCCTTAGGTGAAATGATGCGATGTGAATGTTGTGATGACATTTCTAAGGGTGGATGCAATTTTTTAATTTAATAAAAAAATAGTAGATAAGGAAATATTTGGGAAATATCTGGAAACGGGGGCAGATTTTTAGATGGCCTTGAAAATCGGGCCAAAACTTAAGTTAGCGCTCCAAATAGCCAAACTTTTGCACATCTCTGGTTATCACACGCTCAAGAACTACTGAAGAAATTTTGATAGAATTTGATTTGCATATTTGTCCTGATATGTAGGCGTAAATATATGTAGTTTGGTCAAAAATTGTCAAAATCGGAAAGAGCTGGGTAAGTTGTAACGGGAGGGTTTCAAAAATATTTAAATTATATTTAACCGCCTTACTCAAGAATGTTTGAACAGATTTTAGAAAAATTGTTCTTTTTTTTTCTTAAGATACATTATGCCCACAAAAGCATTATTTTCGGTTCAGCACATACTACATTTCTACAAAATTTCAACTCTCTAGGGCTAATGGCTCAAAAGTCACAAGCCTGTGATATACTGACAGACAGGTAGACAAAGAGACAAGCACTGTGTTAAATCCATTGGTGTTGTGCTTTATACCATTCCGATAAGGAAGACTAAAAAGTTCAGGTCAGAATTGTTAAGCATATAATTAATTTGTATAGCAACAATTTTTTGCACACGCGCTTCTTCATTCTGCGTATGTTTTCTTTCGCGAATTCTTCGAAAGCCAGAAAGCTGAGACTTTGCACGCTTACAGCACAGACAACGGCTACAGGGTGTGTCATAGAATATTAAACCTTAATACATATAAACATTTCCACATCTTCCAAAATCCCCATATTACCTAGAAAAACACTTCTTTGCAACCTTATAGTAAAGACTAAGGGGTTAGACCACCTTACCGTAGACAAATTTTCGATTTTTCAAATACGGGATGTTATAAAGAACAATATCATTCCACAAATTTTCAGGAACTTATCTCTATCAGTCAAGACTAGGAAGGAGAGGGGATCTCACATGGCAAGTTCACCTGTATACTCGTAAGGTTCAGATAGTCTAATCGTTAACATGTGATAAAAATATATACATTTGTCGGCGCTAAAAGCTTATACAAGGCCTGGTCTAGCTTCTCGCAGCTATTCGTGCTGTACTCTGCACGAATGATTTGGACCAACCGTTTATGCCGTTCTTCGAACCTTCTCATGACAATTTTACTCTCGGATGTTTGTCAGAGGTTCGCAAGAGGTGGGTGTGTTTTCTGGGATTCGAACAGAGCCACCTCGACCATAAATATTAACATATCTTTGCGAAAAACGAATTCTTAGTTGAAGCGAAATATAATATAAGCTAAGGATATAAGCATCTTCATAGATAACAAATGCTCAACATTTTAAAAAAAAATTATGCAAACTCATATAAATTTAACAAAACCATTGATGGACTGACTGGTTTGACCCTGCCAGACCATACATCATTAATTAGGCAACAATTATATAAATGAGGCATGGACTCAACTGCTGGTATACGTGAGCGGACGTGTGACAGAATACAAATTAACTTACCCCGGTCTTAAATAAATAAAAAAAAAAACAAATTCCACAACACATCAAAATCACAGAAGCTTTAAGCAGACAAATTTTGATTGAATAATCCAAAGGAATTCTATGACCTACTCGTACATACCTACTTATAGTCAAGCGAAGTCACAAATTATGGTCGGCAACCTCGTTCACCTAATAATACAAAATTTTCGTCAAATTCCACACCTTTTTTCCAAATTATTACAAAAATCCATCGCATACTCAATTCAGAATTGTAGTGAAATACCCGTGGAAAATGCAAATTTTCTCCAAGCACGACATCTATCAGGACTTGAGCTTGTAATCAAAATATAATTCGTTCTAATTGGTGCCATAGCAATAACATGTTGTCTCTTAATTGCAATAAATTCAAGACATTCATTCCCTATTAATGATTTCTGTCTATTTTTGCATGAAACGATGGCAAAAGCTTATGAAGGAGAGCCAAGTATCCTTGGTAACAAATTTAGTCCCCTAATGGTGACTGATGGAGTTTGCGTGACATACTGCACTTAGCTATTAAAAGTATTTGCCAATGATTTGAGGGAATCCTTGCGTTTTTTTTATTTCCATCGCAATTAAACTATCGTTATCTACGTGACTAGAAATTCGCTTTTTATGACGCTTATTTTGTTGATACAGTTCCATATAGAAAACAAAAAAAAAAAAACCAAAGTCGAAATATCTATCCATAATTGTCGAATGGAGAGCACTAGTATAAATCAATTTCATAAATCAAAAGCAACACTGCAAAACATTGATTGATGGTGCTACTTCACAATGAATCCTGAAGATGCGTATATCTCAATCATCTCCTTCGAAATGATTTTCTATAGAAATATTACTTAATCCAATCTATGATCACGAAGAAGTATCTACCTATACTCGTATGTGAAAACTAGATGGATATTTGAAAAATGAAAGGCGAGATGATAGTATTAAATCACATCCGGGATGTTGAGGAGGGTTCACAGGAAGGAAGCAGGGGGCTTTCCTCATCCTTATAGAATTGAGGAGAAAAACCAAAGTTTCTATGGCTTTGAATTCAATTTGAAAGGCATAATATTTATTTCAACAACTTCATCGTAAAGGAAATGATGGGGAACATCGTACCATTACATAACTCGTATGAGGCATGAATGTGTATTTAGATGGAGAGAGAGAGAGACTGGGAAAAACATCATGAATGTTTAATGACTTAGAGTGAGAGAATTCAAGGAATCGAACAAACATGCGGTAATAATATGAAATTAGGCTTCTGCAATTGAATTCGTAATTTGTAATCACTTGTATTCATGGCATACGAATATATAAAAGGAAATTTAATTGGAAAACGCATGTTTATCAACTTTGTGCGAGTACTTAACCCATAAACCCATAAAAAGTTCTTAAGTCATTAGAAGAGTATTCTATTCTAAGATACATTTCAGTAAGAGATAAGAAAAAGTTGAGGTGGAACTGTAGAGTGAAAAACAGAAAAGTCTCGTTTGGGTCAATAGTGCCTGGATGTCTACACCAGATGAGAAAAATTTAGAGGTTAAGAAAACTGATGACAAGATAGTTATTACCAGTTATGAGTTTTATCCATCTGGCAAAAGAGACTCTTGTTTATGGCGCTGACTTTTGTTTATGCGTCCCACAATTATTTTGTCAAAGACAAACTTTTACTAAATTTGCAAGTACAATTAAAATTTAAATCAAGTTAATGGAAGAAGTATGAAGCAACTTGTACACTACCATCTAATTTACACGAAACAACTTAAAGAACTTTTAGCCGCATCTAACTAGGCTCCCCATAAAGGATAGGAATGTCACAGTTATACAGTATGCTGAGATAAGCCATGTTGAGAATTCTACCAGATTTTAAGATTGTGACTTACACGGTTGCTGATATAAAAGACTTAAACAAAATTGGTCAAGCTTGACTCCGTTCATACATATGTAGAGGGTTCCCTTAAAAATTGTTACTATTATTCCATTGTTTTTGCTGGCCGTTTTCTTTTATAACTTCTTATTTTTTGAACCGATTTTGATGAAATTCAGTTTGTTCAGACAAATGTGATATCTCGAAAATTAACTAGTCCTTGGATTAAGTATACACTTTGGAAACGTGAGGAAGTGCTCTACTGTGAGCGCAAATTTCAAAAAAAAATTATTTATTATTATTCGAATTAATTAATATTCGAAGAAAATATTATTATATTCTATTCAAAGAGCTCTTTCAGCGTTATGTCCATGCTTATATACTCGTACGAGTAAAAAAAATCATGGCAACATTTGCTGTACTGGAGCCACCTCTCAAAATTTTCAATATTTTTCAAAGATTTGTCTTATTATCGAGTGAAGTGAATAAACAAAATGGCGGGTAATAGACGCCATTTTGCCTATCTGTTATATTTTTGTAAGATTTTTGAAAATCGACATATACGTATGCACGAAAACAAAAATAATTTGCTGGAATTTTGAAAGCTGACATATTTATGAGTTTTTCAGAATTTGTCAGTTCAGGAGTTTCAGAGATCAGGGGGAATACTTTTTATGGCTAATTTTACGGAGCTATACATTTTGAGATCAGCGCATTTTTACCTTTCATTTGATACACATATTGTATTCATACAAAAAAAAAAAGTTCAAGCGGTTCAAAAGTTATGAGGTTGCCACAGATAGACAACTGGCTATCACTATAAGAATTCCGTTTTACTTGTTGGTCACCTTGTAAGTACCGGAATCCTGAAAACATTTATTTTGGGACTCACTCACTCACCCACTCATTCACTCAAACACTCACTCACGCACTCACTCACATTCACTCACTCACTGATCATCAAAGCCTACTTCTCGTGAACTCAGAACCTTGAAATTTTTTAGAGGAAGTGCTTCGTGTACAGACAGAGAAAAATAAATATTAAAATTTACTTTTAAGCATGGCTTTCAAAAAATGAGTATAGAAAGCAGGGATGTCAGACACGTTTTGCACCAAGGGTCACCCAAGCTATTTCAAATAAGCTTAACACATTGACTGCCATGGCTATCATGTTTGATAGCCAGTGATGTTTGTAATAGCCCCATGTGCGTTGATACTATGCCGTGACATTCAAAATTGATAGCCACTTAGGTTGGCCGTGGTGTAGTGGTAACACAACGCTTGTCACGCTCTTGGTTCACGGTTCAAATCCTGATCTCAACAATCATCTATTTATTTCGTCTGAAATAAATAAAAAAGTCGATCAATTGCGAAAGCTTAGTCAACTCTACTGCAAAGGCATAACACTGGCAGTAGAGTGGTCATATGGCTTAAATGCAATTTGATCGTGATGATGACATCAGGTGGAGGGAAAAAATACTGTGAATCATGGGCAACGACAAAAAGCAAAACAAACAAGCTCCCCAGTTATCTGGACGCCACCCTTGGAGTTTACTGAAACTTAATACCACCTAAGTTTCAAACCCACTACACCAATCTTTCTTTCTCTCTCTCTCAATTTCTACAAACGCCCGTGCCCTGAAATAATTTAATGGTATTCATATCCCATTTGGCGCGCACAAATTATAAAAAAAAAAAAACTAGGAACAAAATTAAATATAAAACAAAAAGTCTGGTACCCCGGGTAGTGCTAAGTAAACTTGGATGCAGATGTTTGTGATTGGTTTACATTCTATAGCTTACTTTGGCAAACAATAAAAAAGCATGGAAATTAGAAAACACAACTTTTTAATTCAATAATAAAAATTGAATTTACAAAAATATGTTTTAATTTTGGAGGAAAAAGTGTTAATGAATAACATTGAAACATTCCCGGCACATTTTGGGGTGAATTGGGCAATCTTCACAAAAAGTACTAGTTTGCCTTGATTCTTTCCGAGCAAAAACCCGACCCTTTTCTTTGGAGATTCTGTTGTAGCAAACACTGCAATTTTTGCGAATTTTATTTTCGGAATCATTTAATCTATCCTTCAAGGGTCGAACATGTTGCAATGTTGAGAATCTCACTTACCAACATTTCTCTATATTTGCGTATACAAATTTTTATTTTTGTTGCATGCTTGTATACGACCCAAGCATTGACAACTGAAACTCCAAGCAAAAGTTCAACTCCTAATTTCTTGTACCATTTGATACCTTGCCGCAGTGTTGTGGCATATGAACCCATTTGGTCGGACAGATCAATTCCAGCTTTTCCTTTATTGTAAGCTAGAATTGCTTCAGGCTTGAATAATGACCTCTGAGCCTGTCGTTTTGGCCTAGGAGCTGCAGGTGGATTTGAGCTGGTGGAGGGCTGAGTACTTATTTGTGATGTTCTTCTATTTGAAATTGGCAATAAAACTGCAGCGTGTTTTGTAGAGAGCATACGAACATCCAGTGTATCCTTCCACTTCAAAACGACGATTCCGTCATCGTCTTCCCGAGAAGCAATTTCGCCCTTTTGTACCTTCTTCTACAAAATGAATTGAGCGCGAAATGGCGGCTTTATAAATCAAGATGTCTAAACAGCTTGCAGTAAGTGCTTCTGTCATTTCACTCACTATTAGGCTGCAGTTAGTATTTGTGCCATTTTACTATTACACTGCTTTCAAATGATACTTACACTCAGTGCAGATCGGCTACTTTGTTTGATGTTTTGATTTACAAAGACCACATTTTCGCTCCATAAATTTTGTAAAAAATGTTTCAATTTCTCACTGGTTTATAATCGAGGTTTTTTGAAATTTATAGCAGCTTACAAGTCAAGAATAATTTATAATAAGCAAAAAAACTCTTTCACAAACTGAATCTCCTGGATATCAAATATGATAGCCATAGCCCCGGACAAGTAGATAGAAGTCTAAATCTCGTACGAGGCCATGGCTATCATATATGATAGCCAAGAAAAAATCCTTCCAAGGACCTTCTTAATTAATAAAAATACATTTAGATATCTAAAATGTACTTTAATCCAAAGAAAACACAAATATAGGGAAAAAAACTGGTTGGCCCCTGGGTAAACATTTCGAAAATTACCCTGGCAGCCAATGTGTTAAGGACTACAGATTTTCAGTAAGTACGATTTTAACAACAATAATATTGTACATACACAGACTTTTATTATGAATATTATTTTACTACCATAAGGCAATTAGACGTAATTTTTCGAATTTGTAATATTTTAGAGAATTTATTTTTGGAAAACAAAATTAGAAACTTTAGCAATTTTATCACGCATAATTTGTTAAAATATCCTTAGAACAGTTTTCTAGAGATATGATCATCAGAATTTGGTTGAACTTTGGTTATAACATAATTGACATAATTTCCAAAAGCCGTTTTTGTTTTTCTTTAAAGAAAATAATTGATTACAAATAAATGCTGTAAATATTTCATTGTTACCACAGCGTTTATAGCCCTGCATCAAGCGAGAAGTGCCCTTCATTTAAATAAATATAGAAGTGGATTGATACAGAATATGAGTATTCCAAACATGATTTAAAAAAAAAAGAAAACATAATTTCCAGCCTTCAGATCTTCGGCAAATTTTGAATTTTTCAATTTAAAGCAGTCCAAGTAGGCCATGATGTATAAAATTGAATGCGAATTTATATGCACGGCCCTATAAAAACTTATTACTTTTACTGCTTGATGCAGTTAATTACTCGTAGTACATTTTGGTGAAAAGTTCTTTCTTCTAATAAAACAATATAACTATGCTATGAGTGACAAGAAGCAGTTGGCAATATATCCTTTTACGGTCCAATTTGAACTGGAGCAAAATGTGGTGTGGTGGCATTCTTAAATTAATAAAAAATATTTATACTCCTGCAAAAATGGCGTCCTCACTGGAGTTTCGTAATCAATATGGTGGCTTGAAGCTTTCTCCGTCTCCACAGTAAGCTTCAGGTCCAAAGCAGTTGGCCAGCCACTGCAGCAAATGACATCATCGGAAAAGAGCGGTCAGGAATGATATTTAAAGGTTCTACTAGAAGGCAAAAATATAGAATAGATGATTCAATGATCTTACTTGCAGGGACAATCATTCGATTTCTTTTTTTCAAAAATTAAGTATGCAGTCTTAACTATCCTTCAGGTAAAATTTTTATAAGCACCCAAACCCCAGATAAGAAGTTTGAATAAAATACGACTAGCCACTTAAACTGCAGTTTAAGCTAATAAAGGGTTATTCATTTCGACGTTAGGATTTCACATCCCTGCCATATGGCATCTGTCAGATCCATCTGTCATTAATAGTGACAGGTAGTTAGTTCTTGTCTTGTCATTTTAAAACATGGATCGTTTAACCACCATTCCACGCATTAAAATTGTTACCTGCTCACCATACAATGCCCATAATATACGCCGATTGGGTGCTGGAAAACCCAAGTTGACACCGATTTTTCGAACAAAATCTTCTTCGGTGATGAAGAACTGTAGAATTTGGGTTTCTGAGAATCTAAATGTGATCGTTGTGATGCCATTGCATCCACCTTGAGTGACAGTTTGGTGAATGCGATGAAGACGCCAGCGTTACGGTAAATTCTCTGCGCTATGGTCAAATTATAACCAACTTTCTTTGTTTGGGCTGAGATTGAATACATTGATGTGGTTCCAACAGGACAGGGCTACGTGCGGCACACCACAGACAAATTTGGCGCGAAAAGTTCCCCGGCCGTGTAATTTCGAGATTTGGCGACATCAGTTGGCCACCAAGATCGTGTGATCTGACCCCGTTGGATTTATTTTTGTGAGGCTATGCTAAAAATCGTGCCTATTCAGATAATCCCCAAACTTTGGAGTACTTAAAAAGCAACATCCGTGAAGTTATGGCCGCAATACAGCCATATAAGTATGTGCCAAATAGTAATTGAAAATTACCTCACAAGAATCGAAGTTTGCAAAAACTGTCGTGGCGGCCATTTAACCGATGTTGCACAATATTTGAATAACCCTGTACTAAAATTAACAAAAAAAAAAAATAGAAGAGTTTCAACAAAACAATACTCGTACTTGCCTTTTATAGGAGCAAGTGAGAGATCATCAGTGCAGTAACTAATACGATTTGCGTTAACCACCTACATCCCAAAACCCATCTGTTAATTATATTTCTTGTGAATTTGTTGATATTGCTGGTTTCAGGCAAAGAATAATTTCAATCTTTTTTGTAATTGGGCCCTGTTCCTCAAGGAAACAGCGAATAGAAGATGAAAAAGATTGGAAAGTTACCACAATTCACACCAGATAAAAGTCACAATCTGATGCCCATATGGAACTAGGAACTGTACCTTATCACCGATTCAGTGGGGAATGTATCCGACACTAAAACTGGTTTCTTCGATAGAGCTACAAATTAATATGGTACCCAAACTAAACAAATTCAAACGAATTTAAGTATATTACTATGAAATGGAAATTGGTGTACCAAAATATTTAATTTGCACTTAACTTCGAAAAAGATAATACCTCTGATCAGCCGAAATTCTGCAAATCTTTCGAAATAAGCCTCACATCCTAGCCTCACATCCTAGGCCCAACGCCCAACCGCAGCGCTGGAAACTCTTCTTGATCATCACTCAATTATTACAATAGGTGTGCAACCATGCCTAATCTTTGCTAAAAGTATTGACATCTGACCAAAAACATTAATGTAAAAAACAGAGACATTGCTTACCAGTCTCACATGTACTATGGGAATGAGAATACGTGACTGGCACCCAAATTCGAGGTGAGATGCCTACGAGATTAGGTGTGATTAAATTAAACTTGATCTCACAAATACCTGGGACGCCACACAGATAATTTATCTACTTTGCCTCAAACACTCTAACGTCTATCTTGTGGCAGTCCCATCTTAACTTAATAAAAGTCACCACAAAATTGTTCTTCTATCAAAATGTCCTTAAATTGGAGAGTCGATTCAGTTTTAAACCAGCAGGACTCAGGACACTATCCACACTCCGTACAATTTTCTGGTGACCTACATATCATCCTGTCAATTTTCTCTTTTAAAGATTTCGGTGACTAGTTCCTTTGTGAAAGAGCATTTATATCCATTTATCTGCAAATGACCATTGCTTTGCTAAATCGAATGAAGTGGAGAAATAATTTAGTTAATGTAAATTGCATGTTGAAGAAAATCTTATTTTAAGTTAACATCGCTTAAGCTATTTAATTTGATATACCTAAGTATAAATAATAATTACCAAGATCCATTAAATTAAAACGAAAATCCAGTCATATGACATTGACAGGTTTAAAGAAAACGCGGGGTTCCATTTGCTTTATCCTGCCGTTTCTAATGACAATATCCACATTATTGGAATTGCTACAACATGAATGAGTGGGATAATCAAGATGAGAAACCCCACCGGCAACCATGAAGCTCTCATTTTAGGTATAAAATAATAAACCAATCTGTGGGGGACTTTGCATGCTATAAATAAATTGGTAAATTGGTTCCAGATAGTGAAGCTTATTTGAATCGTCACAGGCTATCCGAATTTTAAAAATATAATAAATTCACGACCGTGGAATCTACGAGTATGTACGGATAAATGGATACAAAATAACGACCGTAACATTGCTGTTACTAATAGTGCCTGACTATTTTTTAAAATTAGATAAGACTCACAATACCTTCAATAGAGATTTTTCTCACTCTGAGATACTAACGTTCTCTTGCTTTATGAAATTCAACCATCCAAAACCAGACCACCGAATCGCGTTTATGGACCGGTAAGAGCGACAGATAAAACCTTATGTGGCGCACTATCACGAATATTGTCACATCGGTCTACAAAAAAGTGGGTGAGATGTTTAAAGGGCCATGTTATAATTATCTGCTTAGTAATCTTCTGAATTTAAATATTATAATCTCCGTAGTTCTGATTTGAAATTTTATCTACGCATTCTAGCTCCAAAGGAGAATTGTGGGTAGGGTTTCCATACTAAATTCGTAGATACGAGTATACCAATTAACAGTATTACCTACTACAAGCTCAAGGTGTATATTTTAATTGGTGTGGGTCATTGGATAAAGGAGCTAGACTTCTTTATCCCTTATCCTTTGTAGAAATAAAAATGGAGGGTGCCATCACTTATTACACATCTGCAAAATAAATACAAGTAGGGATTCCTTTTTTTTGTTTTTGTTTTTTTTAAAGATAATATAAGATATTGGCGATTTGAAAAACCGGATGCGTAGTTCCTTCCTCGATTATGCAATTCCAATCCCTGAGGAATTTTCTATAAACGTTCCATATAATGTTTTGCTTGCAATTAAGGGGAAAGCAGTCAGTCACATTGCTTTTTAAAAGAAAGGAAATTAACAGATTTTAATGAACTGCTTATGCAGGGTATTCCAGATGTCATCGTCAATCCTGTCAGGGAGATGATTCTTTGGGTCAAGACAAGAAAAAATATTCATTTTAAATCCTCTATACGGTATTCCCTTAGAAGTACGAACAGTAATTTTATTCACCCACGTCAAACACCTTGTTTATTACCCTTATAACAATCCGTCTGGAAGGGATGATACCTTATCCCATCTTCTAATCCACCCTTAATAAGCTGGGCGCAACGTTGTGAGATTTATAAATCAAATGCAATGATATCTTTCCACTTAGAGGATATGTGAACAATTTTTAAGAGATACGAATATTATCTGAAAAACTGTTTTCGTGACATTTTCTTAGAAGAAAGTGTAGCCGCAACCATTTGTAATCGAAGTTACATTCCCATAAACATAAATAATAAATTTATGTAAAATCGAACAAAATTGTCTTAAGAGACTGTAGTACAAATATAATGTTGTGATGCAGCATCAGCTCTGTATAACGCACTAAAATGTAAAAATGCGCATCACTTTTAACGTCAAATGCAAGTTTTATGCATTTAGTGAGCAAACGTTAACAAAAAAAGCATCACGAAATTTTCTGATCTAACCTCTTATCCACAGCAAACAAACATTTAGAAAACATTTGGAAAAACATTTTTTCCGAAATATTTTTCATTGTTTGTAGAACTTTTCTGAAATACTTTTCTGAATGTTTGGTGTTGACAAGTTTTTAGGCTTAAAAATTAAAGAAAAAAGTAATTTTTTTGATGCTTCAATTGAACGGTCCATTTTGCAATTTTGTTATATTACGAGGTTCAGTCAATTTTCATCGTAGCGACAATAATTTAAATTATTCTTTTTGAAAATTGTGTCAGTATGACATCTGCATCAATGTGTAGGAACAGTGGTGGTAAATTGTGGACTTTAATAATGTTTTATTTTAAGCACAGGCCTAATTTTATTTTATTTTTTTCAAAACCTACATTTTTCTTGAATTCTTTGATTACCTTCTTATTATCGATGCTTTGGTACCTTGGTACTATCTATCCTTGGACAGAATATCAAAAAAAAAAAAATATATTTTGGCGCTAACAGGCCAATGAAGGGCCTAGCTTCTCGCAACCACTCGTGCTGTGCACTTCACGAATGGTTGGGACCTACAGTTTTTTTTCGATTGAGAGAAGCTTTTTCATGACAATTTTACTCTACGATGTTTGTCAGACGTTCGCAAGAGGTGGGACCGTGAGAAAACTGTTTATTTTTTTCACACAATTTACCCTTACATTTGAATCTCTTTTGAAGTTCATTCGCTGTCTGCGTAAAGTAGCTTTCTTTAATCTTCCCTATACCATAGTGTATATTATTGTTACACATAGTTAGTAACATAAAAAAATAAAACGGTACAGCCCCAAAAGTAAGAGTACATACATACATATGCATTTATGATCAGCATGGCAAGTTATGTCAATCTATCCAAGTCTGCCCATCTGTCCATCTGTCAGTATGACGGATTTGTAAGTGTAAACTTTTTTGAAATCCGTCCACAGATACACTCGCTTTTCAAAATATGTCTTTTTCAATATTTTTGCTAGAAATTGAAAAACAAATTGTAAGACAAAATATGTAGATGGTAATATGTTCCATACATTACGCCCACTTTTTTCGGGCGTTTTCCTAAAAAAAAAAACCGGTTTTGCAGTCCTATTTTGATAATCAACAGAATACTTATTCCTAAGAAAAAGCCTTTAGAATGTACTTTTTCTCAACATCGTTTAAATATCTTCTGAGTTGCAAGATATCATTGCATTTGAATCAAACATTTCACAACATCACTCGTACTTTAGTAGAAATAACATAAGGGAGGGTATCATGCGATCCGTTTCAAGTGGATTGTATGTTTTTTGTGTATGATGTCCGACGGGCTTGCTCACCTGCACCAAAGTTTCCTCTGTGTCCTACCCTGACTCCTATTAAGACTGCTTCTCAAGTTGAGATTTCCATACTTACTATACCTACCAAAATACACAATGACCTGGACCTCTTCTGAATTTCAAATGTGCATAATAACACAGTTCCATGCTAGATTTCGTCTCTACATTCAAGAATACATACGAATATAATAAAAAGAAATCCATAAGCACTATAACTTTGTTCGACCCAACAATCTTTATAGATTAAGTAATGTTTCAAAAACATGCAATGGTAATGAAACCTACAGCTATGGCCAAACAAATAGAAACACCCTTCACCTTTCCATATTATTGAAAACGATTGCATTAATTTTATTTTATATTGGAAATCATTGAGTAAACAGATATCAAACTTTCTAGCTAATCTTTCCAAAAATTGATGAATTTACATATCACTCACATTTTTAAAGAAGTATGCTTAAATTCGTAAATTCAATACTCATGACGCGTCAATTTGACGTTAATAATAAATTTCCTTTGAAAAATGAATGATCACAAACTGACATGATGTTTGTTGCAAAGTGATTCAATTGGAGGTTGCAATTTAAATTTGAAATACAACACATTAGTTTTTAAGAAACTGCTGGTATTTGTATGTTAATATATGTTGAAACATTGACATTTAACATGAAAAGTTATATCGGCAAAATGGGCGCCACAGCTTGCAGACTTCCATCATTTTAATGAAATTTTCGATTTCATTTTGGCATAGATCCTGCGGCAGTTCACAAATAACGCGCCGAAGCTCATTCTTTAGCTCTGGAATCATTGGCATACACCTTCTGCTTCACATAACCCCAAAGAAAACAAATCCAACGGTGTGATATCGCACAATCTTGGTGGGGAATTTTGGTCGATGAAACGAGAGATGACACGGTCGGGGAAACTTTGTATGTAATAACTGCATGGGCAGGTGGTACTGTCTTGTTGAAACCACATGTTTCCCACATCAATATTGTCCAATTAGTGCCAAAAATAATTTGTTATCATGTCCCGATAATGTTCACCATTGACTGTTACAGCAGCACCACGAAAATTTTCGAAGAAGAAAACCCGCACCAAACAGTGACTACGTATATTTGTGGATGCATTGTATGGTTCATGACCCCAAATGTGTCAATTTTGATTGTTTTGGCTACGTTGAAAGCGAGCCTCACCGGCGAAGATGATTTTGTTCGAAATCTCTATCAACGAAATCACGACGTTATTCATGGTCTGCTGGCTTCAATTCCGGAGTCAATTGGATCTTGTAGGGATGCAAGGCTTTTGCTAAAATGAGCTGCGTGGAGCTGTAGGGAAGTTTCAATTGCTGGGAACAATAGCGAATGGAATTCGATGGATCATCACAAACCCTGTCACTATTTTCGTGTGACCGACCACTACGAGGACATTCAACACTGACCCGGTTCGATTGAATTTTTCCATTAATTTCTTGACCGCGGCACGAGGTGGACGGTTATGTTTACAGGCATTATTTCGCAATGTGCGAATCGTGTTAGTTAAATTTCATTAAAATGTATAGTTCTCTCATATACTGTTCCATAATTATAAATGTCAATGCTTAGTATTCACAGATGTCAAATATCAGATGTTTATTTTTGACAGAACCAGAGAAGTACAAGATCTAAATTGTAACCTCCAATTGATCATTCTAGACGAGAATTTTTTTTAAATTGGACATAAAACTAGAAAAACTTCACGAAAATTAAAACGGTGCTGAGCTTTTGTTTGATAATAACGGTAAAAGTGATATTTTTATCTAAAATAGCATCGCTGTATAAAAAAATAGAAATACCTGAACGCAGAGAACGACCGTTTAAAATTACCACTGCAAACAAAGTGTTATTAAGAATAACCAGAACACAGCCTTTCTTGTCATCGAAGGAGCTTCAAGCAGAGGCAGGAGTAGCTTTGAGTTCCAGGACCATTCGCAGCACGTTAGTAGACGCAAAACTTTATGCTCGAGCGCTCAGGAAGGTTCTGTTGTTGTTGAAAAAGGAAAAAAAAAAAGCATTGCAGGAATATACTCTGGAGACAAAATAAAAATAAATTCGTTTGGTATGAATGCGAAACATTTCGTTCGTTGCCCTCAAGGCCAGGCGTATAGTCCTTAGTACACAAAACCAACTGTAAAACATTACACTGGCAGATTGATGCTATGGGGTTGTTTATTTTTGTTTAGGGGTAGGTCCGATCTTCCTTATCGATGTCGTAACGATAAATAAAAATAATATGGTTATACTCGAGAACGTAATGCTGCCTTTAGACGAAGAGAACATGTCACTCAAATGGAGATTTCAACAAGATAACGACCCAAGCATTCAACAAAGATTACTTAAAGGTTTAGAGAATAACATCTTCTATTTCTGTAATGACCTTCTCAGACTTAAACCAAATTGAGGAACTTTGGAGGGATGTAAAAAGAAGAATGGTACTCAATTCCTACTGAAACATGTCAGAAACTAGTGGACTCGATGTGTTATAGCCATCATCAAAAGCAAAGGCTCTGTAACCAAATAATAATAGAATTAATTTGGATTAAAATCTGGAACTAAATAAAAGGTTTATATTTTTTGCCAGACTCGTTTAAGAATTGTTATAAAGGGTTTTTCAATAGGGATATAACAATTTTGTATTTTAATACAAACGCACCCTTAAACTTTTTTTATGATCTGTCAATGACAAAACATTAGCTCAGTTTTACATTTTTATCATGGTGAAGTTCACGAACGAGCAATGTTTGGTGGTCGCGTCGCAACTTTAAGAGCGCTTGGAGTAAGTGATTTCGATCATAATAATTGTCCCACCAGACAGGCTGTGCTATAGTGGATAAATTTGAGTCAACATATTCACTATTGAATGTTCCTGTACCTGTGAGACAACGCACCGGTCGAAGTACCGAAAATATAGCAGCCGTAAGTGGTTCAATTCAAAATGAGCCAAATCAGTCGATTTCACGCCGTTCACAGGAATTGGAAATCTCTCAGTCAACATTGTGGAGAATTTTGCGTAAAGATCTTGGCCTACACCTGAAGCCTCTTCATCATTTGAAGCGCGGAAACGTCTCCGATTGGGCTCTGAAAAAGTTTGAAGAAAATCCTGTATTTCATCGAAAAATCATCTTCAGCGATGAAGCTCATTTTGGGCTTAATAGCTTTGTCAATAAGCAAAATATGCGTTATTGGACAGCAACAAACCTCATGAGACTCCATTGCATCCACAAAAAGTGACCATGTGGTGTGAATTTCATGCCGGAGGTGTGATTAGACCGCCATGTTACGGTCAATGGAGACTTGGTAAATATTTGTTTGGTTTCATTAAGTTTAATTGTTTTGAGTAGAAGCTCTGCTATAGCTATCACGAATTTCTATTGGGACGCTTTAAACATTTTTACAGGATGTGTTTCTATTTCTTTGGCCATGGCTGTATGCAAAAGCATACTTCATTCATAAGTTATACGACTTTACGGTTAAAAAAAAGATTCTAAAGTACAATGTGGTTTTACCAAATTTATTAATAAAACCTAGCCCAGGTCATAAATATTCCTTTGCTATCAAAAGCACTTATGTGATTATAATAATAACTGAAGCATATAATAAGTACCTACTATATGTAGTAGCCCATGTCATAAATATTTCTTTGCTATCAAAGGCGCTTATGTGATTATAATATTAACTGGAGCATGTAATAGGTACCTAGTATTCTTTCCGTTTGCCGGTCTCGAAAATTGCATTCTTCGCTAAATTTTCTTCTTTTCATATGTAATCCTGCAGTCGAATTCCTTATAACTAACAACGTATGTACGGGTACATGTCTCGTGAGAGTTTGGAAAAGTCGACCCAAAGTAATCCGTCTCCTAATTGAAATTCTCCGTATAGCAATGGAAAAGAAAAATATTTCTCTTCTTCTTGGCGTAGATTGCAGTTTCACTGACGACGATATCTACGCCTTGGTGCATGAATTTCTCTACAATACCATTAACTTGGGTAAAAAAGCAAAAATCAGTTATCTTTTGTATAAGAAACGGAAATTAAAGAGAAAATTTATTAAAGGAATGTCTTTCACTTAAGGCGGTACTCAGGGATACACAAAATTATTACATGCGCGACCGCGGCAAGGACGCTATCATACTTCATTGTATTTAAGTCCAAGTATCGTAATTTTAAAAGAAATAATGGGAGAATAAATTGTGATTTATGGACAATAGCTCAATTTGTTACAAGTCGTCCCTGCTTTGAAATAAATGGGGGCACAATAGTGATAGATACTGTCGCATGTCAGCGTCGTTTCCTTTGAATATACTCGTAACTGAATTATATTGCCAAATTAAAGTATACATTTGCAACCAATCGGCGAACGCGTATTTATTACGCACGATAAAAACCAAGCTTATCAGCTTTTTTAATCAAACTGTCACGCAAACATTCAGACAGATTGATAGATTAAACTTTTCTTTCAACTGCAGTAACTCCTACTTGATTTCGTGGAAAAAAAAATATCTATTACTTATTCATCCCGGGCAAGAGAATCGCTTGACATCCCATTTTGTTGGATACCTTTTTTCCAGGATCCTTGCCCAGATTTTGTTTTTTTTTTTAACCAACAATTTGCATTTTTAGTCAAACCAGTTCAAGAGTAAACAATTCAATGCTCAAGTAGGGTTTTTGTCGGGGGTATTAACAGTCGTCCTTTCATCCGCATTTATTTCCGTTGTTTTTCATTTGTGTCCCGTAAAAAGGAAACACAAAAAAGAAAGGGACCTCTCGTCTACTGATTGATATGCACGGTGGCATGCTGAAAAGGATTTGCTTTTGATTGTGCGGGCTAGGTTCCGACTCCCTCCACTCTTTCAATAACTATTCCCAAATCAAATACTGCCTTTCATCAACAAAACATTCACTTAACGGCTTCCTAAGTGTTTATTTTGGTATCAATTTGTAAAATTGGAAAAATGAGAAAATACCAAAGTGTTGAGGCATTCATTCGTTTCTCACTCGCTCGCTCGATTGAAATAAAATTACTTTCGGTACATTCTGCTAAAATTTCATTTCGAAAACACCAGCGCCAATATAACGGAAATTTCGTTTCGAAAAAATAAAGAAAATACAACAAAGCACCCACCAGAGCGTTATACCACAGAGAAAAACCCGTCAGACTTCATGGAGCAAGGAAATAAATTATCCTTGAAACTCTATAAGACAACTACCAGTACAGAAACCCTCCAGCCTAAGGCACCCCCCATCGCTCCCCTCCTGATCAAAAACAACAACAACAATACCGATAACGGCAGCAACTGAACCATCCGAACCAAAAATAAAAATGTCCTGGAATTTCCCTCTCGTGGCAAATCAAATTTATTCGTCGTCATCGTCATCGTAGTCGTTGTCCTAGTCATTGTGTTGTCGTCTTCCTTTGGAGAGGAGCGATATATCGATTTTCATGATAAATTATTATTTCACCTATACACGGCAAAATGTCAAATATGTTATTTACCTCTTTTGCCACCACACAGGATAATACACTCGCTCTCGTATTCTTTTTGGCTTCTTTAAGTCAAGATAAGAGATAGCAGCAACAGCAGCAGCAGCTTCAACTTCGACATCCTGTGTGCCAGGGTCTTTTATTCAGGGTGAGCGTGGGAGGAAGGGATAGACCGTTTACTTGAGGTATATACATTTTCACACGCCATAAACGTGTTTTATAAATACCTTTTTGTGTGAAGATGATTCTTTCCGTCTCTTCAAAGATTTCACTTTAAAAAAAATGTAATTCACTCACACTACAGATAAAAAAATTGTTACACCCAATTTTTAACACCATGCACCGACGAATAGTAGCAGTATAGATTTGACAAAAAAAAAAAAACCAAAAAAAACTTCTTATCAAAATTTAATTAACTGTTAGAGGACCACCATTGACACTTCATTGTCCACCACGAATAGAACAGCGACGGCGACGACAAAGAAGAAGAAGAAGAAAGTAGACACAACTTTCCTTTCTGATTAGAACCATTGACTTTCCGACAAGTGTCACAGTCGCACCTGAATCTGGAAACGAATTGAATGGTTGTTCTGTCTGACGAAGGATCGTACGCTCTCTGGCACAGCACAATGGCCACCGCACAAAAGGACTTTAAGCAAGAAGCACACAACAATAACCTACATCTCTAAAGCCGCAAGGTTACCTGCTTTCCTTTGCTTTCGCTTTTATGTGTTCTCTCTCGGATAATTTTTTTTCTTTTTTTTTTTTTTTTGGTGGCCTGCCCTGTCAGGACGAAAGCTTTCAGGACTTAATCATAAGTAATGGAGAAAAACACAAGGAAAACAACACTCAGAGAAACATAATTAACTAAAAATAAAAATACCACACAAGCATGTGTGTTGGAAACGGCACAGAAGATAGAAACTTTTAAGGACCTGCGCTTAAGAAATCCATCAGCAATCGCATCATTCTCGCTTTGTTTGCTCTTTGTTATCTATCAATGGGAATGTGAGTCCCAAAACAGGATATCATCCCCCCCATGCCTCCCACTTCAGAACAGCAGGTGCAGCTGATAAAGAGAGCGCGACGCACCGAGAGAAAGCTTTCTCTCAGTGAGAGTAAGAACAGCTGATTGTGGGGGAGATTCCTTTTTGCCTCAGCCTAATTGCCCCCAAAGGCTTTATTAAACATCCTAAGAAGCCACAAATCGACTGCATAGTTGACGAACTCGTGTCGCTGGAAACAGGTTGAATTGTGTGGTCACGACACGACGCAAGGCAAGGACGTGACATGGATGTACGAGTAACTCAATGGGCATGTTGGGAGCGTGAATGTGCTGAAAAGCTCTCAGATGTACGGTTTTATGGGATTTTGATTTTACACTGCTTTTGTTGAGGGAGTTGAAGGAGACAACTTGCATGACATTACTTTGGAATGCATTGATTGGCAGCAATTTGTCAGCTTAATGGGGCCATTGTTCTGTGCCGGTATGGCAATTCGAGATGATTCCAATACAAATTAAATTATTTTTCGGAGTTTGGGTTTTTGGTGAAATGTAACAAAGCAAATACATTTTGGAACATCAATCAGAAAAAACAAGAGCTGACATTAAACACACGTGAACGTTTGTGATCAGACATTTTACAGCCCGCAGCGGCGTGGGAGATACATACAGATGTATGTACATACATACAGAGTGAAATTGAAGCTGCAGTTGACGTGGATGCTTCTTTGAAATGTTGAAATGTCATTGAAAAGAAGTACCAGCCTGAGGTAATTTGAGGTAAACGCTTTTCAGAAAATCTACACAAAATAAGTTAAAAACCGAAGATTGCTTTGATGCTGATAAATTCAATGGCAAAGGAAACACGTCGTTAAATTATTTTTAAATTTAAAAGATTTACCTACTTGAAGAAATCATGAGAAACAACTGAAATTCACAATATGGTGAAGCGTGACATAAGCACAGCACTAACATGCGACCGTCCACAAATCCTCCCTTAATCAACTTCGATTTGGTATATTTGGTCAGATTCATACATACCCGACATCAGATATACGGTGCCGTTAGGGATCGATACTTCTTTTTCGATACCACTAATTTTGATATCGCTACTTTTTTTTCGATACCGTACTAATATCAGTATTAACACATCGGTATCGTATCGGAATACAAATATCAATTTCTTCTCATTTTGAATCAATAATTCGAATTCGAATTCTCTCTTAAGTTGGGCTTGTTGGAATACTTTTGCAAATAATTTGTTACATCTCTATCCTAAGTCTATTTGCGCACATTAATATACTTAAGCCAAGTGACAAATTATAATATTAACAAGGAAGGATAACTTCATTACGCTTAGATCGATTTTGTTTCTTCACAAACTAATCAATTCAAAAGAGCCCCCATGCGGATACTTATACTCCAAATTATAGTTCACAAATTCGTTGTTAACTCAATCTACATATGTCAAAATCAATTCTTTTGTCACACTGCTTAATCTTGGAACAACTTACCAATGTATCTGAGAAGAAGCTATGATACGAGAAACTTTCGAACATCGAGAAAACATAGTAAAGAGAGAAGAGAAGGAAAAGCGGAAGAAAAATGAGTAAATTTAGAAATAAATAAATAGAATTAATGATTAAACTAAAGTTTAAAGTTCAATTACTGAATTTTGCATCTGAGTTATTTTGTAACTTTCAAAATTAGTCCTGTCATCGGATCCATTAGGAACGGAATTTTTTAAAATTTGTAGCATCGTAGCCGTTCACCGATGCACTTATCGGACACAGTCTCCGATAAGTGAAAATGTGTACCAACGCATCACGTTAGCATACGATGCACTGCATTTTTTTTTTTTTGACAGGTGTTATGGATTTGACTCCGATTTCTTTCGACAGAAACTTGTTGAGGAGAAATTGTACGAAATAACTGAAGCTGGAGAAATGTGAATTATAAACCTAACTTTTTATTATAAACCAAGCGTTTTGTTTCGAAAAATAATCCTGAATTGTCCATAATTCACTGACACATAAATAATTATTGCGCTCTATCTGTCTAAAATCATATGGTTATGTCATGGAAAGTTCTATACGAAAACGAATACCATTAAGGTGTTATTTATTCCGATCGGAATTTGTTTACGTTTCGGTACTTTTGGATATAAATATAATGATAGGGCTGACTATCTTTAATAATAATTTAATAATGTGTACTTTACTGGTATTATTTCACTCTGTTGTAAGCAAAACGAATTATTAGGATTTTATTATTTTAATATGTTTATTATTAATAATAATGAATGAAAAATACCCCTCCAGTACCAATTTGCAAGATTCAGCGTTATGTAGTGGTAACATCATCGCTTGTCACGCTGTTGATTCACGGTTCGAATCCTGATGTCAAGAATCATCTATCAATCATCTGCCAACTCTACTGTGAAGCCATAACACTGGCAGTAGGGTGGTCATATGGCCAAAATGCAAATTGATCGTGATGATGACATCAGGAGGACGGAAAGAAATACAGTGAATCATAAGCAACGACAATAATAGCGAAAAACAAAACAAAATACTCCCCAGGACAGCCACCCTTGGAGTTTACAGAAACTTAATACCACCTGAGTTTCAAACCACACTACTCTGTCTTTCTCTCTGTCTCTTCCTTTCCACAAAAACGCACGTGTTCTAAAAATAAGTATAAGAGTATTCATATCCCCTTTAACACGTGTAAATTATAAAAAAAAAGAAAAAAGTACAAGACAGGTTTTTATGACCTTACACCACACGGATTCAAACGTCCCCGCCAATTTTCTGGAAACCTGGAAATGTTCTTATTTTATCATCCGTTTACACCCAAGCACTACTTTTGTTTATGGAAAGTGCTCTATCGGTTTTAATGATCAGTGAGTGAGTAAGCGTGTCTGCGTTTTTTAAAGGTGGGTATTTTAGCAATCGCTGAACTAACTTTCCGCGGGAAATGGCCTAAGTTGTTTCGTGTAAATAAGATGCACATGTTAGTGGAAAACTTGGCGGTGCACTACCATGTAACTTGATATCTCAAATAATTTTGTACAAGCACAACAACAGAAAATAATGCAAATAAGGGTAGGTTCCTTCTCTTCAGTATTTCTCTCTTGAATTCTCAAAAAACTGCATTTTTCATCACATCATATATAGATTGCACCATTGAAGTCAAATACGTTCCAGTCAATCCTGTCCAGCTTGTTCAAAATTGCCTGGAAATACTTGACCATGACAGCAAAATCAGTTTCTTTAGAGTATCCGCTGGCGTGTGAGACGGGGCTTAGAGCTACGTCCGGATAGTTTATTTTTTTAATAAGTCGATATGGAGCAAAAAGTGGCACCTTCTTCAATCTGGTTTACCTTGTTATTAATTCTTTTGCTCTCGATTCTGAGACGGCATCTAATGATTCTCCTCTTTCCAGTTCTTTTCCAACTGTACTAAGTCTTTTAAATGTGACTTATTTTTCCTCCAATGTCAATAGTTTTATATAATATATTAAACTTCCTAGCCTGTTCCCGTAGATTAAAAACGACTAAATTCGACGGAAATGTGTTGTAGTTACAGCTTTTGCTGCTTGCATTACTTAAGTCTGTTGTGGGTTCCTTAGGAGACTAATTTCTTATTTGATATTTAAATTATAAAACTAAGATTTCCAATGCATCAAAGTTTGGGATATTTCTGTCTAAGATGAAGAAGCAGGTGTATAGCCGATACGACAACCTCTCGAGAAGTCATGTCAGCAGTTGGAATTTCTCCATATGAATTTTTCACATTTTATAAATTTAATAGCCACTGGCAGGCGTGCTAATCATGTTGTACGTATCACTCATATAACTAAAATCGAAACTCTGACTACGTTTGGTCCTGACTCTTGTTCCATACTATGGCGTGCAAAGCAGTAGCTTTCTAGTTACATAATCTAGAGGCTTATGATGGGTGCGAAAGAAATTTCGACTTTATAGGTCACTCGATTGCTTATGTAGTCCTCGGAAAGACGCAATTAATTAGATGATATCTTAGCAAATTGTATGATATATTGTGTACCTGTATTTTGCAACACACTGTACCTCGAAAATCAGAAATCGCACAGATCCTCCCCTTATGTTGTACTATAACTGTCCAAATTTCCTCAAACGCATTTCCATGTGATAATATGTACTACTGGTGCGATTTAAAGGACGAGGTTTAATACTACGGAGATTACCTCCTCTTTTCATAAACAACGAGAAAAAATTTACATTTTTAAATTATTATTTTTTAGTTTAGAGTTCTTTAGCCGTCTAAAAATTCCCTAGTTTTGAATGCCCAAAAATTGAATATAAAAAATAAATAAAATATATTTGTGATCAAAAGTCTTGTCGATCTAGCCATGTCAGTCCGTTAAGCTGTCCGTCTGCCGTATGTCAGTATGCCATCACTTTTTGGGTTTTAAATTTTGAGCTAGGAACATGAAATTTAGTAAGCCTTCTAGAATCCGAAGTAGTTCCAGTGTACACATTTTTGAAATCCATTTTTCAAATAATGTCGTTTTTCTTTCGCTAGAAACTGAAAAATATTGTCTTGGTAAAATATGTAGACGTTGACTTTCTCCACACTTCGTTCATACATTACACATGGCCAGGCCCACTTTTTTCTTTAAAAAAAAAAAAACATTGGTTTTCCAAAGCTATTTACGGTGGTGGTTAAATCTTATTGTGAATATCTTATAAGAATCGGTAAACTTCAGTTGCAAATGTTGGGTGCCACGCCCACTTCTGCTAAGAAAAAGTTATGACAATAGTTTTGTGATAACATTTCTAAAAAATCGCGGAAATATCCTCTGTATAGAAAGATATCTTTGCATCTGTTTTAAAAATTTCGCAACGCCAATGCAACGCTATATCATATGATCTGTCCTCGACGGATTGTAACTTTTTGTTTTTGTTTTTTTTTTTTTTCATTTCGCGGTATGAAAAATTTCCTTATTACGCAATATGAAAAGTTCTTCAAATGCGCTACCAATTTTGTTTTTAGCAATAAAGTTACAGCAGTTGTAACGAGAAGCAGTTAAGGCGAAATTGGCCGTTTTTTTGTTTTTATTACTAGTCTTAGACTTGAAGCCGGGTAAATAAAAACGTTAAAGAACATCGATTATTTTACCGCAACCGTGAAAGAAAGGTCATAAACTACTGCAAAAATTTTGACAAATTGCAACCTCCACTTTCTGTCATCAACCTCCTTTCCAATCAAGAGAAAACAGTGTAGACGCTGTTGCTTGCAGAATGAGAGAATGAAATCTACATATGTATGTTCGAAAACTAAATTTGAACACATGGAGTAGTATACCACGGGGTGGGTGGGTACATTGTAGTGGGTAGTGTGGTTGCTTGTGAAGAAGTTGAATAAGACATCTATATGGTATCTTATCTTGTCTATTTAATGGCTATTTCATCATATAAGGGGTGAGCCATCTGTTGGTTTATTTTTGAAATTTATTTAAAAAAAAAATTAATTAATATTTTTCAAAGTTATTTGCTTTATTGAAGAGAGTTCACTTTCCGATTATTTATGGAAAATAATTTCATTGAAATGGTTGCCACTGCTGACTTGACAGCAGTCCATCCTGTCATCCCAATTTTGCAGTATATTTTCGACGGTTCGGGGCTCTGTTTCATGAATAGCTCAATCAATATTGTAGCTAATTGCCTGATTCGTTTCTGGATTGTAAGCATAACATTTTTGAGGGCGAAAGAGATATCAGTGTCAAAATAACATGTACAATAATTTAAAAAGAATCCAACAGATGACCCATCCGTTATGTCAGTGCGTATAAACAGCGCTCGTCTAACTGAAAGCAGTCTTACCGCCAAACCAGCGTTATAGGCAAAGGAATGAAGGAGGAAGTCACCAAAAATTGAAGCAGAGATATTTATTTTACCTTGGAATACACACAATTTCTTTTTTCGACATATCTAAGCTCCGAGTCCTTCGACTTTAGTAAACATAAGTATATTCCAGGACAAGACGGAAAATATTCATCCAGAATTCCACTCCACATACTTATAGGAGTAGATATATATGTATGTTCATATATGTACATAGCCATCCAGGCGTATTGAAGAACAATATATTTCAACCGTCTGCAAATCTAAGTTTATTTGGGAGTAGGCCATTTCTATCTTTTGGAACTAACAGTATTATTATCTCGTGAGTCCACTACCATTATTTCGCAATCCCACATCTCACAAACGTTCGACCAACATCCGAGAGTAAAATATTGTCATTAACAGCTCCTCCCAATGGAAAAAATGTCCTTCGGCGAAAGCATAAAACTGTGGGTTTCTACCATTCATATTTCAAACAACATTATTGGCTGTGAGGATCTAAGACAGGGCCTGTATAGATTGTTAACACCAAAATATTTATTTAGTTATTTTTTTTATTGTTTTCCCACCACCTGTTGTAATTGTTCGCAGCATTATGGGAGAAATGGCAAAACAATTTATTGCAACACTGCCATAGTCGAAGTGATAGATAGTCACCTAATTTTATTTTCGGGACTTTCAAATTCTAGCGAAATTATACAAACTTTCAATACGGAAAGTCACCTATTGTAGCGGCAATGAAATAAAGGGTGTCCCAAAATTCACGCAAGATTTGAATTTTGCCCCATTTGTGAGGTAAAGTGTTGCCAACGAAAAAAAAAGACAGCGTGACAGTTCAGGGTTATTAAAAATGGAGTGCTACACGAAAGAACAACGCGTTTTCATTGTTGAGCAATACAAAGTGCAATTGACTCAAGAACTGAAGTCAACAAGTGGATGCTGATTTTTTAAACAAAACCATCTTCAGCGATGAGGCTCATTTTCATCTTGATGGCTTTGTTAATTGTCAAAATTGTCGAATTTGGGGTTCAGAAAATCCACGAGCGATTGTTGAGAAACAAATGCATCCACAACGTGTCATTGTTTGGTACGGATTTTGGGCTGGATGCATCATCGGACCATTTTTCTTTAAAAATACGGCTGGTCGGGCAATAGCAGTTAATGGTGCTCCGTATCGCGACATGATAATCCAGTTTTTTGTGTCTAAATTGCAAGATATGGATGTGGACGATATGTGGTTTTAACAAGACGGTGCCACATGCCATACAGCCCGAGAAACAATCCAATTACTGTATGAGACATTTCCTGGTCATGTAATATCCCGTTTTGGTGATCAAAATTGGCCGCCTAGATCATGCGATTTAACTGTTCTTCATATCCCCGAAGAACAGTAGTATCATGTATTGCACAACGGTAAGAGTCCAAAGCGGGGTACAACAAGGTTTCCTTTCACACAGAAAAATGGACTTGCGCCAATTGTTCCATAGTTTAGAAGCTACAGCAAGCAAAGTTGGTTTGAATATTAATTTAGCAAAAGCTGGATAACTTTTTAGGAAGCACTGTTTCGAAAGACGAGGATACCAAACTAGGTGTGGGCACCATAATCAAGAAAGCAAAAGCTGCTTTCTGCTACGTCTGTTTCGCTTCAATGTATACTCGTGTTACAGAATCCGGCGGGAAGAATACGAGCAATTCAGTAATCTTGAGTCCGACGAATGTAATGTTGTTGCCTCAGCAGCTACATATTAGCTTTGCACAGATGAACTACATATGATAGTTTATCTTTGCGTAACAAGCATATGTATGTCTTCGTAACTCAAGGATTTCCCGGCAGAATAAAATCTTGAATGAACGGCTTTGTGCGGAAACTGATCAGGAACCTGGCAATGGATGTGTCACTCCTTATGGGCGGGAAGGAAATTCCATTGCGATATATACTATATTCGAATCCACTTACCAATCAGACAGAATAGTGGGTCGTCAAAGAAAAGATGGTACAAAACAATTTCGGAAGATTCAAGAATATTGGAAATGAGTTGAAGAAAGTTGAAACGCGTTACAAAAATCGGAACTCGATGGGGTGTAGGCATTATTGACGCTGTAAGATCCACGAGGTGGCAGGACTTAAGTACGTAAGTAAGCGGTTTGAAGAACGTTTTGGAATAAAAAATATAACTGAAAGTAGTGGAACCTCACAGAAATGCAGCGTGATTATTTGGCCATGCAAATGTTGTTGACGTTACCGGTACGGCCGAAAAATCACTGACACTGCGGATGGTTTTTACGCAAATCAACACATATGGATCAGGCTATGGTGCCCACAAAGTTTTAAACCAACAATGGCATTTAATTCCGCTAACAACATCGTTGCGCAAATGAAAAAGAGAAACTCTCTTGCTGACTGCTAAGTAGAATCCTCATCATCTTAATCGTGCTATTTAGTACAGAAACTGTCCTAAATTTGGATAGAAACGCTTTGCCAAGTCTTTAGTAGAAAATATCTCCGAATAATATGCGGTTTTTTCTGAACTGGCGGTTGAGACTGTACGTCTTCCAAGTCATTCAAGAGATTCACTGATGCACGCGCATTCAACCAGATAAGACTAGGCGTGGTTCATGTAGTGCAATCTGTACGTGTAATATCCGGAAAGCCGACGATAATTACTTCTGCAATCTAAAACTGGGCTACGAGAAAAAAAGAAAGTTGAGAACCACTGACTCACCAGCTTTTGGATGGTTATTCTGTTATCATTTCTATTTACAGCTTCTCCGTCTTTGGAAACAAAAGAATTATATTCTTTGCGATTATATACCCCAGTAACTGATGTGTTCACACTTTTACGATAAGCAATATACAACTCAGTAATTCCGCTAATTAACACATAATATCCATAAAACTTTAAATAGTGCTCTACTTACCATTAAGTATTTAATTAAAGCCGGCATCACTTTAT
Organism: Pocota personata; assembly: GCA_963082735.1. Taxonomy (NCBI): domain Eukaryota; kingdom Metazoa; phylum Arthropoda; class Insecta; order Diptera; family Syrphidae; genus Pocota; species Pocota personata. The sequence continues at coordinate 275,309,112 of OY720429.1, forward strand.
CCTGAGCAATATTTTTATCTCCTTTGGCACTGGCTCTTACAAATCAATTCACTAACTTCAAATGTTTTCCTCTGAAATCTTGACAAAAAATCTCAAACTCACATCACAAGGCAATCAGCCGTTCATCAAACTGGATTCCTAGCAGATTTTAATTAATTTAATCGATTAACAAACATGAAAATAGATTTATTATTCAGGGGTAATTAAAAGTGATAACGACTTTACGCATTTTTACAATTTGCTTTGTTTTCAAATGGTCAGGGCGACAGTTTGCATATTTTGCAGCACTTCTGTGTAGCTACTTAGTACTGGGTCAACCTCCTCGGACAGGAACTCGATGACTTGATCGCTGGCCCTGCCAGTAAATGTATTTGCATCCAATATCGATGGGAGTTGGTCAAGAATTGGAGCAAAATATGGATCGCTTCGGACACGATCGACTAAATCATTATCCCTGCCGAACTGTTTGACCTGTGCTCCAGCTTCTTGGGAGAGCACGCGAATTTTCTCGTGGCAGACCTGACGATCTCCTCCTGCCTTCACCATGGCCATAATAATGTTCTCAGTCGACATGAATGGTAGTTCTTGGGCGATGTGGCGCTCAATGACCTTCGGATAGACAACGAGCCCCTGGGAGATATTCAGCAGTGTTAGTAGAGCTGCATCGGCAGAAAGGAATGCCTCTGACAAGCTCAAGCGACGATTGGCGGAGTCATCGAGAGTTCTTTCCAGCCACTGTGTGGCATGCGTATTGGCTGCATTTGCATAGACAGTTATCATGTGTCTGGCCAAGGCACAACATCGCTCTGACCGCATGGGATTTCTCTTGTAGGGCATTGCAGACGAACCGATTTGAGTGGACTCGAATGGTTCCTCGATTTCCTTTCGGGAGGCTAAAATCCTTAGATCAGAGCACATCTTGTGAATAGTTGTGCCAAGGCTGGACACTGCTCCCAGTAGTTCCACGTCCACTTTCCGAGAATATGTCTGTCCAGTGACGGCGTATGGCTTTTCGAAACCAGCTAATTTCGTAACCAGCAAATCGAGCTTCCTCACTTTCGCGCCATCACCGTTGAACAACTGCATAAAGGACGCCTGAGTTCCCGTGGTTCCCTTGACTCCACGGAATCGCAGATCGTTCCTACACCTTCGTAGCGCCCGCTCATCCATTAGCAGATCATGTATCCACAAGCAGGCCCTCTTCCCCACCGTTGTCAGCTGAGCCGGTTGCAGATGGGTGAACCCCAGAGTCGGCAAGGACTTGTGAGTTTCAGCAAAGTTCTTTAAGCAATAGATTACCGAAGCGACTCGCGGCAGCAACAGATCGAGCGAGTTCCTCAGAACAATCAGGTCAGTGTTGTCACCCACGTAGCAGGATGTCGCTCCCAAATGGATAATTGGAGCAGCTAGTGGACATTGCTTCGCGAAAACATGCACATGTGCCATTACATCATGACGTGTTAGACGCTCCTCAGCTGCAGCTGCTTGGAAGTCAATATTCTCGACATTCTTCTTCATCTCCGCGATCTGGGCGTCTGATATTTCAAGACCAAGTTCCTGCAAAGGATGTGCGATTAGATTTTGCCTCAAGAATGTTACCTCTATGCCTCACCTTTTCCGCTTCAGCCAACCAGATCCATAACTTCCTCCATGTCGAGAATTTATTCTGCTCGCTGAATTGGAATTGCATCTCCTTGCTGGCATAGCGCGAGGAGAGCGGCGATTTGTATCCTTCGTAGTTGCCTGCCATTTGGAAGAATTTTTACTGAATGAAATTGTAAAGTCGAATGAGATTCAGATGCCCCTTTATGCTGGAATAGATAAGCAAATTATTATCACTTAATCACTTGTTACTGAGTTGATTTGCGTTATTTTTTACATTGCTTTCTGTTTTACTTGTTTTTTATGACCTATCACCTGTGTGACGAACGTGTTGCAATTGACGTTTCTCTGTGACGTTTTCATCCTGCTGTCAGATGTACCATAACAGAGGGCCTACATGAGCTCGATAGATGTCATTTGGTGACAGTAATAACTGCTGTGAAAGTTGTGTTTTTGAATTTGAAAAGCTTCGACAGAAGTAGATATAGCGGATTGCATAGAATGAAGAGAAAATTAAATTAATTATTAATTCGGTCTGACGGCGTTCACATGGTAGACATAAACGATCTATGGAAAAATAATAAATAAGCGTTGACACTGTCCACTGTCCACCCGGCCCTAGATATCACTCCATGTTAGGAATTGTGCGTCAGGGTTGCTTTGCCATGAAAAAAAAACTTCAGTTACGAAGAAAAGTCTCGTATATGGATAATTTCAATGTTGACCAACCTAACAAACGAAGTAAGAACAATGAATTTTAAATCTGCACGCGGGATGTTCGAACCCTTAACAGCCTACGTGCAGCCGAACAACTCATAGAGAGCTTGGAATACTTCAATGCAGACATCACTGCCATCCAGGAAGTTCGATTTACTACGATGAATGCATCTACAAGAAAGTCAATGCTAAATAATGCAGAGTCATACAGGGGGTTTCAATAAAAGGCGCTATGTAAAGCATTATAATTTTTATATAGCAATTGATAATACAAATATTGCGGTTAAGTATGAAATATTGAGGTTATTCACGTTTCATTGTACATAAAATGTTGCATCTAAATCCTGCCTAGAAATTCTTCTTGCTACCATCCATATAAAATTTGACAACCGCTTGTAATTTTGTAATATTGTTGGACAATGTCAGGGAAAGAAGCAAAATATTTAATTATTCGAAATCAAATTAATACTACGGTTCATGATTAATAATACAAATAATTTGGCGCTAACAGTCCAATAAAGGGCCTGACGTAACTTCTGGCAGCTACTCGTTTTATACCGTTTCCGAAGGACAATTTTTTCGATTGAGAGAAGCTTCTCATGACAATTTTACTCTCGGATGTTTATCAGATGTTCGCAAGAGATGGGACCGTGAGAAAATTTATTATTTATTTTGTGTGTTTTCTTGAATTTGAACCTTGATCCTCCCGCAGTTTATAATAAGGTTTGGCCTTGTAGAATTTTATTACCCTTGTAATAGGAAATTCCATACAATAATTTTACAATATGGTGACAAATTTTGCAGTTTTATAGCGAGTAAAATATATTCGCTTCCTCATCGCTATAAATCGTTATTCTGAATGTGACAATATCAGTTACAGTTATTGTGGATGAAAAATATGGAGAAATCATATAAAATGATATATATTTTCAAATCCGCTTATCCGTTTTACACCAAAAATACAATAGATCTTGGGTACTATTTGTATTTTCATGTAATCATTTTACAAAAATAATCATTCAAATAGGTGTTTTTGCAGAAGTTATATCGAGCAAAAGAAACTGAAGAGAGTGTCGCAGAAATACGGGATTTGTCGACCCCATTGTCATAATAATACTTAATTCCACAATAATAAATCAATTAAATATGTTTACATAGTATGTATACTTTAACTGAAATATTTGTAGTTTACATATTTTCATTGAAACTTGGGTACTTGAAGTGCCCAAATACCTTTTCCTATAATTCATCAAGTGCAAAAGTCGAGTTTAGCAAGTAATGATTTGAATATGACTCCAAAATGGAAAAATATTTCTATTATTTTGCAAGAAGTGAAGAGTATATTTCAGAAATGAAGTATCACATCAAAATTGAGACGAAAAAGTATCACTTTTCATTACATGTTTTTTTTGCAAATATCTGCTATGAAAATAGCCGGAATGGGGATAGCGCCTTTTTAATATTACAAAAATCTTATTAGAACTACGAGAATTTATAGCCCAGATTTAAGTTTGTATAGCAAAAGTAGCAATGTAATAACACATAATTTTTATTTCGTTCTTTAAAATGTGTTGAACAGCTTCGAAATAGCTGTTTTATCTATATTCATTATTCGTACGAGTCTTACGATAAGAATAAATGTAAACGAGAGGCGGTGGGCTAATTTTCCTTTCGCTCCCCATTAAATGGTTAGTTTTTACAGTGGTCTATAATGGTCTGTGGACAAATAAGTTTTGAGGCTGACAGTGAGCTTATCATCATTGACAGATCTCTGACATACTTTAAGTACATGCTCCACCTTTCTTGGGCTTCAATACGTAACATAAGATAAGGTCCGACTTTACATCACACTTCTGTTTACGCTGTGGCCTCTTTGAAAGAAGCCGAAATTCAATGAACAAGTGACAGTCCATATGTCAATCATATAGAGCATGTCTTTCAAATGCAAAAAAAAATGCAAATTAAACACTTCGCGAACTGAAAGGTGCTAGTTGCTCAACAAGAGGTCAAGAATCTCATTCAGAGAACCCTACACTGCATTCGTTACATTTAGTACAATAGTTACATAAGTTACATTAGTAACTTGAAAAATGAGAGCCTATTGCAATTAGTGACGAGTCACTTTATGGGCAACTTACTCGAAGTAATTTACTTTGTGAGCGTCGAACCTACTAAACTTCCCATACTGACACTTCATTCTTTGTGAATACTGAATTAATATGAACAAATATGCAATGGCATTGCTTCACACTGCTTTTGACTATAAAGTAAGAAGTAAGGAAATAGAAGTATAACGTACTTACTTCATTGAAATTAATATTGGGTAGGCTAAGCAGATCCCATACGAATGCGGTGATAGTGGTCGTAGTAATGCAGTAGCAGTAACTCAATTTAAGTAAAAGTTGCTTGCGATTCGCTTTGTTGATTGAAAATAGTAATTACTTTAAATTTGTGTGATGTGTTTGTTTTCACGACTATGGGGATTTTAGTTGAACTGAAGAATGACATGATTCCAGTAAGAGCATGCAATGTAAGCCCAAATAGCGTCAGATTTAGTCAATGGGAGGTGATTGCAAAATATAGACCGATTTGTGCCATGACAGCTATCTAATGAGAGATGCAATTCTCAGAAATTCTGAACTGGGCACGCTATCAGAATGCCGTTTGAAGCTCATCACAAAAAATGGTGCTCATTTTAGATTGAAAGTAAATTACCTACTCAGATGAATGCGAGAAAATCTTGGGCAGATGATTGTAACGTCTAGATTATAGACTTCCTTTCTTATTTGCATGATGGCCAAGAGGTACCGTAGTTAAAAAAATGTTCTCCGACTCCTAAGGAACTACTGCTCTGTTGTAACTCGGCTAGAACTTTGAGCTTTGATTCCCTCGACAAAACATTTACATGAATATCTCTACCAACTGAAGTGCCTTATTTATGCAGATCATGTCTATGGAAGGGTTCTTCTAGTACTGCGCTCCAGATTAATGGGGCAGAACTCCTCCTTAAGGGCACACTCTTGTTGTACTGACCCTAATGATATTTTGTGCCGATTTTAGATCTTGTAGCTCACCCGTGGGTGAAGTGCTGGTATAAAGGTATCCTACAGCTTTTTCTATTGATATGTCCGAAATACTTTGAAATTTTGCTCACTTTCGAAGCGAAAGTCTAGTTTTTCTTAACAATAATTTTCTGTTTCTCTTGGGAGAGATCTGCTCCTGGTGATTTAAACGGCTGGAAAGTATTTACATCTCAGTTTAGCCGCTGGCTGATCTGTATAGATGATTGGCTCGTACGGTTCTCCGTACCTTGTTTGAACACTGGTATGTTCTTGGTTTGCGGACTATCTGAAAAGTGTGTTTCTAATAGTGCTCGTAGTTGAAGTCTTCTTAAGTAATGTTGGGACGTCAACTACTCTTTTGACTATGATTTTGCTTAGCTGCCGTAGGGTAGGAAGTAATGTTTTTTAAGGTTTTAAAGTTCCCTCATCCTTAACTTTTAGGTTGTACATATGTAGTGAGCCCCTCTGAATTTGAGTTTTAATAACTTCATAGTCCACCACCGGTCGGCCTTTGACTTGTGTGCCAGGCAACTATTTTTGCCTCACTAAACCTCTGTTTAAGTTCAGGTAGTGACACCCTAACCCACTAATCCTCGCCGGCTCTTGAATTTATCGCAAATTGGATTTATATACACGCTATTGTCATTATTGAAAAGCGAGGCGATTAAGTTCAAGGAAGACCGGAGTAACACTACGACCTAGATAAATTTTGATGTACGAGTAAATTGAGCTGCCGATAGACTACTAGTTTGAGATTGGGACAGTAAATGCCAGCGCCAACTCCACATCCCATTTTAGATTCATTTGTATTTACATGCATACTCTTATATACTTATATATGAAATGAGTTTTCATCGATTTTAAGATCAGATATGAAAGTTGTTTAGGAAGCTCCCAATTCTTGACTAACCTGATAATATTCGAAGTGACGAACTTAATATCTATTACTTATTTTCTCCCTAAATTTATCGGGCAACCATATTTGAAGACTTATTCTGATATTCTCAACCAGCCACGATAAAACAAAGCTGAATGGAGTGTTCAAACTTAAACTAAAACGCAGCTCATTCCAATTACAGCGGTCTGTGTTTACTCGTATTTCTTTAACTGAGAAAAAAAGGAAATTTTCGAAAGCGACTGGATGACCTCTAAATCAGAAATGTAAGACATAACGTAATAGATTTAGTGCCTTGATTTTCATACCGATGTGTAATAGTCTTTTAATAGATTGATCTAATAATTATTTCTAAATGTATTAAAATTAATCTTGAATTTCGGACTGTCACCTTCGCACCTATTAGCTTAGTCATTACTGCGAATCTGATGCGAAAACTGTGCAAACTCCATCGCTCATATACGAGAGTTATCAGCTCTTCTGTTGTACTCATACAAGTAAGTCGATTTTTTTCTTTATTTATTTTATTTAGTGTTTTGAGACATATCGTTACTACAACCATTCTGACCGATAAGCCAACTTTAACTGACCTCTGAAATCTTAATCTCAGCTAACGAAACGGATGTATGTACTATGTACACTGGAGACGTACGAGTACAGTCGAACATCTAGAGTCAACATTCGTCGCGAACACCTGATAGAGAACGTTTTGTTAATGTGCTAGTAAATATATCGCTTCTTGTCGGTTCTAATAATGCAGATCCTTCTACGTCTTGTCGCTTTTCTCATCTACTGGATCGGTACTCAACTACAACCAGTCATTAAGTGGTTGAACCGCACCAAACGAGAAAAGATTCCACAATCTCAGAATGAAATTTTAAACATATCCGCGGCGAAATTAGTTACGAAACTAAAAACTGGAGAGGTATGTACTGCAAATTATGTTGGTCAATTTTTTGTAATGGCCAATCCACTCAGATATCTTCGGAAGAATTAGTAAGACAGTACATCATACGGATCAAGGAGGTCAATCCGATTCTGAACGCTGTGATTGAAGACCGATTTGCTGATGCCGTCGTCGAGGCCAAAAAAGCTGACCAAGTAATCACTTTAACTGCGGACAGAGAGGAACTCTTTAGGAATCATCCACTCTTTGGGGTGCCATTCACTGTGAAAGAATCTTGTGGCGTAAAAGGTTCGATTAGAAATTGACAGTAGTGTGTATGAAACAGAAATAATAATTATTTTTTATGTATTTCAAGGTTTATCACACGTTGTAGGAAGTCACTATCGTCGAGGTATTAAAACCGAACGAGATGGCGCTGCAATCGGTCTAATTAGACAAGCGGGAGCCATACCATTATTGGCTTCAGCGAATCCGGAACTTTGCGTAAGTTGGGAAACTTCGACACTGACTCATGGTCGATGTAGCAACCCGTACAATACAGATTGTACACCAGGAGGCTCTTCGGGTGGTGAGGGAGCTCTTAATGCAGCCGGAGCAACAGTGTTTGGAATTGGCTCAGACTTATGTGGATCGGTTAGAATTCCTGCTATGTTTGGAGGGGTTTTTGGGCATAAGCCAACTGGAGAGCTGATCTCGACAGAAGGGCATTTTCCAAATTTAGACGAAGTGGGATTCGAGCAGCTTTTGCAATTGGGACCGATTACACGATTTGCAGAAGATCTACCTCTTCTGTTGAACTTAATGGCTGGAAGAAATGCATCAAAATTAATTGATGCTGCCGATATTGATGAGATAAAAGTGAGTTGTTATTCGTAAGCCTTTTCGAAAATGTCCTATGAACCTGCAGTAGAGTAAGAAAAGGAATAAAATCATCATACTAAGCGTCGGTTCAAGATGATCAAGTAGTTCCTTCCGTAAGTGGTACATAAATTAATTTATTTAAAAATAGGTACACGACTGGTACCACGTTTATATACAGAATCGAGGGATCGAGTTGGGATCGAATTGAGATTTCGATCTGAATATTTCTACACACCGAGTCGAAAGATTGCAAAATTCAAACGTGGTTGAACTGACAGATAAGTATAGCAGACATTCTGCTTTTGATTGTGTTAGATTCGTTATCTGAAATCATACACACACAGACAACATGTCGGTTCAACCCCTCAACCCAGGTATACATGCATTTTTCTAACTCGATCCAGCTCTGTTAGCTGAGTCGAGTTGAGTCAATCCCATTTCAACTCGATCTGCGTTTATATGTATTTCAAGCAGGATTGAACCTGGCTTCAATAATATACATACATATATAAACGTAGTATGGATCGCACCTACTCGCACCTATATATTCTTTGCTTGCAAACCGCTCAGATTTGAAATTTAAAGCAGAATAAGTAAATTTTTTTTTTTTAAATTATAAAGTCCGTTAAAAATCTAGTTTTGAAGTTGGAATAAAAATTAGAATTTCTTCTTGAATTGTGGCCCCACAAAGCCCAGATATCAAGTTTGAAGAAATTCCGTTCAACCGTTTAGACTTTTGTCTGCTGTACATCTTCACAGACGGACAGATAGACAGAATTGAAACAAATAATTAATCTGATATCATTAATTGTTTGATTCTCTGATCCTGCTTTGTGATCCAAGCACCTTTGACGCCTCTTCAATTACGAAGATCACTAAAAAGTTAAAAACAAGTGGAAAAATCCGTGGTTATTCGCTCGCTTTTTGTACCATCTTATTATTTGATGATAACAACCACGTATTTTTCCACTAGCATCCTACTCTTAAGTGCTCTTCACTTGCTTTACTTCTGTTCCATCAGTGGTTTTTATTCTAGCTTGCTAAATCTAATTCCGATTTTACTCCTGAGATCGCAAGAAATACGAATACATTTCTGTTTGATACATCCAAATCGGTTAAGTGCTGCTTATATTAATGCTATTACTGCACCATAATCTAGTACTGCTCTTTCTAAAACTCCTGTGTTCCTTTTCCATAAAAATTTTCAATGGTGAAATGTCAAATGGAAATTTCCATAATGCAATTTCTCTCGGTAGGTACGCAGTACAAGCGTGAAATAGTTTTATTCAAAACCAAGTGGTTGATAGCATCGCTAAATCTCTCCACACAAATTCCACAGCCATTCAATTATTCGCGGCATAGAGATTTTGACATTTCAAAGTGAAAAAATAAAAAGAAGAAATAAATAAAATGAAATAGGAATTTCTTGACGAACATTTTCTTTTGGAAGATGGTCAAGCGATTGAAAGCCAGAATAATAGAATTAACAAAGCTGATCATACAAATGATAGAAAAATTCAAAACAATAGGAAAAACACACATTTGACATACGTAATTATTCAATCCTGAATATCTCTACACAAATCTCCAACAAAAAATTCCACAACGATGGAGATTTCATCTCATTCGATCAGCATACTTACTAGGCTCACAGCCTATACATATATATATGTTGAGCTGCGTGTTTGAGTGTCGCACAACACGAATGACAGCTTGAAGCTAGTCCAGACCCTGTACGAGTATGTGCTGTTAGCACCAATATATTTATTTACTGTTAGCTGTACGAAGATTAAGAAACTTCGGCAGCATTTTTTATCTAAACTGAGACAATTTCGCCATAACGAGAATTGTCCACCATTTGCAACTTAATGGTACGAGTATTTCAAGCTTGCTGAAGTGGAAAGAGTAGAATTGCGCACTACAAATCTCGCCCAAGTACCAAAGTGCCTTTATGGAAGTTCTCCGAAATACTGATAAAACCTTGAAAGTCTTTCAGTACTACATTTTGTTATCTAAATTAAAGATACAGGCTTACACTAAAGCATCTTTCGAAAAGAACACATTGATTTTTAATAATTTTCTCTAAAAATAAATTGATCCCATTTCCAGATATTCCATATGGATTTAGGGCTGCGTTTGGCCACTGTTCCCGTCAGCGACTCAATAAAGAAATGCATTGAAAATGCATGCAACCACTTTAGGTCTAAAGGCAATAAAGTTAAAAAGGTAAATCTTCACAACTTTATTAGCCAACTAAAGAACAACAAAAAAAAATTTTTTTTTGCAGCTTGATATAGAAGAAATGAACGATACCATAGAAATAGTGGCCACCACATTGTTATGTTTCAATCCGCCAAACATATATCACAATCCAACAAATCCAGAAGTAATTCAAATGGCTTAAACTTTAATTGAAACCGCTATATGAGAATCGTTTTTTTTAGTCAAAAACAACCATTTTAAAAGAACTCAAAAAACATTTCAAAGGGAAAGCTTCACACTCTGTTCAGGCCTTGTATTTCCAGGGTCTCCATGATCTCAGCATAATATTTCCAGCACTACGTAAAAATCATTATCTGAAGAGAAAAGAAGCACTCATATCGAAGTTGCGGGTAAATATTTTACAAGGACATGACTTATGATATTCGTACATATCGACTAAATTTGATTTTCTTAGGCGGCTCTCGATACTGATGGTGTGCTCTTTTTTCCTACATTCCATCGTGCAGCTTTTCTACACAACACATCCATAATTCATTCACCCGGAACTATATTATCTGGACTTTTCAATATGATAGGCTTCCCCAGCTTACATGTCCCTATGGGCTTGAATGAGGACGGATTACCAATCGGATTCCAAGTGGTAGCTGCTCCATATGCAGATAGGAATTGTTTTCAAGTTGCCCTAGAGCTTGAAAAGGTTTTCGGTGGATGGATACCACCATCATAAGTTATACAAAATTATAGAAAATGTTCAGATCAAAATTAACATAAAAAATATGGAAATATTTTTATTTTAGTCCTCACAGAATTAAGTTAAGCGTTACAGTCAACATCACTAAGATCCAAACTCGTAAAAATTTGTAAAAAAAAACGACTGGGTGTTACCTCAGCGGGCAACACGGTGACCCTGTGCTGGGTACCGGGCCACATGGATATCACCGGTAACGAAAAAGCGGAAGAACTATCTAGATAAGGATCACTTATAAGCCCTTCGCGGGTCGTTTGCGAGGCTAATGTACCACTTAATACCCCATACAGGGAGACAGACATCGAGTCTAATGAGGAAGCTAATGAACGCTGGTGTCAATTAGATACATGCGCTACAGCCAAATCTTTAAGGCCAGTCTACTACAAAAAGAGATCCATCAATCTTATAGAACTAAGTCGAAGGGATATTCGTATAGCTATTAGTGTCGTGACAGGACACTGTGTGATAGGTAATCAAGAATCCGTTCGTCATCTCCTGTGTGATTATCCATCTCTGGCCATGAAAAGAAGCCGTGCTTTCGGCAGATACTTCTTTTCAGAGCTGAAAGAGCTAGGTCGCATTGAGTTAAGAAAACTCCAGAGATTCATGCATTTATCTGGGTGGTTTAGCCTAGTGGTCGAAGACTGAAATTTTTAGATTTCCAGCCTTCCAAATATTGGGCACAATGGACTCTAAGTGGTTTAAGTGAGCTGTTGACAACCGTGTCAACAAAGGCACCCAGTTACCTAATCTAACCTAAGGTTAGACCAAAATTTGAGCTGGTTTGACTGAAATATAAGGCTCCCCGCTGACATGGAATTTTCAGGTTTTTTAAAACTCCGATGGCGTTTTTTTTGTGTATAAAAGGAGCCTTTGACAACACCTCATATAAAGCTAAGTATAAGAACCTGTCCTCCCTAAGGAGTGATCCTGCCACTGTTAATATACAGCCTAGTAGTAAGTGGACTCCTCGATAGGCTAATAAATAATATAATAAACTGTGTCAGACACACTGACGACTTCGAGGATACACTCTGTGATATAAGAGTAATGCAGAGAGGACTGACGATAGCAAAAGAATGGTGCCTGTCTGTTGGCCTTAAAGTCTATCCATCTAAGACCACGGTGATACCCTATTATAGAAAAAGACTCCTGTCTCATCTAGGACCTATGCAGCTGGAAGCAATTGACATTGAAAATAAGCGACAGGTCAAATACCTTGGAATTATTCTGGACAGTAAACTATTAAACATGAAGAAGTAGTGAGAAAAGCCAATGGAACGCTCATGGTTTCCCAAGGCCTAGCAGGTAAAACCTAGGGCTGTATTTCCAGTATTCTACGCTGGATGTACACCTTGATGGTGAGACCAATCAACACTACACTGACAATGCAATCATGTCAGACAGGAGGAGGCAATAAGCGCATTCGTATTGTTATACGCCACCAGTTTTTGTGGCTGAGCCAGAATATAATAAAACACTTCGAATAAATATTAGTTCAACATTTGTTGTCCACCGTTTGAGTAACTTTAGTGGACATATCGTCCGAATGAGGAGGAAATCAAAACAGATGGCATTCCCAAATCCAAGGTAGGAAAGGGTACTCTTTGTAAATTGTCCACTGCACGGATAAGTGCGCTCTTCAATGACTCATTATTTTACTGATCGCCTCTAAAATATACCACAGCTTATAATCCAAAGGATTGAGGTCGGGACTGCCAGACGGCCAATCGTCTGCCTGCTATAAAGTCCGGCACTTTGTTTTGGAGCCACCCTTGTGTTGTTTTTGCCTGGTAATACTCCGCTTGTTGGACAGACCACTGGTTGGTTAAGTCCCTTCACAACGCGTTCCAGAACATCTGTTTGGCAGATTTTTGCCGATGTTTTTACTCAAAATTTACTGTGACTATTTTGCGCGTACCGTCAGCGTAGAGCTTTCATTCCATTTCTGCGTTAATTGGACTGTGAGTAAGTGGCCAGTATATATGCGTTGAGTTCCAAATTTGATATCTTCATTTCTCCTAACAAGATTTTCTGCTTTCGTAATGGTTTCCGATTAATTCTGGCTTTAACAACTTTGATCGCCTGTTGAGTTCTGACAGTGCGAGGGCATTCGGATCTCCACCAGTGTGCTCAATCAAACAGTTCGATACACAAAATTCCGGGTGATTCCAAGTTGTCTCAAGATCCAGAAAATATCTCCTCTTTCGATATTACATTCGTGAAAGCCACACACGGTTTTTAATATCGCCCCACTCCATATAAATGTCACTTATTAACTATCTGTCAATATAGAATGGATGTGTTCAATACTAGTTCCACGATGAGTGCGTTTAAACGTGTACCAGTATTTATGACATGTCTAGGTAGAATAAAGAAATTTCGATTTTCTACTTAGAGCTTATAGATTAAGACTCGTTGAATAATGCTTGGGTTCTATGGTACCATAACTGGGCTTTCGTACCCTGTCTTTAATAATCTGCATTGCATTAAAATGCTTAGACATGTTAGTAAAAAATAACAGACCTAAAAGAATTTGTAAAGTTTATCATTTATTTTTTTTGGAGATATTCGACTACAAACTCGATATTTTTTTAGGCTAACCACATACCTTTTGGAAGGATACGAGTATGCATACATTTTAAATGGGAAAAGAAATCGAATCAATCACGCAATTAAATAGTTAATCTCTTCCAGCCACTCTTTCCATTTTATTTCTTCCAGCAACAGTTTACTTAAATGTTCCCATTGTTTAAGAATTTAAACTGAATTCCACAAACAATGAAGTACCCCATTGCACTTACAACCAGTTAAGTAGTTGTTGACTTTTTTTGCACACATTACATTTTTTATGTCTGTGGTTCAAGTGACCAAACCTGTCTAAAGTAAGCTGCAATTTATTTACCGGTGTCTACGAAAGGTAAAAAAAAAAAAATAACGAGTAGTTATTTTTATTATTATTACCAACATTACTGAGCACTGTCAACAGTTCTATGCGGAGGGTGGTGAAGTAGAAGCGTCCCATGGTAGCCATAGGTTGTTGGTCGCAAAAAGAGCTTTCTTGAATGACCTTCTTAGGTCGTTTTGCCATGTTCTCTTCCTGCAGTAATCCTGACTCTGGTCAATCTGGTTGCCTTTGTCATTATTTGCCATTTTTGTGGTATTTCGAATGTTGTTCACTGCTGTAGCAAACAAACGAAATAACTCTGATACAATTTTGTTTGCTATTTTTGGTATCATAAATCAACTTTAATGGCATTTTAAGATAAAAGTAAATTAAGTACCTGTTTGGTGCACTCGTACTTGCGCATTTGTATTAATAAGTTAAAGATGATAAAGTTTTTTTTTTTTTTGTATTTTAGAGATATCCTCAAATTGGCACACTTGAATTAGTTGAATATTGCAATCAGGATTTACCTATATGTACAGTCAGCACGTTTACGCGTGATTATTTATTTAAGATGAGTTATTTTTAGGTGTGAGCCATGATTCAAGTAATTACACCTTGCAATCGAAGTCCTAAATGGGTGAAGAAGTGGAAAGAGGGTGTGTTTCTGGTCTTTTCTGATAAAGCGTTTTCTTACATCATACGAGTAGATAAGTAATACAACAAAAATGGAACTAGAAGAATTAGTAAGCTAATATACTGGTGTGGAACATAGTCCAAAGTGTTTCAAGTAATAGCAGGATAGCTAAAAACCTTGCACTGTCTGATGATGTCAAATGCTATGAAACAAATTTTGTTACTTTGTTGTGAAATGTTACCAGTAGTCCGCCTAAAATACTCAACATAATGAAAATTCTGCATAAAAATGCCTGCTACGGATTAGAGCACTGACTCCGGGGTGACAAATTTCAATAAGAATTTGGCTTCGGAAAACAAGTTTTAAAGTTTAAATTTCAATTAAAAGAAAATCACCTTTGGAATTTGTTTATTTTTATCTCTGCTTAACTATAGTAAAATTTGGTATATCCGTAACTACGGGGTAGCTCAAAATGACCTTTATGGTTTGAATTGGTTATAACTTTTTTATTTCAGAGTAAATTATAATTATTTTTTTTAAATTACGTCTCGCAAATGGTGGCCATTTATTGCTTCGCACATTGATGCTCTTTTCAACACATTTTCCATCACCTTTCGCAAAATTTCAGTTGTTATGGCACAGATTTCATTGCGAATATTGGCTTTCAGTTGGGGGTCGGTCGATCGCTGGCTTATTGACGTACACTCGTTCTTGCAAAGAAATAGGGAGTGGACCTTGCAGTATGCGCTGTTGCTTCATCCTGCTGGAACCATAGTTATGCATGGTTTTGTACAGCTGGCCTCAAACAATTTTTCAACATCGTCCGATATTGAGCAGCATTGATGGTAACTGCGGCATTTTTTAAGAAATATGGGTCAATGATCCTTTCGGACGATACACCGCATCAAACAGGACACTTAAGTGGGTGTAATTATAGCTAATGAACTCATATCCTGCAGTTTTACTTGACAACGAAGCCATTTCATTGGAAATAGGCTTCATCGCTCAATATCGATTTGTGGATAAAATCGGAATTGGCCAAATTCTCCTGACAGACCTCCACGAAAGCCCGAGTTGAGCCGAACGTCTCCTTGTTGATGTATCTCGACCTGCACACTCTTCAGTACACGTTGAAAGTTTTCATCCATGTGCACCGTACGTGATCTTCCGATAACAGGGAGGTTCCTTTCTAGCCCTTCTTGACGAAAACGAACAAACAGACGATTTATTGTTGGCACTGTGGGTGCGATCCGCACATTAAAATATCGACGATATACACGCTGCATCAAAACAGCTAACCTTTGGTTTTCAAAATAAAATTCTATGATTTTTGTGCGTTTTTCTTTTGCAAATAGTTCCTTAAAAATAAAAATAAAAAAAATATTGAAATAGAAAAGTTATAACGAATTTGAACTTGTAAAGGTAATTTTGAGCCACCCTGTACATGTTCCAAATGTTGTTGCAAAATTTATAATTTATTGAGAGAGACAAATGAATGAACTTTAAAAGAAAATTAATTTACTTTTAACAAATCAACTTTAAAGTTAATAATTTGGACTTTAAAATGAATAGTTATAAATACTTTTAGGGCGAATGCCTGACCAGGCTGATCATACTGATTAAAAATGTGTATATATATATACTTTAGGTGGTTTAAACGGAAATTATTTAATATTAAGTAATTCAACTTATTTTGCACCGGCGAAGACAGTCGTATTTGTCAGTTTTATTTAATGAGCTAAAGGGTTACTTATTCGATACTCTGTTAAGCCTTTTTTTTAAAAATAATGTCAGTAATTGTCAGTCATTTTAATGAAAATATTGGCCTATTAGCACTAATCTCATTTTTTATATAATTTTGTATTTTGTATGTTTTGATTTTTTTTTTAACAATTTATTCAAAATGACATTGGCAAATTGTCCACTGCACGGATAAGTGCGCGTTTCAAGGACTCGAGTGGAACAAGCCGTCGCTTCTAAAATAGACCACAACTTTTAATCCAAAGGAAGGAAGGTCTGGACTGCCTGACTGCCAATCGTCTGTTGCTTTGAAGCCTGACACATTGTTTTGGAGCCACCCTTGTGTTGTTTTTGCCTTATGAGCTAGCGAGTTCGATACGCAGAATGAGTTCTGTTGGAATTTTCCTGTGACTATTTTGCCTGTACCGTCAGCGTTTTTGCTTTAATTGGGCTATAAGTAAATAACCAGTGTGTCTTTTATATGCGTTCTGTCCCAAATCTTGTTTGATAATACCAAACATGGATTTCTGTTACATCTTCTCATGACAAGATTTTCTGGTTTCGCTGTGGTTTCCGTTTAATCCTGGCTTGAACAACTTTGATCGCCTATGGAGTTCTGAAAGTTTGATGGTCAGTTACTCTGCCAGTGATTTCAAGCGATCGCAAGGTCCGTAAAATATCGCCTCTTTCGATATTACACTTGTGAAGGCCAATTACCACAACACGATTTTCAATATCGCCCCACTCCATATGTACAGACGACTCTTGTGTAAATCTGTTTGCGCATTAAATTAGTATAAATATCATTCATTGAATACCTGTCAATATAGAATGGATGTGTTTAATACTAGTTTCATGACGGGTGCGTTTAAAATAGTAAGAGTATTTACTTAGGTATAAGGGGATAGGGAAAACGTCACATAAATAAATTTAAAACAGAGGAACAGCGTATGTTTCAAACCTACAAAATGTGCAGTTAAAAATGACCATGAAAACGCATGTAAGTACTTTTCTTTAAAACATTTCCACATAAAGTAACAACTTGCATTACTAATTTTTAATAAGTCCTTCGATTACTCGTGCACGATTTTTTTTTTTTTTTTTTGTGAATTCACGTACACCATATAAATGGCTTTGACTAGTGTTTTATATAAAACATAAAATACAACGGAAACAAGTTTAAAATCCAATTCAAATTCCGTAAGGCATAGCCACGGTGGAAATGCAAACAGAAGCTAGCCGGTAATTATTTACCATAATTTACTCATTTCCATTTTATTTAAAAGCTTCTCTAGACACCGAAAGCTTATGGCAATGTGTTTACATTTAAAACCATACAAGTGAATTATTCACCAAAGTAAAACTTTTAAGACAACGTTGAAATTATAAATCAGACGTACATATGTAAAATGTTTTTCTGTATCTTTGTAATAGAAAATTACAAAGTTTCGAACAAGTAGCCAATGCCTCTCGGGAGGTTCAGCGGTGATTGAAGAAAAACTTGCGAATCAATTGCGCCACCTGCGGGGGTTTTAATTTCGCAAGATGCTTTCAACCGAAGTAAGAATTCCTGGTTAATTTAAAAGAGATGATAGCTTTTGGACTGCAATAATAAAGGAAATGGGTAAGGGGATGATGAAAGTTAAACAGTAACTCCATTGCATAGAAGAAAACTATATTTCGTAGACAATAAAGGACTCTCAACAATATCGAACGTAGAGCCATTGTAAGTGGAAAACTCCCTGAACATACCTACATTAATTTTCGAACTATATCGAAGTTTTGCTAACGATCCTGTTTCATAAAAATTACTAATATTATTAGCTATGAATTATTTTCTTCCATTTCATAATATTGTAATATGCGCGCTACGGCTCGAGTAGATAAAACGATATTCTGTGAAATATATTTCTTTATTTTCTAGTCTATAGAACAATTCAAGTTCACACTATACTATTCTTCGCAAATTCTTTTCTTACAAGGTCTCTTTCCTCTCAAATCACTTTATCTCCTTTCAATTACTTAATTCACAAATCGAAACTAATTACTTCTTCTTGTTAACTCTCAACTTTCAATTTATCACAAAATTACAACTTCGGCTGTTATCACTTTTCCAATCTCTTCGTGCGGTTCAAAACCGACTACCGGGTCTCGATCGCCATCTGTCCTTAAATAGTCGCATTTCTAATAGCCAGAAACTTCTAGCAAATTCTTCGACCACTGGAACAAGAAAATTCTGATGTAATAATTCCAGGATGACAGCTGCAGCCAATAATCTCTTGTTCTCTCTTATCCGTGATATTATCCGAACTGTGGAGACTAATTGCAGACACGAACCTCGAATGAAAAGACACTTCGGACCAAAATTCTGCCAGAATGAAAAGACACTTCGGAATTTGTTGCATTATGCTACATTATGTTACAATATATTTAGTCTAGATTCACAACAAGAAAGGACACCCTTCTAAACTGCGCCAATTACGGATGTGTCAATCTCCTCAACATCGCTTATAAGATCTTATCTGTCATATTATGTGAATGCTTTAAACCTTTTGTCAACAATCTATTTGGTCCACTTCAGTGTGGTTTTATGCGATTAAAGTTCAACACAGATCAGATATTCACACTGCGGCAGATCTTGGAAAAAACTCAGGAGCTCTAAATCGATTCCCACCACCTTTTTATCGATTTTAAAGTCGCCTACGATAGCGTTTATAGAGCCATGTCTACTTTCGGCATTACTGCCAAACTCGAACGCAGCGAGTTGCCAGTGGTACTTTCGTGAGTATTGAAACAAAAACGGCGAAAATGGGTTGTCACAATAGACAGCTACCATTTTGAGGTACCTAGGCTCTGCTGTAAAGTCAAGCAATGACACCAGCGCAGGTTTTTTTTTTTTTTTTTGGTTGCGCCTGGAGGTGCAGGAATCTTCAAAAGATACCAATGGCCCGTACCATTGGTTATGCCCGATTCATATATCTGACCTGATGATTCATAAGCGTCTGCCAGTATATGCCTACGGGCTAAACCTCACCCCCCAGAGAGGCACTATGAGAACCGGCCGCTCGTGCTCATAGTAGTAGAAAATTCGTTCCTCTCATTTTTTCGTTTTGTGGTGACTACGAATAAGTTGCCTTAACAAGTAGTTTATGCTTCTGTAGTGTTAATCGCGTTAGGTAGGTAGCTTTCCTGCGAAGGCACCTACTAATACCGTCATTACATGCGGTTTTCCCATACTGCGCCAGATCGTACGGTCTTGTTCTTTGTAGTCGGCGCTCGAGGTTTGTCACGTCCAGAGTACGGATTATTTCATTATTGCAATGATCATGAAGGCGAGTACGAAATTTGTGAGCAAAGTTTGTTACTTCATCCTTCACGGTAGCAATTCCTAGATCTCTGTGAATATCACTATTCCTTATATACCATGGAGCATTCACAATTGCTCTTAGTGTTTTGTTTTGGAATGTTTGCAGAACAGTCATATTGCTTGGCTTGGTACAACCCCAAAGTTGTATACCGTATGTCCAAGATGGTTTTAGCACTTGCTTGTACAGAAGCAGTTTGTTGTATACGCTTAACTTCGAGTATCTCCCGAGTAGCCAGTACATTTCTCTAAGTCTGATTTCGAGCTCGTCGCGCTTCTTTTTAACATGTGGCTTCCACTTAAGTTTTGCGTCTAGTGTCATTCCTAGATATTTTGCCTCGTTTGCGTACGGTATTTGTACCGAGTTAATGGAAATAGGTAAGTTGTTTATCTTTTTGTACGTAAAATTGACATGCGTTGACTTGGTCTCGTTAAGGACGATTCTCCAGGTCTTTGTCCACTCGCATACTTTGTTTAAAGCTCGTTGGAGTTTTCCAGTTGATGATTCGACTGACTCATCTGTTGCGAGGATAGCCGTGTCGTCTGCGAACGTTGCTACGACAGTCCCTTCATCTTGTGGTATATCTCTTGTGTAGAGGAGGAACAGGATTGGGCCGAGAACGCTTCCTTGCGGAACACCGGCATGTATTTCTTTGAATTTCGAATATTCTGCCCCATGTTTAACACGAAAGAGTCTGTTATTAAGGTAAGATTCCAATATTCTGTAGAATTTATCTGGTAAGATTTCCCTTAGCTTATATCTCAGGCCTTCGTGCCATACCTTGTCGAACGCTTGCGATACGTCGAGAAAAGCAGTAGAGCATATCTTTTTCCCTTCTAGAGCTTTTTCAATTTCATTTGTAATTCGATACACCTGATCGATTGTGGAATGTTTAACCCGAAACCCGAATTGATGATCCGGGATCAATCGCCTTTCTTCAATTACTGGGTGCAATCTTTTTAGCAGAAGTTTCTCAAAGACTTTAGATATTATCGGCAGAAGCGAAATGGGTCTATATGATTTCTTGTCGTTTGCACATTTCCCCGGTTTCGGAACCATTATTACTTCGGCGACTTTCCATTGCCTTGGAACATATAGAAGTCTCAATGAAGCATTTATAATGTAAAGTAACTTAACTAACGCTTTTTTCGGTAGCTCCTTCAAAACTTCGCCAGTGATTAAATCATATCCTGGAGCCTTGTTATTTTTCAGTTTTCTTATTGTCATTCGAAGTTCAGACAGGGATACAGTTTTTAATTTAAAGTTGTCGGGTGCCGTATTTGCATTCGGATCTTCGATCAATGGTTGTCCATCGAATGGCTTGAACGTTTCCTCTAAATGTTCGGCAAATAATTCCGCTTTATCTTTGTCTCCTTTTGCCCATTCGCCGTTAGCTTTTCTTATTGGTGGCGAGTGCATTACGGGTTTCCTTATGGACTTTAAGGCTTTCCATAGAGAGTAGTTTGAACACTTATCAGCGGTCAAGCTCTCGAGGTAAGTAGAAGTCTCGCGATTTCTTAAGTCCTGCAGCACATTTTTTAGCTTGTTGCAAAGGTGGTTAAGATAAGTTTTATGCGGTGGCGCGCGGGATTGTTGCCATCTCTTGCGCGCTCTTCTCTTTTCACGTATGAGGTCTTCGATATCAGGCTGGTATTTGACTTTGCTGTTCCGTGTTGCTGTTTTTCGAAAAGGGGTATTTTTCCATGCTGCGCTCTGAATGGCTTCCACGAGCTTGTCAATTTCGTCTTCTATTTCAAGTGGTGTCTTTAGCGGCACATTTAGAGCAATATTTTCCTTGCAGTCTTTTCTGAAAACGTCCCAGTTTGTTTTGTTACTAGTTAACATAGGCGGTCCTTCTTTTTTTGCTAGACTTCCACCGATTTTCAGAATGACTGCTGAGTGGTCTGAGCATAAATCATAACATTCTTCTACTTCCGTTAGATTTTTAGTTAGCGCTTTTGCGATAAAGAAGTCGACGAGGTCAGGGATTTTATTATTGTCAGTTGGCCAATACGTTGGCTTTCCCGTCGAAAAAAATTCCAAACCACGTTTCATACTGGCTTTGTACAATAATCTGCCTTTCGTTGAATTACATCTTGAACCCCAGAAAGTGTGTTTCGCGTTAAAGTCACCACCGATGATAAAATTAGGCCCGAGTGAGTCAAAGAGGCGAACGAGGTCGTCGTCCACCAACCTATATCCCGGAGGGAAGTAACACGATCCGATCTGGTAGTCTAAATGATTTATTTTTACGGAAACTGAGCTTATTTGCATAGAATCTAGTTCTACTTTTATGTTTTCGGAGTGCTTAATGTATTCTTTAATGTACATAGAGGAACCACCTCTCGCCATTTCCGAAGGATGATGCGCGTGATAATCACTGTAGCCTTTTATTCTGGGTCCAGGTCCTTTTTTTAAGTGGGTTTCCGATATCAAGCATATATCAATATTGTTTTTCCGTAAAAAGATTTCTAATTCGTCTATTTTTGCCAGAATGCCGTTTGCATTCCACGTTAGTATCTTTAGCAGCTGTTTCATATTCATGTTTTGTTGTTTGTCTTGCGAGGATTGAACTCGAGCTTGCTCAATTTGTCGAAAATAACTTGATTAACCTTGGTTTGCTCCTCAAGTTTTTCCAATATCACAGTTAGTATTTGGCAGACCGGATCTGTTGTGGCTGACCTTGATGCGACTTGCGCGTACGATTTCGTACTTCCAGCCAGTGGCAGTTTTTCCGTTGGACTTGGACCAGCGACGTTCTCTTGTGCAATTTTTATATTTTCCTTTATCGGTCTCGTCTTTTTGACTGACTTAACGGTCTTAGGCTTATCGATTTTAGGATCTTTTAAGTTTGGTTCCGGGTGTAGCGGTTTTTTTAGAGTATCGCGTCTTTTTTGAAGTTCTTTGGCGATTTCGCAACCACTATAGTTCGCTGGGTGGTTTCCCATGCAATTCGCGCAGACCGCTGGGACCTGCTTGGTTATGTTGCACTCTTCCGAGAGATGTGTACCGGCACATTTTACGCACCGTGGTTCTTTCTGGCAGTATGCCTGCGTATGGTTAAAGCCTTGGCATCGCTTACACTGAGGTATCGATCTCTTGCTCTTACGCATGGGCTCGACCTTTACCTTGATGTTTAGAATGGTTTTCATTTTGAAGATTTCGTCCACATTCTCTGTCCTATCAAAGGTAAGCATAAAAAGTGGGAGACCGCGTTTGATGACACTATCTTTGTCTCCTTCCGTACGTTGCTTTTCCTTCTTGATAATATTCACGGCGTCAATAATTTTCAAGCCTTGGCTTTTCACGTCTTCCATAACGTCTTCTTTCGCGCACGACGGGTGAAGTCCCCTAACAAAGACTCGCAGTGGTTTTTCGTACTTATTCTCGTAAGTATACCATTGGATTTTCTAGGTGTTTAATTTTAGTGACAGTGCTTGGTAGGAGTCTGGGTCATCTACGTTGATTTTCCACTCGTTGTTTCGGCGCGAGGTTATATTGTGTTTTGTCCTCAGCGTATTTTTGAGAAGATTACGAAGTTTTCCATAGTCCGCTATCCCGACGACATTTATTGCGGGTGGAGGGCGATTTTTCGCTTGGGTTTTTGCCTTGTTTGACAAGGCGTGCTTATCTTCCTTTTGTGAAACTTCGGGTGAAGTAACGGCCTTACGTTTTTTGCTAGGCCTCTTTTTGGAGGCCCGATTGGTTTCGTGGGCAAGTTCTTCCTCGTCCGTAAAATATTCACTCGCTGGACGGTTTGGCGTTGTATCGGGATTTTTCGGTACATGAATGTTCTTGAGATCCTCGTTTTCTTTTCGCAGAGCATTTACTTCCTTTTTAAGCTCGTGGAAGAGTCGCTCCATTTCATTAAGTTTAGCTCGTAGTTCGTTGTTCTCTTTTACGAAGCATTTCGTTTACACTGAGTCCTGGTTAGCCGGCGGACTACTTTTCCCGGAGATATTCGATGTAGGTGGTAGGGTTTCCGCTTGTGAATCAGTTTTATGTTCAGCTTTACTGGTTTCAGTTCCAGATTTCTGTTTTTGTATCTTCGGAATACTTACAATTATAGCGCTATCTTTGGCCGAAAGGCTTTTTTGCGCTATCGCTTTCGGTGGAGTTCTCGGCGTAAGTGAACTCCTTCTAGTGTTTTGTTGGAGAAGCAATAAATGGTCCCCCCCAGAATCCATGGGACCGACCTCCGAGGAGAGTGGATTTTCCAGTTTACCTGGTCTGCCACCTGGGGTATTTATATCGTTTGTTTTATTCATTGCCATATTTTGTAACCGTATTAGTTTTATTGGGTAGAACTTGCCAACCGTTGTTTCTTTGGGCTAAGAAGACAATTGAGTAGAAAAGCCCTCTCACGGATAACTAAGGTAACTTTATATAAGACCCTCATCATCCTAGCTATACAGTACAGAGGAATGGACCTTATCAAAGGCAGGTGAAAGCACCCTTGGTTGATTTGAAAGGAAAATTCTTTCCACTGATTTTTGCTCCAGTTTGTATCGATGGAGAATGTAGGAGAAGATACAACAATAAACTATACCGGTTGTACAGCGACATCGACCTATTCAGAAGGACTCGAATTCATCGACCAAGATGGCTGGGATATATAAAGGGAAGGGATATCAACGCTTTGCGGGAAGTCTTCGAATCCATCCCGGTGGGACGACGTTGTAACGAAATACCTCACCTAAGGTAGTGCACACAAGCGGAAATGAACCTCAACCAACTTCGTGTGGAAAACTAGAGGCGGCTGGTACAAGAGCGAGCTGGCAGTTAAATTGAGGACCTACTTCAACCACCATGCAGATGGATCATGCATACATATTAGGAAGTATTATATTAGATATAAACCTAATGACACCCAAAAATGTTCAGTAACCTAAATGCACTTCAAATACTGAAAAAGAGCTAACTAGGACACCTGCTATGAACCACCCTTTAGCCTTTATAAATTTAAGAGGACCCTATTCCACGTTTCATTCATCGGCATAACTATTCCCATAAAATGCTCGGGATTTATTTCTTCCATTTTATCAATTCAGAATCATTCATCTGCTTATCTATTTACATTCCTTTGCGTTCGTTATACCAATTTCAGATGCAGGTGGCTAAAGTCATTTTTCAGTTCCATGCATAGACGTTGTGGGCAGCGATTACACTTTTATTATTTTCCTATCAGAATTTCTGGTCCAGTTCAGTCAGTAAGGGCTTAAACCAGTATGTGTAGTTGTGATCAATTGAATTAAAATATTTTTATCACTAAGATAAGAACCCTTGTTTTGATTTTAATAAAATTCTGGTCAAAAGAAAAGTTATAATCTCTCAATAATCGAAATAAGAGGCCATAGCACACATTATCATTGCTAAAATAACGAAACGAGGTTGATTCATTCGCCATAGGTACCTACATATACCATGTCTTCGACCTAAAGAGTAAGAATCACCAGTCACTATTGGCATAAGATTAAGCTGAAGGCTAGGTCATAAAGCAAAGCCAAAGGATATAACGAAAGTGTAGGGCTGTAGTTTCTGAAAAACTTCCAATTAGGAAAGTATTAGCTACCGCCGTGACTTCACAAGAGCCATCTACACTATACGATATATCATCGACATTTTAGTGGACAGCCTAACGCAAACAAGAACATCTCATACATCCAATTTGGTAAATCGTTGTCGTTGCGAGTTGACGATAGGATACTTCACTCTTTTGCTTGCCGTGTAAAAGGGGTATCTTTTGAAACGAAATGGTTAATGACTTAACTCCCTTAACCCATAATAAAGCACGAGGAGAGAGTACCAACATGGATTTTCTAAATATCACCAATAAGAATTTGTTAAAATTGTTAAAACCCTGAAGTACGATAATTAAAAATTTTCTTGAACCACAATCTACAAGTCTCGTAGTTCATCTGAAAAGAATGTGCATTATACCTCTGCATATGATGCGTCAACACGGAAGCAGAATAGGGCACAGCCTTCTCACTTCCTTCGTAAATACCCAAGTAAGATATCGCTATAGTCACAAAATGGTGTACACTCTTTTACGATAACGCAGCCTCAAAGCTCTGTTTCAATCCAAGAATTTGCAACCAAACTAGTGGCCCACAAATAAATTGTCATTCATCGCATTCAATAAATTAAGACGTGCTCAATCAAGGCGATCTTAATTATTATTGAATTTCATAAGAATGTCATTCAATCGTTATTCCGCTCCATTGATATACATCAATAAAATCAACGACCATATTAACATAAACTCTCTAGAAAAAAAATTGTTGACACTTATCCAATACTTCTAACCACAAAAAAACAAAAAAATAAAAATAAAAGTGAGGTGCAAACGCAAAACGATCAAAATACTGATAAAAAAAAAGTTTTGTCGTACTTATTTTTATTATTATCAAAATACGCTAAAGTATGCACAACCAATTTTAACTAGAAAGCTTTCATTTAGATACAATCATAGTGTGTGACATAGCAGAACTATCGCTATCAGTATGAAATAAGAAACTCTGTACAGTGCTGTTTAAAAGCAAAACTAGTTTCGACATTAAAAACAACAAAATCCCCTCGCCCAGTACTCAATTGCATTCTACGTGCAGTAAGCTTTTTTTTTTAGAGCAATAGAACTAAGTGCCGTCGTCGTCGGATACATTCACATTTAAGTGCATTTATTAGTTTGTTCCGTAGCCAATTATGCAGTTTGTCATAATCCAGTCTTCCAAATGCATAATTCATTTGTTTTATGGTAATGCTTTAACCCGTTTCCGTTTCGGTATAGCGGGGGTCTAGTAACTAATCACCCAAATTCAAAATACCGAAATTTATGAACAGCACTGCTGTAGAGCCAAAAATTCTAATACCACCAGTTGACAAGGCCGTTTTGTATATAGATAATGCCGACCTCAACCTATACGAGGTTCTTAAAGTTACAATACGATGGAATGCTCAATCTAATTAGTATCCGAAAGTTTAGGTTTAATGTAACTATCATGCTTTAGAGTTAACTTAAACTGTTTGGATCAAGCGTTGCGTGTCGCTGTGAAATTGCGATATACCAGTGTACAAATATTGCTCAGGGACTGAATTAATCGTATGGCAGTGTAAATAAAAAAAGCTTTTTTTAAATGCCTAAATGCTTCGATGCTTCCGCTGAATACTCGGAACGATTTATCGTCAAACGAAGTTAAGAGCCGCGTCTTAGTATATCTGTTGTGAAGTTATCTCTAATTAATTACTAAGTCAAACATTTTTTTAATTTAGCGCCTGTTTTTTTGATTTATTTTTATTAAGTTCTCTTTTTAAATATATACAGTGCATTTGGTGCGTAAAAAGTCCAATTTTGTGCGCTGCAGTGCGTGAATAGCACACTTTTACTCAGAGAATAAACAAAAAATAATAAGTGAACTGTTTAACGAAATTAGTCCTGTAGTTTCAGAAAATTTGCTACTGGCAAGTGCAGAGAAAAAATTACGAATTTAAAAAATCTGAAGATGATTTGAAAGATTTGAATCTTTCCTTGCTATAAGTTTATAAAAATATCGGAAAGTGTAAATGGTTTAGAAAGGATCATCTGCGTTTCACTAGTACCCAGAGGCCATAGAGCAGATAGATACAGGACTGGGACTAGGTGGCTGATATAGGTATGTATGTCTTTTGATGGAGGGTTATTCTGGTGGATGAGAAGCACGTAGACCTGCTGTTCAATTGTACTTTGGCTGCGGAGCGAATTCGTAGTAATTTATCGATTTATTAATTTATCGAGTTAGAGTGAAATTGAACATAAAATTAAAGAGCGAACTCAAAGAAGAAGTGGACTCATTCCCCTATCTGCACACTTCTTCTTGGTAAAATATTTTGTTGGAGATTTACCCACTGGGTTTGAGCCAAGCGTCGTTCATAGAGGACGTAATTGAAAACTTATGTATAGAGCAAAAACCCACGGAAGAAAAGCAAGGCTCTAAATTTATAAATGAGATACTTTTTCGTTTGCAATTGACCGGCAATAGAGCAACTGAGGAACAGATATCAAGTCGTTATCCATTTTTCCCATGCACAACACGAATAGTTTACTGTCTTACTTGGGTTTTGAATTGTATTTTTTTCCATGTTTAAGATTTTTTGAAAATGACATATCGCCCGGGGTACAATTAACTAAAATGTTCATAAGAAAATCATTTTTAACTCTGTCATAATCCGATTAAACTATTTTTAAGCCATCAGGGACCATTGCGTCCTCGTGTAGTTATAATGTGATGTATGAGTAGTATTTGATCAGGAGGTGTGATATTTTTTCGAAGGCTATGCGGATGTTGTTGTGTAAGAATGAAGTTTCAGCCCAATCTACCATCCCAACTTTTGTTCATGTAGAGTGATAAAAATATTACAGACTGCTAAGGGAAAGCTAGCAAATCTCAGATTAGATTTATCTCCTTGTTTTGAATAGGTAGGTATTCTTCTACCCTATCACCTAGAATCACTTTCTTTACTTACTCCATATGAATTTTTCCATAGCGGTGGTAACTGCCACGTTAGTCCAATTCCGGAAAAGGCGATAAAACCTCACCTGATAACGACCCTTAAATTCAAAGTGAGTACTCTCTAAGGTTGTGAGTAGCGCTATGTATATAAGTTATCTTGAAACCAACCATCTGCTAAATCACTTAATAATCTACCTGTCAGAAAAACGGAATATATGCATTCATCTTCCGACAAAGTGTGAAACTGTGCCCCCAAAAACAAGCTTCAAACTCATTATTGTCAATACCACTTTCTCAAATTGGATTGTAAATTTAAGTAAGTTATCATTGCACTTCTCATCTAATACTGGTGTTCCGTAGGGATCTGTCCTCTCTCCGAATCTGTTTTTTATTTATACCAATTACATATATATTCTTTCCTTCTTTCCTGCTCACGGTCTAATCCATTCATTCGGAGGCGACAGCGATGCAATGGTCCCAAGTTGTAAAGCCCTAGTCTAAAAATAAATAGAGTTGACGTTGAGATGAGGAGAGTAGGTACTGATTTTTTTAATGTTTTCAAGCTATGTTAGTCCAGACCTTCGCAGGATTCAGTATTAGCAGATTATTGATGCCAAGAGTGAAGATAGATGCATCGGATTCCTCAAAAAATGTAAACGTGTTATATTTACTCCTACAGCTCGCATGTTTAGGTGTTCATTCCTATCATATGCTTGAACTTCCTCGAACGTACCATCGTATTCAACGACAAGCATGCATAGGTTGATTCATATGAGCTTTAAAATATCACAGCTCACTACAGAGCTTTCTATAATATAAAGCCTTTACAATATTCCGCTGGAAATAGAGCTGCTTATCATACTCGTTACCTTCCGAGTTTTAAAGTTAACGCAGACATAGATCTCGTCAGTAAATCCAACTTTACCGATATGGATTCAATGGACGTTGTTTTCGAGTAAAATCTAACTTTGCTCTATGGTTACATACTTGCAGTTCTTGGACTTTTCCTGGTGTAAAAAATTCAAAGAAACTTCTTCAAACCATCTTTTTGCAGTTCGCTCTCGAGCTCTCACTTTCTGCATTTCTGGTTTGAATCGCTTTTTGATTCATAACCTGCTCTTCTATTTGGTTTTTAAATGTAGGAAGATAATTTTTAGATTTTTGGCTGAGTTTGATTGAAATTCGTTAACAAATAAACTTCTTCATGAAATCGTTAGAGAATAAGCGAATATGACTTGAAATTTGAGACTAGAAACATGGTCAGTGGGTATACCTAGAAATTCCTAGAAACTCAATACACCACATGGGATATCCCATTGAAGTATTGATATTCAGTAAAACCATTTGCTTATATTTCAACTGTTGACAATCAGTTATTAGTTCATTACCTTGTACGATGTTTTACTAACCTTGTAATAAACTTTAAGCACACATGGCGTAACATCTCTTGTCGGCCAAAGTTAAACGTTAATTCATGACTGAAATTACAATAGCTTTTTACTTTATTTTATTGTCATTAGATTCGGTGGAACCAACTATGAATATTAATCACGAGTATTACATCGAGCTAACGGATTTCCAGAGTAATTGTTTTTTTTTTTTGTTGTTAGCAGAGTACCAAGGGAAATGGTTAAGCTTGAAGGAGCTTTATGCAAAATCCTTATCCTATTTGTTGAGATATATTAAATTCTTTCTGTGGATCGGGAGAAAGCGATTGCGTCTGTTTTTAAATTGCCATGGCCATGTTTTCTTTTTGGCATTGTATGTGGTAATATTACACTACTTGCTGTTTGTTCATAGTTAAAAAAAAAACAAAAAATTGTCCAGCTAATTTTAACAATGATTGACTAACTTGTATTAGACGTGCTTCCAAAAATGCTTTCACTATCTCAATTAGGTCTTCTGTAATGTATTTTAAAATATTTTATTTAAACATTTTTGTAGATGGAGATATTAATGGGGTATATAATACGAGTATACTGTGGCCTATGGTATGATTTATTGCGCCCCCTTCTGATACTAACTGAGGCTGTTCTCAGAACAGAGCACCACTTCAAGAAACTGAAGTGTACTGAGTGGGTTCAGAGTCCCTCTCATTAGTGTATCCAGACAGCTTATACTTTTACAAATCAGTGACTCGTAGTTTCTTTAAATTTAGTCCGGAGTTTCCTCAGCTTTATTTTAGATAAACTCCAGGTACTGTCGCTTACTAGACTTTTCTCCTTGCAGTGCCTTGTAAGGACAAAAATTAACATTTTAAATCATTTTGATAGAGTTCCCTCGGAGTTATAAAGCCGGAGGTTAACTCTTTTGTAGTTCTTATAAGGTCATGTGCACCCGTCTCTGAGAAGGTTTATGGACGTACGAAGGGCGTAGCCGCCATTTTGTTCGTGAATTGATGAATTGATCTTGCCTAGGGTATTAAACTATTTCCGAGGTAATTTCTTAAAGCTCAGTGGTCTAATGGGACAGTTTGGTAATCTGATATATTCGCAATGTCATGCTTGCTACAGCTCATGTCGAGTTTAAGTTGAGCACGGAAGATGCTGAAGAAGCTGTACCTTTTACTCAGAAATGTCAATTTGGAGGCTTTTTTTATATTCTGAATCACTTAAGCATATGTTTTTTAAAGTTTATTAATCCCGTTATGGAAAGAGAGTAATCGTAAAGAGGAGAATTAAAGGTCAGAGAAGAAAGGATAGATTTTGCAGGTTAAAAACGCGGTACTAGTCCCTTGTGTTGGCGAGTTCGTAATTTCAGGCGCTCCTAACCTTTACTAGGTGCTAGATTTTCATAAAACATCATCTTATCGCCTATCTGAAAGAACCATCACGTAAAATTTCTAAGACTCAGATGCTTCGTAGATAAGCTTAGCCAGTGAGCCAATGGATTTTGTTTTTAATATTAGTTACGATAAAGTAATCATTGACAGCTTCTCTAGAAATCGTTAGATAAAACATATCTATATATAAGACATTGTTTCGGAAGAAATGAAAGATCTAAGTTAGCTCTTTAAGTAATATAACACAACCACACATCCTACATCGCAAACCGATCTATGAAGTTGAGCTAAATATTTAGAGCAAGGACATACTTTACAACGATACAAAGCACAATATAGACCGGGTCTTGAATATTATTCTCATTCGTTCTCTCTCATGGCGGTGAATTCTCTGCGCCATAGTTAAATGATAACCAACTTTTTTGACCTCAGATTGAAGACATTAGGTTAGGTTAGGTTTGGTAGATGGGTGCCTTATAACAAATAGAGTCACTGCTCACTTAGCCCAACAATTCGGGTCCATAGTGCCCAATCATTTAACACTGGAAACGTTATCAAGTCCGCTGTTAGAACCACCTAGTTAGTGATATAAATCTCAGGAGGTCCGTAAGCTCTTAATTACCTAAGTCCTCCAATTCCGAGAAAAAGTAACTTCCGACAGTCCTCATTCTTGTAACGGATAGGGCAGGACAATCACACAACAGGTGACGAACTGATTCAATTTCTTCTTCGTCCCTGCAGCTTCTACAATAGTCGTTATGTTGCACACCGAGTCGCTCCGCGTGAACTCCAATGGCACAATGACCAGTAATTATTCCAGAAACAATCCGTGTATTATAACGACTAAGTTTCACCAGAGAAGTTGATCTCTTCTTGCTAAAGGCCGGCCATAGCGCCCTGGCAGTTGCGCGTGTTTCCAGATGAATCCATCGTCTATTTGTTCGATCGGTAGTTTCATCTTCTATTTTCTTCCGTAGGGAACTGATTGGGGTTACTACAAAAAGGAGAGCCCGCGATAAGTGCAACGCCAACACTTTCCTAGCAAGCTCGTCAGCCCTTTCATTTTCTTCGATATCAATATGCCCTGATACCCAACAGAGGGTCACCGTATTGGCTCTGGATATTCCATTTAAGACTGATTTGCAAGTCCTCACAAGCCTTGATCTAATTACAGTATAGTCTAGAGCCTTAATGGCTGACTGGCTGTCTATATAGACAGTTATCGCTTTGCCAACGATATTACTTTCGCGTATAATTTCCGCAGCCTGTATGATGGCTGTGATTTCGGCGTGAGAGACGCTGTGCAGTCGTCGCTTATTCTAAAGGAGTTGTTTATTCCTAGGGCCTGACAATAAACTGCGGATTCCGTGCCAACGTCCATCTTAGAACCGTCGATATAGAACGCCAGTTCCTTTTTCTTCATGGTTCCTAGGTTCCTCCAGTGCGTTCTGTCAGGAATTCTTATATTGAATCTCCTTTCAAATGCTAGCGTAGGCGTCAGTTTCCGCCGATCTGCTGGTAGTCCCCCATCGGGATAAATTGGAGGCATGGCCGTAAAGGCTCGAGGACCATAATCGGCCTTCTCTCAGTCTTACAGAGGTTTTAGCCGCTACACTTCTACAGTATATATCAAGCGGAATGAATCTGAGCATGGTGTTGTTCTTATTGACCCTATGACTCCGATACACGCTGCCCTCTGGATTTTGGTGAGGTTTGAAAGCTGCTATTGCTTCTCAAGACCCATATGTGAGAATGGGTCTTACGACCGCTGTGTATTCAAACAGCTGGTTTGAAGCCCCACGTGTTGCTGAATGCCTTTTTGCAAGAATAGAAAGCTACGCTAGCTTTTTTGATGCGTTCGGCAGTGTTATCCTTCCAGTTCAGTTTGAAATCTAGAATTACGCCCAGGTATCGAACTGAACTTGAAATACTTAATTCAATACCACCGATGTTTGAGGATATGAAGGTAGGAACTGATCTCTTCTTGGAACTCCCTCCATCTTTGATGGGTTCACTCCCAGCCCTTTACTGCTGACCCAATTATTCACTAGTTTTAGTGCGAAAGTGAGTCTTTCGCTTAGGACTGGAGGGAATTTTACCGAAAGCAGAATGACCACATCGTCGGCATAGGCCGTCGCGTTGAAGCCATTTTTCTTCAGTATTACCAAGATCTCATCCTTTACGAGGAGCCATATTAAAGGAGATAGAACTCCGAATTAGGGGGTTACTCTGCAGACCATTCTCCGGATGGTTACATACATCTCCTAGCATTGAAAATATAACCCTCGATTGCAACATCTGTGCAATCCAATTGCAGAGGCCCATGTTTAAATGAGCTCTGTGTAGGCTGTCCAGGATCGCGTCAGCGTAATCAGTTCTTAAAAGCAACCTTAATGTCTTGAAGACATTGATATGATCGACATGTGCTTCCAACAGGACGGGGCTACGTGCCACATAACACTGGTAAATTTGGCTCTATTGCACGAAAAGTTCCGCTGCCATTTAATTTCGAGATTTGGCGCCATCAATTGGCTACCAAGATCGTATGATCTGATCCTATTGGATTTCTCTTTGTGGGGCTATGCTAAAGATTGTCTCTATGCAGATAATCCTCAAACTTTGGAGCACTTAAAAACGAACGTTATGTGCCAAAGAGGCATCAAAAGTTAGTTTGCAAAAACACCCGTGGCGGTCATTTAACCGATGTTGTATTCCATAATGGCTTTGTCCAAAATTTAAAACAGCAAACAAATTTCATTCAAATCTTTAATACTTTTTATTTTATTTAACTTAGAAATCCTAAAGCGCAAAATTAATGAATGAGGGAGATATCCCAGCATTACATGTAGAAAATTAAAAAGAAAATAGCGGAAGGGTAAAACAAAAACCAATTCTAGATCAATTCTCAACACGAAAGAGCGCTCGAGATTTGTTAAGAGAATTTACCTCAACTCACATGAATCGTCTTGTCAAATGGAAAGATAGAAACATCTTTTTGTTTTGAAATAATACTCGTAATTGCATTGCACTTTGCGATAAACATGCACAATTTATTTAATTTGTACACAATTGATCAATTTTTACAAAGTAATATTTGCTAACTATTGTGTTTAAACCATAGGTACGAGTAGTATATGTATGTGTACTACCACAACATTCGAAGAAAGTGATGATTGTTTCATTGAGGAGTGAGCTTCGTACCTATAGATTCTGAAAAATGTTATTACTGACCTGACCAGGGTATATTTTGCAATCAAAATAAGACACGTCTATGCATATCGCATATAAACGCTATTCTAGGAGAGTTTATAATCAATGGGTATCGATTATTATAGACCAATTATAGAAAAGGGTTTAAGGCCTTTACATAAAACGGCAAGCAAGATCTCATCCTCGACGTGCAGGGGAATGATGCTTCTGTAATTGACAGAGTCCAGAAAGTCCCTTTTCAAGGACCGGGCCAAAGATGCTGAGTTCCATTCATAGAGCAACTGACTACGAAAGTAAAAATCATCTTTGCTCTCTATCGCAAACTATTAAATGGGTCATAAATCATGCAATATATACAAAATATACATTATTTCTTTTTTAATCTCACTATATGCATACCTACACATATTTTATAACATAAAAACATTTTTAATATGAAGAATATACTTCCAGCAATCACCACAATAACCTAATCGTTTGCCTGTATTGTGGGAACCGTCAATAACACTACCTCCTCTCCATCAGTAAACTTGTTAGCAATGTAAAGTATACTTGGACAGAAGTTCGCGCCATCGAACAACAACAAATAAATGCATGTTCGATTAAAACAGGGCAAACACACAACGGAATCGCAGCAAAAGCTTGAAATAAAATGTAAATAAAATTTTTAATTCCTATTCTGGAATTGATTAAGAATCATCCGCGTGTTGGGGTACTAAATACCTACATATGCGAGTTTTAGTTAAGGGCACATCAACTCTAGCTCATTCGTTATAAGTCAGCGGAGCGCATAAGTGGCGTTCGAATAGTGAGCGCAGTGTTTCTTTTATTTATAATTTAAAAATACATTTTTAATTAAAACAAAAGTCCACGCATAGGGTCATTGCCGACTGTGTGTAGTGAGATCATGGAAGTGTTATTACGTTTTGTCGCTTCTCTAATCCATATAATTGGGATAATTTTGTGCCCTATTGTGGCTTATCTTACCGGTGGTAAGCGGGTTAAGGTTCCACCACCAAGTCAGCCTGAATTGACAAATCTTCCTATCGTGGAGCTGATTACAAAAATAAGGCAACGAGAGGTAAGTGCATGGTTTAAATTACAAATTTCAATTCAAATCGTAAAACGTTACACCTATTGTTAGTTGAAATCGGAGGAGCTAGTCCGGGCTTACGTGGAACGGATCAGGGTGGTAAATCCTATTTTGAATGCAATCGTTGAAGACAGATGTTCAGAAGCGATAAAAGATGCCAAGCAAGTGGATCAATTAATTGAAACAACACCACCAGAGCAGTTGGACGCACTATTCCGACGACATCCCCTCTTGGGTGTTCCATTTACTGTAAAGGAATCATGTGGATTAAAGGGTAAGTCAAAGTGAAATTTAATAAGAGTGCAATTATTTAACTCGGGGATATATGAAGCGCAATTATTCTGAGACTTGTTTTTCAAGAATTTATCAATACAAACATCTTTAATTAGACTACAACTCATATTGTATCAGGTTTTTCGATTGTATGTTTCTGCTTCTTTCTATACAGGGTTATTCATTTTTTTGCTTTAGGATTTCAAATTCAAATAAAATAAAAAGTATTAAAGATTTCAATGAAATTTGTTTACTGTTTTAAATGCACCATCGGTTAAATGGCCGCCACGGGAGTTTTTGCAAACATCGATTCTTGTGAGATAATTTTTGATTACTTTTCGGCACATTTCTGGCAGTATTGCGGCCATAACTTCACGGATGTTGATTTTTAACTGCTTTAGCATAGCCACACAAAAAGAAATCCATCGGAGTCAGATCACACGATGTTGATGGCCAATTGATGTCGCCAAATGTACAAATTAAACTACCGGGGAACTTTTCGTGCAATAGAACCAAATTCGCCTGTTGAAACCACATCTCGTTCACATGAATGTCTTCAATCTCAGACCAAAAAACGTTAGTAAAAGTGGCGCCTTCGTCGTTTCCAAGTACGGTCTGATCACGCCGCCGATCCACAGCGAGCATCAAACTGTCACCCGTGGTGGATCAACATTCTCGATCTCCCAAATTCTGCAATTTTGTTTGGTTACGCAGCAACCATGCGAGAAATGGGCTTTATTGCTGAAGAGAATTTTGTTCGAAAAATCGAATATGACAGAACCGTTATTTTTATAGTAAGATGCAACAATTTTAATGCATTAAGCGATAGTTAAATGATCCATATTGTAAAATAGCAAGGCAAGAACTAACTACCTGCCACAATGGACGACAGATGTATTTGACAGATGCCATAGGCAGGGATGTGAAATCCCAACCTGGAAATGAATAACCCTTAACATTTGTGGACTCGAAACACACACTAAACACGATAATGTTTGAAAGTATATCATTAATTGTTTTTTTGTAGTTTCGATGTAATTATTTTATTGGTTCATCATTTTTGAGGTGAAAAACTAACCTCAACTATCCCCCCCTATATGCCAAGCGTTTCGTCTTACGATAAAGTTTTGAGAGACGAAAAGATTTCCTGTTGTTACCCGTATACCTATAATAATGTCTTCGGTATTATCACGTATTTCTCATTAATTTTCGTGTACTCGAAGAGCGAAACACGTGGATAGTTTTAGCATTTAACAACAAAGGTGAATTTTTGGTGCGCCATCGGGTATGCACGTTTTTTGCTTTTTTATCTTCCGAATGCTTCATCCTACAATAAAACTGTAGAAAACAGAAGTACTACCATTGCATCGCCTGGTGATTTATGCAGTTATCGTGCTTTCGCAGAGTATGGCCACTTTCTAGGTTGTTAATCTAATATAACAGCACTGACTATGTACACATTTGAGCAGACTATTTGTAGCTTGGTGTTTAATCTGAATACACTGCTTCTCCAGTCTGAGTACAGCGAAGATCTATACTCAACATATTGTCCTAACCGAAAGATGTTGATGTGGTCAACGCAGGAAGATCCAAAATGGAGATCTCCCAACTCATTTTGGAATGTTTTCCAGTTTTTACGGTTCGAGATATACAGATACTTCTCCAATTCTTGCATTCTGTTAAGTTGCCTTTCTTTGAGAAAGCTTTGTACATCTCTGAAATACTGTCAAACCCTGCCATCCTGTTTGTCCGGTACGAATTCTGGGGTTTTGGGAATCGGATAGCTCATCTTAACTTGTCGTTCACAATATAGTGCTTTTTTCAGCAAAGAATCATCCTGACCCTTCATCAGATATTGGCGCAGACTAGTCTGCGAGTTTCGGATTTTATTTTTAAAATCTTAAGTCAGTTAGTAGTGCAGTAAAATGCATTTCAGTCTAAATAACTAAATGACATATGACTGCCTACACATGCCAGGCAGCATTAAAATAACTCACTAAAGAGAGTACTACTTAAAATATTAATTATGAACTTCATCGGAAATAATGACTTGAAATTATGTTCGGCCTTAATATGGCGAAATAAACCGTTGAAGTAAATGTAAATTACGTGAATTCGCAATGGGTTTTAATTACAATTTTGCAATTTAAATCTAGAAACAATCGTCACATTTAGTCTACCTCTTAACCTACTTAACCTTTTGAACATTTAACAATATAACGAAATACCTGGGTAACGATTTTGTACTCAGATATTTTTCCACTTGGCTACAAAAATTGTAAACAGAACGATTTATACACACTACAAATGCATTAATTACGCTTTAGAAGTTAAAGCACAAAATGAGTCCCAAAGTATACGCCTATTTGGGTTTCATTTTGGTCAGGGTCTCTTTGACACACTGTTATGTAAAATTACCTTTTTAGTTAACTTACTTGTATTGAAGAATATTTTGACCATATTTTGTATCAACTAGGTATAATGAACTTTTCAAAAGCTTACATTTGAATTGTGTCTTCGATGGAGGTAGCTAGTGTGGGTCTGTTGAATATTTTGATTTGTTTTTTTATGTCTACCTTTTCGGCTATGAGGAAAAATCATTGAAGATACGCGACATAATAATCTAGCAAAGGTTATAAATTACGCTGTTTCCTATATATCATTCTTGCATTCACAATGAACTGAATAACATGGCTTCAGCTGTGGCAAAAAGAAAAAAAAAACATGCAGAAATGTTACAATCCACCTGAAACACATCGTATGATAGGCTATCCCTCATCTTGAAACTCATCCCTAATAAAGTGAGAGTGGCGTTGTGAAATTTGTAATTCAAATGCAATGACATTTTTTACTTAGTGGCTATTTTCGGAGATTTAATCAAAAAAACTGTTGTAACTTTTCCTCAGGTTGTCTCCATTTATAAAAGATATTCGCGGATTGGGAAGAGATATTCACAATAACTCTTAACCACAATATACAGCTTTAATAAAGCAAAATAATATAAAACTTAGTGGCCCTTAGAAATACAACCGTCGACTTTAAAGTACGCTTTTGTTAGTTGACTCAAAGGTACCTCTCATATTGCAGAAATTAAAGAAATTATTAAAAGTAAACTTTTCATCACGATTGTTAATCATTTTTGTACACTATTGTGAACTAGATTTAATTGTTCGGTTTTTACAGCTTTCTGCTTTTCTTGCTGGTTTCGTCTTTAATTTCAAACATTATTAGCAACAAAAATATATTTTGGCTGTCGCTTTAGATTCAACTTAAATCCAGATAAGTCGACTCTAACTAGAGTTGACATTTGTGGAATTTTATAATTTATTTCTACAACTTTAGAGATCGTGTCCAGTTTTTGTGAATAGTCGTCTCTAAATTGTATTACTTTTAAGGGCCAGTGTGTTTTTTTGCGTGGCCCTATACAGCGTATGTGCAAGTTGTAGGAAAAGTCAGAGTCTACATATTTTGGTAAGGCTTTCTTTCAGTATCTAGTAAAAATATTGACAAAATGAAATTTTTTTTGAACAGTTGTCGAGTGGTTTCGTCACGCACGAGTTTTTATTCGAAATATACTCCTCCCGATTCAATACACTTGTCACAACGATTCAAAAGTGATTCAAATGCATGCTCTAGCTCATTTTGCGGAATTGCCTTCAGTGCCAGTGTCGAAGCTGCTTGAATGGTCGGAATGTCGTCAAAAAAGCATCCTTTTCAACTTCAATTTCAATTTCGAGAACAAAGAGAAGTCGCACGGTGTTAAATCAGGTGAATACGGCGGATGATTTAACACACACACACACTTGATTTCGAGCTAAAAATTGACGAACAATGAGTGCTGTGGGACTCTGTGCATTATCGTGCAACAGAGACCAACTTTCTGGATCGCGATATTCGGCCCATAAAACGTTTATGCAACTCGAAAACAACTGTTCTCTACAAACAATCATCACGGTACACTTGTTGCATCAATCGGAATGTTTCTGATGCATTTTTACCAAGTTTTGCGTGGAATTTAATGACCGCTCTTTGTTCCATGTTAAAATTTCAACATCAAATGAAAAGGTGTTCTGGAAAAATAATTTTTATAATTGTTATGAAATTTTGACAGATAGTAGAGAAAGATTCAAACTTTAAAACGCTAAATAGATGGCGTTCTTGGTTGCTGAGATGTGGTTCGCGTCCAGAATAATATTTGCCACACTGTGTATATAAGAAAATCTACCTTCCTAGCTCAGAATTTAACAAGGCTCACAAACTGGTGACATACAGACAGAGAGACAGATAGAAGGATATGACTCAATCGATTTATTAAAATTTTAAATTTAGGCTAATTTTCCAAAACTTGAACTCTAGATATTCTTTTTGAACAAAATCGACTCATTCATATCTGAGAAATAGCCAATTTTTAAGAGTAAAATACCTACCGTTATTAGGAATAGACATATCGAACTCGGGTATCGATGCTAGTATTTATTTTAATATCGA
Organism: Pocota personata; assembly: GCA_963082735.1. Lineage (NCBI taxonomy): Eukaryota > Metazoa > Arthropoda > Insecta > Diptera > Syrphidae > Pocota > Pocota personata. The sequence continues at coordinate 275,349,091 of OY720429.1, forward strand.
AACTAAAGTATCGATACCATGGTATAACCAGAAAAGATCGATACTACTCAACATTCGATAAAGAAAAAATTTAATAAAAACCGCATGCAAAATTTTATTATTTTTTTTATAGAAACCTATATATGAGATGTAATATTATAAAAGAAAAAAAACTTAAAGACTTTCGTCCATTCTTTCTGCGATCGATCTGCTAAAAACAACTTGTTCAGTTTTTCAGGATTATTTGCCATGTTTTTGACAAAAGTCTCTGTGATTAGACTGAAGTTGCGACTATCACGACATTTAATTGAAACTGTTTGTATAAACCAGAGTAAACAGTTTTAATTTATTTTTATAGACAAGTAAGACAAGTTTAAGCCGATTAATATCGAGTGCATCAGGCTCCATTGACTCCTACCTCTAACAAGAAAATATTCGAGCAAATATACAGAACCCACTCTTTTAGTCGTAGCTCGAAGCCTAGGCAATGATGATATGTGGATAGGACAAACGTGTGAGTTTTTTTCCTTCTATGATGGTCGCAGCTTACGTTGTTGAATGTCCAAGTCTCTAATATTACAAATTTAAATTACGAGTTTGTTATTGTTGGTTTTCATAACAGATGAACGTGTAGATACTTTATTAATACATGTGATACCCTCTGAGATATTCCCATCCGGAGATTCGATACCTATTACGAGTACCATTCCTTTAAAGTGTTGTCTGGAGTATTTCATCCCAAAAAATATGCCAAAAAGAATAGTTTTGATCTAAGGTTGAATAATTTTTGACCGACAGACAGACACAGAAAAGTATTTAATAGATTCTACATGACTTGAAGTTGAGATATCATTTTATAATGCAAACAGTAACTACTAACTAAAGAAATGCCTTTCTTTACAGGTATGTCGCATGTAGTTGGTAATATACACCGTTATCTACTAAAAAGTGAAAATAATGGTGATGTTGTTGAACTATTAAGAAGTGCCGGATGCATTCCTCTGCTTGTGTCTGCTAATCCAGAGTTTTGTCAAAGTTGGGAGACTGTAACTAAAACACATGGACGATGCAATAATCCTTTCGATACACGAAAAACTCCGGGTGGATCATCTGGAGGAGAAGTATAGCAAAATTGAACAAAAAAAAGTATCTTACAAAAATATTTTGAATTCGTCATATTTCCTTTAAACTATTGTTATCTTCAAAAGACTAAATTCTCATTAACCTTAACATCTTAATATGTATCACATATGTGCATTATAGATACCTACCTGAAAGTTGGGATTCTCAATATTCTTGTTTATTACAATTTTCGATTTTTGAATAAACTAATTGACCCTATCTAGGCTGCGTTAAATGGCTGCGGAGCATCACCATTCGGAGTTGGTTCAGATATTGCTGGGTCAATAAGACTACCTGCACTTTTCAATGGAGTCTTTGGTCACAAGCCAACTGGAGGTCTGGTTTCAGTGAAGGGTCACTATCCAATTTCAGATGATAAATTATTTGGAAAGTATCTGCAATTAGGACCAATATCACGTTACGCTAAGGACCTACCACTGCTCTTGCAGATCATGAGTGGAAACAACGCTGACAAATTGGAATTCGCAAAGCTAATTCACACAAAGGACATCAAAGTTAGTAATTCACTTTTATAACAGATATAACTCGTTATATTATTATAACTCGTTTTGTTAGATACACTATATGGTGGAAGATGAACTGACGTTAACACGCTTTCCAGTAGATGGAGATTTTAGGGTGGCCATTTTAAGAGCCGTCAAACATTTTGAGAGCAATGGCATGAAACCCAAAGAAGTACTTGAGATAAAATTGCCATTATCATTACTTTGTAATGCTTTATTCATTTAGGTGAAACTGAAAGATTTAAGCAATTCTATGGAGATATCATTGTCTTCGATTTTCGATCTGGATATCCCAAGCATATTGGTTAATCCTGAAAAGTCAAAGGTAAGATGCTTTCATCGATAAACTCTGAAATAAATTTAGACGTCTTTTATGAATTTCAGCGCCCTGACAATGTGTACGCAGAGTTGGGAAAGTCTCTCTTGGGTGATTCAAAATACTCATTCAACGGTCTGTTCATGGAACTTCTACGAGACTTGAATGGTTTTATTCCAAAAGACAAAGTAATCTATTGGCACAAAGAAAGCGAAAGGATCAAAATTGAATTAAAGGCAAGTTCTTTCGTTATCCTTGAACAACCGCTTGTAACAGGAAACAATTTTTGCTTCTAGCATCTCCTTGGAACCGAAGGAGTTCTATTCATTCCTACCTTCCACAGAACGGCTATGCCGCACAATACATCCGCTTTTAATCTAACCGGAGTGGGATTGCTGTCGATTTTCAATGTTTTAGGATTCCCCGCCACCCATGTACCAATGGGACTAAATTCCGATGGAATTCCGGTTGGGTTTCAAGTTGTTGCTGCTCCTTACAAGGATAAACTTTGCCTACAGATAGCTGCAGAACTAGAAGCTGCATTTGGTGGCTGGGTACATCCAAATTAAAGTCTGTGATGTATATACATTAAGGATAATTAAGTTACTAGGTGTTTGATTGTGTGTGATCTAGAAAATAATAAAATAAATTTACTACTACGTATGATGTACACATTATCGGGGCCATATATTAATAAGTATTAGTAAAAGGAATGGATGATCGGTGGAAAGTTAAAGGTGGGGCATGAGTCACTCATGAACCGTGATTCATGTTCAAATGTTTTATCAGACGGTCTAGATATGCAGCCGTTTTAGGTCGATGACGAAACATTGACTCATATTCTAAATAAGAGCTCAGGATAATCGACGAAATGTGAATAGGTTCATAAGTGAACTGTATGTGTCATATTTCGATAGGAGATAGCCTACCTTTTAGAATTTCAAATTTGGGGGAATTCTTAACTTAATGGTTTACTAAAGGGACGGGAAAATGAGCAAGACTTAACACAAAGTCAAATATGTATAGCAGGTGGAATTAAGTGCATGACTCGGTCGTACGTACATACATACTTTGTTTATTTTCAAATCGTTCAGATTTGAAATTTAAACAAAATCGTTAAAATATTTAAATCTAAGAAAAATATATTGATAATTTTCCTGTATGTCATGACCTTTCCAACAAAATCAATTAAGTCATAGTCGACTCATAAACAATACGAATTTTTTGCCCAAACCGGTAGGCCATCTGTTAGCATATGTTGACCATAACTCAAATATAAAATTTCAACAAAGTCGCACGCGTCGTTTTGAAAATCGAACATTAGTAAACTACCGTTAGTTTTGAGGTTAGAGTGAAAGTCCTATATATCCCAGATATAAAGTTTGAAGAAATTCTGTCCATCCGTTTAGACTACAGTCGGCCTTTTTGAGCCTATATGTTATATGAATAGTAAGTGAACAAAATCTAGAGATCAAAAATTTTGTTATTGGTGCAACTAAAAATATTGTGCACCTTGATGAGACCCCTGCATAGTTTGGAGACGTCGCAGAGTCCGAGCAAAGCCTGGGAATTTGTTTAGAGGGTGGCCGTGGTGTAGTGGTAACATCATCGCTTGTCACGCTAAAGGTTCACGGTTCGAATCCTGATGTCAATAATCATCTATTTATTTCGCATGAAATAAATAAAAAGTCGATCAATTGCGAAAGCTTATGTCAACTCTACTGCGAAGGCATAACACTGGCAGTAGGGCGGTCATATGGCTAAAATGCAACTTGATCGTGATGAAGACATCAGGAGGACGGAAAAAAATACTGTCAATCATGAGCAGCGACAAAAACAAGAACAAACAAGCTCCCCAGTTATCTGGACAGCCACCCTTGGAGTTCACTGAAACTTAATACCACCTAAGTTTCAAAACCAACTACACCAATCTGTCTTTCTCTCTGTCTCTTCCCCTTTCCCCAAAAAACGCCCGTGTCCTAAAATTAGTATAAGGGTATTCATAACCCCTTTCACACGTGCAAATTATAAAAAAAAAAAAAAAAAGATCGAAAAATTCACTTTTTTCAAATAAAATGAAGGAAAAACATATGGAGAAGTTGCAATCAGCTTGGAACGGATCGTATGATACCATATCCCTCATGTTCCAATACATCCGTAATAAAGTAGGTGTAGCATGGTAAAATGTTTGATTGAATTGCAATGATATCTTGCAACTCGGAATATATTTGATCGATTTTTAAGTGATTTCATAAGAAAAAAATATTTTTTTAATGACTTTTCTTAGGAGAAAGTGAGTGACTCAAATAGAGATTCTCTTAAGAAAACGCCCCCAAAAAGTGGGAGTGGTCTTACATGCACTAATTGTAGAGAATACAACTAGTATTTGTAGTAAAAATATTTGTTTAAAAAACGGGCTTTTATGAAAAGTGTGTGTGTCTTTGACGGACGGATATAAGAATGGATATGGCTAGATTTATACAACTTTCGATGCTAAGTACGAATATATATACTTTTGAGGGTCTATCTTTATTATTTCTTTAAACAATGTATCAAAATTAATATACCCTATGGTATAACTATGGGATGGGGTATAAAGGTGGGGGTATATAAATGGAACACGTAAAACTAAGTAAACTATCAAAGCATTTCATATTCTTGTTTTTCAGCTACTGAATGTGCGTCTATATTTCACCAAAAGTCTATAGTTTTTGATATTTTCAAATATGAGTTAAGGTGCACTATAGCAGATACTCCTATAAGCACTATACTCTTAACTCTTATAACTCTAGAACGTTTAGTAGAGAATAATTTGCACAGAAAAAATACTTTCGAAGGAAATAAAATAGTAATAGCTTAAAGTATTTTCTTATTGGATCGATGTGGAACAATTTGCACAAATAATAATAGCGTCTGCTTCTCCAGATTAGGAGGAACTAATATTACCAGCACTTAGGGCTAGCATAGCGTTTCTTTCCTCTCTAATCTTTAGTTATCTTTTGTATCCATTCTTTTCTCCCCACTAGATTAATAAAGTTTGAAAAACATATTCTTAAGTGTTGCAGAATATAAAAATTTTTGAAATTGTTATCCAAAAATTTTAACAAATTCTTCTCACAAATTGTATTTTTCTTACAAGTATACGAGTATTTTGAAGGAAAAGTCTGCTACTAAATATATTAAATAAGTTTGATTCACTATGTAGCTTTTGATGTTTTTCAGTTCGAATATAAGGTGTGTAAAACTGATCCCAAGCCCAGAAAAAGTTCGCATGGATATAACTGGATATAAAGTTTCAAAAATGTTCGATATTATTCACAGTTATCGCTAACTGAATCCAGCACAATTCTACTATCGGGCAACAGGTGCCGCAATAACAAGACGAAAGCGTATTTTATGATTAACTTAACAACAGAAAATCGCAACGATTGTAGCAACACTAATATTCTTTGCAGTCCAATCCGCTACTAAATCAGTAGTGCCAAATTACAAAATGTAAAATAGGATATCGTTTTCTTTGTGAAACTAACTGAACTGTATACAAAGTTACAAAAAAACACACCTTATCAATATACAGTTACTACTAAGTGAGTAGAGCATATTTCATCCATCGGATAACAGATGGCGCAAAAAGTTTACCGCGAATAAATTAGTAGTGCCAAATTTCAAAATAGGATACCATTTTTTTTGTAAAACTTAACTTAACTTTATATAAAATCACAAAAAAAAAACACGGCTATAGAAATAGGTTTGGTCAAGACAACATAAATATAATGAAAATAATTTACTTCCAAGAAATGGCAGTATTACTTCCATGTTCTAATGAAATCGAAGTATGGTGATCATGTCAACAACTCGTATCCGATAGAAGGTCAGATTCTAAAGATACTCTTGAACAAAAATGCACAGATTTCGACAATTCTTATTTTGTGGTATTTACCTTAGTGAGGGCTAAAGCCCTACTGTTTTTAGTGTCAACTGGATTAGCTGTTTTGAAAATACAGTAAATTTTGTTCAAATTCGGTACGTTTTTTCGATCACGATAACTTCTGCAAAACTACACCGATTTCAATGTTTTTTTTGAAAAAAATAATTTGAAAAAAGATTGGAGATGTATCGATTTCAGTGTCAATAGCAGTTTTGAAAATACAGTAAATTTGGTTTCGTTCACTATAGCTTGTGCAAAAAAAGCGCCGATTTAAAAGATACTTTTTGCTAAGTGAATCACAGAACTACAAACTACAATTTACAACTTTACAGGTACAGTTGTCCTGCAATCCACAGTCTAAATGTTTTCACTCTAACGTACTGTGCGATGAATGGTTGGGACCTACAATTTTAATAAAGGTATGGAGCACCATAATAGACTTACATGTTATAAGAGTACCTTGTTCGCACAGGCAGTTTCCGAAACAAAATTTCGCAGATCGCAGCGGAGAAAGAAATTTGGGGGAATCCAAATCCTCCTGTTTTTGTACTGTTTTCGTTGTTTGGTTGCTGAAAAAGATACATTACATTTAACACGTAGGTGCAATACTCGTACACATAATTCATTATGTTATATCATATAATAATAACCAAAATTGAGTCTGGAGTACTCGTACATATTATATCTCAGAGAGTGTGTCCTATCAAACCAAATTTTGAAACTTCGATAAGAAAAGTTCAATATTTTGAAGTGAATTTCTAACAAGTTCAAAATTTTCTACCCACAAACATATGTCATTTAGTATTTAGTGAAATTCGGCGAGACGTTGAAATTTTCATTAGTGCGAACAAGATAATTTGTTTAATTTCGGCAGTATTTATCAGGATGTCGCTGTAAAAAAAAAACACCGCTAGTCCTATTGATACCTAAAACAACAGGGTTCTAGGTCTTACTAAGGCAAATACTGTGCAAGAAAAATGGTGCTTCAATAATCATTGAAATCAATGTATTTTCGAAGAACTTATCGTGTACGCAGATAGGATATAGTGAAATTTCACAAATTTACTCTTTTTTAACCCTATCCCATCGTAGTTGAAACTACATTTGAAGCGTACATACCAAATCCTTGTTATCATATATCAAAATGTACCGTCATTTTTACATCACGAATGTGGTCGGAGCTCTTCTTTCTTTGATAAGTCGTAAACGGTTAAGTTTTTAAAAAAATTCTTCATACAAAAAAATTCCACATACTGCCAATTTCAAAACTATCCCTTTCCGTACAAAAAAATGTAAGTGTCGTCTATGTATGTATATCCCTAAAACCAAGTACATTCAAGATCACCATCAAATTTGTCCTAAAACTTATATCACGCCACTCCTACTTTTGGGGGGCGATTAAACAAATATATATTTTATTTTCCCAAAATTATTTTCAGGGATATTTAAGACTTATTAAATTTCTTTTAAGTTATATCGATCTAGCCATGTATGTTTGTAGGTCTGTATGTCACCAAATTTTGGGCCTACAATTTTGAACTAAGAAGATGAAATTTGGTATTTAGTGCAAGCATAGACAATTTAAGATTTCGCCCACAAACAAGCCGCAAAATTCACTTTTATAAATATTTTTACTAGAAACTGAAACAAATAGCCTCAACGAAATATTTATACGTTCACACTTTCTACAATTTGTCCATACATTATATAACGCCACAGTTGGGCGCGTTTTCTTTAAACAAAAAAAAAACAAGTATTTTGCTTTCTCAAAGCTATTTACGGTGTTGTTTAATCTTATTGTGAATATTTCTCCAGAATCCTTGACCTCAGGTTACAAATGGCAACTTTCTTCTAAGATATGTTCTTAGCCACAAATTATTTGATAAAATCTCTCATAAATCGAAAGAATATCTTCTGAGTAGAAATAATTTACTGCATTTGAATCAAAAGGTTTACAACGTCACGCCCATTTTATTAGAGATGTGTTAGAAGTTGAGAGATAGGGTATCATCTGATTCGTTTCAGACGGATTATAACTTTTCTGTTTATTTTTCTCCTATCTTTAACCATTTAAAAAAAAAAAACGCTGAACCTGTGTATCTGTACAATCCCATTCAGCAGGTAGTTTTTTTTTTTTATTATTTGTGCGCACCAAATGGGATAGAATATCCTTGTACTATTTCAGGACATGAACGTTTTTGCGGAAATGGGGAAGGGATAGAGAGAAAGAAACTCAGGTGTTATCATGTTTCAGTAAACTCCAAGGGTGGCGTCCAGATAACTGGAGAACTTTTTTGTTTTTGCTGCTATTGTCGTTGCTTATGATTCACAGTATTTGTTTCGTCCTCCTGATGTCATCACAATCAAGTTGCATTTTTAGTCATATGAAAAAAATTTTATTTATAATAATTTTATTATAATATAATATATTTTATTTATAATATTTATGCAAAAATTTATATAAAAACGGATATTTGACTTATTACGGATAACTTAATTCTTCTCTTTCAAAACTGCAATGGAACATGCAGTAGAGGTTAAAACCTCAAATACAAGTGAATTTCTTTGAGACACCCTAAATACAAAACTGTATAAGTAGTAAGTAAATAGAAAAAAAAAAAAAAACGCTTTGGAAAGCACTGCTTTAAAGTTGAGCCCTCCGAAAGTAGGTGTGTATGTATGGAATGTAAGTAGTTTCACTGCTAATACTATCATAAGCTTAAAAAAAAAAAACTTTTCTAAGTATTCATTTCATGGATGACCACTGCTTAGCTATAAATCAAATGTGTCCAAGCTTAAGTACAAATAGGTTACCATTTAAAAGCCCCTGATTTAGGGCTAAACTAGACTACCAATAAAAGACAACAAGCTCCGCTCGTCACTTAGATAGTTCACCTTGATCATGCAAGTATCCATGTATCACTATCAATGCTATTATTTTGTCTTATTATTGTTTGTGTTTGCCTACCGTGCGTAGTGAAAAATTCCATCGAACATTGTATATGGCAACCCTAAAAAAGTGGTTCACCTCAAAAGCTCTCCGTCGAATACGCGTGTTTGTGTTTCCAACAACAAATCAACTAGCAGAAGTATAAACTTATTTACCGTTCCGACGTTCATCTGGCAACGCCAATATAGTGTAATTACTACAGACGATGGATGACTCACTTCACCCCGTAGCAACCCTCATCCAAATAAACAGAAACACACTCCGCCGCAGAGACACACACCACACACCACACGAAAGAGAGAGTGAGAGATCCTCGCAATCTGCTAGAGGCTACCAACCAGTGAAGTGGCAGCGAATGATGATGACTCAACCTGTGAAAAATACCAGATATGAGAAAAAAATTCAATTTCTTCCTTCATCCGGCAACACACGGCACGCACACACCCGCTACGGCGCACTCACACACCTTCTAGCAAGAACCAGAAAAACATTCAAGAAGGGCGACGCGCGGCAAGTTGTGCTCGTGACGTGCAAAACGGCGAAACTCGAAGACTCTGCGGCCAGTCGAGTAGTGCAGCAGAAGCACTTGTGTGTCGACCGTTTTCGAGTTAACAAGTTTTTCGGAGTCGCTATATCGCTCCGTGTGTGTGAAATTTTCTATGTTCGACTTGGCAACACTATTCACGTAACCGCAAAGATACAATTTTTTTTTTTTTTTTTTTTATTATTCGAATTCAATTTTCATTGTGTGCCCAATTGTACGCTATTTACGTATATATTTACGAACGTTGTATAACAATATTCGAATTGAAAGAGAAAAAAATTTACCAATTTACGTGGCCCCCCTCGCGCAATTAGAAGAAAAATACCAAAATAAAACCAGACACCGAGAAGTGCCTTGCAACGATTTCACCTCAGCCACACAGCCAGCACCTGGGATTACCATTTGCAGTGCGTTTTTTTATTTTCTTTGGAATTTAAAAATTAAAAGAAGTTATTTCTTGATTGTAATATCAATTGTAATCGAGTCGAACCACCAATACAAATGCCATTCGACTCGTAAAAGTGCCTCTGTGTAGTACTGCATAACAAAGTGTAAAAAAAAAAAAAAATAATAAAAAATATAAGAAACAAATAAAGCAGCATAAAACATAAATTTTAAGGAACAAAATCGCTGTGACTCATAAAAGTGAAATGAAAATGAGGATAAAACGAGAATCGCCATGCCTGGTGCTCAGGTTTAGGCCCGTCAACATAATCCGTAAGTATTTAATTAGTACAAACTTATACTACTACTACTACTACTACTACTAGCTGATTAGATACTCTACCAAAGCAAACATACTTTTCTTGTTACTTTCGTGTTTTTTTTTTTTATTTTTTTTATTTTTTACTCCACTTCATGATGATTACTCATCACTTCGCCATCGACAACAGTTGAACGGGCGCAATTTTGCTGCTATTCGTCAGAATATAGGAGGATGAGGGTGATTGGAGAATAGCAATGGTATGAAGGGAGATAGGTAGATCGACGATGGAGATTACATAGTGCAAACAGAAAAAACTTGAATAGATCTCTTGCCATTTCATTTAGTTGAATGAGTGAAAAGAGTGCATAGTAATGTGTAGAAATAGTTTTCGAGGTGCCCAAAGGGTTACCATACGTCTAGTGTATGTAATGGAAATTTTTCTAAATCTCCGACTTGTGATAAAAAAAAAAAAAAAAAATTGTTATACAAGCTCATGTAATAACTATTTGCAAATTGTTGTTAATTTATTTATTTACATTAACGAGACTGTTATCAGTTTTTCTTAGAGAGATAGTTTGATCCTGATCGCCGGAACAGAACGGTGAGGCAGATGTAGCTGAAGTTGATGTGTGAACATATGTATGTATGGAACAGCTGTCAAAGTTGAAATATACATACATGCATGCTGCGATAGTACAAGTTGAGTCAATTTCATCTCATACTACAGCTTCAGCTACAGCAATGACTGGATAGCCATTGTGTTCAGTGAAATGCGGTTCTTAAAAAAAAATTGGACAAATGCAGTTTAGCTGTCAAGCGGATTTGTTGACTTTTTTTTTTTTTTTAAAGCTATTCGACGCGTTTTATTGTGCTGATTTCAAAATTGTAAATAAAAAAAGTCGGACTCTTCCCATTTTAGTATAAAATGTATGGCGTGTACAACAACGTTCACTGCATGAATTTGACATTAGAAAGTTAAAAAATTCTTTTGGGATCTACATTCGTGCATTTGTATATGTATCATACATAATAGATCTGTTCCCATATTTTTTCAAGGATTTGGGGATCAATCATACATAGGTAAAAACAAAAAAGTACGGGACACATACATACATGTATGTAAACCTACGGAATATGTGGATACATATATATATGTATGTCAATTTGCATAAAGTAGGTGATCTGGAAAACCTTCGGAGAACATTTTGTGGTTACTTGTGTCTTTTTTTTATAATTTTTTGTATACCTCATTCGATGGAGTAGATTAATTTTGACATGTAGTTTGCAACATAGAAAGAATGAAGATCGATCCTGTAGCAGCATAAATTGAACCCGTCTATCCTCAATCCAATTTTGCTTTCACAACATAAATTGAACCAATTTTGATTTGACAGCACTTCCAGATATGTCAGCGTTATATGAACAGCTACAGCCAAGCCACAAGCAGGACTCGGACACATTGTGTGCAATTATTTAACGCATGCTGTAAAAATCATCAGTTGTAAATTCTGATAAGTCAAAGAACCATGTAACGTCATGTTCGGTGTAAATTAGGAAAATAACTTTATTCAAATTTAAAATCTAGTCTAAAATTTCCCATTTATTCCCCTTTTTTTCGCTGATTCTAGACCGCATTTAGAAACATGAATTCCAAGCCCTGGTCACTCTGCTGGTGATGGGCGGGCGGTCCCAATTTTGTTACATTTCTTTTGATATATTGATTTATAAATATACTTTTATGAATTTAAAGAGACAATAAGGGGTTAATGTTATTTCCAGAAATGCTTCTCCAATATAACAAAACAACATATCCAAAACCGCGTAGAGTATATGTATTTATCATGTATTGCATATGTATGTAAGTTATCAATAATGAGCCATGTTCGTTTATTTGTCCATTTGCTAGAAAATATAAATTTAATATACAATCTTTTTTTAGCACACAGCAGTACAAATGCAAACATTCTTAAAATCTACCCATAAACACGCTCATTTTACAACAAGAGTGAAACTTGCCTTTTATCTATATGTACATAGAAATATTTATTAGAAATCGTAAAAACAGCCTTTATAACATATACAACTCATTCGTACAGTGCCACGCCCACTTTTACTCATTAGAAGCTTTATATTTACAGCAGCGACTGGGAATTTTTTTTTTTAAGGTCCTTCCAGAATCCGTAAATTGGGAATATAAATGGTGCAAATCATGCCCCCTTTTCTTTTAAGAAAATATCCTAGCAACAGTTTTTCTGACAGTCTTTTAAAAATCAAGGTAACAGCCTCTAATCTAGTAGCAAAATATTATTTTGATTCAATAGAAAATTTCACAACTTCACGGATATTTTTTTGTTTTTTTAATACTATTTACTTTGTTTAATTTTATTTAACACAAATGCCTCTTCCAGTTTTCCATTCCATATTCCACCCGCACAAAATCGTTGCCCATCTAAAAACCAAACAAACGTTCTAAAAGCGAAAAATATAAGCAAAAGAATGTACTATTTTTTCTCAAGGCAATTTGTAAAAAGAAAAGCAAATTTAAATTAATCTACTCATTTGGGAAATAGTCCAATATAAATACATTTTTCAATGAAAATATGTAAAATACATTAACACGAGCTATTTGATTCTCGCTCAGCATTCATACATTTTCTGGGCTAGATGGTTATCGCTCCTAGCAGTATTTCTGTAGAAGTGTTCTTAAACGTTCTAACGTAAAACATTGCCGTACATATCTCATAAACCTCTGGCTTGAAGTGGCTTTGTTCGGCTTGTCAAATATTGTAGTTCGAATTCCCTAACTATAAATTTGCTTGGCTAACTCAGTATGTAAAGCACGAAAAACTTTATTTAAGACTTTTTGGCGCCATTTTTATAGGACATAATCATACCCGTATAAAAAGATTATTTTTGTAAGAGAATACAAATGCGAACTCGTTTGCGAAACCCTGCTGACAACATTCAAAACAAAGAATTTGCCACGATTTTGTCAAATTTCCAAAGAAAACAAAATACATTTTGCTTCTTACACAATGCGAAATAGGAGTTCTATCTTGGTGCTCAAGAAAAGCACAGATTGATGGTGGAACTAATCACACAGCAAACCAAATCAGACTTGACTTTATAGTTTCCATGATTTTTACCAATTATGTAGAGAATCGAAGCATATTTACCGCCCAATGAAGGCCTTTGTTAGCAGGGACAATCTTTCTCAACTAACCAACAGTTCCTCAAACTAAATAAAACATTTGGGCGCGATGGAAAAGGCAATTACACCATTCGGAAACGACAATAAACTGTGCATAAGGTCCTTTCTATTGGTGTGACAAAATATAAAAAAAAACCCGCACAACACAAACCCTCTGTTAGCTGTTAGCCTCAAAATATTTATGCACTGAACTAGTCTCGGTAAATATTTGTAATTGTCTTCAACTGGTGACTCAAAATGGACACAATTTCAAAGAAACAGAACTCATGCAGACAGACAGTCACCACGTCAACTTCATTTACATATAATATTTGATAGACCTTGTACCTTCAAAGCCAAGTTCTGAAGTATGCAATGTTTTCATATCTAATATCAGCAGGAAGTGACAACATTATGATCTTCTAGTTGAAGCATTTCCTTTGCTGTGACAAAACAGCTTGGAAAATAACAGTTACTTCATACTTTATCATACTCCAGTGTGACCACTATCTAGATTTAAAAAAAAAGCTCTGTCATGTCAAATTACTCATTAGCTGTAGACATCTGTCAAAATGTGAGCAAATAACTGGCCACCTTTCTAAACTTTAAATATTTTTTAAATGCGAAACTATCATCTGTAATCGGAACATTCTTACACCTTACAACATGATCACGATCACCGGTCAAAAATCGAAAACTCCTGGTAACCCTATTTGCTCGTGTAATTTGCGTTTACACGTTAGCATAAACAGTCTGCGCTCTGCTGTTGACGTCATGATAAAGTAATTTATTCACTGCCAAAGAAATTAAACGTTTTTTTTTTGTTTTTTTTTTTTGTTTTGCTTCACCGTGTTTCCTATATGTATATTCATAAATATACCACTAATAGTCGAATTTCGAATTCCTTAGCACGTATGAAATACATTATTTTTGTCCTCGCTTATATGGATGAAATTGGTGCGATAACGTAAAGAATTTTTTTTTTTTTTTAATAATAGAGGAAGTTGTGCAAAAGTTGGTTTCGTGTTATCTAGTTGATAACAGCGAGTTAGGTCGACAATCAATGCCATTAAATGACAGAAACACGACTTCGAAAAAAAAAAAAAATTAACAACATTTCGAAAATTTGTTTGTGTATAAATAAGTAAGTAATGTCATCGTTAAAGACCCAGCTAATACCGTAAGCTCATTTCACGTGCTTCCATTGACAGAAAGACAGTGGCTACTAGTAACCCAAATGTCATTACAAGACAACCTCGATAGACAATTACGCTGAAGGTAAAGTCAAATCGATAACACACACTCGATACACAGGTGTGTGGGAAATATATGTCAAATTATAAATTCATAGATAAGTCAGTCAGATAAGTAACCAATAGGTTACTTGTTGCCAGATTGTAGGAAAGCAAAAAACACCCTTTCTCATTTGAGAAATGTTCCCGGATTTCCGGCGATAGAATCGGGAATTTCAGGGAATCATCGAAAAGAATTACGATGACTTAGTCATATAAAATTCAAAAGAATGTAGTAATCAGTCATTGCAATGCGGAGACAATCAACAGAACTGAAAAAAAAGGAAAATATTTTGTTATAAAAAAAAAAAACCAAAACAAATTTTCATTCAATTTGTCGAAAAGTCCCATAGGGGGAAATTGGCAACTCACTTATCACATTTAAATCGGCAGATTAATTGTTTATTGTTGTTTATCAACATCGGAGTTGTTTGTTTGAAATGAGACAAATACTCGTACGTCAATCTTTTGCTATAAATTGTGAGTCATTTGTTTAGGAAATGCTTGTTTTTATTGATTTTTATATAAGGCAGCATTTTTTTATTTCATGCTTAGAACGTGTAAACACATTGATTGTCAAATACCTTTTTCAGTAGATTGTATTTTTTTTTTGTTTATGTTGGGAACTTTATTGCATGATTTTTCTTTAAGAAATCGTTGAAATGGTAGACTTTGTTTGAATTGAAACCCCACACTGTTTTTTTTAAGAGTGATCTCATAGTGATGACACGTTTTGAGAACAAATTACGTACAAGCACATATTCCGGTTAAATAAAAAATGCAAAGGGTGTATTCTGTCATGCGGCCCTACTGTGTGCATACCTGTACCAATGTCTTCACTAGCAATAACCAGCAAAAGAAGATAGAACACTGGCTAGTACGTGTTGAAAACGCAGATGATTATATCGTTGACACGAGTAATCGAGTTCATGAAGGCACAAAAGAAAAACCCAAAGAATATCTCTAACTAAGATGACTCGCGGAATAGAGATGAAAAGAAACCCAACATAGTCTAATGTGTTGTTTTTATTTTCTTAAAAAATATCAAGAGCTTGTGTCTCAAATATTTCTACTTAAATTCGATCTTAGTGCAAAGACTGCAACTTTGTGTTACGAACTGCTGTGTTCTCAAGTATATACAAGTTTTGTGTAACATTTTGGATACACTGTATATATATACTATTGTTCATCAAAGAAAAGTCCGTAAAATGTGTGTGTTAAATACAAAAACAAAGATAACTCATATAGGCTAAAGATACCCGGGATAATATCGCAGCTAGGTTATAGGTAGAAAAAAGTGCACCTATTTTATTTTTCTACGTGTTATCGATAACTTGCAAGGAGGTGTCACAATCGATTTCAGCCGCCATGTTTAATGAGTCCATTACAAATCAAAAAGGGGGCAAAAAATAATGGATGAGCATAAAGAAAACACTCAATACTTCCAGCAATAAATGTTTTATTTCATTGAAATTATGTATATGATTTCAGCTTGCTTTGAGTATGCCATCTTATTATTTTTCCAACAATTTTCTTTTTTCTAATTTTCATAAACAGCTGATTGATAAAATGTCAAGTGATGCATGTGCTGTCAAGTTTTTATGATGATATTCTTTAGCAGAGATTTGCTTAGCTTATATAGGATCCCAAAAAAATCACACCTAGTAATTCTGGTTTAATGTGTTGCGTAATATTTAACCTCAACGCCAAAAAGCAACGAAATTACAAGATACTTGCCATTATACACTGCATATTTGCCTTAGATAAGCAACTTTCCTATATTAAAAATAAATAATTTGTGCCCCTAAGACAAGAGAGCAAGAGAGGGCACCACACCGATCACTATTAGATCTACTAGAACGTGGATACATTTGAAAGGGTTTAATGTAGAATGCTTCTCCTCGTAGATTACGTGTAGTGAATAATGGACCTCATTTGCCTGGAAAGTTAATCGTCAAGTCATTCCGGTAATAATCTAGTGTCTACGTTTTCACTTGCGTAAACGTCAACCTTGCTTGATCTGGATTGGTTTGAGCCATTCTTGCACATCTTACTAAATTTCGTGTGGACCAGGGTCATAATGATTCCAGTATCGAGGTGACTGGAGAGGTTTGCTACTTATACATAGTTTAGTAGAGGAATTTCCTTACTCTCTTAAGAAAACCCAAGAAAACAAAGAGACAGCTAAAACCTAAGGGCTTAAGTACTCGATAGATAGACATGTCTCAATCCAATAAGAATAAATTTACACAAGTTTTACCAGAAATCTTATACCTAATGTTAGTTGCTGCTCAGTATAATACAAAGCATCATCTTTTTTTTATTCTCAAAGGTAATCATTTAAACAAGAAAACATCTTGAAAAATCTATTTCATTATCACATTCGTTAGCTGAGTCACTGCACAAAAAAAAGTCACGTCACTCACAACGTGCGCAATACACAATTCTCATTGATAGCAACAGCAAAGACAATTATATTGCAATGATTATTATATTGCCTATTTAAGTTGATTGGAAAATCAAATATTTAACAAATAGATAATGAAAATTTCAAGATTAAAACATTGCTGTATGCCCAGATAAACGCGGTGGCGTCCAAACGCGAGATACATACGATACAGTAAGTATTCATTGAGTGTGTATTCGTAAAAGGTTGTAATAAATGGGTTAATTGCTTAACCATCAAATAAGAAAGCAGTTTGTTTGTTGAATGAAATTGTTAACACAATATCATCAGTGTACAGCGTACTAGTTAATGAAATGAGACGTGTTAGGGTTTTTTTCTTTTTTTTAGAAAATTATTATTTGTTAGTATGCTGATGACATGTAAAATTCTTTTCATTTAAGAGCACAATTCGTAAACAAAGTTATAGAGGGCATTTGCAAAATGATCTGGAACTGCTTCGACGTAGAACCAGGGATAAATGGGGAACTTTCGTCATGTTATTTTATTTATGCCTTTGAATATAAATTTTGTATTTTTGTTGATCGTAACTTATATTTTTTGTTAATGGATCGGTGTTCTGGAAGGACCTCCATTGTTGATAAGAATATTGGGATCATTGTGATTTATAGTCGTTTCTTAGTGAATTTGATAGACTATGTTGTTGTTTGCAATTTGTCGTTAAACAAGTAAGACAACTGCGAACTTCAGAGGCAGATAATGCAGCACGAATAAATGCATTTCATTTTTGTTTAACTTAAGGTGCTTCAGTTTAGCAAACGTTATTAGTTATTTTTTTTAAATAACTTTCTATCATATCGCTGTTCAGTGTCACAATACACAGAACTGTTCAAAATTTCCGAGATTGGCATTGATTCGATTATTTTTTAGATGAAGTGCATCCAATTTACAGCCTACGTCACGTAACTATTCAGCAGGACTAGTTAAAAAATGAATTGACATAGGAATACCATTGACACCGTGAAGAATATAGCTTTAATGACTATGATTATGCACTTTTTTCTGGATTAGACGATGTGATCAATGGATGCTAATCGTTCCTACAAATATACTTCTGCATGTTTACTGAGTTAGGTTTTGTTGATCATCATCTGTGCCACATTCTAGTTTTTTTTTTTTGTAATCGCTTACACACTTTCAAGGTCTTATATGTAAAATAAACTTACAATGTCCTTTCGTTTCCTCATTAAATCTCACACAAGAGAGATATGTTAGTATGCTAATTCTCTCTTACCTTACCTGTTCAGAGCTTAAAGAATTGAATCAGCTTACACCTTGAAAACTGCAGCTCAAAAACCAAACAATATTTTCATTAAGTAGTATTTTCTAAGGTGATGGACATAAAGTTGGAATAGAAACATAGAATTACCGTACAAGGTGGAGTTCATCATACTTATAGTCACCATCTTGTATATCGGTTTTGTCTAAAATTAATTTCCTAATATAAATTTGTTCAAATTGTAGCCCTTCTCGTAAACAAAACACTGGATCTGTTTATATACCGTATCTGATAGGGAATATTAATTTTGATACAAATGTATGTACATATGTAGTTCTAGGTCTATATTTTCAGCTTGGGAAATTTTTTTTTTTGATTTTTCGAAATCCAATGCCTTAATAAAATATACACCCTTTATCCTTCTTTATAACACATCCATACATGATATGAGAACACGCTCAGAACATATTGTAATATGCGAGCTACGGCTCGAGTAGATAAAACAATTATTCTGTGAAATTATTTCTTTATTTTCTACTCTATAGAACAATTCAAGTTCACACTATACTATTCTTCGCAAATTCTTTTCTTACAATGTCTCTTTCCTCTCAAATCACTTTATCTCCTTTCAATTACTTAATTCACAAATTCAAACTAATTACTTTTTCTTGTTTACTCTCAACTTTCAATTTATCACCAAATTACAACTTCGCCCGTTATCACTTTTCCAATCTCTTCGCCACGGTTCTAAAACCAACTGTGTCTTTTTTTGATCGCCATCTGTCCTTATATAGCAGAAGTTTCTGATAGCCAGAAACTTCTAGCAAATTCTTCGACCACTGGAACAAGAGAAATAATTCTTGCAGTTTCAATTCCCTTTTATCCCTGATATTATTCGTCTCTTTCGTTGACATGAGCTGTGGAGACTTCGTCCCAGACACGAACCTCGAATGAAAGGACAGTACGAACCAAAATTCTGCCAGAATGAAGTCACTTCGGAATTTGTTGCGTCATATTTTAGGGGGCGTAGTTATTATTATGTTACACTGCCCCCCTCTTAGACGTGTTCGTCCCGAACAAGTGCATCCTCATTTCGGCCATTGTATCGACTCAGTCGGTCCACATGAACCACTTTCATTTTGGCCCTTGGTCCTCGCTGGATGCGGTAGACAACATCGTTGATGCGGGTTACTATTCTGTAGGGACCTTCCCAGTTCCGCTGTAACTTAGGTGATTTCCCCTTTTGGCGATGGGGATTATACAGCCACACCAGATCTCCTTCCTGGAATCCTGACGTTGTTGCCTTGGCATCATACCTGGTCTTCATGCGGTCGCTCGTCATCTTAATCTGGCTTCTGGTCCTTTGGTGTATGTCCCTAAGCCTTTCCCTAAGGTCCGCCACGTACTCTTCTTCATTTCTGGGCTCATTGGTAGGAGATCCAAATTTCACCTCACTGGGTAAACGAGCTATTCCACCAAATAAGATTTCGAACGGCGTATGTCGAGTAGTGCTATGCACGGCACTTCTATAGGCCATCAAAAACAAGGGAATCTGCCGGTCCCAATCCCGTTGGTAGTCACCTACGACCTTCGAGAGATGTTCGTCCAAAGTCCTATTGAAACGCTCCACCATACCGTCCGACTGTGGATGAAGCGGGGTTGTCCTTGTCTTTTTGATTCCGAGTAGTTGACACATCTCTTGGAAGATTCTTGACTCGAAGTTCCGCCCTTGGTCAGAATGCAATTCCAAGGGCACACCGAATCTGCTAACCCAATTGTAGACGATCTGCTCCGCCACGGTTCTGGCTTCCTGGTTAGGGATCGGAAACGCTTCCGGCCACTTACTGAAGTAGTCCATCACTACGAGTATATACCGATTACCATTGTCGGTTTCCGGAAAGGGCCCTGCGATGTCAATGGCGATTCGTTCGAAAGGTGCTCCCACGTTGTATTGGTGCATCTTACCTCGAGTTTTGATTCTCGGACCCTTGCTAGCTGCACACACGTCGCATTTTCTGCACCAGTCTTCGATATCTTCCTTCGCTTTTAACCAATAAAAACGTTCTCGTACCCTTTCTAGCGTCTTATTCACTCCCAAGTGGCCTCCGGTCGCCCCGCCATGCATTTCCTGTAACACCTCCTTGACCCTCGTCCGCGGTACTACAAGCTGCATTACAAACGATTTTCCGTCGGAGGATTCCCATTTTCTTCTCAGAACACCTTCTTGGACATGGAGGGAGTCCCACTGCGCCAAATATGCCTTTAAGGTCGGGCTTCTGTGAGAGATGTCCTGATGATCCGGTTTCTCCATGTTCTCCTTCCAGGCCAGAATCGGCTCGATATCGGGGTCTTCCTTCTGAGCGTTCCGGATCTCATCTACGCTCCAGCCGGCGATAGGTTCGGCTCTCATTCTTTGGATGGAAACCAGCTCCCGTTCTTCCTGACGCGCACAATGTTTACAATCCGTTCTGCATGGTCTCCGGGACAGTGCATCCGCATTAGAGTGGAGTTTTCCTTTACGATGCTGTATTTCGTAGTCGTAGATTTGCAGCCTTTCGATCCATCTTGCGACCTGACCCTCAGGACTCTTGAACTGTAATAGCCATTTTAATGCTGCATGGTCTGTGCGAAGAACGAACTTCCTCCCGTAGAGGTATTTGTGAAAATGCTTCGTAGCCAAGATCAAAGCTAGAAGTTCCCGCCTTGTCACGCAGTAGTTCCTTTCTGGCTTAGAGAGCACCTTGCTGAAGTACGCAACCACCTTCTCTTGGCCGTCATGCACCTGGGAGAGTACGGCTCCTACCCCGACATTACTAGCATCTGCATCCACAACGAACGTTTCCCCGGGAGTGGGGTAAGCCAGTATCGGGGCATCGCATAGCCGTTGTTTAAGTGCCTTGAAGCTCTTCTCGCACTCAATTGACCATTTGAATTGTTTTCCCTTTTCCGTCAACTGGTGCAGGTTCTTTGCGATCCCGGCAAAATCCTTCACGAACCGTCTGTAGTAGGTGGCTAGGCCCAGGAAGCTCCTTAGTTGGTGTTTGTCTTTGGGGACTGGCCAGTTTTTCACCGCTTCGACCTTCTCCGGATCGGTTCTCACTCCTTTCGCTGAAATTATGTGTCCCAGGTACTTGACTTCCGCTCTAAACAGGGCGCACTTCTTGGGGTTGAGCTTCAGGTGGGCACTTCGAAGCCTTTGAAACACATCCCTTAGATTGTCTCGGTGTTGCGCAAACGTTTTTCCTACGACGATGACATCATCCAAGTATACCAAACAGGTTTTCCATGTTAACCCTTGCAGGACACATTCCATCAATCGCTCGAAAGTCGCCGGAGCATTGCACAGCCCGAATGGCATTACCGTGAATTGCCATAGCCCATTTCCTGCGGTGAAGGCGGTTTTCTCCCGGTCTTCTGGATGGATCTGTACCTGCCAGTAGCCACTCTTCAAGTCGAGAGTGGAAAACCATCGGGCTCCTGATAGTGTGTCTAGCGTGTCGTCAATCCGTGGCAGAGGGTAGCTGTCTTTCTTGGTGACGTAATTGAGCTGCCGATAGTCCACGCAGAACCGCGTGCTGCCATCTTTCTTCTTAACCAGTACAACCGGTGATGCCCACGGACTTTTGGAACTTTCAATCAGACCTTCTTTCTCCATTGCCGACACCATCTCTGCAACTTCTGTCTGCTTTGCCAATGGAAGGCGCCTAGCAGGCTGACGAATTGGTCTAGTATCACCAGTGTCTATTCGATGTTGTACCAGGTGTGTTCGGCCGTATTCTCCGTCCTGTGAGGCAAATACATCAGCGTACTCATTGATAAGATTCTCTGCCATAGTTCGCTGCTCCTGATTCAGCTCACTGGACTGGAGAATCGTCTCTCTCGCTTCCGCTGTCCAAGGTGATGGGAGAAGTTTTGGAGCATCACGTTCAGATATTGTTGCGACGGCGGTAATCGGCGTGCATTTTCCAGTCACCTCCCCTCGCCTTAGTTTGACAGTGTGTGGTCTTGCGTTCAAAACCCTCACTGGAACCATGGTGTTCTTTGGTTCGACTAACGTCTTTCCCACGATGTAGTCTTGAGAATTCTTCTCTGGGTCTGGTTCTACTATGTAGAATCGGTGGCTCCCAAGATCACCTTCCAGCTTCGTCCAAATGATTGTCTCTGAAGACGGCGGCAAAACTTCGTCTTTGCTGATGACTGTCCTGAGAGTTACGGCATTCTCATTTCCGTACACCATCGGAATCTCCACATTTCGATACCTCAGTACTTGCATCCCGATGTCCAAGATTACTTCATTTGCTTTCATGAAGTCTACTCCGATGATGCACTCGTCGCATATATCTGCCACCAGAAACGCATGGGAGAACGTCAGTCCTGCCAGAGTAATCGTAAGACGAACTTCTCCAAATACCTTCGCCATTTCCCCTGTTGCAGTCTTCAGGCAGTAGCTGTTGGTGTTGTGCAGCCAGGAGCTTTTGACGATATCTCTTCTTACAATGGAGGCAGTGGCACCTGTGTCGATGGTGGCTACGCACTTCTTCTCGTTGATTAGTGCCTCCACTGTCAGGCTCTTGTTACCCCGTTTGGTTTGCGAAACTTGAATGGTGGTCCTGGGGGCCTCGATTCCAGTAACCAACTTCTGCCCCGCGAAGTTGGTCCTTACGCATCTCCCGACTGCTGGTTTTGGGAAGTCTGACCGACAGGATGCTTCCTCTCTGCTTCTCCTACTTCCGCAATGTGAACAATTTCCTCGTCTAGGTGCACTCCTGCACTGCCGTTGTAGGTGTCCGGTTTGGTTGCAATTCCAGCAACGGATTTGACTTCCGCGAGCTCTGTCTTCATCCATGACGGCTGTTCTCTGGCATGAGCATTCCACGACGGACATTTCCCTGACACGGTGTATTCCCTGGTATGCTTGGTCCGCAGCCTTCATTGACAAAGCGAATGCCAATGCCTCGGGGAGTGTTCGCTTTGCAGCCATCCTTACAGCCATTTGCAGTTGTCTGTCCTCTATGGCCTGAATAAAAGCTTCCACCGCCATTTCGTTGATAAGCTCCTCACCGGCTTTAGGGTATGAAAGATGGGCTAGTCGCTCTATATCCGCTTGCAACTGTTGGAGCGTTTCCCCCCTTTTCTGGACTCGACTACGCAGCTGAACCCTGTACACCTGCTGCATGTGTTCATCCCCAAACCGCATCTCGATAGCCTGAACCAGAGAGTCGTAGTTCTGCTGTTTATCTTCCGGGATGGTCTGCAAGAGCTCCGCAGCTGGACCCCTCAGTGCAAGTGTGAGTGCAATGGACTTCTCTTCATCGTCCCAGCTATTGGTCATTGCGGCCGCTTCGAATTGCCTTTTATAAATTGGCCATGATGTTTGACCATCGAAGATAGGAGGCTGCATCTCCTTTCTTCTCAGACCGTCAGTGGAATATTCCCGTGCTTTCTGTCTCTTCACGTTGCTGAGCTCCTTAGCAAGATTTTCGACTTGCTTTCCTACTATCTCGAATTGCGTATCCACTTTTTCAAACTGAGTCTCTATCTTCCCGAACTGAGTTTCATGTTTCTCAAAATTTTCATCGAATCTAATTTCGACTTTTTCGAGTTGCGTCTCGACCTTCTCGATTTTTTCTTCGATCACTTCGAATTTGGATTCCAGGTTCTTGTTTTGCTCATCAAGTTTACTTTCCAGAGCATCTAGAGAATTCTTTTGTTCGTCCATTGCTTTCTTTTGTTCGTCCAGCTTAAGTTCTAGAGAATTCCTTTGGTCGCCCATTGCTTTCTTTTGTTCGTCCATCGCTTTCTTTTGTTCATCCAGCTTAAGTTCTAGAGAATTCTTTTGTTCGTCCATTGCTTTCTTTTGTTCGTCCAGCTTAAGTTCTAGAGAATTCCTTTGGTCATCGAGCTTATGACTTTGATCTTCTATTGCTTTCTTTTGTTCGTCCATGACTAACTTAAGTTGCAGGAGCAGACTTGTTATACCCGGGTCGGCTACTGTACTTGCTGGTTCCTCTTCCACGTCAAACTCTATGTCATGCGGATTTTCACCTTCCTGCGTTACTGCTTCTTCCAGACGAATCAGTAGGGCATCTTTTCCCCCAGTTGTGTCGAGGTTCCGCTTACTGAGTTCTGCCTTTAGTTGAGTTATAGTTAGTTTTCCCAATTTGCGACCCATTTTGCGCAACTAATTAACTCAACACAGAAATCGTTTTTTTTTTTTTTTTTTTTTTTTTTTGTGCAATTTCACACCACGGAAATAGTTATTCACAGAATAAGTTTTATCCCGCTTCTGACACCAATGTAATATGCGAGCTACGGCTCGAGTAGATAAAACAATTATTCTGTGAAATTATTTCTTTATTTTCTACTCTATAGAACAATTCAAGTTCACACTATACTATTCTTCGCAAATTCTTTTCTTACAATGTCTCTTTCCTCTCAAATCACTTTATCTCCTTTCAATTACTTAATTCACAAATTCAAACTAATTACTTTTTCTTGTTTACTCTCAACTTTCAATTTATCACCAAATTACAACTTCGCCCGTTATCACTTTTCCAATCTCTTCGCCACGGTTCTAAAACCAACTGTGTCTTTTTTGATCGCCATCTGTCCTTATATAGCAGAAGTTTCTGATAGCCAGAAACTTCTAGCAAATTCTTCGACCACTGGAACAAGAGAAATAATTCTTGCAGTTTCAATTCCCTTTTATCCCTGATATTATTCGTCTCTTTCGTTGACATGAGCTGTGGAGACTTCGTCCCAGACACGAACCTCGAATGAAAGGACAGTACGAACCAAAATTCTGCCAGAATGAAGTCACTTCGGAATTTGTTGCGTCATATTTTAGGGGGCGTAGTTATTATTATGTTACAATATTGACGAATATAAATGGTGACAGCCACTTTACTTTTAGTAAAATGTCCTATCAATAGTTTTTCTGGTAAGATTTATCTTTGTATTTCAATAAAGAATTTCCCAACGACACGCCTACTTTTTTAAAGTTGGGTAAAAATATGAGGAACAGGTTACAATCCGTTCCAGAAGGATTGTAACTTGTCTGCATTCTTAGTCCTTAAAAAAAAATGCAGTCTCGCAACCGAGCTGTATCAAGAAATTGCAAATCTTTTATTACAATGACTTTATTTCTGTTGTTTTGGCAACACTAATGCATGTATTGTGAACGAAATCTTCAACTAGGTACCTACTTATTTAAAAGAAGGCATGATTCAACTTCTTACGTACACAAAAAAAAAAATTGATCTCAGATAATATAAACATTTCTTTTGATTAAAAATAATTAAGAAAGAAAAAAAAAAAAACCATCTCTGACGTAAGAACTAACCCCCACAGTATCTTGGATTAAGTTGTAATCTCACTTTGACGACCCTATTCGACCCTAACTACGTAATCAGAAAAGTCTTTAACAAACAGAATTATTTTTACTCAGCATACCGTTTTAAAAATATAACAATTTTTGACGCAAAACTGTTTCGAATCTACTCATACGATCTTTATGACTTTTATTTTCAAACACTTTTGGTCGAAAAATTGTCGAATATTTTTTAGTTCAATTGACGGCATAAGTTGTCTAGACGGACTAAAACTAATAAAATACTTATCACATCTGTCTTCATTAGTATGTCCAAACATATGCCGAGATTCAGATTTGTTTTGATGACATTTGCATTCCATAAATAAAAAAAAAAATCCGGGTTTGGGTCGTTTATACAGCGCGTAATTAAAAATAAAAGGGGTTGTTAAGATGCATGGCATGTACCGAGGGTTGTACGAGTACGTACATAATCCCAACAATACAACACACAATGAAGCCCTCTTGTAATAGATGAACAATGTCGCTCTTCAAGAGGAATGTGCGCGGTGTTGGAAAGTCTGACTCATCCGATTCTATAACATATACGCATTAAAAATCAATTTTCACATGAAATACATATCATTGACATTCTGTCGGAATGAGTATTCCGCGCTCCTATTTAGTATCTAAGCATATCAGTATTCATATCATTCAGTGGAATATTACTCATGAGTTTTACACTATTCTCCCATTGCAGCTACCCATAAGGACTATAGTAATAAAAGGCAGTCATCGAGCTCGGCCGAAGAAGAAGCGTCGGGTAGCCGGGTGCCGCCACTAATGAGGAGTTGCTCCAGTCCAGCCATATACGGTGAGTAAAAAAAATATCGTAGAAATTACCTGCAACTAATTCGATCCCACTAATTGCCAGTGACACGAACATCCATTGCGGTGTGGTGTTTCCGATTACGTGTCAGTAGTAAGCTCGGAGTCACCACCAAATTTCATGAGAAGTCTGTTATTGTTGTTGTTGTTGGAATCGAGAAATCTTGTAAAACTCACGAGTTGGTAAAGAAGACTGAAAAACTCAATGAAACGTCACCGGTTCATAAGTTCAATTAACCTCGCCCTCTCTCTTGGATTTGGCCCCCCGACTCTGCCCCTGTGGATACTTTTATTGCTTCGTTTCGTTATTTTTATTCCTCACAGTTTGTTTACTCACAAAAGCGCAGAAAATTGAGGAATAAAAAGAAAAATTAAAAAAAAAAAAAAAAAAAAAAACTGAATTGTCTGTGTTACACACCACTCGTTGCTTTCATGACTCATCGTCGTCATCCATGTGTTGTAGTAGCAGCGAGCGGGCCATCAGAGATGAATAAACGATGGGTATGGGGAGGGCTCGCGGGATGGGGTCATTAAGAAATCTAGCACATGACGAGAGATGAGGAAACAGCAGCAACAACGACGACTACTACGACGAAATGGTGTGGTGGTTCCAATGGCTTCTCTCTGTGTAAAAATAACTCTTTTCTACGCTAATTTTGTCTTTGTGCCTTACTCATTTGCTTTTTTTTATTTTTTTTTTTTATTTCTTTGGTTGGTTTGGTGACTCTGCAGACATTGAGACTCATCCTGCGTCACCCGTGTTCCCGCACCTGCTCCTTGGCAATGGGAAGGATGCGGACAATCCCGAAAGTGTTGGCGCAAATTGTGTATTGAACGTTACCTGCCAAGCACCTAGTACAAGCCCGCAACCGGGTATGAAATACAAGCAAATACCTGCCAGTGACACGCCGCATCAGAACATTAAGCAGTACTTCCAGGAGGCGTATGATTTCATCGGTGAGTTATGACTGTTTTTTTATTTTATTTTTTTTTTGTTTCTTTCTCCATAGGATAATCTTGATTTATATCATTTATGTTAATTTAATTCATGAAGAAAACAAAATGTGGCAACACTCAAATTGGCTAAAACGTGCTAATTTTTTATATCGGCGCTCGGATAGAGTATAAAAATAGGGTTGACAAAATGCTTCGAAACAAGTCTAATAAATAATTGGTTAGGATCTCATGACTATTAATGGAATTTTATACTTACACACTGAGAGATAAGTTTTCGGGATAAGAAAATATATTTCCTGCATCGTAGTCTTAAGAAACTCGTAAAATTCTTCATTGAAATATTTTTCTAAAAATAGCCTGCGTTGGCTGTGCGGACTATTTCCATAGGAGGAACAGTCATATCTGAAACTATTCGGTTTTGATTATTTAGATTTAGATTCATGTGCATGTAGGCAGCAATTTAAAAAAAGCACGTGTAAGTGCTTTGAGTGAGAGAAACAAGTTTTACTAGTTATTGAAATGTTGTCAAGTCATTCAAGAAAATTTTAAAGCGACTAGAGGGTCCTTGCGTCATCGTATACAGATGCTTTTTTACTTTGAAAACGCGGGTTTCTTATTCAGTGGGTTTTTTTGTTTAGCTTGGCTTTCTACAGCTCATACGCAAAGACACTATTTTTGGTTGACTGTTGGGCGCCATCTGTTTTAAATTCGCTTTCATACCTATTTAGTTTAGCTGATAGGCAAAAAACAAAAAGATTTTAGCAGTGCTTTTTAGCTCAGTTTCTATCGTGATGCGTATTTTTTCGCATTTTTCAAATGTGTAGGCTTTATCAAGAGAGCAGTTCTAAGCATGGATCGATATTCACAGCACATGGTAAGCCGACGAATGCCTGCATATTAGCTCACGTGCTAGTGCAGGGGATTACCATAGTCTACCAATGCTTGAAACCAAGAAAATTACCTACAATATAATACAAGAAAATGATATCGCTGACAATAGAAATCGAGGTCGAGGGAGTTCCTTTAACTAAGGCCGAAAATATACTCGTAGTAGAGATCAAAACGGCGATACGAGATTTTCCTAAACGCTTCACTGCAAATATGATTGAAAAATCTATCGCATCACCGCCTTGTCGGAGATGTTTCGAGCCTAGGGATAAAAAATGATTTATATAATCGGTAATTAATTAATTTAACAAGTTAAATTTCATTCAAATCGGCTAAGCTGTTGTGAAGTTATGAGCGTGCAAACGAGATTCATTCTCGAAGCTCATAGCAAAATGTCAATTCTTCGAAACTCATGTGGATTCATAAAGATTAATGACATGCTGCTTACATCGTCACTATGAGCTGCTGCATTTAAATACATATGTTTATCTCGCAGCTTACATTGCCGCTCTACGTCTGAATCATTGCTTCACTATGTTTTTACTGTAAGATGGCTCGGAGAAGAGAGATGAGAATGCACCCAACAAGGTGGTCTGGTTCAATATTTTTCTAAGCATATGTGTATAACATATTTCTGAGTAGTAGGAAATACAACTCAAGGGTTAATCACAAAATGCAAAGAATTTCATTTAGCACTTACCACCTAGGATTGAAAAATTAGAGTAAAATCTGTCGGTAATGTCTTTTAAATTCGGTGGTTTAGCTTGTAGGTGTTATATCTGTCCTCCGGTTCTACCTCATCTTACAAACTCTCGCCAAGCATAGCAATCCAATTCTTCTTTTCTTTCTTGATGATTTTATTATTTCATATTCTCCAAACGTCTGTAAAGGATTATCTTCTTTTATCTTGGACCCTAAGCTTTTAGACTATGTTTTGTCGCGACTCTAACATAACCCTACTGCAATTAAACAAATACGTAGTAGGATATACGTATATATGTTGTATGACAAGATAAAGAACGTCCTCTTCTTCAACTAAATGTTAAATCTGCGGTTTAAGAAATCTAAATCAGATGTGAAAAGCGACAAGCGAGTCGCCTCTTTTGCACACATATTCCGAAATAATTGAATGTGTTCAGATTGTTAGACACTGGCTAGTGTACCTTCTTCTAACTTTTAGAGCGCCTATACCATCCAGTCCCTTTTATAGTGGAACATGTATCGAAAAACAGTCGTTTTTGTCTTTCGTTTTCAAGAGACGGCATCGGTAATAAAATTCAACGAGTATTTAAACGATGAACATCTTCCCAGCAACATCGAGTACCACTCCATAATCAATTCGAATATAATACAACAGAATAGAAAGGGGATGAACAGTGACTCATTGTTTCTTTTTTATACAAATAATTGTTGAACGGAGAGCAAAGTCCATTGACTAACAATATTCTTATTTTAATCTCATGGCTGAAGTTGTTCGCATAAATTATATCCTCAGGGGAGCTCGACGACTTCATACCAAAAATGTTTCATCATCAAGTTGATTGAAAAACGCTGGCTGAACATTTCTTGCAAACAAAGGCCACCACATTGAAAGGATAGCATCGTTTCTGCTAAGAAGTTCTCGCATTTGAAACTGAAATTCGAGCATCTCTTAGCATTTGAGATAAGCGTTAGGTTGACATTAAATAATTCTGCAAAGACTTCTCTTCCCTTAGCTAGTTGGTGTCTGCCTTTTCTCAGTCTTACGGATACAAAGAGTGTGCACTTAAGTTCTTGAAACTTGGTTCAACTGTGCAGTAACGGTTTTTGTTTTTTTAATCTAGGTTTTTTCAATGGAGAGAGTATAGATAGGAAATAGAGTGAAGTGGCTGGCAATGCACTTTAACACTGAAAATCCTTGCAGATTATAAGTTTCTAGAAGAAGGAGAGCAACTTCTACCACATTCGCGTTGAATGGTTCAAGAATGTGATATTCTAGATCCGCTTCTAAACAACTAGTTTTATGAGCCGGGAAAGTTTAACAGCTCACCTGGCATGGGTGTTTAATTTAATTCACATTTATTCTCCTCACCAACGTAAAAACCAAAGTCTTCCACGTACGCCTGTCTATAAATAGCTTGGCAAAGAAGTGACACATTTGCACGAAATGTGCCAAATTTGTCTGCTGAGGAATGTCTGACTAAATGGTGGGAAAATGTGACTGCATGAGGTGTAGTAGTAAGTTCACTGGAATTAAACTGAAGAGAATTTAAAATTAAAAATG
This sequence comes from Pocota personata, assembly GCA_963082735.1. Lineage (NCBI taxonomy): Eukaryota > Metazoa > Arthropoda > Insecta > Diptera > Syrphidae > Pocota > Pocota personata. Next base: position 275,379,630 of record OY720429.1, read on the forward strand.
ACCTAGCTCAGGGAACCCCCTATAAATAGGAATGTTTCACTACCCAGAAATGTCGGTAGGTAGTACGTATACATACCTATACTATCTACCTGTACGCAAGGAATCACCTCTAATCTAATAAGAATGTTGCATAAGTCACATAATTACTCAGACGATATGGTCAACTACACTTAACAGTCGTAAAACTGCTGCTGTTGCCATGAATTGAGTTCAGGTACCCGTCGAATGACCGACTGTTGTCGTTGTTTCACTTCCATCTGACTGGGTGCGCACTGACTCATCCCTGAAAGTCTCGAATAATGAAATCATTTTGTTGTGTTTACACACGAAACGAATTTTTTTATTTCTTCGTCTTTTCTCTGTGATTATCATTTTTGCGCGACACGATGCTGCTGTTTGTTGTTGTTGGAATCTGCGTTGCCAGCGCCACAACCATTTGCTCTCAGGTGCTCTGGGCCAGCTCGTTAATGAGCATCTTTAAAAAAAAAAAATAAAAAAAATCACCAATATGTACGTGTGGGGTTCTGAATATTATTATTTGGCAATTATCGCCAATCCATCTCGTGTCGGTGGCGCGAAGTGCTTCAAAAATTATTATAGAAAGTATCTCCTTGCCGCCAAGAGACAATCCCCCGTCCGCCTGGCCAGCACAGAGCCCCCACGAAGGCCTTTGAAGGTGAGATTCGATGCATGAGTCATCGTCGGATTTGTTTTGCGCATGTGTTGGGATATACATGCACTAAAAATAAACATCTCATAATAATAAATGCCTTTTTCCAGTGGGACAGGCAAGAAACGAAAGACGAACGGGAGAAAGAGCGAGCGCGAAAGAAAAAAACGTCAAAGAAAACACAAAATCTCACTTTTGTGAGTATGACCTTTTTCTGTGCCGAACGGCAGTGAGTTCAAGGTTGTCAGAGTCAGAGCCACTGATGCTGGCAGTGCTACTGTTGCGCGACGCAGGAGAAAGGGTATGTTGGTGGTGTCCTCAAAATAGACACTCGTGTCTGCTTTGTATTCGGTGAAAAGCAGGGGGCGTGAGAGGGTTGAGTTAAACTTTTCCTCATCTCGTTGTCGGACTCTTTTTGGATTGGAAATGTTTCCGCACATTTTTTTTTTTCTAGTTTAATATTAAAAATAAATTTTTTTGTAAAATCAGAGCAAATGTTTGTCAAAATGCCAAAACGCGCAAAACGCTCTTTAATCGGTACATGTGCCGCACGACAAATTCGGCTCGGCTCTGGCATATCTAAAACGATCACAGTAAATTTACCCTATTTAATGTCAATTGTTACGGTATACCTTTTTATGGGGGTGATTAGGAAGCATAGAGAAAGGGCTCGCGGAGGGTGAAAAGAAGGAGCAGTGAGTATGTGCACTTGAGACAGTTGCTTGGCACGAAGGGAGATTAGGAATTAAAGGGAGAGGGTACACACAAACGGTGGTGATGGTGGTTGATTGGTTTCCCCCGTCCTTTGATGAGGTGCAGATGTACATAGGTAAACATTATCGACGAATGGTGAATGGCTTTGGCGCGATGAGTCATCATCATCGTACTGCGCCATCATCATCGTCATCAGCAACGGTGGTGTGGTGGTTTGGTATGTACATATATCTGCGACACAGAGCAGTAGCTACGCCAAACGTCGGGCGCTCTCATTTCAATGTGAATTTCAAATTGAATTGGATTTTGATTTTGATTTGTTGTTTTTGAAAGTCGAGTGCGTCGTGGATGAAGGTAATATGGGAAATATCCTTGAGATGGAAATTATTTGTGAAAGACACATTATGTACATAATTTTATTTTGTATTGCGCAACAAAGCGGTTTTGGCACATGTATCTGTATTGGAAATGAAATGAGTAACGCGATATTAAAAGTTTAAGTTCTCCACATCTAAAATAAAAATCATTTAAATTTGTGTGTAGAATAATTTGACCCTTACTGTATGACAGGACTTCGTACAGTACTGCTGAAAAGTTTTCGAACAAAAAAATATCTATTCGTTTGCATAATGCAATTCTTAATTAAATGAAGGACACGACTGGATGGCACGTACTTGTCCCATATGTACTGTTCTTTCGGATATTGTTCAGATTTAAATTACTATATGCAAAGTTGGAAAGAGGAAACAAAATCTCCGTTTTCGAAAAATGCGTTAAAAGTTTAAACAACTTTTTCGAACATCCATATGTATATCGTAATTTAAAAGCCAAATCCTTACATACATATATTAAAAAGAAAGTCCGCTGGTAAGTAAAGTATCAGTATTCAAAAATCTCATACTCAGGTATGCAGTCATATTGCAAACGTCTGTGTTAACTTAGATATGAAATTTTCTCGAAATTAGCCTTAGATAAGTACCGTTAATTTTAAGGCTAGAATAAAAATTTCAATTTCTCAACTGGGCATTATCACAGAGATCACAGATATAAAGTTTGAAGAAAATTCTTGCAGTCCGAGGTACAGACAGACGGACAGACAGACAGAATTGCGAGACCTTCTTTTTCGAGTTCGTCTATAAAAGCAATACCAAAATAGATCAATATCTAGAGATATAACATTTTCACAAAAGCAATACTTGCTCTATGTATAGAAGCAAGTAAAAATAATAAAATCAATACATGCATATTAATAAAAGAATTCATGCACCACAGGGATTCGAACGAAATAAGTTTGACTAGTTATCGCATCCCACCAGCCACCTCAGCCATCCAAAGATGTATTTGTCCACAACATATCACTTTAACAATCAAACTATAGGTTTTTTGAATGAAAACTAAAATTTGGCTATGAGTTTGAAAAATGTTTGAAGATACGTATTTGTAAATACTGGTAAATACTCCAGAACTTGTTGACAACCACTTTAATTTTTTTTCCACTAAACATAAATGCAAAAATAAAAGCAAAAAAAAATGTTCGATGTTGATTTGAATTCGTACTACGTAACGTTTTTGAATCAAATGGCAACGCATTTTAAAACTGGTTTCAAGTGATTTCGTTACTAGCTTTTGATACTCATACTCGTAGTATCGATTTTCGAAAAGAAAATTGTTAAGTGCAGATTGTTATTCGATTTTCGATTTTCGAATGCGAAATATGATTTTCCTAATTTGCTGACATTGGAACCGACTAAGGTCAAGGATCTCTTTGTTTCATTTCTAACAATGGAAAGCATTTCGAAATAATCGTAAACAAAAAAAAAAAGTACCAAAAATCGGTCGTTTATTTTTCGATTTGGGAAATCCGATTAGTATATGTGACTTGGGTTTGCCTCAAATACCACTAAGCTCCTGTTCTGCTGTAAATGTATATTCCTAAGGGAACTCGCCTAACATTTTAGACCATTTACCCAAGATTACATGTCGATAATAGAATAAAGCCTGCAACCCCGATAATTGTTAAGTGTATATAAATGATTCAGAAACTTGACGCTGATAAGGAGTCATACCGAAAAAAAAAGAAAAAATCCAACCCTGATAGTATTTTGTTTTTGGTTGGTTTGAGTGCCAGCAACCCACCAACTTTATCAAAATTTAATAATATTTATTTTTTGACAACCGCTATCTTATCGTCCTGGAAATAACAATCAAAAACCGTAAAGGTCAACACATATCTTTCGGTTTTACCATTTTCGCAATTCATTACACGCATGATGTAAGTCTGTACTGTTAGATAAGTATAACGCGTTTCATTAATCATACATTCAGAGGCTTCAGCAACTGCATACACATTATTGTCTTATCATCGCAGCAACATCCATTACTAATTGATGAACTCCGAACAGAAATAACAACAACAACATCAGTGGGGGAAAGACAGTGATTATTGATTCATCGTTGTCAACAGAAATTGTGTACTCCACGCTTAGCTATAAATACTACACCCTCCGTAAGTGCGTCATACACACTAATGTTTGTGCGTTACACCAAAAGGTGTCGTCTGAAACGTCGTCATGGTCTTCGTTGTCTCTTATCACGTGAAAAGAATCCAAGTGACATATTTGTTTTGGGGTCATAAAACGTATGCTAAATATGCAGGCAAAGAGCGCGCTCGCCGAGCGGCACAGCGATTGATGACCAAGACACGTACTACTACTGCTCTCGGTGATTCAGAGTCGGTAGTCTTCCCCAAGATTCTTTAACGATTGTGCGCATTCATGAAATGTATGACGAACCTCTGTATCGCTGCTGCCAAAGGATAATTGTTTGCTGCGATGAATCATTTGGTACTTTAATCAATATATAAAGTTGGACTTTTAACGGTCAATGAATTACACTGGTTATTAGTCAGTATGTCCTTGCACCTCTTATGAATGCAACCGAAGCTGTTAATTTATAGTTATGGTGATATGAGGCTTGTGTTGTTAATTATATGGTAATAAAGTTTACGATGTTTGTCCAGTTAAATGAAGAAATATTAATAAATCGCGGAGGAAGGAACTTTTTTACGAGGCCAGGTAAGTTCAGTTCCAAAGTGCAAGAATAAGAAAAAAATTATTTTTTTAGCTGAACCCTGACGATCTCTTCTGAGCCACAAAAACTTCTGCTGCCACTTGTAAAAACTGCTATAATAAAAAAAGATCTTTTACTTAAACGTTGATACTATAACCTGGCAACGCCTACGATGTGAACTGTCAAAAAACGAGCTGACAGATTAGAGACCTTTCGGACTCGTTACTTATTTTTTTGAATTTCCATCAGCGCAATGTCAAAGCTCTAACGTTGACATTTTTTAATAAATAATGATGTTCTTCGTTTACTCTTAGTCTGTGCTAAATTGGAATTCTTTGTCTTTCAATGGTATTATGGAAAGAAAATATTTAAATATTTGGACACTTGCAGTTTCTCATCCGTGAATAGTCCATCATTTAAATGCGCTCACCCGTTTTCCTCCCACAATAAACAAAGGGGTAGCCATCTGAGACACAGAAGGAGCTTTGAACAAAGTCAAATCTATAATTTGCAAAATTACATGCTCATTGAAATTTCCCTTTTAAACAATTCTAAAGACATTCAAAAAAGCAGTTTCAAAGTTTTTGAACTAACGCTCAAAGCTGCAACTGTCAACTAAAATAACCTTACTGTCAACGAAAATACTTTGGGTTGATGCTTCTGTCAACCGAAATCACCGTATTCAATTTGATACATATCGAATTGGCACTTGAAGGAACTGTCAAGATAAATTACCTTACTGTCAACCAAAGTATAATTTCAATACTATAGTTAGGTGTTTAATTTATCGCATTTTGGAGCGCCTAACAAAAGCTGTTATTTTACCAATCTGATTGTTGCTTGTTTTCAAAGATACTAGGAAATATTTATTAATTTTATCCACCACCTATTTTAGTAAGCCAATCTAACTTTATTCTCCTCTTCTTTCTATTTGCAGAAGAAGCCCGTAAAAAAGGATCAACCGTACTGTTACACTGTCACGCTGGCATTTCGCGGAGTGCCACAATTGCCATCGCCTATGTCATGCGCTACAAGTCGCTGTCCCTCATCGAGGCATATAAACTTGTGAAAGGTGCTCGCCCAATAATATCGCCCAATCTTAACTTTATGGGCCAATTACTTGAACTCGAACAGAGTCTACGAGCAGCTGGTGTTCTAGAACCACTGAGCCCAACAACGACTGCAACCACTAGTCAAAGTGCCCCAACGTCCGACAATGAAATGGAAAGTGACGGTGAGGACACACTCCAATGCCCACGACTCTCTTTCCTAACCTTCGATTCGGATAGTTCATCGTCATCAGAGCTGCCGGAAGAGGCCGAATCAGTAACATGTTCAACGACGGCATCCGGCTCTTCATCAACCGCGTCATCTCCCACATCAACATCGGTGGCGAGTATATTTTTGGGCAACAACTCTACGGGTGACACGGATCAGTGTCCACCCATGGTATCCCTGGGGAACAATTAATATAGTACAGGGAAGTGGTTGAAATACAGAGACAGAGACAAAACATTATGGTTGTCCAGAGAGACCAATGCAAACATTGTTCTAGACACAAGTTGCTAGATAGTAGTTCTAAGTTCTAAGTTTTAAATGAAATGTGTTTAGTATGTGAATATCTTTTCGTTTTTGTAAAATAGATTATTATTTTGTTGTTGTATAAATGAGAACCCCCCTCCCTAATTAGAGAACGAGACGACATGATGAGCGATGAAATTCTTGTGCATAGTTTATATAATATTTTTAATTTATTGAATTAAAGTAGTTTTTTGTTTTGTTTTTTCATAGCGTAAGCAATTTGCAAACTTGATTTAGGTACTTAACCATTATCCTACAATTAGAGGAAAAAATACATATTTTTCTAAATTGCCATTAACAGAACTGTAAAAAAAAGTTTTATACATTTTTTACCAGAAACATACATACTGGCCTTAAACTGCAGAACACCTGCAAATTGTTCTAAATAAATGAAATTTATAAAATGAGAAACATCATGATGTATATTATATATAAAACTGTTTTAAGTTTTAAACGATTCATAAATTATATTCATAGCTAAAATAAAATAAAAAATACATAGTTAATAACGCAACTGTACGGCAAACTAAATCAGTAAATATAAGGTTTCTATAAACAGATTACAAAACAAAAAAAAACAAAAACAAAAAAATACAATAACGAGTACCTTTTTCAAAATAGATTACAAAAGATAAGTGATGAATCAGCAAGTGAAGAAATGATGATAATAATATAAGATAATAATAATAATAATAAAAAAAAAAAAATTAATATAAATAAAGTGAATGTATTTTTTTATTAAATCTTCTCGTTAGTTTTTTTAATTGAAAACTGATTCGAATTTGTTTGTAAAGTAGAAATGGAAGCGTGAGACTTTCTTTGCTAAACAATTAAGATAAACAGCTTCTACGAATAGTATTTTCCATGAATTTTACTTACGTAGATACTAATTGCATTTAGAATCTGGAAAACATTTATTTTCTTAATCTAACGATTTCCGAGAAACCTGATGAACTCATTGTAATACAGTCAAAACATCAACAAGCATCGAGAAAGAAAACAAGGCTTACGAAATAATGATCTACATATTGCAACTACCTGACTTGATTTAGATGCATATTTGCGTTAATGTGTCATGTAAACATCTAACCAAACTGATCAACTCCAATATCAGAGAAGAACAACTGATTCGAAATGGATTTCAGAGACCCCAGATACATGCTGTCTGCGTAGTTCTATGGGTATTGTTACTCATTTGTTTTGCAGGACACCTTAAGTCTGAATCCTGTCAATGTCGATTGGCAACAATCGTTCGAGCGTAATTCTCTGACTTTAACAAATTCTGTGTTCGTACAGTATAACAGAATTGGAATGATAACGGTATTGCATTGTTCTTATAGTCCACACAATTTAGAAACAATAGAAGAACAAAATGTAGGTACAAACACATGCACTTCGATTACACAAATAAAAACGTTTCATGATGGGGTATCTAATCAATATATCTGTCTTTTACGGTTTTATAGTTGGAAGAAACGTTCAAAGAGATAAAAACAAAAAGCGTACATGCAAGGGAATGCGCATTTATCTTAGCGCATAAACTACCACCTGCTTCGCGTTTCGAATACGTAAAAACTAGGCACCCCTATCCACTTAAAATTTGTTTTCTTTTTAATAATATAGTAACATTCTTGTTAACAAAACCAAAAACATTTGGTTAATTTTCCACTGCTTTAACTTCAAGTAGCTGTACTATATATGTACATACTCGTATATCGTTATTCATTTTGTGCTTTAAGATTTTTAACTCAAATAAAATAAAAAGTATAAAGCTATTAATAAATAATCTGTATGGAATAAATGACCGCCACGGGAGTTTTTGCAAACTTCGATTCTTGTAAGATCATTTTTGATGACTGAATTGTCGCCATATCTTCACGAATGATGGTTTTTAAATGCTCCAAAGTTTGGGGATTGTCTGCACAGACATGGCCCCACAAAAAGAAATCCAACGGCCGGGAAACTTTTCGTGCAATATAGCCAAATTTGCCTGTGTTGTGTGACACGTAGCCCCGTCCTGTTGGAACCAAATGCCGCCCACATCAATGTCTTCAATCTCAGGACAAAAAAAGTTGGTTAACATTTGACCATAGCGCAGAGAATTCACCGTAACTGTGGCGCCTTCATCGTTTTCAAAAAACTACAGCCCGATTACGCTACCGGTCCACAGCGCACCAAAGTGTCCCCTATCGTGGATGCAATGGCCTCTTAACGATCATATTTGGATTCTCAGAACCCCAAAGCCGCCGAGAAAGAAATGTGCCTACTCGCTGAAGAAGATTTTGTACGAAAAATCGGCGTCAACTTGTTGATATTACAGTACTGTTATTTTCGTAATAAAATGCGTTAAGCGGTGGTTAGACGATCCATATTGTAAGATGGCAAGGCAAGAACTAACTACCTGTCACTATGGATGACAGATAGATTTGACAGATGCCATATGGAAGGGATGTGAAATTCGAACCTCGAAATGAATAACCCTATATAATTGCCGTCCTCGATGTGCATTAAAGCAATAAAACTCTTATTTTCAAGGAAAATTTGCAAATACCACGAAAATACGTAAAGCGCCAACAGAATAAATCTTAATAAATTAGCTGTTCTTGAAATCGGCTGTTCCCTATATATCGTAAAGTGTAAAAACCTAACTCGAAGGAGAAGTTATTATATTAAGTGGTCACGTGTGCCAATAGACCAATTGGAAAAAAATTCCATTTTTTGAACACCCAAAGAAACTGGATGTTTTTTTTTTGTCGTAAGTAACGGTACTTCCTAAATTTAAAAAAATAATGAAAACATCAAAAAGATCATCTGTGCCGACGGGATTTGAACTTGTGACTCTCGACGCAGGTTTGAAAAGTCAACACAAGCGTCAGCCAACTCGACTATGTTGGTGTCGCATGGTTAAATAGCTGTACTAGTCATTCAAGCATTAGGTTTACTATTAAGTAAATAATCATAATTAGACGAATAAAAACATATTGAAATACAGGTAGAATGGATCGCGGCGTACACTGCTCCACAACTGAAAGATTTTTGATACTAAAGCTCACACAGGAAAACGTGTGTGTGTCCAGGCTTTATTGGAAGGAAAACATTTTGGTCTTACAGCCACCAAAATCTCACATGCCAACGGATCGATCACGCAAAACATCGCTCAAAGATGACATCCCAATCAAACGTCTGTCCAAGAGTCGTTTAAATCACCTGCAGACGGTAAGCGTGAGCTGAATCTACCAATCTGTTCCCAAACAGTGCGGAAGAGACTTGAAGGACAACAACGCTTTGGAAGCAGTCCAAAGGCACCGAAAGAACCGTATCCAATTCGCATATGGAGTGGACAGGGCCAGAAAACGGAAAAAAGTGGAGTAATTCAAAATAGAGTACACTCTCAATACAAGAAAGTATACAGGTTTACAGAATTGTTAGCTTTTTATAAAATGGTCCTTTTCTTAGCATTTCTATAACAGAGAATATCAAAAAGCGGTTCTCTTAATTCTGTCTGTCTGTATTTATGGCCGACTTCAGCCTAAACGGCCGGACGGATGACCTTCAAACTTCATGTCTTAGGTCTACAGGGTCACAATTCAAGGCTAAATCGGATTTGTCATTCTAACCCTAAAATTAAATTTCGATTTTTTGGAAACCGGCTCTTATTTAATTTTGATAAAATTTTCAAGTTTTTGCTGTGACAATAGCCAAGATTCGATTTGATAATGAATGCATGAAACAAAATTCTAAATGTTCCTTTAGTGAAGTCGAGAAAATCGTACAACATCAGTGGACTTAAAAAGTTTTGAAAAATCTCGTTATTCTGTTTCCAAATCCCACTTCTTGTAGAAGACTGTGTAGACTGCATTGAATTCTACCGTTTCTTCCAGACAAATCCCCATAACTGATTGCTATTACAGCTTTCTGGCTCTTCCTTTTAGACTACTATCTAATAGCGCCGAAAATATCGTTCGATCCTGCTTGATGCAACATACAAACGAGTAAATAGCTGCACAGGCTATAGAGATAGATTGGAATGGGTATGAATGCACCAATAGATAGAGCTTCTACTGGAGGAAATAAAATGCCGCAATTCAAACCCCAACTACACCTCCTATTAAGCTCACTTCAATCGAATTGGAATTATTAATTAGGTATAGATGAATTGAAGCCCAACCCACACCCACTTCGGATCGTAGCGCCATCTAATCGTACGTAATTTCAGTCACTGTACATTACATACTCGTATGTATGGTCATATGAGCAATGAGATTGCGAACTAATGAATTGCACGCTTAATGAATTAGTGATGATGAACAGAAGGATAACATCTTATTAAGGTGATGCATTACTCAGATGATAAGCTGCAGGTAGTGTTTTAATCAGATCATCAGTGAGTGAGACAGATGGTGAGTTATTCGGACTACAAATTAGTCATATGTAAGGTGAATTGGTGAAATGGTAGTACACACAGTGATACATAAATACGTGAGGTAGCAAGTTCACGATGCGATGACTTGTATAATTGGCGTGCCCATAACTCATTATGTGACGAATATAGATTTGATGAGCTATAATTGCGAACTTTTGTCCTATAAGTTGTTTGTTCGATAACAAGTTATTGTCATTTTTAGATAACATAATTTAACAATTAAGACCGATTAGTTTTTATCTATTTTGCAAGCTTCTGGGAATATACTGAATTATATTTTTGTTGTATATTTTCTTTGTTTTACTCTATAACTACGATCATAAAAATTTCTTTGCAACCCTTAGGGATATTTACGTAGGTAAATAACAAAAATTCGCCAAACCTTTATTTGATCAATCCGTTGCCTGTTTGAAGTCCTTGCGTTTGATGCTATAGCTTTTCTTATCAATGAAAGCTTGCTGTCAGTTCTAACTCCGATAAGAACGAGTCACAAGTTTTATTTAAAGGCAACAGGTGTTTGCACCGAATTGGGAAACTCCCAATGAAAGATATGAGTGAGAATATACGAGTGTGTACATAACGAGTGGCTCATCTGGTGGTTTCTTTTTAAACTAAATGTTATTTTGACACTGACAGCTCTTTCGGGCTCACAAAATTTACAGAAATACAGTATTATATCTTCGCGGTACGCAATTAATCAATCTATGCTTGAACAACATTGGGAAATATTGAAAACTTATTTCCAAAGTGAGTGCGAATTTTGAAAAGAAATTTCGGTCGAAATAATGCACCAACCGTGCCTGCGATGCACAAGTTTGTGAAAAAAATTCGTAAGATTGGCATGCGTCCTGTGCCCTCAGCCAAGAATATTGCTGTTGTTGCCGAAATGTAAGCTTAAACCTGAAAACCTCAACTCGGACGCTACAGAGGCATGATAACTATTTTTTTTTTTTTTTTGGCGGAGCTGTGATTTGACGCTGTTGGACTTCTTTTTTTGTGGGATGCTGTTAAATATCGATATTATGCTGACAATCCAGAAACGATTCAGGCACTTAAGCACAATATTGATCATGCTATTCGTAAAATAGAGCAAACCATCGAAAATATACTGCAAAATTGGCTTGACAGGATGGGCTACTATCAAGCGAGTCGCTGCAGCCATTTAAATGAAATCATTTTCCACAAATAATCGGAAAGTGTACCCTCTTCAAAAACTTTGAAAAATAAATAGCGGTTGGTACGCATTGCAATTTTTCTTTGTAACATGAAACCATATTGTGCAACAAATAGAGACAATTAGTAGAACAGTACCATCAAGCATTGAAATCAGGAAAAATTTGGAAAAAATGTTCTTAAAAAAATTGTACTTGTACCGCTTTAGAAACTATAAAGCGTATATGTTATATTTCGTTTTCTTAGCTCAAAATATAAGACCGGGTGTACAATTTTGTTAAAAGAAAGTAAAACAATGATAATACACAGCTCAAACAAAATTTGTCAAGTGCAAGACAGGCATCGGGCGGATAGAGTTTCGTACCGATATTTAAAGTGTACCTATACATATTTGTCCTCACATGGTTCGCTCGAGAGCCACTAAAGATATTTTGATGAATTTAATTTAAATGTATGTAAGTCTTGATATGTAAGTCACGTCTGTCACCCCTGAACGGATTTTTATGAAATTTGGCATATAGGCTTAAACTGAGACGTAAGCAGTCACTTGAAATTAATCGAAATCGAAATCATCTTTCTCAAAAAAATATTTTTTTATATTTTTAGACGCCTTGGAACAGCTTTAATTCAATGTGTGTTATGGGTTGTACAAATATTTTTTTTTTTCTTGTATTTTTCACAATTTGTTTCTTTTGGTCCACAACATACTATTTTTGTTCAAAATTTCAGTTCTCTTTGCCAAACGGTTCAAAAGTTACAAGACTGTGGCAGACAACGTTTTGAATCCATTAGTATTAGGTTTATAACGTTCTGGTACGGAACACTAAAAATATGTTCATTTAAATTAATAAACAGACCCACATAAATATGTTTGTAAATTTCGCTGCACGCCAAATTCTGCCCATCTGTTTTGCGCTTTGGGAGGAATTTAGTTTTTCGTTATGGTGAGCGTTTTTGTAAATACATTCCTTTCAATTTTTGACAATTTCACTGCAATTCCGCAAAAATACACGGCTTCGGCTACATAATTCGAAGAGAGCACTGATGGCGAGCACTTGCTGAAGAGTACATTTTGCTACTGCAAATTAAGGGAAAGTTTACTTTTTTTTTCTTGTGGCGTGTGCTTTTCTTGTTACGTTTCTGATTGCGCGCACATGCTGAAGAGCTTTCTTAATGTGTCGAGGGAAAGCGTTACAAATTTGATTTCTTACATTCACAGCCAAATCGATCTCGGTATATTCTTTTTATAGAAGGGTCAGTTTTCTTCTTGAGACCTTTCGACAAGAACTGCCTTTCCTACGATCGTAGCAAATTTGGTACATTTGCAAAGAAATAAAACTACTTGCTACTTACTTTCACAAATCATGGATTTTGATACATTTTAAATTTTTCCTATGTTTGAGATTTTCTTTTGTTTTACCCCCATTTCACACATATACACGTCGTATAAGCGATTTTCTAATTTTTGTAATCCCATCTGTTATTGCCTCGATGGTAGAACCATCTACACATTAGGCCATAGAGGCAAACCAAAATTGGTCTGGCGTTTCTTTTACAATTACGACTTTTGAGGACTTTAGGCACTTAGCCACCCATTTTTTACTTCCGCTCAATATATTATTTAATGATTATTAGAAAAGGCCAGCTACACATAAGTTTATACTTGCAAAGCAAATTTCATCCAAATCCAAATTTCTTTTGTTAGGGACGTATAAGGAACAATATTTGAAACCTTATGTCATCCGGTGTAAGATATCTTTCAGACAGTCGTATATCCGACATTTGTGTAGTATATCCGGTGCCGGAAATGTTTAGTTTAGTTTAGTTTACTTTATTCCATCTACCGAGCTTAACTCTAACAGATATCAGATAAATTAATAAATAAATTCAAGTAGAGCAAATATATTGTAATATGCAAGCTACGGCTCGAGTAGATAAAACGATATTCTGTGAGATTTATTTCTTTATTTTCTAGTCTATAGAACAATTCAAGTTCACACTACACTATTCTTCGCAAATTCTTTTCTTACAAGGTCTCTTTCCTCTCAAATCACTTTATCTCCTTTCAATTACTTAATTCACAAATCCAAACTAATTACTTTTTCTTGTTTACTCTCAACTTCCAATTTATCACCAAATTACAACTTCGCCCATTATCACTTTTCGAATCTCTTCGCCACGGTTCTAAAACCAACTGTGTTCTTTTTTTGACCGCCATCTGTCCTTATATAGCAGAAGTTTCTGATAGCCAGAAACTTCTAGCAAATTCTTCGACCACTGGAACAAGAGAAATAATTCTTGCAGTTATAATTCCCTTTTATCCCTGATATTATTCGTCTCTTTCGTTGACATGTGGAGACTTCGTCCCAGACATGAACCTCGAATGAAAGGACAGTTCGAACCAAAATTCTGCCAGAATGGAAAGTCACTTCAGAATTTGCTGCATAAACATAGGAGCGTAGTTATTATTATGCTACACTGCCCCCCTCTTAGACGTGTTCGTCCCGAACAAGTGCATCCTCATTTCGGCCATTGTATCGACTCAGTCGGTCCACATGAACCACTTTCATTTTGGCCCTCGGTCCTCGCTGGATGCGGTAGACAACATCGTTGATGCGGGTTACTATTCTGTAGGGACCTTCCCAGTTCCGCTGTAATTTAGGTGATTTCCCCTTTTGGCGATGGGGATTATACAGCCACACCAGATCTCCTTCCTGGAATCCTGACGTTGTTGCCTTGGCATCATACCTGGTCTTCATGCGGTCGCTCGTCATCTTAATCTGGCTTCTGGTCCTTTGGTGTATGTCCCTAAGCCTTTCCCTAAGGTCCGCCACGTACTCTTCTTCATTTCTGGGCTCATTGGTAGGAGATCCAAATTTCACCTCACTGGGTAAACGAGCTATTCCACCAAATAAGATTTCGAACGGCGTATGTCGAGTAGTGCTATGCACGGCACTTCTATAGGCCATCAAAAACAAGGGAATCTGCCGGTCCCAATCCCGTTGGTAGTCACCTACGACCTTCGAGAGATGTTCGTCCAAAGTCCTATTGAAACGCTCCACCATACCGTCCGACTGTGGATGAAGCGGGGTTGTCCTTGTCTTTTTGATTCCGAGTAGTTGACACATCTCTTGGAAGATTCTTGACTCGAAGTTCCGCCCTTGGTCAGAATGCAATTCCAAGGGCACACCGAATCTGCTAACCCAATTGTAGACGATCTGCTCCGCCACGGTTCTGGCTTCCTGGTTAGGGATCGGAAACGCTTCCGGCCACTTACTGAAGTAGTCCATCACTACGAGTATATACCGATTACCATTGTCGGTTTCCGGAAAGGGCCCTGCGATGTCAATGGCGATTCGTTCGAAAGGTGCTCCCACGTTGTATTGGTGCATCTTACCTCGAGTTTTAATTCTCGGACCCTTGCTAGCTGCACACACGTCGCATTTTCTGCACTAGTCTTCGATATCTTCCTTCGCTTTTAACCAATAAAACCGTTCTCGTACCTTTTCTAGCGTCTTATTCACTCCCAAGTGGCCTCCGGTCGCCCCGCCATGCATTTCCTGTAACACCTCCTTGAACCTCGTCCGCGGTACGACAAGCTGCATTACAAACGACTTTCCGTCGGAGGATTCCCATTTTCTTCTCAGAACACCTTCTTGGACATGGAGGGAGTCCCACTGCGCAAAATATGCCTTTAAGGTCGGGCTTCTGTGAGAGATGTCCTGATGATCCGGTTTCTCCATGTTCTCCTTCCAGGCCAGAATCGGCTCGATATCCGGGTCTTCCTTCTGAGCGTTCCGGATCTCATCTACGCTCCAGCCGGCGATAGGTTCGGCTCTCATTCTTTAGATGGAAACCAGCTCCCGTTCTTCCTGACGCGCACAATGTTTACAATCCGCTCTGCATGGTCTCCGGGACAGTGCATCCGCATTAGAGTGGAGTTTTCCTTTACGATGCTGTATTTCGTAGTCGTAGATTTGCAGCCTTTCGATCCATCTTGCGACCTGACCCTCAGGAATCTTGAACTGTAATAGCCATTTTAAGGCTGCATGGTCTGTGCGAAGAACGAACTTCCTCCCGTAGAGGTATTTGTGAAAATGCTTCGTAGCCAAGATCAAAGCTAGAAGTTCCCGCCTTGTCACGCAGTAGTTCCTTTCTGGCTTAGAGAGCACCTTACTGAAGTACGCAACCACCTTCTCTTGGCCGTCATGCACCTGGGAGAGTACGGCTCCTACCCCGACATTACTAGCATCTGCATCCACAATGAACGTTTCCCCGGGAGTGGGGTAAGCCAGTATCGGGGCATCGCATAGCCGTTGTTTAAGTGCCTTGAAGCTCTTCTCGCACTCAATTGACCATTTGAATTGTTTTCCCTTTTCCGTCAACTGGTGCAGGTTCTTTGCGATCCCGGCAAAATCCTTCACGAACCGTCTGTAGTAGGTGGCTAGGCCCAGGAAGCTCCTTAGTTGGTGTTTGTCTTTGGGGACTGGCCAGTTTTTCACCACTTCGACCTTCTCCGGATCGGTTCTCACTCCTTTCGCTGAAATTACGTGTCCCAGGTACTTGACTTCCGCTCTAAACAGGGCGCACTTCTTGGGGTTGAGCTTCAGGTGGGCACTTCGAAGCCTTTGAAACACATCCCTTAGATTGTCTCGGTGTTGCGCAAACGTTTTTCCTACGACGATGACATCATCCAAGTATACCAAACAGGTTTTCCATGTTAACCCTTGCAGGACACATTCCATCAATCGCTCGAAAGTCGCCGGAGCATTGCACAGCCCGAATGGCATTACCGTGAATTGCCATAGCCCATTTCCTGCGGTGAAGGCGGTTTTCTCCCGGTCTTCTGGATGGATCTGCACCTGCCAGTAGCCACTCTTCAAGTCGAGAGTGGAAAACCATCGGGCTCCTGATAGTGTATCTAGCGTGTCGTCAATCCGTGGCAGAGGGTAGCTGTCTTTCTTGGTGACGTAATTGAGCTGCCGATAGTCCACGCAGAACCGCGTGCTGCCATCTTTCTTCTTAACCAGTACAACCGGTGATGCCCACGGACTTTTGGAACTTTCAATCAGACCTTCTTTCTCCATTGCCGACACCATCTCTGCAACTTCTGTCTGCTTTGCCAATGGAAGGCGCCTAGCAGGCTGACGAATTGGTCTAGTATCACCAGTGTCTATTCGATGTTGTACCAGGTGTGTTCGGCCGTATTCTCCGTCCTGTGAGGCATCATCAGCGTACTCATTGATAAGATTCTCTGCCATAGTTCGCTGCTCCTGATTCAGCTCACTGGACTGGAGAATCGTCTCTCTCGTTTCCGCTGTCCAAGGTGATGGGAGAGGTTTTGGAGCATCACGTTCAGATATTGTTGCGACGGCGGTAATCGGCGTGCATTTTCCAGTCACCTCCCCTCGCCTTAGTTTGACAGTGTGTGGTCTTGCGTTCAAAACCCTCACTGGAACCATTGTGTTCTTTGGTTCGACTAACGTCTTTCCCACGATGTAGTCTTGAGAATTCTTCTCTGGGTCTGGTTCTACTATGTAGAATCGGTGGCTCCCAAGATCACCTTCCAGCTTCGTCCAAATGATTGTCTCTGAAGACGGCGGCAAAACTTCGTCTTTGCTGATGACTGTCCTGAGAGTTACGGCATTCTCATTTCCGTACACCATCGGAATCCCCACATTTCGATACCTCAGTACTTGCATCCCGATGTCCAAGATTACTTCATTTGCTTTCATGAAGTCTACTCCGATGATGCACTCGTCGCATATATCTGCCACCAGAAACGCATGGGAGAACGTCAGTCCTGCCAGAGTAATCGTAAGACGAACTTCTCCAAATACCTTCGCCATTTCCCCTGTTGCAGTCTTCAGGCAGTAGCTGTTGGTGTTGTGCAGCCAGGAGCTTTTGACGATATCTCTTCTTACAATGGAGGCAGTGGCACCTGTGTCGATGGTGGCTACGCACTTCTTCTCGTTGATTAGTGCCTCCACTGTCAGGCTCTTGTTACCCCGTTTGGTTTGCGAAACTTGAATGGTGGTCCTGGGGGCCTCGATTCCAGTAACCAACTTCTGCCCCGCGAAGTTGGTCCTTACGCATTTCCCGACTGCTGGTTTTGGGAAGTCTGACTGACAGCCAGATGCTTCCTCTCTGCTTCTCCTACTTCCGCAATGTGAACAATTTCCTCGTCTAGGTGCACTTCTGCACTGCCGTTGTAGGTGTCCGGTTTGGTTGCAATTCCAGCAACGGATTTGACTTCCGCGAGCTCTGTCTTCATCCATGACGGCTGTTCTCTGGCATGAGCATTCCACGACGGACATTTCCCTGACACGGTGTATTCCCTGGTATGCTTGGTCCGCAGCCTTCATTGACAAAGCGAATGCCAATGCCTCGGGGAGTGTTCGCTTTTCAGCCATCCTTACGGCCATTTGCAGTTGTCTGTCCTCTATGGCCTGAATAAAAGCTTCCACCGCCATTTCGTTGATAAGTTCCTCACCGGCTTTAGGATATGAAAGATGGGCTAGTCGCTCTATATCCGCTTGCAACTGTTGGAGCGTTTCCCCCCTTTTCTGGACTCGACTACGCAGCTGAACCCTGTACACCTGCTGCATGTGTTCATCCCCAAACCGCATCTCGATAGCCTGAACCAGAGAGTCGTAGTTCTGCTGTTTATCTTCCGGGATGGTCTGCAAGAGCTCCGCAGCTGGACCCCTCAGTGCAAGCGTGAGTGCAATAGACTTTTCTTCATCGTCCCAGCTATTGGTCATTGCGGCCGCTTCGAATTGCCTTTTATAAATTGGCCATGATGTTTGACCATCGAAGATAGGAGGCTGCATCTCCTTTCTTCTCAGACCGTCAGTGGAATATTCCCGTGCTTTCTGTCTCTTCACGTTGCTGAGCTCCTTAACAAGATTTTCGATTTGCTTCCCTACTATCTCGAATTGCGTATCCACTTTTTCAAACTGAGTCTCTATTTTCCCGATCTGAGTTTCATGTTTCTCAAAATTTTCATCGAATCTAGTTTCGACTTTTCCGAGTTGCGTCTCGACCTTCTCGATTTTCTCTTCAATCACTTCGAATTTGGATTCCAAGTTCCTGTTTTGCTCATCAAGTTTACTTTCCAGAGCATCTAGAGAATTCTTTTGTTCGTCCATTGCTTTCTTTTGTTCGTCCATTGCTTTCTTTTGTTCATCCAGCTTAAGTTCTAGAGAATTCTTTTGTTCGTCCATTGCTTTCTTTTGTTCGTCCAGCTTAAGTTCTAGAGAATTCTTTTGTTCGTCCATTGCTTTCTTTTGTTCGTCCAGCTTAAGTTCTATAGAATTCTTTTGGTCATCGAGCTTATGACTTTGATCTTCTATTGCTTTCTTTTGTTCGTCCATGACTAACTTAAGTTGCAGGAGCAGAGTTGTTATACCCGGGTCGGCTACTGTACTTGCTGGTTCCTCTTACACGTCAAACTCTATGTCATGCGGATTTTCACCTTCCTGCGTTACTGCTTCTTCCAGACGAATCAGTAGGGCATCTTTTCCCCCAGTTGTGTCGAGGTTCCGCTTACTGAGTTCTGCCTTTAGTTGAGTTATAGTTAGTTTTCCCAATTTGCGACCCATTTTGCGCAACTAATTAACTCAACACAGAAATCGTTTTTTTTTTTTTTTTGCTTGTGCAATTTCACACCACGGAAATAGTTATTCACAGAATAAGTTTTATCCCACTTCTGACACCAATGTAATATGCAAGCTACGGCTCGAGTAGATAAAACGATATTCTGTGAGATTTATTTCTTTATTTTCTAGTCTATAGAACAATTCAAGTTCACACTACACTATTCTTCGCAAATTCTTTTCTTACAAGGTCTCTTTCCTCTCAAATCACTTTATCTCCTTTCAATTACTTAATTCACAAATCCAAACTAATTACTTTTTCTTGTTTACTCTCAACTTTCAATTTATCACCAAATTACAACTTCGCCCATTATCACTTTTCCAATCTCTTCGCCACGGTTCTAAAACCAACTGTGTTCTTTTTTTGACCGCCATCTGTCCTTATATAGCAGAAGTTTCTGATAGCCAGAAACTTCTAGCAAATTCTTCGACCACTGGAACAAGAGAAATAATTCTTGCAGTTATAATTCCCTTTTATCCCTGATATTATTCGTCTCTTTCGTTGACATGTGGAGACTTCGTCCCAGACATGAACCTCGAATGAAAGGACAGTTCGAACCAAAATTCTGCCAGAATGGAAAGTCGCTTCAGAATTTGCTGCATAAACATAGGAGCGTAGTTATTATTATGCTACAATATGCAATAATAGTAATTTAAAATTGAACCTATCATAACATAAATCAATTTCGGTACACACTGAGTTAAATAATTTTATACATTTCGTTATTGGCTCATTGAGACCATAGTTATAAACATGCCTAGGATTTAATAAAAAAATTCTGGTACGCAGTATTCTTTCCGGTGCATAGAATTCAAAATATCTAAGTATATCAGGACATATTACACGGTAAGAAAAGACATCATAATGTGTCAATGCTCTCACTAAGTTCTATACACTTAGAACTGGATAACCGAAGTCGCACAGTCGTTCGGCTTCCATAGGCACGTGGAAATAATTAATTATCTTTAAAATCACTGAACCGATTTTAATGAAACTATTATCAAAGCGTGTGCTAAAAAGATTGAGTTTTGTGGAGGAAACTAAGTAAAACAGACTCTGAAAATGGTACTTCAGTACAGAAAAGAAAGACAAGAATTTTTTTAATGTCATAAAGAGATGCACAAGACTATTCCAAGAGGTATAATATACCTACTTACTTATAAGTATAAATATATAATTATGTCAAACTGCCAATTGCGAGGAATAGACTTATGAATAATTCCATGAATAGTAGGCATATAAATGTAAATTCTTTTCATTATTGTGGGATAAATTTGTATTCACATTAATAGCAGGTTATGACATTTCAATGTTATACGAAACAAACCACACCCTTTTTGTATGTAACTTTATTTTTATGATCATAAAAATAGTTTAAGGGTGCGTTTGTATTAAAATACAAAATTCTTATGTCCCTATTGAAAAACCCTTCATATATGTACCTATATTCGTTTTCCCTTTTTTCTCTTACTACCTACTGCCTTTATTTTTCTATCGATATTCGAAAGTGTCGATACTATTCTTTCGATACGATCACGGTATCGATACTTTTTCAGCATCGCTTATCCCTACTCAGCTGCAGATGCATATACTGATCAACCCTTTATGTATGATAGTTTGCAGTTCCCTTCCAAATTCTCCTTAAAAAGTTTACTAAATCTCTAACATCTCGCCGTGGTTATGATAGAGAAGATTTCTTCCATACTTTTTGACATTTTCTTATGTGCTGACATTTCGTAGCAGAAAATTCAAGGTGCTCAGTCTGCCGGCGAGATTCTGCTGTTGCAAATGCAATTTAGTTTGCATTTAATTTATTTATTATTTGTAAAGTAAGAAAAATGTTACGAACAATAAGCCGAAGTCTTTCAAAAGTCGTAGATGTACAGCAAATATCCAATCGGAGTATATTCACCACGGGAAGACTGCGGAAAGGTATGTTCTCTTTCCAACAGGAAGCAGTTCTTCGTATTTTTTACATAATTTTCCTTCAGAAGAACCAAAAAAAGAATCGGCGGAACCATCCACTGTATTGGTGGAGAAGGATGCCAACATCACGCTAATTGGAATTAATCGCCCAAACCAAAGGAATGCCATCAATGCGTCGACTGCAGCCAAGTTGTGTGATGCGTTTAGAGAATTCGAAGCTGATGACACCTCTCCGGTGGCAGTACTCTACGGCATTGGTGGTTCCTTCTGTTCCGGCTACGACATTTTGGAGTTGGGATCAGAAGGGGACAAAGTCAGCACTGAAATCCTTATGACAGCCGAAGGTTCTGTGGTAAGAGACGGGTCAGGGCCCAGTGACTTGTTCTGCGGGTTACATAGTCTATTTGCAGGGTCCGACGCGTAGGCATATAAAGAAGCCAGTCGTTTGTGGTGTGAATGGATATTGCGTGGCTAATGGCCTAGAGCTGGCTTTAATGTGTGATTTGCGAGTCATGGAGGAGTCAGCCATTATGGGTTTCTTCAATAGAAGATTTGGTGTTCCGGTGATTGATGGCGGAACTGCTCGCCTTCCAGCAATGATTGGGTTCTCACGTGCTCTCGACCTCATACTTACCGGACGTCAATTGAACGCCCAAGAGGCGTTCGATATAGGAATTGCCAATCGGATAGTCGCCACTGGCACAGCCCTTGGACAAGCTGTTAACTTGGCATTTTCCATTTCAAAGTTCCCACAGGCGGCATTGAATCACGACAGAAATTCGCTGTACGCTGCCACCTTTGAGTCTCATAATTTCAACCAAGCTGTTCAGAATGAAGTCATGTACACCTCGAAGGATGTCATCGACCAGATGCAGGAAGGCATTAGAAGGTTCAACGATGGTTGGTTTCTTTTTGTTACACAAGTTGATTATGATGAGTAATTTTCTGGTTTTAAGGACACGTACGTTCAGCCGGTACGACTGATGTTAAAGAAAAGTCGATGGCAGATTGGGAAAGAGGTGAAATTCTGATCGAAAAGGAAATACAAAAAGAACGCGAAGCAAAGACTTGTAAAAACGAGGAGGTAAAGAAGAATTGATAAGTTATTGTTAAAGTCAATGGGGCGACTGTGCATTTGATCGCTTGGATAGCTATAGATTCGAAATTAAATAAAGTGTTTAACGCATGCAACTGTGCAAGTAATTATATTGTATTCTAAATTAAAAAGTGGGGACGCCACCCAGCAGCACTGAGATGAATGTACGCCATAATGGTTGGTCTGGGGCAGACAAGAAACTCCATTGAAATCCCCTTGAATTGAAGTCTCTTTCCACTTGTGTGCGCCATCTTAGGTGAGTTACCTTAGTTGTCCGTACGAAGGCTTTGCTAGTCGATTGACTTCTTAGATCAAAGCAACAGAGGTTGGCAAGGGTAATTCTTCGCTTGTTCTCTAATGTTGAATTAACTTTTTTGATGACAGCATATATTTTGTTTTGAACTCGTAAATCGCTAAACACCGTACCAAGCATAATTAAAGAGGGCATTATGTAAGGAAAATGCATCGCACACAAAGAGCGAGAAACACTCCGGTTAAGACGGAATATCTAGCAGTTATCGACCTCAACGAATATCTAGCAGTTATCGACAAAAGAAGGGACTACTGGATACTCATTTATCAAGGCGGTTGGACAGGAGGAGGTGATCTTGGTCGAGTATGTCATCGACTAGAGCTCCAGGGAGGGAGAGCACTATAGATCCTCAATGTACCTCTTTAAATTGATCAAAAAAAAAAAAGAATTACGCACTTCCACTGTGCTGCTAACAGAGTCTTAAAGTTATCCCTCTCAAAAGTGGTGAAAGCTAGCTCGTTGAAAACATGGTAGAGGACTTTACTAGTTGAAAGAAGTTACGGTGGACAATTCCACCGTACAAATCCCCTGGCCGAATGGCATTCTGACAGTTATGTTACAAAAACTAAAAAAAAATATACTAAGGGAAATCTTTAAACATTGCCTTAAATTAGGTAGGGCGAATTCAAAAACATCAAAAAAAAAATGAGTGTTGCGGCAACACAACAGGCTTTATATTGCTGTTGCCCTCCTACTGCACTGTGACCCTGCGAAATCATCCCCATTTACTTATTGATGAGGGGCATTTGAATTTTGGCAAATAGCGAGGTTAGCTATTTCTTTATAGTTCATCTCTGGCAATAATATATAAAACAGAATGAAACTTCAGTAAGTGAATTGCAATAGCACAACTTCTGCTAAGACTGTACCTTAGTTGATTGTAACCAACTACTAGCATGAACACGAACCGTTCACTAAAAACATCGGCACCAACCATCCATATCAGTGATATGAACCCGACTCGTAAAGTTCCTGACATTCATAAATGCAGTTTGACTGCAGTACTCCGAATCGGGATACCACGTTTATATGCAGAATCGAGGGATCGAGTTGAGATTTCGATCTGAGTATTTCTACACACCGAGTCGAAAGATTGAAAAATTCAAACGTGGTTGAACTGACAGATAAGTATAGCAGACATTCTGCTTTTGATTGTGTTAGTGTTCTGTTGTGTTGGATTCGTTATCTGAAATCACACACACACAGAGACAACATGTCACTTCAACCCCTCAACCCAGGTATACATGCATTTTTCTAACTCGATCCAACTCTGTTAGCTGAGTCGAGTTGAGTCAATCCTATTTCAACTCGATCTGCGTTTATATGAATTTTAACCCGGGTTGAAGCTGGATTCAAGTATACATATAAACGTAGTAGGAAATGTTTATGAATGACTGTTAATGTAATAAGTCATAATACCATTCAGCCTGGAAAGGTACACACATGTACACTGCAAGCCAAAAGTTAGTAGGTCTCATACTTAGGCAACTGAATTCATTCATGCTTGGAGATTAAATTTTATGAATTACATTGGGTTTTTTTTACCTAAATTTTCTATTTTTGATTGTTGATTCAAAAGGGTGCTCAAATCCCAAAATTTGTCGACCTGATTTGCAAGGGACTTACATAAAAGCCACATATTAAAGTCATAAGAATTTATTTGAGATTCCTCACGTTTCGAGTAAACAACTAGTTAAAAATGAGAAAAGTCGCAGAAACCACAATCGAGAAAAGATCTGCAATCCCTTCTTAAAAAAGGCAAATCTCAGCGTAGAAGCTGTCAAGATGCTGCGTTCAACTTACTATTGAACGACACGCTCAAACCGGAAGTCTTGAAGATAAACCTCGGTCAGGATGGCCTAGAGCTACAACTAAATACGGGGATCGGCTAATAGTCACAACAAGTATACGAGTAGATGAAAAACAGCACCCGAAATAAACACCGAAATAAATGAAACACGGAATAAACCACTGTCCTTGACAATGGTCAAACTAAGACATGTTGGACTTGGGTGAGTTGCTATTCGAAACCCCTGCTGCGACCACGAAATAAGCAGGAAAGGTTAGAATGGGCCAAAAAGCATAAAAAGTGGACGGAAGGAGATTTCAACAGAGTTTTACGGAACGATGAATCCAAGTTCGAGGTATTTGGCACAAAACGAAAAGTTTTCGTTCTACGCAGCGCCAAAAAAAAAAATACTACCAGACTGTGTGGTTCCTACCGTCAAGCATGGAGGCGGTTCTGTCATGGTCTGAGGATGTTTCTCTTCAAGTGGGGTGGGAGATCTGGCTCGAGTGATTGGAAGAATGAATAAGGAGGCATACAAAACAATTATGGAAGAATCGCTGTGACCTCTAGACTAAGATTAACTGGCGAAGAATTTGTAACAGGATAAGATAACGACCCTAAACACGTGTCAAGACTACCTGAAACAGAGGGGAGCTGAACAAAACTTACAAATCATGGCCGCCGTAATCACCAAATTTAAACCCTATAGAAATATTATGTTGTCTGAGGAACTGGATAGAAGGGTCCGGCATCAATGCCCATCATCAAAATCTTCGTTGGGGAATATACTATGGTTGCTGTAGTAATATACCACAGGCACCAATTCAAAAAATATGTAAGAGTTTTTTTCGATGTTAGATTTTGTCTTTCCTTCGAGCACTGAGGGCGGCCTCAAACTGTTGGCCTGCAGTGTACACGCCACCATGCTCTCAGTAGCGTACCAGGTTGTGTAGTTGCGTTTAACTTTTCCACTAGGCGGTGATCGCTTCAGCGCCATCTAGAGAGAGATTTTCCTCAAAAAAAAAAGTAATAGACCAGTGGTAATCTTTGCTAAGAAAATACGAAACGATAATAATAATAATCATGAAGGTTTTTGCGAAATAAAAAACTGAGTCTTTTCTGGAAAACGAAAGCTTGTCAACAAAAACAATTTAGGTGAGGTTGTGCATCGGCTAGAAAAAATTGTGTTCCATTCAATATCTACTCGCAAGCAGCGTTCGGACTTTACTGTAATTGCAATAAATCTACTGCTTTATTGCGTTCGGCTTACAGAGAATTATGGATTGTGTGCAAAGCACATTGTTCTATGTTAATGCCATATATTTTGTTTTAAGCTTAATTTCGGTTGCAATATTTCCTTTGAATCCGGATTTGTAACAGTGTGGCTCTGTTATGAAATTCGTGGTGCAATATGAGGATTGCGTGTTAAAAGAAAATCAAAGGCGTGCGTCTTTACCAAAAACTAAAATTGAATTCTTTATTACGTAGTCATATGACATAGTAAAAATACACAGAAACCAATGGTGCCTAATGGCAAGAAAAAAAGGAGGAAAATAATCGACAGGTAGATGTCGTTGCGCTCACACGACCCCTTCTTGTAAAATTGACTCCTGGCAATTTACCTCTCATAGTCTTGGAGCCATCTTGGTGGTTTTCGGGAGCGAACCGGTGCTGTATCCTTCCGGTCGACGATTTCCTCAATGTCTTTTTCTTTGTCACTATCTTCCATTTGATATACTGATGACCCATCACTCGTAGAATATTGTTCAGTTGGCCATTGTGAGTGTCAGTTAGCAGCTGATTGTTGTTTCTTTCTTTATATCTTTTTATCTGTCCGGTGTGAACGATTCTTATTATTTCTTGTCCAAGTTCGTTGTACTTCCGAATTTTTATAACGTTGTCGCCGAGAATATTTGTTATTTCATATGGTGTCGGTTCATATATTGGGCATAATTTGCTATTTTTATTGGGATTTAATGCTAGTACCAGATCACCCTCTTTCATGGTAAAGTTTAGTCTATGTTGATCGATACTGGTTTTTGCTTGACTTTGTGATTTGTTTAGCTTTTCTATTGCTGTTTGGCGGGCTGAGTTAAGTTGTGCAATTTGTTGTGGTCTATTGACTTGGCACTCTACCGTACCCAAAAGAAGTTCGTCCCGAATTCTGGCTTCGAATCCATGGAGTAGATAGAAGGGTGATTCTTGAAGTGATGAATGTTTGCTTGCGTTAATTGCTTGTACTATTTCAGGAATGTAAGATGACCAGTGTGCGATGTCCCTTTCGGAAATGTATTTTCGGAGAATTGAAGAAACTGTTTTAACTTCGCGCTCGATAAGTCCATTCGATTCGGGCCAATATGGTGGAGTCGTGCGACTTTGGATTCCGTAATCTTTGAAGAAATTTTGAACTTCGAGTGAGGTGAAGCTGGTAGCATTATCATTGATGATGGTTTTCGGTGCGCCGTAAATTAGAATGATTCTGTTTTTTATTAGGTTCGTAACATGGCGCGAACTAACGTCGGGGACACATTTTGCAACAATGTATCGAGTTGTGTGATCAATTAAAATTAGAATGTTAGTGTTACCTTTGTTGTCTTTTGGGAAGCTGCAGTGATCCATTGAAATAACGTCAAACGGTCTTTCCGGGATTGTTCTTGGTTTCAAGAGGCCCAGTCTCTTGGTGGTCCTGTGGTTAAATTGCTGACATGTGCTACAGCTAGATACGTAATCCTTGCAGTCCTTGAAGTATGATGGCCAGAAATAGCGTTTGGATAGTTTTGATAATGTCTTTTCATTGTCCATGTGTCCACTGTTGTCGTGACACATTTCCAGAATGGTTGTTTGAAGCGATTTCGGTATTTGGATGCATCCGCGGCCTTTATTGTCTTTGTGCATCAGGATGTTATTCTGGATGCAGTATTTTTCTTTGATTTTTTTGTCGTTTTTTGTATTAGAGTCTCTAGTTAGAATTTGTAATATATCGTTGCATTCCGGGTCGTTGATTTGGGCTATTGAAATTCGCGATTCATCGTTTGATTTTAAAATTAGTTGGGCTATTGTATTTTCCGAAATTCTTGAAAGTGCATCCGCGCAGATATTTTGTTTGGTTGATTTGTGTTTTATTGTGAAATTGTATGATTGTAAATCTAGGAGCCATCGCGCGAATTTACGATTAAATTTGCTGTTTTGTAATAAACAAGCGGTGGTCCAATTGTCCGTAATTATTGTGAACGATTTTAATCCGTATAAATAAATATGAAATTTATTAGTAACCGCCCAGTGTACTGCTAGGCTTTCTATTTGGTTAATATGTAAATTTTTTTCACTATCGGCAAGCGCACGGCTAGCATATGCGATTACTACTTGCTGATTGTTTTGTTTTTGTAGAAGGATTGCTCCCAAGCCGGTTAATGATGCGTCAATTTGAACTTCCGTTGGACAATTATTCCTAAAATGTCCCAGTATTGGTGGAGATTTTAATTTTTGTTTTAAAATTTCGACTGCTGCTGCTGCTTCTTCTGTCCAGATGAATGGGGATGAATTATATGCGTTGCGGATTGGTAATGATAACTTTGAAAAGTCTTTGATGAACTTTCTGTGATGAGATGCAAATGCATGGAATGATTTAGCGTCTGTTTTTGTTTTGAAAATTTTGTTGTATCTGTCGATGGAGTTTGTACGGGAAGGATCTGGACGTATGCCGTGTGCTGAAATACCATAGCCCAAGAAGAATATTTCCATTTGGAAAAGCTGACTCTTTTGTAGAGAAATACGTAGTCCGCTTTTGATTATTCGTTTAAGTGCGTTTTCGAAATTTCTAATAGCCATGTCAATGTTCGGAGCTGATTGACCTACGTCGTCCATGTATGTAATAGTGTTTTCGGTGTTATCGAATGTTTGCTTCATTATACGTTCCATGGTCTTTGGCGCATTGGTCAGTCCAAATGGCATTCTCATAAATTCGTATATACCGTCTTGAGTTATAAATGCTGTTTTGTGAATGTCCTCTGGTTTGACAGCAACCGTCATAAATGCTGTTTTAATGTCCATTGTGTTGAAAATTTGTGCATCCTGTTGAACCAGTTTCTCTATGATGTCGTCGATGTGTGGAGGTGGAAAATTATCTTTATATAATTTTTTGTTAAGCTGTGTATAATCTATTGTCAATCTGCGTGGGGTACTTGGATGATGAGGCTGGTTAACTATTACAACTGGAGAGGCATATTCAGATTGCGAATCTCTTGCAATGTTTAGTTTTTTCCAATTTTCTACTGTTTCGTTTATAAACTGGCGGTCGCTCCATGAATAGCGGTAGGGCTTTCTGCGAACTGGTATATCATCTACTGTACGTAAGGAATGTTGATCTATGGTGCAGTATCCTAAAATCTCGTTGTCTGTCGAGAAGGCTTGTAAATTGTTGCTGACTATTTCTCGAAATTTTTGAATTTGTGTTGGAGATATAGATTTCGGAAATGTTGAGATTTGATGTTCGACTTCTTTTAGAATACATGGTGGTATAGTCTGGCTTTGTTTTAATATGCAGGAATTTATATTTGTGTGTGTGGTGTAGCCTGAGTTCGTATTTTGTTTTAATTGGACATCTCCGTTCGTTTCGACAGTTATGGTAATGTTATTGGCCTTTCTCCAATCGCTGCCGAGTATCAGTGGTATTGGTGCATTGTTTACCACCGCTACAGGACCAAATGTGCAACATATGTCGCCTACTGCAACGAATAGGTCAATTTGTCCTACAGGTCTACACTCATTGTCAATGGAAGTTATTGCTGAGCCTTCGTATTTTTGAACTGCATAATCAGGTGGTATAGAACGACGATCGATTACTGACTGTTCAGCACCGCTATCGATAAGAGTGGAAATAGGTTTTCCATCGAATGCATAGGCATCTACGATGGGTAAGCCTCGATCACCACCTTTTGACTTCAATGCGCAGTTTGCTTGTTTTGGAGATGGTTTATTTGGGCAGTTGCTCAGTGAATGACCAGTTCTATTGCATGTGTAACAGGGTATTGGACATTGCGAAACGGGGTGTTGACCTTTTTTACAGCGTGGGCATACATAAGTATTTATTTTTGTATTTTCTGTGTATGCTGGTTTCTTGAAATTATTGTCTGTAAAGGACTGTGGCGTTCTAGTGTTGCGATACATTGTTGTTGTGTTGTGGAACTGTTTGCTGGTGTGTTTTGTGTCATCGTCAAGTTTTTGCCCCAGTTCGAATAGTTCGGTTATGGTCGAAGGTGTGCCAATGCGTAGAATACGGCGGTCTGTATTGTCAGCAACACCCTCGAGTAAATACGCAATTTGATCTTCCGTAGGAATATTTACATTCTTTGGGGGCTTAGAAATAATATCTAACTTACTGCTGAAGTACTGGATTATAGATTCGTTCGGCCGTTGGATACGTGCATTTACTCTGTCATTCCATTCGCGTAATGTTGGTGTCTTTATGAATCGTTTCCTGAATGAATTGAGCCATATATTCCAGTCGTCCCTTGAATCGCCTTCGAAGTTCTGCCAGTTTCTTGCAATGCCCGTTAATTTGCTGGTGCAGAATACTAATTTAACCTCGTCACTCCATCCGTTTATTTTTGCGGCTTTTTCGATGGATTTTATGAATTGCTCGGTGGAGTTGCTATCTTCCCCGTTGCATTCCAAAATCGTTTGCGTCATGTCTGGGTTGATGACGACAGTCTGAATAACTGCTGGACAAGTCCCTACCGAACTAGAAGTACCTGCTGATGGTTCGATTTTCCTTGCTTTAAGGGTAGATAGGATTTTATTGTGTTTGATTATGATTTGAATTAACTCATCTTTTGTTGTTGCTGTTGTTTCCAGTCCTCTTGATTTGACTTCTGTTTGGAGTGCATCCTTCGTGAACTGGTTCAGAATTTCTGCGTCGATGGTCGTTTCTAAGAGTTGCTGGACGAGAGACATTTTGTTGTCGGGTGTTTGTTGTTTCTTTATTGTATGTAGGTTGAGATACCGGCTGCGCCATGTAACAGTGTGGCTCTGTTATGAAATTCGTGGTGCAATATGAGGATTGCGTGTTAAAAGAAAATCAAAGGCGTGCGTCTTTACCAAAAACTAAAATTGAATTCTTTATTACGTAGTCATATGACATAGTAAAAATACACAGAAACCAATGGTGCCTAATGGCAAGAAAAAAAGGAGGAAAATAATCGACAGGTAGATGTCGTTGCGCTCACAGGATTCCTATAGATTTTGGTATAGAAATATTCTTATACCAATCTGGTATAGGAATATTTCTATCACGTCGTACTATCGTTTGAAAATTCGTAAAATACCATTTTGGGTATATTTCACGTTCTAGGACGTACTTCTAAAAATGTAGCTCAAGTTTTATTCAATAACTGAACGTGAACCGATTTTTAACGCCATGTTTATGCGATCGCTCAATTTCGATTGTATTCAACATTAACCCGTCAAATCTTGTTTCAGAAAGCGGGTCGCAATAACACGTCGTGCCTTTGCAGCACTTACAATAAGAAATCTTTATATATCCGAACATTTGTTATACTAAAGTCTTATAAATATTTAATTCTTTGACCAAAAAGCAATAATTCATATTTTCGAATGTTGAACACCAAAGTTAGTCCGTGAATATGACAATATCTTAAAGCAGAGTTAGATTTAATTTTAAGATAAATTAGAAGTAGGTAGTAAATTCAAAACTAAAAAAATACTAAAAAATAAAATAAAAATAAATTTGTCGAACTTTCAAACGTCAGTACCTTATAAACTGGACGGGAGTATTCTTATAAGTATTGGTATGCAGTGAGTATGCTGAAATCTTTAGGAAACAACATTAAGGTTGTAAATGACAGAAAGAAGTGTAAAATTGTGTTCCATATTGTTAAATAATACTTATAATGCCATATGTTCAATATACGAGTACTCGTATAGTTATGTTGAAAGCAATCTTTACTAATTTTAATTATGATATTAAAATGTACCGCACAAAGTGAATTTTGAGGTGTTTAAAGCGAATACCGAAGTTTCTGGAACTGGGAAGTGCGGGTATAAATACGACGAGCTACTCATTGAGATTTGGTGATGAAAGAAAACAGTTGAAAAAGTGAGTTGATATAGTAAAGCGCAGAAGAGAATGCTTCCGATCTGATCAGTAAGTTGCTACAGCACTTAGGCCAACTAAACGGAACGTTCCTCTTTTTTTAATTAAGAAATCAAGTTAGTAAGTAAAGAAATTAAATAAGTAAGATGGTAAGTTGTAACAAGAAGTTGTTCACCAATGCGGGAACTTGATTTCCTACTTTATTTTATTTTAGTCTTCCGCAACATAACTGTATAAACGGAACACTAATAGATTCAAAACAGTGTCTGTCTGTCATACTTTTGTAACTTCTGAACAACTTGCCCTAAATAGCTGAAATTTTGCACAAACAAATCTTAAAAAAATGGTATGAAAAAATAGACACCTGCTATATTACCTACCTTTACGATTCCATGCCAAAAAGGGTTGAAACCCTTATAAAAGCCTAAGGAGGCCACATAGCATTTTTTTTGTTTTTTTGTAATTTATTTTGCAATATAATAAAACAGTAAAACAAACAGACCATAAATTAATTTTTAAATGGTTAAAATTACTAACGGAAAAAAATAAAATATTTTTTTTCCTGGAATAATACGACCCTGGTGTTAGTTTTTCTGGTTAAATCACATACGATTGGCCTACTTGTTACAAATAAAAACGAGTTATCTCCACACTTTCAACACCGCAGTTAACAAAACAGGCGAGTGCGGCTTTTTTGCTTGTAGTGTATGTACATATATAGAAAGAGTTTAAAGTGCCGCTGCCAGAAAAACACATACTGTAGAGTCATAGTGCTAAAATACAAGGTATGTTGGTTTCGATTAACCATTTAGTTATATTGATTTTTTTTGACGTCATCGCGTGCTTACAATTTAATTTTTAAAAGATATCTATTGTAAGAAACGGGGAAGGGAAATTAAATCAATCTAAATTAAGACAGCTTATTTCATACCATCTTACTCCCATACAGGGCCTGGCTGATTTTTTTCGTTTAAGAGAAACTTCTCGTGTCAATTTTACTTTCGTACACGTTCGCGAAAGGTGGGACAGCGAGAAAACTTTTTATTGTGTTTTCTGGGACTCGAACCTAATAGGTGGACTTATGTACATGGTCACGTCATGCAGCACTGATTTGACATTATTATGATAGACAAACTCAATAAAGTGGATCTCACAATTCTGTCTGTCTGTCTGTATGTATAGTCGATTACAACCTAAATGGCTGGACGAATTTTTTCCGATCTTCATATCCAAGATCAGTAGTGCCATAATTCGAGGCAAAATCGGAGTTTTCATTCTCACCCAAAATTAACAGTACTTTATTAAACGCGGATTTTGAACAAATTTGATATGTTTATATGGCGTGCCAGGTTTTTTTTCAGGAAAATACTTTTAACGGTGCTTTTGTTTATTAACCGCTTTTTTTTAATTTGCTAGTACTCGGTTATGATTCAATCGATTTTGTTAAAAATCAATATTTAAACCATATTTGACATACACGAGATTATGACATAACAAGTTTTGGAAAATCTTAATACATTTTTTTTTATTTGTTGAATTTAAAAAAAAATCTCTTTTTTAAATTTTAAATCTGAGTGATTTGAAATTAAACAACATAAACCGAAAAAGCCGTAAGCTGCTGGGGCTTCCCTTATTTGAAACATCAAATTCTCCCCAAAACAACAGCGATAATTCAGTGCAAAGTAACTTTTATTTGTCCTCTACTATACTTTCAAATTAAGTAAGCAATTCGCCCGAAAATCATATGTAAACCACGTTTTCTTAGTCACTGTAGGTGTGGCGCTGCGACTTTAGTTTCTCATTTTGAAGCATAACGGTACTGAGAAAGACAATGTCTAAAGAGTGCAAAATCTGTGTGATTTTCTATCGCGTGGGGATTAAAAACAGTCGACTTTAACAATTGAAATATAAGTTTGTGTCTCAGAATGAATACCTTCCCTTTCTACTTGTCTCCGCCAGGAAAGAATTCGTACGAAATTCCATCTGCAATGGCAGCAAGGTATGCCATATTGCCGCAGGGTTTTACGAAAAACTATAACAAGTTCTTCAGTGGGACATTTTCTCCAATACCAAAGCCAGAGTCAGGTATTCAAGCGCCCATACGAAGAAAATACAAAAAGCATCCGAGTATTGCGAAGATGATCGACGAGGCTATTTACGAGAACAGCGCACGCGGCAAAGGCTTATCCTTGGTAGCTGTAAAGAAATTTCTCAGCGAGAAATACAATTTCGATGTAAAACATTCGGCCAAAAGAATCCGAGAATATATCAAGCAATCCCTGCAAAGTGGTCGATTTATTCAAATGACTGGTCGAGGAGCGAATGGTTCCTACCGGTTGGCTTCCGATGTCCGCAGTTCACTAAACAGAAAAAAACGTGAATCACAAACTCCAAATAGAGAGAGTGATAAATCGAAACGAAACCTAAGTATTCAGATCAGTCGGAAGCGCAAAGCGGATTTACTCGATCCGTCCGTAGCGACTCCAAAGAAGAAGAAACAGAACACAACCCCTGTAATGAGAAAAAAACATGGTTAAAGAGACATGCATCTTCATCTGTTAGGTAAGTTAATCATAAAAGAGGTTTCGTACATCGCTAAAGATCGTCCATTTTAGATAAGCTCTAGGAAGATCGAATTTGATGCAGTTCCACTCAAATACATATTAGCCAGTACATGATTAAAAAAAAGAAAAAATTATTGAAGCTGGTCTCTGTAAATCCTTTTTTTTATGTTTTATTTATTATCTTGAGTATTCTGTAAGTCGTGTCACCCGGGATACACACGATCTTAGTTGTACAATTTGAAATAGAATGATGGAACCTTTTACTTAAACTGCAAATATTTCGTCATAAATTGCCAAAAATAAAGTCCTGTGACACGACACTGCTTTAAGTTTAAGATCTATTAGAAGTATTACCTAATTTGTTAGTTTTTACGTATATGTGTGTATATGTATGTAACAATCGCTATTCTTAGTTAAAGTGTGAATTCGTTTCACATGAAATTCTTTCAATAAAGTTAAATTTTCTTTCTTTTGTCTTACAATACTGTTATGAAGATATTGAGATAAAAACTTGTGAGAATTTTGCCCATAAACATTTGACGATCCGCATGGATACTAGTGTAAAGTGATGGTGTCCAAGACGGTTTGTAGATTCTTATCGATCAACGTGGGTACATTAATAATTTCGTGCAAAATTTCATTCCTCTAGATCCAACAGTTCAAAAGTTCAAAACCTGTGACGGACAGACAGACACTCTGTTGAATCCATACTAAAAATAAAAGAAATGCTTGCCGCAAAACTGTCGTTACTGCCCAAAGAAATAATCCAGTATCTGGAGGTACACGAACTTATAAGCGACAGAGAGTACAGTTGCAGCCGTTCAACTAGACCTCAGCCATTTTGCGAGATGGGGAATAATTATTCATTAAGAACTGATGTCAAATCAGAATAAAACAACAAAATTCTGCTTAAAAAATAAAACAATAATGGCATGGAATATGCCATGCACTTCGGGAATTATTAATAATCCCCGCTTATTGTGACAAGTTAAACCAAATTATCACAGTCACATGACTTGCTGGTGATAATATAAAATCACTGAATTTATCACATTCACCGTAACAAAGATACTACCGAGGCTTCCTATCAGGCAAACCGCTTTGGCTCATCACCTTATATCCACTTGGTAACCGCGTTAACATCTACTAGGATTCCTTTTGTTACTGAACTAGTAAACTTTGGAATTCACTCCCAGCAGGCACAGAAAAACTAAGGCAAAGGCGGTTGTTTGGGTTCTTCTATGCGCTGAGTGGGTTCGTTGCTGATGGCAAAAGCTTCATGCTGTTGTCCTGCCTCATCAGTTCTTTTTTTCGGTTCTGTTGGGGTATCGAAGACAATTGGAGGTGTGGGCATTAAAGACGTCGAGGAGAATAAAATCGTCTGTTGAGTGATGAATGAAGTAGTAGACTGCACAAAAACTCGGTGGAACCGTGAAGGCTGAGTTCCATATGAAAAGCAAAGTCTGTTCGGGCAAGTACACATACATATGTACATATGTATATGTGGAGTCAGCTGATGAATTGACTTGAGTTTCGGTTAGGATCCATACATATTGGTCATTCTTCCTCTAATATTGCAAAAGTCAAATACGAACTTGTATAGTTAGTTTCCCCAACAGATGAGCGTGTAGATGTCTGCTTAATGTGTGTTGACATTTGCATGCTGTACCCCCTGAGACAGTCACCACCGAAGACGAGTTTACCTCCCGAATGTTTTACCTACTCTGATTGCACCAAGCTCCGAAATGTAAAAACGAGTACATCACGGACTTTATAGCAATTGCAGTAGTATTACACCGACGACAAAGCTGTGGGTACACGTTTACCACACTAGGACAAGCTTTCAAGTTCCTTACTTTGTCTTTTTAAAATCCGTATAGATCAGAGCGGCGATTATGTCCAAGAAGCCCATATAAGGTGTACACACTAAATGGAACTGTATAAGTCACCATCAATTCCATCTGGAGCCTTCTTTCGTTGCCGCCAATTTTTAAGTGTGCCTTACTTTTAAATTAAAAAATTGATAAAATTCTTTTTTTAAATATTTTCAAATATTGTTTAGATATTGATTTCGATAAAATCGATTGTCAGCAGAAAATTTGCAAAAACAACAATTTGTTTGCCAAAAAAACGGCACGCCATCTGTTAGCGTATGTCCACTCAACTCAAATATCAAATTTGAGATTTTCTAGAAAATCTTTTTTTTCTTTTTTTTTCAAAATCGGCCATGAAGAATGAACCATTCAACCTAGACGATGCACGATAGCCAAAACTTCCGTCCACCTAATCAAAAGCTAAAATTCAACAAGGCTGCTGGACCTGACGGCTTAACAACGGAGTTATTTGAAGCAGTTGGAGATGAGTGGGTAGAGAGCTTACACCAACTCATTTCTACTATCTGTTCAGATGAGTGTATGCCTGTTGAATGGAATTTTAGCATCGTTTGCCCGACCCACAAGAAAGGAGATCGCTCAACTGCGACAACTACAGAGGCATCAGTCTCCTCAGCATCGCGTAGAAGATCTTATCTGCCTTGTGATCGCCAGAAACCTTTTGTCAACAACCTGATTGGCCCCTATCAGTACGGTCTTAGGCCAGGATATCGATAAAATTTTCACAGTTCCACAGATCCTCGAGAAAACTCAAGAAGTCCAAATCGATACTCACTATTTCTTTATCGATTTTAAGGCTGCGTTCGGCAGCATTTATAGAGACGAGCTATACAGAGCCATGCCTAGTTTTGGCATCCCTGCCAAACTCGTCTGCCTGTGCAGGATGACGAGGGAGAATGCTCACTGCTCCATCAAGGTCGGTAACGACTTCACCGAGACCTTTGATGTTAAAAATAGATTGAGGTAAGGTGACGCGCTGTCATCTGACTTCTTTAACATCATACTTGAAAGGATTGTGCGATACGAAACTCACAAGCCAGTACCAGAGGAATCAGCGGGCCGTCACTTGTGCGTTCGCGTGTATTAAAACAGAAGCAGATAAAATGGGTTTAGCGGTGACCTAGAGCAAAACAAAGTATATTCTGTTAACCAGATACCCAACATCGACGAATCGGACACGACGTCACAGTGGACTGCTATAACTTCGAGGTTGTTAGGGACTTTGTGTACCTTGGCTCTGCTATCACATCGGACAAAATCAGTACAGAAATCAAACGAACAATAACTAACCAATCGCTGTTTCTTTGGGCTAAGAAGACAATTGAGTAGTAAGGCCGTATCCCGAAGAAATAAGGAGACTCTATATAAGACCTTGATAATCCCGGTCCTGCTCTATAGCTCTGAAGTATGGACTACATCGAAAGCGGAAATTCTTTGTAAGATATTCGGTCCCGTTTGCGTTGATGGGCTTTGGAGGAGGAAATTCAACGACCAACCTTACGAGCTGTACAGCAACATCGACCTAGTCAAAAAAAAACCGCGCATTGGTCCTTTGAGAGGGCTAGCACTTCTAGAGCGGACAACGCAGTAGAGTATACAGTGTAAAATAAGTTATAAAAATGTCTATTACTTCAGGGTTTAATTACATTGGTCTTCACTGTTTGAGTGATATATGCCGACTGTCACATCATCAAAAAGCATGAAGCGGTATTGCCTGATTATGTGACACAGCGGAATTACTCTTACATACAGAGCCTGTTAGATCATTCCATATTCGTGTCGTTCGGCTTATAAACGAATCTCTATATTTGATAGTACGACCGAAATAGGACCTAAGGGTGAACTGATGTGCATTCGAGGCATGACGCATATTGCGGGTGAAATTTCGAAGAAGAGGGATGTAACTGGCTAATTTTTTATAAAAAAGAAGCGATAAAATAGTCTGTTGGTTGAGGTCCAGGTTCACCCCGAACTGTAGCGCCACCTAAGTAAATAAAGAAAAAATAACAACAACAATAACAAGTATCATTCCCATTTCACATTTTATTGATTCATGGTTAGTTTAATTAAAATTTTTGGTTTTTCTTTCATAAATTGTTCTCTGATTTTTAGTGTTGATCGAATTCGTTTCAACATATAACCTAATATATCAGCATTCATCTAAGTATCTATTAGTTTTGCATTTAATTACAGTTTCTGGCTACAAAAGAAATTATTTCTTTTCTTAAGTGATGCAGTAACTTGAATTTTGATCTTTTGCATGATACTTTTTTAAAAAAAAAAGAAAATTTTTTTTTTATATATGCCTCTCTGTCTGTCATACAGACTTTGAACATTTTATAAAATGATATCAAAATGTGCTCGAAGTAAAACTTCATAATTGTGTAAACATACATCAATACATGCCAATTAGAAACACCTTACTCAAACTTTTTCATAAATTAATTTGCCTTAAAGTTAAATAGTTTATGTATTATTCAGAAAGATTTTTAATAATAAATTCTGCTGACCCTTTGAGGAAGAAGAAAATTGTATTTATGTACTTCTTAGGTATAAAATAGACGTGTACTAACTTACGAAAGTGTGTGGTACATGGTACCCCAAAGTAAATATTTCAGTTCTCAGATGATGTGAAAAGTCTGGTGATTTGCAATTAAGAAGCTACCCATGTCTGCACACCATTACCACAGTCAGGGTATTTTATGTGTTAGTGCGCGTTTTTTTGTACACAAGAAACCGGAATTTAAAGTTAGTACCCTATCTATAGCTATTTTGTTTAAACACAGAAAACACATATGTATCTTAAAGTTTTAAATCCTTAAAAACGAAATGTTTAACCCTTTTTACGAAAAAGCAAATATCCTTAAAAAGAAACATTACACCAGATTTTTTTTTTATTTTTTTTTTTTCTTGTTATGTGGTAAACATTTATTGTTAGAAATATAATTTTTATAACATTTTCTAAATGATTTCATTATAATATAAACAAAGGAGTTAGTTACATCTTTCTTTGCTTTATTGAATGTATGTATGTATTTGCAAGTTTAAAAATATTGCAGGAAATTACCAAGTGTTTAATTAGAAATAAAATATTCTCCTCCTTCCATATACAAAAAATATGTTTATTCTTAAGAAAAGTGCTCGACATTTAATGCCATCAACAAATTGATTCAATATCATCAGTTCTCTCTCTCATTTATCCTCTGAATAATTAAATTCCCTTACTATCTCCCATTCTTAAAAAAAAAAAAAAAAATTAAAAAAATTAACAAGGAGTGCATGAGTGCATAAAAAACTCAGAAAAAAAGACTATACCGGAAAGTTGATCAAATATTTTGTTTCATTATAAAATTTCTCTTCACATAGTAGCTGATACTAGAGCAACAATAATGATTATAAATTTTTAAATTTTAGTTCTTCTTTATTTTTATTTATAGGTAACATATAAATACTAAATTTGATTAAAAAAAAAAAAAAAATTATTATTTTAATATTTAATCCATTCAATATTCTTTCTTTCTTTTGCCCTCTTTCAATAGAATAAATTATACAATAACTTTTAATTTTAATTAAAGCAAATGCAATACACCGAACGATATTTAAAATAAAATTAAATTTCTTTTTTGTTTACATTTTGAAAGAGAAAATAGTTGAAGGTTACAAAAGAGCATATAATGTGTGTTTTTAGTTTAGCAGCAGAAAGAAAAAAAAGAGATGTGTAACACAGTCAGGCGGAGAATAGACACAGAGCGCAGCGCAGGGTTTAGAACGCCAACACAGGAGAGCATCTACACTACAGTTGTTTTTTTTTTTTTTTTTTTGTTTTCTTTTGAATTTGATTTAATCATCCTTTTTGTGTGTGATCAATGCATGGTCGAGTTCTTCCTGTGGTTGATCCTTGTCTCCCCAGCCCCAGGTAGCATGTGTGCCATCACCTGTTCGCTTAACGCGTTTCTCGATGATGTGAGGCGAGACGGATTTTAGATCGTACGCCCAACCGATTTTAGCAAAGAAGTCGATGAAGGCTGTGGTCAGATTTAGACGATAGTTACCCAATTCAGCTGTTTTGTAATCCCAGGGGAAGACATGATGATAGTTGTGCCAACCCTCACCAAAGGCAAGAACTGCTACGGATTTATTTTCAGCCGGACTGATGAACCTATTGGAATAGAAATGTATAATTAGTCGGAAGTAAAAAGCAAATACAAAATTGTAGAAAAAATAAAAAGTTGGCCTTAGCATGATTATTTCTAAATTTACAAATTTGTCTAAAGGGAAGAGTCTTTGAACTCATTTGAACGCACAACACTTTCCACAAAACAACATTGCAGCTTTTACACAACTTTTTGCTTACCATTTGCAAATGTTACATTCCACACAAATTTAATACACCAAGTTAATTCTAAAACGCACAATTTTTTTGGAAGAAAATTAAAAAGAATTTGTAAAAGTGTTGCAAAGTTCTTTGGTTGAACCTGGGCCCTAGGTGTATAGTGCTCCAGACTAGTGTTTCAAGAGCACGTTACAGCCAAGGAAACTTTTGAATAGAACACTTAGAAATTGACTGGACTTACTACCGATCTGTGCAGAAAGAATGTAAGAGGAAAGTTAAACGGACTCCTATAGAAAATTCAGCACAGAATTGATGGAAATGAAGGAAAGAACCAGGTCTTTGAAAAAGCTGGATTCACTTCGAAATTCTGTCGGGTTCCTACATAGTTCCGTGCAGAAGGCCAATGATGTGGAATGAAGTATTAGTACAGCGAAACGTGTTGGCTGAAACCAACTGGTTCACAAGACTCAACTGGAATATTGCCTCTCGGATAGTGACCGAAGAAACGATTAGATTTCCTTTTTTGTTCTTTGAGAGCTGAATCACCCAGTCCTGATGGCTTAAGTACATATATCTAGCAATGCTCAAAAGAAGTTCAGCTTTACTAATGTTCTGAAAAGGCTTTTTTAGGGCTTGCTGAGTTCATGGTAGAAAAATACGTGGGATCGGTAGTTTTAAAAAGAAACCGCCTGAGTAGATATTAGAGTGGTAAACCCCGTCAATTTGTCGTTCACGACCATGTCTATAGGATCGAGAATGGGATGGATGATGAGAATTTGGAGTGTTCGTCGACATAGAGGATGCCGTTGATAATGTAAAGTATAACTCTGCCAGAAGGCACGGACTAAACCATCGTCAGGAGGATCTGTTTCATGATGTCCTAATGGCTGCTTATTGCTGAAGATAACGATTGAGGTTGAGAGATGCTGTACGCAAAGTGCAGTGTTTTCATCCGTACTATGGTGCTTTGTTGTCGATCCATGGCTCAAGGAAATGCAACATTTTGGACCACACATCTAAGTGGACGATGTTTGTGTACTGGTATCAGAAAAATCTTTCAGAGGGGTCCGTAATAAAATGCAAACAGGAGGCTACACGCCAATCTAAATGAAACAACCTTTGTGTTATTTACTTGTAAGAAAACACGGCCTTGTGCTTCCCACATTGAAAGGTGTAACTCTTCAACTAATCTTAGATAATAAACTGAAGTCAAATAAGCACTTTGGGTTGAAATCAACTCGGCCTCTCAGGACTTTGTGGGAGTGCCATCACCAGACTACAAAGCGATGTCTCTCTTGGAATGCCACGCGCATCACTCCTGTCGGCGCTCTAAACGGTTTGTTTAATTTGCTACCACTGCTCTTGACCGTACAGATGGAGGCACTAAAAGCGATGTGTCGACTTAGGAAAAACGAGGTCTGCCACGAATAACCTCACTTTCTACATGGAGTACTATTTCGTAAGATTTCGGAACAATGTTCTTTATTAACATTTGCAATCGATAATATGACCCAAGTTGTCATGTTCGGTATCAGATATGAAGTGTACGTCTCGACAGATGCCTTCTACACAGACGGCTCAAACACCATTAGTAGAACTGGAGTGAAAAATATGTTAATTGATTTAAATGGCTTTGTAACCTTGGGCATCGATGTCATGGAAATGGGCTCAGTTGATTTCTCTATCCCTGGTCGATATTATTTGACTATAATTATCTCCGGGGGTGAAAGTACAATGGGCCATCTTCTAGTTACATACTTCCACTCCAAGTAAATCAATGCAGTCAGTTTTACAAATGAGAACATTTTCACCACTACTAATTTAGCTGTGCTTAGCTTGTGGAGCTTATTAGTAAACCAATCATATGGGGGCCTGAAATTGTGTTCTTCAAAAAATTAAGCATATCGAAAAGCTAACCTAGTGTTACGACACCCCTCCTGATCATATGTTACGA
Source organism: Pocota personata (assembly GCA_963082735.1). Taxonomy (NCBI): domain Eukaryota; kingdom Metazoa; phylum Arthropoda; class Insecta; order Diptera; family Syrphidae; genus Pocota; species Pocota personata. The sequence continues at coordinate 275,421,897 of OY720429.1, forward strand.
ACCAGAGATTGTTCAGAATGGGTTCTCGTCTGGCTTAGGATCAATGAGAAATGAAATACACTCAAGCAGATCTTCCTACAATATTTTCTTCCGGTCTGCTTTATCTGCAAACTATAAACAGTAGCCTAAAAACTGAGTATCGGCTATACAACATTCTGCAAAGGAATTTCAAAAAAATCAGTGTTTGTTGATGAAGCTCGCCAAAGGATTTGAATTTATCAAGAGGAGAATGACTGTCTACCGCAGGCAGTTAGTTGTCCTCTAGGGAGATGTAAAGCTTCATGAATTTTGCTCCTGGAATAACGTTATGTGACGACATCTTCATAGAAGGATGACCTTCCGATTTGTTTACACATCAACAGGTTCTCCCATAAATTTCGCCCCGGGAGGTAACATTTGGTTTGAGTCTCAAGATTTAATAGGTTGGACGGCAGGCATACTTCGAGTTCTTGACGAACCTTTGCAAACATTGGCAAAAGATGAGTTTTGCATGTTATGTGCTGTTTAGGCTAGTTCTACAGTTTGGGTATTGGCTTTAGATTGAGTCTTTGTTAGTTTGAGATTAGTTTAGGTTAGATTGATTTCCGAGGTCTCTTTGCTGTCCTCTTTTGTATACATCGCAAAATTGTGTGCGCGGAGTAGGTAGTGTATGTTGGGCTGGCAAGAACTAACTGCGTGAGTGCCACTGTCCTTTTGACATATAACAAAGATGCATCTGGAGCATTACTTTTACCCACAACAAGGCAAAAATAGTACCTGTACACATAATCTATAACCGCAACACACTACTGGAAATGTAGGCAGTGATGACACCGGACGACTAATTATGTGGGAACGAAGAGAGAATGACGAAAGACTGTCACCAAAAAATCGACCAAGCTTACAACCACAACGAAGCACCCGACGAAAGACGATTCTCCTCAGTGTTTTAGCTTAAGCTTTCAAAACAGAACGAGATAACAGTGCGTTCTACTTCAATGATACAGGGAACTGAAAACCATATATATTCAGAAAGCATACACGAGTGCATGTGTCTTTGGTCCTGATTCATAGGGAAATGGTTAAGAAGTGGAAATTAATCTTTCCTGCTCTTCCGACCGACGAAATAATAGCGTGGGCAACATAAATATCAAAAGTTGATGCTGAGTCCAAAAGATTCCAACTCCAAGTATTTCTGAACCCTTTTGGATTAGGGGTTGCTTGGGTGTAAATTCCAGCTTTCTGGTCTTTCTGGACTCCCCAGTTAACACGATGCATGCTTCTCCATTTAGAGCAGCTTCGATTCGGATATAAATCCTTCTTGATCCTACCCTTTTTCTCAACATACTTCCTTACATTATTTACTAAATCAATATCAGAGAATAGCTCCAGAGCTCCATAAACTCCATAACAAACTACGTACATATATGAATTTCACTCACCTATCATATGGTTTACCACCGAATTTGTGAGCAGCACTGTTTACAAGCCATGTTACGTTCAAAATGAATGCATACCGGAACATTGTAGCTACGAACCATGAGTTGAGAAATGACTCGCCCCAGTAGTACATGGGGACCATTGTTGGAATAATGAAGCATGCTACTGGCATCATAAGCATGTAATATCTGAAAATAGAAAACAAATCAAATAACTCTGGCGTTTTTCATAAAACTTGATCGATACGTACTTCTTTTGGAACATTAGAACCTTATCTTGCCTCAGGTCAGACAGATCAACACCCTTACCCTTGGCGGCAACCTCTGGATGCTTCTTGCATAGCAGCCAGCCGATATGCGAGAAGAAGAAGCCTCTGTAAGTAAATGAAACAATGTTATTCATAATTTTTCTCCCCTGTTAGTATGTTAACTTTACCTTGTGGCATTATGTGGATCAGCATCGGTCTCTGAGAATTTATGATGGACACGGTGATCGCGAGCCCAATGGTATGCAGCATCTTGGAAAGCAACTGTATTGAAAATAACTAAGAGTACTCGTAGTGGCCACTTTGCTTTGTACGAACGATGGGCCCATAGACGATGGGCACCAGCTGTTATTCCCAAGCCGGATACTGTATATAAAAAGAAAGCTGAAAAAGAAAGACAAATATAAGATGTCATCTACATTTTGGGCATGAACTTTCACGACTGCTTGTATTTTTCAAATAGCTTTTGGATTACGACATATAACTTTGCCCGTCATTGACAAGTGGCAACAAGAAACATAATTTGGAACAAGAGGCAATAACATTTGATAATCTTTTAAGAAATTTGTTGGCACGCGAATAAGTTTCCTAGCTTATCAAATGTGTGCACAAAAACTTTCGTTGTCATCGAGTTTGAAATTCGGAGAAGAACAAGTAAATTATTGAAGATAAGACTTCATTCAATTCTACTGACACGTGATCTTCCGTGATTTCTGTGATAACCCCTAGGTCATCACCTTCCAGAGAGAGGAATGATTTTATAGAACGAACAAAAAACAGGAAACGTTGCTCATCATTAAATTTTTGCAAATCGTTTACTAGCGATAACCCTGAACTTAGTGTGAAAAGTTGCAGACTTTAAAGTCATAACGAAGGTCTTTTGGACTAAAAAAAAAAAAAAAAGAAAGCGGTGCAGGCGCCGTATTTTCCGATAGTAGGACAAAGCGCATGGAAATCTGGGAAGACCATTTCTTCAGGCTATTGAAAGGAGACATTACGCTGGTATAGAACTGGATGCGGTTAAGATGGGCCTTGGGATAGATGTAATATGGACATAGTCAATGATTTTGTTTAGTCTACCTAGGCTCTTCAGTTAATTCTGACAACATCAGTATATAGATCCAACGATTAGCCACTCCTGAAAACGTTCTACAAGACATCACAGTCCTGCTGGTATGGTGCAGAAGCACGAATTATATTAAATTTGGATGAAGTCTTACTGCCCGAACACAATGGTGAAGCTGAAGCTGCAGTACGCAGCGCTGCCGAAGTTGAAATACAGTACTCCCTATAGCACGAACACAATGCGAAGCTGCAGCTGAAGTACGAAAAGTAGCTGCAGCACAAGTTGTCAACTTCAACTTCCGAACGAGCTGCACTGACAGTTAAAAACAAAAACAAAAAAACGAAAATGGCAGAGCCGTCTACAGAGAAATTCATAGCATGCGATTTCTTCTTCTCAGTCATTCTTATAAAATAAATCCACCACAAAAAACATTTTCACGAAACACAGTGTGATTATCTTTCTGTTTTGACAGCTTGAGCAATTGAGCTGCGCTTCACCATTGTGTACGTGCATGCCTAGTTCAGTGAGCGACTTATTTGATAGTTTGTACTACAGCGACTTCATCTGAGAAAGATTCTTTATACGATATATAGTGCTATCTGACCCGCTGAGGAACATACGCATTCAGTGAATAAGTTGCCTGGGTCAGGTCAAGTAGCGCGAGTGAACGCTACCATTTCGGCCCGGAGTCTTCTTATCGTAGATTGCGTGCGAAAGTAGAATGCGCCTCGATTAACTTGGTGCACGCAACTGCAGGCAAAAGAATGTGCTGGCTGCAGAGGCCACAAAAAGTAAATTAAAAACCATCTGTCAGGCGGTCTGAGAGATGTATGTATGTATGATTACTAATCTTCCTTCCATCCGAAATTATCATTAAGGTAGCTTTAGTCAAACGTATGCCAAACGAAACTCTTGGTTCAGAAGACTGAAGCTGTTAAGTGTTCAAAACAAGATGCCTACCAAGGCAGCATACATCCGATTATCTTAAAAAATATTGGAACAGGAGTAGTCTGCCGCACAGTACATACATACATCATATATATTACAATACATAATGGTAGAGACGATGTTTCTCTCTCTTGGATTCGGATTGAGTGTACATATCATCCAAGAAGAGCTACGGAAAGAGAAGGAAATGAAAAAAGCAAAAGGGAAGTCCCAAACCTAAGACATGCAAAGGCACTGCTAGGAAGCTACAAACCTGCATCAGCTTAAGTAGGATCTAGCTTTCTATACTTAGGACTTTCTTACGGGATATTATAATCTTCGTGAGCACCTCCAAAAATCTGACAAAAAAGTCACACATAAGCAATTATTGTAGTTCCAATTCAAAGGCACTGAAGTGGTCCTAGACAATTCCATTTTCTATTTTTTACAAAAACATAAAACATAAAAGTCCAATAATAATTTTTATTTCAGACCGAAACATGTCCCAACATAAATTTTATTTCAATTCGAAACAAATCAGTCTTCAAATAACTTTTTTATGGCAGAAAAACTGCTATCGCTTGAAGAAAATAATAGTCTGAAAAGAACTATTGTGCGATGACTTTTATTATAGAAGTCTTCAGTTAACTGTTAGAGTGTGATTTTTCCCGTAGTCATAACAGTTACAGTCGCCACTAGAAAGCAACAAAATATGCAAATTTTGCGACGAAGCCGAAGAAACTGTGAAGCATTGACGCGCAGCAAAATAAGTTGGCTGGGAGACAAATAGAGAAGTGAGACCTCCTCCTTTCTAGACCCAATATAGGTTTCTAAGTTTCTAAGGGAAACCAGATTGAATGAAGTGCTTTAGCGTAATAATAATATCGGCGCTTGCATCAGAAGGGTACACAATACATCTTTTAGTTGGCAGTCCAATTAACCCCGCCGAAATTCATTAAATTCTTAAATTTGTTTCACAGTCTTAATTGTGTTGATAGTACATACAAGAGGTTTAATCAGATATTGTACAATTTGTACCAAAAGGCTTTGAGGGATCGATCTTTCCATCATGCCAAAGTTCATTCAGAATCTGGAGTCACCTAGGTAATGAACAAGGCTTTGCAATGAGCCTTTACCTTTGTTTTGCATTCAAGCTAGATTATCCTGGAATATCCCACGTCCAGTAGACGAATCGCAGAAAAAAAAACAAGTTTTTCACGGTTGAGCCTCTCGCTTTGTACTTTTTAGTATACCTTTTTTCTAACTTCACAGTAGTGTCCAGATAGAGTGTAATTGTCTCATATACGCCTTCTGCATACGAAATATAATTCTCAATCATAAATAAGTTCTAAAGGCCACATTTTCTTATTTAGACTCACGGATCGCATGCCTAACATTTCATTGTAAATCAGAAAATGACGCCGATTCTCCAACTTGCAATTATCGGCAATTTTCTTCTAAACTTCCACTCCTCTAACTCCTATCTTACCCCTTTTAAAGACAAACACGAACTGCACGCATAACAGTTGCAAGAGTGCGTGTAAGCGCCGACCTTTCAACATTTAAGTTCTACACTATCAGTAGATCCGTTTCACAACAAATAACTTCATTAAACCGCGAAACAATTTAACAAATTAATTAGAAAAACAAAAAAAAAAAAAAAACACTCACCAAAAGCTACTGTTGCCCATTTGGCTGATGTAAGCAATAACCAAGCCCCATAAAGGGCCGCCAAGTGCAGGTATGTGAAAGCGATAATATTTCTCCAAACCAATTTTAGTTTTCGCCTCTCGGCATGTTTTAATTTTTCAATATCCTTCACCAGTCCGCCATCGATTGTCTCTGCATCGCATTCATAGAGAACGCCCGTTGCTTCCACTTTGCTATTTTTATCACCGCTGGCTCCGCAGGATGATGCCAGAGATTCGCCCAGGGCTTGCGTGGCTGTTGTTGCGTTTGGTGCCATGTTATCACTAAAAACCAACAAGAAAAAAAGAAAATCAAAATAAATTGTAAATATGTAAACAAATAATTACTTAATGTCAATGAGATATCCAATTAATGATAATTACGCTTAAAAACGATAGGAAAACGAACAGCTATGTTTAGCTCCAAAATTAGAGCAACTAAACTATCTAAGAGAGCACAGAATAGTATTCAAGGGTGGTCGCCTCGCCTTAAGCTGACGACATATTATTTTCTCAAAAATTTAACCAAAGTGAAGAGGAGAATGAGTGCTGACGGATTTCTTGAACTTGGCCTTGCGAAGACAGCGGTGGCGTGAGGTGACGATAATGAGAAAATAGGGTGACATACTGCTAATACTATGTGGCCTGCCACAATAGTCACAAGGGTGGAAATGAATTATCATTTGCGTTTCGAGAAAAAATAGTGTCACACCACCACGTTGGGGAATTAGAGAAAAGAAAATATTACCCATACGCCCTAGAGAATGGGAATTGTGAAAATCAGATGGAAAAATTAAGTCATCACGCGATGAAAATTCTGAGATTCTAAATTTGTTTTGCAAACTTTATAATCGACTCTTAAAAAGACCAGTTTTGCTTGAAAGGTATGGGGCTTTTAGTCAATCTTCTTGTGCAATGTTCATACTCGTATCATGAATAGACTGCATGTAGCTGATTAAATGTCTCTAGCAGATACAACTGCTAATATGGAGATTGTCACAGAGTGGTCTGAGCTTCAAGCCTTGTGAACATACGAGTGATAAATATTATCCCAACGGAAGCTTTCACTTTAATTTTTTGATAAAGTATGAAGTGTAAGGATCATCAATCGTGGTGGCACGATTTTAGTGGCCACTCACACTGCCAGCCCCAAGTCTGCACCAAGAACTGACTTGTGCTAGATGCATCACACGCCGCAACTATGTGGAAAATACTAGTCATCTCTGAAGTTAATTTTATTTCAAAATTCATCATTATAATTTGTTTCACCTATCGCCAACGTCTGACACACATCCGAGAGTAAAATTGGCATGAGAAGCTTCTCCAATCAAAAATAAATTGCCCTTTGGGAGCGGCATAAAAGTAGTAGCCGCGAGAAGTCAGACGAGGACCTGGGCTGTTAACGCCAACATAAATATATTACAGATATTTTTTATTTTTTTTTAAATCAAATAAAGCTACTTGCTCAAGTTTATAAATAAGCTTAACAGTGTAAAGAACGGGGAGATAGCTTTGTAAGAAGTATGCCTATCCATAAAAGGTTGTAAGAAAGTGAGCCCCATGGGAGCTAACAAACCGAACCGATAACAATTAAAACAAAATATCAACCTTAAACTTAATGTTCTTATAACCAGTACTATCAATTAGCCAATCTAACCGTTAATCAACGTACATTAATTATTAGTAACACATCCTTGGTTCGTGAAATTGGACAAACCACACGCCTGTAGCGGTGGTTGCCATATGCGGTCGGGTGTTCGAATTACCAAAAAAAAAAATTCATTAATTTTTGGAGATTTATAGAGTATTTTAAAACCAAAAAATTTGTTTCGTAAAACGCACTGTTAGAGATATTCGCACTTTATTCCATTAACACGATTTACATTAACCTTGGGATAAAGTTTGACATTTTGGATGCGTTCCTACAATTTTTAAATTTTTTTAAAAAATTAGGCATCGATCTTGTAGAAAATTTCAAAACTGAAAATTTCGAATGTAATAAATTTTTACGTAGCACGAACTGCTTTCGAGATATTTCCACTCAAAAACGATTTCCATAAACTTCTTTACTACAATTTTGGAAACTTTTGAAAAATTCGACATACACCTTGTAGAGAAAAGTTTGAAAAATTTGTTACCCGCCTTGTATATTACAAGACCCAAAATTTCTACCATAGAATTTCGCTACGACAGGGAATTTCTCATTGCTCAGACGAATTATGTATGTATAGGTACATATATGTGCATGGGAATTATTCTTTAGGCACACATTTTTTGTGCACAATTCATTTCTATAGTAACCGTACCATTCATCTCATTCCAGTATTCCAGACAATTATTGGAAGGATTTTGTTTCATTCCTTTGCAATATCTGTCCAATGTGTGTAAAATGCGTTGCTGTCACCATTAAGTGAATGAAAACAAATGCATTTTCGAAAAGGGCGTTGAAAATATTTAGAAACTATTCATTGGCCCCCGCCTTGCTCGAGTAAAAGTGTATTATATGTATATATATGTATATAAGTAGCACAGAAACCTGGCCCTGTATGGGCTGTAAGTGTCAAAATATTTATTTATTGATTTATACATAATATAATATATTTCTGAAATGACAGTTTTCATGTTCAACTGTCTGACGTTTGCGAGAAGTGTTACAGTTAAACAAAATTATTTGTCAATCTGGGACTCGAACCATCTGAGTCTCCCATTCAGTGAACCATGCACTTAACCGCGCTCGCTCAATCTGAATGCAATCAGCAAAACCGGGTGCAGAAACACATATAGTTAACATCTCTGTGTCATGTTACTTGATAGATCAGATAAGCTGGATCAGAAGAATTTTGGGATTTCGAACAATAGATACAATCACCATACCCGAGCAGAACCGGAACTATGCTTCAACTCTTCTATAACGATTTTTGCGAGGGAGGTTTTCTTTTCATATGGCAAATACGAATATCCAAAGCTTCAATCTTCATTGGAGAATCCCAAGATCCCGCCCTAGGGATTCACTGTCATGTTCCGATCTCCCCGCGAAACTGATCGGATTATACAGGATGGTGACAGACATCACTCGGTAATGCAAATCGTTTCAAAAATCCAGAGAATGGTAGCAGTGCTCAAGAATTATTAATAGGTGCTTCTAATTCAGGGTTGATTTCGTAATGTTATCAATAAAGCTTAGATTTATGTTACAATTCCAATTGAGTCTTCAAAATATCCATCAACAAAACACACTAAATGAATAAATAAACTTTATATTCTTGGCCTACATTCTCTTTCAATCTCAAACAAGATTTCCATTAAAAATTTATTTTTATTCCATTGTACTGGAGTTGGAGAAGGTTTGTATCAATAATTGACTTTTAAATGTCATCATGTTGGTGAGGGTTTTTTTTTCTATTCCAATTGTTTACTCTAATGAATCCTGATAGTGATATCAAAATGCGCAATGTCTTCGAATAAATAATTAAAATTGACACAGATACCATGAAAACAAGTACCCACCCGACGACAACCAAATAGAAAACCACAAAACACTGCATCATCATCATCATCATCACGGATACGTACGTAGGTTGTATGTATATCCTTCGCATGTGCTCTAAAATAAAATACACTTATGGGTGACATTACAATTATTTTGTCGAGTATCCCCCATCTCCAGTTCGAGAGAGGAAATAAATCAATAAAACACATTACTTTGTGATTCTTTTCAATTAACGAAATTAATTTAAGGTTCTTGTTGGGTCTTTAATAAAAACATGACAAAATAAAAGCATAAATGTGCAATTAAGAGCAACAAAAAGCCGGCCGTCTATACAACGATTCTAATTAAACATCAGTCTCTGAAAGGTTTCATGATGCAATTCAACAGTTGTTATGTAGTCATTCCAATTTATAAAATTATAATGACAAGTTGTATAGCTCAAGGAAAGGACATTTTGTCTCAACCTTCCGGCCCTCCTCTTCGGTGAAGGAGGAGACTTATTTGTTTATCATTTGCGAATTTTCAATGAAGAAAGGATACACAAGGATGACAGCAACTCTTACAGCGACTGCAGGATAAATCAATAATTTCGAATCGAAAATACATCCTGTTTTAATTACATGATTTATATGCATATCACTCTGTACCCAAAAGAGGGGCCCTAGTAACATATTTATTCCCTTTACGAGTACCTACTGTTGTCGTCCTTTCATACACTTACACGTACACGTGCGCATCTTCTTAAATGGTCACGTGACTTGAGAAAGAACACTTCTTTATTTTTATTTTTTTTAATAAACAATTGCTATAGCAACAATTACGACATCGTATATTACATTTTTTTTTTAATTTCTTAATCTACGAAGGATACAGGATGGATGAAATGAAAAAGGTATGTTTTTCCACGCACCTTAAATTTTGCACATCATCGGTCGCTGAGGTTATTTGTGTAAGTGTCATTTTACATATAGACTGATTTATAAAGCGGTTTTTTCCCTTATTTTTCTTGTATAATATTTTTAAGTTCTTTAAACACGTTTTTTGTAAAAATTAAAATATTTAGTATTCATACCGAAAATGGACTAGTTTGAAAATATAGGTGTATAGTTCTGTTGCCGACAAGTACGAGTGTTCTAAAATGTTCAGTTGGAAAAAGTATACTGAGGAGAAAAGCTCAGCATGGATAAAGCCAACCCTGTTATAGAAAGTTTTTCCGATAACAACAACAAAGTGTATAACATAAACAATGCAAAAATGGTTAACCGGGTTGTTGGGAGAACTTTGGATACTACATAATGTACCTTTGATATTGGAAGTACATATGTATACGGTTCTCTTAAATTATGGGGGAAAGAATTTAAAGGGAGCAAGAATGCAAATTGGTAACCAGAATGGGAAAGCAACAAGAATACCAGATATTACCATAGAAGGAGAGTCAAATACAAATCACTACTAAAGAATTTCCTTGAGAAAGCTCAATAGGTGTTTGACTTTTCACACCCTCCACAGAAACCGTTAGCTAATTTAATGTGCTACTTTGACATTATTTTTGGTAAAATAATTTGATATGCCATTTTTTCGTCGAAAACATAGCTTTTTTTTTGCAGTTTTTGGATCTTCTTCAAAACCTGGTGAAGTAATAATAACGGAACTATACATTTTTAGAATCACGGTATTGCCACCTACCCATATCCAGGGGTCGAATTACCGCATCAGTTATCGAGCAACACATGACTGATAAATGTTGATTTGATTCTGTCATTAGTGATCGTGTATTTATTTATTCGATATGGTTTCTGCTGACGAGCTGAGGTGCATTTGGAAGAAAATATGTGAGAATATCTTTGTTTATTGTTATTTTTGCGTTTGTTTAAATTTATTTCAGGTTGAGTCTAAATAAAATTAACCCTTTGCAAAAGGAGATTTTGGAAAATTTTATGAGCTGGGACAGCGGTTTAGGTGCGTCCTCTAAAATTTATCTTCTCTATTATAAATAAGAATGCACTCTTATTTACCCGACTTTTTTGATAGAACTGCAATCAAAAGTGTATATTGTGAAAGATATTTTCAGAAAATTATAGTCTTGTAAAGAGAAGGGATCGCTTTTATCTCTTAAACGTTTTCGTTCAATACACTCATAGCGATCATCTTCTGAATCAGAAGATGAAAATTAAAGTAAATATTCATCTTTGAATTGAAGACGATAAATACAAAACTTTTCCTCACACAAAAATAAATAGTTTTGACATTTGTCAGCCATCTCAATTTAATGTAGTAGAATTGTACTAGTACAATTTTCAAAGTGTACTCGATACGTGACCATTCTTATGTGATCATCCCAATGTAGTTACTCGATCACTCGATAGTGTATGGATTTCATTCACTCGTTAACTGCTGTTGTAATTCAAGCCCAGGCCTATCATGGTATCCATCCGAAAAAGTCTCGAAACGTAAGAAATTCCGATTGCAACAACCTTCCTCGTATCCGTTTCCGTGCATAACTGTGCATGTCATAAATATTAGTACACATTTAAACGCACTCATCGTGGAAATAGTGTTGAACACATCCATTCTATATTGAGAGGTATTCTATGAGTAATATGTATCGAACTTTTAAATTGTTTGAGGACACTTGTGGAGTAACTGAACGTCAAAGTTACGGATTCCCTCGCGCTGTCAGTACTCCATAGGCGATCAAAGCTGTTAAAGCCAGGATTAATCGGAAACCGCAGCGAAGCAGAAAATCTTATCACGAGAAATGAAGATATCGCAGAAATTCATGTCTCGCATTATCAAACAAGATCTGGAACTCCGAGCATATAAAATACGCACTGGTCACTTACTTACAGGTCAATTAAAGCAAAAACGGAATTAAAGATCGAAAGATCTACACCGCCGGTACGCGCAAAATGGTGACAGGAAAATTTTGTTCACTGATGAAAAATTGTTTACCTATGAGGAATCGTTCAATAAGCAAAATGACAGAGTCTATGCCCGTTTTGCTTTCAAACAACCAGTGGACTTTCTAACAAGACTCCGCGCTAGCTCAAATGGCAAAACCGCACAAGGGTGGCTCTAAAACAATGTGCCGGACCTCATAGTAGCAGACGATTGGCCGGCAGGAAGTCCAGACCTTAATCCTTTGAATTACAAACTGCAGTCTATTTTAGAGGCGATGGCTTGTTCTACTCGACACCCAAATATTAAGAAGCGCGCACTTATCCGTGCAGTGGACAATTTTCCAATGGACGAGGTGCGTGCTGCGACTCAAGGCCGACATAAATGCAAATAGCAGCCAGTTCGAATAAATTGCTTAAATATTGTTTCCAAAACAATCCAAGTTTTACAAAAAAAAAAAATCAAAAAATACTTGTTTGTGTTTATTTTATCACCAAAAATGGGTGTACCAGTACTTATAACCTAACTAGGTATTCCTTAGGCGGTTTCTTTGAAAATATATTGGCTATTTTGGGCTCCGATTACATTAAGTCCATCAGCCGCTGCACAGATTTCTGTTGGGAGAATATTGGAAAAAAATTGATAACAGCTGTCAAAATATTCACAATGTACTGCAAGCCGCCATAGTACGATGGAAATTCTATTCCAAACGAAAACGATAGAGCAGATTGTGTAAACAAAATGTTTCACTTTTTCAAATTCTGGTTAGTAAAAATAAAGACAAATACAAATTTCTACGTTAAACGGTTCGAAAGTTATGAGGCTGTGGCAGACGGGCGAACAGACAACTGACTCTCACTTAAGGATTCAGTTTTTTTTTTTTATAAATTATCGGAGCACTGAAAACAAAACAATTTGTATTACTGTCTTATATCGATCTGGCATCAACATGCTGGGCCCTAAAACTATATGTGCACCGAAGTCGTGAAATTAAATGTCGTTGCATTAAATTCTACATAAACAACTCGTATAAACGGTATGTGAAAACTGTGTATAAGATTCTTTTAGAGTTTGAAAAGATCTACAAAAAAGTCCGCGAGAGCATATACGAGTACCTAAGATCAGTAGATAGCTAATAATAAGCACTTTTACTTTTGTAATGTTTAAACGATCAGTTTATTTTTGTATCTTATACGAGTAACTGGAGGAATCCTAAACCGATTTTAGTGTAGTTTTTTTCGCGCCTATTTATTATATCTCTGGGAAGGATTATTGCACGACATCATGCAGCTGAGCACTCAAGGAATTTTTTACTTATCCACAACATTTAATTACATATGTCGACTAAAGTATTATAAATACATAAGATTGTTGTTTGAGCAATCTTTGGTAGTTAAAAAAGTTCTATAAAAAAAAAAAAATGCAGCGAGAACATTTATAATAGATATGTAATAATCATTTCTATGTCTTGAAACGATTCTCACCTATTACTTCAAAATTAGTTTGAATGTATTGAGGGTACTAATTATGCCTTGCGTTCGTTTATACGACACGCACACCATACTTTCATTTCCGTAGAACATGGAAGTAAAAACGGTAAATTAAAAAAAAAAAAAAACTATTAACTTTCAAACAGCTTCATCGACTTTTGAGTCGTTTAAAAGCATAAAAGCTTTTAAACGCAAGAAACCAGATCAATTTCTCAATTCTTCAAATACATACAAAGAAATCGAAGTTTATGATACTTTGCAGTGCAACAACAGTTGGTTGAACATTGTTCTCACGTTTAGAGTTCAGCCCCAAAATATTACCTTCAACTGTTCGAGAATATGCTGTATGCACTAACATCCAATCTACAGCTATAGACATATGTATACTATAACTCTACCATAGCAGATGTATCGAATACTTTAATCGAATTATTCCTAAAATTGTGTCTTTTGAGCATCCTACTAGACAAGCCGCTAGAGCGCATTACTTTTTTGTCCACCTGGTAATCGCGCGAACATCACTCTATCAAAATTAATTTTGTTACAGATCTAGTAAACTTTGCAAATCACTCCCAGAAGACTTATTTTCAGAAGCTTGAGCAGAATCCACAGGCATCTACAAGCATCCCGGAATGATGTCTCAGCGTTATGTGGCTTTTAAAATAAAAATCTACAGTCAAAAACAAGAGATCTATGGTTCAGATGTCGAAAAAACTTTGCATCTCCTCATCCATACGAATATCAGCTTCATGCAACTTTTTAGTCATTTTGGAAGCTGCAGGAATGGGCAAAAACATTTTACATATCACATGATATACGTATTTCAAGTTTTTATTGTAATATGCAATTAACCTTATTCTCATAGAGGAAGTGACAGATTGTGACCTCACTTTATTTTAAACCTGTTTCCGTACCGTAATTCCATTATCGTCCAAGGTGGTGCCATTTGAATAGAGATATATTTGTACTTATAACCCTACCTTCGGGTGACATACATAAGAGAATAAGAGTGAATAATATCAAAAATAGTTGGACTTTGTCGCACAGAACTTAACGGTAAAATCTCAATAATTCGCGCTTTGACAGCTGAAGTAGAGTCAACACGCTAAATTTTGAGAAACGATTGATCGTAGATATCGTGAAATTTCACAAAATGCCGAAGTAGATCAATTCTCTACTCGAGCCGACTTTGACATTTGTTCATATTTGAGAGATGAGTTGTTTCCATTGGTTGTTGCCAGTCATTGTTGCGATTGGAAAAAACATTTTAATTAAAATTAATAAAAATACAGGTTTATATTTTGTCCGTAATGTCAAAGTGACATTTGGATACAAAAATAATCGGGTACAGCGGTTCAGAGAAAAAACGAACAAAGTTACAATAAACTTACTCAAGGGGATTTCGTAAAATAGTACCAAAATTATTTTAGTGCCAGGCGACATATTAGGCGGCACATTCTACGGATATTTTTTTACAAACAATAATAATAGTAATCCTTAAAATATTGCAAGTTGTAAATACTGATTTTAAGACTTCAAATAAAGTTAAGCGCTCAATATCAGAACTATGCATGCGTTTCATTTACCTTGCAAATATAAAAAAAAGAGATAAATATGCATTTCAAAGTCTTTTTATAATAATTACACAAGTAACAGACAATTAAAAAGAAATCAAGGATGAAGTTAATTACCATTCTACAGGTCGATTTTAAAAATAATGTTGAAAAGCTTTTCTTGACATTAAAACATCTGCGATCGAACGCACCTGGCACTACCATTCATAATGCCATTCCTTCCACATAGCAACCCCTCCGCATAGTTCCAATGGTTATCTCATCAAAGTGCACACATAAACAAGTAAGCGGGACAACCTCAATATGTCCAAAGCGAACCAAGCACGCGGAGACCACAAACAGCTGATACCCAAAAAGCTATGACTAAAGATTTATTCTCTTATATTATCGGAAGCTAAATCAAACCACTGAATCACATCATTAAAGCGCTTGTGCCGGCAAGGCATAGCAAACAACTCTCCAGCATATAAGAGTGGGACAGAAAAACATCGTACGATATAGAAAATTATACTACATATGCATACGAAAAAAAAAATCCAAATATTCATATTACGTGGTGTATTCTTCAATATGTAGATTAAGAGCGCACGGAAGAGCGAAGATAAACAGCTGATGCATTAATAGCACGCTCTAGCTACGTGTACACGTTTCGCACTGTTTAAAGCATACAACAATCTTGCAATGAGCCGCGAAATTGGAGAAAATAAATAAATAAATTAAATGAAATGAATAATAAGCAATAGAATCATCACCAATGAGTTATAATGAATGATGCATTAGGTTAATATAATAATATTTGCCTGCATTGTAACCGCCAATGGATGGATAATCAAAGCCCCATTCAGCGAATTAGCTACTAATAGAACTAATAATGTGAATAGAATATTAAAGCGTGTTCATATTTTGATGTCTGTCATTAGAAATTCTTTAAAATTAGTCTTAATTTGATTTTTTGTTTACGCATAATAACAAACAATGGAAAAGGAAAACTACAACATCCGATATAGGAGGGATTTTTTTTTTTTTTAATGTAAACTTATGAGGCATTTGATGAAAGAAAATCACTTCAACTCTTATTAAATTGCAATTTGAGACATTCGAATTTTACCTAATGTAGATACGTACGAGGGCATGGTGAAAAGTTCTCGGCCTGACGCAGAGATGGCGTTCCAATCAGCAAAAATTTATGTTTCCTGCCTGGGTGCACTTCTCATTAGTTCGTATGACAAGTTTCAACTTGTTCTCTAAAGTAGTTTTTTTACACGAATTTTTGCAGTAGACGTCTTCTGTGTTTTTCGTTAAAATGGATAAACTTGAATATCGTGCGGTTATAAAATTCTTCGTTTTGGATGGATTAACCCCTAAGGAAATTCATCCAAAGTTGACATAAGTTTATGGGGACTCTGCTCCTTCCATATGAACCGTTTAAAAGTGGGCAGCTGAATTTAAACGTGGTCGCACGTCCCTCGAAGATGACCCACGTGAAGGACGGCCAAAAACCGCAACCACACCCGAAACCATCGAAAAGTGCATGATATCGTGTTGGACGATAGGCGAGTGAAGGTGAGTGAGATAGCTGAGGTTGTGTGTATATCGGAAGAGAGTGTGCGAAACATCTTGCACATAAATTTAGGGATGCGAAAGCTCTGCGCAAGATGGGTACCGCATTTGCTGAATGCCGATCAAAAGCAAATGCGCAAACGATTTTCGCGGCAATCTTTGGACCGATTCAATAAGGATCCGACCGATTTTGTGCTGCTATTTGTCACCATGGATGAGACATGGGTCCACCACTACACGCCAGAAACGAAACAGCAGTCGAAGCAGTAGGTGAAAGCCGGTGGTTCAGCGCCAAAGAAAGCGAAGTCGATCGCATCTGCCGGAAAGGTTTTGGGATGCGAAAGGGAATCCTGTTAATTGTTTACCTTGAGAAAGGTAGAACAATTACACGAGTTAGACAAACAAAAAAATTTATGGGAGGGATTGTTTAACTCTTCTTCACTAGGAGTTAGGGGAGGTTAAGTGACTTAGTGGCTCTTAATTGTTAAGTTGCTATACTTTCTAAATCGTTAATAATTTGTGAGATATTTGAAAGCTAAGACAGACTTTAAAATAAAATATCTACGTGGTATTCAAGATGGCGACCACAATATTGCGGCCCAAACTAATCCAGAACTACAGACTTTTCGCACGTACGGAAACATGATTTGAATAAGGAGACATCCTGAGGGGGCACATGCTAAGCACAATGTAGAAAAAAATTTTTTAAGATGTTTAACCATTCCAGAGTCCAAGTCTCTTTAGGCCTAGCTCATTTACCCAATATATAACTTTTATGTGGAAAAAATCACACTGCAACTTAACTGAAGACTTATAATAAAAGCCATCATGAGAAAATTATTTTCAAACTTTAATATTTTAGGTCAGCAATAAAATATATTCCGTGACTTTTATTTTGTTCAGTTTAAAATTATTATTAGACTTTTATGATTTTCGGTCAAGAATAAGTCATTTGGTGTTAAGCAGGGTTTATTGTGAATTCTTGGAGTCTTTGAGCATTTTTGTAAGTATTAGTGGATGTTAAACGCCAAATGTCTTCTTAACCGAAAATATAAAAGTCCAATAGAATTTGTATTTCAAAAATAGTTACTACAAGATAACTATTATGGCTGATTGAAAAAAAAATCACGGAAAAGCTTTTATTATTACCTAAGAAATAAAAGTCTAAAAACAACTGTTATTTGATGACTTAAAACGTCTCAAATATTTAGATAAGACCACCTCGGTGCCCTTGAAACGAAACAACCACAATTGCTTATGTGTGACTTTTTTTGTTAGATTTTCAAAAATTAACTCTTATTTGCAGTCCATGATATCAACAATAAATCGCATAATTTAAAAAAAAATTTATTTGGTGACATTAAAAGAAAACTAACAATTATTGTCAGTTGAAAATTGAAAGAGAAGATTGAAACGGGCCAAGTAACTACTGAAATCAGTAATTATTTAAACATCAAACATTAAGAAAAAATATTGTGTGATAGTTTAAAAGGATTTTAAAGATGGTAGTGGAAGGGTTAAAGACGTTAAGGAAAATATTTGAAAACAGAATCATAATATGCCGGCCCGAACTTTTCGAGGGAAAGTTATTCATTATTTAAATTTTTAAGGTTTCCATTTGTTTGCAGAGCAGGTTAAGAACGTTGTAATATTTGAAATGACGCTCAAACTTTTTCAGACAGAGACAAGCGATTCTACTTGTTGACCAAAGATGACGGATACACAACGGTACCGAAAGCAATTCAAAAATAAAGAGCACGACTGGGTCGCACGTACTTTCAAATTAATGCAAAGTCGATCAAATTTAAATTCTCACATATCTCAAAAATTACTTAAATACCAATTTGGAATAATATTGTCTAAGCTGTATTGAATTTATAGTCAATTTACACAAGTCCACCAATAAGTAAAGTGAGTACTCAGTCTTATTGCAAACGTTCATAATATTATACCTCAGATATAAACTATTTTTATCAAAATCATTACAGCCGTTTTCGAGAAATGTTCCCGTAGTGAAGTACCATTAATGTCGAAGTCAGAATGAAATCAAGGCGAGACCCAACTGGTTGACTTCCTCTGTGAATGACAATACCAAGATTGATCAAAATCTCGAGATCGAAACAATACATAATTACCCTAACAGACCCTAGTAACCCATTACAATTGCAGAAACAAACAGTTTTCAACATTTTGAAAACCTTACATGAATGTTTTGCCTCACTGGTCTATTTTTTCCCCTCACAATTTTCTAAAACAGTCAACAAAACGTAATAAGCCTGTATTGTTTAATTATTTCGAACTTTAAAAACAAAAATTGTTTTCCATTTGAAAAACTTTGATTTGACTTTTGAATACGCGAGAATACACTCGAAAAATATTCTCTCATCCTATTTTAAATTACTGTGCGCATTTATTTTTTGTATGAAAATCAATTGACACCTAAATACGCAACAAAGTACGCAGTAAAATATGCTCTTTTGTTATATTATGTAGATGAGCACGACTCCCACGTACATATGTACTTGCACCTATAAGCTGTTCAATTGTACATCACTCCAATTTGAAAATTATTTGTTATGTTTCCGCTAACAGCCCTTACAGAGCCTGGCCTAGCTTCTCGAAGCTATTTGACCTGTTTCCGAAGGGCAATTTTTGTCGATTTTAAGCGATGTTTCTCATGACAATTTTACTCTCGGATGTTTGTCAGACGTTCGCGAGAGGTGGGACCGTGAGAAAACCTCATTCAATCTTGACTCTGTCATTCAGTGATCGTGCACACTTAATCACTGTGCCCACAAATTTGAGATTTAAACGAAATTTTTTTTTAAGATGCTTAAAGCACACAATTTTTTTTTTTTAATTTCCGAAACTTGGTAAGCTATTCCTTTGCATGTCACATATTGCTTGAATGTCTATTTTTAGAAAATTTCTTAATAAATAAAGTACCGTTATACGATTTTTCTTCGAATTGTGAGTCTGCTGTCATGCGTACAAAGGAAAAACGGACGGACGGACGGACGGACGGACGGACAGACATAATTGAGAGACCCAGTTTTTTGAGTTTGATCAAAATCTAGAGATGGAACATTTTTACGAAACTAATACTTGACTTTTGTAAGTGCAAGTACAAATTATGCTGTTTGACTTATATTTTTAAAAGTTTAAAGTACAAATCAGTTTTTATTTTTAAGAATTTTTATAAATCAAAGTGGATTGCCTTGGAAAAGGCGATAAACCAGGAGTTATTAAGCAAAGTCCAACGTTCAGCTTGTCTGTGCATTAGCGGAGCACTGCGGACGACACCTTCCACAGCAATGGACATTATTTTTCATTTAACATCCCTCAATATTTATGACAGGCAAGTGGTAGCTAACTCAGCCGTTCGCCTTAAAGCTACTTTACTGTGGTCCAAAAAAGTATATGGCCACGCCTCCATCTTAAATAAGTTTAATATCTTCTCTGAAGACATTGACTACACCATACCCACGTTAAATTCTGACAAAAACTTCCAGGTTACCATGCCTTCCAGAGCATTCTGGGAAGAAGGTGGTTTCACGGAAGATAAGTCGGTACATTTCTATGCCGACGGTTCAAAAACCAACGACGGTGTGGGTGGTGGTGTCTTCTCGCATCTTTTCAGACAACCAAGCAGCAAGCTATTCAAATCCTTGGAATCACCCTCAATAAATTCCTTAACAGCTCTAGACTGCCGATCGTCTCTTATAGAGATGGCGGAGCAGTTTAATATTCACCTAATTTGGGTGCCGGGGCAAAGGGATATTCCAGGGAATTGTAAGGCTGACGAACTTGCCAGACATGAAACAATAATACCCATGCTTCCAGGCAAAAGTTCAGTGGGTAAGCCTATCGCTACATGCAAACTTAAATTAAAGATGGATGCTGTTGAAAAGACAAATTCTATGATAGGTGAAGAAGGGTACAACTTGTTTAGCGACAAAACAGATTTGGCCTAAGCTGGATCTGAAACGCTCTAAGAATCTGATTTCTCTCAATAGGAAGCGTATCAGCGTTGTTATACGAAGGTGTCATAACTGGACACTGTCTAATAGGCAAGCGTTCAACAAGGCTTGGCGTCTTCTCAAACGATTTCTGCAGAAGCTGCATGGACGAGGAGGAGCAATAGACTATTCTTCACCTTGTTTGCACCTGCCCAGCTCTCTCCAAAAGAAGGAAACTCCACTTAGGAGCCTTCTGTTTCAATGACCTAAATGATCTGAATAATATAGACGTTAGGGACCTTCTACGCTTCATCGGAAGCTCCAAATGGTTCAACGAGTAGGCTAGAGGCCGCGTCCCAAACCCATGTGGTAAGTGTGTCGGCTTTCTGCTGACAGCCACCTCAACCTAACCTAACCTAAGAATCAAAGATAAAAATCAGATGAATAAGAAATAAAAAATTAGATAACCTAATTTCGGTGTCCTCAGAGGAGGACACCGAAGTCCGCCGGCTTAGTTCTCATTAGAGAAGATTTTTAAGCCATGAATAACTCATCCTGAAGCTGTACAACAAACACAATTAATTTGTCCCTTTATAAACTAATTTCTACTCGTATGCAGTGAGTGCCATAAAGATGGGCATAACACATTCTTTTTTATTTTTAAAATAATATACTATTTGATATCTTAGAATAGATAGCACATGTGTTTCTGCACAGAATCGGATTAGAATCTGTCCGCACAAATCATTTCCCTAGTGATAACCTGCTGATAACAACACCCACATCTGGCTGTCACGACTTCAACAACCACTTCAAAAAAAAAAGTAAACAACGCATTTTAACATATGAGTAATGCCGGCTTTTGAAAACCGGCAAATGAGTCAGTGAATTCATAAGTTTTATCGTCTCTATTATGACTATCGCTTAAGTAGAATATGTGATTTGTATTATAAAATGTAAATAGATACGTTTGGCCCTGACTAAACAAAATTATGTAAATAAAAACACACTGTCTGAGTAACAGAAGACCTCATCTTCTGTGGTGCATTAAACTAAAGTGCCACTGGATTAAGGGATACTTCCTACAATCTAAGTGTGTTTACCTTATAATTTTCTTTCTAAAATTAGTTAACCAAATACACACGATAGATTCAATAATATTTTATTAACGAATCTTTGGGTCTATAAATACAAGCTACAAAAAGCGGAAACCAATGCATGTACGAGTATATTTTAGCCGCTAATTTAAGATTGTTTAAATGAATTACAGTCGAATTGGCAGCAGAAGTTCCTTCTTTGTACTTACTTACGGATATGTACATAAAATAATTTTGGAAGTAGAACGCAAACAATATGGTCAGTGGTATGAACCTTGGCAAGCAGCAACTAAATTTTTAAAGACATGCGACAACTGCAACAGAAACAAGTTGCTCAGATACTAACCTTACGAGTATACCACAAATCTTGTTGCCAAATATGGAATTTATATCCATATTTGGCAACAAGATTTGTGTACCAAAAATGTGTACGATTTAAAAAGTGCAGTACACCATTATAAAGGTATTACAAATAGTGAGTACTAAGATTAAAGAATTGATGAAAAAAATCCAATCAAATCCTTCAACTACGGTTCGAAGAATTACCAAAAGTGGGCACCGTGGCTCAGTGGTCAGTGATTTGAACTATTAAGTGGAAGTTCAGGTTCGAAAACCAGAAAAAATAAAAAGCCAGCAGAAATGTTGTTCACGTACAGTACACAAATGCTGAGATTTGTTGTAAAGTGTTTCACTGTGTTTCGCGCTTAAATCACAAATTAAAACGAATACACACGGACTTCCTTAATGAGAAACTGCCTTTGGCAACGATAAGCGTTGTGCTTTGGGAAAAACAATCCAAAATTGATTAACATACCAAATAAAAAGTTAAACTAGATTCGGGTAAAACAGTGTGCGAAAGCCAGTCCGTGAATTTAACCACTTAACAAGTCCAATCATGGTACCGTGGACCTAAAGTTAAGAATAGTTAAGTTCACAGAAGCGTACAGCTGCCATATGGTATGCCATGCTACTAAATTAACAAAGGGAATGAGCAGAAGCATGCCTACTTTTTTTCCTAAATAAAATAGAACAATTGCTTTCACGCAACGTCACAATTAAGAAAAAATTGAATCTGTTCGTCCTATCCTAGCCAGCAGAAAACTGAAGACTCTTGACAATCACTTCTTCTATGAGCTAGAAGACTTAAGTGAGAAGTCTCCTGGAATAGTTTTAATCCAATGGTTTTTTTCAGGTTTCTAGGGTATGCGATAATGGGTCTAAGATCACAATTAAATGTCCTATAATTCTGTATACCTTGTCAGTGAATTAAATTACGTGTAAAATCCTTCTTGATAAATACACCAAATGACAAAATAAATTTAACTGAAGTAGATGAAGCCATTCTGAGTTATGAGCTTGGAAGTTACGTGAAAAATAGAGAAATGGAAAGTTTTCGTTCTTATTTCCGTGGCAGTGGGCGAATTTGGATCAAAGTCATTTTGTTTTCCTCGCGCTCAGGACTGGATTTGGCCGAAATATGAGCCGGGAAGGAATTGTAGTCGAATTTTGACGAATGACTCCAAAACGAACCAAAGGTCTGGTGCTGGTGTTTTCGTGGAGGACGAAAACATTTGGCTTCACTTCTCGTTAGCCAAACATGCATTTGTCTTTCAAGCGGAGACTTATGCTATCCTAATGTCTAAGAACTATTTTAAGGAATAAATGGAGTGGACGGATTATCTGCATCTGTAACGACAGGCTGCGCTTAAAACGTTACTCAGTCCTTTAATCACTTCCGAAATAGTTCGAGAATGCAAGAGCTCCCTAAAAATTCGGTCGCTATGGTGAAGTCACTGAGTCTTGTTTGGGTTCCAGGTCTCAATGGGATTACTGGAAATGAGATCTTCGATGAACTTGAAAGGCACGGTTCGGTGGAGGAATATCTGCGAGCTAAAGCGAGATATTAACAAGGCAAAGTCATCACTCATCCGAGGAAGAAACACACTCGATGTAGACCAACAACTTTCCGCTTTAGATCTCGTCCGACCTTTTATGATACAATGAGTTTAACATTCAACTAATATAGGTCACTATTATCGTCAAAAAGAGAATTAAATAAGCCAAAGCAGACTATGTCGAACACTGAACCTCAGGTCAAGTGTCAAGTTCTTCTAATACTCTTATTTAAAAGTTACAATATTCTTAGTGCACAAAAATGATAGTCTTAAAATCCGTGCAGTATCACTATGCGAATTAAAAGATGTCATAAAAAAAGATTTGCATAACACAAAGGCACCGGGGCATGACCTTATAGCTGGTCAAATTATTACACAACTCCCTGAAAAAGCTCTGCGAAAGATACAACACATCATAAATGCAACGTTAAAATAAAGTATGTTCCACGACAATGGAAAGTAGCGGCAGTAATAATAATGATACATAAGACTGGAAAACCGTCAAATGATAAAAAATCGTATCGTCCTATTTCTCTGCTACCAGTAGTCTAAAAAAAATTCTGATCTACCAAAGCAATTTACTTGGTACTTAAATCATATATATCTGAACGCCACTTTAGAGTAAAATATGAAGAATACTCGGACGTTAAGAATATAGCGGCAGGAGTTCCTCAAGGTAGCATTTTAGGTCATGTGCTTTACACAAGAGATTGGTCTGAACCATATTTGCAATTGATACTGCAATTCTAGCAACGGGGAGCGACGCAGTAGAAGCGGTCAGGAAACTACAAACAGAAACCAATGAAGTACTCAACTGGATAAAAAGAATCAAAGTCAACACACGCCAACTTCACAACTAAAAATATAAATGTGGTAGTATACCATATGCAAAGACGGAAAAATATTTAGACATGACTTTGGATGCTAAATTAAAATGCAAAGAGCATGTCAAAAAGAAATAGGAAAAATTAAATATTAAATTCAGGAAAATGTATTGGTTATTAGGAAGGAATTCGGAACTCTACACATACAAAAAATCCGAAAACCTATATGGATGCACGGAATACAGGTCTGGGGCTGTACAAAGAAAACCAACCTTCACTTTATACACAGATTCCAAAATAAGGTGTATTGCTAATGCGCCTTGATACGTGCGTAATGATAACCTCCATAGAGATTTACACATCAAACTCGTCAAAGAAGAAATTACCAATGCTGCAACGAAACATCTGCTGCGGATTTCGTAACACACAAATGCATCGTTAACTACGACAAATGGTAGAAAACCCGAATAGATGACTACGTAGGATAGGTCCAATTGATCGAGCATTCAATTTATAAACGAGCTGAAGACTGATGTACTCGTATCTATGTACATTACTATTAAATGTAAATTACCAAATTAATTTCTTCAGTTGTAATAATAAAAAATGTATAAATAAAAAAGTTACAAAGCAGAAAAGAGATCACAAGTAACTCGTTGAACACGCCGATGTTCTCCATGTAAATGCTAGCGGTGACACAAGGAATTAAAGGTCATGGAGAAACACTGAACAAATCTGACAAAAATTGCATCCATCTTTCAACTAGAAACATAAGAGTAAACGCACACCGAAATGGCGAAACATGGTACATTTTTACATTGTTTTACGTGTTCGTGAAATGCCACTGTCACGCTACTGTCAGACCACTTGCTACGTCACTTCGCTGTACAGTTTAAGTCACAAGAACATTTTCGAAATAAAACCTTATTTGCTAATGATAAGATTTTCGTTGTTGCTTGTAAACCAATATAAGATGAATATTTATCAATAACACTGTACCTGAACAAAGCTCAACATTTTTAGATACATACGAGTATATAGGTATGTACCGCATGTAAGTGCAAATTTTATGAAAGCTGAGACGTGTGCAGAATACAAAACAATTTAATAAAAAACATCGTTAAATATTAATAAACTACAAAATCTTTTGATACGTTCGTCAAAGTGAGGAGCACAAGTGCAGAAGTTGCAAGTTCAAATTTTATTTCTCATCTCGACCTATTTCAAATGTATATTTTTTTTTTTTTTTTAATTTAGTAGATACTATTGTTTTTTATTATTCATTTCTGTTCCTAAAAATAGGTAAATTTCCGCATGCATTTTCATTTGATACATATTGTGTATTTCATTTGAAACTGACGCAAATGCATATATAATAATAATTAAGCTATAACGTTCGTGAATATTCTAAAGTACGGATAGACAGCTACTTTTTTTTACATGTAGCAAAGTTTTAAGCCCTATGCCGAATGCACGATTGTTGAAACTTAATTTGACATACTCGTACATATGCATTTTTGCAGCTCGTAGATATTTAAGAATCAACAACAAGAAACATTTTTACCTAAGCATGGGTTGTATGCATGCAGTGACCCCACCACTAAGATTGGTGTTTACCGATTCGGAATTGACGTTTGCATGAAGTGGAAGCGTTAAGGAAGAAACTTGCGGCTATTATCTAGGCACGTTCTGCATAAAAGTATCTTGACACGTCATCAGTGTAATTTAAAATTCAAACTTGAGTCTAAGACGTCTATCGGTCTTTTTTTTGTAATTTTCCGAATGTTTAATAAAACAGGTGATCCCTACACTGAGGCCAAGACAGTTTTAAGACATTTTTGTCTTACCCACTTGTACGAAAGGTAAGTAAAGGGCTTTACTACACAAGCGTCTGCGGCAGGCAATCGGGTTTTCCCCGTTTGTTTTTCGTCGAATTAGCCAGACGGAAATATTTTGAAGAGTGTCTTGATTTCGGTGAGCGCAACACCAAATATTTGTAAAAGAGCGTGTAGTCTGTGTGTAAAATTGTGCTGACCCGAGGGCTATTCTAGCTGCCACTTGTATGCAGTCGTATACAGGCACTCAAAGTCCTCGTTCTAAAGACAAATCAGTCTTAAGATGTAATGTTCGCAGTGTGCTGTCGCTCTTAGTCCCTATGCACACCGAAGCGATGTGGCACGTGATCTGGCAACGCCGTAACAAACATGGCATCTGGCATGCATGTTCACTTGAAACCAATGAGCCACGTCACTTCAGTTTGCGTTGACACATACATTGATGCACATACATTGCCAATGGGTCTTATTTCCCAAAAAAAAAAGAAAATAACACCCACGGACTTTATTTCTTTTCTGAAGTGGTATTAAAGTCCGCCTCTATTGCCTTTCAGTTGTGGGTTTTAATTCCAATAAGAAATTGAAATACAGTCGACTTTTAATGTGTCGTTATGTCTGACAGGCGCCTATATCTTAACAGACCTTGGGTAGACCGCTTCGCGGTTTAAAAAGGTTTTCATACAATGGGAAATCTCTTCGACTTATACCCCGGACGGCCTTCGGCCTCACATTCAGGTACTCAGGGCGCCGCTACACGGCGTGTAGCCGAATATGTATATGGATATGTACTTTTCTGGTCTTTTTTTCCAAAACACAAGGAAATTAAGTCCGAAAATAATATTTTGGGGCCATTTTTCATAATGAAAAATCACTCCAACTGAAAAATGAAAAAAGGCACCAAAATATGAAATATCAACCCAAATCAAAAAAATTTAAACAATGTTGTTGTTTTTATTTCATATAAATGTTTGGGACCATTTTTCATTTTTATTTTGAGGCCATTCACACCTACCAGCAGTAAAACGTACATAAGGTAACTTTTTATATTATGCATTAGTTACGATAGAATTTGTGATCTCTCGATTGGGAAAAATTCTAAAGCAATGTACTCACGGGTGGGCTTTAAAGTAGAAATACAATGTGGCGCTCGCGCGTTGACAGAATGAGTAGAAACAATGAAATCTTATGGAGTAACACCAAATGTGATCTCAGACGTTTGGTCGGTTTTTGATCGTAAATATTGTAAGAGCCACCTCAACGTTGGAGTAGAGTTACCCTCTACTATTGTCGCGCGTTTTGACAGGTCACAGCTGTTTTGGATTGACATTATTTTTTGACTTGTTCAATTTTAGCAACAAGATAAGTCATTGTGTCGTCTATGTGCTTCGAATTGTTAGCATTTAATATGTAAATATTTTTAATTGCTAATTAATGCTTTTTGAACACAAATTAATTATGTTATGTTTCTTATATTTGTGTTTCCTAATAAAACCATACAAATAAAAAGAGTATATTTCTACTCTTCTTTTGTTTGTATATTGACCGGAACATAATACTGTCATATTCCTAACCTTTCAAC
Organism: Pocota personata; assembly: GCA_963082735.1. NCBI lineage: Eukaryota > Metazoa > Arthropoda > Insecta > Diptera > Syrphidae > Pocota > Pocota personata. The sequence continues at coordinate 275,449,463 of OY720429.1, forward strand.
GCCCGACCATCTTGAAGCCCCACATTTGGTGTTGCAAATTTTGATGTCGCGCGTTGTGAAAAATATTACCGTAAGTTAGTAGAATGTTTGTCAAACGCGCGACAGAGCGAGCGTCACATTGTGTTTTGCATATAATCCCTATTCCGAATGGCAATAACAACCGTGGGCTTTATTGCTTTTCTATGGTGGGCCTTATTGCCACTTCAGAAAAGAAATTAAGCCTATGGTTGTTACTTCCCATTCATGTATTCTAAAATTCAAGAAACATAAGACGAGGATCGACAACTTTCTATCATGCAAATGCCCAGTAGGTTAGTCCACTAGATTTTGACTGATCGTTGCACGCCCAACACATCGTCCAAAGGCTGAAGTTGCCGTTTTGCTTTTGAACAAAATTCAGGTGGATCCAGGCGATATTTTTGCTCGCATCGTAACTGGGGATGAGACTTGGATATACCAGTATGATTCTGAATACAAAATGCAGTTAAAAGAGTGGTATAGCCACAATGTTCTGGGATGCCGGATGTGTTATGTTGCTAAAAGGGAATCGAAAAAGGACGCTCAACAGGGCGCTTTAAGGTGGTTTTCGCTCCCTTTAATAGAAAATATTTAGAGAAGTGGCAACACCGAATGAAAGTGTCTGGATGTAGACCGATCATATGTGGAAAAATAAAATTTAAAAAAAACTTACACACATACGCGCATGTTGTGTGTTTTATTTCATCAGTCCGGCTTTTTTTTTGATACACCCTCGTCATCCGCTGGTTTCTTTTTAAATTACATTTTATTTTGACACTGACAGCATTTACAGAAGCACAGAATAATTTCTCCGCGATACGAAATGAATCGATTTACGCTTGAACAACATTGGGAAATATTGAAAACTTGTTTCCAAAGTGAATGCTGTGTTGCCGAAACAGTGCAAATTTTGAAAATAAATGCACCAAATAATGCACCAACCGTGCCTGCTGCACTCAAGATTGTTCCTGTGCGCTCACCCGTGAATACACTGATGCTGTTGCCGAAAGTGTGCGCCTAAACGCGCCGACAACAACGTTGCGGTCAACGGAGAATCAAAGGAGGATCAGGGAGTGAGTTCTCAGTTTTCGATCAAATAAGGAAAGTCACTTTAAGACTGAGAAATGCAGTGTTGCTGAATCGGTAATGTTTTAGTATGAACAAATTGAATATTTTGCACTTAAATTGTTTTTGTGATTGTTACACATACAATGCAACGACTTAAAAAAAATATATATTTATTACATTTCACGTCATGCCAGATTTCGAGATTTTAAACTGCGATCATGTTGTATTTTTGATTGAATTCAACTTCACTGACATTTTGCGTTTTACAAAAGGTCAGCTTAAAACATTTAGTCTTATGTCTAAGTGCCGAACACAAATGGACCAAAACGTCTACATGTTTTCGAAAATTGGAAGACTCGCTCAAAAGTGTAGTTGATCTTATTATATGGGCACTTTATAAGTGGCCACAAGAACTTTGCAGCCTTTTATCAATAGATGTCTGGAATTGAAAGTGACTACGCATTTGCTACACTCCACGAGAAGGCGATAACTAGTCATCGAAAATGTTGGTGAAAGACACTCGAAAAGGAAACTACCCGAAATGGCATCACAATATCCTTTCCCTATATAGAAGGTGGGCGGAAAAATAAAGAAAGTACATGTAATCGACTCAATCAAAGGTGTTCTAAAGAAAGCCAACGAACAATGAAATACCCAGGGTCATTTTAAACAGACGTAATACCCAGAACTGCATCCAATGTATACTCGTATTATGCAATCATTTTACAAACAAAAAATTTTCTGTAATACAGTCATTCCCCTTAAATGACTCAAAATGAAATATAAAACGTACTACACTGTGTCATAGAAAATGGACAAAAAAAAAAAAAGAAAACAAGCAAACAACTTTTTCATTTATTCCGTATCATGGGACATTTGTTGACCAAGTTAGTCCTGATAGAAAATTGACACCTGTCACAAAATAATTGAACAAACAAAACCATTTAATTTAACACAAGTGTCCGCCCTTTTTATACACCATCGTTGAGTAAGTACATGTCACGTTGCCAACTTTACTCTTCGATAACTTCCAACAACCAATTCCCGTTGAAGAAGAGTCCAAAAGTAAGTATCTCCTCCACTTCCTGGCCTTAACCTTGAAAATAAGTTTTCTGCAAAGTGATGTCAAAAAAAAAAAAAAATGTAAACCCTTTTTTCTTTTACAAATTTCGGCACGCGTATTGCATAATACAACACAAAGAAAAAAAAAAACAATTTTTAGCGGCACAATTCTTCGTTTGGGCGGAGGAGGAAACTCAAAGCTAACCGAATGGGATTTATCTATTCACACTTTGATTTCGTCATCACTTTGTCTGCTTTTTGTTCTCACTGTTCTACTTCTTCTACGTCATAGTCAATTTTCAATCGGATGATTATCTTTGTTCTTACAGTTATTACACCATTAAAGAAAAAAAAAAAAAAATATCCCTATTTAGAGGACTTGGGAATAAAAATACCCACCCTTTGTATTTTAATGCTCCTCCTTTAGATGAAATTCCCTTATACACTGGTTTGTATATTTTATTATAGAATAAAATCAAATGAGGTATTCTATTTCTTTCACTTTAAAACTATTCAATTCTTAGTATGTATAGGCAATTCCATGGGAAAAGGATGTATTTTCTTATTCCGTTGAGAGAGTCACCACCCCAACAAGTGAACGGTTCGCGGTTTAAATTCAAACTGATCTAACAATCAAGGGGAATATCTAATTATTCTCTATTAAAGCTGCTGCACGAAGAGTACTCCTCCAGCCGGTGTCGGTATCGGTGTCGATGTACATATGTTGTAATCGAAGAGAAGAGCGGAGAGGGAAACGAGGAAGCTTGCCTTCCTCGGCGACAACGACAACAACAATAAATAACTTTGCGTGCTTTTTTTTTTTTTCTATTAACTTAAAAGAGAGCTGACTAGAGCTTTTTTAAGAGCGCCGAAACACGTTAAGTTAGTCAGAGAGATTAATTGTTAAATTGCAACTATTTTTGCCAATTTAATGGAAAATTTGAAAATGTTGATGGGAAGGGAAGGGCCGACAACATGCGATTTGCCAGTGCAACACGCAGCTGTTTAGATTTGTTTTCCATTGAGCAATTGATTGTCGAGCGTCTTTTACCTTATCAGGCTTTTCGTCTTATCAAAGTCGTAAGACTGCCAGAACAAGTGAACTTCATGTTTTGCGTTTTCCTGTTTGTTTTTTTGTTTGTTTTGTTTTTGTGTGCATTTGGCGACAGGCGCGCGATCATCGTTATCAGGTCGTGGTGAGGTCGAGTCAAGTGTTGATAAGAAACACGTTATTCCCACGGGATCATGAATCTGGGTGGCCAAAAGGCAAGGACAATCAATGCCAGATAACATAATATACCTGACATTAAGCACGGCTGGAATTTTTTGGATGTTGTTTTTGCCGATGAAAATAAAATGCCTGCCGTGTGCATAGTGAGTATCTTGGTGAGGTGACCTTGATGTTAGTGTTATCTGTTAGCAAGTTGCCTGGATGGTTTGGTCTAAGGCGGTTTTCTTTAGAATCTTTATCAATCAATAGAAGCGAGTAGAGATCAAGTTATTAGCCAAATCATGCGTTTATTGCATCACAACTTTGCTTTTTTTTTCAAGGTCAATGCGAATATCGGCTAAATGCTTATCAGTTCATTTCATAAACAATGCGGATTTCCGTGTGCTTTATTCAAATGGAAAATTGAAGCATTTTCAGTCGAGAGTATCCCAACGCACTGATTTATAAAATTCCTCTGGTTTATACATACGTGAAAAACGCATCCAGTACACGACATGAGTCTGATTTCTCAGATGATGTAGCAAGCTGCTGATAATCGCTGAGGACAATATTAAATGAAAGTACGCCGGATGATCAATAATCTCCCAACCAAAGCTGTGGATTTTCAGGAAGACTAACCCTAGACGATTGATCAATGAAGGACTCAGCCACTGTCTAGGATGGTATATGCCCTCATAAAATAGCCTATTTCTCATAACCAGTCACAATCCTGTTGACTAAAGGATCAACATTTAAATGAGAAGGCGACGAAGCATGCATTGTTAGTTTTTGCTGCAGATTTTGTTAGCTCAAATTGTGCGGTACCCATTTTCCGAACTTAGATACTTTTTTAAGTGCCTGTGCGCTGTGAAACTGGAAAAATTAAATTTCTCGGCTAATTACTCAACGGATGTGTATCCAGCCCAACAACAAGGTGGCTTTTGGTATAACCCCCACTGCAGCTTCGATGACCTTGCGCGACACTTATCTTTTGACTCATGTCTTATGGATATGCTGTCTGATGCAATGACAGCAGAACTCTAACTGCTTCGTAAATTTAAAGTCGACTTTCCCCGCACTCAGGACTGGATCTGAGCCAGGAAGGAATTGTAGTCAAATTTTCACGAATGGCTGCTGGGCTTCACTTCTGGTTAGGAAAACATGCGTCTGTCTTTCAAGCGGAGACTTATGCAATCCTAATGGCTACGAACTATATTTTAGTAAATAGGTGGAGGGGACGGAGTATACCTTCTGATCAAAAAGTACCCGGAATTTCCCATTCAAACAAACCCCGCTTGAGATATTGTCAAAAGCTTTTTTTTTAGGTTGGTACATCTGTCATCTGGCGCTCAAAAATCTGTTTGAGCGCCATTTGTCAGGAGTTTGTGCGTGATAGCTTTGTAAACAAGTCAGTGTTTGTTGTGTTCTGCGAATTTGCTGAATTTGTTACAGAAACAATAGCGCATGATGTCGCTAAAGAAATGCTTTCTTTGGCCAAAATGTTATCGATGGCATCAGTACCGGTGACGAGACATGGGTCTATGAATGTGACATCGAAACTAACCAACAATTATCGAAATGGCGCTTCTCAAATCCAAAATCAAGGCTTTGTTGACCGTTTTCTTTGATTGCCGTGGTATGGTCCACTCCGAATTTCTTCCGCCAGGCCAGACAGTAAATAATGAGTATTACGTGAGCGTATTAAAGCGTTTGAGGGAAAATGGTCGTCGCAAGAGCCCAGAATTGTGAAGAAGTAACTCGTGGTTTCTTCACCACGACAATGCACCGGCTCACACATCTCATCTTGTACGCGCCTATTTGATCAAAAACAACGTTCATATCGTTACGCAAGCTCCGTATTCCTTGTGACTTTTTTCTATTCCCACAACTCAAGGTACCACTTCGCGGAAAGCGTTTTGAGACGATTGAGGCGATAAAAGAGAATTCGCAGAAGGAGCTGAAGGCGATTTCAAAATCGGCCTATGAAAATTGGCCGTTTTCGTTTTATTGAAGAGTTCCGGGCACTTTTTGATCATAAGGTATGCATCTGCGCTTAATCACTTCCAAAATAATTCGAAAATGCAAGATTTGTACCTGAACCTGCGTTGGGGGTTCCTGTGTTGTCGGTCAGGGCTTGCATTGGTGGTTGAGTTTCCTATGAACATAATAAGGATGTAGACAGACTAAAGGAATGCTCCTGAACGTCTGTAAGAAATCCGCAGCATTTTTGCTGTCTCTCAGTAGAAAAGACTGCAGACAACTTTACTGGCCCTTTTACGTCTGCAACTTAATGTGCTAGGCTTAAGCGACACCACCATCTGCGATGCCTGTGGAGAGGGCGACGATACTGCGAAACACTTCCTTTGCAATTGTGTTACCCTTGCTCGTGTCAGGTGGCAGATTTTTGGAGCTGATGTGGTGAATGCGGATATCATAAAGCTCCTCACCACTGAAGATCTCACGCGCACAATACAAATTATGAAGAGTTTCAATAATAGAGGGTTGCTTCCTGATAGTACAATGGACCAGTAGAGTGTATGAGTGCTTCAGTGGAGTTGACACAAAAAAAAATTAAAAATCCAGCTGAACTGGCTTCCTATGCGGTCATTCTCTTTGAGATCATAGTTTCCTTCTCGGAATTTTCTAAACCATTTTTGAGCTTGGCTTTCACTTATGACATGCCTGTCATACACTTTACATAATTCAAGTGCAACTTCGACTGCATTATGATTTGTATTACATTCTCTAAGCTAGACGTGGCGAAAATGTCCTTAGCTTCCATTTCAGTGATAAATACCTCATGCAATATTCAGCAGATCTAGAAGTTTCCAATAGATACTCATAATTTACTTATCGATTTCAAAGCTGTCTGAAGTAGTTAATTAGTGTCAAACTACATAGAGCTTTTGGATAAATTGGTTTTATTTCGAAGCTTAAGCTCAAAACATCTTTCAGACGTGTTTTCAGCTTTTTAAACTAAATTGGGTTTGATGCAAGCTGTTGTTGTTAATGTTAAAATTTAAAATATTGTAGTTTAAAACGAGAATATGGAGGGTAGCACATTAGTTCCTTTAAATACCGGACATGCTTTCGCTTGTGGGTGTATATTTGAAGTGGAAGGTTCCCTTATTCAAGTTCCAATCACAACTAGGAAATATTATCATGACATACTAGAAATAAATGCGAAAATTCGCAACAATTCTCTCCGATTAGTTCGTAAATCAGCCGCGGGTGACCAAAAATAGCAGAGGTCCAAACCATTGTAGGGAACTTGAAACTCTCCTTTTAAGGGCGGGAAATTATATTTTCATCCATAACTCATTTTCCTTCACTCTTTGGGAAAAACACCAAAGGCAAATGGTTACACGTATGTTTTAAAAAAATATATTTTAACTGCATCCTGATGAAATAAAGATCTAAAACTTTGCACACTTATACCAATGATCTGGCTCCGTTGGAGCTTGCCATATGGTTCATAACAAAACTGTGTAAAATTCTAGGCGCGGGAAGTAACACTCCTATAATGTGAAAAAATACCACATTTGTTGCACCCAATGCGCGGCTAAGAGTTAGGCGTACCCAGAGACCGAGACAACATAGCTGACAGTTAATGTCACAGTTGTTAGTTTATACTCGTACCAATATTTCAAATTTGTGAGTCATGGTTGGTAAATTGTCTTTTATGACGGTGTCACTGACACGTATTTTTGTAAAAATGGTGTTAAAACATCGACCAAAGTGTACCCGGTGTACCATGCCGCCCTTTTAGAACACGTTGTGGAAATTCCATGAAATCGCGACATGAGTTTGAAAAAAGTAATATTTTTTCATCATCTAGCCTTCTGTTGTAGACTGCATTGCGTTGTGTGCATCAAAAAAAGCTCTAACATTAGATTCTGGTGCCCTGACTGAAGCTGTGGCCAGCTTTTCAATTGATGAGTGGACGAAGGCCGAAGGATGTTGTTAAAAGTGCTGCTACTGCAAGTAAAGTATCGATACTTCTGGTTCGATACTAAGAACTTCTGGCATACTCGTGGTGATAAAAGTCTTAAGAGTTTATTTTTGTTTTATTTTTTTGACATCTACATATTTTTTTCACTTTGCGTCGCGTCATTTTGTTTCCGTTCCCTATTAAACCAGGTTTAGCACTTGATTTTAGTTTTCGATATTGGATATCCTGAAGCTTGTTAATGCACTAGCATAAAAGAGAAGTTGTCACATGATTATGGGGGCGCTTTTTCAAAAAAATCCAATATCCAAGGAACGTAAGTTTGATTAGTCTAGCTCAAAATTGAAAACAAAACGGACATAGACTCTGTCATTTTGCTTGTTGAACGATTCCTCATAGGTAAACAATTTTTCATCAGTGAATACAATTTTCCTGCCACCATTTTGGGCGTACTGGTGGCGTATATCTTTCGATCTTTCATTTCGTTTTTGTTTTATTTGGGCTGTGAATAAATGCCCAAATCTTTTTAGATAATGCGAGACATGGATTTCTGCGATATCTTCATTTCTCATGACAAGATTTTCTGCTTTCGCAGCGGTTTCTGATTAATTTTTGGCTTTAACAGTTTTGATCGTCCGTGGAGTTCTGACAGTGCGAGAGCGTCCGGATCTTTAACAGTCAGTTACTCCACCAGTCTCCTCAAATAATTTAACACTTCGATACACAAAATCCATATTACACTTGTGAAGGCCAATTACCACAACACGGTTTTCAATGTCGCCCCACAAACGGCTTTTGTGTAAATCTTGTTACGTATTAATTTGGTATAAATGTCACTCATTGAATACCTGTCAATATAGAATGGATGTGTTCAAAACTAGTTTTACGATGAGTGCGTTCAAACGTGTACCAGTATTTATGACATGACTAGGTACCGTTATCTGGACCTGGTATACATACAAAGAAATTCATGTCATCGATGGATGCAGTTGACAGCGTTGAAGCATACAACTATGATGTGGAAAACAAAAGTTTTCATTCTAATTTCTATGGGATTGGCGCATTTGGATAAAAAGAATAAAAACTATGTATGTGTATTCTTTAGAACAGTTTGTAGGTTTCCTTTGCTAACAATTCGAATGCATACTGTCTATGGCCATGTCCGAATAAAGTAAATAGCTTTAAATAACTTTCTTGTCGCTCTAATTATTAATTATTTTCTTGTCGCTTTGTCTAGATAGTAAGTAAAAGAAATTGTCATCTTAAACAATTCCGAATCGTACCTATCTAACTACAAGTGCAGATCAGTTAATGTATTCCTCAAAAACCATTCAACTTTGACTTCATGACACAACGAAATATGTCTTACTGAAGGCGTTCTTTTCTTCCATAAAGGGCACTGTCGACCTTAAGCTAAGTTATCAAACAAACAAACGGACAGAGAACAAGATTATAACTTTCGTTGAATATTGGTATCTAGACAATGGGTAACTAATGGGTTGATGGACGACTGCATAGCTGACGGTCCCCCTGAAACCAGATACCATGATTTTGCTTGTTGCCCAATTTTGTATGAATTAATCTGCTCTTGATCAACATTTCAATAACCTTTACTGATTTTAATTCAATTTTAATGTTCAGAAGTACCTATGTACATACATATTTCATAGGAATTGGATTCTACCTTCAAGATGCTCGTATAATATGCAATTGAGCTGCATATCTCTATGGTTTACTGAAGTTTAAAAATTATTTGAATTCAACTTCGCTGTAGGAATCAATTATTTAAATCGAATTTACTTTTGAAGTAGACATTATACCAGAGCTTTAAGTTACTCAATTAACGTAATTATCCATTCACATACATTTGCCCGATTTCTATAAATAGATTTAGCTTGATTAAGACTATTTATTTCTAAATTATAAAGAGCAATTTGTCGTAACGACTGTTGAACTCAAAGGGAATTGACTTGATTCACTTAATGAGCGTAGGTAAATTGGGTCAAAGAACTTTTAAACCACAGAGATATACGTAGATACATCCGTACATATCGAAGAACTTATGTATCTATTTGAGTGTTGTGTTATTGTTCTTAAAATATGCTGATGTAACCTGCTACTTTTGAAATGATATTTTCTTAATATGCAGTAAGGCGACAGTGTTCTAAAAAGTAAATATATTAGTTGTTTTTCCAATATCGATGCAAGAGCTGACAGAAATGATGTATGTATTCAAAGATGAAGAGAGCTTAATCAAGGTGGAAGATCAAATAATTAATTTAGCTGTCGTGCCATGCTATGAGAGTAACGGTGGGTCGTGTGTTCGCTTGTGATCCGACGGTGCAGGTTCGAGCCCGGACGGGGAACAGTACCACAGCCACCCGAGCATAAAAGAGAAACGAATAAAATCCAAGTTTCTCCAACCACAACACCAAAAGGAGTTCTGATCCGACACTGATCGAACACTTTTAGCTGCCAACTTGTAGTAATTTCATCGGTCTCCTTCTTTCACAAACCGGTTTTTGGAATAATGCAATAAAAACGTATAAAACCATACAATCGTAAGAAAGCCATAATTTATTTATCACCAAAAATTCTGTTTCTGACATGATAAATAAAATAATCAAGTAATCGCAAGTTAGTAAATATTTATCAGTGACGATAACTGTCATAGTTTAAACCGCAAAGGTAGAAGGAGTAGGTTTTGAGGCCTTACATTTTGAGATAACGAATTAAAGTTGGACCTATTAGTGTTCGAATTAAAAAAAAAAACGCCCACTGGCACGCCCAAAATCGTGTCAAATATCGGACAATCCCTATTTTATGACAGTTTTTAGGACATTGATGCAAATAAAGTGCACTGGGTCGCACGTACTTGGACGTATGTTGTTTATCTGCAAAAACTGAGATTTTAACTTTTTTAAAAAAATATTTTTGTATTAATTTTCTTTAAAAATTCGTTAAAATAAAAAAAAAAAAATAGAAAAAAAAACCATTCCGATATTTTTCCAAAACTTGGTACGATTGTTTAGATATAAATTTCGAACACAATCGATCGACCCATACCCGAGGAAAAGCTAATTTTTAAAAACCAATTAATAAGTAAAGTACCATTATATGTATTTTTGCGTGAAAACCTGGTAAACCATCTGATAGCATATATCCACAGTAACTCAAGCCGTTTTTGAAAAAATCGATTTGTTTTTTTTTCCGAAATCAGTTATAGAAAATTTCGATTTCACTTCGAACTGTGACCGACAGACCATTGATATAAAGTTTGAAGAATATCCGTCCAGGCGTTTAGACTGCCGTTGTACGAACAGACAGACAGGCAAAATATTATAGTAATGTCAAGTTTGATCAAAATCTATAAATCGAAAATTTTCAGGAAACCAATACATGCCATTATATATGGTGCAAGTAAAAATGTATCTCAACAAAAACGTTACCGTAAAAAGGAGCCAAGTTTTTTAGTTTTATACAAAAATCTTGTAAGAATTCAGACACGAAAAGGAATAAGATATAAGAGTGTGCCAAATTCAACTTATTCCAATGGCTTCTCAAATAAAATTTGTGGCATGTCCAATTCCATTTATATTCTATGTTCACGGGAAGTATAAAATAAACTTTTTTGTAATTCTTGTATCTTGGCAATCGCTTAAATTAGAAATTATAAAAAAATAATACAAGGTATTACAAGAACAAACATTCAATTAGAATTGTTGGCACTCAGGTGCATGAAAGAAAGTTGTGAAGAAGGATTAAACAACATAATTTTAGTTTTGCAACTAATTACCAACTTATGATCCGCAAACTAATTCCTAAGCAAATTCAGATCCCAATTTATATCCGCAACTAAGTCTAACAGAGAGACAGATCCATATGCGCACCCTATATCGTCAACAAATGCCGTCAGGGCGCCCTTAAAATTAAGCTCAAAAAGAGTATTGATATAAACAAGGAAAAGAATCGGCCCTAAAACCGATCCTTTTGGCACACACATTTTAATACATTGAATTCTACTCCTGATTTGATCTATTTTAACCCTTTGTGATCTATTTTCCAAGTATGATCCGAACCACACAAGCATAAAGCTTCGAAAACTAGCCATTTGAAGTTTTTTTAAGAGTATGGAATGATTGACCATAACAAAGGCTTTGGTTATATCTACAAATAAGCCTTGCAGTATGTTTTTTTGTGTTCAAATTCCATTATATTTGCGAACAAAACCTCTTCAGTAAATTTACCTTTTTGAAAACCAAATTGAACTGGAGTAAAGAAATGGGCCTTATTTAAAACCTTGACCTTATTTTTTACTAATTTTTCAAAAATGTTGCTAATAGATTGAAGAAATGAGATAGGTCTGTAGTTCGTGACGCTGTTAGAATCGCCGTTTTTATAGACCGGTACCACATCTGCGATTTTAAGTGCATCACAAAATTTCCCACAGAGAATACTTTTATTAAATACCGAAACAAGAATGTCGGCCACAAACCATGAGATATTTTTTAAAATACTATAAGATATATCATCATATCCGCACGAATTAGAGTTTTTTAAAGTCCCGATCGATTTCAATAACTCCCAAGAAGTTATCGGTTCAAAAAAAAAGGTGTCCCTTTGGAAAGAAACAACGCGACCTACCTTCAAGGTTAGAGTTTGGTAGTAGGGCTTCGGCTATAGAATAGAAATAGCTATTGTTAGAAATTTCAAGTTTATCGTATGCTACTCTACCATCAATATGAAACACAGTTGGATTTTTCGACCGAGAAACTTGCCTAGAATGCTATTTACTACGTTCCATTCACGTTTTAAATTCCTATTAAAAGAATTGAATTGATTCCTGTAATCTTTGCATATTGGAATTTCCTTTTTAAATTGTAAGAGCATAACTTTGTATATCTTCTTTTAAAGTTTATATTTTCCGGGTGTTTTGAACATAAAATCCTTAATTTATTTTTTTCTTTTCAGTTTATTTAACAAGCAGCTAGTTATACAAGACTTGAGGCGTTTATGTGAGCTTTTAACGCCCTCTGTGTAGCTACAAAGAGAAATATGCTTAGTGAGTGAGTCAATGAAAATATCATTTCATTAAGCGATTTGACTTGTAAGATTCACCGCTGTTCACTGATCGCAGATCTCCCGAATTTCTCGATTTCATTTAATAATAAAATTATCTAGAATCTTTTAGAGAAGATTGCAATCCAAGATAGATTGTTATAGAACAACTAATGCTAAATTAGTCAGGCTTTTTTAATAGGAAACAAACTAGTGTGAAAGGTATGAGGAGTAGGGAAAAAAAGAGTCAGAACAAAGTTTTTAAAATAAAATAGACCGAGGCTTGAAGGTCTTCATTGAAGCATTTTTTTTTTTAAATTGTATGTGCAAAATATAATTCAAAGTCTATATAATGCAAAGTCTACTGATTTATTTGCAAACTACATTTACATATATCTAATTACGCTGATAATAATGTTAATGGGGACACAGTTCTTATTTTTTTTCCGTCAGATTACGCATAAATATAAATACAGTATGTACTTACCTCTTAACAAAAAAGAGGTAAACCAGTGATGTATACATCATACAGATAAATGAATACACATTTTAATAATTAAAAATTCACAAGAAATTATATTGCTCGTACCTACTAATTGTCAACTTTATTTTAGTGAATGGCAGAGGTCACACTTTACGATGGTGCAATTAATGTGTCATACTTAAGTAAATAATATAGGGTGGCGATGTGGCATTGCCAAAGCAGCATTTTCTGCAAGATAAATTAATGAAATTAACATTTTCAGAAGGTTGATAAAATATGTATGTACTATCATACATTAACTAATTCCCATTTTCAAAGTTTAGTACTTGAATACTAAACGTATGTGTATTACTCAACAACTTAGCAGATTTATATTTTTGGCATAGTTCCTAACAATATATGTGTACTTATCGTCTTAAGATATTCAGTACTTACCTAACTATACTTATTTTTATGAATATAAATGCTCATATAGAGCCCACGATCTATGCCTTATGCCGCATCCAAACAGCGTTACTGAGAAACTTCTCATGACAATAAAACGGGAGGACCTTCAACAAACTTGTTGGTATTTTTTTGGAATTCGATTCTTGAACCTTCAGCTCCGTAGCCCAACACACTAATCACTGCGCCACGGCGCCCACAAATGAGCAATTAAATAAGTCACAATTCTTAGCATGCAGTTGCATTGAATTTGTAATATATTCGTAATTTATTTGGAACTATATATTTGGTTCACAAATGATTATTTTACGGATTTCAATTAACCTTTTTAAATGGCTTTTTTTCTCTTTTTTCAATTTAAAAATATTTGCATTTCAGATACAACCACAGTTGGAATTTATTTGAATCGATAGTTCAATAGTAATGTGGAATGGGATTATGCATATGCACTTACCTGAGGGGTAAGAGTATATAGAGTATCTTGTCATATTATTAGGGCCCAAATGAATTTTAGGATTCATTTCTCATTCATCTTAACCTCCGAAAGTTTGACAACTCACAATCGGAATTTTTCGCCTGGTTGTTAGTTTGTCACGCGCTCTATTTGATTGTCCCTACTAGAAGATCCGCTGAGTGCTTGAAAATTTATGTTTGTCGGATTTTGCGGATGCTCATTGTTCTGCATTTGTTAGCTCAGGAAATATAGATGAAATGGCAATTAAACCTCTGAAAACACATTTTATATCTCAAAATTTCTGAAAAGGCTTATTTAAGTATACGAGTACCTAGTCAACTCATAAATACTGGTACAAGCATTTTTGGGGATGAAACGTTTATGCAGGCCTTGAGTCGCTCTGGCAACCTCTCATCGATCGAAGCACGCACATCAGTTTTGGAAAATTGTCCACTGCGCGGATAAGTGCGCGCTTCAAGGACTCAATATTTGGGTGTCGAGTAGAACAAGTCGTCGCCTATAAAATAGACTACAGCTTATAATCCAAGAGATTGAAGTCTGGACTGCCTGACGGTCAATCGTCTGCTACTATGAAGCCCGGCACAATGGTTTGTGTTGATTTGGCCTCATGAGCTGGCGCCGGTTGAGTCCCAAATCTTGTTTGATAATGCGGGACATGGATTTCTGCGATATCTTCATTTCTCGACTTTTATGTAAATCTTTTTGCGGGTTAACTTAGTATAAGTGTCACTCATTGAATACCTGTCAACTTGCAATGGATGTGTTCAACAATAGTTAACTGCGCTTAAACGTGTACCAATATTTATGACATGACTAGGTACAAAAAAATATGCTCAGGGTCTCCTATCTTCTAATCGGTAGAAACCGCCCTGTACTCGATCATTCACTCTATAGAAAAATCGCTCTCATTCAAGGAATGCAAAATGATTGAATTCCGCGATATTGAGGGAGCGTTCAACAAAGTTGACACTGATTCGATCATTAACGAACGCTCTACGGAAGCTAATTAATTAATTTGCAAACCAGTCTGTTGCATAATTAACCGCATTCTTAAAAGTAGGGTGATAGATGCCACATTTGGTAGCAGCTCTGCAAGAAAGAAAACACATAGAAGCACACCACGGATAATGTTTTATCACCATTACTATGGAACCTATTTTTAAATGAACTATTTTCTTACCCTGAAAAGACCGGGATGTGTGCATATGCAGGCGAGCAAATTTCATTGAAACACGTAAGCGCAGAAAGTTGTTGGTTTTCTAATATTTAATCTGGAGACTGAAAAATATTTGCTTTGCAAAATATATAGATGTTGCCATTCGCTGCAATTCATCAATGTATTGTACAAGGAGACGCCCCCTTTTGATGACATTTTCTTAAAAAAAAAAAAAACATATTTCGTTTTCTCAAAACTATAGGCCAGTGATGATTAAGGCTTATTGTGAATATTTCACCAGCAGCCGTAACCTTTAGTTACAAATGGCGACAGCTGCGCCCACATTCTTCTAAGAAAAAGTCTTAGCAACAAATTATATAACAAAATCTCTTAAAAATCGCGAGAATATCATCCAACCAGAAAGATGTCATTTCAGTTGAACCAAAAGGTTTTCAATACCATGCCACGGGGTTGGTAAGAAGATGAGGAATAGGGTATCATTCGATCCGTTTCAGACTGATTGTAACTTCTCTGTATGTTTTTATTCGTGGAACTAATCAAGCTGATTTCTTCGATAATTTCAGGTGACGATTTAATATTCGTGAAGCAGCAATAGTATTCAAGCCGTTCTTTATCTACCATTTTCATTCTTGGATTTTCCTCAATTGCTTTCAACAGGCCCACATTTGTATCGTAGGTGGAATATTTGGGGGGATTTTCAAGATAAGTGCTTAGTATGGAATCTTTGAAAACCATTGCAAACAGTCCCAAGAGATGGTGCATTCACTTCATTGTACGAAATCTGAAGAGAATGACAAAGCAAATTTCTTACTGTGGAATTTCTATTGACCTTACATATTTAATTTTAACTTTACTCGTCTCCATTCCTACCAATTTTCCTGAAATAAGACTGTAACAAATCTACAACCAACCGTTTTTTTTTTTTTACAAAAACCACACAAAATCATGCATTTTTCTTGGACTAATTAGGATTGATTTGATTTTTTTTTACCTTACTGCCTTAAGTTGAAGTTTAATTTTGTAGATACATACGAGTATTTCTTCACGTACTGAATATAATATTTTGATTTATGAAGCCCATTCAAAATTTGAACAATATGAAAATTGCTAATAGAGCAATTGCAAACTTTTAGATCAACGACAACATAAAATGGATCCATTGTGCTGCAATAAAAAAGGAAACAATCACATCTCACTTTAACCAATTCTTTCCAACAATACGCAATATATCTTGGCGACAGCAATTGCAATTTTCATTCATGATATTTAAATTTGAATTCCTAGTAATTCTAACAATGATAATGATTGATATACAATGTGTTTTCATATTTGCATGTTCAAGTGCAAGTAATGGAATAGACAGATGTGACACCTGTCTTTGATTTTCGTACTCTATTCCAAAAGGTATAAAATATTACAAAGAAAAAAACATGAACACAAATACCCAAGTTGTGTTTTTTAAGGCCGCTCTTTATAAACTTTGTATACATATTGGCTTAGTGCTAAAAGGCAATTGAAAACAATTATCACAATCAATTATAAGGTTTTATCGAAGTCACAGTTTTTATCTTTGATTCATGTTAATTAACTAAATAAACAATAGTTAAGCGCTGATTAGTTTACAAACTTTGTTGTACGCTGTTGTGCTAAAGTATAGGGGTTCAACGAAAATTCCAACCCTTAGGTTAGGTTCAAGGTCAATTGTGATGCCACAAGATCAGAAGATTTCTCCCGTCCTACCTTAGACGCAATTGGAGCTTCTAATGAAACGATGTAGATTCCTAACATTCGTGTTAGCCAGTTCATAGAGGCTGTCGTAGAAGTAAGCTTCCAAGTGGAGCCTTCTTCTGACAGAGAGAGCCGGACAAGTGCAGAGGAGATGGAGAGTTGTCTCCTCCTCCTTCTTGTCCTTACAGCTTCTACAAAAGTCGTTAGATTGAAAACCAAGCCTTTTGGCGTGCCTTCTAATGAGACAGTGTCCCTTAATGACAACAATTGTTGTGCTGGTATGCTAATGATTCTTTGCCCAGGGTCACGTCTCCCTCCTAGTCTAGTCTAGATGGGATAATGTCCCGGAAGTTTTAATTGAAATTTACGCAGTCAGCATAAAATAGCCCATCCGTCGCTTTATAAAAAAAATGGTTATTCCAGGCAAATAATTCTATGCGTATAATGTTTTTGAATCGCTACATACAAGAGTGCTTTGAGTTTGGCCAGAACGGTACGAGGGCAGATCTTCACCTTAGACCATTTTGTAGAAAAGCCATTTTTTAACGACGATAGAGATCGCCCAGAGCTCCAAGGTCAGTGACTGAGTTCAGGATTCACATAAAATTGATCCTATTGTGTCAGATGTTCAAAATACGTCCGATCTGTCTTCAACTTAGTTGCGATTGCTTCAATTATAAGGAAAGAAAGTGGCTACTGTCGAATGGCTAAATAGTTCACCTTCTTAGAGGCAATGATACTTCTATAAAAATTAAATTTGATTTTCAAGGACTGCAGTTAATTATGCTTAAAACGGATACTGCCAGTCTTACCCACTACTTAGATGCACTGAGTGACTTCAGTGAAACTTTTTGCTTATGAGGAGCGCACAAGGGATAAATCTATACCGCAGGCTGCTACAAATTAATGTAGTCTAATCATGCGTCACATCTGATGTCTGATCAGAGGATCTTTGAAGACGAGGCTTGTAGATTCGATCGTGCACACAATGAAAGCCGGATCTTTGATTAAAAATAAAACTGTCGCGAGTGGAAGAAAACTTTAAAATCTAAAACATGTCCCCAATTGACTGGGATATCTTGTACGCCTTTAGTTCCAAGACAGAATCTCTTTTTGGGTCGGAAGCTTATTACTATGAATAGTTCCACGTGAGTAAGGCCGATGAATTTTTAACATTGCCCAGTCAATCCTTCGTAACAAGCTGTTTAGAAAAGTTTTAACACAAGCGTCGTCTTTTGCGTCTTTCATAGGTCTGACACTTGTTAATTAAACACACATTTCCCCATATAATGAAAGCCTGAAATTCTCTAGTGCGCAATGGAAGTTCGCAGTGGGTGAGAGTTGCTTAAACATCAAACATAATTTAGTCCAACCAATTGAGACAAAAAGAGGGTCTTACCTTCCATCAAATCGAGTAGTTTTGATTTTCGGTAGGTCACAAACCTATGCCCGCTAAAAAAAAATAAAAAATATCCGCGCAGCAATTTTGAAAAAAAAATTGCATATAATTTCGGTTTTATGCAGGTCTTAGGACTAAAATCATTATAATCAATATTGTTGAGGATAAAGACGCCAAAATTGTTTCGGAATCCAGTTCTTTACTAATTTTTATTTATTCATTTTCTCAAAATCTTTGTAAGCCTTTTTATGTCTCGGATAGGTCTGTTCAGTGTAGAACAACTCATGAGATGGCACGTAAGTGAAAAACGAAGTTCAACAAAGCAAACATACCTTTTATTGAATTGAATTGAATGAAAAACTGTCAAAAAACTAATGACATTTAGCTTTGTTTGCAGTGATTTTGTCCTAGAAATTTCAGCTTCGAATGCACTTTCAAATAGACAAAAATCAGGTCACCCGTGAGAGGAGTAACAATTGGTGATCCCACGTTACCCTCTTTTTATGTCAACAGTCAAACCAAATGAGCTAAATGTAGTGGAAACACCTCGAAATGAGACATTTGAAATCATCTCATTTGGTTCGAGTGAAAACGTAGTATTGTTTTTTTCCCTTACCAACTTTGCTGTTCTTATTTTTTTTTTTTGCTCCCCTATTGGCCACAATCCAGCTACCGATTCTACTGACGATCGCATTATTTTGTCTAGACGTAGATATATTTATTGCGAGCGCCGTGGCTCAGTGGTTAAGTGCGTGATCACTAAACGGATCCCACCTCTCGCGAACATCTGGCAAATATCCTAGAGTAGAACTTTCATGAGAAGCTTCGCTCTATCGAAGGTTTTGCGCCCTTAGGAAACTGCATAAAATTGCCTTAATAAAGGCTTCCTTTCAAAAAAAGCGGGTTGAATGGGGTTGAAAAACTTAAACCGCTGAGCCCATTCGAAGAGCGCGTACTTGTACTTGAACTATTTGTCGCATTGCAAGCTGAACAGGTATTAAACTAACAAATTAATGAAATATGTTCTAGCAACTTATTTTGAGTACTTTTTACATTTTAAGAGTACGACGGCAACCCACGGTCTGTCGCAACCCGCTGGAGTTTCCGAGGATGAGGTGTACTTTCAAAGATTGCCGCAGCCTCAGAGATGGGTTTGGCCTCATTTTCAACGAAAGGCCAAATTTTATTGATGATTTCTGCTACTTCATGAATATAACGATTAACTGATGTCTGAGACATACAAGCCGTAGAATCCTGTCCAATAGCTCGTTGATAACCGAATAGTGATGTTAATTGCAGATTGTCGCTCATTTTTGTTGAAAAGAGGTTTAATTTTCTCCAAGAACTCCAAACATATATCCTTTGGGAAACGGTATAAGTCGATGAATTGCTGTTCTGTTGCTTCTTCAAATGGGTTATTATAGTCTCTTATATGTCTTCTGAACTAATTTCATCCTGTAGAAATAGCACACATTATAAGAAAGCAAACAACTTAATAAATTATATTATACGAATGTTTACCGATTTTGTCGCCTAATATGCCTTGTTACAATGTTACCTATTGCGCGGCCAAGAATTAGGCTAACCTAAAGATTGAGATAACATTTGTAGCAGTTAACGTCACAATTGTTTCTTTATACAAAATATTTCACATTTGCTTACATTTTCGCTCTGGAATGAATTTAGAATTGCGGTGTGAACAAAGGTTCGATTTTCAAGGCGCTGCAGCAGCTATGTATTAGTCTAATGTTTGCTTATCGGTGTATAAAATTCTTCGGGGATACGGGTGACATTAAAGGCCGCCTACGATCTAGTCCTCCTCCCACAGTAAGAACGCCACAAGTCATCAAAACCTTTAAGGCTCAAAAAGGTCCCTGACAACAGAAAACATTGGTACGCGATATGAATGTAACACAAAAGTCAATGGCGCAAAACTATAGTCGCGTAAAATACACTTTAAAAAGATTTTTACAAAATCAAGATTAGTGTTTTCCTATTTATAATCGACATAAATCCACTTTATAGTTATCAGCTCACGCTAACTTTAAAACCACCAAAAGTACCTTTTAACTTTTAGAGTGTGTTTTTAACAATATGTCATCTGTCATTTTTTCAAATTCAAATTTCAGCCAACCAACGGATGTAAACAGTCAACAAATGTGTTCGATCTGTCAAATTCATTTAAATTTGATACAACATTATCCCTTAAACTGTGTTTTTGTTCTTAAACTTTAAATTGTTGGGTTTGTTTGTCTAAAATTTGCTATAAGTCATCTAAAGTCGATACTAGTTGTAGGTAGATTAAAAACTGTTTATAACTTAATTCAAAGTTAAGCACTGGCTTTAAAGTTAAAGGTCTGTTACTCAGTGGCTACTAACATTCTTGAAAATCAAGATAGGATTGAGGCTGAGGGCCTTCAAACGCCATGCTGGGAAATGCTGAAAAATTCTGTTTACCGATGAGAAAATCTTCACGGTGCAGAAGAAATTAAACAAATAAAATGATAGGGTATATGCACAGTCACCCAAGGAAATGTCTCAAGGGTCTGTAAAGGATACACCCAAAGTTAGCCATGGTGTGCTTCTGGATTGTCTCTTATGACGGTGTCACTAACCTGCATTTTTGGGAAAAAAAACATCAAAACAAAGGCCAAAGTGTACCAGCAAACCATTTAAGGACCTTTGTTAATCCTCTAAACCATACTCCATTCCAAAAAAAAGGAAGAAACATTCTAGAATGATCGTGTGCCAGATCATAAGGCGAAAACTACCCATACCTGGCTCCAGAGAAATGTTCCCCGTTTTATAGGTACAAAAACTAGACTTCCACCATCCTAGACCTTAGTCCACTTGATCACAAATTGTGGACTGTTTTAAAGAACATTATGTGCCGCAAAAGATACCCTAACATGGAACTCTTAAAGCGAGCTCTGACCAAAGCTGTGGCCAATTTTCCAATTAATAAGGTGCGTATTGTGATTGATGAGTGGTCAAAACGACTAAAGGCCAAGAGAAGTCCTTTTAATTAAAGTTTAGATTTTTATATTCAGAATGCATATCTGAATAAAAATTAAAGTTTCATTAAATTATCTTTTGAATCTTTGTTTTATAGTAACAAATGTGTGTAACAGTACTATTGTCCGTCCATACTAGGTAGTTGTACGCAAAACTGATTTTCACGTTTAATAGTTTTTTTTTTTTTTAATAAATTTCTACAAATTTATTTTCAAATGAAAGTATCATAAGAACTAAATATCAAACCAAATTCTACTCACTCGGCTGACAAAAAATAATTCATACAGCAATTCCAAACTCACAGCGTGTTGCGGAATCGTGTGAATGGGATTTAGTGTACACGGGCCCGTGAGTGAGAATATTTTTGAGTGTGCACACGGCCAAAAAACTCACGCTTGCAAAATCGGGTCACTAAAGCACTACTGTATTCATCAGTATGGTTTGTAGTATATGGACAATTCTAATCAAGCACAGCACATTGTTTTTGTGAACCTGGCAAGAACTATGTGCCACTAGTTTGTTTAATAATAGTGGGTAGATATATGTATGTATTTCTATAACTGATTACTCAGAAAACTTTCCTGTGATAAAGACCACAATACCCAGCGGTTTCCCAGAAACAATTACCGAAACTAACAAGTGAATTAAATCTTTAAAACAATATTAGTGTATGGCACACTTCTTAATCTACGGAAAAATATTAAACAACTTTGGAACCTACGTCCACGCACTATAATCAAAATCCAACTGCATCGGACTTACCCCAAAAACAAAACAAAGGTCAACAAGTCGGAAAGTTAAACAATTATAAAATAAGTATCTTTAATTAACGAGATACTTGCTACAAAGAAAGATAAAACCATCAAGAGATATGGCCCTCTCATTAGTGCACAGACCGAATTTAACATATTCTTTGATTTTAGATTTCTTACTGCGAACTACTTAAATACAACTTTATTGACGAAAACATACAGCAACGACACGAATCTAATCTACATTATATATTTATAATTTTTTTTTTTCTTTTAATTTGTGATTTGAAAAAGTCGAAGGCTAAAGTTTGGTTGAAAAATTGACCTTCCAGCGGTTAAAGTCGAAGTCGGTGGGGATAATTATAAATTTTTGTTTGCGAAAAGAATGGCACAGATAAATCTAAACAACAAAGTGTCGGACCCAAGCAGTGGCATACACTGTTATTTTCGTTTGCGCGGTAAATAAAATTTGACGTGGGAATAAATGATGAATTGCGTCATTTACTGCCTAAGGAATTCCAGTAATAAAAAAATTTACGTTCTTCAATAAATGAGGATGGCGTATCTTTTTATTTCTTTGCTCTTAAAGTCGAAATCCTAAAAGTAGTGAAGGCTAATCAATCTAGGATTGTTAACTAATAAGCCCATAATTCTGACAGTCGTAAAAGTGTGAAGTTAGACGTGGGAGAATATAAACTGTTGCACGCAGTTCTAATTAAAATTGATTCTATGGTTGCAATTAAAATTATATTAATTTAAATTTTCAATCGTATAGTAAGAAAATATGAATCTGTGATGGTATATAGTAGTGAAATTTACAGTTTTGTCAAGTCTTAAAGGACAAATTGACAGCTATATGAATGCAGAAGATGACTGTTACTTTATATTATAATAATGGCTCAATCAATTGTGGATATAAGTTCGTCAGCGGTCCTGTTTCAATTATCAAAATCGCAGGGAGCTTTTCCAAGATTGTGGAAGGATTCGTTCAATATTTCTATTCATAAAAAGGGGTTTAAGGGTGAAGTATCTAACTAGCGGCCCATTGCTAAACTCTCATGTGTTACCAAGCTCTTTGAAAGCATCGTGCAATGTTCTTTCTCTGCAAGCCAATCTTTTCTACTAAGCAGCACGGAGAAGGGCAGATCGATAACCATTAACTTAATTGAATTTGTGTCAAATACACACACAGTTGCCACAGACTTTAGCAAGGATTTTGACAAAACTCCTCATCAAATTATTCTTTTTAAGCTAAAAGTTTTCAACCAAGGTTTATTTCATGGATCAAATCGTATGTGGATGAGCGCCAATTCAAACTCCGTTTTAAATATTCAGTATCTAATCCTATTATAGGAACTTTGGGGGTACCTCAAGCTAGTCATCTTGGACCATTGATCATTACCATAGCTATAAACGATGCCGAATGTATCATCAGGGACTCAGATCCTACGCTAATGACATGATGACATGAAAATCATTAAACATATATCATCTACTGTTGACTCCCGCCTATTGAAGGAAGACTTCAGTCGGTTCTCCATCTAGTGTCAACAAAATTTCTTAGAACTGAATGTCGACAAATGTCATTCTATTAAACGCCTTCGACTAAACGCCTTCGGTCTACTTCATTCGTGACGAGCTCGTACCCTCAGTCACTTCAACACGTAATTTGGGTGTCATCTGTGATAGTGAACTTAACTTTCGTGTTCATATTGATAACTCTATAAGCAGGGCCAACTCAGCACTCGATTCTAAGGAATTTTCGGATCCTTATGTTTCTATATTACCTTTGTAAAAATAGCCAAGTATGGTCGCCTTTTTTTCCACATAAAAAGAATTGAATCTGCGCAACGCTGATTCATCCGATTCGCTTTACGCGGTCTTTCTTGGACTGATTACTATAACTTACCACACTACTAAGATCGTCTGAGAATGATTAATTTACAGTCGTTGGAAATTCGTCGTGATATTACCGATACACTCTTTGTGCATCAGTTGATAGCAAGAAACGCTGATTGCTAATTAAGGTTACCACGAACCTATGTTAATACATACTCTTATATCTAGAATGCTGCGCATGCAAATAATTCGTTGGATCGTCGATCAAGATTTTATTATATCATAACTTAACTATTACTTTCTGATTTTAATTTGAATTTTGAGTAGAAATCAATCATAAATGAAAGTAAAAATCAGATTATAATTTTTACTTTTCAAAAAAATCAGATCATGATTTATATTTTCTTGAATCAGAAATAAAAATCCTGATCTGATTTGTTTCTTGGATTCTTAAATCATGATTGATTTTTACTTTTCATTTTTTTTTACTTTTCAAATTTAACTCTTGGGTTTTTCTCTATAAATCGTAACAGTTACTGTTCGCTGGCTTAAAATTTTATGTGATGAAATGGAGCCTGTTTCGAAACGCATTTCCGAACGGGACCACGGGTTTAGAACATGCTGCCAAGCTACGGCAAGGGCACACTTAGACCAAAGTGTAGGTCCATTAATAAGAACCGGATCGTTTGGCACTCGTAACCATTTCGCATGTAGTTCACTTTAAAGGGATTATGACCCCCTTATTCTCTTATCGACTAGGCAACCGTTGCAATTAGCCTTTATTGCTGCATTAAAGGGATTTTCTTCTTAAAGTGGATGGAGTAGGGTAGATCAGGGAGTGAGTGAGGAGGTTACCGTCTCTTCAGAAATCGTTGAGGGGTACGATGCCTGTGAGGGGTCCAATTTATCGTACTTATTGGGATTTGTCATTTGTCATTCATATTACTCCATCTGACATTGACAATTTTGATCGATAGGGAACAGGACTCTTGCAGACATTGTCAGAGTTGCAGTGATCAATCCAATATCACTGGCATCCCACTTAACATTACCGCAGCTGCAAGAAAGTAATCGAAAAGACAGGCAGAGGTGGGCATCACACATTAAGTAAATCCTTTTTTCAACGACTTGAATGAGATATCGGAGAAATGATCCGTTTCTTAAATTCTGCAGGGCAACTTCTCAAATTACTTCGCTCCTTTTCTTTTTTTAAGCACACACACACGTGAACACACATATTAATAACCAGGTCACTTGAGTTATAGTTTTCAAAATGGCGCCCAAGAGCTATCAAACCCACCCACCTACCTACCTAGCGATAGGGGCAGAGGGAACCTCGATGTTTTTAGTGAGGATCCTTCCTACTGTGCATAGTCACAAAAAAACACGCCTATTTATTATTTTAATCACTAATCATAAATAGAAGCGATACTAAACGGCAGCTGTCACATTATAAATGTTCAGACTGCGTTCAATTTTCTTAAGTCGAAAACAAAGCACACACTGACAAACAGATCTGTTCATTAAATAGATTTGCAGCTTGATTACTATTTAATTAATTTAAAAACACTGTTGACCATTTGCCGCCTTGATATGTTCGCGTAGTCCAGATTGGGGTACGTGAGGGTGACTGTATAACAACGCATTTAGATACGGATGTCCAGTGTGTATCGATAACGTGCTTTGTTTAAATTCATTAAATATTTTAAAGGAGTTCCCCCATGGTAATATTTATAAGAAAAATATTTAAGTACAGTAGGGGATAAAAGAAAAGAACACTTCATGTAATTTTTTTAGGAGAACATTATTTTGAGGTTGTTATAAGCCCGGGAAGATGACGCTGGCATGCTAGCGATCAGCTCGGTGGACTGGGTAGTTCTTATCTCGCCTTCCTCATACCTAGTACTAAATAATCCTTAAACCATGATTTAACTGGAGGCTCCAAAGCATGGTTACCGTGTCGTATTTAAAGAACCAAGATTCATCACCTTCTGCGATTTTATTAAAGCAGGCTCTCTAATGGAACCATTTTTTGGTCGTCATTAAAATTTCGTGGAGACCAGATTTCTTTGAGTATGTAAGGTGATGATTTAAGTCCAGTTCGTTACCTACCATTTCCAATCTTGGATATTTTTGGTAGGGCCACATTTGTATTGTCGGTCGAAAATGTAGGGTGGCCCAGTTAAGGATTTTTTGAAACCATTGGAAATAGTCACAAGGGATGGTGCATTCACATCATATGCATTTTCGCATTCGTTAAAAATTTACACTCGTTTGAGTTGACGTCGAAATCTGAAGATCATGACAAAGCGAACTTCTACTGTGTTGGCGGTAGAAATTCTACCTGCGTTTCTTCACTAATTTGACGTTTACTCGTCTCCCTTCTTGCCAATTTTCTTGAAATTTGAATCTAAATACCATAAGACTATAATACAATCAAATAAATAAACGCAAACTTAGCGAACTTTTGCTATGTTGTACAATAACGACACCATTTATTTGAAGGTGGTATATTTTTTGTTCACTCTACTATACTTTGTGTACATATTTCGACTCAAACTGAACCGCATCAGACCAGTTTTGAACGCGTTGCGTAATTGAAAACAATAATTTGAATTTCTTCCGAGGAAAACCACAAATCAAAGAAAATCTTCATTGAAAGAGAGCAGGGAGACCAACTTTCGCCAGCGAAAATCCTATTGCCTCAAGAAAACTAGTCTTGCGGGGAAGAAATCGATTTGACCAGTCAACTCCCAGATGCCAAATACCACAGCCACTAAGTCGCTTTGATTCAAGATATTTTCAGGCTTCCTTCAACTTGAAAGAGACGCACGTGTCGATGCGAGGCATGGCGAATAAAAAGATGTAAATATGAATCTCTTCACTGTTTCTGATGATGTGGGGTATATTGCGCGCTTATTTTCTCTCCAGTCACGTGTTGGCGAAGCGCTTCGACCGCTGCTAAAAATGCAGTCACTGAGACGCTATTAAAAGCGCCCACCATTTGCTTGCTTATTATTTCATTAAGGGGATTTTAGATTACTTTTTGCGCTTAGATTTGTTTCATTGCACTTGATTTCGTAAATGAAAAAATAACAAGTTCATTCGGCCATTGACTGGATGGGGATGTAACATGCGATACGATACTCTTATCGCGTAGTTTTGTATTACGTGATCGATCTGACAAAACGAATGATCGTATGCATCGGAATGGTGTGAATGAAAGATCGATGAACGAAAACTGATGCAGTCATACGACAAGAGCGATTTATGTCAAAACGACAAGAATTTTGAACGTTAGTGTTATGAACGTCAAGAGAACAATGACGTTAAAGCGGCTACGTGAGATAAGAATTAATATTCGTTTAAGATATGTTTGAACCTGTTTTAAAAATCAGGGATGAAAACTTCGACTTACGGTGCTCAATTGTTTTAGAGCAGCTATTAAATGACCTAATTCAATGCTGTGGTGATAAACTAGTTATAACTAAGCACCATAAACAAGGTGTTGGGATAGTATGAAAGCGAAGATTTGAAGATCCTAAATATGCTGGCACTACTTTCAATTCTAGGGGAATGCGTGTCACGGACGCTACTCACCCAACTACAATCTAAAAAAGTTGACAAATGAGAATGAGAACCTGGGGGAATTCTACATAAATGAATCTGCGATAGATATATACACAGACGGACCTAAGACAGCGTATGGTGCAGGTCAGGATTAGACACATCTTAGCAACATCTTCATTGTCAAAGTTACTGCAAGATACCATAGAGATAACATCTCCAAACTCACAAATGTCATCACCGTACACTGCGACATCGTCAGACATGCTCAAAGACTGGACATTGCAAGCAATGATTTCTGCGGCGAGAGGATAGAGGAGACTATAGTTCACTTCTTTCCGTGCCCATCTCAGAAGGGGTAATCTTGGAGAGTACTTCTTCAAACTTCCGAGCGATCTGAAGAAAACCTGCACTACCAAAATCAATGGCTTCATCACAAGGAGTAGAGGGTTCCAGGACTAGAGGGTTCATAATCCCAGCTCCATAGTAGTATGGAGCTGGGATCTTAGAGACCAATATCTATCTATCTGCTACTCGTACAGGATTATTCATTTTGTGCTTTAGGATTTTAAAATTAAATAAAATACGATTATATACATTTGGATTTTCAGAACCCCAAATTCTGAAATTTTGTTTGGTTACGTAGTCGACCTCATCGCTGAAGAAGATTTTGTTCGAAAAATCGGCATCAACTTGTTGATTTTCGAGCAACCAATCGACATACATATGTGCTGCGCATTCTTTAATGCGTTGATCGGTGGTTAAACGATCCATATTGTAAAATGGCAAGGGAAGAATTAACTATCTGTCACTCTGGATGACAGATGACATGTGGCAGGGATGTTAAATCTGAACCTCGAATTGAATAACTCTTTATAATTAAAATATGAGCAAATATTTGTATCTTTTCTAATGTTCGAAATAATGAAATACTTTTTGATTTTGAATTTTATGTAACATTCAATATTTGTTCACGTACTATTTGAAATCCCCGGGAAATGGCAAACCCTTGTCAGGACATTACCGCATTATATCATACATTGAGCATACTGCTGCATTACTGTACTGTATTTCAGTCAGAAATCATGGAATCACCAACAATATTTGTAATATTCAAGTTGGTGCAGCTGCCCGCGGTGTCTCTTAAAAGTCACAAGACATTCCAGGAAACTGCTGCGCGAACGAGCTGACTAAGAAGGGCAACAATCGGATCTGACAACAGAGAGGAACAATCGGTTCCCATCAACGAATCAATGGAATTTCATTTAGAAACTACAGCCAGAATGGCAAACTCGGAATCAGCTATCTACCAAATAGAACTTCAATGTGATGACCAAACTATCTTTTAGATTGCAGTGTTAAGTAGTCTTCTACATACATGCGGCAAATAGGGGCCCCATAAATGTCAGATTTATACGACTTGAACGAGAGTTCATGTATGCTGCTACTTAGCCAAATAAGAAGGTTAGATGAGATAGTGTTCTTAGACATTTTTTATGAACAGAAAATGTAATAGATAGTATTCTACAGCAATAGATAAAATATAATGTACAAAGCATTTCATATATTTGTTCACAAAACATTTGTATTTACTGATTATATTCCTATTTGCGGTGCTATAACAAATTCAAATACAATCTAGCGCCCAACCAACCCCATGATCTTGGAAATACGTCATTTCTGGATGACGCATGCTATAGTTACGTTCGCTTTTCCAACGTAATTAATTAAATAGTCAAAAAAAAAAAAACGAATACATAATTTTTTGCTGATAAATTGAAAAAGTACGCAAATCGTTGAACGAAATATTTCTTCACTGAAAATGCCTAATAATAGCCTTGTTTCTTTATGTCGACAGATTTACATTTTTAAGCGCTTTGCAACAGATCAATCAATTATGAATGCATCTGTCGTACTGCCAACTGCCAATATTTGCTGATACTGTTTATATTTGCTTGTAAAGCTGTCAATGGCTTGTCGAGATCAGTTTTCAAATCCATTTGTTTAGGGTTAGCAAACAAATTATTTGAAAGAGATTAAATAGGTA
This sequence comes from Pocota personata, assembly GCA_963082735.1. Taxonomy (NCBI): domain Eukaryota; kingdom Metazoa; phylum Arthropoda; class Insecta; order Diptera; family Syrphidae; genus Pocota; species Pocota personata. Next base: position 275,478,755 of record OY720429.1, read on the forward strand.
AATACATATGCAAGTAGTTTCAATAAAGAATGCATGGTTACACTAAGCATTTGTTAAAGAGTGTATCTACTCAACACAAAATAAACAAATACGAGTAACGAGAATGCGTGGGAAAACTCTGTGGAATTTTACAAAGCGACTGTGCATTGTTCTCTATTGTCAGTGGCAGAGTATAAGGTCACCTTTCTTGAACAGATTTCTAATTCAAGATACATCTCTAAAAAAATAAAGTAAAATTTAGCTTGTTTATTGTCATCATCTGTTAAATGTTACATCACAATCGATTGTTACTCATATTTCAATTTGTAAATCTAAGATAATTTAAAAGAAGCCCTCACATGGATACTTTCCATCCACACACGTTAATGTTTGAGAAAGTTCATAATCAATATACTTTTGTTTGATCTACAATTGACATTTTAAATATGGTTGAACAAGTGTAGGTACAATATCCAAGAGAATGATATGCCTGTTATTTTTTACATAATTTTACATAGTTTAACAGAAAAGAATAGTTTAGGGAAGAAAAAAATGGCCCTTAGTAATAGAAATACTAAAAACGACTCCTAAAGTCGCTGTTATTTATGTAAGTGATGTAAGTTGCTTTTTAAAATTACGTAGTAATAAAACTGTCGAAATAAAAGTCGAATTCATAATAGTTATTGTGTTTTATTTTCACATTTCCGCTAGTGTAAACTTCCTGACAGCTTACTTTTGACAGGTCGAAGAAATTCAATTCAGATTTCAAAAATTAAAAATTCTACATTATTGTAGTATCCTAGAGCATTTGATTGTTTTTTTATAATTTTGTTGTGCTGTATTATTCGTTTTATAATGTACAATATTCAAACCACGTTAAAATTGATATGCTATTGACGATCACTTTAAAACTGACAGAGACGGGTGAGCCACTCCTAAACTGCTTCCTATTTTACCTGTGACATTCGTGTTTATTATTACCAGTGTGAAGATAGAGGCGTTTTAAGAAAAATTCCGGTTCAAATTTGTTATATTACTAAGGGCCAATGAATTAAAAAAAAAAAAATCATACTTTGATCATTCTACCACCCCTACCGTGTTTGTCTCCATTTTCAATGTTGAAGGAAGAAGAACGGCTATATCTGGCCCAGAGCAAATTGAGAAGGGACTTACACATGGAAGAAAAATACAGGGTATGCTGGTTTCAACTAACAGTTTTGCCATTTTGTTTTTGTTGACATCAACTCATAGGCATTCAGCAGTATAATATACCTTAGTTGACACAATTTAAATATTGGCGAATGCATTTTGAATGGATCTTTAAGCAGTAAGACGTAGTAAAAGAAAGTTAAATCCACTGCAATTTATTTATTTTTCAATAAATTTTCAAATCCCGGAGCACTGAGTCTCAAAACTACGAGGTAGAAATCCCATTTTGGTGTAGTAATTGGAGAAACTTAGATTTCGTTCGTTTTTTTTAGTAAAAGAAAATTAAATCCACTGTAATTTATTTATTTATTTATTTGGTGTAGTAATTGGAGAAACTTGGATTTCGTTCGTTTTTCCTTGTGCTTAGATGTCTGTTGGTTACTGTTCCTCGATAGGGCTTGAACCTTGCACATTCGGATCACAAACTTCTTCTCAGGACACTGAGAACTCGAGCTATGACTCAGGAAGTTAAATCTAGAAAGGAACTGTGGGATAGTGACTCGCAACAGAGCGAACTGCGAGCCTATCTGATAGACGAGAGAGACCTTTCATTTCTACATTCAATCCAGATCCTTCTAGCTTTTAACCCCCATTACGACATTACTTTTGCTCCACCTTGTGTATTATATAATAATTTGGGAATACTAAAACGTAGCAAAATCCATGAATTTAGTGAAAATGTGTAGCAAAGTAGCAAATGGGTTTATTTCTGTAAGGACGAAGCAAATTTGCTACGGTTGTAGCAAAGTGCCAGCGCTGAATGAATAGCGTTCAACAACAATGTTCACTACCCAAAAATGACGTTGCAGCGAAAACAGGGAGCGACTTACCCGAAAGCTGATGGAGGACATTCCATCAAAGTTAAAGGTACCGAGCGACTCACCCAGGAGCTATTGTAATAATATTAATAAACAAATAATTAAAAAAAAAAATTATTTTAATAATCGGATGTTGTACGCCATACATCTTGCTCTGAAATGGTAACTTCAAAGGGCTATAACATCTGAACGAGAAGAGTCCAACTTTTCTTTATTAGTTTTGAAATCAGCGTAATAAAACGCATCCAGTGGCAGCAACAACATTTAAAAATTAGTTTGGAAATTAAACTCCATTCCTGCCTAATTTTGAAAAAAAGATTTTAAAAATTAGCGTGGCAGCACTGTTCCCCCATCACACCAACAGAACAAAAAAACATAAAACTTTCTCTTAGCAAAGAGAGCGATAGCCAAAAACCAAGCCAAACACGCCATCAGCTGATTCTTCCGGTAAGCCGGCAAGCCAAAAACGTGTGCAAAATAAACGTGTTCACGAAACACAAAACAGAAAAAGAAAAAAAAAAAGAACACAAGTAAATGAACATAAGCAGAGGAAGAGAAAATATGGCGTGATGTCGTCAAACTGACGGACTGTGAAAATTTTGTACATTGTGACGTGACACTGACAGATGGTGAATTACCTTGTTCTAATGCGAGAGTACTTGAGATGTTTATATGAATAAAGAAGAAGTGAGAAAAAGATAGTCGCAAACAATTGAAGTTGTCTGATAAATCTTAACCGAAAAGTGTCAATGACGACCAGAGCAAGACGCGTGATGCGGTCAAAGTAATTTTCTTTCAACCGCAGGCTGAAACTAAGGTTGTGTGAGTTTTGATAGGAATGACTAGAGCAAAACGGACAAAAAGATACACAAATTTAGCGCGGGGGGCTTTAACGATGCATAAAACTATCTGCGGATTATGTAATAAGGAATATACTTAGGTATCTTTCCAGTTTATGTCATGCACTCACCCTAGTTAGGCAAAGCTTTTTATTTATTATATTTGGAGGATTTCACTAAAATTCAGATACTTCCACTAGTTGTAACTTTTGTAATGCACAATTTCATTAAATTGCTAAAACAAACCAATTAGCACTCGCCACTTTTTACACTGAAAATTACACTCGGCTGCTAAGTTTTTGCAATTTTACTTTATCCAGATGTAGATAAAAGATACTTTTCTATTGTTCGTTTCACACTCTTTGCTGTTGCACTATTCACTGACCCGTGTCCGGTTTGACCTACGAAGGCGAAGAAAGCAAGTTCGCCGCGAGAAACGTGGATTTGCAATCAGAGAAGAAAAAAATAGCTAAAACACCGCGCACCAGATATGCGACCAGATACCACAATGTGAAAAAAGATACAAGATACCCAGTAACAAACTTTTCCTTTTTTTTAATTGAAAGTTGTTTTACAGGGGTAAGGGAAGCTTTTGTTTTATCGTACTCGACATTCGGGGTTGAAATTCGTCATCAATTCTGTTCAGAGAGAAAATGTCAATGGCTTCAGATGAATGAATTGAGTTGAACAATTTAGTTCATTACACATGCATGAGTAATTTAGCTTGAGTATAAGCATGTCCTCGCTTCGCATCGTTTTCGTCCTCTCACACCTGACCAAAATTTGAGTGAAAATTTACAACTCAGTTACTCTGCCAACGCCAACGCAAGCTACCATTCCAAAAATTCATAACGAAATGAAAAACTCCTTACTGTGCGGTTGAACTTTAGACAAAATAAGGCAATACAATAGTAGAGGGATGTAATTTAAATTTTAGTTTTGTGTAGCTTACGGCAATAGAATTAGAAAAAGTCTTTACGACTGTTTTCTTCACGTCCTCATAATATCCAGCAGTTTTTCAATTATGTTTATTTTTTATTAGAAAGAAAAGCATTACAAAGGAAATACATATCGGCTGTGCTTTACATTATGCTTTCCTCACAAAAATTAAAAAGAAAAATGCTGGTGTGCAATTGCCAGATTAAAAACGAAAACAAAAGTCATTTAGTGCAGAGATTATTATTAATAATTTTCTAAACAATTAAAGTTTTACTCCGTAAGAGTGAAATCAGCTTATTTCACCTTCCTTCATTAGTAATGTAAAAATATAAAAACAAAACTATTAGCAGTAGTTTTCGCAATAAATGGCTTTTATTTTCCTGTTTAATAAGCAGTGTCACACAAAACGAAATTTATTTATTTAGTTTTTTGCGAGGAAGGCATACTGAAACGCGGCTCCTACATCTCTAACAAGTTAGATGACACCGCTTTCACAGATCGTAAATAGGAACGATTTTTTAAGGTTATTAGAATCCAAATTTGTCTCCATTTTTAAGACTAACAATCTACATGCGAGTATCAAATTGAAGTTAACAATTTGATTAAAATTCGTTCAGTTGGATTAGGCGTGTAATAAAGTAGGTGTTTGAAGATTCGAATAGCACCCAAATAGCCTGCTATATAATACATCCGATTAAGGTATTTTTCTTTTGGGACCATCGGCACAACAGACCAACCAAACAAAATAAACATTATGAAAATTAATTATTAACATTTTACTTACAGCATTCGAGAATATTCCTTTTGAACATTACTCTTTTTTTATATGTTCACCTTTGACCCCATCACTGACTTTTCAAACCTCAAAGAACACCGTTTAAAATGGTGAACAAAGTTATAAGAAAAGAGAGACGAACAAAAGCAGTCGTTTATTTTAGGCAAGTTCTTATAGTTTGGCCCTCTGGGAAATATGTTCTGTTATAGGCAGCAGCTCTACTGGATTTAAGCCCTCCCCCAACTATTTAACTATGAGCTCCAGTAGAACTTCCCAGTAAAAAACTAAAAATACAAGCGACCCCTACGTATACATACATATGTACGTACATATACTATATATTCAAATTCTCAATGTCCTCTACAACACACCAAAATTTCATCAAAATCAATGGAGTTCCTTTTTCTGAATGTAAATAAATATTTTGGTACTAACAGCCATTCGTTTCATGCGGTTAAGGACAATTTTTCGATTGAGAGAAATGCGCTCTTGGATATTGTGTCAGACGTTAGGGAAAAGTGGGACCGTGGAAAACTTTTTTTTAGTTTTCTGGGACTCGAACCGCTCTACCGTTCAGTGATCGCGCACTAAATCACGCACATTTTTTTTTAAACAATTACCAACAAAAAAAAACTTGAAGTACCTTGAGTAGAATACAACCTATTAGATGTTCAAACTTATATCGGTGTAAATACTACAGGTATCTCAACATCGAAATAGTGTTTAAATCGGAAGGTATAACAGATTTATTTGCAAACATTTTCCAGTGAAATTGTCAGCTAAAACTCTTAATTTTCCTTTCCTTCCGATCTACCTTAAACCTATTTAAAAAAAAATTCTTGGAAGTATAACGTAGAATGGAAAAGAGGAAGGCAAAACTACTACAAATATGAGTTGTATATGGTGGTGATTATTTGGAGCGACATTCCTAGCTACGTGTACAAGAACACGTCCACGTGAGCTTTATTGTGTGTATGCCGAGCTTGCAAAAAAAAAAGCAGCCGGCGGATGAGTGAAAAGACACATAAGATAAATAATAAAAACCGAGTGAGGAAGCGGGATGGAAAACTATTGTCTTTATCCAGTAAATTCCCAGAAACATCTCACGAAAAGTACATAAATAAGAACCTGACACAGGAAAAATAATGAAAATAGAAACTGATAAAAAATAAAGGCAGCTGGAAGCAAAGTTGTAGGGGAAGTTTGGTAGGTAAAATTTGCAATAGAAAGCGGATACAAAAAATATCAAAGATACATTCGTACACACTTGCTAACTTTACATAAGATAACCAAAGTATTTGATCATGTCATTAGATTGGAGCAATGAGCTGTCGTTTCAGGAAATTGGAAATTACATGTGTAGTAGCATTGTATATTGAAGGTGTAAAAATGTCCATACAGTTAGTCCCAAAAATAAGTATACACCATATATGTACATGAAATCGTTTTGTTCAAAACATAGTATTAAAAACGAGTAACAATTTTATTATTTTTTCTACTGAGTATCCTTTGGACTTAATAACGGCTTTAAGCCTATATGGCATCGTGTTTACCAAGTTTTGCGTAACGCTTGTATCGATTTTGACCATTCTGTCTTAAGATCGTCCTTAGTCTTAATGTCCCATTTTCTTATCTTGCCGTCTAGATGTTCCCAAAGGTGTTCTTCAACGTTCAGGTCCGGTGATTGTGGTGGCGTTTTAAGTTGATTTGGGACCTTACACAATAGCCATTCTTTGACCATATGTGCTGTGTGCTTAGGGTCATTGTCTTGTTGGAAGACAAATGAACCCTCCAAGCCTAGCTTTCTGGTACTGTCATGTAGATTGGTTTTTAATATATTCAAGTAATCAAATCTGTTCATTTTACAGTCAATGAAGAGCAAGTTACCAACACCAGATTCTGTCATGCAACCCCATACCATAACGTTTCCTCCACCATGTTTTACTGTTCCTGCCGTATTTGTTGGATCAAGTTCGGTATTTCGTTTCCTCCATACTTATCCACGGCCATCAGACCCAAAGATGTTGGATTTACTTTCATTAGTAAATATTACCTTGTTCCAGAAGTTTATTTTCTTTATTTTGGAAAGGTTTGGCAGAGCAAGGGCGTTTTTATTGGTTAACTTTACTGATGAACGGTTTCTTTCTTATATTTCTTCCATGATAGCCGGCAGAATAAAGTATTCGGCGAATGGCATTAGGGTGACACATCTTACCTGTTTCATTAACTACCTCATTATTTTAGGAGCACTTGTCTTTGGATTTTTTTTTATTTTACGAACTATAAGGCGATTTTCTTGTTCCGTAAATTTACGGGATCGCCCAGATCGGGTATCATTATAAACAGTACCCTTTTTCTTGTATTTTTCTATAGTTTTTTGTACTGTTGCGGTGCTTTTATCAACCATTACTGCGATTGTTTTTATTATTTTTTTTTTCTAGAAAGTGCTTAATAATTACTTTACTTAAGTCACTAGAAAGTTGATTTCATCCATCTTTAATATTCACATCGAATCTATCTTTTAATGATTTTAAGACCAACAAAAAGAACAAAATTTACTATTTTAAAGAAAAAAATAACACGCGACGTTATTACTATTTATTTTATAACTATTTATTTATTCGAAGTGTTTCAGTTGTATACTTACTATTGGGAGGAAATTATGTGTGATTCCTTGAATTTTTCCTCTTCTTTCATATAACTTTCAATATTAACCGTTAGCTTTATGTGAACAAAATTCTAACAGCAGAAATATTTGTATGTACTCGAATTTTTTTGACATTATTTGTGAACTTGTAGAACTGTATCCTTACTTTTGAGACTAACTGTAGGTAGTATTTTCTTAGAAAGGGTACGGACTATCCATACAAACATATATATTGGGTGGTCGCGGTGTAATGGCAGTAGTTAGTGCGGTTACTTGTGATTGCGACCAGAACGTTGCAAGTTCAAGCGCCAGCGGGAGACAACAAATAACAGCCACCCGAGGAGCCTGTTTAAGTTTTTGCTTAGATGCCTGAGCCTTAAATTGTTTAATTAAATTTCATAGAAGGGGCTGCAATCTAGGGTGGAGTTGGTACCACCCAAAAAACTTCTCTCCAGAAAGTATGTTAGACTTCACAGACTCTGAATAATTTAACGGATTTTGATGCAGTTTTCACTATATATAATGTAGGCTCTGCCAAAACAATAGTATACATACATGTATGTATAGATACATATGTACATCAAATCCACTGCTCTTATAACTTTAAAATACTAAGTTGGTTCGACCGAAACGAGGTGGGCCCCACTGACATTACATAATTTTATGAATGTTTATTCAATCTCATTAAATGCTGTTGATAGTTGTTTTCCTTTTCTTAATGAAAACCGAATCCCGGGCATGTTTCCACGTCTTCCTCGGCTTATGCATCGAAGTGCCGAACTCACTTAGGTACAAATATACGAGTAGTAAATTTACACAGCGTATGGAATGGAAGCGATGAATGGGTCTGAGCAAATTTTCGATAAATTTTGATCATTATTTATCAATTTTTCAAAATCTATAAGTAGATGCCTACATTGATTAATTTTTAAAAACTTCTATACGGCTTTAAAAGTCCTATCCAATTTGCGCAACATTTTGCATTCAATGCGCATAGAAGACAGATTGCGTCTTACCAAATCAAAATAGAACCATTCCTTTATTTGACACGAATACGGCACGCGCTGGCGCTGGTCATTATCAGAATTATAGCGTCGTGCGAGTTCTAATTCCGGTTAAGAGCAGATTTGAACATTCATAAACATAATTTGCTGTATGCGAATAAAAGGAGATAAGAATTCAATTAAAATTCAGTGCACATATGTCATACGTACAAGTACAACCATAAAGCTTCTGTTTCTGTACACTTTGTTTTATTTAAAAGTCAGCTTTTCGAAAGCTTTATTGGTTTGAGTAGACTCGTTCTTAAAGTAATGAACTTCTGATTCAGTGAACATCAAATATTATTGATATGGCTTTTCTTTAAAAAAAAATTTCTCAAAACAATTTTTATTTTATTAAAGATGCGAAGTTAGTGATTGAGAATACAATATGATAAGTTTTAAGAACTTTCCCTCAAAAAATTATATTAAAATTTGACTAAGCCATGCGATAAGTTTCGCATGGCGTTTATCTAATGGATTTGTTATTTTATGTCTTTGACTGCTTTCTCAAACTTGACATTATCTATATCCGTCGATGAATATTTTCAATTGGATTTGTTTACCATTTCGAACACAATTTTGATTATTGTCTGCTGTGACGGAACTATTTAAATTTTGATTTCTAATAAAGACAGCTGCATTATTCCTCTCCCGAAAATAATGCAATTTCGACTCAAAAAGTAAATGCTGGAAGTACTTTGATAAAATTTGCAAGACACAAAAATTCATTCATTATTTTTATCTACGTAGTGCGTAGCGGTAAAATGGAAATTCCACAAAACCGAAATAGGATACGTCGTGTTGTTTTCGTAATTTATCAGATAAAACTCTATTCATCCTCTTGTCTAGTCCGATATATGAATTCCCCAATTTATTGTTCAAAGTTTGCAGAACAAATTGTGCAGGTGCATATTATATATTATCAAATTATATAAGCAGCACCTGCTTACTCAAAAACATATTCCCATAATGATAAGAATTAATATCATTCAACTAATTTAATTTTGTCGATTTGATGGTTGGATTTAAATAATGAAATTGGGTAATAAAAAGTTTGTCGTTGTTATCATATATACACCATTGTTGGGTGGTTACATATTATTAAATGTAAATAAATAATGTGTATCAAATAATGTAATCAAATTGAGAATAGTTAACATTTCTGGTTTATCTTTATGCTAATTAGTGTAGAATTTCAAACATAGGAAAATAATTTCACTTTTGTAGATTTGTTGATGTTATTGTGCAAGTTTTAATAAAAATTGTCGTTAGCGAATTTTCTATCCCTACCCAATATTCGAAAATGTTCTGTCTGCTGTGATTTGCGACAGAAGCATTAGAACTAGGTTTTCTTAAATGGATCCCGTAGAAAAATACGCAATTCATAATCCCTGGAAAGCAACTATGGGATCCCGGGACAAAATCAAAGAATGTATTCCAAACAGATAAAAAAAAAAGTTTTTTCTACAAAAAAAATATACGGTTGTTTCTAATGGATTCGTGACGCAGAAAATATCTATCGATACCGGTGTTGAAAAATATTGGCCACTATTTTCCTCGAAGGCCTTAGTAGACAAACACTAAAGTTATTTATAAAAAAAAGTCCGTATTAAGCGTTAACATTTAACGGCAGTTAAAATAAAAATATCATTCTCTGCTGGATACCTGATCGTTATATAGCTGATGAATTAGCTCGATCAAGTTCACTTGACATATAGAGAATGTCAACGCATCAATGTCATCTGTCTGACTCACGCTGTTGTGGTGAAAAAAGTGAGTCGTAGGTGGGCACATCGCAATAACTGCATCTCTAATGCTAAGGCAATGATTTCTGGAGAAGCTGCAAAGAAGATGAGGAGGAGAAGACTATGGTTAATTTTCTCTCCCTCGTTTATATCAGAAAGTCTACTCTAAAAGAATACTTCTGCTATAAGAATGATTTGAGCAGAACCTGCTCTGCCAAAATCGATGGCTTCATGAAAAAGACTAGATAGTGATCGTACTCCATGTTCCACAGTGGTATCACAATAGACCTATGTTTATGTAAGTTTTTGTAACTCTTTTGATTATTTTTAATTGTCTCAACTAAGTTTCACACGACAACATTTGTGGAACTTCCTCAACATCTCGGTATGGATTTCTGGAGATGCTGCCAGTATTGTATTAATAAAGAATATGTTTCCTTCAATGTGTGGTACAAGAAGACAATAAGTGAAAAAAGACTGTTCTTAAAACTTGATTGTTCTCTAGCAATACATTTTCCAGATTTGTGCTTTACGTTTTGATTCGATGTTAAGAATTTCAATGCTAACACAAAGAAACAAAGAGAAATTATTAATAACGATAGAGCCCCAAAACTATATATATATCTGATCAGCAACAAAAGTTATGTCGATCTATCCATATCAGTCCGGCCTTTAATTTTGAGCTGGGAACATGAAGTTTAGTATATAATTCTTCTAGTCGAAGCAATACGAGTGTAAAAATGGTTAAAATCCTCCCACAGACACGCCCTCCCACAACAAATTTAGTTTTTCTAAATATTTTTCTTCAAAACTGAAAATATTGTCTAGATAAAATATGTAGACGTAGGCTTTCACTGCATTTCGTCCATACACGCCCACTTTTGGGTGCGTCTTCCCTAAAAAACAAACACAACTATTTACGGTGATGGTTAAGACTTGTTGTGAATCAGTGGAATTCAGTTACAAAGTTTGGGAGCCACGTTCACATTCTGCTAAGAAAAAGTTGTAATAACAGTTTTGTGATAAAGTGTCTGTCGCGAAAATATCCTCTGTATAGAAAGATATCACTGCATCTGTTTAACAAATTTCACAGCGCCACCCTTATTTTATTATGGGTGAGTTAAAAGATGGGGTGATAATGTATCAATTGTTATCATTTTGGTTTGTTCTTATGCATAAAATTATTGCGGAATGATTTTCCAATGGAACAAATATTTGGTGAAATGAAACGATAATTTTGCACAAGGGGAACACAACTTTGTATAACTGCGTAAGGAAAATCGGTAGGTGTATGATCGCCAAATATTCAATATTCCGGTGGTGTTAGAATCGACGAATTTACACAGCAAAATGAGTTAGATGGACCATTCTCATTTTTTATAGTACATCACAGTAAGGAAACGATGAAAGCAGAAGCGAACAAATTAAATGAACTAAGAATTTAATGAATAAGAAACACAATAATAGCCTCAGAGCATTCCTGAAAGCATATATGGTGTATGTCCATGAACATCTTTAAATCATAATTCGTTTATGAGAATAAAGTTGAGCACAGCATTGCATATCTGCCAAAAACATCATCCGATGTTGTCAAACATAATGGTTGTATGTAACATTAAAAATTAAAATCCGGTTTCAGTCATTTGAGTTTTTCCATATTTTAGAGAGTAGAGTGTAAAAAGGGAGAATGAAGTAAGAGAGGCAGAACAATTATAAAGGCAAAACAAATATAAAGAGCAGAGAGTTTGCTATAACAATTAGAGAGATTTTTTTCTCTTATGGAAATGAAGGATAAGGTAAACTTTTCTTTCCTGACAAGGGATGAATGCAATTAGGGTAGGACTTGCCATGTTTTAATGACAGTCTGTCGCACAATTTGCAGTTTTAAGTCAATAAAAATCCTACATTAAATTAAGTAAATGAAGAAAAATGTAAAAAAAAAGATCAATTCAGGGCTTGGACATATGAAACGCTTTTTAATGCTAGTTTTGAAATAATTTTTATTTTTATTTTTGATCAGCTCGCAGGATAGGTTAACCTATGTGTACTTCGTAATAGCGTTCCGAGTAAAATTTATTCCTTTAAAGACTGATTTAAGGTGCGTGTAATTTTTGCACGGATATTCACTATAGGATATTTCAGTCCTCCACTTGTTTCTCCAAGCCGATAACAGGAAGATACAACATGTCTAAATCACTCTAATCTTAGTTGAGTCCTAAGATAATTCTAGAAACTTATATTTTTTAAAAAGAATTGGGCTTAGCAGTGTTTGATTAAAACCATGCCTTTTGTTCCTTAGTCTTGGGGGTCTAGTTTCCATTGGGCTCAGACTTTCAGGAGCAGGTACTATTGAGTTGGTACTGGCAGATTTGTTGGCCTCAAATTGTAGGGCTTTGTCAGATTTGAAAGTAGAATTAGCGGCTGATACCTCTGATTTTATCAGGGCCCATTCCAAAGGACCCTGACTTTCGTTCTGAACCATTTCGGACTGCGGGCGTGAGATAGGTTGATTACGTCTTTGTTTTCAAAGCCTCATTAGGGGTTTTTGCTTGTTAAAATGTAAAGCAAAAGCAACTTAACCGATTTTGATGAGATAAACATAGATGTGGGTATCTCTTGCGAGCGGAGCTAGATGCATCGGAATTAAATTTGGTCAATAGCTAGCACAACAAGCATGTACAAGTAGGACTAAAAAACAAACAATTGTATTCCTTTAAATCTCAGGATTGTTCAAATTTGGTCGCATGAGGTGTAATGAGTGGTCTATTTTGATGCACTCTCGCGAGTGTTGTTAGACAAATTTGAGTTAAATTTGGCCTACAGATGCCGCATTAAATGCAAACATGTTTGCTACCTACGTACATGTTTAAATAAAAACAAAAATAAGTGAAATAAAATAAATTAATTAATAATAACTAAAGAGTGGAAAAGTTTGTAGTTGGGTTAAAATAAAATATTAAATATTTTTCCCATGTTTTCGGGTTTTTTGTTTATTTTTAATTAATTATTTTTTTAAAACTTTTCTAATCGATAATCTCTGGGTGAGAATGATAAAATGATAATTTTTATTATGCAAAAGCCCTTGGTCTATTAACCGCTCCAAATAAGAAAGTATCTAGTGACAAATGTTTGCTTAAAAAGATTGCAAAGCCTTTATTTTATACAATCAAGAGTTGTTTGAATTTGAAAGTTCCTCATTAAATCGAACAACTGCCTAACGAAGACTATATCTGCAATATTCTGTATGGACACATAATCTGGCGGTAACACTTGTCGCTTTTTTGGAATTTCTGAAAAATAAGATCACGGTCACAAACCTCATGAGAATATACTCTTAGAAGAAGTTCTTATTATCCCAATTCCATCGAAGGCCTCATTCAAGTCTTAACAAAGTTTGGGAATAAGAAAAGTAAGTAATAATTGATCGTATTCCCGAACGATCTGCCAAAAGCGAATCAGCTGCTTGTATCTGTTCCTATTCAATTGAAAGAGTAGCAAAGAGTTTTGTTGTAAAAAAAATTATGTGAATATTTTTTTATTTCCTCAATACTTCTTTCATCATATCTTAAGCCTATTTTATAATAAATATCAATTTGTTTGTTCATTAACACCTACACTATGACTACATGCTCAAAAACAAAAAAAAAAAAAAAAAATGCTCGAAGTGGACAAAAATGCAAACTCAATTCGACCGGATTTATGATTGCTCTTTAAGAAAGATGGCAGCAGCATTTATTGCCTTTTTGTTTGGATAAGTATCACACTTTAATCCTTCTTTTGATTCTTGATCAAAACGGCTTCTGCTTCTTGTTGTGGTAGATCCTTATCACCCCAACCCCATGTTGGGTGTGTACCATCTCCGGTTCTCTTTGCACGCCTTTCAATGACTTCCTTCGACACAGTCTTAAGATCGTAGGCCCAACCGATCTTGGCGAAGAAATCAATAAAGGCAGTGGTTAGATTGATTGAATAGTTGCCCCATTCGGCAGTTTTGTAGTCCCATGGGAAGACATGATGATAGTTGTGCCATCCCTCACCAAAAGCGAAGATAGCAACTCCAACGTTCTCAGCTGGGTTAATGGAACTGCAAAAGATCGAAATGAAGGTCAACAATATACTCGTATATGAGGGCTTATCGGTTTGTTGAACTTACCCATCGTATGGCTTATTTCCAAAAGCATGAGCTGCGCTGTTTACACACCAAGTGACATTCAACAACACACACCAGCGGAACATAGTTGCCACGAACCATGCATTGAGGAAGCTCTCATCCCAGAAGTACATCGGGATTACGGTTGGCAGAATGAAGCACGCGATTGGCATCAGTTTCATGTAGTGTCTATAGAATGGAATTTTCGATTAGCTTTTGCTTATCACTTTGGTGACTCTTTGTTGAACTTACTTTTTCTGGAACATTAGAATGGGATCGGCTTTAAGATCAGAAAGATCGAGGCTCTTGCCCTTGGCCTTGACATCAGGGTGTTTTTTGCACAGCAACCAACCGACATGAGAGAAGAAGAATCCTCTGGTAGCGTTATGTGGATCAGCATCGGTCTCGGAAAATTTGTGGTGCACACGGTGATCGCGTGCCCAATGATAGGCGGCATCTTGGAAAGCAATTGTGTTGAATACAACCAGAATCAACCTCAGCGGCCACTTGGCTTTGTATGAACGATGGGCCCAAAGGCGATGAGCACCGGCAGTGATTCCAAGTACAGATATTGCGTACAGGACTGCAACTGTTGGTAAATAAGCAAAATATTTGGGTGTGTTAGTATAATAATAAGTTCAAGTGCGACAATTGAAAAGAATCAGGTTATATCTAGAAATTCACAGAGATAAAGTGTTTTTTTTTTATGGCGTTTTGGTTTTATATCGATTTGATAAGATGGCTGGAAGTAGTTTCCTGCTGCAAAACGTGACTTCTTTGTCGCGTCTTATCGCGCTATTTACCATTATAAATGAGGCGATTTATTGGCAGATTGTTTGCATAATGCGATTGAAGGATAAATGTATTTAATCGAAGTATTTATGCCGGGTAGATGGTTTAGAAAATATACAACATGTGAATTTTAAAAATTGGATTACGTAAGAAAATCTATCTTTAGCCATTTATTTTTGCAAATAAATTATTTTTAAGCAAGAGAACACTTGAAGGGGACAGAAGTTTGATGATTAGATCATAAATTGTTTTTTTTTTTTTATTGAAATATTTCAGGGTTTCACTGTTTCTCAGTTCTCAAAGAAGTTACACAGAGATGTCGAACTAGACCACCCTATTGATTGGAAATTTACCACATTTACGTAGTAGGGAAGAACGTAATAACTAAAAATCCGATTGAACTTTATAAATTGGATAACCAATAAGCTCAGCTTGTACTATGCACAATGGTTCTCAAACCTCATCAGTTTTTTTTTGTTAATTTTTTTTTTTTTTTGCAAAATTTTACTTACCAAATCCAATTGTAGCCCATTTAGCCGAAGTCAATAACAACCATGAGCCATATACCGCGGCCAGATGTAAATATCCAAATGCAATAATATTCCTCCAGACCAGTTTTAGCTTGCGTTTCTCAGCCTTCTTTAGGTTGACAATGTCCTTAGATAGACCACCATCAACGGTTTCTGCATCACATTCAAACAACACACCAGTAGTTTCAGAAGTTCCAGACTTCAGGGTGTTGGCTTCCTCAGCACAAGGGGTTGCAGCTCCCAGAACTTGAGTTGGGGTAGTGGCGTTTGGCGGCATATTGTTTGGTTATTTGCTGCTGTAAATATAATTGGTTATATATTATATACTATATACATTTATGTAGCAATTTGTGTGTTATTTTTTGCATAACTGACATGGAAAATTAATTTCAAAATCCACGTGTGGGCTGTCAGCCTAGAGAATGAGGTTGTTTCAGTAAAAAAGGGACAACAAACGACAGCAAAAAGATTCAAACAAAAAGGAAAATGTCTACATTACGAGTATAGGCAGACTAGGCCTAAGCCTCAAAAACAAAAGTTAACAAAAAAAAAAAAAAAATTATTTGCAATCATGTGAATTGATCTTAAGTCAATTACAAGCAAACTGCCCTAAGCAATAAAGGCAATTAAGCCTTTAAGACGCAGCATGGCCAGCTCTATAGATCTTGTTCAGAGCTTCACTTGACCGAAAACGAGACAACTAAATAACCAATCGAAGGAATGGCTTCATTGCAATTGAAACACGATAAGTGTTTTCTCACGAAATAATTTTCTAAGGCCCATTGTAATGTAGTGTTCTTTTAAGGTTATTCAACTTTTCTTATTGAGGCATTTTTTTTTTTTCGAAAAAATTATAGGCACTACAAAAAGTGGCACCCTTCTGACAGGGATTTCATATAATTTACGGCTGACGTGGATGTCATACAATTTACAATTATTTCCCATAGGACACGTATTTAATATGCAATTTAAACAAATTTAAACAAATCACTCAATTCTTCACTTAAAAAAAAAATGATTATAACAACAAAGAGGAGAATTAAACAAAAAAAAAAAAAAATTAAATAAACAGTATTATGTACCTCTTGAGAAAAAATTTCACAAAATTCACTTGTATGTCGCACTCTTGAGTTGGCGTCGCGCACTGAAGAAACTTTTTTTTTTTTCGGTGTTAGAACGAAATTTCGTATTCTTCCGTTGGGGCACTGGTGTCTAGAAGGCGGTCAGTGCAAATAACTTGTCTGACTAGATTTTGCGCGGCGTTTTATAAGAAGAGAGTCGGCTGTTAGAATGCTCGCCGGCTGTGTGCCGTATCGTTATCGCAATCGTGTGTTTCAAATGAACGAATTAACCTTATCACTTGGAGTTAGTGGTTCATTTGGAATTGAAGAATCAGAATTTTGTTGACGATCAGTTTAATCCAAGATGCAATTGTAATCGAAGGGGCTATTGTTGGTGTTAGAGTGTTACAGTTACAGAGTTGATCTTTTTTTTTCCCGTCAATTTGTACATATTTTTGTAAAATTTGGTCAAATAAAGAAAGTGAAATAAAATAATATTGTGTTTTATTTTTTTTTGTGTTTTGTTTTAGAAACTTTAATAGTGGAAACTGATGGAAAAAAAATTTGGAAAATTTAGTGAGTATTTTGCAAACGTTTCCATGCAAAAACGCGCCTGAGTCTTTTTTTTTTTTTTTTTTCTGAAAAACAAGATAACAATATTTATATTTAATTTTATAACTAGAAATTAAAATATGTCCAGGAAAAATTACTAAGACGCGATTAGGATTAGATGCGGCGCAATTAAAAGAAATATATACATATTTAATCTTACTAATTGCGTACTGTGTTATCTACATAAATATCGTTATTTTCAAGGCGAAACGAACAAAATGCGCAAGTTTTCGAATTTGAAAAACATATTTTTCTATTTCGAAATAAAATTTAGAGCCTGTGTAATTTAAAAGAAAAAAAAAAAAGGTTTCCTCTAACTTTTGAAATTTCAAATATTTTTGTTGAAAATTTTATGTATTTTATCAATAATGATCAGTAACAGTTTAAACTTTTAATTTTAATTACGTGTTTGTTGTTATACGGCTTCGGAATGTCGTGGTTTGATTTCACCACTTTCGTTTAAAATTAAAAGTTTTTTTTTTTTTTTTCAATTCAATACATCACAAGTTTAGTAAACTGAAATGAGAATAAAATATCATAAGTACATACATACATATGTACGTTGTTTTGACTTTATGGAAACGATTTGATTAATAACGCAACATTTTGATTTATTCATAATTTGGCATTTTTTAAATTGGCATTCAAATTTTCAACAAAATGGCAGTTAAGAGCTAGAACTTGATTTCAGAATATATGATAGATCAGAATTACGTATTTCATCGAAATCAAGAAGAATTATTTTTTTTTTTAGTGTTTCATTTAGAAGGTGATGGGAGTTTTATGTACATATGCAGTGACGTGCAGAGAATTAAAAACGCTGATGTTAAAATAGCGAAAGTCAAAGTGCTTGCGTTTTAACCCGTATCCTACTGAACTTTTTTTTACTTCAGTATACACATGTATCATCAAATTATTTAGATACTCTCAGCTTAAATTGGGGCAAAGCATATAAAACAGGTCGTGCATGCAATTAGGAACACCTGTAATTTCTAGTAATTAGTGGAATAACCAAAAGTATCAATTAAAGCTTGTACGTGACATAGATTCTATTAATTTTTCACATAACGCCTTTGGAATGGACTGGATTCGTAAAGACTGGGAAGATTTCCGATCTTATCTTCCTTTTGCAATGATGCCAGGGGTTCTCAATAGGGGTTGTGTAGATCTGAGCTATACGACGGCCAGTCCAATGAAGTAATACTATTGCCTTAAAAACATTATTTTATGTAAGCATCCATGTGCTTCGGATCGTTAACCTGCTCTAACTGCGAATTACTTGTAAGTATTCCTGAAGAATACTACAATATTGCAATCCCATATTTTTCCCAATTTTGGAATTAGATCAACGCAGCCCCACAATACCTTCACCGTGTTTGACGGTAAGAGGAGTGTACCTTGGATTAAACTCCTTAGATCTTGGTCGGCATACACATGTTTTTCCAACAGATGAAATCGTGTTATCTTTGTTTTATCGGAAAAGAGCACATTTTTCCATTGAACGGGACTATCGCTCAATGGAAAAATGTGCTCTTTTCCAATGTTTTTATTTATGAGCGAATTCTACAACCTTTTCCCAGTTTCGCTATGTTAACAACGGCTTCCACCTTACGATGCGTCCAAAGAGTCTTGTTGAGCGAAACCTAAGTACTTTTAAGTGTGTCAACAGATGGTTCATGGCATTAAACACTTTATTTCTTAGAGTATTTTTGTGTTTTTTTGGTTGTGCGAAAAAAAAAAAAACATCAATTCAGTATTTTGTATGATAGAAATACAAAATCTCTTACTTGCAAGAAAATTAGTTAAAAACTTGAAATAAAAAAAAAAAATTATAGTCACAATCCCTTTATGTAGCTCACTTCACTCAATTTAAGTTGCTATAAAAAAGTACATAATTGTTAATGGCATATATTTTGTCACAAGTTTGGAAGTCGTGAGCACTAAAAACAAAGATTTCGAAAATGATTAGGGTGAAAACACAGGAGCTTTGAAAGTAAGAAGTGCGGCACCGAAATCGTTTTCAATTAAAAACAGAATATATGTACATATGTATGTATGTATGTATGTATATACATATCTGTACCAATTGTGTGTTTTATTTAACTAAATTAAAAGATACGTTGAACTGAGAAATTTTCTGCGTCGAGGCACATTCAATTCAGTAATGCGATTTTCAGTATGGAAAACGTTTCGGATATAAACGATTAGAAATATGAACTAATCCTAATTAAATTGTTAGTACTGAAACGAAATTTGATATTTTTTTTTGTACATTAAATCAATTTGCTACATAGGGTAAGAAATTTTATTAAGTCACCGTCATTTTATAGAGAATTAATCAAAGGTTCTGACAAAAGTGGGAGTTTTCAAAATTAATGAAATGCCTTAGGATTCCGATCATAAGAATGATGCCAAAGTTTGCAGGATAATAAAATGGTTTTAGAGGAGGATTTAAATGAATTTATCTATTACTGAAAACTCCATTTCAGGTTACAATGGCAACAATCAATATTCCATTCTATCAGTAAATGATATTGTTGGTCGTATGACACTGCTGTCTGTAGCAGTAATACGTAGCTAGTAATACACTTACTACTGCTATAAGTGGTATCGAGTTACGGGTATTGCGCTACAACTAGGTTCAATTATACGCATCTTGAACAGCATACGCTCCATGATCTAAGAGTTCGGTTGGCCAGCATAATCCAAAAGCTCTAGGGATACCATAGATACCATAGATACCTCAATTAGATGAGTTTGTCAATTTCAGCTTTCCATTTTTATTACAATCCTCTTTATTGTTACAAATTGAATACCGGCCATTGACCATCAACTAAGTAATTGTAAACAAAAAATCTTTATAGCTGATGTGTACGAGTATAACATATTTTTAAAATATTCCATATTTATTTCTTTTAAAGGTGACCTGGCTAGCAGTTATCAGTTTGAATGCTTCCTCTTAATACTATTTTTCGAACTGACTGCAGAACAATACTGGCACGGACTCAAAACATGGCAATTGCGGGTCATTAGTTCATTCGACCTTTGATGATTAGGTAGATTTGTGAAAACTGATTTCTATTTTTGCGAGGTTTAATTTCTCATGTTATTATTTCAATGCAAATGAACTTCTATCTACGGTCATCAAATGGTTTCACTTACTGCACTCCTTAGAAAACTTATCGTATTAATTTACTCAGCAATCTTCGGAAAAACCATTTCCATTATGAGATAGAATTACATTTTCTACGAATTGTATTGTGTATGCATGGGATTCCCTAATAAATTGATTAGAACCACCTTAAATTGCGGTCTAAAAACAAATAAAATATTGACAACATGTGTAAATGCATTGATTTATCAGGCTCTAATTTAGAAAATGAATGACATTTCACTTTGCATTCGATATTGAGAAACGTGACCATAATTAAAGATGTATTTCATCATGTTGATTTCGGGTATAGATATTGGTTACGAGTATGTGCAAAAGTTCAACTTCAAATGAATTGAATAAAGTGGACGATTTATCGGTGAAAAAGAATCAAGAAGATTGCAATCTTATATACAAAGTTCAAGATAATAATTGAAATTAATTTAAATTTCCTTAGATCCGATTGTTCATTTGACTTTGATCTTATTTTTTCCAGGTGTCTACTTTTATGACGACTTATTTATATTTTTAGATAGGAAGCTAAGCTACTTCATTAGTAATCCGTTATAAGTTTAGTGCACCTGCTTGTGTACAAAAAGTAAACAAGATTGCTTTGGCACATAAGATATTGTTGTACTCGTAGAGCTATTGAATATAAAATGTACTCGTCGCTACATTATGTAGCATTCGAAAGAAGGTTGTCGATTTATTCGCCTAATGAATAGTTTTACAAACTTTCCGAATGTTTGTATACATGGCTCTGATTTCTTAAAAAATAAATTATTCATAGTAGATACGATTAAGTGTAGGGCCAAAGTCCCTACACATTTAAATGTTAAATATGCAAATAAGACTACAGTTTGGAATACTTTTCTAAATGACGCTAAAGACTGCATTTCGGTAATTATCTTAAAAAAAATTTAGTTCATGCTTGTAGGTATTATGGTAATTATCTTTTGGTAAGTACTTGAGGTAAGCGAAATTGCCAACTGTCCTCAGAAGAAGAACGTAATCCAAATCTGTCCCTATCACGGTGTTAACATATCTTGAACATGAAAACAAAAAGAAGGAACGATCGCTGTACGAGTACAGCTAAAAGTGTTGCAAGATCACTTCTTATGGTCTTTTATATAGGGCGGCGGCTGCAATAAATATATCATAGTATGTGATCGTGAGTGAGTGGTAAGTACGATGATAAATAAAGGCAAAGGATTTAGGTGCATTTAGACCTACTTGATGGATTATAGAGTGGACTACCCTTATGAGTTCTACGTGTTAAAGAGGATCATGGAGAACACGCGGGAAATGATTTGCTTCTACCACTAACCATCAAACGGTCAGTTTTTAATGAGTGTTCGTTTTTAGTGTGCAGACTAAAGTGTGATATGTGAGTTTATCCACTGATTTGAACAACATATTTAATATTTCAAAGTTGGCACTGGTGATTAGGAAGAGAAAATATCAGGCTAAATGATCTGAAAACAAATAAAGCGGAGTACTCCCGCCGAGGTTTACTCATAAAAAATATGTTGGACGCAGAGACCGCCCAAACGGGTGACACAGGGAAATAACTCTCAAGCTCGTCAAAAAAAAATAATTTAACAGAACGCGATTTAGGGACTCAGGTGAAGTCTCTGCCTGAGACACCACTGCCTGCCATCCTCGTTGATCGCGGGTACGTTGCTTGGACGTTTTGGGACGTGTTGTTCCTCTCATTATTTTAATTTTAATTCCCATCCTGGAGGGAGAAGACCATATTTATTGACCATATCAATACCATCATAGGGCTAAAGAGCCACCAACTCATTCAATCGGACGGTAATATTGTAATTGCTGCAGAGATAGGATATTAGACGAACAGCACATTAGTTTCTCTTCTTTAGTTCAGAGTAGAGCTTGAGTTGTCAATAAAAGGTTTGAGTTTCTTTATTTTAGCTCAAACACATTAGAGCTTCGAATTTGTGTTTCTTCTTTCGTTCAGAGTATGTTTACAGAGCGCATTTGACAGAAGGCAAACAAAAAAAAAAAAACAAATTTCCAAAATAATTGAAATGGCGGAATCGTATGGTTTTTCTGACGCGGAACGTAATAAAATGAAAATAAAAAAAAAACTCTTCATAGATTTTCGCAAACAACAATATGTATAAACTTTATTTTATGATTAATGTGGACAAAGAACATGAACAGCTGATCTGACATCTGACTGCTGAGCGCTCAAAAGTATTTCACAAACAAATCACAGTGATTTGAGTTCAGATCAAAAAGAGAAAAACGTCTTATGACAAGAAACTCAAATGGAATGACCAGAATGGAACGCGTTCATCTAAGGCCCAACGCACATCAAAACGATGTGGTAAGTGACCTCTAATCCATTTGGCATTGACATTACCCAAACATACTAACCAATTTAAAAATATACTATGTCGAGTCACTTCAGTGTGCATTGGCTCATAGATATGTTTTCATTGGGTCCAATTTGAAGATGCATGACATTTCCTACACCAGATGTCATGTCACTGCAACGTCGCTGTCACGTCGCTTTGGTGTGCGTTGGGCTTAAGCTTAAAATTAACATGAAGTGCGTATGGCTCCGTCAATTTGCATCACTACCTTGCTTTCACATGTCTATATGAAAACAAATAATTTGTGCCTAAATGCATTGTTTTTCGTTGTCAAAGGGAAATAGGCGTATGATAAGTATTGCGTTGACAGAAAGGTTAATGATTTTACGAACAAAATGATTAAGGTCGAAAATTCATCATTTGAAATTATTTGAAATTTTCTACAATTTTTTGAATTTTAAAAATTTGTTTAAAGTTGTAGAAACGCATTCATAATGTCCAACTTTAAACTGTCAACATCATATGGCAAGAGCCGCTACAGGTTAACGATCTGAAGAGTACCTAACCTACAGAAATTCCGGGACATTGAAAGTATTGGCTTTATTTACTATGGTATCGGATTGGATGTGTTGAAAGTGTTATGTACATATGTTGTCAAAGATCTGGAGAAATAGTGCAATAAGCTAAAATACAATGCCGCGACTTTATTGCTCAAACCTTAAGACAGTACAATTATAATGGTGCAGCACCTTTACTCAATCCGGGTTGATGCATGTCGACTAAAAATTCAAGAAATTATTATTACATAAGTCTCAAATAAAAATACAAGAGGTGACTACGTTCCAAGCGTTCGAACTCTAATTTGATTCTATCAGAGATTCTGCACACAAAAGGGAAAATGCACAATCAACAGCATCGTATCATGACACCCACGCAAGTAGTTACGTAGTGGACCATTGGGTAAACAAATGCATCCTTTAAAATCCAGAGTCAATTTGGTGGCAATTCCCTATGTGTGACGAATGCATATTGTTGAAGATGAGAATATCCGCTGTTCGGGTGGAGGATAATTTGCAAGTGAGCACAATATTGAATCTACACTCCGTGCCAAAAAAAAACCTCGCACCAATGTATGTATCTATTCCAGAACGTATATTTCTTTGAAAATTAAGTACATTTTTAGTAAGACATTGTTCGACGTATAGTATCCACCTGTTTGAGATAAAAATTATCACAAATGAGACATAATTGCTAAAGCAGGTACTCTAACAAAAAAAGGTACAAAAAAGGAAAGAAAACAAATTCAACGGCGTTACATCGTACGATCTTGATGGCCACTTTTGGTCGCCGAAAAGACAGATGACGCGGGAAACTTTTTGTGTGCAATAATTAATACCATTTTTCATTATATTGACATAAAAATATCAGAAGTTTATCAAAAACCAATGTGTTTCATTTCAAATTTAAATTGTAACCTTCAACTGAATCACCCTGTATTAGCGGACTTGTGAAAATTGACTATTACTCGGATATGGCTATATCGATTTTATTCAAAATTGATTGGTTTGAAGAAATTGAGAGAGAGAGAGAAAGAAAGATTGATGTAGTGGGTTTGAAACTTAGGTGGTATTAAGTTTCAGTAAACTCCAAAGGTGGCGTCCAGATAACTGGGGAGCTTGTTTGTTTTGCTTTTTGTCGTTGCTCATGATTCACAGTATTTTGTCCCTCCATCTGATGTCATCATCACGATCAAGTTGCATTTAAGCCGTATGACCACCCTACTGCCAGTGTTATGCCTTAGCAGTAGAGTTGACTAAGCTTTCGCAATTGATCGACTTTTTTATTTATTTCAGACGAAATAAATAGATGATTGTTGAGATCAGGATTTGAACCGTGAACCAATAGCTTGACAAGCGTTGATGTTACCACTACACCACGGCCACCCTAGGCTATTTCTGACATATATAAGGACATTGCATTAAAATGTTTGACATATGCCTAACAAGTTGTTAGCCGTTTAACGCATTTTAATAAAAAGTCAATATTGTCGCTTCTTACCGATTTTTCTTATATTTAAAATCTGAACAACTTACAAATGAACAACACGTGTGGAGCAAGTTCGCAGTGGTGTATCCTTTATATAATAATTGGTTTGAGAGACAGGGAAGGCCATTAAGGGTAGGGATACAATGTATTACATAATTAATTAGTGGTGAGTGATGGATTTTTAAGAAACGTTACATAATAGTATGAACTGAAGTTTAAGGAGAATTATATGTGATTCTACAATATCCTCAAGGGGCGAATAATGTTTATTTATAAGGGGCAGACGAAAAAGACGGGAAGCCAGACATGAATTAATAAAATTAATATTAAAAATTTAAATTTAAATTCAAAATAGAATTAAATTAAAATTAAAGTTGTTATACCACAGATAATAAAGTTACATAGATATCGCATGCAGAGTAAAAAAAATATATAACACTTTTTCAGGCGAATGGGATTTTCTACTACATCCCAGTTTGATCGAACTCGTTCGAATCGTGCATAAGACATGATGTTCTTTCAAATTTGGTTGGAAAAACAAATTGCTTGTTGCTTTACAGAAGTGGATTTTTAAATTATTTCATTTGAATACGGAAGTCATAGATTGGTCATAGATTGGATTCACCAGTGTACTCTTGGGGTGTTGGTTTACTCGTATAGTGAGGTCCTCGTGCCTCTCATTCTGGCGTAGTTGGCTCAATTTCGTGATTGTTTTGCTTTTGTTTTCCTGACAAAATTAGAATTTTTTTGATTTTTACTGGTAATTCTTTTTTGGATTTTTCAGGCACAATGTTTTCGCAAGAGAATAAGAAGTGCAAAGTAAAGAATTTCTTTGCGATGCTCAAAGCATTGGTTTTGCTCATCAAACCAGTTCGAGTCTCTAAGGTTTGTTATTCTCATGCATTCCAAGGCCATTCTCCCCTTATATTTCTAATATGCGGACGATCTCTAAAAATTGTATGGAATACTTGAAATGGAGCTTACAAATATTGAAAAATTCATCAGTTGGTGCTAAGAGACTTCCAAAGTCACTATTTTGGGAAAAATTCTTAGCAAAAATGAAAATTTCTGACGGACATGTTATTTGTTCATCACTTTTTAAAAATAATTTCGAACAATTTGCACACTTGTTTTTTAAAAGCATTTTAAAGCCAGATATCCTGTAAAATAGCGCATGCAGTCGTTTCCAAGGAAATTCCATTTGTAATTTTGGTTTCATTTATCACTTTTTCGATCAAAGTATTATCAAATACAGTTTCCTCGTGTGCTTCAGGTAATAAAAAAGTTCTTGATGTGTGCGGTTGAGTCTGGGAGGTATCTAAATTCCAAAATTCTACATCGTCATCAGCACAATTACTACGCGGAGAGAAAGCAATTAGATTTGAGGACAGAATTTTTGATATCAAAACATTAAATTCGTACACAGAGGGATTTTTGTTATTACCGCCTTTACTGCGAATAATAGAAAATAAATTTTCCAAAATATCTTGATGAGTTCTCTTTGTAAGTAAACACTTAACTTTCCCGAATAAAACATCACTTAAATCTTCACTAAGTAATAAAAACTCGTTTATTGTCTGCACCATTCCTTTTACACAAAAGTTCATTGGAAGATTAGTAGACTCTTGCATTGTAAGACAAGAATTGTTTAAGCTCTTTTATAAGCTGGATTTCCGACCTGAACCCCACGCTTTAAAATATTTTGATCGTAATGAGACCCACTATCCATACAGTCGAAAGCATTATTCATTTTTAATGTAAACGCTTGTGTTGCTAGAGTTTCATTTGAACTATTTTTCAGGCAATTAAGTTGATGAGCAGTTTTTATTGATGCTGCCGTTGTTCTACTAAAGGTTTCCGTTGCCAAGTGAACACTCATTTTTTCAAATGGATTTTTTTTTTTTTTTTTTAGCTTTTTATTAATTTTAATTCATTTATACTTACATGCTAGACAAAAACGCTTAAAACTAGCTTAACTACTTTTTATTCTATCTTACTGGCCCTATGCGGGCGCTCTAAGCTAAACTTAATCCTTAACTATGTCTTTCGACTTAATCTATTACTTATTACTATTTTATTTAAGAACAATTATGACTAAGAAAAATTTGATTTTGAGAAAAAAAAAACTTAGTATCAGAACTGCTTAAATCAAAAATGCATTTGGGGCTATGTGTGAACTTGTAAATTTCGAGCATGTTTTAGCCACATTATCTCTTTCTAAATTGAATATTTTTCTGAAAACATCAAAGGAAACATTACCATCTGGAGTTAGCATATCAGATTTTAGTAAAAAATTTTGCAAGTATTTTAATAAATGAGGAAAATCATAAAAACAAAATATTTTTTCATTATTTGAAAACTGTAAAAGGCTTTTTCTTGGCAAATTGTCAAATTATTTTCTAAAATAGACTTCAGGTTAACCCCTTTGACAGAGTTTGCTGAAACAAAATAATTTAAAATACTTTTCCAGCTATCAAAGACGCCGTTTACCATGAAAACACAAATTTCGTTGCGGACAATCTATTTCGATCCACTCCTTGATCTTCAAATCCATCAATTAAGTCATTTTTGATATTGCACGTGAGATTTCGACGAATTCTAATTTCATCAAATATCAGTACCACATTCCGTTCACGTTTGCTTAATGATGCAAACTTTGCTTTCAGAAATCAGTGGGCATTGTTTTGGAATCCAGGTTGTAAGCCTTTAACAGGAGCCCAATGATAAAATGTGGACACGTGGGGAAGTCTAAATCCCAGTCTATCTCGAAGAAATTTATAAGCTTTCTGAGATCTGTAAAAAATGTTTTGGGAAAGTTCTCTTTCGGCAACATTATATTTTTTGGACTTGGACTTTAATGCTTTGAAATATCAAGTACTTGAATTTGCGAAGATAAACTAGTTGATATTTTGCTAGTTCGTAGAGCGTTATGCGTTTTAGTTCTAGAGCGAAGTTTTCTTCTCAAGCTTTGAATTTTAAGTCTGCAGCTTAATATATTTTTTTTCAATTCAGAATTTGTTTTCTCCTCTTGTGCGCATTTTTCTAATAATTTATTGCATCTAACGCAAGAAATATTTGAACTACTAGAGGTCCTTCTCCGTTTTGGTAGTGAAGATGAAAGATTTTCTAAACTTAAGTCTAATTTTAAATTACAATTTAGATTTAAGGAGGGAACAGCGTCCCTTTTAAACATTTTTCTGCCAAGAAATTCCGAAGAAAATGATTTTGACAAACAAAATATTTTCCTTCGCTCTTAAAATCGCATGTCTACCTCCACAAATTACTCAAAATTTAATTTTTTTCATTTGAAGGACATGCACAAATTTTCAGAATTTTTTACAAATCTAACGCCAGACTTCCTTTTACGTGTATCACACATATTTAAAAAGTATACCGCTGAAAAAAATAGCTCAATCATAAACCAAAAACAGCCAAATCCCTAGAAAGTTGACGGCGAATGAAAATGAAATAGAAAAATAAAATCGACCAAAAGCGACATTCCTTCTCAAAATATATACATATGTTTATGTACGATGTGCCTCCTCAATAAATCTATACACACAAACACACCACAGTGTAGCGATCCAGATAAACACCAGCGACACAGTCAGTCATTCGTATATGTTCGTTTGCAAGATCGATTGAGACGTAAAACAAAATAAAGGGTTGCAGCAAAACGAAATATGAAAAAAATGTGTGTATATCAAAGTTACAACACACTGGAGGATGGTTGATATCCACGACTATACAACTTAAAATGGTTTCATACCGAATTGATGCAACAACCCTTAGGTTTGAGAATTTTATTGTCGTTGAAATAGCGGTGATTTTTTTGCTCTGCATATCTACGAGTATGTAACTTTATTATCTGTGGTTATACTCTTTCAACATCAATTTATACTACGAGCATAACGACATGTTTCTTCAAAATTCATCATTCACGAAGAATTTTATATATGTAGTACCCTATATCCCTACCCTTGATTCCCTTCACTGTCCATGAAACCAATTAAAAAGGATTTACCACACCAACTACATATTTACTATAGCGCCACTGACTGCACAAACTAATAAAAAAATGTTTCCAGGGCTACAGGCATATAACATACACAATGTGTGTAAAGCCCGAAAGGAAAAAGAAAACCTAAAGACACCAACAAAAAGAGACATCCACTATCAGTGGTACTCGCTGATTGGATATTTATGGATTATGATTTGATTATGAAATCAGTCTTATTCTGTTGATTGTTCAACTTCAGGATGATATATAACTATCATTATATAACATCATATTTGATTAAAACAATTTATATTCGAATTAGATATGTAAGTACTTATGGGCATTATATCCGAATAACTTTGAAAAGTCCGTTATAATTGCTCAGCGTTTGTGGAGCGAAGCATCATGTTTAGCTGTCCATAAACATTCGGAGAGAAATTACCTAATAAATAATGCAAACGGCATCGAAATCCATTCAGTCGTTCTTGAGTTATACGAATACATCACAAAAAACGCTGCAACATTTTAATTCATTGTATATTATTAGGAAGGATCAAGAACTTGATTATAAGTTTACTGTAGAACGACAAAAATTTACAATGTCAAGGTGCTTCAGATCGTGGTTGTTAGAGTTTTGTAGATATGCAAAATTAATAACTGCAGATGGATGAATCGGTAAGCAAAAAGTACAAAACATGTTTATACTACATAGGGTATAAGTCTGCCAAAGACAGGGGAAATGGCTGCTAGACTAGGCATCAGCACACCCGACCAATGCAATGCAGAAACCATTAAACACTTGTTATGTGATTGCCCAAATCTTCAAAACCGCCGCTTCCGTCATATGGGAAACAGGCTTTTTGCCGAACTAGGGGATCTCGTACAAGTTCCACTTAGGAAAGTGACAGGATTCATTAAGAGCGCACAGGCTGGTTTGCAATAGAACCGACCGCAAGACAAACGTTTTAAATATAGGTCCCACACAACAAAGGGAAACACAATGGACTGTATTGCCCCCGTAATAAGTACTTAGGTGCACTTCCCTCCAACCTAACATAACCTAACCTATGGCTCTACAATGCCTCAGCTTTGTAAAAATAAAAATAAAATATTATCAAAGTTAATTGTAAAGTTTCTTCTTTGTAGGTTTCTTGATTTAGTAGATGGCTAAACTTGGGGTTTTCCTTGTCGAATTTGGGTTTTCTTTTTTAAATCTGACTGACAATACTGGACTGAATGCCTTTGTAGTTAGTGTTGTTCGGAAGAGTTAATTTTCTTATGGAAGGAGGCCCATAAACAACGGATATATGAACTTCGACGGATAAAGTAGGTTTGCTTTCAACTTTTTTAGTCTGTTGATCCGTTGACAGTTCAAACATTCACATATAGAAGTGCACGCATTCACATTCACATTTATTGGTGGAGGCATTAAGAGAATGTAGAGCAACTGCCATCGGCTGTCATCTGTCAACGAAGGTATGCGACGAATTTTATGGGACTGTTTTTTCCTGCAATACGTGATCGTCAACCTTCAATGGAACGATGTCTATGGATTCTATGGCTCGGGGCCTTAATTGATTCAACAGCTAGGCCGTTAGCTCCAATAGGTTGGGTGGAATCCAGTCGTTAACGATCAGTTGTACGAGGGAACAAGCTTGGATGTATGCTATACTGTATAAGCGAAGGCTATAACTGTAATGCGAGGCAGGCTAATAACTAATATAGCACACCTAATCAGGTGAAAGGAAAGGGGGTCGCTACAAAAAAAAAAACGTGGCGCAGGGCTTGATCGACTGAAGAGTCTCAGCTGTTAGGAGTAGGAACCATGCACAATAATGGTGCTAGATACGTCATGAACCATATATATCTTCAATTTTATCACATTAAGCCCCTACGAACTTTAACAATCGATAATTGTGCACAGCATTATGTCAATTTGATACTATGTATTCTACTTACAATACTATCAGAAACTGGGGACTTTCGACTCTCTCAGCAATAATTACGCATACCAACAAGCGTTTACTCATAATTGTTTGTTCCTTTTTTTTAATGCAATAAAATACACTCATCGCTTCGTCATAATAAATACATATGTATTACTACAAGTCAGCGACCACCAAAGATTGACATGTACTAACTAGTGAAGGTTGACGTGTCCAAGTGCTGCACAGCCACGACATAGTTGTCAACCCTGTTGTTGTTTATTCAATTCTTTGCCAACAAAGACTAACCTTAACCTCACAACCCTGACAAAAAAAGAAAAAAAAAAAAAAAAAAAACATTTCATCTTTATTCTCCATTTCATAAATTCACGCGGTCAGAGGCTAGAGGCCAGCACACTCACGATTAATTCCCATACAAATCAAATGGCATCCATATCAACATAATCACGCGATACGAGAGTATCGCCACTTGCTTAGGAATCACCCAAAGCGAATATTTGTCTTCTAGTCTCTCAGATTGATTGTACAGAAAAATGGACCAGTTACTAGGAAAAAAAAATCTGATCCAGCAGCACTTCTCTCCTTTGTGAACCAGACTCATATCACGTCTCAATCACTTAGCCAAACGCAGTCCAAAGGTGGACTCGAGCCAATTTTGCAAATATTTGTGTTGTTTAGTGAGTAATAGTAAACAGATATTCTATCTTAGTGTTTCCTAACCTCATGCCAGGGGCCAGGCGCTCCGAAGCGTGCCGCCTATAAGAAGTGAGTAGCTTAGTAATAACTGGGAAATGGAGAGATTAAATGGAACTTGTACGGCCAAATAAAAACCGCTTAGCTGAGGGGACATTGCTTTGCCACTCAAGAGTCCAAATAGATTAGGGTGGCGTACCTTCACTGGGGGTAAGTGTGGCGTACCGCCAATTCGAATGGGAAATCACCAACATCTACGTAAGTAAAAATAGAATTCCATTTGCCAAACATAGGTAGACTTTACTCACGCAAAGTCCATGATTTTTATCGCACTCGAACTTCGAACGTCTAATAATGAAATGCGGGTCGATACCGAATATAGGACTAGAAAAAGAAATAGATTTGCAATCTGAATCGCAGATTTCGAAGTACAGTGGCACTGGAAAAGCGATATTATCCAGATAGGAATTTATTGTTTGGGCCGGTATAAAGCAGAACAAAATAATAGCACCTGTGCTAATGTGAGATCATAATATTCGGCAACTGATTCGATATTTAGCGAACAAAATAGTAGCCACGCAGCTTATGATATTGTGATGGAGCCACCTTTGATAATTTTCGGTGTTGAATGAGGTGGACGTTGTTTTTAAACATTCCACGAAAAGAATTGGTCATGTTGAGATTAATAATTGTGGACCGATATCTGAGAATTTAAGTAGTAGATACCGATTAATTGAATTATTTTATGCTTGTCATGGGAAGTCGATTTCTTTCCTAATTTTGCGAAATGCTAAATGAATCTGCACTTTTTGCTAAATTTGCATTTTTTTGATTATTTTGTTATTCGATTGAATTAATTAATATCTTTATCCATTGCGTTGTTGTCGATAGAGAATGACTTGAAATTTTTCTTTCCGTTGGAATCCTCACGTAGTAAATGATAAGGTTGGGTGGAGCAAGAGTGCAAGGCTGCTAAAGGGTGTGTCTCCTACGTCATCATAAATAATGATAAAAGTTGGATGTCTTAAAGTAAGAACCCTCCCTAATTGCAAGGAATATAGTATATTTCTCAAACATCATGTTTATACACAGAGTTACACCAATAACTAGCAGTGTGGCCATTAAGTTTGAAAAATAAAAGCTAAAATGGTATAAAAAGAGGCTAAATCATTCTTAAGAAAAGGCTAAAATAAAAATAATACTTTGTCTTAAATTCGTGTTCATACGAGTATTAAAAAAAATAAATAAATAAAAAAACATATAAAAGTTATACTCATTCACTCATTGCTAAAAACTAATATTAGATTGTCACTAGAGCCAAATGAGCCATATTATGACAAAAAATCGAAAGTGATTAGCTGAATTATCTCGTTTCCCATACATTTCCTTATTTGCTACATTATCTCATTACCAGCAAATGGGATGGCAAATGAGTACAAAGCAAAGTTCAACAAGACAAACACACCTTTTATTGAATTGAATTGAATGGAAAACCGTTAAAAATAAATTATGACAAAGAGAGGAGTAAGACCCGTCAGTCCCAAGTTATACATACACCTAAGATTTTCTCGTACTTGAACCTAGCACTCCCTCTTGTTGTATCTACTGTTAAAAAAAATTAACTGAATGTAGTGAAAACACTTCGGAATGAGACATTTGAAATCATCTCATTTTACTCTAGTAAAACGTAAGATTACAAGGTAATTTTAAGTTCTGACTGCGCATTATATTTTTAAACAGATGCAGTAATATTTTTCTATACAGCTGTTATTTCCGCGATTTGTAAGAAATTTTATCACAAGACTGTTACGACTTTTTCTTAGCGGATTATCTCCAAAGATAGCGTTGAAAAGGTAATAAAGGGTCTGTCATCTGTTGGTTTCTTTTTAAATTACATATTATTTTGATACTGACAGCTCTTTCGCGCTCAAAAAATTTACAGAAACACAGTATCATATCTCCGCGATACGAAATGAATCAATTTATGCTTGAACAACGTTGGGAAATATTTAAATCTTATTTCCAAAGTAAGTGCTGTGTTGCAGAAACAGTGCGAATTTTGAAAAGAAATTTCAGTCGAAAAAATGCACCAACCGTAAAACCTCAACTTGTCAAAGATGGCGACATTATTGACCCATTTTTCTTCGAAAATGAAGATGACAACAACGTTACGGTCAACGAAGAGACATGATAACTGGGGAAATGAGCTTATCGATTCAGCAAGATGGCGCTATGTGCTATACAAGCCATCCAACATCTGATCTTTTGTGCACTAAGTTCAATAATCCTGTGATCAGCCGTTTTGGTGATGTTGCGGAGCTGCGATTTGACGCCATTGTACTTTTTTTTGTGGGCTGCTACTAAAGATCGATGTAATGCTGAAATTTTGATTATATTTGGTTTTGTCCTCATTAAAGGCTCAACTAATAATAGTCGAAAGCAATCAGAAGCTAATGTCAAAATTCTACGTTAAGTTTTCTTCAGTACTGCCAATTGCTCAAGTTGCCCATAATAGGCATACGCCTATCACATACGTGAATGAAAGTGATTGTCAGAGGCGATGTCGTCAGTAAAAATCAAATGTCAAATTTTCGTATGAAAGAGCGAATGGGTTCGCTCTTTTCGTAAGTGAGCAAAAGTGAACGAAAACTTGATGAATCTAAGCAAGAAGCTATAAACGCCCCGACCCATAAAATCCGTCGATCCACTGCTGCGTCGTTTTTAACTGACAGTTAGATAGAACACACGCATTCTTATGAAAGGTGGCCCATAACCAATGGATATATGAACTTCGACGGATTAAGTAGGTTTACTTTCTACTTTTTTAGTCCGTTGATCCGTTGGCAGTTCATACATTCACGCATTGAAGTTTACACATTTATATATTGAAGTTCACGTATTCACAAATTGAGAGTAAGCACATTCATTGGTGGAAGCATTGAGAGAATGTAGAAAAACTGTCATCACCGTTGACATTTCAATCTGATTGCGACAGATTTTATGGGACTGTTCTTTTAGGCAATATGTGAACGTCAACGTCAACCTTCAACGGAAACAAGTCGACGGATTCTATGGTTCGGGGCCTTTATGGTCGTACAATACAAGTTCCTTGTGTTTGCACAGTTACGTACGTCGACGTATGCACCGTCGACTATTATAATTAATTAATGTTATCTGCGTATCGCAGCAGCTGAAGATAGTATTATGCCTTCCGTATTAATATCAGCACTGTGCACTGTCTTCTAGCAAAAGTTGAAATTTTGTGCATTTTTCTAACACCTCGGAAGAATTTCTAATTTGCATAGTTTCTTGTTTTTCAGCGTTACGAAGCACAACTGCATTAGTTTATTCGAGATCTCGAAATCAGTTAGATGATGAATGCTATCTAATGCAGTCTTGAAGTCGATGAATAAATGGTGGGTTTAGACTTAAAATTGTTTGGCCTTTTCTTGGATTTTTTTTTATTGTGCAAATGCCGTCGGTAGTCCATCTGCCGGGCTAGAAGAGAAAGCTATACACATACAGCTGTGCATCAATCAGTGTGGCGCACAATACGTTTGGTAGGATCTTCTAAGTAATATATTTATAACACTGGTAGTTGACTGTTGCAAGGAATGCATTACTCAATCCAACATCTCTGTTTACGAAGGCAAAACAATCCTTCTTATCACACTCTCGTCTTTCTGGTTGTATTAGTCAAATAAATAGTTTATCAAACAATAAATAAATTGCATACTGATTTTATGTTTATATCCCCATTGTTAATTCATTAGATCTTTGGACAGAAATAAGACCATCATTGTTTTGTTAGAAGAAAGTCCAACAATTCAATAATTCTTGGAAAATAAAATAACGATTACAATTATGAATATTGTACCTACATCAATATCCATATTAATCTAATCTGTTAAATGATTCAATTCCGTTGCTGATATCTTTTCGATGTCATAAAATTTGTCCGGTTTCTGGCAGTCGTCTATTTAATTTAGAAATAAGCGCTGTCTGCAACTACTCTGACAATAACAAATGTTACTGGGTACGGATTTAAAGATTTTGATTCTTTGAGATGAAATTAGTTTTTGCTTGCATTTTAGGTTCGACATGAAGCTATTACAAATGTAAATAGATATTGTCGTAATATAAGGTATCGCACTAAGTAGTCACACTGCTGTTTTGCAATGCAATTTAAAGAAAATATTTATTAAAATGTCCCACTTGGAATCTCTCAAAAGTATTTTACTTATACGAAATATTCCTCGTCATTAATTCAAAATCTTAAACGGCCGCCTGTAACATTTGGAATTCTGCAATTCAAATATAACGGCGCGTAGGTAGGGCCATCTGACGGTGATTTTCGCAATTTTAATAGAAATGAAAAACAATTTGACATCTAACAAAGGATAGAAGAACCAGTTAGTGCGAGTTCTTGCTAGAGGTGGTTCATGCCCTGGGACTGGTGTTTGCACCAGCTACCGTTCTTGTAGTTAAGATTCTTAACAAACAGCCAATTGTCTTTGCTATCGAAAAAATGTTTTTCCTTCGTTAAGAAAGGGAAACGAAATGCAGAGAAGACTCCAACCACATTGTGTTTACGAAATTTGTTCCCTCAGTATTTTTGCTGCATCTAGAGCTGCAAATAATATTTTTTTTTTTTATTTCAGAAACAAATAAACTTTATTGCAAGTAGGCGGGTATTTAATTATGTACTCTGGTGTATTCCCCTTATGTCGCGTTCATTAGCATAGTGTTCATTGCAGAATTGAAATATTAGGAGAAAATAATATTTTTTCGTGCCGATTTTAAATCGGATCTCCAATTTTTTTTTAGCAGAATCGTATAATTTTTTGCTTGAATTGTTAGCATTAAAGAGACATCAATGCAGTTAGCACAGTAATTCTGGCGAAATTGAAAAAAAATTTACAATACATAAAATATTTTTATTTGGTGATATTTTGATCCAAAAAAAGAAAGAATGTTGCTCAACTCATTCTTTCGGAAATGGGTGGTCGTTACGATTGAATATCTGCAAAGAAAATAAAGAAGTATTGGTGTAATTAGAGGATCCACAAGGGCCGCAGTGTGGAAGGAGCCCGCCAGCAGCGTTTCCGGATAAAAAAAATCTAATTTTTGAGAAAGTATTTTGGTGTAGCGGTTGTAGAAAGATACAACCTTGTCCCACGTTGGTACTTGAACCGAAGATGCTGAAAAAGGTAATCGTATGATAGAAAAATATCTGTCAGTTGTCGGTAAGTGTTTCTTTTATTTCATCAGTAATACTAGCTCGAAGGATCTGATGAACATTCTACGCGATTGCCAGGGAAAGTTGATGGATGTTGAAATGTAAAGGATTGAAGACTCTCTCACTTCAGACTTTCTTGATGTTATGAACCGCATTATCGCAGTTTTGAAAAAATTACAGAAAACCACTGTCTCATGGCTCAGGGCAGTTTGCATCCGCTTACAGAGTGACGGTTCCATTACTCCATACTTGTACGAGAAACCCGAACAAGTTATTCTCTTTATTCTATCTTTCAATCAGTCCTTTCGTCTGTATGTTTGGCCTTGACAACTATTTTTTCCGTATTTAAGTTATTTTATCAGGAAAAAGGCTGTAAAGATGAAAGTGGACGTGATTGCAAATATTTTCAACCACAGTTCAGGTATTCTGATGGTCTTTTAAAATAAGGCTTTCCCATCACCATTAATTGCTAAATGCTTAATAGGGGATTCGAAGAAAAGGCCTCCAAAAGTTGTCGTCAATGTAAGTACTGACGAATTATAGATAGATAATGTCAATGTCTAAATATTTTGTTTAACTTTTTTATTCCCTGTCCCATACATTTCGTCCAAACATTACTCATGACCATGCCCACTTTTAGGTTGCGTTTTTAAAAAAAAAAAAAACGTATTGCTTATTCAAAGCTATTTACGTTGAAGGTTAAGTCTTATTACGAATATTTCGACCGAATCCGTAAAGTAAGGGTTACAAATTCTGGGAGCCACGACCACTTTCTGCTTAGGAAAGGCTGTAACGTTAACATTTCTTAAAAACGCGGAATAGAAAGATATTACCGCTTCGGTTTTAAACATTTCCTAACCCCACGCTCACTTTCTTAGGGGTGAGTTAAAAGACGGGGGATAGGGTATCATACGATCCGTTCTAGATGGATTATAACTTTCCTATGTGTGACTTTTTCTTAGGAGAAAGTGGGCGTGGCTCTAATATTTGTAATCGAAGTTATCGTATGTATTCTGATGAGATTTTCAAAATCAGATTTATACGTCACCGTAAATAGCTTTATAATTTGTTGATGAAAATGCCCCAAAAAAGTGGGCGTGGTCATACACAATGTATGGACGAATTGCCAAAATATTTTGTCTACCATTTTTTTTCCAGTTTTTAGTAATAATATTGAAAAATAGGTAATTTTTTGTAAAGTACTGCTTCGGATTCCAGAAAGCTTATACAAAATGTCATTTTCCTAAACCTTAATTTTGAGTGATTTCTTGACCTCTGCCGGAACACAATGAAGTAGCTGTGGAGTAGCGCGGTAGTAAGGGGTGTCAAAAGCTGAAATATATGCAAACTCAATAATGCGCCCACAATGAGTAGCTGTAGTAGTAATACGAGTTGGTTTACTCTTAACTTTTGTAGCGCTTTAGAGTTTAACAGCTCGCTAAAAACAGAAGAAATGGAAGAAGGCACGTTGAAAAATTCGTTGCATCTGTAAAAAAGGGAAATATTGTGGAAAAGAAAATATGTTTTTGCATAAAAGTAAACGTGACCTCGAAAAAACCTTTAGAACTGCTTTCCTGGTACAAAGGGCGCATCCACCATTTTTGCTTTTTCTCTTTCAGCATCTGAACTACAGTCAGTCAAAATACGGCTTCTACTTCTCCATTTTAGATATAATTTAATGTTTAATACAAGAAAAAATACTTTTCACAATATATTTTCCAAAATTAAAGAACACAATTTCAATCAGCTGCGTTTCAAGTGACAATTAATTTGACATAACGCGCTACACCCTTGTGGTCGAATTTTATGAGTGCAGCGCCGCACCATTTGACAGCGCGTACTAGTGCTACTACTATGCCACAGCTACCGTGTTCGGGCAGTAAGTTACAACCTTATGTATGTAACAAAGTTAATGTGCCCTATAGGATAGGGGCCTCTTTTCGTGTCACTTTCTAGAGACCCAAAGATTCTACTCTTTTCTCCAAAAACCAAATGATGTTAGTCTGCTCATTACCAGAAGACTTTTATTTGAAAGACAAATTGAGATCCCCGGCAGATACTTGAACCTACTATATAGCATTAGCTCTAGAATGTTTCTGCTGAATGTGCACACTTCAAGGGCATCATAATCATATGCCTGCACTGTTCTACCAAGTTGTTTTAAATGTCGGTTTTGACATAAAGCACCCTACTGTCGGCGCTCAAATGCCTTTTTGGTGAAAGTGCGTCAACATTTACTCATCTGCCAGGAAGCGCACCCACATCGTAGTGGCAGTACCATCAACTTTTCAGAATCTCCCAACAGTCGGAAGAGCCGACTCACTTTAAGTGTAAGCTCTTTCTGAGACCGTACCTTCATATTCGTTAAATCTGTCGACCTCAGCTGTCACTGTATTGTCGTCAGTCGATCCTCATCCACAATGCGGTCTGGCTCAGATTCAGCGACGATGCTAAATTCGTGGTGTGGAACTTTCGAAAAGAACTATAACGCTTTCTGATGCTTTGAAAATGCCACAAAGCGCAATTCGTGTAGCCCGTGTTCATTGTAGTGTGGGTGTCTGGCTTAGCTCGCGGCAGAGGTTTTAAGTTGTTTTCTTCGGGCGTGAATCGAAATCTTACGTAAGCCAGGAGTCACTTCAGAGTTTTTCTGGTCGAGCCAGTTCTCGAAGAGCTAGAACACTCCAAGATAACTTTATTGAAAATTATGTAAAGTGGAATTGACCTATCTGACACCGGATAGCACCACAATTTTCACAGGTCTTGATGTCATATTTCACCGAAAAGTAGACATGATTCAAATGTCTGCTTGCACAACAACACTTGCATTCACTTCATGCGTTCCATGAGGGAAGTACATCCAGCGCTAGGAACTCTATCGCAACCAAGGAAAACTATTTACCATTCAACACCAGGTCAAGAGTGCAACTTCCCATTAATCCAAATCATTTTCAGTCCCACTCCCAAAAACCCAACTCCTTGCATTTGGCGGCTGCAGTTCTCTCAAATCCAATTCAAACGTCTGCCGTTCACTGCAGCTCAGGAGGCAGCATCAACATCATATTGTCGATCATAAATTGGTGCTCCGGCAGCAACGGCAGCCAGAACGGCGATATCTTCTCTGATACTTATGGAATCTTTGTGTAGGCGATTAATGGGTTTATTGATGTCCATTTTGCGCATGTTCGCATTTTGCCGATGACCAGGACGAAGGAGGTGCTGCGGAATGGGGAGCAGCACCAATTTTGCGTATCCCCGCAAATTCGATTTTATTTGTTGGCACTTCGACGCGTTCCAGGCCAAGTGAGAAAATGGGAGTGCGCGCTCCAAGTGTGAAGCAGGGCGCACAGCACAGCACAGGCACAGCGCTGCTGTGGCCTTCTGGGGCCAAAGTGTGAATATAATTTAAAGTGAGCAATTTTCCATCTCTCAAATGCGGCGATTATTTATTATCCTTGATTGGGTTCCTTGTGTTGCATGTTGCATGTTCCGTTCCGATTTGCCTTCGGATCAATGCGATTCATTCGTGCCGGGTGAAATGAGGATGCAGAGCCTTACTGTTCAATATTTGTTCAGCGTATGTGATGACTAAATGGCCAGCACACGAGTGCGCTCTCTGCTGGGAAGGATGTACCTATACATTTATCGACGATGATATTTTTACGACCGATACGAATGCTCTGGGTTCCTCCATGGGACATGAGATGGGGCCTTGCGCATTTACTGTAGGTTTCAATGACACTTGAGTGAATGGATGCTTTGGTTGTTCAGCACAATTTGTGTATCCATATACATATGTATAGGTACCATCGGAATAATCATTTAAGTGGGTTTATTGGATAAATAAAATCAGCTAAAGGCGCAATTAGATTTGCTATTGTAAATGGGTTTACGGAATTTTTATGTTTTTTTTAATTGACACATAAAAGTTTAAAGCAATTGATGGCGTTGTTAGTTTAGTGTGTGATTAGAAATGTTTAGATTGGCGGTAATTTTTGAGCACCTTGGGGGGGTTCAACTGGACTCTGAATGAACATGATAGAGGAACCAGAGCAAAGCGTGACCCACTAGCCGGAGAGAATACTTTTCCAACCTTATTTCAGGATAACCAATTTATAACAGAAATTATCTCCTAATCATCTGAAACAGACGTGGAGCCGACGTCGGACAAGAACGCTACCACCATCTTATGTTAGCCTTCGTACTGAATCCGTTAACAGCAACCGCTCAAACTTACTCAACATTACCAGGTTCAATACCGACAGGCTCAGGGATCCACAAGTGCGCCAACAATTCAGGGACAATCTTGCCTTAGAAGCAGACAAAATTAGTAGCACAATGCAGGTTTTAAAACTGGGGCACGCACCCATGTACGTGTACTTCGGTAAAAGGCAGAAAAGTCACCGCACATGGCTATTGGCAAACACTTGGAGACGGATCGATGAGCGTAAAGCAATCAGTGCTCGGATTACAGCGGCCTCAGTAGTAGAGTGAATCAAGCTAGCCACCCAATATCGCTTGAGGAAAAAGGAAGCGTAGCGTAGCTGAAGAACCAGCAAGCAGGTTTGTAATCAAAGGGTGTGTAATCTTCATAGATACCAGTAGCCCGGGGTACTGGCATGCACGATTCGCAAACCTGAATGATCGAGGACAGGAATACACCTACGTACTAAACCACACCCTGCCACACTTCGAACCACTCTCCCCGCGGGACTGCCGTTAGGTATTACTTCACGGGGTTGGTTAGCCTTTTAGGCTACGTTCTCTTCTATGCTTATTGTGTTCTTAGATGATTGGCCCTCCACTGTTCGGATTATTCGCGTTACATTACCATTCTGAAGCTTGTAATTTACGACAATTTTGGGAATGGACCACTGCCCAAATTGGGCCCGAAGGACGATCCTCTCGGTTTCATACCGTGGGCAACGAAAAAACACGTATTTCACGTTTTCCGGGACATTTTCAAAATGTGGACAGTTTGGGATAGTTTCATCTTTGCGTTTGAAGAGGTATTCTCTGAAACGGCCATGTCCCGTCAGAAACTGAGTCAGATAAAAGTTCGTTTCGCCGTGTTTTCGTTTTATCCATACATCGATTAAGGCGATGCATCCATCTCCCCTTTACGGATACGTTCCACTGTTGTTGCCAGGTACTGCGGGTTCTTTCGATTTCTCTCTGTCTGTCTAATGAGTCTTCCGAAGCAAACAACAACAGCAATCAAGGCCTTCAAGGAAAACAAAATGGTTGGCATTGATGGCATCCCTGCCGAACTAATTCAAGTGGTGCCAAATACATCGGTAGAACTGCTACACCCGCTCATACGGAGAGCGTGGAAAATGAGCAATTTCCGCAGGAGTGGAAAAGGGGGTTGATCATCAAGCTTTGGAAAAGGGAAATCTAATGGATTGTGGAAACTGGAGAGGTATATGTGTTCTTCCGGCCATAGCCAAGATAATAGCTAGAATAATATTAGAATGAATTAAAGAACATTTAAACTTTCGACGTCGACTAGGCAGGCTTTCGCGCTGGATCCTCTTGCATCGACCACGTAAACTGCTCCGCTACATCTCCTGTTTATTGATTTCGAGAAGGCTTTCGACAGCTTAAATCGAGATGCTATCAGGATAGCCTTACACAGGAGATACATCCCAGAAAAACTCATACCTATTAGACATTACTATACGAAGGAGAAAATGACAGTGGAATCTCTATGCTATTTGGGAATAAGTTGGAGGCAGCTCAAACGAGTTGCAGAACTCCAAACAAGATGGCGTGCAGGCGTTGTTGCCCTTCGATGGGTGAAAGGATTTAAGTAAGTGAGAACCTTTCAGCTTTCTGCTTGGGATTTTGATGATGGCCCGCAGTAAAAAGTAAACATTCTCGCTGGATGCAATCAGCAAAGTCAACCACAGGTGAGAGTATGGCACGACATACGTGTGAAATTTCTAAATAGATCTAGCTAAAGCTGGAAGCTGCAAGGACGAGGAGCAGGAGGAAACAATGTTTGTATCTGTCCATCCCTGTCCAATGGAAAATTGCCCCATCTGTCTTGAAACGATTGTCAAAGCCTAGGCACGAGTTCCTTTATATTATATTATTAGCTTCAAATTGAACGCACCGATCTGAAGATAAATGAAGAAATATGTGTAAATATTTGTAAGCTCATCACTTTGCTATTCCCGAATAGCAAGAGTCGTAGAATTTCACCCGCACGCTCTTCTCTTCGCACATTGCCGTGACTTGCGAAATAGCAAACAAAAAAAAAAAATTCATGCAAGCATGGGCATTTGCATCCTATTCTCTCTCAAAAGAAAAATCTGGGCGAGAATTATTTAGTACACAATTTCCAACAATTTTACAAGTTTCTTCCAATAAAAGTCTGCAGTCTTAAGCTGATGGACCTCGGTAACTCACAGGGTCTTCTTAGGGAGTTAGGTCCTAGTGGAAAGACGAAACCAAAAGTAAA
This sequence comes from Pocota personata, assembly GCA_963082735.1. Classification (NCBI taxonomy): domain Eukaryota; kingdom Metazoa; phylum Arthropoda; class Insecta; order Diptera; family Syrphidae; genus Pocota; species Pocota personata. The sequence continues at coordinate 275,521,774 of OY720429.1, forward strand.
ATCTAGGTGTGTCTTTTATACAACGTAGGGCTGCTACACGTACTGCCGGTAGACAGGGTAAAATCATATCTTGCATAGGCTCCGTGAAGTAGTCGAGATTACGTTTCGGAGCTTGAAGAATGAGCTGATACTACAGGCATCTAGTGGTCATAGTTTGTAAAAAAATAAAAAATAAAGTTTCAGTAACTTTCGATAATATCCACAGTAATAGTTACTGTCTATAGATTAAAATTAAACTATTGGCGATTCGCTCAGAAATGTTGGCAGATAAGAAGAAACCTTAATTTCACATCTTTGGTTTTAGAAACGATCGAGAAATACTAGTTTTCTGTGAACTCCAATCTACGACTAAATCGGTAAAGCCAAATTGTGAATGAATGAAAATTTTCTTGAGCTCAACGTCAACAAATGTCAAGCTATTACATATTCCCGAAAGCGTCTTCCAGCCCCTAGATCCTATTTCATCTCTGACGAGCTCGTCCCTTCTGTAACTTTATTACGCGATTTGGGTGTTATCTGCGACAGAGAACTAAATTTCCGCTGCCATATTGACAACATTATTAGCAGAGCCAACTCTGCGCTCGGTTTCGTAAAACGTTGGTCTAAAGAATTCCCGAACCCCTACGTCACGAAATCTCTCTACTTCACATTTGTTCGGCCAATCCTCGAATTTGCTAGCCAAGTATGGTCCCCCTATCATGATACCCATTCCCTTCGAATAGATTTTGTTCAGCGCAGGTTCATCCGTTTTGCTCTTCGCGGTCTTCCTTGGTCTGACAGGCATAACTTACCCCCCTATGAGAATCGTTTGAAATTAATTAACGTACAGCCACTTGAAATACGTCGAGAAATTGCTGACGTACTCTTTGTACATCAGCTGTTAGCAGGAAACATCGACTGCCCTAATCTGCTCCAAATGATCTCCCTTAACACTAACCCACGCCTCCTGAGGTCTGTACCCATCTTCCGTCTCAATTTTCATCGCACCAATTATGGTTGTAACGAGCCAATGTCTAGAATGCTACGTTTGTCCAACACACAGCACAGCTCTTTTGATTTTCACTGCAGCAGATTTGCACTTAGAAACGCCCTCCAGAATTCCACTTTCACTCCTCCGCCCTAATAACTTTAGTTTTAGTTTTAAGTTTAGTTTTTAAGTACTTAGCCTTAGTCTTAAGTTGTGTTTAGTAATAGTCTAGTTTTAGTGTAGTTATTAAGTTCTGCTTGAATTAAGCTAAATAAATAAATAAATTAACTGAACTTTATATGTAGTCACAAAGAAACACGGCTATTTTTTTTTATAATTTGCAGGCATAAAAGGAGATATGAATATCCTTGTATTGTTTCAGGGTGCGGATGTTTGGCAAAATGGGAAATATAAATAGAGGAGAAGCCTGTGTACGTTGGCTTTAAATTTTTCAAAGTTGTAGTGATGGGGGAAATACAAAGCCTGGTAGATCATTTCACATTCATGAACTGATGTGCATTCGAAGTATAACGCGTATTGCGGGTGAAATTTCGCGGCTATTGCTATTCGTGAATAGCAAAGTAATGCACTTACAAATATTTACACTTATTTCATCATTTATCTACAGATTGGGGCGCTCAAGTAGAAGTTTATAATATAATATGTGGGAACTCGTGTCTAGGCTTTTACAATCGTTTCAAGTTAGAACCAGTTGTGCTCTGAAATGTTGGATAAACAAAGAATAAGAGGAAATATAAGTTGACACTGGCGGTCATCCGATTCATTGTCGTTTTATTTTTCAAGTTTATTTTTAAATGACTCTACATTTTGCTTCAAGAAATATGGTCACATTATTTATAAACGTTGCCAGTGGTTAGGTAGACAATAACAAAATGTATCTTCTATCTATTGTATATAGACTGTCAAGCAAAGATGCGCAAAAAAGGGGAAGATTTCCTTTCTTTTTCTTTGCAAACATAATGAATTACGACAGCTTAGATAAACACTTACTCCTAATGACCTTTCACAGAATTCGAAAAGCTCCATAAATTCAAATTATTTCTTTAATTTAAATTAATTCTAGGCTCTATAGGTCCAAGTAGAATCTTTCATCGATGCCTCTGGCTACAGTAGAAAATTTATTTATTATTTATTATTAATGGCATTCAAAATCAGAAATCCGTATTTCACCGGATTAACCCATCATCAGTGGTAGAGTCATTCCGCGCTGCCTGCCATTCACGATCACACTTCAACGCAGACAAACAAACCGAAATTGGCAAATTAATTTCCCCATTCACGATACCTCAACCAAGACCGGACTAAGCCTCAGTACCACATCTTTTACCGCCATCGGGTCAAATTAATTTCGCGATATACTTCGCCAACCGCAATCTTTGACACTTATTTAAACACACATGTAATCGCACCTCAGCAGTGTAGCAGTGAGCATCCCAAGTTCCAAATCTACTTAGAGCAACGAAGATCCACCTCAGCCCTCACAATGCGTGTCATCGTGCGTGCGTCGGTCCCTCGAGCCGGCTTTTGCTGCCTGCTGCCGTTGCGCGCACTGCTGATCATAAAACATGACACGGATACGGACGAAACACAAAGAACACGAATGAGTTATAAAGTAAATGAAGTGGCATACGAGTATCGCAGAGCAGATAGATGCCTCCGTCGCACCCCAGAATGTCCGTGATCAGCAAGAGAGAGGTCCTCCGCCAAGCCACGCCGCCGCGCCGCTGGTAAGCCACAGAAATCGATGCCGTATCGAATAATTTTGAATAGCTAAGCAGGAGATGATCGATGAGGTCTTTATGGTTACACCGATATGTGCTAATGACGGACATTATTCAATTTAATTTTCAGCTAATCCCAAACATTCGTGCGCTCCGGCTACGATCCGGTGTCGCTCCAATCGTGGTCGTTCGGAGGAATCTCATCATCGATCGGAATGACAACAAAACAACAAGACAACAATGGCCGCAGCAAATTTATCATCCCAAATTGATTATGATTGAATTATGATTCTCGAACACAAATCTAGCAGATAAAAATGAACAAAAAAGTGGCATCCGCAGAGAGATACAAGTATCTCGTCTGAGGTGCCTTTTGTGGCTTTGTTGTTGGCCATACAAAGAATTTGCATTTTCTTTTCTAGTCTCGACTGGGGATCGGGGCCTCGGGTACGCGGGCGATTTCGTATTTCATTTTGATGCAATCAGCTTCTATTATCTCGTGGTCAAGTCGGAATTGCAATTTATCTCAGAATCGGTGACCTATTTTTCACACGTAATCAATTGGAAATTAGCCGATAGATACAGCATTTTAACGCCGCATAAATTGATCATTTAGTTATTTAAATTGATTACCATGATTGAATGGGATCTCAGGCGAACGTTTAAGCGGAACTGTATGGATTGTTGTTAAGGTAACATTTTGTTGGATGCCTTCCTTAGCACAATAAAAGTGGCGCTGGGAAAATCAATGGTGCTGCTTTCATTAAATGGGAACTATTCTTTGGCCATTATGTCGCACAGAATGGCCAGTTATTTTCTTAGGTATATGTGCATGTTAATAAGCGATTAATTACATAAGATACAGAAAGTGTGGGGAGGTTCCAATTTTGGTACTCTTACTCGTAGGTGGGTATGGGTCTCCTCGACTAGCGATCTTGCAGTTTTCTTGGTGATCTTTTCAAACCTATAATAGCACAAACTTTACATTTGATTGGAATACTTGAAGCTGAAGTGAATAAGCTAGTTTGACTGCTTCACTAGATCTCAGGGCATATAGCAAACGCGTCTGTAGATTTCTCGATTCGGTAATCCACCTCCAATCCGCTGGCACAGTTGGTCGAGTCGATACTAACACGACACTTATTTCTATACACTACCTACCTGCTGACCAGAATACAACATAGGAGTTAACATTGCTGATGATTTGATTTTAGTGCTAGATTGGTTGTTAGTATTCACGACCTCAAGACGCCAATACAAACTTCCAAACCAAACGGTGTATCGAAAGTTCGCCATCCATCGTAAGAACAGAACTGGTTAGGGATTTGTGATTACATCATACTACATAGTAGCTCATAATCTTCGGAGATATTACTTTATGCATAGCTATGTCTAAGGAGGACCACCGATTTTTCCTAGGAGAACCAGAAGACAGAAGTTTTTTGTTATGAAAGTTTTTAATGTGAAACCAATCAGCGTCAAGGAAAGGTGCTTGCTTGTTCGAATATGTGCGCTGATTTCTTAAAAGCCTCTTGCAATACCAAGGAAGGTACAAATGAAAGTCACAATTTTCAAGCATTGTGAACCGTACGTAGAACAATGACCGAACTGAATCAGTTAGTTGTTGATATGAACGAGCATATTAGTTTTACAGGAGATGCCTGATACTTTTTTTTAGGTCTACAAGGTGGAAGTTTCAGAAATAGTGACGAAAAGGAAGACTGAATAGGAAGTCCGTGGACATCGGCGATTATAGCAATACTCGTAAAGAAGACACACTGCAGCACTTGATTCTTGATATCACCAAGAAGCGGCAATACACTGGGCACACTATCAAGGGTGAACGAGGAAATAAAAACACTCAGGGCAAAGTGTTTACAAGCCCGACGCAGAGTCTAACGATCTAGAGGAAGAGTTGATTTTCAGGAGCATCTAGACACATTCAGGCGCGATCTAAAAAAGGCGATTAAAGGGAATAAGACAATATGTTTCAAACGACTCTGCAACGAAGCAGACATAAACCCTTGGGGTGTAGCGTACAGAATGGTGATGACAAAGCTGAAAGGCCATAAGTCTCCACAGATAACTTGCCCAGCTATGTTACGATCCATAATAGAGCATCTATTCCCCCATAAAACACCTACTCTGTGTAACATAATCAGAGAGACCAACACAGAGCACATCCCCGCTATTACTCGGGAGGAACTATTCGAGGCATGGAAGAAGATAGGCAACACTAAAGCCCCCAGACCGGATGGCATCCCCAATAAAGCAGTGAAAGTCTAGACGAAGTAGTTTTCCCTGATCCACGGAAACTCCAACATTTGGTGCTGCTACCAAAAGGAAACAAGCCGCCAGCTGAACCATCGTCATTTCACTCAATAATATATAACAACGAATAATATATAACAGACTGCTCGTGGTAGCAGAGGAGAAAGGAGCACTGTCATATCAGCAGTTCGGATTAGAAAATCGCGTTCTACCGTTGATGCTATAAAAGCGGTAGTCGATACTGCAGCTGAAGCGATCCAGGGGAAAAGATGGCGAGAAGGGACGTCACATGCAGTAGTGACTCTGGACATTAAAAAATGCCTTTAACTCGGCAGATTGGTCATTTATAAGGAGATCGCTAGCCAGTATAAATACTCCATACTACCTGTTGAGGATAATTACAAATTACTTCACAAACAGGAAGTTGAGGTACCAAACTGACGAGACTATAAATTACTACAACGTCACTGCGGGAGTCCCACAAGGATCGGTACTAGGCCCTCTTCTATGGAATATTATGTACGACGGAGTTCTGCGCCTAACACTGCAACAAGGAGTTCGCTGATGACATCGCCGTAGTTACCGTGGCCAAACACATCCACGTCAGCTACAAACGAAGCAATCGCAAAAATCAAAGACTGGCTAGTATCCGTCGGTCTAGAATTAGCAGACCACAAAACTGAGGCTGTTCTTATAACAAGTCGAATATTCGAGTCGGCAGCCAGACTATAAGATCTAAAGAAGCAGTTATATATTTAGGAGTAATGCTTGATAATAGGTTGAAGTTTAAAGCCCACATAGAATACTCGAGCAATAAAGCTTCCCTACTGCAGGCGGCCCTCTCGCGAATAGTACCAAACATCGGAGGACCTGGGTACGCTAGACGGATTTTACTATTCAGAGTCATCAGCTCGGTTCTCCTGTATGCTGCCCCGGTTTGGGCGGCAGCCTTAGCGACGATGGAGACACGGAGGAAACTGTCGGCAACATACAGGCTCTGCGCGATAAGAACAATCGGACGAAGCAGCCTGTGTCATAGCTGGAATGATCCCTATCGACATCCTTGCAAACGAGATGGTAAGGATCTACGAAAGGAGAAGATTGAGCAATCAAGAAGCAGGAATTGTCAAGAAAATGAAAGAGGAAGAAAAGGCAATATCAATAGCTATGTGGCAAGCAAGGTGGGAAAACAGTACAAAAGGCAGATGGACCTAGAAGCTGATCCTCACCATCAAGGCGTGGATAAGATGAATGCATGGGGACTGCAACTACCACCTTACACAGTTCCTATCGGGTTGCGGTGGCTATCGAAAGTATTTATATAGATTTGGGCACGATAGCTCACCTTTCTGTCCAGACTGTCAAGATCAAGAGGAAGACACATTGCAGTCGTTTCGCAGAATGGAGAAATAACTTGCCGAGTCAACCATTCCTTATAGACCTCATGTTGCGATCAGAGGAGAACTGGATGAAAATCTGCGCACTCGTAACGAATGTCCAAAAAGAGCTTCGTATAATTGAGAAAGCAAGGAGAGCAGGAGGAGCAATACAAGAAGCATAAGCATGAATTGCTAACCAGCCCCGCGAAGTAATACCTAACGGCAGTCCCGCGGGTAAGGTGGTAGAAGTGAACTGGGTGTGGATTAGTACGTAGGTGCATTCCTGGAATCGAGTAATCGGGTATGTGAATCGTGCATGCTAGTAGGCTACTAGTATCTTTAGAAGATTACCAAGAGTCCAATCGCTTACACATTAGACTACCTAGACGACGGCATGAAACTGTAGGTTTCTACCATTCGTGGGTCGCACAACACAAATGGCTGCAAGAAACTGAGCAACACCCTGTAGTGCCACATTTATTTTTATTGGTTAGTCAATTTACTACAAAATTAGGGGGATTTTTTGATTTTATTTTAAGGGGTCCAATATCAGGGACAAGATGGTAAGATGATGAGCAGGTGTGAAATTACACTTTATTGATCGAGGTGAACTCCGCCTAGAATCCACTGCCAATTACCTTGGCATTCATTTTTAAACCACTCTTACAGATTGCATGTACTGGTGCCTTTTGTGGCGTTGCGTCCCCTTTCCATTCTTGCCTGGTTGAGAACTTTTTAGTAAAAGAGTAACTGGGTAGGGTGTAGATTCCAAGTTTCTCAGTATCTTAGATTTCAAGAAAAAGAAATAAAAAATTACTTTACGCCTGCGGTGTGCCCCTGCTGGCAATATGCAAGTTTGGTATTAATAATCCTGCTAGTAAGTACTGATCAAAAAGCCAACAGAGGTTTGGGAGTTCAAGTGCAACTGCCCCCGGGTCAGACGTTATAAACATCTCTCAAGGTACTCAATTAATGTGAATACTCGTATACCTTATCTGGTTTAGTGGGGATGGTAACTGGACATTACTTGTTGCGTTATCACACAAAGAAATTGGGAATAAGCGAAGATGACATATGTAGAGGCTGCGGCATGAAGATATACCTCACTTCCTGTGCCAATGTCCAGGACTCTACCACCTTAGATTCAGAATACTAGGGAAATATATCTTCCAAGACTATCAAATGAATCGGTTAATAAGATTACCAAATTTATCAATGCATCGGGTTGGTTTAAGAACCCATAGAGTTCACGAGAGGGGAAGATACCCTCCTTGGGTATCACAATGGATCTACATTGATCTAAGTGTAGCGTAGTAGGTCTTTTACCCTCTACGTCAACCCATCACACCTAACTTAACTTGATTTTGTGTGATTTTATTTATACAAATTTTATTTTACAGAAATCAGAAAATACAGCACTGCCGCAAAGATGTCAGCCGCATAAAAGAGATTCGCAAATTATAGCAAGTTTAATAATTAGGTTTACAGTTTTAGTATCATTTAAAATTCTTCGTCTACTATTTGCTGTCGGTATTTAAGTGATGAATTCATGTAGCTATACAGTATACACCAATTTTGGCCATTTAGGATTGCAATAACTCCGTCTATTAATAATATATGTTTCGCTCAATGTGCTCTTCTAAATTGGTCATATTCAATAGCTCGTAGATTGCATAGAGAACATTCCGCCTTCTCTTTCCGATTGGTTATAATATGTGACCTGTAAGAGCTCCCCTCTGGTTTTGAATATCATCGAGATTATATTTACGTTGTTTTGGTTGTAGAAGTAATTTTTCTCTCCGTATTGTAGCATACGAAACGAGTAACGAGTTACGCTTTGTCGAGCTTTTACTCTAAACTCGGCACAGATGGATAGATCGATCTTTCCCAACAGGACCTGTAGAGCTGCTTTCCGTGCTGTTGCATTCTAGTCTGTTAGTCGGGTGTCATGTTCGCTGCACAGTCTAGACCATTCATTGACAAATTTTAGTTTATGGCATATATGTTGTGTTGCTACGATATGTGAAACGCGTTGGCTCGGGAGAGACATTACTTTTAGAATGTAAAGGAAATGCAGACTTAATGTATAAATATATAATGGCGGCAGTTCGGTTTCCAAGTGAAGCATATAGTTTGGTGTATTTTCCGATAATTTAAAGATTTTTTTTTAAAGAAGTATCTCAACAGTTTTTTAACTTCTTCATACTGGTAGATGCCCCACAATGGAGCTGCGTAGCACATTATTGATCTCACTACCGCTTCATAAATTTTATATTTTGTGCTTAAACCAATATTTTTTTTTACAAAGTATGCGTCTCCAACTCCAATTTAAAGTTCTTTTTGTATCTTTTAATTTGTCCCCCAGGTGCTTTTTAAATGCAAGTTGTGGTGTTATAATGACTAAGAGATACTTGTACTCCTTTACCCTCTCTAATTCTTCTCTTTGCCAAGTCCATCTTTCATCTCTTGCGTATCGCCCAAACCAATCCGAAAAACCATCAATTTGGACTTATTGGTGTTCACTTGTAAGTTTCACAAACTACAGTATTGTTCTAATTTGTTGATCATGTTTTGCATCAGCGTACATATGGAATTTTATTTGTATCCTATCGAAATAGTGACTCCAATTGTAGGGGTTCGAGTCCGAGCGGGGAACAGCAATCAATACCCACCCGAGCATAAAAGAGAAACCAATTAAATACAAAATCCACAAGGTTTCTGTCGGTATTTGAAAATGTATTAGAAAAAAAAAAATCATACATTGCCACCTTCAATGGAAAACAGCAACTATGTACTGATGATTCGGAGCAGCTTTGGAGCAACCAACTCATGAGATTCCTTTATTTTGACACAATAATGATGCAAAATGAGTTCCAGCACACAAAAGAATATAAGTCCAGCTTGATTGAAAAGCGGCATACAGCATGATCGAAATTAATTTGGTCTCATTTTGCCCCTGGCTATACAGGGCAGAAGATAGCCGCAACAAATATTCGTATACCATTTGCTATTTATGTACTTATTTTTTTTTTTTTAAATATTCTTTATGTCTTTTAAAGTTAATTAACCCAGTGATCGAGATGATGGTGTAAATAATTAAATATTGGACGTGAAAGGATAGATTTAGGCCGCTGTAGAACAGGCACTGTTCGTAGCCGTCCATTTTGGGTCAGACGCTGCGGAGGGGATCATGAAAATCGAAGAGCCAAACTGGAAAGACCTCCATTCCTCTTCAATATCCACTGCTTGTTCAGGACTGTTTATTTGTAAATACATACGAATGCAGTGAAATGATAGTATCGCGAAGCATACACGAAGTTCACTATATTCACTGTCATAGTGAGCAGTGAATTTCTAGTATCTTTTCGATATTATCTGATTTACCACAGTTTATCTTAACAACGGGGACACTCCCTGAAACGCGTCTAGCCTCACAACAACCCGTTAATAATATTTCCGAGTGCAACAGCAATAAAGAAGTGTTGTGCCGCCAGTCAAAAGATGCAATTAAACGCCATGCAAGCATCAAACCGAACGGCACATACGAGTACTCATACTCCACCATACTACCAATCACTACACTAAGTGAACATGAAAAAAGGAAATCAACAAGAAGAACGAATATTAAATGCGACTAAAACGAACGCTTAAATAAATTTACATGTCAATTTAGGATCAATTCCCGGGGCGTCAAAAATAGCGTGTGAGATCGATATCGGGCGTGCGCCCATCCACTTTCCCGTGGAAATTGCTCAGCACGAGATCGCTAGATCGTTGTACGAGATCAGCCATCGCTTGGTTTATGAGCCGCATGGTGCACTAGTGCGCCTTTAGATCAGCGGGGATAGTAACCTTAATAGGCGGTGTGAAATCGTGTCCAAACTAGTGCGCGAGACAGAGACAGTACAGTGCAGTCTCTTGCCCGAGTTGCACACAGATCACGCTACGTTCAAGTGCGGAATGTGGTCCGACTTCGTTAAGTGATTTTGCTTTGGGAATTCAAGGCGGGCGTTGGTCACATTGGTTGCATGAGCGGCATGACCAAATGCAATGGCAGACCACTGCACCATTGGCAATGCTGCATTTCTGGTCCAATGCTGGAACAGGGGATTGTAAATTGTGGCCAGTTCGCGACTGTGAACCTCCGCCCCAGTGGGAGGTTCTCCAAGTCTCTCTCTTGTGCGAGTCATGTGTGCACGTTCTGTTTCCATATCTGTGATTGCGGCATTTAGTTCTAAGCCCGGTTTTTATGCGATTGGCTCTGGATGGTGCTGGATTTATGGCTGATTATTATCGCTTGGGTGAAAAACACACAATGAATGGTTTGTTTCTCTGCTTTGGTCCTAATCAATGGGTTAAGTGACTTGAATGTCGGTGAATGTGCGCTTTATGTGAGTGGTGTTCAAGGAATGTATTTTTTTTTTTGTTTTTTGCGGACTTCAACATCATTCATAGTTGAATGGGAACGCCAATCGATGTATCGCAGCCATAAAAAAAGGTGAATTTACGAAAGTGCACTTTAATTTATTGTTAATGGGAACCGATTCAATTTAATTATGTGTTAGATAGGTAGGCTCCTAATTGGGAACTGGTTTCACTTGTGGTACATCTGTCTTATTATTACGGCGCTAAATATTAACGAAAATGACCTAGAAATTGGACAAATTAACTATGACACTTTGCTTTGTCTCCTTATGGATTTCATCGTAACTTTTCCATCGTAGCTTTTCAATAATTGGCGAGATACTTATTTGATTTTCATGTGCCAAGTTTTTCGTGGCCGTTCTTCTCCTATCTTGGGTAAGCGAGTTATACTGCATGGTTTACCGGGCTACACAGTTATTATCCTTCTGTATTATTTCCTGTATTATCGCATCAATACTTTCCTGACCCGCTCTTATATACAGCTGTTCATTACTGTACTGTTTCGTGCTTAAGACGCATCATAGACATACATATCCAGTTCATTTAAGATAGAATGTCATTATCCAAATCTCAGCATGCTTACCTCAAAGGAAGATCTACTAAGATGGCTCTTCATGAGGTAGTGCGCACGATTGAAAAATCATCCACTGTAAGCAATACAGTCCAGCTGTCTTTAACAAAGGCATTCAAGAATCCTTCATCGAGCTAAGTGTATAATAATGCTTAGGACAGTGGATAACTTCTATTTTGAAGATCATAAATATTCAGGCAACAATAGGTTACAGCCATCAATCCAAATTCGAGAAGAGGGAAACTTCTCATGGGGGAGTAGTCTCACCAATACTCTGGCTAATGGTTATGAATATAATATTGGATAGACTAGGTAGAGATAGGATTAAGGTGGTACGACGTGGTAATCCTAATATCAGGTATGTTTCCTTCCGTTATTAGTGAGATCATGGAAGGGGTACTGAAAAAGGTGAGCATCTGGACAACTAGTTGCGGACTTCAACCCCAGTAAGACCGAACTAATGCTTAGCACGAAGTCCTAAATATCCAATTTCACCTTACCACCGTCGAGTGCTAAGTACGGTGGCATTATCCTTGATCTAAAGATAAACTGGAAAATAAACATAGAAGACGGGGCTAAGAAAGCATACATTGCATACTACGCCTGGAATAGAACCTTTGGTAAGAAGTGAGGACTTCGACCTAAAATCATATTTTGAATGTACACTGTCATGGTACGATCAATACTTACATATGGGTCACTAGTCTGGTGGCCCGCACTAATAAAATGTTAGAATACCGATAAATTAAACAGTGTACAGAGAATAGCAGCTACCATAGGAGCACTGTGATCATGCCCTATGGACGCGTTTACAGTCCTCTTGCACCTCCTTCCTCTAGACCCCCATACTATAAATTTAAGGATGAATAGTGCTGTTAGACTCAAAGAATTTGGGTGCTGGACTGTCATTCCATACCGCCATAGCAAAAAGTGATAACATTTCCAACATACTACGTCCTTCCCAAACTGGACTTCAATAAAGACCTCGCTGTGCGCATATCAACCAGAGGGGGAGGTGTTGAAACATTATGACACCTCAATATTTACCGACGGCTCAAAATTAGATTCTGGGGTGGGCTCAGGTATCTTTTCGGAAACGCAAAGTAGCAATCTGTACGGCAGTCGGCAGCCATTATGACCCTCGACTCAGTTACTACATCGTCCAAACTAGTAGTAGTAGTAAGAATGAACTCGCTTGCCTGAAAAATCGGATATCGATCGTAATAGTCTTGGTTCCGGGTCACAGGGGAATAAAACTAGGAAAACGTGGTTCTGCTCTTAACGTGTCCCTAGCGGCAGGAGTTTATATTCTTATTGGAGCACTTAAAGGTGAAGTTTTTGCACACTATTTGACAACAGTCCAACTTAAGTGGAGTAGGCTAGACAGTTGCGTCACATCCACAAGGATATGACCTACATACAAGATCAACAGAACTAACGAACTCCTTAACAGAACCCGTACAAATATTGCCCGTGTTGTGGCGATATGTTCGGGTTACTGGGCTGCAGGAAACCATACAGCTAAACTAGGTATCCCACTTAACACTCACTGCCGAAGTTATATGGATGTGAACGAGAAAGAAACCCTTGACTACTTCCTTTGCAAATATCCTTCCCAAACTAGAACAAGGCATTGGACACTAGGGATGAAGTTCTAGAGAAAAAAAGTGACTGACCTACTACTTTTCTTAAAGTCCATAGCTTGGATCTAGGACCCACAGTTGGGCCCCTGAACGTTTATACTCACTAAATCCAACAGGTCACAAGATTTGTGGCAACAAAATGGCGCTTGAAACCTCCACTTTTACCTAAGTTCGCAACCTTGGTGGACTCCACTTCAAAACTAAAACTTCTAACATATTCCTACCAAAAGTCATTTCTAAAATTAATAGAAGCATAATAGTGGATATCAATGAGTAAGTATTGTTGTATTAAAATGAAACACGACTATTTGTAATATTTGACACGATCCTTGTTAGATGATCGATGAACAACCACTCACTGTATAGGCAATAAAAAAGAGAAAGATCAGCAAGTAATGGTGTGCTTAATTGTATTCAGCGTTCAGCGTATATGTACTGAATGCTTTGTTCAACATCAATCCGTAGGAGGTTTGTTGAACATGGTTAACGAGGTGACTGGGATGGAATGAAAATTATCATATACTCGTACAACGTTCAGGGAACTTTTCAGACATTTTTGAATAGTATCAATATGGCAACACTCAGGCAGCTGATAGTTAATCTGACAGCTGATACCATATTTTTATTCAGTATTGTTTGGCAAATCATCATGCAAAGACTTACTTCCGAGCAGCGTTTACAAATTGTGGAAATTTATTTCAAAAAACAGTGTTCAGTTAAAAACGTTTATAGAGAGCTACGCCAATTTTATGGTCAATATAACCGACCAACTGTGTCAGCTATTCGCAAAACAATTGAAATATTTCGAACTACATTTACTCTTTTGGGCTCCAAGCCACCGACAAGAATGCACAGAGTGCGCACGGATGAAAATATCGACGCCGTTGAGGCGCAAGGTCCTAATTCATCGATTCGTCATCGTGCGCAAGAACTTCCGCAAGGATCTTGGTTTACACGCTTACAAGATTCAATTGGTGCAAGAACTGAAGTCGTTTGCGTCGTGAGTTCAGTGATTGGACGCTTGAACAGCTGGAAGTCGATCCACTATTTTACCGTCAAATTTTGTTCAGTGAGGAGGCTCACTTCTGTTTCAGTGGCTTTGTTAATAAGCAAAACTGTTGGATTTGAAGCGAGCAAAATCCAAAGGTGATCTATACACCGCGAGAAAACACTGTTTGGTATGGTTTATGGGCTGGCGGCATCATCAGGTCTTACTTCTTCAAAAATCATGAAAATTTAAAAGTCACTATGATCAATGATTTTTTTTTCCAAAAGTGCTGAACATGGTCTGCATGACATTTGGTTTAAACAGGATGATCACATGCCATACTGCAGGCGAAATCACCGAGTTACTGTTCGATGACAACATTATCTCCAGAAATGGACCTGTGACCTGGTCTCCAAGATCGTGTGATTTGACGCCGCTGGACTATTTTCTGTGGGGTACTACAAGTCGTTGGCACCATTCGTGTGAAATGACATCAAATGCTCGAAAAAGTGGTCGAAAATTGGAGCTCCAGGATGCAGTTCCTGAGACGCTCCCGTGGTGGCCATATGCTCGAAATTATTTTTCATCATTAATGCCATAAAATTATCTATCGAATAGAGGAAACTTTGGCTCATTTGCTCAACTTGTGTGTGGTATATTTCAATTTCAAATTCTGTAGCTCTTAAAAATCACCCTTTAGAAGTATTTTAGATATTTTATTGACTACCTAGGAAGCCGACTCGAATAATGCCTAGCTTGACGATCATTCGCGTTCCCCTCTCGTCGGTGAAGATCTTGTTCTTTCAATTCCATGAATGCCTAAGTTCTGCTGGGGTTTGCAAATGTCATTTGTTAAGGTGGGTAAGATGGATGAGAATTGAAGTAATATTCTATATAAACTCTAAAAGTGGTTTTTGCTACCCATTTTACAGGAGTCATTCAAATTCCTTCAAAGGTTAAAGTATCATTCATCCCGCCCTCCATTGAAAGTTACACTTCTGATTCCGGATTATAATAAATTCATACATATGAGTACACCTATTGCTACATTGCCAACGATACAAGTATAAAAAGGTCAACATCTTGTCACATTTGGATATACGAGTACTACAAGTCAGAAACATCTGCGATGCTGTCTCATTACAGGTTTGAAGCTTGTGTTGTGATTTATAAATGCTGAAAACATTCTGAGCTCATGATTATCCATCATTCAGGTGTCCCGCTTGAGCATCAAAGGCGGCTTAATTTGCTTAGTTTCTCTTGATTTCTACAAACTAATTTGTTAATAGCAAATTAATGAGCAGTTTTAGATGTTTTCATTTCCATTCGCCGCCCCGGCGATCGGCCTCCACCCGAGGGCTATTAGACGAATATAAAACAAACAAATTCCGATGAATATTTCATGGTGTAATTACCACACTGACCATACGATGGACCATTAAATTCATTGTTGGACTATTAATCTTATTGTGTCTGAATCAAGCCGGACAATCAGTGCGAACTAGCCATAGATGGAGTGCCAGAGACACAGGGGAGTAACACATGTCTTTAGCAGATTGGATTTAGATTTTAGACGAGATTTTTTTTTTTTGGTTTTTTTTTTTTGTTAAATAAAGTTCTTGGCATCGTAATAAACACATCCGTCGGTCGGTTCGACTGGCCAATCAGTCATTTAACCGCATTAATCAATCACCGACAATCAAACTTTCGTCGGCGTGGTAGTCGTGAGTCTTTTGAGTTTGGATCGTTTATGACCAAAACCAAATTAACCGAAGGGGATTGCTGGTAATAACGATCAGGTTCACTTCAGATCAAGTGAAAGAGGAACACACGAGCATGGCGCCGGCCACCGCACCAATCCATAATCTAGTTAGCTGTTAATTGCAAGATATGCATACCAATTAATTTGGTTTTGTATTCTACAAATATGGAGAAACTGGTGATTAATCATGGGAAAATGACATACAAAGGGATAGTGAGCTTATCGATTGAATTTTGTGTGTAGTACTATAAGAGTACGGTACCAGAAGCATTTCATTACTTTGAAAATGTAATGCCTGATGCAGGCATTTAATTTACATTCAATTTAAAATTGTAAAATGGTATTCCATACCAAATCGGATTGAACATGGTGTCTGTCCGGCTATCACAGGTTTGTAACTTCTGAACCGATTGACCTAGAAATCTAAAGTTTTCCAAAACTATAGTACTCGTATGTGGTGAACTGCAAATAATTAGAAAACAAATTTAGAAAAAAAAAACATACAAGAAAATTACAATCCGTCTAGAATAGATCGTATGATACCCTATCTTCTATATTTTAACTCAACCCTAATAAAGTGAGCGTGGCATTGCGAAATTTTTAGAAAAGATGCAATGATATATTTCTACACGTTTTTAGACAACACTGTTGTTGCAATTTTTATTAGCAGAGCGGGCGTGGCTCCCAAAATTTGTAACCGAACATGACGGATTCTGATGAAGTTAATATAAGATTACTTCTGTATGCGGATGATATCGTAATCTTAGCAGATGACGTTAAAACTTTGCAGGCAATGATAACCAGGTTAGAAGAATATTGCATCGTATGGTATACGGAAGTTCATTTAGAAAAATCAGCAATCATGGTATTAAAAATGGTGGGAGCCTATTTCTTCAAGAAAAATGGACATTGAAAGGACATCAAATCAAAACTGTGTCCTAGTGCTGCTGTCTAGGAGTGATACTTACCCCAAATATGTCATTTGCAAAGCACGTTGGTAGCAGAAATAATTCAGCAAAAAATAGCATTAATGCCACATGGAAAAATTTTCTTAGCAGAAAGGGAATATCTCTTAAAGCCAAATGGCAATTATTCCAAGCAATCTGTAGAGTGATACAGGCTTACGCAGCACCAATTTGGGCGTATAAACATTTTGATGAGGTTGATAAACTACAGTGGTTTTTTCTTAAACGAATTCTAAGACTTCCAGATAACTTACCATGTTATGCTCTTTATATACAAACCGGAATAGATTGTGGACATTTTTACACACTAAAACTCTAATTGCAATACATACATAGGTATACAAAACTCTGATGACAGAAGATTGCTTCACATATCATCAAAGGAAATTATTGAAAAAAAAAAAAAAAAAAACATTTTTTGGGCTAACGAGATAAATACACTTGGGTCAGACTTTGAACTACAATGGCAGGCGGAGAATTGGCTAAGCAAAGGAGATTAGTTTTTGCAGACTTACTTACTTATATCCTGTATTTCCTGTATTAGGGCCTCTACTACGCCTACGCGCCATCGAGTACGATTTCTTGCAATGAGTTTCAGCAACTCTTCTCCAGCTATCGGGACTCCTCCTTTATTGTTCTGCGCCATATACTTCTCGGTCGACATACTATTAGATTGCCACATTGGGTTAGAGGGTTCCATTGCATTTGCTATGGAACTGTCACCTTTTCGAAGGGTATGACCGATCCACTGCCAGTTACGCCGTTGAATTGTGGTGCCTATAGGTTCCTGACTTGTTCTCTGATGTAGCTGCTCGTTAGAGATACGGTTCGGTCAGAATATCCTTAGAATGTTTCGTAGACACAGGCAACGTTTGCAACTTCTTTGTGATAATGGTGGTCACTTTTCACGTGTTGCACCCATATAACAGCACGGACTCAACATTGGAGCCAATCAATCTTAGCTTGGTGTTTAAGCTGATAGCATTGCTTCTCCATATTTTGGACAACATTCCAAATGCAGACTTCGCTTTTGCGATTCTGAGATAGTTCCTCCATTGGCTGAATGCTTCCAAGGTATTGGAAACTCTCTACTTTCTCAACCAACAATGTCTATTTGAGCGAGAGAATTGCTACTATGACCGAGTAATTTTGTTTTTGCCGACTTAATTTTCAGTCCTACGATGTTAGCCTCCCTTTGTTGTCATTTGGTGGAGGTCCATAATCCTTTGGGAGAGTAAACACACCTCGTCAGCGTACGAGTAGTCAAGGTGTTTTAATTGAGATGAAAGTCTCCATAGAATTCCATCAGTTCCCGATGACAGAGCAGAGCTAAGCACATCGCTAATCACCAGTAAAAATAATATTAGCGAAAGGATGCAACCCTGCCTGACTCCAGTATATATTTCGAAGTATTCTGAAAACTTTCCTCTGTGCAGTACGTGACACTTTGAGCTATCATAAGTCGCTTGGAATTTTTTTTTTTTTATAATTTGCGTGCGCCAAAGGGGATATGAATACCCTTATAATATTACATGGCACGGGCGTTGTGTAGATAGACAGAGAGGGAGAGAGAGAAAGAAAGAAAGATTTGGTGTAGTGGTTTGAAACTCAGATGGTATATAGTTTCTGTAAACTCCGAGGGTAGCGTCCAGATAACTGGGGAGCATTTTTGATTTACTTTTATTGTCATTGCTCATGATTCACAGTGTTTTTTTCCGTCCACCTGATGTCATCATCACGATCAAGTTGCATTTAAGCCATATGACCACCCTACTGCCAGTGTTATGCCTTCGCAGTAGAGTCGACTTAGCTTTCACAATTGATCGACTTTTTTTTATTTATTTCATTCGAAATAAATAGATGATTCTTGACATCAGGATTTGAACCGTGAAACAACAGCGTGACAAGCAATGACGTTACCACTACGCCACGGCCACACTCTATAGCAAAAAGTTTATCTGGAATGCCCCCCTGACGCAAGGCAAGCCAAAAAAATTCTCTGTTAACGCTGTTGAAAGCTTTCTCGAAATCGATGAATGGCAGGTGAAGTGCCGACCGATATTCAACACATTGCTCTATTAAAATACGCAGAGTATTGATATGGTCGACACAAGAGGATCCAAAGCGGAAACCTGCTTGTTCATCATTGAGTTCCTTTATTCGCTTTATGTAATTGTTGCGGAAGTTTGCTATAAAAACCATCAGGGAGCAAAGACAGATTTTAAAGTTAACTTGATTATACGAATGGACGAACGTACTTCACTAATGAATGCAGTCAAAATAAAATACGAGTATCATGGATCTTTAAAGCATGTTGTGATCTGACCCAGCTTTATGTGGCACAACATTTGCAAATTTCGTTCTATTTCGAGTTTTGCTGACATCAATTGGCCACCAAGGTCGTATGATATGACCTTTTGTGGGGTTATCCCCAAACTTTGGAGTAGTTAAAAACCAACATTCTTGAAGTTATGGCCACAATACAGCCAGAAATGTGACGAAAAGTCTTCGAAAATTACTCCTGTGGCCTCCACTTAATCGATGGAGTTGTCCAGAATTTAAAACAGTAATATTGCCCCGAAGCTACAAGTATGTTGTGTATCTGTGGGAGATTTTTATTTACTTGCACTAGGCCAATCCAAACAAAAATGGTCTCAAAAATCATAGCACTCGGGTGCGCACCAGCTAAAAACCCTCTTGTACCGTCTGTGAAAATTAGTGTAACAAATTGTGAAATCTCAGGATTTTCTACAATATTTAATTTTGGGACGGAATCCCGCGATCGCAGTTCCTTTTAGGCGGCTAAATAAATATTTTGGCGCTAACAGCCCAATTTAGGGCATGGCCAAGCTTCTCGCAGCGAATCGTACTGTGCGCCTAACGAATGGTTGGGAACTACAGGGACTCGTTTCCGAAGTGCAATTCGATTGAGAGAAGCTTTTCATAACAAATTTACTTTCGGATATTTGTCAGACGTTCGCGAGAGGTGGGAAAACTTTTTTTTTTTTGTGTTTTCTTGGATCGCTCAGTGATCGCGCACTTAAGCACTAAGCCACGGCTCCCAGTTGTAGGCGGTTATAAATAATAATTTAAAGGTCTTTGAAACCAGGCCCCCACCACTATTTCCCACGTTAGATCCGAAATGAAATTTCATCAAAATCTGTTCAGTGATTAAGGGGCAAAGCTTGTGCGATCAAAAAGTGTTTGTTATGATGTTTTGATGGTAGAAACGATAGCTATCTCTCATCCTTCGAATTAGCGTGGAAACAAAGAGAACAACTAAATTGACTGTACGGCGCATTATTAGCTCGAGGTTCAACTCGCACATGACTACAGTTTTTTCCTCTGAGTATTTAAAGTTAAAATAAATATGAATATATCTGTATCCTTATGTGCTTGTAACGAAGTTAAATCCACTCCATTGTTGGCAAAAAATCGTTTTAAAACTTAGAACTGTAGATGTTTATAGTCTGATGATTGTACTCTTTGTTCTTTCTTTTTATATTTTCTTACAACTTTCACATTGTTTAACGACCACAACGGTCTGCGAATATTAAGCTCACTCAATCCTCCAAATTACACTGAACAATTGATTTCTCTTAATATATCGCTCGGCTACAAAAGCCATTTATTGTCTTTAATTTTCATAGCCGAAACTCTTACTCAGCCGTCGTTATTTCATGTGCGGGACATTATTACCGGTGATCAATAAAAAACGCGATATGCAAATGAACATAATTGGGACACTAAATGAAGTAATTAAAAGTGATTTCCCAGATTTCTTGTTATCCAAAATGACGCACATCATTAGCGATAGCGCTTTGGTCGTAATCTGCGATGCTACAGCCAACGCCGCGGTCATATAGTCACAATTCAATCGGCCCTATGCAGGGTGATTAAGCGGATAGTCTGGTGGGCAGCACACTGGGATTGAGAACATTTGACGCTGCCGGCTTGTGCTCGTAAGAAACAAGTTTAAGTACTAGAATTGATGAGCGATATCTTTACGATATAATTAAAGATCGTGTGTCTTTGCGGAACCTCGTTGGTTATGGTGATTCTACTTAAAGTCCAGTGCTGTGTTGTGGGACCCCTAATGAAGTTGTAAAATTGTAATAAAAGTAGCCCCCGAGTAGATGACGAACCAGCGATAGTGCGCAATATAAAAGGCATAATAATTTAATCCTTGTTGGCTCATGCCAGGGTGATGTTGCAGAGGCGAAGATGTCCGGCATTTAAAACCGGACAAAGGGGTTAAGTAAATGCAGATGCAAATTAGTGACGCCTATTACAGGGTGAAGATATTTTATTCTTGTCTCAGTTGATATGTTTTTATTTCTCATGATAATAAGTGGACAACCGTGCTGATATACATAAGTTCCTAAAGCTAAATTTGGTGGCAGGAGTACTTTGATTCTGTTTCTGTTCTCTATGGACCCATTATGCATAGCACTTCAGTAATGTCGAAGATAATGTGATTAACTATGACAAGGTCTAGCAGAGACAGAAGCTGACAAAAACTTATATTTGAATCAGCGTGCTCAAAGCAGAGGTGAGAACCTATTCGATTGTTTAAAGGAAGTAATCATAAGGATATACTAACTAACTATTTATGGGTAATAGTCGATCAGGTCCTACTTTTGGACTTGTCATAGGAGGCTAATTTGCATAATGCCGGGTTCGATCGAAAGCTTTCGAGATGTAAAAGGCAGCGAAAACTTATTTTTCTGTATCCCTCTAGATTATTTTTGCATTGGATAGTATGAATAGTATGAGAGGGTAGCAAGCCTTCTTTTCGGATGAAGGAAACGTTTTTGCGCTCAAGACATATGAAAGTCTGCTACAATTTTAGACGAATAAACCCATTTGTTCCTTCGGTCCATTTTCACCAAATTCATTGGTTTTGCTACGTTTTGGACTTCTTCTCGGTCTATCCTAATTTTCTTCCAATTTAAAACTCTGAAAAATAAAAAATTACTGGAAAAATATTTATCTAGAAAAAACCTGTAAATTTAAAGTTTTCGCACTCCGCCAGATTAGGCAAAATCCTATCCAAGGAACACTCAAGCCCGTAGTATATAAAATGGCTGGATGGTAGTTGGACAGAATCTTCTGGAGAAACCTTGGAGATTTTAATGAACACTCATTTCCAGCACATAAGGATGGCTGCGTGAATGCACCTGAATCTCAGGGTCTGTAACCTTCTCATGGAATGAAACGCAATTACTGATAATAGAGGAACAAATTTCATGGGTTATTGCCAGCTTCTCCATCTACAAATCAGTTAGTCTTGACGACGACATTCTGTCCATTATGCTGCATAAAACGCAAGACCGAGTAGTCCCTTGGCTAGTATCGATTTTTGAAACTGTATGTCATCAAATTACGTCCGCTTGAGATGGAGACGTGTTCGAGTGGTTTTTATTCCGAAAGTTGGAAAACGTAGACATGAATCCGCGATGGAATTCCGATCCATTAGCTTAACTTCTTTCTTACTTAAAATCTTAGACGTCCACAAAAGAAAGACTCTCGAGACTTCCTCACTATCCAAATCCTAGTACACGTACATCAAGGGGGATCAGTAGAAATGGCCCACCATAAGGTGGATTGCATAAAACCATTCACTACAAACAATATACCCTAGCTACCTTAGACATTGAAGGCGCTCTTAATAATGTCCTAACGGAAGCGATTTAGGAAGCGTTTAAGTGCTAATTGTGCTGCAGTGCAGTGCGCAGCCTACTTACCTACATACCTAATGTTTTCGCAATGCTCTAGGGTTTTAACCGGGGAGTTTTTGTCCAAGTTTGGTGGAGACAAAGCAAAAATAAGGAGAATGCAACAAACAATCACTAGATCTCATGTATGTTTGACTGTGAATTGAAATACCTGTCAGGCCAAAGGGTGTGTATCATAAAACTGTTGAGATATTTTGGGCTTAACGGCAGTAGCTAGAGAAACATATTTATTACATGTCTATCGATGCCATCATCACCCCGAAGATTGATAGGCCAACCGAGCCACTCACATGGCCATTTGGCCACCATGTCAGGTAGCGTAGGACTGTACCGGCAAATCTGTCGAAAGCTTGGGACTTTTTTATTTTTCTTGACTTGAAAAAGATAACTATGTCCAAGGCTTTTTGAAACATAGGGTAATTAAGTGAATGCGTTGGTTTTTTTTAATATTTTAACTTCTGTTACATTGTTTGCTACACTATTTTGCTACGGGCAAGAGGTCGGAATTTATTATGTGGTGTCGATGACTGAACCTCACGTGGGTCCGCTTGTGCTACATCTAGTGTCGAATTGCCTGAGAACATGATACAAAAAACATCGGCTTCTACCAGGGGTGTTCAGGCTACTCATCCATCACTAAAGGAGTAACCGAAGTTGTTGTTATTGTTATTAACAAGCTTATTAGTGACGTGACTCTCATGCTATTTTTTCTTCTTGGATTCGACCTCCTTGGTTCAGATGCAGACGAAACTAGATCTTGCTTGCTCTGTTGGGCTGGAAAGACATTGATTTATAGGCTTTCTTCTTCGCAGCAAAATGCTGACTAAAAATTTCTGTTAAATCAAAGTTTAGCGGAGGCTGATTTTGTTTCTGGTGGAGTAAAGTACAATCCTTTCCTCCGAAAAATACGTTAGCTCATGTAAAAGATGCGAACAAATCGCGCAGCTCCCCTCAGTTATCGTTCTTATCTATCCTGTTGTTCTGTCATTGGTGTCGATTATAGTTCTGATATTGGGGCATCGTTCGAATTTAGAGTATTCCAGGAATTGTTTGGGTTGTTTGGAAAGCGGGTGGGCTCTTGGACAACCGAGGTGAGATATAGCTAATTGAAAACGCTTCAGTTTGTCTTTCTTCCTCAACACTTCTGTTCGAGTATCGTAAATATGTAATTTGAGTTATGAATGTTGAAGTAGGGTGATGAATTTGTATACAGTCGACCATGTCAGATGAATGCTGAAATAGTCTGACCGGCTTGTCATCATTGGAGCCGGTAAATGCAGCACAAAAACTTAATAGAACCATAAAGGACGAGGTTTAGCCATATAACATCGAACATCACTCTTCCAAGGCAAGGTTGATAGAGCAAATATACAGAGGCAACGAAGATTTGTGGAGTCGGTTAATGAATTGTTTTTAGTTTCGGTTAATAGGTGTAATAGATGAGTGATCATGAGGAATCAAAACTTCTGGTTGGACTATGCTTTCATCAGTCTATCCGTAACGTTATCATGGCTAATGTAAAGAGTCTACAGCAAGATGTGGGAGTATCTCACTGGACGACAAGGGGGTGAGTCTTTGACTACATCCTTCCATACATCTCGGAAAATTTGACTTTTCTCCAGAAAAAATGTGTGAAACTCAGGATTTTACGTGAAAATGCGTAGATTGATGTAAAGGAACATTCTCTAAAGGTCCCCACTCCTAGGACCATCAATAACTCCCTTTCCTTATATTTGTTGACACCAATCTCCACCATTTCTCGTAAAATTCCGAGTTACACGCATTTTCTCTTGTTAAAGCTGGGTCTGTTGTTACTGTGCTGTAGATTTAAATATCACACAAGGCAAGGTTATTCTGTATCCTCTACAACTGCTACGTGTCCGACCCAAAAGTTACATCTTAATCGACCCTCGACCGCAATTCCGCAATAAGTTTCTTTAATTAAACTGTAACTCCAGCTTATATCAGGAATTTGTTTTGCAAACACTTTTGCTCGGAAAGTTTACAAATTAACTCATCATCACTGAGTAGGTATCATCTTTGTACTTATCGTCAGCAAAATGCACACATTCTCGGCCAAAAATGCATCCCTCCAGTCCTACGCTGCAGTCGAGACAGATGATGTTCCTTAGATAACTTGACATTAGCAAGCAATTTAAATGCAAATGAATCGTTGCATTATGATTGATGGCGTCATTTGATAAAATTAAGCAGCCATGCTGGCCTCAGTCAGTCTCAGGCGAGTCAACGCACTGGCACCTCATCACCCCGAGGCGGTAAGCCGAAGAGTAAAAGTCGTTAAGGCAATTACCACATCTTAAACACACACAACATGCCCGGCTGGTTGCTGCACATGCACATGGACATGGACATGGACACTGAAAGAGGAACAGGAATCCATCTCGCAGATGACCCTTTGGGTCCGCAGTGGCGGCCACTAAGCTAATACCGATAGAAATAATTACTTGTCAGCTTCGGCATAAACGGACGCCTCCAAGTGAAGCTGTAGCTAATTTTCACTCACCACATGATGCTCCTCCAAAACTGCACTGCACTCCACTCCCAAACGCCAACCAAAATTGATTCGTTACAGAAAACAAATTTGAATCTGTCCAAACGACCTATCATAATAAAATTAACAAAATCCATCAAATCGTAATGATACCGAGCAGTGCTCAGGAGTTGCCTCCGCTGATTCGGCTGCCGCTGTCTAAGAGGCATCCATCCGTGTCCAGCCATTGCTGGATAATTAATGGTCGGACAATAAATTCTGGAAACAAAACAAACGAATCATCAGGAATCATCGCACTCTGTTCTTCTTTGGCACGCAGCAAGGCTGGCATTTTCACCTCGAGACACATGATGGCTCCGCTCATCTCAGCAGGCTGTAGCATCTTCATATTTCCACTCGACGACGATGATGATGATGATGATGGAGCTGCTGTGCATGATTAAAATGTTTTCGGTTTCATTAATTTAAATGAACGAAACGAAACGAAACGAAACGAAAGGAACTGATCTGTTTGCATTCAGGCGGAGGAGTTGTTGCGCATGTAGGCAATCCAGGAAATTGCTTTTTTTTCAAAAATCAGATCACCAACAATTCTTTACCATTCTTTTTATTTGTTTTTCTTGGTGACTTGAACGCGTTTTTATTCGATCCACATCTCTACACATGGTGAGGTTCTAAAAATACCTCCACCTCTAATCAGAAGAACCCTCTCTCCGTATAGTCGGAGCTGGGTATTCGAGACATGTCCCATCTGATACGGCGTATTTTCGAGCGATTATTCTCCTGAATTCGTTGAAATTATTAGCGATCTGACGATTTGATAAGAGCTGCCAGTGGCTTTGTGTTCCCGATACTCGTACCGTGGCCAGCGACAACAACGAAGAAACGACAACAATGGTAATTGTGAGCGCGCGTACACCGATTATAGCGCTAGAGGTGCTCGCACGGGTACACAACATATCATCGTCTGTCAACGACGTTACCATGCAATGAGCTCAATGGTGACGGTCACTCATATCCTTTTCAAGGGCGAGCAAGTGTAAGCAATTCTTCAAGTTGGGTTGGGATTTCCATTTCTAGCTGGGGCCGACTCATGGTCAAATTTATTGGATTTTGTTTTATGAGTCATCGACGATGTGTTTTTGTTCTTTTTTGGATTATAAAAGTGTGACATTCGGTTCGTGGATTTTGTTCCAGTCTCGTAGATACGTTATCTAAATATGAAAACTAGTCGCTTTATCCTTATTCGCAGGAACAGCAGGAAGCTAAGTGATGACTTTGGATTTGAATTCAATGAACTCCAAAGCATATATTATCATAGACTAATTATTGTTGTCTTTTTAATATTTTGGCTCCATTTTGTGTCTGCTATTTTCAATTCTGAAGTTTTGCACCCGGATTCAGACTCAGTACCTCTTGATTTACTTCAATAGTCTACGAGGATATTAAATGTGTTTATATCTTTTTTTCTTAATTGCTGCAATAAAAAATGACGCCACACTTGGAAATTTGCAAAATGTTGACAATATTATTCGTTGTATTTTTTAAGAATAAGTCTTTTCGGTGCCAGTACGTTGTTAGTTAGAGCAACTAACAGCTCTTTATTTTTTCATTATAATTCAAATTCATTACAATATAATTCTGTAACATAGGACTGTGTCTGTCGATAGTTTGATTTTACATTTGTTTATAAAGGGTGATTCAATTGGAGGTTACAATTTAAATTTGGAATAAAATACATAGGTTTTTGAAGAACTGTTGATATTTTTATGTCAATATAATGTCAAGCCATTGACATTAAACATGAAAAATAAAATCGGCTAAGTGGGCGCCACGGGTTACCTTGCATATTTCCGCCATTTTGATCAAATTTTCCATCACTGGAAAGTGATGGACCTGAGGTAGTTCGTAAATAACTCGTCATTGGCGTACACCTTCTGCTGCACATAACCTCAAAGAAAAAATTCAACGGCGGCATATCGTACGATCTTCGTGACTGAAACGAGAGATAACGTGGCCGGGAAACTTTGTGTGCAATAACTGCATTGTTTCTCGCGCTGCGTGACAGGTGACACCGTCTTCTTGAAACTGCATGTCTTCCACATCAATATCGTCTAATTGGTGTTAAAAATAATTTGTTATCATGTCCCATAACTTCACCATTGACTGTTACAGTAGCACCCCGAGAATTTTCGATCAATCACGCCGCCGCCGGCCAAACTCCCCACCAAACAGTGACTTTCTGAGGATGCATGCAGATTTTCATGACCCCAAATGCAACAATTTTATTTGTTTACTCGTACGTAGCAATTCAGTTGAAAGTGAGCTTTACTGAGAATGATTTTATTCGAAAAATCGCTAACAACTTGGTGACTCTCTAACACCCAATCAACGAAGTCATGACGCTTTTCAAGGTCTGCTGGCTTCAATACCTGAGTCAATTGGATCCTGCAGGCATGCAGATGTAGATCTTTTGTTAAAATGCGCTGCGTGTAGCTGTAGAGAAAGTTCAATTGCTGGGAACAATGTCGAATGGATTTTGATGGATTGTCACGAACACTGTCATTCCCTGCGGCGATATTTTTGCGTGATTGTCTTTGCACAGACAAAACAAAAAATTTGTCCCATTAATTAACCGCGGCACGAGGTGGACATTATTTCGTAATGCGCGAGGCGTATTGGTTAAATTTGTGTAGATGAGTCTTAGCAATTAAAATGCGTTGTTCTCTCGTATACCGCTCCATAGTTATAAATGTCAATGCTTAGCATTCACAGATGTCAAATATCAGCTGTTTATCTTTGACAGAACCACAGTAGTGTCAGATTTAAATTGTAACATTCAATTGACTCGTTTCTTATAGACTTTGTCTAAATTTAAAATCTGAACTAACTGATGGCTGATTTTGGAAAAAGTTGTATTTCCTCGAAAACGGATCGATTTGGATCAAATTTCATATCAGTTGGGGTGGACATACTCGTATGTTTCCAGGTTTTTGCCAAAAATACATACAACGGTTCTTTACTTATTAACTGGTTCTTAATAATTGGCTATTTCTCGACTATCATTGAGTAGATTTTATTCTAAATGAAGCAAAGCTGTGACGATCCAGGAGTGCGCACACCAATGAGACCTGGTACTGCAGACAGCTTGTTATGTTTAATTTATTTTATTCCTTGCAATGAAACAATAAACCAAAGAAACTATCTTACAACAAATTGAATTCCAAGTCTATTTGGTTTTATGTATTTTATTACCAACCAATTTCGAGATAATTGCGAAAAACAGTTGGAATACTTCTTCTCAACTGTCATGCTACGCGGTCTGGTGGGCGAATAGTGCATGCAGTCAGCCCATCGAGGAGTGGCGATCCCTATTTCGTGTGTATCGGTTGACCGCCACCACTACAGCTCCGATGTGGACTTCGCTTTAACATTATGGAAGGTCATGGCAAATTAAGTTATGAAAAAAAAATCTGCTAAGTGATGGCACAGCGCTTCGTTTTTGGAGCCCCTTCTCCAATTCTTAACTGCTTCTATGTTGACAATTCCCATGTGAGAGCAAGCTTAGAAACCAAATTTCAGTAAAATCTGTTCAATATATCTCGAGTTAGGCACTTGACAACGATTTTTGAGACCTCAAACCTCGCAACCTACCCCCACTAAACCCATTTTCATATCTACAGACCATTTCAACCGAACAAACCGAATTTTATCAAAATCCGTGCAATGTTTTTTAACTTAGACGTATGCTGGAGATGATTTTTGAAAATGTTTGCAACTTCACTCCGCTTATCTTACCCAGTACTGTGTCTGATTTTGATGATTTTCATATGAGACCGTTTGTACACCAGGCCAGACCAAACTTAAGAACCAAATTTTATAAAAATCTATTGAGTGGTTCTGGAGTTACCCTCGTTACATGGACTAGTCTTGGAGATTTTTGAGACTCCACCACCCACTTCTTACCACCACTTTTTTTGAAATGTTTCCGATTTTAGACAGGACCATATGCAGGTAAGATTAAATTAACAATTCAAATATTATTATGAAATGGAAAACCAAAAATTTGTTGGCTGTCAGAAATGATCACATAACTTCGCGAATTCTCCAAATAGCAAGGAAGCAAAATTTATTTTTTTTCCTGGTAGGTTCGAACCCCCCTTGAAGCACATAGTGGAAAATTGTCCCTATGAAACTAAGGTCACGTCAAATTTAGTTACAACACGAACAAGACCGAATTCCTGAAAATTCCGAAATTAGGTTGTCAACCGATGATACTCGTATATCAATTAAGTAGATACATGAACCATAAGTTCTAAACTTGGTGTTAATTGAGAAACAATAGGACTTATCTTCTTCACTTACCAAAACCAAAAACCTTCCCCGGTTGAACGGACAACCACTTTAATAATCGCCAGAGCTACCTATCTGGACATTGTTCTCGACAAAAGTTTAAGTGGAAACTAAATATAAAATAACTGGTTAAGAAAGAATGCGCAGGCTGCAATGAAGCCTTTGGAATATGGGCTTCAACCAAAGAGTGAGTCTATTAATGTTCACAGCCGTGGTAAATTCAATTCTTATGGCAGCAATAAATGTCCGACAGACGTTCTAAGTGTGCACTTAGACCTTATTCCTCTTGATCTGCGTGATCACGCTTATTCTAATAGTCGAAGTGACATATTGTAACCTCATTTTTATATTAGGTCTGTTCCCGTACTTGTAACGTTTTACGAACTTTCAAGGCAGAAACAAAATTTTTTCGGCCATTAATCGGCCATATTTTTAAGACGACATGTCTAAGAGAATAAATGTGGTTACGGACTTAAAAAATTTGGGTGCTAAACTTCTAAGCCGTACAGTCACAGTCACACTCCAGACTTATTACCACGAGAGTTGGCTAAGTCTCCTACTGACAATTTCAGCTCTAAACTGTACTTCAGGATTTCCTGTGGTTTTCCGCACTAAAAATATGGGGTCGTTGTCACTGAATACATATATCAAAGTTCTATTCTGCTGGACTCCGTCACTGTCTTGCAACCGGAACTACTGGTAGTCCTCAGGGCTTGTGAGACGTACAAGGACGACACAACGCCCTAGCGAAAGCTTGCTATATTCGTTTATAGTCAGACCCCTATCAAATCCATAACTGATCAGCTTAATATCGTTTTCGCAAATAATAGTGACATACGTGGAAGCAAAAGAACGGATTACCATGCAAGGATCAACCCTTCATAGTTCAATTGCATGAAGAGCGGGTAGCACTAACGAACTCATTAACAAGATTAGTGTGCTTATCGCTTGGATTTTAACAAGGAGTACGGGTCACAGACAAATTGGGAATCGAACAAAGCACAACGAACTATGCATTGCTAATATATTGGACGTTTCGAGTACTGCTCAATGTTGTCAAAGATAGAACGTTGAATTAACGTCCGTCCATAAATTTGTAATCTGAACAATATATAAATGAACATTACATATGTTCAAGTACGTACGACCATGTCGTGCTCTTTATTTCTAGCTGTAGTACGGTTCCACTTCAGACAATCAAACTTGGAGGAGTGACCAAGTTCAATCACCTTTTCAGCATAGACTCCGTACCACATAGTAACTTTCAGTGGATGTAAAGGCGATTCTTGAAAAAATACGCGGGTTTTCAGTGCCCAAAAAGCTGGAGAGACGGAAATGTGCTTCGTCACTCATGATTAATTTTGAACGAAAATTGTTCTTTTCATGGTTGAGACTTTTGATGCCTTGGCTGAGTTTTATATGGAAACATCTGAAGTCTTTCGCCAAAATACGCTGCAGAGACCGCGTGAAAATGATCAATTGCGTGGCCCGTCGTCTCGTTGATGTTTCTGTAGACTCAATCAATATTCTCTTCAATATTCTCTTCATCTGCTAACCCTTAACCGTGTTGAGGCAATCTCTTCGAGGCTTGGCGTCGAATTGTGTGACAAGTCGTTGCCGAACGGTGGGAATATCTTCAACGAATTCTTGTTGTGTTCTTGTCCCTGATGAGTGATTCCGTAAAAAAATCGACACAGTTATTCTATGTTCTTAAGCAGTATAGCGT
Organism: Pocota personata; assembly: GCA_963082735.1. Lineage (NCBI taxonomy): Eukaryota > Metazoa > Arthropoda > Insecta > Diptera > Syrphidae > Pocota > Pocota personata. The sequence goes on from OY720429.1 coordinate 275,552,816, forward strand.
TCCATTGTCCATCGTAGTATTTTTCGCATCTGCTTACTACACAACTATCAATATCACGATGACAGGTGACGCCATTTTCAAAAATCATAGACAGTTTATATAGGCACCATCTTGTGTATATTTCCGGTATTCCTTTGCACCAAAATCCTATCTCTCTTGCGAGCAACTTTCTCTTTTTCTCTTCCAGCGTCAGTTCACCAACTGGAAAGCTTCTCCTTCGTGACAGTATCCTTAAAGGAATCTCTGCCTCCATGGTATCTGGATGGTGTTTTGATTATCCGAATCGAAAATTCTAGTAAATAGACATCCATGTATTTGCACAAAAGGAGTGCAAGATAACAATGACTGGACTATAATAAGCGCTGCCCATATTAGTTCCAAGTTTGTTGCACTCAACTCAATTAACCTTGGCTGAAGTGCAATCATACGATAATGCACCCACAGTTCCTTACCGATCATCAGTAATCACACTTTATTCTTCCATTTTTCGTTTAATGGCCAACATGAGCTCAACGCCTCATTAACTGCTTTTTTGACGCTTTTTTTTGCGAATCGTGGCAACGGAGCAGTGTTCGTGTTGTCTCAACTCTTCAACCAGCACCCAGCATCTGGACGCATGCATAATGTATGCCTCAGCCTTCGTCGTAGATAATCGAAAACATTTAGCGAGCAATTTGCACGCTCGCGAATGGGTGAAGCCTGATTGAAATTCACGCCAAACTGGTCACTTATTAGCTAAACAACTGTGAAACCATTTGTTTATTAGCGAACGTGAGCGAAATGCGCGTCAAGAAGGCTGACACTTGACTCGTAGAAGCATAGCCCCCTGGTGTTTCTATTGATCCAGTGAGCCTATCTACTTGTTCATTGGTGGCGACTAAGAGTGTATTTAGTAGCGGTTGCCATCTTGGGTACTTTACAATGGCTTTTCATCCCGCAACTGTGCCATTAGAATACCAATAAAATGGCTGTTATTAAGCCATTCATTAACAGTATAATTGGCTCGGATGTTATTGCTCGGATATACCCATTGTGCTGTTGCTGGTGCTGCGGATCTGGCCAATGTGTGCGGTGCTAATTTAATCTTCAGGTGGGGACTTTATCGCTGTCAAAGAGTCATAAATGTCTCGTTCGGGCTCGTTAAACGCTCCGTGGTTGTGGTGCTGTTTGGTTAATTTTCGTAAAGTCGCTCGTTAAACTGGATCACTAATAGGGTTTTGTTGAAATTTTAATTTGCGGTCGGGCATGGTAGACGTACACTTTCGAAAGCACGTATTGATGGCGGATTTGGGAGAATGGCCGCGTTGCGGTGATAATGTGGTGAGCCTCGCCGATGGAAAAGATAAGCTTTGAAGTCAGTGTTCGTTCGATCGGATTGCCTTGACTGTTGGTGGGCCCCTCGGAGAACGTTGGAAAACAAATTAAGGCTATAACTAGACGCAAATAAATGTAACGAACTTTCATGTGGTAAAGGCCCCATTTGTCATGTTTACTGTGGTTAAGTTGGTAGGTATTTATGTATCTGCCACAATTACGACGATATGATTACAGAATAGAAATATGTAAGAAGTAGGTGTTGGAGAAGAGGTCACGTCCAGGGTTAAGTAGATGCTTCTACGTTTATTCACAGTTTAATGAGAATTGCTGAGCTTCATCATAGGAAAAATAAATAAAAGAAGAGTTAAGAGTTTAATGGATTTAATGGTGTTCCTTCACTTATAAAAAGTATAACGTCCGGTAAATTCTTTTTGATCATAGGTTCGAGGTACCTAATTTCAGTGATGGTGTGAGCGCATTTAATGCAAAAATCCGCGCCCAAGAATGAAGGACCAGTCACTAACGGGCTCCTGTGGCTGCACAGACAAGGTCTGTTATATTTATAGCCATACCCTTACCTGTCGGCTCCGCCAGGATCGACCTCCTTCCGTTTTACTCATGGGACTAAATACCAAAAATACCAAAAAATATACAAATGAAATAAATAATAAATTTGAGTTCGGCTTCCTTCTAGTCAGGAGGCAATTGGTGAATCCTGGTAGCATGGAAAGTATCAGCCAAAGTACACCACCGCTGTCTGAGGAAGCTGCTAAGGACACTAGCCATAATGCCCCTAAAGAGCTGAGAAAGAAAAACCAATAATTCACAAGTTCGCAAAAGAAACACTTGTACTAGAAAGCGGTTTTTATTCTTAATAAGGTTGCTAGATATAAGGCGACCGGCACAGTGCATGATCAAGTCCAAGCGGGTAAGCTGAGGTACCACGGTGTTGTCGAAGACTGCAACAACTATCTGGCAATCAAAGCGAAACCTAAACAATCAACAGAAACCATTAGGCGAACCGGTCTCAAAAAAAGGTCGCATACTCAAGCAAACTCAGCAAAGACGAAAGCGCCGTAGTGAAGAGGCTTCAGCAAAACCAGGCAAAACCAAAGAAAAAAAAAATTACGCGTACCGTTAGCGAGGTGATTAGGGACGACATCCAAGTCTGCAGTGATTGATGAGCTATCTACCAGTAGTAAGGCGTGGGGGTAGATAGAGGCCAAACTGTCACAGATGGCGATGATTCATCTGTTTGAGAACCAAGGTGGAGCCCTGCCCTATTTCGATTCAGCCGAAGTCGCCGTCGTATAGGGTGATCGAGTGTGAGGATCGGTTCTCCAACGATTTCCTTAACAAAGAAATCTTTAAAAGCTTTCTATGTCCCCATTTTAGCTCTGCCGATTTTACAGTGATTAAATTGGAGACTGTAAATGGAGAGTGTCTATTCCACTCTTCCACCTACATGAACCAAAACTGGCAAGCACCACCAAAAGAAGTCCAACAACTAACATCCTTCATGAAATCAAAAAAAGGATAAACTTTTGAAGGGATTTGATGTTAATGCCAGAGACATACGCTATAGGGCAGCGGAAAAATCAATGAGGTGAGCCGATCTTTGATTTTATTACAAACAATAACCTCTCCGAGCTCGGGAAGCTTTAATGGTTGAGAAGAAGTCATTGATATCACACTATCAACAAACAATGAAAGCATAAGAATTGAGAGTTGGAGGGTCTCCAACTTGCAACCATTCTCGGACCACAAGTGGATACTCTTCGATGTCGAGATCGAGACTCCTAAACTCTTTAGAAACCTCAAACGAATAAACTGAACAAAGTTAAGTGGTTAAGTCAATGTAAAGACCAAGACTTTCGAAAAGCAATGAACGTTGCCTATAACGTTTGGTGTCCAGTTAGGTATAGTAAAAGTAAACTTTCCACGTGATCTTCATTCCACGAATTTCTATCGAAAGTCAGGAAGATGACCAGAGTGATTTTCAACATTTCCTACAATCATAAATTCTGACAGCTCTGCAAAGACTGTCTAAAAATAGACAGGAGTCCCTTAGAAAAGCTAAGAAACTATCTTGGATGGACTACTGCCAATCTATAGAAACCTCAAGGAATCCGCAGGGCTGCCCAAAACAGAGAGCAATCCATCTTTTTCGAGACGAACAGATGAAGGCTGGGCGGATTCCACTGCGAACTCCCTGGATCTTTTAATGAACATTAACTTTCCAGTTTACAATGATTGCAGTTCAGAACAAGATAATTCGACTTGTGAACGTGCAACCCACGAGGCAGTATTTATTCATTTGAGCTTAATACAAGCAAAAACTTAAAGCTAAATTTAAAACTAAAAATAACTAAACTAAAACTGGACTTAAAAATACAATAACAGTTTTCGGTTATGAGGAAGAATTAATGGAATAAAGGGCGTTTCTCAGGGAGGTTCTGCTATTGTGAAAGCTCTGCGGAGCATTCCAGACATTGGTTCATGGTATCCATAATTGGTTCGATGAGGAATAAGACGAAAGAGGGGTGTGGGCCTGATGTTACGTGGGATGGTGTTGAAAGAAATCATATGCAGCAGCGCGAGGGAATCAATGTTACCGGCTAATAACACGATGACAAGACAAGATGTCAGCAACTTCGCGACGTTTATCGAGAGGTTGTAAATTGATTAGTTTCAAACGGTCAGCGTATGGGGGCAAATTATAACTATCAGTCCAAGCAAGACCACGTAAGGCAAAGCGGATGAACCTACGCTGGACAGCTTCGATTCGCAAGATATGGATCTCGTAGTACGGTGACCATACCTGGAAAGCATATTCAAGGAGGGGTCTGACGAATGTGATTAATAAGGATTTTGTAACGTGAGAATTCCTTAGACCATCGTTTAATGAAACCGAGTGCAGAGTTAGTTCTGTTGATAATGTTATCAATATTAGAACGGAAGTTGAGTTCCCTATCACAGATAACACCCAAATCGCGTAGTGAAGAGATAGGCTCTCCGTTAATGGAATAGACTCTGGGGTATGGTCGGATACGCTTACGAGAATATGTAATAGCTTGCCACTTGCTGACGTTGAGCTCTAAAAAATTTTTATGGCACCAGACTGAGTATCGATTCAAATCATCTTGCAGTGAAAGAGAGTCTGCATCAGACGATATGGTTCTGAAGATTTTCATATCATCGGCATATATAGAAAGGCGGGAGTCGTTGGTTGCACAATCGATATCGTTAATTGTCAAAATGAAGATCATTGGACCAAGATGGCTACCTTGAGGGACTCCCGATGTGACTTTACTAGGATCAGAAATTGAAGATCTGAAAAGGACTTTATATTGGCATTTTTCCAAGTAAGATTTGATCCATGCGATAAACCCCAATTGAAAACCAAGAGCTTTAAGTTTGAGAAGAATAATTGCATGCAAAATTCTGTCAAAGGCTTTGCTGAAGTTGGTGGCAACTACATCGACTTCATTACCATCTTCCAAAACGCACAGAGTGCTAGATACAAACTCGGTAAGGTTGGTGGTTGTTGATCTGCCCTTAACCCTTTCGATCCGGGTGGTACATATATGTCCGGATCGAAAGGGTTAAGGAATCCATGCTGGTTCGGTGAAAGGATAGTCTTGCAATGAAAAAACATTGTGTCATAAACAATGCTTTCAAAGACCCTAGGTATGCAGGAGAGTATAGCGATGGGCCGACTTTTACAACCTTTTTTATGAGTTGGGATTATGTATGAGTTTTTCCAGAATTCAGGGAAAACATTATCACTGAGAAGAAAATCTTTAGGGTCTTAAACAGCTTCCCTCCATATAAATCCCCTGGCTTTGATAGCATAGTGCCAATAATGCTGAATTTGCAAGACATTCCATGGCTAGTGCCGATCTATAGAAGCTGTATGTTCTTAAATCATATCCCCCAAATTTGGAGACGTGTCCGTGTCGTTGTAGGGGTGATAAAGATGAAGTTTTTAAAGTTATCAATAGTCGATAGAGATAGGGGATAAAGCGAGAGTGAGAAGTTAATGGGATCAGTTGTCAACATAAGGTCTAATTGCCTACCCATGTAATTTAAGACATTACTAACTTGACTTGAATCAGTTAGCCGATTTATGAAATCCACAGTCGTTGACTTCTTTTTGTGGGGTTCCGTTAAAGATCGATGTTACGCTGACAATCCAGAAACGATTCGTGAAATAGAACCCCGAGAAGATGGGCTACTGGCAAGTCAGCCGTGGCAGCTATTTAAGTTAAATTATTTTCCATAAAAAAAAGTGTACTCAGAAACGATTCAGGTATTGATCGAACTATTCTTGAAATTTTAAAACGAAACCAATAGATGTCCCACCGTTTAAAAAAAATAATTTTGTTTGATTAAGTTTTTAAGTTCTTGGCAGTGCATAGACACTGCTATATCCTCTTCCGGCGAAAACTATTACTTTGCATTGGGTGATCGCATTGCGTACTTTCCGAACATTTTTGATAAGTAACGGTATTTACCGGTGGTTTCTGCATGAACATGGCAAGTTACGTCCTACGTTTGAGTGTGGCCATGGTGTAGTGGGTAGTGTGTTCGCTAGCAACCCGAACTGTGCAGGTTCAAGCCCGGACGGGGAACAGCAACCACAGCCACCCGAGCATAAACGAGAAACGAATAAAATCCGAGTTTCTCCAACCACTTCAGGATTTGGAAATTTCCTTTAAAAAAAAAACGTCCTATGTCATTATTGAGTCCCTTGTCCCCCGTTCCTCGTCAACAATTGATGACTCGCCAAAAAACGAATCACTCACATCACCATATGATGCGTCACCTAGTATTGTAGAAGGAACAGACTTGTTTTGCAGTTGTTGGGAACGTTCGCTCAATCCTTCAAAATGTATGTCATTGTCAACCTTTACAACGACCCACTACGGCAAGTTTTAGATTGGGGCTTCGTTGTGTCAAGCGATATTAATAACCTCTTAAAGCATGGCAGATGTTGTTCGATTTGTATTACGTATTTGAGGTAAGTAAAGGAGCTACTTGTTCTTATGTACCACATACCGCAGGGGGATGAAAATACATCAATATCCTACTTCCATTCTGTCCTCAATTAAACGAGTTGCCGTTGCAATATTTTCACAACATACGTACCCAGTCACTGACACTGACACTGAGTGAAATACATTCATTATAATGAAATTCCTTAAGTAGATCAAGTTTGTGAGTTTACTAAATTCACAACACATTCTACGTGCAAGAATGTTTTAGCACCTCAATTATCACTTGGAAATTCAGGCCTTTAATCATTTACTGCACACCTATAAAAAAATAAGTGTATGTCCCGAGAAGTAAAGTAAAAAATTTACATGTTTAGACAGCTTAAAATTTTACGATCAACAGTAATGCGAGCCGCGAAATTGAAGCTCCTTATCGATGTGTCGTCCACTTTTCGGGTGCTCACTTACATACTCGTATATGGGCGATTATAATCAATCGTCTGGCCGTAAATTTTAATGAGCTTGAAAATTAAATGCAATTATGTGCAACGCAACCCCCTTTTGCATTGAAATGACTCTCTCTGTTGGCTGGAAAACGGTCTCTGATCGACAGGCAGCAAAAAAAAGAGCGAAGGCAAAAACACTTAATTGCACCATTTAACCCGTCTTATTGATCATAATAACTCCATAATGGCTGAGCAATGTTCCACCGAAAACGATCGGTCCCGGACGTAAACAGGCTCTCCATCCGCTGTCAGGGATGCATGCTGCATGGATGATGCTCTGTGGCGACTTTACCATGGAATTGAGTAGAGATACAGCCTCTGGCTGTTTTGACAACGCATACATTTCTCTTTATTACGGTCATTATAGTTCATTTAGTGATCAACATGAATGCGAGACTTTGAGTGGATATTTTGGAGGCCGAAATTCCCGTTTAGGCTTCTTTCGTACTTTTTTTTTTTTTTTTTCTGTTTCCTTCTTTATGGAGAGAAATTTTTGTTGAGTTCACGAATTAGCATTTATGAGGCAACGATTAGTGGTCGGGAAGATCGTAAATATCGGGGGATAACTAGGTGCGCAAATTTCATTTTAGGAAAAAAAAAAATTTAAAGTGGCAGATACAACTTTTGGATGCAAATTGTACTGGAGCTATACGCTGCGATTTTACAATCCAAATAAGTCACGTTTAGTTAGTGTTCCATACCGTTATCTTAAATGTATATTTGTCGTCATACGGCTGTGTGTATGTGCATGCAGGGTGGCTCAAAATGACTTTAACGGTTTGAATTTGTTACAACTTTTTTATTTCAGAGCCAATAATAAGTAGAGTATGGACAATTTTATTTTTTCCAACACATTTTCCATAACCTTTCGCAAAATTTCAGGTGTTATGATATGACACGGATTTCATTGCGAATATTTCAGTTTACAGTTGAGGGATGGTTGATGTACACTGGTTTTTTCAAATAGGCCCAAAGAAAACCGTCGGGAGCGGTTATATCCGATGAACGAGGCGGCCAATTAAATTCGCTACTGCATGAAATAATGCGCTCGTCAAAAATACCACGTAAGCTCTGTTTTTTGCCGTAACGAAATGGCATAATCAATCTCTTGCTGGTAGTCTATAGGCTACAATTATTGCACAAGCTGGACTTTATATGAGAACATGTTCAATGTGGTCAAAATCCTCTGAACGGACCTCCGCGATAGCCCGTTCGGGAAGATCGTGTTTCTGGCTCTCATTTCTGGTCTTCCGGTACTACCAGGGATATTCCTTACTGACTCTTCTTGCTGAAAACGTGCAACCAGATGATTTATTGTTAGCACAGTGGGTGCGATCGGCACATTAAAATGTCGACGGTATGCATGCTGTGTCAAAACAATGACGGTTTTTGAAATACGTATAAGATTCAATGATTTTTGTTCATTGTTCTGTTGTGTATCGTTCCATATTAAATTCCTCAATTCTTGTAAGCAAAATTCAGAGAAAAAATAAAGTAATGAAATAAAAAAGTTATAACAAGTTTAAACCATAAAAGTCATTTTGCGCCACCCTGTATATTCTGGTGCGTAGGTCATTTCGTCTAAAAACTGCCAAAATTGGATCAAGTGTGGGTGGGATTTCAAAAATCTTTAAATTATCTTTGTTCACCACCTAACTCAAGAACTCCTGAATGGATTTTGATGGAAGTTGGCACATATGCTTAGATTGATATGATAGTAGTTCCACTTGAAATTGATGGAACTCGAATAGAGTGGGAGTAAGATATGAGAAGGAGCTTAAAACATTTTTGAGTCATCCTTCCCATACACCTAACTCAAGAACCAAAGATTTTGATGAAATTGTTTTATTAGATAGATAGATTGCTTAATTTGGATTTTTAGTTCTTTAATATATAAGATATGGTGGTCTGACTTTTCACAACACCTATTCCAATTTTTAAATAACTGTTTGCGCTAGACGATTTATTATTATTTTTTTTTTTATTTATAATTTGCACGTGTTAAAGGGGATATGAATACCCTTATACTAATTTTTTAGAACACGTGCATTTTGTGGAAAGGGGAAGAGACAGAGAGAAAGACAGAGTGGTGTAGTTTGAAACTCAGGTGATATTAAGTTTGTGTAAACTCCAAGGTTGGCTGTCCAGATAACTGGGGAGTATTTTTTGTTTGTTTTCGCTATTAATGTCGTTGCTTATGATTCACAGCATTTTTTTTCCGCCCCCCTGATGTCATCATCACCATCAAGTTGCAATTTAGCCATTATGACCACCCTACTGCCAGTGTTATGCCTTCACAGATTTTTTTATTTATTTCATGCGAAATAAATAGATGATTCTTGACATCAGGATTCAAACCGTGAATTAAGAGCGTGATAAGCGATGATGTTACCACTACACCACAGCCACCCTATGGGTAATTTGCTCTCACCTCCTCATAAATTTACTAGTTTCGTAGATACTTGTAGAGGGCGTGGGGTGGACCTTACCAATGCAATGGTTTCCGAGTTTTTTTTGTTAAAGAAACTTTTTAAATAATTTGATTTCAACTCCTTGGAAGTTGATGGGGTGAAACATAATTCTTTGCCTGAGGTATGCCCTCCCCAAAAAAATATTTGTCTAGCACATACTATTTTTGTTCAAAATTTCAATTATCTAAGTCAAACGGTTCAAAAGTTACAAGCGTGTGACAGACACACGGACAGACAGATACCGTGCTGAATAAGTTAGTGTTCCGTTTATAACATTCTTGTACGATACACTAAAAATTATATAAACCAACCAGACACCAAACAACAGCTAGTATATGTTGGCGATAATATCCGCATTAATCTGTGCTGGCTACTGTATTGTTATTCACAACAAGCTGAAGTTTTTACCTTTTTGAGAACAATACATACATTGCATGCAGTGGTGTTTTGCGACCAGTGTTGCCACAATGAAAAAATGTTTCCGTAGCAAAATAGCGTAGCAAAAAGACAACTAACGCAGAGAAATTCAAATTATTTATAAAAACGTATTTATATATTAAAATACAGGGTGTTTGAAAAGGGTTGGCTATATGTAGTCAACATCTTTTCATCAAGACGAACAAAAAGTCTTAGTAAACATTGATTGGGGTCTGCAAGGGGGTATTCGAGGATATTTAACCTATCGCGTGCCCTACGACTTGAGTGGATGTGGATAATATCAGCAAATTAATAGACGACCTCGATATATTGTTTGGAATAAAACCATTTGTTCAATATTAACCATTGATTTCCTATGCTGTGTTAAGTTCCTAAAAATGTATGACAGTCATTTGTGTGTCATTTTTCTTCGCAAAGCTGAGAAAGCTAGCTGCATTACCTTTAAGGCTTACAGACCATTGTATTCATTTCTGTTGAAGACTGCAACGTTTAATAGATAAATAGATAAATAGGGGTATGTTACAGATACGATGGAAAGCACCTACTTATCTGCAAGCATGAAAGGAAGTGTGCACAGTAAAAAGGTGGCTACAGAGCAGTATTTCTTGATATCCAGGCTGACGAAATTCTTAGTACTCTGTTCAGGGTTTAGCTCGGCATAGACTTTGGGATTATTGTTTGCTTGTACATAGGTTGCGTCCGATCGACACAAAATCAAAAGACGTGAATAACAAGAGATACATGCGTCAGTAGAGAAACACCTCAGCACGGCGTTCTCTTGCCATTCATCGTCGTACGAAAATAAATGTACGACTTTTTCTTAAATTTCTTCAACGTTGATATGTGTATTATAGTATCACTCAAACTTCTACCAGTACGCACGTCTGTTTGTAAATTGTTGCCACTGCGGGCGAGGTTTGTCATTCAACTGTTTACCATTTCCTCCAAAAATTGGTGGAGTATCTATGACAAAATGGTACACCTAGACTGCTGTAATTTATTTAATAACCCCATCTACATTTCGAGAACTCTAAAAAGCATGAAAAAAACATAAATCTTCCAGTACCAACGTGATAGTAAAATAAGTCAAAAAAGGTATAGCGTATATGTGCAGAAGAAACTTGAACGACTGAAAGCAATCAGGCTCTCAGGCACGGTGCTGACACCAGTCAAAGGTGTTGAGTATCTAGGATTATATCTAGACATCGGAACGAATAACACACAGACGAGGTCTCCAGAAAGGCTAACCGTTCTCTTATGAATATGTAAGGGCCTAGCGGGTAAGTCTTGGGGATGCAGTCCGAATGTCCTAATATGGATGTATATAACCATTGTGAGTCTGATCACAACGAGAAAGACCTTCAACAAAGTGCAAAGTACCTCGAGCCATGTGAACATGCGTAATTGCAGCCATGAAGGGGCTTCTGGAACTAACTGTCTTCACCTTGCGGTTGAGGAATTTACAAGCAAAACAATCTTAAGGATGGCAAAAGAAGGAATTTGAAGGAGAGGTGCATTTGATCAAAATAATTCGATGTACTCCTTGAAAAACTCCCCCTTCTGGCAAACTCTAGGGATACAGTATCAATAAATTCTACTTAGAATATAAATTCCTGACGAAGCTCAGCAATAAGAAAAACTGTAGCGATGAACCCACAATCTATGGACTGTTCAACCGTATAATAAAATGATATATGCACTAATAATGATATTTAGGCCATGAACGAAGCACTCCGAACTCATGGGCTATAGTACCAGCATCTTTCAGGCCAAAATACATGCCATAGATACTCGTAGAGCGTACGAATCAATCTTGACAAAAATACAAAAATTGCGACATAGCAATTGACGCCCACGTTATTAGATCAAAGCTAGTGTGGGACAGCCTAGAAAAACTTAACAAACTGGGCAGAGCTAACAAAGTATCCCTCTGCTGGATGGCTGGCTATGTCGAGATTATAACGAAGTGACAGACTCGGTAGTAAGACAAGAGGCAACAGAAACCTAAAAGAAGAATCAAGAAGAATGAAAAAGGAAAACAGAACCAGGGAACTACATCCGAAAAAGATTCAAAGCTTGTATCAGCCTACGTATGCTAAGAAGGCACTGCGATCTTTTTCTAGGTCCCATCTCTCGTGAACATCTGAGAAACATCGAAAAAAATTACATTCGGAATCGACTATTTGTGTGTAAGGCTAGTAGACCACGCCTTATATGGTCTGTTAGCCCCGAAATATTTATTTATTTATCTACATCCGTTTTCGTTTCATCAAAATCAGTTCCCAGTGTTCACTTTTATCAATTTAAACAAATCGTAAAACAAAATCGTTTTCAACTACAAAGTTCAGCTGCGTCGTGTCGCAACATTGAAACGGCGAAAAAAAATGCCACAAACTAGCTGCCAATTTGTGGAGTTGTTGTCTTTTCTCTTTTAACGCCAGACTTTTGGGCGTTTCACGGTTGTAAATTCATTTGCTAAATGACGTGCTCATAAAGTTTCCACAGTTGCCAGCCCATAGCCCCCTAAGAACCCAATTCTCTGCGAGAAGCATCTGAAAATGATCCTTCCTCCACCTCGGCTACCCATCATTCACCCGGGGATTATAATTTCCCGAAAAGAGGAGGCGTTCGCTGTATGCTCTGTTGTTCACCACCAAAGCACCATTAATTCCTTCCAACAACGACCTGCATAAGAATAGGTAGGTAGTATACCTTCCTACCATCCGCCGAGCCACTTTAAAAGCCAGCAGCAGAATAATTCATTCAGCGATTTATTAATGGAGTAAAATTGGGCAGGGATGCGACCAAGGAACAAATCCATTTCGTGACTAAAAGTTGTGTTAATTCCCTTCCCACTTTCTGAGAGCGAAGTCCTTCCAAACGCAATGCGCAGATGTACGGTACGCATACACCCGAACACATACAACACCTTCGGGGCATACATCGGAACAGCCAGCCAGCCGAGCTCCTCTTCCCCAATTCCGACGGAGGGAAGTCTTAAATAATAATTCCATTCGCATGTCCATCCATCTATCCGTCTGCATTTCGTCCTGCACTCTCAAGAGAATTTGTTTTTAATTTTCAACACATTCGCTAATTTGATTTTTTGCCGTCGTACGGCAAGGCTTTTTTCTGTCCGACGATAGTCTGAGGGAGGATTAGGCAGAGGCAGAGCCACCTTTCGATGCATCTGGTGGTGGAGGTGCTTGTGGAACTACAAACAGAACAGAAATTAAAGTAGAGAAACGAATCGAAAAGCGCTGTGCGGAATAATTTATGATTGCTGCCAAGCAAATCGCTGGCTGCGTGTTGTCTGCCTTTATAAATCGATTTGGAGCCCGGCTTCAGTACTGGAAACGAGAGAGAGAGAGAGCCAGCCGGAAACATAACAAATCATAAATAAGACCCTCGTTACGTACGATTTCTTGCAATCCTTCTTTTTCGTCGTGTTTTTATCGTCCATCTCGCCGTGGCATGGCTTTATAATTGTTTTTCGCATTCGGGATTGGAGAAGCGATTAAGGACGTTTAATGGATTCGACGCGTTATGAGAATTGGACATTCGGAAACATGGAAGGCCGTGTTCGCCCGGAATGGTTTCGCAGCGCAGACTCCTCTCTGGGAAAGACTAGCGTAGGTACTGAAGGTGTTAAATAAATTTTGCGTAATTTAACTGCAACGATAATTTGATGGTGCTATCGAATGGGTTGTTTAGTTAAGTGAATGGATGCCCCGAGGAGCGCGAAGCACATTGCTGAGGTCTCGGCAAATTAAATGCACGAATTTATGGTCTGTTAAATACACAGCGATCGTTTTGGGCAGTGCTTTGGGATTTCTGCCGTTTAAACATCGAAATAAACACGATTGGGGCAGACGTTATTAAAAAGTGTGAGGCGTTTTCTTAGACTAGGTACCTAGTTATTGTAAAATGAAGCCTAAAGCTCGAAGCACTCAAGTTTATTAGTTAGGCATATATAACTTCCATAGACAATAGGATAGCTTCACTTAAATTAACGCTGTAAGCAATGAAGATTCTTAACGCATGAATAAATAAATGTTTTGACGCTAATAGCCTATACAGGGCCTGGGCTTAGCTTCTCGCAACCATTTGTACTGTGCGACACACGTATGGTAGGGACCTATAGTTTTATGTTTAAGTTTCTCATGAAAATTTTACTCTTGGATGCTTGTTACGAGTAGACGTTCACAGAGGTGGAACCGTGAACAAACTTTTCTGTTCTTTCTAGGATTCGAACCTTGAGCCTCCCCCTCAGACCACGGACTTAACCACTGAGCCAAGGTTCAGTCTGTAGAGGGAACTCCTACGGAAACCCACGAATTCTGGCGGGGGCGAACGCGAACTAAGAGTTACAAACTAGGAGTAAAAACTAACGATGAAGATGATCGAGTTTTAGGCGAGTTGAAATCGAAAACTGTAAGGTTTGAGTTAACCTTCCGCAACATACGGGAGATTGGTTCATTGAGGCCATAAGAGGTGCGGTGGGTCGGTAGATAGCAGAGACGAGGGTTAGTCTTGAAGAAAATGGAGTTTTTTTTTTCTCTGTCAAGCTTTCTTCAAGGGTATTCAAGTTAATGAGGTTGACGCGGTCTTTGTAGGGAGGCCGTTCCAGGGCAGGCTTCGAAGAGCAAATCAAAGAAAACGACGTTGAATATTTTCGATTCTGGACACAAAGGCAATGCGTTACGTAAGGGTTGGAGAAGTCTTTGGACCACTGTTTGATAAAATCAAGTGATGAGTTTGCTTTAAAAATTATCTCATCGATATGTGGAATGAAATTTAGCCCATTGTACAATATGCCGAGTTCGCGAAGAAATTGAACGAGGGATATGGGTTTTGGAGAAGATACAGTCGGGGAACGGACTTGTTGCACTTACGAGACAAAGTAGTAGACTGGCATTAGGCGATGTTGAGCTCTAAGCAATTTTTTAAGCACCAAATCGAAAAACATTCGAGGTCTTGCTGAAGGATCTACAGTCTTGGGATGAAGAAATGGCTTTGAAAAATTTGGTATCATCAGCGTCGAGGGAGAGGGAGGAGTGTTTAATGACCCTCTCAAGATCGTAGGGTGAGAATAGAAGGGGACCTAGATAGGTGCCTTGTGGAATATCAGAGGTGGTCAAGAAAGGAGCTGAGAGGACGGACCTGAAGCGAATACAAGAACACTTTGCCGCGTACAAATTAAGTTTTTGTAACTTATTTTCGATAAGAACAGGAGTTAAGTAGGAAACTGAAGTAAGAGGGGTCTGAAATGATGGAATTGTCGGCAAAAGACTGTTTCAAAAGGTCACAACAAAGTTGGTAAGTTTTCGAAAGAGAAGGACCCAATGCTGCTTCGTTCTTCAATAGCTTGAACAGGAAAAAGCGTTCGAACACTCGTGCCGGAGGAAGTGCAGGAAAGCTCTTAGCCTTTCAAGTAAGTGTGGTTTGGAAATTTAAAAAAGAAGTGCGAACTACTGACAGATACCACAATATCCATTATATTTACTCAGACTAATCTGCACAATTCTAAGGCTACGCCTGCTCTTATCAACAGCAGGCTTTCCATGTTTCGTAGAAAACCTGGAGCCATTGGATGCAGAAGCTCGTCTGTGATTTTAGGGATGTTCACCGACATCATCATCTGCAATGCCTGTGGAGGGGTCGACGATACTGCAGAACACTTCCTCTGCGATTGTCCTACGTTTGCTTGTATCAGGTGGCAGACCTTTGGACTGATGTGTATCATTAGCTCCTCACCAATGTAGCACCTCCTCGACTTTCTACGAAAGACAAATCAATTTCGTAAATAGAGGGTTGCTTCCTGGTAGAAAAATGGACCAGTGAATTGTTTAATATCCGAAAAAAAGCTGCCGCCGTGCACTTGCTCCCCTACAACCTATCTAAAAATTCTGTCAGTAGATCCCTGTTGGATTAACTTTACAATGATACCATTTTTACGAACTTGATAGGTCATACTCTTTCTCTGAAAGCCGGCTGTAGGTGTGGTGTGTGTTTCTAGAGTAACAGCTGTGTCGATGCCGTTGTCCCTTAAATTCATGATAGATGGTAACTTTTGAATTCGCTGATTACTTCAATATTTAGTTGGAGAATTGGAACTGAATGGTCAGGAGGAGATGGTATAGCTGTTATGAATATGAGAATCCTCGGTTGTCCTTCTCATAACCATACTTTTGTGAGAGGTAATTAGTTACGTCGACAGACACCAGTCAACCTGGCCTTAGCTCTTTCATTTTCCAAAACTAAGTTACAATATTAATTTTAAGAACTCAACACCTTTTTAAAGCTTCTAGCTTTTCGTAAGTGAGTCTTTCGGGGTTGTCTCCGGTTTACGGTCGCTGCGATCTCCTTTTCCCCCAATGCTTCCCACCTGTCTATAAATGATTTGTGGTGTTCTTGTATGTGCTATGGTTACGGATACACTGTTAATAGTAGTAAATACGTTTAAGGACATGATTTAAGCTGCTCATGGACTAATGTTCCATGTAAGTACACCGTGTTACGAAATCATATTTAAAGTGCATTTACACTTCGTTACGGTCTATTAATCTTTTTGCACTCAGCACTTTACATTATTCAGTGATATGTGTTTACAATGTCAAACTGTCATGTGTCAAAGCCGAGAACACTTGACACCTCAAATAGCACGGTTCACCATAAACACACACTAAACGCACCCATTCGACGACACATTGCACTACAAGTACGTTCAGGCCTAAATACCACAAATAAATCAAAAATGGTTAAGCAACTTTTTTGCAAAAGTGTGCAATAATTGTCGCAACCTATATGGTCCGTTGTGACAGATACAATTTATTAACACCACAAGCGTTCTCCTGCGGCGCGCGCTTAAAACGGTCAAATGTCACGTAAGTGTTCGGTGATTAAAAATAATTAACAGGCTTTCAATTTGGTTAAATTTATATGCGTGCGACACTATTAATTAGAATTCTCGGAAAGGGAAGACTCTGTCTCGTTCTAACGCTATGACAGCGTACCTATGTATCTACAAGTGGACTTGCTATCAAAATTCCTGTGTTCAACTGTCAGTTGAGTGATAAGAGCGCTCATCGTGACTTCTCATTGGGAATTGATAATGTGGCCACTGGAATTCCGTCCCAAGCGGTATGGTGGTGTGATTAATGTCTGTTGGGGCAAGGTAATTCCAGGGAACATGATGTGTACGACAATGAAAACATGCATACATTAGAAGCGCCGATTAATAAAAGGGCCTGTACTGTGTACGAGTAGTGTGAGTGCGGCTGGATCGATGGAGTCCGTCTCCCGAGAATCGTGATTGTCAACGATACGGGAGTCAGAAATGGGAGTGAATTTGCGTGAATCGATTTAATGATTCAACTGAATTGTGTACGTTTAACATTTGTTTAGATTTTGATAGCTGCACAGTGTATGACTTGGAATTGATGGGGCAGATTTGGATTTATGGACTGCGACATGAGTTAGTGTGATATTGAGGATGATTTTGTGGATAAATTATAAAGTTTGTCAAATGGGAACGTCTATTTCTGTTCTTAAAAAGATTGGCGCCAAAGATTATAGTGCTGATAGCTGGTTACTCTTAAACAGCAGTTGGGTATTTGGAGCACGTTCTTTTACTTGAAATTTTAAAGAAGCAATTACTTTACTAATAATACCTCGTTTATAACGATTTCAACAGACGCACTGTTTGTGGGAACGAAAAGTTTGAATAAATGTCAAAGAATACCGCAGATAATACAGTCACTATGTCGTCTTTGATACTTTTACTGGTTCGAGAAATAATTTGGCTGTAAGAATACGTAGCTACCATGCCAGGGGAAGGTACGCTAAACTAAGAGGCAAACAAAAAGAACCTACAGTGAAATAGCTACATCAGATTTTAAAGCATAATTTGAAGGAGTAAGAGTTTGGCTACTTGGTACAAAAATCCAATACGATATTTTTTCATGCAAATCTTAAAACAAGAATTGTAGGAAAATAGGCCATGTACCAATGGAAAGAAAACTATTAGGAGGTTCCAGAACTACTTTTCATCATATTGGCTTGTTAGGCTAGTTTCATACACATCCCGCATCGGATATACTTACTTTTATTTACTTTAGATGGTGCTACAGTCCGGAGCTGATCTGGGCCTCAACGAACAAGCGTCTCCAGCCAGCTTGATATTGCCGTACATGTGATACACGTGACTAGCTCGATATCGCTGTACGTTGTCGGTGTAATTCGGTGTTGTATCTTCTTCTCCATTCCCCGTAGATACAAACGGGTCCAAAAAGCATTCGAAGAATTTTTCTTTCAAAACAACCGAGGATATTTTCATCCGGATTCGATGACGTCCATGCTTCTGCGCGGTATAGTAAGACTGGGATAATGAGGGTCTTATACAAGATCACTTAAGTTGTCCGTGTGAGAACAGCCGTTGGGAAGAGTTGCAGCGGACCCTAGGTAAACAAAGTCCTTCATTACCTCAAAATTGTACCTGTCTATTGCGACATTCTGTCCAAGTAGCAGATGTTGACTGTTCTTTTTTGATGACACCATACATTTTGTTTTGCTCTCGTTAACCGCTAAACACATTTTCACCGGCATTCACCCGATTAAACGAGAGATACATCAGGTGATTGAAAAATAATAGACAGACTTAAAACCATCACAATAACGCCATGCCACAACATCTTTAAGTTCAAGCAGAACTCAGATAATATTTATAGGGGAATCAGTACGCGTTTATACACGTCTTTGAACCCCGAACTAAGGGAGTGGCCACGGTGAGGTAGGTATTGTGTTTGCTGTGATTCGCGTCACAGGTTTCAAACCCAGGGGGAACAGCAATCCACCCAAGCGTAAAAGAGACCACTACACCAAAAAGTGGTTTTTGTCAGAAGGTGCAATTGACCAAGTTGAGTCTGAGTGCTGCAGGAAAATTTGACTTTCTAAAAAACAAAATGCGCGAAAACCTTTGTCAAATCCATTGAAATGTCGGCAAAAGTTAAATTCGAATAACGTAAGTACACTTTAAACTACCAAAGTGGAGAAGTATACTCTTTCTAGCCTTTGAAACTGCCTCCATTTCTTGCGGCTCCAAATGGCAGATACTTTCGACTTTGTATTGCAACCATCCAGTTACTGTGTTGTCCTTTAGGGGCCAGTCCACAGTCCCTTTAAGCTGGACACCTATATGCTCTACAGATATGTCCTAGTCATCTCTCTTACTCACGATTTATTTTGCACATTGAATGTCTCGGGGGCCAGTCCACAGTCCCTTTAAGCTGTACACTCATTTGCTCTATAGATATGTGCTAGCCATCTCTCTGTCTGCTTCATGTCTTATTTTGCATATTGAATGCCTCGGTGAGTTTACAACCCATCTTGATGGAGCAGAGCCATCGTGTACCTACGAACGATATTGGCATGAATGATCGTCTCTATAAACCTTAAGGTCTGTCAAAATTTGCCTCTTGATTTGGGACTTTTCTGGTCTAAAACTGCATTGATACCAACCAGTCAGACTATGGATGAAAAGATGATGTCTCTGCGATTGGTGCAGCTCAGAGGGTAACCTTCCATTCTGGCTTAGATACTATTCAGCTCTAGTATGCACCTACCTAGGTACATCTGTATTATAAGGTGGTGTCTACATTTACTACATAAGTAAGCTCTCCTGCGGTCTTCAAATACCGCTCCATAATTGAACATAAACAAATTTGTTTGCAGCTGAGCAAAAAAGAAAAAAAACAGAAACTGCACACATTTTTCGAATGCACACTTTAAAATGCAGAACACCACCAAACAAGTCCAAGTCGGTCCTACATATCGACCAGAAAAAAACACTCACTTGACCAAGAGCCACAAAAACAATGAACGGACAAGTCAAAGAAGGCGAAGGTGATTTCAATTCATGATGTCGCCTTGTCCGCTTTGTGTTGTTTACACGTGTTTTTTGTCCCCCACCCAACGCCGATCAAAGAATTACCCAAGCATTTAGCCATTTAGGTGGCATCGGCTGCCTCAACGCTTTGTCCAGCATCACTTAGTACGCACTGATCCTGTTGCTGGTTTTATTTTTTCTTGCTGCTACCTGAATCCTTCGAAGTTTTCGGCGAATGTCTAAAGCCCATTGGAAATCGCCGATGAAATTTATGGCCTCACTGAATCAATTAGAGCTCCGCGGACAATAGGATGTCCGACGGTGTCCATCTCCTTTGTTTCATGTGCACGTACGTGCGTACGTACGCTTGCTTGTTGCCGGAGAGGAGAGCTTTGCGTCCATGGCAGACTGATAGTCGCGTCGTTGAGGTTGTTTTTTCTGAGCCAAATTCGGTAGAACCTCAGTGGACTTTTGGGGGACAATCACCGAAATAAAATCATTTTACAGTTAACTTACAAATTTTTTCATCAATTTGTGTCCGTTTAGTGTAAAGAGAGCAGCCCGCGAACAAAAAGGGCTCCAACATGGCATTGTGCTGTTGTCGTTCATATCTGATCAAGAAATTCAGGTAGTCTGCGCTGGATAGGGAGCATCGGCCCTTGTATTGGTGATCCATTGGCAAAGGCAATGCTCCGCGTCAGCCCCAAAAACAGAGATGGCTCGAAGATGGATTAGCTTCATTTCTGGGATGGATGGTGAATCGTTGATTGCGATGATACTAAGGTGACATTGAGAGTGAATGTTAATGGTCCTTTTGAGGGTTGAGACTCTGTGATCTGAATCGTGGATTATCTCTAAGGAGATGGAGGGCCGATGGGTTTTGGCATTTTGGTGTTTCTCGGAAATGATTATGCGAGGAATTTTGTAGTTCTTGGTGGAATATAATTTAAATTGAATTTGTTTGGTTTTTGGGGTAATTTCCGAGGAATGTTTTGTCACCCGGATGATTGTTGGCAATGGTCTGGAGAGAGATAATGACTTAATCCCATTCTTTGACTAAATAGGGAATTGGATACGATGGTACGAATTGAAATAGGCGAGGTGATGGTTCACTTTTGAAGATGTTTGGAATATTTTATCAAAGTTCTTTGGTGAACCAGTTCTAAGAAGCAGTTTTTAAATAATTTTTGCCTACCCATTGAGGCTAATAACATGTAAATGGCATTTCTGTAGGCAGCTCGGTATAATTGATTTAATCAGATTAGTGGGTGGAAGAGTGTATGGACTCTGCGGTTAAGTAAAAAAGCTTATTGTTCCTTATTTTCCCTTCAGAGGTGGTCAAATATCTTCTTCGAATGAATAACACAAGGCTATTTACCGGAAAAATTTCACTGCCTAATATTCGCTTTCTTATGTGATTTGGGCGCTCCCTTAGAGTGTGGACGGACAGGACCAGACTAATGAATCTTTATTTTATTGCACTCCCGGCGTATGTTTTTAGACTTTTTAATGCAGGAAATATGCGCTCAGCTCATCAGTAGCTGTTGAAACAGGAAAGGTTCAGGGGAAGAGTCGCAATCTTCAATAGCTTTCTGTGGAAGAAATACGAATATTCTACGCAGTTATGCTGCCATCTTTGCGAAGGAAAGTAATCCGTAAAGCATCCTGTTTATAATCCTCTATAACTTTCATACGATTTGGTATGAGACAAATGTCTTGAATTCTTTTCTGGTGTTCAGTGATAACACATATAGTTAGCTGTCACTGGCTTCTCGTATTCTGGAGAACTTCTAATGCTTTAAGAATTTCGGGAAACCTCTCTAAAACCTTCAAATTGCCAAGAGTACTTCGACCCATCTTGTCTCACAAAGCGAAATGAGATTTGAATAAAATGCTTCGGCCTCTGTCGCAAGTTTTTCGAACAATCCGTCACGAAACAGAGACTGACGAACGAAATTCGCACTACTTTTTACCGTGTCATGCCAATGCAGTTCCGTATCATAGGGATTTCGGGGGAATGCGTTGCACAGTGAACAAACTCTTCTTTAGGATATTTTTCAGCCACAATATTATCATAAGCACGCCCCTCAGTCTGCCACTCGTAACTGCAACTCAAAATAATTTTCTCTATTACAGGACTTGAATTTGAAGTGAGAGGTGATTTATTTCTCACTTTGAGTTACAAGTCCAACACCCGTTTTTTTCTGATTTGCAAACCAGCCCATCGTCGTCGTCGATTTCAGCTTGATGACATCCTCTGTTGGATATACCGACAATATCGACATAATTGGCAGGAATCAGCGGGCTATCACCGGTGCGTTCGCGAGTATTGAGACAAAAGCAGCTAAAATTGGTTTAGCGGCGAGTGAGGGCAAAACGAAGTATATGCTGTCAACAAGAAGGGACACCCCCAACCTCGACGAATCGGACAGAACATCACAGCGGACGGCTATAACTACGAGGTTATTAGAGACTTTGTATACCTAGACTCTGCTATCACATCAGACAACAACATCAGCGCAGAAATCAAACGAAGAATAACTCTTGCCAACCGCTGTTTCTTTGGGCTAAGGAGGCTATTGAGTAGTCTGTAAGTAAGCCTTATCCCGAAGAAATAAGGAGACCTATGTAAGACCTTGATAATCTCGGTCCTTCTCTATGGCGCTGAAGCATGGACTACGAGTATATCGAATACTTTTCGAGAGAAAAATTCTTCGTAAGAAATTCAGTCCGTCAAACAACATTGCGCATTGGTTGTTCGAGATGGATATGACATGTAGAGCGAATGGACACCAACGCTCCTGCCCTCAGAGTCTTCTAAACTAGCCCGGAGGTTCGACGCAGTAGAGGAAGACCTCGCCTTAGGTGGCGCGCACAAGTAGAAAGGGACCTCAACCAACTTTGAATCCGCAACTGGAGGTAGTTGGCTAAGGACCGGGCTAACTGAACAGCTTTGTTGGTTGAGCCCCAGGTTCATCCCGAACTATAGCGCAACTTAAGTAAGTAAGTAAATTGAGAATTTACTCACTTCTTTCTTCGAATGAAACTCAAAATATTTTTCTCTCTTTCAAAACTTGAATTTGAAGTAAAAAGTGATTTATTTCTCACTTCGAGTTACAGAACCGGGCTACTGGTAGTTAAGCTCTGTTAGATATAGGCCTCCCCTAATCCTGTCCATTTCGTTCTTGATACGGCTTCACTTATCCAGTTATTTTCTGCTGTTCTTCCTGTGTCATTTTCTTATCTCATTGTTTGTTCTCTACGATCTTTCCTTCCAGTTCTCGGCCGACATTCGGTAACTTTTTTAGTCCATCTCTCACCAAAGGGATAATACAGACTTCGCGACATCTTATCCTCCAGTTCGGCGTCATTTCGGAAGGGGTCTCTTGTTATTGTTAGCATTTGTAGATCTTTCCATATTTTCTTGGGTCACTTACAGTTTTGTTAAATTTGGTTAAGGGAGTCCATGCCTCTCTCCGTTAAAAATACTTTCGAAAACATTGCTTTTTAAAAGCTGTGACATATTGGACGTCTCTCATTTTTCCAAATGCTGAGCAGGCAAGCTGAATTCTTCGTTTTATTTTCAACATTTGGTGGTGTCTGTAGCTGATTCAGATACACATACTCTGCGACCTTCTGGATTTACACACAATCTATTCACGTAAACATTTTGTTTCTAATCTCTGAATATTTTTAAAGCACTCTTCCACAATGCATTTATTTTCATTTAGATGTTACAAGGGAACGAACAAAAATCGCGTGACTGGAATAACTAGAATAGCCCATCTAAGCTTAAGGTTAACATGGAGTGCGTGTGTGTCTGCCAACATGTAAACGAATGGAAACGAATTGTGCACAATAAAAGTAAGCCTAAAATACAATTCCCATGACATATTTAGTTCGCTTCAACAGTGAAAAATTGCAGCATTCCTTAAGTGTGCGTTGACAGAAATGTTTGTGAGCTGGATAGAAGTTCAAAAATTGTTGGTACGCATCCAAGATGTCCAACTTTACCCCAAAGTTAATGAAAATGGTTTTATCGATGTTTTCCTTGTAGAGAATTTCAAAACCTATATTTTCGACCAGTATTATTTTTTTCACAGGGCGCACCATTTTCGAGATTTTTAAGTTTAAAATAAACTAATGAAAGTATACTTTTACAAAACGTTCTGTGAGTTCGATTAATTTCGATTTTTCGAATGCGTTTTGTTTTCCGTAACAGAGTCGAACTAGAAACAATTTGAAGGTATTTTTCTTGCTGATTTTACCACCCTGATTAACTGAATCGTTATACATCCTTCGCTCGCCGCGAATAACTCAAAAGAAAGTAACGTAGATAATAATATTTAGCATACATTGAACCTGTTGCAGTTCTATTCGAGAGCCTTCAAAGTTCGAGCAAAAAAGTAATGCTCTTGTCAGGGGTGTAACTTAGGACAAACCAGTTAATACTCTTGTGTAAGGAGAGCTATACAGGGTGACGCAAAATGACCTTTATAGCTTAAATTCGTCATTTCAATAAATTTTTAATATTTTTCCGAATTTTGTAAACATGACTCGAGGAATTTAATATGGAAAGATACACAACAGAACAATGAACAAAAATCTTCGAAATTTATTTCAAAAAGCAACTGTCAATTGTTTTGACGCAGCGTTCATATCGTCGATATTTTAATGTGTGATTCGCACCCATAATGCCAACAATAAATGATCTAGTTGCACGTTTTCGGCATAAATAATCATTAAGGAACCTCTCTGGTACCGGAAGACGACGTACCTCGCATACGGATGAAAATATTCAAAGTGTTCTGGAGAGTGTGCAGGATACTCCAGAAACATAAAAAAGAGACGTCCGGCTCAACTCGGGTACCGCGAAGGTCCATTGAAAAGATTTTGGCCACATTGCACATGATCACATATAAAGTCCAGCTTGTGCAGTAATTGAAGCCGACAACGGATTGATTATGCCATTTCGTTGCGGCAAAAAGCAGAGCAAAACCCCCTTTTAATCCACATTTTGATAATGAGCGATGAAGCCCATTTCCAATTAAGCAAAATTAAATTATAATTCAAGCAAAACTACAGGATATGGGCTATGGAGAATCCATGAACAGTTCCTCAGTGATAATTACTACAACTTATGTGGGTGAGGTGCGGTGTATCGTCCGAAAGGATCATTGGCTAACATTTCTTTGAAAATGAAGCCGGTGCCGCAGTAACCATCAATGCTGCTCAATAAAAATTGAAATTTGATTGAGGCCAGCTGTGCAAAACCATCCACAACTATGGTTCCAACAGGGTGAAGTTACAGCACATACGAGTACTGCAAGGGACACAATTCTTTCTTTGGGCCTATTTGAAAGAACTGGTGTACGTCAATAAGGCAGTAACCATCACCCAACTGTAAACTGAAATATGCGCAATGAAATCCGTGTCACCTGAAATTTTGCGAAAGGTGATGGAAAATGTGTTGGAATGACCACGAATGTACGAAGCACAAAATAGCCACCATTTACGAGACGTAATCTTTCACGTTTAGGTCAATGAAATATCTCTTTTGCGTCACCCTGTACTTCAGCAATTGCAAATAATTCGCATTCATACATAATTTCGTTCCGTATTTAAACGTAAAATGATAACGTAACGAAAGTTAACATTTCGGACAGGTAGTTCTTGGTCTATAATTCCTGATGACCGATGTTACCCTGTACCCATTTGCCAATAAATAGTTTTGCAATGATAACATAGTACAGACCTATTTTAATTCCCTTTTCATTTAAAACACTTGTTTTAAGCTGTTACCAATTCCTTTGAAGATCTTAGTAAATTTGAATCAAAGAAAGCTCCATGAGTCATTTTGCTTCATCGACAAGTAGAGTATGTACACTCATTTAATATAAGCGTGGTTTTGCAGAGCAATATTTACAATAGAAAAATTTATTAAGAACTTCAAAAGTAGAACATTTAGTGCTTAGAAGTCCGGATATCCTGTTTGTTTTCCTTCACACACTGGAACTTGTTCTCTTGAGTGAATCATCGTGCTTGCCAAATTCCCCGACTGATCATTTCGATCAATAAGGCAATTATTAGTCGGATTCTAACACAAAAACAATCACAATTAATGACACTAAGCGCATAATATATTTTGAATAAAATTTATTGCATTACCGCGACCAAATACTACTTAAAATGCTAATTCCGTAGCGCAAATCCCAACTAAGGCAAATGTCAAAACGTTCGCACGCTGACGCTAATATCATTCATTCTAACGAATACCAAAATCTCAAAGTGATATTAATTAGTCGATAAAAAATTGAAAATTATTCATAGAAACTTTCCAGGTGGAAAATGAAAACATAAAATCATCAGCAGTAGTCACAGCAATAGCACCAGCAGCAGCAGCAGCAGAAGCGACACTTTTTCCAGGAACCTCGCTCGCCAGCTGAATTTTAAAATCATCATCCTACCCACTCTCGCTGCGTCTTATTTTCATAATGACTTTTAATGAATAAATCACTCAAGATACGATCTCTTAATAATGTCCATTAAAACGATTCAAACCGCGAACCGTGGTCGAGATACACAGATATACGGCCTGAGAGGGTTCAGCCAGCACCAAACGCAGCTCCACGCATGCGCGCGCGCTTATTGTAATTACGCGCTAACAGCGATAGACCATGGACAAAACGCGTACCCACATAAGTACATACGAGTATATATTCCATGTTGGGCGGAGGCAAAGGAGAAGTCCATACTGATGTCTCCATTGGGGGAGCGTTTAAAATTCACCTCACAGCATTCAAAGTGATTGCACATAATGGCCATCAATTAAAGCTCATGTTCATGTCCTCCATCCAAGCCACGATTCTCTGCGGCCCTCCGCGCGCCGCTCGCATCTACTCAGGAGTACACACGAGAAGATAAGACACATTGGGCCTACAGTAAAATCACTGTCAGGCCGGCTGCAATTAATAACTCACTCGAAAGCTGAACAACAAATTAAACGATTTTAATGCCAGCGAGTAATATATATATTTAGCGAAACTTCAGGTTGACAATCCGAGAAAATAGTTCTTCGAGCGCGGCCCCACAACAATGGGATTGAGTTGCGTTTGCGCATTGAGAGTCTGCTCAGGGCGGTCCGAACGATATCCAGTGCGGAATCATAAGAAGTTAAGAGAATTTACATTGCCAGGAGATTAATTGCTCAGATACGAAGTGGAAGTGGACGGAGCAGCAACGACGTCGTATCGGTATGTAAATGATCCCTTGTGGGAAAATTGAGTTTTTGAAGGACAGCATTATTATTTTGAACGGCCTATCGTTGTAAACTGACTGAGATACTTTAAATTGATGTGCACAAAGTTTTGTAAATCATTATACGGGGATTCCTACACATTCCAGTGAATCCTAATCGTAACAATCGAATATTGTTGCTACTATGGGCTAACTTGGCATGACTCAATTTTTTTTTTTTTTTTGATAACAACGTCATCACATAATTTTATCCTTAAACCTTCCGCTAACAGGCAATTGTTAGTTACGCAACAATTTCGCATTGATTACCACTGTCATGGTTGACAATTTTTCAGTTGTCTGTCAGCGGGCTCTCATATGAACCCATGGTAGCAACAATCGCAACTAAACAGTTGCGAAACCAAAAATGTATTTGAGAGTGGGAACTCCGATTAATTTGTTCTATAAAGAAAAAAATGAAAGAACATTATTTAATGGGAGGGTAGCTACTAAGAATAGGGATCAATCCTAATTAATATCAATGGCAAAACCCACTGAATGACAGTGACCGCCGGGACCTTACTTACTTACTTTAGATGACACAACAGTCCGTTGTGTACCTGTGTCTCAACCAATAAGGCCCACCAGCCAGCTCGATCTTGTATTAGCCGCTTCCAGTTTTACACACGAGGTTGATTGAGGTCCCTTTCCAATTATGTGCGCCACCTTAGGTGAAGTATTCATTTACCGTATCAACCCTCTGAGGTGAATTCGAAGACCTTCTGAGCCGGAGCGGTGATGTCCCTTTGCCCTACATGTTCTAGCCATTGAAAAATTCGAAAACGTCTGACTAGCTCGGTGTCGCTGTACAAGCGATATAGTTTCTATCTTCTCCTCCATTACCCGTAGATACAAATGGATAAAAAATCAATCGGACAACCAAGGGTTTTGCCTTCTTAGCCCTAAGAAATAGCGGTTGGCAAGAGCGATTCCTCGCCTGATCTTTGCGCTGGTGTCATTGTTTGAATATACAGCGGAGCCTAGGCAGACAAAGTCTTTAACTACCTTAAAATTGTAGCAGGCTATTGTAACATTCTGCCCAAGTCTATCCTTTTTTGATGAAAGCATATTTTTTTCTCGTTAACTGCTAAACCTATTTTCGCCGCGTCTGTTTCAATACTCCGGAAAACACCACCGACAGCCCGCTGCGTTCTTGTTGACAAAAGGTTTAAGACGTTCACATAATATGGCAGATAGGATCTTTTAAGCGATGTTGAGGAGATTAATACCTCTGTAGTTGGCACAATTGGAGACTCTCTCAATCTCCTTGAGGATCGGGCAAAAAAGTTGATGCATACTTCGCACCAAATCATCCCCTGAACCTTTAAATAGCTCGGCAGTTAGACCGTCGGCTCGAGCAGCCTTGTAGGATTTAAGCTTAGATATAGCCTTGAGATTGCGAAATTCTGTCTCTGAGGGAGAGGAGGTGCAGGAGTTCTTGAGTTATCTTCAACGAGTAGTATTTCTCAGTATCACTAGTGCGTTGAGATCCTCTCCAAAAACGGCGTTTCAAACCATGTATCGAACCTTCTCCATGTGACCAGTGCACGACATCGGCAAGTATTTGAGGGTACTTATCTGATCCTGAGAAAGCCACATCATTTGCGTAAGCCACAACCATGTACTCTGTCTTCTCTCTTGCTAATAGAAGTTTGTTGCGAGCTATATTCCATAGCAAAGGGGAAAGCACGCCCCCTTGAGGAGTCCTATATTGTGCTGTAGTTTCTTGACAGAGCTGCCCCTAAGGAAAGAGGGTGGCCGTGGCGTAGTGGTAACATCATCGCTTCTCACGCTGTTGGTTCACGGTGCAAATCCTGATGTCAAGAATCATCTATTTATTTCGCATCAAATAAATAAAAAAAGTCGATCAATTGCGAAAGCTAAGTCAACTCTACTGAGAAGACATAACACTGGCAGTGAGTGGTCATATAAGAACCACCCTCACATCAACTTAGATATTTCGTATAGTTCGTAGTGTCAGGTAGGCCTTCAGAGTACAGGACAATTTCCGTCTTATAATTCCAAAGACTACCAGGAGTTCCGCTGGAAAGAAGCCATTTGGTCCTGATGTGAATGGTTTGAAACTGTCCACCGCCCACTTTAAGTTCTCTTCAATTATTATTCTCTGGGGCTGGGTTTTGTTCAGGGTTAGGTGAGCATCCATAGCACATTCAGCGATTCTTCTTCAGATTCCACTTAGAATTCATTAGGACGTTGGGTATGGTGTGATGTGTACTTTGACATAAGTTACGTCAAGATCTACTTGGGCTTTCTCAAAGTCCTTTTTAAAAGTATCAGGATCAACAAGCAAGTTTTAAAGCGAATTAGTCCCACTGGATAGTCATAAAGAAAGAAATGAAATGCACCTTCCTGTTAGTGCTTAGAGGCAGGTACTTTGGACAACGAATTTCAATCATTAATGGATGTTATAATAATCCTGCAGGCAAACACTCTCGGGGTATTTGAGGTTCGACTCCTCGTCTGGACCGGAGTTAGATCAGGTTAGATTAGATAGATGGGTGCTCTGTGACAGCAGTCACTGCTCACTTAGACCAACAGTCGGGTCCATTGTGCCCATTTTGTATACCTAGGGAACCTGAAGAGAAAAAACGCTGAATTAAAATCACCCGCACAGAGATATGAAACCCAGAAGATTCTTCAGCTCAACGTTACATACGTGACTGCCAAGAGCCCTCAGTCCTCTGTTAGCTAGAGTAGGACATCCGCAAAGCAGATTTCGAAAAGATTTTATTTCTTCTTCGTTCCTGCAGCTCCTGCTGTAATTAGTGAATAAAAATGGCGCTATGCCCAGCAAGGATGCTAGAGACGACTCGTGCCTCTTTGCGACTAAGCTTAACCAGAGAAAGGGATTTGTTCTTATCTCACAATTGTCTTCAAGTTGCTTACTATTTTAATGAAATGTCAACAAAGGGAAGTGCATTCCCACCCTATTCTTGCAAGCACATCAGATCTTTCATTGCTCGGGATAGCCATATGCCCTGGTGCCTACCATAGAGTTACTGTATTGGTTACTGATGTTTCGTTTTTCTTGTTGGTAACTTCAGAGCCTAGCTGGCAATGTAAACAGTTATGGACTTGGATCATTTTAGGTCCGCTCGACATGTACGAGTGTGTGTGGCGACTTTTAACTCATCCTGGTAATGGACTCCGGTTTGTCTGCTCTTCCTGCATAAGACCTCTTTATTTTCTCCTATCGAAAAGCTTTTCAAAGTCATGAAAAAAAAGTATACGATGTGTGTAAGCCATACTTTGTAAAAGAGAATTATTCAAGTTCTGGTGCAAATTTCAAGTACGTGTGCCGA
The DNA here is from genome assembly GCA_963082735.1 of Pocota personata. NCBI lineage: Eukaryota > Metazoa > Arthropoda > Insecta > Diptera > Syrphidae > Pocota > Pocota personata. The sequence goes on from OY720429.1 coordinate 275,583,050, forward strand.
TTGTAACACCTCGTCTTGATAATGTTCCTGACTGTTGCTCCATATTTCTGCACTCTACAAAGACGACGATATTCTATATCGCGCGTTGCCAATCCTCCTGCGGGACAGCTTTGATAGTCTTCTAACTGCTGACAGACAAAAAAATAGGATTTTACAATATTGTATATCTATTTGCATCACATGAACAGCTAGGAAAAGAGAAGGTCCGACGCAAATAGATAAGCTGGAAAATAGATAGTAGCTTGAGCTGAATTATTTTGAGGACACTTACTTGCATTTATAAGACAGCTGGGCATCTTTGAGTACGTGGGAGATGACTTATGTCAGCAGGGAATAGAGCCATTTCAACGGTTCTACCCCTTTCCTAACCTAAATTAGTCTAACTCCTTTCCAGACGACGAACCGAACCCCAAATTCCCCAATAGTGTTTGCCTGCTATTACAAAGGATTATTGTATTATCCAGTAACGAAGTACAGCACAATTCTATGATAGGTCACTAAAAGAATTTCAAATCTACGGTACTTATGCAATATTGGCCACAATTTTTGGAAGAAAATTTCAGATAACCGTTCTAAAGTGACAAAAACTTAACAGGTCTCTTAACTAAAATTTCGAAAATTTACATCTGTTAATTTCTGAACAAATTAAATTTTTTTTAATGACGCACATCCATTTCGAACGTTATCCTCGTGCCCATGTGTACCATCTCTTGCTGGGAAGACACAATGGCGCTAGTTTTACATATCACTTATTGATGAGCACCATTGTAAGGCTCTGTGTAGAAATTCTTTCTGCCTTTTCTCAGAAATAGCCCCATAAAAGACAAACAATCAAACACCAAATGGGACACAATTAATATGTTTACCGATGTTTGCTTGAATCATAAAATTTTCAAAATTATATTATGACGGACGGCATCAATAAAACGTTTTTAGGTTTTCTCTTAAATTGAGCAATTAAATGGTTCCCTTTGATTTGGATTCGGGCTATGAAATATGGCTGCACCCTTGGAGGCAAACCGCACTGTTGTGACCAAGTTCTCGAGTTAGCTAAATGATTATTCGGCTCATTAAGGCATTGGCGGATCTAAAATGTTTTTTTGGGGACATCATGCCGAGAGATGAAAGAAGCGATGCTAATTGGAATGGATGCCGCCGAAGAAAGGCCGAAATTTCCATCACATTCGGCTTTCCATTTGCCATATTAATTATGTCTGAAGATTTTTCGAAATTGATTGAAGGTTTATTGCTGATAAGTTCTATTGATGGTATGCTTGAGTTTAGGAATCGTACACAATAACGCGATACAACCGAAATAAAGCTTATTGTAGCCAAGTGGTCATTTGCATTTTATTAGAGCTTCAAATTCTTTAAAGAAAAATGTGATTAGTTTTGGTGAGCATTTAGAAGATTGGCCTCAGATTGATTTGTTGCGGATGTACCGTAGATAGAATTGGTCAATGGTACTTGTTATGAGGAGCACGAATAGACATTGGATGATGATTTAGTTACTCTGGGCCAAGTATCCTCTTGTCTTCTTTTTCATAGCGAATCCAGGGACATTGCCCAGTTCATATATGTGGGTGAGCTAATATAATAGGTCTTCCAATTAAAAGCTTTCCCTTTAATTTATAAACGAAATGATTTTTTTTACCGAAAAAGTGTTGATATTTTTATTTCATTTTAAAGTACAGACTCTGCCATTACATGTGTAACACGATATCTGATAAATGTTCACCTTGACTTCTCTTGCAAATAGTCATCCTTTTGAGGAAATTTTGTATGACGTTTTCGCACAATTGCGGCTCCACTCCGCGAATAACAGCTCTCATATTATCTGTGAGCACTTGAATCGTTTGTGGATCATTGGCGTAGATCTTATCCTTATAGTGTCATCAATGAAAGAAGTCTAGCGGCGATAAATCGCACAATCTGGCGGCAATTGAAGTCTAAGAAAAGTGAGATTAAGCACCAGGATATTTCCCGTGCAATAATGCGGTTATTTCACGGCTTGTGGCCCCACTATGCTGGAAATGAACATCATTCAAGTCTAGTTCTTCAAAAGGCAAAAATAAAAAAATAAATAATAATAATCGGTTAACATTATTCGCTAGCACAATCCATTGACTGTGACGCGATGATGCCGCGAACCCAAAAATCACACCAAACTGTCATCAGGTTCACAATAGCTGGGCGAGAAAGTGCTTCATAGCGACCGAAAAAAGTACGAACTTTATGAAAATCTCGGCGGTTGAGTTTTTACAATTGCTATGTGCTGCTCACGTGTATTTCGTTCTATTTGCTTGAACCGTATAGTTCTCACTTGACAGCTTTATGTTTGAAAATTCAAAAATACTGCGAAATTTAAAATGAAAGCTGCTAATGGAAGAGCCTTTAGTTGACGGATACGAGTTCTTTTTCCGGATTGGAGTTTTTTTGTCTCCTCCTTCACAGTATTTCCGCAAATAGTTTTGGTTTCGAACGAGTTAATTATCTGCTCTGTTTACCTGTTACAGTGAAGCATACAGTGAAGCATACATTTTGGCCTTTTGGGGTAAAGTATTTTGACCCCAGATGTAGTAGTAGTATCGGTCAGTTCTCATCCGATGTAATTTTTAGTTTCAACTTTCCTCTCTATCCATCACGGGGTTAATAAACATTAAAATGTATAGTCTGAAGTGATTGCAGAATATTAAGAAAAAGGTGAATTCTTGAAATACATACCTCGAAGTTAAAGCTAACGACAGCAACGTTTTGTTCTATAGAGTGGGCGAAAATTAGGCCATTCGCACACGGAGCTACACAAAGAAGAAATAAACTTGTCCTAAAATCACTCGATGTAGATTGTGTATCGCCGCTAATATATTTCAATGGCGGTCCACATCACGAGTTTTTGATAAATTACTGGAGTTTGGTCGTCGAAATGTTTCAGTTTCCTACTCAATCAAGTTGTTCCCCACACAACCCCAACAGCACATCGTTATTCGATTCCAAAGCCAGCTCCTCAGTGAAAAGGCCTTCAAATACGAATATGGGTGCTGTCAAATTATTGTGTGGTTATTTTAAAAACAACGAAACCCCAAACTTGACGAAAGTCTCAATTACGTTTCCGTTTTGAACCAGAGATCGTTCATTTCTTCAGTTTCTGGTCAAACAAATTATCATACATCTGTAGATTTGTCCGTTGACCGTAACTTTGTTGCCATCTTCATCTTCGAAGGAAAATCTTTTCAAGATTTTCTGACGTTGTTCAAGTGTAAATCGATTCATTTCGTACCGCGAAGATATGATACTGTATTTCTGTAAATTTTTTGAGCGCGATAGAGCTGCCAGTGTCAAAATAACATGTAACATGTTCACCCGTTAGCATAAGTTTTCATTCAATTCTATCTGTCTGTCAGTACGTACGACTGCAGCCTAAACGGCTGAATGGATTCTCTTAAATCTAGGGTTTGTGGGGCACAATTCGAGACGAGATCGGAATTTTCATTATAATTCTAAAATTACGTACGGGCGACCGGGTTGCGCACTTTATTTAGATACGTTATGCCTTATTATTGACGGCGTTCCGAGCGTACTCTTTCCGCTAGCCAATAGACAGCAACATCACAAAATCATGGAACCACCTTTTGGTCTTACAACAGCTAAAGCTAGAAACTCGCTAGATTTACTAGAGGTGGGTAACTATCGTGAGTCGTCACTTTCGATAATTGTCGATAGCATTAGATTGTTTAATTTGAAGCTTATAATAAAATTTAGTTAAACTAAAAAAAAAGTCTTAGGCCATATAAATTGATACTAGAAATATTAACTAGGCACTAAAATGTTTGTTAAGGCATTAAAATTGACTAACAATGCTGTCAACTTCATAAATGTCAAATGGTACAATTTTTGTTTATTCCAATTTGTGCTGATAATCATTTTGCGCTAAAAACTAGTTTTGGAATAAAATTCAAAAAACGAAAAAAAAAATAACTGATTTCGACATTTTGTACAGCTCACTCAAATTTCAAGCAGATGTTGATTAAATTGCAGTCAACTAATAGAACAAATTGGATAGTTTTACAGTCAAATCGAGGTCTCTCTTCGAATTAGCGATGAATAATTAGTTAGTGTCTAGAATAAAGTACGTAAACAACGTCATTCGACTTCAATTACCAACAATTAAGAACAGCTATTTGCTTTATTAAGGGAATATCGATAACATTTTCTAACCATCGATTTCCGATTTTTCTATCGAAGACATTGGCATATCAAAGAGCAGTCTTAAAAATGATTTATTGAAATTCTATCGATCTGCAATGAAAAGCTACTAAGTGGTAGACTAATCCAGGAATTTAGAGCGATTATTACATGTATTCATAATTTTCGATAGTAAGCTATCGATTTTTTTCTCTAAATATCGATTGTTTTCGTCTGTTGCTTGGAGACCCCATCACATTCATTAATTGTTTTGACAGATGGCGTTCTTGTCCTGTTTTTATTTAGCCGAGTCCCCCCACATCACCGCGCTAGCGCTAGTAGCGTTTTAGTTTTGATGGCCCTGTCATCCTGGTACAAAAAGTTGTTTAATATAATAATATCGATAACATTTTCTAACCATCGATTTCCGATTTTTCTATCGAAGACATTGGCATATCAAAGAGCAGTCTTAAAAATGATTTATTGAAATTCTATCGATCTGCAATGAAAAGCTACTAAGTGGTAGACTAATCCAGGAATTTAGAGCGATTATTACATGTATTCATAATTTTCGATAGTAAGCTATCGATTTTTTTCTCTAAATATCGATTGTTTTCGTCTGTTGCTTGGAGACCCCATCACATTCATTAATTGTTTTGACAGATGGCGTTCTTGTCCTGTTTTTATTTAGCCGAGTCCCCCCACATCACCCCGCTAGCGCTAGTAGCGTTTTAGTTTTGACGGCCCTGTCATCCTGGTACAAAAAGTTGTTTTGCTGCATTCTGGCAGATTGCTTGGAACGCGTCGATTAAGGTAATTTGAATTAAAATAAATAAATTTTTCTTAATTAATTATTTTAATAAATAAACCTCCTTTTAATGTTCCACTAAGAAAATAAACAAACAATTTACTCTGAATTTTGTAATCTGTATCAGTCCCCAAAGTCCCTTAGGAATCACCCTGACTGTTGCCTAACCAGAACATGTACAATTGCAATTACTTATATCCCAATTAGAAGCAATTCCCGATTGGGCACTAAATTGTTTCGGCGCATTGATCTAACTTAACCACTCACAAAATCACTTTATCATCAGTACCGAACCAACCTATCTGCATCTTACCGCGTAAGGTATCTATTTATCTATCTACTAGACTTAACAAGAGTCTAATTTATAATACTCGTACACCAATCATTACTTTTTCTTTTCTTGTTGCAGTAATCACAAGCCGTAGGACTCAGTTGACAGCCGAGTCACATGGTCACATGAATTAAGATAAATCGAAGTGAGCATGGGAAGAGGATCATGGCATAGGCAGGCAGGCAGTAAGGTCCTCTGAGGATCGAAGTGGCAATTTGACACCAGAAAAATGTAAATAAATCACATTCTCATTCAGCGAATAGTTCGTGTTCATATGGCCACAATAACCAGATAACGCATTGGGTCTTGGGAGTGGCATGTAGTAATGTGTAGTCTGAGGCAAGGACGGCACGACTTGCATCATAAAGTACTCATGTCGACGCAGGACAGCTACGGACTTTTCGACTCTTTATTAGTTTTTAAATTTAATGTCCATCGGTGGCAACTTATTTCGATCTTTATTCTTATTTGCTTCAAATGAGAAATTTTTCAAGCGCATAAAAGTCATTTAATGGCGATTTTATAGCGAGTGTCAGTTTGCACGCCTTTTGTGTGAGTTTTACTATGGAATTTGAATTACTTTTTAAACGATTTGTGAATGTTTATGACACATGTTTATAAATACGCACGTAAATGTAGAGTTGTTGCATTAACTTTGAGGGTTCATGAGAATGAAATCTGAGAAATGAGGCGGAATAGTACAAATGAAGAAGTTTTTTAGTTTCATCACTACAAAGCACATTCAGATCGATTAGAACGTTATACCGTACAAGTATAAGTAGGACTAGGGCAAGTAAAAGCAAGTTCATGCATGCGGTCTCCCTGAACATCTGTCTAATTACTGACATTACTGCTGAAAATAGTTCTAACAATGCAGGCAATAAACAAGGCAACGAGTTTCGACTAAACCCTTTTGTAACAGCATGAGACCAGGGCGTACCTAAAAATTCGTCCCCCCTCCGATGGTCCAGTTCGATATTTCCCTGAATAAAATTTATAGACTCTTTGGTTCAAGCACGTAAGCGGTCTGCGTTTGTGTTTCTATTGCACTTCGGTTGTGAACCGCCCAATTTGCTATGATTCAGCGATTGACTAGAACCGTCACCCGTATTAGTGTGGGGATCAACACTTCTCGCTTCAGCTACACGTCCATTAGTTTTTCGAGGCCCTTTAGAAAGAATGACAAAAGTGCGCTTAGATGGTTATATGTGGTCTTAAGTGGCTCAAGAATTAGCACGACCTTGGACTTTCTCAAAGCAAGCTCTACAGACGGATTCCCTTTTGAAGAAGTATCGGTTTACGACTGCCAGGTCTGATAACTTTCAGTCGCACAAACTACAGTAAGCCTTCTATAAGTTAATACAGACGGAATATATGATACGAGTGAGAAATGAAAATTTGGAATCTGGAATTCTGCGGAGAATTGGCTTTGTAAAGTGTTTCAATAAAACCAAAGGGTTAAGTTGGTCCGATGGTTCCTACAACAGTTCTAAAGGGTACTCCAAAATTCAAGCAGAAGTAATTTTGATAGAAAACACAGGTTTTTAATTAAAAACTGTAAATGTTTTATTGATTCATTAAGTATACAGTATAGGGTTATGTATGGTATAGCACATTGGGTAAATGGCCTCCACGGCTGGCACATACGAACCGTTTTGCATAAATGTGGCTGAATTTTTTTGATACATCGGTCAATTTGCTCCTGGGTGGTCGTGGGCTTGTGCATAAACTTTAGACTTTAAAAAAACCCATAGAAAACAGTCCAACGGCGTTAAATCCCATGATCTGGGCGGCCAATTCTTATCACCAAAACGGGATATTACACGACCAGGGAATAACTCATGCAGCAATTGAATTTTTTTCTCGGGCTGTATGGCATGTGGTATCGTCTTGTTGAAACCAGATATCGTCCACATCCATATCTTGCAACTTAGGTACAAAAAACTGGATTATCATATCGTGATAGCGTGCACCATTAACTGTTACTGCCTTACCAGCCGCATTTTCAAAGAAGAAGGGTTCGATGATGCCTCCAGCCCAAAATTTGCACCAAATAGTGACGCGTTGTGGATGCATTTATTTCTCATGGATTTGCTGAACCCCAAATTCAACAATTTTAGCGATTAACAACGCCATCAAGATGGAAATGAGCCTCATCGCTGAAGATGATTTTATTTGAAAAATCAGCATCCACCTTTTGTTGTTCCATAATCCATTCAACGAACTCTCTTCGCTGTGCGTGGTCAGTAGGCTTCAATTCGTGATAATACGCTGTAGAGAGCTTCTCGAAATGTCCAATTCTTGACCACGGTGCAGAATTTATGTTCCTGGACTCTCAACAACACTCTCTTCGATGTTTTGTATTGAACGACTTGTTGAAGAACAGCCAGAATGTCTAGGATCTCTAATTGATCTAGTCTCCCTGAATTTTTGAATTAATCTCTTCACAGTTGATGAAGTTAAATCACTATTCCGACTTTATTTTGTACGAAAATTGACAACTGCAGCTGCCAAACCTTCATTATTTTAAAAATATTGCTCAACAATAAAAACGCGTTGTTCTTTCGTGTAGCACTCTACTTTTAATAACTCTGAACTGTCAGCTGTCACGCTGTCTTTTTTTTTTTTTTGTTGGCAACACTTTAGCGCACAAATGGCGCAAAAATTCAAATCTTGCGTGAATTTTCAGACACCCTTTACATGCAGAAACTCAATGATATTCTCCTTTCGATACACTTTTTTTGCTGCAAAATAGTGTCGTCACAAAACTCAACTTGACTTTGACTCTGAATACTGCAAATCAATTAAACCACTTTCAGGTGAATATTTTTGGGATATCATATAGAGTGACAGGTTAGCGCTTGAGGTTGAGAGTCGTTGCCTACAATTCGGAGTTTGTTCGCCTTTGCCATGGTTCTTTGTTGTCGATTCACTGCTCTCAGAAGTGCAAGAAAAAAGATTGCTCATGCAAGCCATGCTGATGTAGTTTGTGTACTTATTTCGGTAAAATTATTGAGAGCGGGTCGCATTTCATCCGTATGTGTGTGGCGTAATACTTCCCACGTTGAAGAGTACTATCGATTGAAGTTAAATATCTTGGAGTAATTCTTATTAACAAGCGGACGTGGAAAATATTACGTTCAATTAATTTATATTTTATATAATTAAAAAATAAATTCGACTCTGGGGCTCAGAATTATCTGGCAGTATGAAAAGTTTTCTGTAAAACGTTTGTACTACGAGTATGATGGCAGGCCTTCAATTAAATCAGCTTGTTCTATTCTTACCAGTCTACAAAGAGAAGGTACTTAGCATACGCACCATTGCTTCTGGTACTGCTGTGAACAGTAAGAGGGAGGACATTGACTGGTATGAGGAACTTTCATTCGATAATAAGAGCTCTTCTTTCAAGTTCGGATCCTAATGATTTTCTTTCAGGCGCTCATTAATGGCTTTAGGCTATAGCACCCCAATTGAGATTGCAGCTAGTTACCAAGTAATTTACTCTTACATTCTTCAACAAAAATCTTTGGCAATGCTTAAAGGATCAAAGTGGATGTCTGAGGAGAGACGAAGTGATAGAAGTAATGCCATTCATTTGTAGTGATAGTCAGGCTGCTCTGAAGAGCTAAATGCTCCCTCAAATCACTCAAAGGTCATTCTGGAAACTAAACTGGCTGCCTAGTTTGATTTATTTGGGTTCCAGGTTACAGACGAATGCACTGGCAATCGAAATCTGTTACCAACTTCCGAAATAGAGTTCGAAAACGGCTCCTTCGAATTTGGACATAATAAAAAGTCGGTGAATTTGATGTCGGAATTATGATTATTATTCGCGTCCAGATCAAAGTAGCTCCTTATTTATTTCATAGGTATCCAGCCATTAGTAGCTTGCTCTATAATAAGCGAAAGACAGTCACGAGAGGGGCGCTCTGTTAGACAGTGCTCTTCACTGGTTCTAAAGAGATGCAAAGACAGCTAGCCATTAGTTTTTTTGCTATTCAGTCAGGCACCAGATGCAATTACGTACAGTAATGTCCATCAGTCGTTGGCTCAAGAAATTCCTTCACTTGCTACTCAAAAGTAGTGGAGTCATTCTATATTTTCACAGATGGAAATGAAGTATCTTAAACAAACAGTCTAACTGACTCATTATTCCGAAAACCACCACACCGCTACATTACCAATTGAATTTGTTTTCCCACGCCAATCAACAGAAGGTACAAATACCAGTACAAACCTCAACTACTCATACAATAAATCCCCAGGCCACAAGCACTTGCGTGAGGCATGCAGATTTTTATTATTTAGCACCGTTCGCCGCATCCCTTACCTCCAGGAAGAGAAGGAAATGAAAGCATAACTAAAAAGTCATGGCTTTTTCACTTATCCTCGCTTTGCATTCCTTAGTCGTTCCCCAAATTAGATTACAAGAGGACAAAAAAAAAAAAAAAAATCGCTTATTAATGAATCTGAAGTAGGACGTAACCAAACAACTTCCCACCACACATGCCACATCGTCGAGGATAACAATGCAACAATAAACTGCTGCAAGAAGCCCGTAAAGCCCTTCATATCTGATGTGGAGCATAATTTAGTATTCTTTTCTTGGCCAAAAGGAAACGAGTGTAGGACGGCTGCTCACTGTTGCTTCTTTGTATTTCAAGAGGAAAGGAGGATAGGGACGCTCAAAATTAAGAGCCAATTTGCACGAAGATAAATGACCCAACATTAAACACGCTGACCAGTTGTCAGCAGGTTGCAGCAGTAGTCCGGCGAAGAGAGCTGAACGATGCCTACAAGAGCGAGGCTTAATATCTAAGTGGCAGTTGTTTTTACCAAAATCGTTAAAAAAAAGGACAGGGTTCTTTTTTTCCGCTTTCAAATGGAGCCCGAAGTTGACGGACTAGAAGTCCGCATCCGCCGCGTAATGAGGACATTTTATGCCTTTCAATTATAATCGCTTATTAGAACGTAATTTTACGATTGTTAGCTGAGCGAGTGCAACCTTTCACACTCGCTTAATAAAATGGTGTAATGGAACTCTAAATAATTCACCGTGAAATCGTTAGCCTCCGCGCCAAAGGAAGGACACTCACAAGCGGATTTGTTTTTTATGAGCAGCGATGTTTGCAATTCGTTTCGGGCACTTTAAATATGAGAGGCGCTGCCGTATACTCGTTGAAAGGATATGCAGGGAGATTTTCCACTTGAAGACTGACATTTGCCGCCCTCAGCTGTTTCAAGTGGATCCGTCCGTCATCGTCGTGCTAGCTAGGAAAATTAATTTTGTGATATGCATATTGGTTGACGCAATGGTGGTCGTATGGTTGGGCAATTGCAACATAATTACTATGGATGATTTGTGTGCTGAGGTAGGACATGTGTTCTCTCAAGGGTGTGCACCTTAAGGATGTACAACATAATTGGGGACCACACACAGGGGATGCGAACTAAGTTGTTGATCTCACTACGAAGAGTTTTAGTGCAGATGTAGAGTGGAATGAAGCAATTAGAGGCATTACCATAATTGAATTGAGCAATGACTAAAGATCTCTAATCTAAATGCACTTGTAAACGTCTGAAGATGAAAATGAGACCAAGGTATAAAGATAGAGTTCCCTCCATACAGTGCTGAGAGAGGTTTGTTTGAGGGCTTGGCAGTAAATTTTCCACGTTTTCTTTGAATAAAAAAAAAAGAGTTTTAAGGAGTATCTACATACGTTAATTATTTGGTTGAAGAACAATTAACCCCATTTCAGCCAGTTGACCACATTTTTACAAACATTAAAGAGAAATATTAGTTATGGCGCCAAAAATATTCAGAGGGATACCGAAATCTCTACAAACAGGATCAGGATGACTGTAATGCCATCTTACAACGGGTAAAATAACTAAGACCAAGAAAGTGAGGTAAACAATTCTGCAGTGCCTTAAAGCAGTTGGTCTTTCGTGAAAATAATAAAAGGCTCAGTCTCATCGATCAGCTCAGCTCCTCTCGTCTACAAAGATAAAAATACTATACATCTCTATACTGATCCATGTTCAATATTCTTTATGACACTTATTTTTCCAACCTCGGTCAGTAGTTCGGGGACTTAAAGATCTCATTTGTAACAAAAATTCAAAAATTTCAACTCGAGTACATCCTGTCGATACCAATAACGAGAAATAAAACCTTTAAACTACCATAACTTTAACGTCTGTTCTTTCTAAGGTCATGTAGAGCATTGTAAACTACCACCTTATGAGCCTTTTGAAAAAAATAGAAAGACAAAGGCTTTCCACTGGAGATTTAATGACCAACTTGGCTGGAAAACAGACCGTACATCTTTAGAGTAGGTTATATTAGCTTTTGAATTGAGTACGACAGGAGCGCATATCACTGCGGCCACTTATGGGTCTATTGTGATTTGCGCGTATTAAAGTTAATCTATGATGACTGAATTGGTCATGAATTCGGCTAGATCCTTGGGTTGCCTTTCAGCTGTATCAACTGTTTCGAGATATTAATTTGATAAATAACGGAGACGTGCTATGATAAGAGTCACAATGGCAAAGTATATGCTCTGCTGTTTCTTCATCTTCGTTGCACATTCTACAAACGTTGTCTTGTGCTATGATATTTTCATGGCCTTTAGATGCTTTTTAACTCGACAGACTAGACAAGCTAGTCTTTGCAGATTGATTCACTCGGCTTGTGTAGATATTTGTCACCAGAGGGGGACTGCATAGTTAAAAATTATTTTTTTCATTATTTTATAGAGTAGTTTCTCTATATATCTCCAAAGCTTTCGATAGAGTATGGCATATTGTCCTAGTTAGAAGTCTTTGGTGTTGGTAACTTGTTCTCAGTATGGATAACTTACTTCACTTAAATCCTTTCACCATTCGAGGGCCATAGGGCGTCAACAACGTCTGCGCTCCATCTTGTTCGGAGTTCTGCAACGCGTTGAAGCTGCCACAGACTCATTCCCAAATAGCTTGATTCTTCGTCAACAGTTCTGCACTACGTTTGCCTAGAATGTCCCGTAGTCAGCGCCTGATGACCGGATTACCTACATGGCATATATTAAAGTAAAATGTCATTGAATTCCATGGTTACCTTCCGTCAATGCTGCATGGGGTAGATCGCTGATGACCAACGAGAACAACAGCGGTAACAGTATGCAACCCTGATGCACTCCAGTTTGGACTTCAAAATCCTTCTGCACCATTGTGTAAGACGTGACACTTACTACTCTCGTATGTAGCTTTGATAATAGCTGTGAGGTTTTCTGGTATGTCTTTCCGATTCAAGCTGTTCAGCCGATGCATTTTGTGCCGCTTGAATTAGTTCACAATACCCACCTCTTTGATTTTCTTGAAAGACTTGATTGCTGTTGTTATTTCAGTTTTACTTGGAGGTCCGGTACGAATTCGGAAATCGTCTGAGGTTAAGGACTGTAGCGAAGTGTTCTCTAGTGAGCTGATCTTTACCCGAAATCAGAATGTTACCATCTAAATACTTCACTGGATGTTGTTTGGAGTTCCGACCTCCAACGAGCTCCTTGGTGATGTTATAGACAGTCCTACTCTCATACCTGCTTGCTACTTCTTCAGCGCTTGAGGAAAGTGAGTTGATATACTGACGTTTGTCACGTCTCACATTACGCTACACTTCCTTCTTTTCACTCGATATTGGGCTTCTAGCTCAGTTCTCTCTACTGCTGAGGCTGCTGAAATCCGAGCCTTGATTGCTGTACGCTCATCAATTTGTCTTCAGGTGTATATTTTTCACAGCATTCCACAGCATTGTGCTGCTGATTGTTTCTGCTTCTAAGGCAAGTTGGTCCATGAATTGTTGGCGCACTTGGGAATCCCTGAGCCTGTCGGTATTAAAGCTGGTAATGTTGAGCAAGTTTGAGCGGTTGCTGTTGATGAATACTGTACTTCTCCGATGTCGGCTCGAACGTCTAGGAGATAATTTCTGAAGAGCCGACTGATCTGATTGGATCTTCGCTGCCTGTCAGTTGAGGCCCATCTGATCTTGTGGCAGATGTTATGCTTAAATAACGTACTTCCAATGACTGGGCGGTTGGTATTGCACAAACAGCTCACCGTTGTCATTCCGGCATAAGCATATAAGTGTTGTCGCTTACTACCTTAGCGTTGAAATCTTCCATCACCATTACGATGTCCACATTAGGCATTCGGTTATAGACAGAGCCTAAATGGATGCAGAAATTGCCCTTACAATCCTAAGTCGCATCTTCTACCAGAGCATAACACTGTACGATGGTAGTTTTTCTTATTCTGCTCTGGAATCTAGCCGCTGATATCGGGTCACTGTGAGGTTTCCAGGATATGAAGCTGCTTCGTGTTATTGGAGTTAGCTGCTGGTCTACCAGAGTAAAGCATGATAGTGTTTTTTTTTCTCCAGGAGTGGTTTTGCCCGGCATCGAACCATCTTACTTCACTCTGCCCCAGGATATTTATCTTATATCGCTCGAACTCATGCTCTAGTTGGTAGAGTCTGACATTTTGAGGCCTTTCCTGGAGTGAGCAAAGAGGATCTTGACGTTTCAGAAATCGATCGTTGTTCGTGTCGTCAACAAAGTTGTGTTTCGTTTTGGAGCAATTTGAGTTTTTTGCGATTGTGGCTCGCTGGGCCAAAAATCAACCGACACTTATCCTGTTTCGTGGCTCAGGAGCCTCACCATTCACTCTCTCCTTTTCGCAATTTCTGAAGAAATTCCCAGATTGGAGCGCGAGGAGGTGAGAGTAGGGCTTACTAACAGAGCTCCTAGGTCTACTGCTGCAGTAGATCCTTCTCGTTATTCGTTTACCAGATATAGGCTTTCAAAATGTGGCATATAATATCATCGCATTCATATTCTCGGAGTTTTCCTCTATATATTAACCTAATACTGTCGGGGAAGACGTCGTTCTACGTCAAAATTAACTGCACGAGTAGGGCTTACTAACAGAGCTCCTAGGTCTACTGCTGCAGTAGATCCTTCTCGTTATTCGTTTACCAGATATAGGCTTTCAAAATGTGGCATATAATATCATCGCATTCATATTCTCGGAGTTTTCCTCTATATATTAACCTAATACTGTCGGGGAAGACGTCGTTCTACGTCAAAATTAACTGCACTGTTCGCGTCCTTTTTTCACAACCTCATTGGGAAATTCCATTAAACTGGCAGAAAGATTACTACTTAAAATAAAGAAAAAGGATTTCTTCAAAAATATCGATGATAACTCCAAATCGGATTGTCGCGATAACGCGGGCTTAACCTTCCAAGAAATCTTTCTTGATATTCATATCTCTTCCTTGCTTCTATTCAGTGAGTAGTAATGAAGTAGCATATGTATGTTATTTCAATTTTAAAATCGAAACATTCATGTGTCTTCAAAACACATAAAATGCATAGATACTCGTAACATCCTGTCAGATAATAAAAAATACATACTATATGCTCGTATGTCATTTCTAATTGTAGGACCACTCACTCAATTTATACTCGTACTTCCCAGCGGATCAGCGTACTAATCAAACGCCATTCATCAAGCAAATAAGCCATGACGTTAAAATCCCAAAGATGGATGAATCCGATGTCAACCCTTCACAATAATAAAAGAGAAAACAAAAAAGCAATTGATCAAGACTTCAACCCCCATATTCCTTCCCTAGTCCCTAGTGGATGATGGCCGACAACGTTCACATCCTTTATGAACTTACAAATTACCATTTGATTTAGTTCGTTACAAGGCAATCAAATCGAAATGATAAATGATGACACAGCCGTACAGCGAGGGTAGTTTAGCACATAAACGAAATTCAACCCCTATAAAATTACCATCAAAATATGGACAAAAAAAAAGAAGAAAGGAATTCGGTCCGCACTTTTGGAATCGCTCTCTATTTTTGGCGACAGTGATACAGATACTCTATAAAAGCTACATCCATGTGCCGCCTGCTTGTAATGCATGACACAAAGTCACGGCGAGTCCTTGCTTTTGCTAGCTAACCCACTTTTTTGAATTTATTGCCGCTACCCTCTTTTCTGGAAATCCAATAAAAATATGAGAGACTCACTTCGTAACCCCCTGGCTGATCATTGAGATTCCGTTCATTGGACCGCTGCTGTCGGTTTGTTTTTCTTTTTGTCGGTATAGTGTTTTTCCTTTTACGCGCTGGCTGATACTTTGCGTATAATCTCGTAAAAATAACTGCAGGATACGCGCTCCCTTAGTTGGGGTTGAATGTTATTCTTAACGAAGTGTTAACTTATAGCAATTATTTGGAAGATAAATATAGCGAGCGGGGATTAAACGGGCATTTTGATGGCATTGTTATGTAATTGTTTCAGTTAGGTGGTGGTATGTATGATACATATGTACGAGGGTAGAGGGATAAGTATCTGTGTTTGGCAACTAAATTCTCCCAAACTATATGGTTTTCTCCATTCTCTGATAATAAGCTGTTTTAGAAATATCCTATTGCATAGTCCCTTAAAATTGGGCATTCAAAATGCTGTACATTTTCTATCTCTCTTGAGTTGCATACGAGTATGTTATAAAGAGTTGTTCCATTTCCGTCAAATCGATTCCCATTAAGGTGAATTAAATCGCAATCGTGCGTTAAAGATGCATATGTTGTTGTCCTTTCGAGTGATCCAGGTGTTTGTATGTAGACACGTGTGGTGCTTTCGAGTGTCCTTTGTAGTTTTTTCTGATTTCTTTCAGCCTTTGAAAGAATCCGCAGGTTAGAGTTTTTATTTTTCCTCTCTATATGCGCTGAATCCATTGCATTTCAGACCAATCCATAACTTCGACTCAGAATAAGTTTTGACGTAGCAGTTTCGTTGCCAGCTGATGTGGTAGCCTCGTTTCATTACACTCAGATCTATAGTGTGGAAGTGGCCATCTTCTGCTCCCATTTCGATTATCAACGCATAATTTGGTATAAGCGCTGGTAACTTGAGAATCCGCTTTAAGAAAAAGTGTTGAAGTCTGTCCACTTCTTGGAATATTCAAAAACTCCAAACCTGTGAGCTGTATGACTGAATAGTTCTTCTTTGCCAGGAAATTTTGCCATTTTACGTTCACTGAGGTATTTCTTTTCTCCACATGTTTCGCAACCGTTATTTTTGCGGTACGCATCACAATATCCTAAATACGTACAGGGTTATTCATTCAGTGCCTTAGAATTTTAATTTAAAGCATTCATTTAAGTATTAAGGATTTCAATGAATTTTTTGACTGTTTTAAATTTTGGACCATGCCAACGTCGGTTAAATGGCCGATACGGGAGTTTTTGCAAACTTCGATTATTGCGAGGTAATTTTCGATGACTTTCCGACACATTTTTGGCTGTATTGGGTCATAATTTCACGGATGTTGGTTTGTAAGTGCTCCAAAGTTAAGGGATTGTCTGCAAAGACACGATCTTTAGCTTAGCCCAACAAAAATAAATCCGACGGAGTCGGATCACACGATCTTGATGTTGCCAAATCTCGAAATTAAACTGCCGAGAAACTTATCGTGCAATAGAGCCAAACTTGCCTGTGTTGTGTGGCACGTAGCCCTGTTCTGCTGGAATAATATGTCGCTCACATCAATGTCTTCAATATCAGGCCAAACAAAGTTGGTTATCATTTGACCATAGCACAGAGAATTCACCTTATAGGGATAAAGAAGCTGTAGCAAACGAAGCTGTGGGAAATGCCCAATTGCTGAGTGCGGCATGGAATTGTCAGTTCAGGATTTTCGGATACTGAGGAACTAACAGCGGCTATGGCTATCAGTTGATCGAACATTACGATGATGCACAGGTTTTAAGGCATAACAAACATTACCGATTTGTTTGAATTGTTGCTCAGTTGGGTGATTATTAAGACGATAATTTGTCCTTAAATTGCGAGACACAGATATTGCAGAACTATTATTTTTGTAGTTATATGGAACAACTTTAGTGCGTTGAGCGGTAGTTAAACAATCCCACTAACTACCTGTCACTATGGATGACAGATGTACTCGTATTTGACAGATGCCATATGGCAGGGATGTGAAATCCTAACCTCGAAATGAATAACCCTTTATATATATCCATTGCACCTATAAGGGCAAGTAATGATTTCCTGAAAATTGCCAAACTCGAGATTTTGATGAAATTTGACATTTCTGTGACAGAGAATCTCAATAAAGTGGGTCTCTTAATTCTGTCTGTCTGTATGTAGTCGTATGGCTGACTGTAGCCTGAACGGATTTTCTTCAAACTTCATATCTTGGGTCTATGATGTCATAATTCGAGACGAAATAGGATTTTCCATTCTAACCCCAAAATGGCCGTTTCTTTACCAATGACCGATTTTTAAAAAAAAACAATCTTCGTGAAAATGGTGGATTTTAATGAGTTACGGTGGACATATGCTATCGGATGACGAACCAGGTTTTCGCCAAAAAATACGTATAACGGTACTTTACTCTTTAATTGTTTCGGTTTTGTTCAAAATTAATTTCAAATCTGAATTTTTGCAGATAAATAACATACATCTAGGATTGCTGTCGAGGAAATTAGTAAAACCGAATGAAACGCTTCTGTCGTACTTAAACTCAATATAAATGGGGTTCGTGTTATCGATTTAAATTCAGTATAATTAAAATTAGGAAAAAATTAAGGTAATACTAGAGTTTTATGCAAACAGCTTGAAAAAGAAATAAGTTCAGCTTGGAAAACAGCACAGCGGTATCAACGAGCATCCAACTCTTCTATCGGCTAAGATCAGCTTGACGACAGCATAGAGGTTGTTATGTACTAGAGATGGATTAACCTTCGAACTCTCTCTATTTAGAGTTAGAGTGGAAGTTTTACTCTCGTTGATACAGCAAAGGAAAATAAGTACATACGACCTAGTCGTGGGCTTTATTTTTTATTTTTTGTTAATCTGCTCTCAGCAAAACGAACCTGCCAACGCCTTGAGAACCCTGTAGTAGATGCATGTTGGTTCTACTCTTAAATAGCTGGACGATTTTTGCAGAAGCTGCGTGGACGAGGAGGAGGAAGAGACTATTCTTCACCTTCCTGCGCAGTTCTCTCCCAAAGAAGGAAACTCCACTTAGGAGCCTTCTGTTTCAATGACCTAGACGATCTGAATAATATTGACGTTAGGTGCATTCTACGCTTCATCAGAAGCTCTAAATAGTTCAACGAGTAGGCTAGAGGCCGCGTTTCAAACACATGTGGTATCACAATGGACCTACTATTGGTCAAAGTGTGTTAGCTTCTTTTGATGACAGCCACTTCAACCTAACCTAACCTAAATAGCTGGACGCTATTCATATTCTTATTTCTTAAGATCCACTATTCACTTTGAATTTGTGGACTTCTTTTAGAATTATGATGATATTGACAAATTTGTGTTTATAATTCTTGAAGTATGGATAGCATCTTTCCACAAGTTACGGCAGTATGTAGGCACGTACTATCTTCGGCAACTTTAATTAAACATGTCAGTAAAAAACATACTCGTACAAAATTTGGAAAAGTTTTTAATGCACAATTTAAAAAAAAATACATAAATTGTAAAAAAAAGAAGAATTATACAAAAAATGACTTTTAAGGAATGGCACTTACAAATGGAAATTTTTCATTTTGTACCAAATTTCATCTCGAATCCGTCAGTAAAGAACACAACCTCTTGTAGTGACAATCTGATTAGTCCAGTTACTTCTGTCTGCAATTTTAATAGTGAACCTCCATCAACTTGAACGCCGTCCGCACTACGACAGAATAGAGGAACTGCTGTGTTGTGCAGCTGACTATAGTCCCACTTCCTTGAGCCTCTGTGCGGTCTTTGCCGCCACGTGTTACAGTAATGATCCAGAGGGGAGAGATTTAGGATAGTCTACAATGCTGCCTCGGATGGATTAATTTATGTGGGGATATGTAGTCGCTAGTCTAAGCCGATAAACCAGAGACGATAGACGACTTTTTTTTTTATAATTCGCGCGCGACAAAAGGAATATGAATACCTTTATACTGTTACAGGGCACGGGCTTTTAAGGAAAGGGAGAAGAGGTACAGAGGAGAAGCCTATGCACGTTGGCTTTAAATGTTTGAAGGTTATAGTGATGGAAATACAGAGCTTGGTAGATCATTCCACATTCGTGTCGCTCGGCTTATAATCGAATCCCTATATTTAACAGTACGACCGAAGTTAGGCTTTAGGGTGAACTGATGTGCATTCGAAGCATGTCGCGTATTGCGGGTGAAGTTTTGAAGGGGAGGAATGCAACTGGCTATTTCGCTGGAGCATTTTTTTATTAAAAAAACGATAAAACAGGGAGAGACAGGAGGATTTCTCCGATGTTCTAGTGAATGAATGGAATTCACAATGTCTCTATCACCTATAAGTTTTAACGCGCGATTTTGTACCCTAGACTTGGAAGCCAACATTCGTCGCGTTATTGCCTATATACGGCCCCAGCTTCCAGATAGATCAGGCGCGGTGCTCATATGCCCCAAATCATATTTAACCACTAATGGCATATAATTGTCTTTCCAATAAAGTCAATACCATGGCCATTACCATGATTTTTATGTGCTTTATTTAATTTTAAAATTCCATACCTCTAAAAAAACACCCTTTACAACAGTTTTTGAGATGTTTATAGGTAACTGTAATTTAAAGTTACAGCCTTTGGCAGCACTTGAGCTCTAACCCATCTTTTAGGGAAACTTTAAACCTACGGTGCCACCCACATAAATTAGTGTTTTCGGCAATAACCCCATTTTAACCGAACTCCCCCCCTTTAGAACAAAGTGAACAGATTTGTTCTCTCATCATTTCGAGGACAATAAACCAATTTAGAATACGTCCTTCTACCTCACCCCCCACTGTAAGCAAATTCCAATTTAGCTTTGCCTACTCAATTTCATAATTTCCATATTTTTATGTGAATCTCATAAAAAACACCATCAGTCTAAATTGGGGCTGTAAAACTTTTACAACCCCGAAACAAGGAGGTACTGCTGTGTACAAGGGTGAGATGAGGCATCCACAATCGCAAGCATCTATCATCAACTCTAAGCCTCACGTCTTCCATTATAATGCCTGGGTCTATTTCTGCTGGCTGTAAGCTAAATGATGGGGTGTGCACCAGCAAGCAAAACACTCTGTCTGCTGTATACAACGTCAACATCATGCGGGGATAAATCATCGCAATCATCACGTTCAATTACTCCCGAGGGTGGATTTACTGTAAATGGGCGGAGATGTAATGATTTGTCGTAAAAAAAAAAACAAAACACAAAAACGAAAGTAAAGCGATCCAAAACCAAAAGAGTGACTTTTCCCCTTTATTTATGCGTAGTTGTGTGTGCTGTTGTGGATTGTCATTGTCACCATTGAAAATGACGTGGCATGCGGGTGGCACGCAGTCATTTGAGCGTTGGTGGTAAGTGGATCATGTTAAGGATAATGACATGAATAGGGGGAATATGGTTACATGACAAAGAATTGTTTCCGAGAATGAGAGTGCATAAACAGAGTAGTAAAAATTCCAATTTGTCTTTCATCATTAGTGGTATGCTTACGAGTACATATTGCTGGTAAACCTTTGCGACAGATGTCAATGAATGAGTACATTATATACATGTGTACGTACGTACAATACATACATTTGGCAGTTACATGTAGCTGCTTTTAAT
Source organism: Pocota personata (assembly GCA_963082735.1). Classification (NCBI taxonomy): domain Eukaryota; kingdom Metazoa; phylum Arthropoda; class Insecta; order Diptera; family Syrphidae; genus Pocota; species Pocota personata. The sequence goes on from OY720429.1 coordinate 275,604,071, forward strand.
GAAATGTCCCAAATTTTTTCCTGAAACATTCCTAATCTTTTGTGATTCCTAAATGTTGCCTTTAGCTCTGGTTCTATAATTGCGCAAACTTTAAACTTCGACTTTGAAAAATATATTTTTTAAACGGTGGAAGATATCGACAAATTATTAAAGAGAATTTCGTGGCGACGGTGGTCTAGTTTCATAGGGTGAATCTATTTTTTTTTTTAATTTTCCATCACAAAATATCGACAAAAAACCAGTGGCGCCCAAAGGTACTCGTAGCATTTGTATTTATTTCCCAATTTTTAGACATCCCATTGCTATAATCAATGACGATATCTATGTACTGTAGGAACTCGATTCTTGCAACTAATTAAAACCGACCCTGTTGCATTCACTGGATAAGTTGCTTCCACTGAATATCTAATTTAGATAAAAATATTTGCGTAATTTAATATAAGAAACATAGAAACCTTAAAAGCTTTTATTCAATCTAACGTATAAACACAAATTAGGCTTAAAATACATGTACCATGCAACATATGGAGGTGAAAAGTTTTGAGATATTGCTAATTCATGAAGTCTTTGAAGAGTCATGACATCAGTAAGTGGAACTTCATGCTGTTCTGCCCAGTTTAAGCAAGAGTTAAAACACATTATCTGCTTTGATGTTCATCGTTGGTAAAGAAGTAATTTCTTCTATTGGTTCTGCTTCAATCCCTTCCACGATCTCAGAAATGTGGTCTTCAATTATCCAATTTTCAATCTTATTATTTGAAATTGATTCTGAACATTCAATATGTTAGCGTAACGCTGAAACGTCGTGAATTTGTGACGGCATCTCATTAAGGTTCTGTGCAAGCATTGCTAATGAAATATCGTCATCGTCTTCCCATTCTGAATCCTTTGCAAAAAGTTTTGTGAAACACTTTTCAATTGATGATTTGTCAACTCTATTTCAAGCCTACGCCAGAAAACAACTCGCGTGCTTCACAGTCATAGTTTTTACTCGTAAAGCTTCACACGAATGAAGAGCAGATGATAGGATGTGACTCAAGAAAGCTGTTTTATAGAAGAGTTTAGTCAATCTGATCGTGTTCTGGTCTGGTTGGTTGGATAACTGCCGTACAATTAAGAGGAAAGCACATTATTGTAATTAAGCCATCTAAGCTCGATAATTCGCCATCTTTAGAATGACAGGGCGCATTATCAATCAAAAGGAGTGCCTTTGGTGGATAGCCTTTTGATTTGAGAAATGTTCTCACCTGTAAATAAAGTTAAATCTTCACTTATCAGCTGTTTTATTTAAAATATATATGTATATAAACTAACCTCAGGAACAAATGTCTTGCGAAACCAACATGCAGATTTATTGTCTTTATATACAACTGGCTTATCCACAAAGCTTCTTAAGGCTCTTGGATTCTCTGCTTTTCCAATGACGAATAGTGTTACCTTGTGCGTGTCATTTACATTTGAACATGCCATAAAGGTCAATCTTTCCTTGCTAGACTTGGCCCCGGGGACTGATTTTTCTTTCGATTGTACAAAAGTTTTCCGGTAGAAGCTTCCAAAATAATCCAGATTCATCTGCACTATAGATCTGTGATGGTTGCACATCCAGATCTTAAATTTTTTGCTGAAATGCTTTTATAAAAGGATCCACCAACTCTACTTTGCTTGACAATTTTTTACCGCATATTTTAAGTTTCCGAATACCGTGCCTCTTTCGAAATTTAGCTATCCAGCCGCTACTAGCAAGGAAATCACCCGGCTTCTCCTGAATTTGCGCGTGCAGTTGCCTTGCCTTTTCCCCTAAAAGATCAGGCGTTATAGGTATATTCCGCGATCTCTGTTAAGCAAACCACTTGAATAGAACTTTTTCCATTTGAGGGTACTCCGATTCCTTTAAAGTTTTTCTTTTGCCAGGACCAGACTCAATGTTCAGGAGAAAGGTTTTTAATTTTGCTTTGTTTTTACTTATTCGTGATATTGTATTATTATTGATATTGACATCGAACATTTTTGCTAGATTATTCAAAGAATATTCTTTGTCAAGCAATTCTATTATTTAAGATAGCTAATGAAAACTTTTTGGGTGTTGCACTTACTGAGTAGTTGCAACTATAGGGAGTTGCATGAATCGAGTTCCTACTGTACATGATTTTTTTTTAATTAATTTTCAATTGAAAATAGTTGCAATTAGTCATGTTCCCATGGCAACTATCGAAATATTCATTTATTCTATTTTCATTCGATGAACATTTTCATTGGATCGTTCGAACTATTCTCAATTACTATTTTTCTTCATTACTATTTTAATTAATTAAATTGTTCATTCATTTAGTTTATTTCATTCCATAGTTTGCTCAATGAGTATCTAATCTTCCAAAAGGTCTGAGTTTACCCCGAGGCTAATTGTGGAAATAGTTTTCGAGTGAGAATATCTCGAATACTATCTGGGGCCGAATTACCGCAATCGATAACGATTGAGTGAGTAGGACTCGTGATCGAATGATCGTTTAACCTCGTGTCGAATGAAAATAAAATTGTACTAGATAAATTCTACTACAACCGAAAAAGTGACGTTTCTCCGGTTGATATAAAAGAGAAAAATATTATTTGCAGTGAAATTAAAGTAAATAATGGATCTAGTTTTTTATTTGTCCTCGGATTCCGGCGATGACTATCGCGAACGCATGAGCGCCGGCGCTTAAGGGATAGGAGCCATCCTATCATTGCCAAATGCTGCGTAAGTATAAGCTTACGCGAATTAAAACGTAAATAGCATTTTTATTTTGCAGATTTATCAAAAGTTTTAGGGTTAATAAAGATGCATCCAACAACATTTAGAAAAAAATATTCTTTGTCAAATCGGGGTGTTTGGCCATAAAATCGGCCGAAATATTTTACTGTAACAAATCAATTTTGTTCAGATTAGACCTTAATTAAAAAAAACGGTCATCTTATTAGTAAATTCCTTTAAAAAAAAATCTAAAACAAAAATACTCACATCGTTGTTGTTTCTCTCGACGACCCGACAGCACCATAGTGTTCGAATGAAACGACGCACTATAACGTGTGCTGTCAACTCAATTTTCGATAGTAAATGCTTTATTATGAGAGCGGTAATGCCAAATCCTCACATTTCGATGACAAGTTACTCGTTATCGATTGTTGTAATACGGTCTCTGGTTCGAGTCGCATATGGGAGTTAAACAGGGTTGCCTATTGAGTCCACTTCTCTTTTCTTTATACTTAGATGACTTCACAATTTTTTTATCAGGAGCAATCGTGTTTGATGGACTTCGTATGAAGCTCCTTCTTTACGCGGGCGACATTATTATCTTAGCGAAATCGCCAATAACTATGCAAATGATGTTAAATAGGCTACATAATACTGCGTGCAAAGTCAATAAATTTGAAATAATGGTGTTCCTGATTTGGGAGGTACTTGAGGGAAGAAAAATTGACCTGGGAAAATCAAGAACTTAAAGGAGTATATGTATTTGGAGGTAATCATAACACCTCGATCATCATTTAAAAATCATCTTGGCGACAAACTTAAGGAAGCTTTAAGGGCAATAAATTGCAACTGAAGGTGTCTGCTAAGTAAAAAGAACCTCGATCCGAGCGCTAAGTTTAAAATCTTCGAAGCCACCATGCGGTCCATCATGTGCTACGCATCACAGAAGAAAGTTGGAGAAAATGCTCAGTTACTTTTTAAAGCAAATGTTTCTTTTGCCGGGACACACGACGAACTACATGTTACACTTAGAAGCACATGTTACACTTAGAAATTAATGGCGCTTACCAGTCACCGCCTCCCATAGATTGTTGCAAAGCACGTAATACACCGAAAGTCGCAATTTTTCAATGAATGGTCCAGATTAAGCAACCAGCATAAGACGAAAAACTGCTTTCACGACAATAACGGCTTGGATCAAATTGCAATGATTTTCAAGGCCACAGGTGAACTGGTGCACCTTATGTAACCTGCGGTTAAAAGAAGATGTAATTCACTTCATCGGAATCTGTCCAATTTTAAAGACTATTAGACGGGCTCACTGGGGAAAATATAGGCCTTCGGAAAACGAAGGCATCCTAATTCTGACAGTAAATAAATAATGAAGCCTTTTAACAACACATTGTATCAATATACTAAACAAATCTAGCCCAATGTTGTTTATTCTGTAAATTCTAGTACTTACACGTATCTATATATATTTAACTTAATATCTTTCTTTTTTGGCTAACGGCAAATGAAAATATCTATTATTGTGAATTATTTTGTAAAGCAAAAAATTACTTTATATAGAAATAAAAATACAATTCGTAAATAAAAACAAAAAAATATATCGAAAACGGTGCATCGTACGAACAAATTATTTAAACCGAAATTTTCTATAAGAAGGATGCTGAATTTTTTTCGAAAATTGTCCGACTTTACCTGAAGCTAATTGTGGAAATCATTTTTGAGTTCGAATATATTGAGAAAAACTCAAATCAATCAAATTTCCGGCTTCGAAATCCTCTAGAAAATGGATATACAGTTTTTTAAATTGTTTGTGTGCAAACCTCGAAAATGTCCGACTTCACACCAAAGATAATGGAAATTTTTATGAATATTTGTTCTCGAGTTTGCGGAATTTTTTTTTTTTTTTAATGTAACTCCTGACCTAATACGTCTCCTGCCGCCACTGATCTGGGTACAGAGTTTCTTTTGTACATATTCCACGCTTTCTGAATGAATAAATGAATGAACGAAATCATTCAGTTACACAGTTGGGCAAATTATAATTGATTACCGATTACATGATTGCAGAATGTAATCTATTACATTTCACAAATCACGACTACTTTTTGTAATCTGTAATTGACTTATATATTGTAATTGTAATTGTAATCATAATCGGTTATTGAAAATTACATTTCAGTTTCAAGAGGATGTACATATCTACTGGATAGATTGGATATGGATTATTGAGGGTGAGATTATCTTTTAGAGGACATATAGGTGGAAATAGAGTAGGTGGTTGATGTTTTGGGGGATGTAAGGGAAGAAATTTTGGTTAAAGGATTGTGGTTCAGCCCTTTTAGGATGCATGCATGAAAATGAAATGTGTGGTGGGGGGATTATAAATGCTCCATTTCCCCCCTATCTATACATCCTAAATAAGGGTTTATTGCATATAATCAGCACTACTCTATTACAATGTAATCAATAATACTCATTAAGTGTAATCCTGATTACCAAGCAACTCGATTACTTCGAAATTTTAAATAATGTAAAAAAAAAACAATGTTCAGTTAAGTATTAACTATCAATAGTCGAATGCATTGGACAGTGTAACTAGTTGCAATGGATCAGACAAATCCAGTGTGCAATGATAGGGAAACAACTTAGAAAGGTGTATTTATGTATATTTGGGCGCCATTTCTTCAAGGCACACAAATATTTGTCAGGTCTATTACACTGGAAAAAATCAAAACTAACCTATTTGATTCAAAGCAAGTCTACCTATTGACTTGACTACATATATCGTCGATCTAAGATGCAAATTACCTACCTCACAAAATAAAAATATGTATATGAACAAAAATATACAAAAATCTATGAGTGTTAATAAATTTGTAGTGCGCATGGTTTAGATGTGCACTGGATCAATCAAATATCGTAGGCATCAACTTATCTCAATATAGTGATAGCAAAACTCATCTTTAGCCAAAGAGGTACTTAGGGAGTTTGCTTCTTACAACTACGATCTGTTTAATACGGCCCTGCTTTGTTAGTTACCGCCAATTTAATTTACAAACTTGTTCGTGTTCTTTTGAAGGCCATGTTGAAAAATCGTACCACAATTTTGGAATTTTTGACCTGATTACACAGTAGTTTTTTTTTTTTTTTGGTTATGAAAGCACTTTGCTAAGGTCAAGCCATTGTCTTCTTTTCTCCGTCCATAACATTCGCGACAAAAGGTGCAGATAAGGATACAGATTGACTTTGGCGAATTATTCGCGGATGTGGATTCGGATACGGATATCCGGTACATTTTTGCTTCTATCCAAATAGGGGTAGTAGGGGTAGGTACTATGTAGGCGAAAAGGTTTTAAAAAGGTTAAAAGGTTATGTAGAATGAAAACAAAGGGAGCTATAACAGCTTTTTTCTCAAGACGCGACTACTATTATAAGGTAGTATCTATGTATACATATATGCAGGCCCTTTTGTTGTCACGTAGCATGTTATTACACCGGACCCCCCGCATATTACACTGTTGTGTATTGTATAAGTATTATTTATTCAACTAAGCAAGAAATAGCCAAATAGGTTCCTGGTGTTGTCACGTATCGCACCTTAGTAAGTAAGTACGATAAATAGCCAAAGAACCTTAATCAATGAATCAAAGTCATGCAAGTCCTCACTCGATTTCTTAAGGCAGTAACTTTGTTTGGAAGTAAAAATAATTGCTTCTGTTTGTCGATTATGTATATTGACGAATAGCGAGCCTCCTTAACAAATAAATTAGACGTATAAATTTTGTTTTACCATTAAGTCGCGAAGATAATATCAGTCAAGTGGCCGCCGCCGATTGAGTTGCTGCACACTTGGGCTCGTTCCACAGAATTTTTCATGACTTTTCTCAAATCTTCTGGCAATAAATTCTACGGATATTCTCGTTTAGGCCCGCCAAGGTTTGTTCGTATAGACCCATAACTTTAAAAAAAAATCCCAAAGGAAGAAGTCTGGAAAGGTCAAATCGGGTGATCTTGCGGGCCAATGAAAATCACTAAAACGAGAGATTAAGCGGCCGGGAAAAGCTTGCTGCAGAATGTTCGTTGTCACTTGAATCACAGAATCACAGTCACAGTGACAGTGTAGCCGACGCCGTCCTTCCAAAAATATGTGCTAATTAACTTTCCTCCTTAAAAGCCGCACTAAACAATGACTTTGAGTGGATGTAATGGCTCTTCTTGCATTACGTATTTTAAGAACCCTAGAAGCAATAAATTTGTTTGTCTATGTATCCGTATAGGTGGAAATGCGCCTCGTCACTCATGACAATTTTCAATGAAAAATCATCCTCATCGTGGTCCAGGTTTAGGAGAGCTTGGCTATAATTTACACGCGATTGGTGGTATACAGGCAATAGCTGATGTAATGTTTGCTCTCACCAAAATTCGCTGTAAAGACCGTCTATTGATGCCCAATTGAATGGCCCGTCGTCTGGTTGATGTTTGAGGGTCTTCTTCAACATCTGCAGCCAAAGCAGCAATATTCTTGACCGAACGGTTGCTTCGGGTTGTTACTAACCCATGTTGAATCAGTCTCCTCGAGACGAGTGGCTAAACGCCGCAGTGTTTGCCCAGTATAGTAATCCATGGTTTGTCTACGTGTACTCTGTTTCTGTTTACTTCACAAATGTCAAACTCATGATGATATAAGACGCCATTTGCAAAAATGAGAGCATCTTTCCATAAAGTGATGACTTTTGCGCCACCTTGTATTTTGTTTGGAATGGATCTCATCAAAGCTCGGACTTGAATCGGTGAAAAAAGGGTGCTAAATGGAAAATTTGAGGCTCTTCTCCTAATTTGCCAATTCACATCGACCATGACGTCACAAAGTTATGATGATTTTCATAGCATGTTTGTAATGAATGCGCACAATGTGAAATTTTATTTCGAAGCTTCGCCAAGGAACATCGGCAAAGAGTTTGATTTGAGTTGCCCGTTCTATAGGGCTAGAAATGAGAGCTGTCAATTTTGCCAGGCTAGATTTACCACCTCCATACTCTACGCAATCCACTGACGCCAGGTCGGTCGTGGAATAATTATTTCCATCTAATTAGAGCTCAAATACGAAACAGAAGTGCATTTGTAAAAGTCTCACACTCTCGGTCAAACAAAGTTGCTGGAATCTTATTTACGAGTACGAGTGCTACAATGTAAAGCTCTTTGATGAATTGAATAACAAACTTATAACGTCTTCACAAATTGCTGTCCTCAAAGTTTTATTACATTTTTCCTCAAATCAAGGACAACTCTTTGCCATCGGTTTTCTCTCAGTTGATCGAATTTTATTAGCAAACTTTTTGCTTCTCCATCGACCAAGAGGAGTGCGTGATTTTACCGCATCAGTTTTCATTGCATTTTCCTTTTTATGATTTAATTTCCATCCAAGACCTAGCGTGCACCGCAGCCGGTTATTGCCTTGTAAGTGTCAGACGCTGTTTTATGTAACTCTTGACATAACTTATGGCTTCAAATTAATAAATAATCACACACGAAAATTGAAACTGAACGCGTGGAGGTGAGAACTAAACAGCGGTATTAATCATCATTTTGGGTCGTTTATATCTCACAGAAGGAGGGACGCACTGCCTGCCACATACGAGTATCCATGTTACCAAGCAGGCAACCCGTGAATCAATAAGCACTATCTGATTGAAAAGCAGTAGGAATCACTCATATCCAGTTGGAAAAGTTGAAAAGAGAATGTTCATTGAAACTGCACTTTTTACCAACTGATCGAGGTCATTTTGTCTCATATCCTGCAGCGAAATTAACAACTTTTTGTGGCACATCCGAACAATAGCAATTAAGGACAAAAGAAACAAATTACACTCTGTGCATGTTTCATCTGCAAATCACGCAACAATCTCGGACAATGTATGAGTGTAAATTATCGCTCCTTTGCTAAATGGTTTGAAGAGGATTTTTTTTTTTTGCTTGCCTCCAGTTCCGGCCGAGGAACATATGCCACGTAATTTGTTATTGTGTAAAGGCCAATTATCCTTTTTTGTGTTTCTGATTGAGACAAACCGGTATAGATTGAGAGCAGGAAGGAGGTCGTGCGAATCGTGTTCCACTTGCCAGATGCTTAACCATCCTTTAGGAGGATCACATCTCAGACGCAGGGAATACTGCTAACCTACTTATTCTGCGGTCTTCATCAATTGATGGTACCTATTTGCCGGATTTCCCAAATCAAATTATGACTTACAATCCTGACCACGGATATTGACTTGAGGCAGAATTCAACATATTTATCGCTATAATCAGCACCATCGCCATTTTCGTGTTGTACAAGTCCAGAAATCAACCACAAATTGCCTGTGCCTGTGCCGCAATGATTGTGTCCTTAACAAGACAATCTAACGACGAGTAATTTAATACGCTTGGTAGATATTGTAGCGGAATTGATGCGTCCCATGGGAACGTTTCACTTTATCCGGAGCCATTCATCTCTGTAGTTGCTGCTGCTACTTTTACCCCAGCTTACGAGTACATGAAGAGGGATGCGGAATCATTGCGCGCTCACCAAATTAAATGGGTCGATCCGATAAGGTAATTGGGGTGAAGTGTATGTCAACAAGGGAGGGTTCTTACTCGTACAACTTCTGATGGATGGAGTGGATATCAATTTAGACGCCATGTTGAACACGATAAGGTCCTTTATGAGGTGCACACGCACACAGCCATGCGTGAGATAATTTTTCGTGTCAATTAAATTCTATTCAGTGGTTAAGTGGAAGTCTTATTTGATCGAAATGATTTCAAATGTAATTAGAGTTGAGTGAGATGCCTGAGGGAAATGACACTTTGAAACAAGAATGTAAAATACTAAAAACTCTTTATCAATAGTTTAATCATTAACTCTTTTATAAGAAACAAATTATATTCTATAGTTCTAACCCAATTCAGGTCGGTTGGGTTAGAAGCCCTTCTTCCACTCTACAGAATCAATTTCAGAGATTTGTTTGGTAATCAATCTGGTTTTGTTCTCTTAATGTTTGGTTACTCAATGATGGTAAGAATGAAAATCACTTGGATTTTTGTCACGAGTACATCAAACTTTGGTAGGTAAGTAGGTATACTACAGGGTTTTTCAATAAGGACATAACAATTTTGTATTTTAATAAAATAAAAAATAATTGAGATATCGGGCTGAAATTTATTTCAGCTATAGTACGCATGTTAGATTTAAGAATAGAATTCAATCTCGTTCATATGACCACCGCTAGCACTTTTGCAGTGATCGATTCTTTGGAGCCAATTTTCCACCACTCTTCCACACATATCGGCTGGAACGTTTGCAATTTCGCTATCGATATTGTTCCTGAGCTCCTCTACCGTTGTTGGCTTGTTGGCATAAACCAACGTCTTAACGTAAAAATAAATCCATCGGCGTTAAATTACATGAGCGAGCTGGCCATTCGACCGGACCATTTCTCGAGATTACACGATTATCGAACTTCCCCTTCAATAGATCAATTGTTTGACCAACTGTGTGGCATGTGGCACCATCTTGTTGGAACCACATATCACTGATGTCAAGTTCATCCAATTCTAGCCAATAATAGTCTTCCAACATGGCACGATAGTGAACTCCATTGACCGTAACAAGGCGATCATTTTCATTGACGAAGAAATACGGTCCAATCACACCTTCCGGGCATGAAATCCACACCACACAGTCACTTTTTGTGGATGCAATGGAGTCTCTTAAAGGGATTTGTTGCTGCCCAGTAATGCATATTTTGCTTATTGACTTGTAAAGGTATAGGCCAAGATCTTTACGCAAAATTTGCCACAATGTGGACTGAGAGATTCTCAATTCCTGTGAACTGTGTGGAATCGACTGACATTTTGAACTGAAGCAATTACGGCTGCGATATTTTCGATACTTCGACCGGTGCGGTATCTCACTGGTACAGGAACATTCAATAATGAATATGTTTACTCGAATTCATACACTAAAGCACACGCAGCCTGTCTGGTGGGACGATTATTACGACCGAAAATTGGAGTAAGCGCTCTTAAAGTTGCGACCACCGACTCAGAATTTCGGTAGTACATTTTTAATAATTTCCAAACGTTGCGCATTCATGAACTTCTTTGATAAAACTGTAAACCTTGACTGACGTTTTGACATTAACTGATCATAAAAAAAGTTTTAGTGTGCGTTTGTATTAAAATACAAAACTGTTATGTCTCTATTGAAAAATCCCTTATATGACCACGAGGTTTAGCGTATTGTTTGTCGATATTGCTCAGGGATATATGTTAAAATACCCAGTTACGAGCCACCCTTAAGAAATATTTCAATTTGGTCTGTTTACTACAAACAAACCAATTGATTTATTGAAACAATTTAAACTGGATTGCAATCTATTGATATGTAAGATTCGACAAGAGTAAGTTTAATTGGATGGTAAACGACTAACAAAAGCCTCGTACGAGCATCATCCCCCGATTGGTATTGGTCCCTTAAATAACGAGAAAGCGGCACTGCAGCCGAAAACCTAGCAGCTCTGTTAGTAAGCCCCTACTACTGTTCCCACCTCCTAGGGGTGCCATCTTGGAATTTCTTCGGAAATTGCGAACGGGAGAGACGAATGGCGAGCCTCCTGCTCCCCAAAACAATAGAAGTGCTGGTTGATCTGTTTCCCAGCGAGGCACAATCATAAAAATGAACCCAAATTGCTCCGAAATGAAACACAACGCCTTGGATATGAACTGATACTTCGTTGACCACCTTTGGGTATCATAAAATCAGTTTCTAGAATATCAAAACCCTGTTTGACTGACTCCAGGAAGGGTCTCAAAATGCCAGATTCCACTAACTAGAGCATGAGTTCACGCGATATAGGGGGCTGAATGAGGTAACATGGTTCGATGCTGGGGAAAACCACTAATGGAGAAAAAAAAAAAACAGTGTCATGCTCTGGTAGACCAGCTGAGAGCGCGCGGAGGTCCGGAGTAGGACTGATGTTAACTGCAGCAGCACGTAGTAGCCTCATATCCTCGAAATCTCACAGGGACTGGATACCTACGGCTAGAATGCAGAGGAGAGTAAAAAAATTACCATCATACAGTGTTATGCTCCGATAGAAGATGCGACTGAGGAAGATAAAGACAATTTCTGCACCATTTAGGCTCCGTCTACAACTAAACGCCTAATAGCGACATTGTAATGGTGATGGAAGAGGTCAGAAGTCATTGAAGGTTCGCTGTTTAAGCATAACACCTGCCAATGACAGGCAGCGAACAAGAATGGCATCATCATCTTTTATACGCCTTCGTACTGCATCCTTGAACAGCAACTGCTCAAACTTGCTCAGCATTACCAGATTCAATACCGACAGACTCAGGGATCCCCAAGTGCGACAACAATTCAGGAACCAACTTGCCTCAGAAGCGGAAACAATCAGCAGCACAATGCCGTGGAATGCTGTTAAAAATGGTTTTGAAACTGGGTTACGCACCTACGCCAGTAAAAGGCAGAAAAGTCACTATCAGCAGACACTTGAAGACGGATCGATGAGCGTACAGCAATCAAGATTCGGAGAGCAGCCGTCTCAGCAGTAGAGAGAACCGAGCCAGAAGCCCAATATCGCATGAAAAAGAAATAAGTGTAGCGCAGTGAGGGACGTGACAAACGTCAGTATATCGGATCACTTTCCTCAAGCGCTGAAGAAGTATCACATAAGTGTGACAGTAGGACTGTCTATAATATCAGCAAAGAGGTCATTGGTGGTCGGAACTCCAAACAACATCCAGTGAAAAATTTAGGTGATAACCTTCCGATTTCGATGTGGAGCAGCTTACTAGATGAAGAGAACACTTCGCTATGGTCCTTAACCTTAGACGATGACGATATGATCTCGAACTCTAATGAGCCTTCCAAACAAAACAAATTCTCGAATTCGTACTGGATTCCAGTAAAACCGGTGGATATTGAGAGCATCCCTGCCGAATTATTTCATCGGCAGAACTGCTACATACTACAATTTCCGCAAGGTGTAAAAGAAAAGCAGGATTATTATCTCCCGGCCTTAGCCAAGCTGGAATCACATCATACGTCGAATAGGCAGGCTAGATCCTCCTGAATCACCTTGTGGATCATAATAGAGCAATACATTGAGAACAAATCTCCGCTACATCTACTGTTTATCGATTTCGAGAAGGCTTTTGACAGCTTGAATCGAAATGCTATCTGGTTGACTTTGCGCAGGAGAGGGATCCCAGAAAAACCCATAGCTATAATCAAGACTACATACACTTACTAAGTGTCACGTCTTACACAATGGTAATGAATTCTGAAATCTAAAGTGGAGTACGTCAGGGATGTATACTGTCACCGCTGTTGTTCTTGGTAGTCATCAGCGATGTATTCTGTGCAGCATTGATGCGGCATAACCATGGAATTCGATGGACTATGGATAATGGACATTCTTCTGATGGCCCAAAATCTAGAAGCCTCAACAAAGTTGGGCTTAAAATAAACACAGCCAATACAAAAGCCCTGAGCACTTCTACGAGTAACACCTGCGCACAACTCAACATTACCGGACAGGAAGGCGATAAAATAGGCAACTTTCTAAAATATATCTAGGAGATGTTGTCTCTGCTAACCGCGGTGGCAACCGAGTGGAATCCACTCACCCAGGCCGGCAAAACTGCAGAACACCCTAGGCAAACGTGGCGCATGACAGTTGAGGAGGAATGAATTGGATGCAGCTCAAACGCTTTGCAGAACTCTGAAGAAGATGGCTCGCAGGCGTTGTTCGCCCCCTATGCCCCTCGAGGGAGAAAGGATTTAAGTAAAGGTCCGAAGCTAGACCAGTAAGTAGTATTTAAGGCTTTGGTTCAGTCGATAATGGTAAAAAAAAAACATGTAGGAATGATACAATCCATCTGAAATGGATCGTATCTATGATACCCTATGGCTAGATCGACTTCAATACTGATACAAGGGCATATACCTTTCGGGGTCTATCTTTATTATTTCCTATGGGATAGGGTATACGAATGAAAGCCCCTTTCTAAAATCAAATTCAACGAGACTACCGTCTCAGCTGAATCATTCGGCATTCCACAAGATAGTTTTTATAAAACTTACAAGTACATTTCCTCCTGATATGTACACACCTATTACACGTATCTAACGCTGTCTACACTGGAAAGAAAAAAAACGATATTATTGTGTAGTGTCACACAAGTCAATCTTAGCGCACTCCCAACGCACCGCTAACCAGTCATTCATTACGATCAGCGACTTAACTTGCCCATTGTCCATCCAACGGATATGAAGATAAATTGGTTGAGATTGAATTAAAGATGGTTGGATATAAATATAAGACAATAAACCGGCGCACAGTGAGATCGACAACAGCGAATTCATTGTGGCAGATACACCCGACACGACGCATTGAAGTGCAACAACTGTCAGCGGGAACTGGGCGAACGTTCGCCAGCTCTTCTCATTAAAGAGCTATCATTTTGTCTTATTTATCTGAACTGGTATTCAGGGCGGGCGCTGCGGTCGAAGTGATGATATCCACATTGAGGTGCCGGGGGCCAAAGAAACGCACAAATAGTCATTTACGTTTTGTTTCACAGAGGCAGACTGAATAGATACTTCTCAAGAGGACATAGTGGATCGCGCTGAAAATTAATCAAAATATTTGAATTTGAGAGACTACACGAACCTACTTAAGCCGAATATGGTCTGGCTGCGGTCTGCTCACATTGTGCGGTTCGCATTGAAAAACATGGACGCTGTTTGTCATATCATTTAAACGGTCCCAAGAAGAGCTGTCCAACTGGACCGAAGCTACACCGGATTCGGTCTGTGTGAAGCTGAAATCAAAGACAAAATATACAACGCTTATCAGGATATAAATTCCAGCTGCCACATGTAACCTCTCTAAATACTTTCCCTTGCAAATGTCACCGGGCAGGACACAACATTCGCGTTTCATTACGATTCCTTCGACCCGCTTTCAAGCGCATATTGCCTGCCCGCAACATGTGTACAACATGAAATAAAACATCGCGAATTGGATAAATAATTGGTGTTCACGAACTCTGTCTCTCGCGCTTTGATTTTCTTTGCTATCAGATTCGAATATCAAATTGCGCGCACATATTGTCAAAGATGCTGCGGCCATTCCCGTGGACCATGTCCACACATTCTGTGCGTCGTCTTCGTCTTCGATTGCCCTTATGCAGAACAAGGAGAAAAAAAAAAACGGAACAGAAACAACACAGGGTGGACGACAAAATGCCGATTTGTATATGGAGCGATTGGATCCGATCATCCCGGCCACACTTTCTGCGGTCAACAACGACCGGCAATATTCCAATTTCAATCAGCTCACCTCTCCGCCTAGGTGTATCTAAATCTGACTTATAACACGCATTGTGGCACATATTCCTGGCCGACACTCGTTCGCCGATGGTGGTCGCCTCGCCTCTCCATAGCCATTGTGTGTTCAGATGTTGGCCGCAATGCGGATGATGACGAAGCGTTTTTGCTCTCAGCTTGCTCGCAGATCTTTTTCTTGTGCAGATTTCTGAATAAATTTTGAAATTCAATAGTTTCGGAGCGCCGACAACAGCGACATGGAGGATTGCGGCACTCTTCGCAGTATCCTTGAATATTTTAATTTAACAAGACCAAGGAGACATTTGTATTCGCGCGCAGACACGTGATTACGAACGCCTCTGATTAGGGTGATGGTCACATGATTATGTCCTTTTTGCTGCATTGGTTCGCACTATTAAAATTCGATTGAACTTCATAAGTGTCAAAAGGTTGGTTGGCTTTTTTTCCCCCCTTGCTAGTGTTTTTATGACGGATTAGAGATGCCAATTAAAAAGTATCTCTTATCTGTATCTTGGAAGTGAATCTGAGAAATTTTGAAACCACTGCTGTGTCGCATATTAGATTGACGTGAAATCATTGAGTTGAATGTAGTCAGCTTGTTAGTGCTAATTTTTAAGTATTGAAAGACAACGCCAACTACATGACTGACAGATGCAGGACAAGAAGCCTGTCTGCTCTACATTTGTCTGTTTCAAATCGAAGGGTGATTTGATTTTCGTCTTTATTTCATTGGGTAAACTATTTACAGATATGGTTTCAAGCGCAGCACTCGAAAATGCTTTACATCAAGTACCGCTAAACATTGCAGGCTGAGGGTCTGGAAAAGTACTAAACGAAGTACAGAGACTCCTCCTTGGAAAGGTGGGTCTTCAGAACAGTCGGACCTTGTACGGTTAGTTCTCTGCGATTGCAAAACTGCAGTTTATCGAGTAAATGGAGCGGCGTTCTATTTCTGATAAGATTCTAGCAATCAGAAATTAGGAAAAAAACAAACTAGAACTTGTTTAGATAAATTAGAAATTCCATCATATATGCATAGGCCATGTACATATATACTTGGTAGCGTCATTGAATTCTACTTGAAGCTTGCGTTGAGATAAATAGTTCAGACTACGGTATACAACTTCAACTAACTTACGATGAGTTTTCACAAATGTGAAACTGGCAGTTAAACAAAGTTTTCTAAGGCATCCGTAAATACGGCCGACGACATAATTTGTGTGGTCCTTGCTAGATAAGTTACGATTAATAATAAAACCAAGACTGGTGGGAGATTCACCCAGCCTCACTTTAGTGTCTGTCAAATATGTACAGAGATGGTATCAAGTAAGTGTCAAAAGTTGTATTTTCTATTGGTAACACAAGCGATTTAGGAGGCTAAGGCCATTTTGCAGTTACCAGTTAATAATTGCTCTCAGATCATCATACACATTGCAGATCAGGTTCAGGTCCCTCACTGAACTCATTGACCAAGAAAAGTTTGCTTGGAGGCCATCTGTATATTTGTAAATATACTTTGGTGTGTTTACTTGTTGAAAGTTAGTCATTTATGAATATTCAAAAAAGAATGGGTCCTAGTATGGATCCCTGTGGAACACTTTGCGTAAGAGTTTTGAAGTAAGAACAACGTTTCAAAATAAGCAATCTTTGTACCCTGTTTGAAATGAATCTGGCTACTACTGCCTACTGGCTCTATCTGTAAAACTAAGATAGTGTTTTAATTTTCAACAGAGGCTTTTATGATTAACTCTATCAAGGCCTTTGGAAAATCAAGCAAAGAAATGTACCATTTTTATATCGAATAGTTGTCTTAAGTCCTCTAGAAAAGCATCATAACAGCTATGGCTTTGTATAAAACTAGATTGGAAGCGATATAATGACGAGTTTTTTTCAAAGTGATGCTGGATTTTCTTTGCTATAAGCTTATTAGATAGATATGGCAAAATACTGATGGGTTTATAATCATTAGGGGAAGTCACGTTGTGTTTTTTTTTTAAATCGGAATGATTCTAGTCATGTTTTCAATTCGCGGAAGACACCAATTTATGGTGTGGGTCAGGTGACTAATTATTTAAGGAAGTACGAATTTTATAAAGCACGTCATTCTCTCCAACAAATGATTTCGTCGATGATATGCACTTAATAATGCGTAACCAATTCGAAGTGAAAAACTTAATACATTTTGTGGTGAAGTAATTGTATTTGACTGCATATTGACTATTCGGATCAAAATCATAGTTGGTACTACTCGTACATTACAGTGGACACCAATCTGACGTAGGTTATGTCACAAAAGCTTTGCGGACAGCGAAGTGCTTAGCTTAGAGCTGTAGAAGTTCCGCTTAGCATTACGTATAATACTGGTCTGCATATTCCTAGCCAGCGTATATGAGCTTCAGGCCTGTTTTTCTAAGCAGTGTAAACTTTGTATCTACATTTGAGTCCACAACCTCGACGGTAAACCAGGGTACACTATTGTTACGAACACACACTGTTTTGGTAGGAACATATTGATTATAGAGGTCGGAAGAAAAAGTCTGAAAGCAGGTTAGTTTTTCGTTAAGTTACTACAGACAGAGCGCTTAAGACTAACTAGTTGAAGTCTTTGAAACATAAAGATGTCTGAACAGCATTATGCGAAGAAATAATGTCGTGAGTGTTAGATAGTAAGCTGTGATCAGACACTTGGTGCTTCTCGGTTACCAATTAGTGTGAGACTCTAACGACACTAAAAACACCTTCATAATCAAGGCTAATCTATGAAAGCTAAACAAATGATTTTTCTTTCTTACATTTAAAATTGCGTTAAGGATAGTTTAAAGTTTTAAGTACTTTTTCATAGCTTTTAGAACATTAGGCTTGGTTCTTCACAATCTTCCGTCTGTTTCGTACATTTAAGACGGTTTCTATGTCGGAGTGGATGTGGTTTTGCAGTCGTTGATTGTGTGTCACATCGTGCTTTCTAACCACTTCTGTCATCATGTCTATGCAAATCGCTATTTCTTATATAATTTAATTAAAACACTTCAATAGTAATATAAACAAAAAATTTAAGGCAGAATGCATTGACCTTTATTGCTTGACTGTCTTGGGAACGATTCGATTTGCACTCGATGCAAAAGATGTTTTTTTGGGGTTCGCGTGTGCAGGTGTTGTTCACACCGTCTGCTGGTGTTAAGTTATAATAAGGAGCATTAATCATTCCACGAAAGACGTTGTTTTGGAATGTCTGTATAGTTTTGATATTTGTCTTCTCTGTACAGCCGCATAATTGGATGCCGTACGTCCAAACAGACTTCAATACTTGCTTATATGATTTTGTTTAGGATAGACATACTCGTATCTGAGTTTCTTCCCAATAACCAATATATTTCTCAAGTTTAGTTCTCCTCCTTTCTTTTTGACGTGTTCTTTCCATTTCAATATCTAGTCCAAACACTTGGTTGTTAATGAATATCGGAAGATTGATTATCTTTTTATTTGTGGAGTTTATGTGAGTTGGTTTTGACGGAGTTTCCAATCTGCAGTTTCCCTGTTACCTTCACAGTTGGTCCTAGGATACTTCCTTGTGGAACACCTGCTTTAATTTTCTTTAGTTCCGAATATTTTTGTTAGCAATGAACTCAGAACTATCTAGACACATTCCTATGAAGTTTGTATTCAAAGCCCTTATGCCAAAACTTGTCAAAGGCTTGAGTAACATCTAAAAATGTTTCAACTACATACGTAATCCAGATGCACTTGGTTTTACCATGAAATGTTTATTTCTAAATCCGAACTGATGATTCGGGGTTGGACTTCTCTCTTCTATGATTTTGCTAAGCCTTTTCAGGGGCAATTTTTCTTAAACCTTTGCCATAATTGGTATAAGCCATATTAGCCCACAACAATAGCTTGACTTTTCCCAGTGTTCAGCCTCAGCTGATTTTGTTTTGACTAGAGAAGGACGCTCGCTAGGTCCTCATTTATTCGGACAGTGGCGTCTTCCACTAAACTAGCTTAAATAAAGCTGCACATCATCAGCGTACATATGCATTAAATGAATGGACGAGGGACTAGCGGATCGCCTTCAACGAATCTAAATCTGTTCACATGAATTTCACTTATAAGAATACTAATGTCTTGCCAATTTTCCTAAACTTGGCCCGAATTCCTTTTGCAAACGAGGCCAAATACCTTGGAATGACACTCGATGCAAAACTGAAATGGAATTCGCACATGAAAATGAAACGTAAAGAACTCGAAATCAAATATAAAGAAATGAACTGGTTGCTCGGAAAACACTCCCAGCTCAGTATTGAGAACAAACTGCTTTTTTACAAGCAAGTCCTAAAGCCGGTGTGGACTTACGATATAGAACTTTAGGGCTGTACCAAGAAAACTAATGCCAATATTTTACAAACTTTTCAAAATAAAGTGCTAAGAGAAATTGTCCTCGCACCGTGGTATACTAGAAACGATGATATCCACAGGGATCTCGGAATTCCGACAATCGAAGCTGAAATTAGAAGCTTCGCGAGAAAGCATAGAAACCGACTAATCGGACATGTCGACAATACAATCCTACAAATTATGGATGAAAGCAATTTATTGAGCCGACTACAAATGACGAAACCTTTCGACTTGGCGAGATAGGAATCAACCGCGCCTAGATTGCGGAACATGCAGGATCTTTCAGTGGAAGTAACCTGCCAAACGAGTTTTTTTTTATGATAGAAAAATTGCTTGATAAGGTCCTTCTTAGTTGCAATATATAACAAATTAAATCGCAGGGTGGTGTTTTTTAGTCAGTAAGAATCTGACACTACTATGAGCACGCGCTTGCTATCCTCATAGTGTTTATGGAAGATTCTTCACCAACCCTCGGAAAAAAAAAATATGTATGAGATCTACAGTGCTTTAAGACATTAGGGAGGTCATTGATAAACATAAGGGGACCTAAGATTGATCCCTAGGGAACATCAGCATGAGTTGGTAGGAAACCAGGTAACCGATTGCTAACCCACACTGCCTGAGCTCTTCCTGTTAGATACCTTTGTACAAATTATGCGATCAAAAAAGAAGTTGTTTTTGAGCTTATTTAGGAGGACACTATGCGAAACAGAATCGAACGCCTTGGAAAAATCTGGAAGCACCAACATCGTGTAGCATTCTTCATCAATGTTTTGTCTAATATCATCCACAATCTTTATCAGTGCTGTCGAGCAACTACGAGTATGTTGAGGTCTGAGCCCAGATTACATATGCGAATTAAAGCCTGAGGAATTTAAGAACTCAGAAACCTGTTTTCCCATTATCTTTTCGAAAGAGGTAAGATAAATATCGGGCGATATTCCTTTACAGGAGTGGAGTTTTTTTTAATATAGGAATAACTTTGGAAGCTTTTCAGAGGTGAGGATAGCAACAGGTGGTTAAAATTGTGTTCAAAATGTGGGTAATGTGGGGTGAGATGAACGGAAAGATGATTTTAAAGAATGCAAGTTGTCTAGATCAGTAGCTTCAGATTTAATTTCAAATACCGTTATGGATACTTGAAACTGATGTCATAAATGTTCCCCAAGGGGCACCACTGAGTGGAGGCATCGCGCCAACCTGGGTGTTATCATATAAAGTTACAGTTAAAAACCATCTATTTACACATGTTGGCACATGCTTTTTACTTTTTTAAGTATTACAAGGGGAATTTCATCTTCGTCCCTTTTGTCAACAAATTCTTGATTTTCAGTAGCTGTACTTGACGAGAATGTCTTAGAAACGCTTAGCAGATATTCTGCGAAGAAGTCAGCCATTTTAATTGGGTTTCCGATCTATTTTCCGTCGGGTGCTTTCAAGGGCGGATTTTGTAACTAATGTCTTTTTAGATACAGTGGACGCATCTGTCCTCAAGCTTCGTAGAAATCTACTAAGTGAATCATTTTTGACCTCACAAATTCGTTTCTTTAAGTTCATTATTGAGGCGATTAAAAACAGCCCTATTGTCTGCAATGCTCGTGATTTTCCATTTTCTACGAGCCCTTATTTTCCTAATATGTATCAACTCTTTTATTTCGACGGGGTATTTTGTTTCAGGTTGTCTCCTGTCCGAATTATATGGAGCGTTTTCCTCTGGCGCATGTTGAACATCAGCAATGAATTGTTCCACTTCATGGTCAATTTATTTATCTATCCCCATAGGAGATCTTAGGTTTATAAAACTTTCTAGCTTTTCTCTGAATTCAGTCCAGTTAGGATTACTTTTTCCCTCCACTTTCATTTCACTTAGTGACAAGATCGCTGGAGTACTCGTATGATCTGACGATAAGTCATAATTACCTTTTCAATTCTGGTATGATTTCGTCTGATATCTTTTGCTACGAAAAAGTCAATAAGGTCTGGTATTTGGTTAGGATCAGAAGGCGAGTAAGTAGGTGATCCAGAGGAAAGAATTCCAAGTTGTAGTTGCGGTCTGTTTAATAAAGCCTCCTTTTGTTTTTAACCTTGATCCCCAGTGGGTATGTTTGGCATTGAAGCCACCACCAACGAGCAAATTTAGGAGATCTGCATAGTCAGTTCCTTCAGGTGCAGAACGCCTGGGTGTGCAGTAAATTGCTGCTACCTTAAGCTCTTTATTTTTTTAAATTATAAAAAACAAAATAAAAAAGTTTGTCTTAAGTCTTAAAAAATGTCCGGTTTGGTGAACAGAGTGAATTGTGTTTTATTGTAGGACGATGAACCATGGCGCTTCGCTGGCTTAGATTGTTTTTCGCACTGTTTTTGTGATTGTCTCCAAATTACAAAATCACTCACGAATTGGTTATAAGCTTTATTATTAAGAATAGAGGCACCAATAATTTTATGAAAAACTATTTCTTAATTTTGAATATAAATCTAAAAAAAAACACGCCTACTCGTTAGCTATCCTTTACCTCCCGAACTAAGTCAAGCGCATCGAATTAAACCACCTGGTTGCTCAGATGGTCTAGAAACTGACTGAACTGTAGCAAGAAATGCATCTGTAAAGATTTTGTCGGGTGAAAGTATGCTCAAGAGTGGGGCACTGATCCTAGATTGAAATACTTGGGCAAGTACCAACTATCAGATGAGGATACGCCAACCATAGAGCCACTTCTCATTCTCAAATTCCTAAGAGAAACCGGATTAGAGAGGGTGCTCTAGGGTGAACTATCCTTCCCAAGGCACGAAAAAAATGTGTCTGACCCTCGATAACAATTCTAAAGGAATTATGTTCTGAGGGAAACTCAAATGAGGGAATAAACCTCTCCTAGGTACAATAGACCATTAGGTCGCAGTAATAATAATGCTCAAGAGTCACAAGGCCCCAACAAGATTCAATAGCCAATGGTAAAATACTTTTTTGAATAAATGGGATTCCGAAGAGTAATTCCATTTGATGATAGTGGCAATGAAAAATTTCTAAAATTAAGCTTCATATGCGGAATCTTGCAAGGCAACATTTTCGGCCGGCATGATTCTGTTTAGGCCTGAATTCCCTGACCAAGATGCTTAAATGGATAAACTTTGTTTTCTTACTACAGATGGAAATCGTAGCTTAAAATCTTCAGTATGTAAACGACTTGGAATTCAGTCAATATTGTCTCAACTCTATCAAAATGAGATCAGGGTGGCATATCACAATGCATTTTCATTTTTTTCAACATTGTCATCAGGATGAAGCCTGTTATATTAAGATTGTATGAGTATACAAATTAAGGCTCTACATAACGTAAGTATGTTGCAATACAATTTTCCCACAAACACCTTATTTTATTTTCTTTAAAAAAAAAAAAACGTGTAACTACTCAGATTAATGACTAAATTGAAAAATTGTTCGACCAAATAGTATATATAGAGACTTACGGTCAATTTCGTTCAAGTGACTGACAACAGCGAAATCATTGCGCAGATACACGCGATACGACGCACTGAAATGCAATAACTTTCAGTGGGATCTGAGCTAGCTCTTCTCATTAAAGACTTTTCACTTTGTTTAATTAATTTATGAAGCAATTCACTTTACCCTATTCAACTTAAGAATAGATGGAGTAAAGAGGGGGAGATCCTTCGATTTAATAGTAAACAAGTCAGTTGAATCCTGCAAATAATGTAAAAGATTCGTTCACGATAGATTTCTTATATAAATTTGTAACTATTCAATATCTAGTTCCTAAACTCTCACATTTTATTTGTCAGTGAAAGAATGGAATCTAGGATATCCCATACCTTTACGCATCCTACAACAAGAACCATAACTATCCCTCCTCAGAGTATATATACATTCCATGAAATAAAATCCCCTCCCATGTAATTTTTCAACTGTTCTAGCCAACAGGAGGAACCGATCTCACCCTCACAAAAATCAAGATATACCACGAGAGATAAATACAAATAAATTTCGTTAACAACTCTGCATAAGCTTGTTACCAGGAATCTCTAAATCTGACTCAGAAAAACAAACAACACACGTGTTACGTGTGTGGAAGTGATATTCCGCCACTCGTCCGACCGCATTAAGGCATCTAAATATAGTAAACCCAAGGCGACCCGAGAAAATCCCGGCAACGTACGAGTATATTACAAACTTATATCATGTTCATGTTCTGAGCGCGTTCCAATCACACATCATAGCCATGCACCATTCAGCACCCTGCGCACACCTATTTATTCCAGCGTCATTAACTTAAGTGGAAACTTATTCAAACACCTCGCATAAGTCATCCTGATGCTCTGCCTGCACTACCCCCGAACATACTACACGCAAACACATGGGCACAGGTACAACAGATTCCGATCTCACCAACTCCAGATAATATATCTAAACAAATTAATCCCATCGCACAGTCCCTCTTCTGCCAGCGTGATATTTACATACCAAGCACGATGCACCATGCGGATCGTTGCACCGCTCCTCGGCCAGTAATTGAGATATCTTGCTCCACGGAATTATGACACCAGAGACAGATGATTCCGCAGCAGTGCAGGCGCAACATTTGAACAGCACACAGCATCCACAATATTAATTCTTCTAATAAGATTGTGAATTAATGGAAACTAATCGATTCTCCGGAGGATTACACCATACCTCCTCCTTCGGGTCGCGGCCGAAGCACCTCGCGCCGCGCCACCTCTGCAGGAAGTCCATGTGCAGCATCCATGACGGATGGCTTATTTCGTTGGCTGGCGTGGCTATGTCAACTGGTTTTGGTGTCGCGACGATATTTTAATAATCGCTTAATAGGTGCGATCCACATTCCACACAGCCGGAGAGTGTGTCTGTCGGACGGATGGCTAAACAGCGATCGAGACAGATCTTAATGTCGTATAATTTCGCTATAAATCATTGGAAATCTTGTTAGTAAGTGGGTATTACCATTATTTATTGGTGGCAAAGATACTGGAGATATCCGGATGTGGACTGTTAGGTGTATTTAAAATCGAATAAACTTATTGTGGGCTTCTGTTTGTGGTCGAACCGTGACTGTGGCCCTTTTATAAGATTTGCATCTTCTTACGCGTATATGGGTATTTGACCCTCATGTAAGAAAAGAATGGCGGACACCTTTTAAATTGAAAGGTTTGTTGTTACACAACAAAAGCAATGCTAGGTAATTAGTGGTGCTAGACGTTTTTTTCAGGGAAGAAGAAGGTGCAAAATGTCGCTTGTTCAAAAGAAACTTAGCCTTTCTGTGCACTTTCTATATCGACGAAGGATAAATCCGTTAGACTTATAGCCTACGAGAAGGGACATAATCGTAAACCTATTTACTACCTGACAACCAATTGCAATGTGACTCACTGAATGAAAATTATTAGCTTTTTCTAGATCATGTATGCTTCATCTATACACAGTTTTTGTCACTACTCTTGCTTGTTAGAGATTTGTGGTGGATCTCAAACATGTGGACCAATCTGAGTTAATATTAAAGACACTACATATGAACACCCTATGACCAAAATGAACAAGAGAACGTGAGTACTATCAGGAACTGAGGCAGTCGAGTTTTCGTTTTAGGGAAAGGTGTAGACTAGTACACAAAAGATCCAACTTTTCTTCGTCCCTATCGCCACCAATAAGAAAAGCTAACGGCGAATGGGCAAAAGGAGACAAAGAGAAAGCGGAATTATTTGCCGAACATTTAGAGGAAACGTTCAAGCCATTCGATGGACAACCATTGATCGAAGATCCGAATGCAAATACGGCACCCGACAACTTTAAATTAAAAACTGTATCCCTGTCCGAACTTCGTATGATAATAAGAAAACTGAAAAATAACAAGGCTCCAGGATATGATTTAATCACTGGCGAAATTTTGAAGGAGCTACCGAAAAAAGCGTTAGTTAAGTTACTCTATATTATAAATGCTTCATTGAGACTTCTATATGTTCCAAGGCAATGGAAAGTCGCCGAAGTAATAATGGTTCCGAAACCGGGGAAAAGTACAAACGACAAGAAATCATATAGACCCATTTCGCTTCTGCCGATAATATCTAAAGTCTTTGAGAAACTTCTGCTAAAAAGATTGCACCCAGTAATTGAAGAAAGGTGATTGATCCCGGATAATCAATTCGCGTTTCGGGTTAAACATTCCACAATCGATCAGGTGTATCGAATAACAAATGAAATTGAAAAAGCTCTAGAAGGGAAAAAGATATGCTCTACCGCTTTTCTCGACGTATCGCAAGCGTTCGACAAGGTATGGCACGAAGGCCTGAGATATAAGCTAAGGGTAATCTTACCAGATAAATTCTACAGAATATTGGAATCTTACCTTAATAACAGACTCTTTCGTGTTGAACATGGGGCAGAATATTCGAAATTCAAAGAAATCCATGCCGGTGTTCCGCAAGGAAGCGTTCTCGGCCCAATCCTGTTCCTTCTCTACACAAGAGATATACCACAAGATGAAGGGACTGTCGTAGCAACGTTCGCAGATGACACGGCTATCCTCGCAACAGATGAGTCAGTCGAATCATCAACTGGAAAACTCCAACGAGCTTTAAACAAAGTATGCGAGTGGACAAAGACTTGGAGAATCGTCCTTAACGAGACCAAGTCAACGCATGTCAATTTTACGTACAAAAAGATAAACAACTTACCTATTTCCATTAACTCGGTACAAATACCGTACGCAAACGAGGCAAAATATCTAGGAATGACACTAGACGCAAAACTTAAGTGGAAACCACATGTTAAAAAGAAGCGCGACGAGCTCGAAATCAGACTTAGAGAAATGTACTGGCTACTCGGGAGATACTCGAAGTTAAGCGCATACAACAAACTGCTTCTGTACAAGCAAGTTCTAAAACCATCTTGGACATACGGTATACAACTTTGGGGTTGTACCAAGCCAAGCAATATGACTGTTCTGCAAACATTCCAAAACAAAACACTAAGATCAATTGTGAATGCTCCATGGTATATAAGGAATAGTGATATTCACAGAGATCTAGGAATTGCTACCGTGAGGGATGAAGTAACAAACTTTGCTCATAAACTTCGAACTCGCCTTCATGATCATTGCAATAATGAAATAATCCGTACTCTGGACGTGACAAACCTCGAGCGCCGACTACAAAGAACAAGACCGTACGATCTGGCGCAGTAAGGGAAAACCGCATGTAATGACGGTATTAGTAGGTGCCTTCGCTGGAAAGCTACCTACCTAACGCGATTAACACTACAGAAGCGTAAGCTACTTGTTAAGGCAACTTAGTCGTAGTCACCACAAAACGAAAAAATGAGAGGAACGAATTTCCTTCTACTATGAGGACGAGCGGAAGGTTTTCATAGTGTCTCTCTGGGGGGTGAGGTTTAGCCCGTAGGCATATACTGGCAGACGCTTATGAATCATCAGGTCAGATCGGGCATAACCAATGGTACGGGCCATTGGTATTTTTTGAAGATTCCTGCACCTCCAGGCGCAACCAAAAAAAAAAAAAAAGCCCCCGCAAAGTTTCATTAAAAAGCGCGAAGCCCGTTTGCGTGCCTACAATATTTCGTAATGACTCTTGAATAATGTAGGTGAGTAGGAGAATTCACTGCATCATTAGAAGCCCTAAATATAATATTCTTATATGAAGTCATCTGATTTCTTGTATGTAGCCATATGTCATATGTCCTTATTTTACTGCATTATACAGCCTGTTGCAAAGAAGCGAGTCTTAATTATTTCTTCCTAACTGCATGCATACGCGTACTCGTAAGTTGCACAATATTATATTCTGTGTCCTTTTTCCTCTGTCGCATTAAGTTCATATCCACAATATAGTTTAAGTTTCCCTGAAAGCAAGAACAATTCGTAATGAGTTCCACGTATAAGAAACGTTTCGAAGTGGTATTTTTGGTCACTCATCCTAAAGGTCCAAGAATGAGCGTTAAATAGGCATTCAAGTACACAAAAACATATTTTTTTTATGTAAAGATGTGGACCAAGAGATGTAATGTACGATTAGTATGACAATGTGGGCGATGAGGTAGAAAGTCAGAGAAGGATGATAAAGTTATCTACCAACTGTTCGCGAAATTTCCAACACTCTGAAGCAAGCGAAAGAAAAACTTTTAAAACAAAGTGTACGACTGGATCGCACGTACTTGCACCTACGTATGTTGTTTATCTGCAAATTACTCAGATTTAAAATTTAAAGAAAATCGTTAAAAAGTTTTTTTTAAAAATAAAAATATAAATTCAAAATTTTTCAAAACTTAACTTTTTAACAAAATCGATCCAATCATAGCAGAGAAATAACATATTTCCAAAAAACACTTTTTTGAGTTTGCCCGATCTCGGAAATTTTGCAGGAAACCAATACTTGCCCTTAAAGGAGCAAGAAAAAAGGAATTCAAATCCCAGTCAGGCAGTCTTAAGCTAGATTTCCACTTGTCGATTTGAAATTGACAAATGACATATTTTTACGTCAATTAGAAAACTGGCAAGTGGAAATAATGAAAAACTGCTTGTCATTGAATTGACTAAGAGCACTAGTCAATAATTGACAAAGAATTTACATGGCAAGTGGAAATAGCTAGCAGTGGCGTGGCGTCCATACAAGCCGATTCCTTCCGGCTTCCCTTTTCAAATATCAACAGTTTTTATTTTGCCACTTGCCAACCATCACTTTCAATTATTTATTCATCAAACCATTTTTCATAAATTTATACACGCTCGAAGATGAAATGCTGCGACCACTTCGGTTGTTTATTCATTTTTACTCATACACAAATTTGCACACATAGGCGAGACAAGTAAGAACTCCTCTACCGAGAGAGGGTGCAATGAATTTTTTTGAGAAGCCGTTCATTTTCCGGCTTATGCATTCATTTCTTCACAGTACGAACTTTCAACTCTATCCCTTTCTGGCATATAGTAGAAGTTTATTTGTGATTTCTTTGTCTAACATACATTCCCTTATGAGGAAAATAACCCGCGATTTCTCGGCTTTTGTGGATGAACGTTGGTCGAGGAGAAAGGTTTTAGTTCGAAGGAGTTTTTTTTTTTTATTGTAGGCAACAAAATAAGCCGACGAAAATCGAGTTATTGGGTGATGTAGTAGTTCGAACGGCGTTTGAGGTTTGAGGTTATTGAAAATTTGGATGCAAATTTTTGTGATTTTTGTGACTGCTAATTATTAGAAAATTTAAAAAATTTATCAATTACATATTGGTAGTTAAGTTAGTGTTTTAAATTATTAAATTATTATAAAATAGTGAATGAGCTAAGTGAATAGTTATTAGCTATATACGAAGCAAGTAATTATAAATCTACTCAAGAGGTGCCCCATTGAGCATTCTAATTATTTTTAGACAAGATGTCTCTAGTTAATTTTGAGTGTTGTTTAAGTGATTTTCTTCTAAAAGAAACCCACGAGTTCAGTAAGCTTTCTTTTTTGTAAAGAAAAAAAGTTATAGAACTAGGTCGTTCGACACCATCAATGAAAATTGATTATACGCGAAAGGATGGGTATCAGAAATATTTTCATGAGTCTTTTTACAAAAAGAATCCATGGCTGACTTTCAGTTGCAAATTAAATAGAATGTTTTGTTTTCCTTGTCTTCTTTTTTTCTAATTCTCCTAGTGTTTGGAGTCACACAGGTTTCTTTGATATAAACAATTTTATTAATTCTTCCAAAAAAACATATTCAAACGGAAAAGCATATACGCAGCTGCTTGCATTTGCATGAATTTGGCGAATATCGCATAGAGACTTCTTTAGGGAATTCTTACGAGGCTCATAATAGAAAAGTTGATCGCAATCGCGATTTAATGAAGCGTTTCATAGACACTGTAGTTCTTCTAGAAAAACAAGAGCTGGCATTCCGGGGTATCAGAGACTCGATGGCAATATCATTCGCGTATAGTGAACGTCTTATTCAATTGCAGAGAAGACATAAAGCTTGCGAAGCAAGAGATCGAGGGTTTTGAGTCATGGATTCATTCTGAATTTTTAAACTCATTTGACTAAATCTATGAGAGCGTAAGTAACTGCTCAGAACCTCCACGCAAACGCCGACAACTTAATATTGATTCAAATACAAATTATAGCCGAATTTTTGTAGCAGTTATATATAATGTTACAAGTCAGATTAAGAATAGGTATAGTTCATTTAGTTCAAATCAAAATATGAATATTTTTCTAATTCAATGCCGGATTACAAAATATCTTCTTTAATTACCCTATTTCATGGAATTTTTAATTTTACTACTTTAAAAAAGGAACTCAAAGTTTTATACACTACCCCTTCACTTAAAAACCGTGAGGTTTTTCAACTTTATAAGCATTTTAATACGGAAATGCTTAGAGATACTTTTTCTCAAGCTCTAACATTGTGTGAAATCTTTTTAACCCTGCCTTTGACTGTGGCCTCTGTCGAAAGATTTTTTTCGTCTTTAAAAATAGTCCACACTTAAGAAATTCCCACAAAGAAGAAATACCTGGCACTTTTATCTATCGAAAAGCACCTTCTTTTATAAATTCAAAATAACTCACATTTTTATGAAAGAGTTTTAGCAGAATTCGTAAAAAACGAATTGTAGGATAGCTTTAGAGTACAAATAGGTAGTACATAATTGTAATTGCCAATTTTATATTATATTATTATATTTAACAACGCTCCGAGTTATCAATAACTTATATAGATTATTCTGCCCAGAACGGCTTCTTTCGAAGCCACTTTTTTATGCGATTCATTGTCTACGTAAATTCCAATGACTTAAAGTATAACAAAGGTGGCTTAGATTGCATATCTTAAGTCTGTGTTTCGAATAAGCACCAAAATGGTAAGTCTTGAATAAATCATTTTACTTAACATTTTTTCGTCTTCCCTCTATTAAAATTTCACCCCACGCCACTGATAGCTAGTTGTCAAAAAAAAATTCTGTTTGTCTTTAATTGACAGTGAAAATTAATTGGCATCATTTTCAATTGTTTGTCAATCAAAAGACACATTTTGATATACAAGGTAGGTAAATTTATCTCTTCTCTAACCGGAAAAATTAAATAAATAAATAATTTCCATTTGTAAAATATGTAGAAAAATGAATATTGCATCCATATCGAAAGATGTTTCAGAGGAAGGCCGTGGAGAAGACAAAAAAAAAAAAAGGATTAGGAAGGCGTCTGTGGAATGGAGCGTGGAGTCCTCAGTTGTTCTCATCCATAAAGTGAAACAATATGAAAACATTTGGGACTCCAACTCCAGATACTACAAAAACCGAGAAATGAGTAACAATTCATGGACAATTCATAGCAGACACCCTCGGCATTCCAAAAAATGAAGTTATGTTGAGGTGGAATGCGCTTTGTGGCAACTACCACGTAAGAAAAAACTTATTTTCTCCAATGTTACATTTATTAATAAAACAAATTATTTCTCCGCATATAGATTCATTTAAAAAAAAAAGTGAAACAAAAAGCGGGCAGGTTGCTATCAAACCTAAGCGACTGAATCCACTATTTGCCGAGATGAAGTTATTGGATCCGGTAATGAAAAGCGATTCAAAACTTCCCGAGTCAAATGTGGTATGTTTTTTATTTTTTTTAATGCATTTGGGTTGGTTGTGTGCCACGCCTCACGGCTCTATATTGCCGTTCCAGTTCTCCTTTCGGCAATGGAAAATATTTTTTTAAAAATTTTTCGATTGACAATGAGATGACTATTCCAAATTGGCAGTGCAAGGGGAAATAGCATTTAGCGAACTGACAAACGATTTTTTGCCAATAATTGATATAAGTGGAAATGAACTGGCAGTGGAGTCATTTAATGACATAAATGAGAGGTGTCAAACTTTGTCAATAGATTGACATGTGGAAACCCACCTTTACAGACCTTAAACCGTTGCTGACCGAAATAAAGTTGGAAAAGGCTAAGTTAGACAAAGGGAAATTTCACAGTGATAGGAGCCATATAATATTTTAACAAGAATTTATTTGGTTGTTTTATTTCAAAATAGTGCGCGCTACCGCTCACGGTGTACGTCTTCTTCGTCGTCCAATCTATACTATCTTAATCCCCCAACGATCTCTTCATCAGAGCCGTGTGTTGTTGTCCCCCTCTTTTGCGCTGTCTCTTTCGTGCGGCAGTCCTGCCAAGTCGTCTTTTGTTACAATATTTATCAATAAATGCAGTTTTGTCGTGAAAGCATGGACGAAAAAGGTGAAAAAGTTGTTGCAACGCACAGGCACGTTTTCTCTGAAAATTTATAACCTTTAATCAAAACTTTAATGCTCAGTTCATTCTAAAATTATACAAAAAGGGATTATTGAAGTCTGCAGAATTATTATATACAATTAAGATCGGATTTTACAAGAGTATAACCATCTCAAACACCAAAGTCGCCTCTGCACGTCCTGGAAAGAAGAAAATGGTGTAACGATTTTAGACTCGCCGTCGTAGAGTCCAGATGCGAGCCTTATTGAAAATTTGTGGGCAATAATGCAGAATAAAAAAGTACATATATACGGACCACTAAAGCTCGCTAGAAGAGTCTGAGTAAAGAATACACTGTCAAATTTCCCGAAATTTGCAACAGGAGATGTCAGGCCATTATAAAGGGTGATTCAATTGGAGGTTACAAATTAAATTTGGCACCAGTGTGGTTCTGTCAAAGAAAAACAGCTGATATTTGACATCTGTGAATGCTATATATTGACATTTGTAATTATGGAGCAGTATGCGGGAGAACAATGCACTTTAATTGTTAAAACTCCACAAATTTATCCAACACGATTCGCGCATTACGAAATAATGAGGTTAGAAATACCAGTGCGTCTACGTAGTGGCCAGTCACGCGAAAATATCGCTGCAGTGATCGACAGTGTTCGTGACAGTGTTCGTGACAGTGTTCGCAACAATTCGGCAAAAAATTGTCCCAAGCAATTGAACCTTTCCTACAACTTCACGTAGCGCATTTTAACAAAAGATCTGCATCTACATGCCAGCAAGATCCAATTGACTCGGGAATTGAAACGAGTAGACCATGAATAGCGTCCTTCGTTGTTAGAGAACTACCAAGTTGATGTTTCCCATATGGAGAGGAGGCGACGTTTTTTGAGATTTGGGCAGTCGCAGAGCAAGTATTTCTATTTCATTCTCATTCTGACAGCTCCTGTAGTATTGGAGATTATGTCTAGTTTATTGCCGATCGCGCAATGCCCTGTCAATACCCCTATCAAGATGCGGATTTATTTTTTCCCCATAGCTAATAAGCTTTTGGTTCTTTTCTTACGTAAACAAACACAATTGTAGCATTTTGGGTCATGAAAATCCGCAGGCATCCACAAAAGTCACTGTTTGGTGTGGATTTTGAGCCGGGAGAGTGATTGAACCGAATTTCTTCGAAAATGCTCCTGGTATTGCTGTAACAGTCTGTGATGATGTTATCGGGACCTGATAACAAATTATTTTTACCACCAATTGGACGATATTGATGTGGAAAACATGTGGCTTCAACAAAACGGTGCCACCTGCCACTATTGCACACAAAGTTTGCCGGTCGCGTCATCTTTCGTTTCAGCGACCGAAATTGTCAGCCAAGGTTGTACGATATCACGCAGTTGGATTTCTTTCTTTGGGGTTATGTGAAGCTAAAGGACGAGATTCGGTGTGTTTTTTTATGAACTACCGCAGGATTTATGTCGAAAAGAAATTGAAAATTTCATCAATAGGGCGAAAGTCTACAAGGCCAGCTGTGGCGCCCATTTGGCCGATATTATTTTTCATATTTGATGTCAATGTCTCAACAAATCAGTGGCATTTTCAAGTTCATTGTAATTAATACAGGCAACCATAATTAGTTCTATGTCTGGAAACATACAATAAATTATTATCTCTAGGACGTGAACTGCGTGCCGGAACATAAACATTAAACAATAAAAGCAACATTGGACAATCAATGTAGGCAGTTACAACATCATGAGCAAAAAGAGCTGAATAATAAATCCTTCTCTTATTAAGAGGCTTAAGGTTGATTGAGGCACATCTGGCTTCATAATTGGGAATGTTGTTATTATCTCAAGATAGCTTTCTGAGAGCAAATCTTGTAAACCGCTTTTGAATTCTTTCAATTCTAATCTCACTGTTGTAATAGTAGGGATTCCATCCTATACAACAGTACTCAAGTATAGGACGAATCAATGAAATATATAATGACTTTACGGTATATGGATCCTGAAAGTCTTTAGAGTTTCGAGACACAAAACACATCATAGAATTAGCCTTGGATATAATGTAATCAATATGAACAGAAATCCTTTTGATTAGTAACCCTTTTCAGGCACGAATTTAGAATCATACAATCATACATTATAGGAGACATACTTCTAGAAAATGTTACAATTGTACACTTACCAATATTAAAACTCAAGCCATTATCCCTACACCATTTCGTGACGTTATTAAGATCGTATTGCAGTTTGTAATATATGAAGGTAAATCATTGATGAATAAGAGAAAAAGTAATGGGCCCAGATGACTGCCTTGTGGTACTCCAGAATAATTAAAAATATCAATTGAGAGTACAGAACCAATTTTAACGTACTGTTTACGATTAGTAAGGTACCTGCTAACCCATCTTAAAATACTTGAATGAAACCCAATCATATTCAACTTCTTCACCAGGACATTGTGTTGAACGCGATCGAATGCCTTAGCAAAATCAGTATAAATCATATTATTATTATTCTTATTTATTTAAAACTATAAGGCTTACACGTAAGATATAAATCTTTTAAGCTGTGAAGCTACTTTAAATGGTTGATATTAATTATTTTTAAAAAAATTAAGAAAGATAAGAAAACATATTTTATAAAAAAGAAAGAAAATAAGGAAAAGAAGAAATATTTATATATACATACATTTGAGAAAAATTAAAATTTAAAAATTTAATAATTAATTAACGATTTTTAGGATCCTTTTGTCAAATTAAAACAGCTTCAAAAATCAAAGAAAGAAAGAAAAATAAGAAATAAAAGTTGAATGTCTGCACATTTATATATGCTTAGATGCTCGCTAAGTCGCATTTTAAAGTCACCGTTGCTATTAGATCTCCTTAAACTGGCTGGGAGTGAATTCCAGAGTCTTACAGCGTAAATAAAGAACTATTTCTGAGTCGTATAATATTTGAAGCGCGGAATAATAAATGCTTTACTTCTCGCGGATGAGGCAAATTGAAGAATATGAAAAAGATATGACGGAGCTTTTGATTCTTTAAGATTAAAAAGGAAAGTTAGAACATTAAGATCGAGATATTTTTTGAACTCCATCCCAAGAAATTTACGCGCATATTCCGAAATATGTTCATATCTACGGATGTTATAGACATATCGTACTGTACTATTGAAAGCAACTGTGAGTTTACGTGAGCTATTGCTATCTAGGTCGCAGTAAATTGGGTGTGCATATA
This sequence comes from Pocota personata, assembly GCA_963082735.1. Lineage (NCBI taxonomy): Eukaryota > Metazoa > Arthropoda > Insecta > Diptera > Syrphidae > Pocota > Pocota personata. Next base: position 275,639,124 of record OY720429.1, read on the forward strand.
GTAGTATTGGAAGGAGCAGTGTTTTGACAAGAGTTGTTTTTATTTTGCGCGGGAGGCAGCTACCAGTTTGACCTAAGGCTCGCAGGGCTCCATAGACTTTGCCTATAGTATTGGTCACGTGAGATTCCCATGTGAGATATTGATTAAATGTCACTCCGAGGTTTTTAACACTTTCTACGTAATCTAAAATGGTTCCATTGATTTCTACCTTAGGAAGAGACGACTTATCCAAGCTAGTACGAATTATCATTATCGCTTTACTTTTTTTAGAGTTAAGCATCAGCTTGTTTTTATGTGACCATTTAACCACCGTCAGAAGGTCTTCATTTATACGCACTGTAGCATCTTCAACGAGTCCCAGTCTCAAATAAAGTTGTACGTCATCAGCATATATTTGTATCTTACAATGTTTGAGAATAGTGGGTATATCATTATTAAACATGGTAAACAGCAGCGGCCCTAAAATGGAACGCTCGTATCAGTTTTTAAGAATGAGGATAAATTGCCATTGGAATAAACCGCTTGTGAGTGATCCTCAAGGTAGCTTATAATAATTTTTATGGCAGAGGAATCGAGGTTAAAATAGTGTTTAAGCTTAAGAATGAGAATATTGTGCGACACAGTGTCGAAAGCCTTCGAGAAATCAAGTAAGACCAGAGAAGCCACATGATCATTATCCATCTCAATGCGAATATCTTTCAATAATGCAGTAGTGCAACTATGTTGTGGTCTGAAACCCGATTGAAAAGGTGGGAGTAAGTTCAAATTATTCAAATATGCATGAAGCTGTGAGCTCATGATTTTTTCAAGTGCTTTAAACATGAACGGGAGTATCGAAATGGGCCGATACTCTCGCTCTTTACCAACAGTACTTTTCAGGACTGGTATTATCTTTGACCTTTTCCAAGATTTTGGATAAATGTTAATGTCAGAGGTGGTAACACATGATAAATTACAATTTTTAAAAACCTAGGATGCATTCCATCCAAACCAATAGCATCCGATTTGATTGCCAGTATAGCTTTCAGAACCTCAAATTCACTTACTGCGGCAAAACCAAAACTAGCTGACGAGTCAGGTATAAGGGCTGGGTTTATATAGTCCGAGTCGTCCATTTCACATAGTTGTCTGTTGTGGTCAGTAGAAGCAGCAGCAAACTTTTTATTTAGCTGGTCAATATCAATGTCCACGCAACCACCAGGATCAATATTTTTGCCTATGCCAAGCTCTTTAATTTGCCTCCAGACTTTCTTGTTACTCAGGAGGGGTCTAAATTTGGAAGAGAAAAACTTAGTTTTGGATTTACTTTGTTTCTGAACTTCTTAAAGTAATCATGAAACATTGGAAGTTTGAATTTTTTCCACCGTTTGTACGATAAATCCCTTGCTTTTATAAGTGATGCGATGTATTGATTGAACCAGCTATGTTTTTGGTTGCGCAAGACAAGTCAAATAATAATTTACTCGTTCAGGTCTATTTACAATGAAAACCTCCAGAAGGGTAGAGTTGTGAGCACTAAAATGCGTGGGTAAGGTGGTATTCACTGCAGATAAGTGTAAGCTGATTAAATTGTTTCTAAATTGAATGTTGTTATTGTCTAAGAGATTAATATTTAAGTCACCGGTGACTACTATATGATTATATTCAAAACCAATGTTCTCAAGGACATTAGTAACAGAGATTGTGTTAGTTATCCAAGGAGGTTTGTAAATGACACCAATCAAGCATTTGTCAAATCCACAAAGAAGCTCAATAAACAAGTATTCGATGTCATCGTTGATACTAGATGTTTTAATAATTTTACTTGACAAAGTCTCCTTAACAAAAATTGCCACTCCACCCGCTCTATTTCCAATACGATCAGCTCGATATCGACTTGAGAACGCATTTCCATATTTCGAAGGCAGTAATTCGAGAAAATTACCAAACTCGTTGTGGTGGACCTTCCGTTCACGAACCCGTGTTGGTGTTCGGAGATGTGATTACGTACAGCTGCATACAATTTATTTTTTACAATAGCTTCGAATATTTTGGGTATTAAAGCTCTCTTCAACACAGATTTATAAATATGTGCAATGAACGAGCTTTTCCAGCGATCTAAAAATTCACCACGGCACAAAGAAATATTGAAAATAATGCATAACGGCTTTACTATATTAGATTTGCATAGTTTCAAAAATAGGGGTGGGAAATTATCTGGTGGAACGCTATGCTGGTGGAACGCTTGTCCTTAAACTTAACGCAGTGTTTTATTCCAAATTTATATTGTAACCTCCAACAGAATAGACAATAATAGTGACTGGATACCGCATTAAATTTAATTGCGAAACCGATTTTGATGTTAGTTTTATAAAAAAAAAAAAAAAAAAACATTTCTTGAGACACGCTTCTTTGAAGCAGGCCGTAATATCTACAATACACACATAAAATTAAAATCTCATTTGAAAACATTTTCTATAAATCTGTAACACTTTCCTCATTTCCGGTAATCAATGTGTATCCACCTCCAGAGAAAAATGCCTTCACTTCCCAACCCATTTGCCTATACAAAGTGTATGCAACAAAGAACACTCCTAAGAATGGTATTAGCTTAATAATGGAACATCCGATTAAACTGATGACAAAGTTCATCTTTGTATTCGTAAAATTATTAACACACCGGAAAGAATATAAATCATTTTTCATTTACACTTGTCGGCTCACCTTGTGCATTCCAAGTCATATGCAAATCGCGCTACTTTTGTTTTTTTCGTCTCTGTTCAGCTGCGTGCCCAGCCCGGAGAGGTGTCAGCCAGTATCGTTAAGTGGAAATCTCTTTGAAATTATTAACACAAGTTTAAAACACATTTATGGCGCACCACGCTGTGAATGAAGTTGTTCGCCACGGAACGCATACTTTTTCGAATATCACTGTGATTTGCGCCACAATGAAGATACAACGCTAATAAAGACTTCAGGTGAATCTGTGGTCGTGGAAGGCGCGAAAAAAGTTGGCACACTCACACATACTCGTACGTTCCTTTGGGTGCGCACCTTAAGAAGGAAAAATGAAAATTTACACTTTGCATGTGTCTGGGGGCAAGGATAAGGCGCTTAGATTGAATGATGTCCGATCTGCCCTGATGTGGTGGTGTTGCTTGCATTCGAGGAGCGTGTACGTACAGAGTGCAGATATAACAATAATAAATGAAAGGCTGTTCGATGGCCGAAGGCATGGGGCGCGATAAATAATGGTCTCGACTTAACAAGATCATATCTCAGGATTAGTTTCGTATTTGTGTTTAGGATTCGTTTTGTTGGCCAAGGAGTGCAGATAAGAAGGATGTGCTGTGCGGTGCAGATGTTCGATGGCAGATTCGGGCAAAGTTTTGCAAGTCCAAGGAGAAACAATGCAAGTGAGAAATTTATTGATGCTAATGGCTTCTATAATGGAAATATCAAAATCAGTATCAGATTGAACAAGTCTCATATTTCGATTTGCAAGGACAGAGCGACTACAATGCCTGTAGTCCACATAGCCAGTGATATTAAGTAAGTGTTTGGTGGTTGTGGACCACTACGTAATGGATGTAGGAGCGAGGACCGAAAGTTTTACAATAGGGTAAGCTAGCTTAGTGGAGGGTCTAAAGAATCTATTGGTTGGTGTCCAGTTTCTCTTAAGTGTAGTCAGCGTAAACTTTAAGCCTAAGGAGACATTGCATACATTTTATTTTATTTGATTGCAAATGCTAAGCATTTAAAGTTTGAATACAATTTCGGGCATATGACCTCCTCGACTACGTCTTACAAAGGTCATCCCGTCAGTCCAGTTTTTGACGACTTTTCGAGTAAATTGAACTTTATTCACATAAAGCAATGCCTTCAGGTGGCCCAAAGAAATAGTCGAGAGGTGTCATGATCCCGGAGGTCACGTCGATTTCGTGAATTCACTTTCCCGCCAAATTGTGATTTCAATAAATCGATGGTTTAAGTTGCTGCATGGCATGTAGCGCCATTCTGTTGAAACCATGTCTCGTTTGGACCATCTCGATCCATATTTTGAAAGAAATATTCGTTGAGCATGGTTCGGTAATGATCTCCATAGAAAATAAGGACCGATTGTACCAAACTGTGCATGTTTCTAAATGTAATGGAGTTTCAAGAACCTCTTCAGGATTTTGCTCACTTCAAATGCGGCAATTCTGTTTATTATCAATTAGTAATGATGGAGTTAGTTTTGGGGATAGAGGAGAGGGGCATCACCTATGCCATGCTCTTTGAGTTTTTTTTTGTTTGCCCAGGAAACTATATCAAAAGAAAATATTTGTTTATATTTGCTGGCTCCTTGAAAGTTCAGCTTTAATTTGATATGTTCAGGGAGTACATTATGCCTCCAAACCCCCCCCCCCCCCCCCCCCCCCCCCCACACACAAAAATATTCTTTCCCTGATTGTGTTAGGTCCACCACGTACTATTTTTGTGCAAAATTTCAGCTATCTAGGTTAAACGGCTCAAAACTTACAAACGTGTGGCGAATACGCGTCCATACGAACAGACAGACACCGACATGTCTTTTTCTAAGATGGCGCCGAATGCAGGATTTTTAACACATTTATATGTTGTTAACTGATTCATAGTGAAGGTATTATGACACCTGGAATAAAAGTAACCTACTTCTACAGTCAGAAAGTTTTAATTCGTTTAATTCGCCGTGACGCCGATGAAGGTCCAATCAGATGGATGTAAGCTTGTGCAGATCTTGGAGCAACTTGTCCCTCCATACCTATGGTCGATAGGTATGGAGGGACAAGTTGCTCCAAGATCTGAACAAGTTTTTTGTTCAAAATTGTATATGGAGGTCAGAACTTCCAGAATGTTTTAGTCCCAAAGAACTATCTAGTTGGCTTTCATGTTGCCCAAAGTACCGTTTTGTCCCCCTTGTGAAGCAATCGTTTAAAAAGCGATTCAGGTAGATATTCTCAAACTCTTTTCAATCTAGACAGGGGTTCAGCAAACCATAGCTATAATCTACTGAGCATCATAAGAGCCTACCGAGAAGTTCGAAAATCGAAAGTATTGAATAGAATCCGACAGATGTCGCTCTAATATTCACACACCATTTTGTCAAACTAAGTATCATTTCCAGTTAAAAATCCTATTGTCATTTGGTTGAGTGCACTTATAATTACGGGGCATGAACACTCTGAAAAAAGACGGTGGGTAGATGAAATAATGACGGTGAATAGTTTACACGCCTCCACAGAAGTTTTTGCAAACTTCTTGTGAGGTAATCGATGACTTTTTGGCACATTTCTGACTGTATTGCTCCAAAGTTTGTCTGCATAGACACGATCTTCAGCATAGCCCCACAAATATAAATCACACTAGGTCAGTGCACGCGATCTTGATGGCCAATCGATGTCGCCAAATCTTGACATTAAACGGCCGTGGAACTCTTCATGCAATAGAGTCAAATTTGTCCGTGCTGTGTGGCACGTAGCCACGTTGAAACCACATGTCTCTCACAACAATATCTTCAATTTCAAGGCAAAAAAAGTTGGTTGTCATTTGACCATAGCGCAGAGTGGCGCCTTCGACGTTTTTTGAAAAAAAAAAAAAAAAACGGCCCGATCACGCCGCCGTCCACAACGAACACCAAACTGTCACCCGTGGTGGCTAGCAATGGCCTCTCAACGATCACATTTGGATTCTCCGAACCCCAAATTCTGCAATTTTGGTTGTTTACGTAGCCGCCAAGCGAGAAAATTTTGTTCGAAAAATTGGCGTCAGCTTGCAGATACACAAATATCACAGAATTGTTATTTTTGTACTAAGATACAACAATTTTAATGCTTTAAGCGGTGATAAAACCATCCATACTGTAAACTGGCAAAGCAAGGACTAACTACTTGTCACTATGGGTGACAGATGGATTTGACAGATGCCGTATAACAGGGATGTGAAATCCCAACCTCCAAATGAATAACCCTTTAATTTACAAAAGTTATTCAAAAGTTTGCCTATTCCGCGTCCACAAAACGTCGAAATCGCATTTCAGTTCTGCTCTGACCTTTAAAATTTGTTGAAATCAGACACTTTTTCGAGTATTTAAGGGTCAACGACTTTGAGAAAGTGAATATATTCTTAAAGAGACCCATGACTAATAATGATAATAATAATAAACAAAATGACTATGTCGAAATCTAACTGCAAGTTTTCCCCAATTTTCTGTCAATATAATACAAATTCGAATACAAAAAGGTCCTTCAGATACATACGAGTAATAGCTGTGAAGAAAACCGCAAAAAAGTGAAAGAGACAGGGGAAATAAAGTTATTAACTGAACAGCCAAATGCCACAGTCGATTACAATAGCCGCAAACAAAATCCAAGAGTCACACCCCATGACGACTCTATCCAATAGTCATCGATCAACGGCCTATTCATTGGCAGGGTATCATTTGTTCGGCATTTAAAAGTGAGTCCTTGAAATTGCTCTTCATCATCATCATCATCATCATCAACAACAACGGTAGTAGTAGCTGCATACTCACCGAACAGAACTCTTCAAACATCTGCCCATATCCCATTTCCAAAAATCTCACTTTACCCTGGAATAATAGAGATCGTATACATTTCGCAAATATAGGACGACAATGGGAAATCCTTCGAACATAAATCGAAGATAAAAAGATAATCAGCAGTGTAAAAAGGACAGCCCAGAGGTCCTTTCGATGTACAAATGTGTTAAGGCTGACCACTGTACATTGTCTACCGCACAACGGTCGATGTATTTATTAGCAAAACAATAGCAAAGGCAATACAGTCGCCTAGTCAAGGGCTGGATCATGTCATGAAGTGGTGTGAAAAATTAAGTGCTACTTTTTTTCTCTTCCAAAAAACTAAATAAAACGATTATTTCGATGCGATCTGGTGTCCTTTTCGTATAGTTCTCTGGAAATTCAAATACAATATCAATTTATTGGTGTTTATATCGCAAACATTCCCAACAATACCGAGGACTTGTTGACTTTTGTGCACGACACCTGAATGGAGCGGCGAACAATGAGACCAACCGGGTAGAAAATTGTTTTCTTAGTTTAGATTCATTTTATAGGAATCGTTGTAGATACGATTCAGGGTTTTATTGTTGTGTGATAATTGAAAATGATTTTTCTAACGATTGCTCATTGCAAATTCCATCGAAGGCAGATGTCCTTCGGATGGTTGGCGATCGTCGATTGTCATCACAAATCAAAGCGCTATATGGAAAGTGCGACATTCCAAACGCCTACTCGCACGGCACAATGGCCACAATGGAGAGCAATAACGATGAAATCATTTATCTAATGTTTGGCTTTAGAAAATTAGAGCCGCTATTCAATGGCAACAGCAGGACATGCGACGAGCTGTGTTGAAAGCACCCGCACAAGGACCCCTGCTGAACGTTGAGTATAGTTGCGTGCCTGTACGATGGGAGTCAATTAATGACCTTTAAATTGTTGAAGTATGTATTGGAATTGCATCGCATGCAAGGTATTGTTTGCGTTTTGGGTAATTAATTGAAGAATACGAGTGTTAGATATTAAATAGGTTTTGGAACGAATTTTCAGTTTTGTTAAATAAATCAATCAGACCTTCTGAAGGACCCATTCACAGTAATAAATTATTTACAATACAGTTTGAGAACAGTGTTAGAAGTGAAAATAATGTAGATTCGAGTACGACCCCCGCACTGATATGAAAATCCAGCACGGATAGAGAAAAATCGAGGAAGGGGTGGGGTCTGGAAAGCTGGAGACCTTAGAATAACAGCTGGTGATGGCCAACACACTCAAGAAAATGGACAACCTTGGAGAAAAAAACATCAAGACTCTCACATGGTTCTAAATTAGTTATAGAAAGTCCTCGATCGATGCCTTGGTGCCTTGGATTCCGATGTTAGTAAGAGTTGGTCTGTCCAATGAATAAGCTTGTCAGGTGATAGGTTGAAGAATCTGTGGTTACTAGCCTTTGAGCAAATATAAAAGTTGGACCCTGATTAATGAATTTGTTCAAAACCTCCAGTAAAGTGGAGGACCACCATTATTATATATTAACAGAACACGCTGGTCTCTGATTGAGATTGAGTACATAATCCACTCTAATACAATTGAAATAAAATAAACGGTTCTAAAATAACTTATCAACGCATTAAAAATTACATGCTTCATGATGATATGCCACAATGATTAACATACGGCCCCGCCCACTGCCCATTTTTTTTCCTAAGTGCTAACTCCGTACTATTTTGTTTACTTCATACATTTTGACGACCTTGGAGCATACCAAATCATTCTAAGCCTCCCATTTTTTGGAAATGACATTTAAAAGTTGACTTAAATCATTTTATTCTTTGCCTAAACTCCAAGCACTACGTCTGTACCAATTTTTTATAAGAAGTCTAATTTTCACATATTTTCCTTTATCTTTACTCCAAGTACTACGAGTACTCGTACCTCTGTACCGAATACATACATTCTAAGTTCACCGGAAGTACCCTACGGGCTTTGTTGAATGATGTTTTTTTTTTATGGGACAGCCATATCCCGTCAGAAACTGAGTTCCGTTTTATATATACATCGATCGCTGGTATAAGGCCATCGGATACGTTCCACTGTTGTTGCCCGGTTGTGATAATGCAGATTCTTTTGTAATTTCTGCTTTGGTTGTCTACCCGCCCATTTTGGATTCGTTCCCTTTGTAGTCTTGCCTTTTTTTTCAGCGAGTAAGTCGATGGGTAGCAGTGAAGATACGGCATTGGTTGGCCGGCTCGTTGTCGGAATTTAACAGCTCCAGACTTATTTCTATGCGGTTATCTGAATGTAAAGATTTACGACAATAATCCTAAGTATGAAGCAGACCTTAAAAGGGACATTAAGTCCCATATACGAGTATTGGCCTTGACACCACAAAATTTGAAGAAAGCGATGGGAAACTTCAATTTTGGAGTTTTCTGAAAACCAAAATGGCGGTCACCTAAAGGATATTATTTTCCATTCTCACTTTCTTAAAATTAGAAAAGACTAAGCTTCAATATACTTCTGGTTTTGTTAAAATTCGTAAAAATAAATGTAAAATAAACTACTTCATATTTTTGGGGCACCCTGTATAATATACAGCGTGGCTGACATGAACTGTTACTAATTCAAATAACTGTATTTTTTTTTTAAATTGTGAATATTTTTTATTGAATTCAAAGAAAAAAATGTTGGAAATTTATTCAAATTCAAGGATTTAATTAATATTTTCGATATTGTCAACTTTGGCACGAACAATTTCCTTGAGACGGTCAATAAATTTATCGCACGCTGCACGCAAGTGTTTCTGTGGAATGTGCTTCCATTCCCGGCGAAGCGCTAACTTGAGCGCGTCCGCTGTTTGGTATTTTTTAGTGCCAACCTTGGCCTTCAAAATGCCCCAGACAGAAAAGTCTTATTGTCGCAGCCATTCTTGATTTGCTCGGGCTTTGTGAGAAGGTGCAGGTTCCTGTTGGGATGTCCAGGGTCTTTTGCTGAAATGATTGCGTGCCTATGGCTTCAACACAGCTTCCAAGATAGTTTCAAGATAAGCCATCGCGTTTATCTTAACGCCACGGTCCAAAAATACGAGCGGAGACCGACCATCGGCAGTCACTGCGGTCCAAACCATCAAAATCGGTGGCGCTTGCTTCCTGGTGGACACTCTTTGGTCGAAATTATCGTATGACCTCTCTGGCAGGTAAACTCGATCATTTTGCTTGTTGACAAGTTGCTCAATTGGAAATGGTGCTTGATCCAGAGAAGGCGATGTTTGGCAATTCCCCACTTGCCTGCTAGCGGTTCAACTCCTTTGCTCTTTCCACTCTAACTTTTTTTTGGTCAGGTGTGAGATTGTGCACTTTTTGGAACTTTAAGGCGTTGCGTTGCATCCGTTCTCTGGATAAGTTTAGCTCAGAAGCCATTTTTCTTCTGCTGTCCTTCGGACCACCTCCATAGCATTTTGCAATGCTGCCGGTTTCGTTTTAACGCAATATGGTGCGATACACAAACATTTTGTTCACGAACAACAGCTGGTTGTGATTTCCCAGCCAAAAAAAGGGCAAAAACACTATTACGTTTGAATTTCATTGTCGATAGAACAAAAATTAAACACGCAGTAAAAAAAACCTTACACACGCTTGTCAACAATGAAATGAATTAACAACTGTAAAATTTTCAGCGTGCTGTCATTCGTAGTTTGGCAGACACAGCGACGTGAAGTTGGTAACAGTTCATGTCAGCCATCCTGTAATACGAGTATCGTTGTCTCAATCTTTTTTTGTCTCAAATCAATGGACTCGGCCAATTTCTCTTAAGGAAACAAATTATTATCTGCAAGAAATTCTTTTCTTAATAAATAAATTAAATCGTGGCTACTGAAGCAATTATTCTAATACATCAGTGGTATCTGAATCAAGAGATTCATAATGCCACAGTTAGAGTGTTTAATCTTTTCAAAGCCGCCCACAATTCTACGTCAAAAGGAGGGCAACCTTTGTTTTACGGCAGTTATCATATGCACTTTCTAGCAAATTTAACTATCTCTAGGACATTCACATTTGGTAATTGAAGCATTTATAGCGAGAAGCTGTTTAGTGACATTTTCAAAAATTTGAGCAATGAATGCTTAACCCTCTTTACAGGGAATTTGATTGAGTGATAACTAAGCAATACAGAGTACGTCAGAATATAAGTTTTTGAATAAACCTTCTATAGTTTGAAAAGACAGACAATTTTGAAAGACATCACTACACCTTCTCACTCCTAGCGTGTCAATAATCATTTCTAGATAAGCATCTTCATTGGACGCATATTATATAGGTTTCTTAGGCCTACTTTGCTCTCTATGAGCACTGAGGAGTGGTGGTAAATAGCTTAATTGGCTTCCTTAATCGATTTTATTCTAATCCATGAATTTAGCTCCAACCACACCTTTCTTTTTTAAACAAAATCTTCAAAATTGTACTTCGAGCTTAGTCATTGAAAATAGCTTAGTGTCAAGCTCAGATTGACGGTAACCATTATATTCAAACTTAAATATTCTGATTGCGATGACGAATTCAAATTCTGGCAATATTTTGTTTAATTGCGATTTTTTTGCAACTAAAAACTTGTGCGACAGAACGTTAGCCAGACCATTGACAGATTCTTTCCTTCAGAATGGAATGTATCCAATCCGAAATCATAGGTCAAAAATTGTGTTCTTAATTTTGTTATTGCATGCTCAATGCTGTACAAATTGAAATAAACAACGAATGACTTTATTAACACACATCAACGGAACGACATCTTCATGGTAAGCCTCTGTCACCCCATTCAACTGCCATAAATCTCTCCCAATTAAAAAGGGCACGTAAAAATCCAATCTTTTTGCCAAATCGATTCCCGTCCAATTGCCAGGATAAAGGTGGCAATTCCCACAAATTATCCCAGCCAATTGCAGATGTTCCAATAAATTTTGTCCCATAAATTGAGCTCAGCTCCAAAAGAGGTTAACTGTCCGGGGCAAAAGGTGCAATTATCCCCATTTGCCATGGCCAATAACAGCACTATACCAACACACATACACACGCTACATATGACTCCCGTACACCCACTCCAACTGCTACCAATTTGACGCAAATTGGAAAATGACTTCTTCTCCCAATCCCAACCGCCAACATCAGATGCAGCAGACAGATACGTCCTTGCCGCGCCGCACCGAGCCAAAGTGCATTCCAACTTTGCTTGACATTCAGCACGAGAAGAAGAAGAAGAAGCAAGAGAAGAGCCTCGTTCGCGCACAAATGGAACTGGAAGACCCGCCACTGCCACAATCAATGGCTGATCAATTACCCAGCGGAACCATGGAGCTGCAGCAGTTACAGCAGCCGCAGCAGCCAATAAATTCTGCATTACGAGGTGATTGTTTGCAAAAAGGAGGCGTAGCCATAGTCAAACATTCGCATCTACCAGCTCGTGAGGCGTGAGACGAGTGATGTGCGAGATAAGGATCACTGCTGGCAGCATCCAAACCATATGCCCATGTACTGGCTGCAGTACGCAGCTTCATGGTCAGGTCATGCTCATAGGAGAGCTCGTGTTGGAGCAGAAATCCTGCTCCAGTTGCTCTATGTATCTGCAAATACATTCGGGGATTAGTAGTGGTGCCAGAGCTGGGCGGGGCTCCTCCTTTGGGTGCTGCTCGCTGGGGTAATTTATACGCGCGGGAAATTAATGCTCCGTTTAAGTTCATTTGATAATTGCATGAGGCCTCGAGGTGCCATTATATTGCTGGCTTTTGTGGGAAGAGTGGGAACATCCTTTGTTCACTCGCGGCTGTATGTACACATGTATATGTATGTATGTGTGGGGGGGTTGGTTTAGGGAACATTACTTCATTGTGTGTACATAGCAGGGTTAATCAGGCGTTGAAATGGAACTGAATTATGGGACGCAAATTGGCACCTTGGAGATGGCGATGATGGGCGCAGATAATGAAGTATAAGAATTATGTTTGTTTGGCGTTTTTTTTTTTTTTTTTTTTTCGTTTTTGCTTTTTCGCTAAGAGGATAATTAAGTCTTTGGATGGATGAGGATGAGCAAGAGGGAGTCATGGATGTGTATGGAAAGTTGATGGAAGAATGAGAAGACACGCAGCCGACGGCAACGAAAAAGGGGAAGGAATGCCTGAATAAGTTACATAAAAGCTTTGAAAAAAATAAGGATACCACAGAGATGCATTTCTACCACCAAAGTAGAAGGACTCAAGTGCATAAATTAAACAAAAGATTATGATAATTCTAGCTTGCGTGTAATATATGTTTGCAAAAAGACAGAAGTGGAATGAATGTTAATATGGAACGCACAGCTATGGGGAATCCAATGGAACTATGTACATAATTGCCTCTAGAGATACATAAATGAGACAAATAGACATAGAATTAGTTGGCTAAAAGTAACAGCTTGCGCGAATGACGTGGTGCTGTAAATGACGGAGGAAATGCCTTCCAACTGAATACCTACACATACTCGTAGGGTTATTCATTTTGTGCTTTAGTATTTTAATTTAAATAAAATTTAGACTATGCCATGGAATACAAGATCGGTTAAATGAACTTCGATTCTTGTAAGTTACTGGTAATTTTCGATGACTTTTCGGGACATTTCTGGTTGTATTGCGGTCATAACTTCACAGATGTTGGTTTTAAGTGCTCCAAAGTTTGGGGATTGTCTTCATAGAGACGATCTTTAGCAAAGCCCCACAAAAACAAATTCAACGAGGTCAGATAACACGATCTTGGTGGCCAACTGATGTCGCCAAATCTCCAAATTTAATGACCGACCGAGGAACTTTTAGCGTAGTAGAGTAGAATTTTTATCCTGTTGGAAGTACATGTCGCTCACATAAATCTCAGATGTGGACAGCAACTCAACTTTTGACGAATTTGATGCGTTGTCCGATTCCATCACTCGAATTGTCTCCTTGTATGCTCATACTGAAATCGTCATTGCGGGCGAATTGGCTTCAACATTCTGGCCAGACAACACCCGAAGGAAGGTATGTTGAACTTTTTGCTGAGATAAACAATTTGTCTCAGCTTGTAAATGAGCCTACACGTATACCGGACATTGAAAGTCATTCCACCAACACCTTGGACTTGTTTCTTACTTCGCACCCTGATAAGTACACCATTGATGTTCTAGCGCCTCTAGGACGGTCTGACCATAATATCGTATCAGCTAAATACTCGTACTCTGACCACACAGTTAAAGAAAAACCTCCTAAAAGAAAAGTATGGCAATACGAGAAAGCCAACTGGAGGGGCCCAAATAGCTTCTTTAGGAGTTTTAACTGGTCGCTATGCTTCCTCGATAGCGACGTGGATGCTGCTGCTGATATGATCACTAACACTATACTCTTACGAGTATGTAGGTAGGTTCAATCGCTCTTTAGTGTGATGATGTTCAAAATTTTTGTTTGATTTTATCAATTTTTTATTTTTTGTCCTAGCTAACTAGTTCGAAAGGTTTTACTCTTCCTAATCTTCGAACTAAATTGTTATTATTAAGTAGTTCAACTACTTCTGAATTGGGGGGGTGATTACGAAGTCTAACTTCATGTCTTCTGCAACCTTCCTGACCTCGTCCTGTACGACTACTATTTCAATTTTTAGATCTCTATTTAGATCAACGTTACGTATGTACCATGGCGCATTAACTATATTGCGTAGTACTTTATTCTGGGAGCCTTGTATACTTTGTAGGTTTGTCTTACTTATGCACCCCCAAAGCTGGAGACCATATGTCCATATTGGCTTTAATACTTGATTAAGAGCAGAAATTTATTGTATATCGAGAGAGCCTCTATATCCCTAAGAGCCAATACATTTTTTTATATCGCACGTTTAATTCTACTTAGCTGAGTTCGAAAAAAGAACTGCATTGTTATTTATGTACACAGGTATGTGTTGTACACTTTTATTTGTAAAGTTTACATGAACTGACTTCAGTTCATTTAATTTTAATTGCGATTTTTTGGTCCATTCATAAATATCATTTATTGCCCTTTGATTTCCAGTAACTTCTTGCACGGTATTACCAACAGCAAGTACAGCAGTATCGTCTGCAAATGTGGCAACAGAAGTTTTCTCATTTTGTGGTAGGCTATTGGTGTATAATAGGAACAAGACAGGTCCTAATACACTACCTTGTGGTACACCAGCTTTTATATGTTTTAATGTGGAATACTCATCTTCTTGCTTTATTCTAAATAATCTCTGCATTATATATGACTCTAGGATTTCTGAGTATTGTTTTGGTAGATATTTTTGCAGCTTATGGACTATGCTACACTTTATCAAAAGACTGTGTTATATCAAGGAAGATGGTAGAGCATATTTTTTCTCTTCTAGGGTTTTTTCTATTTTATCAGTTATTCGGTGAACTTGATCTATAGTTGAATACCTATTTCTAAAGCCAAATTAATGGCTTGGTATCAAGGTCTTTTCTTCTATGATCGAATGGAGTGGTTTTAGAAGAATTTTTTGGAATAGCTTTGACAGTATTGGTAGCAAGGAAATCGGACGATTTGAGGTAACTTCGCTAGGTAGTTTGTCAGGTTTTGGTATCATAATTACTTCTGCGACTTTCCACATTCATGGAACATACCTTGCTGCATTTATTATTTATGCTAGTTTTTTCTACAGCGCGCACCAAACTGTCACCCGGGGTGGATGTAATGGTCTCTCAAAGATCACATTTGTATTCTCCAAATTCTGCAATTTTCCTTGTTTACGTAGCCGTCGAGCGAGAAATTGGCTTCATCGCTGAAGAAGATTTTGTTCAAAACCTATCCACCATCCAATCGGCGTATGTTCAGCGCATTCGGTGGTCAACAGACTTTAATTCTTGTGTAAGCAGGACCTTGGGATTGAGATTTTTAGAGGAAGGGGAGATCTTTAGCTATTGATGATCCGAGCAATCAGCATGCCAGATTTTTACCGACTAAAACTCTCACATAATTGCGACCTTGTCACTTGGACTAATAAGGCATTTTTTCCTCACATCTTAGTCTCTGAATGAGATTCACACCCTGGTGACTCTTTCTTTCGAATGTGCTATATGTATGTATATATAAGTACAGGGTGGACCAAGAGTTTTTTTTTTTTTTTTGTTTCAGACTAAGGCTTGGGAGAGTTAGGATGGAGCACTACACGATCGCACAGCGAACAAAAATTGTTAAATTATTTTTTGAAAATAGCCAGTCTATAATTTGTACTCAACGTGCCTACCCGCACGAAGAAGTGTTCCAACAGCACCCACTATTCCTGCTGTGTTGGCCAAATTTGAGCAATATGGAAACTTTGGAGATGTGAGGCGTTCGGGCAGGCCTCGTTTTGGACGATCGACCGAAAACATCCAGGTCATTAGGGAAAGTGTTGCAACCGATCCTGAAACATCGACACGACGACGTTCCACACAGTTAGGCATACCGCGCATCACGATTCATAGGATTTTGAGGAAAGATCTGCACCTATACCCTTACAAGATCCAGTTGGTCCAACAGCTCAATCCTGGTGACCCAGAAAAACGTCTGGAGTACTGCAGAACTGTCCTAAATATCGCCGAGACTGACGAAGAATTTTTGGAAAATTTTATGGTGACCGACGAGGCACATTTTCATCTGAGCGGGTTTGTGAACAAGCAAAATTGCAGATTTTGGGGCACACAGAATCCCAAAAATCTCCATCAACGTCCCTTACACTCAATTCGTGTTACTGTTTGGTGTGGAATAACCTCGCGTAAGATTTATAGGCCATATTTCTTTGAAAATGATGCCGTTGCCAGCGTTACGGTCAATGGGTGCCGCTACAGAACAATGCTTCAGGGCTTCCTTTTTCCACTTGTGTAAGCAGACAACAATGCTCAGCTGATTTGGTTTCAGCAAGACGGAGCTATCGCTCACACCGCTCGTGAGACAATGAACTTGTTGCGCGAACAATTACCAAATAGCATTATCTCAAAAAACGGTGAATTTGAATGATAGCCTGATCTGTTGGCTCCGGACTTTTTTTTGATGGGGTTACCTAAAGGAAAAGGTTTACATTAACAAACCACAGACTGTACAGGAGCTGAAACTCAACATTCGCACAGAAATCGCTCAAATTACGCCGGCAACACTTCAAAAAGTCATGGAAACTGCCATCAAAAGAGCCCATGAGTGCATGCATTCTAATGGTGGCCTCTTAACCGATATTAGGCAGGAATACCTCGGTTGAATAAGTGTGAACGTTCTCTGGGAAGCCGAAAATTGGAGTTTGTTGAAGAGGTAGTCTGGTTGACGCGTTTGTATGATTTCGAAAAGGCAGGTTAACGGAATGTATTTTAGCATGTTGTCAAAAGAGCAGCCAAGTATAGCTTTAGAGTGAGCGGATATGTGATGGTACCTTCCAATGTTATAGATGTATCGAGCGATATTGTTGTAGACCACATTGAGCTTTCTTCTGCTGATGTAGCCGACATTACAGAAGACTTCGCAACCATAGAACAAAATAGGCAGCAAAAGGGTTTTTGCGAGAAGCAGCTTAGTTTTTGTTGGTGTGTAGGACTGTGTAGCCCAGAGAACTCGCAGGACGCCGTAAATCTTTCCGATAGTTATGTTGATGTGGTCATCTCATGTTAGGGTACGATTAAAAGTTAGTTCTAAATTTTTAGCGGAATTAACATATTCTATATTTGATTGAACTAGTTTCATAGGAGGGAAAACATTCAAATCCAGCAAGTATCGATAGATGACAAGAGTTTTAGACTTGTTTGGATTAAGGCAAAGGTGATTAGCCTGCGCCCAGGCTAAGATATTTTGAAGGTCATCATTATTTTTGACTGCAGTTAACTCTATTGATCGAAGAGGGCATGTTATAAATAATTGCACATCATCGGCATACATATGAACGGAGCAGTGTGTAACAACATTGGGCATCATTGACATAGATTGAAAAAAGAATAGGTCCAAGTATAGATCCTTGTGGAACACCATTTGTCATGGGTAGGAAACGCGACATACGATCATTTACAACCACAGATTGCCGTCTACCAACATCATCATTAATTAATTTCGTACATAAATTGAGTGGTTGACCGTGTCGAAAGCTTTGGAAAGTCAAGGAGACTTAAGAGCGTTAGTTCCTTATTATCCAAACCTTTCCTAATTTCGTCATCACCAAATAACAGTGCTGTCTTACATCTACGTTTGGATCGGAAACCTGATTTTCTAGAACTCAAGAGATGTTTATCCAGAAGGTGTTTTTGTATCTGCTTAAGAATAGCTTTTTCGAAAACCTTGCCTAAAAATGGTAAAACTGCAATGGGTCTGTACTAGGAAAAATTGCAATTAAGTTTAAAAAAAAAAAAAAAATCACATACATACATAATGTAAAAAATTTCCATGAAATAAACTTTTATTTGTAATTTATTTCATTAGTTTTTATCTTTTCGTTCAAAAGTTATTCCAGATATACGTAGGAAAACGACTTTTGAGCCACCCTGTATATGAACTTTTTTTTTCTTATATTCATATTAAGTTGAATCGAGAGGTTTTATTCTTTTAAGCCTTCAATATTGATTTTCATTTTCAGACGTTTTCTTTCTTGCATCTAAGTTTATATGCTCTCTATTTTTTTTTTTTTTTTTAGAATTTCCGAACTTACACTTTCTACCTTCAGGTCTCTATGAAGGTCAGTATTTTGTATGTACCGAGGTGCATTTACTATATTTGTAAGCACCTTATTTTGGAATCGTTGTATTTTGTCTATGTCTGTCTTTTTGACACAACCCTATAGTTGGATTGAATACTCGTATGTCCATGTAGCACTTTATTTTCAATTGATATAGATGAGTTTCTTCCTATCAGCCTGTGCAGTTTTCTATATTTGATTTCAAACTCTTATTTTTGCCTTTTTACGTGTTCTTTCCATCGCAGCCTTGCATCTAGAGTCATACCTAAACAATCTTCAATCTTTTTATTAGTAAAGTCAACATGGACTAACTTGGGCTCGTTTAACTTGATTCTCCACTTTTTAGTCCAATCACAGATTTTGTTTATGTCAATTTGGAGTTTTTCTGTGGATTCTTCATTGGTTCTTCCTACTGCTAGTATTGCAGTATCATCTGTAAATGTTGCCATAGTATGGTTTTCTAGTTCCGGAATATCACCAGTATGTAATAAGAATAGTATTGGGACCAGTACTCTATCTTGCGGTACGCCGGCCTTTATTTCTCTTAGTTTTGAATAAGTATTCTGTTGTTTTATTCTAAAATCTCTTCCATCTAGATAGGATTTAATAATGAAAGCATACGAGTACTGATTTGGCAACATACTCGTACATCTCAGTTTATAGATGAGTTCTTCGTGCCATACTTTATAAAAAGCCTGCACCACATCTAAGAATACAGCCGAGCAAACCATCCCTTTTTCTTCGATTTTATTCGTAATTCTATGTATCTGTTGTATCGTTGAGTGCTGTCTTCAAATTGATGGTTCGGAATCAGCTTTTTCCTTTCAATTATTTTATTTAAATGTTTTGCGAGCACTTTCTCAAACACTTTTGAAATCGTTGGCAATAGCGAGATAGGTCTGTAAGATGACACTTAATTTTGCGGTTTACTCGTACCTGGTTTGGGAATCATTAGAACATCAGCAATCTTCCACAAAGTGGGGACATAATGAAGCTTAAATGTGACATTTATTAAATTTGTACAGAATTTCTTCACTTTCCTCTTCTTCGTATTATGGGCAATATGTTTCCATTTCCAATTGGTGGTTTAAATATGTTTTCTAGGTCTGCGAAGAGAATGGCTTTGTCCTCATCGCTTCTGGTCCAGTTTCCATCAGCTGTTTTGATTGGAGGTATTTGCACAAAAGGTTGTCTTAATCCTCTTGTTGCTTTCCATAGAGAGTAATTCGTATTTGTATTCAGCTGTTAATCCTCTGAGGCACCTCTCTTGTTAGCTACTGGCAAATGTTGTGGAGCTCTTGTTTTCTGCGATGTTCTTCTTGCTCATCTCTTATCTGCTACTAAATCTTTTTATTTCTTTCGGGTAATTTCTTTGTATTGTCTTTCAATTTACTCCAGGGGAGATTTCCCATTCCGATTGCTTAATATCGCTGACCAATTTATGCAGTTCTATTTCTATATAATTTTTGGTTATAAAAAGTATCATTAAGTCTATTCTACTTGGTAAGTTCAGCTTAAATCCTTGCCAATCTATTCTTTTGTTTGTTAAGGTTTTAATATTTGTACACGTATTTTTAGTTATACTCATAGGTGAATGGTCAGAGATTAGATACTCGAACTCATCTACATGTTTTACTATGAAAAAATCAATTAGACCTTGTATCTTATTTTTGTCTGTAGGCAAGAACGTGGGCCTTCCTGTCGAGAGAATTTCGCACTGATGTTTTTGAATTGCAGTATAAAGTTCTTTGCCTCTCGTTGTTGTCAATCTAGATCCCCAGTGTAAGTTGTTGGCATTAAAATCACCACCTATTACGAGTATGTATCTGTTTCTATGATTGGAGGACAGTAAATAGGAATGAATATGCAAATTCAAGCGCAAAATACGCTAAACGGAGCTGCCCAATTGACAATTCCGCGTTTTCGGCCACTGAGACAGTCAAAGCGGCTATGTTTCCAGTTGATCAAGCATTACGATGATGCACAAGCCTTACGACATCCCACACACTACCTATTTGTTTGAATTTTGTGATTATGTTTCGAATTGTTCACTCACGATACACAGATATTACAGAACTATTATTTTTGTGGTAAGATGCAACAATTTTCATGCGTTGAGCGGTAGTTAAACGATTCATTTTGTAAAATAGCAAGGCATGAACTAACTACATGTCACTATGGATGACAGATGAATTTGACAGATGCCATATGGATTTGACAGAAGTCATATTGCAGGGATGTGAAACACCAACATCGAAATGAATAAAACTTTTTAAAGGTTAGCTGTGAATACGAGTATTTACAAATAAACAGTCCTGAACAAGTAGCAGATATTGGGCAGGCGTGGAGAACTTTACTACTTCGGAAAAGCACAGATTTGGTGAAAAATAAATATGCATAGATCAAGAGATGCTTTTTTTTTTATTAAATACTTAAATATTAGTCTAATTCTACATAATGGTGATCTCCACAATTTAGGGACTCAATACAAATATTTATTCTCTACCTTTTAAATTGTTTTCAAAATGAATTTATATACATAATGTACCTAGGCAAGGCACATAGAAAAAAAGGTCCTTTTGGCAAAGAAATCAATAACAATTTCGAACTTTTTCAATCACTCTCGATATGATACTCTCATGATGTGATGCTCGTATACGAGTATAGAGCCAACGCCTGAAAACGATTTCACATATCCCTTTTGGCAAAATGTTTGTCCTGTACAACAAAACATTGGGCACGACCTCTTCCTGTGCCATTGCCACTACATCCAGTATTCACTGAAGTATGGGCAAATGATTATGTTTGTTCAGCCATCTTGATTGGCAATGTTATAAAATAAATACGTTTCACCCGGGGACAGGATGTTCGAAGAATATCGCATCCATTCGACTGTGATGAGGACATGTTTACAAGGGAATGTCGGTCGGTTGGTAGGTCGGTCTGAAAGCAATATCCTATCCTCTGGTACAAGAGGAGAGATTTGCGTTAAATTGGGCGGAAGATTCGAATGGAGCGAATCAATTTGATTGCTCAATGTGTATTCAATTGCAATGCGCCGCACAAAGGACATCGTCGTACTCGTTTGTCATTTGAATTGTTTCGGTTAGACGAGTATACTACGTTTTGATAGAAAATGAGGGAAATCGTTTCGTTGTATTGCAAAGTTTTGTTAATCGTTATTGGAATCAAGAAAGACACAATAAAAGTCTGCAAACTTTTTATTTGTTGAAGAATTTTGTGAAGACTACGAGACAATTTTTGTGCAATACGAGTACTAGACCGAAAAGAGGAGATCTAAGAATTTGATATTTTGAAAACAGGTAGCGCTAAACCCAATAGGGTGCAACACTGCTTGGCGACTCAAAATTCTTAAATTCCCCATCTTTTGGTAGCATTTTATTGAAAACCAGTGCTTTTGTCGTGCAGATAAAGCGTTATTGTCGAAGCAGAATTTGGAGAATGTTAAGGTTAGTTACCATTCCAGTCTTTGAAGGCGGCGCTAAATTGTTGTTATTATTATTCTTGCAAAAGGGATAGCGCTGCTCCTTAGCAATAGATTGTGTGGCAATGCAAAGCAGACATTGCCTTTCAAGCTTTTTGCGCTGTAAAATGTCGCAAGTATCTGTAATACTTAATAGCGGTGATGGCAATATCACTGATCCCATAGCAGTAGAGAACGAGCTCAATAATCAATGGAAAGCAAAATCTCTTCCAGGGAAATCCCACTGTACATTGTCGCTGTTGTACGAATACTATTACTGCGGATATCCATTTGTATAGCAATAGCTGAAAAATATTGCCCTCTACGTCGTTGACAGCACATCTCTTTAATTTGAGTGTTGTGTCGCGGCAATGTGATATCACTTTTTAAAAAAGGGAATAGGAAAGAAAGAAAAAAAATAGCTACATGTATATTTCACTATTGCTCGCGACTACTAACATTTTTGGAAAAGGCGGTTAAGAACAGGGTTTTAGAATATCTTGGGAAAATCAATTTTTTTAGTCGAATGCGGTTCGGAGTTTAGAAGAAGATGCTTTTCGGATTTCTGTTCCTTTATATAGAAAGGATTGCATGACAAAAGATGTTTTTTGTTTTTATTTTTGATATAATTAAAGCTTTTGAAGTGGTTGATCACAGTATCATTTCGTATAAATTAGATAATGCATAATTTCTCGGAGGCTTGTCAGACATAAATATATATTTCGTTTAGTTCTTATCTCAAAGGATACAACAGGGATAAGTCTAAGCCTCCCCAGGGCTCTTAATCTTGGAGTTCCTCAAGGGTCTGTCATTGGACCTATCTTGTTTTTGATTTACAATCAATTACATATTTGCACTGCCTTTTTATTTAAGAAGTTCAAGCTTTTGCTGATGATCTGGGAATTGCACATGTTGGTTTAAACAGGATGACCACATGCCATACTGCCGGCAAAATCATCGAGTTATTGAAGGAACTGTTGGATGACAACATTATCTCCAGAAATGGACTTGTGGCCTGGTCTCCAAGATCGTGTGATTTGATGCCGCTGGACTATTTTCCGTGGGAGTAATACAAGTCGTTAGGCTATGCGGACAACATCGAGCGTACTATTCGTGAAACGACATCAAATGCTAGAAAACTGGTCCAAAATTGGAGCTCCAAGATGCAGTTTCTGAGACGCTCCTGTGGTGGCCATATAACCGAAATCATTTTTCATCATTAATGCTATAGAATTATCTATCGAATAGAAAAACGTTGGCTTAACTTGTGTGTGTTTTATTTCAATTTCAAATCCTATAGCTCTTCAAAAAAAAAACCCTTTAGAAACAGCGTGGATTCTCTTTTGTCTGACATGGCTCAGTATAGCCGACAATCACTACCTTAGACTTTTAACGATTTAGTGGTCCTTTCTTCAAGATGAGTAGCAATATGAACATTTGCTCTAAGGTAAACTTTCCTGGCCTAAAGCCACACAATGACGTTACAAACTGAAAATCGATTTGTATTTTCCTATCCATTCAACTGATTTGCAAGATTGGTAACCCCTTCTCCATTCCAGAACACTCCCTTGACTTGATTGAAACTGGCATCAAGTGCTCCAGTTAATGAAACTCATTCCACAAATGGCCTCAGCGTAATTGTAACAAATCTACATCTATAGCCATAGCAATTCCAATAATTTGTCGCCCCTCTAAAGAGGTGAACACATAATAACAATGATCTAAGCCCGAAATCCAAAGAGACACAAGCACACAGATCCACATCCAAACTACAAACCATGTTCCCAGAAAATTTACGACCCAATCGCCTATTAAGTATCATATTACACGATGTTCGATGAGATGTCATGTGTTCATTCGTGTTCGTTCCTTGTTCGACGAGGCTCGATATATATATATTTTTTTTTTTTGGTTTTATTTCTTGTCCCAGTCGAAAATTGGACACAAGTGAACGACAATAAAATATTTAGATCGGTTTACATCTGCGCCAATGGGCCCGGGAGGGGGGCACCTTATCACTCAGCTGGCTGGTGGTGTTTCGAGGACACAACATTTTGAATTACAAGTTGACCACTTTGGTCGCCGCCAGAATCAATCGGAATGTAATCGAAAGGATTTAATGCGTGTCGTGGAGACAAATCGTCCTTTCGCTTTTCTCATTTCTTGTTGTTGAATTTTGCTTTTTTTTTGCATTCCACGCTGGTAAAGTAAATTACTCGTAAGTACGAGTATTCGATTCGCGAGATGAGAAAACGTTTTCCTTGAAGTTGCATTGGTGCTGCACTCGACGGTTGAGCGGATGCGAAGATAATATTCAGGTATTTGGTTGAGATAAATTGGCGAGTTGACTTTCCTCAGCCAGTGTTCCAGCTGGGGAGTCCAGCTTGCATTTTATCTGGGAATCGATACAGCGGACACATCGACATGTGTCGACAATGTATTTAGAGCATCTCAGACACACCTTTAGATTTGGACATTCAGACTTGTTGTTGGGTGGGTAATTTGATGGTTTCTCTTCCAGCAGAAGTTTTTACTTTACCGTCAAAGATAAGGCGAAATCTTGTTAGAAGTGATTTGGAGGATCAAAGAAGGCTGCCCCACAAACTTAAAATCTTAATGCAGTCAGCAAGTATGAATAGGTAAAGCTGGGAATGCGCAGTACTGAGAGAAGGTGTAGTCGAAATGAAAAGACCACGAAGGAGGGAGCTCCCAACAAGCTAGTGGTGGTCACTCTTGCAGCACAAACCACAAATATTGGCAAAATAAATTGATAAAGTAGCATGAATAGGTACACCAAGAGAGATCACCGAGTAACCAAATAAACCTCTAAAAAACAGAGAACGAGCAGAGACGACGAACAGTGACAAATGGTTAGCACTAGATTAGGAACGAGGAGTCGAAGCAGAGTTTCCGAAATAAAAATACGCTTTTCGATGCAATGCTCAGCAACGATCACACTTTAGCGACTTTTGCTTTCGTGCAGCTACAAGGTTTGCATTTTGGAATATGATGGCTTTCACTGAGACTCCTTAAGCTTGGTGAGATATAAGCTGAACATGTAAGTAAAGCAGGCATAGGATTGAAACGAGCTTGTACCCCCATCGTATTGTAGCGATCCGAAGCCTGGGATTCGGAACTTGACATTTCGAGGAGCTACGTTTAACACCAGCATCATGATAACATCTCAGGGTAAGAAACGGAGAATAAATACTCGTACAAGTGTTGTGATTCACTTAGAGATATCACGAGCAGTGGCGGCACTTGCCATGTGGGGTCGGGGGTTCTCATTACGAAAAAACAGAAGTATTTTCGTGATATTCGTACAATTGTGAAACGAGAAGAATTCTGAAGCCATCTTGTAGAAAAAAAGGAAATTTCGATCAATTCGTAGGATCCGTTTGCGAAATATTTGCACTCAAAAATTATGTTCATTTACCTCGGACAAAAGCCGGCCATATTGGAAAATAGCCGTAAGAAATGTCTAAAAAAAAAAATACAACAGCCTTGTAGGGAATTTCAAAAACCAAGATTTCGAGCGAAACGATTTCTTTTTTTAAGTGCGTCACTATGTTCGAGATTTTCACACTCAAAAACGATGTTCACTATGTAGCGACCCTCGGAAAAAAGTCGAAAATGTTGAAAAATTCAGTACAATCTTGAAAAGTTTTGAAAAATTCGTACCCCACTTTGTAGAGAACTTCAAAATCTAAAGCTTTGATCGACATGATTATTTGCGTAGAACGGCTTCGCGCGAAAGTCCGAGATTTAGGAATATTTTGAAAAATTCACAATCACTGTGGAAATATTTAGAAATTAAAAAAATTAATACAGGTCCGTGATTGTTTTGAAACGAAATTAGTTGTTCACATGCACATGTGCTCCTATGAGCGAGCTTCCACTCGTAGCTCTGTAAGTGGAACCAGCTTGGCGTACACTGTGACAAAAGAAATCTCATTAACATTCATTAATGTAGTTTGCGTCAACACTCGGTGGAATTTCAATGAAGTTTTCTGGTTTCCAATGAGAATCTGCTAATAGTAGGAGCATTTTTCCACCATTTTGAATAATAATTTTCTAAGGCCAAGATGAGCTCTCCAAAACACCAAAGATGAGTTCATTATCGCGATAAAAGCACTCAAAACAAAGCAAAAAAGCAGAGCTCGCTGCCAAGCTCTGCAAAGCTTCGCAAACGTTCTGTACCCAAGACTTCTTTCAATCACTGAATTGATCGCATTAAGGAACATTTAGAAAGCACTTTTGACAAATTTTCTTTCAGTGCTGCATAAGTGTAGCCTACACCGTGAAGGATATAAGAGCAAACTGTGATTCGAAGCAATGTTAGGCAATATATAATGGATTCCACTGATTTAAGACGGAATTAGAGTAGGTGCCTTTCGAAATACTTGGAACGTGACGGTCAAACAGGAGTACAAAAATGCATAAGGGGACAATAGAACTTGATAGTGGAGGGTCAAATGCTGTACTTAACCTCAGTAAAGCGGGACTATTGTCATCGAAATCTTACTATCACATCTCAATTCAACTAAGAAGCATCAGCTAGAGATATCCTCTGGATTCTCTGGAAAATTCGTCTTCTAATTATATTTATTGTGCCAATGCTAGCATGTATTTGCTTGAAAGATATCTCATTGATAATCCTCTGAATTTCCAACCAGTCATAGGTACTCGTAATCTACGTTATTTCTTTTTTTGCTTGCTTATATGTATGTGTGCCGCTATGTCTTTACATCATCCAGTAGAAAGTCTTGAAATGATACCTAAAGTTACCATGTCCTGTAGATATCCCTCCTACACATTTGAGCTTGTCTTGATCGTGCGGAATCTGTCTAGGTAGAGCCTACCGACAATTTATCTATCATTTTGGCTTGGTTACACTACCCAACTCGATTCTGGTGTTCATTAGCTTAGCACATATCCACGTTTACTTTAGTGAGATGGAGAAGATGTCACAACGCTGATCTCTGGTTTGCCTCCAACAATGGAATACGCGTTCGCCTTCAAACATTCTAGAAACTGCTACAAAACTTCTAACTCATTCAGCGTAGTTCATTGAGCTCAAAATTCCGATTTATTAACACAGTCCCTCGTCTAATAAAGACAGATTTTTAGTGCCGCGATAAGCAATGTTAAAAAGAATATTCTTAGAGGTTTGAGAAAATATTGCATCTCAGGCTGGAGCTCAGCTGGTATACAACGACGTAACTCACTTGAGTAGAGGAGCTTGGTGAATGTTGAGGAATAATCTCCAAATAAGCGCTGACGTAGTCACAAACAGAATCTTTGATGTATCTTTCCACAGTGAAGGCTGATAAAAGTAAAAAATAATCCCAATTTGGCTTCCTCGTTAATCCACAGAAAAGTCGTGTCTGCCTGGATGTTTGTTCTTACACTGCTCGCTCGAGAACTGCTGAAGATATTTTGAATAAATTTTAAAATGTGTATCTTTTTCCTAATACTCGTACGTAGGTAGTTTCGTCAAATATGGTCAAAATCGGATGAAGCGTGGGTGGAACATGAAGGGCTGAGTTTCAAAAATTCTCTTCTTTTTTTTTGACCAGCCTAACTGAAGAACTTCTGAATAGATTTCCACGAAATTTGGCTTGTAGGCGTAGACTGGCGCGCTAGTAATCTCACTTGAAAATTATTGAAGTAGAATTAGGTAGGGGGAAGATATGGCGAGTGGCTTAAAATATATTCGAATCATCTTTCTCATATGTCCAACTCAAGTGTGCGACAGACATCCATTTATGTTCTGTTTCACACCATTCGGCTGCGGATCACTAAACACTGTCAAAGAATTTAAAACATATCGCTGGGTCAAACGGTTATATTCACAAAAAAAAAAAAAAAAATTAAAATTAGAACAGCCACAGGCTTTGACGGAATCTATCCTGAGTTCCTCAAAAACACTAGTAAGAACAGCAACATCTTCGTTACCATTTACCTCCTTTTCTAGCCACATGCTATCCAATACAAGCACGCTCCGCAAACGTGCCCATCAAGTACATATTTATTAACGAGCACTGCAGTAAACTAAAAAAAAGCTAACCAATGGCCTCCCTCAGGGATTCGTCTTGGCTCCTGTACTCTTCAATTTATATACTCATATGTACAGGTACTCGTATATCTGATCTCCCAGAAACAAAATCAAGAAAATTTATATAAAGCTCTGACAATCTCTGTCGGGGAGTGTACAAAGCATACGAGTACAATTTTCTAACACGGAGGACATTCTAACTGAAGACCTTTCTACACTTGGCGTGTTCTTTAAAAGGGAAAGACTTTGCTCTAGCGTAAGCAAAACCCATTGATTCAACTGTGCCTATAATCAATTTCCAAATATCGTCTACGGATTCGATTCAGTGGCATCAATTTAGATCTATCGAACATTGTCCCTGACAAAAAGTTGGGCTCATTTTGTGTCACAAAATTTTGAATTCCGTCGTCAGTAATGCCTGACGTATTTATTTTATGTTCTAAGGCAAGCACCATTTAAGAAAAAAAGAATCTTTCTGCCCTCTTTTTTTATTATACTCGTAGATATCAGGCAATCCCATTCTATTTTCGACATTTCTGGAAGTCCACCAGATCTTTCGAACGCCACAAATTTCCAATCAATAAAATGACTTGCTTGAAACACAATTCTCGGCTCTAAACAATGACAGCTTATTAGATGGGTTTAGTTAACCTATGTGGGTGCCCCGATGCACAACATCATGCGCATACTTCCCGGTCCCCACCATACAAAAGGGCAATCAAAACCGGCTCCTCAGTGACAAATTTAATGACTCACTTCGTCGGTTGACAATGGGTTATTAGCTAAGTTGGTATTTTTAATGGTTTTAATGGCATAATTTTCTGGTCAGCTCTTCCAGGTCCCACGGCACAGTCGGGTGGTTTTCCTCTCGTCTTTCGTTTTTGGGGTCCTCTCGTGGTCGCTGGCTCTGGCTCTGACTCTGATTAATTTATACGAGTGTGTGCCTCGGCGATTGGTGGAAGATTTATGCGCCAATTAAGTGTATCCTGTCTTGTTAGATTTGTTGTCGAGGCAAATTTATGGGACAAACGATTTGTGACGTGCTGTTGTAAACTGTTTTGTTTCTTCTCCGGGTTTTTGTTACGAGTTGGTTATTCAAATGATTTTATTGAAGGCTGGTAATTAATTTATGGGGATTTTATTTAATCTCGCGATGGGGTGGATCTTCAAATTGAACTGGAGGAGCGCATGACAACTGGTACTGTGCGCGAGTGATCATAAAGCCATAATTGAGACTTTAGATGTGTATATATGAAGATGGTGTGCTGGTCGGCTTGAGGCAATTTATTGACTGTGATGATCACTAATTGAGATTCGATAGTGGATGCACGAGTCTTTTGAGAGATAAAATACACCCGCTGAGTGTTTGGCTGAATGATATTGCAAAGTAATTTAATTTACACTTTTTAATAGGAGTTGCGGCTTGCGAGGTGGACTAGCATCTGTGGATGCAAATATTTTCCTCACCCGCTTGGATGACATGAAGTCAGAAAAGGTAAGGTGGCAGATGAATTTTGCAACTTTGAGTCTTTTGTTTTATAGCATATTGGTGTATTGTTTATGCTATATGTTATGGCACTTTGTCTGCGTCAGCCAACTGGTTGACGTCGAAGACAAGTCGGTTTATACTTTTTATCTTTTCCTTCACGTGTGCCATAGTGCTCTCATCGTTGTTCGTCGCCAGTGGGGAGCATAAGACTGAAAAGTCTCAAAGACAAGGGAAGTCAAGTTTTTGTCCTCTGTCTTCGTTAAAAGCGAGCTTCTTGATCTTCGAAACAGATCAACCACAAAGCGAAAATCCTCTGAAGCGAGTGAAGTGAGTCACTTGCCCGAAATGAACCACTGAAGAGATTTTGATGAAATTTGGTGTTTATGTTTGCCTGGCAGATACATAAGTAGTCTCATCTAAAACTGTCAAAATCAGATGCGCCATTAGCCGCTTAACTCAAGAACGTCTGAACAGATTTTGATGGTTTAGACTGATATGTCAGTAGTTCTATTTGAAAGTCATCGCAATCGGACCTTGCTGAAATTTGGGTTTTGTGTAGATGCTTCTGTCTGAAAATCGCGAAAATTGCATGGAGACGGAGTGGAAAATGGTGACCTTATTCAAAAACTGCCAGAAGAAATGTTTTAATTTTCGCTTTACCTCCTGATGACTTAACATACATAAACCTAGCCAGATGAATTTTTAATATTTTTTATATTTGAAGATTGGTTCTCCTGCATGACACTAGCTGTCAACTGTCAATATATTTACTACAAAAAGGGGCTATGTTTGTGAATTATATTGCCCACAAAAGTGGTAGCCAGTATTTGAAGTACTTATGTATAAAGTCCGCGCCATCCAACGTTTATGAATAAAATCAGGTCATCTATGAATCTGTGCGGAGTATAATAATGCTAAAGGCTCAACCATAGTCACATTGGAAAATATAAGCTAATGTCATAACTGAACGAAATACTCCCCTACATTCTGTCAATTCCAACCGATGAGCATAATACTTTTGCCTGCTTACCTATCTGTCAAATCAATCTACAAATTATTTGCCCATTTGTTTTGAAACATCATCCTATGCCCTTTCCTTTTTCATTTTACTAAAACCAAAGGCATCTCTTTTATCGAAAATGCACCTATTTTTGCGAACACTTTCTAAATAGTAATATGTGCACAAATTCGTAGTCCAACATTTTGTTTGTAAAATTTTCATAACAAACATGACAACTGTCAGATTTAAATATGCAATGAGCGATTGAGACCGCTCTCTAGTGAGTAGTGAACGAACATTTAACGAATCGACGCTGGGCTTTTTATGTGTTGGATGATAAGATTGTGAGTATTCGTGGGTATATGCAGGCGAATGTTGATTATGTTTCTCACTTAAGCCAGTTGGTTGGCAGAACAGTTGGCAGTAGTTGTAGCCAGCCGAACTGTTTTACATGTTTTACATGTAAAATTGGACGTTTATGCCTAGTAAGTAGTAAAAATAAAAAACGCTTGTAATAGTTTCGGTGATGTAGAGGTTTTTTTTTTATTTAACAAATTTTATCAGTTGTATTCGAGGTCCTTAGAACTGCAGCTTTCATTTGATATATTGTATGAATTGACGGGATGAATATTTTTTTTTCTTGGGGTACACTATGCTCCAAAAGTCCCCCTAAAAAATAATTTTGAATACGTAAATATTCTTCCTGATTATTTTCAGTTCACCACATGCTATGTTTCTGTAAAATTTCAACCCTCTAGGTTTAACAGTTCAAAAGCTATAAGTGTGTGCTAGAGACATAGACATACAGACAGATACCATGTTGTAACCATTAGTGTACCGTTTTGTACCATACCGGCAAGGAACCCTTAATTTAAAAAAAAAATGTCTGTAAGAAATGACAGGGTATCACACAATCCGTTACAGACGGATTGCAATCGTCCCATATATTCCAGTGAAACTACAAAAGAAAACGTGGACCCTGTGGGTGTCTGTACTAAGGTAAATTTGTTCTCAAACATTTTTTAAAAAAACAACAGGAATGAGATTACGTGTGGTGCTTCATTATTTATTAGAGCAAATACGCCAAAAAATTAATAAATAATAAATTAAGGGACATTAAGCGAGCAAGAGTGTCTTCTAACTCGTTAAATTCGAAGCCAAAAATCCATAATTCGAAATGGCCGATTCACAATGATAAATAGCAAATAATAGCAAATTTAATTTCTATGCAAAATGTTCCAGGCCCGTCGTGGAATACATTTTTTTTTATTATTTTTTTCAATTAACAATTATTGCAAGTACGAGTATATTGACAACGCATATTGTAGGAAAGAACAGTCCCATAAAATCCGTCGCATACCTTCGTTGACAGATGACAGCCGATGACATTTTATTATTGCTGAAAGTGTTTTCTCTTCAAGGTGTCCGATTGTCAACGGCGATAACAGTTTCTCTACATTCTCTCAATGCTTCCACCAATGAATGTGCTTACTCTCAATTTGTGAATGCGTGAACTTCAATATGCGAATGTGTGAACTGCCAACGCAACGGACTAAAAATGTAGAAAGTAAACCTACTTTATCCGTCGAAGTTCATATACCAGTTGGTTATGGGACACCTTCCATAAGAATGCGTGTATTCTATCTGTCAGTTAAAAATGACGCAGCAACGGATCGACGTATTCTATGAGTCGCCTTAACTTATCGTACCCACTCGTGCTGTGCATTCTATATTTTTCCTCGCGAATAGAAGAGACCTACAGTTTATTGCCGTTTTCGAAGGACAATTTTTTCGATTGAGAGAAGCTGATAAAACGATTTTTTTTTTGTGTTTTCTGGGAATCAAACCTTGAATACCGCGCTCAATGATCGCGCACCTAATCACTGAACCACGGGGCCCAATTAGGTTGTCGGAAAAATATCATGTAAGCCGTATCTCAAAGCGACGTACTCGTAACTTTCTGCTAGCATCTGACAATCAAGTCCAGTAAGTTAGCTGTTGGTTAACCTGTCTTGATGTTTAAGTTGCTACTAACTAACTAACTATTCTGAA
The DNA here is from genome assembly GCA_963082735.1 of Pocota personata. Taxonomy (NCBI): domain Eukaryota; kingdom Metazoa; phylum Arthropoda; class Insecta; order Diptera; family Syrphidae; genus Pocota; species Pocota personata. Next base: position 275,671,459 of record OY720429.1, read on the forward strand.
CAACAAAACAATGATGGTCCAATTCTTCAAAAGCTGAAAAAAACACTATAAATTCCATCCAAAAGCTTCTACTGCAATTCCCATTTGAATTGATGTGATACTCCACTGGACGTGCATTTGTGGTTATTTTATTGGCGTGAAACAAAATAAATCTCAGCCGCGATAAGGTATTCGTTAATTAGGTGATTAAATTTCCAAAAAAAACTTGTTAATAACTTCCAAACAAATGTATTCCCTTTCCAAGTCAATGATTTAATTTTCCTGTTCCGAGACGAAAACGCTCCCCAGTGATCGAAATTAACCCCGAAATTATGTCCCCACGACACGACGAAAACAAGTTATTCAATGGCCAACCTCTACCCAAAATCGAGATGTCAACTAATTACTTGATGGTCTAAGGCGTAACATAAACAAATTGAACTTGACCAAATGATATTCAAGAGATCGGGCTCCAGCGATAAGCACACGGGGAGCTATATCGTATTTTCACACTTATCGACAGTTCTAATCGAAAACGATCATCAAACCTAGGTTTATGTACTGATGCGGTGACACTGATGCTGATGTTTCGATCGACCGAAGTTGGAGCCTCGTTTTGATTGAATTTCAAATCAAAAAAAAAAAGAAGAAAATTAAATACTTTTCGGCTCCGGTATTTGAATGAAAATGCAGATGTGCTCGTCGCGGATGACAGTTGACGTTTCTATTGTCATCGGTGCACGATAAGCGATCTAAGCGTTTAAACTTAACGACTCCAGAGTCTTTGAAATGGGGGTTTTATAACTGTTGGAATGATACTTAAAATGAAGTCTTAGATCGGAGACAGCTACAGTTATTTATATGTTGGTGCAAATTGCCGGAAATTAATGCCACATATCAGGCGGTCATTTTATAGGCAATGACATACGATATGGCTTGATTGTTTCTGAATGAAAATCTAGGCGAGTGTGATATGAAGATCCCTTGATCTGTGGAGATCTCCACCGGCAATAACAATAAAAGTACGGAAGCGAATGTAATACAAGCAGATGTCCAAATAAAACAGTTGTAAGTTGATAATTCGGTGCATGGAAGATGCGTGTGACATTTGAGATTGATGGGGAAACCGCGCTGACTTTAATTAACTCAGCGTGAAGCCAGTTTGCTTCTGATAATAAAGAAATCAATTTTCCCCTTTATTGGCGTTATACAGTGTTGCTTGGTTTTTATTTGTTTTAGTGTTCCCTACCAAAATAGTAAAATAGTATAGAATTTTGAAGTTCACATCTACTGTTTGGGAAGCACATGATGTCAACTGTGAGTAAATTTGTTCATTGTTCTTCCATCATCCATCTTGCACAAGCATCCCATATTGGATTCGGTAACTATATGTGCTATTACACTCCATACCTAGCTGATAGGAGATCAATCTACAGCTAAAATAATAAATAGTTTAAAATGCAAGTAATTTCAGTTATTAAGCAGCGAAACCCAAAACAAGGAATTTAAAGAAGCAATCTACTGCCCACTAAGGTACTTTCATGCACAAGAAGACTATGTTGGCCTTCTTAAAATGTTAGGGAACAGCTTCATGATCGGGGGTGATCTTGACGCTAAACACACTTACTGGAGTAAGAGATTAACAACGACAAAAGAAAAGCAACTCTACTAAGTAGGACGTAGCTTTAAATGCAATTTCTTCTCAACGGGAACTCCAACCTATTGGCCATCTGACCAAATGAAAACTTTTACTGAAAGGTGTAAATAAAACGTAGGTTAAAGTTGTAAATATTGACAATTTGTAGTCAGATCACACCCCTGTGATTCTAACTATAAGTGGAGAAATAATACAAAAGGAAAGTCGTCCAAGACTCACGAATAATCGTACTAATTGGTGTGCGTTCTGAGGAAAGCTGAAACGTTTTATTAACCTAAGATCGTCATTAGATAGCAAAGAACAAATTAACATGGAAGTAGAGCAATTTACAATCAGCGGAAGAAACCACACCGGCAACGCAAACCAAAGACAAATCACAATAAAATATCCAGCGGACATCAAAGAAATGATACTCGTACTAGAAAAGATTTTCGGAAGACAAAACCATCTTCAATCGTCTACATAGCAAGTTAAACAAATGTATTACCGAACTAAAAAATGCCTCCATGAAAAGATTCTTACGTAATTTGAAGACTGATTAAAAAGTTCGCAACTACAAGACCATTGAAGTCATCCAATGGAAAATGGGACGGAAGCCCCAAGCAGAAGAACAATACCTGTCGGGCGTTTTTAAACCTTTCCCGCCTGGCTTAGTGAATGCAAATTTTGAATTTTTGGATAAAGTAGATGACGAAGAAACATCCTTACTATAAGAGATATAAGAAACATGTGCAGGCTTAAAATATCGAATAAAAAAGCCCCAGGTTACGATCTTGTTACCGCGCAAATTTTAAAAGAATTACCGGACGTGAGACATGTAACTTACCACTGGAAGATCGGTAAAGTAGTCGTAATATCGGAACAAGTTAAGCCATCCATCGTTACTCCCGATATTATCAAAATTTTTTGAAAAACCATCAACGTGGGTTTAGAAATAAGCATTCGACAATAGACCAAATGCACCGTATTGCCGACGTAATACAGAAAGCGCTCAAAAATGGACAGATATGCTTTGCATTATTCCTGGACGTAGCGCAAGCTTTTGATAAGGTGTGGCATAAAAGGTTGCACTTCAAACTGCATAGGGACCTTCATAGACAATACTATGAGATACTGAAATCTTACGTAGCAGACAGATTCTTTTCAAGGATGGTACGGTGAAGAGTACTCAGAATTGAAGGAAATTATGGCAGGTGTCCCACAAGGCAGTATTCTCGGACCAACTCTGTATTTAATATACACAAGGGGTGTACCTCTAGACAACAACGTCATGGTAGCCACTTTCGCAGGCAACACCACAATATTTGCAGTCGACAAATGTGCAGACAAAGCTACTATTAAGCTGCTGGATTCAGTCAATAAAGTAATAGATTTGACGCAACAATGGTGCATTAAACTTAATGAAACAAAGACTACCCACATTAACTTTACAAACAAGGGAATAAATTCTCTGCCCGTTTTTATCGGACATTGTCTCGTACATTTAAGACGGTTCTGCAGTTGTTGGGTGTGCGTCACAGCGTCTATTTGATTGGAGATTTTATAATATTTTCCTAGACATTGGACAAAGCCAAAAATACAAAGTATCTCCAAAATTCATCGGTTCAAAATTTGAACTCGTAGTTTGTAAAATGTTATTTTAAATATTTTAAAACCAAACATATTTTCGGTTAGATCACTTCAGATGCTAAAATGTTTGAAGAACACCACTTATTGAATCATACTTAGTATTACCTGTTGCCTGCGGCCTTGCTCACGTCGATTTAGAGACCAAGTTATGGGTAAAAAAAAAAGTTAGGTTTCGCAGGGTCTTTCGTTATAGCTATACCAAAACCCGGGCTGAGTTGGCAATAAAGAGTCATAATGCTGATTTATGTAAAAGCATTCGACTCATTTGTGATTAAAAAAAATATTTGGACACCTCAGGGTCCTCTACGAAAACTGTACCCAGAAGCGGACTGAGCCGAATATAATAAGTGGCACTTTCTAAGTGAGACAAACCTCCAAGGCAATTTATATGACTTTTTGAAGGTAAATAAAACGTTATTCTAAATTGTATCGTATGACGGTTCTTCCCCTTAGAATTGGTTTTTGAAAATTGGCAGACTCAATCGATTTTGTTCGAAATCATTTGGCATCTATGTACAAGATTATGGCGTACCAAGTTTTTTGAAAATTGTCAAAATATGTATATTCCGATTTTTAAGGGAAGAAAATAAAGTGCGCGAATGGGTCACACGTACTTGCACGCATATGTTGTTATTGTCTCAGTGTGAAATTTAAACAAAATCGTTAAGATGTTTTTTTTTAAGTATTTCAGTGGAAACGGAACACTTCTAGAATCAATATGGTGTCTGCCTGTCCATCTTTTGAACCATTTAGCCTAGAGAGCTAAGAGCTTTTGGGGGTTTTGGAGAAAATTGTAATAAATTCCTTTGAAAGAAAAACTCGAAAACCCCTGCATTGGCGATGTCCTGATTTTGATGATTTTCAGAACGACGTACATATGTATGTCTGCATGTTTGACGTAACTCAAAATCCAAGTTTCATCGAAATCCTATTGTATGTCCAATCCACTGCCACTTCTGTCGTTGGATTGTTACGCCTACTGGTTCCTAACCCGTTCTCTGGTAAAGATGTTCTTTAGAGATACGGTTAGGCCAGAAAACCCCTGCCTAAGATGTTCCGTAGGCACCTAGTATTAAGGAACGTTTATAGTTTTTTTGTGATATTCCAAGTGCTGCACCATACAACAGCACGGATTCAACATTTGAACGGAATAATCGTAGCTTGGTGTTTGAGCATTGCTTCGCCTTATCATGGACAACATTCCAAACGCAGACTTTGCTTTGCCGATTCGGTTGGCAATATCATTTTCGGTTCCTCCTTCGGTAGAGACAATACTCCCAATATATTGGAAACTCTCTACTCTCTCTACCAGTTGTCCATCAGTGCTATCTTGAGTTTATGAGTTAGTACCGAGGTTGATAATTTTGGTTTTGGCAATGTTAATCTTCAACCCTTAAACATTTGCCTCCCTCTCCACACTTGCTGTCATTTGGTGCAGATCCATAATCCGCTGAGAGAGACAAATGTCGTCAGCGTAGTTCATACGTTTGAGTTGAGATGTAAGAGTTCAACGAATTCCTCCATTTCCAGTAGATAAAGCTGCGCGAAGCACATCGCTAATCACCAATAAAAAAAAAAGTATCGGTGATAGAATGCAACCTTGTCGGACTCCACTTTGGATCTCGAATTCCTTTGACAACTTTCCTCTATGCAGAACATGACATTTAGACGCATCATAGGTTGCTTAGATAATAGCTATTAGTTTATCGGGTATACCCATCCTGTGTAAGGCAAGCCAGGTAAACTGTCGGTTGGCACAGGTGAAGTGGTGTCCGAAATTCAGTTTTCGCACTCCATAAGACTACCTTTTTTAAGAATTGAAAATCGTTCCCTTCTTCCACTCGTCGGGAAACTTTCTGCCTCCCAAGCTCTCTCTACAAGAGGATATGAGAACTCTGCTGATTTTATTGGAGCGGGTCGCAGAAACCCTGCAGGAATACCATCTTGTCCTACTGCCTTGTTTTTCTTTAGCGCTTTGATCGTGGTAGCGATCTCATCTTTACTGGGAGTAGAGGAGCGAATTCGGGAATTGTTGTTTCGGGCTTTCAAGTAAGACAATAGGTTTTTCTTTTCCTGTGAATTATCGAGAAAGATAAATAAAGAATACGAACACTAATCGCGCGAGGACCGGCTTGCACTTTTTATTTTTTTTTTTAAATAAAATCTGGTAAAAATGGGAAACAAATTATGTTGACAATTTTGAAGAACTTAGTATACCATTACATTGCATATTCCAAATATTGTTTGTATACTGATTTTGAACAAAATCGATTCAGTCATATCCGAGCCTTAATTTAAACATCAAATTTGATCAAGCAAATCGGTTTTTTTTCAAAGTGTTGGATGTGCAAGAACCAGTGCATCCTCGTTGTCTCCGGTCAAGCGAAAATATCGCCGCAGTGAGTGACAGTGTTCGTGACAATCCGTCAAAATCCATAGCCAAACGTTCCTTTCCTACAGCTCCATGCAATGCATTTAACAAAAGGTCTGCATCTGTATGCCTACAGGATCCAACTGACTCAGGAATTCAAGCCAGCAGACCGTGGACAGTATCGTGAATTCGTTGACTCTGTATTAGAAAACCACCAACTTGATGGCGTCTTTTCGAACAAAATCATCTTCAGCGATGAGACTCATTTTCAACTGAATGGCTATTCGGGCATTTGGGATGATGAAAACCCACGGGCCGTTTACGAACAGCCAATGAATCCACAAAAGTCAATGTTTGGTGAAGAATTTGGAACTGCGACATGATTGAGCCGTACTTCTGCGAAAATTCTCGTGGTGCTGCTGTAACAGTCAATGGTGAACGTTATCGGGATACTCGTATGATAAAACATTTTTTTTGCCACTATTTGGACGATAATGTTGTGGAAGACATGTGGTTTTAACAAGATGGTGTCACCTGACATACAGCGCGAGAAACAACGCAGTTATTGCACACAAAGTTTCGGTGAAATTTTGTTTGGGTTATGTGAAGCAGAAGGTGTATGCCAATGACCCCCAAATGATTTCAAAGCTAAAAGGACAAGACGCGTTATTTATGAACTACTGCTGGATTTATGCCGACAAGTAATGAAAAATTTCATCAAATTGGTGGAAGTCTGCTAGGCTAGTCGTGGCGCGCATTGCACCAATCTTGAATCCGAGTGCGAGCATTACTAGAAAATTGTTTACTTAGAAAATTATAGTAAAGACAAGCCATGCGATTCGTTGCTTTAAAATATTAATTTTTTGTTTCTTTTAAAGACAGGATTTATAAGTTGAATGCAGAGTTATACGATGCCCCACGTCCTCGGCGCCTATATGCCTTCGAATCTCCTTGTGGTGCACTTAGTTCGGAGGAAATGTTTCGAAATTGCACAGCACACCAGTACTCGTAGTACGGGACATAACTGAAGTCAGCAATCGACTTTTCTAAAACTTGATATGCCATGTCCTTCCATATCTCAAATATTGCTTGGATGTAATTTTTTTCCAAAAACTTATATAAGGATATGGTCGCAATTGTACAAAGTTTTTTATATAGTGTTTCTGGTGTTTCATATGGCATTTCTATACCTGTTCATAGTAATGTCAATTTTGATCAAAATCTCTCGGGAAACCAATACTTATCCTTATAGGAGCACCTACGTGCGATCCAATAGTAAACTTTAACACTTTTCCCGCCAGTCTCAGTCCCAGTTTTATTATAATTATTTGTTTAAGGATACACATCAATAATTCACTTTCCTCCTTTTCCGACTATATCTCCCTAAACACAAATATCCGTATCTACTCACCATATCGGGTCGGATAATAATTTGTAACTTCCATTTGAATTTTCCCATTTGCACACACCAATGTAACAATTCCCATGCTCCAGTTACGCTTCGAGTATCCACCACAGCCCAAATCCAAAAATCAATGCAAATCCAATTTTTCTATTCCCAAGCAGAGCATTTCCCCCTAAAAATAAGTTTCAATTGGGACCGAACCGCCCCAAAAATCAAACACCCAATCGGACCATATTCGATTATCGCCTCCGAATATTAAATGTAATGGTGGGTCCGAGTCGTTTACGGGTGCACAGCTCACTCATTTATTCAGATTTGAAAGTCCCCAGATGCCCATATTCGTATCTGAAGTGCAGTAATGTATTCCAGTTCGAACGACCAATTCACACCTTTTTCTTGTGCTCGCAGACGGACACCAACATCAGGCAAAGACTCTATCTGGCCCCTGATTCACTCGTTACCTGTGCGTATATGGTAAAATGGATCTAAATTTGCTCCACGATTACCTTGGATCGGAATGTGGTGTCTCCGAGATTGAGTTTGAACTGAACCTCTTTCTGTCGTTGTCATCGTCACCCCTCGTGCTTGCGACGTCTTCTTTATCTCACACCTCTTGGGTAAGGTGCGAATTTTTTTTGCCGCAGAGATGCGTACCTCTTCAGTTCTTCACACCTTTTCGCAGGACGGAAGCATCTCTAGAGCTGGACCTAAAGTGCTGCAACAGGAGTGACGAGGGGGCAATCTAAATATCTTAATCCGAGCATTTTTCCAGCGCTCTGCGTGATTTAATTTTTTAAAACTTTGTTAGCACTCCGGCCGCTGATGCTGTGAGCTTCTTGATGGAATCGCCGATTAGGACTCCATAAACCGACAAAAACATGACATGAATTGAATACGCCGGACAGTGTGCACTCCATTCGTGGCTGAAGCTGAAGCGGTGGTGATGCGGTGACGCGGTGACAAGGTTGCTACTTGTTGGCCGTGCACGGTGTACGCGGGAATTCATTTCGGGCTCGTTAGCCTGAAAGTGTGGAGCTGTGCGATCGATGCCATATGCGCGCGATGTGCTGCCGTAAAAGTGGATCACGACACCAGGCGAAGTTAATCTTTTGTTTAACAAGGCTCGTCGGTTAGTCCCTTTGGTGGGTTACGACGACGATTGGCATTCGGATACCGGCTCCCATCGTCGTTGTGTCTGCAGCGTTTGCTGTTGCCCTTTGCAAAGTGATGGTGACGATGTGAGCTCGAGATGACGCGAATGACAATGACAATCGGACGGGCCCAAATACCTACTCCGTCTAACCGAGTGAATTGTGTGTACGCATGTGTGAAGTGGTATTTCTTTCTGCGGCTCTATGGTCTTGTCTTTGTCGTCGTCGATGGGCTTAGAGGAATTCCCTTAACAAATTGTCGTTGGATCTGTTTTGCCTTTGTTAATCCGTTTTAAATTTAAAATTCGGGATGATCGCTGAGGGTGATGGGTGTGCGGAGAAGGTAAGCCTGTGTTGGCCTCTTGGGGAAACATAAATGCATTGAATGCAATGAACGCTTGTCGTATGGAACAGGAATGTTGTTAAGATCCAAGGGATTTTCAAAGACTTCTCTTTGTTTTTGTATTGGCCATCGAAATAGATTTACTATCGGCTAATTGATCAATTGGTTGATGCCTCTTCGCTTAAAAATCATGCAACCTTTGGTCTTGGATTCCTTTGTATGTTTGTTGATCGCGGTGGGGAATAAGCTTCGTTTGAATCTTTGAGATTTACGGAAAATTTCTCTCAGCCAAAAGTTGAAGAATTTGATGAGTTCGCCTTTCACAGGAGGCATACTATTTGAATTCGGAAATAATTCCCAAAAATGCTGCAAATAGTCTTACTTACTTTATTAGAAATCCGTAAGGCCGTTCTCATTTTTCGCAAACGTCCCTCTAGCGCCGATTTGAATTTTTTGATTTAAAAAAAAATATTTTTTAATTTGGCTCAAAACACTCTTTTCAATGATATACTCGTATCACAGCCCTATGCGCTAAGAAAAAAATTATCAACCGTCAATTTTTGTTTGTTCACCATAAATTTTTCTACAAAAAAATACAAAAATTGCTCAGTAACTTTCTTCCTTTCTTCGGCTCCTAGACTTCTCAAAGTCATTTGACACTGTCAATCACGGAATACTTTTTTACAACTGAAGCGGAGTATCCGTTTTAGTAACTTCGCAGCTAACCTGATTCTTTAATATTTAAGTGAAAGAAGTCAAGCCGTATCGGTTGGTAAAAGCACTTCCTGATACTTGTAGCTAATGTTCGGATGCATTCTTGGACCACTCCTTTTTGTCATGTTTATTAATGATCTCCCGCAAGTCGTCCGACACTCATTAATACATTTATATGCTGACGATGTGCAGATTCGGTTGAGCTGCAAGCTTCAATAAAAGACCCATGGCAGAGGCGTTGCGCATACTTCTAACTTGGTCTCGTTTTGATACTCTCACTGACATCCGTAACATTTTCAGCTCCGTCATTATCATTTGTCCCTTATATTGTCGAAGATTATGATGCATATGTTAAAGGCAAATGTTCTATTTGCATGCAGTTAATTCTAAAACCATTATCTTCAAATTCGTATCGGTAGGCGAAAAGAAGATGTGCCGTGATGTGTCACTTCAACAAAAAATGTTACCTGTCATTGAAAATCAAGGGACTTACGCAACTGCCTTGTTGCACTCCTATTTTAAGTTCGTAATCCTCGGTTATACCCGCATATGAAAATTAAAAGCATGTATTATGCATTTTTGAGGAGGTATGGGGACAATTATAACAAATCTTCTGGCAAAGACATATATGTACATATGTTTATTCTGATGATTTTCAGACAGACGAATCTACACACATGTCGACGTATTTTTGGACATTTTTAAACAGTAAAAGAAAGCTAAATGTTATTCTGCAAAATATGAAATTTGAAGGTGGTGCAAATTTTTTTGAATTAGTTTATGTTGATCACTCGAATCTTAGTCTGTTTTTTGATAATAATATACGTGCTTGTCATACATGTATAAGATCACCCTATCTTTCGATTGGCAATATTTTACAAGGCATGCAATATTTGAACTCTTGGCAAAGTACTAACAGTGACCCTATTTCATTTATCCTTGTTGTTTCCTTTAAAATTAACTTTCAATTTATCCTTAACTTCTGATACCTTTTTAGATAAATGGAAATCTTCATTTATAACTCCCATATTCAAAGTAGGATCCCAGCAAAAAGTGGACAATTATCGTGGAATATCTAAACTTTCATCTATTCCGAAACTGTTCGAGTGTCAATTGTTACAGAAAAAAACTTTATTCCTCAATCAAGGAACAACATGGATTTGTATCTGGAGGATCCACATTAACCAACTTGATGCTGTTTACAAAGTTTACAAAGCTGTTTAGAAAGCAATATGTTGGTTGTTCTCAATCTAGGCTCATTGAGGTCTTATCTGGTGTCCCCCAAGGTAGCCACTTAGGACCTTTGCTCTTTTAAATTCTTATTGACGAAATCCCTTCATTGCTTAATCGTACTGACTTCCTGTGATGTATGCTGATGACCAATGACTAAATGTATAAACCTTTTAAATTCCATTTTTTTTATAGAAGGGATACGAATACCCTTATATTTTTTCAGGGCACAGATGTTTGGGTAAATGGAGAAGGGGAACAGAGGAGATTGGCTTTAAATGTTTGAAGGTTGTAGTGATGAGGAAATACAGAGCCACATTCGTGTCGTTCGGTTTATAAACGAATCCGTATATTTGACAGTACGACCGAAGTTGGGCTTAAGGGTGTACTGATGAGCATTCGAAGCATGACGCGTATTGCGGGTAAAATTTTTAAGGGGAGGAATGCAGCTGGATATCTCGATAAAATAGGGAAAGACACGAGACATTTTTACGATATTCAAGTGAATGTTCTATCACCTATAAGTTTTAACGCACGATTCTGTACCTTGTCTAGAATGTGCAAAACTGTTTTGGGTACACCAGACCAGATGTGGGCTTCCAATTCCAGCTTTGAGCGAATGTATGCCTTATAAATTTAGGCCAGATCAGATGGGGTAAAATATTCCTTGCATTATTGATGATCTTGAATATGTGATCGTTCGATGGAAGATCGTTATTAATACAAATACAGTGTTTTGCAAGCATTAAATTTCACATTGTTGGTTGAACCCCATTTAATTATGCTGTCCAGATCGGAATTTAATGTGTTTAACATACGTTGCCGTTCCTCTTTTACTCTTCTACAGCCGAAAAGCAAGGACGTGAGTTAGGGAACGTATGTGAAAAACGCGATCTCTCAAGATCGTTGAAACAGAACTGTGGACAAATTAGGTAAGAAGAGTTCCCAGATAAACTCAAAAATTTGGGTATCGATCGAAATATTTGATTGAGTGTTAAAGAGAAACTTGACTTGAGTATGTGTCTCAGTAAAAGAATAACCTCGGCTATCGGAAGGGTCACTACATATCTTTTACGCCGCAATCCACTAAATTCATTCCTTATTCCTGGTGGAATGCATTCTAAAACCTAAAACTATTTTAGTTCAAACTAACTAGAATCTTGAGGTGGCCACCGTGTAGTGGACAGTGTGTTCGCTTGTGACCCGAACTGTACAGGTTCAAGCCCGGAAGGGGAACAGAAACCACAGCCAACCGAGCATAAAATAGAAACGAATAAAATCCAAGTGTCTCCAACCAATACACCAAAAAGGAGTTTCTGCTTGGTAGTACAATGGGCTTCGTGTGAGCCTGAGTGCTCCGGGATTTGGAATTTTTCTTTTCCAAAAAAACATAATAACTAGAATTTTGCTTTCTGACGCCAACGGCAATAATATCCTGTACTTCATTCAATAACATTCAAAAGCGTATTCGTTTTTCACAGCTGAAAGTCAATCCTTGCCCAATTAAATGGCTTTGCCCACAAGAATACACAAAAAGTACAATCCTAACATCTTCATTGTACGAGTATCTGCTTTCAGAGAAACATCAAATTTATGAACGAAAATTACTCAGAACGGTACGCGTAATCTTTACGCTATCTACGTCACGCAATCGACCTGATCCACAAAAATTAGTCACTTAAAATTATATCCAAATTCTAATTAAAAGCAATCACGGCCAACAATAAGATCTATGAATGAAAAATGCATCTCAGAATCTTGAATTCATTCAGAATCTCAGATCACGTACTCCCACAAAAAAAAAAAATCCCAATTAACCGAACAATTCAGGGCAACTTCCTCTCCAAATTCTGGAAAATTAACACTAGAAAATGCACTAAATATCTTGAAGATACATCTCTCCCCCCATTATTCCGATGAATTGAACAGGTACGCTCCGCCACGATAGGCCAAGCCATTCATACATAATTCTTATCAATCCGTCATCTAATGAAGAACTCTACTGGAACTTCGTGTGATAGACAACGATCTTAAACGCCCATAAAATGTGCCCAGATATTTGCACCCAAACAGGCACAGCAGCAGGTAAAAACGAATAGACAGAGCTCAGTGCCTACTCCTACGTCTAGGACACATAATTAATCTATGTGACGTCCAATGAGACCCAATACGTGCCCACTGCGTTTATGACATCAATTTTACATTTTTAATTCGAATCACTGCCGTCCATCCCATATAGGGGCTGTGAAGGAGCAAGGAAGGGGAAAAATGGAGAACACGACACCGGAAAAATTATTCATTTCAAGTGAAATTTAATAATTTCCATGTTCGTCTCATTTGGATTCCGATTAAGGGACATGATTAATTTCTTAAAAATGCTAAGTACATCTAATTGTTGTTGTGACGCGATGTGGTATAGGACTGTGTCCTTTGGTGCTAGTGGCTTGGTTGCATGATGGACGGGGACGAATATGAGCGACGTAAAAATGCAGGCATTTTGAGTGAGGACGATTGGAAGCACGCATCTGTTGAATTTTAAACACAACTGGCTAACTGGCTGGAATAATTGTTCACGGCTGAGATATGGTGAGGGTGTAATAAGCGAATGTCATAGTATTATGATGAGGAATATCACTGGCTGGAATTTTTTAGCAGTTACTACAATCCGAGTTGCGTTGGAGATTTGTCGGGAAAAATAGTGGGTTTTTATTGTCATAGGAACAGAGTAGCCTCTCGTGATAATTTGCCGTCATTGAAACCGGGCTAGCAAAGGATTTAAATATGTATATACGAGTAGATATTAGGTGCGCAACTAAGTTCTCGCTGTTTGTCAATAGATAGCTCCAGCAGTAAGTGCTGGTCGATTTTGACATATCCAAAACGTCATGAACCGAGCTTAGACATATGGTAAACAAACTGTTTTGACACATTAGTGATTTTGTTTTGGCGTCATATACTTTTGGTTGTGTGAAAATGTTAGGTTTTGTGCCAAATAATCGTCATTTGCGAGAAGTGTTGAATTTCTTCTTTTATTGTGCCGTGATTGATTCCGTTGCTTCAAAGACGGTGATTACGATATTGACGACCGTCCGCGTGAAGGAAGGCCAAAATCCTTCGAAGGCGCTGAATTGGAGGCATTGCTCGATGAGGATCCGTGCCAAACGCCAGAACAGCTTGCTTCAGCATTAGTTACCCGTCAAGCCATTTCCAAGCGATTGCATGCGTTTGGAATTATTCAAAAACAAGGAACTTGGGTTCCTTATGCTTTGAAGCCAAGCGTTTTCTCGCCTGTGAACAACTTCTCCAGCGGCAAAAAAGGAAGGGTTTTCTTCATCGCATCGTGACGAGTGTCATTACAGCAACCCAAAGAAAAGAAAGTCATGGGGACTGCCCGGTCATGCTTCTACGGCCGAATATTCACGCTGCGAAGATTATATTGTGGTACCAGGTCGGTGTCATTTATTATGAACTGTTGAAACCCAACGAAACCATTACTGGGGAATGGTATCGACTTCAGTTGATGCGATTGAGCCGAGCACAGAGCGAAAAACGGCCGCAATACGAGCAGAGGCACGAAAATGTGTGATTCCATAGCATGACAACGTTCGGCCTCACGTTGCGAAACCCATTAAAATCTACCTGGAAACGTTCAAATGGGAAGTCCTACCCCACCCGCCATATTCCCCAGATATTGCGCCATCCGATTATTACTTGTTCCATTCGATGGTCTGGCTGATCAGCAGTTCCGCTCATATGAAGACATCAAAAAATGGCTTGATTCGTGGATAGCCTCATTCGAGCTCTGCCAGAAAGATGGGAAAAGTTGTAGCTAGCGATGGGCAGTACTTTGAATGATTCATTTGTAACCATTTTTTCACAAAAATTTGCATTTTCATCAAAAAAAAAAACAGCGAGAACTTAGTTGCGCACCTAAGACTTACTCGTATAAAAAAAAGTAAGGTTAGGCAATAGCTGATATACTGTTTCCACTTTGTAATGGTGCATCTTCAAGTCTTTCACTAAAATTCGCTTCAAAACCGCCTTTTGATGCACAAATACGTGGCCCGTCGTCTGGTTGATGTTTGAGGGTCCTCTTAGACATCTACAGCCACAGCAGCGATATTTTTCGACCGAAAGGCTCTTCCGGTGCCGGACACGTCTGATACTGTTCCACGTTGAGCCTGTATCCTCGAGGCAAATGGCTAAACGCCGCAGTGTTTGCTAAGTCGGTGCCACACGACCAGGAAATCGACAATATTGAGCCATAACCATCGACCGATGATCTGTCAAAAGCATTCATACAATCATTCCGCGTTCCTGAAGTGTACAACAATCCATGGTTTGTTACGTGTATTCTGCTTCTGTTTACTTCACAAATGTCAAAGTCGCGATGACATAAGACGCCATTTGCAAAAATGAGAGCATCTTCCGATAGAGTGATGACTTTTGCGCCATCTTGTAGATTGTTTTTTACCAAAATATATTTTTTCTGAAGAATGGATAGCGTGTCGCACTATTAGCTTCTGCCCATTGGATGCTTCAATCAATTCCATTGAGCGCATCCTCAAATTTGACAGTAAGAGCTACGTACGAGTATACTCTTTTAATTTCATTGACATGTTAATAAAAACGTCATTAGTCACCTGTGGCCCTAAACACAGGGCGATGTGGAAATAACCCATTACAATTTTTGTCAGAGATGTTCTCTAGAATCCTCCAACAATATTCTGTGCTTGTAACCTTGGTATGACTCTACGAACAGTTGAATTCCCATTTTGGTTAAGTGAAACCCACAAACCCACTGCAATAGTGTCGACAGCAATGCTCAATCAAGCTGCCCTATAAAATTGTGAAAACTGAGTTACTTGACTTCACTATTTCGACAACGTATCTATCTCTCCGTTCGTCCCTGGTCTTTGACGGATTGTTTGGAAAGTACAGTCTACACTACATCTTCCGACCATTTTTTCAGTAATAGGCTGATGCACAAGATTTCGTTACCTTCATGTCCATTTCTCCAGGTGGTCGAACCAAGAACTGAATCGACCACGTTCTAATCGATGCTAGACATTCATACTAGAGAGCTGCGAGCTGTCTAGAAGAAAACATTTAACGTTGGACACCTTGGAACGCCAAGAGCCTCCATACAGCTCCTGAGCAAACAATTCTTTGGTAAGCCATCACCATCTATGGAAGTCACAAATGCGAACAACCAGATCCAATGTCTCACCATCATCAAATAGGTAGCTGAATGACTTGTGGTAGACGTATGTAAAAAGGCTGATGCAAGAAACAGATTTGAAAGCGCTTAAGTGCAAGAAAAGTACTCGTACCAGAAGAAGGGAGCGAAATAAGTTGGTAAGGTTAGGGTGGCTATCTGCACCTGTGTACCCTTAGACCAAAAAAGGTTCATTCTGATACCATGGCATCTATCGCTATTCTAACTATCTAATGAGTTAATTAAACTATCCGGAACCTCTTATATAGCCTAAGGGAAGAGCTTCCAGATGGTGCAGTCTTATTTTGGACATGGCTCGATAGGTACAAAGGAAATGGAGGACTGTTTATTCATCTTCCTCGCCCCTGCAGCTCCAACAGAAATCTTTTAAAAAGAGGCCTGACGACGGCACTTATCTGCGATCCTTTTAGTAAATCCAATCTATTTGAAAATATCTGTCTAGAAACTTGTCACGTCTCCCATCTGTTGTTGCTTCCACCATGAGTAAATAATTAATAATTATAAATTAAATAAATTTTGTCTTTGCGGCAGAATTCTGAGAGTGGTGACCTTTCTGGCGAGCTCTTCAGCCTTGCAGTTTCCGAGAATGTCTCTGTTGTCTGGCACCCAGCATAGGTGAATGTTAAATTGCTCCATCATCTCAGTGAGAGACAGGCGGGAGTCTTGAGCGGTTTTTGAAGTAAGAGAGCATGATACCAGGGACTTTGTTGTCGCTTGACTGTCCGTGAAAATGCTAATATCCTTACTAGATACTGTATTACAATTTAGCCAGAACAGGAATTTCTTAATCAAAAGCAAAAGAAAATACTTCATGGGAAAAAGAAAATTCGAGTATCCCAGTCGAAATGACATCTAGGGATTCTATAAGGAAGCTAAGGAACTAGCTTCTAATTTTAATAATGAAGGAAATTTAGTCACCGATGCATCCAAACAGCACTTATAATAGTTTTTCAATGGGGAACAAACTGGAGGTGATGCTCTAAGACATGTACTCGTATCTCATCTACTAGAGCTCCAAGTTGGGGGAGCACATTAGATCTATAAATGTTGCAGTGCGCATACATCCCTATAACTAATCTACATTCTACAATGGGCAACAAATAGAGATTGATATGCCAAGAGTAGAACCCAACTGCAGAATGAAAGAAAGGATACCAGGCCAGATGACCATAGAGGCATATCACTTTTAAATGTTGCATACGAGACTCTCTTTATGCGTCACATTGATTCGTTGATATCAGAGCGGTATTCGGCCCGGGAGGGGAACAATGGACCAAATTTTTATAGTCAAAAAAATCCTTGCACAAGAGCGAAAGAATTCCAAGTAGTATGAGTACATAGTCTAAAACTCTACCAGGGGAGCATCGATTCCAGGATTCCATGCGATTTCTCCAATATTGTCCTGGAGCAGATAGTGGGTAGGGATGGTATCAAAACTGAAGATACTAGCTTTCAGCTTCTGGGATATTGACACCACTGGGCTTTCTCTGCGTGTTATCGTAGAAGCTCCTACAGCAATTGAAGACCAAGGGAAGCTTGTTTGTTTTCAGTTCAATGAGGAAGAAACCAAATAAATATGTCTAGAAAAAAATGTCACTGTCACTCCAATTTGGAAGTAGTTAAGGATATCGTCTACCTTGCTGTAGTACATTGGATAAAACATAAGATTCGACCACGAAAAAAACTCCTACTCGTAACTTCGAGAATAGTCGTAAAATTGGCACTCTACAGATCGATGATTCTTATTGTTCTACTGAAACGGTGCCGAATGTAGGGCTGTAAAGAGGCAAACTCCTTTGAAAAAAATACTTCCATGCTCATTCATGTTTGTAAAGATTTGGAATGGAGGGGAAGATACAACGGTGGACTCTATGAGCTGTACCAAAATATGGATGTAGTTCAAAAAGCTAAGAGTTTCTTCGAATCCCAGCCCCCGGATTAGAGAAGATCAGGAAGTCGCGGATGCCAGGCGACTCTGTTTAGGGAATTAAAAGCAATGTATCGACGATCATGGAAAGCTGATTCGGCTCGATAAGTGAGTAAGTTCTTTTCTGCCTTGAGGCATCGCCTTGAGGGGTTTTTGAGGATACAATTCGTGTTAGTTATGATATTTTGAAAACATAAGTACATATGTATGTATGTACATATCTACATAAATATATAGGAGTGTTTAAAAACTACATCAAAGATACACTTTGAAGGTGTCAAAAGAATGCCTAATATCGAGTTTCACCAGATTAACCACAGAGTTACATGCAAAGTGCGTAGGCTTGTCAAATTAAATTTTACTGCGTACCTATTTCTTTAAACATATCCCTAAGTATCTTATTACTGTGAACACAAATTTGAAACGATTTTATGTAGCTAACTAATCACCGGTGATAGTAAAATCCCAGCTAATGTGAAAACAACAAATTTAAACGCCACTCAACACACACACTACCTACTTGTCGTTCGTCCCACTTTTCCACCCAAAGTCGGAGCAATAAAATAACAATAAAACACAATACCCCACCCATTCAGTTAAATGAAAATCGTAAATTTTCCCTTATACCCTCTTTTAAACTTTAACCAAGCCGCAATGAAACTTTTTCTCTTTTTTTTTCTTTTTTTGTATCTATTCCCAAATGTTTAAGTTCAGCTTCGGTTTTCGGTTTTCGATTTTCAGTGTGAGATACAACATAGATACTCAAGTTTACCCCTCCAAACGAGCACTCATTTATCCGATATGGCAATTGAAAATAATTGATGCGACAAAAATCGCTCCCCAGGTGGCAGTATCTAATATTTTCCAATTTCGTTAGCACATCGTTTCAAAAATCGAGTTTTTATTTCGATTTTCCCATTTTATTGCCGGATTGGAACAATCGAACAAAGGCATGGTAATTTATTGGAATTCCCGGGTAATAAAATCGAAATTTCAAAACCAATGATTCCGAATCTCTTAATCTAAGCGGATTAGATTTACTCGTAGCTTATGTTCGGTCCCATGGGCCTTGTAATACGTACATATACTCTCGGCATAAAGTGAACGGCGCGCGGCAGCGGTGCGACTTAAATAGGACTGGCGTTAATTGGCCGGTATTTTGCATAAATTTGTTCATAAGTATATCGGTTTTCATAATTCCAATTTCAAATATTGAATTGGTTGTCCGACCAGAGCTTTAGATGGCTAATTATACAAAACTGTACATCAATATGGAAATTTAATTTCATTAGTGACTTAATTTTGATTGGAAATTGGGGAAATATTCAACAACTATTTGTTTTCATCGATGTTATTTAAATGTTGTTTACGACCGGACTGAGGCGTATTTTTGTAATCATCTGGGAAATTATGTGATCTGATAACGTTTAACGATAGTAACGTATGGTATGGGCTTTCAGATTAGACGGTATTTTAGTGGCGTCTTTGTTATGCCTTCAAATTTGCATTGATCTTGAAAAGTAGCAACATCTACATAAGTAGCTAGCTTGAATTCAAATTGTAAATATTGGCCCAATTTGCAGCAACAATGATTATGATCGACGTCCGAGTAAAAGGGGTAACGATTGATAGAGACTCTCTCTGTAATCAAGCTATGCGTCTGGAAACCTTTTGAAGGTTGAAAATTTTCAGAAACGTTATAGTCCAGTCGAATTTTGACAAATTTGTGGTTGGTGGAACGACCTTTAGATATAAGATTTTAGCTGTGAATAAGTATGTTTTTACCCCAATAAGGAGTGGATATTTATTCAGAGTGTGACTCTGCTGTAATGAAAGTCAAAAAAGCTTTGTTCGCTATAACCGTAGTTGATTAAGTGACGATTGGGACGGAAGATGGGTACAAACCTAAGGTTACGTGGGCTTGTATTTTTTTTTTTTTTTATATAATCTGCGCGCGCCGAAGGGGATATGAATACCCTTAAACTGTTTCAAGGCACGGGCGTCAGGGAAAAGGGAGAAGAGGAACAGAGGAGGAGCCTATGCACGTAGGCTTTTAATGTTTGAAGGTTGTAGTGATGGGGAAATACAGAGCCTGGTAGATTATTCCACATTCGTGTTGTTCGGCTTATAAATGAATCCCTATATTTGACAGTACGACCGAAGTTTGGCTTTAGAGTAAACTGATGTGCTCGCATATTGCGGGTGAAATTTTGAAGGGGAGGAATGCAACTGGCTATTTCGCTGGAGCATTTTTTATAAAAAAAAAAAACGATAAAACAGGGAATTTCTCCGATGTTCTAGTGAATGAATGGAATTCACAACGTCTCTATCGCCTATAAGTTTTAACGCGCGATCTAGATTGTGCAGTACGGACTTGGGTGCACCAGACCAGATATGGGTGTTATATTCCAGCTTAGGGCGGATGAATGCCTTATAAATTGAGGCCAGATCAGACGGAGTAAAATATTTTTTGCACCGCTTAAGGAATCCTAGACATTTTGCAGCATTTTTGACGACTTCGAATATATGATCGTTCCATGGAAGATCGTTATTAATACAAATACCGAGCATGGCAAGTCTTTCGGTTTCAGCGATGCAAGTACCATTCATGGATGATGGTTGAGGGTTCTGGTTTCACCTGAGAGACAGAAGACAGCATTGTGCTTTGGAAGCATTAAATTCCACTCTGTTGGTTGAACCCTATTTGATTATGCTGTCCAGGTCGGAATTTAATGTGTTTAACATACGTTGCCATTCCCCTTCTACGGCCGAAGAGCAGGGACGTGAGTTAGGGAACGAATATGAAAAACTGAAGGTACTGTCATCAGCGAAGGAATGGGTTGGATTAGAAGTTGCAGACAAGAGATCATTTATAAAAATAAGAAAGAGAGTCGGAGACAAAACAGAGCCTTGGGGAACACCAGCATTTATTTGGTGAATTGCAGACTTGAAGCCGTCCAAAACAACTTGTATTGAACGCCCCGAAAGGTAATTTCTAATCCATTGAAGAAGAGACTCAACGACGCCATATGCACGCATTTTCGACAAAAGAGCCAGATGCCAAACTCTGTCAAATGCCTTTGAAATATCAAGCGCAACCATCTTGGTTTCGCCGAAGTGATGGAGAGATTGGTTCCACTTCTCGGTGAGATATGCCATCAAATCACCAGTGGATCTGTTGCTACGAAAACCATACTGCCGGTCATTAAGGAGTTTTCGTGTTTCATAAGCTGAAGATTTATCAGCGTTTCCATGACCTTGGAAAGAAGGGACGTAAGTGCAATAGGCCAGTAATTGGACGGGGAGGGAGATTCGCCTTTTTTTAGGGACGGGCTGGACAAATGCTGTTTTCTATCTACTCGGAAAGAACCCTGAAAAGTAGGATAGACAGAAAAGCTTACGCAGAGGTTTTGGTAGCCTAGAAGAACACCTCTTCAGAACTATGGGGGGGATACCATCTGGACCTGCGGATTTGTGTATGTTAAGACCTTTGAGTACTCCTGCAACTGTACGAGTGCGAAAGTGGACTTGTCCCATGGAAAATTTGACGCTCTCAAATACAGGTGGAGACAAAGCATTAACTGGCAGCGTGGAGTTCGCTCCAAAGTGAGCAGCGTAGTTTGTCTAAGGAGCTGACAGCTGGAATGTAATTGTAAATGAGCGTGGGGATGGCAGACGAGGCAAAATTTTTAATATTTTTGACGAATGAGCAAAAATTTTTACTACCTTTAGGACATTGTAGGATTTTTTGCCTCAATTTTTGGTCATGTAAAAATTTTACACGTCGAATAGGGGTATTGCAGTCTTTTCTGTCTTGTTTAAACTTTTTTTCGGTTTTCCTCAGATTTGTTGGCTTTATAAGACCGAAAGCTTACTTCTTTCAACCTGATTGCCTCTTTACAGCTCTGGTCAAACCACGAGTTTGCCTTAGGTTTAATGCTCTTTATTCTGTTAGGAATAAAGTCATTCATACCTAAGAGTATAGTGTTAGTGATCATGTCAGCAGCGGCATCCACGTCGCTATCGAGGAAGCATAGCGACCAGTTAAATCTCCTAAAGAAGCTATTAAGGCCGCCCCAGTTGGCTTTCTCGTATTGCCATACTTTTCTTTTAGGAGTTTTTTCTTTAACTGAGTGGTCGGAGTACGAGAATTTAGCTGATACGATATTATGGTCAGACCGACCTAGAGGCGCTAAAACATCAATAGTGTATTTATCAGGGTGCGAAGTAAGAAACAAGTCCAAAGTGTTGGCGGAATGACTTTCGATGTCCGGTATACATGTAGGCTCATTAACAAGCTGAGTCAAATTGTTTACCTCAGCGAAAAGTTCAACATACCTTCCTTCTGGCCAGAATGTTGAAGGAAATCATTTCCAATAGTACAGGGCAGTCGATGTTACCAGTTCATAGCTGATGAATAAATATTATGTCAGCGCCTTCACGACGTTTTTCAAACGATTGTAGGCGAATCAGTTTCAGACGACCGTTGTTTGGGTTCAAGATCGCGAAGGGCATAACGGATGAACCTCCGCTGCACAGTTTCTATTCGTAAGGTATGGGTTTCGTAGTAAGGTGACCATACCATTCAAGGAGTTGCCTGACAAAGGTGATGTAAAGGGGTTTTGTTCCATACGGGTTTGAGAATTCCTTAGACCACCGTTTTACAAAACCGAGGGCGATGTTGGCTCTGCTGATAGTGTTGTCAGTGTGAGCAGGACAATTAAGTTCCCTGTCACAAAGAAGAAGAGACTGATGGGACAGACAAATAGAGCAAGCCTTGGGTGGTGGAGGGAGACGCTTACGGGAGTATGTGATACCTTGATATTTGCTGATGTTGAGTTCCAGAATAATCTTTTTAGCACCAGATTGAAAATATGTCAGGGTCATCCTGCAGTGGCAAGAGTCAACAAGGAAGATATGTACCTGAAGATTGTAATACCATCAGCGTAGATAGAAAGATGAGAATTTTTGATGACACACTCAACATCATGTTTGGTCAAGATGAAGATGATAGGTCCAAGGTGGCTACCTTTAGGGACCCCCGAGGTAGCATAATTAGGGTCAAATACGGACAATCTAAAAAGCACTTTATACTGGCGATCTGTCAAGACGGATTTGATGCACGAAATGAACCCCGACTGAGAACCAGCAGCTTTTAGTTTCAAAAAGCTGATTCCGTGTGAAATTTTGTAGAAGACTTTGCTTAAATCGGTAGAAATTACATCTTTTCTTTGCCGTCTTTCAAAGCGCACAGAGTTCTAGACACGAACGTAATTAAGTTGGTAGTAGTTGAGCTGCCCTTAAGAAATCCATGCTGTTTTGGAGAAATGATGAATTTGCAGTGAAAAGACTTAGTATCATGTGGCATGTGTAATGCTCCCAAAAAGCTTAGGAATGCAAGAGAGTTTAGCAATGGGATGATAGTTGGTAACTTCAATCTTCCGGTCTTTTTTTTATGAATGGGGATTATATAAGAGTCTTTCTAAAGTTGGAGGAAAGCTCCCTGCAAAGTAAAAAGTTGAAATAAGGTAGTAATGGGCTGGACTAGGTATTTTGAAAAATTTTTTAGAACTATAAGGGCGCGGGAGTTATCATCATTCAGTTTATAAATTTTCTCTACAACCAGAGTCGATAATATATTTATTGAGACTAAGGACGTTTGGATACAGCTGTAAACACAATTAAAATAGTCATGATCGACTTCAACAACGTGGTTGATAAATGACTGTCTGAAGAAATGAGCAAAAAAGTTTGCGAGTTTGGGTCTGCTGAAAATGCATTAGGAAATTTTCGGGTAGAATTAAAGTTATCAGATTTACTTTTAGCATTGGCAAAGTTGTAAAAATGTTCATTGTGACGAAATTCTCTACATCCGAAGAACTGCTGGCAATTTGAAAAGTCGGAGACAGATCGATATTTAAGGTACTCGTATGCTTGCCACAGCCTGTGTAGGAATTTTTAAATTTGGCTCTGTGGTATTATAAAAAATGCCATAATCTACAAAGCGATACTATCATATCTGTGTTGTAGAGTGCAGCTACCACAAGCTGAGATTTGTCAAGGCATACATAAACTCATCATTTATAACTGGTGTTAGTGGTTAGAAGTAAACAAGACAGACATCACTAACACGACACAAAAAGGACAAATGAATGGAAATATTTAACGTGTAACAATGGAATAAACGCGATTGGCATACGACTTCTAGAAAACATTATATTTCTGCATTTGAGAGAGTTCAGAATTAGAAAATTTTTAACAAACCAAATGTCGGATTGAAGAAGGTTTGAGTCGTTTATGTTATTAAGGCTCTTAAAGATTTGCATGTCACCGGCATAAATGAGAATACCGCTATGACTACTACATGATGTGCAGCCATTGATATTGACTACAAAGAGAATAGGACCTAAATGACTACCCTGAGGAACCCCAGATTGGGCTGTAAATGAATTGGAAAGTGAAGCTCTAAATTTCATCTGATTGGACCTATTACTAAGGTATAAGCTAACCTATGCAATAAATGCAGGGGGGAAACCATATACTTTAAGTTTAAGGAACAGTTCAAATAAGCATCAAGCCATGATCTCCTCTGCAGTGTCTGACTCAAAATGGGCGACTGCGAACAGCGTCTGTTTCTCCAGGTAAGAATCGGCTGAAATAACAAACTCTAAACTTTAATGCCTCTATATGCTTTCCTATCTTTCCATCACTGGGTTAATCAACTTTAAAGGACATAGACTTAAGTGTTGCAAAATATGTATTAAAATAAAAAAAAAAAAAAAAAAAAGAACCCTAGTAGTGTTACAAGGAACCTTTTCTACCCGGAATGTACAGGGTTATTCTAAGTACAGGGTTATTAAGTGCTCCAAAGTTTGGGTGTTGTCTGCATAGATACGACCTTGAGCATAGCCTAACAAAAAAAAGTTCAGATCACACGATTTTGGTGACCAATTGATGTAGCTAAATCTCGAAATTAAACGGCCGGGGAACTTTTCGTGCAATAGAGTCAAATTTGTCTATGTTGTGCGGCACGTAGCCCTAAGTGCATATCGCTCATATCAATGTCATCAATCTCAGGGGAAAAAAACGTAGTCATGATTTGACCATATCGCGGGGAATTCACCGTAGCCTTCGCCGTTTTCAGAAAAATACGGCCCATCACGTCGCCGGTCCATAGCGCGCACCAAACTGTCACCCGTAGTGGGTGACGATCTTTCTCTCGATCACATTTGGATTCTCAGAACCTTACGACATCACAAACGCTACCGATTTGTTCGAATTTGATGATTGTGATTCGAAAAGTGTGCTCAGTTGGGCGATTATGACGACCAATATCTGTCATTAAATCGCGATACACAGATATTACAGCATTGTTATTTTTGTAGTAAGGTGCAACAATTTGAATGCGTTGAGGGAAGGTTAAATGATCCCACAACCTATGGTTGACAGATGAATTTAACAGGCAGGGATGTGAAATCCCAACCTCGAAATAAAAATAAATAAATATTTTGCGCGCTAACAGGCCTTGCTTCTCGCAACCATTCGTGCTGTGCTCCTCACGAATGCTTGGGACCTACAGTTTTATGCCGTTCCCGAAGGCAATTTTTTCGATTGAGAGAAGCTTCTCATGACAGTTTTACTCTCAGATGTTTGCCAGAAGTTCGCAAGTTTTATTTTTCTGTTTTCTTGGATTCGCACTGAGCCTCAGCCTCTACAAGCCTTTGAATATCCCTTTACTTATAGAGCAAATAAAAAACACCCCAGTACCTAACCGGACGAAATTTTGTTCCATTCTTGGAAATATAATAGAAGCGGACACCATAATCTACACTTATGGGTATTTAAACTCATTGAGTGGCCATCCTTCAGAATTCTTTCGAACGTATTTCATCGAGAATAAATGAAATGGCGTCACCACCTAATCATCTTCCATTGAACTTCCCTCAAATTGTTTTATATCCACTTTGCATTACAATTTACATGTGTGACCCTGAAAAACGTCATCGTCGACCGACGTAAACCCGTTTACACAGCTTTCCTTTTCACAACATCTCCTCTAAGTGAAAATTTATTGCTTTATTAATAAATTATTTTTTGATTGCTTCTTCTACCTCACTCATCTAACATCGTGTTTCGCGTCGCATGATTGGATTATAACGTTTTAAATTGCCCCCAAACAACAGTCGAACAATAAAATAGACAACAAAAAAAAAAAAAAAAACTTTAGAAATCGCTTCGAGACCGACTATCACCGTATCACCGCCATAATTCATCTGCCTAATAAACGACGCCAAATCAACCTACACGCCTACGAGCAACTCTTTTTTCGGATTTATGAATTTTTAAAATATGAAAATTAAATACACACATAATCTTTCTCCCCCCTGGCCCCTGTGCCGGCTTACGGAAGTCAAGCCAGCATCTGTTGAAGATGGATAGATACATTTTTCAATCGCATTTCTCCGTGTGCGCCAGACAATAGACGCAGCCACTATTATAGCCGATTAATGCCGCGGCGATGGTGGTGTAAAATAATTTATTTTCTCAAGAAATTCGATTCCCTTGTTCGCACACAATTTGACATTTGACAATGTTTTCTTCTCGCCGAGTAGAGTATGAAATTTCAAATTTATTACATCGCCTCGGAATGGCGATCACAACGAAGGCAAAGTGCCAATTAAGCTTCATTTCGAAACGCGTCGTAAAAATATCCTCTCTCTCGTTCATGGGTGCATATGGATCGCGCAGCGGATCCGCAAATGATTATAATAATTATTTTAATAATCCCCAGCATCAATTTTTATTCTCACCTGACGCGCCAACAAAATGAATCACACGTCGCTGGAAACGCGCGCGTCCCATACCTTCTGCAGACTCCCCGCTGAGGCTTACGCCTCTTAATCTTTGGGCTGGATCTCATCGGAAATCACTTAGATCCCAATAAATAACCTAATCACCTTGGATCCAGTTGCAGCAAGGAATACGAGGCGAGTCAGAGAGAGCTAAACTAATAACAAACACGACAACGGAACAAGTTCGAAAGAACAGGGAAAAGAGGCATACGAGTATGTGGCAGACCCCATGATGCCAGGACAGCGCGCCAATGGGGTGTCCCCACCAAAAACCGGGGAATGTGTCCAGGCGAACATTAATTGCTCGTTACTTAAAATCTAATACGGGCTACAAATTAAGACGTGATATGTTGTCCTGCCGCCGCCGGTTGTCCCGGTGCGTCGTGGTAGCTTTGGGCTGTTTGCTGGTGTCACACTGATTTTAGCGATACTCTATGGGATCGCGCTAAAAATTCACGCTTTGCATTCGTGCAGAGCCTTGCGGGTGTACCACTCGGGTAAATTGATGTGAACACGAAAACGCGGTGTTGTGGTGTTGGGAAAGTACACTGAAAGAAATTATTATTTAGTTTTGGCCGGTTCAGCGCTCGGTATTGATTTTTCGAACTCCGAGACATCAGCCTCTGTAAAATGCGTTGTAACTGAATACTCGTACTGATGACGTTGATAGACCTTACATACTAAAATCAGATTCCGATGGCAAGGGAGGGCTACGATACCCGAAATACGAGTGTGTTTTCAATGATGGCCCTTGACTTACTTGAGATCAGATAGACAACATCTTACTAGATCCAGTGCTGACAATATTTGCTATGATTTCTTGAGACAACGGGGGCAAGTATTACTCGTCTAGCCGATATTTTTCCTGGCTAAGGGATAGGGTTGCTACACTCAAAGGGCATGTAATGTAAAAGATTGCATAGTAGACATACTCGTAACAGTTGTTCATGCAGAGTTAAAGCCTGCATTGCATTAAAGCATAGGAAGCAGTGAGTGGGTATGACAGCTGAACAGTTTAGAAAATCACCAAAAAGTCTTCCGGATTTAATGAGCTGCAAACAGTAATTAATAACAATGGTTGTTGATAATCACACGAAAATTTATTGAAACAAACTTGGACTGACTGTCTCATAGAAGTAAGCCCAAGTATAAACCTTAACAAAATGCAAATAGTACAATAGTTACATCGACCTCTTTATCATCTAGTGCTAGGTACCTAGGTATGGTACTCGACCCTAAATTAAACTGGAAGCTTAACATTGAACAGCGGGTAAAGAAACCTGTGTGGCTTTTTATACTGGTAGCATCGGTAAGAAATGGGGACTCCGTCCGAAGATGGTCATTTGGATGTATACTGCGGTTGTGCGTCCTATTCTTTCTTATGGATCGCTAGTTTGATGGCCGGCGGTTAAGAAAGCATACATTACTAAACTCATCAACAAAGTGCAAAGGACTGCGGCTCTAGGTGCTATGGGGGCGATGAGAACATGCTCAACTGAAGCCTTGAACGTAATCCTTCATCTTATACCACTCGACCTTCATATAAAGTACATATCAGCATGTAGTGCGGTCAGATTAAGAGAAACAGGTAGCTGCTGCGATACGGCAACAACAGCATCCTTAATCTACTACCTCGGGAGTTGGCGTCAAATCCGACCGACTACATAATTCCCAGGGTGAACTTTCGCAATGATGTCACTGTAAGATTCCCTTCCAGGGCGGAATGGAAATCTGGCGCGGTGACAAACGAGTCCAAAACAACCATTTTCACTGACGGGTCGAAAATGGACTGCGGAGTAGGGGCGGGAATCTTTTCTGAATCCCTCAATATCTCTAGTTCATTCCGTCTACCCAATTCATGCAGCGTATTCCAGGTGGAAGTTTTTGCTGTACGAGAGGCCTGCCGTCTCCTCAAACATACGTCGATACAACTTAACACCATAGCCATTTTCATTGATAGCCAGCCCGCTATCAAAGCCAACTTGTTGAACAATGCAAGGGGGAGCTTGCCGCACTCGGTCATCGGTCTAGGATCAGCCTCATCTGGGTGCCTGGTCATAGTAACATTGACGGAAATGAAAGGGCTGATGAATTGGCGAGGCAGGGATCTGCCCTTGACTGCTCCCTTGTGGAGGATGTCAACATTCCGTTAGGGGCCCTTAAGGGTAGAATCTTTGCTCATTTGCTTGCAGATGCTGGTAATAGTTGGCGAACTGTATCATATCCAGGCAGATGTGCCCCAAGTATAACTGGCGCAGAACACAAGAACTATTAAACAGAAACCGGGTAGATATTGCTAGAGTTCTGGCAATTAGCACTGGCCATTGGCCCATAGGGGTCCACGCAGCCAACCTGGGCATTACTTTTAATGCACTTTGTCGTAGCTGCAATATGGCCAACGAGCCTGAAACAATCCTTCACTTCCTTTGTAAGTGTCCGGCCCTTAGTGGGGTCAGACACTGTATACTTTGCAGACACCTTTTTGATAATATTAGTGAGTTAGCGGAGACAAGCATCGGGGACGTTATCAGTTTCCTCAATGCCACGGGGTGGATTTAAATAATCTTTTCTCTCCTTTCCCACAAGTCCAACGTCAGTTTTTACAACAATTTAGGTCACTTGGGTTGTGGAATTAAAACGGCGCCTTTGTACTAATTATGTTTCAGCATAGTATGCTGTCACAACCACACCTACCTACCTACCTACTTACATTGACCAAGAGTAGAATTATAAAGTCAATTTTCTAGTTCCTAGATGAAACATAGCATACCTCAATAGAGCCATAGATAAAGCTAGGATCAGGAACTCATTACAAACCAGCAAACACCTGCTTGGTAAAAACTACGAACCAAGTCCCAAAATAGTGCTATGGATATACATACTCCGCAATTGACAAAAGATTATTTACAACGATCGCAATGAAAACAACTCCCACGATAAGTCTAGAAATCATCCTTAACCTCCCGGTCTTACATCTTCACAAAAAAAAAAAAATCAGCGCCTACGTGTACATCATCAAAGATGAAGCAAACTCCAAGGTTTAGAGTTCAAACTGTGTTTCCAAAGATTGAAATATTTGGAATAACTATCACAGACAAATGTCTTATATCTTCTGGCAAAATTTGTTGGCCATTTGAATTTTATATGGGAATAAGTCCAAATCATTGTGCATAATTGACTGCAATGACTGTCTGCTTATACCCATTTGAGCAGATAAGCTTCTAGTCGAAACTCTTGGATTGTTTTGTATGGCAGCACCTACAGCAGCGATTGTTTCCTCCGTCCGAACTGAAGGGTTTCGATGGTAAGGTCTTCTTTCGACTGTTCCATGCTCGGCAAAATTGTTAACAAGTCTCATTATGGTCCATCTGCTCGGAGGATTGCCGCCAAAAGTGCGCCTATACTCTCTTTGAACCGAAACTACGGACTCCAGTGCGTGATAGCGGCGGACAATCCAAATTCTTGTTTCAGTGTCCCAGTTATCCATTTTTGTTAAATCTAAAAATCAATCTGCAAAATAAAAAAAAAATTAACCAGATTCATTAAATAGAAAAAAAGTTATTAAATTTTTTTTTGGTAGCGGCTTTCATCAGCCACCCTGTATAACTTTAGTCACAACTTTAAGGCCACATCACAACTTTAGCCATCACAAGCAGAGTTAATTTCATTTGGGTTCATCGCTGTGGTCCTAGCACCCACAATAAAACTAGTTCCACACCGCATCAAACAAAAGCAGTATTAAAGAGTTGCAATAAAAACCAGCAAAGAGGCTAAAATCTGTATGCCAAGTACTTTCCATAAAAGAACGAAACAACTTTGTCAATTAAACAGATGTCAGATTCGCAAAGTCATATGATTCTTAAACGGATACCGTTAATTTAAAATAATTAAGGATTGTGAACAAGATCTTAGCATTCCTTCACCAATTTATTCCGCAGCAATCCGCCCTTCCAACTTACTCAACCCCACAATTTAGTTGATAGGGAAATGATCAATAAGTGTGTAAAAACTACTTACTCGTGGAAAAACTATTCATTCGTTAAAAAGTATCCATTACTGTCAGGTAGTCATTCATATTTGTCATCTACAAACTTTTTGTATGTTTTTTCTTTGGCAACATTACTACAAAGTATTCGTTTGCTTCCAAAACATGAATTTCTCAAAAAGTAGTCATACGTCAATTTCACGTATTCATAGTACCGATAAAGTAGTCGCCCACTAATATTATTATTTTACACCTATTTTATTTCACACGAAGGACATTTCAGGGCATTCTTACATACAGCATCTTCACATAGTTGTAGTTTAAAAAAGTACTCATGCGGGAGATAGCAGGTATCCGTACTGTCAAGTATTTGTACTCATTACCTGTAAAATATTCGATTAATCAGAAAGTATTCTCATACTCAACAGAGTATTCTCATAAGCAAAGTATTCAATTAGGTAGATATGAATGTACTCTTTATTTTTTGTGTTCTTGAAGAAACAATCACCAAAGCAAGGATCGTTCCTTATTCATGATAATGTATGCAACAGAGTGACTTATTTTCCATTTACGGGATGAGTAGTTTATCTCATATTGCAGAGTAGTTCTACTTATTGCAAATCAGAAAGAAGGAAGAAGATCTGACATCTTCGCTATTTGTGTATTCTTCATGGGCGGTATTTACGAATATTAAAGTATTCGTTACTTTTGTATGACTACTTATGAAAATGTAAAGAATGAGAACGAGTATCCAAAAATATTTAAATTGTACACCCTATTGTCTGGGATGTTCCCTGAACATGGTACAAGGCTCTTCATTACCAAAGCCAAAACACAAATAACACTCAGAGAAAGGGGGTCTGTACAGTCGTACCAACATTCTGGGCTTGTTACCAAGAACTGGATTTGTTTTGAACTAATTGCCTCATAAGATGACTAAACTGAAGCGGTCCAAGTAAGAAATCTTTCACGCGGAAATTCTAATAATCAGCAAAGCTTGCTGAACACTCAAGCAAGACACAACACCCAAGCGATAAGTCACTATAGTTACTGAGGAATGAGTTTGGGATTTGACTGGATCCCAACTCATGGATACAAGGAGGTAAACTAGAGAGCTGATGAATTAACCAGGAGTCAACCTATCACAGTTCCCTTGCAAAAAGAGTTCAAGTAATGAAGGCGAATATTTTTACACCATCTTTGAGAGGTCAACCTCAGGTGGAACAAACTAATTTATCTAAAAAGACATGGCTAAACAAAGTTCGTACAGATATCTCTCGGTTCCCGGATAGCTATTACTGGTCAGAAACTCTTTACACCTTGCACTAGACAAACCATTCTAAAGGTCTCTAATCTATTTTCTGCAGATATATACGCTCTTACCAACAAGGTCACGTTAGATTTAATTCTATAACGACGTGAGCGGGACTGTCAGTTCGAATGCCTTTTCGATTTGCAACAACTTTTTTTCCCGTGTACTCTCCACTCACATAAAATCGCAAACAAAATACATTCATTCTAATATCTTAACTTAATGCCTCATAGATTATCAAGCCCGCGATAGATCCCACTTAAATTTGAATTTACTGCCCACAGAGTAAGACAGTGTTAGTCAGCGCGAAAGGTACTCGTAAGTATTCTAAGTGCAAGGGAAATAAAAATTAAAAATATGTGCGCGTAATTAATTGATTATAAATAGTTGTTGTCCCCAACGGATTATGTTTCACTTAACGTACGGACCACTGCCTACTGCCAAAGATGTACGAGTAGTGGTCCTCCGTCATCCAACCTCTTTTACAATCGATATTGCGTGTTATGCGAGTGTTTATGGCGATTTAGTCAAAGCGTATGGCTCATAAAATTTTTTGATAGCTAAATTTTGTAAATGTCCCACACCCCAGTTGGTTGGCCGCCGGATGATGGTAATAATTCGAGATGCGAATAATCGCGTCACTGATGGTAAGGCATGGGAATATTGACCAAACAAAGAAATATCAAATTTCGTTGGTAATATATTCAAGTGTTTACGGCCGGACTATATTTTTACTACTTTGACGAGGTGAATTTATTAAAATGACCACAGAATATCTGTTATGGTCATAATCCACCCGTATAAGGTCACCGGCTAAATGCGCGAATTATGAACGACATCAATTTATGGTTATTGGGGATATTTAGACTTCATTATGGGTTTGGGAGATGAATTCCATAATTTGTGGGCGACTCTTTGTGTATCGCAGACTTTAATGGGGAATTTATTGAATTTAATAAGCCGGTAACACACCTCTTCGGTGAATTAGGGGCTTCATTCAATGAATGTCTCTCAAGTGGTATAAGTTGAAGATTTTATTGGCAAATAAATTTGATAGTTATTTAGCAATTTGCATGGTTTAAATGCACGTGTTCTTTGGATAATTCGGTTAAGGGGTGGTGTGGCGAAATTTTTTATGTACGACTATTGTAAATATTTACTACAGTGCTGTAGTCCGCGGTGAACCTAGGCCCCTTGTAATTGCACACGCCAACAAAGACTAGATCTGCCTCTTATTTCTAGTCTCTCTAAGGTCAAATCAAAGACTCTCCTGGCCGGGACACTGATGGTCATTAACCGCTGAATGCGTATCTTCGTCACCAGGTCGCTACCACTATTCAACCAGAACAGTTCGTGATTAAATATTTCCCTCCAATTACCGTCAACGTAGATAGCATCGTACGTATGAAGAAGTTTTCTATCCAATATTCCAAGGACACTTTCATCCAACTTTAGAAAATGTGCACACTTCTGTACCATGCAGTAACACTGGGATGATAAGGGTTTTATGGGTCTTAGGGCCTCTACTATGCCTATGCCCCATCGTGTACAGTTTCTGGCAATGTATCTCAGCTTTCCCCAACTTTTTCCCAACTGCCGTGCCCCATTCTCGACTGTTCTGCGCCATATTCTCGTCAGATCGCCAGGTATTTTGCTATCCTGGGTTAAAGGGCTCCATTGCATAGAATGGTTGGAACTGTCACCTTTTCGGAACGTATGACTAATCCTCTGCCACCTCTGCGTATTAGTTCCTGGCCCGTTCTCTGGTAGAGGTGTTCGTTAGAGATACGGTTGGGCCAGAAAATCATGAAGTTGTTGCACAGGCACCTGCTATCAAACGTTTGTAGCTTTCTCGTGAATGGCCATTCTTCACGTGCTGCATCCATATAACAGCACGGATGCAGAATTGGAGCAAAACAGGCTTGGTATTCATTGGTTAGCCATATTTTGAACAACATCCCGAACGCGGACTTTGCTCTGCCTATCCTGTTGGCTATATCTAGTTCGATTCCACCATCGGTCGAGACAATATCTCGAAGATACTGGAAATCGTCTACTCTCTCTTCGCGAATTTGCTTCTAATGAATGCCATCATCTGGCTTTCTTTCATCCAGGTGGAGTCTTGAGTGGTTTTCGCTACTTTGGAAAAACCTCTATAGAGTATCCGTGTTCATACTATGATATGATTCTTCACTGCGAGGCACTGTTTGACATGGAGTAACTCCTTGGTTTTCATTAGAATTCAAAAGGCTCTCCAAGAGGTTTAACAGATTCAAAGCACAGCTAATGCGCTTGCATCGAATTCGTCATCACAATCAGCAAACGCCTTCGGTCTAGATTTAAAGCTAACTGTTAATTTGCTTGTTCTCCGAATGGTTTCGCAGTCTTAAGACTCTTAGACACATTCGCTGTGAGCGTTCTCGTAAGTTTTCTTTCTCCTTCGAGCATATAATTTTTCCTCCGTTCTTATCACTCAGGCATCCGCCTCATCTTTAACGGTCTCTTTTCGGTTGCATCTACAAATGGCACAGCAAGTGCATGGAAGGCTGTCTACGAGTATATGAATTCAGAATCTCTTTCAAACTATTGGCCTAAGATTTTGCGAATAAACATGACGACTTCTAAACATCACTTCAACGTTTGCAACCATCCTCTCTGCTGTAACCACTGCAGTTCGAGTGTTTAGATTTTTATTAATTTGCTCAACTACTGGACAAACATTCTCTATCTTAAAGGTTTTTACACAATTACACGCCCAATTTACTGCGAGGAGCCTTGTTGTACAAACAAAAACATGTCTATCCGACAGTGCTACTGAATCAACAAACTCATCTCCTCAGACATCTTAGCCTACGGCGCAACGTGCCTAATTGGAAAATGACCATATTATGAAAATGGTCCACCTCTGTTACACGGCCCACTTGAGACGACCAGACGGTAGTCCAAAATGATGCCAATCTCGTTCCTCTATTCTCTCAGAAGCAGAAGCAGGAAGTGCCATCAACCATTTAAAAAAATTAACAGGTGTCGATCCAGCCACAATTATAGTCATCCAATTAATTGATTCATTTCTGGCTCCAAAAATTACTTTGAGAGGGAAGTGGATAATTGCCACACCAACCGAATGGGCATATTTATTTCCAACCTCTACCTGCGTTGTTCCGTGAAGAAGAACTCTCCCGCACCATATGTATGAAATGTCCTAGGTGTCCCATTGTCCAGTGTTGATGGTCATTGTTTGTTTTATCTGCATCTAAGTACATGACACAATCCGTGAAGACAATAGTTGCATTCGGTTTTGTGTGTCCCTTCCATGTCCTTGATTGAACTCATGTCCTTTGTTTTGGTTTTAAGGCTTGTCAACTCATTCCGGGAATTAATTCTTCATCCCAACTCAACGGTTATCCACTCGTTTCTGTGTATGGGTCATGAAGAGAGTACTATATATTCAACCTGTTGTTTGGAACATTGATGAGATCTTGTCCGTTGCAGCAAGCAACTCATGCTGGGGTGTCCTTTTTTATGCGTTTTCTGTTACTCGTTAATCGATAATGTTAAAGTAAATTATCGGAGGAGGGTGTACTTGCTGACAATAGGTAACTGTCAAAATATATAAACAGGTGATTAATCGACAGTCAGCAATAGTTTTCAGGGAAACTTAATACTTTATTTGGAAAACCATCCTGAATACAAAAATAGGGAGTTTTTGAGAATTTATGAAAACAATATAATACATATGTAGGTACTCGTGTGTAAGTGTAGTGGTTTGTCCATCAGCGACTCTAGGAAAGGGATTAAACTGATGGGCGAACGGAAACCAAAAGGATGTTTTGTTTTGTTTGTATCTGCAAGTCGATACATCCATCCTTCAATTGCATTTTATAACAAGATGTCTACTGATTGCTTCTTTCAGGTTCCGAGCAAAATACACTTCGGCAAGGATTCTGCTTTGACTACTTTTGATTGCACCACAAATTGATTGGGCTAGAATGGCTAAAGTTTATGCTCTGACGGATAGCATAATACCAGTCTAAGAGAGAAGCGTTGCAGAAAAAACAAGGTGCCTTCGGTACGTGCCTTTGATAAGGAATGATAGCACAAAAGGAAAACTCAAAACGGATTTCAAAAAGGGAAAAGTACAAATCAACTTCTTGGCGATTTTGTGAATCTTGTTAAAAGCAACCTAAGTAAAAGTCATCATGTACTGACATTGTTTTTCGACTTCAGCAAGGCTTTCGAAACTCTTGACCACAAGAAACTCGTAGATAAATTCAAAAAAAAAAATTAGGTGAGACATTAGCTTACAGTGAGGACATTTCGAGTTAGAATAATAGATTCACTCAGCAGTATAAATAAAATGCAGTATGGAGTTCCACAAGGTTCAAACCTCTGGCCCCTGATCTTTATACTGTATGCAAACGATATGCTTAAGTGTCTCCAGAAGAGTTTTCAGTTCGCATATGCAGATGATACGACGATCGTTGTATGTCTCACAAAACAATAGAGGGAGCAACGAAAATGATGCAGGCAACGAAGTTGGAAAATGGTGTCACGATAATGACCTTGTTATCAACGGATCAAAAACGAAACTGTTGCATATTCGTAGCCCGCAATTTCCAGATATATTCAACTCGCTTAGACCGAATTTTATTTTTGGCGGCAATTTTAATGCAAAGCACACCTTCTGAGGTTCAAGATGCATCTCACAAGTAGATAGAATGCTCTATGAAGCACGTATGGAGTACAGTTGTGGCTTCCATTCGACGGACAAATCTCACATACCGGCCGGCTGATACCACGAAAATACCCAATCTAATCCATTTCTTCATTGGAAAAGGAATATCTACCAGTTTCATAAAAGTTGATGAAAGCTTTGATCTATCGCCTAACAATTCTCCAGTCATTCTGACAATGCGTGAAGCCCTAATTAAAAAAACAAGAACCAGTGGACTAACTGGCAGAAATACTAATTAGGAAGGCTTCAAGAAAGAAATTAAAAAAATATATTGAACTGAGCGTACCACTTGAAGTTGAAGTTGATTACCTCATTGATATCGTGCAATGCGCCGCTTGGATAAGTACTTCCTATCAAAGATGAAAACCTACAAATTACGCCGTAAAATAAAAGAAGTGATAAGAAAGCGCATGAGAAATGGCAACAGAGACGTGCTCCACAGCATAGAGCACACTTGAATTAACTGCTGTAACTACTAGGTACTTTAAAAACCCTGCAATAAGTACTTACCTCACCTACCTAACTTGATTGCGGATAAAGAATCTAATTATTCGCTTTACAAAACTTTAAGAGGCACTAAAAGACCTAAAATCTCTGCGCCGCCAATCAAGAAAAATCATGACGAATGGGTGAGGGGAGACAACTGTACTGAAACTAGGAAAACTGCGGAGTGACAAAAAAAAATGGATATAGACCCATTTCGCATTCCTCCCAATTATATCCAAAATTTTAGAGAGGATATAACTCAAGCCCTTACAGCCGGTTATTGAGGAAAGCAATCTTATTCCTGATCACCAATTTGTGTTCAGAAGCAAGCATTCAACCATTGACTAGGTACTGACGTAATTGAGAAAGATCTTGAAGACACAAAGATTAGCTCAAGCATATTTCTTGATGTCTCACAAGCCTTTGATAAGGTATGGCATGAAGGTTTAAAGTTCTAATTACAACAAGTCATTCCTGTATGACTATATAACATACTGACAACATATCTCGGGAATAGACTCTTCCGTGTCAGACACGGAAACGAATACTAGCAGTTTAAATAAATTTCAGCTGGCGTTCCACAAGGCAGCATTCTTGGTCCCCTTCTGTATATGTACCCATGATACACCACAAGAAGAAGTCTTCGCTGCATTTGCCGATGACACTGCTATATTAGATCGAAGAAACAACTGTAAAACTGCAAAGCGCTTTGAATAATGTTAATGAATGGAGGAATCCCTGGCAAATCTGTTCATGTAAACTAGGTCCGTATTCCGTTCGCTAAATGCCTCGCAATGACAATCGACAGAAAGATGAAATGGAAGTCCCACGTGAAAAAGAAACGTAAAGAAGGCACTTTCTTGCCGATGCTGGCTCCAGTTCACTAGGTCAAGCTTTGTAGTAGGTATCCGCGATCCCTAAGTCTTCAAAACTGAGTTTTGCCATTCTCTGTCGTCTTGAACGTGGGAACTGTTTGGACTTTCTACTCAAATTCTTTCCATGTCGATGGTGCTAAACTTATTCCCTTATTTGACTGTAACTGGTCCTACAACTAGTATCTATCGATACTATTTTGTTAAATATTTTCCATACAAAGTCGTACTCAGATTACTGCTAATTTACAAGATATAGCATTTCTTAATAGACGACGTTAGCAATCATACCAGCTTAATAAAATTAACGAACCAGCAAGCACTCGAAGTATGCACATATCCATTACTCATCATCATTTACCTGTAAACAGAGGCGAACAATTTGTCGGATTCTAACTCCCGATGTGCCTCACCCAAGCATGGCTAATGGCAAATGAATTGAACGCCATTTGAATTAAGCCCAGTCTACAACTTTGTTTATTATAAGGTGCTTATCATGATAACACCTCATAAAGCCATCAACTGCAACTGCAGAGTTAACTTGCAATTCCTTGGGTTGTTCGCCTAATTAACCACGCGCGTTCTCTGGCACAGCACGATTGTTGTACTCGTATTCGTATATAGCGACCGGCAATAAATTCACATTACGGTCAATTTACATCACCATCTGTTTTATGGCATTTTCGAGGCATCCTGTGCTCTGCGTTTTCCAACTCAAAGAAGAAAGCACCCTCCACGACTTGCTATTAATTACTTTCGCTGTACGAGTATGTGTACTCGTATTTGTGGCCAAGCACACACGCAAGTGGTAAGGTAATGCAGCGTAGATAATTTCGTATCTAT
The DNA here is from genome assembly GCA_963082735.1 of Pocota personata. NCBI lineage: Eukaryota > Metazoa > Arthropoda > Insecta > Diptera > Syrphidae > Pocota > Pocota personata. The sequence goes on from OY720429.1 coordinate 275,710,189, forward strand.
ATGCGTCGCTTAACATCGCACAGCAGCAGCTGATCGCACTACCGATAGCCGTAAGTATCCGATTTACTCGTATTGCAAATCGAGTGTAATTAAGTCAATTGCTTAATTAGCCCCGTGTGCTGCTCCTGCCAAATTTTCGACTACAGTCGTAGAATTTCAAATGAGCTTTCCAAGCGGAAATACTAGAGCTGTGGTGTATCTAGATAAAACAGTTACGAAATTAGACTGCCAAAAAAAATAGAAATTGAACTGACAATTCAATTTACTAGAGACACAGAGCGAGAGCCCTACCCTCGAAGCTCAGAGTAGATATATACACCACACCCACCTATTTGGTTCATTGGAGCCAACTACTAGTACTCGCTGCTGATCGAAGCCACATCAGAGACGGAAATGAGCCATATTGAGATTAATTTCGTGCGATATCAGATCTGCCGTGTGTGCGACTGGATTATGTCTTGCGAATGACAATTAGAAGACAACGCAGCACTTTTGACTGAACCACTGAGCAACTGGGGGCGGAGGGTGGTGGAAGACACATGCACGAATGATTAATTGAATTTCACGCGGGGGCAAAGAGAGAGCGCGAGTTATGAGTTTTTAATTAACCCCTTCTCTCGACTTGAAGTTCGATCAGACGACACGAAAGGCACGGATTAAGTATCGGCGCTAATTTGCATGAATATAATTACGTACGCTGCGAGTCGCCGCCGCGGAATGTATCTATGTGTAGATTCGCGCATAAATATTCATGAACGATGAACGGCTAACACTTTAGTGGTGGTAATTACGATATTCTCATGTCTAGTGGAAGGCTAACATCTACTTTTGTGGTCTAATGCGATATTACTGCAGCCCGAGATAAGATCAGATGAGTGAATCAAATCAGTGTCCTTCTACTTCTGTAATTGCCGGACTTAGATAATCATCTTCGGATATACATATTCTTTCGGCTCATTGATGGCGGAAATATCCCGCTGACTTGGGTAATTAGTAGTTTTATTGTGTTTATTTCTTTTATAATCAGAAATTAATTATGCAAAACTATGAGTTTGATTATATTCATTTGTCGTGGAGACAGTCAGACGTCGTCGTCGTCGACTGTTTGGGTTTCCATGTGCGGTTAAGTGTGTCTGTTCGCATGTGATTTGTTTGCCATCTTAATCGAGGTTCGTACGAGTATTTGATGGATTGTACTATTGCACAGTTATGTAAACAGATTAGATTTCTGTTAATTATGTGACTTTTGTTTATATTTATGTATTTAAATGGCAGTTTGTGTATTAGTTTGGTGAGCAATTAACGTTGACTTTGACGATGAAAACAATTAAAAGTTCATTCGAAGCATAGGATAAGCTTAAGGCAGTTTTAGGCAAATTAATTGCTGTTAATATTGATATTTTAAAAAATTCAAAGAGGAAGGGGTAAAGGAACACTAGTGCAACATGATTTACGATCCCCTCCCTGAGTAAACTCAACATTGTTCGATTGATCGAGGAATTCAAAGAGATTCAATTTTTATCATGTAGGCTGAGCATTCCTCATGCTTGGACCACTTGCGTAAATGAATCTTCAAAACGTGATCGAAAAACATTAAAGGCAACCAAGCCTCCACAATGGATAGGCAAGAGAGTTAAAAAATACCTGCACCTCACATAAAGGGTGTCGCAAAAAGTAATTTTGATAGAAAGCATAGGTTTTTAATTAAAACTTGTAAATGTTTTACTGATTCATAAAGTATATAGTATGGAATAGCATATCGGGTAAATAGCCTCCACGACTTTGCTGGTGCATACGCACTCTTTTGTCGAAATTTTTTCCATAACCGTTTTGAATTTCGTTGATACCTACAGCGCTCAATTTGCTCCTTCAAGGCGTGGGTGATCGTGGGCTTGTTGGCATAAACCTTATACTTCAAAAAACCGCAAAGAAAAAAGTCCAACGGCGTTAAATCGCATGATGTGGGCGACCAATTCTGATCACCAAAACAGGAAATTACACGTCCAGGGAATGACTCATGTAAAGGGTGACCAGATAGCAATGATAGTTTTTCCAATTGTTATTTTTCAGCAGCTGTCAAAGCTACCAATGACATCCAGCCATCAAAATATTCAGTAAGGTTTGCCATTTTATAATGCATCGTTTGACGCTTCCAGAACATGAGGAAATTATTAAAAAATGTTATCGAAATTCCGGCTCAGTTATAAATACGCAACGTGAATTTCGTCGTGAGGTCGGTCGTCACCATGGCTTCAGTGCGCAGGCACTGTGAAAAGCTTGAGCGTGTGTACACTCTTTTGAATTTTAAGCCACCAACCATACAGAGATCGGTGCGAAGTGAAGAATACATAGCCGCCGTAGCGGCCAGTATCGAAGAAGATCCAGAAATGTCGATTCGGCGCCGATCAAAATTGGGCATCACCAGAGAGATTGTACTGACGCAGAATTGAAGCCGGACGACCATAAACAACGCCGTGAGTTCACTAATTGGGTGCTGGAAATGTTGGCCGGAGATCCGGATTTTGGCCAAAAAATGGGACGAAGCCCAGCGGCTATGTCAATAAGCAAAATTGCCGTTATTGGAGCGACCACAATCCAAAAGTGTTCGACCAAGCATCAATACATCCACAAAGATTGACAGTTTGGTGCGGTTTTTGGCACGGCGGCATCATCGGACCTTATTTCTTTCGAAGTGAGGAAGGGGACACCGTTACCGTCAATGGTCCTCGGTATAGAGCGATGTTAACTGACTTTCTGTAGCCAGAGCTCGACAACATCGATATATCTAAGCTGTGGTTCCAACAAGATGGCGCTACATGCCATACAAACGAGACAAGGCTCGAAGTGGTGAAGGAGAAATTTGGCTACTGGGTCATCTCATGGCGAGCGTTCATCAATTGACCACCGCGATTATGCGACTTGACACCACTAGATTATTTTCTCTGCGGTTACGTCAAGTCCCTAGTCTACGCTAACAAGCCAACTACTTTGGATGAACTCGAGGCCAACATTCGACACGCTATTGCCGGAATAACGCCGCACATATTGGACCGAGTCATAAAAAATTGGACCGACCCCTTAAAGCAATGCCAGCGATGCCGAGGCGGCCATTTAAGTGACGTACTATTCCATACATAATGGCATGAATGTAGCATCAAAATAGAGCTAGAATCAATTTGATATCTCACACTTTTGTTATACTATTTAAATTTCTTTTACTATTGTTCTTATCTGGTCACCCTATAGTAATTGAATTGTTTCTCGGGATGTATGGCATGTGCCATGTCGTCCATATCCATATCTTGCAATTTAGGCACAAAAAACTAGATTATCATGTAGCGATAATGAGCACCATTAACTGTTATTGCCTGACTGACCTCCAGCCCAAAATCCGCACCAAACAGTGGCACTTTGTGGATGCATTTGCTTCTCAACAATCACTCGTGGATTTTCTAAACCCCAAATTCGAGAATTTTGACGATTAACAAAGCCATCAAGATGAAAATGAGTCTCATCGCTGAAGATAATTTTGTTTGAAAATTCAGCATCCACTTGTTGTTGTTCCATAATCCATTCCACGAACTCTCTTCGCTGTGCATGGTCAGTAGGTTTCAGTTCTTGAATCAATTCAACTTTGTATGCAAGAAGATGCAAATCTTTCGTAAGAATACGCTGTAGAGAGTTTCTCGAAATGTCCAATTCTTGACCGAATTGATGTTCCTGGACTCTCTACAACACTCTCACGAACTGCTTGGATGTTTTGTGTTCAACGACTTGTTAAAGGACGGCCAGAGCGTCTAAGATCACTAATTGATCCAATCTCCCTGAATTTTTGAATTAATCTCTTCACAGTTTATGAAGTTAAACACTAAGCCGACCATATTTTGTACGAAAATTGAGAACTGTAGCTGCCAAACCTTCATTGTTTTTAAAATATTGCTTAACAATGAAAACACGTTGTTCTTTCGAGTAGCACTCTATTTTTAATAACCCTGAACTGTCAGCTTCCAAGCTGTTTTTTTTTTTTTTCGTTGGCAACACTTTATTACACAAATGGCGCAAAATTCAAATCTTGCGTTAATTTTTATAGGTAAAATGTGATAAACGTAGCACAGTCAAAGCGACAACTACTGCTACTCATAGAAGTCAGGAGGCTTTACTAAAGTGTTGCTTTAATTCTCAATAGTTCAACATTTGCTATATGCTTTATGACGATCGGTAACTCAACTTGATTCCGAGGGTAGAGGGAGCGCACTGAGTGAAATAGTCCATAACCAAGAATATAAGGCTGGAATTTAAGCAACTTGCTAGCAGATTCATTCAGATTCACAGTTATGGACTTTCTTCTTTGCAAATTCTTTTTTCTCTAAATATTGCCGAGACAAAGAGATTCAAATCCTCTGGCGCCAGAACACGGATTTATTCAGAAATCACATTCTGATCGAACTAGTGAATGAGATCTCTACTAATGACAAGATGGTGCTAAACGTATGGGGTGATATAAATATAGGTAGAGACCAGGATTTTGAGACTGTGAGATATTATTTGCGCCCCATTCAGTGAGGATCTCAGCCTTTTTTAGTTAACGCTCAGCTCGCTAAGGGATAGTCAATTGCCAAGACCAGTTTAGTTTAAATGGCTACCGCGGCTGACTTGACAGTTGCTGATCCAACCTAATTTTTCGATGGTTCGGAGCTCTTTTTCACAAATTGCTCCATCAATATTGCGCTTAAGTTTCTGGATTGTCAGCATAATATCGATCTTTAACGGAACGCCAGAAATAAGTCCAACCAAAACGACTGATTACACGATTATTGAACTTAGTGCGCAAAGATCGATTGTTGGACGGTTTGTATCCAACAATCTGTCTCGCTGAAACCAGTGATCGTCCAAGTTCATTTTATCGGTAACCTCATAACTTGTGTTATCAATTAGCATGCCAATCTCACGAACTTTCTTCACAACTTGCGTACAGCAGGCACGGTTGGTGCATTATTTCGACCGAAATTTATTTATAAAATTTGCAGTGCTCAAACAAACAGCACTCACTTTGAAAATACTCCTAAGTTTTCAATATTTTCCAACGTTGTTAAAGCGTAAATCGTAAATTATTTCAAATTGTAGATATGATACTGCGCTTCTGTCAATTTTTTGAGCGCCAAAGAGTTGTCAGTATCAAAATGACATTTAATTTAAAAAGAAACTAGCAGATGGCCCACATGTTATATCTTTAGATCATGCTTTGCCATACCGACTAATCTACAGCATCCCGAATTGCTTCTCATAATAGAGAAACTGAGGGTTAGAGTAGAGGCTCTACAATTCATGGACTCTAAGTACAATTTTGTTCACAACCCAATTAACTGTGATAATTGAAAGTTTAGTCAAAGCTTTGCCTAAATAACAGGGAAAACATAAATTACAGACAGCAGGTAGGGAATCATCTATGATACATTACCTCAGCATACACAATCAAGAATTGCCTTGAGGTATGCCTATTTTATGAGGCGACTAAAATCCATCCAGAGGAAGTGACATTAGTGATGCTACGAGCAGTACTTTCCGGAACCCGGCCGCCCTACACTGAACAAATTAACAGCACCACCATCTAATTTTTCTTCCAAGTATGTGCTATAAAAATCCCTAAGTAGGGATAGTGGAATATTTTAAACTTATGAGCTATTTATTATTTATATTATAAACATCTGGTGAGAACTGGAGGAATTTATACTACAGATTTCCATTTTTATACAAACAGCAAGGTAGCCAGCGACAAAATAAGTAGGCTAGCAATATAAATTGTCTTGAACAGCTTTCTCAATGACTGTTTTGGTTATCATTTATAGGTGAAATATGTAGCAATGGGAAATAGCCATTATTGCTATCTTTAAATAGCTGTTTTAGAAAATGTTGTTGCCAAAAAAAAAGAATTTTTCAACTGCGAGTCGGTGTTTGCGCGATTAGTGTTACAGACAGCAGGTTGTTATATGATATTAATTATCTAATTTTTCACTATTTGAAGTGACGTTCAGATGAGCAGATATTAACTTGTTTTTCTGCCCATGATTCTCGGAATCTTTTATAGTATACATCTGGCCTAATATGTACTACCACAACACCTGAAATTCTGAAATAAATCAACCAATTGTCCAGCAATGCTTAAATGTAAGATTGACGGGCTATTAATGTGGATGGGAAATTCAATTTTGATGGAGTATAACGTCAGCCCTACTAGATTTGACTCTGACACCAAACCACTGGTCACTTGGTACATAACCATAATTTTGTAAAACAAGACGCAAATATCATATTGTAAGACTGCATTGGTCTCCACCAGACAGCAGGGCAATGTTTTACGGACAGATACCACTGAATGTGACATTTCGCGCTTTCGCTTACCCTGCCTTAATGGTAGACACAGCTTATTAAGTATTTTGGCGACTGCTGGGGGCACGAGACATTTCCATTTTTTGAACTCAGTTACCTTTTATTTTTAAAGCTTGAGTATCATCCTATTCACGAAACTTCTACCTCAAGCTATTTATATGAGTGCATACAGAGAGTCACCCAATGTTGTCGATAAGGTTTTGTAGAGCTCAGGGGAAATGTTCTTTATCCATGTTACAAGTGAATGCTTTGATGATCGCGGCAATGATCTCGTCATTGCAATTCGTATTCTAGAACTATGAGCATCGTGCATTTTGTCCTAAATGGAAAATTCTATTCAACCTAGACGATGAAAACTAACATTTTGTCTGTTAACTCGCCGAAAGTGAAATAAAGCCAGCAATACCTAAGCTTAATGAATTTAGGCAAGACTTCTAGAGCCAACGGCCTTAACTGTCGACTTATTGAAAGCAGTAGGTGATGACTTAGTACGCAGCATAGATAAACTAAAAAAAAAATATTTTGACTTTAGACTGCCCGTCTAGGCAGTGCCTGGCCTACCTTCTCGCAGCCATTAGTGCTCTGCGAAACACGAATGGTAGGATCCTACAGTATCTCACGACAATTTTACTCTTCGATATTTGACAGACGTTCGCAAGAGGTGGGGTTGTTGAAGGGTTTAGGTTTTTCTGATACTCAAACCTTGAGTTTCCCGTTCAGTGATCGCTCACCTAACTAATTTTAGCATCATTTGCTCAATCCTTGCAGGTTATACCGTACGCATGCTGGAAAAAATTGTCATGTTAGAGAAAATTGGTGATTTGGGGTCTTTACTTAATAGAGTACATTTTTCTCTGGGTGGGGGAGACATTGCTTTTGCTTTCGTTTCTAAGGATTTTTGTTCAAAAAACAAAACCTCCGAACTCCTTAGAGGTCCAACAAATGTATGTTTTTTCTTGAAGTACATAATGCCCCCCAAAGACCTCCAAACAAATATTTCTTAAATTTTTCTCCCTAATTATTTTTGGTTTATCACAAACAATTTTTGTACAAATTTCAGACTTACTGATTGACAGACAAACGGACACCATGTTGAATCCATTGTTTACCATTCCGGACCACTTAAAACTGCGCAACACAAGAGTTCTTATGTGAGCCTCGGCTTTTTGATGATCAATACTTTGCAGTACTAGAAATGTCATTAAACAACAGAAACACTGTATACTCGTAAATGGCTACATTGGTCCCTTATAAACACTCACAGCAAATTCAGTGCAAACGAAATTTTTCAGTATGGATACGGATACCCGATTAAAAGTGATAAAAACAAATTTACCCAAATAGTTAAATGACTGACAATTTAACGTTTTCTTATAAAATGCATACCAATATGTATCTACACGAGTACTACAGGAATCTCGGGTCGCTGTCACGGCCTTAGAGGTTCACCTACTCTGAGAGAAAAAAAATTAAAATAATTATGCGGTTTATTGTTATTATAAATGAAACAGGCACATTTAATTACCAAAGAAAACTGACAAAAATGCATTATTTATTCTGTCGATGCTGACACATACATAAAACGAATGAAAAGCAAATTTATTTAATTTTTTTTAGATAATCACTTCGAAAGCAGCAATAAAAGTGTTGCAAAGTGTCCGAAAACGTGTATCTCTGCTAATTAATTGGCTCATAAATAACCTTTTGGGGGGATGCAACATTTTATCGAATATAAAATTTAAATGAATTTAGGAGATTTCTCTGTAAATGGGCTTTAATAGGCGATAAATTAGCGAAAGTCGAACCGAAGTAAATTAAGTCAATTAAGATATTTTATTTTGCCCAAATTGCGTTTTATTCTGCATTTTTTGTGTGTTTCTTTTAAATATGAATAATGACAAGAGTACTTTATTAACATGCAAATGAGTTACGTGGGCTTAAGTGGTATTTAGCAAAGTTTTGTCGTTCTCATTGACTTAATACGGCGAATGACGTACATAGGTTCAAAAATATATTTTCAAATCATTTTATGGGTTTTGACCAAGTTTCAATGAAATAATATTAGGAAATGTAGAACAAGTTTAGAACATTATATCAATGGTGTCCCCGCTGTTCGGCTTAACTAAAAAAAAAAAAAACTTTACTGGTTTTATTTGACGTAAAATGCAACCAAAAAGTGTGCACAACAAAACTTTATTCGTTCCTGATTCATCACTCTGCGGATCATCATTGAGGAATGAGTAGAATATAGATCTTCGTTATAGCCTTTAGACTTTTCATGTGTGAAAGACTAGTTAGCGACTTAATATTCAGATGGTGCGCGTTTGTGGCTACATAATGTAAATGCTGATCTTAAAGTCAATAATAAATAAGAAGTAGATGTGGGAGTGAAGTTCTTTCCTCAGATAAAATCGTTTGACAAAAGTTCAAAAAGTTTTTCTATTCAGTACCAGTTAGCTGCTTCAGCGACAGTGGGTCAGATTCGTTTCTTTAAAATGACACCCTACCATGGAGTCTTGTTCAACGAAAAGATTTGAATAGCCCAATCCTTCTGACCTAGTAAATCTAACCGATAATCAGAAGTTCTGAGCTTAGTTAATTTGGAGATTTTTCGATTTTTAGCATTTTCTTAATTTTATAAATTTTATAATACAAGCATTGGCTAGAGCCGTCAGCCAGAAAGAGAGTTTTATAAAAACTTTAACTAATATACAATTAAACATAACAATTCTTAAATTTTTAAAACTTCACAACTTTTAAGTAATTTTGTTAAAAAAGCTACATTTACCATATGTTGCCTGTATTTTAAAGCTGATTTTAGCCAATTAGTGCTGTCCAATTTTGATGGCCATTTAGTCGTGCATTTACCGGTAGAATGTTTTTCTTCAAATGCTGTCTTCTTATCTTCGTTAGTACGGAACAGATTCCTCTATAAAGTGGAGGGCATCCTCTCTCGTCCGTAGGTTTATTTATTTATTTATTTATTTATTTCAAACATCTTTCACAATAGACTTACAGTCTTTAAACGCAAAAGTCAAATTTAAGTATACAATTCAATAACTAATAGCCAATTCAAAAATCAAATCATTCAAATAATTAAATAATAATAATTCTAGATAATAATATAATTAATTAATTTTTATTTTTTATGAATTTTCTACCAAATATCTGAACAAAACAGCCTCAAAACGTTTTGTGCCACTGAGTTTCCTTATGTCTAGGGGCAAGAAGTTATACTGCTTGATGACATGAACGAATAATTGCCGTTCTGAAGTCGTGCACGTAAATCTGGGTTGTATTATTATGAAGGAACGATTGGACACTGGCAACTCTATTTTTTCATATAAATAGATAGTACGGCTCTCTGGTTCTTAATAAGTTATTTAATGTTTTAAGCGCAAAGTATTTTCTATATGTGTGTAGGTCACATCCTAAAATATTTTTTGAGAAGTTCGATACGTGATCAAAGCGCTTAAGGTTATAAACGCAACAGAAAGTCTTCTTTTCGTTTCGTAGCTCAGGTCACAAAAAATTTCACATCCGTAAGATATAATTGGCATAACTATATTTTTTGCTAAATTTATTTTAATGTGTAATGGTGTGAACTGTTTCGATAACGATAAACATCGCAGACAGCCATAAAGTTCCAGTTCAGAGTCGAATCAAACCAGATACCTAAATTCTTAGCTTTGTCGACATATTCGAGTTTTGTGTTCCCCAAAAATAGGTGTGGAAAATAACTGACTTCAAGTTTGTTTTTATAAATAACTAAGCACTTAGATTTTCTATGGTTTATTTGAAGATAATTAGTATCAATCATTCCAAATTTACAGCTAAGATAAATTTGCACGTCGTCCGCGTACATGTGTAAAGATGTATGCTTAACTGCTAGCGGAAGGTCATTTATAAAAATTGAGAATAAAAGCGGGCCCAAAATAGAGCCTTGGGGTACTCCCGACGATAACTCGATGAGGCCCGATTTACTTCTCCCTACAACAGCTTGTCTCCTTCCACTAAAGTAGGAGAGCATCAAGTCAGCTGCCATTTGAGAAAAACGAAACTGACTCTTTAGTTTGGAAACAAGTACCCTATGGTTTACGGTGTCAAAGGCCTTCGAGAAATCAAGGAGTCCTAGGAATGACACCAAGTCACAGTCCATGGCGCATCTAATATCATCCGTGACTTTAAGGACAGCTGAAACACAACTATGTTTTGCTCTAAAACCTGACTGAAGACCACTTAGAAAATTTTTATTTTTAATAAAAGTCGATATTTGTTCATGCAAAAGTTTTTCCAAAATCTTAGATAGGTATGGTAGTATTGATATTGGCTAAATTCAGGTGAGGATGAGCGAGTAGCAGGTTTTTTTTACAATAGGTGTAACTTTGGCAACCTTCCACGCCATTGGGAATGATATAGTTAAAATAATTGTGTTATACATGTGTGTCAGAGTTGGAAGTATGTGGGGCAGTATTATTTTAATGAATTAAGGGTGTATGTTATCAAGAACCATCGCTTTAGACTTTATCTTAAGTATAGCCCTTACAACATCAGTCTCATCTATTCTAGTGAAGTGAAAACTTTCTTCATTACATGAGTTTGCGGTAATATCAGCTGAGCTTGGAACTATGAGATTAGTCGAGCCGCACTGAACTTTTGCAAATACATTATTAAGGAAGTCTGCATTTACATCTTCATCACAATGTTGCTTTTGACGGCCAACACCTAGCTCCCAAATGTTTCTCCACAGAGTTTTCGTGGGTAGGTCTTTATTAAGGCGTTCAGAGAACACACGAGATGTGGCATCTCTTATTTTAATGCAGACCTTATTTCTTAGCATGCGAAAAAGTACATAGAATTCGGTGAGTCTGTACCGTTTCCAGCGTTTGTACGCCAAATTTCTTTGCTTCATGAGTTCTCGAATATCACTCGAAAACCATGAACTTGTATAATTAACATTCCACTTAAGATGTAGGAGCCCTCCTCTCGCCTTAAATATAGTAGAGATTGTATCTAGACTATTGAGATCACTAAAACAATTCTTTTCTCGGAGGTCATATTGAAGAATTCGGTAAGTGCTTCTGGTTTCACTTTGTTGCACTTTTTCTATATATATTAGGAACGGAACGATCGATCTTAACCAACAAAGCCTGTAGAGAGCGCTCTTCCAGCGTGAAGTGTTCTCTTGGGACATCATGCTCGCCACTTAACCTCATCCATTCGTTAAATTACAGTTTTTGGCAGAGAAGGTGCGTTACAACGATTTTGAGAAGTCGATAGTTTGGTGACTCCCACACATCCTTAACGTAAACATTTAAAGCGGAGGTAACCCAGTTTCGAGATGCAACAAGTATGTTGGTGTGTTTGCCGGTAGACGAAATATTTCCTTTATGAAGTATCTGAACAGCTGAGGGTGGCCATGGTGTAGTGCGTAGTGTGTTCGCTTGTGACCCGAACTGTGCCGGTTTAAGCCCGGACGGGGAACAGCAACCACAGCCACCAGAGCATAAAAAAGAAACGAATAAAATCCAAGTTTCTCCAACCACTACACCAAATGGAGTTCTGCCTGGTAGTGAGTCTGAGTGCTCCGGGAATTGGAAATTTCCTTAAAAAAAAAAAAAAATCTCAACAGCTTTTCAACTTCCTCGTACCGCGAAATTTCCCCAGACCTGAGCAGCGTAACACAAAATGAATCTTATTTCTTTTTCACCTGCTTCAACTTTCCTTGCAGATGTTTATTAAACGGTAGTCTTGGTGTGATGATGACTTCAAGGTACCTGTACTCCTTCACCTTCTTTAACTCTACATGTTCCCCATGCCAATTTTCTTCTAGTGCGTATCGTCCAAACCCGTTTCTGAATGCCATTATTTTGGATTTGATGATATTAACTCTTAGATTTCACAATCTATAGTACTGATGCAAGTTGTTAATTTACATCATTGTTGGAATTTCCGCAAGTATCACAATGTCATCAGCGTAGCTTGATGTCGAAACCATTGAACACAACCCTCCCAGGCAAAAAAGTTGTGAGGTCATCTAAGAATATTGAGAAAAGTAGAGGGCTCAAGAGACAACCCTGCTTCGCTCCCATTGTTGACTAGAACAAGCTAGACATTTTTTTTCCATTCCACACTGTCGTTTTGCTTTCTTTTATACTTCGTATCACCTCCAGCATTTTTGTCGACACTTCTAGGTTACTTAATTTATAAAGGAGAGCATTACTGTCGATGAAGTTGAAAAGCCGCCTTGAAATCTATAAAGAATGCGTGTAATCTACTGCCCTTGTCTAAATAAGATCGTGTGATGCTTGTTAGCGTAAATGTGTTGTCCACTGTAGAGTAATTTTTCCTAAAATCGGCTTAAAATTCGCTGAGCAAATCATTTAGGCGTATCCACTCTGTTAGATAGTTTTGAAAGCTTAAGTTTGCTCCCAGGCAGTTATACATTATAACGGCTGGCGATGACGTGCAGCGCTATACTATGCTCTACGAGATATCGATGACATTACAAAAGATGTCTTAAAGTCTATAAATAATATTTACTTGATCTCAATCAGTGGGGTGTGAAACAACGCACCGCACAACGTATGAATGAAAGAAAGAGTAGATAACCTTTGTTACCTTGGCTATATCCATACACACTTCTACACTTCTTTCACAGTAATATTCAAAATTGCCATATTATTAGTGATCAGCTAAACAATTAAAATAATTAAAAGACCAGCAAAATATGCATTCTTCGATCAGCAGAAATTAACATACATTGCTTTGAATATCAGGCTTAGTGCAGCAGCTGCAAGAAGTATGAAGACTACCTGAAAAAGAAGATTGTCCAATGGAAACAAAGTATTTACGAAATTTGTTGACTACTTCTTTACTATTTGAAATGTTCACATTACCGTTTATAAGATGGGAACCTTGCACCTACATACATACATGTTGTATATCTGCAAATCACTCAGATTTAAAAGTTAAATAAAATTGTAAATTTTTTTTTTTTTTTTGTACATTTCAAATATTGTTCAAATATTGATTTCGAAACTAAAATATTAATTTTCAAAACCAAGGTAATAAATATAGTACCTACCGTTGTACGCATTTTTTGTTGACAAAAACCATGATACGCCATCTGTTAGCATGTATCTAATCTAACTCAAATATTGAATTTGAATAAAATCGTTGGTAGCTTTATCGACATTTCGACTAAGTATTAGTAAAGTACCCTAAATTTTGAGATTAGAATGCAATTTTCGATACCGCCTCTGGTGTAACCCACCGACACCAGATATAAAGTTTAAAGAAAATCCGTCAAGCCCTTTAGGCATGCACACAGAATTGAGAGACCCACTTTTTTGAGTTTCTGTATTATAGAATGTCAAGTTTGATCAAAATCACCAGATCGAACATTTCCAGGAAACCAATACTCGCAAGTATTGAAGTGAATACAGTGAATTATTTGAAAGAAAAAGTCATTCAAGAATTAATTTGAGCGATTGCAAAGTTTTTTCTTAAATAATTGCTTCTATATTTTCTCTTTTTTTTTATTTGTTTCAATTTTAATTTATTTTTTCTGCTGATAATTTATCTTTGCTTTTCAAAAAAATATATTTTGCTGATCAAATAATTTATTTTTGTTGAAAAAAGATCCTGATTTGATTTCTTAATTTTCCTTCTACTTTTCTGTTCATCAGAAAAATAGTGTCTGCTTATACAAAAAATATATTTTGCTGATCAAATAATTCATTTGATCAGCTTCAAATTTTTCTGTTGATATTGTTTTTAATTTTCTGCAGATCAAAACATAATCGTGTGATGGTCTACAAACTATTAAATTGCAAATCCAATAATTCAATTTTGCCGATCAAAAAACCCTTTATAAAATTATATTTTGCTGATCAAATAATTCATTTGTTTAACCTTTAAATTTGTCTGCTGATATTGTTTTTAATTTTCCGCAGATCAGAACATAATCGTGTGATGGTCTACAAACTATTAAATTGCAAATCTAATAATTCAATTTAGCTGGTCAAAAACCCTTTACTGCTGATCGATTGAATGATAGCCATTTGTCAATAGGTTGTAGTATGGTTTATGTATAGCTGTACCTATGGTGATTTACTATTTCGTTGTAGTATATGATAATGGCTCTACAATCAAAGCAGTTTACCTTGGAGTAAGCTGTTAGTTTTCAAAATACAGAAGCCCTTCATTTTACGCGGGAGTTACTCGATATTTATACAAATTCGGGAATTAGGTTACAAAGAGATAGATAAAACCTCGCTATGGGGATATGAAATTTACTAAAGCATCAAGAGCTCTTCAATATCACTCACTTCGGGGTCATTGCAAACTTCTCAAGGTAACTGTCTGGCCAACGGATGTTAATTTTTCGCTTTGATCTTTGAGAGTGGGTACTTGCGTGTTCTTTATTACAACTGGAGACTGAAACTTCTTTCAATATCAATTCGGAATGGATTACCTCAACTCACCAAGCGATTCCTTTATGTTTGCTATGCAATCTGGGTAAGACTTGCAGTATTTGCTCGTTGATTTGAATCACGTTCGAGGTCTTCGCGCTTGTACCGTGGGGGGGTAGTCGTAGAAGGGATGTCGTGGTTGGCGTGTCTACAAGACGACTCGCTGTGTGGGCCAGATATCATCGATAGCCGGTCGAACGTTGAATGCGAGATTTTTCAAAAAGTGTTATTCCAAGCAGTTCTAAAATCTGTCTACAAGAAAACTTCACCGATGACCAAAGGTAAGTTGTTCTTAGTCTTGGGTTTAGGGTACGAGAGCTACTTATACCATGTACACTAAAAGAGGTTTAGTCATGAAATCTCTAGAAGCTTTCGAGTATAGCTGAAGTGTGAGACGATCCTTAGCTACTTCAAAGCCTGGTGCAAGTTTTTCCTGTTCCTGTCCTGTTTGTTATATGTTTCGTGTCGGTTGTGTGGTTAGCGTCAAAACAAGATACAATCCGAAAGAACTGCAATGCATCGCGCGTATCTTCCTACTATCATTTGATAACCTCGTATAATCGAAACTTCTCTGTGTAAAATAAGTTTTGGTGTCAAATATGTGAACGCGTATAATAAGCTCACGTATATCACGGGGCTAATAACTTTTTATATGATGAACTATTGCATACGTATGCGCTGAACGTTAGCTTAGACCTCTTCGACGATAACACCCCCGTGGCCGACCTCAGATCAAGTCCTATCAGCGAATGTATATTTGTTTTTATTAATTTTTATTCAATTAACAATTATTATACCTATACTCCTATTGGCAAGCTAGCCGTACAAGTTTTTTTTTCAATTATAGTACACAGGCAGGGACCGAACCTGCAATAGACTTGGTTTTCGCCAGCAGAGAATACCAGAACCTGCATTGCGTTCCTGAGAATAATACAAACTTCCCATTCCTATTTCCCATATAAGCCACAAGATTAACTCATTATGTCCGCTCCCTTCCTGACATCGGTAAAAACAATTTCCAGATAAATTTTGTCCTTGTTGTACTTTCTCACGATCAAGGGTCTCCTGCTCCTCTCGAATGTATTCAACAATCTACACCAATAGTGCAGAACACCTTATAACTAATCACCTTTATACACATCTATAGCCAGGGCCCTGATGGTGCAAGACACAAGAGATATTAAATTCAACACCAATAACACGAAAAAAAAACTCGCACACAGTACTCGTATACTATAACGACAAGTACACATTTAATGTTTTATAATCGATTTAACAAATTTTCTCGCGCAGCCATCCGCAAGAATGGCTCGACGAGTAGAGGGGCCTCACAGAGGGACGCAAAACACAAACATAAATAAGTGAACACAGAAACATAAAACATGGTGCCCATGGGTCTTCGATTCTCGCCTGACATCATCCCTCCTCCGTCCGGTCGGTTCGTCCTCACACCTCAGACACGACACCACAACAGCTATATTTGGCTGACCACAGGTGTGCCCGCTGCCTGTGCCTGTGCCTGTGCCTATACCAATGCCAGAGGAAGATTGGATTCCAATGCAACATGCTGGCCAATTAACCTGTCTAATGATCGACGACTACATCGGCGAATTTTTACGCAAATGTTGACGAAAATTCGCGCCAAAACGAGAGAATCACCGAACGCAGAACATTCTGCAAATGGAATGCAGAAAAATGTTTGTCAAACATTGGCATCATCATCGTTTGGTCTCAGCTCAAATGTAATCCCCCCCGAACCCTTCTCGTTGGGGTGCTGCTAGTGCGAAGGTGATAATGATAATGATGAGTCTTCTACGGCCTGACTCTGGTTTATGAATTCCCAACACGTCCTGTCTGGGCGACGAGCGAGAATTACCTGTCCCTCGTCGATCGGTTTGTAGCTGTGTGCTGCTACAACAGATGACCCTAGCGCGGGGGTAGAATCGAGCCGAGCGAAGCGCACAACATCCGAGTGGATGTTGGATGTGTTGTACCTGGATGTTTAGCGTTTAACGTTTTTCCTGGAAGATTAATACATGAAATTAAATAAAATAAATAAATGTCACCGTGGAACAAGATCGCTATCTTATTTAACCATAATTACCCTGATATGGGCTCAGGATCATCTGTATTTTTGTTTGTCTTGTCTTCCTTTCGTTTTTGTTTTGTCTTCTCGAAGTGATTTCGTTTTCTACCATCTTCTTCGTTGATCTGTGTGCTGTGATTTGGACTGGAGTGGACAGTGGAGGAGAAGGTGATTACTTAGAAACGCAGTTGTACTACAAATGACCAGTTGATAAGATTGCGAGTGAGTGAGGATCAGTCTTTGGTGACAAATTTATTGAGTTAAATTTAATTCAGTTGATAAGCATTTCTATTTCTGGGATTCCTTCAATGGCAAACTGTGGAATGTTCATAGCAGACCTCATAGGTGAGGGTCATAATGATTGTCATTTCTAGGCTAGATCCGTGATGAGTGCTGAGAAATGGTTGATGGTATTAGATAGGTATGGACGAAAGTATACCCTATAACTGGAGTATCAGTATCTACAGTAACTGGTGCCACATCTACGAAAAATGGCAATACTATGTCTTGTAAGAACTACCGAAGCGTCTTCCGGTCCGGCAGATCCAAAATCGGCCAAATTTTCACACAAAAAAAGATTTCTTCAATCTTGTGTTGAAATAGAAAGCGCACAGCTCTGGTGTCAACACGAAAGGCACTATCTTCTACAAGTCCGCCCAGCTGTTGTAATATGCAGACGATATTGACATCATCGTGAGGTCGCAGAGTGCAATAGTAGAAGCTTTCACTGAGGACAAAATAAGTGAAGAAGCACCTGTCCCATCGTCTAGGACAAGTCGTTACTGTCTTTCCGAGAAAATAATTCCCCGAAGGAAATATGGAGGAGCAAATACATCCGCAAACTCAATAAGGCGCACAAAGACTTGGATGTCTACATAGGCTCTGAATAGACAACAAAGTTCCAGACGAGAGAATCTTTGGATTCCACCCCAGGCTTTGAACAACCAAGAAGACTCAGCCGCAGTTTTGAAGACCAAACGATTGTGGATGCCAAGCAGCTTGGTCTAGGACACTAGGCTGCAGTGTCTTAGGCTGGAAATATTCACAGGACGGGAACACTATATGCATGCTAGTAAGTAGTAAAGTAATCAATTTGTTGAAGATCTTGTCTAACCTAGTTTTTTTGTAAGAACGTCTTATGCAGTACACTTATTTGCCGGTGCCATTACGGCTCTCTGTCTTAGATGTATTCAAATACATGCCGAAAGCGCAAGCAGCTTCATAGCTCTTATTGACTCTTCCATGTGACTATTCTAAAATCGACTATTTTCAATCTAGAATGTTAAGTTTTCCTATATCTCGGAAACGATTAGATATATGAGAAAAATACGTTGAAGAGAACGGAGAGAGATGTTATCTAGTGACTCACTAAGTCCTTGATTTTAAAGGTACTTACAAAACTTACTAGATACTTAAAGGAGAATGGACACTTTTGAGATAGCCATTCGAAAGAACCAAGCGGAATAATTAAATTTTACATGTATGATAGATATTTTTCCGTAAACCTAATCACTACGCAGATTATAAGGAGTGTAAGGACAAACTAAGAGGTGACTTTGAATGTCCTTAAATGTCAATGGTTTCAAGAATAATGGCCCAGTAAATTTTACACCCGGTGGGAGACATACTGATAAATAGACAAATCAGAGTTTTTCTATTAGACTCCAGCAGTAAAAAGCGCAATTTAAAAATCTGGTTAAAGTAGAGCTATATGCTCGCGCCAATAGGTGCCAGAAGTTAAAGTCTTCCATCTCAACAACCATCGAGCCAAACAAAAACTCCAAGTAGATATTGAAAGAAAACATCCGACTACACCTTGAGAACTGAATATTTCGGCGTAACACTAGACAGGACCCTACTGCCATCTAATAGTCCCCTAGACCACGGATAATTGTCGTCTGTATAAGAAGATCACACCTAAATGGTGTCCTTGATATTATACAATGCCATACCTGATGCCATTGTTTCATTTTCAACATCCTCTCTCAGAATAAGCGAACCTTTAACGCTCTGACAGTGTCCCGAGATGCATGTAGTACAGACTCATCTATTAAGCTCCGAAATAACTACTTCACGCTCCTAGATATAGCAAGATGTGATAGTACCCCATCAAACCACAAGGGTTGCTGTCTACCACCTGTTGCGAATGGATACGCTACCTAGATATTAACTTATAATCACTTGAAATGTATTACCTACTCAGTGTACTGTATGCCGAAATACCAAAGAAGGAATGAAGCAGGTGACCGATAAGAGGCAAGATCCTTGGGTCCATCAATCCAATGCTTGAGTCCTAAAAATAAGCTATCTCGTCAATGTAGTGGAAGCTTCGGCAGAATCTGCTGGCAAGAAAGAGATGCTCAAACGAAATACAAAATAAAAATGGAAGGGTACTAGGACTAGTCCCGTTCCCCACCACCAGGCCCAGTAAATTTGATTCAGGACGGAGCGGAATCGGTACTATACACAACACCATGGTCATCTCAAAGTGCCAATGAGAGTTGAGCAATCGTAATAGGTCGGCAATCTGACTCAAAGAACGAAGAGTTTTGATAGACTTGGATGTCAGACACCACGAGATGGTGGTTACAACAAGGACAATGGTAGTTGCAGAGTGCCCAGAAAGTTGCTCTGAGTCAACAATTTTGTTTAGAGCCAATGGTAGGATGGGGGGGCTAAACTAAAAATAATTTTAACCATTGATAGTAGTAAGTACAGAACCTGTGTAGTGGCTGAAAACCACATTAACATCTTCTTTATTGCACAGATGAGCACATCGATTTAACAGTGACAGCCTCCATCATTTGGTCAGTACTACGAGGATCCTTTCTTCGTTTATTCAGGTTGTTCGGTTTCTATAGCTGACAATCTCTTATCTCCTCTGCCTTACTTACGAATTTGACTTGCTGACTGATTTTGCGAGCTAAAGACTTAGTCCACCTATAAAGAAGGTCTCAGCAAATTCTTAAAATTTTTAATTGAACTTCTCAAAAAGTTCCTTTCTGACTTTAATCCAAATCCAAATGAACATTGAGGGTCACTAAACCACGTTCTTCGGATCTTTTAAATTTTTTTTTTGTCTGGGTAGGAAAAATTCAACTGAGGCACTCAGACTCGATAACAGTCCATTGTACTACTCGTAGCAGGAAGCAACCCCTTGTTAATGAGATTTCTTCGTCTTTCGTAGAAAATGGAGCAAGAGCTTCAGTGATGAGGAACTTCTTATTTCTGCACTCACTACATTGGCTCCAAAAATCTGCAAAGGATGGTGGAGTCGTTTAAGCCTAGCACATTAAGATACTTGGCAAAAGTGAAATGGCCGCGGTCTTTTCTACTGTGGGACAGCAAGAATGCCGCGGATTTTCTACAGACGTTCGAGATCATTCGTTTAGTCTGTCTACATTCTAGAGAGATATGTCACCCACGATTATGTTCATAGGAAATCCAAACGTCAATGGAAACCCTGATCGACGACGCAGGAAGATCAAACACAGGTTCAGGTCCAGAGAAGACTTCCACCAAACCTTGACTAGCAAGTTCATCGAAAATCTAACTTCCAGTAATCGCATTGTGACCTGGAGTTTAGCCTAGCGCACGAATTCAGAGAACTCTTGCATTCCCGAACTATTTTAGAGGTGACTAAAGGGCTGAGTAAGGCCTTAAGCACAGCATGGTTGTCGCCAGATACTCAACCAGACACTCCGTCCCCTCCTCCTTAGCATACAGTTCATAGCCATTAGCATTGCATAATTTTCCGCTTGAAAGACAGACGTATGTTCTCCTAACGAGAAGTGAAGGCTAAAGATGTCTTCCAACATGAAGACGCCAGTACCAGATCCTTGATTGGTTTTTCGAGCCATCCGTGAAAATTCGACTACAATTTCTTCCTGACTCAGATTCTGACCAATTCCAGTCTTGAGCGCAAGGAAAGTCGACTTCAAATTTAAGAAACAGTTGGAGTCCTGGTGTCTTTGCGTCAGACGACATATCCATAAGACAAGATTAGAGAGACAAGTGTTGCGCAAGGTCATCGAAACTCCAGTGCGAGTTATACCAAAAGCCAGTCAATTAACACGGAAGATTGCTTTGATATAAATATAAAGAGAAGAGCGGTTCAAGACTGCATCTAGAGCAGAGTCAGGCATGCTAGAAAAGTGGTAGAAAAGCGTCCCTCCAATTTTTCTCTTAAGTATGTTCCCACATTTATCATCGTTTCCGAGACTCATCCAATATATTCAAATGCATATAACTACTACGAAGGCAAGGTGAAAAGTTCTCGGCCTAACAATGAAAGACTGCGATTTTATTTTTCTACATAATCTCCTTGACTTCAACACACTTGGTCTAGCGTTTCTCCAACATCAGTATTCCTTCTCGGAAGTGAGAGCTGTGAAAATATTCATCTACGGCCCTCTGAACTTCTGCATTGGATGCGAAGCGTATCCCAGAAACAAATTTCTTCAAGTTTGGGAACAAATGGAAGTCTGAGGATGCCAAAGTAGGTGAATAGGGGGGATGGCCCAGCAAATCGTACCCCAAATCAACAACCAACACTTGTGTACAGGTGCATTGTCCTGGTGAAAGATGATTTTTTTCTTCTTCAAGCCAGGCCTCTTCTCGCAAATTTTGGCATCTAGCTGGTCAAGAAGGTTGGAGTAATATTCGCCTATAATTGTTCTGCCTTTCTCAAGGTGATCAATTAACAGGATCCCTTTCGCATCACAAAACACACTGGCCATGACCTTTCCGGCAGATGCGATCGACTTCGCTTTCTTTGGCGCTGAACTTCCACCAACTGCTTCGACTGTTGTTTCGTTTCTGGCGTGTAGTGGTGGACGCAGGTCGAATCCCTATTGAATCGGTCCAAAGATTGCCGCGAAAATCGTTTGCGCCTTTGCTTTTGATCGGCATTCAGCAAATACGGCACCCATATTGCGCAGATCTTTCGCATCCCTAAGTTTTTGTGCAAGATATTTCGCACCCTATATTCCGATATACACACAGCCTCAGCTATCTCACTCACCTTCACTCGCTTATCGTCCAACACAATATCATGCACTTTTTCGATGGTTTCGGATGTGGTTGCGGTTTTTGGCCGTCATTCACGTGGGTCATTTTCGAGCGAGGGACGTGCGACCACGTTTAAATTCAGCTGCCCACTTTTTAACGGTTGACATGGAAGGAGCAGAGTTCCCGTAAACTTTTGTCAACTTTGGATGAATTTCCTTAGGGGTTAACCCATCCAAAACGAAGAATTTTATCACCGCACGGTATTATCCATTTTAACGAAAAACACGCAAGACGTCTACTGCAAAAATTCAAATGAGAAGTGCACCCAGGCAGGAAACATAAACTTTTGCTGATTGGAACGCCATCTCTGCGTCAGGTCGAAAACATTTCACCTTGCCCTCGTAAACTACACCAAATACGAAGCTCTCTCCGTTCGAGCTATTATTTCTATTTTTAAGATCTATCGAGTGGTATCACCTTACTTTTTGAAAGATCTTCTGGAGACCTACTTATTACGCACCAATGTACGTAGTGTCCTGTCATTTATTTATTTTAACTGATCGCCTTCATGTTCCAATACAAGGATAAAATAAATATTTACTTTTCGGATTCGGAGAAACAAATCACTAAACCTACTTTCAACACCACAACATATTTTTGCAGTTGCGCCATACACGATCGAACACTGAATGTTAGTTTCTAAAATCAACAACACAGCCCGGGTGCTCCTTGCAGAGTTTGTACCTAGTTAATTGGTTAATTGGATCTGATCGACTCAGTAGCAGTTAATCCCAAACCAAAATGTTTATTTATTTTACCAAATCAATCCAAACCAATTTAGCTTCTATATTGACAAGCATTTACAATTTTAAAGCGAAGAACACCTTTTCGAATCCACAGCAAAGCCGAGATGCCTTAACAGGATTTTAGAAACGTCCCTTGGAATTGAATATTCGTAATCCTTTTCGCCCAATGACAAAACAATCAAACAATAGACCAGGAGACGATATCAATATCTCTAAGGATGTCTAAGCAGTGAACGCGCATTCGAACTCGTTTTAATCTCACAACCAAACTAACAGGATTACGGATTAAGAAGCAGTGAATAATCCTTTCCTTTAACCTTTCCAATGTTATCTAGTGAAAGATGATGGGCCGAAAGGGTTTGCGTTTGTCTTTCTAGTCGACTTTGGTAGACAACCAGGCAGTCTTTAGAGAAAGAAAGGATAAATATGCGTGTAATCATAAAGAGGTCCTTTGGCCATTATCTTCCCAAGGATTCCACATAACGATGGGCGGTGATGCCATAAATCATAATTGTGTGGTTTGCAAGGTTGATGCTTAAACAAGGCTCTAAGTTAGAGTTCCATGTTTAGTTGAATGAAAATGTGGGTTGGTGCAAAAGGATAAAATTCATATCTAATAATTTCTACTGAATGGACTCCCATGGAGTACGAAGAAGGAGTTGAGGTCTGGTCCTGCTGGTTCATCTTTTCTGCTTGCGATTTGACGGAGAACAGCATGAGGTGACATTTCAGCACATCCAAGATGCTGTAGCGCGTGTGTGTTTGCCATTTAAAAACCAATTCACTATTATTGAGGTTTTACGGTCCTTTGTGGGTTTTTTTTTTTTTTTTTTTTTCATGTTGTCGGTTCCAACAAACTAAACGAGATTAACTGGAAATTTTACGGTGGGGTCTATTATTGCAGCAGAGGTGTTGACGAAAATTAATTAATACAGAGTCCTTCGCCTTGCAGTAAGGCATAAATGTTGATAACAGAGGCATTGTTTGGTACGGGCATAAGCCGTTGCTCAGTACTCTAAAATGTTATTAAAAAAAAGAAGTATTCAAAACCCTGGAATTTTTCGAATAGACTGTGAAAGGTTGAAGGTTTTCGCAATTTTTGAAAAGACCTTTGAATGTACACAAAACAATAATAGATCAACAAGAAAGGGATATGGATAGTTCCTATGGAAAATTCTCATTTCATGAGGCCTTGCTTTCGTTTTAATGTTAAACAAAGTCGATGTTATTATTGTAACTTTAGCTTCTGCTTTATTCGGGGAGTATAACGATATGAAGCTGTGATCTTTTCTGTAAGCTAAAAGAATTTCGGCTTCGGATTTAAAAATTCCATTTGAAGCTAAAAGAAACGTTTTGTATTTTCATTGCCGTAAAAATCTGTTCTAGTGGATGTGAATGGGATTCCAAAAACTTCTTGTTCTTTTTTTGGCCCTGTTAAATATGATCTGCCATACCCACAAAAAGATCTACAAAATGTACTTTCGACTTGGAAAAGAAATCTTTACATAGAGAGGTTTTTTTTATAATTTGCACGTGTTAAAGGAGATATGAATACCCTTATACTAATTTTTAGAACACGTGCGTTTTTGTGGAAAGGAAGAGACAGAGAGAAAGACAGAGTGGTGTGGTTTGAAACTCAGGTGGTATTAAGTTTCTGTAAACTTCAAGGGTGGCTGTCCAGATAACTGTCCTTGCTTATGATTCACTGTATTTTCAAATGACATACCTTCACAGTAGAGTTGTCTTAGCTTTCGCAAGTGATCGACTTTTTTATTTATTTCATGCGAAATAAATAGATTATTCTTGACATCAGGATTCGAACCGTGAATCAACAGCGTGACAAGCAATGATGTTACCACTACACCACGGCCACTCTTAAGGTTACTTAAAATTTTTGTTTATTCTTATCGAGTTGCCTCTAATATTAAAATTATTGAAATATTAGCTACAGGACGATTTTAAAAAATTCCCAGTGTTACGAGTACCATGCCGACATAATTTCTTATAGCGGTCAGAAGGTACTCGTATTCAGAATGTTTTTAACATAAATATCTCCCTTTCTATTGATACCATGGCAAAGGTGTTTATGATGAAAATTTTCTAAAAGAAAAAGTTCAACTATTCTTATCCTACCAACTTCTTCGTGCTTAAGTACTAAAGTACTGACTTTCCTTCCCTACTATCTCAGATATTGAAAATAGAAAGCCAAAACTCCGTGGATATATCCCTGAATGAATTCTTAAAAGTGTCGTAAAACCGCCCATGGAGAAATGCCGCCATCTTAAGTTTTAATGTCAAAATAGATTGTGAAAAAAGCTTTTAGGTGTTTCTGGGATTCGAACCTAAATCTCTCGTTCAGCGGTTTAGCACTTAACTACTGAGCCACGGAGCCCACGAAACGAAATTAAGGATGTGGAAATTCTGAGCCAGCTATTGAGACTAGGAATCAGTGATCGCATTGATCGCAACTGTGATCAGACAATTTGAGGTGATAGTAAGACTCACGGAGCTGCAAAACACTCAGCTATAATACAATAGTTTTTTTTGTTTTTTTTTTGTTAACATACGAGGTTAGATTGAACAGGCCTGACAAAGAAAACAAGCCCGGAAGTTTACAAATCATTTTTATTTTTCTACGTAATCTCCTTTGGCCCTGTAAAAATAAGTTTACTGCAGCTGTTCTATCAAATGTCTTTTTTAGATTGGGGAACAGACGAAAGTCACATGGAGCCAGGTCAGGCGAATGGGGAAGTTCCGACAGTAATTTATTTAAAATTGTTAAACAGAAATTGTATTCAAACGGCTTAGAGATTTTTATGTTAGGCGGATAGGGAGACTTAAAGATTTTAAATAACTCCGCACTAAATGCGAAACTACCTACAGACCAAACCAAACATACGAATCAAAATTCATCCAAATCTGTTCATTGGTTCTTGAGTTAGACATGGAAGAAAATTGAAATGAAATGAAACGAAAAGGACAAGTAAAACTTTATGAGACAGGAGACAACAAATCTCTCTTACTCTCCGGGGTAACAAGGAAGGAAAGATTAAAAAAAAAAACACACAAGGCTCCGCTCACACTTGACGAATTCATTTGCATTAATGAATTTATGAGTAGCTGTAGCGTTCTCAATTATCAATACAGCAGGATTCTGGGAAGTATAGCTTAGTTTTTGCTGCACACTATCTCCTGATGATGCCGCATAATAACATCTTCATTAGGAGAGGTCTCTGTGACGATCTCCGCGGCTAAAGACTGCCCCCAGGGTGGCTTCTTCTCGCCTCTCTTATGGTCGCTCGTGGTGGATGACTTATTGAATAGACTTAATAGTATAGGCTTTACATCTATAGGCTATGCAGATGATCTTGTGATCATCATCAAATGCAAATATGTGTCAACTCATGCAAAATGCACTCCGTGTAGTCTCGGACTGGTGTGCTGGCGAGGGCTTATCGATAAACTCCAGCAAAGCAGTCGTTGTACCGTTTATTAGAAGAAGAACACTGAACATTGGTTCAGTGACTCTAAATGGCACAACCATTAATTTTTCCGACGAGGTAAAATATCTAGGAAATGTCCTGGATAAGAAACTTAACTTTAATTTCCACGTTAAGTATAAAATTGCCAAGGCAACTACTGTCATGTGGATCTGTCGCCGTATGTATGGCAAAACCTGAGGTCTGTCCCCAAAGGTCATATTCTGGTTATATACCACGGTGTTAAGACCCATCCTTACATACGCGTCCGTTGTCTGGTGGACGAAAACCAAGGAGGTCACAACCATCAGCAAACTTCAAAGATTAGCTTGCCTTGGAATTACAGGTACTATGCACACCTGTCCCACAAGAGCCATAGAAGCCACAATCGGACTTACTCCGTTACACATTTTTATGAAAAAAATGGCAATTCGTAGTGTAGTTAATCTTCGAAAGTCGGATGTTAACAGTGCGTGGGATCATGTGGATCTCATGGATCTATTAACCGATTTCCCCGAGCTAGATATGCTCAGCACGGTTTCTGACTTTACGCCCAAATCACTCTACTTTGGTAGAAGGTTTGGGATTGAAATCCCAAACCGTGATATATGGAATAATAGCGGACCGTTGCTTGATCCAAAAGGAATCGTTTGGTATACCGATGGATCAAAAATGGATTCAGGAGTTGGCGCCGGTGTGTATGAACCCAATCACAAGATTACGAAATCATTTGGAAAGAGTCCTAGTGTTTTCCAGGCCGAGCTTTACGCTATTGAGACCTGTGCAAATATCAACTTGCAATCAGGAATCAAAGGTGCCGCTATACACATACTCACCGACAGCCAAGCGGCACTTAAAGCACTGATCTCCTACCTGATCAGTTCAAAATCAATTTACAAAATTTGGTCCGATGCAATAAGGTGAAATTATGGTGGGTACCGGGTCATATAGGTGTTGAAGGCAATGAATCTGCGGCTCTGCTAGCCAGAAAAGGTTCCTCTGATTTGTGAAATATCCTTCAAACTAACCTTAAACAATTGGGAACGCAACATATGCATTTCGCACTGGAATAACTCCCAAGGCCTCAGACAAGCTGAAATAGCTGCCCAACCCTTCCAAAAAATGCATTTGATATCCTAAAATATAGCAGAAATGAAATAAGAAGGCTTGTGATCTTCCTTACTGGTAATTAAAAAGTGGTATCTGACACAATAGATCTGAAATAAGATAAATTGTCAACAATTTTCAACAAAACCTTTTTGAATCATTTCCATGACGTAACAAATTTTTAAAAAACGTTAATAAGTAAAGCAATAGTGTTTTCAAAAACTTTGTACGCCATCTAGTGACATAAGTAGTATCTATAAAAAAAAAATACTTTTTTGAAGTGAAGAGCATAAGCTCACCCTCTAAAACCAACCAACCAATCATCTCCTGTCGATGTTCTTTGTTGCTATCCTTGCCTTAGCTTTAATCTAAAATTTGTCATTTTCATTCACAAATGGGGTAGGACCACAGTCGTACGAGGGACGGCTGGTAAATTCGCGGCCTAAGGCATTAAGAGAAGGAAGAACCAATTAAAAAATTTAATTTCTCATATAATCTCCCTGAAGTGAAATGCATTTCTCACATTGGGCATACAGTGGGGAATATGCTGGATGAGGGAGGAGTTCGTAGCCTAACTCTGCAAACTGCGGACTTGTACGCCGGTGCGTTGTCCTGGTGAAAAATAACTTTTTTCTTCGCCAAATACGGCCGTTTTTACTTCAAATCGGCTTGGAATCGATCCAGCACCTCTGCGTAATATGCGCCGGTGATCGTTTTACCCTTTTCAAGGTAATCGATGTGAATAACACCGCGCGCATCCCAAAAAACTGCCGCCATGACCTTGTTTGCTGACAAACCCGCCTTGGCCTTCTTCGGCTTCGATATAAAATGGTTGCCACAACAAAACCATTTGACAGATCTGTCTGAAAATTTGGGTACGTTCTTTTGTAAGATGATTCTTCACACAAATTTAAGGTGACGACACAATTTGTGTTAATTTTCAGGGACTTATTGACCCACCTTCGTACCACCGAAAAAATATTATTTTTATTTGCCTTCAAAATGACTTTCTACGGCCGCCTTGATTTCGTTCTCATCTGCAAATATCCCGCCTCGTAACTCCTTTTTCAAATTGGAAAAAAAAGGTAAAAGTCGCTGGGCCCAAGTTTGAGCTGTAAGGTGGGTGGTCTTTCGTTAAAAAGCCTGTGCCTTTCAAGGTCTCGAAACCTGCGCCGTGTGAACAGGCGCGTTATCCTGCAGAAACAACACTCTGTGCCTGACTTTCCCACGTCGCTTCCGTACGACCGCTTCACGTAACATTGACCATTCATCGTAGTCCCTTTTGGCAGGTAATCAATTAGTAAAACACCTTCGCTGTGTCAAAAAACAGTCGCCATAAGCTTTGAAGAAGACTTTTCTACCTTGAATTTCTTCGGTGGCCTCTCTCCTTTTTCAATCCACCGCATAGACCCTTGTTTGGATCCGGATCGTATTGGCGAACCCAAGTCTCATCTAGAGTTACGAATCGGTTGCAAATTTCGTCGAGATTGTCGCCGGCTAACTCCAAGTAAGTCGTCGTTGTTTGTCGAACGGCGTGTGCATTTTCGGTACCCGGCGCGCACAAATTTTTTTCGTTTTTAAATGCTCGTGCAAAATTTCTTAAATCCATTCTTTGTTGATGTGCAACTCGTCCGCTATCTGCCACATTTGTATTCTTCGGTCGGGCAGAACTAATTTTTCGACGTTTTTTTCAGTGACCACTGACACAAGACGACCTGGGCGGAGGTCGTCTTCACAGCTCTCGACCTGACATGGTGATGTTTATCCTACCACAGATAATAACAAAATGAGATTATTATTGAAACGAGCTAATATACAGGTATGTATTACTAAAGAGTGCTATCACTAATGAGAGGATGACTCGTTGTTGAGTATCTCACGACGCGAATTTATTAGCCGCCCCTCGTAATTTATAGTGGCTCAGGATAATTTTTTACAAAAAAAAAAACAAATATTCTGTTGTCTAACTTTCTCTCACTGCTGTGTTCTTGATTATACAAAACAGTTGGTGTTAGATGGCCCTTAACTTTTCCTGGCTTCATGCTAAGACGATATTTAATGCCACCAGATTGAACTACGTCCCAACAAGAAGAGCGCACAGAATTAGGGAGCTCCATAAAGGGAAGGCCCACCCGTTTCTCAAAAGGTAAAGCTGCGTTTAAAAACATATTTTAATGTCATTTCAAGGTTTGAGTTTCACCAAACTTTCCCGTCGCCTTAACGCAGTTTGCCACTACTCGTAAGCAATCAAATATGATTGAAATGACAACACCACTCTTTTTATGACAGATTTTATTGGCTTACCTTTAACTTTTACGGGAATAAATTATGCTTTTAGTCTTCAGAAGCTCATCAAAAAAGATACGATTAAGAAATAGCAATAAAGTTTCGAACCTAAAACGAATTGCTTCCTTTACGACTTCATATCGAATTCTCCATGGCTCACCATCCCAGTCAAGACATTGTCTACTTCTACTTAATATCGATAAAACTATCAACAGCGAATCGACCCAATTCAATTTCGAATTCAAATTTAAAT
Organism: Pocota personata; assembly: GCA_963082735.1. Taxonomy (NCBI): domain Eukaryota; kingdom Metazoa; phylum Arthropoda; class Insecta; order Diptera; family Syrphidae; genus Pocota; species Pocota personata. The sequence goes on from OY720429.1 coordinate 275,740,080, forward strand.
TGCGTGCACACACAAAACATCGATTCGATCCCAATACTCGTAACTCTATTCGGCGCCAATGCCATTATCAGATCGTACTTAGATTTAACCCACATTTAAACGGTCCTCTGGAGCAACTCCAGAGATCGTAAAACGCCGCATGAGGTCAAAGCTATATGGCACACCATCCGTTGCGCCCACTCACATCCCGAGTGGCAATATCACTGTAATTGCTTTAATTTGTATTTGTCGCCTGTCGCAGTCGAGGATAGCCCGTGCAACACACTCAATCAAATTGGTTATTATTCCTCAATCAATGGACACATATCAAAATATTTTTGTCTCCCATTGATCGAAATGAACCGATTCGAACGCCACTATTCACACAGAGCAACAAGGAGAGACAATAAAATTCCGGTGGAGATCCCAATCGAAACACCAAGCGAATAAGAGATACATTTTTTTTTTTTATGGATACTTAATCCGCACAAAATACACAACGAACACGATCTAATCGATACCTGAACGTGTCTCGTAAACCCTAGCCATACTCCACAGCAGGTAGATCGGATCGGTTGAGATCTTGATTTTCTGTTAAAAACCCGTACAGCATCAGAATTAGAACAATTCTCTCGTTACATGTGGAGTGGAGCTGGAGTAGCCTGAGGCTTAAATAATTAATAATAAATTACACCCACATTTCGTCAGAGAGATATGTTAACGGGGTAGGGACGCCATATATTTTCCCTGAGTTTTTCCAAGAAATTCGAGTGCTCTACGAACAAAAAAAAAAAAAAAAAATTGAGTAATCCAATTTGGGTAAATTACCCGATTACCTGATGTTGTTCCTTTATTTTTTTGGGGGAAATCGGATAAAAGAAGACAGGCAGACAGGCAAAGAAGAGAGAAAATTAGTTTGATGTGGAACAGCAGTTGGGGAGCAATTAAAATGTGAATTTTTTTTTTAGTACCATTTTGGTGTAAGTAATGGGTTGCTTTACCTCTGCACTCGGTGGGTGTGTCCCGCGAGTAATTTAAAGGAGAAGTAATGAATTGGTGTTTGCTTTCTTGTAATTTGAGTTCAGTTAAGGAGGAGGATAGTAATAAATGGCGCATGCGCGTGCTCATTATAATCATGAGTACAGGAGACCGCGCTTTGAGGTATGGTATTTGGCAAACAAAACCAAACGGTGGGTGTAGAAACTTTTAATTTAATTGCAGTCTAGATAAATGTGAAGCTATTTAATGGCAACCCAAAGCGAAATACAGCAAATTGCTTTCAAAAGTCAAGCAGAAATCTGGCGGTATTCATAACTTTCAAGGTTTTGCGAAAGAAACCACAGTAACGTCATTTAGTATCGTAACTCCGGTAACTACTAGGTAAGGTAGCTTGTGCATTGATTTTTAATGAAGAACTACACTTTTGCTCAAGCAGGTGTTTTCACCGAAAATCTCAATTTGTGCACTGTCAGCACTGTAAGGCGGATTTAATGGCGATTAAGCAAGTTATGTCCTGGCTGAAACCTCTGGTTTCGTGCTCATTTACTTCAAAAGCCGCTCGTTGTCACGTAGATGGCGAAGCAATTCAACATTCATTTATGTTGTAGGCCAGACCACAAAGACATTCCGGGACTGACGAGCACCAACCTTAGTATTCTGCCGGAAAGGCAAAATTTAGATATGCATCCGGCTACAGCAAAGCCAAAAATAGATCTGAGACTCTCGCGACGTATCAAGACTCTAAAAAGATCTGGTTGAAGCTAGATCAAAAATGCTCTTATAATTCTAAGACGATCGCAGATTATCACCGTCATCCATATCCTCACGAGAGACTGTAGGTTTACACTCTAATAGGAATCTTTTCAAACGTCTTCTGCAGAAGCTGCAGGGATGAAGAGCAGGAAAAAACGGTCCTACATTTCCTTTGTATGTACCTGTCCGGAAGAAGACTGCATCTCGTGGTTCTGGCGAATATTGACATCAGAAATATTCTCTGTTCAATTAGTTTCTTTACTTTTTTCCCGTGATCGCTGTTCAACCAACTTAATATCTCTAGCAACATTAATGAAAAGTGTGGGTCTGAAAAAAATACTCACAAGCAACGACAATAAGAAACAAAACAAAAATGCTCCCCAGTTATCTGGACGCTAGCCTTGGAGTTTACAGAAACTTAATACCACCTGAGTTTCAAACCCACTACACCAATCTTTCTTTCCCTCTCTCTCTCAATTTCTACAAAAGCCCGTGCCCTGAAATAATTTAATGGTATTCATATCCCATTTGGCGCGTGCAAATTATAAAAAAAAAAAAAAAATTATTGCTGTTCAACCAACTTAATATCTCTAGCAACATTCATGAAAAGTGCGGGACTGAAAAAAAAAATACTGTGAATCATAAGCACCGACAATAAAAAACAAGACAAAAATGCTCCCCAGTTATCTGGACGCTACCCTCGAAGTTTACAGAAACTTAATACCACCTGAGTTTCAAACCACTACACCAAATGTTTCTTTCTTTCTCTCTGTATGTCTATCTACACAACGCCCGTTCCCTGTATAGGTTAATGGTATTCATATCCCTTTGGCGCGGGCAAATTATATATATAAAAAAAACACGTACTTAAGTCGACATCAAATCTCGAAATTTTTTCGAAAATGCTTATTCCACCTTAATCCTGATCCAAGGATGCAGCTACTCTCCCAATCGTGGCAATCGAGACAATTGATAAGCACGGTTACCAGTCGTCTTAAATTTTCAGGCTCTTGTGCCAAGACGACTCAAACATTCTTGTTGGTGCCATTGGCTATAGGTTGTTGCATGCTCCACTTTACACTAGGAAAGCCATTATTTATTTCAGCGTTTTTAATATTCTGACTCTTCGGTTCAATTTTCGCATTTTATCAGATCTTTATTGAAGAAAGTGCACTTTTCGAATATTTATGGAAAATAATTTCATTTAAATGGCTGCCGTGGATGGCTTGGCAGTAGCCCATCCATTCAACCCAATTTTGCAGCATATTTTCGACGGTTCGGGATCTATTTCACGAATAGCTCGATCAATATTGTGCTTAAATGCCTGAATCGTTTCTAGATTGTCAGCATAACATCGATCTTTAACGGCGCCCTACAAAAAAAAAGTCCAACGACGTTACATAAATCGCAGCTCCGCGGAGGACTAGCAACATCACCAAAACGCCTGATTACCCGATTATTGAGATTAGTGCGCAAAATATCGATTCACGGACGGCGTGTATGGCACGTAGCCCCGTCTCGCTGGAACCAGAGATCGTCCAAAGTTAATTTCATTAGTAACCTCTAACTTGTGTTATAAATTAGCATGCCAGTAACATGAATTTTCTTCACAAACTTGCGTACAGCAGGCAAGGTTGGTGCGTTATTTCAATCGGAATTTCTTGGTAACCTATTAAATGTTTGCTCCTGGTAAGTTCTTTTAAGACCTGCTTGTCCTCATTATCAGATTTTTATTTTTACACATTAACTTAGTTGGTAAACAAGTCTCAGTGTCTATCACGGCAAAAAAGTAGATTTCGTGGATCAATTTATGCTACTTCGGCGTCCCTCAAGGTTGCCAACTTAGACCTAAGATCCTCATCTTGATAAGTCAATTCAAACATACCTTTCATTGAATCCAGCACGTCACTTTTGTGCGCTGACTAAAAATAACAGTGTTGCCAACAATTTTTATTTTATTTTCACAAAGTTTTTGTATTCTTTCCGATATCCAAATAATATTAATAAACAAATATTCAAACAATATTACTAGAACAATTTTCAAGCAACGGAAGCGTTGAAGAAATACGAGCGGATGAAGTCAGAGAAGGATGAAGACTTCACATGTCTTCAAAAGTTGCTCGTGAAATGCGGAAATTTTCTTTGAAAAATTCTTTGCCGTTTTCTACCACATCTATTTCCAAGAAAGTACTTGTACGTCTCTGCAAACAGGACAACACTTTTGACGAGTGCTTTCATTCGCTAATTCTTCAAGACTTCAAAATTTCGGGAGTTTATGCAATTTTTTCTTCCTGAGCTGCATAAGGAGAATCAATTTCTGACGGCGTTTTCTGCAGTAGTAGCTGCTTTTCTTCGCCAATGCCAATAGCATTTCCAGAAGGCTTGCACTGCTTGCACTCATTGTCTTAAGATTATCATTTCGCGATGACGACTTTAATGATGCGGTAAAAACACATTCGCAACAAAAGGTTGGGTATATTGAAGGGATGACAAAATAATTGGAAGTTCAGTGAAAAGACATCGGCGAGCGAGATTTTGAAATTTTTTCCCCCCGGATTTTTGATATTGTTGTGTGAAAACGTGACATTAGCTTCCGTCTTCATATTTCCTTCAGGGAAAGGGAGAATCAGGAAACTATCCTTCATTTTCTTGTTCCTGCGCAGCTCTATCCAAAATAAGACTGCTCCATCTGGGGGTTCTTCTTTTCAAAAACATCTACGATTTGGCGCATATTGACGTCAGAAACATTCTCTGTTTCATATTAAGCTTCGGCTGGTTCAATTGGCCCTTTAAATAGTTAAAATAGCGTGATATTACAATGTATGGGTCTATACACAGGTACAACCAGCCATCCTAACCTATGTCGTTACATAGTAACAGAAACTATATGGTAACCCTGCTGTAGGTATACCACGTACGTACAGGTGACGGTAGTATGTACATACTCGGCATTTTTTATTATTTCAATTCCGAAAAATTAAGAAAGCAAGTGAAACGGAGACTACAAATGTTTATGGAGAAGGCATCGTTAGCGAGGTTTAGAAGTGGCAATCTCGACCTGAAGGAAGAACCTCGTACCAGAAAAGTTGAACAACATCCATCTCCTGAACTCTACTAGTATAGTTTAGAAAATCCCACCGATACTGTGAGAGAATTTGCCATGTAAGCCATATGAGCATCCATCACCACTTAACAAATATGGGAAAGGTCATTAAGATAGGACAATGTGTGCTTCGTAAACTTTTCGAAAATAATCTTCAACAAAAAATGTATGCTTGTACTTCATGCATGCTGTCATGCCACAGGACAACAGCCTTATCTGAACCGAATTGTTACGGGAGATGATAACTGAGTCCTTTACAGCAAAAAGCGTCGCTACCAATGATACAGCCCAGGAGAGACATCACTCACGTAAGGTGTTATTGTGGGTATTGCGGGATGCTGAGGGAGCGGCACATTTACAGCTGTGGTCACTGAGCCAGACGTTCACTGGAGCAAAAACTGTCAACTATAGAGGTGTTTTAATGCATCAAAGAAACGCTCACCTTCACACAGCTAGGATCAGAGTCACACAAATTTGAGTGCTAAGAAATGGTTCATCCTCCCTTTTATTTACCAGGTCATTTAATAAAATGTTGGGTTACATAAATCATCGGTAATTCCGCTAACATCAGTCAGGAGCAACCCCATCGACGCCGCAGGAGTGGTTCGAATCAAAGAATTCATAATCACTTCTTCTCCTTCTTCTTTTCCTGAAGGTGGATGATCCGGAGTAGAAGGATCACAACCTTCCCACTTTACTGCATCACTACTAGTCCGTGGGCCTTGCCGGTTTGACCTCAGGAAGTACCGGCAGTCTTCCCGGTTTCGGAACACTTCATCACTGAGGCCAATCGAATGCTATTGTTTTTGCATTTGTTTTTGGTCTGCCATTTTGCGCGATTGTGTAGGAACATTGATTGCTATTGCCTTTTTTGACGGGGTTCGAAGGATCTCTCCTTTGAACATGACAATACCAACTGGGCCAGTCTTGCTTGTGATGGGTTATTTTACATGAAGGCTTCCTCGAATCTTCGAACTTTTTTATTCTATCAAGCTTTGTTACTCCTGTTGTCATGCGAAGCATCTTCATCTCAGCTGACGTTAATTTGCCCTCATACTCTGTCCAGCATTGTGAACCATATGTGAGCGCCGGACGTACAACTGCCGTGTAGAGCCTTTCGGACATTTTTCGGTCACAGAAGATTGCGGAGTTTTCCCGTCACTTCATCCACCCTACGCTTACCCGATGATTGATGTCATCATTACAAGTTGCTTCGCAATTGATCATTGATCCCAGATATTTGAACTTTTCGCACTTGGGAAGCACTTTGCCATTCAAGTAAATATCTGGAATAGGCTGGCGTGGATCAGAGAATGGGCAGATACTCTGTCTTTTTTGAACCAATATGGTAACCATTTCCCTCCAAAACATCCACCCATACGTCAAGTGCTCGTTGCAGGGATATTTGATTTAACTCCATCGTCAGCAAACTGATGCACTCCCATCACATCACTGTACTGTAATTTAAGTCTATGAAACCATTTCGATGGTAACAACTTTAGATTGCAAGATGATGCCCAGCACGCACTTAAAGACTTCTTTGCTTCCAGGACAACGTTATCTGACAGGTGGTCAGAAGTATTAAATAATCAAGGCAAATACATACATTGAACTCAAACCTTAAGGTCCTGTTTGAACTACTTGCCCACCACCTTCGATAGTGTGATACCCTCCCGCCAATTAGTTGAAATAAAAATACAAAATTTCTTAATTTTTCGATTTGATTTTTTTTTTTATTTAAATTACTTAATTTTGCTCGATTTTCTTCTCACTAAACTAATGATTTTCACTTATTCTCTAATCCTAGCTTACAAGATTTTATATCTAAAACCTAAAGTCTACATAAAGTTTTTTTCTCATTTTCAACTTGATCTCTCATTTAAAAATTTGTTTGTATAAAGTAAACATATAATTATAATTCTTAAAATTTAGAGCACCGTTTTTTTCGAAAAAGTGCCACTTACTGTATATACAATTCGCCAAAAGAAAAGAAAAAAAAAAGAAAAAAAGAAGAAGGTTTTGTACAATTTAAGTTTTGCAAGTTTCATTAGTGCACAAATTTGAAGTTTGGCACAAAGTTTGCTACAATTATTTACAATCTGCACCGACACAACGGGCTACATAAATTATATAGTATATCACAAAATCATAAATAAAAAAAAAAAAATAAAAAAAAACTATTTACACTTTCAACGATACGCATACAACGACGCATACTCGTATGCACAGACTTTTAGGGGGTACGGAAAGAAGCAAATGACACCTCTTACTAGTGGCTGGCATCTAGCTCGTCATCACTTGGACAGTCATCCATTTCCATGTCGATTAGTTCATCGTCTTCTTCATCACAGCTGGCACCGTTGTTATTTGAATTTTTGTCCGACGAAGAGTTACCTTGACCACTGCCCTTTTCGTCTTCTTGTTGCATACGTTTGTGCTTGGTGCGTCGATTCTGGAACCATACTTTCACTTGCGTTTCAGATAGATTTAACGATTGTGCGAGGGCTTTACGTTCAGCTCCGACCACATACTGATTGCTCTCGAAGGCGTGCTCCAGTTTTAACAATTGTGATGGGGAAAACGCTGTGCGGATACGTTTGGGCTTGCGAAACGGTTGCAGAAGGAAATCTAAAGAAAAACACATAAAACAAAAAAAGCTATTAGTATCTGTTTGATTAAATATTCAATGAGATTTATAATGAACGAGGCGGCTAATGAATCTAAAGCTCTTTAATTGCTTAATTAAATTGACGACGACGACAACGACAACGACGGTTGTTTTGCTAATTGAATTGTTAATTTTCATAAATTAACTGGTTGTGTCTTTGGGGGTAATTAATGTCAATAAGTGGTGGGGAAATTTACATGCAATCATAAAGTATCTGAGATAGGATCTTTATGGGACATGGAGAACTTCGGTCTAATCAATATACTTTGTAATAGCTTATGGTTAGCTTTCGGAGTATCACGCAAAGGAAAGTCGTTAAATTTTATGTGGAAAACGTTTACCGCGGATGTTTACGAAAGTTACTTTCGAAAGATGCAAATTACCAAGGTCTGCAGAGAGAGGAAATATACATACAAGTAAGAATTTCGCAGTTCAAACTGCTGGAAAGATTCAAGAATTTGCGAATTTGCGAATTTGCAATGCAGTTCATCACTTTTCGTTATAGAAACAACAGTACTCAGATGCAATATTTGTGGATCTTTGGCATGATTTTCTATAAGATCAGTCTTAGTGCATCCTACGCAAGCATTTCCAGTTGTTTAGATACATATTGTTTCTATAGAATCACACTTCAGAGGAGATATCTTATCTTTTAAGGCATTTAGATGCACAATATTTCCACTTGTTGAAGAACCACTCCTTTAACCTACGTATCTTTGTAATGATTCTTATTGCCTCTCAGTATTTGCGGCCAAACTAATGCTCCCCATTATGAAAACGACTTTTCACGTGAAGTACATTTGTACCTATCTTTCATAAGACATTGCGCGAATTGTCCGCATTTAAAAAAAAAAAAGAAAATGATTTTCAGAACGAAAACAACTTTTATAGATAGTATCTTCGTATCCACCGGTTTTGCAGAAGTTTTGCGTATTAAGTTACAAATTACTGCGACTTGCTGTAAAAACTCTTTCTTCCAAGATACTTTCGTATGTTTGGATTGATTTTGCAATCTGTTGCTATGTTTAGATGCAAACACACACTTCTTGTTATGAAAACCCGTCTTCATAGGAAATACCTGCATATCTTTCGCATATTTCTGCAGAGCTCTGCAGTCTCTAGATACAAGTAGATGCCTGGTAATTAAATAGGACGAGTTCTAAATGATTTTAAAATTTTATTGCATTTAGTTACGCAATATTTGAGCGGCAAGCCCATCACCTCTATGTCCACGTAGCAACCGCGCGAACATCCTTTTATCAAAACTCTTTCTGCTACAGGACAAGTTAACTTTGGAATTCACTCCCAGGAGACACATATATTTCTAGAAGCCATAAATATCTCGGGGCTCAGCGTTATAGGGTTGCCTCTCCTGAGATTATATAAAAAAATTATTTCTCTTTGTTGAGTGAGCGTTGCAAAGAAGTTTTTTCTTTAAGTGAATCTTTGAACTCTTCTACTTTTTACAATTTACAAGAAAACTCCTCATAGTAGCTTTGCATGCGTTGCGTGGTTGCGTATGTTGTCAGTGAAAAAATTGGATCTAGATTCTGAACAAATATTTGCCCGAAATACATTCACATTCTTGAGCTACTAAAACACTCGAATTAAACTAAACACGCCTCTTGTATAAAAAAAAATTGCACTTAGATACTTACTTCCTGGGAATCGATGTGGGAAAATCCTTCCGTGCCGACTCAACAGCCATGGATACAGGGGATAACTTTCGCGTGGCATTGCGCCGGGATTTGGCAAGAACGGCGAATGCGGTGGCAGACCGGCTGCTGCTGCAGCCGCGGCGGCAGGCCCCAGAACATGACCAGCTTGTAGAGCGGCAGCCATTTGAAATTGCGCGGCGGCTAACAAGTGTGGATTGTGCGACGGCACTGACATCTCCGGTGGGGCATTGATATACGGCGGCAGCGCCTTAATATCAGGCATCTGATTTTGTGGTGGTTGCGGTGGAGCCGGTCCCATTGGAAATGGTCGCACCAAACCAGCCGGCGGCATTCCCGGCACCATTATCGGTCCTTTACTATACGTCGGTGGTTGTTGCACTTGCTGCTGCTGTTGCTGTTGCTGATGCCCAATCGGTGATGCATGTGAGGATATCGGTGAGGCAGATTGTGGTGGTGTATGAGGCGGTTGATGACGTATCGGATGTGGCAGTTGATGAGGTCCTGGCGAGCGTTCACGTTTCAAGTGCATGATGGACTCTTCAGGCGTTAGCCGCGTCTGTGGCGGACTATAAGAACCGCTCAGGATGTTATTGTTGTTGTTGTGAATGGCAGCTGCAGCGGCGGAATTATGCAATCGATTGATAATATCCTGGATGTCATGCCGCGTCTCAGATTTTGGCGAAGTTTGCTGCTGCAGAAGGTGCTGATGCAACGACTGGTGATGATGTAGTTGATGATGCAGCTGATGGGTGGCGGTTGGTGGCGGCGGTGATGATGGATTGGAGGCATCATTCCCGCCAACAATAGATTCAATACTGAATCCGATTTTTTGTTTTGGTGTTGGCATCATCACAGCTGATGTAGGAACCGGCGGAATCATTTTAGTCATAAATTACCAAAATGTTTGAGTATCCCTTTATGCAATGGCACAAGAGTAGTTAAAATTTCTTTTCAATATTTTTTGTTTACTTCACTAGAATTTTAGTTGTTTTCATTTAAATTTTATCATTAGCACTAATTGTGTATGAATGAATGATTATTCATTTCACTATATCAATCACCGTAGGTGAATACACATAATACTCGCACGGCAGAACCGGATTGTTGAATACTTGTAGCGATTACCGATTGATTATTTTGTAATTGTTGTCAAAAACACGTCACTGTGTGACTCAATTAACTACACAGACAGAGGTGGAATAGTTGCGGTACACAATAGAAACAAAAAAAAAATTACAAACGAACGGATCGCGCACGCTATGTGATCTCGACGACAGTCAGAGTCAGAATAAAACACAAACCCGATGTGGATTGACCAAGTGTGCTGTGTGTGGGAAATCGAGTTTTTGCCCGGTTCACTTCACACCGAAAACCAGTTTGTATCTATGACAAACCGTGTGCGTGTGTACGGCAGTGGAAAAAGGGGCCGTGCTAAGTACTAAGGTACATTTTGTATCTTTTTTTGGGATACAAAACATACAACAGCCAGTTGTATCTTTTGGGGTGAGAAAACAATGCGCATGGATGCCATTGGCCTTTGATGACTGTAAATGGAATTGTGAATTATCCGAGAGTGAGAGAGAAATTGTGGTGAACTGGGGGCGGGATTAGATTTCCTCTGGCACAGTGAATGAGTGTGTGTGTGTGTGTGGAAAATTAGTTAGGTTCATTTGGTATAATTGTATTTTATTATAACTGATTTTTTCCTATTAGTTTATTTCGTTTTTGTGTGAGGGGATGTATAGATACATAAGTATCTATTTATCTATTGTTCGTTATTTCGCTCCTAATTTAGAGAGGACGAAGAAGAGGAACATCCACGAATAGAAGAGTTTCTATCTCATTTCTTGTGGCATTTATCTCATTGCTCTAATAATGATGTTGTGGTCTGAGGGTTGGATTTAGGTAGTTTTTTTTTTGTTTTTTTTTTAGTTTTTATTGAAATTCTTTTATTACTGTTTGTTTAAGAGCTCAGGAAGAGGGATTTACGAGCTCTAAAGAATCTTCCTGTGCATAGGCTGGGGTAATCCAATTAAGAGATATTTTTTTGTGTTTGGTTGGCAGATTATTCTTAAGAATAGGTACATGGAATTATTTTGGTAAATATTTATCTTGAATGTTTGAAGATGCTAGAGTTTTAATGAGTTTGTGTAGATGTGGGATGTGGGATGTTGTCATTAAAATTTAATAATTCCTATAGGCCGAGATGTTATTGAATGTTTATAATAAAAACTTAAATTATTTGTGACTGATTTAGTTAAGTACATCAGCAATAGACATATTTTACAAAACTTTTTATAAAACTAGGGACAATGACGCCTGTTGGTACGTTCAGATTTTATTTATTTCTGATGAATAGCGTCGGCTAAGTTTGCATATGAATTGCTTGGTCATGCCTAGTACTGTTTAAGTGAAAAAATAGTAGCGAATAAAAGTTATGTTTTTCAAACATTAATTTGCTTATAAAAAAGTTGGTCAACTGTAGTTTTGGTTCCTTTATAATCCAGAGCAGTGATGTCACTATTGGGAAAAATTGATAAAAAGTGAAACAGATTTTTTTTTTCTTCCGAGGGTAGGTTAAAGTCATCCATAGACACTATGAGGGCCGCAGATTCTAAGTAACCAGAAACACCTCCCTTCGATACAAATTTTAACTATTTTAAGACTTATCAAGCGATTTCTTCATCACGAAATAAAGACTTTCCAAAGTTCCAATATCGTCGTTTCTTGTGTACCACGGTGCATGGACAATATTTTCGAAAGTTTGTAAAATATTGTCATTAGTTTTCTTGGTACAACCCCAGGGCCACACCAGCTTCATCAGTTGCTGGTATAAGAGCAACTTATTCGCAATGATTAGCTTCGAATATTTTCCAAGTAATCAATACATTCTTCTGCATTTATTTTCGTGTTCTTTATGTTTCTCTTCCATGTGCGACTTCCATTTCAGTGTCATACCGTGTTCGGACCGATTTTGCAAGAACAGATTTGGTTTCGTTGAGAGCGATCCGCTAGGCATTCGTCTATTCATTTACATTATTCAAAGTGCTTTGCAGTTTTACAATTGTTTCTTCGACCGTTTTACCTATTGCTAGTACAGCAGTGTCATCGGCAAATGTAGCTAAGACGGTGCCATCTTTTTGCGGATAGAAGATAAAGAAGGGGACCAAGACCGCTGCCTTGTGGTACGCCTGCTGGAATTTATTTAAATTGCAAGTATTCGTTTCCGTGTATGACATGGAAGAGTCTATTCCCGGGATACATATGTTGTAAGTATATTTTATAGGCACACAAGCAGAATCTGTCTTAATTCGAACTTAACACCTTATCAAAGGCTTGCGAGATATCAAGAAATACGCTTGAGCAAATCTCTTTGTCTTCAAGATCTTTCTCAATTACGTCAGTGATTCAATATACCCGGTTCAATGCTTGCTTTTGAACCCAATCTGGTGATCGGTGATAAGATTTTGTTCCTCAATAAGCCGCTTGAGTATCCTCTCAAAAATGTTAGATAGAAATGGGTCTATATGAGTTTTTGTCACTCGGTGGTTCATTATTACTTCCGCAACTTTCCATTGACTCGGGATGTATTCCAATTTAAGCGCAGTATTTATAATATTGAGAAGGCTTTTCTAGGCAACACTTTTGGAACTTAAGTCGTAACCAGGAGCTTTCTTAGGTTTTAGTTTCATTACTATTTTTTTTTTTTGAGTTCACACTTGTTATTGTATGTTTATCAGATGCTATTTCTGACGCATTAATATTATGAATAAGCATTTGACCATCGAACGGCTTAAAAGTCTCTTCCAGATGATCCGCAAAGACGTGCGCTTTCTCCTCGCCCATTCGTCGTGATTTTGCTTGAATGGTGGCGCAGAGATTTTAGATGCTTTATGCTGCCTTTAACCGCTTTTCCGAGTGAATAATTGGATTCTTTTTGCGCAGGGTTTTTCAAATTCCTGATAGTCTGTTTCAGCAGGTTACACAAGTGATTCAAGTCTGCTTTATGCTGTGCAGCTTGACTTTGTTGCCATTTCTTACGCGCTTTTCTTATCATTTCTTTTATTTACGGTGGATAGTTTAGGCCGCATTTGGTGAGCTTTTTTCTTTGACAGGGAGTACTAATCCAGGCGGCGCGCACTAGTCAATTTCAACGAGGCGATCAACTTCAAGTTCATAGGGCGTTTTAAGTGGTAAGCTCAGTTCAATATTTTTTTTTTTCAATTTTTCGAAGCTTTCCCAATTAGTATTTCTGCCAGTTAGTCTCGCTGGTTCTTGTTTTTTAATTAGGGTTTCGCTCATTGTCAGAATGACTGGAGAATGGTTAGAAAAAAGATCAAGGCTTTCTTAAACATTTATGAAATTGGTAGATATTCCTTTTACAATGGATTGGATTGGGTGTTTTCCTTTTGTGTTGTTTCTCTATGCCTTATGGCACAGTAGCATTAGATTTAATCTTGCAAATGGTTTAGGTCTCGAAAGAACTGGAGAGTTTGCAGATAAATTTTGGACATCAGATGGTGAAACAAATCTCTTTTCGAGAAGTTTGTGTCTGCTGCGACAAATGGCCATTGTCCAATAGCATAAGATGTGTTCAGAAGTCTCTTGCTATTCCAGGCAGAGTCGGCATAGATCTGAAGGAGTTTTGCCCATTTTGTGTAGATGGTAGCTGAACGAACAGTGTCCGGTTAAAAAGTTTTTATGAAGAGATAGGGGCTCATCAGCTCTTTTTTTGTTCGAAAAGTCAATGAATTTCTTAGCTTGATGATGGCCTAGGGCAGCGTTCCATTTAGAAAGCATTTCTGGTTTAGAGAGGTGACTTAGAGACAAGCCACAGAAAGGTATGTGGCCTATGCATGATGATGAAGAGCCCCGTGTCTAGCGAGTTCATCCGCAATCTCTTTACCTTCGAATTTCGCCACCCCTATGACTTCGACTCCCCTATGACCCATAGTAGAGTAAATTTGTTATAAACAATTAGCTGCTTTAAGGTGTTTAGGCAACTCCAGTCAAGCTTATTTCTAAAGTAGTATGAGTGATTGGCTTTAATTGCCGCTTGACTGTCAGAAAGAATATTGGTGTTGACTTTACGGAGATTATGTCTGAGGAACTCACTGCGGCATATTTCTTTGGCGAAGATTTTGTCCTGGAATATGGATGAAGTGTGTCCCATTGTGACTGCTATTTCATAGTTAATGTCGAAGACACCAGTATCGTTATACCACGTTGAATGAGAGTCGTTCAGGGATAAACCTCAGGATGATGATGTTGAAATGCATGTGTCTGTAACAAGCATCGCTGGTTCAGAAAGAATCCGGAGCTTGTTTAGGATTTGTTTGCGCCATTTGAAATCTCCCAGTTTGAAGTTAGAAGAGAGGTAAAGTTTTGTGGCACTTATTGAGGCTTTATTGCTCTCTTCACTCTAATGTTGAGTGTGGAAAGTTTCAATAGAACTATTAGCGCGGCTGTTGGGCAGGAACATATAGTGCCCGTAATTCAATGCAATAATAATTCATAATCGTTTTTTATTTATTTATATTTAAGGGAATGGGAGAGAGTTGACCATTCGGAATATTTCTTTCCCACTTCACGCGAAATAAGCGATTGTTGGTGTGAATACTTTTACATCCCTGCCGTCATAGCAGAAGGCAGGGATGTAAAAGTGTTTTCAGTACGAAAAGAAAAGAAAAAAAAAAAACAAATTCCTTGTATTTGCTGCACAGTTTTGTGACTAAGTCAGTACAGACATTTTATTTTATTTACTTTTAGGATATCCAAGTGTTGTTATTGAAATTCTTCATGCTTGATTGAAAATATCTTTTTTACGTTGCAGGAACCTGTGAGGAAATTTCATTTACTGGCTTCTAATTCAAGAACAGCCCACCAATTACATTTGGTTTCTAAGTATAGTCTGGTTGGCAGATGGTCCTAGCTACAACTCATTAAAATCGAATTGAGTGGGGGAACGATACAGTTCAAAGTCATAAATCACAGTGTGGCGCAAAAGTTATCACCCTATCGGACGATGTAGACAAAACGGAATAATTGTGTCAATATTTTTGACAAATAATCGGTCGGTGGTTTTGGTTCAACGTGAATTTCGTCGTCGGTTTTCTGGTCGTGTCAACTAGAATACAGGCGATGCAGTTGAGCATCAATAGACGGTCTTTACAGCGAATTTTGGTGAAAGACTTGAAGATGTCCCCGTACAAAGTGCAAACAGTGTATCAGTTATTGCTTGTAGACAATCGCGTGTAAATTTCAGCCAAGCCATCCTCCCTCCTCCCGGCCGCTTAATCTCTCATTTTGGCAATTTGTAGCCACATTCACGTGTGGCCCTAAACGAGAACATCCGACAAGAAGTGGAGAATTTATCGCCAGAGGTTTTGACAAAAGTCATGGGAAATGCTGTGGAACGAGCCTGAATGCGCATCAACTCTGGTAATACCCACTTGAAGACTTCTGCTCCACCTTGTATTTATAATTATTATCAATTAAATCATTCTCCATCCTTCTAGCTCAAGAAGCAATTGATGTTTATAAATAATTTATGTTTATAAATAATATTTAAAATATTTTCTTTTTAGTCTTTTCCCGACAAAATAGGGTCTCCCAACCATGAGAGTGACTTAAGACAAATTTCTAGTTCTAAAAAAAATTGTTCTGGACACGAAACTAATGAAGATATTTTAATGGTATTAGATGCTAATTAAAGTTAATTTGCGCAACACACATGCATTTGACCATAAAAGAGTTCAACTATCCCGCACTGCCCCTAACTGAAGGGCATACAGTGAGCACGCTCTTACTTATTGCGAAGTCGACAGTACACGTCGCTTTAAAGAATCATCGACAAAACAGGAGGCCCAGACTATAAAATTAATAAGCAAGAGGGATCGACGGCTTGCAGCAGAGTTCAATCGTTCGCACTCAAAGCAGATATCAGCAACAGCGACAAAAAGGCATTTAGCTGCCGCAGGCCTTCACGGTCGAGTAGCAGTACGAAAACCTTTGCTAGATTGTGGGAGAGAGCACGGGAATTGGACATCAACCAGCTAAAGTCAAACTTTTAAATTTTGGACAAAAAATATGCTACCTACAGCTGTGTGGTCCCAACAATCAAGAATGGCGGTGGTCCAATAATAGTCTGGGGATGTTGGAGACCTCATCCGTATCGATGGACTCATGAATAAGGAGAAGTACAGACAAGTATTAGAAAAACACACCTTACCATCCATTAATAGGCCCTGGATTCACATTAATGCAAGATAGTGATCCGAAACATTGTTCTAAGCTTTGCCGAGGATACGTAGACCAAGAAGAACATGAAGGAACACTCAAAAATATGAAATGGCCTGCAAAAATCACCCGACCTCGAGCTGCTTTGGGACGAACTTGACAGAGAGGTTCGAGACAGTATCCGACATCGAAAGACACATTTTGAGAGATCCTTCAAGTAGCCTGGATCGATGGAATGATTGACGGCCAAAGTGGTGCAAGTACGAGGTAGTTTTTTCGACGCAAAAGAGGTCTAACTCTATTTTATTACCCAAGTCTTTTTATCTTTTAATTTATTCATTTGGCTAGATAAATATAATATTCTTTTTTTTTAAGTTTCTTGAGAATAAAGTTTTTTTTTGTTCCCCATACCTACCCGATACAATCGCTGGACAAAACCATCCTCCTTACAGGGACACATAATTACTCTGTCAGAATATAACATCTCAACCTACCTAGTACCTAATCACTATGTCTGATTGCAACCGCAAATACCTACTACACAGTAAGTCCCCATACAGTTTCTGGGCAAATTTATCCATAACAGACACAAAGAACCATTCTCGACTTTCTGCGAAAAATGAAAATCTAATCACATCATTTGTCCCCGTTCAAGCATAATAACCCAAAATCAATAAAATTTCACACGCCTCTAAGTGAGTTTCAATCGCCACCAATGAAAGGCGCAAAAAAAAGAATCCAGAGAAACGTTTTGTTTATACTCGGAATAAAGACATCCCGTTGCTAAAATTGGAATCACAGAGGAGAAGAAAAAACTCAAAAGTCATCCTCGATCTTTTTTTTATAAGCCATTGTTTTGTGATCATAAAAAATGTATCTATCAAGTGAAAAGGTGTCAAGAAACAACACATTTTGTGATGCATTCGCACAGCGGGATGCAATTTTTTCTTCCATTTCTTCATAGGGCTATAATAATAGCAAAACCAACAAACAACAAAAGTAAAATGCTAGAACAATTAACACGGAGGTGCCACAAGGGACTGCACTCAGAGCCACCCTATCAAGGCGAACAATGCAATTCGATGAAAGAGCTCAACGCCATAACAATAGCGACGGACATCGATTCCATCGATCCAATCCCAATCATGACATATTAATAAATACTTGAAACCGACACACATGTATCTATAGGTATATATGTATTTAAAAGTGGACTCAGAATGCATCCAGCGCAGACATCCACAAGGATTCCATTGAAATGCATACTACTCGCATTTCCTACTCGAAAAATTGTAGCGGGACAAATCATTTGTAAAAAATCCGAGTGTATTAGTGTGGATACATCTAGCACGCTGTGCGATAACAAGAGATGAAATTATCATCTGTGAAATCGATATTGCCCCTAATTTTTCTCGACGCTCTTGCCCCTTCCCGACGGCATCGGATAGCATTGTTCTACCACGATCGGAGATTTCTGAGGCGTGAAAATAATAATCGGTTTTTTTGTGTTCTCCCGGACAGTGTGCTTGTTTCAATTTATATTTCTCATATTTTTCGTTAAAGAGTCATCGGAAACAAATTAGAAATTGATCATGCTTTCGCTGGTGATTTGCGTGATTGACGATCACTGTGGGTTGTGTGAGCTACACTGCGGCGGCGATGGGAAGTGGTAAATTATTGTAGTTTGACGGATAGCCTTTCCGCAGCAGGAGCACATAAACATGACAATGAAAACACAAATAGACATTTTGATTAAGAAATCAAGCAGATATGGGTTTAAGATATCATCTTGATGGCATCATTATCATAGGAATAGTCGTTTTAAGTTTCCATACATCTCCATGAAACTTGTATGCCATCATTCATTATAGACATTAATAAGTGTATATGTATGTACTTTGAATGTTCCAATGAAATGAAAGCTAGATTGAGAAACTGTCAGGTTTCTTACATATATCTGAGCTGAGGTATTAAGTTACCATTAAATTAGCACAGTTAGATGGTGCTAATTCTAACCGAAATTGATTTCGCTTAGAATGTTGACCAATTTACGCATAATTATTGACTGATGCCAGGATTCGGTGAGTGACTTTCTTGAGTGTCACTGATCTACCAGCGCCACATTTGACGTTTCATTTGAATTGCCACTGAGATCTGCTGACACTTTTCTTGAAGTTTCACGTTAGATACAGTGTTCAGCCACCATATTCTCAGAATTCGCATCATGTATCTAACACTTCTATTCCCAACGAAGTTTCGCAGCCATACAAAACGACAGATTTCACATTAAAGCTAGCTAAAGATGCGCAGTTTTGTCCTGGTTGAAATAAGGAATGAGCTCCATTTAGCTTTGGAAATCTGATTAGAAGGTCATCCCCAGAGGCGTTTGATTGGGAGCCTTAGGCGAGCTGAATTTTTGGGCACCCCTAAGAAATTTGTTTTGATGTTATATACCAACCTTAGCTGGCTAAGATTAGTACTGAATGAAATCTGTCGAAGCATCATAGGACAACCAATACTTCCTGCCAACAATTGGTGGATAAAGACTATTTCGGTGACATCACAACGTGACTTTAGAGTCTGTAAGTTTAACAATTTTAGTAGGCCGTCATACGGAGATAAGTTGAAAGTATCATCTCAACACCTACCCCGCTGATAAATCACTGTTGAACAGCTTCGATTTTATGAATGTTGACTTGATGGTGACCAAACTTGGCAAGTATACTCAAGAAGTGGTCTTATAAGGTTATATAGACCACTTTGATATCGTATGGGCTTGAGAATTCCTTTGACAAGCATGTGATAAAGCGAACTGCAAAGTTAGCCCTACTTTCATACATAAACAATATGAGAACGAACGTTAGGTTCTCACTATCGCAAATAACAACCAAGTCACTAATTAAGGATACATTGGCAACAGGCTCATTACTAATAAAACACTATCTCGTTGGTTGGGAAGGAGGCTTAACCTTCATGGGGTCCTCGGGTCATTTTTGACCCATTTTAGGAAAGAAATTGGGTTTTATCTAAAACTAAATTTATTAGAGACTTGATGTTTCATGACTTTTTCTAAAGTTTTGAACTTAATATATTTAGAGTGTAATTTTATAAAAATATCTTTTATTTTACCACGTACACATTTTTTTACGTTCGCGGACCTCGGGTCACAATTGACCATACCGTATTAACGGAAAGTCAATTGCATTCTTATTTGTTTACAGGTTGCTCAGGAATTGTTGCGGGGTTGCATTGTTTTACTTATAGTAATTTTATAGAATTTATTGACATTTAGTGACTAGCACATGCCTTTGTTTGCAAGTTGGATTAATTATTTCCTATTTGAAAATGAGTGATAGTGAAAGTGATATTTCTTTGAGAGTGTCGGATGAGGAGGAATCGTGTTCTGAGTTCGAAGATCATTTTGAGAAAGCTGATTCATCGGATAGCAGTTTCAGTTAGGGTGGAAATGCTTCTGTTCCTTGAAAACAGTGCCGGAAGAGCCTCGAGGGAAAACGTTATAAACTTGTTGCCAGGATTGACACGTTATTCGTCCTCAAGAATCACAGCAGAAGAAATTTCCAGCTACGAATTATTTTTTCCACCTTCTTTGGTACGTACTATATTGGTTTACACAAACATTGAGAGTAAACGCATATTTGAAGAAGAATGGACTGATATTGATAGCACTGAACTGTTTGCATTCATTGGATTTCTTTTATTGGCGGGTGTTTTTCGATCAAATAACGAAAGCTCTGAAAATTTATAGGGCTCTCAAAAAGGAAGGCCAATATTTGCAGCAACTATGTCACTGAAGACTTTCAAAAAAAATATCTAGAGTTATCAGGTTCGAAGCTTTACAACCCATCCGAAAATGTAACAATAGATGAACAACTGGTAGCATTCCGAGGAAGATGTCCTTTCCGACAGTACATTCCATCAAAGCCTACGAAGTACGGAATCAAGTTTTGGGTACTTTGTGATTCTGCAACGAGCTATGCTTGGAATATTCAACCTTATACAGGCAAGGATTGATTGATTTGGTTACAGGGCTAAGGGGGAACAATCTTACGACTGGACAACAATTACTGCACAAACAGATTACACTACTCGTAGTTGGAATAATACGCAAAAACAAGCCCGAATTACCACCAGAAACAGTAAATGTAAAAGGAAGACCAATTTTGTCATCAAATTTTGCATGTACCAAGAATACTACTATCGTGTCGTATATCCCGAAAAATAAATAAATCTGTGAGTCTTCTAAGTACATTTCATCATGACAGATAAAAAGCCAGCAATAATACTAGACTACAACAAATGTAAAAGTCGTGTAGACACATTGGACAAAGCAGTAAGTTACTACACTTATAAAAGAAAGACTAAGCGATGGCCTCAAGTGGTGTTCAGTAATATGGTGGATATATTAGCTTATAATGCTTTTGTTCTATTCAAATCGGCTAACCCTAGAAAGAAAACTGTGTTGCTAGACGCCCCTACTTTTTGGAAAATCTATGTATGCAGCTTATTCTCCCTACATACAAAAACGGCAAACACTACCTCGAGCATCTTTTTCACTTGAAATCGCCAATAAAATACGAAGTGCATCTCAAAACGATCCACAATCTTCTTCATCAACTCAGTCGGAAAAAAAATGCAGAAAAGAAAACAACCAAGAGAAGACGATGTCAATTATGTCAAAAAACAGATAATAAAACAGGTTTAGTTTGCGACATTTGCGATAAATTTATATGTAAGTAGCATTCTAAAACTATTACTTTGTGTACAAATTGTAATAACTGATTATATTTTTATCTTTCATTATTCAATAAAAAGATTTGTAAAAGTACAAATAAGATAAAAATGTATAACAAACATGTTTGAAGTTACAATAAAATCCCATAAATATGAATTAAAATAACTTTTATTTTCATTAAAAATATCTTAACTATTAAATTATAAACTATACCAGTATTAATTAATCAAATATTTTACATAAATTCTGAAATAATAGTAATGGGTTAAATTTGACCCGAAGCCCTTTTACGTCAGTAACTTTGAGGACCGTATGAAGGTTAAGAGAGTAAGTAAAGCGTGACATTTATTCATATTAAGCTCTAAAAGATTTTGTTCACACTAAATAGGGAACATATTTAAGTCATTCTGCAGCAAGAGAGAGAATCAGCGTCTCATTTACGTAAGCCCATAGGTCCAATTTCTTAATCACTGATCAAAATGAAGTGCGTGGGTCCTAGATGGCAGCCATGCGGTACTCCTGAGATCTCACTAATTCGGTTTGATAGGAATGATGTAAAAATAAGTCCAAGTAGGACTTAATCCACAATATACTAGCAAAACGCGTCTAAAAACTTAGCGCTTCTAGTTTGAGAAAAATGGTTTGGTGAGAGATTTTATCAAAAACTTTGCTGAAATCGGTAACCATGACGATGTCAACTTCATTTCCATCCCCCAAAGCACATAATGCATTTGAAACAAGTTTAGTTATTGTAGATCTACTCTTTAGAAACTCATGTTGCTTCGTAGCATTGAAGAACATTGTGTTGTTTGCAATGATCTCAACGAGCTTAGGTATAAATACAATAGAGCTTAGCAAGGGGCCTATAATTGGAAATATCACTTTGGCAGACCTTCTAATGGCGTTTCCACAATTTTAGAAAATCTCCGATAGAAATTAATAGCTGAAATAAGATAAATTGTCAACAATTTTCAACAAAATCGTTCGAGTCATATCCAAGACTTAACGTTATACGAAAATCGGGGTTAAAATGCAAATTCAAATTCTATCTCAAATTGTGATTGCACAGACATGAAGTATGATATGAAGTTTGATGTAAATCCAGCCATCCGTTTAGGCTCGAGTCGTATGTATAGACAGATAGAATATGCAGAAACACTTTTCGAGTTCCTACTTTAGGTTCTAGTAATATCAGAATTAATCAAAATCTCGAGTTCGAAAATTTTAACGGTTCGTCGTGTCATGTTGGTATTTGAGAAGCGCGTTCTTTTGTCAACGATTTTTTCAAGCAAAGGGATGTACTTGTATAGGATGTGTTCTCTAATGCAATGGGAACTCGATGAGTTTGGTTAATCTAATTTTTAGGTGTGATTTATACATATATTTTAAAAAGTTACGCAGGACGTGTGTATATAGATACGATTTGTGGGGGCCCCTTTGCTGTCGGCCTTAGGCGGTCGCCTAACCTGCCTACGGTATAATATGAAGCTGCTCATCCCTGATTAGTGAAAATAATGTCGCCTGCATATATAAAGTTTTAATTACTAGTTAGCTCTATGTTCTGGTCTTTGTAGGACTCATTTTAGACCCGCCTTTTCAGACTCCTTCACTAGATTACATAATAGACAATAATAATCTGCACATTTCAGAATCTCATGATATTCTAAGCGATTCCATGCAATATCTATTTCTGTCTTTTGAATCAAGCACAACTCGAAAAAGGTTGGACGAGACATGCCCACTTTTGAAAAAGTCCCCTTTTTTCAATATTTTTACTAGAAACTGGAAAATATCGCTTTAACGAAATACACAGACGTTGATATTCTCTACAATTAGTTCATATATTATATTTTGCCACGCCCACTTTAGTTTTCAATAGAAAACTCGATTTTGATTTTTGAAGAGATACAAATAGCGACATACACGGTCACTTTCTTCCAAGCAGAAGTTATGTAATCAGTCTGTCTAGTAATAAAGTTTCTCTGAATAGAAAGATACGTATGGCATTTGAATTGTGAATTTCACAACGCCACGCCCACTTCATTAGGGATGGGTTGGAAGATGAGTTGAAGAGAAGTTAATTTTTTGATGAATGGAAAATTTTCGTTTCGAAATTAGAGCAAGCATAAAATTATCGGTCAAACTAGAATGAAGTACTAATTCCTTAAAAAAGGTTTACGGGGAGCTAGTCATACTAAAATTTTTGAGGGCATAGAGCATTCTAAAGAAGGCTAAATAAGACGATCAACGTTAACCAATGTGGATATATCTTAAGTGTAAACAGTTCTTATGTATCAGATTCGCCCACGGCCTAATCTTTTGCGACTTTCCAAGCAGCACGACAAAAAAAGATTCAGGCGGATCCGGAAAGCATTTTTACTCGCATCGTAATTGGGGATTAGATAGAACTGGATCTATGCATCAGTATGATTCCGTGTCCAAAATGCAGTAAAAAAAAACTGATTACAATAAGAAGTTATGAGCATAAAAAATTCTAAGCAGAAAGGTGAGTTAAAAATGTTATGGCCACAGTGTGCTGGGATGACGAAGGAGTTATCTTGGTAGACTTTTAGAAGCATAGAAGACAGTGACCGCAACTTATTATGTTGAGGCTGCAATTTAGAATAAGGGACCTGAAAAGTGCCCATTGTGGATTTTAGAAGGTAAAGGTAAGCTGTGAATAAATTTCTATTTACAAATAAACAGTCTTCTTATAAGCAGCGGGTATTAGATAGGTGCGGTTGACTTTGAAGCTTGACTCAGCGATTTCCTAATGAAAACCACATACAGGGCAAGTTATTTAAAAAGTTTACACGGTTTTATTCGGAAACGGTTGGAGATAAGGCAGAAACACTTACGAACAATTTTATAAAAAATTTAAGGGCAAAATTGGATGGCGACGTTGAATATGCTACAGTGTTCTTGGTTTCAAGGATATCGACCAAACTTATATTTGTTTGTATGAAAAGAGGTACTTTCGAAACTGCCGGTGTGTAGAACTAGAAAAACTTTAATCTGGGTAATTTTTTCTCTGCATAAGGAGCGGGTATGATCAAGAATTCGCCAACACGCAGGACTAGCGCTCCATTTTCTGCCAAGGTACATTCTTTCCTTTCTAATCTTTAATTCTGCTCTGTACCCTTTCATCTCTACCATTTTTTATTTCTGAAACTAACAGACGACATCAAAGGGAAAAGCTGGAAGTCGATAAATAACCCTTAACAGACCATTCTAAGGTGTTTTTCGTTGCCTCTTATAGAGAAGGTCTAGAGATACAATTGTAGGATGTAGACGAATCATATGTGGAAAAATAAAATTTAAGAAACACATATAGCGTGTTTTATTTTATCAGTCCGGTTACTTCTTTTTTTTTTATAATTTGCACGTATTAAAGGAGATATGAATACCTTTATACTAATTTTTAGAACACGTGCGCTTTGTGGAAAGACGAAGAGATAGATAGAAAGACAGATTGGTGTAGTTTGAAACTCAGGTGGTATTAAGTTTTTGTAAACTCCAAGGGTGGCTGTCTGGGGAGTATTTTGTTTGTTTTCGCTATTATTGTAGTTGCTTATGATTCACAGTATTTTTTTCCGTCCACCTGATGTCATCATCACGATCAAGTTGAAGTAATCTGTAATCTCCTCTTTTTCCTCGTATCTGCAACTTCTTCACAATCATTGCTCGCAAAGCACAATCGCTGAGCACGGGATGCTGGAACATGTCACATGTTGAGTTTTTCGAGTAACTTTACTTTATGCTCTTTCCAAAACCGTCCATCATACAGATTTGCTGTGAATGAATATGCAGAAGAAGGGACCTACAGACTTCTTGCAAATAGAGCAACTAGCAAGTTCTGGACTATTTTTTTCCGCATTAGCCTTCTGTTTAACTTGAGGCGCAGATAGCTTGTGCTATTCAAGAAGTTCAGAGTATGGCTTTTGAGTTTTGGATACTTTATGCGTGGAGGAACTTTTCCTTAAAAATGTTCTCCAACTAATAAGTCAATTTTGAATTTCTTTTGCCCATAAGTACATGTTATCAGTGCTTACTCGTACATCTGGTGGAGCTTCACTTTTATATCTTATTACATTTCAGTAGTTTTTCTTAAGAAAAATCGAAAAACAAAAAAAGTCTCACTTAATATTCCAATCCAGTCACCACAGCGTTCAGAATCGTTTCTCTTTTAGAAGTGTTCTCAGGCTATCCGCTCCAAATTCAATAAATTGGCAACGACCCCGTCATACTTCATATTTTGCTCAGCGAATCGAGTTATTGTTATTACTTGTGCAAGCATCTTCTTTGTAAAATTGATTAATCAGTTGAATATTTTATTTTTTACACTTCCTGTCCGATTGATATTCGAATGATGATTGATCGAATTTTTCGATTTTTCGATTTTTCGTACGAAAATCCCCAATTTGGGCCCACAACACGTACTAAAATAATTACCCAGATCTCGAACACGCTTGTCCTCCGCGCTATTTGTATTAACACAAATTTATACGCTAATGAGTTTTCTTATCTCAGAATATCATTTTTTGCTTCGCATAGAAATTGAACTCATCAAGCAAAGTGCGAGCGCAAAGTGCGAACGGAATTAATAAATTTTCGGGAAAAATAAGCAGAACGTGTCACTTTAGTGATTCTACAAGTGATATGACACATTTATGTGTCTGCTTCGAGCCGAGACTTGACACTTTTGGGGAAAAATGTTTTCAAATTATCGCTCGCAACAGATAGCTGTTGAATATTTTATTGGGCATTAGTAAGGGTTCATGTAGGAAAAAATTAATATTCAGTCAGAATCAGAAATTTATGTAAACTGATATGAGGGCTCGTGGATTGAGTGTGTAAGTCAATTTTCAGGGACTTTTTAAACTATAATTGGTTTGACATGAGCACATCAATGTAATTTAGGAATGATGATGCATTTTTAAAAAAAATAATTTTATTGAAATTCTATATGCGGACTAGATTTAAGTTTTGAGTTAGGTTTGTCTTAATTCTATTTAAACTCGACACAAGCATTGCTTAAAGCTAAACTTAATGCATAATATGTTAAAAACTATGCCAACAACTAAAGAGGGGAGGGAGAGGAATTTTGTGGTGCGGTGAGTGACAAGACGAAAGTAAGGTACAGCATTAGGTTGCGGAGATTTGTATTGAAAGAAATGTGGTTGGGGCAATCAATATTTTTTGCTATCAACTGACGCACAAAGAGTAAGTAATAAATTATCAGTTATCAGTCCAAGAAATACCGCTTAAAGCGAATCGGATGAATCTTCGCTGCACAGATTCAATTCTTTTGATATGGACATCGCAAAAAGGTGACCATACTTGGCTAGCATACTCAAGAAAGGGGCTTACAAAGGTAATATAGAGGGACTTTGAAGCATAAGGATTCGAAAATTTCTTAGACCAGCGTTGCACAAAACCGAGTGCTGAACTGGTCCTGCTTATATCAATTTGAGAACGAAAGTTGAGTTCACTATCACAGATGATGCCCAAATCACGTCTTGATGTGACTGAGGGTACGAGCTCATCACGAATCAAGTAGACCATAGGAGGTGGTGCAAACATTCAGTTTTAAGACATTTGTTTGACACCAGATGGCGGGAGTCACCAGTAGACGATATGTGGATAGATCTGAGTCCTTGATGATACATTCGGCATCGTTTATAGCTAGGATAAAGATAAGTGGTCCTTGATGGTTGCCTTGAGGAACCCCTGAAGTTGGTTTAGTAGGATCAGATACTGAAGATCTAAAACTTTGTACTGATGCTCATTCAGACATGATTTGATCCACGAAATAAACCTCGCTTGAAAGCCTAGAGCTTTTAGCTTTAAAATAATAATTTTGCAGTAGCCTTACTAAAGCCTGTGGCAACGACATCTACTTCATTGCCATTATCCAATACGCAGAATGTATTTGACACAAATTCGGCTAAGTTAGTGGTTGTCGAACTGCTCTTAAGGAATCCGTACTGCTTAGTAGAAAAGATACACTTGCAGTGAAAGAATATGAACGCATGAGAGTTTAGCAATATGCCGATAGTTAGATACTTCACTCTTACACGCTTTTTACGAGTAGGAATAATGTATGAATCCACCCACAATCTAGGAAAACTCTCTGCTAGATTGATAATTGAAACCGGTCAGAGAGGGGCTTTGTATGGAAACTATAGCGGGTAAGCATTCAGGACCTCGTGAGTTTACTAACCTTCTTAAGAACCGCTGACGAACTTAAATCCACAGCGAAGTTTTTCCACTTCAATCATCATTAGCGACGAGGTGCATTTCCACCTACGCGGACACGTGAATAAGCCAAATTATATATTAGCTTCTGAGGCGCTGAAAATCCGCGTGTAATGCACGAAGAGCCATTAAATCCTCTCAAAGTCACTGCTTTTTACTGGTGAGGGCTACGGAACCATGATCAGTGACTTCTTACCACCGCAAATTGACGATTTGGGTTCGAAGAACATGTGGTTACAGCTGGATGGTGCAACCGCACACACGGCACAAGCGACAGTGGACATTCTGCAGCAAGCGCTTCCCGGCCGCTTTATCTCTCGGTTTAGCGATTTACACTGGCCCGTAAGATCGACTGTTTCAAACTTTTTTCTTTGGGCTTTTTTTTATGTCACGGGTCTACATGAACAAGCCATAAACCTTGGAGACCCTAGAGGAGAACATCCGACAAAAAGTGGAGAATTTATCGCCAGAAGTTCTGAGAAAATTCATGGAAAATGCTGTGGAATGAGCATCATCAACTCTGGCGGTGACCGATATTAACTTCGCTACTTAATTGAAAAAATTTCAAACTTCTAAGTAAACAAAATTATTACCCGGAACAAATTCTTTTTATTTACAAACAAAGTGAAATCGAGTGAGGACTTTTGTGCTACTTTGTATATGCTGAACAATTCATCCAATCTGAATCTTTTTCATCGCATTGTCACGCCTTATCATAAGTCGTCTACCTAAATGTTTTTTTCAAATCACGGTAGGTGTATTCTTCGGGGATCTATTGAATATTAATATGGAGAGAGTTGGGTACTGAGTAGGACCTCTTTCATATCACTACCCAAAAACACATCAAGTAAAGTGCTTGCACCATTTATAAATTGGGTGGGGAGATCACAAAAAGGAAGAAAGGCTGCTACGGTCTTGTTAAATCTATATATATAAAAGTGAAACTCTGTATGTATGTATGTTCCTTATGAACAGCTAAACCCATCAACCGATCATCATAAAATCTTCACCACGTATTATTTATGTCAAAAGCGTTGTTTTGGTAAAAAAAAAACTTAGGTGTTGCAACGCGCGCCGTAAGTAGTAAGAATTGAAACCCTAGTCTAGCTCAACGGTTGAGAACACGTCTCCGAGTTTTTGAACATTGTAGTTTAATTTGCGCTTCACTTTGCCGCTCCACTATATTTTTACTCTCAAATGCTAAAACTTGCAACTCGTTGATTTCACAATTCCAATGTGAACCCACCTTACTCGTATGCATTGTCCTGTGTGTGTGCAAATGGCCATTTAAGTGATTTTTATTGAGGCAATTAAGACAATCAACTTGGTGTTGTTTATTTGTCAGAAAACAATGTTAGTTTCGACTGTACGAGTATAGACTGAATGGAAATAAAATAATAAATGTTAATGCTAGTCGAGTTAATAATCAGAAGTGAGAACCAATTAATTGTAGTAGGTTCAAAACGTGTCACTGATTATGGGTACGCAACTTTGCTTCCTTATCAGAAATTGATTTGGTTTCGACATGTGTCTTGCGTTGGAGGCGTTCTTGAACTTGGATGAAGTTAAAGTGATTGAGGTGAATTAGAAAATAGTATCTGGTAATAGATGTCCTTTCGCAAATTTTTAAAGAAAGTCACCATAAACTGATGTCACTCATGGCAATAACCCTTTCAGCATCCACTTGCACAATTGTGCGCCCTTTTGAGTTGAGTTTTGTTTTGTTCTGTTTTTCTCCGTTTGTTTTTGTTGTGTTCTGTTTCTTTTCACTTTGAAGCGAGTTTTTTATGAAAGCAAGATCGCGATAAGCTGAAAGGAATTATTTTACCAATAGAGGGTTCTATAAAATGAACGGGCAAGATTTTAGAGTTCGGAAAGGTGAACGCGCTTTGCTTAGCTTCGTTTTGTTTTGTTCAATTGTTCCCCCTTTTTTTTCCAATTGTGTTGTGTTCCTGTTCAGTTTGGGACGAGGGATGTGTTCATCTTTTCGAAATTCAACCTTATTATTATTGTATTTAGTGCTTGAAATTTTTTGGTTTATTGTCATATAGAGTAAAACTTGAGAGAATTTTCACATTCATTTGTTTACTACAAACAAACGCAGCGAGTGCAAAACTCTGGAAAAAGTCAACAATATTTTTGCAAGTTCTGCCCTCTATTCTTCAGTTTTGACCAGCGAATTTTTCAGAACGGAACAGTTTCCCAGTCTATAGAGCTTTTGTGTGACATTATTGGAGTAATAAGGTTTTTTTTTTAACATTTTTTTAACATAACAGAACAACAAAAATAACCCAAAATGCCAATCTACTGTGATTTATTTATTTTTTTAAACTGACATTCAACTCAGATTGAGGTTTTACTTATTACTTTCGATGTCGAGTTTTTGATTTGGCATTCCTAAAGGGTGGGCCATTGGTTTCTTATTAAAATTCCTATAAAAAAAAACCATTTAATATTTTTCAAAGTTGTTTGCTTTATTGAAGAGAGCATACTTCTTAATTATTTATGAAAAATAATAGAGATGTGACGGATATCCGGTAAGTATTCGGTATTCGGCCTATCCGGCTTCCTTTATAATATCCGCCCGGAGCCGAATAATCTTTTTATATCCGGCCGAATACCGGATAGTCGTTTTTCATTTTTTTCAGTAAAAAAAAAAAAAACAAAATATTAAATTTTATGATCTGATTGATTTTATTTAGCATATAATTTATCTAGCAATTTAATATTGGAAGTTTACTAAAGCCAAATTATGGTGAATGAAAATTAGTTTTTCTGCATTCAGGGGTAATAAACGATTACGATTGTTTTCGTATACGATGCCTGCTTCAGAAAATAGTCTCTCACTGTATACACTGCTACATGGAGATGAAAAATAAGTTTTGGCAAATTTGAATAAAATTGGGTACTGTCTTCCATTTACTGACCACCAA
Source organism: Pocota personata (assembly GCA_963082735.1). Lineage (NCBI taxonomy): Eukaryota > Metazoa > Arthropoda > Insecta > Diptera > Syrphidae > Pocota > Pocota personata. The sequence goes on from OY720429.1 coordinate 275,770,444, forward strand.
GCCCAAGGGTCACTATTCCGTTCAAGCCCAACTGTTTTGAGATATAAGTCAAGCTCGTTGGCGGTATCTCTTTTGGCAGAAAATTCAATCTGACTATTGCCTTCCGCAACCTCTTTAAAACAGTCCCAAAAAGTCTCATGAATACTATCTTCATCATCAGCACGAGTTTTATTTTTTTTTTGTTACAGGGTGAATCTCCTGTTTCCTCACTACTTAATGATTCGCTGTCAGCACAGCCTTGGGTCCAGAAAAGTTGCTAGCATGTAATTTAAATCTTCTTCAAGGCAATTAAATCGATTTTAAATTCAGTTTTCGTACAGTTTCTTCTTTTTCAAGATATCTTATTAATGTGGCAACATGTGGCATTACTTCTGAAATGCAAAAAAGACCAGAACTAGTTATTTTCGTTATTTCTTCAAAAGGTTTAAGAAGTTATATACACTGTTCCAATAGATCCCACCGACACGCTATCAAATTATATAATGTGTCGTGGTCAGCAATGTAAAGAGAAATCGCTCGCTTCTGTTCCAATAACCGTTCTAGCAAATAATAAGTAGAGTTCCAACGTGTACTAATATCTTGGATTAGTTGGTGTTGTGGCAAATGTAGTTCCAGCTGAAGAGCTACCAATTTTTCTTGACCTAAGCTCGAATGATTAAAATGTGTAACAATTCGTTGTGCAGCTTGTAGCATCTCCCAAACTTCAGGCTGAGAATTCAAAGCTTCATTTATAGCTCGTTGTAGCGAGTGAATAAAACATCTAGAAGAATGATATCCAACAACTCTTACACCTTTCACCATGTTAGCTCCACTGTCAGCGAGTTGCGATTGCATTCAGCTCTTTCGCAATATTTTCTCCTGTGTGAGATCCTTCAAAAGGATTTATTGCCATTTATTTGGAAAAAACGCATGTTTAAGTTCGTTTTACTTGTACCGGTCTGATTTGAGTATCAGACCACCAAACTATTATACTTTTAATTTGGGCAGATATCCGGCCGCCGAATACTCGGCTATCCGGCCTAGCTGCAGGCCGAATATTCGGTATCCAGTATACGGCCAAATCACTATTCGGTACAACTCTAGAAAATAATATCATTTAAATGGCTGCCGCGGCTGGCTTGGTAATAGCCCATTTTTGAAGCATATTTTCGATGGATCGTGCTTAGGTGCCTGAATCGTTTCCGGATTGTCAGCATAACATCGACCTTTACCAGCACCCAAAATTGCTGATTACACGATTATTGAACTTAGTGCGGAAAAGACTTGGATTGCTTGTACGACAAGTAGCGCCGTCTTGCTGGAAAAACAGTCCAGATTAAACCAGATCTGCTTCGCCGAAAGACAAGTGCTGATACTATTCCACCTTCTGTTTGTCATTCTCCTGGCTTATATTTATGTTTATTACCATTATTAGTAATGTAATCCTCATGCATACAATTAGGAGTTTAAGAGTTAAAAACAAAAAATTAAAATACATGTATAATAAATATAAATATAAAATAAGAAATAACAAAAATCAAAAATCGAAAGTTTAATTTTTAAGTTGAGATACATTCTAAGGACTCATTTACAATCTTGTGTGCAAATCTTCAAAAAGCAAATACCGAAAGTTTCTCATTTCATAGCTATCCTTCACATACATAGGTAAGAAGGTCAAGGATTCGAGGAAGCATTCATGTAAAAGAACCCATCACAAGCAAGATAGAGCACGACCAGCTCAGTTGGTATTGTCATGTTCAAAGGAGAGATCCTTCAAACCCCGTCAAAAAGGCAATAGCTATCAACGTTTCTACACAATCGCGCAAAAAAGGCAGACCAAAAAAACAACTGGACCAAACAAATGCAAAAACACCAGCATCTGACGAAGTGACGAGGTGATCCGAAACCGGGAAGCCTGCCGTTACTTCCTGAGGTCAAACCGGCAAACCTCACAGGCGGACCAGCAGGGATGCAGTAAAATGGGAAGGTTGTGATCCTTATACTCGTACTCCGGATCTTCTTTTCCTTTCGCTGTAAAGGAAAAGAAGAAGAAAAGATAGATAAGTTTCCAATACTTCACAGTGTGACGAAAGATTTGATCTTGTGATGAGACCGACATTGATCTCAGCAAAATGAAATCCAGAACCCGCGATGAATTAGTCAGCCGTAATTTTGAGCATAAATATGAGGGCTCCTTTCACTTGATTAGCTTATGAAGGCTAAGTAGCCGAGTATTTTGCACCACATATATGCAGATACATGATCATATCGCCTTAGACCATAGACGTAACGCATTATTAAATGCAACGCTCAGCTTCCGAGTAGCAACATAGTCCCGTTTAGGAAAAAGTTCGCATCCATAAGTAATTAATGGAACAATGAGAGTTTTATCCAGCATAGCTCTAGCGGATGATTGTGAGTGATACAGCGTACAGCTCATCCCATTTTAAAGTCCGATCAAATACAATGCCGAGGTTAACTGCTTTATCAACGTAATTCAATGGAGTCGAGGCAATTTTAACAGAGGGAAATGATGAGGTATCAAACTTATTTTCATAAATAACAATACGAGTACACTGCGACATTTTAGGGTTCAAGCTTAAGCCAGTATTACCAGCCCACATCGATATTTGCTGAAGATCATAACTTAAATGATCAACAGCAAAGCTAATTGCACCAATAGGAGACGTAAGGTATAATTGTATGTCATCAGCAAACATATCAACGTTGCTCTATTTAACAACACTGGGTAGATCATTGACGTACGAGGGCTAGGTGAAAAGTTCTCGGTCTAACGCAGAGATAGCATTCCAATCAGCAAAAATTTATATTTCCTGCCTGGGTGCACTTCTCATTAGTTCGTATGACAAGTTTCAACTTGTTCTCTCAAGTAATTTCTTTACACGAATTTTTGCAGTAAACGCCTTGCGTGTTTTTCGTTAAAATGGATAATATCGTGCGGTGATAAAATTCTTCGTTTTGGATGGATTAACCCCTAAGAGAATTCATCGAAAGTTGACAAAAGTTTACGGGGACTCTGCTCCTTCCATGTCAACCGTTAAAAAGTGGGCAGCTGAATTTAAACGTGGTCGCACGTGCAGCATCTTCCACAAAAACTTAGGGATGCGAAAGCTCTGCGCAATATGGGTGCCGCATTTGCTGAATGCCGATCAAAAGCAAATGCGCAAACGATTTTCGCGGCAATCTTTGGACCGATTCAATAGGGATCCGGCCAATTTTGTGCGGCGATATGTCACCATGGATGAGACATGGGTCCACCACTACACGCCAGAAACGAAACAACAGTCGAAGCAGTTGGTGGAAGTTCAGCGCCAAAGAAAGCGAAGTCGATCGCATCTGCCGGAAAGGTCATGGCCAGTGTGTTTTGTGATGCGAAAGGGATCCTGTTAATTGATCACCTTGAGAAAGGCAGAACAATTACAGGCGAATATTACTCCAACCTTCTTGGCCAGCTGGATGCCAAAATTTGCGAGAAGAGGCCTGGCTTGAAGAAGAAAAAAATCATCTTTCACCAGAACAATGCACCTGTACACAAGTGTCCGTTGGCGATGGGAAAACTGCGGGATTTGGGACCCTCAGACTTCCATCTGTTCCCAAACTTGAAGAAATTTGTTTCTGGGAAGCGCTTCGCATCCAATGCAGAAGTTGAGAGGGCCGTAGATGAATATTTTCACAGCCTTCCAGACTCACTTCCGAGAAGGAATACTGATGTTGGAGAAACGCTGGACTAAGTGTGTTGAAGTCAAAGGAGATTATGTAGAAAAATAAAATCATTTTTTAACTGAAAATCGCAGTCTTTCATTGTCAGGCCGAGAACTTTTCACCTTGCAAATAGAGAATGGGGCCCAGTATGAATCCTTGTGGAACTCCTATAGTGATTGGTAGTGCTGCTGATATTTTATCATAATTAAATATGAATTTAATAGCTCTGCTGCTGATAAACCGTCCTCGATGTGAGTTGTCAATGGTAGCAGCTGGTCCGTACAATTTCTACCCGCGCAGAATCCAGCTTGTTCGATAGGTATGATTTGAGATTAGCTATGACTTTCGTTACTGTATAGTATACTGCTGTAGAATTCCGCTGGCCATTGTCTTGTATTTTGTCCATTTTGTGTAAAAAGCTTCGGGTAAATGCCATCAAACCCCGCCGCGTTTCCCCCTTTGTTTGCATAATTTGCCATTTTCCGAAAGCGAAATATGTGTCTTTAATGAGTCAAATTCATCAAATTGTGGGTCTCAGGACTCTTGGCATTATTCTTCTTTTAAAATTGAATATTCATAATTTTTATCCTAAGAGTGACTGATTTTCTGAATATAAATGCGTTTTGAGGTGTCGGTACTACTTTTAATGTGGTTTTAAAAATTCCCTAAGTCCAATCGAAATTATTCCTAAGATCGGTTCTAATACCAACACGAATTGTGTATCTTGTTAAGAACAAAAGAGGATATTTGCTTACGGCTACATACACTCAATTGTAATAGAACTCCTTATTTGCAACCATGGCCGCTAAAAAGGATTTCAGTCCTCCAGACTGTATGCATTTGAACTACAGCACTGCATTAAGTGCCAGCACAATCCCACTAAACAATCATCGACACGGCGATACCGCTAAAATTAATTAAAATTCAAAAATACTCTAATCCCTCAAAAACTTCCTATAATTTCGGCGCAACTCCGAAAGGGTTGAGTTAATAGCCACCGGCAACAGACGACGGGGAGGTAAAGTCAAATAAAACTCAATTTTAATGTTTTCATTATCGACACGCTCCACAGATTAAGATCGTTTGGTCGTTGTGTTATCGACGTCGACGTCGTCGTTGTCGTTGTCGTTCATTGTCCATTTTCGTTGGAAGGAAAATTAAATTCCTCCCCTAAGTAATCATCATTTCCCTCAGATAAATAAAAAAAAAAAAATAACACACAAATCGCATATTTTCCTGCGAAAATATTGATAAACGCATGCGCATCATAAATTCACATCATCGCATCCTAGAGAGAGATTTACTTGTGCACATAGAGCAACCCTTAAACGGGAATTCCTCCCTTAAACGCTGTTTGTACATAGGAAACACGGTAATGTGGCATGGTGGGCTACATTGAACATCCGACCCCCGTTGTCGTTCGTTGAGCTGAGTCTACGAGTATTATTTTTTCAGCCATCTTGATTATCAGCGCTCATAAAATAAATGAATTGGGTCGTCGTGCGCAGAGGGGTGGAAAGCAGAAGCGTAGAAAAGAGCGACGATTTCCTTTTTATTACCCTTGTCATTATAATCTCGATTGTCTCGGTCTTGGTACCGTTCTCCCCTTGCCAGGGTGTTGTCAAATTCTTTAATGGATCGCCATAAACTTTGCAGGATACGCGGTAGTTAGCCAAAAGATTTTCCTCATTATTATCGTAACAATGAAGGACGATGATGAAGCTGATGAGGAAGGGAAACTTGGAGTGAGGGTCCTTGGGATTGCAGTTTCTGCTCTTTTCTTGGCATTAGGGGATGAATTAAAGTACAAAGTGGCAAGTAAGTGGATGCGAAATAACCGTGGTGGTATATTGTTATTTTCATAGATTGCTCACTTCGCTGACTTTTTGGCATAAGTGTGTGTGTGTGTTTTGTTGACCGAATTTGTATCCTGGGAGTTGTCATGGAAGAGTGATTGTGAGCTCTTAAGGGTTGCTATTTAAATGGCTTCGTAATAGCATTTGTCGCCGCGTAATAAAACGGCATGGCATTCTAATTTTGTGTTCCGTGTACTTTAGTAAGAGGGATGCGCAATTAGGCGAGGATTACTGGATGAGCGGCAGTAATTTGTTGAGCTAGGGAATGAGAAAATTAGAAGAAGACGGGTTGGTAGTAGGAAGATACATAGTTACGGCAATGGTGAAATTCTGAAACTCTGATTCAATGCTGCCCCAGAAGATTTCTGCAATAATTGTGCTTGAGGATGGATACATGTCTGTATTTCCAACTTATATTTTGTAGGAAATTTAGCTTCAGATATGCAATTTCTAGATTTATACATTGTCTGTGAAGTATTTTTGATACGAGTTCTTTGAAGTTTGTGCACTGATAAGGAGAGAAAGTGAAGTAACGTTGCTCGTTAATTTTAAATCTTTTCAAACAATAGGTTTCTGAAAATACTGAGGAAGCAAGTCATTCTTGCTGAGTGGCTAAGAACTGATCTGATACGGTGATCGGTCTGCATGTGCACGTGTATTACTATTAAACGGACAGAATAGATAAATATACATATATACATATGTAGGCTGATTATCTCGCATGTGACTGGAGCTCCCGCCCAGACATGAGCGCTGTATTCAAGATTGCATCTGTAAACCTCACATATTGTGCCCGCAGGAGTGAAAAACCGTTTACATCTTTTGAGTCTTGTTGAGTGGCTAAAATCTGATCTCATACGGTGATCGATGAAACGTGTACTACGATGAAACAGACTGACAGGCGGGACACAACTACATACAGTGGTGGTCAAAATAATAAGAGTGAAACCCTTTTGCTCGATTATTTCGATATAACAGCTATATTTTATTATGCATGATTCTGAAATGTATTCGTATTTTTTAAATAGAAGTTATTTCTGTAATTTAGACGAACTTTTATTTACAAAAATTATTGTTTAAAAAGTAAAATCTTGTAAAATATTTTTCATTGGACTTTTCAAAAAAGAAGAGTGTTTCTTATATCTCTCCAAAAAAAGAATAAAATATCAGTTAAGCGGCAATTTTATTAAGAGAATGAGTAATGGGTCACCTGACAGCCTCAGTACTTTGTTGCGTGACCTTTGTTTTTGAGAACTGCTTCACATCTTTTTGGCATAGAGTCGATAAGATTTCGGCACGTTTCGACAGGTGTGGCATACCATAACTTTTAAATTTCTTTCCACAGCGCCTGCTATTAGATGTTTTTTTGACAGAAATCCTATTCTTTAAATCTTTCCATAGATTTTCGATAGGGTTTAAGTCTGGCGATTGTGATGGCCATGGCAAAACCTACACATTACGCTGCTCAAACCACCTAGTCACCACCTTGGCAGTGTGTTTGGGGTCATTGTCTTGCTGGAAGGTCCATATTAAAGCCATATTGTCCTTTGCATAAGGAAGCATTATGCTCTCCAAAATGTCGAGGTACAGTTCTTTGTTCATATTATCCTTTATCCAAAAGAGTTGGTCCTAACTCCATGATATGAAAAACAACACCAAATTTTGATGTTACCACCACCATGCTTAACTGTCTTCGTGGTGATCCTAGGATTGAGCTCTTAATTTTTTCTTCTCCTAACATACGTTCTACCATCAGATCCAAATAAATTTATCTTAGTTTCATCGCTGTATAAGATATTCCTCCAATTGCGTGTGTTCACTGATGCTTGGTTTGCAGCTGCAAACTCAATCCGTTGCTTTATGTTCTTAGCGCTTAGCAATGGAACCTTTCTTGCGATTCTTCCGTGCAAATTCCTTTCCTGCAAACGTCTTCGAATCGTTTGAGAGCTGATATCCAAAGATAAATTCATTTTAATCGAGGTAGATGTTGTAAATGGATGTTGGCCTCTCTAACATTTCGCTTATCTAGCAAAGCTGTTGTTTTTTCGGATGCACCCTTGTTTCGACCTGTTTTAGGGGTAGATTTTGCTCCTTCAATATTCGTGCTACAACATATGGAGAACGATGAAGAGCATCAGCGATAAATTGATACGATTTGAGTTGATCTCTAAGTTAGAGGATCAAACGCCGTTCTTCCTCCGAACAATGCTTTCCGCGTCCCATAACTATTTAAAAATAATTTCCCAAAACACTTAAATACAATTCTTGTAATAAATTCAACTAAATAATTGAAGAACGAGGTGAAATATGCCCGAATTACAGGAGATTTACACAGCACTCTTATTATTTTGTCCACAGTAAAAGTGAGTTTCATACATGAAAGTAACGGTGCTTTGACAAATGCTCATGGAAATTTACCAGTGTCACTGGAAATGTATTACAAGTTCGTACACCTAATTTGTTTCAGTAGAATAGATTACAAAGATGGGATTTATGAAGTTTCGAGAGCATCACAATTCACTCTTATTATTTTGACCACCACTGTATGTACATATGTATATATTTGTTTTGAACATTTGTGGTGAAAATATCAACATTCCGTCGGTATTCGAGCGAAGGAAATTGGCGGCATACACGTGACTGGAGCTCCCGCCCAAAACATGTGCGCTCTATTCAAGATTTGGGCGAACATAAACTTCACAGTTTGCGTCCGCAGGAGTAAAAAACCGTTTATATCTTTTGAGGAATACTAAGCATCTAGCACCACCTTTTGCAGCATCAGTAATCTGCTGGTTCCATCGAAGGTCTGAGCACACATATGGACATGCCAAGCATTGACGCCATTAGATTCCACAACGTCAACTACACCCACTCTGAGTTTGACCGTGTGTTAGTATCCCGCTTTATAAACAGCTTGGTTTTTCACCTCAATTGAGTTGAGTTCAGTAGACATTCGCTGTCGCTGGGACTTGATCATTTGGAGCCCTTGACGTGGTTTAAGATTGCTTTTATCCGAGAAGGAATGAATCGAATCGAGTAACTTTAAGGAGGTCATTGATGTAAATCAGAAAAGGGACAGGGATAGTACACCGTCATTAGTCGAGAGTAGTGTAATAGTACATCCATCGAATATAACCTGCAATGATCGACCTCTTAAGAGACAAGTTTGTTAACGAGGGTCAAGAGCAACGATTCCATTTTTCGGGCCATGTTTCAGTGGTTAACAATGCTCTCCATTGGCCTTGAACAGGACTTACGTTAAAGCTATTGGTCTATAGTTAAACTAAATTGGCTGTAAGTGTGCAAGTTTGCATCTGTCTGGAAAAATGTGCTATCCCATAGATAAAGTTTGTAACATAGAGAAATAAAAACGACAAAAGTATAAATATTTGTGATAAACATCGAAAGTTACATCCATCTAGCTACACCCGTCTGTTTGTCATCAGTTTGTGGGCCTAAATTTTGAGCTAGGGACATGCAGTTTTATATGCAAGCTTTTTAGAAGTTGAAGCAGTACAAGTGTAAACATTTTTTAAATTCGCCCACAAATACGCCCACTTTTCAATAAATGTCGTTTTCTAATTTTGTTACTAGAAACTGGAAAATGTTTTCTTAACAAAATATAGAGACGGTTCCATTTTCTACAATTATTCATAAAAACCTATTTTTCTTTCCCTATCTCATGAAAATTCGTGAACTTCGGTTATAAATGTGGACCGACACGCCCACTTTCTTTTAAGAGAAAGTCGTAACAACAGTTTTTCTGATAAAATCTCTTAAAAATTGAGAAAATATCTTTAAAATAGTAAGATCTCATTCCATTTGAATCAAAAAGTTCGCAACATCACGCCCACTTTATTATGGATGGCATAGAAGATTAAGGATAGGGTATCATATGTTCCGATCCGGATGGATTACAACTACCCCGTATGTTTTGTGTTTGCATTTACAGACTTTATAAAATTAACAGGCTTATTGAGATGAGTATCCCGTAGGCGCAATTTGATTGGCTTTCTTATAAATTCTCCGGATGATCTTTCGATCGCGGGAGGATCTTCGACCTCCTCGACCTCATCGACCTCTGAGGTGACCACACCCCACTGTGACCAAAACTTCAAAGTTGTTAAATATTTTGTCTCGCTTAGATCTGCGGTTAACTTTTCTAACGAAATCAGTGGGAAGGGAACTAGAAAGTCGCTGCAATAAGATGCCCGTATAAAAGCGTGGCTTTCATCAAAGTTGGAGTACAATTGGTGTCTTCAGGAGAAAGTTTTTTCATACGATATACTACCTTGATCAAAAAGTTTGAGGAATTTAATCTTGATAATCGATATTGTCCCCTTGAAAGTACTCGTACTCTTCATTGACTGAAACGCGTTTATCCCAGCGCTTGATCCAATCCACGGAACATTTCTTCTAATCGGATTTTGGTATAGCCATCAGAGCCATCTTCGATTGTTCTGTTATCTCCTCTTGGTTGCTAAAACACGTTCCCGGGAGCGGTTTTTCTTGAGCCAATCGAACAGGAGTAAATCGCAGGGAGCCAAATCAGATGATATTCGTACGACTCACGAATAAGGATGGCATTGTGCGACAGTGCAAAATCCATGCCCACAAATCCGGTCTTTTTTGGCAAAATCCTCTTTGCAAACGCCTCATAATGTCCAAATAATAAACCTTGTTGACTGTCTGATCTTATGGCAAAAATTCATGATGCACAACACCGTTGTAATCCATGAAAACCGTGAGCATCGCCTTCTTTTTCGACTGAAAACGACGTGGTTTTTTCGGTCTTGGCTCATTCGGTGTACGCCATTCACTCGCCTGATGCCTGGATTGCGTTTGATGAAAGTTGGGTAGGATTCAGCCTCTAAAATCGTGTTTTTAGCAATGTCAATGCGGTCCCTTTTTTGCATGAAATTCAGGTCTTTCGGCACCAGCTTTGCAGTGACATGTCTGAAGCACAAATCTTTAACCAAAATGTCTTGAACGGATCCATAAGCAATGTTCAAGTTCTCTAATGATCAGTTTGCAGTTTTCGGCCAACATTTCTTTGATTTTATTGATGTTTTTAAAATCATAAAAAATCGAAAACACACACGGAGGCAGAAGTACTCTCGACAGCGTAGCTTTTACAAATGTCGAGATACGATGCTAAAGTTTGGAGAGAATGTTAATGACAGATTGTCAACTATAAAAAAAAAAAAAAAAAAATCGAATCAGATGACTGAAAGCGCCACACGGTAGTCAACTTTTTGATCAAGGTAGTATGTACGTATGAACCTGTCTACGTGTATGGTGAGATTTAGACTCAAACACCATATGTACCTCTGGGCTGTATAGGAACTCTGTCTGTTGAGATTCGCTTTCAACGCTTAAGGTGGCTAAGTCATGTTAAAAGAATGAACTATAAAACTCGGAACTGAACAATTTTCGAATCCATACCAAACGGACTACAGAGAAGATGCACACCTCAACTTGGTTGACACATTCAATTGGAAGCGATCGTAGAAGCGCTTGATGGTTGCGGATGAGGCCAAACTCTACCCCGGAATGTAACGCAATGTAAAGTAATATTTTGGATTCCACAGGAAAAGCATAGAAAAAAACAAAATCTTCATACCAAAGGATTCATAATAGCTTCATGATGGATATTTGCTGATTGCAAATCTCTTACCGAGCCGAAACTTGTTGCTCATTGTATTCAATCGCTTTGTAAAATCAACATGCACAAATTATGTCCTAAAGTTTATATTCCCTTCTCCAGATACCGCAGCGATCTGTTAAAAGTGAAATCCATCAGGTCTGTTTATGTGTTGCCAAAATAACCACCATAATTGCCATTTATAGAGCACGACTCACAGTATAGTCCACCACTGTGTAAGCACAGTTTGTAATTCGCCAGCATTTCCAAAGTGACTCTCTCCCAATTAGGCGGGCACCCCCAAATGAAAGTGAATGAGAAAATTACACGAAAATTCGTTGTAAGTTTTCTAAATTTTCCGAAAAAAAAAAAAACAAAAAAAAACACCGCAAATTGGCTTCCGTTGCGCCGCCGCATCGGTGCTGAGCATGAGCACCACTTCCCCACACAAGTGGATAGCGAGAAACCCTTTAAAAATTGCTCAACTCTATCGTTATTAGCTTGCACCCAAACCCATAATAAGTGGGCAAACTGCAAATACCAAAACCGAATCCCGCTCAAGTCGCCCTGGACCTGGTCTATGCACAGTACACAAAGTCTATAAGCCAAGCCTGGGTAATCACTCGGGTTAATTTCGCGCAAATTGCCAGCTAACTGAAAAATCGTGCTGCACACATTTGGATCGAATGCAAATCAGCTGGTAATTGCCCGGCTATAAGGCTCCTTCTATGCATCTCTCGTGCATTTATAGCCAACTCCACTTGAGGTGTAATTTCCAATTCCCATGGCCAAATGGCGCGCAGTACGTACACTTACAGCGGTCCCTGTCCCTGCGAGTCAATTCAATTGCTGTTAATCATATGGCAATTGATGGCAGTTGGCAATTATTTGCAAATACAAGACTACCGGGAGAGCGGCGGGCAGTTGCCCCCCGTCTATCGTTTGGATGTTTTAAAAGTTCAAATAAAGATGCAGTCTGTTATTTGCTGCAATTGCAACCACATTTAGAGTGGAATTCCTCGAATCACTGCGAGGTATCATTGCGGGGAATCATTTTGGATGTGCATTTAGAGCTGTATGAAGGCACTTACGTGAAGCCGTACCTGTAGGCTGTAAAACTGTAAAGGAAGGCGTATGGTTAATATGCCATCCTCATTGAAATGGCTCTGATTTTGTTGTACCCACTTGTCAATCGGTTGATCTTGATTGCTTTGGCAAATTGACGTTTCTAAACGTTTTTCGTCAATAAAATTGTAATTGTTGTTCCAAGTGTCAAACATATTGAAAGTCTATTTGAATGGCACTTTGATGGTGACTTTTACGAGTTACAATCGGCATTGCATGCGACTGTTAGTAGACTTAGACTATCGATCATGATGGGAAAATTAGAGAATGTGACTCGTAAGTAGAGCTTACTTAGACCTCCGATTAAAAACGATTACGGTAGTACCGGAATGAACGACTTGGGACGCATGTGGTTGGCAAGAGTCAAAATTAGTCAGTTACGTGAGGTCAAATGTCACGAAGTAATCCTTGATTCCTCTATAACAAACAGCTCTGGAACAACCACGTGGAGGAAGTAGATGAAGAAGATGCTTGAGAGTTCATGGTATCGATAGTAGTGTTGAGCACTATTGAATAAATTCGATTATCAGCAATCGATAATTAGAAATTGAATGATTTCAACTACCTTGAACCTTGATCAAAAAGTTTCAGGAATTTATTCAGAAATTTGAAAATACAAGTTTATTCTTGATAATCGATATTGTCCCCTTCAAAGAACTCTCCAAACGTACTTATGCCAGCGCTTGATCCAATCTTCGAAACATTTTTTTATAATCGAATTTTGGTACAGCCATCAGAGCCCTCTTTTTCGCCGATTTCCATTAACTGTGAATATTTTAGAGGATTGTGTAAGTACAATTTTGAAAAATTTGGCATCCCTCTTGTAGAGAATTTTAAAACCTAAAATTAGGATCCAGGAATCGTTTCCGAAATATTCTCACATCAGCTTCGGAGGAAATTTAGACATTTTTGAAAATTGCGTACCTATAGGTGTTTCAGTCAATGTTTTTAATTTTTTAAAAAAATTGGCATCCACCTCATAGAGACTTTCAAAACCTATATTTTAAGTTGCAATCATTTATTTGGTGGTTTATCTTCACTCAAAAATGGTTTTCGTTAACTTCGCGGTAAAGTTGGACATTTTAGAAATAATTATGAGTAAAAAGGGTAATGAAAAATATTTAACAATTATCTACTGAATGAATATTTGATTTGAATGATTCGATAGCTTTTATTCGATAGTCCCCATCACTAGCAGAAAACCTGAAAATGTGGTCTTAGTACTCTATGCCAGGTGAACATTATGATGGTGAAATCTGTAAGCACTCATGAGGTTGTGGCTTGGAAACTAAAGGGAACTAAACTCTACACAGAGAAGGAAACCTTGAGAGTTTGGTTTTCGTATGCATGTTAAGGGCAATCAAGGCCCAAATATGGAGGTGATCCTCTATGAAAACATGCAATCGACAATTGACGGAAGGAATCAATCAAGATGATCTTAGATATGGGTATATGGGAAAGGCAAAGTGCTCGAAGTAGGAGATATTTTGGATTTTCAAAAACTCCCCTGAAACGCTCAGACTCAAAAGCCCATTTCACTATGAAAAAGCAATGTCACGGAGATTTATTAAACTTTCGTGGAAAGATGAAAGGCAGGACCATCACAGAGGATGTGTTCACAGAAAATATATCGTCACTCTCCTCACAGACTAAGAAGATGGTGGTGGAGCTTAGGTACATTGAGTTGCTGGGGAAAAATGTACTGGCCCGTCAGATCGCTAGTAAGTTGTCTGCAGTTAATTCTATTGAGAGACATATTTTTAACAGACATTCGAGAGAATTCGGTCACGCTGCGTACATCCTGGGGACTTATATCACTTACGGAAAGGCTCATAGGAAAACCAACTGTCAATAATCGCAGACATAAAATGACTCAAAACAGAGTTAGGTCCTGAAAAGTCCTCCTTATTTGGCAGGTTCATCGTAGATCTCATTTATTATAAGCCCATTGTGTCCTGAGACTGAAATGAGGGTTGGACAAGCCCTTAAGAACAGCCTGTCAGTACAGATGTATATACTCGACCCTTTCCTGACAATACAGTTTAGATCCATAAGCTCCGCATGAAGGACAGATGTTCATTGCCTATAGATACCAGTTACGGACCCTTGACTGATGTTGGAACCATCCGTAAAAATTTCACTACAATTCTTTCTTGGTTCGGATTCTGACCTAAGCCAGTCCTGGACGCGAGGACAATTGGCTTTAAATATAAACAGCATTCCGAGCTCTGCTGACAGGCGGCATATCTATAAGACAGGGGCCGAAGGATAAGTGCTGCGTAAGGTGATCAAAGCTTCAGTGAAGCTTGTACCAAAAACTACCTTGTTTTAAATGGAAAATAGCTGTGTACACCAGAGTAGCACCTCTCCTTGATATCGCCTCGCCATATATAATATGTATCGCCAGATACTTCAGTATAATCCGAGGTGTGATTCACGTGACTGAAACAAGTCCTCGATTTACAGTACCTAATTATCGCAAGAAAGATATTGCGATTAGGTATGTCAGACAGACAAGCTGCCCTTGAACAAAAAACTCTTGCGTATAATCAACTGACAAATGATTTGTGAGTGCTTAACTATTTCAACTGTTTGGGAAAGATTAGAAATACAACCTATGTAGGAGTGGGATCAATGAAGAAACTGATAATAGGTCCAGAACCATTTTGCAGAAGCATTTTGCAAGTCATCCAAAAAAAGCAATTAAGGGAAGAGAAAATCAAAAGAAGTACTCTCAACATGATGGAAAGCCAAAGTAATCCTCTTGAGCTTTGATTTACTGTTCATTTAACAAAACATCCTAATAAGCTAAACAGGCGGCGACGGTACTTGTAGATTCTGTAACAAAGTATAGAAGACCCTAGAAGACTATCTCAAAAACTGGGGATGTTGATCTGCAATAGTAGGGTAAACTGGGATAGATTCAGTTATATATATTTTCAAAGCTATGTAAATTTAACCAAGACATCTCGATAAATTTAAAAACTTTTAATCTTGTCAGAAACTTTTATAATTTTTCTATAAAATGCCGGTAGAATTTTCTTGGTTTCACTAAAAGAATTTATTTTTTTTTTCTTACTTTCAAAAAAAAGTCGTTTTGCTGAATATGAACTTTCGGCTTTTAAAGGGGCACATTAGGCAGGGATATTTTGCTCGTTATTGGCGTTCAATTCATTATTAATTTGTCTTGAGGCTGAGAATACTGCTCAAATTATAATAAAGTGACAGTTCAATGAATATTGTGCTCCGACAGCTCCGCTGAAATTTTTATTTTTTTTCAAAACCTGTAAATTCTATCTTCAAACCTCATCGTTTTCTTAATAGATTTAGTGCCAGACACACCAACATTTTTTATGTTTCTTTAACATTTTTGCTTGAAATAGAAAAAGAAAAATTTTAATAAGATAAATAGGCATTAAAGCTTGCTCTTTAAATGATCCATATAGTGTAGGTCTACAATCACTTTGGTAATGACAAACCAGTCAACGAACCTCGAAAATAGAGTTTGATTAACTAAAGTAGACATGGCTTACGCCAAAAAAATCATAGATTAAAATTAAAAGAAAAATGACTTTTTGAAGAAAACGCGCACAATAAGTGGGTGCGGATTGTCTTCTTCTTCTTCTTCTTACGGCAAAGTTATGATCCGGAATAGAAGGATCACAACCCCCCCACTTTACTGCATCCCTACTGGTCCGCCCGTGGGGTTTGCCATTCCATAATGCTAGGATTTAAGGGTTTTTTTGATTTTAACACGTGCATGCTCCTGATTTTTGATTTATGTTTGATCTTACTTTTACAACACCGGTGATCTCCAGTCGTGTCAACCCACGGATTCGCATGCACACTTGCGGGACAGTTTTAAGATGGTATATGTGTCGCTAGGCTCACCTGGATATTTTAAAAATTGCCTAGATGTGATTTCCCCCTAAGTTCCCCTTAGTCGCCAGTGATATTCTTAACCCGTCCCTGCACGGGGAGCGGATATAAATATTGTATTGGAACATTGTAGAGCATATTAAGACCTACAGATATTTGTCTCGTCCAGACGATTTTTTCGTTTTAAAACCAAGTTATTGAATAAACGAAAGCCTCTAATAAGACCTAAAGTAGCCAAATTTATTTTTCTCTTCTATATGCATATATAACAAGTTTAGTACACCTGCCGTTGGCAGACTAGTATAAAAATAGTTCTTAAATTGTTTAGTTTCAAAATTTAGGCAAATAAACGAAACATTTTGAATCTTCCCAAATGCATTAGAAAGCTACACAAAAATGTTTTGATGTCATGGGTTAGGTAAGATTAGATAAGTGTGATGTCATAACTTTGAATGAAATTCAACGAACGTATGAGTGATGTTCGCGGGATTTTCTTAAATCCGCTAATTAGTAAAATATTTTTTTGTGAAAATCTGAGCATGCAGTCAAGTCAAACCAAAAGTCCTTCGTACTTGAGATATGAATTTTAATCAAAATCGTTAGAGTTTCTTTACTCATGTAAAGATTTGCTGGCGCCAGTTAAACTTTCGCGCCAGTAAAAGTTTATACTCAGACATAGAATTTACCTTACTCGGACAATTGAGTTTTCCCAGAAACATCAGACAGACGTTGATCAATCGATTTTGTTATTGACACTGATCATGTCTTCTAGGGATTTCATCCCCACAACTCTGGATGTTAAAAAATCATACAGAGTCGAAAAGTAGGCGTTGCAGTAAACCTACATAATCGATATTCGTGCATAATATAGTTGTTTATCTAAAAATTCTAAATACCAAATATGAATGTTGCTGAGAAAACGACCAGCTTGCATATTTCCCTTGTTCTTTAAATACTTATTCTGCTTTCGGTATGACAAGTTCCTTACAAAACAAACTGGAGAAGATTCAAATTACACAATCCATGTTCAATAATCTAGACTACGACAAAGGCACTGAGAACAATTTCACGATGACCCTAGTTACTGGCAATGAGCCCTTGGCTTTATTTGTCTTTATCAGTCTGACTTGGATGCAGCATCATATTACCTCGCTAAATCCTTGGAAGACCCACTAAATGCCGGCTCCATAAAATGTGCTTCTGTTGAAGAGCCTTGTGTGGAGAGATTCAGTGATAAATTAAAAGCAAAATTTAAGCCATATCGAAAGGATGTACAAGTCTTTCGAGCGCTTTAACAAAGTCCTCACAAATCATCTCCAAATTAAATGCCAAAACTATTCGCCTTGATATAGAAGATTGTCTACGACTTCCCCCAGGAGCACTTCACTGCTGATGGACCATCGCCAGTGTTTACCTGTATACTTTTCGTACTGTTAAAGAAGCTATAGCTCTGAGCAAGAAATAGAATGTCTTGAAAAATGCAACAATTTGGTGTGCAACTTCACTAAGAGATTACTATTTGAACTGTTACAATGTAACATGGGATCCCATCTAGGAGTATATATCGAAACAGCAGCCTTTTGCGGTCATAGAGAAATCTTATCATTTTGAAACGTTGGTGACATCGGGGATTCGAAAAAACATTGATTTTCCCTTTGGAACCAGCTTTGCTAATTGAAACTGAATTCAGAACTGATCTATGACGAGAACGACCTACCTACTATAGATTGCCTTTCAATGAGGCAATACTTTTCTAATTCTTCTCCGGTGGTCCACTTACTGAAGAAAAAAACAAAACAACGAAAC
This sequence comes from Pocota personata, assembly GCA_963082735.1. NCBI lineage: Eukaryota > Metazoa > Arthropoda > Insecta > Diptera > Syrphidae > Pocota > Pocota personata. The sequence goes on from OY720429.1 coordinate 275,788,456, forward strand.
ACTTTTATGTAAGATTCGTCGCCCTTAAATTAGGATTCACTTCACTGCAATTTGTCCACTTAGGCAACAATAGACCCACCACGTATCGTGAAGCGTGAATCAAACAGTAGCTCCTTCATATTTCATGCAATCTCTGAACAACGCAACGTTCACACCCACAATTTAGTCATCTTGATCCGCAGATTGCCTTCAGCGGATCCACTTTCAAACAAAGTAAAAAAAAAAAGGTCGGGATCCTTAGTTTTTCTGTCTCGTCCACTTGACGACACTGCGCAACCCTGGGCGAATTGACCATCGAACAGGTTATGGCCAAAATTTGATTTGACATGTGTCACTAATTAGACAAAGGAGACCGCACAAGACGTCAAAGCACTCGACTTGGCGCAAAGCGATACCATGTTTGACTCATATTGTCGAGTGGCGCAACACAACTCGCGTACTCTCGCATATACCGCACACAAATTAATAATTTGTGTTCATTTGTTACTCGAGTCCTGTCAGCGGACCAACAATGACACAAACAAAAATAAAAAAAACCTTAGCTTAGCAATACAAAACCTTACTCACAACCCAAATCAATCGGACATCTGTAGGTCTCATTGACAGATCACCTAATTGACAGCGAACGAAATCGACGGTTTAAGCATGTACACCATAATTATAGGATTAGTGGCAGCGAATTGTGGTTTCGGACCTCGGATTCTTCGAGTCCGATGATATGGAGGAGTCCATATCGATTTCATGATTATACGATCGTTCGATCAGATTAGTAACGGGATTAATTAAGACCCAAATAATCGGAGAAAAAAACGTGCGAGATGTGTCACGGTATGGATACTTTTTCTTGTCAAATCGTTTTTATTAACTTTTCGACATGTGATCGATTTCGAGGAATTTTAATTTGTTTCATTTTTTTTTCAACAATCTACGATAGAGAGGTAATTTTGGAAGAAGTGAATGCAGTGATAAATACTGCAGATGTAAATTTTGAATAAAGAATGTATATTTCATCTGATCAACGACAACGCGGGCCAAGATCTTGTATCTACAAAAGTCATGCAACTGTTCAGCCACGAAAAGGAGGAGATCTAACTACCTGTCACTATAGACAAAAGTGTGCCAAGTTCCAGTGCTTTTAAAGGCCCCGACCCACAGAATTCGTCGATGCGTTTCTGCGTGTTTTTAACTGACAGCTAGATAGAACACACGCATTCTTATGGCCCATAACCAAGGGATATACGAGTATGAACTTCGACGGATAAAGTAGGTTTACTTTCTACTTTTTTAGTCCGTTGATGTGTTGGCAGTTCACACATTCACACATTGAAGTTCACGCATTCACAAATAGAGAGTAAGCACATTTATTGGTGGAAGAATTGAGAGAATGTAGAGAAACTGTCATCGCCATTGACAATTGGACAGCTTGAAGAGAAAACACTTTCAGAAATAACAAAATGTCATCGGCTGTCATCTGTGAACGAAGGTATGTGACGGATTTTATGGGACTGTTCTATCCGGCAATACGTGAACGTCAACGTCAAAGTCAACCTTCAACGTAATGACGTCGTTGGATCCTCTGGGTGGGGGCCTTAAAGGGTTATTCATTTCAGGGTTGGGATTTCATATTGCTGTCATATGGTATCTGTCAAATCCATCTGTCATCCTTAGGGACAAGTAGTTAGTTCTTATCTCGCCATTTTACAATATGGTGAGGCACCGCTCAATGAATTCAAATTGTTGTATCTTAGAATAACCATAGAAGGCGCAGAACATACGCCGATTGTCGCCAATCTTTCGAACAAAATCTTCTTCAGCGATGAGGCACATTTTTCGCTCGGCGGCTACATAAACAAAATTGCAGAATTTGGGTTTCTGAGAATGCAAATTTGATCGTTGAGATCAATGATCATTGCATCCATCACGGGTGACAGCTTGGTGCGCGCTGTGGCTGCGTGATCGGGCGGTATTTTTTTAAAAACGAAGACGGTGAATTCTCTGTGCTATTTTGAAATGAGAACCAATTTTTTTTGGCTTTCGATTGAAGAGATTAATGTGAGGGACAGGACGGGGTTACGGACCACTCAATACAGGCAAACTTACACTCTATTGCACGAAAAGTTCCCCGGCCATTTAATTTCGAGATTTGACATCAATTGACCATCAAGATAGTGTGATCTGACTCCATTGGATTTCTTTTTGTGGGGCTATGCTAAAGATCGTGTCTATGCAGAGGGTCCCCAAACTTATTATTTTTATTAAGGTAGCGCTACAGTCCGGGATGGACCTGGACCTCAACCAACAAGAGTCTCCAGCCAGCTCGATCTTTCGCTAGCTGCCTCCAGTTTGGGAATGGATTTGAAGATTTCCGGGCCGGAGCATTGGTGTCCATTCGGTCTACATGACCCAGCCACCTCAGTCGTTGGATCTTATGTCTCTTGACTAAGTCGATGTCGCTGTACAGCCCGTACAATTCGACGTTGTATCTCCTCCTCCACTCATCATCTATGCAGACGGGACCAAAAATTACGCGAAGAATTTTCCTCTCAAAACAGCCAAGAGCAACCTCATCCACTTTTGATAGAGTCCATGCCTTTGCGCCATAGAGTAAGACTGAGATGATTAGGGTTTTATAAAGGGTCACTTTAGTTGTTCGAGAGAGGGCCTTGCTACTCAGTTGCCTTCTAAGCCCAAAGAAGCAGGGGTTGGCAAAAGTTAGTCTTCATTTGATTTCAGCGCTCGTGTCGTTGTCAGAATTTATAGAGGAGCCTAGGTAGACAAAGTCCCTAACTACCATCAGAGTTATATCTGCGTGTGGTGGCGTTCTGCCCGAGACATCGATGTTGATTGTCCTTTTTTGTTGACAGCATATATGTACTTCGTCTTGTCCTCATTGACCGTTAATCCCATCTTCGCCGCTTCCATCTCAATACTCACGAAAGCGGCACTAACATCACGCTGCGTTCTTCCGATTGTGTCAACAACGTCAGCGTATGCCGGCCTTCTGAAAGATTGTGCCTCTGGTATTGGCGCGTGAGTTTTGCACTATTCTTTCAAGAACGACATTAAAAAAATCGCATGACAGCGCGTCGCCTTGTCTGAATCCTTTTTTGACATCAAAGGTCTCGGTGAGGTCTTTACTGAACTTGATGGAGCAGCGTGCATTCTCCATCGTCATTCTGCACAAACAGGCGAGTTTGGCGGGGATGCTAAAACTAGACATTGTTCTATATAGCTCATCTCTATAAATGCTGTATCGATTTAATCCAAACTTGGAGCACAAAACCAACAGAAAAACAACCAAAAATAGGTATACCTCACAATAATAATAATTTCCAAAAACTCCCGTGCCAGCCATTTAACAGATGGTGTATTTCATATATAATGGCATAGTCCAAAGTTTAAAATGGTAAACAAATTTCATTGAAATCTTTAATACTTTTCATTGTATTTAAATTCAAAATCCTAAAGCACAAAATGAATAACCCTGTATGATGTCCTGTGAATTAATTGCACTTGGCAATTTTTTGGGTTTAATACCCTTTATGCATGCACCTGTGATTTGTCATTACAAAATAATTGCACGGGCTTCATTCGATCTACAATACAATTCCAGTAAACCAATAAAACTGACATCGCAATAAATGTACGAGTAACTACAGAAAGAAGGTGAAAGTATAAGGATCCGTTTTTAGTTCTAACAAAAGGATACATAAAGAAGCAATCGCAACTTTGAATCAGAATTTTATAGTCTCCTTCCTGGTACAGGAAAAAGAAAGAAAATATGAAAGTAGATACAATAAATAAATTGTCACATATGAATAATGACAGAAGTTTCGTTATTCCTGTTTATCTGCAATTTCAAATCGTGTCCTTTTCTTTTCCCATTGCCACTTGCAAACGTGAGCAATAAAACATGAATCATTTGTCACAGAATTCGTTTTAATATTTCGTACGTGCCGTACTAGTTGTGGACTTTTAGAGCTTTGTTTTTCATTCTTTAAATGCAAAATGAAAGAATCGCAAGTCAAAAACGTAAGTACATACAGTTTACGAGTACTCTACCCAACGCATCTTCATAGAGAGTAAAGAAAACACAATTATCCGCCAATTATATAATGAGTTACCTACCGTGAGAGAGTTCCAATCCCTAGTCGCAAAACCTAATTAAAAAAAAGACTACCCTTCCTAGAATATCCTACTGACACTCTGTGGTCCTGCCTAACAATTATGCAACACAAATCTGTGAAATCTGTGCAGCACCACCTGCACACTAGTTACTCCGAGTTTAAATCCATCAAAACAAAAGGACTTCATTACCCAGATCGAGATCAACATGAGACCGCTGAAGCGTAAATCGAGATCGTAGTACTGCTCGTGTTAATCCTGCACCCACATCACACGCAAACTCAAATCAACTTCATCATTTAAGTTCATTAGGATTACACACAAAAAGTCAAAAAGTTCCCCCGAAAACTCACAGCTCCGAGGATCAGGATCAACCAACAGCCTTTTCGCATCGACGCACACAATAGATGCACAGGAGCGCATACTTGACTTGATTTTAAGCCAATTTAGAGTTATTTTCTGCTACGGGGATTATGTAGGTACAGTGAGAAGAATATCGTCCTTTATTTTGAAAAAAAAAAAAAAAAAAAAATCCTCAACTTCTGGACACACCGCAGGAGTTAAACCGATCGGCATTGTAACTTTATGCACCTTTCTTTATTGGATCGAAATTGGATTTCTATTTCTATTTTCCTTTGAAAAGGACATGCTTCATGGTCCTTTGTGTAGGGCAAGAGTGTTTTGATAGTTTTTGATGTGCAGTGACTTCAATGGTTGGCTTAGGAATGCATTTTTTTGCAGTCGTTTTTGTGTGTCCAAATGGCAAAAAAAATTGTAACTTTTATGATTTTCAAGGACCTTTTTCGGAATTAAATTATCTTTTGATTATGCTCATGAGTGTGCACTTCAGAATGTGGGTGGGTCCGTGTAGAAAGCGGGATTCTTTGTGGTGTATTTCAGGAGCTGACTCTAGTTAAGGATTAGAAATGCAATTTTTAGGATACAACGTACAGTAATGACTTTTTAAATAGCAAATAGTTGAAAGGCGGTAGCTTCTTTGATATGGTACGCGTAATGTGGGTGAATGTCGAAAATTTGTATAGCGACACGTTTCGTCTTGAAATATCGGATGCATGACGTTATGTGAAATTTCCAAAAATCATTGTACATTTACTCGTAACTTTGGTGTCGAAGAGGAACGTACAATTGTTTCCTTTCGAAACGAAAACCTCCACACAGTCTAGGAGCTTATACCCACCTATTTTGAACGGTCTGATCCACGTAATAAAAATATGTCTATGAACTCTCGAAATTGTTATGAAAAACATATCCAAACTCAGGTTTTTATGGCATATACCACACTGAGAACAGTCGTTTATGAGGAAAAATCCGTCAACAGGAAGTGATTCACCGATCAAATGTACATTTTGCGTGTAGGAACTCGTAGGTATACAGCCAAGTAATTCTAAAAGGAAACAAGATGCTTAAGTTAATTGAAAAATGTTAGTCATCCCAATTGCCGAATCATATTGAACGAACGAAAAGTATTCTGCGAACGTAGTCTACGCAAGCCTGCATTAATAGAATAAAAATGTGGTGTCTGTCAGTACCAGTTTTAGTCTGTTTTTCCTAAATTGGAAAGATGAGAATAGAGACGATACAATCTCTCTTGAATTTGAGATTTGCGTCTGTATTACTTTCTTATCGGACTTATCATCCATGAAAAGCCTTTGCAGCCTTACGTGTTTTAAACGGAAGATTGGTCTTCTTGAGCATTGCTCTCCATTTTCTCAATGCGACCAAAACAATGTAGTAGTCTTTTTTTTTCTGATTCGCCAGTGGATACGGTATTCTCCTAAAAATACTTACAGCCCGGGCTACCAGCATACACGATTCACAAGCTCGAATAATCGATGCCAGGAGTGCGCCTACGTATTAATCCACTCCCTGCACACTTCTACCACTCTCCCCGAGGGACTGCCATTAGGTGTGACTTCGCGGGGCTGGTTAGCAACTTATGCTATATCATTTGCATTTGCCGTTTCGGCTCTTCTTAGTCTTTCGACGCTTCTCAGCTCATACGCTCGTTATGAAGGAACAGTCACCGCCTGACCTGGTCATATGACTTTTTGAAAACTGTTGGCTTGGCAGGTTCATTCTGCAGTGGAACATTGCATGCTCGGCGTCTTCTTCTTCATCTGGGCATTCTGGGCAGAAGGGCTAGAAAATATATTTTCGATAGCTGCCGTGGCCGGACAGAAACTGAATATGGTGGTAGTTGCAGTGCTCTCTTTGTCCAGACCTCGATAGTGGAGATCAGCTTGTGGGTCCATCTGCCTTTTGCCGTATTATCCCACCTGGATTGCTACAGATATTACAATTTCTTCTCGTTTTACCTTCATGGTAACGCTGGCTTCTTGCCGATTCGCTATTCGCTTATACGATCGCCTTTGCGTTTCGTAAGCGGAAATGTCGATGGGGATCATACCGGCTATAACACAGGATGATTCATCCGAAATTGTTCGATAACAATTAACGTTCCACCTGGACTTGAAGATTTGTTGAAATTAAGATCTTTAAAGACCCGAGGGATTGTAGACAAGAGGCGGCATGGTCGATGAGGCAAAGCATATTAATATTTCCATAAAAAAATGAAAAGATTTACTGTCTTCAAGGACACTGAATTATTTGTTGACTCACTTTTTGATCTTGTACGAATTTAGAACCTTGCCTTCCTCAATGCTCCAGTATTGCAGCTCCTGGTCATTTTTAATTTCCTTATTCGCAGCAATGGTCTCGTCCAGGTGCGGATTGCTAACCCCAACACAGCCAAAAACTCGTGGTGAAGTAAACTGAATTCTCAGATGTGACAACTGAGCAAGAGCTAGAAGATGTTCGACTAAAAGTCGGTGTCAACTTGTTCATTATTCAGCACCCAATCGGCGTATATTCTGCGCATTCTATAGTCAGCATTAATACGTTGAATAGAACTAACTACCTGTTACTATGGATGACAGATGGATTTGACAGATGACAGGAATGTGAAATCCCAACCTCGAAATGAATAACCCTTTATCTTAAGAACATCTATATCTTTCTCATATCCAATCGAAAATATTAAAACAGACATTGCCCGCAATCGTAACTGTCACCAAAATGGATCTGATATGGTTCTGGCGTGACGTATGAGAACTGACAGATATTCCTGGGTCCCCTGTATATTTCAAATGTAAAAAAAAAAATGCTAAACTAGCAGCGCTACCAAATAATACCATCCTAACCATCTCACGTAACTCCGATGCATCTTCTCAAACAACATCGCAAGTCTTCACTTAACGATACTTAATAATCGTTGTTCTGACAAGAAACCCCCAAACTCTTGTTAAGGCATGCAAAAATCCCTCAATTAAGTAATTTCCCCATTTAACCGTTGCATCTTGTCCTCTTAACTTGCGAAAATGTAGCAACAACCTTTAGAGACGCATAAAGTCCAGTCATTCCTGAGTTCCCATGATAGTATGATTCGTCGTGAATGCGTGTAATTGTCCGCTTAATTGCATGGAACACATTCCAACCTCTGCCACACCGAATCCAACCTAACCGGGCCAGCAAATTCTTGCGTCCATTACCATACCCGCGCTTCATGCGTCCTCAGTGAGTTTTTGAGTGTAAGAGCATTTTTCATCGCCTCGTCTGTAATGCATCTCTCTGCCTATGAACTACTACGTAGCTACTCGTACTACTGCATGACATTTCGGCTGACATTTCTCCGGACGGATCATCATAATCAGCGGTTTTGTTCTGTTTGCTTGCTGTGCCATGTAAAGTAGTGCCGCGCATTTTTACCATATTTCATTGTGCGATTGTGATCTTCTCTTGTTAGCTGTTCCTGCAGCCTCAACAGCCGGCCCGGTCAGCTAACTAACCTGACAAACAGTCAAGACTGTCATATTCCATATTCCTTTGGGCCACCGGAGGCTGGGGCTCAGGAGGTTCTTTTCGTTTCAGCGTGATCACGATGATAATGATGATGATGACGACGATGAAGATGATCCATTAGCATGGTCCAAACACAATGTGAGATCGCGCACATGAATGTGCGGCAGCTCTAATTAGCTGGATAAGTAGAAGTGGAGATATCTTTCAGACTCACCCCTCTCACCTGGAGGACAGAGAGTGCCGAGTGGATTGTGTAATGGTGGGCATTCCTCATGTTTATGATGTTGATTTTTGAAATTTAATGTGATGACGACACGCTGAGCGGTGTGTTTCGTTTATGAGTTTGAGAGATGACAAAACAGCCCGGTTGTGATGAATGGTCCAAGGAGTGGCATGATGACAGATTAAAGTTGGGTGTAAATTATGCTGGGATGGTGGAATTCCATTCTTCGTTCAAATGTCTTTCAAGAAGGCTATTAATTGCGGTTACCTGTGGAGTGGACTTCATAAAAAAGAAGTTCCCCCTCTGCACAACTTTGCAAACGGGCTCTCAGGTTAAATCAAAAATTATTTATATAAAGCCGAAAACATTGACTATCCAATTTGAGCTGACAATTTGCGATTATATAATGTTTAGGATTATACAATGTTAGAGTGTTGAGCTGGCAAGATCGGAACTGCTAAAGGCTCTGTAAACGAGAGTCAGATGTCAGAGTTTTGTGCAATTTCATTATTCTTTCGAATATGTAGATACTTAGATACTTGTGTATGTATTGCGTTTTATTTTCCTTCCCAAGAAAGGGTAGAACCAACTTGTTGCTTAATTAACTCCTTCTAGTATGCACCAAAGATTTTGGGTAAAATTTATGTCGTTTCCACAACTCAAGCTATTCAAAAGTTCTGCGAAGGACAGAAACTTAGACTCAGATGGAAGTAAAAAGAATGCGAGTATCACATGATCAAACTAAAGTGCCAGAATATAGCGCTTATAGCTGCGTTCGATTACCAAGACGTTGAGCAGAACATCACAAGTTTGCCAAAACTTTCAAAATAAATTGGAACAGAAAAGTACTGCCTTGTGTTCTATGAGCCTGTGCATTGTTTCAAAGTTTTATTTTTTTTGGCTGTCAGAAGGGGAAAAAAAAGAACGAATTGGGCAAGATACGGCCAAACGTTAGGTGTGAATGGAGCCAAAATTCTTTGCAAAGATGATATTTTCTACCAACGATATTTACCTGCGTTGTTGACATTGAAGTCAAGTAATAATGAAAGGGTCTTCGCACAAATTTTGAATCAAAGGACGGATATTGTATATGGAGTTTCCCAAGGAACTTTATCTACTGTTTACTAGAGACATACCAACTGCAGAAAGAAACAGCTGGGCCATCTGCTGGTTTATTTTTAAATTGCATGTCGTTTTGACACTGACAGCTCTTTCGCGCTCAACAAATTTGGGAAATATAAAAAACTTATTTCCAAAGTGAGTGCTGTGTTGCCGAAACAGTGCAAAGAAATTTCGGTCGAAATAATGCACCAACCGTGCCTGCTGTAGGTGAAAAAAGTTCGTGAGATTAGCATGCTAATTCTTAACACAAGTTATCCTCGTGTTCATCATGTGCACTCAGTTGAGAATATTGCTATATGGTGTCGTTTATCGAATGACGGCATTATTGGCCCATTTTTCTTCGAAGATGGCAACAACGTTACGGTTAACGGAGAGCGATTTTTTGTTGGTGAGAAACTGAGCAACTCTGCTTCCAGTAAGACTGTGCTGTGTGCCATATAAGGTGTCCAATAATCGATCTTTTGCGGACTAAGTTCAATAATCGTTAAATCAACCATTTTGGTGATGTTACTTGTTACTTGGCCTCCACGGAGATGCGATTTGACACAGTTAGACTTATTTTTTTGCCGTTAAAAACCTATTCACAACATTGATCGATCTATTCGTAAAATAGGGCCCCGAAAATATACTGCAAAATTGGGTTGATAGGATGGGCTATTGCCAAGTGCTCTCTTCAATAACGCAAAAAACTTTTCAAAATGTTAAATGGATTTTTTGTATAGCAATTTCAAAAAGAAACCAAAAGACGGCCCAACCTTTATTTGTGGAAAACCGGTTGATTAGTTTTATTATACAGTCTGGTGTTCTGACCCGGTTATCCTCCTTTACGCGTATGACTTTCAATGCTAGTAGTACCACTATTTAACTTCTGCACATGTATATAAAATCATCAATGGAAAAAGTCCACGAAAGCAGTGTTGAGACCCGATCTGCAACCATTATTCCCCACAACGAAGGCGTTGTATTGCCTCTCAGACGAAGATATCAAAGAGTTATATTCATCGCACTATTCAGCTATACAGTTAGACCGGGAGCCATCAAGACATACGACGCTCAACAAGGCCAAAATCTATAATTGAAGGCGATGATAGGTTTATTGAAGAAGGCACCAAAAATATGCGCAAAGTTTGACAAAAATCGGCCCAAACCAGTGTTTAAGGTAAGCTGGACTCTTCAAACGCATAACCATGAGAAAATCATTGCTTCGACCTCAAACCAAAGAAGAAAAGTCTAGAATGAGCACTAACCCATGATAGTTAAAAGAAAGCTACTTCGGCCTTAGAAATCCAAGTTTGACCTGTTTGGTCAAAAAATAAAATGGAAGATTCAGGTTGAGCAAAAAATGGTGCCAAAGATTGTAATCTGCATGTTTAGAGAAATTAAGCTTCTTAACAATTATTCCGATCTGTAAAATCTTGCGCATGTCGTTAATGAAGAGTAACGTACCTAACACAGTTCCTTGTGGTACACCTAGGTTTCGTTTGAGTATTAACAATAAAATATTTCTGTCAATCTTTTCAAAGGCTCTTTTAAAGTCCAAAAAACCAAAAGTAGAAGGCATTTTGGAAAAAAAGGTATGGCCGCCGTAAACTCCCGAGCAAAATCCCATAACGTTGTTAGAGATGGACAGAAGTATTCAAGATCAATGTCCCTCTTTAAAGGAGGTGTTGTGGAGTCCGGACCCACCAAATATAAAGACAAATTTAATACCAGTTTAAAAAATTAATACAATGTAAGGGCGGTTAAGTAAAGTCATTTTGAGTCGTAACATGTATTCTTCTTAATCGTTGTTTATTTTTCATTTTTTTCCAACACGGTTGGAGGGTCTTTAATTCCACTTTGTTTGAATGTACTAAGTCCGGAAACGTTTGGTGGGAAGTGTAGATAATAAGGACATGCTGAATTCAATAGAAACTACATTTAACAAAAACTAATTTCAAAAACACGAAATAATTTCCATCCAATAACAGATGATTTTAATTTTTTTCACAAATGTGTTCTACTCGTACGGATACCTTAAAAATGGTACTGAAAATTATGCATAAACTGTTCGAAACAGAGCCGTCTAAAAGAAAAAGCAGGGCCCTTAAGAAGAGTACTCTCATCGTCATCGAACTTAAGATCGTGTATTTTTCTGTGCCAAACTGTTAGCAGAGCCATTAGATTGGTACGGCTTAGAAGAGAAAAAGATATGTTCTAGCGCTTTTCTGGACGCCTTCGACAAGGTATGGCATGTAGGCTTGAAGTTTAAGTTAAGACACGTTCTTCCGGTACAATTATAGGAGATTTTAGAATCCTACCTTGCGAACGGATTGGTATACTCCCAATTTAAGGAAATCGTTGCCGTAGTACCGCAAGGAAGTTGCCTTGTCCTAGTCTTATTCTCACTGTACACTCGAGATATACCTCAACGAGAAACCACTGTCGTAGCTACATTCACGGATGATACGGCTATATTAAAGCAAAAGTTCCAACGAGCTTTGGACAAAAATTGCGATTAGACAAAGATTTGGCGCATTGCTCTCAATCAGATCAAATCTACTCATGTTAATTTTGCTTACCAACAAATTAACAACCTACCCATTTTCATTAACTCGGTACAAATACCGTATGCAAACGAGGCAAAGTATCTAGGAATGACACAAGACGCCAAACTCAAATAGAAGTCATACGTTAAAAAGAAACGCGACGAGCTTGAAAATAGATTCATACAAATGTATTGGTTACTTGGAGGACATTCCAAATTAAGCTTTTATACAAGAAAGTGCTTAAACCCTTTTGGACGTATGGTATACAATTTCGCACCAAAGAAAGCAATAGAGATATCCTACAATCTTTTCAAAACAATGTGCTAAGATTCGTAGTAAATGTCCTATGGTATATCAGAAACAATGATATCCACAGAGACTTAGGAGTAACTACCGTCGATGACGAAATAATGAACTTTGCTCGAAAACTACGTATTCGTTTTCATGGTCATTGCAGCAACGTTATTCTCCAAATTCTGGACGAGACAAACCTGTGCGCCGACTACAAAGAACGAATCATTCGATTTAGCGCAATAAGGACCAGCCGTATTTAATGGCGGGTTTTAGCAGGTGCTTTTGCTGGAAAGCTACCTGCCCAATGCCAATATTTTTGAAACTAAAACTACTTGATAAGGAAACTTAAACCAGTAGAATGGAGGTGTTGTTTAGTAAGTAAAAATCTCACACTACTATGAGCACCGGGCTATGAAGAAAAAAGTCTCTAGTAAGAGCTGGCATCAACAATTTGTATGCCATTGACGTTGGCTCAACTGCTCCCATCTATGGGAAAGCTCTGAGTCAGCTCACGGAACTATACGAGTAAAGACCTGTCGAAAGACTTCGTGAATGTAGCAATAAACTGCACGGAGGTCTGTGATGAAGCTGCATAGCTAAACTCAAACATTTTTTCGGATGGCAATTGATGATCAAATCAGCACCATTCACTGTCAGTAGACAGGTAGCTAGTAAGTATTAAAATTATTCTACCAATTGATACACAATTAATGGTAATGATATTTATGGCCAGGCGGTTTCCCCGTAGACGAAGCCCACAGGAAGACTTCACGTCCTGATCCAGGGGTAGGCAAACATGTATCCGCCGGTTTCAGGGAGCTAAGATAAGTTCTTTTAGTTCGATGATCTGGTAGAAGGCTCTTAAGAAATAATGCTATCTTCCAAGGCTGACTAAGTTCCATAGGGTAACCTGTATAACAAGAAAAAGAAAGAAAAAATCCACAAGAGTGACACTAAAATCATTCATTTATTTACTGCAATGCTAGGTGTATTGTCTAAAGTGGCCCCAGTATAGTGTGTGATGTGTTTGCTTGTGACCGAAACAAATAAAATCTGACTGACATCGGGTCTGAGTGCTCAGGGATTTGGAAGCTTCCTTTAAGAAAAAAAAGGACGACACATCATTCGATCTGTTGAATGTACGTCAAAGGGTGACTAAAATCGCAAACATACTCACACTCTAGGATTATGCTTCCATTCTAAAAATCTGGCTTGCAAAAGGTTGACGCATCCTGGGAGTCTCTTATCTGCGTTGCACAGAATATTCGTCATTTAGCGCAATGTCGAGACCTGATAACTTACCTACCTACCTTACCAAATCTGCACGTATCTACTCATACATTTAGTGTGCTACAATTTTTCATTACCATCGATTCTCAATTCATATGCGTACGCAATACAAAACTAACTTTTTTCAAATTTATTATTCGTTTAAACATGTCTCGCCGCAAATAGCCAAAAACAATAATTTTTCGTTTTCGTTGATCTACAATTGTCAGTGACGGCGGCCGGCGGCGTGGTATCTGCGGAGTCCATTTTTGGAGACAAAAAGTACTTAATGTCGCGTCAAGTGTAATTCGTATAATACCTCACAAAGAAATAGCGCAGCACAGCACCCGTCTACCATATGCCCGTGAGCGAGGTCCCATTCAAATGTCAAAGATACTCGTATCACATCGATCCCACCCCCGCCCCGCAGTGTACTCCGTATGTATACTCGTAGATACTCGGCGAAGTCACCCATAATCCATAATGTTAATTCAAGTGGCCATTTAAACAGTCTCTGTCGCGCATCACAATGCCAACAGTAGCTGAGCGTCGCATTTTGACGCCATTAGCCCCCTCGGACACACCAGGCAAGTGTTGCCACCCCACACCCAATTAGCATTCAGACGCGGTATACCCGCGCACAATAACAATAATAATTGCCCCCGACGACTTCTGTACCTCTACAGGCTGGCTGGTTGGGTCTTCGATGGCTTTCCGATCGTTCGCATTCAGCTGTCGAAAAATATTTTGATGGATGACATTTGATGTCCATCGTCGAGTATAAATCAAATGGAATGGACGAACCAAATTGAAAATTTTTGTTTGGGATTCGGTGGTTTGTCATCGGTGGCTGAATATCGAATTTGACTGCCTTGCGTTGTGTGTGAGTCAAATTATCGTTACGTCACGTTTAGGTTGTTAACGTGGTGTTTTGGTTAGGACCACCTTCGAAATAATAATTGCTCCTAAAGGTAGGTAGATAGATGGCATGTGAGTCAAAGCAAAAGGGCAAGGGAACATTCCAGGCGATTTATGGTCATTTGGAGTCGTAAATATTTTAAATTTTCGCCTCTCATATTTTTAATTTGTTCGGCATAAATTCGAAGTTAGACATTGGCAGTGAGATGCAGCACATGTCTGTCAAATGTCAAATGCCTGACATTTCGAATGCGCTTCGATGTCGTTTTCTTGAGTTGTGCTTTGTTAAAGTGCCTGCTACCGCGATGGATGCTTCTTCTTCTGCCGTAAAGCATTATTTTCGGAGCTTTGAAGTGACTAGTGGAGAAAAATGTTGAATTGGTATAACCGTAATAATTTGAAGTGGCAAAGAGGGCTCGGTAGCAATAAACCGTCAGTCGTGAGTAACGCAAACCAATGAACATTGCTACCCGTATGAGTCACGTTGAATGTGGTTTTGTGTATCGAAATTTGAAGATCTTATGTAATTGAATAGAATGAGAGCTATTCCAGAATTTGGCTTAAATATGGAATGGATTTTTGACAGCATGTTAGATTCTAGTGATTACAGAGCAGAGCAGTTAAAGCGCTAGCCTTCTTCAAGATTGTGCTTGAACGATCTAATTCAGAGCCATGTTGGTAAAGCAATCTTATGCAAACTATTAAACTGTGATGATGACCAATAGTCAGCTTTCGCGCAGAAGTTTATCTATAAAATGCGATCGGATTATGTCATGGTCATGTTTAGAAATGATAAATCTCTGAGCTTGTCACCAGGTGCAATGTCACATGAAAAACCGATCAAAGAAAAGTATTTGAATTACAGCAGATCTGGAGAAAAGCTTATAACAACCAAGCCTATTCGATTTACCAACTTTCCACCGCCGAGTGGCATCTGAATGAATTTTTATGCAAACTGCGATAGGACTTATATGCGGCAACACTGACATAATTGTAAAAATGCAACTAGCTATCCATAGTGCGTGAGCAGGAGATGACACTCAACATCAATTGCTCGGTCATCGTTCGGCGTCCTCCTCAAAAGCTTTAGGTAGCTTTGTCGGTCCCGAACTAGACATTGGAATTTTTAACGTTGTGGTAGCACCCCTAGATGCCTGTGATGGCGGCCATCTATCAACTCAAGAGGTGTTACCCCACAGTACAAGAAAGGGAGGGTCTCTGGCGTAGTTGTTGGAGAAACTTATATTATGTCGATTCTTTTTTATGGCTTTTGGCTGTGGTCACACGGATATCTAGCCTTCATTTAAGGACACGTCTACCTAGAATATCATAGCGCATACACTCGATTTGTCCGTGCCATTAAAGCCTATTGATTTTGATGTTAACAAGGATTTGATGGTCGGACTTTGACAGTATCAAACATTTTGATCCACATTTGTACGCACGGGAACGATGAGAGTATTGTACCATATTGTAAACTTTTCTGCTTTTCAGTGGCCTTTGAGTGAAATATGGCACGCAACATCAGGAGTTATTCTCCTTCTAGAAAATTGTACAAAATGTATCTACGCTAGAGATAGATTTTGCCACGAGTATGGCCGGAAAATATAGTCCGGGGCGCGGCCCAACAGAGCCGCCATATCAACAACTAGATGAAAAATGTTCTCAGACAGGTTGGGATAATAAGAGAATAAAAGTAACTAGTCAAAGCTGAAGATTAAGCAGCTCATAGTGAAGATTCCTACCCAAATTTCTTTGTAGTTATAGCAAAACCCAGAATTTGAACCTCAGTCCGCAGTTTTAATTGATGCAAAATCAATAGAATGACAGCAGTAGTTCTCTTTCGCAAATGTGTTTTCTACACAAGACATATGTATGTAGGTATACCTTGGGTCTTCAATGACCCCCATCCGGTGATCACATGCTCATCACATATATTGTAACCTGAGATTAGTCTAACCTGACCAAAATGAAGTCAGGATAGCAATATCTAAGCTTAAATCCAACAAGGCTGCTGGACCGGACGGATTAACTGCCGAGCTGTTTTTAGGCTTCGGAAGATGACCTGGTGGAGAGCATACACCAACTCGTCTCCATGATTTGGTCAGAAGAAAGTATGCCTGATGAATGGAACCTCAGCATCGTTTGCCCGATCCACAAGAAAGGAGACCCTCTAAACTACGCCAACTATAGAGGCATCAGTCTCCTGAATATTTCGTATAAATTCATGTCTGCTGTACTGTGTGAACGCCTGAAACCATTCGTCAACAATCTGATAGGTCCCTATCAGTGCGGCTTTAGGCCCGGTAAGTCCACGACCGATCAAATATTCACACTACGGCAGATCCTGGAAAAAACTCAAGAAGTCCAGATCGATACACATCATCTTTTTATCGATTTTAAGGCCGCATATGACAGCATTTATAGAGACGAGCTATACAGAGCCATTTCTAGTTTTGGCATCCCTGCCAAACTTGTCAGATTGTGCAGAATGACGATGGAGAACGCTCGCTGCTCCATCAAGGTTGGAAACAATCTCACCGAGACCTTTGATGTCAAAAAAGGATTTAGACAAGGTGACGCGCTGTCATCTGACTTCTTCAACATCATTCTTGAGAAAATTGTGCGAAACTCGCAAGCCAACACCAGGGGCATAATTTTCCAAAAGTCTGTGCAACTTCTTGACTGATGAAGACCTTCTTGGTCGTTTCGAACGCAAAATTCTTCGAGTGATTTTTGGTCCCGTTTGCGTTGACGGGCTTTGGAGGAGAAGATTTAACAGCGAACTCTACGAGCTGTACAGCGACATCGACCTGGTCAGAAAAGTGCGCATCAGTCGTCTAAGATGGCTAGGACACTTAGAGCGACACCAACGTTCCGGCCCGAAGAGTATTCGATTCCAACCCGGAGGGACAACGCAGTAGAGGAAGACCTCGCCTTAGGTGGCGCGCACAAGTGGAAGGGGACCTCAACCAACTTGGAGTGCGCAACTGGAGGCAGTTAGCCAAAGATCGCGCTAACTGGAGAGGCCCAGGTCCACCCCGGACTGTAGCGCCACCTAAAGTAAGTAAGTAAGATTAGTCCAACCGTACCTTTGCGAGTCTAATTCAATTTAACCCTAGTGTCTTAGAAAGAGACGTGTCACATAGCCCGAAATCAGATGAAATTGCTCGCTGGAATTGCCAATGCCCTTAGGGTGGCAGGTGTAGAACTTTCTTTCGTGCAAATGACGCACCAAAAGCCCTGGTATCCCCTTCCACCATTTTTGCTGTTACCCTTCACTTTTGTCCGTAGTCCTCCTAGGCTAGTGGTTGTGTGGGGAGTTCTTCCAACCCAGTACTCCTACTATTCCATATACTCCGAGAGGATTACTGAGTAGGTATCTGGAGTCCAAAGCCAGATGGACTGTCGGGTGGATAAATGCGAACCAAAGCGGTCACCTGGTCCTTGAATCGAACAGAGCTAAATCCATTTTCGTGTATGACTCTATGCAGAAGCTGTCAAAACTACAGACGTGATTCCCTTTGTTAATTAAATTCCCACAATGTATGAATGTGTGTATGCATGTGAAAGGCAGCTGAGCCATCAAAGCACTAGCCGTGACAGAGTTGAGAAGTTCCCCGAGAGAGTGGAATTAAATAGTTGCAAACTGGGAGAAAAAGAAAAGGAAACAAACAAGAAAAAGAAAAAGTATAGAGTTCTTTGGTGAATTGTGATAGGATCAAAGAAAATGATATTGACTGTGGCGGAAAGTGTTCTTCCTTATTGGACATTTTATTTCTCATATCCCAAAGCCCAATCAAATGTATGTCGTATTCAATTTCCCATCGTGAAAAATCAAAAATCGGTATTTTTATTCATTAGCATTAGCAAACGTTTCACAATCTCCCTTTCATTAAATAGATTATGTGGCGCCCTTTCCTTTTTACTTGCTCTTATAAAGAGGAAGTATTGTTTTCGTGAAAAAATGCGATCTCAAGATTTTGATCAATCTGGGTACACTTCTGTGCACCTGTCTTTCCGTTTATCCATCTGAGTATCTGTCCATCTGTCCATCCGTCTATCTGTACCACTGACTGCAGCCTAAGCAGCTGAATAGATTTATTTCAAACTTCATATTTGGGCTATGTGGGGTCACACTTCACATTAACGGTACTTTACTTAGGTCCAAAGGTTCCTGAGAAATTAAGTATCTGAAGCACCACCTTGGTGGCTTTAAATGTATATCCTTTCCAAATGATATACCCATAACAACATTCGAACCCAATTGAACGAACTCTTTACCAAAGCCAGACCGAGAGCATATGGAATACTAAAAGTTCGAAGACTTTTTGATTACGTATAAGGAAATTCGTTGAAAGCTAAAGATCAGGCAAATTGAAATGAAGAAATCTACAAGAAAGAAAGAAAGCGATATACAGAGAACAACTAGAACCATCTCTACAACATCAATTATTGTTGTCACTATAGTTCGAGAAGAAATGTAGTTCGATACTGACAACAACCATAATTCGATAGAAAACACCCCCGCAGATGCAGATACTCATCTATAGTCTCGCTCCTCAAATTTATTAAACTGAAAAAGTTCGTAAACCTATCATAGTCATGAGCCCCCTATACTATCACACACTCCACATGCATTGCCTCTTAGCGCCACAAATTCTAATGCTAAAATCCGAAAGTATTTTCGTTCGCAACGATTATGAAAACAATTTTTTTGCAGTCCAAGGTCCAGCGTATGACTATCAACTGTGGCTACAATCGTTCGCACAAATGCGTACTACTAACATTAATAAAAATATCTAAACAATCTAACTGAACGTAAACGGTTCTACTCGTACCTCTAGCACAGCGACCCACTCCGAACTATCCAGCAATTATGTGCGCCTACTTAGGCCGACAGCTAATTATCAGGAATTTATATTCCAACACCATCGGCGCATTAATTGGTTAATATGGTGTAAGAAGTGTCAAGACAAAAGACAGTCGGCGGCTTCCGGCAGTAAGTGCGATAAGCTTCAAACTCCCAGACCACCCAGTCTAAATGGCCAGCTTTATACGGAACCGGGAACAAACGACTGCGGCGGTGTCTGGCTACCCAACTTGGGCGGCGGCGGTTTGCGCAATTAGTTGTTGGCCCAATCAATCGATTGACCATTACCCATAGTCTTTGTGGTTGTTTACCTAAATTGTGTGTGGAGATCGGACGAATATGCAAATCTCCGCGACTGTATCTTAATGTGTTGTCGGTTCCGAAGATCACAGATGCCGCTAATGGTGGTTATCATGAAATGAGAGCGGCACATCTTTTGTGATTCTGATCGGTTCGGTTGTCAATTTATTTGAAATTTATTTTTCCAGATTAGTAAGTGCAAAGATTGGCAGAGAGGGCAGACAGCGGGGAGGGCAGCCGCCTGCAAGTGTGAATAATTAATTGATATGAGACGAATGAGATTAAAGTTGACACAACAACAGTTTTAATGAATGCGACATGTGTTGTTTGTTGTTTGTCGAGGCTTCCAATTATGCAAAGAGGTCAAAACTTTTGGTCAAGTTTGTGTCTCATTTGGATTTCAGTTGAATTGATGATGATGAAAATTTTGCGGTGACATTCAAATTTAAAAATGGACTATCCGCTGATGACACATCTTTGCTATTCAATGAAGATTTGAAATTTGTCGCCGGCAGAGATTAATTAAGATGTGAAACAATTGACCTCATGATTTAGTGTTTCCCACCTCTTTTTGCTAAACTAGGTGTGGGCTGAAATTCGGAAGATGAAAGCGTCATATGCATGTGGGAATGGATACACGGCTAAGGGAATTCAATTCAAACGACAGACGTTTGCATTGGATTAAGAGTATGTTTGTAGGTATAATGAAGATTGCATTTCAAAACCATTTAATATTCAGTTAAAAAAAAAAACAATTTAAATCAACACTTTTCTTACAACTAGCTTTAACTGTGAAACCAGTAAACATCAATAAAAATTGTGGTAACTACATAATATAGCAAATACAGTACCTACAACTTCCGCACTGAAAAATGTACAGCACCACCAGCTATTTTTTCGTCCAAGTATCCGTATGTGTTATAAAAAAAAAATGACTAGGTTAGTAGTATAAATTAGAATATGACCCATAACTGTTCCAGTTTTTGTATACTGGAGAATTAGCTATGAGAAGTAGCCAATATTGCTGAGTAATGTGAATGGCCGAATTAGCTATGAAAAATAGCCATTATTAGTATTTGCAGTTCTAAATTCTTACGAATTTTTGTGTGAACCTCAGCCATTTGATGCAGTACTTTTCAATGCTATTTGAAACAACGGAAACACTGTACAAACAGCTATATCCAGTTGCATGCACGTAATTAGAAACGATTTCGATGCAGCATTCTTATTTTCACAGTTCCTGTGTTTTCACCCTAATGCTTTTGAAAAAGTGCTCAGTACTACCAACCTTATGACAAAATATATGCCACTGACATTTCATACCACTAAATTGTCACAGCAACATAAATTGAGTAAAGTGAGCTAAACGTTTGGTGTACGTAATTAGAACAAGTATATACATAAATTCTTTCACTTGTAAGTACGAGTTGTTGTATTCACTCATTCAGAATATTGAAGTGATATTATTTTTAAGTTTCTCACAATGGGAAAAAAAAACAAATCTTGTGATGCAAAAACTCGCAACCGTATTGTCGGCCATCATGAAGATGGAAAGTGATTTGGCAAAATAGCAAAAATACTAAAGTGTTAAAAAAAAAAAAAAAAAATACAGTGAAACCCGCTTAAGTGAAACTCGCTTTAGCGAAAAACCCGCTTAAGTGAAAAGATTCACAAATCCCCGTGTATACTTACATACAAACTACCTCGCTTAACTGAAACTCGCTTAAGTGCAAAACCCGGATAACTGAAAAAAAATTTCTTCAAACTTTCTATTTTTCTTTGGAAAACAACTCGTTTAACTGAAAATTTTAAAATCGAACAGAACAAAAAATTTGCAAACGCACGCTGAATTGATTCATTTTATTTTCACTTCCACCACTGTCATCCACTTCTCAACATGACAAATGTCAATGCTGAGTTATGACAGAATATTTTCGATTTGTTTGTTTTCCTTACAAAATTTACTACTCTGATCGGAAAGCAAATTAAAGATTGATATCGGTGCAAAAGGTATGTAAATAGATTTATTTACGAATAAATGTTTATTGTAAACATTTTCCGTCGGATAACACAAAAAAAACTTGTAAGTTTGTCTTTAAAAGACAAACTTAACATTTCAAAGCGTTTAAATGAAGGCGAGAAACGTAATTTATATTTGCGTATATTTGCGCTCACTACAAATGTAGCGCAGCCACCCTTACACGAATTGTTCAACAAAAAAATGTTATTGAGACGGAGGCTGCGCAAAATAAAAATGTATCCACCAAGCGTTTACGCACTGGAGCCCACAAAGGGTTGGAGAAGTCTGTCCATTTGGTTCAAGGAAATGAGAACCAAAAACGCCATCATAACTGGGCCGATGCTGATGGATAAAGCCAAAGCCTTAGCTGTGATGCTGGGTGTGGATTTCGACCCAACAAATGGATGGTTGGACAGATGGAAAAAACGCGAAAACAATCATTTTAAAAAACTTTATGGAGAGAAAAATTTGGCCAACACAAGTGCTGCCAATGATTGGTTAGAAAACGTTCTGCCAGTCATTCTTCAAGAATATAATCCAGATGACGTTTACAACGCTGGTGACAGAATATTTTCGATTTGTTTGTTTTCCTTACAAAATTTACTACTCTGATCGGAAAGCAAATTAAGGATTGATATCGGTGCAAAAGGTATGTAAATAGATTTATTTACGAATAAATGTTTATTGTAAACATTTTCCGTCGGATAACACAAAAAAAACTTGTAAGTTTGTCTTTAAAAGACAAACTTAACATTTCAAAGCGTTTAAATGAAGGCGAGAAACGTAATTTATATTTGCGTATATTTGCGCTCACTACAAATGTAGCGCAGCCACCCTTACACGAATTGTTCAACAAAAAAATGTTATTGAGACGGAGGCTGCGCAAAATAAAAATGTATCCACCAAGCGTTTACGCACTGGAGCCCACAAAGGGTTGGAGAAGTCTGTCCATTTGGTTCAAGGAAATGAGAACCAAAAACGCCATCATAACTGGGCCGATGCTGATGGATAAAGCCAAAGCCTTAGCTGTGATGCTGGGTGTGGATTTCGACCCAACAAATGGATGGTTGGACAGATGGAAAAAACGCGAAAACAATCATTTTAAAAAACTTTATGGAGAGAAAAATTTGGCTAACACAAGTGCTGCCAATGATTGGTTAGAAAACGTTCTGCCAGTCATTCTTCAAGAATATAATCCAGATGACGTTTACAACGCTGGTGAGTCCGGGTTGATGTACAAAGCTCTACCAACTGGTTCATTAGTTAAACGTTCCGAAAATCCTTTAGCTTTAAAACTCACAAAAGACCGCATTACAATCCTTTTTGTTTGTAATTCGACAGGCACGGACAAAAAGATTTTTTGCATTGGTAAGTGGTTCTTTAAAAATTTTTGCTGCGCTTTTTTCGACAACCACTACTTTCAGATCTAATCTTGTTCTACAGAGGAGTAAGCTACCCAATTTTGTAACATTGGAACAAGAAAAGCTTTGAAATTTTTTTTCAGGCCACAGAGTAGCAAAGGTTTGGCCCTACTAGGTTAATCTCGCAACCCCAGATGTTTCAAGAACTCAAATGTACCGGTTAGATATTTTTCCAATTCGAAAGCGTGGATAACTGGATCAATTTGGACCAAAATAATGTTGGAACTTGATTTAAAACTTAAAGCAAGTAAGAAAAAGATTCTCCTTCTAGTAGACAATGCATCATGTCATAAACTTGAAGATGATGTTTTGCTGGAAAACATTGAAATTGAATATCTTCCCCCAAATACTACTTCACTCATACAACCTTTGGATCAAGGAATAATCCGATATTTTAAGGCCCATTATAGAAGGTGCATCACAAAGAGGCAACCGTTGCATTTAGATAATGGAGAGTCCTTCCACGATTTTGCACAATCAATAGATTTGATAATGGCTTCGAAAATGATAAAAAATTGTTTTCGGGAATAGGGTTTTGCCTTTACTGATGACAATCCAGCAGAAGATCAAGATGTTGATGACGAGCAAGGAGAAAACCAAGATGATCCCATATTTGATATTTTAAGACAAAAATGAATTTTCTTGTAGATTTAGATAAGGATCTACCCGGCTCTGAGGCACGGTTGCACTTCATAGAACCCAACAACATAAGAGATGTAACAGAAGACGGATATAGAAATAACAGATGTGGACTTGCAAAGACAAACACCAACGATAAAAGCGGCTTTTTAATCTCTTTGTGTCCTAACAAAATATTCTAAAGGGAATAACGAACTTGAAATGCTCATCGATGAGTTTGAAAATAAAATTACAAACAATCATTTTAAGTCTTTATCTCAATAGCATATTTATGACTTTTTGACAAAAACTTCTAACGAATAGCTTAAGTATGTTGAAGTGTTTTTTGTTAATTTGAAACTATGTGCAATAGTTCTGTCTTTTCGTTTCATAATTCATAATAAATTATTTATTTGTTAATAACTCGGTCTTGTTTTTTTTTTAATAAACAAAATTTTTATTAACATGAAATTAACTAACTTATCTTATAAAAGCAATTAGCAAACGTTTACAACACGTTGTTTTTCAGCTGTTTAAGATGGATTTTATAAAATTTGTTTTGTTATACGAGGTTTGCTTAACTGAAATTAGTTTTAGTTATTTGAAATCCGCTTAAGTGAAATTTATTTTTCACTTATCCGAGATCCGCTTAACAGAAATTTTTTTTTTTCAGTTATCCGAGGTCCGCTTAACTGAAAAACCCGCTTAAATGAAATTTTTTTTTTTTTGATTTTTTGTCGTTTCGCTTAAGCGGGTTTTACTGTAATACATATTTCATGCAATCCAATATTTTAAGCAAAATGGAACACGGTCCAACGCAAATCTAAAGCAAGATCAACATCTGCGCAAGAAGATACTTTGATTTTGTGCTCAACAGCAACAGAAATTCGTGCAGCCGTGTTCGGCAAAACAGAGAGTGGACCATCTCTTGACAATTAAATGTAATTTGCACGAACAGGCCTCTTTGGACATATAACCATGAAAAAGCCGTTCCTGAGGGTGCGAAACCGGGAAAAGCGTTTGGAAACACTGGACTGTCGTTCAGTAGAATAATATGCTCTTTTTCGATAAAACTGCGATAAATAGTATTACATCTGATGGGAAAAAATGTATTCGAAGTCCCAAATCTAAGGAGGTCGGTCTAGTGCACCCAAGACCTTTCTGCACATTCTTGATAGGGTACAGAATCGCGCGTTAAAACTTATAGGCGATAGAGACATTGTGAATTCCATACATTCACTTGAACATCGGAGAAATGTCTCCTGTCTCTCCCTGTTTTATCGTTTTTTTTTATAAAAAAAATGTTCCAGCGAAATAGCCAGTTGCAATTCTCCTCTTCAAAATTTCACCCGGAATACGCGTAGCGTTTCGAATGCACATCAGTTCACCCTTAAACCCAATTTCGGTCGTACTGTCAAATATAGGGATTCGTTTATAAGCCGAACGACACGAATGTGGAATAATCTACCAGGCTCTGTACTCGTATTTCCCCATCACTACAACCTTTAAACATTCAAAGCCAACGTGCACAGGTTCCTCCTCTGTTCCTCTTCCCCCTTTTTCTAACGCCCGTGCCCTGAAACAAACTTCAGCGCGCAGATTATAAAAAAAAAAAGGAGTTCGGATATGAGATACACTCGTTCCACGGTCTAACAAGGTGATGGTAGTGTTTTGATGTGGGGTGCTGTATCTTGGCGCGGCATAGGTCCAATGAATAGGTTGCAATATTGTAGTATCCTTTAGAATACAATGCTGCTATATGCAGAGGAATACGTGCAAGTAATTTGGAAGTTTTAACAAGATAACGATTCGAAGTAAACGGCTTACACAAAAAAAAAAAAAGTGGTTTGAAGACAATAGTACCACTTTATTGGACTCGCCGTCCAAATGTAGGCTTCCTCAATTTTCCATTACTTGTTGGCATAAATCCAGTCGTAGTTCATAATTTCATCCTTTAGCTCTGGAATATTTTGGGGGTCATTAGAATACACCTTCCACTTCACATAACCCCAAAGAAAAAAAATCCAACAGCGTGACATCGCACGATCTTTGTGGCCAATTTTGATCGTTGAAACGAGAGATGACGCGGCCCGGAAACTTTGTGTGCAATAACTGCAGTGTTTCTCGCGCTGTAGGACAGGTGGCACCGCCTTGTTGAAACCACATATATACCATCTAATTAGTGCCAAAAATAATTTGTTATCATGTCCCGATAACATTCAACATTGACTGTAACAGCAGCACTATGAGAAGAAGTACGGCCCAATCACGCCCCAGGCCCAAAATCCGCACCAAACATTGGCTTTTTGTGGATGAATTTGTTATTCGTAAATGACCAGCAGATTTTCATCATCCCAAATGCGACAATTTTGATTCTTTACATAGCCATCAACTTGATGGTTCTTTAACATCCAATAAACGAAGTAGTGACGCTCCTGTTCCTGGTCTGTTGGCTTCAATTCCTGAGTCAATTGGATCTTGTAGGCATGCATAATGCAGATCTTTTATGAAAATTGTCGGAACGATGCCGAATGGATTTTGACGGATTGTCACGAACACTGATACTCACTGCGGTGATATTTTTGAGGGACCGGGCATTACGAGGACTCACTGGTCTTTGCACATCAAAGTCTGACCCGGTTCAATCGAATTTCTTAATCGCGGCACGAGATCGATATTATTTTTCAATGTGCGAATCGTGTTGGCTTTAAACAATTAAAATGCATTATTCTCTCGCATATCGCTCCATAATTACAAATGTCAATAGTTACTAATGGCAGACGTCAAATATCAGCTGTTTATCTTTGACAGATACGCAGTAGACACCAAAGAGTGTCCATTAAATGAACGCGCAAGATGTGAAATTCTTATTTTTCAAACTCTGTTTTAGTTTTTGATCAAATTGAAGAAAGCTATTTGGTAGAAGAAAAAAATCGAGCGGGTCGTGCCTTGCGCATTTAGTATTCTGTACCGTTGTTTGAAATTTATTTTTGTCCTCAGACGGCTGTGTGTTGGCATATCCTGCCACGCATTTCATTTTGTCTAAAAACTGTCAAAATCGGATGAAGTGTTAGTGGGATACCGCGGTCGGAGTTTCAAAAATCTTTAAGTAATCTTTGTTAGCCGCCTAATCACAAGAACTCCCGAACGGATTTTGATGGAATTTCTTGTGTAGGCTTAAATTTATGCGCTAGTAGTTCCTTGAAATTGGTCCAAATCGAAAAGAGTGACAGAAAGATATGAGGAGGGGTTTCAAACATTTTCGAATTATCTTTCTCTGAAAGTTATGTGCAAGCGTGTGACAGGCACACAAACAGACGGACAAACAGGCACCGTCAGAGTTCCTTTGTACCATTCTTGTACGTGATTCGAAGACATTCTTGTCTGGAGTGTTATTGTGCGTTTATTTGATTCGATCGGGTCAATTAAGTCCTTGCCAAGGGCTGGTTGGGTATTGATATTTTGTCTTGCAATTAAATCGACATCTTGGTAAAGTTTGTTGAGTTCACGGTTGCATTCTCACCGCCCTCCTCGTACGTAGGACGAAATACCCTGTGAAAAAAGATTCTTTCAGAATGTTTATGATTTGCTCTGCTTTTATGCTTATCTTCCAGCTCTCGGAACCATATAACAGTACCGACAGGATAATCAATCTGTAGAGCTTTGCCAAAACAAAGTATCAACGCTTTTAGTCGAATAATTTGGAAAGTAGTTCACGTCTACTCCGAGGTAGATAAACTCTTTAATAACTTTGAAGTTAGAGTGGTATCTTGTTTGTTTTACCTTTACTTCAAGACCAACTGTATTCTCCTAGACTTCAACAAACACAAAAGTCTCTATGCCTTGTGGAATAAAGTGTCTTTTGTGTTAACACCTGGCTTACACATTACGAGTATCTGCTCCAACACAAGATAGTTTAGAGAAAATATTTCCAGGTTGTAGAGTAGAGAGCATATTTTCTTTCATTACGGAAAACAACTGGATCAATTTTCTCATGACCCTTTTTCTTTCTACGTATGTATATACTCGGATAGTTTTAGCAATTTTGAAGGCCGACAAACACTTTGGTTTTGTCGAATGCCGTACTATGATTGAAGCAGTAGAGAACTGAAATCTGCACGCGAATGAACCATTAGATCTAGATAATAAAAAATGCCAAAGGGACGACTAAAGAAGAAGTGGACTGATGACTTACCTTAAATAAGACCAGTAGGTGACCCTGATCAGCACGAACAAATTTGACCCAAAGGGCTGTAGCGACCTTATCCACGATGTTAGAATTAGTCGTGATTGTTGACTCCTTGCCTATGCGATAGCAGTTCTTCAATGCTTAATTTTGAAAGAACTGTAGGAGTGTCCTTCATAGAAAGCACAAAGAAAATGGACTCAATACTCGTACAGTCACGTCTTGCAAAAACTCCATGATTTAGCACCAAACAACCGTCACGCACTTCGATCATTGTGGCCGATAACAATCTTGATTAAAAGTATGTTCACCTTTTGGAATTTTTCCTATAACGAACGTGATCGTTGTCCCCAAGTCGACACATCTCCAACATATGCAATTTTTTTCACGAAAACATTAGCAAAACTAAAAATCTAATCTTCTTGCAAACGTCGACGTGACATTTATCGCATCTTAGCGCGCTAATAGCCTTGATATTAACTGACATTAAGCAAAATAGCCACGCACACAAATTTGCGCACCTAATTTCGCGTAATTTTGCTTTATCTACGCCATTAACCATTTGTGGCACTAATTCTTATGCATACCACGCCCCACGCTTCAAATTTGATAATAGCCGAAATTAATAAATGGAAATACGAGGAAAAAACGAATGCCTGACATCCGCCCGTACCTGCCACACTATTTACACCTCTATCGTGGGCCATAAAACGCTCAATTAAATTCCAACACCTTCGGCCAGCATACCATACCGATACCAATAATTGGAGGTGGAAAACTATTAAAACCATTTACCGGGTGAGTGGAATTTTCAATTGGACACACCAGCGTCCATCAACCAATGACATTTGACGTTCGTCTGTCAAATAAATGTCATCGAGGATCGTTTTATTGACGTCATTTCCTTCAATGCGAAGGGAAAACGTCATCGAATTTTTACACTCTTACTTCGGTTTGAGTTTGGATTCGGATGTCACTTTATGACTTTTCACCTTAACTAAATGTCACTGTCATAGTGTCTGTCATTTAATATGCACGGTTGACAATGGCGGATATTATAACGACTTGAACGCCCACACTGCGTGCGCCAGGTTAACACAAAACTCTTGATTGGAGTCAATGAGGTTCTGATACAGATTCAGATGCCAGATTTAGATTCAGATCGACCAAAAGACGGCAAGAAAATCATTTGGGTTATCGATTTCGAAAAATCTGAGTGGGTGCACGTGTGCGTATCAACAAACAAAGTTAATTATTATTTTTTCCCTTATGTAAACGAAAAATGTCTCAATTAAAGCCGGGCCGGAGATAAGGCATCTCAAATTGGCTCATTTAACTCACAGTTGAGTTTGGATTAAGTAATTATGATTTATACGGCGTTTAGGCGGCGCCGGTCGTAGGTGGGAATTTCGCCACAGATAATTGCTCAATTTAGAATGCGACTGTTTTAGGTCTGGCGTTGGTAGATACAGATAGATATCCAATCTGATTGAGCTGATATACTCGTACGATTTCAGTGAAATTTCTTTGAATGACATTCAATCTTTCCTGCAGAAATTCGAGAAGTTTTTCAAACCAATCCAATTCCCATTGTACACTTGGCAACAATTTATGCATGTGTTTTCCATGTCGTACATCGAAAGTCAGTTGAGGAATTTATTCGCGCTTCAATTGTGGTTAGTCCATACAAGTTGAACTTCAATTAACTTCCTCCCCAGCGAACTCAGACGCACACCCTTTCCACATCGTCCCCATATAAACTGCTGCGGGCACTAAACAAGTTGTAATTCGATACCTAATTGACAGATCGCTCGTAAATCTGTTTGCCAAAGCAAACGAAACTTAACCTGGGGGAATCATCGTCAAATCGAATTCACGATCTGGCCAAGGATATGCTGGTTGTGTGTGTGTGTGTGTGTGTCGATGGAACAAACTGTTAAGTGACAGAAAGGTTTGTGCTGCACTTGTTTTATGGAGAACGAGAACATAAATCCCGACAAACTGTGCTCGAACTTCATCGACATTAACACGGTAGATATTTCTCCCCTGGGAGGGCCGACGTTTGTTATAATTTATCCGCTCTCTGTTCTTTACTTCGGTTCGTGGTTGCTACGCAGATATAATTGTTGAAAGCAACACAAAGAGATTGGCAATGAATCGGTGGATTGTCAAGTCGAGTGAGTATCTTTAAGTACTTATACAACGTATGTGCTTCGTTTAGCAGACATTTCAGGTATTTAATTGCTTATTGTATACCTAACCTATATTCAATCCTAATGGCGTCGCACGTAGGAAGAAGTACATATGTACATATATGGTGAATGGAGCGGACAGGTAGCTGTTAAAGCAAAAAAAAATGAGTATATAGAGAAATTTATCATTTCAAGACAGGTACCACTTCTCAAGATTGATGTGAATATCCAAAGCGAAAAGTTTAACCTTTTTCCATAGCTGAGTATAATAAGTACCTGCCTACCTACAGCGTGAGTAAATTACATAACGAAGGTGAAAATCTCGAAAGACACTTACTGGTTCTCGGTTACCAATTTTGACTTTGTGGAGATTGAATCTCTTACTCTATTGGCCGCATTCTGCAGTTTCTCTGTTGCCTTCATAGTGAATTTATCAGGCACTAATATTGCAGTGTCATCTGCAAAAGTAGACATTATTGCATTGCTATCCACCATATACAGTGTTGGTCCTAGGACGCTTCCTTGTGGGACACCTGAATTCATTTTTTTTTTTTAATTCTGAATATTCTTGGATGAGTCGATCTGAAATATAGATATATGAGCGATCTTGGTCTATAAGATGTCACTTCTGTTGGTGGCTTTCTTTGCTTGAGTGATGTGGGACATATCGGAGCTTTAGACATGCGTTTATTATAACCTAGCCAGTTATTAGATCATACCTTGGTGTTTTTTTATTTGATAACTTATGTTGGCACAATCTTCTTCTTACATCTCTGAGCGTGACAAGGGGAATTCATCCCTTTTATCAACAAACTCTAGGTTTTCAGTAGTTGCAATGGCTAAAAAGCTTTCAACAGATGTTCTTCGAAGAGGCCAGCCTTTTGTTTCGGTTTTTTGATCCATTTTCCGTCTGGCACAGGCTTTTGATAAAGTTTAGCATGAGGGACTAAATCACAAGTTAAGAATTCTCGTTCCAAAACAGAATCAAACAAGAAGACTCCTACTCTGAATTAAAGGAAATCAGAGCTGGAGTACCACAAGGTAGTGTACTGGGACCAGTTCTGTACTTTTTGTATGATAACGATCTCCCAGCGCTTGAAAACAACACTATACCTTCGCTGATGACACTGCGGCCCTGGCAGTTTTTAAAAACAAAGAAGAATCAACACATAACCTGGAACTAGCTTACAACCAACTATAATGCATAATTGGACAAAACGATGCCGTATTAGGCTAAATGAAGTTAAGTTGGTTCATGTTAACTTCACTAAAAATAGGTTGAACTGTGTGTGTCCCAAAAGACATGAACTCACCCAATGTTCCCAGAGCCGTCCAATTCAAACGTATTGGCCTTTGGTCAAAACAAAATTCAAAAAAAGTGAGCAGTGTGCTAAGGACCTGAAAAATTTCAGTGCTAAATGGAAAAGAGCGTCAAAAAGATCACGGATTCGAAAGAAGATGAGGAAATAATGGGAACCTAAAGAATTATCAAAATATATACCTAGTCTGGTCGCGGAAAAGATATTTGTTTTTAGTCGTTTACAATCATGGAATGGGGTGACATCGAAAAATGTGGCTTACATAAGTGAAATATGGCAAAAAGTGATATTTTTTCAGACCTTGCGACCGCTTGGAATCACTCGCAGTTTTGTTTATCGTGCTATTAAATTATTCGAGGATACTGGTGGAGTCGAGGATACGTGAAGACCCGGCCGTCCACGCACCTTGAGTATTCCAGGAGCCATCAAAACCGTGCAAGTTCGAATCAGACCCATACCACTGAGAAAGCAGAACTTGTCGCGGGAAATGAACATTTCGCAAAAATCCATGTCTCGTATCATAAAAGAAGACTTGAGACTTAGTGCCTACAAAAGACACACTACAGACCTGCTAACAGTCGCATTGAAGCAAAAACGTAAGCAAAAATCAAAAGCTCTCTTAAGGCGGTACGCTAAAAATGCTCACAGACAAAATCTATTCACCGACGAGAAAATTGTTACCGTCGAAGAAATAATAAACAAAATGATCAAGTGTCTGGGACATCACAAGAAGCTTCAGAACTTATTCCAAGGGTTGAAAGAGGCCACCACCCCGCAAATGGTCGGGAGTGACATATGTCTACTATGGCATAGCCAATCTCCATTTTTGTGAAAAAGGAGTCAAGACTTCGGCGAAAGTTTAGCAAACCACTGTTTTGAAAGACGTCGTTAAGCCTCTAAGCCGACTAATGTTCGCAAACAAGCACTGGACATTCCAACAAGATTCTGCTCCAACCCACAAGGCGAAAACCACTCAAGAGTGGCTAAAAAAAATGTACCCGACTTCATATCACCGGATAATTGACGAGCTCGTAGTCCGGACCTCAATCCTTTGGATTACAAGTTGTGGTCCATTTTAGAGGGTATAGCCTGCTCTACTCATCACCGAAATATTGAATCTTTGAAGCGAGCCCTTGTCCATGCTGTCGACAACTTTCCGATGAATGAGGTCCATAATTCGATTCATGGTTGGCCAGTGCGTCTCAGGTCGCCCTTTAAGGCAAATGGCCGCGATTTCGAATGAAGTATTCCATAACTTGTAGCTAGGGATTCGACAAATAAAAAATATAAATTTGTCTTTAAAAATATCAGCGGGTTTTCATTTGGCAGAAGTTTTTCTATGTATCAGTATTTATGACTAGAATAGGTACACGAAGTTTCAAATTTTATTCGTTTCAGTCCTCAAAGCAGTTATAAATACACCACTTAGTATTGTATTATTAGTAATAATGATACCCGCAACTTAAATTTACTATGTTTCACATTTTTAACAGCCGCGTCAACAACCTCCCATCAAATCATGATCCTCAACATGGCGATGACAAAAGTAATAAAACAAATACGTACTTAGTTTAAGTATCTAGAAGTTCGGTTGTGAGCCACAGAATACTTGTAAAACCATAAACAAAACAATTTCATTTTAAAACAAATCATTCTCACATTGTTACCACAAACTCAAACTAATGTTTCCTGCAAGCGATTTCAACACATTCACTAAATTTTTTACTGTTCATCCATCAAGCTGAAATCTGTGAAAATATGCCCATAAAATTGAGGAAAATTATCGAAAATCATTAAAAGCACTCGCCACTTAGCCAAATTGCTGGAGAAAATCTCTTCGGCGCTACGGAGAGACAGACAAATCGTTCCTCATTAATTTATCCACTCATCATCAATTGTGCACCCATTATGGCGATGGTGCTGCTGTGCTGGTTCGACTGGCATGTCGATGGCACTCCCGGAAAGCGACGCAAACGAAATATGAATTATACACAATCGACCGGGGAAAACTCTCCAGAAAACAATTCATTTTCATTCCCATTTCGGGGAAATGGTGCAGGGTGCGGCGCCGGGAGTTCCATCTGCTCCATTGGCTCCTTGTTAACATTAATTGCCGCAAAACGATTTCGTGTTGTTAACTAAGAGGTTTTGCTTTCGGTTCAATGTGTGAAGTGGGGTGCTTGTCAGCACCCTGTTTGTGTGTTCCCTGTGGTTGCGTCTAACAGTGGAGAAGTCAATTAACCGAATCCCGGAGTCAATGAGGGAAATACTAGTGCAATGAGTGCGCGGTGATGATATCTGCACTTAAACGCGGTGACCATTACTTCAATCTGCAGATGCAGTTCGAGTAGTGATGACATCGAGATAGGAGCAGCATCCTGGCTGGTGCGTGCGGTTAACCAGCTTAAAATAGAAACGCTTTCCATGGGAAAGACATGGAAATCCAGTAAGAGTTGGGGGCGATCAATTAATTAATTTTTTTTTTCTTTTTTTCGAGGAAAACTGTGAAAATTAAGATAAATGTTGGAAACGATTTTTGTAATTTGTTTGGGAGTTTTGATTTATAATTCTGGTTTGGGGTTTTTGTAAAACAAAGATCCCACGTCAACTGTGGTTAAGTTTGCGCTTAAGAACTGCCAATTACCTTTATTAATGGGGAACACTGGATATAGAATGGTTCCCACAGTTCAACAGGCAGGAATGGAAAATAAATGCTTTCACTTGATTCCATGTTTCAACAGGATTTATGTTCGTTACGCTTCGATTCAAAATGCTCCTGAATGCATGAAATTTCTATGTTCCATGGCAGATGAACCTAATGGGTATACGACATCCATCATTATAGACAATCATTAGATAAATAAAACAAAATCTGTTTAATGCTACTAAACTTATCAATGCCGATACGAATTCGGATCAAAATAAAACTAGTCAGCGAGAGGAAATACAAAAAAGCTGTCATTAGCGCTAAACGCACCTCTTGGCGAGTTTTCTGCAATGGCATTGAAAACAACTCCCCAAAGAGGCAGCAGTTTAATTGAATTTTAATCATATTAATGGGGACTGTTTCCTGCGTTTCAATTCTGCATGGGATCTTCACTACAGATAGAATGAACCTAGCAATCGACTCATTCTTACCCTTCAAATCCCCAGGCAAGGATGAAATTTCCCAATTATGTTTCAAGACTTTTGTAGTAAGCAAGCCACTAATCTGAAGCACTTTTATAGTCTCCATAACTCGTCTGCTGCTGATGAGCACTACTTCGGTCTTTTCCTCTGCTAGTTTTAGGTCTATGCTTACTAGCCAGTCCTGTACTATCCCGATAGCTTCATTACAGTCATGCTCCAACTCCTCAAGCAATTTGGTCACTACAACGATCGCTATGTCGTTGGAGGAGCCAATTATTTCCAAGGACCTCGGGTTCGAAGTCTGAAGACATCGTCGTACATTAGATACCACAGTAGTGGACCTAGTACGGAGCCTTGGGGGATACTGCCTGTGACATCATACTGCCTCATTCCGTCGTCGGTACAATACTCGTAGTACAGTATTCTATTTCTAAAATAGTCAGTCATTATTTGAGGACAGGTAGTCCGATAGCTCAGATACTAATCAAATAGTCAGACACTAGTCCCAGTACTGAAGACCTGTTGCCTTATCTAGATACGGTAAAACAGTTTGTCTGTATCTTTCTGAGCACAGGGATATGGTTCACTGATGTTTCACAAATTAAAATGGGCTTAGACAAGACCTCCTCTCTGATGCGCTAGATGTTCGCAGCTGTAATGTTTTCAAGCGCTGACCTAATATAAAGGCAATCTCTAAGGTTGAAACAAAATTGAAGCGTTGTCGCTAAAGGTTTTTGGCTCCTTGACGACAGGGTTGTTGCGAAAAATGAAATGAGTGACGAAATAGCAAGAAAAGAGTCTGCCCTAGATCAGAACTCCACTCTGCAACCTTAAGAAAAACTGGAAACAAAAACTCTGGTGGTTGCTAAAAACATATAAGAATCGCTCTCCACGTGTAAAATATCTATCAAATTCTGGTCAATGTACAACAAATCAGAATCAGTGCTGACCTTTTAAGAAACCACACAATGACACAATGACGAGAAGGTCCTTAAGGATATAACGTAGTTTCTTTGTCACTGTCCAAGCCTTTGTAACCTAAGGAACGCTGACATATAGGCTCAGTAGTTAAGTGCGCGATCACTGAGCGAGAGGTTCAAGGTTCGAATCCAAAAAAACAGAAAAATAAAAAAAAATAAAAAAGTTTTCTTACGGTCCCACCTCTCGCGAACGTCTGATAAACATCCGAGAGTAAAATTTTCTGAAAAGCTTCGCTTAATCGAAAAAAAAAATTGCCCTTCGGAAGCGGCATGAAGCTGTAGGTCCCAACCATTGCGGCGAGAAGTTAGGCCAGGCCCTGCATTGAGCTGTTAGCGCCAACATATTAATTTATTTATTTATTTATGTAGGCCCTAAGATTTTGTTTACTACGCCCGAGTAGGATGGACTGCATACATCTTCTGCGATTCCGATAACGTAAAGCTGAGAGTTACAATGGAAGAATGCCTTAAGTGTGCTCCACTTAACAGTAGAAAGAGGAATCTCAAACAATTATTTGTTACCCAACATTATCAGTACCAGAGATACATATATCTTAAATCTGTCGTCGATTCGTTCTGCGCAATGGACGGCACTCCAACCCTTTGGAGTGTAACAGGGAGTGAGACTTTCTGTCGCCAATTCTCTTTCTACTGGCGATAGATGATGTAGTCACTGACACTGTAGGTGTATCTGAGCGACATGGCATCCAATGAAGACCGTTTGAAATGCTAAGTCATTTGGACTATGCCGATGATATCTGTTTCCTTGTAAGTACCCTCAGCGGGCTAGACGAGATGTGGCAATCACTGCAGGTGAATGGAGAGTCAGTCGGTCTAAGAATCAACGGCAAAAAGACAAAAATAATGCCAACAGGCCGCTCCACAAATCAGCGTATTATTCTGAAGCAGACGCCAATTGATTAGGTCGAACAATTTAACTACTTGGGACAGTTTTGCATCCTCTGATGACAGAACGGACCTGAATAGTATAAATAAAGTTCGCGCTGCCTTTGGTATCCTGTCTCCCGTTTGAAAATCCAGTCAAATCTCCTTACGCACTTTTCGAATTCAACGTTAATCCGTGTGAATCCTGGAAAGTCTCGGCAACATCGCGAGAAAGCTACAGGCTTTCGTTAATCGCATTCTGTGATACATCCTAACGATTATTATATCCAATCAGAAATTGTAACGTAAAACGAGTCAGAAGCTGTTGGATGTCGAGATAAGATAACGAAAATGCCGCTCGATTGGTCACACACTGAGGAAGCCAAATGACAACATCCGCGTCCGGGCTGATTGATGGTTTTGGATCAGCTATTGGCATGCTGCTGCCGAGTTTGCGGAGGCTCCAGGCCTTATGGCTGGAGTGAATAAAACTTGGATTTTCGACCGTGTGCTGCCATTTTCGCTACGTGCCTTGTCGAGGGACTGGAGTAGCTTATCTGCCGTTTCTTGCAGTCCATTCGCTTCGAATTCTTTGTAAAGGCGATCGCTTTCTTCCAACCAACCAGGGTTTTCGACATCCTCATCTTGGCTGTGGAAAGAATGGTGCCATCATAGTTTTTGGTGTCCAGGTATTTTGTGTACCCAATACCCATCCCAGCAGGATTTGGTGAAATTCCATCTAGGTTGGGCAACGGATTCAACAATAGGTATTTGAATGCCGATGTCAATGACAATGGGTCTATGCTCCTAGCTATGGAGGAAGTTCGCTAGGACTTGACGACTAGTTTGAAGAGGACTTAGGGGCGATTGCAGATCGGGGTTGTAGTCCCTAAGCCACCGTCTGAAAGGAAAGGAGCCGGCATCCTTGGCGCCGAAAACGAGTTGAAGACTGTTGACTTCGGACCACTCTAGAAGCTCAAGTCCATTTTGGTCGTTAATTGGGTATTTCCATGATGTATGGCGGCTGTTAAAATCGCCCGCATAAATAGCTGGGTGATCAAAGAGTGGTATGACATTTCGTGGCCAAGGCATGGATGGAGGATAATATACGCTGGTGATGTGAGTGCCAGTGACTTCTACGGTGATGCAGAACACGTTTTCTATGGAGCTTTGCTGGATTATCCTCGAGTTCTTAACGTCGTTGCGAATAAAATTGGCAGAACCATATACTTAGTGGTATAACACTCCGATGGCACTGTGTACCCATGGATTTTGCATCTTCCGAAGCCGAATGAGTTTCTTGGATGACTGCTACGTCGATGGATATGTACCTTCAATATTTAGTTGGAGAATGCGGACTGAAGATCCGATTCTCTTTGTCAGGAAGCTCTTAGAAGAACCGTTTCTTGTGTTATAATTTGTTGACTACATTTAGTTTCGGTAGTAATCTTGATTGCCAGTGGATATAATTTGATTGTTTGGCAGCCTTGTTGTGATGAGGATGCACCACGTGGAGCCGATCTATCATTGCATCCCAATCTATTTAAAATGTCAAAGTATAACGCTACTCGTAAACTTATCACTGACACTTTTTACTAAGATCAACGATTATTTCAGGCAATCATCAAATAAATTTCTATCAACCATTATACAAGTATTTCAAGTCTGACAGCACAGTTCCAAACTAATTTATTCATATTTGAACGTCAAAAGATGAATTTCATTGGAATCGTAAAATAAATTCAGGACCCAAGCCCAAGTTGTCCGAACAGAATATTCACTCAAAATAATGATACACAAATGGTCGTCTAAACACGTTTTTAAACGTACTTAAGATGCGATATTCCTGCTAATAACGAGGTGTGAACCCTCGCTCTGTCCCGCTGATTGGATCATTTGAATGCAGATCCGCAGAGGTGACAAATTCGCCAACAGACCGCCGCGCACCGGGTGTGGCCGCGACAGCACCAACAGACCAGCAGTGCCCAAATTAGTCAGTCACAAACAGATTTCGGTGTGATGTCCCCATTATGCAAACATTTTTGTACTTTATGACTGTTTGAGGTGTCAACTGACAGGTGACAGCTGATTGGAGGTAGAGATGGGGTTTAAGCTTGGTGTAGTCTATATAGTTGTTGAATATCAGGCTGTATTTTTATTTTATTTTAATCCTGGAGTTGTCTAGGTGTTCACTCTTGCAGATGTATGCACCATTGAAGTCGAAACTTGACAAACAATGACAGCCACCATACGAGTAATACAATCTGCGAGAAATTCTCGATTTAATCTCGTCTCACGACAGATAAAAGATGAAAGAGCCAGGTATGGCCAGTGGATTATTCATTTATGTCCTGTTCATGTCCGCAATTAGACATGGTCGCATCGAGAGTCAGCCGGTTGGCAAGCTACGAGTAATTGTGATCAACTAAGGTAATACCGCAGTAATAATCTGTTTGCTCTCCTCTCTATTCCTTCCTCGGATCTGTTAAATTTTCCAGTGTCACGCCCATTGTCTGTTTTCATTTAAG
This sequence comes from Pocota personata, assembly GCA_963082735.1. Taxonomy (NCBI): domain Eukaryota; kingdom Metazoa; phylum Arthropoda; class Insecta; order Diptera; family Syrphidae; genus Pocota; species Pocota personata. Next base: position 275,827,265 of record OY720429.1, read on the forward strand.
GACACTCGCTTCCCAGAGTTCAGTTGCTGCTTGGCAGCTCATTGCGCTTTTATTGTACGAGTATTGTCCTCCAGGACGGATTATGATGGATTTAGTCCTTTTAAGGCGGAGGCGTTGATGGTTGTAAACTTGTGAATTTGCATTCGCAATTGAATCCTTTGGTGGGTACATTAAGAACCATCGATAATTGGATTGAGGATCAAATAGTGCTGGCGTACCTGCGTGCAAGACTTTCGTCTGAAGGAAAATCAATTATTGTTTTTATGGCCCAATGTTTGTTTGTTGTTCGAGGGAATTCCTGTGATCTACGGATCTGGGATCGTTTAGCGAGTGAAAAGCATGGCTTAGTGCATCTGGGTATGCGATTTCTCCGAACAAGAATTGCAGATCCGCGTAATAAAGGAAAATATTTGTAATGCTACCGATAGAAAAGTAAATAAATATGTCGACTCTTTGGGAGGCGTTTAAGGTCGGTATTTAAAGGTTCCCGGGATTAGTTAGTGCAAGCATTTTATGAATTGAAAACTGATCACTTCAAGTGATATACACGTACATACCTGCGCTCGTATAAACAATAATTTGCCACTTTTAGGCATCGTTTACACAAATGCAGGGCGGTAGTTGAAGATTAAATTGGTCTATAAAATGACAAATATTTTACAATTTAGAAATCTTAAGTAAATATAATAAAACTATCTTTTTTTAATGAGTACTTTATTTTACAACTTTGCCACTGGCAAGAGTAATATGATAATTTTCATTTTCATACGAGTATAGTGCCGCACTTGATAGGCCACGCGATAAATTAGGGAACTGTGTGGACGGCAGAGTGATAAATCAACGACAAGCTTCGAACTCTAACTAACTTATGGCAAAGTCAATTTTATTTATTTATCATGCGGAGTTTACAATAACAAAAATGTAGAGATACAAATACACAAGAAGTGTTGACAATTTTGCTATAACAATTTCACAAATTGATGTCAAGTTCTTTGAGCAAGGTGTTGCATCTGCGAAATCGGAGAGGTTTCCGGGATACGATATTAGTAGACATTCTGTAATACTCGTAATGTGTCGCCACAGTCACAGCTTGGTGAAGTTGAAACACCCAACTTATGCAGTGTAGCAGCAGTTGCATCGTATGCGATTGATTGCGTTTCGGGGTAAGTTAAAGCCAGCGAGAGGTGTCCCAGGGTTCACAATTTGGATCAATCCAGTTGTAGACTATTCGTCCATTGGATTAGCCATTCACTACTTACGTCGAATTCAGTTGAGACTAAAGCGGCGGCGCACTGTGGAATATATGGGTCAGTTTCTGATCAAAAATCTATAACTCTTTTGATTTTAAAGATATAGATTTGAAATTTTGCATAGACATAGTACTTTGTATATGAATTCATTCAAGTACATATTTAAAAAAAACTTAAGCTTGCTCGTGGCTTCACTCGCGTTTGAATTTAGAATGCTGTCCAAAATCCATATATATATTTCAGTTTCACTCGTATATATTTAGTAAATGTTTCTTTTCGTGATTTAATAACTAAATATAAATATAAAGGGAGTTAAATAAGTGCGATAGGTAGGTAGATTGTTACATACATACATAAGAGCATAAATTTGTCACATTGCAACCTCAGGATCCGCGATTAGTTGAGTCACTTTTAAAAGGTGCAGAGTGTCTTCGTCTAGTTGCTTGACATTTTTTACGTATGGTTTACGGATACTTGTGATGTTTGGATCTGATGTATACAGTAATTTATGAAATACATCTTCGTTTGTTGAGGATCTTGAACTTTTTCTGGCGTGATGAAGTCTAAAATATTTATAGTCTTTATTGCGAGACTCTTGAGCGTCTTCCGAGAGTTGTCCAATTGGTAATACAGCAAAATGATTTATAAGACTCTCTCCATGAATTAATATTTTGTGTACTGATGATGGCATATAGTACCAGTTGTATTTATTTACATATATTCTTGCCGTCTCTAGAGCATACTCGCCGAACTTTTGAGCATCAATCATAATACCTGATGACAAAGCTTATAGAATTATATGCAATTTGCGTATCAGTACTTCATCGACACCTGTTATTTCTGCAGAACAACTGGCATTGCTAAAAAATCTTCTTCCTGTATTACCGTCATTGGAGTTTCCGCTTACTTGTCGCGGTTTAGCGATAATTAAACCCAACTCTTCGCGAAAACGTCTTTGAACTATTTTTTTTCTTTTCTTGTTTTGATCGTTTGTTTTCATCACTGGTAGCTGACCATTTTCCGAAGGAAAGATTATATGATATATGTAAAATCATCTCCATACACCTAATCCAGGCATGTAGTGTGGATAATCCATACCGGAAACAATTTTCGTCTTCTGGCCTGGCAGTGACTTTTACTAAATCGTTCATTAGACGCGGGGTAGCATTACAAATAGTACATGTGGAACTTAAAGGAGTGTCAGTTAATACCTGAGCCACTTTTCCGTCTATCATTGTTAGGAAGAGTTTATGTTTGACCTGCATTTCTTCACCATATTTCTTGGTCAATAATGGATATAAATTTTCAATTTGGTTTTCAATGTTACCCACAACAGCTCTAGTTTTCTCATGAGTTTCTCGATCGAAATAGGGCGACAAAACCTTACTGATGAAGGCACGGGATTTTGCCAGATTATAGCACCAGTTGCTTCATCAACCAATCTTATGGGAAGAACAGACGTTATGAACAAATTTGAATTTGAAATATGTTCAGACTCCTCTGGAAGATTTTGTTTGAATTCACTATGTGCCCAGACGAGCCGTCACACCCCCACTTGCTACATAAAATCAAATTTTGTATCCCATTTATATGCACTGAGTCAATCAATAGAATCCTAGCTGCTGTGTGGTCCAACAAATCTTATAAAGAAATAATTTTTGCATACGTGTTGGTAATTTCCATCGATGAGACAGGTGGGTAACAGCTTTGTTTACAGTACTGTATTGTGTAATAAGGTGAAAGCAAAAAACAATTTCTTTCATTTGTTAGATTTCTCAGCTACAAATACTGTGCTTTGGTTAGATCTAAATCAATGTAAACACTTAAAGCTTCTTCGTCGGACAACATTTCAGTTTTATCTAAACCAATTAAGTCTAACATTATTTTCTTTTTTTCTGTGTCTGCAGTCCTTATAACTTCCACAAGATTTGCCTCAATTCCTTCACCCATCGATCGTAATCCTTGCAAATATGCTTCGTAGATGTGCTCAAACCCATATTCACTGAGAAGCGTAGTATTTTTGCGCCTTTTACTTGACTCCGACGAGTCTTCGAAAGCAACACTAGGTCTTCCTCACTTCTCAGAAGAAGTTGAAGGCACGCAGAGAATTGAGTCATCTTCTGACATTCTAGTAGGCAGAGTTACATTATATTCAGAATCAAGCAAACTGCTATTTTAAGAAATTGATCCATTTTACGTGAAGCTTGAGACCAACGTTTATTCAATTGTGGTAACAATATCTCCTGAAAATCACAAATTATAAATTGTCTTCCGAAATTTGATAATTTTCACGTAAAAATGTAAACAGCGCCGAAACTTTTTTTCCGTCCTCAATATAGAAATCTAACACTTCACGTCTTGAACAGTTACATAAACTAATTGTTAACACTATAAATATCGTGAGTATATATTGAAAACTAATAAAATCTATTAATGTACACTAACGATTGTGACGCACTATTGCAAATTATTTTATTTGACTTAATGTGATAATGCACTGTGGGTCGTTTTATGTTTTATGTCTGCCTATTACACATGTAATAGGCAGACACCTTGTGCACGAAATGAAATAAAATTTACAACTTAGGCAAACTTAGCTAACTGTCAAAAGTCTTGTCGAAGTTGAAAGAAATTGGTCGTTGTATGAGAAAAACTATCGCAGCAATATTTTAACTCGAAATATAATGCCAATAACGGTTTCTCAATATAAAAACCATATTTTTTCTATATAACTATCAAACAATATGACTTTTCTTGGAACTAATGCCCGAAATCTTACTCTGAACGTAAAGAATTTTCCAGCCAAAATATACAGAATTTGCATAATGTAGGTTTCCAACGAAATTTACTCTCTAGTTTGTGTACTAAGTACATACAAAAATAAGTGAATACTAAAGGTTGATTTCATAGCTAAAAAATAAGACCAAAAACATATGCAATTTACAGCATTGGTGCGTTGGTCTTCTAGATTTGAGTGTCTAGATTTGGGTGATCCAGAATAGAGATGCCATTGTTGTTTATTAGTTTGGCATGTTCTCGGAATAGTGCATAAGACCGACGCACGGTGCTATGTGACTTAGCACTGGAAGCTAAGTTGTTGATGTAGACTTCAGAGTGTCCGTTATGATCCGCATGGTTTTGTTAAGTTGTGCAACCACTTATGAGGTGCATATGTGAGCTATTCATCCACGCCGAGGAACAGTATTCAGCTGGCGAATACGCAAGTACGATTGCGAACTACATAGTTCCCCATGCCGTCCTAACGAGTTCTTGGATGATGGTATTTGTTGTTCTAAGTTTTCCAGTTGATTTTGTGAGATGGACTCAGTAGAATAATGTTCTAACTAGCGTCACTTTTTTATAATTTGCGCACGCCAATGGCAATATGAATACCCTTAAATTGTTTCAGGGCACGGGCGTTTAGGAAAATGGGGAAGAGGAATAGAGGAAAAGGCTTTAAATGTTTGAAGATTGTAGTGATGGGGGAAGTACGACCGAAGTTGGGTTTAAGGGTGAACTGATGTGCATTCGTAGCATGACGCGTATTGCGGGTGAAATTTTTGAAGGGGAGGAATGCAACTGGCTATTTCGTTATAGCATTTTTTATAAAAACAAAAGCGATAAAATAGGGAAAGTCACGAGACATTTCGACGGTGTTCAAGTGAACGTATGGAGTTCACAATGTCTCTATCACCTGTAAGTTTTAACGAGCGATTCTGTACCCTGTCTAGTATGTGCAAAATAGTCTTGGGTGCACTAGAGTCGATATATTCCAGCTTTGGGTGGATGAATGCCTTATAAATTGAGGCCAGATCAGACGGAGTAAAATATTTTTTTGCACCGCTTAAGGAATCCTAGACATTTTGCAGCATTTTTGACGACTTCGAATATGTGATCGTTTCATGTGATCGAATATGTGATCGTTATTAATACAAATACCGAGCATGGCAAGTCTATTCATGGATGATGGTTGAGGGTTATAGTTTCACTTGAGAGACAGTGAACGACGGCGCAGGTGGTTAAGGTATTACCGAATAAAGCTCTTATCAAACTGCTATATTTGATTAACGCTTCATTCAGATTGCTCTACGTTCCGAGACAATGGAAAGTCGCAGAGATTATAATGGTCCCGAAACCAGGCAAACCTCTGAATGAGAAGAAATCATATCCGCCTATTTCCCTATTGCCGGTTATCTCTAAAATATTCGAAAAACTACTTTCAAAACGACTACAACCCGTAATCAACGAAAGACGTCTCATTCCTGACCATCAGTTTGGATTTAAAGTCAAACATTCTACAATCGACCAAGTCCACCACAAAAGAACCGACGTGACTGAGAAAACTCTCGAAGAAAAAAAGATTTGTTGTGGTGTATTTCTTGACGTCTCACAAGCTTTCGATAAGGTTTGGCACGAAGGCTTGGAGTACAAATTGCCACGGCAACTCTTTCTAATCTTACGATGGTACCTCACCGAAAGACTTTTTCGTGTTAAGCACGGAAATGATTACTCTGAGTTCAAGGAGATTGCGGCCGGAGTGCCACAAGGAAGTGTCCTCGGCCCGCTTCTATATGTACTCTACACGCGTGATATCCCGCAGGAAAGAAACTGCGTCGTCGCCACGTTTGCGGACGGTACGGCGATATTGACAACGGGCGATACAATTGAAGCAGAAACTGAAAAGCTGCAACTTGCTATTAACAAAGTCCACGCTTGGACGAATTCTTGGCGTATTGTGCTGAACGAAAGCAAATCTACTCACGTCAACTTTACCTACAAAAAAGTGGACAGATTATCCGTATATATAAACTCGGCTCAAATACCGTACGCGAACGAAGCAAAATATCTAGAAATGACTCTAGATGTTAAGCTTAAATGGAAATCGCACGTAAAAAAGAAACGCGACTAGCTCGAAAACAAATACCGACAAATGTACTGGCTACTCGGAAGACATTCGAAGTTGAGCCTACATAACAAACTGCTTATCTATAAGCAAGTGCTAAAGCCAGTGTGGACGTATGATCTACAACTATGGGGTTGTACCAGGAAAAGCAATAGAAACATCCTACAATCTTTTGGAAATAAAGTTCCTAGAACGATCGTTAGCGCACCGTGGTACGTACGTAACGAAGATATTCATAGAAGATAGTGCCAGTCGTGAAAACAGCAGGAACTTTCATTGGAATTTAACCTGTCTAAAGCGCTACATTCTTTTTAAATTACATACGAACATCTTTTTCTAAAAATCACGAGTCTCGTAAGCGAAAATAAAACTGCTGGATAAGCGTCGGCTTAGTTGTAGTATTAATCTTGAAGAGTGGTTTTTTAGTGACTAAAAATCTCACACTACCATAAGCACGCGCGGTCGGGCCTTATGGTGTCTTTAGAAGATTTTCACCCTCTCGGCAAAAAAAGAAAAAAAAAAAAAAAAGCAACTTGGGAGACAGAAGACAGAATTGTGCTTTGGAAGCATTAAATTTCACTCTGTTGGTTGAACCATATTTGATTATGCTGTCCAGGTCGGAATTTAATGTGTTTAACATACGTTGCCGTTCCTCTTCTACAGCCGAAGAGCAAGGACGTGAGTTAGGGAACGAATATGAGAAACTGTCATCAGCGAAGGAATGGATTGGATTAGAAGTTGCAGGCAAGAGATCATTTATAAAAATAAGAAAGAGAGTCGGAGACAAAACAGAGCCTTGGGGAACACCAGCATTTATTTGGTGAATTACAGACTTGAAGCTGTCCAAAACAATTTATATTAACAAATTAAATTAAACGTAATTTCTAATCCATTGAAGAAGAGACTCATCGATGCCATATGCACGCATTTTCGACAAAAGAGCCTGATGCCAAACTCTGTCAAATGCCTTTGAAATATGAAGCGCAACCATCTTAGTTTCGCCGAAGTGATGGAGGGATTGGTTTCACTTCTCGGTGAGATGGTGAGATCAAATCACCAGTTGACCTGTAGCTACGAAAATCATACTGCTGGAATTTTCATGAATCGAGATATTTCATAAACTGACGACTTATCAGCGTTTCCATGACCTTGGAAAGAAGGGACGTATGTGCAATGGGTCGGTAATTAGATAGAGAGGAAGATTCGCTTTTTTTTAGGAACGGGCTGGACAAATACTGTTTTCCATTTACTCGGGAAGAGCCCTAAAGAGTAGGATAGATAGAAAAGTATACGAAAAGGTTTTGCCAGCGTGGAAGTACACCTCTTCAAAACTATGGGGGGATACCATCTGGACCAGAGGATTTGTGTATATTAAAACCTTTGAGTACTCCTGCAACTGTACAAGTGTGAAAGTGGACGTGTCCCATGGAAAATTTTACATTCTCGTGGAGTTCACTGCAAAGTGACCAGCAAGCAGATTGGCTTTGTCTATGGAGCTGACATCTGGAATGTTATTCTAAATGAGAGTAGGGATGGCAGACGAGGCAGAATTCTTAATATTTTTGACGAATGACCAAAAATTGTTACTACCTTTGGGACATTATAGGATTTTTTACCTCAATTATTGGTCATGCTTTGTATTTAACTCTTCAAGGTCGTCGTTCAAAATACTTTAGGTTATTGTGATATTTTGGTGATGTCATCGGCATTTGAAAAATTTCTTGACAAGGCTGGTGGTATGTTGTAGATATATGTATATGTTGAATTTATTTATTCCATACTTCTTATACCTGGTACCTAGGCTTATCTGTAGGAGGTTACAACCAATTTCTCTTTTTCTACTATTATTCTATCATCAAAGTGAATGTTTCAGTCAAATACAGGGTCTTCCAATAAGGACTTCCTAAATTTGACAGTTGATAGCGGCTATATTGTTGAAGCTACATCTGTCAAATTGGCTGTCATTTATTCAGTCTGTTTTGCCAAATCACCATGGACCCTCTTAGACTTTTTCTTGTGGGGTTTTCTGAAGTCGCTGGTCTATGCGAATAAACAGCGGCCCTCAAAGCGAACATAACCCATGCCATCGGTCAAATTCAGCCTGATTTTGCGCTAGAGTCTTGGAAAATTGGACATTTCGGATGCGCGCCACCCAGTGAAGCCGCGGCGGGCATTTGAACGATGTTATATACCATACATAATGGCATCGATAGACCTTTCAAACGAATAAAAAATTTCGATGATATCTTATACACACTTTGCTTTATTTAAATTTAAAGATAGGAAGCGCTTAATGAAAGACCCTTTATAATATGCACAAGTTATATACTGATATGTTTTAAGACATTCTACCTATATGTAGGGTGAAGTTTATGTTATTGCTTCTAGAAAATAACCTTTGAATCTCATTTTTTCTTAAGCTAATTTGGCTTACATTTTTAAATGTTAGGTATGTCTCTTGCCGTAGACATTGATGAAATTTGGAAGTTTCTTGGTTGATTGATACCCGGAAATTAGCGTTGCCTACTACACACAGCCCTCATTGCAAAGATTTGCATCCCTTTAAGAACCTTTACTTCATTTGTTGTTGTGATTCTTCTGGATAGTAATTTAGTCACCATGTCTTGAATATTTGCAGCTTGTGCAGTAGGATGCCATACAGCAGCCCTGGCTCTGCAAGAGCGTGGTACACTTGGTTTTGTATTGAACAGTGTTGGTGCCAATCCCAATACCAATGTGGTAGACTGTTGTTAAGTTTTTTCATATAACTTTTGTATCGTTCAGGAAGATATGGTACTTCTGGTTTGACAGTATATTGCTCTCCAGTTGAGTTATCTTTAGGAACGTATAGAATAGGCCGAGTCTCCATATCGTGTCTATAGGCTGTTGTGAGATCGATAAACGCCACTGATACTCGTATCTTATGGACAATGATTTACAGGTACGCTTCGACAAACGATCGGAAATCCTGAATTGATATAAAGCAGTTTAAGCCCAATCCAGCAATATGGAGATATTGCTAGATACATTGAGTAGATATACGCCTGCATTTTTTACTAGCACGAAATATGGTTGTTGAATTTTTGCTTCAGAGATGCTGGCTGTTTATTGGGGACAACCAATAGATTGAATTCGCAATCAGATGCTGGTCGGGTGAGTCATATATGTAGGTATCTGGTAAATCCTGGATCGGGTGCATCATATATTTATTTATTTATTTAGGTATTTATTCATTCAAATTATAAAAATTTTACATGACACTCGAAGATATGATTATCTTATAATTAAGCATCTAAATTATAACTAATATGACTAACAATGTTAAAGAATTTTATGATATATAGGTATACCCCCACCAACCCAACGACACCTACGTCATTTTCAAAATAAAAATACGATCACGCCACCGGTCCACAGCGCGCATCAAACTCAAATTCTGCAATTTTGTTTGTTTACATAGCCGCCGAGCGAGAAATCGCTGAAGATTCGAAAAATCGGCGTCAATTCGTTAATTTTTCAGCACCCAATCGGCGTATATTCTGCGCATTCTACGAGGGTGGTTCAATAAGTCCCTGAAAAATGAAATAAGGAACACTCTTTCCGGTATAAAAACATTTTATTTTTCAACATAGTCTCCTTTTAGCTCTATACACTTCATACAACGTTTCTCCAATTTGTTGAAGCCCTCCAAATAATAAGATTTCTCGAGCCCCTCAAAATAAGCGTTTGTTTCAGCGATGACCTCTTCATTCGACCCAAATCTCTTACCTCCGAGCCATTTCTTCATGTTTGGAAACAAGAAATAGTCGCAGGGGGCTAAATCTAGGGAATATGCTGGATGAGGGAGGAGTTCGTAGCCTAACTCATGCAATTTTGCCATTGCGACTGCGGGCTTGTGCGCCGGTGCGTTTTCCTGGTGAAAAATAACTTTTTTCTTCACCAAATGCGGCCGTTTTTGCTTCAAATCGGCTTGGAATCGATCCAGCAGCTCTGCGTAATATGCGCCGCGCCGGTGATCGTTTTACCCTTTTCAAGGTAATCGATGTGAATAACACCGCGCGCATTCCAAAAAACTGTCGCCATGTCCTTGTTTGCTGACAAACCCGCCTTGGCCTTCTTCGGCTTCGATTCACCAGGAGAAGTCCATTGTTTTGACTGTTCCTTGGTTTCTGGTGTGTTGTGGTGAATCCAGGTTTCATTCACTGTTACGAAACGGCGCAAAAACTCAGCCGAATTTTTCTGGAATTGATCTATGAAAATATGTTTTTATTTTTAAGGTTGGAAGCGATTGAGGAAAATAAAATAATCTTAAATTTCAAATTTCATTTTTTTTTTATTGACTAGTAATTATAACAAAAGTAGGAATAGGTTTAAAAAAAAAGTAACTATATTCAACATAACAAAGTAAAGAATTATTTTATAAAACTAAATTTAATCGCCTGGTCTTCTTTGCTGCAAATACATCAATTACTTCGTCAGTATTTATTTCTATCTCCCGATGAATTGACATTAAGGCTAAACCAGTAAGTCAATCTTCACCGGTAGAGTTTCTTAAAAAAGCGTTTCATCGTCGAAAACGTTCTTTCTGGTGTACAAGTCGATACTGGTAAGGTTGCCAAAATTTTTAAAAGTCGATGTATGTTGGGAAAAAGATCTTTACTGCAGTCTTCTAAAGCTGTTATGGTGTTCTTTGAACGCTGTGCCTCTGGTTGCTCATGACATTTTGTCTTCCACAGTAGAAACTCTGCCTTCAATGTATCCCAATCCAAAAATCTTTTATAAAATTTTAAATTTTCTTCGTTAAATTTTGTTTTGCTTTTGCCAAGTATTTATTTATTTATTTACCTACGACTTTAACAGGTTCGGAAAATTCATAACAAATTCAGTAATTAATTTACATTAAGACTAACAATAGTGATGACTTAAATTGAGATCTGGTCACAGAAATATCTAAGTTGGTGTATACAAAGTTTAAGAGCTTACAACACTGGGAGATAGGTTCACGTAGACCATAAACGGTAGAATGTGATACTTCAAATAAAAATGGCCTCTGTCGAAGAGCTCTAGAAGGAGCATATAAATTTATACAATTAAGCAAATTTGAAATATCGACCGTTGCACATAACAAATCACGAATAAACATACAACTGAATGTTTTTCTTCTCGTTTGAAGAGATTGCATTCCCAATAAAAGGCATTTAGTTCGATAGGAGTGATGAACATTGGGAGTATTATAGCGAAAAAAGTGACGCAAAGCAAAACGTAAAAAAATCTTTTGTACCCTTTCAATTCTATCAGTATCGTTTTGAGCAATAGGATTCCAAACAACACAAGAATATTCCAAGATGGGACGAACAATACTACAAAATAAAGATTTCAGTGTGTAAGGATCCTTAAAATCAGAAGAATTTCTCTTAAGAAATCCCAGGATTGAGTTGGCTTAAGAAATCATCGAATTTATGTGCAGATCAAATGTAACTTTGCTATCAAAAATTACGCCAAGATCCTTAAAATCATTCACCACTCTAAAAGAGGTATATTATCTAAGCAGTATAAAGGAAAAACATGGTGCAGTGTTCTATTATAGCACATGGAAGCACACTTATTTATATTTAATTGTAAGTCATTCAATTTACACCAAATTATGAAACTATCCATGCCTTTTTGCATCAAAAGCCTATCACGAACTGTTGCGGTTATGGAATAAAACTTAACATCATCAGCATACATAAGACAGTGACAGTGTTTCAGTATGCCAGGTAGATCATTGATGAACAGCAAGAAAAGAGACGGTCCTAGATGACTGCCCTCGGGTACTCCTGAAGTCACATTAATCAGTTTTGAAAACTGATCACCAATAACGACAAATTGTTTTCGCCCATTTAAATAGGACGGGATCAAAATATATAATGATGATAGAACAGTCTTATGGTCCTCGAACCGCGTTTCGAGCTGAGTTATGAAGTCGTCCAAAAGGGGAACAACATCCTATAAAAGTTTTCAGGATCAGACGCGTTTACATTGGCCCTATGCTGCTGCCTGTGGATACTGTTCGTCAAATTTTCAAGGTTTCAGTTTCATCCACAATACTTAAAAGGCCTTGCGCAGTATCTTTAAATTCTAAACTAACATTTTCTCGAATTTTTCGAAACGTATTTAGAACTAACTTTACGTGGTCCAGAACTGACACTTGGTCACAAGAATTTTATCCAATGGTAGTGTGTACGAAAACAAAATGCTTAAGCAGCACAAGCTTATCAAAAAATCACTGGCCAAAAAACAAGAAGCTTTAGATGAGGTCTCAGAGTCCTTATCAATACTCAACACATCCAAGGTATCCACTATGCCTTTAAAAATTTCTTTGAACCTTAATAAACCGTCATGATTTTCAACCCATCGAGTTTCACACATACTCGTAGCCGTTAAATTCTCCCATTTAGTTTCCGGATAATTTTTTTTAATGTTTTCCTGCAACAAAGGTGTTCGTTTTGCGAATAGTTGTCCTTCCAACCAAACTGTAGGTCGATTTGTAACCGATGTGTAAGGTCTCAAGTGGTGGAAAGAACGTCGAGTAGCAGTTTCTTTTTTGAAGAAATTAATGGGTTAGAGATAGCTCGAGATCTTGTGGTTATGATGACCTTTGTAATGTAACCCTCAAAAATATTGCACCTAATTTAGTTGACATCTTAGCACATCTGTTCAATTTAAGTATCTTTAGTGGAGTTTTTCCTGATCTCCTGAAATGTGCTAACGTGTTACCACTTTTTAAAAAGGGAAGTCGAAAAGAAAAAAACAATTACAGGCCAATTTCCTTGTTATCCTCAATTTCGAAAGTCTTTGAAAAAGCGGTAAAAAAACGAGTGTGTGCGCATCTATAAAAAATTAAATTTTTCAGTCCAAATCAGTTTGGGTTTAGGGAAGGGCACTCTACTGAAGATGCTCTTTTGTTTTTCTGCTCTTTTATTAACAAAGCTTTAGACGATAACAAACTGTGCGCAGGCCTCTTCATTGATATTACGAAAGCGTTTGACATGGTTAGTCATGATATTCTTTTGGAGAAGTTGTATGGTGCGGGTTTCCGCGGCTTTATCTACAATTGGTTTGCGTCGTATTTAAAGGACCGCAAACAAAGAGTGAAAATAGGAGATTTTTTAAGTAATCCTCAGGTACTTAACTTAGGTGTACCCCAAGGGTCTGTGCTGGGCCCAATTTTGTTCCTTATATTTATTAACTCCTTGTTTTCCCTGCATTTTGCAGGTAAAGTCGCGGCTTTTGCAGATGATCTCAGCATTGCATATGGCTCAACGAGCCCTCTGAATTTGATAGGAGATGTAAATCATGACATTCACTTCTTGAGAATGTGGTTTGCTGCACACAGGCTAGTTGTAAGTGAAAAAACCAAACTAATGTTCTTCAGCTTGGGCTCGCTTGACCTACCAAACGTTGATATCAAATTCCACTCCTTTGATTGCCCTCGTTTCAATTTAATTAAATGTGGTTGTACTACAGAGGCGCCTGGACCAATTTTTAATGAAAATGCCACATGCAACTCGTTTTGTTTTCAGATTGAAGTAGTTAGAAAATTTAAGTATCTCGGTATAACTTTCGACCAAAACATGAGTTGGACAGAATATATTTCGCTCCTGAAACAATACTTACATTCTTCCGTTCGCCTCAAAAAATGTTGTTCAAGCAGAACCCTTAAAACCGTCTATCATGGAATTTTTCATTCGAAAATACAATATGGAATAAGTTGTTGGGGGGGTTCTTACATCACCAATCTAAAGCCAATCGTCGTCTTGTAGAAGTGTGCCATAAGAAGAATTTGTAATGCTCACCGTCTGTCCCATTCTATGGTGTTATTTAGGTCTTTAAAAATACTACCAGTACGACATTTATTCTTTTTTAGAGTTTCTAAGAAATTTTTTATGAGAGGTGGCTATATGCAGAGTCCAATATTTAATACTCGTAATCTACGTAGCACTACACGCAATGTTGTTGAAATTCCAGCTTTTCGCACTACTCACTACAGAAACTCCTACCCAGTTGTATCTTGTAAGCTTTTTAATCGTCTTCCTTTCAATATAAGATCCTTAAGCACTCATCAGAAATTTCTTAGAAAAATTAAATCACGGCTTCTTGATTTCGATCATAATGAGATTGAAGTATTGCTTTCAACATTCAGCACAATCGCACAGGCACTTGAGTTCCATTATTTTCATTTCTTCCTTTTTTATTGTTAACTTTTGAAATAAGGAATTGTAATATTGTCATCCCACAATTAATGAATTTTATTTTTAAAGTGGCATTTAACACATATTTATCGCTTTTATTAGCTTTTTTTATTTTACTCAAACCCCTGTGAACCCCCTAGTTACGGCCTTGCCTGTCACTATGGATTACAGATGGATTTAACAGACGCAACCTCGAAATAAATAAACCTTTACTACGTTAACAAGGCTTCCGAGTGATATCATAAATGTTAAATTATGTCCCACGAATGCCTTTATACATGCATTTCAACAAAAAGATTTAAAAGAAAAGAATTAGAGTTCTGTTTGTGGTCACACACATTTTGCATTAAGAAACCAATGAACCTCACGTCTGTATGAATCGCGTAGATATTTAATAAAGTATTATCGGCACCACCTAGGTACTTATTTCTTACCTAAGTAGGAATTTCGTTTCAGAGAATAATTGCATTAAGCTGCAATTTCCACTACAAAAACTCCCACCCCACCTCTTTGCCCATGTAAATTGATTTACAATTACTTAGTTAAAAATTCACGAACCGAAAAACCGAAAAATAATTATGAAAACATTTTCCCATCCTCCCCTTCGAACAATGTCCAATTTAACCCTTAAATGTGACAAATCCCTCGGTAAATACCCCACACCCCCATCATAAGCAATCACCCTCGCTAAACAAACACAACCCCCATACCCACTGGCAAACGATTCCACTTTAATTAGACCCGAACCACCAGACGCTCATTTGCTGAGCAAATAATTCCAATTAGCTGTGTCAACAATGAGCAGGGGGAAAAGGAAAGGCCCGACAGCAACACCACTTCTCCACCATTTTGATACCAATCTGCTTTCAGCCCAACTGGTATAAATGATCAACTGGTCGAATAGTCAAATTGCTGCAAGACTCCATCTTGGAATTTAACTCACTCCTGTCTCTCTCACTCGCGCACATTTCCTCTGCGGCGTTCGCAATCAACGGTTTAATCTGCTAATTGACACCCATTCGCTGGATTTGGTTTACTTCAACGTGCCACACTACCGCCGAGAGGGAGAAGCAGCAATGAACAACGATTTACCAAAGTGGAATTAATAAAATGCTAACGAGGCCGGTTAGCGAGCCATTTCTTTCCTTCCTAATCTAATTGTAACTGCTCGTACTCTCACTCGCACACGCACTCGCGCCCATTGCAACGAGCTGACGTGTATAGAAAACTAACCGCTAACCGGCATCCAAATGACATTTACCAAATGATTTGAAATTTTAGCAAAACCCAGGCACCCACACAACTATTTCTAGTCTGCACTCTTATTCCTGGGTAATTCTGTATTTATCTATCCCTCTTGCTCGTTACAGGAGAAACGAATGAGAAAGTATATAAGAGCGAGCAAAAGGCGGGGTTTCACACCCGCCAGTGCAGCTGGGTTTGTAGCCAATCGTGTGCACTGCGCGAACTGTCAGTGGAAGATGTATCTACTCGTTGTGGTACGTTTGTGTGCGATGTTTTGCTGTACTCTGGAATGGCAGATTTTAGAGGTGTCATTTGTTGATAAATAAAACGATCATTGGCACTGAAATCAGATTTCAAATGATTGAAGGGCATTGCCAGATGGCAAAATTAATTTGGCAGTGCTAAAACGGATCAAGAAAACTCATGCATTGTGGATTTATTGGATTTATTCGTGTCTTTCACTAGCCACGCCTGAACTTTGACAGCCGATTGTGGTTATGTTTGGTCCTTGACGACTAAGTTCTGTCAGAGTAATCACGGGTAACTGGACAATGCGTTGAAATTGTGATAATTGAGCTAAGTGGAATTTTTTTTTTTTTGGCGAATGGCTTTGTAAATAATCAAAATTGTCTGATCTGAGTAAAAATCTGTTGTTTGGTGTGGAGTTTGGTCAGGTGGCCGTGGCGTCATCGGGCCATACTTCCGAAATAAGAGCAACGAAAGGTATCGAGAGATGATAAACGATTTTTTAGCCCACATAGACAACGTGCCACACAATGGCGTTATTGGGCGAAAAGCTTCCAGGTGATGTCAACTGGCCATCACGAACGTGCGATTTAACACCCTTAAACTATTTTTTTTTTTTTTTTTTTTTTATAATTTGCACGTGTTAAAGGGGATATGAATACCCTTATACTAATTTTTAGAACACGTGCGTTTTTGTGGAAAGAGGAAGAGACAGAGAGAAAGAAAGATTGGTGTAGTGGGTTTGAAACTCAGGTGGTATTAAGTTTTCTGTAAACTCCAAGGGTGGCTGTCCAGATAACTGGGGAGTATTTTGTTTTGTTTTCGCTATTATTGTCGTTGCTTATGATTCACAGTATTTTTTTCCGTCCTCCTGATGTCATCATCACGATCAAGTTGCGTTTTGGCCATATAACCACCCTACTGCCAGTGTTATGCCTTCACAGTAGAGTTGTCTTAGCTTTCGCAAGTGATCGACTTTTTTATTTATTTCATGTGAAATAAATAGATGATTCTTGACATCAGGATTCGAACCGTGAATCAACAGCGTGACAAGCGATGGTTTTACCACTACACCACGGTCACCCTCTCTATAGCTACGCTAAGTCTCTGGCATATGCCAATAAAGCAGCAACTATTCATAATCTGGAGGACAAGAATTTGGCCCGAATGTGTGGGAGAGTCAAATTTTGGTCTCTCGGAAAGCCTCCTACAAATGAAACCTTAGCGACGCAATAAATATTTCGACCGTAACTCGCATGCAACTCTTTACATTCAATTTTCAAGATCAAGCGACATTCACATACTTTCCAAACAACTTTTGTTATCGGTTAAAGGACTGCACGTGATCATGACTAATTAATAGTGAGCAAATCTTTCGACCAGCGTTGCCGAAGTTGCTTCTATAGTACCAATTTGCTACTTTTGTAGGGCTCATGCTACTGCTACACAAATTATAATTATAGTACTCCCCTTCAAAGTTTTTGGAAGATACAAAAATGTGAGTTTGGACAAAATACAGGTTTTAAGCATCCTTCTGTTTATGCTGAGTAAAACAAACAACAAGAAAAGAATGACAAATTTCAAGTAAGAGAACTGTTCCTTTAGGTTAGGTTTTGGATCACATATGCAACTACATATTTTGATGTTTCTTAGAGGCGCTTCCATATTTCTTTTTTAAGTTCACTGGCTTCCCAGTTGCCTTCCTAAATTTTCAAGTGTGTGACAATGGACTGTTTAGTTATTCCATATTTTGGAAATAGTATTTGCCTAAGTTCTGTTTCGTAAGAAGTGACGAAGGAAAAGTTTATGTTCTCATCAAGTTCGATTAGTTTCACCATGAGGACTCTAGCAGGTTGCTGTTTGTGAGTTTGCTAGTACTGGCCTTCTTAATCATTTGAGACTTACAGTTGTGATTTGCTTTCGTTAGGGGTGAGTGACAATTTAACTGTTTGGTCGGTTTGTTCTCTACCTAAAGCAGGTCTAAGAGGCTTTTTAAACTGCTTAGTTTGTCCGTTTAGAGTTTTCAGTGCAGATGTAGATTTGGACTCAGCTTTGATTATTTCATCGATTTCTCATTCCTCATTACTTGGAAAGATACAGAAGAGAGAATCTTTCTTGAACACTAAGTATTCGGAGATAATATTTGGCCCTAAAGAGTTGCTCTCTAAGCGTGCTCCAATGAACTCAACTGTTCATTAGGGCACGACAGTTTCGACTGACTGCAAACAATTGATGTTTCCAACTTTTTATCTTTATTTTCCAAGGCTTTGTACTTTTGCCATGACCCCGAAGTTAGTGATTGATTTTACTAAACCAGGCATACATATGTATTGGCATTGATCCAACGGTCGATGTAGTTTTGAGGTATTTCCCTAGTTTTTCGTTTTGTGACATAGTCCAAGTAGATGGGGAACAAATTGGATTGAGCAATTTCTTCAGGGAATTCAGTAAGCACTGTAAGGTGTAAGGTAATGATTAATCAGTGCAACAGCATGTAAAACTAGACAAATTTTTTAAGAAAAAACAACCAAAAACCTTAAAATTGCTCAAGTCCCGGCTACTATTTGCCTCAAAATGTAATCAAAAGTTACAAATTATGCTGCTTTTGAAAACTGAAAAACAACAGCTAGGGTAGGGACATATCTACTCATAGTCACACAGTACCTGTATACCACAAATTTGATGTGAGTGTAGTCTATAAGAAAGTATGGCTTATTGGTGAGGCTACAATTTGTTCAATATACCTACAGTTTGAATAGAGAGTGACGAAATCATCAAAATAATAGTCTTTCTCCATTTAGTTATTTTTCAGAGTCTGTTTTTCTTACCAATGGCGGTTCGTCCATAGGAGCACATGAGTACGTGAACCCTTAAAGCATTCTTGAACATTTATCTAATGTTTACAACAACGCTTTTTTAAAACATTTTTGCTGAACAGATATTGCAAGGGGATAAATCAAAGTCGCAAAACATTCTTCCACTATCTATCTGGAATGAGAAGAATGGCACTTGCTCAACATTTAGATACATTGCGTTGTTACTTGGCTTTTATATGGAAACGAATTTTTTGTGAGTTGACAATTAAATTTAGAATTTAGATTCGTACCAAAATGCATGTCCAAGTTTTATAAAAGTCTTACGTTTCACGTGACGACGCAGGGAACTGAAAATAAAGCAGAAAATGAGGAAAATTTCCAACTGAAATCCATCAGTGAGCAGACAATGCAATGGGATTGCCTCCTTTTCGAAAAACTACTCGTATTTATTAAACAATTTGTTCTAGGTTTGTTCTAAATTTTTATTGCAAAATATTAAGAAAGTTATTTTTCAACAAGCCCGCACTTCTCGAAGATCAATACTCGTATTTTAAAAGTTGTTCCAGGTTGTCCCAGTTGTTTTGAACGTTGTTGCAAATATTTCGAATTTGAAACTACAACCAATAGCAAGGGACAAACAGTTCATACCAAAATAATGGTTTTAAAAGGCTGACCATGGAAGAAGACGTGCCCGGATAGCTCAATTGGTAGAGCATTGGTGGATAAGACCGAGTCTATCGGAAGTTCGGTCCCTGCGTTTGAACCTACCATGTTGTCTTCTTTGTGCAATTCTTCAATAAATATTTCATTCTATCATTTCGGGAAAAATCTTAATTTAAAGAGTAATTTTTATTTAAAAAATTTATTAAAAATCATTCCTTGCCCTTGCCAATCAAAAAATGAGTTCATGCCGTTGCGTCGGCGCAAACCCCCAAGCTATCTCGATCGCAGAGGTGTTATCAACGGAGAGGTCAAAAGTAATACTTGTTCTTCGCATTCGTATCCAATAATTCATAATGAATGAAAGTAAGCACTGCTAGAGAAATCCTTTTTTTTCGAAAAAAAAAAACTTTTTCTGGACAATCCGCTCAAGATTAAATCATAAAAAAAAATGTTGCGCCGGGCTTTTTGTAGACATTACCAAAGCTTTTGACATGGTCAACCACAGAGTTCTACTAAACAAACTGCACTATGCAGGATTTCGTGGATTTATGCACAACTGGTTTGAGTCCTACCTAAAGGATAGAACTCAAAAAGTTGTAATAGGTAACTTTGTTAGCAGACCAAAAACTATGAACTTAGGTGTACCCCAGGGATCAGTCCTTGGTCCAATACTGTTTCTTATTTACATCAACTCATTATTTAGTCAACCGTTTAAAGGGAATGTTACAGCTTTTGCAGATGATCTGGGCATTGCATACCGCTCGGATAGTCCTCTTAACTTAAGCGCGGACATAAACCATGATGTTCACCTCCTGGGATTGTGGTTTTCGGAACACAAACTAGTTGTCAGCAATAAAACTAAATTACTTCACTTCAGTCTTAATGTGCAAGAGTCCCTAAGCTTCGAAATTTTCTTTCATGCAAACAATTGCGAATGGTCAAATGCGTCAAATTGTGTCTGTACTGAAGAAGCCACAAGGACAATGTTGTTTGAGCAGGCATCTTGTAAAACATGCTGTTTTAAAATTGAAACAATTAATCAGTTTAAATATTTAGGCATCACTTTTGAACAAAATATGAGTTGGTCCAAACATATTTCGATTCTGAAACAATATTTACGATCTTCAGTACGAAGCTTTTATCGCCTTAGACAATTCTGTGACAAAAATACTTTGAAAACAGTATATTATGGAATATTTCAATCAAAACTACAATACGGAATAAGTTGCTGGGGTGGCGCTTACCAAACGAAGATTGAACCATTGATTGTTTTGCAAAAATGTGCTATAAGAAAAGTATGTGGGGTAAATCGTTTAGCTCCTTCTATAGTTTTGTTCAGAGCATTGAAAATTCTGCCACTAAAACATTTGTACTATTTCAAAGTTTCAAAAATTTTTTTTATGAGAGGTGGCTATTTACAGAGCCCTATTTCAAACAATCGCAATTTGCGAAGCAATTCAACTAATGCTGTCATTATTCCTCCTTTCCGTACTACTCTATTCAAAAACTTTTACTCCATCGTGTCGTGCAAACTATTTAATCAACTTCCTATAAATATCCGAGGAATAAGATCATTGTCCCTATTCCTAAAATACGTAAAGATATGGCTTCTTGATTTTGATCACGAGGAAATTAAAGTTTTGCTGCCCTATGTTGTCTAAACATGTACGTTACATTGTTCTATTGCTGTTTTATGTACAAATTAATGTTCTTTTAAATTTACGTTTTCTTTCTTTTTTATTGTTAATTTTCTGTAAAAATAAGTATAAATTCATAAAATGTTTTTCTTTTAAAATTAATTAATCAATTCACCCCACACTTCCAAGCTATTTTTTCTGAAGTGACATTATCACTATTTGTTACTACACAAATACAAATGTCACTACCTATTCTTGTACTTAATATTGTTATGGTAGATTAAGTAAATACAAAGTTTGTTAAGTCAAGAATCATGAAAAAAAAAAAAAAAAAAAAAAAAAAATAAATCCTAGTACAATCCGGGATAATTTCAAAAATGTTAAACTGTTCGAGATTGAAACATCAAATTTTGAAGCGTTTTAAAAACCTTTAGAATAATTTAGAAATGTTGACTTTCGAACTCGAAAAAAAATTAAATTTGGAATGGAACCGTTTAAACAGAGCTGCCACTTTGGTACGATAGTAGTAAATTTGATACTTGTAACCTATTTGCTACTTTCACGAAATTCATGGATTTTGCTACGTTTTAGACTAATTCTTGCTTTGATATTTCCTTACCTCAGGCAATAGACAATAGTACACCATTTTCCATAACTCAGCAGCAAGCTTCCAAGTTCATGAAAATGGTAGCGGGATTACTAATTTGTGTAAATGAAAAGGATGCTCAAAGTGGGGTGAAAAAGAAATCTTAAATTGATTGCTGTATATTTTTGCAATGTACTACATTTTTAAGTACGAGTGTATGGATACCGAACTGATTGGTTCAGGTTTAAAGCGAGGCCGGTAAGTGGCAATGCCACTAAATTAATTGTAAAAAATATACCATTTTGTCTGCGATATTTAAAAGTCAATCCCACTAATTTCTGGAGCGTTGAATAAGGAAAATGATTCCAGTGAACTACACAATTTTTATTTATTTTTTGTTTTTGAAGGATTAACCTCCAAACGTCGACTGCTGTCGCAACAATTTACAAACAGAGGTACTGGGAGAATTTTTCCAGATACTAGGATGAAATTGTGAGCGTCAATTGCCAGCATTTTTGGAATCCCTTCTATAACAAAAAGCCATAGATATAGTGGTTGGTTGGTTGGTTTAAGAGGGTGAGCTTATGCTCTTCACTGAGCCCATTCTGTTCCCCTCGTCTGTCGAGCTGTAGGTAAAGTATTGTAATATGGGAATTAAGTGATGATGTAGTTATTGGGACCATGGGGAGTATATTATGTCATGTCATGTAGTGATCGGAAAATCGTCTTGTTTGTCTAGCGAACTCCAATTATAAGCGATTCCTTTCTTACTGAGGTGTGTTAGATCCGGTGTCCTTGGGGATCCCAGTATCTTCAGTCTTAACCTCGCTGTTGCAATACAGTGACAGAGGAAGTGTTATATATCTTCCTCCTCCTCCTCATAGTTGGCACAGATTTTTGTATTAGCTAGCCCGAGACTGAATGAGTGTTTATTGAGATTGATGTGCCCTGTTAGAAGTCCCACCATCGACATGAGTGACATGAGAACTTCATTTTAAGGTGTTTATCAACTGACCTATCTCCTGTTAGTCACGTTTCTTAATTTTCTGTCGATCACGCACGACCTACATAAGCACAAGCCCACTCCAATGGCAAATACCGATGTTGAGATGAACCCCGAGTATTCTACCAGGAATAGCGTTGGGGCCAACATTGTTGAAAGTCCACTGAATATCAAAAAAATGGTACAAGGAGAATTGCTTAAATTGTAGCCACTATTTTACTGTGTACACTGCTCAAAAGTAAAGCACTATGATCTACCTTTGCGTTCAATCACAGAGTCTCCAACAGAAGGGGAGGCATTGGTCTACAGCCCTTAAATGTAATGTGACTAGCTCTACTAGCTTTCGGAAGGTAAATGTTACACAAATTTTGTATTAAGACAAAATGTTAAAATTTATTTGAGGCAGCGAACAACAACGTCCTCTGACTCCTGCAGCTTCAAAGGTTGTACGAGTATACCTATATGCCATTTCAAATTAGTAATATGAATCAAATATACCTCGCAGTTGTCCATTAATTTCCTGGTGATACTATTCACATCAGCTCACGACACAGGATACTATTATATCCAAGGTGACACAAAAGTCCTCATTCAATTTCCTAAGACAGTAACTTTGTTTGTAAATAAAAAGAATTGGTTCTGTTCGTTGATTATATTTATTTAGACGCTTAAAATTGTGTCCACCGTCCTGCTGAAATCACATGTTCTCCAAACCCAATTCGTCACATTGCTGCACCAAGCAGTCGTTGATCATGGCTCTGTAGCATCTATTGATGACCTTTACGCGTGCCTCGTCCTTTGGTTGGTGTTTGAGAGTCATATTGCACATCTACAGCCACAGCAGGGATATTCTCGACCGAAAGGTTGCTCCGGAGCTGGCCACGTCTAACACTGTTCCTTGTCTCTTAGATGCGAGCGGCTAAATGCCGCAGTGTTTGCCCAGTTGGTGCTGCCCGGCCAGGGAATCGACGACGAAATTCACATTGACCCAAAACCACATTGACACAATTATTCCGCATTCTTTGAAGAGTATAGCAATCCATGGTTTGTCTACGTGTATTCTGCTTCCGTTTACTTCACAAATGTCAAAGTCGCGATGACATTAGACCTCATTTGCAAAAATTAGAGCATACTTGTACATACTTAAAGAATGTTAAATACTCTGACCAATATGTACTAAGACGTAAAGCAAACAACCTTAATGAACAAAATTTGTTGAATGAAATGAAGTTTTCATTTCGTAGCACGAAGAAAACCATACAAAATATCATTTGATAGTCAGATTTCATATATTTTCATTTTATTTTGCACAAAGTATCCAAATTTCCATGAGATTTCCCCCACCATACGAATAAGTATTGAGCCAGACATTTTAAGCCCGAACAGCAAAAAAAACAGAACAGAATAGCCATTCCATTTCAAACACCCTGTAGGTTGATAAACACGTTTCTATAAAGAATTTGACAGGTTGGCAGCACTGCGATCAACGTTAAAACTTTAAAACAACTCAGCTGCCAAAAAGCAAGAGCAAGCGACACATTACAGTTGTAAATTCGTAAGTTTAGAGTATTCTCTTAGAGTATCTTCAGGACAGCTGTTTGCAGATGAAGACGAGCTGAAAAAAACACATCTCTCTAAAGGGTCTGCACCCATCTCGGTTGAAGAAGCTGAATATTAAGAAATACAACAAAAAATTAATCAATTTTAAAGCTCAACTCGAACTTTCATAAAAAATGCAGTAACTGCAAAACTTTATATTCAGCATACATATACTTTAGAAATAGGTTCAAAGATACATGAGATATGGAATGTGTTCTACAAAGACCGTTGTCAAGTTGGCTAAATTATCAAAAAATCGTATCTTAAACACGCTATAACTCAAAAACGTTTCGTAACAACTTCTTTCTTTTTTTAATAAAAATGTCTGCAAAATTGTTATTAGGTACAGTTCAGTAGGTTGCTGGAAATAATTCCGATTTCGAATATGTTTCTCATTTGACTGGGATCGCTCTAAAGTCATGTTCGAGAGCAAACTACAGAGCTACCAGAAACTATTTTGGTTAGGTTTGCTGAAAAACAGCGGAAGCTAACATTTACCTAAGAAAACTAAAATTCATAAACCTTTTTTTTTTTTTTTGTCGGGGTAGGAAAAACTTCACTAGGGCACTCACACTCCATAGTACTACCAGGAAGCAACTCCCTGTTAAAGTAATTTCTCCGTCTTTCATAGAAAGGCGAGTAAGAGCTTCAGTGATGAGGAGGTTATGGTATCAATACTCACCAAATGCTCCTACTATTTGCCCCCTGGCAGGACAATAGTACATCGTCGCCCTCTCCACAGTCGTCGCAGATGGCGATGTCGCTTAAGCCTAGCACATTAAGATGCTTGGGGAAAGTGAAATGGCCCGTAAGCACGCCAGTAAGTTGTCTGAAGTCTTATCTACTTAGGGACGGCAAGAATGCTGTGGATTTCTTACAGATGTTCGAGAGCATTCGTTTAGTCTGTCTACATTTCGAAGAGTCATGCTATCCACGATTATATTCATAGGAAACTCAACTGTCAACGGAGACCCTGTCTGAGGACCCAGGAAGACCCAACGCAGGTCCAGGTCCTGAGAAGTCCTCCTCGGAACCTTGTCTAGCAATTTCTTCGGAGATCTCATTTCCAGTAATCACATTTTAACCTGGGACCCAAGCACGACTCACAGCGTTCGGCCTTTCGACAGAATTTAAAGAATTCTTGCATTCTCGAAATATTTTAGAAGTGAAGCTGTCATTACAGATACATTAGCACTGCATAAGTCTCCACTTGAAAGACAGACGCATGTTTACCTAAAGAGAAGTGAAGCCTAATGTTGTCGTCCTCCACGAAGACATCAGCACCAGCACCAGAACCTTGATTGGTTTTGGAGCCTGCCTCAGATTACGGAAAAATTCAGTCCTGAGCGACTTTTAATTTACGAAGCAGTTGGAGTTCTTGTATCATTGCGTCAGACTGGATATCCATAAAACAAAAGTAGAAATATATCCGTAAGTGTCGCGCAAGGTCATCGGAGCTCCAGTGAGCGGGTTAATACCAAAAGCCACCTCATTTAAGACGGAAGATTGCTTTTATTGCGCTGCCCAAGATATAAATATCAAGAGGAGGGATGTTCAACAATGCACCTAAGACAAATTGCTCTGACATATGCTTTTTCCACCAAACAACCGACGCATATGCTAATGAAGGTCTTTT
The DNA here is from genome assembly GCA_963082735.1 of Pocota personata. Lineage (NCBI taxonomy): Eukaryota > Metazoa > Arthropoda > Insecta > Diptera > Syrphidae > Pocota > Pocota personata. The sequence goes on from OY720429.1 coordinate 275,853,083, forward strand.
CAATGCCGTGTAGATCCATAGAAATTTTCTCTGTGATAAGCCCCATGTCTTGCCGAAAGCACCCTTACGTTATCAGAAAACTGAGAGCGCCATAGCTGTCTTCGACTCAACTTTGATCAAAGAAGTTTAATATCAAGGATTACCTCTAAATACTTAGCTTCATTTGAGATTCGGATAGTGACACCTTTAAGCACTGACTGAGTCAGACCAACCAAAGAGAACAACCTCAGTTTTGAGAGGATTAACCGAAAGTCGATTCCTAGTGCACCATTCATCGATCACGTATGCTGCAGGTAGACTCTAGGCATGATCCGACAGAAAGTACAGCAACATTATCCCCGTATGCCAGGGCGTAGACGCTAGAGTTAAAGAATTTTATAAAACCTTACTAGTTCCTATTATCCAAACTATTGAATAGTTTAAGCCTCATTTGAACCCATTCAGTCATTTGGCGAAAAATATCATAAAAGATAGAAAATTCCAAAAATGCTTTGTTCTACACCTTCGTGAACGCTCATGCCTGCATACATTTGTAGATACATATGGATATGCAGCTACAGCCTCCTTAGAAACAACGCTTAGCAAGAACAGCAGCTTAAGAACCAAACCTAAAAGTTGGTCCTGCTGGTAATTGGTGCAATCTATTTCTCCCTGCTTTTCACAACCAAGTGCATTTCTTTACTCAAAAAAATCACTTCTCCCTTTTTTTGCAAACGATTTATTCAGCTGGTAACATCAACCCCTGATTGTAAACAACAAACTGGCAGTGGCATCGCATACAGGTTGTTTGTTTTAACCGGGAGGTGTGCAGCGAGGCTTAATTGCCCAATTGCACCAAACAAGGTGATTATTGTCTTTGGATTCAAATCTCTGGTAAAGGGGGCGCAACAGCAGCGTGTTGCAAACATCCGATGGCGGCTGGGACCGCCCTTTCGCAGCAACTTTTGTCAGTTCCTCCTATTCGCATGGTGGTGGCTGTGTTCGTTCAAAAAATCAGGTTTCCACGAACCACGATTTCAAGTTTTCTTGTTCTCCTCTGTTATGTGCGGCTGTATGCTGCGCCCAGCTGTCTGGTTGAAATCTTCTATGTGTGACCGCGCATACAACCACAATTGACTTGGTAAAGCTGTGAATGTATTCCACAGCAATTCACAATCGAATGCCAATGATTTTCATTGTGTGCTTAACGTTCGGTAGTTGTGCACATATGACACGATTCTGTTGTGATACTCGCTCGCGGTGATATTTCGAAGTTGCCGCCGCTATTGTGTCGCGTCGTCGTGTTGTTGGGATTTTGACGTCTGTCAGTCGTGGAATTAAGTGGAAGTTTATGTTAAGTGGTGTCATTAAGTGTGAGGGTTGAAATTTAACTTTAGGCACGTGCAAATCGAATAATTTCACACTTATTTATCTGTGAATTCATGGCCAAATTTTAAGATTCAAATTGTAACAAAAAACAACTATAAACGACGTTCATATTCATTATAACTTTGGCAGTTGTCACAAATCCCCTATTGTCATCCTTAAATGGTCACTTGCGGTCAACAGCGTGTCATAGTGCCAATGGCAACGGTCACAAATCCTTTTGTCAGCGGCAACAACTTTCCGTCATCAACAAAGCCAAAAATTGCTTTCAGCATAGATTCGATAGTGGGTGACGCACCAACGTCACCGTCACCGACATCAGTTCGATGTGACAGTCCTCCGGAGCGGCCATTGAGCTCGAATAGTAGCGGAAGTAATTGCCAAATACACCATCAACGACAAGCCCAACCCCATCAGCCGTTAGAATTAAGAAATAGTGACGATTTCAGACCCATCGAAGGGATCAATGACAAGCGAAATGTCAACTCGTCTTCGCCACCAGCGGCAGCACCACCGCCAGCATCTGCATCACATGTGACAGCGGTCACGCTAAATGGCAGACCAATTGTTGTGCCTGGCTTACCTGCTGGACTGATTCGACCGTTTCCCCTACAGCCACCGAATGATATGAGTAAATCAAACAATCAACCTCTACACCCGCCGTTACCACCGGGATATATGAATAATCCAGATGCCGGCATTCTGCGATTACCCCATCACGGTGCACCAAATCCTCATTTTTTAGCCGCTCAGTTCCAAATGGCCGCCGCTCTAGCACACCAGCACGGACAGAATGGACCAGGTGTTCTGTTCCATCCAGCCTCGCATCCGCAATTCGGTGGGGGGATAATAAGAGATAGCTACCCGCTTTATCCATGGCTGCTAAGTCGACACGGACGAATATTTCCTCCGAGATTTCCCGGCAGTAAGTACATTGAAAACTTTTTATGACGTTATTTAGACTTAAGAGAGTGGTTCTAATAAGAGCTCTTATTCCACTGAAGATTGCTTTTCAGTGTCTAATATTCAAATACCTATTTTGTAAATCAAGCTCAGCCCCATTTTGCCAGCAAAACTAAAGACAATAATTGCCGTCGCGTCCACAAGTGATATTTCTGCTGACATAAACTTATAGGTAGCAGAAATTAACTCAAGGAATGTCACAAGTTTTAGTGATACAAGATGTTAACTGTCATTAAGTTATCTTCTTGCTGGACCTAATCAACTCTTTAAGTTGAATCATATTGTAAAAGTTATGAGCTGAAGATGTGTTTTAACGTCACACAGAAGGCGTTCAGTTTATACATCGAAACGGTGAAAAAAGGCACGGATATGTCTGTACTCGTAGCTCCTTTATGGTTTTACAAAAAAGTGAGTGGGAGTTTCAATACTCCAGATCTACGTAAATCACAAATAAAGGCTTTTTCAAATAAAAGCATACCAGTAACAATTTTGTATTTTAATACAAACGCACTCTTAAACTTTTTGTATGATCTGTCAGTGTCAAAGCGTCAGTCAAGGTTTACGTTTTTATCATGGTGAAGTTCACGAACGAGCAACGTTTGGAAATTATTAAAAATTACTACTGAAATTCTGAGTCGGTGGTCTCAACTTTAAAAGCGCTTACTCCAATTTGCGGTCGTAATAATCGTCCCACCAGTGGATAAATTCGAGTCAATATACTCGAAAATATCGCAGCCGTAAGTGCTTTAGTTCAAAATGCACCAAATCGGTCGATTCCATCCCGTTCACAGGAATTGGGAATCTCTCAGTCCACATTGTGTCGAATTTTGGGTAAAGATCTTGGCCTATACCCCTACAAGATCAAATCAACTCAAGAACTGAAGCCTCTTGATCATTTGAAACGCCTAAATTTCTCCGATTGGGCTCTGCAAAAGTTTGAAGAAAATCCTGAATTTAATCGAAAAATTATCTTCAGCGATGAAGCTCATTTTTGGCTTGATGGCTTTGTCAATAAGTAAAATATGCATTATTGGACAGCAACAAACCCACATGTGCTTCAAGAGACTCCATTGCATCCACAAAAAAGTGATCGTTTGGTGTACTCGTAGATTTCATGCCGGAGGTGTGATTGAACCGTATTTTTTCGTCGATGAAAATTATCGCCATGTTACAGTGAATGGAGTTCGCTATCGTGCCATGTTGGAAGACTATTTTTGGTCAGAATTGGATGGACTTGACATCAGTGATATGTGGTTCCAACAAGATGGTGCCACATGCCACACAGCAGGTCAAACAATTGTTCTACTCGTATTGAAGGGAACAATATCGAACGCGAAATTGCTGTTCCGGCCGATATGTGTAAAAGAGTTGTGGAAAATTGGCTCCAAAGAATCGATCGCTGCAAACGTGTTCGCAGTGGTCCTATGAACGAGATCGAATTCCATTTCTAATTTAGCATGTGTAGTTCATCTGGAATAAATTTTAGCTCAATATCTCCATTATTCTGTGTTTTATTTAAATACAAAATTGTTATGTCCTTATTGAAAAACCCGATGTAACAGATTTTTTTTCTTAGTTTTTCGACCAAAACCGAGCGGGAAGTGTTGCTGTGTATATTTTCTGATTAAGTGTACTAATCTCAAGAACCACTGAACAGATTTTAATGTGGTTTTCACTGTTCTATAATATATTTGAGGAAGAGTCAGGCATACAAAATAAGATCTGTATAATTAGGAGACCGAGTGGTAAACATAAACCTATAGCAATACGCAACAAAATTGCAGTTGGTGCGCTGGAAAAACTATAAGAGATAAATTGAAAGGTTTTATGGGAGACATGTAACACATTAGAAGCTTTACACCAAAGTCAGATGGGACACCCCAGGTTAGTAGTAGTGTTAAACCTTCTTTTATTAAAGCAGCGCGGATCAGCTAGTCTTAAATTAAAATAGATCCGTTGCGTGTGACTCATCTTATAGAACGCACGTTTTTAAACTTCTGTTCCGACACTGGGCATGAGTACCTTGGAACCCACTTCTGTAAAATTAGCTGACTTTTTTTTTTTGTTTCTGGCAATTTTCTGTTATACCTACGATCCTTACGACTGTATGAACTAGCTCACCTTAGCGCAAAGCTTGTGTTGAATACCTCAATACCCCCGCTGTCTCTCTTGTCTACGAGCCTAAGAATCGTTTAATACTATTACCAATATATATACTTCACCTAGTTATCTTATCCCCACTACATCCAACTTTAATAATTTTAAAACGAAACAATCTACACATCATTCCCAACTAACAAACAAAATTTCATAAAAATCTGTGCAATAGTTCTTTAGTTAGTTGTGCAGCGAGTACGATTTTTGAAGAGTTTTGCAACCTCATCTCGAATATCAGACGGCCATCCTATCCGATTTTTATGATTTTTAAATAGGACTGTCTACACACCAGTATAAACCAACTAACCACATTTCATAAAAATCCTTCTTGAGTTAGCCGAGCTGCAAGGGCCATTTTTGAGACTCCATATCTTATCACAATACTAGGATAAACCTTAGAAACCAATGAATTTGATGTCGAAATGCAGCATCATTGTATCAACTTCGAATACCAAACCTGCTTATGACAGAATTCGTCATTTAGACAGAATCTAGATTCTAAAGCTTACAACTGATCCTATGAAAAGTGTCGCAGTTATGCCGAGTAACGCTTGAAAATAAGTTCCTTCGAACATTCGAACTATTCCAAACGAGCTCCGGAAGCATTGTCACTTGTCATGTTGATTTCGCCAACCTCATCTTGGAGCAGATAGTGTGCAGGGCAGGTGTTAACACTAAAGACACTATATTTCACAAGACAGTACTGACGTCATCGGGTACTGCCAGATAATTGAAGATCGGGTGAAAAGAGTCAGTCTTTCAGTAAAGCGTCCAAAGCGAAACATCTGCCCACCGAATAGTACAAAATTTGGTCTCGATAGCTATAGTCACAGAGTTCATAATCATAAACTTCGCACCCGCACCTCTAATAAAGATCGGTATTTACTACTTCGGTTTGGTAAAACAACTGCTTTCCAGACTCCTAGCTCAAAACAAGAACAAAATTTCCTCGAGTGCTGCACTGTACAGGGTGACATGAACTGTTACCAACTTCACCTCGCTGTGTCTGCCAAACTACGAATTTCATAGTTGACAAGCGTGTATAAGTCTTTTTTTTACCGCGTGTTTAGTTTTTGTTCTATCGACAATGGAATTCAAACGTAATAGTGCTATTGCCCTTCTTTTGGCTGAAAAATCACAACCAGCTAATGTTCGTGGGCTGAAAGATTTGAAAGTGAACAAAATGTTTGTGTATCGCACCATATCGCATTACAACGAAACCGGTAGCATTGCAAAACGCTATGGAGGTGGTCCCAAAAAGACAGCAACATCGTCAACAGTGATTCGGAGTGCGAAGGCCAGAATCGAACAAAATTCTCGGCGTAGGGGAAGGTAAATGGCTTCTGAGCTAAACATATAAAGTGAACAGATGCCATACATTTTGAAAAATGAGCTCTGACTCAAGGCCTTAAAGTTCCAAAAAGTGCACGATCTCACACCTGACCAAAAAATAGTTAGAGTGGAAAGAGCAAAGCAGTTGATCCGCTTAAAGGCAAGTGGCCAATTGCCAAACATCGTCTTCTCTGTTGAAGCACCATTTCCAATTGAGCAACTTGTCAACAAGCAAAATGATCGAGTTTACCTGCCAGAGAGGTTATACCATAATTTCGACCAAAGAATGGTCACTGGGAAGCAAGCGCCACCGTTTTTGATGGTTTGGGCCGCTCGTATTTTTGGACCGTGGCGTTAAGATAAACGCGATGGTTTATCGTGAAACTGTTTTGGAAGCTGTGTTGAAGCTATGGGCAGGCAAACATTTCTACCAAAGACACTGGACATTCCAACCGGACTCTGCACCTTCCCATAAAGCCCGAGTAAATCAAAAATGGCTGCGACAAAACGTTCCGCACTTCATTTCCTCGACACAATGGCTATCGAATTTTCCCGATGCGAATCCATTAGACTTTTCTTTATGGGGCATTTTGAAGGCCAAGGTTGGCACTAAAAAATAGCAAACAACGGACGAGCTCAAGTTAGCGCTTCGCCGGGAATGGAAGAGCATTCTACAGATACACTTGCGTGCAGCGTGCGATAAATTTATTGACCGTCTTAAGGAAATTGTTCGTGCCAAAGGTGGCCATATCGAAACTATTAATTAAATCCTTAAATTTGAATAAATTTCCAACATTTTTTTCTTTGGATTCAATAAAAAATATTCACAATTAAAAAAAATTCAGGTCATGTCAGACACCCGTAAGGCGTCTCGAGTGAAATATTCTTCGTCCTCTTGTATGCAAGGAGTGCGAATGAAGGAGAAGATACGACTACAGTCGTGAACTCATTGAGTAATAGATAGATATGGGTGTTGTCCAAAAAGCCCCAGGCTCGAAACGACTTGGAAGCCCAAACACATCCGTTTGAAAGACCCAGCGATTCGATATACCAGTAAGCTTAGCCTAGAAAATTGGAAGCAATGTGCCCGGGATCGACGCCTGTTTTGACTTAGGCTGCCCGATAAGTAGGTAAGACTCGAAACACATGCTTCTTCCGCGAAACTACAATCTCCTTTTCTAATTAATGAAAATCTAATTAACAAAATGAACATCCTCCCACTTCAAACTTATGTCGGTCGGCTCCTTGCATCCCCCTATAGGATCGAGTATATGATTAACCGAAATGTCATTAATCATCATTCATATTGTGTGCATGTTCTCATTTTGACATCTGTACATGGTTATTACCTTGGGAGGTATAAGAATGTCCATCACATCACCCATCCCGTAGGTGAGTCCGAAACATTAACCACTCCGTTCACCGTATCCTCATTTTTCGTCCTCTCGTTGAATAACATTTAAAGCGCCACTTTCGGTGGTTGTTTAACAGGAATAAAACACATTTATTCAAGTCCACTTCAATGGTGATTATCTGATTTATAATTCTTTGTAATTTAGAGAACTAAGAAGAGAATCCTTTGCCCATCATCGTACAACATAGTGACAGCTGACAAGGGTGTCCCGATGCATTCCAAGAAGACCAATTTATAATTGGAAGCAACTAGGCAAGAGTGACAATGGCAAACAATGACTCTAAAGTAGCAGCAGCGCGCAATAGCATGGACACACCACCTAAACATCCAATAAACGAAGGTTTCTAGATCACAGACAAAAATAATTAACTTCTATTATGTGCCATTTGCTGTGAGATGCATCCAGAGAAGGGTGACCCGCGCTGTCGATGAATGTAACGTCAGATATCTGATCAGGATGACGGGGATGAGGCGCGCACGCATAAATAAGTAATTCAAAAACAAAAAACTAAAAACACTTCTTCAGTTAATAAAAAAACGAATCAAAAAGGGATCAAATATCACACTTGGTTGCATCTGTCAGTCAGACAGTCAACAGGAGGGGTGTAACATGTAACACCACTTCTTTGGTGTGAAGAGCATGCGCATCCGATTCCTGTTTGCCATTTTGTTTCAGATTTATTTCACGTCAGTTTTTTTTAGGGTTTGACGCGATCAGTACGTGTTAAAAAAAACAGGATTGCAATTGTTATTTTTGCTGTTGGTGCGAAAGAACAAATGCATGTTTTCCATTGATTCTCTGACAGTAACAAAGGAGGGAATCGTGATATTTATTTAGCTGTCACACTACTTTTTTTGCAATTATCATTGTCATTGATCTGTGATGAAAAGTTACAGAGAGGAAAGTGAGAATGGAATTGAATTAAGGACTTAATTTAGATTATAGTAGGATATAGCCTTCTTCCAACCTCCGGAAGATACTGGATGACTTAGAAAGACCACGGATCGGCGGGGTTCAATAATGAATTCTTTAAAATCTATCTCGGTTCTGATCTAATTGCATTGTGATTATCACACCAAGATCTCTTTAACTTACCGCGTTGTTTTTCGAAGACTCACTTAGTTGAAGCATTTCCAGCGACGAAATAGGACTCAAACGTCGGTATACGACAATTTAAGTGATTTTTTGAAACGACGAGTTAAGCTAAACTTTAGAAATATATACAAATATGCAAAATGTATTGCATTGCATTGCCGCTCCATTACATGACTCATCGCAAACTCGATTTCACTTTATAGCAGGTACTGGTCATAGATGTATCTTTTCCTCCTTTTCGTCCTTGATAATGTCAATGCTGCTGCCTTCTATACCTAGAGAATATTAAACAAAATTTAGAAACACAGCAGAGATGAAAAGAAGCGTTGCGAATGTTTTTTTCATGTATTTTTGAAGTGCAGCGCTTCAGATGTACACTACAAGCCAAAAGTTTGAGGCTGCCTTCAGTGCACGAAGGAAAAACAAAATCTAACATCGAAAAAAACTCTTTAGTAGTAAAATGAACGGGGAACATATAAATAAATAAATATTTGAGGCAACAGCTTTTTAAGTGCCAGGGCCTAGCTTCTCGCAACCACTCGTGTTGTGTGCGTTATATATATAAGAGACCTACAGTTTTAGTGCCGTATCCGAACGGCAATTTGTTTTTGAGAAGCTTTCTCGGATGTTTGTCAGACGTTCGCGAGAGGTGTGATCGTGGAAAAACTTTTTGATGTTTTCTGGGATTCGAACTTGGAACCTCTTGCGTAGTGATCCAACACACTAACCACTACGTCACTACGCCCATGGGGGACATATATAAAACCAAAATAAAAAGACACATATTTTCATTTTTTTCTTAACAAAGGAATTTATTAAGAAGAAAAAAAAAAAAAAAAACACCTTTAAATTCGATTACTTTTTTTTTCAATTCTTGGCATTCTAGCTATCAGTTTTTGAATTGTTGCCTGTAGTATATTACTCCAGCAAACCAATAGTATATTTCAGAATGCAGATTCTGATGATGGGCCTTGATCCCGGACTCTTCTATCCAGTCCCCCCCACAACAGCCCTATAGGGTGATTGCGGCTGATTTGTACTGATTTCTTCATCTTCCCTCTATTTCTGGTAGTGTTGACAAAGTCTTGACGTGAATTTAGGGTCGTTGTCCTGTTGAAATACGAATCCTTCGCCAATTACTCTTAGTCCAGAGGTCACAGCGTTTTCTTTCAATATTGTTTTGTATGCCTCAGACAGAGTATCTGTGCTGCCCCTTCTCTGATCCACACCGGCCTATTCCAGACATTTACTTGAATGGAAAAGTGCTTCCCAAGTGTGAAAAGTTCAAATATCTGGGATCTATGATCAATAGCGAAGCAACTTGTGATGATGACATCAATCATCACGTAAGCGTAGGGTGGATGAAGTGGCGGGAAAACTCCGCTATCTTCTGTGATCGAAAAATGCCCCCTAAGCTTAAAGGAAGACTCTACACCGCAGTTGTACGTCCGGCGCTCACATACGGTTCACAATGCTGGACAATGTACAAAAAGTATGAGGGCAAATTAACGGATGCTTCGCATGACAGCAGGAGTAACGAAGATTGATAGAATAAGAAGTTCAAAGATTCGAGGAAGCCTTCATGTAAAAGAACCCATCACAAGCAAGATAGAGCACAACCGGCTCAGTTGGTATTGTCATATTCAAAGGAGAGATCCTTCGAATCCCGTCAAAAAGGCAATATCAATCAACGTTCCCACGCAATCGCGCAAAAAAGGCAGACCAAAAAACAACTGGATCACACAAATGCAAAAACACCAGCATTTGATTGGCCTCTGTGACGAAGTGATCCGAAACCGGGAAGCCTGCCGGTACTTTCTGAGGTCAAACCGGACCAGTAGGGATGCAGTAAAGTGGGAAGGCTGTGATCCTTCTACTCCGAGAGGCATTGTTTTGTATGCCTCCTTATTCATTTTTCCAATCACTTGAGCCAGATATCCCACTCCACTTGAAGAGAAACATCCCCAGACCATAAAAAAACCTCCTCCATGCTTGACGGTAGGAACTACACAGTCTGGTAGCATCTTTTGCTCAGCGCTGCGTAGAACGAAAACTCTCCGTTTTGTACCAAATACCTCGAACTTGGATTCATGGCTCCAGAAAACTCTGCTGAAATCTTCTTCCGTCCAGTCTTTATGTTTTTGGCCCATTCTAACCTTTTCTGCTTATTTCGTGGTCGCAGCAGGGTTTTCGAATAGCAACTCACACAAATAGTCCAGCATGTCTTAGTTTGACCGTTGTCAAGGACAGCGGTTTATTCCGTGTTTCATTTATTTCGGTGCTTATTTCGGGTTCTGTTTTCCGCCTACTCCGTTGGGCTTGTTGTGACTATTAGCCCATCCTCGTGTTTAATTGTAGCTTTAGGAGGGCCTGAACGTGGTTTATCCTCAAGACTTCTGGTTTGAGAGTGACGTTCAATGGTACGTTGAATGCAGCACATTGATACCTTTCCGCTGTGATTTGCCTTCTTTAAGAGGGGTGATGATTTCAGATCGTTTCTCGATTGTAGTTTCCGCAACTTTTCCCATTTTCAACAAGTTGCTTACTCAAGACTTGAAGAATCTCAAATAAATTCTTATGACCTCAAAGTGTTACTTTTATGTAAGACCCTTGCAATCCAGGTCGACAAATTTCGGAATTTGAGAACCCTGTTGATGTAAGGAGTCATAAAACAAGTGCTGAATCAACAACCAATATCGTCAATAAATTACAAAAGCGGTTTTTCCCACATTTATAAAAAAAACGAACGCCCACTGTTCAAAAACCGTGGGTGTAAAATCCGACTTTTATTATCTGAATGTGTTGTGTATTATTCAGTTAGAAAATGTAGGTAAGAAAAACCCAATATAATTCATAAAATTCACTATCCATGCATGAATGAAGTTGCCTACGTAGGCTTCAAACTTTTGACCTGCAGTGTAGATGAAAAATTCGCATTACTTCAGTTGTCCGTGAGAAGAGTTTACTGCTCAACGGCTTTCTTAGCCAAAAGAAAAAGGCACATGGTGACCCAAACATGGGTAGGCCCAAAAATCTGCGCGCCTCCTTTTTTGCTTTTATTCACCGCAAGGCCCGTCTCGATACTCACGAATGCATCACTGACATTCGGATTCCAATCTTGACATTAGGCTTGAAGAATTGTATCTCCGATCGGCGTTTCTTCTTCATGCGCGCACATATTTATAAAAATACAAGCTTTTCTGATACAAACTTTTGTATTTATAGGGTTTAGAAATCCAGGCAAATGTAAAATAGACGTTTGTAGTACAGGTGTTTGTAGTTGGCGCCGTGGCTCAGTGGTTAAGTGCGCGATCACTGAGCGAGAGGTTCAAGGTTCGAATCCAAGAAAACACAAAAAATAAGTCCCACTTCTCGCGAACGTCTGACAAACATCCCAGAGTAAAACTGTCATGAGAAGCTTCTCTTAATCGAAAAAAATGGCCTTCGGAAACGGCATAAAACTTAAGGTCCCAACCATTCCTGAGGCGCATAGCACGAGTGGCTGCGAGAAGCTATTATTATTAGTTCAGAAATACAGAAAGTAGAACCCAACCCCTTCGTACCAAATTTTCTACTACTGCCTAAGTAGTACACTAGGCAGTAGTCTCGTTGAACGTTGAGCTTGGATATTGCCACCTTGATTTAATTTTCAAGTGGATGGAGCATTCTGCCAAACACTCCTACGAGTATAATATTTTCTTTTTCGGGAAAATAGGTGGTTTTCCTTTCTCTTCTGCTCGTAGAGCTTGAGAACAGATCTCGTGCTCTGCAGTACTACTCTTTTTTACTGCATGCTCTGCCGATACCCTTCATCGTTATGGTATGGATCGTAGTGTTGGTACTTGATGTTGGAGAGATTACACTTCTCATCAGACTAAGGAAACCTAGATTAGCAAAGACTCTTAACTGTCTCATTAAACTTCCTTACAGTAACTTTTAAGGTGTTTCAGATTAGTCTTCAGACCGAGTCTATTTTTCCGCGGTTGGAACGTCTAAAATATTGACTGGATGTGAGCGTTGTGTCGGTTGCAGTACAAACAACAAACCCCTCTGTGAATGTTCTGCTCTGATATTTCGCTATGCTCTTATGTATACCCTGTATTTACCTACTGTGCTACTAAGCCTCAGCTGACTTAAAAGCTCATTGCCGATGAAGTATGATCGGGGGACTGTTGGAACACGCTTGAGGGAATATGTAATATTTTGACATTTATTCACATTAAGCTCAAGGAAATTTTTTTGGCACCATGTTGAAAAATTGTTTAAGTCTTCTTGGAGTGGGTAAGAGTCGGCGGGAGTTGAAATGTGTCTGAAGATTTTCAAATCATCAGCGTAAATAGAAAGATACGAATTTTTAATGACACAATCAACGTCATTGGTTGACAAGCGGACCCAGGTGGATGCCCTGAGGAACTCCGGAGGTAGCTGTAATGCTGTCAGATACGGAGGATCTTCGTAGGTAAATTATTTCAAAGTTACGAGTATACGTGTGAATCTGTTTAGAAACTCTCAAATGCTTATTGGAAGTTTTCTCTTAGTCTGAGATATATACCCTCACGGACTTTTTTATAGAACGTGTAGGACTTTAACCCGAACTAAAAACACCTCCCTTAGAGGGAAGAAGTATAATAGCCTTCTCATAATTATAACAATAACCGTCTGTTGATGGTTAAGTTTTCTATAGAAAATTGTTCACTTTTACAGTTAGCTACAAAATTGGATTTTGCCTTAGAGATGCTGATGCGTGAAACTCAATCAAAGTTTGTACCACTGTGTAGTTGCTAGATGTGTGTTCAGTCAAATAAAACATGCTACGTAACAAACGACTATCGTTACCGCGAATACCGTTCATTTTTGCACCAGATGGTTTCATATGCGCATCCGTAGTCATTGTTTCGATTTCAAGGGCTTCGTTTGTGTGCTACTATTGAAATTGATATTCCTTGTATAAATAAAATGAAGCCTCTCCCAAAAAATGTGCTAAATGAAGTGAAAAATCTTCTAATGGAGGGTAAGTCTACTCGATATGTGGCGACGAAATGTAGCATAAGACAGGCCAGTGTTATCCGGTTGAAGAAAAAGTGTCAGCTCCACTTCGAAGAACCTCCACGTGGGAGGCCGAAGAAACTCTCTAACCAGGATGAAAGATCTCTTGCAAGGTATGTCTTATCTGGCACGGTTTCCACAGGTGCAGAGGCTGCGAAAGAGCTGGAAAATGCTACCGGTAAGAGAATTAGCTGATGGACAGCAAATCACTCTCTTCGTAAACTAGATCTTGAGGCTGTAGAAAAGAAGAAGAAGTCAGCCCTGTCTAGAAAAAATGTTAAGGCAAGATTGTCCTTTGCGAAGGCATACGAAAACTGGTCGGAACAAATGTGGAGGAAGGTAATATGGTCTGACGAGACTAAAATCAACCGCTACTGCACAGATGGAAGGTCGTGGGCTTGGAAAAGAGAGGGTGAGTCATTGAAGCCAAAGCATGTAAAACAAACTGTAAAGCACGGTGGTGGTTCGGTCATTTTGTGGGGTTGTATAAGTGCGTTCGGGGTAGGGAAAATACATTTAATTGAAGGCAAAATGGACCAACATGTATACAAAAACATATTGAGACACAAATTGATGAAAACGTTAAGGTCCATGCCCTAACCCGCATCAGAAATAACCTTTCAACATGATAGGGACCCCAAGCACATGGCCAAATCAGTGCAAGCATGCTTCAAACTCAGCCATTTTCATTTCTGGACTGGCCTGCCCAAGCCCCGACTTAAACCCTATCGAAAATCTGTGGGCATATCTAAAAACGGCGCTTCACAAAGAGTACGACTCCCCAACATCTTCTATGACTGTTTTATGGGACAGGGTTCAAGAACAATGGGCTAAATTCCAATAAGCTACTGCTCAACCCTTGCAGAGAGTGAGATACGCCGCATCCAAGCCGTAAAAAAAGCCAAGGGCCTTTGGATCAAATATTGATAGATTTCATCCTTATTATCTATTGGTTCTATTTTGTCTTGGTCCAAAATTGAACCAATGTAAAGTTAACAAATCGCATACAATATGTACAGAAATTATGTTGGTTTTAATTAATCTTATTAACTGAAGTTGTTGTAGAGCCTAGTTTCATGTTTCCTAGCAACATTTTTGACTTCATCGTCTACCATTTCAATTTGTAGATCTCTATGTAGATCAGCGTTACATACATACCACGGAGCATTAACAATGATGCGAAGCACTTTGTTTTGAAATGATTGGATGATTTGCAGGTTAGTTCTACTCGTGCATCTCCACAGTTGGAGCTCATAGGTCTCCAACTAGTTTCAGGACTTGCTTGTAGAGCAGTTTTTTATTATAAATTGGAAGGCAAGGTTTTCTATGACGTATGTCAAGTTGTTTGCATTTTTTCTTCACATGGGCCTTCCAGCGCAATTTTACGTCAACAGTCATGCCCTAATATTTTGCTATATTTGAGTATAGCACTGTATTATTATTAATGGGAACTGGTAGGTGTTGCACATTCTTATTTGTGTAGCTAGTATGGACAGACTTTAGTTCGTTTTATTTATCATGTGTCCATGTCGATATGGATTTAAATGTCCTTTGCAGTTTTTCTGCTATTTCCAGCATTTTTTCTCCCACGCCAAGTACGAACTATACTCGTATCATCTGCAAAAGAGGCTACGATTGTTTCTTGGCTTTGTGGTAAGTCATTTGTATATAGAAGGAATAAGATAGGATCTAATACACTCTCTTGCAGTACACCAGCCTTTATTTCTTTAAGTATTGAGTACTCGTCGTCTCGTTTTACTCTAAATAATTTTTGTTCAATGTAGGATTTTACAACTTTAGATGGATGTTGTTTACAACTTGTGTATGAGCCCTTTATGCCACACTTTGTCGAAGGCCTGCGAAACATCTAAGAAGATAGCTGAGCATATTTTCTTTTCTTCCAATGCTTTTTCTATAAGGTCTGTTATTCTATGTACTTTTTCTATAGTTGAGTGCCTATTCATTCCATTTCTTCTATAATCGGATGCAGTCGCTTTATCAACATTTTTTCAAAGATTTTAGATAGCGCATGCAGCTGGGAAATAGGATGATAGGAGATTACTTCACTTGGTAGTTCCTAGCTTTCTTTTTTCTACGACGATGTCAAGAATATTTTTAGGATATGTATTCCTTTTTAACTTCGGTTTCGTTTCGGGGGTTGCAGCCCTTGCAGCTAATTGTTATCTTAGATTAAAGCTCTCTCAGATAATTTTGAACTCTAAGTCTCTCATACACTGTTTTCACATACCATCTATAGTTTAGACGTCATATCTAATTTAATGCATCGCACTGATGATTTGTACCCGACTTCGGTGCTTCATGGACTATGGTGACGTGTTTACACCGCATCAAAATTCATCACGACCTTCTTGAGTTATAAACGGTCACGCAGTCTGAGAGAGAAACATTTGCAATTTTATAATACAGGGTGGCGCAAAATGAGCTTATGGTTTGAATTCGTTATAACTTTTTTATTTCAGAGTAAATTATAATTTATTTGTTTACAGTATACAAATGCGGAATTTTATTGACCTAAACGTGGAAGATTATGTCCCGCAAATGGTAGGCATTCGTGCTCTTTCCAAAACATTTTCCATCACCTTTCGCAAAATTTCAGTTGGGGGATGGTCGCTGTCTTATTGTTGTACATTTGTACTTGGCCCAAAGAAAATATTCGGAAGCTGTTAAATCCGGTGAACCCGGGGGCGAATTGAGGTCACTACTGCGAGAAATAATGCGTTGGTCGAACCTTTTTTAGCAGTTTTATTGATTTTTTTTTTTCGAAATCTCATGAAGTGAGTACATTTTTGTTGCCTTTCATTGGAGCATGCCCTTGGTTTCAAGTGAAATTAAGCGAGCCATAGCTTGAGGGATTTTATGTACCGTCGATGGAGGAGATTTGGGTGTCAATGTTAACCGAATTCAAGAGGGTCAAGGAACAAAGTAACTTGCATGCTTCGAAAGGCTAAATTATGTTATTACTCAAACCAATTTCGCACCAACGGTTATGAATGCTAGTTCTTCATCAGTTACAGGTGCAGTAAATTCTGGATTCTGGAGATGAATTTAACTTCGATGTATTTGACTCCCTTGCAGTTTGTAAGGCTGTTTTGTCTATAAAACCTAATAGTATGGGCCTGGACAACATTCATAATTCAAAATTCATCTGCCCACAACCAAAGAATTTCTAGTTTGTTACCCATTCAAAGCGATGTACCCCCAGGCTTACTGCTAGGCCCATTACTCTTTCCACTCGTTTTACTTCACTGCAAATACCACTTGTATGCTGACGATGTGCAGCTAGATTGCAATGGTGCCAAAAATTAAAAATCTTGGTACAGTCATGAATAGTACTTTAACTTGGAATGAACATAGTAATTTCAAAAATGTATGCCGCTTTACGAGGTACGTCATTATATAAAGAGTATCTTTCCATCACGGTTCCTGTTGTTTTGTATGGATGTGAGTTTTTTGCTGGTGCTGATGAGCTTTCGTTACGCAAACTTAATGTTGCTTTTAACTCGGTTGCAAGATTTGTTTTTAATAAACTTCGGTTTGACCACTTTTCAAGTTATTCTTGGAAAATATTTGAAGTTTTTGGGTTACAGATCTTGTATCATACTTTCTAAGATAATACTTAATAAACAACCTGCATACCTGTTTGACAACATTGATTTTTCCCTATCTAGTCGTGCACTAAATGACCAACGTACATTAGATCGAGTAGACAGTTTTACACTTACGCTGTTAGCGTTTGGAAACATCTTCTTCCAAAGGCTTCCTTCTAGAATAAGGGCCTAAATCGAGCACAAAGGCTTTCAGCACTAAGAGCACTCGCTTCCAGTCCTCCTCTTACCAATCCTGGTGGTTTTGAGAAAGTGCAGCAGCTGCACTATGGCCTGCAGTAACCACATGGCCCTTCGCGGGTTTGTATGGCTTCATTCCAGAATCCCTAAGTCTTCTTACCGTTTTAGAGCTTATGGGAGCAAGTTGCACGTCTTTAAGTCTATTCTTTTCCCCAGTTGCTGTTGTAGACCTGCTCCTCAGTGTGTAGATTACCACAAATCTGTCGTTTCTTTGCGTTATGGCCCTTTTCCTGCCTTTTCCATGAGTTCTTTTATAAGACCCGGTATCTCTGTAACGTTACGAAAAATAATTGACTGAAACACCGAGCACTGAGGCCACTTCTTGGCCATACCAAACAATTTTTGTTTTACTTCTACTCTAACCAAGAAAAATTGTCTGATTTTTCAATTTTCCAAAATTTTACTTTGGAACTGTGTGCGGGTTAGGAAAACTCAACTTTGGTCTAAATTTCAACCTTCTACGTCTAACGGTTCAAAAGTTATGACAGACAGTCGGACAGACAACTAACTCACTATAAGGGTTCCATTTTTACTTTTTAAGTACAAACTTTCAAAAACATGTAAATTATGTACATACCTAGTCAAGTTATAAATACTGATACACGCATTTTTTGATTTTGTTTTTACAAAACTTTAAGTGATTACATATTTAGAAAACAATATTTAAATAATTCATTCGAATTGTATTTATGCAAGCCTTGAGTCGCTCTGGCCACTCATCGATCGTAGCACGCACCTCGTTCATTGCTCATTATCGACAGCACGGATAACTGCGCTCTTTAAGGGACTCAATGTCGAGTAGAAAAAGAAATTGCCTCTAAAATAGACCACAACTAATAACCCAAAGAATTCAGGTCTGAACCTATTGTTGTGCTTGTTGGAAAGTACACTGGTTGTTTGAAAACAATTGTTGGCTAAGTACCTTCATAACGCCTTCCAGAACATCCGTTTGGCAGATTTTTGTCCATGTTTTTACTCTCTTCTCGCAAAAATGAAGGTCGGTAACGCCTTCGTAGCTGACTCCCAACCAAACCATCACATATACTCGTTAAAGAAGTTCTGGTGCTTGAATGACTCAGCAATAGTAAATATTTGTTAACCCGTCAACAAAGTTTTCCCGTGAACATTTTGCGCATCCCGGCGGCGTAGTTTTCGGTCTTTTATTCCTTTTTTTGGTTTAATTGGACTGTGAGTAAATGGCCAGTGTGTCTTTTACATGCGTTGTGTCCCAAATCTTGTTTGATTATGTGAGACATGGCTTTCTGCGATATCTTCATTTCTTATGACAAGATGTTTTGCTTTTGCAGCGGTTTCCGATTACTCCTGGTTTTAATAGCTTTGACCGCCTGTGGAGTTTTGCCAGTGCGAGGGCGTTCGGTTCTTTGACTATCAGTTACTCCAGCAGTGCCCTCAAACAATTTAACAGTTCGATATATTAGATTTCAAGCGGAAAATATCGCCTATTTACATATTACACTTGTGAAGGCCAATTACCAGAACACGGTTTTCAATATCGCCCCAATCCATATTTACAAACGACTTTTGTGTAAATCGTTTTGCACGTCAACTTAGATTAAATGTCACTCATTGAGTACCTGTCAATATAGAATGGATGTGTTCAGCACTAGTTTCACGATGAGTGCGTTCAATCGTTGACTAGTATTTACGACATGGCTAGGCAGGTTCTTATTACTTCATGTTTGTCTTTAATGAAGTAAATTACTTTAAATCAATGTAATAGAAATCATTATACAACTTGTAATTTACAAGCACTCCTGAAAGCGGTTCAAAGCAAATATCTTCTAATAACAGTCAGATTCACAGCATGTTCCATAATGAACGTTCAATCATCGTTATTCTAAGCAAGGAAATAAAAATATCTTCGAGGTGTATAGCTTTCGTTCAATTCATCGTAAATTGCATCTTTGCTAGCACTCTGTCTGTTTTCATCGTGTTCTTTCAACGTTAATAGCAATTCAATTATAAGTCAATAAAAACTGAATTGACTTCAATTCAGAAAGCTAAATGTGTTATTAACAAAGTTACGGTCGGAGGTAACATGTTTAAAAGAAGAACTGAAGGCAACAAATAGAAACACATTTATCTTGCTCGTTTACAGATAAATATCTTGTTAATGCGATTTTAATTGCGGCATGCGGATATACGGCATGCTCCATGCATTCAGCCGCTCCCTCTATTTTCAATTGCAGTTCAACAGCAAGTTGCCCCTATGTACATGTACGAGTATGTGCCGGCAGTTAAAATGCATACACATGTGTATGTATGTGAACTAGATTTTTACAATGCCTAATTATGGGGCACGTAATTACTCAATTTTTGAAACGACCGGCGTCTAAAGCCATCAAATAAATTAATTGTATAAAATAATTAAATTGAAAATTGTATAGCAATACAATTAATGGTTAATAGTGAATGTGCTATGGTTAAGAGGTAAGGAATTCAATCTGTTTATGCCCAATAAATGCGAAAGTTTTGTACCAACAAACATTTTTATTTAATAAAAGGGTGGGCTATCTGTTGGTTTCTTTTTAAAATTGCTATAAAAAAAATTCATTTAAAATTTAAGTACTGAACAGAGTGCACTTCCCTATTATTTATGGAAAATATTTTCATTTACATTTTCGTTCTTAAATACGTCCGCCAAATTGTTTGGAAGTTTGCTAACTGAACTCCAAGCTGGGTTTAGGACAAATCATCCAACACTAGACCAAATTTTCTCGCTTGTGAACATTGCAGAAATTTATAAGCAGAAGCATTAAAAACTTTACCCTTTTTTCATAGATTTTCGTGCTGCTTTCGACTCGATCCCACGAGAAGCACTTTTCTATAAATTATATACGAGTAGTTATGGAATTTCGTCCAAAGTGATCAAATTACTGAGAGCAATAACGAAAACAGTAAAGCATGTGTTTGGGAAGGAAGCCATCTGTTGGAGGACTTCGAAGCATCAGTGGGTCTTAAACAAGGTTGTGTTCTGAGTACTTTCTATTTATTTGGTACATAAATGATATAACTGAGCATGTTAAAGGAGGAATAGAGCTGAGCGGAATTAAAATACCAGCACTAATGTTTGCAGACGAAATTGGTTTTGCTTGCTGATAAATTAGAGACCATGCAGTTAATGATAAATCGGCTGGATATGTACTGTACAACTTGGAATCTGTCTGTAAAGCCTGTAGTAAAGTCAAAGATGATGATTTTCAGAGCTGGTGGCGGGAGGTATGCTAGAAGCGATAAGTGGGTGAGGAAATTGAAAAGGTAAAACAGTATAAGTACCTAGGAGTGTTGATTACTCCAAATTTAAACATGAAAAAACAGCTTGAAATTAAACTTGCTGTAGCCAAACGGGCAATTTGTGTAATTTGGGGAAGTTGCATTACCAACAAAAATGTCTCGCATATGGCAAAACAAAAAAATATTTCGTGCTACGGCTACTTCCGTCCTTCTATACGCAACGCAAGTTTGAAGATTTTGCTCATTTGATATTGTGGAAAAGTTTCTCCAATACTTTATAAAGCGAGTGTTTAAACTCCCAAGTAGTATTCCCACCTATATAATTCGCTTGGAGTCTGGAGTAGCACCCCTGTTTCTGGACACACTCAAACTGCATTTTGATTATGTTGTAAAAGTCATGTCGATGAAATCTGAAAGAATACCGAGGTTAGTGCTTCTGCAAATGCTATGAAACAGAGTAAAATGTATTCAGGAGTGGGAAAAGCTAGGAACGGAAAACGACTTCAGTTTAAATATTACACCACGAGCAGTCGGCTTCACTCAAACAAAAATTCAACATCTTATTGGGAAAAATCGGACACAGAATGTACGACAGTTTTGTAAGTGAAGTCCAGTCATCCCAACATAGATCATACTATAGCCAACTCTATCATTGTTTAGAAGATAAGACATATTTTTTGACCAGCAACTCTACAGATAAGATTAGCGCTATCTTCAAAATAAGAGGAGAACTGTAGAGTCTTAACTACATACCACACCGCCAAGAGTTACCAATTCTATGTAGCCTATGTAACCTCAGAGTACGGGAAGTTGTATTGCCCTATTCTTAAGGAATTCTGCCAAAATTTCTTCGGTGTGCAGGTACTGAAACAATCCGTATCCTAAATGGTGGCCGAGGCTGGGACATATTATACGGCTACACAGTAAATCTGTTTCTGGATTTTCAGCGAAACATCGATCTTTAGTGGCATCTCACAAAAAAAAAGTACCTAGTTTCTCGAAGGCCAAGTAACGTCACCAAAACGGCTGATTTCACGATTATTGAACTTAGTGCGCAAAAGATCGATTGTTGGACGGCTCGTCTGGGACGTAGCGCCACCTTGCTCTAACCAAAGAACGTTCAAGTTCATTTCCTCAGTTTCTGGCCAAAAAATAAAAGAATCGGTTATCATGCCTTTGTAATGCCATCTTCATCTTCGAAGAAAGTCGGCCAATAATGCCGCCATTCCACATATCACACCAAACGGTCACCCGCTGAGGATGTACTTGCTTCTCTACGGCTACGTGTGAGTTTTCCGAGCCCCAAATACGATAGTTTTGCTTTTTTACATAGCCGCCGAGATAAAAATGTGCCACATCGGAAAAAATTATTTTTTAGCAAAATCGACGTCAATTTCCAGCTGCTCTAAAGCCCAAACAGAGAAACGATAACGAAGCGGGCGGTCATTTTGCCGTAAGAGAATAATTCGAGGTCTCAATGCATCATTCTCCTCAAGCTAGTACGGATAATGTTCAGTTACTCATGAACTTTCTTCACAAACTTGCGTACAGCAGGCACAGTTGGTGCATTATTTCGACCGAAATTTATTTTCAAAATTCACACTGCTTCGGCAACACAGCATTGACTTTAGAAATAAATTTTCAATATTTCCCAACGCTGTTCAAGCATAAATGTATTCATTTCGTACCGCGGAGATATGATGCTGTGCTCCTGTCAATTTTTTGAGCGCGAAGGAGCTGTCAGTGTCAAAATAACATGTAATTTAAAAAGATGGCCCAGCTGTTACTTTCTGCAGTTGGTATGTCTCTAGTAAACAGTGGATAACTGCCCGAACACAATGGTGAAGCTGAAGCTGCAGTGCGCAGAGCTGTCAAAGTTGAAATGCACGTACTCGCTATAGCACAAACACAATGCGAAGCTGCAGCTGAAGCACGAAAAGTAGCTGCAGCACAAGTTGAGTCAACTTCAACTTCCGAACGAGCTACACTACTTTTGACAGTTAAAAACAAAAAAACAAAAAAACGAAAATTGCAGATTCGTGTACGGAGAAATTCATAGCATGCGATTTTTTTCTTTCCCAGTTATTATTATAAAAATTATAATTATAAAATCCACCACAAAAAACATTTTCACCAAACACAGCGCGATTATCTTTCCGTTTAGACAGCTTCAGCAATCGAGCTGCGCTTCACTATTGTACACGTGCATTGCTACTTCAGTGAGCGACTTATTTGACAGTTTGTACTATAGCGACTTCATCTGCTGCAGCGCTTCTCCATTGTGTTCGGGAAGTAAAGTTCCTTAGGGAACTCCTGCTCTTATCTCTCTAAGTCGGAGTACATATCCTCATGCTTTGTGCGGAAATATCGTTCGGAGAAGATCGACAAATTGTTTTGCGAGGAGGTACTTAAATTAGTAAATGAGGTCTTCATGCCACACCTTATCGAAGGCTTGCGTTACGTTTTAGAATACTGCTGAACATACTTTCTTCTCCCCAAGGATTTAGTTCTGTGGACTTGGTCTATTTTTGAGTGTTTGTTTCTGAATAGATTTTAAGCTTATTAGCAGCAGAGTAATCGATAGTAGGGAAATGTTTCTATGTGACGCAGCGTCTTGAAGAGAGCTTCCTGGTTTTGGCACCATAATTAGTTTGGCTACTTTCCAGCAACTAGGTACGTAAATTAGGCTGAAAGCGGCATTTGTAATGTGTGTTAGATAGGTGTTTTAGTACTTCTGCTGTAATAAGGTCAAAACCTGGAGCTTTTCTAGTTGTTTGGATTCCTTTATATACCTTCCGGGATAAGACAGGTGAGATGGTGAAGTTAATTTCTTCATTTAGTTTATTTGTTATCCACTTTTGATAAGCTTGACCTTCTTAGGTACAAGAACAATCGCCTTTTCCGAGTCGTTTTTGGGCCCTGCTATCTCTGATTGGCGGGGTCGCTTTTAAGTAGTTGATGCTCTTCCATAAGGAATAGTCAGAGTTCTTGTCATCGATTGAACCATGAAGATATCAATTCATTGATTGGTTTTTTTAATTTCCTTTTTAAGTTGTTGTGCCACTCTGTTAAAATTATTTTTATCAGTAGGAGATCTAGTTTGAAGCCATTACTTGCGAATTTGTCTTTCCTTAGCGATGAGATCTTTTATTTCCTTTAGGTCTTCCTTATTAGCTTTGGAGTGCTAATACAGAAGGAGTTTAGTAGATTCGGCTTGAAGCAGAACCTTAATCTTAACACTTTGTTCCAACGTTAATTTGAAGTAAGTCCAGTCCGTCAGTTTATTTACTAAGACTGGATTTTGTTTCTTTACAATGACTGTATCGCTCAAGATCAAATATGTGCATATATGTACATTTATGTAGGTGAATGGTCAGAATTGAAGGTTTTAAATGGGTGGATGGTTGGATGGTTTAAGAGGGTGAGTTTATGCTCTTCACTTAGGCCTCCATTGGGCCCGTTGTATTCCCCTCGTCTGTCGAACTGTAAGGAAAGGAGTATCAAAAGGAAACTATGTCATATAGTGATCGGGAAATTGTCTTATTCGTCTAGCGAACTCCAATATATCACCGATTCCTTTCTTAGGAAGATATAGTGTTCTATATCTTCCTCCTCCTCACAGTTGGCACAGATTGTTGTATCAGCTAGCCCGAGTCTGAACGAATCTTTATTGATATTGATGTGCCCTGTTAAAAGTCCCACCATCAATCTCAACTGTGAGATTGAGTTGAAAGCTCTTTTTTGCTGTGTTGTTACTCGGTTCTGGCTACTTTACATGTGTCTAGATTCGCC
The DNA here is from genome assembly GCA_963082735.1 of Pocota personata. Lineage (NCBI taxonomy): Eukaryota > Metazoa > Arthropoda > Insecta > Diptera > Syrphidae > Pocota > Pocota personata. The sequence continues at coordinate 275,877,369 of OY720429.1, forward strand.
CAGTATTTATTGAACTCCTGTCGTATCTTCTCATTGATTATCGTTTTAATAGTTGTCAGAGGGGCCCCTATTGTCTTTTCGGGATTCAGTTCTATGTTACTGGGGCCTTTCCTTGTCAGTTCATCTGCCTTTTCTTTACCCGGTACACCTTGATGCCCCGGTACCCATGTACAACGGACAAGTAAGTTCAATTTAATTTTGCACTCCCTTACTAGTCGTGATTTCGACATGGGGTTTGTGATCGCGCTAATTGCTGCTTTGCTGTCCGAGCAGATGTCAATTTGCCTCTCTTCGCTGGTATCGTCTGCGAGTATTTCAGTTGCTTTCATAATTGCAAAGACTTCTCCTTGGAACACCGTTACAAATGGTTCTAGGTGAATAGCAAGTTCAATTGGTGGGTTAGCACAGAAGATGCAAGCCCCTGATTCCCTTGATATGTTAGGGCTATCTGTATATGCCGATAAGCCTGGAGTTTCTTGTCGTCCTTTCATTCGTCCAAGATTCTCTTGTGGGGAAATTGTTTCGAAGTTGTTGGTGAACGTATAAGACTTTTCAACAACATCACTGGGACAATCGATGAGTGGTGTCATTTCTCTTACCATTTCGGTGATTTATCGATGTCCCGTGTTTGCACCTTCGTTGAAATGGCCGATAGTTCTAAGCCTTCTTCGCTTCGAGGTGCGAAGGATGTTTAGGATCGTTTCCATGGCTGCGGTTGGTGTTAAGGATTGTTCGGTTGTAATACCCAAGCAGACCATACATTGCACCTTCGTTAGCAAGTCTCTTGCATACTTTTTGTTAGTCACTGGCCACCATACAACTACTCCGTAGAAGATGATAGGTTGTATTACTCATTCGTATATCCAGTGGACCTGTTTCGGTTTAAAGCCCCATGACTTCCCGATGGCCCTTCTGCTTATCCAATACGCTCTCTTGGCTTTGGTAACTCTTTCTTCCAGGTTTTTTCTCCAGATCAGTTTCCTGTCCTATTTTAATAATGCTCTTTGTAAACCCAGTGATGGAGTGAACCTACTCACGGAAAGACTTGGAATACCAAGATCTAATGAGTGGATGCAAAAGGTCTACCCATGTTGTTGGCAAAGTTTAGATTACGAATCCAGAGCATACCTATGTACATACATCCAAAAATCAGTGAAGTGCTTCCATATTTTTAGATGATTCTCAATCGAAACCAGCACATGGTTCTCCTGTTGCATCTTGAGGTGTTAATGGAATTTCTCATGTCACAAGCTGGAGTTTCTTCATATGGCCGTGTGACTCAATCTCTCTGTGTGGGTGTCTGCAGTGCACGCGACAATTTGTTACCGCTTTCGGTTGGCCTTCAGATATCAGCGGCCTACTTCTGGTCTACAAAATATTTCCAGAGAATAGTTTGGCCGGTTTTTAAAAAACTTTTTGAGGTCATTGACAGTCATTTATACTTCCTATTAGGTTCGTTGCATTCACCGTAATTACCATTCTACTATAAGTAGATAAAATTATCGTGGTATAGTAAATACAAATGTTCCTCTCTAATTAAACGCAACTTGTCTTCTTACCCACCATAGTACCCCATTGATTTTTAGAACCTCAGGCACTGGTGGCTTGATGCGTCTCCATTATTTCTCACTGATGCAAACTACATACATATGTATTCAAATTAATAAACTCCAGCCATTCGTAGAGCGTATAAAGAGGAAGTAATTAACTGTAAATGGAACTAAAATTATACCCACTAAGCATTCCATTTATTTTCGAATTATGTAAATAATATACACATACCACAATTAACGATTGGAGTTACGCTCTGTCTCTCACGCGCACACTCCCTACAGCAAGTCTCTCCATCCCAACAACAAGTAGATACATTTGATACGCCATTCTCAACTATACAGCTGCGAAGATGGAGTCTATAAAAATTACAGTCAACACTAAACTTATGTTTGTTTAACTTTTAAGTAAGAAGATAAATTGAGCGAATCGAACACACCACACACACATGACAATTTAACTGTCATCTCGTCTCTTGTGATCTCGATCCAGCTACCATCGAATGCCTATGAAAATAACACGTTTGTCGATAGATACGCATGGCCATGCGTCCATCGCTGCGTTGCCTTTTTCTACCTCTTTCTCTCCGCATCTGTAGTGGGAACGTGAGCGCGAATTAAAAAGAAATTACGGCTGAATTAACGTTAATTTATTAGGGCTAATTTTCTTATAATTTACGATGTTCTAATGTGTGTCTCGCCTATCACAGATAGACGTATCTGCATGCATATCTGCCACAGGGTAAGTAGGTGCCTGCTTGCCGCCAGTTGCTACTCGTATCTTGACGACTCAACCGGTTGAATTAGAATCTAAGGAAAATTAGATACATTTTCCACCACAAGTCATTTGGACTGCGATGAAGTTGGAGTGTACACTCGTATCTTGGTTGGAGAAGGAATTTAATTGAAATTCAATAGCCACCGTTAGCACACTTGCCATTATCCTTCTGGTGTTTTGCAAGCAGTTTTTCTCTCACTCCATATAGAGATGAGATACCTACGCGCTGCGCTCAGTACGATGGTTTGTTGAAGTAGCAATTTTCCGGTTATTTTGCATTCAATCGTTGTTGGAGGTTATCAGATACTTGTTTGGATCACTTTGTGAGGGAAATTTAAGATGTTTGCACGCGACGCTAAACGGAAATCAAAAGAGATATAATTTTTCAAATGCAAAGCAATTGTAATTTCCGGATATTGTAACTTGAAGAAAGTGGCAACAGTTTTTTTTATGAACAATAGTACTCGATATCGTACAAATCATGGAGGATAACACCAAAAAGATTTCTTGTACCAATCGACGAACCTTCGGGTCCTTATTCTAGACATCTTTTGAGAGTAGAAATTAGTCTACGGTATCGCGTTTATCACTAGCCAAAGCGTTATAATAGTTTCAGATTTAAGAGAAGCACCTGATTTATTAATAAATCATTTCTGACGAGAAAATTCACTCATCCTGATCGTTAATGAGAAACCCCACCTACCCGACCTACGAGTAAATGAATTTGAAATAACCATTCAGATGTACAGTGACAGAGGAACGACAAAATCATCCTTTGACTAATCGCTGAGCGGAATTAACAGTTCAAAACATACAGAATAAAAATATCCCAGCATCAAAATACCCGTCTCGCCAATAATCACATATTTTTTTCTTACTCGTAGTTGCTTTGAATACCAAGACCAGATACTTTATAGTCCGTACAAAAGCAATAAAGAAAAAAGTATTGACAAAAAAAAAAAATTCATCGATATAAGGCAACAGGTCAGGGCTGCAAGGCGGATGAGCTAATTCCTGAAACCCACATGCCTTCAAAGCAGTCTGGTGCGTTGTCATAAATTAAGAGCACGCCTTTTGTTAATATCCCTCTCCTTTTTACTGGTGCTGGTGCTTTTGGTTTATAATCTGTTAACAGAATTCCTACTGTTACCATGATCTTCCCAGCTGATGGTACGACCTTAAACTTCTTGGAGGCTGGTTCATCCATTTACGCCACTGCATGGACTCCTGCTTTGACTCAGGATCATAATAATGAACGGGGAACTTTTCGTGCAATAGAGATAAATTTGCCCATGTTGTGTGGCTTGTAGCCCCGTCCTGTTGAAACCACATGTCACTCATATCGGTGTTTTCAATCTCAGGCCAAGACAACTTGGTTATCATTTCACCATAGCACAGAGAATTCACCGTAACAGTCACGCCACCAGTCTACAGCGCGTATAATACTCTCATCCGTGGTAGATGCAATGGCCTCTCAACGATCATATTTGGCGTCAATTTGTTGATTTTCCAGCACACAATCGGCGTATATTCTGCGAATTCTATGGTCAGCTGGCTTTAGTTCTTGTGTAAGCTGGACCTTATAGGGATAAAGATGTAAATTCAAGAGCAAAATATGCCAAAAGGAGCTGTGGGACATTCCCAATTCCAGGCTTTCTTACACTGAGACACTCACAGCGGCTACGTTTTCAGTTGATTAGCATCATTACGATGATGTACAGGCCTTATGATATTATAAACACTACCGATTTGTTCGAATTTGGTGATTGTGTTTCGAATTGTTTGAGCGATTACTTACTTACTTAATAGGCCTGCGTCCCTTGGAGGGTCAGAGCCTGAACTACTGCCTTCCATCCTTCACGGTCCCGGGCTCACTGCTTCCAGTTGGAAAGACCAAGATTTCTTGCGTCCGCGATCGCTTGGTCCTTAGTCCGGAGATTCAGTCTCCCTTGTCGTCTCGAACCAGTTTAGTCGACGGATTTTTCCCTTCCGAACTATATCCACATCCTTGTATAGCTCATAGAGTTCGCGGTTATGTCTTCTCCTCCATTCGCCCTCCTCGCAGATGGGACCGAATATCCAGTGTAGGATATTTCTTTCGAAGGAGTCCAAGATCTGCTCTGCCGTCCTGCTTATCGTCCAGCTTTCCATAAAGCATGACTTTCAAGATCAATGTTCTGTAGAGTATGATTTTGATTCTTCGGGTTAGCTTTTTTCACACTAGCTGTTTAGACAGGTCGAAGTAGCAACGGTTGCCTAAGGTTATCCTGCTCTGAATATCTACCAGGGTGTCATTTGTGGAGTTTACGTTTGCTCCGAGGTAGATAAACTCCTTTACTACCTTAAAATTGTGGCTGTCGATGATGACATTTTGTCCAATGTGGTGTGCGACGGAGTTTGTTTTTGGTCGACAGCATGTACGAGTACTTCGTTTTACTCTCATTGATCTCAAGACAAACTCGTCTAGCCTCCTCTTCAATAGCTGTAAATGCTTCAATAATTGCACGTTGAGAGCCCGTGATAATATCTATATCGTCAGTATACCCCAACAATGCACAGATTTGAAAAATACAGTGCTTTCCATGTTAACACCTTCCCCCCGTACTATACGTTTTAACACACGAGTCACATGACAGCGCGTCTCTCGCAGGTTCTACTTCCAAGATGCACGGTGCATCGCGTATTTTCGAGCATAGTGCAACACAACCGGATCCATTTTTTCGGCATCCAGAAATCAGCCATCACATTGTATAGCTCGGTGCGATTAATGCTGTCATAAGCGGCTTTGAAGTCGATGAAGACATGGTGGGTATCGACTTGAAGTTGGGCGATTTTAACGACCATAATTTGTCCTTAAGATATTACAGAACTGTTATTTTTGTAGTAAGATACAACAATTTTAATGCGTTGTGCGGTGGTTAAACGATCCATATTGTAAAATGACAAGGCAAGAACTAACTACCTGTCACTATGGATGACATATGGATTTGACAGATGCCATATGGCAGGGATGTGAAATGCCAACCTCGAAATGTATTGTATATTTAATGATTTCTTAATTTTTTGAAAATTGATCCCACTTAAAACCGAATAAAATCATAATGACTAACAAATTTCGTATCTTGAGAGCGCAAGAATGTACAACTTTGAAATGAGGGTAGTAAACAACTCAAATTCGGATAACTTCTACATGAGGCTGCAAACTTTTCAATCCACCCTGTTCCCACTTACTTTAAATGCTTAAATTAAATTAAATAAATAAATTAAGTTTCAAGAATAATGCTGTAGCCCCTCGTTTCTTTGACATTTCGCCGCCGCATTAAATCGGCGGCAGCTACCTATTCTGTGGCTGATTACGAATACCTCATTATGAAACAATAAACAAATGCCATGATCCGAAACATGCGGCACAACCATTCAAGGTGGCTTTGCCTCTCATCACCAACCACCGGGAACACCTAAATCAAAGATAAGAAACTGAAGAGGAGCGAAAACGCTTCCACCGCCAGCTATTTATTTGCACACCACCTCAGACATCCACCATTGTGGTTTTCTCACACACAGTGGTCTCATTTTCCGACGAGTTGCATGCAATTTTGCCGCCGCCGCATCACATCTTTTATATGACTCTCCTGGTGCCCGTCTCCTGGTGCAATCGTTGGCGTTCATCGCAAAGGTTTTTATTGTTACCATTGTTGTTATTGGAAATTATGCATGCTAAAGAGCTTCTGTTCGGTTTTGGCTGCAGAAGATCTGCCACTGACATCGAATGCAAGTTGTCGGCTATAGCCTTTGTATCCGTAGGGTTTAGTCGTAGTTTTTTCTTCTGAATAAATGTGAAGAAGAATACTATACCCATACGTAGAACGTAGTTTATAAACAACTTGAATCTAATCCTAGCACATGCATCCTACATACACGATAGTAACAACTTAATTTTGGCGGAATTTCTAACTCTCCGTGCCTTCATTAGTGTCTTGTTTCCTTACATGTGTCAACTGTCATTCATTCGAAGTTCCTTGGTGCGACTTTCAAATTGCAGTCCCATCTAGTCATAGTCATGGGAAAACAGTTGATTAAGAGACTGTTCTCGATGAACCCTGGCAACATGGAATTACAAAAGTCCACAACTATCAAAGATGATAGCCAAAGATCAGCCAAGCACCATCATCATCACTGTCGTCGTTGTCGTCGTTTCTACTTGTAAAAGAATTTAGCCATTGTCCACAGACATGCATCAACCATTGCTCATGCACATGTGAGTACAGAGTGCGACATAAATGGTGGCATGCGCATTACTGTCCTCCATGTGAATTGGACATCGTTATGCAAGCCACAAAACTTTGTAGCCGATCCGGGCTGTGACCCAATTTGTAAAATCATTCGTCTTCGAATTCTGTATCTGTTATCTTAACCACAATCAATTACACACATATCTAGTCACATACAAATTCGTATACATATATGCATCAGTTGTTCTTTGTTTCTCGTTGTAGATTTCCTCCTGCAGCCGTTTCGCAAGCCGAAGAGAATCCGGACGGCATTCTCGCCGACACAATTACTGAAATTGGAGCATGCTTTCGAGGGTAATCATTATGTGGTTGGAGCTGAAAGGAAATCATTGGCGCAGGGCTTGAGTCTCACAGAGACACAGGTGAGTTCTTCTTTTCGGGTTAATCGATTTGAATTGAATGTTTTGGGCTTCGGCTTTATTTAATAAATTATCACTTTTCGCACTTATTGAGGACCACAAGGCAGCTGTGGAAATCCACGTTAGCAGCAATGTGGCGAGATGACAGAATATGAGACCCTCGGGCATAGTTCTCAGTTCTTTTGCCAAATTTGAGTTATTAGTCAGAAGTCAGTTGACAGATCTTTGCTGGGTGACAAGTCTGGTGACCTCAACGTGTTGTCAATTTTGGTTCTGGGCTATTTTAAATGATTCACGATTTTAGTATACATTGTCGTAAGTAAGTCAAAGTCTTTTTTTTTGCAAAATTAGGTCAAGAACTAGAAGCCAATTCTTGTGGTTCAACGGTCCTTGTCCGAGTGGGAGGAGTGTTGAAATACAATTTGACGTATGGCAGAACATCTTTACGTAAAGTGTAACTTTGGTAGTTGCGTCACTCTGACAGTTTGTGTCACTTTGACAGTTTGAGTCACTTTGGCAGTTTGTGTCTCTATGACAGTTTGTGTCACCTGCAAATCAAAAAACTCAGATATACGAGTAAAACTGAAACGAAATTCTATTTTATTTTTATTTTCTAAATCCGCTAAAAGTCGATAAAAAATATTTTAACAACTTCCAAGAATTTGATATACCATGACCTTAAGTATTTCAAATATTGTTTAGATATTGATTTCGAACAATATCGAATGCATCATAAGCCATAAAAGGCCGATTTAAAAAAAGCACCCGGCTGGCTTCGCCCATACTAAAAAAGCCACCAAGCACACGCCGGTCTTTCTGTTGAGAGGCTACAGACTGTATTAGAAATTCAACGGTCATGGTATTGTTCCATTTCCTAAGGTTAGAGACATTCTCAGATGACGTGCAGTAAACATCCATAGCTCACTTATTGTAAGTTTCTCTTAATTTCAGATATATGCCCTCACGGACTTTTGTACAGAATTGCTCTAGTTCTACAAATTTGTCATACAACAATTTGACGTAAGTCTAATAGTATAAAATTTAATGGGACAGGCAAATAATTTGTTCGCGATTTGTGAAATACATTTCTTGAGTGTTCAGCTTCCTGATGACGGACATTTATCCAATGTAGCCTTATTCCTTCCTAGAAAAATCGGTGAAAGAAAACTAAAAATTAAAATTGGCTTAGCGGTTCTCAAGTTATATGGTACAAAGGCAAACAGAACGTTAATGTCAAGTGCTTGTTGTTAGCTATCTAGTGATCTCTAAAAGTCTCTTATACGCCATTTTCACATACCGTTTACAGTTTAGCCGTCATATCAAATTCAATGCACGGGACTGATAATTTTTCCCCTACTTCAGTGCACATTCAGCTTAATAGCTCAGCGTGGTGACACCGGGCGGTATTGGTACATAACCTAGAAGGTGCTCAGAAAATGTTCCAATGCACTGAAGGAAACGGCATCAAAATTGGATAAGTGGTCAGGCAGACACGAACACATTTTCAATTTTGTAATATATACTCAAAGGAAAGAGATAGAGACGTTGTTTTTTGCCAAAACCTGGCACGCCATCTTTTAGCATATGTCCACCTTAACTCAAGTACCAAATTTTCATAAAACTGTCGAGCTATTTTCGAGAAAAACCGATTTATTTCAAAACAATATAAAGTAGAATGAAAATTCTGGTTTTGTCACGAATTGTGACCGGACGGATCCCAGACATGAAGTTTGAAAAAATTCGTCCGCCATTTTTGAAAAATTCGACCAAAATACGGTTTCTTCATATTTTGTGGCCGTGGTGTAGTAGTAACATCATCGCTTGTCACGCTGTTGATTCACGGTTCGAATCCTGAAATCAAGAATCATCTATTTATTTCGCATGAAATAAATAAAAAAGTCGATCACTTGCGAAAGCTAAGTCAACTCTACTGTGAAGGCATAACACTGGCAGTAGGGTGGTCATATGGTTAGAATGCAACTTGATCGTGATGATGACATCAGGCGGACGGAAAAAACTACTATGAATCATAAGTAACGACAATAATAGCGCGAACAAACAAAATACTCCCCAGCTATCTGGACAGCCACCCTTGGAGTTTACAGAAACTTAATACCAACTGAGTTTCAAACTACACCACTCTGTCTTTCTCTCTGCCTCTCCCCCTTTCCACAAAACGCAAGCGTTCTAAAAAATTAATATAAGGGTATTCATATCCCCTTTAACACTTGCAAATTATAAAAAAAAAATCATGAAAGGCTGCAATGCCCCACCACCGTTTATCTTACCTCTGAATAAAAAACTAAATGTTCGATTTAATGTTTAGGAAAACATTTGGATGTAGTTGTTAAAGTTGGAGCTGAGTCGTCACCTTCGTCGTTTTCAAAAAAAATATGGCCTGATCACGCCGGCGGCCCACAGCGCGCCCAAACCAAACTGTCACCCGTGGTGAATGCAATGGCCTCTCAACGATCACATTTGAATTCTCAGAACCCCAAATTCTGCAAATTTTGTTTTTTTACGTAGCCACCGAGCAAGAAATGGGCCTCGCCGCTGAAGAAGATTTTGTTCGAAAAATCGGTGTCAACTTACAGATGCACAGATATTACAGAACCGTTATTTTTGTATTAAGATGCAAAAATTTTAATGCGTTGAGCAATGGTTAAACGATCCATATTGTAAAATTGCAAGCTAGAACTACCGTGGATGACAGATGGATTTGACAGATGCCATATGGCAGGGATGTGAAATCCCAACCTCGAAATGAATAACCCTTTACTTTATGAAATGACCATTCAAAAAAACTCCATTAAAATTTTAATAAAAAAATTCCTGCCAAAATTGACTTTGAGTAGAGAAGAATATCGAAATACTCGTATTTGCCTTTGTTAGGTGGAGTTCACTTAGTGCCCACGAATGTGGGCCATCTCACTTCAGACAAGCGTTTTTCTTGTTAAGAACCGCATTGTAGCAGTCTTGGAAAAAATTATGGAAAACTATTGCTCAGGGCTCAGGGCAGTTTGCGTGGGGACTAACTATTGAGGAATAGTACACGGGAAAACAAATAAGTGGTTCACTCTACACTCTCTGTCCAAAGTCCGTCCCAGTTTCATATCTTTTGTTTCACTCCATTCTCACTTCAACCTCAAAGGGTCTTTCATTAAGCGCTTCCTATCTTTAAATTTAAATAAAGCAAAGTGTGTGTGAGATATCATCGAAATTTTTTATTCGTTTGAAAGGCCTATCGATGCCATTATGTATGGAATGTAACGTCGTTTAAAAGTCCGCCGCGGCTTCACTGGGTGGCGCGCATCCTAAATGACCAATTTTCCATGACTCTGGCGCATAAATCAGGCTAAATTTGACCGATGGCATGGGCATGTTGGCTTTGAGGGCCGCTGTGGTTTGTGGCTTAAGAAAACCTCACAATAAAAAGTCTAACGGGGTCCATGGTGATTTGGCAAAGCAGACTGAATAAATGACAGCCAATTTGACAGATGTAGCTTCAACAATATGGCTGCTATCAACTGTCAAAGTTCGGAAGTCCCTATTGGAAGACCCTATATTTTGAAAAACTAAAACATGATTTGACATGAGGCTGGGGAGAACGTTATGGTAATATTTCCGCGGCACTTTTTTTTATGGGGGCCTCATATATTTCCCAGAGGGTGGTAGTTTACAGGTACGTCACTGAAAATTATCTGCAATTTTTGTGATATGCATTGGGCTAGTTCACATCGCTGGGACCAAGACCAAATATTGTACATAAGTATGTCATCGGTATAAACACTTTAAATACAGCACTATACTGGTTGGGTCAGTCCTAAAATGTACGAGTAGGTTGCCTAGACTATGTTTTGGTGTGATCAACGGTGTGTAAACACTTAGAACTATTAAGTTATCTAACATGCGCTAGATGGCGCATGGAGTGTCAAAATGTCATATCAAAGTGCAATATTTTATACTATTTTATACTTATTGCGAGGTCCTCGAGGTTGATTTTGCGGTGATAAAGCATAATGGAGATGGGCAAAAAAAAAATATAAACTTTGTAATTCGACGGATGACGGGTCGTGAATATTGTGCTATGAAAATCAATCGAAGCTCGTTAGGTGGCGGATTTGAAGGCAACTGTGACATCTATAGAAGGATAGATGATGACCAATGTACATACTAAAGCCTCATATTATCCTGTTTGGTATAAACTCAAAGGACTTGACAAAATTTTAGTGCTAGTCCGGATCTAATTCAGCGGTGTAAACTAGGCTTGCGGTATAAATTTTACTTGCAGAGGAACTCGAAAATTGGGTCTGCCCATTCTGTCTGTCTGTCCACCTGGCTGTGTGTATTTTGCTGGACGGATTTTGTTCACACTGTTTTTAAACTTTTATTTCATGCATGTCGTCATTGTAAGGCTGCTATGTAGCGAGTAACTTAAGCAAAAGATTGTCATACAAAGAGTTGTAGAGGATAAAGTTTTGAGTATTATAAAAAGTAAAGTTATTATACAGATTGATTGTACATCAGACATTCAAACTTTAGGAGGTGATAGGCCATACCAAAACAAGAAAAAAAAAAAAAATTAGAAGAAAGACAGAGTCCATAGCTCCTCCGTTCCTAGTTATGGAGCTAGAAGTTTGTTTGGACTTACACCACTAAACAACTTTTTATACTTGCTGGATAAACATATATGTATGTGCTAAAGGCAATAAATCGTTTTGGTCTGTCATAACAAGAATAAAAGGCTCTGCCTTTTCTCTCTTCAATGACAAGAATATCTCAGACTCTAAAGATAAAGCTAATCTGCTAGCCGCAATGTTCGTAGCAAATTTCACTTTACCAGATAGCTCTTTCTCTCTCTCCACCTATACTGAACCGATCCGAACATCCTTAAGGACAAATATATTTCCATACCCGTTCAGTAGCTCAAGTCCCTAAAGATCTCAATTGTAACAAATCTTCAGGTCCAAATCGGATCTCTCCCCTTGTATTGAAGAAGTGTTCTTCTACCTTGGCCAAGTCTTTGCGTAAGCTCCTTCACCTTTCGTACTCTATAGGCATCTTTTCGGAAAGATGGAAACTTGCGAACGTCCAGCCAATTCCCAAAGTCTATAAAACCTCCTCTTCTAACTGCCGACCCATAGCATTAACGTCAGCGCTTTCCAAAGTCATGGCGAGCATTGTGAAATATCTCGAAAGAAACCATTTTCTTCATGACTGGCAGTATGGTTTCCGGCAGCAACGTTCCACAGGGTACCTGATGGTATACCTGGCCTTGATATATCCAAAGCTATCGATAGAGTGTAGCATAGCGGTCTCATTAATAGACTTCCATCTTATGGTGTTGGTAGCATTTTCTCACAACGGATTGCGAGCTTTTTAAGTCATCGATCAATGCAAGTTGTATTAGATGGATGTACTTCTACTCCATTCTTAACTAATGCTTGTGTCCCCCAGGGCCCAACCTTCTCTCCGACCATATTTTCAAATATTTATAAACGACCTTCTCTCTCTTACTCGCAATCCAATCCATTCCTTCGTGGTCGACAGCTCAACTCTGACGGTGATGCAATGATCAATTGGAGTGTGGAAAACCGAGCTGAGTTCAATGCGTCAAAAACGCAGTGCTGCCTCCTGTCCCTGAAACGGGATACTAACATAGCCAAACTCGAAAAAAAACGAAGTTGATGTTGAGGAATCTAATGGGTTGTCAATGCTTGGCATGCACATTAGCTCGGACCTTCGCTGGAATCAGCAAACTACTAAAGAGTAGATACCTAGGATTTTCTAAAAGATGTAAACGATTTTTCACTCTCACAGACTTGGCTACGATCTATAAAACTTACACTAGTTCGAGACTAGAATATAACCCTCATATTTGGGCGGGATCTCCCGCCACATGTCTGAGTTTACTTGATCATCTTCAAGCATGTAAATTAGTCATTGATCAGTCTGTTTGTAATCTGATTCCCTCGCCCGAACACCGCCGGAATGTTGGATGCTTAGCACTCCTATACCGGTACTTCCATCACAAGTGTCTGCATGAAATCTATAGTTGTGCCAGTTCGTCTGTCAATCGCAAAACGCATGCGGCATCTTCCGAACTCCCTTAAATGTTTATCCCTCCTTTCAAGAGCACCGTGAAATTCAGGCGATCGTTTTTTAACCACTCAACATGACTATGGAATAAATTGCGATTCAAAATTGACGCGCACCGTCACCTCACTCTTTATCCTTTCCTCTCTCTTAATCACCGGGTTAATCAACTTTGAAGGACGAAGTCCTAAATGATGCAGGATATTAAAAAAAAAAACAAAGTGATATGAATACGACATTATTATTTCCATTGTGATATCATGGAATATAAATTTATTTATTACAAGCGGGTATCCGGCGTGCGTTGCTGCGCAGTTGTGGGCAAACTGCTGGACCGATTTTCCAACCAAAGCACAGAAACACTCTCGGGCCAATACCGAAGATTCCCTGAAAATTTTGAGCTTAATCGGTTTAGTGGTTTCGGAGTCCATAGTATACATACAAACATAGGTACATTGGGTTTTATATATATTGATTTAAGCACGAAGCAATTGACATGTCTTTCTTAGTTTTCTCCAAAAAAAATTGAAAAACTATCCCAGACACTCTTCAGCATAGTAGGTATATACAATATTTTCTAATCCAAAACCCGTCTAAATAGGTATTCATTACAAGAAAATAAATTCATTTGTGCACATCGCGTCTCACTAGAACTACCCTCCGTTGAAGAAATACTCGACCCGCAAGTCGAAAAGATTCTATTCAGCCAAATTGATTGCATGTCTAACAGTAGTTAACATTAAACCATTTATCATCCCCTTTTAGCTCGAATATTTGACCTCCATCGAGGGGGACATGCCAGAGTAAAGATTAGGGTGGCGGCACGAAAATAACATGGCTCAATCTAAAGTGTTGTTGTATTTAAGGGAGGAGAAACAACGACCACCCTGAATACGCTCGTTAAATTTATTTATTGGTCTTTTATTTGCTGGAAAATTTCAGCAATTTTCCACCCTTAGCAAGCATTCGCTCAAAAGGGTTGGAATTCCTCCAAAGCAAGTCTGTGGAAATTCCTTATGGGCGGGCTAATTGAATGATTGTGTGAAAGTAAGCACTTAACGTTGAATTACAAGTGAACCCCCGTTTTATAGAAAACAGCACTTAATGTAAGCCCTTTGTTTCTCGTTTCAGGTGAAAGTGTGGTTTCAAAATCGACGAACGAAGCACAAACGGATGCAGCAAGAGGGCGAGGGCAAAAGTGAAAACGACAGCGACCAAAAGGGATCAAATAATGACAATACGCAGAGTAGCTACGAAGAAGAAGATGCCGAAGAAGCTGATGAAGAGGAAGATGAGGTCATTGATATGGATGACTGTTCGAGTGATGTGGAAACGGATGAGAGAGATTTTCACCATCACCAGCAACAATTTGCGCAACACTTTCAACAGCATCAACAACAACAGCAGCAGCAATTTCTGCAGCATTCTTATTTACTGCATCAGCAACAGCAACAGCAGCAACAGCAGCAGCAGCAGCAACAGATGCAATTGCAGGGGCAGCAATAATGGGGGTGAATTGGAAGGGGGCCAAGGTTTCACGTGTCGTCCAATTTAGTTGTAAATGTTTGTGTTCCTTTTTGTTTATAATTAAGTAAATGTAAGAAAAAGAAATGTATAACCTACACACATGTGTTTTAGTTAGTTTTAATCAATTAAATGCCAAAATGATCCGATTGCGTTTCATAGATGAGATCATTTGTGTTTTTAACTTCATTTTCAATCTTTTTGACAGAAGAAATCTACAGAAATTGCAGGTCAAAGTCTTTCTTACTTAAGACGTTGGAACGTATCTTAGACGCTCATATAAGAAAGACTCTCGAGACTTCCTCACTATTCAAATGCGTATACCAAGGGGAGATCCGTAGAAACGGCTCTCCATGAAAAAAACCATTCACTACAAAGAATTTACCCTAGCTCCTTAGACATTGAAGGCGCGTTTCTTAAGTCACTGAAAAGTCTCCATGCATTCAGTGAAACCAAGGTAGTTTCATTCTTACCAAATTCGTAGACAAGGCAACACCTCAAGGTGGGGTTTTATCACCTCTTGCTGGTAATAAACAAAATCCTGTCAAGACTTGACAGAGACGGTGTCAATGGAATGTTTCCTTCAGTGGTTAGTGAAATCATGGAAGGAGCGTTGGATAATTGAAGCACTTGGACTCAGTGCCAATCCAAACAAAACTTCAACCACCAAATCCAAACCCTTAAGCCTCAAAGGCTAAACAACCAATTACTTCCTTTATCCTCCAGCGCTAGGTTTTTTGGTGTCATGCTGGACCCAAAGCTGAAATGGAAGTTAAACATCGAACAACTAGTGGCAAAGCATGCAGTTAAACCTTTGACAAGAACTGGGGTCTTCGACGGAAGATGGTCTTATGGAGTATACAGAGGATGGTATGTATATACGTTAATACTTACGTATGGGTCACTACTTTTGGTGGCCTGACCTGATTAAAGACTACAGCATTAAACTAATAAATAAAGTGCAAAGATCGGTCGTCATAGGCGCTACGGCTACCATGCCGACATGTCTGACGGAAGCTCTGAATGGGATTCTGCATCTTTTACCACTTGACGTCAATATTAAATACATTTCAGCACGTAGCTGGTCTGCTAGACCTTACGGATACTGTAAGATTCGTTACCAGGAGAACTGGGGAAAACTCTGGCCGACCATACCAAAAATAAATTTTCCAGCGAAGACTCGTCATAAAGAATTTCAAAACAGCAATTATACCGGTGGTTCACAGATGGACTGTGGGGTCGGTGCGGGAGTCATCGGTGTCTTCCAGGCGGAAGTTCTGGCAATACGTGAAACGTATCGGATAATAAGACGGTAGTCTATACCCATTGGTAATATCGGCATTTTCATTGATAGTCCGGCTGCTATCAAGGCCCTGATTTCAACAACATCATCTTTCCAGCTTGTGGAACAGTGTAGGGAAGAGCTAGCGTCGCCAGGTTTTATGAGCAAAATCAGTCTTCTATGGCTGCCAGGTCAACATAGAGGAGAACGAACGGGCCGAGAAGCTGATAAGAAGGGGGTCTACGCTTGACAGATTCCTTTCATACTTACTCGTAGTCCTTGTTCTGTTGCAAACTGTCAAGAGCGAAATCATTTCACACTTTCTATCAGTAGCAAACAAAAGGTGGAACAGTTTGCAGAGTTGTGACATTTCTAGACAGATCTGGGCCAGAACACAAGAACTTGAGAAAAGGACTTACGTAGACGTTGCAAGAATTGGAGCGATAAGCACAGGCCACTGACTAATAGGGACACATGCGTCTAGACTAAGCATCCATTTTAACACACACTGCCGCAGTTGTAAAAATGTAAATGAGAAGGAAACTCTCTAACACTTCCTCTGCGGGTGTATGGCTTTAAGTAGAGCCCGACATCGAACTGTAGGCAAACTCTTTTTCGACAACCTTTAGGCAATTTAAGATAATCAGTTCTTTGAATGCCACAGGATAGATTTGAAATCGTTTTCTTTCGACAACCTATTTACACTATCTGACAAATAAGGTCACGTGAGTTGTGGTACTCAGAATGTGCGCAGGGCAGTGCGCAGCAGCAACCACTCCTATCTACCTCTACCTACCTTGCAGGTCAAAGTAGTACCACTTGTTTAAGCTACTGTGAATAGAAGCTTTAACAGATTACACAAAGGGTATTGCTCGAATTTGTATGTACTCGCACATCAAGAATCCTTTTCACCCTGCCATGTCTGTATGTATGATACTTAGAAAAAAGCTGCTCAACCGATTTGGATGAAGGGAAAACGGATGTATTCGTTGAAATCTTAAGAGCGTTCTTAGGTACATAATTCGTAATTAAGAGTTAGATCTGACTATAAGATGTCGCAAATGTTCCCACCCCCAAATGAGCCGGTGAAATTATACAATTTTTGTTTTTGATCTGAGTTCGCCAACTGGCAATGTGGCACTGCTATATGTAGAGATCTATTCATCTATTCAGTTTAGTTATTTTCATTTTAGGATTGTCTCCACCTTCCTTATAATGGTGAGTACAGCTCTCATAGGGGTATCTAGGGCACTTCTCCCACAAGATTGTTACTGTTCTGTGGTTTCATCCTCCTCTAGTCAGATACTGCATTGAGTTCCATGAATAATATTCATCTTATTCAGATGATACTTGAGGCAGCAGTGGCCGGAGAGAAAGCTTAAAAGCCTCTAGATGCGGATTTTGGGATAAAACAGAAAGGTTCTGGTCCAAAGAACTTTATCAACGATCCCTTTCTCGCCAGTTCATCGACAATTTTATCTCCTTTAATGCATTTATGCCCTGTTACGGACTAGTGCTTGATTTTGTTATGTACTGACAGTGCTTGTATGGTATTATAACAGCACTCTGCCGGTTTTGAGTTGCTCAAGTAGATATATATATGGATACTCGCCAGATACAAGTGTTTAGATTGATGTGGGTATACTATATATTTCGATAGCAGGGAGCCTAAGAAATACGTTCGGATACAACAGTATGCGAAACGATTTACAATTTACGATCAGAAATCTCTATCTCAAGCCTTCTGTCAAAATAAAGAGACATTAAGTACGGATCATAGGTTTTTATTTCTAGAAGTCCTATAAGCATTGTTGCTTTCTTGGTAAAGAGATGTAAGGGAGTAAGCCCTAAGATTACTTCCATGGCTACTGTCAGACAGATATGCTAGCCTTTATAGTCTTCGAAGCTTGGTGATCGTTATCTTTTCTTAGATGTATATGTTATAATCAGTCTGCCACCTTTTTTAGAAGCTTTTGAAGCCATGGTACACACTGTTTATATGAATGGAAAGAGGATGTAAGTATGTTCTTCACTGCTTCATCTAAGCCACTTATTGACATTACAAGATTTTCTTTGACCCTAGTTCAGTTAAATCGAATCGATAGTCGAAGTTATTGGAAAGCGCCCAACACTACTAGTGCGAGTAGACACCAGACAGTGGAAATGTGTTCTTAGAACACATCCTGTCGGCTTCTGCAGTTGTAAGCAAATTTAATGTAGTGCTTACAGCGAAAAGCTCAGATTTAGGAATAATAGGGTGTCCTTTGCCTGCACCGTGGTATTCCTATCAATAAAACTTGAACAAAGTAGTCAGTGGCTAAAAAGAGAGCAACTTACAATTCTTGTCAGAATCGTCAAATGGCATTTGTCTGCTTGATATATGTACCTGCATGTACGGTGGCATCGAGGAAGCAAAAGTTCGAATGGCCCATAACATATTTCGTCTTGGAAGATCTACATTTGAGAGCTCGAAGAAGTCCTTAATAAACTTTTAGGAAGCAATACGTCGGCATATTCAACTGAACAATGAACCCATATTCCGTAGACTGCAGGAAATACACTTGACACAGATGGTCAAGAATTCTCGGCATTGTGTTATCTAGAGTAGGTAGAAGAGTTGGACATATCGCTTTAAGACAAAGTACATAAACTTAAAAACAAAACTGGTATCATCTTTATAAGGGGTGTATGCACATTTTATTGCGCCTTTAGATGTCGAAAAATATTTTCAGACGCCTCAAAGAATAGACGTCATCAAACCGCACGCTTACTGCAAGTTGCTCAGGTACAGAGCCAGACATTTTGTTTGGACGGGTCGTATGTACGGACACTAGGACTCCTCAAAACTATTACAGGATATACTTTAGACTAGAACTCTTATAAGTGTATACTCAAAACATATGCTCGTACATAAGACGTAAACTGAACTAAGAGAGCCTAACACAATTTTTTTTGCAGAAGAGTTTTCTGAGGAGCCCAGTTTGAAGGATATCTTGACGTTTTAATGCAGTATAAAAGTTGTCATTCTTTAAGCAACTCAAATAGTTTAACAGCAAGAAGTTTGAACCATTCAAGTCCACAGGTGTAGATGTAGCTATTTCCGGCCGAAAGTCAGCAAATAGGATACCAATACCATGATCCTTGAGCATGGTATCAACTTGAAGGTTGGTCCAGGCACCCCTTAAGGCAATTTTCTTCCCTTCTTCAAAATCGGATAGGTAACGGCTTACTACTAAAATTGGAAAGAAAAGATAGCAACGTGATCAGGTTCGAGTCTGAACGGGGAACAGCAACCAAGAGCCACCCGAGCATATAAGAGAAACGAATAAAAACTAAGATTCTCCAACCACTACACCAAAAAGGGACCGAAAATCGAGTCTGATTGCTCCGGGATTTGGGAATTGTCTTTATAAAAAAAAAAGAAAGAAAAGTGATCAAGATATGAATGACTATAGCTGCTTTGGAAAAGTTTATACAAAATGGCCTCTGCAAATGAGCTGTGGATTCTTAAATATTTGTTCACACCAAGGCACTAAAGTTATTTAGCACAAACGCAATTGGAAGAAAGTACATAATTGGCTTTGAGGCTTGATTGTCATGAGGCTTTTTCATAGCAGTCACCATTGTTGGTAATGTACTTCTTCGCAGGTAGAAACCAGCCATCAAACTAAAATTTCCATCGCTCCTTTCTTAACAAACCACAACTCCTGGAAAAATGTTCCAATTATGTGTGAAGTAGTGAAGTGAAATAGGTGAACTTAAAGACTTATGCCAGCGCTTCTCAATTATTCTGCAGTGAGCCCTGCTCTGTTTCTAACAAATACAAGATGAGATGGGTACGATATCTTCGGAGTTAAGTCAGAGCATCTTTATCTTCAAAAACCTTGTTTTAGGATTTTGTTGGAAAGACGTAATAATAGAGTCAGGTCTCGCCATCTGTTGCAATTGAAATGGTGGATTTACCATTATTTAATTTCTTGATCATGTTCCGTGCTCATTTCACAATGCTGTCGGCTAAAGGGCATGAAGTACCCCAAGAGTACAAAGCTTCCTAATTTTGAGGGGATCAATACGTTAATACTCAAAGCGTCTTGCATCTGCCGTCTATCTTTGAGCAATAGTTCATGGATCTTAGACGCTATTTCAGGAGACCTGTATGGGGATTATGTTCTCTCGTATATTCCAAAATTTATCTGTAGCAAGGGAAGCAGACATTTTTCATACAGTTGATCATTCCCAAATTAAAATTCAATTTTTGCTTATAGATACGATATATAGCTGTTTTCATACGTAGTTAAGTCAGAAAGTGCAAATCCAAAAGCGATAATAAATTTTCCATGATAGAAGCACTCAACATTGTATTAAACAGAATGGGTAACCTATCAAATGTACAATGGCTGCTCCTTCGGCCCCCATTCTGCCTCATGGCAGAATTTAATCCGCACATCCCATTTAGCGCCTCGCTAGAATTATTAGATTCACTGCTGTATGCCGCAGTCACGTCATCGTCTGTGCGCTCAACTTCCTCGCAAGTGTCAGCCACTTATTCAAGCGAAATTTATAGCAAAGTTCAATTAAGAAATCATCGCTCCATGTGTGTGCTTTTAACACTTCTCTGCTAGTGGTAGTGTAATCCTAGCACATTACTTTTGTTATTATCTACCCCATGAGGGCAATGATGGCGGAATTATTCTGTGCAAGCAAACTCAACTGTCAGGAGGTGTACCCCGATAATGGTGGAGTAAGTGCACTCAACGTGATGTGCGGTATGAATAATCTACAAAATCCCTATTAAATGTTGTTAAGTACTTTGTTCGAATCGGGCACAGGATAAAAACGGGGTAGCAATGCTTCCGGAGTTCGTGACTTTCAAATGAGTATTTTCTACGGATGGTATTTGAGGTACCATTAGTTCCACGATAATTGGACAGGTATTACCATGGATTGAATGTGTGTGGCATTTGAAAATGCATTTCGTTTCTTTTCAAAAAAAATGTTTGAATTTATTTCAAATTAACAGAGTCAATGATAGACTTGTTTTGGCGTAGAATCCGACTTTCCTAATTGTATTTAGGTGATTCAGATACTGTATCTAGGAAGACTAGGAAGAGACTTGTAAGCTGTGAAGTCCAAAAAAGTAGTGGAAACGGCATTGAGAGCCCTCAAAAAGTGAACAATATTCTGTGGACTTAACGTCACTTTAGCAAAGAGTCTTAAAAAGATTGGAGTGGAGAATGTGCTTTTTGCATAAATATGTATGTACCTTGGAATATACTGGATAGGAGATTGGATTGCAACTTGAATCAATGGTAGGAATTACAAAATGACTGCAACTCCCTCTCATATGCTAAACGGAACACGGGGGTCGAAATAAGGGTATAAGCAACCTTCAATGATGGTTTAGAGTCATACGAGTACTCGGATATGGAGCACTTCTTTGGTGGAAAGTAACGAAGAGAAATAGGTGTCTTACGCATACAACGTCTATGCATACCTTCTTCATTCTTCTTCCTGTAAATATGCAGATAAAACTTCTCCTTAGAAATAGTTAACTTCCCTAACAATCCCTACATTTTCCAAGAACAGTTAGAGCACTGTTTAATTCCAAAGAAAGTGCTGAGGGAGAATCTTAACCAAAGGGAATTAGGCTTTGATATTCATTGACAAACATTCGAAAAGATAGTCGCAACATGCTTTGGAATACTCCTATATCGTGTGTACAGGGGGACACACTGTCAAGTAACGAACTAGTGTAAACAATTTATAACTG
This sequence comes from Pocota personata, assembly GCA_963082735.1. Classification (NCBI taxonomy): domain Eukaryota; kingdom Metazoa; phylum Arthropoda; class Insecta; order Diptera; family Syrphidae; genus Pocota; species Pocota personata. The sequence continues at coordinate 275,899,020 of OY720429.1, forward strand.
ATTAATTATTTCTTTTCAGAATAACTTAAACAGAGCCTTTACAATTAATCATGGAAAGTTTCACTATGGAGCAACGAGCGAAAGTGGTCGAATTCTTTTTTACAAAATTTTACAGCGTGCATATCGAGGTCATTTTAATACTCCAAACTGTCCATCACGATCGGTTATAAGGCGAATAATTCAACTTTTTCGAGCAAATCGATCAGTTACGGACTTGCCCCGAAGCGGAAGACCGCGAACTATTCAAATTGCAACCACAATTGAATGGGTGAAGGAAAATGTTGCCGAAAATGCAACAACATCCACCAGGCGACGTTCATCATAGCTTGGATTGTCAAGAACATCACTGCAAAGAGTTTTGAAGGATCTGCACCCTTTTCCATACAAAATTCAATTGCTTGCACCAATTGAATCCATTGGATACACAAAAGCGCCTTGAATATTCCCGTAGACTCCAAGATTTTGTCAGACAAAACAATCATTTTATTCACACACTCATCATGAGCGATGAAGCTCAATTTCATTTGAATGGGTTTCTTAATAAACAAAATTGTAGGATTTGGGCTTCGGAGAATCTAAGAGCAGTTCATCAGCGTCAGTTGCATCCAATTCGCTGAACAGTTTGGTGCGGTGTTACGTCAGCAAGAATAGTTGGACCATATTTTTTTGAGGACTGTTTCCATCACAGGCGACCCATACCGCACTATGATTGAACACTTTTTAGTACCAGTTGTTGCTAACACTCCACTGATGTTTATTTTTTTTTTTATGGATGCGCCAATGGATGTGGTAATCTTCTAAAGATACTAGCATGCACTATTCGCAGACCCGATTACTCGATTCCAGGAATGCGCCTACGTACTAATCCACACCCAGAACTCTTCTACCACTCTCTGCGTCTGTTGCTTCTGCTGCTCTTCTTAGCTTTTCTATTCTCTGCAGCTCATTTTGAAGAGTTGTTATGAAATTACATGTTGCCATCCAATTCTCTTTCGACTGTAACATATGGTCGAGGAGTAACGACGGACTGGCAGAGTAATTCTCCATGCCGTGAAGCGTGTGCAATGAAAAACTGCGTGCTCCGTATCTTCATCTTCATCCTGGCACTCGGGGCAGGATAGTGAACTGTCGTATCCAAATCGGTGGAGGTATTTGCGGTAACCGCCGTGACCAGACGGGAACTGTGGTAGTTATATTCCCCATGCTTTCGGCTTATCCAGTCGTGGAGAGCGTGGATAGCTTCCTGTATTTGCAGTGTTTTTTTTTTGCTGAATAATCAACGTGCTTTTTGAACTGCAGTTTGTTGTCCAGCATTACTCCAAGGTATTTAACTGCTGCTTTGGGCCAGATTGTTTGATTACCAACCTGAAAACTCGCGAATTCTACAGTTTTTAGACTGGTTATAAGGACAGCTTCTGTTTTATGGTCGGCTAGTTCTAGTTCGGTGGAAACTAGCCAATCTCTTATCCGAGCAATTGCTTCATTTGTAGCTAATTCGACAGTACAGAACTGTTTTGCAACTGTTACGACGGCAATGTCATCAGCGAATCCAATTATCGTTAATCCGTCGGCCAGCGTTAATCGTAAGACTCCGATCCCTATGGGACTCCTGCAGTGGCGTTGTAGTATTTTACCCCTTCATTGGTATTATACCTCAACTTTCTGTTTATGAAATAGTTCGTCACTATACGCAGCAAGTAATATGGCGTATCCATCCTGACGAGTGATCTTCTAATCAACGACCAGTTCGCAGAGTTAAATGCGTTTTTAACGTCCAGCGTTACCACTGCACAATACTCTTTTGTGCCATTAAGCCATCTTCTTCATTTGATGGCACCAGCAAAATGCTGCAACTTCATGCACTAAAATGCTGCAACTTCATACACTACTCGAGCTTCACTATGACCTGTTGCGTAAAATTTTTGGAGAACGATTAATTTCAAAAAATGCGGATTTTTCTTGGCCACCAAGAAAATCGGCAACCGATTTTCTTCTCTACGTGAACAAACCGCAGACCATTCAAACGTTAAAAATCAACATTGAGCATGAAGTTCGAGCAATACTAAGGAAGGTAATGGAAAATGTAGTGAAAGACCAATTTTGAGCGAAGCTGAAATTTTAGGTCACATACGTGATATTGTTTTTGGCAATTGATGTGTAAAAAAAAAATTGATTGATTAAATAAAAAAGTCCAATCGTGATTTTTGTGTTTTCATCAATATTTTAGAAATTATAGGGCAAACAATACAATTCGTGTTGGGTCACCCTGTGTTATATACTTTGTGAATTTGAGCACATGAAGTTGGCTTATGAAAAAGAAAAATCGATATGTGAACTCGTTAGATTGGCAGTTAGGCTGCTCTTAAAGGCTGAAAGCTATCAAAATGCAACTTTGTGCGTAAAAACATTAAAAAAATGTAGAAGATATAGTGGTGTCATTCTATATCTGTTTTCTGCTAACTATGGTTTTAGCTTCCCTATAGGAATCCTCCCTCTTAGGAAAGCAGGAATAGGACAGTCTCAAGCGTATGTCGCTACCGCAAATTAAAATAAGAAAATAGACCCTCCTGGATTGAAAGTGTTTCACATTACCTTTCGGGGTTCCATTACGCATCGTGAAGAGTATCTTCTTGAGACACTGGACCTTCGCATCCGTCTTGATACCAGGCCCGTTACTTGCAGTTCGGTAGTTTAAGCATCCTGTCACCTACGGTGAGTTGATCTGTAAAGAGGAGATTCAGTCTTTCTTATCGTCTCGGACCTAGCGTTTGGCATTCTAAGATCTTCTTTATTGTCCATTTGGTCGATATGGTCAAGCCACGTAGTTCTCTGGCCTTAGATTTTGGAACTACATCCACACTTTGCTGCAACTCATTGGATTCGTCGATTTATCTTCTTTCAATTGCAGACTGATTAGTCTACCATGCTTTCCGCTGAATAGACTGAAATGGTAGATATTCGTGTGTGTCAGAGATATCATTGACAGAATCTAAGAAATTCAAATTCGATTTCAAGCAAAGTGTGGCTAAGACAGCACTCATAGCGAAACCCTAGGAATTAACTGCTTCTTAGAATTTAAAATCACAGCCATCATACAGGCTGCAAAATGATCAAAGATGGTAAACTATTGGGAAGATCATAAGGTACGGATACATACATACACTGTGTATGGATACATTGACGGTCTGGTAACCATTAAAACTTTGGTTTCAACGGCAATCAAATCGAGATTAGTAAGACTCTACAAGGGGTACTTAAGTGAGATGTCGACACTATATAGACTGAACCCTGACCCCATACTGAATGCGGCAGCATTTGAATATCATAAATAAATAAATATTTTCGCGACAGCAGCAAACACAGAGTCTGGCCTAGCTTCTCGCAGACACTCCTAAATATCAAAATACGAGCTGAGAAACCTTCATTTCTACTTTTAACTTGGTGGCCTTTCTTCTAGTTTCCTAGGCATTTTGGTGATTACAATGTGACAATGGACTCGAAAATCTGGCTCTTAATTGAGAAATCGCATGACAACGCATCTTTTTAGCAGAAACTTCAGATCTCTAATTGTTCAGAGAAACTTTCAGAGAGAAATTGGAACGGCTGACCAATCGTACATACACCTTTCCTTGAATTCATACCCAACATAGCCCTTAAAACTGCAATTAAAATTCGACCGGACATGTTTTCGAATGTCTATAGCTCACGTTTGAATAAAGGGGTGTTAACGGAACGATGGAACAAGCACAGACTAGTATTAATCCCAAAGGAAACAATGCCCCTGGAGATCCATAGTGGTTTCCTCAGCAACAAGATGGACGCACGTTGGATGTCTGAAACGCGCTTAACCCCGCGAACTGGATACACCTCTTCGAAACCCTTCAAAACACCAACAAACATTTAGAAGATAGTGATGGATTATAAATTATGGAGAATTCTGATATATGACACAGATGATGGCCTCAAGGAGTATATTCTCACAGGAGTGGTGCCACAGGGTTCAGTGTTGGGTCCACTTCTGTGAAGTGTTATGTATGATGGGATACTCAGTCTACCTATATCAGAAGAATCTAAGATCGTAGGCTTTGCGGACGATATTCCGATAGTCATAGTCGCCAAGCTACTGAAAGAAATGATCCAAATAAGCAACGACACAATCGGGATTGATCAACGATGGCTGAATCTTTGGGTTTGAAATTAGCAGAGCATAAAATGAAAGCGGTGCTAATCAGCAGCAGAAAGAGGAGAGAAGCAATCAGTCTTACAATAGGTCTCACGATTGACACACAACTCTTATTTAATGAACATACACAGTATATTACGAGTAGTGTCAAAGCATTAAGAATGAATAAAGTACTCATACGCATCATGCCAAATCATTGAGGACCGAGAATTAATCGAAGGATTCTTTCGGCCAAAGTGGTTATATCTCTTGTGGGTTACAGTATAGGCTGTAGCCATGGAAATTAAGTCGCGCAGACGTAAAATTGAATCGACATATCGACAGGGTTACTCCCAATTAACATATTGGCTGAAGAGTTTCAAAAATTATATGAAATGAGGAACTAGTGGCCTTTTTTAACCAACAGCGAAGTAAAATCACTTAAGAGAGAGCAAACTGCATGGGGAAATGGCAGCAGCAATGGAACATGTCCCGCTTATTGCTAGGATAGACCGCAAGTTGATTTCTACATAACACAACTACTAAGTGGACATACATGCTTTCGCGCGTATCTTCACATATAAAAGCATGACAACTCTTCTTACTGTCGGTATTTTTTCGCTGCCCGCGGTTCAAGACCGAGAGGCAAATACTGTGAAGGGGGCTTGGAGAAGTGCCAACCCTCGAGAACCTAGTATGCACAATATATGACTCAATCGCAGGAGACAAGGAATGCTGTGAATAATTGCGCAAACCAAATTACGATGCAGCTAAGACACTTCGAACGAGAAAGGCATGCTGTGCTGTTCGCCTCCCCACGATGAAAAAGCAATCTAAGCCAGAACCATTGACCACATGGACTGTTGCGATATCCGAGTCTTCCCAAATAAGGTCAGTTCAATTATTCTTATTTACAAATTCCGTCGAATCGAAAGTCACTCGACTTTCCATGGAATGTCGTTTCAGCACCATGATCTAGCGAATCTACTTCAACTCATCACCACCCCATTAACAATGTTGGATAGAAATGCACGTCTCGATTCACCCAAAATCTCAGCACCTAATGAAGCACTTAAGCTTATTGCTCGGCAAATTAATAGCGTCCATCCATCACATGCATAGCGTCCATCCTCTCTTCCATTTGGCCAAAAACAATATTGTACATAATTTCGAAAAATTATTTCAATACGTTGTCGATTAATGTGCGGACAGACACAGCCCACTGGAGAGGAACCCAATGTACGAGTACAACATCGCCGACGATGCAGACAAATTGCCTTCAGATTAATTTCCTATCCTCGGGAAGCAATGAAAAGCTCTTTCAAAACAGGCTAAAAGCTAATTTTTCATCTGCGAACGACAACACCGCGCATGATGATGACGGCAACGGTGATGATGGCCCGTTGCTGGGGGGATGGCGCAGTGGAACATTGAATTTAATAACTTTTCCAGCAAATCCGACCGGACACACATCATGAAGCGGAATACAAACAGCCAATTTAGATTATCGCCATTGATCGAGGAGGTGATGTTGATTTCGACCGGCCACAACGAGGACGGCCGGGCGATACGATGGGGTCCTCTTAGTCATCCGAATAATAAAATCAAAAGTCTCCCTCGTTGGCTGGTGGTTGGCACTTGGTTTTGGTTCGCCTTTGGAGAGGAGAGATGTTAATCATCGTTCATTATTTGAAATTTCGTTGAAGGAAACATTTTTATTCAGGCGGACACAACATCGGGAGCTATGATTATTACATTGCTTTAACCAAATGGACGGGTTTGGAGAAGGAATCGGCAGGGGACAACGCTGCAAGGGGGGGAGCAAATTGAGCGAGGAAATTACCAAGTTGCTGGAATGCTGAAGCCACTTATCACCTCGTGTAATTTATCTGCCCCTTGTTGGCTTCGATTTGCACGGATTGAATGGTATCTGCGCTAGTGTACATTCTATTATGCTTAAGGAGTAGGTACTCACGATATTTGCAGAATATCAGAGACGCCATGTCTGGGTTTTTGGGACACAACATGAAGAGGCTAGCTACTTACCGAGTATAATAGCGTATTGAGTTGTCCCAAATTACACTGCCTTGCTGGACTTTGCGATACTAGATAAAATGTATAGGTACATTTCTTTTAGTATTACGAATACATGGTACGCTGGAGCCTTTTTTATAATCCCATTTTACATTGCCTTTTGAAAAAAGGATTCCTTTTGCCATTGCCAATATGAAAGTTGGTAGCCGGACCAATTCATCTTCGCAAACATTTTGATTGTAGATTAGATTTAGATTAATTGATTTGTATTTGCGTGTTTAATGAATACATAGTTGTATTAACAAAATCATTTATCATTGCTTTACAGTCTGCATATAATTAATTTTCTATCCGTAGATACGAGTATACCAGAAAACGAATAGTAAAAAGTACTTGTATCTGTAGATCTTAGACTTTTTTTAAAGTTTTCATTAAGTACTCTTTGAACTTAACTTTCATTGAGGAGTGATAAGACTTGATCCTCCGATAGAACGTCGCTTCCTTGTCTGTCGTACGATTGAACATTTACCAACAAAGTGCAAGATATCCTCCCTGCAAATTAAACATGCTGGAGAGTAAAGGTAAATCATATCTATCTGGTACATAATTTAGTTTTAGAAGTTCACCCCTAAGTTTGAAGATCATCGCTATTGCGCTAATCCTGTATTCATCTCTAAAATAATTGTTTTGCTGCAAGTTGTGTTGGAGCTGGCTGTAGATTGAACTTCCTTAAGAAATCTTCAAGTTCCAGCCAATCATTGAACCATCCAGTTTTACCATGTATAGCTTGTAAGGCTGCTTTTTTTAGAAGTCGGCAGTTTGGCATACTGAATACATAGTCTATTTGCAGTTTGAAGATTATTGTAAGCGAATATAGTCCAGTTTCTAGCATTAGCATGTAGTTAGGCGTGTTGGGCGGCAGATGGAAAGACCTCTTTAGGTAGTACTTCCCCAAAGAATAGTTTCAGAAACCGCTTTAAAGACACTTTGTACTTGCCACGGAGTGTAATGTATTTCTTATTAAAAGAATTCCTTCATGCTGTATTAATGGCAGATTCTGGGTATATTCCTGTCTAAAGCCGGTCATCGATTGAAACCATTTGAATAACACCTCACCATTCCACAGCACTGCTTTGGTGTCGCCATAAAGGTTACGTCCAAGCTAACGATCTACCGAATCAAAAGCTGTGTTAAAATCTTCAAAGAATGCGTAGAGCTTTTTGTTCTGCAAAAGCAAAGACTCCACAATACTCCTTAGAACAAAAACGTAGTCAACAGTGGAATATCCTGGCCTAAATCCCGCTTGAAATTCTTTAAGTAGACTATTGGCATCTATCCAATCGGCTTTGCAATATTAACGTAACAATTTTATACGAAGCATTTAGGAAAGAAATGCCTCGCTGAGTCTGATGTAGCACCTTTATTGTGAATGGGAAAGATCAGCGCTTCTTTAAACAGTTGTGGGACAACCCCATAGTACAAAATGCTGTTTAATAAGGTCGTTAGTTTGACATTGAGTTCGTCTGTGCCATACTTATAGAACTCAAGAGGAATCCCATCCGATCCTGCAACTTTCCCATTTTTCAAATACCTCAATATTCTCGATAACTGCTTTGGAATTGGTCCACACCAGTTTAGGAAGCAGCGTCATGGACCTATTTCCTTAGTTTTCTGTAATGATATTTTCAAGGTGGTTAAAATATGGAACTTGTTTCATTTCCAGGTCAGTTACATAAGAGCTCCATTCTCCGTCTACTAGACCATCAATTACCGATGTCCCTTGCTGTCCAATGAATGTGAGATCACCAAATTTATCTCTAGCGCTAATACCATTCAATACCCTCAGACCAAATGAATCACAGCTACTCATACTTTGTAAAATCAAAGGGTATGCTCAAAAATAGGCTCACAGACTTAGAAGAATGAAAACTATTGTAAAACTCTCGAATATATCTAAAACTCAGGTTAACCCGTATGGGTTCTTAAGACTGTAAATGGGAACCTATGTACCTATGTTCTTTCTTTTCCATCTTAATTCCAAAAATAATGAACCGATTTTAGTGAAAAATGTATCAAAGGTACTTAAAAAAATATTCTGGTCCTATTGGATCCCCTAAGGTATTTCAATACCTTCGACAGAACTTAAAAAAAAAAACAAAAAATTATTACGACAAATTAAAATTGAAAATTCAAAATCTCTGAACTTAATTTGGTGAAATTTATTTTCTAAGTTTAATCTGGTTAGTCTGGTGGACAGTACTGGACAGTAGCACAGATCTTCTGGGAAAAGTTCAGAGGCTATCATGCATCCGCATAACAGTTGCTTTAAAAACAATCCCCAGCTCTGTCGGTACGGAACACTAACCGCGAGAGGCCCAACTCCTACTTATTATATGTAAGGTGTCTGCGTTAAGGTAAGCTAGAACTTTTATGATGAACTTTCTATTAACAATTCCAAGTCAGGAATGTTATGATGATGATTTTTAAGTTAAAACTTGGTTTTGGAGTTATCACACGTTGAAAGGTATATGGCTCTTGAGGTACCCTGATTCGAGTTTCTTAGACTTAATTAGATTTTAATGCTTGAGAATCTTAATTACCCTTATACTCATAGTCATATGAGGGCTTGGGGTATCTAAGGCACTCTGGGCGCCATTGAATCGCAGAAAAACGATGGAAATTATTGAAGCAAACAGATGACAGTTAAGAACAGGAATAGGAATAGTCTCGGGTTGGTTGGTGGCCCTCGATGAGGTATACTTAGACGAAAAGTAGATCCATTGCGTTGCCACTGTCAAAGAATGGGTGGTTCACACCGTCTACCCTTGGAACCAACTGCTTTTCGCTTTTTTTTTTGCGTTGGAAGGTGGTAATCTTTCAAAAATGAAACTGAGCCCATACTCAATAACAGTGTGGGATTTCCACCCACTAAATCCACCCCCCCTCCTACCCCTGACCATTGCGGCACTGCCGTTAAGCATTTCATCGCGAGGGGGGCTTCAGCCTTGCATACTCGGCTCGTTCGTGTTGGCAGCCGTCTGCGCGACGTTTCGCTGTCGTTCCTCTCTTCGTTATTCTATTATGATGGTAGCCACAGTTTGCTCGTCATCTATCTGGTGGTGTTCTCTGGTGTTAAATCCACACCCAGTCTGTTCGCCAGCAAGTTACGTTCCTCGTGATATCGCGTACAATGGTCTGCATCCTCGACTGCTTCCGAGCACGTTGGGCAATAATGGTTGTCTTCATGTCTAAATCTGTGGAGGTAGGCTTTGAAACATCCATGACCAGTAAGCATTTGCGGCAGATACAAGTTCAGCTTTCCATGCTTCCTATTGATCCAAGGATCAATCTCTGCGTCCATCTGCCTTTGTCAGAAAAGTTCCATCACTCCATTCCATTCTTCGATACTTGTTCTTGGCGGTACATCGGTGTCACTTCGACTCGTCGCTGTTGACACCATTGTCCTGTTGGCACGATATTTCCGTGGCTTATTGAACGAGGAGGTCTATTGGCACCATTCCAGCCACTAAGCATGCCGCGTCGTAGGAGGTTGTTCGAAAGGCGCTGCATACTCACAAGATATTGGTTCTGTAGACCGCCTCCGTCTTCCTTCTGGACGATTTCGTCTTCATGGCACTTGCCCATATTTGGGAGCATCATCGACGTCGCAGCTCTTGCTAAAAGCAGTCTCTTCTTCTGTTTAGGTACTCCAATTTGGCATAATTCTTGCCAGGGCAGTCGTTGTTCTTGCTGCCTTCTCGCTTGGTGCAAATGTTGCTTAAAAGTCAACCTTGCATCTACAGTAACGCCAAGGTACTTCAAGCTCTGGTTTGGAAACTACGATCGCCCTCGGTTACTCTTATATTCTCCATAACTCGTCTGCTGCGGATGAGCACTACTTCGGTCTTTTCCTCTGCTAGTTTTAGGTCCATGCTTACTAGCCAGTTCTATACCATCCCGATAGCTTCATAACAGTCGTGCTCCAACTCCTCAAGAAATTTGGTCACTACAACGATCGCTATGTCATCGGCGTTGTTGAGATCATTAGGTAGATAGGTAGGAGTGACTGTAACAGCATCCCATGCTGAAACCTCATTAGCGCTTTAGTGCCGTTTTAATGATACAATTCACGTGGCCTATCGGGAGTTGTTCGGATGATAAACTATAGCGATGAGGGAGTTAGCGTAAACCTTCTTTAAATCCACCCTGTTACATTAAGAAAGCTAATAACTTCCCCAATGCTTTTCTTCGCAATCTCCTTTCATTGAAAAGGTATTCACCTGGTGTAGCCTTTGTAATGTTGGCGAGCGCAGAGCATGTACACAAGAAGTCTGCATGATCCTCATCTTTACAGCTCCTGCGGAGAGGATGGGGTTGTATTGTCCTGCTATCTCATTAAGATCATTTCCGTAATGTCACCATAACATCAATCTTTAACAGTAACCCACAAAAAAATAAGTTCAACGGCGTCAAATCGCAGCTCCGCGGAGGCCAAGCAACATCACCAAAACGGCCGATTACAAGATTATTGAACTCAGCGTGCAAAAAATCGATTGTTGGACGGCACATAGATTCATTTCGTACCGCGGAGATACGTTACTGTGTTTCTGTCAAATTTTTGAGCGAAAAACAGCTGTCAGTGCCAAACCGTTATTATGTGAATGTCAGGAAAGCGATAGGAAACACACTTAGGCACAAACTTTTTCAATGACTTGGAAGTGATAGGTTGTTGATTTTAAATGTTTGAAGGAAAGGTTGATGTACTTCATGAAGGTTCTTCAGGAATTGCGATCGGCTCATTATGTGGTGCCTGGTATTTTCTCCATAACCCTTTCTAACCTAATATAACCATTGTAAATCGATGTCTCAGCTCAAAATCGCCCTCAAAATTCTAAGTAACGTGTATTTCATCGATTAGATATTTCATTTGAAGTTTCGTTTAAAACCTCTAAAAGGGGAACTCCATGGAATGAAATTCTGTTGATAAACACTTTGACAAATGTACGACACCCGATATACAAAGCCGTTCTTTTGAATGTGTGATCCTTGCACGTAAGTGCATATATTTTGAAAAATAATGAGTTGTCATCTAAAACTGAGTATCTACATACATAAGTATGTATCTAACGCTTGTAGCGAATGCAATAATCCATTTATTAGATTTTTCCTATTCGGAATGCACAACATTGCCAAAAGATTTATGGTTTTCGACAAACCTCATCGTTCTGAGAAACCTGGAGAATTTACGAAGTTTTCACTTTCCCAATCGAATGCAATTCATCAATCGATTTTTACTATGAGAACGGCAGCACTTCAAGTCGAAACTAGTGACACCTTCTTCCTTCTGGAATGCCCTTCAATAATGATTAATAAAATCATAAAAATTTATTCATTTACTCGAGCATAGAAAATACATAGATGCTCATCCAATGCACCTACTCGCCATTCATTTTCAATTCCACAACAGAAGCCATCATAATTTCCAACTTGTGACACCATCCGCCGGAGTGCACAACTAATGGGAATTTTAATTTGCCCTCCGACACCGAAACGATGAATGTTAGTAGTGGTCGTGTTCTGGAGAAATGGGAGGATTGTGTGGAACTTCCCAGAATTCGGCGGTCAGTCGACGTTTGTGACAATTTGCGTTGTCAGATACGTGGAGAACTTGCAGGGCTCCTCCATGGTTGAGCTTTAAATTTATGTCACTTCGAGTACAAATGCGTTCGCTATAAATTTCCAAGATTATTGCTTTCGGCCTTTTTTTCTCAGCTAAAGGTGACTCCTTGTCTGGATAACCTTTTAGAGATTTAAAACACATGTCTTGCAATGTTGGACATTAATTTTGGGTGGTAATTGTTTTAACAATTTATGTGCCTTAGATTGATGAACTAAGATGTTGTTCTTGGAGTTGTTGTGTGTTTCTGTTTTCTAATTTTAATGACCAACACAAGTGAAGAGTAATGCTATTTTAAAATTCAGTCAAAACTTATCTTCAATCATAATCGAACGTTTAATGACACTCGTTGTTCCAATTTATTAGTTGCCTGTGTACAAGTCGTAGTCACAACTTAATTTAACCCATGGGATAGTCAATAAAGAGAAGACATCTATATCAACACAATATTTACAGACAACATCACATAATAAACACCAAACAACCAAAATAGAGATGTCACAGCTTGGTGCATAAAATCATGCTGTGTCTCTTGCATACCGGCAATTCCATGCTCGGTTCATCTGATCCACCCCCACTGTGTGACAGAAGAAGTTCCCATGGCACCATTCATTCTCCGGCCACTGCCACCTGTGGTGACCGTGACCATAGCTAGTAAGATGGACTTGGCCTGAGCGAATCAATTCCAAACAGAGCGAACAGAGAAAATTACGAGACTCCAAAACGAACCGAGAACTCATTAAACATAATCACACGCCTACTTTGTGGCGTTGTGGCACCATTGGACCCTTCTAAGGCGTCGCATGTCATAGACAACAATTCCAAGTCTCGAGGTGATTTCGGACCCGTGACGACACCTATGGCGTTGCATGATTCCGCCCGTGTTCCTTTGTTGTTCTCGGATGAATTCCTAAACGCTCCGCTAATACATCATAATCACCTGGGTGTAGGCAATTGACAGGAATGAAAATTTGACAGTTTGTGTTTTTTTCTCCCCCGTTCCCCCGTTCCACTATCCACCATGCCGCGTGTGGAGTAATTTTGAATAAAGAATTGTAATCTGTCAGTTATCATAATTTGTTCATGTTTTATTTGCGCTGGGCAGGGGGCTCGATTATACTTAGGTGTAACCTGTTCTAGCCGTTTGACGCATTTTTCAATGTGCTACAAAAATCCACGGAATCTCTGCATGTTGTGGGTTGAATAAACGTCGGAATTTTGGAAGAACAATTGGATTCAATCAATGCTAAGAGCCGTTATAAATTGTAATTGAATATGACGCGACAGAGAGTCGACTGCAGTTGAAATGCATAATTTCAAAATCATTGCGAGTCAGTATCGTACGATCATCTTAGATGTTAGAGATGAGACGTAGGGTTCTTAAAGGTTGCCATTGAATCGATCAGCAGTTAAGGACATTTTGACCAGCAAAATAAAATTATTTGATTAGCAATTTAATTGTTCATTGATCATCAGAAAATCTTTTTCCAATCAGCAAAAGTAATTTTTTGATCTGCAGAAAATAAAAAAAAAAAACAAATCAGCAGAAAATTATAAAAAAAATAATAATTTGATCAGCAGAATATAATTTATTGATTAGCAGAAGCTTATGTTTTGATAAGCAGAAAGAGTAGAAAATAAGTAAATATGTTAATAGGTCTGAAAAATTGTTTTCTTTTTCAGAAAATAAACGATTGCAAAAAACGACTGCGAGTTTTAGAAAATAATAGTAAAATATCTTTTCTTCTTTGAGCATTCTTTTTCTTGTTTCTCTCTGTTGATTATTATTTCATTCTTTCTGCAGATCAAGAAGCAATCACAAGGACAAACGAAAATAAGGACAACGACCTTCGAATCTGTACGTGGAATGTTCGGACCCTTAACAGACCAATGTGCATCGAAACAACTAGCAGAAGCCTTCTTTTTCTTCTTATGTTCTATATCCCCTTGTGGGTCTTAGGGCCTCTTCAACGCCTACGCGCCATCGTGTGCGATTTCTGGAAATGTGCCTCAGCTCTCCCCAACTCTTTCCCAGTTGTCGTGCTTCCTTCTCAACTGTTCTGCGCCACGTACTCCTAGAACCGCCGCGTATCCTGCTATCCTGGGTAAGCGGGTTCCATTGCATCGCTTGGTTAGCTATGGACCTGTCACCCTTTCGGAGAGTGTGACCGATCCACTGCCACTTTCGTCGTCGTATGGTTGTGCCTATAGGTTCATGGCCCATCCTCTAATAAAGCTGTTCGTTAGAGATACGGTTTGGCCATAATATCCTTAAGATGTAACGTAGACACCTATTGACAAACGTTTGCAGCTTCCTCGTGATAGTGACGGTCACTCTCCAGGTACCACATCCATATAGCAGCACGGATTCAACGTTGGAACGGAACAGTCGTAGCTTGGTGTTTAAGCTAATTGCATTACTTCGCCAAACTATGGATAGCATACCAAACGCATATTTTGCTTTACCTATTCGGCTGGCTATATCCAGTTCGGTTGAGACAATACTCCCAAGGTATTGGAAACTCTTTACTCTCTCAACCGTTTGTCCAGCAATGCATATATGAGTTGATGAGTTTGGTCCTATTTTTGTTTTTGCCGGGTTAATTTTCAGCCCAACAACGACTGCTTCCCTCTCCACATTTGCTGTCATTTGGTGAAGGTCCATTATTCTGTGAGACGGTAGGCATACGTCGTCGGCGTAGTCGAGATGTTTGAGTTCAGATGTGAGAGTCCATCGAATTACTCCATTTCCTGTTGATAAGGTAGCATTCAGCACATCGCTAATCACCAATAAAAATAGTATTGGTGAAAGTATGCAGCCTTGCCGAACCCCACTTTGGACTTCGAATTCCTCAGACAGCCTTCCTCTGTGCAAAACGTGACATGTGGACCCATCATATGTAACCTTGATAATTGCTATTAATTTATCAGGAATGCCTCTCCTGCGCAAGGCACGCCAAATAAATTCCCGATTGACACTATCAAACGCCTTTTCAAAATCGATGAACAACAGGGTGATCGATATTCAACACATTGCTCGATGATGATCCGCAGGGTGTTGATGTGGTCGACACAGGAGGATCCAGAGCGGAAACCTGCTTGTTCGGCGTCGAGTGTGTCTTTAAGGTGTTCTTTGATTCTCTCCAGGATGATTCTAGCTATTGTCTTGGCCACAGCAGGCAGCACGCAGATACCTCTCCAGTTTTCGCATTGCATTAGGTTACCTTTTTTAGGGAGCTTGACAATCATTCCCTTTTTCCACTCATCCGGAAAACTCTCGGCTTCCCATGTACTCCCGACAAGTGGGAACAGTAGTTCTGCCGATGCTGTTGGCGCAGCTTGAAAAAGCTCCGCGGGTATGCCGTCAAGTCCTACCCCCTTATTACTTTTCAATGCTTTGATTGCGGTAATAATCTCCTCCTTACTGCTGGTTGTGGTGCGAATTCAGGAATTTCTTTCTACGGACACTTCAGTCTGACTTGGGTGCATATTGCTGGCGAATACTCGGTTTAGAACCGAAGCAAAATGCTCCTTCCATCTCTTCAGTTGATCCTCATTCGGGTGTTGAGTAGAGCTTCGGCCAACTATAAGCTCTTTAGTGATTCTGTAAACGGTTCTGCTGTCGCACCTCGCTGCTGCTTCTTCTGCTTCCGTAGCCAGCGCATTGATGTACTTGCGCTTGCCACGTTGATGTGACTAATTTGCTTTGCAGCGGGACGAAACGTCACTATAGCAAGCACGCGGTTTCCTCATCTCAATATTAGCAAGGAGACATGGCGGTATCCCAGAACGCTATATCAAATTGATCACATTGTGATCGTTACAGCCAAGGTACGAATGCGGATATGCCAAGTATAACAACAAAGAAGAATTGCTGTAAGAAGATACAGCGTCGAAGGACTGCAATCGCAAGAGACCGCCAGAATCTTTCACGAACGCGAATCCCGAAATCTCTCTATGACATGGCATCAACTGCCGAAGTCCAGTGACAACGTTGTCAAGATGCCATCAGAAGCATCGCAACTGATGTGCTGGGTTTCGAAAAGAAACCCCTGGTTTGGAAAAGAATGCGGGCAAGTACGTGCAGCAACACAAGAGGCATACGAGTATAAAGCGGCTATGCAAAAAAGAACGAGAGTTGCGAGACGGGAAGTACATCGGTTCTCCAAAAGAAGAAGAAAGAAGATATTGAGAGACTCTATTCCATGAACAATATACGGAGGTTTTACCAAAAGGTAGAAAGAACGTATCAAGGGAACACAGCCTTGAACCTGTAGAGATGAAGAAAAAAACCTTGTAGTAGAGTCACAGTCGGTGCTGAAAATATGGAAGAACTACTACTGCAGACTGCATAACGGCGACGAAGACTCCCGCTGTCAAGCAAAATGAACCATTCAACCTAAGCGATGATAGCCAAAACTTCCGCCCACCTGATCAAAATGAAGTGAGATATACAAGCTAAAGTCCAACAAGGCTACTATAGAGCACAACTCATTTCTACTATTTGGTCAATCGAGTGTATGCCTGATGAATGAAATCTCAGCATCCTTTACCTGATCCACAAGAAAGGAGATCCCCTCAACTGATGCCAACTTCAGAGGCATCGCGTACAGGGTCTTATTGGTCATATTGTGTGAATGCCTGACCTTTGTTGTCAGAAAAGGATTTAGGCAAGAAGGCGCGCTGTCATGTGGCTTCTCTAACATCACACATAAAAGGATTGTGCGAAACTCACAACCTAACATTAGGGGGGGCACAATCTTCATTCGAGATTTGTTTGCGTTGACGAGTTTTCAAAGAGAAGATTCAACGACGAACTACATACGAGGGCAAGGTGAAAAGATCTCAGCGTGACAATGAAAGACTGCGATTTTCAGTTAAAAAATGATTTTATTTTTCTACATAATCTCCCTTTACTTCAATACACTTGGTCCAGCGTTTCTCCAACATCAGTATTCTTTCTTGGAAGTGAGAGTATGGAAGGCTATGAAAATATTCATCTACGGCCCTCTCAATTTTCTGCATTGGATGCGAAGCACTTCCCAGAAACTAATTTCTTCAAGTTTGGGGACAGATGGAAGTCTAAGGGTGCCAAATCAGGTGAATAGGGATGATGGCCGAGCAAATCGTACCCCAAATCCCGCAGTTTTCCCATCGCCAACGCACACTTGTGTACAGGTGCATTGTCCTTGTGAAAGATGATTTTTTTCTTCTTCAAGCCAGGCCTCTTCTCGCGAATTTTAGCATCCAGCTGGTCAAGAAGTTTGGTGTAATATTCGCCTGTAATTGTTCTGTCTTTCTCAAGGTAATCAATTAACAGGATCCCTTTCGCATCCCAAAACACACTGGCCATGACCTTTGGCGCTGAACCACCGGCTTCGACTATGGTGACAAATCGCCGCACAAAATCGGTCGGATCCCTATTGAATCGGTCCAAAGATTGCCGCGAAAATCGTTTGCGCATTTGCTTTTGATCGGCATTCAGCAAATGCGGCACCCATCTTGCGCAGAGCTTTCGCATCCCTAAGTTTTTGTGCAAGATATTTCGCACCCTCTCTTCCGATATACACACAGCCTCAGCTCTCTCACTCACCTTCACTCGCCTATCATCTAACATGATATCATACACTTTTTCGATGGTTTCGGGTGTGGTTGCGGTTTTTGGCCGTCCTTCACGTGGGTCATCTTCGAGAGACGTACGACCACGTTTAAATCCAGCTGCCCACTTTTTTATATATGAGCTGTACCGTAACATCGACCTAGGCAAACAACTGAGCATTGGACGTTTGATATGGCTAGGACATGTAGAGCGAATGGGCACCAACGCTCTGTCTTCAAATCTAACTCAGGCAACTGGCTGATGATCGGGCTAACTGGAGAGGTTGTTGTACTTTGGCTCAGGTTCAACTCGAACTATAGCGCCACCTAAGTAAGATCGTCAAAAAATCATTTTATGCTGGTCAAAAAATTACTTTTTGCTGATTGAAAATAAGATTTTCTTTTGGATAAATTGTTCTGCTGTTTAATTATTTTGTTTGAAGGCATATTTTCCAGGTCTTTTATATATTTAGTTTATCACTATTAATATTGGTGGTTCTTAAATGAACAGTTGAGTACTGATTTGAGAACAATAAAGTTTTAATACAAGGAAAATGAGAAGAAAAATAGAATAATGTCCATGTGTGTCATGAAACGTGCTTTGCAAAAACTTTTATGGAACAAATAACCTTCGCTGAATTTGCAAATTGAAGTTACAAGCCATCGTGTTGTAGTTATTGGTCAATTGGTGGTCTTTTTGAAACACAAATCTATGTACTGTGTAAGTTACAAATGAGTACACAAATAATTTATCAGTGTTACAGTTTTGTGCGGTTAACTAAATCCCTTTGGGTACACTCTCATCAAAAGTCGAATTGTTTCAAATGCAAAACAAACGATCTCCATCGAATCGACAAATCTTATCCAATTTGTGGTCACTCCGCAGTCCCGTTCGGATACGAGCAGAAAATTTGTATCTGATTTATTAACAATCATTATTTATGGTTACCAACATCACACTCCAACCATTAACCACACAACCGCTCCGCAAAACTAATTTATGTTTGCAGTTCCCATAAATTCCATGTCATATGCGAGCATTAATTTCACGAGGCGCACCCTCGGCGGACTCAATGGTATTGCCGCGATTCGCGCCAATGTAAAATTAATCGGCGTCAATTTCAAATGAAATTAAAATGTGATTTCGTTACAACAACAACACAAACAACCATCAAACGGTGGTGTATCAATAAAAAATCAAATCAAAGTGATTTACATGCTCGCATGCATGATCTATCAAGCGGTTGTCGGTTATTCGAGGAGGCTTCAGGCAAAAATGCCCCCACTATCCCGACTGCCTGGCATGCTTAGGGGGGGCCTAATGGCTAGGAAATTATTGTAATCCACCAAAGTACTGTTGTTCTATGCGTTTAGCTTTCAATTAAAATTGATTGCAATTTAATCACAGTCTGAGCCACCAGTCTCTTTGACAGGGGAGAGCTGCCTTTCGAAAAAAAAAAAAAAAAAAAACATCCATTAAGGTTGCAGCTATTAAAATAACTGCCGGTTTACAGCAGTAGATACACTATTACGAGAAATGCGAATGGAATTAATTGGAAATTAATTAAGAGAATGCAACATGCAATTTGTCATCGTCCCGAACGATTGAGCATGTACATATGGATACGGGGGCATTTGTTGCTTCTCGAGCTGTAATTAAGTAATTGATACTTGCATTAGCGGAATAATTTATTAACTCTGCAGCGATAAGCTTTTTCATTTCTAATTTTTATTCTTGTAATCTGTTCAGCGAATCAATTGAATTTTTGTTAAGAGTTTCGAACATTTCGAACGCTTGTCAGCGCACAAAACCTTAGATACATCGCATTTAACGTCGTAAGGTTCTCGTACTCGTAAGAACAAACTATGAGCATTTACAACACCCATAGTTACGCCCCCTGGTCCATACTCCATAGTACTTACCTTAATTAACACCCCTACTGTGTATTGCGTCATTTTAAAAAAAATAGATGCCAACGAATATATTTTCGTTATGAATTCCACTAAAAACAAAATTAAGATCTTAAGCATCCGCAATGAGGCTGGAGAAAGAGTTTCATTTGATTTAATTGCTCTTCGGCGAAAAATGAACAATCTTTCCGAGAGATTATGTTTTTTTTTTCTTTTGACATTTTCATTGCACGTGTTGCAGCATCTTCGGTAGATATTTGATAAAGAAAAAAGATAAAATACAACTGCAAGGATACGATGGCATTTTATGAGCAGTAAACTCTTTCGGTAGCTCCTTGAATTTTCTATCGGCATTTATCTTGTTGACAGATTTCTGTGAGGATAGAGAAAACGGAACCAACCTCTAACCGAGTTGTTGTTAACAATGTCATATTTCTGTTGCAAAGATAAAGTATCTAAGGTAATAAATGTTTGGTAAATAACGAGAGATGGTAGTAAAAAATCAGAGCACACATGAAAATTATGACTTTACTCGTAGACTGGAAAATGTAGCCCTATTCTAAATTGCTATTCTCAGAAGTAAGGTAGAACTAGAACTACTCATAAGGTGAAGCACTTAAGAGATGAAGTCGTAATTAATCTTTTATAAGAATAATGAGGTTCTGCGTTCGAGAAGACATGGTTTTTGTGCCCCACTTCTGGTGATGGCCGAGAAATTGTTTCCTTTAGAAACGTAAGTATCTAAAGTGGTTTGTACTTTCACGCATTTTTCAAAGTCCGGAATTTCACCCCCTTCATTGCAGAATTCACAATTGAGTACCTACAGTCAATCTCAGATGTTTGTTTAGGTTAAAACACCCTGTAATAGAAGCCCTTGTTTTATTATTTCTTCGACAGACTGATGCAGGCCTTAGATCTTTTACACCCTTTCCTTGGTTTTTCACACATGAAATAGATGTTGCAAGTGATTCGTAACAAGAGGAAAACATTATTTGTATTTTTTCCTCCAAAATGTGCTATAAAAATAGCCGAAATAATGGTAAGAACTGCAGAAATTTGTACTACAAATTTTTATTTTTTTAGTAACAGTAGCAATGTAGAGAAGAATAACGTCATATTTGTATGAAAATTAGCTATAACAAGTAGCCAATATTACCATAACTGCTATTCTTAAATAGCTATTTTAACCATTTAAATTAATGCCAAAAAAAGGAGACAATACCTCCCAAGTTATTCACGCAACACCATAACCATCACGGCAGCGTTGCTCTGGGCTATGCCACTTGTACTTGTACTTGTATTCGTTTGTGATGTAAATAGCAGAATTAGAACCTGTCTTATTTATACAAAATGAAAATAGAAGTATTTTATGTGAATATAGCTACTACTGCTATCATTTTAGCTGTTTTAGCTATTTTTTCCAGGAAACAAAAAAGAGTCATTGCCTTGGAAGGAGTCGCTTTAATTATCACGGCTACCTTGGCGTTGCTTTGGCTATGTCAGAAGACATACTTGTATTCGTTTGTGATGTGCAGATGTGATGTAAATAGCAAAATTAGAATCTGTCTTATTTATACAAAATAGAAATTGGAGAATTTGCTGTTAACATTGCCACTATTGCTATCATTAAATAGCTGTTTTATGACTCTTTTCAAGAAAAAAAAAAGAGTCAATGTTTTTTTACTATCGCCTTCAAAGGCTCTACTACAGGCTTAAAGATGTTTTCAAGTTCTCGTTGCTTAACCAAGTTGTTAAGACTTGACGAGTTTATAATTTTTCTTCAGTGTGTTTTTAGTTTTAATGAGATTTTGTAGTAGATTTTCATCGACGTTCATATTGGAAACAAAAGTGGTAATTGTGAAGAGGGTTGGTTGTGAACAGGTCGGTTGAGAACAATGACAGGGCGGTTGCTGATAGAAAGGTTTCGATAGGTGTGTTGGTACAGGAATCTGTTTAATGATTGCATAACTCATACAATCGCAATCGCCTCCATAATTTCACAATTATTCGAAAGGTCATTGTACTCCATCTCATGAATAAAATAGGTATATTTTGGTATACGTATCAGTATATTCTCCTACGTTCTTTATTTGTATACGCAAATCATGCCAAACGTTTTGCGCATGTAAGTAAGTAGTCATTAACCCTGATCTTCTATATATGTATATAAAAATGAATGTCTGTCCTTTATGTCCTTTATAGAATCGTAAACTATGCATTTGATCATGTGATGATCTTTAGCAAAGTTATTGTGCATGAGCCCACGAAGGTTTCTGAGTTGGTACGACCTATTTTCGACAGATGGCGCCACTGTCATTTCAATGAATTTCATATATTGCCGTGACAGTTCATGCTGATTTGAATTGAAATGAAAACAGCGAACGAATGATGACGTTTCGAGTTGTGGGTGACATAAGAATTTATATAAATTGTGAAATTCATGTCCGGCTCACATTGAACAGACAATATTGTCGTTTTTCGAATAGTTTTGTGCATTTCATTGTGAGTTAAATTAATTGAGTTAAATAATTCAATCGAATTGAATTTTCGTAGTTTCCGTGAGCTGATTTTATTCATTCTCTATAGTGAACTCACGAAGATCATCGAATATGTATGTGAAGGATCTGACTGCTGATTGACGTTCCGAACGCATTTGCTGTGCAGTTTTTTTTTTCGGATATCATCGTGAGTGGAATTAAAATCGATTTCAATAATTCTCGAATGCTGATTTTTTTCACTTTAAATTTTCCTCAGCGAATTGGTGATCACCGTCAATCCATCCGTGTGTGAACAGCCGGTTCAATTGGATTGGATACATTGTGAGATTCGGATTTCTGATTGACATCTAATAAATTTAAACGCATTTTTCACGTCGTTCCCGTACAAATATGCCTCCAAAGCGACAAGCAATTGGCCGATCTACACCTCAAGCACGGAAGAAAAGAGCATTACGAGCCTCAGAATCAGACGAGCAACGAGCATTAAGGCTAGAAAATCTTCGAGTACATGCCGCTGAGACCCGTTCGTCTGAATCATCTGAACAACGAGAAGTGAGGTTAGAAACTGATCGAATACGTACTACTCAGGCCCGTTCATCTGAGACAACTGAACAACGGGAAAGAAGGCTGCAAAATGTTCGAACAAGCACCGCTCGATCAAGACGCTCATTTAAATCTTGGTGAATTCCATAATGACAGTAATAATGATTACAGTCTTCATCCAAGTACTATATTGTAGCGCCCCCAAATTTAAGAACGAAACGCCAGGAACGTGCTGCGCCAGCGGAAAAGTTAAACTGCCAGAATTACATCCACCACCCGAACCACTATCAACGTTGCTATCAGGTGTTACACGTGAGTCGAAGCATTTCTTGGAAAACATCCACAAATACAATTCATGTTTCCAAATGACATCGTTCGGTGCAACGAACATCGTGCGCGAAAATTACATGCCAACATTCAGAGTCCAAGGGCAAATTTATCATCGTGCCGGATATTTGTGTAATGTCTTTCCTTCAAATTTATTTTAGTTCGTGGCGTTGCAACGCGCGCAGGGTACAGCTAGTTTGTTACAAAAATGTTCCATTTTAGGAAGCGTTTCTTCTTTAAACCTTTCAAAGCTATTAATATAGTCATAAGGATAAACAACTTTCTACAAAATTCGGACCACGAATACACTTAACTTGTGTAGGTCCAATAAAAAAAAAAATAATAATAAAACACATATAATCAAAAGATTGAATCTTTTATTTCTTGAGTTTTTAAATACAGGGTGGCTGATGAATATTGCTACATTAAGAAACTCAAATAACTTTTTTTTCAGTGTATGGAATTCATTTTTCTTTTATTCATGCTAAAGCTCATTCAATTTTATTAAATATGGCTTAATTAGTTTTAGAAATAATGGAATTTAAATGCCCCCCCCCCCTGTTCGTTGATGTAAAGTTGTTCATTACTGCTTGGAGAGTTGAGACAGGAATAGCCGCAATTGTTTCTCGAATGGATTGCTTTAGTTCATTCAAATTTGTTGGTTTTGCTTTGTAGACCTCCTGTTTGCAATAACCCCACAAGAAAAAGTCAGGTGCAGTAAGGTCAGGCGGACTGGGGGGCCAACGGAATGTGGAGTTTCTGGATATCAGCTTATTGGGAAATTATCGTCGCAATTCTGTCATAACAGGCCGGGCTATGTGAGGAGTTGCAACATCTTGCTGAAACCACACAGAGTTGAAAGAAATTCTCATTCGGCTTAATTCTGGATAGAAAAACTCTCTCAACATGCTCAAGTAACGGTCTCCAGTAACCGTAACGGTGTGACCGTTTTCTTCGAAGAAGTAGGGCCCGACAATGCAGCGTGATGAAACTGCACACCACACTGTGACACGAAGTGGATTCCGTCTCATGGAGTATCTGTGGGTTGGAAGCACTCCATATTCGACAATTTTGTTTGTTTATGTTGCCGTTTAAATCGAAATGGGCCTCGTCAGACATAAAAAGACAGTTCAACATATTTCCGTCCTCTTCCACCATTTGAAGCATCTTCTGGCAAAATTCCAAGCGAATCGGCAAGTCTGCTGCGTTCAGTTTGTTGGCCATTTGAATTTTATATGAAAATAAGTCCAAATCATTGTGCATAATTGACTGCAATGACTGTCTGCTTATACCCATTTGAGCAGATAAGCTTCTTGTCGAAACTCTTGGATTGTTTTGTATGGCAGCAGCTAGAGCAGCGATTGTTTCCTCCGTCCGAACTGAAGGGTTTCGATGGTAAGGTCTTCTTTCGACTGTCCCATGCTCGGCAAAATTGTTAACAAGTCTCATTATGGTCCATCTGCTCGGAGGATTGCCGCCAAACGTGCGCCTATACTCTCTTTGAACCGAAACTACAAACTCCAGTGCGTGATAGCGGCGGACAATCCATATTCTTCTTTCAGTGTCCCAGTTATCCATTTTTGTTAAATCTAAAAATCAAAATGCAAAATAAAAAAAAATTAACCAGATTCATTAAATAGAAAAAAATTTATTAAATTTTTTTTTGGTAGCGGCTTTCATCAGCCACCCTGTATGTGACTATGAATTAAGTCTCCTCATTACTTGATATTTTGCAATGACCCCAAGCATGGGTACTGATTCCATCGCTACGAATATATCTCTTTGTGTCATTATAACTTAAAGCTAATTTATTAACCCGTTCCGTGTAGAGATTATGCAATTTACTTCTAAATACATGCATTGGCTTATAAATAAGTTGTTTCTTAATTAAACAGTCAAGATAATGTCTTATATTTAAGTTATTTGTTACCGACTTTTTATGACTTTTGCTTTTTTCATCACCTCACGTTTGTCTATGCTAAAAGAGTACATTTTTGCTCTTAGTCCTACAAACTCCAACATTTTCTGACAACTGTTTTCGTCTTTGATGGGGATGATAACTGGACACAATTTGTTACGTTATCTCACACAAACAAATTGGGAATTAGCGAAGAAGATCTATGTAGAGACTGTTGCAATGAGGACGTACACTTCCTGTGCCATTGTCCAGGACTCTACCACCTTAGATTCAAAATACTACGGAAATATTTCTTCCAAGACTTAGAAGAACTATCAAATGTATCGGTAAATAAGATTACCAAATTTATAAATGCATCGGGTTGGTTAAAAAACCCATAGACTTCACGAGTGGGGAAGCTTCACTCCTTGGGCATCACAATGGGTCTATACTGATCTAAGTGTGGCGTAGTTTGTTTCACACTCTATGTCAACCCATCAAACCTAACCTAACCTAGTCTTTATCGTACGCGAAAATATTGATCATGTGCAAGTGTTGATGTTGATGGCACCAACTCAGCTAAAGTTGTTGTAAATATTAATAAATATTTTGGGTACATTACAAGCTCTAGCTCGTGTGAAAAATTACACACATAGTAACCTTCTAAAGAATCAATCAAAATTTCTTTCGGTTCCTTGTGAAAGGAAATAACGCTCGAACATGTTTCCGGCAACGATAATTAAACTTATAAACAATTTTTATTAACCATATTGCACACACTAGCTAAATGTAGA
Organism: Pocota personata; assembly: GCA_963082735.1. Lineage (NCBI taxonomy): Eukaryota > Metazoa > Arthropoda > Insecta > Diptera > Syrphidae > Pocota > Pocota personata. Next base: position 275,924,461 of record OY720429.1, read on the forward strand.
CAAATGAAATTTATCTAATTTATCTCTGCCTCCATCTGGCCATTTCGCCAGTCAATAAAATAATTTATAATCCTCACCTATGGCCCCGAGTCAATTGTTTCCAGCGATTTATTTCGACATTTTGATTTCGCAAACGCCGCACAATCGCCAATTAACTAAAGTCCGTTTGTTGTGTGTGTATCTGAAGCCGAAAAGAAAGAAACTACAAGAGTTACAAGAGAAAACAACAATTCACTCAATTAGACGTCGAAAAAGCACAAAAACCTCCTCCGCCGAGAGGGCTCAGAGGGCATGCATCCGAACACAAAACAATTAAAAACCCACAACCCCCGGCACAGACAGTGTGGGCTGGTGCTGGTGCTGCTCCACTGCAAGCACAGAGTGCAAATAAATATTCCTCAGAAAAGATTTAAACACTGGACGTCTCCACCCCTAATGGTAGGTTACTCCATCGAGGAGACCCTTTTGGAATGCACTCTGCAGAAGCGCACTACCTGCATAAAACCACATCCACACACACTAGCCGTCAGGAATAGAAGCGTACGAGTATATCCTTAGCTCAGCTCTTGGTACGCAAGTCGTCGTAGCTCAAGATGGATGTTGTGCTAATTTGAATTTAATTACAACCCAGTGAGCGGGTAGTCCATTAACACATGAGGCCGTCCTAGACGGAGGATGTGTGTAACTCGAATGGACATGAACACAAGGGTCGCTGCAGAGTATTGTGTGCACGGCTCAAGAGAGTCCAAACACTGAGGCGTATAAAATTAATATAACTACCACCTAATTAAGGATCATTTATTATGGTTAAAGGATTTCAGAACTTTCAAAATGGAACTCTGAACGCCAGAGCTTAGGGTGATTTCGCACGCTCCTCGAAATTGAGAAGATGGCGCCATCGCATGCGAGGTAATGACTGAATTTTTTGGACGCTATACAAAACACACGCGATCCGACGCTGCAAGCTGTGGTTAAAAGTTTTGTTTAAGATGATTAATAACCATTAATTACCGTTATGAGTGCCATGCCATGGTATGTTGTGACTGGAATCGTATGACAGTCAGTGGAAAATTGATTATCCGAGTTGAAAGTGAATTTTAAAAAGTCACGTGCAAAGCATTTAAACAAAAAAGAAACGTACAAGTATAAATGGTTCTATAGTTGCAACGTGCTGGAGCAGCATTCCTTAAGGGTTTGCCGAGTGCCAACAACCGGACAATCGTTAAAAAATTTTCCGAAAATGTTTCGCGATACTACTCCTCTATTCACCTCTCGGCGTGCGTTCATGTACAACGATACTTGTCAAACACAATCCATTTCGAGAAATAAAAAGCATAGAAGCTGGATCCGAAACTGTGCATAGACAATCTAGATCTAGAGACTCCTGGATATCCCAAGACGCTCAATGAAAGGTGCAATAACGAAGTGAATATCGGATAACTCAGTTCATCGTTCTGTGAGACGTGACAGGAGGGGGGTATCTCAGAGAACTGCACAGAATATCCTAAGAAGTTGTTGACCAAAAAAGCAACACCAACCATTCCGCACTGGATGTGGACGGCACTCTATTTGTACGAGTACCGTTTGAAGATCAGCTGCGCAGGTGGAAGTAACTTGTTTGTGCCCTGCTTAATGACGTTTCCGGCAAGCAGAATGCAGCAATGAGCCCCCAGTTGCTCGACATGCGCAGATCTTACAGAGGTACAGACACCAGACTTCCAGAAATCCAATAAAGCAACTGGTATGCCAGCTCTACGAGTACTCTACTTCCATTATTGCAGGCCATTTGGGATAGGGAAACCTATATCAGGGGCTGAAAGGACGGTGTTATTGTTAAAGTACCAAAAAGGGGCGATCTTAAGACCTGCAATAACTGGCGTGAATGAAACTAATGGCAATTATCATTCTCGAACGGATAAAGGTTAGAATCGAGATTACACTCAAAAGGCATCGAACGGCTTTTAGCACTGGTCGATAGTACGTCGACCACTTCAACAACTTGTGCATCATTCTCGAGTAATCAGCCGAGTTCAAGTTACCGCTTTACTTCATGGTCGTGGATTTTGAGAAGGCCTTTGACCGGGTAAATCGGGAATTCATATGGAGATCTCTTCTTAGGAGAGGAATCTCCAAAAACATTTGCTATGAGCCCTACAAGAATGCAAGCTGCTTCGTTCTGCACAATGGATAGAGGAAGTGAGATAAGGGGATATTCACGATGTACTGACTGCCACTGTAGGTGTATCTGAGAGACTTGGCATCCAATGGAGACCGTTTGAAAGGCTAAGTCATTTGGACTATGCCGATGGTACCTATTTCCTGGCAAATGGGTTAGACGAGATATGTCAGTCACTGCAGGTGAAGGGAGAGTAGGTCGGTCTAAAGCTCAACGGCAAAAAGACAAAAATAATACAGACAGGCCGCTCCAAACATCAGCTTATTATTCTGAAACAGACGCCAATTTGGGAAGTTTTGTATCATCTGATAGCGGAACGGATCTATGTAGACGTTAAAAGTAGAATAAATGAAGCTCACGATGCCTAAGGTATCATAGTCAAATTTCCTTAGTTCAGACCCTTCGAATCCAACGTTAAATCCGTGCTATTGTGTGCCTGTAAGACCTAGAAAGTCTCGACAAACATCACGAGAAAATTACATACTTTCGTTAATCGCTGTCTGCGACATCCTAAAGATTCGCTGGCCGCAAATTATATCCAACCAGGAATTGTGGCGTAAAACGGGTCAAAAAATGTTGGATGTCGAGATTAAGCAGCGAAAATGGCATTGGATTGGTCACACACTGAGGAAGCTAAATCAATTCGAATGGAATCCTCAAGGAACACGGTGGGTTGAAAGACCAAAAACAACGTGGAGATCAACAGTCTTGGCAGAAGTAGCAACTCGGAGGAAATCGTTTCGACAGCTGAAATATTCAGCTGCAGATCAAAAAAGGTGGAACAGACTTGTCGCCGCCCAATGCCCCAACCGGGGTTAAAGGAAATAAGATGATGATGTATTTGATCCAAGCTTATAACACTCTGAATAAATACATACTTTTTTTTTAAATCAGCACAAAAACAAACTATCTCAAGGTTTAGGTCAATAAAAAGAACTGTACTAAAAAGAGGGCAAAACCAATAAAATAATAAGGATAACCAGAGCTGTTCGAAAATTGTATTCCACAGGTGTTCATTCCCAAGCAGGTATCGTTTGTATTGTTCACGTTAAATTGCTCCTCAAGCGCCATGACGTCTACAAAAAACGATCCCTTTTTACCTTTTATTATTTTATTGTGATCGTTTTATAGTTTTAACAGTTCACTTGTTTTGTTGGCTTGAAACCATTAAAAATGGGAAAATATCTCAGAACAGAAGCGTACAAAAACGCACTTGTACAATCGGTCAGAGGTCCTCGATCCTTGAGTTAAAACCATAATCAGAAGGCAATTGTTTTCTCAATCCAGATAAAAAAAAAGTACACACATTCATAAAACGATCATCGCTCGCTTTTGTTGCCATTGCCTTGCCATTGTGCTGTGCAGTATTCATAAATTAATCTTCTTGCTTGTGCCGTTTGTACTCGTATCTATCTTCTTTTTTTGTTTAATAATGTTGGAACAGGTAACGTTAATAATACGTTAAGGAGCTCTCACAGCATATACCATTGGATGCCGTAATTTTGGTCTAATTGGAGGTACGTTCTGAGAACAAGGGTATAAACATACGTGGACTGGCGAAATTCTGTGAAAAATAATAAAGTATAAAGCAATGAAATTGGCTTGACATTTTTTTTTTACCCTACTGTACCTGTTAATACTCGTAGCAATTATTGGGATGGGTGGCAATTTCTTTCGAAATTTTACTTCTGTAGAGAATCTGAAATCGAGGAGGTGATATTCTTTGGAGGTTATATAACAGGTGGGCCATCTGCTGGTTTATTTTTAGATTACATGTTATTTTGACACTGACAGCTCTTTCGCGCTCAAAAAATTGGCGTAGATCAGAGGTACGAAACTTATTTCCAAAGTGAGTGAGTGGGATGTTGTATTGCCGAAACAATGGAAATTTTGAAAAGAAATTTCGATCGAAATAAAGCACCAACCCCATCCCTGCTGTACGCAAGTTTGTGAATAAAAAGTTCGTGAGACTGGCATGCTAATTGATAACACAAGTTATCCTCGGACGAACACGTACTGGACTTTCAGGTGAGAATAGTGCTGCTGTTGCCAAAAGTGTGCACCTAAACCCAGAAATCTCAACTCGCCACAAATCTCAGTAACCGATCATTAGCCACACTAACCTGAGATCAATTGAGAGTGTTCTTTTTTTTTTTTTTTTTTGCCAGAAACTGAGGACGATCTCTGGTTCCAGCAAGATGGCTCTAAGTGCCATACAAGTCGTCCAACAATCGATCTTTTGCGCGTGAAATCATCCGTTTTAGCTCCGGAGAGCTGCGATTTGACGCCGTTGGACTTTTTTTGTGGAATGCCGTTGAAGATCGATGTTATGCTTACAATCCAGAAACGATTCAAGCACTTAAGCATAATATTGATCGAGCTATTCGTGGAATAGAACCCCGAACCATCGAAAATATATCGCAAAATTGGGTTGAGAGGATGAGCTACACTCCATTTAAATAAAATTATTTTCCTTAAATAATCGGAAGGTATACTGTCTTTAATAAAGTAAACAACTTTGAAAAATATTAAACGAATTTTTTTTATAGCAATTTTAAAAAGAAACCAACAGATGGCCAACCCTTTACATTAGTTACGTACGCCTTATTTTATCTATGGGTAATTCATTTTGAGTTTTAGTATTCTTAATTTAAATAAAATAAAAAGTATGCCATTATGTATGGAATACAACATCAAAACTTCGATTCTTGTGAGGGATTTTTCGATGACTTTTCGGCACTTTCCTGTCTGTATTACGGCCTTAACTTCATGGATGTTGGTTTTAAGTGTTCTAAAGTTTGGGGATTATCTGGGTACCCATTCCCTAATTTTTGTGACGATCATCGTCCAAACGATACTAGCGAATGCTATCGTCATTAATTTGCTTCACATAACTCTATACCGTGTCGTCTATCGTTCAAAGTTTGAGAACTTTTAGTAGATTTCACTGACTGCCAAACTTTAGTTCAAACGTATTTTGATTCTCATCGATTACATTTGTTCCAAAAATATTTTTTTTCTGCTTTTACTTTCGGCGCCGGCAGTCATCAAAAGAAAATCACAAAATGTAAGTTTTTATTAAAATTATTAAAATTTATTAAAATTATTTTCAAAGAATGCCCTTTCATTGGAATGTTTCCATACTAGGGAGTCGTGAAAAGAGCCAGCGGATCTCGGATATATTGCCATTATTTTCATTTTATGGTCACAGATCTTAGGGGCAAAATAATCTTCTCTTGCTTCCAGCGATGTTATAATCCGGAATAGAAGGATCACAATCCTCCCATTTTACTGCATCCCTACTGGTATATTGTAGGGTTTGCCGATTTAACCTCCGGAAGTATCGGCAGACTTCCCGTTTTCGGATCACTTCACGTCACACGTCACTGAGGCCAATCAAATGCTGGTGTTTTTACATCAACAAATCAACCAACACCATATGCAAGTCCTTTAAGGAATCACGATGTTTTTCCATTATGATCCTTATACTTTGGATTGCATCTGTTGTTGATTTACCAGAGACAAACCCGCACTGGTCATCAGATAGCCGTATTATTTTCCGCAGTCGCCCATCTAATACCCGCTTAACGATCTTCATGGTGTGTGACATCAGCTTGACAGAACGGTAGTTATCGCAGTTTCGCGTATCGCCCTTTCCTTTGTGCAGAGGAAGAAGATAACTTTCCCTTAACTGATTAGGCATTGGAATCATGAGCCATCTGAACCCGATGTATTCCATTTTATTCCAGAACTCAGAGGGAATCTCGTCTGGCCCAACCGCTTTTCTTTTTTTTTTGAGTATTTGACCGCATTCCTAACTTATTCGACAGTAATGTCGGATACTTCGTCATGGTTAACAGCCGCTCTTGGAAAGTATACCCGGGGAAACTGTTCATTCAGAAGTCTTTCACAATACTGTCGCGCCATCTGTGGATAATTTTGTCGTCTTCCACAAGAAGCTGTCCTTGAGCATTGTTAATGAACTTTGGGGAACGAATCTCTTGAGCATTTCTTCTTCTCTGTGCGGCTATTTTGCTATTTTGTCGAAGCTCCTGGATAACCTAGTTCCTATCAGACGCCGAAGACGATATTTCCTCCAACTCCCGATAGAAGCCTTTCATACTTTTGCTTGAAATTAGGCGCACTTCTTCTTCGCGAGACCTTTGCAACATCTATATATCACTTCAAGGCGAGTTTTTTTCTAACGGAGCGATAGCGACTCCATAATCGTTTCCAGTCAACCACTGGTAGCCTCCTCCACCCAGAACCTCTTGCGTGGCCGCAAGTCTTATTGTTGCAGGAATATAAGTTGAGCGACAACCATCTGACAAATTTATTGTTTGGAATACCAATACAAATGCTTCTTTTGAAAGAAGAAAGCGTTGAACAAAACTGTGGTGATTTTAAATGATAGAATCAAAATGAAATTGAGTTTATTTATTTAATGTACTAACATGTGCACAATCTGTTGCGTCCATTAATTGTCTCCGGCTTCATTTTCATCGTCAAAAAGTAAAATAGTACAACGTCGAATCATTTTATAAGCACTGACACTGAAACTATTCACTTTAAAATCCCAAAAGAAAGTTTAATTTGCTTGCAAAATATACAAACAAACGCAAGACGATACCTCTTTAGCTATTGTGCAATAGATGTCGTCTTGACGACAGTGTTTGACAGTTTTTGGGGTTACGTGAAGCAAAAGTTGACGATAGTGATTTTTAATGCTTCGTGAAGCAAAGCTGTCTTTAAATCGATATTGTCCGACGATAATCGTCTTACGGAATGAGTGCCCAGCATAGACACGATCTTTAGCATAGCCCCACCAAAAGAAATAATGCCATATCTCGAAATTAAACGCCCGGGGAACTTTTCGTGGAATAGAGCTAAATTTGCCCATGTTGTGTGGCATGTAGCCCCGCCCTTTTGGAACCACATGTCGCTCGCATCAATGCACTGGTCTAACGACATTGCTCACGACATCAGTTGAGTGATTATGGCAACCATAATCTTAAATCGCGATACACAAATATTAAAGAACTGTAGTAAGATGCAACAATTTCAATACGTTGAGCGGTGGTTAAACGATTCATATTGCAAAATGTCAAGGCAAGAACTAACTACTCGTACCTGTCACAATGGATGACAGATGGATTTGACAGCGCTGTCAAATCTCAACCTCGGATTGAATGAAGAAAGCTTCCGCTCTTTCCTCTCTTCTCGCAAATATTTTATCAGCGTTTTCCCTCTCAAATCATTAACCTTTCTCTTTTGCTATTTACACTTGCTATCATAGCATGTTGTTAATGAAAACATTGTTGTAATTGCTTGCTTCTTTTATTTTTGCACTGCTATCCGCATTCTGATTGTGTGTCGCACGGTCATTCTGGATGAAAATTGTTTTAATTAAATGATTATGGAAAGTACTCGTAGTCATAATTGGCTTTCTTTCTGTGTTTCTGATATCGGATAAGTCTGCGTTTAATTGTTTCTCCCACTGATTTGACAATTTTTATTAGATTTTTGTGCTGGTGGAATATTTTTTATTTCAGTTCTTTTTTTTTAGCTGACGCTAACAAGAGCCTTCTTCAACAGATAATTAAAGGAAGACCTAATCTTGAACAGACGTCAAATTGAAACAAGTCACATCGCAGAACCTTGAGGCTTTAGCTGAATAATTAAAAACTTAATGAGTTAGTTTTCTCCTTCCTCAAAATACACATTCTGCGAAATGTGTGCTTAAATGTTTCGCCTTAAAGACGCTACACAAGGCAGCCCCAGGCCAATATGATAATTCCTCTAAATTAACATGTTTAGTCGACAAATATTAATCGCTGTGTAGCGCGCCACGTCTCTCAAATGTTTGACTAATGCAAATAATGATTAATAACCGTCGGTCATCATTTTGATTCATTTGTCGGTCCTCTACTGATCTTGTAGAGTAGTGGCGCACAACAGGGTAACTAACAGCGCCCCGAGAAACTAATCAAGTTCTTCCTCGCGCTCGTAAATGGATAGAGACGAATGGGAGTTGGTCCGGTCGATGTATGACTGTAGGTAATTTTCCAGGGATTGATCACGGTGTGCATGAGTTGACTATAGTTAGACGATGGACGATCGTACCTGATGGATCCACCTCTTGCCAAACATTCGATATTAATGAAGGTGGAATATCTATATCGCTTTAATTACTTTGATTACTCATCTCATCTTGATTTGAGGCTCGGTGCTGGAATTTGTTTTTCATGCAGCCACGCTGCAATCTGATGGATAGACGGTGATTAAGCATGTTGTCGGCCATCCATGTGAAAACGGAGCAGGGTACTTTATCTGTTTTTTTGTTTAGATTTTTGGTGAAATCGACGGGGTGCCTTGGAAGGTGTGTTTAATGCATTGAGTTTCCTAATAAAGTCATTAGCAGGAGCGTTAAATAGTGAATTTAGAAAGTGATTTTGGACGATATCGGTGTTAGGAAGACGCCGGCGTTATGGTGCAATAAATGATCGTGAGATCAACACTTTTATTTCGGTGTGCATCATGCACTGAATTAGTGTGAACATTTTATTAGGGTCTTCTGAAATAGCGCAGTGGGATTGGAAAATATGCTCGTACAAAATGTAATATCAACTCGACTTTCTGAATAGATCGGTTAATGATTGATCTAGCTGAGGAAGTCTTTGTTTCATTTTTAGCCAGAATTAATTAGAAAGTTGTAGTTGTAGTCCTCACTTGTGGATACCTACATACATATATAATCTGCCTCGGAAATTGTAGTCTTCCATCGTCGATCTCACTCAATCTCAATGGCGTTTTATTGTTTTATTCTTGAAACATTTCTTCTTCTTGAAAAATATTGTCTAGGCTACATTTCGTCCTTACATTATACATGGCCACGCCCACTTTTTGAGGGCGTTTTCCTAGAAAAAACATATATTGCTTTTTCAAACCCATTTACAGTGATGGTAAAGTAACAACAGTTTTGCGATAACATTTTTAAAAATTCGCGGAAATACCCTCAATATAGAAAGATATCATCTTCAATTTAGTGGTGAGTTAAGGGATAGTATATCATACGATCCGTTCTGGACGTATTGTAACTTTCCTCTATGTTACCACCAATCCAACCAAACCCGCTAAGATAGCGCCACAATATGCTTGTAGATGCCTGTTGATAGTACTAGGGATCTAGGGATCATTTCATTGAATTCTTCGGAATACTTACCATAGTAGTATAGCTCGTTCGTTTTTCTGTATGCTGTCGAGTAGATGAAGGGAATATTTTGAGGCCGAGAGCTTCAATTGTGGGAAGAATACTCAAGTCGTGATCTATTCATATCTTTCTACTCTAAACAGGGAGCTCGGATCATCTATAGGACTTTTCGATCTTCCGGAACTCGGTGGGCGGTTGTGCTTTCCAATTAGCCGGGCAAACTCCCTTATTGAATTTTACATTGAAATTCCCGAGCACATTTGAATCAGTTGTTACAGAAGGACACAAGTAACATTTTTGGCGCCTTTGAGTTAAATTAGATTCATGTATAGTTTCCTTGGATCCATTGCCGCAGAAGCGACACATGTCCGATGACGTAAAAACGCTCAACTCATGAAATTATTTTTATTTGTAGATTTTTTTATCTGGAATTACCTGATTCGTAGGCTTTTCTTCGTCGTTCTGCAAACTTCAAAATGTCACACTTATCGTATCTGAAATAAACTATTCAATTTTAGCGCGATACTCCAAAGATGATCCGTCAAAGAAGTCATAAAACTCTCCTCGATAGGGAAATGGTCTCGTAGGTTGGGGTGTGTGTACATACCGGTCTCCAACTGCTAATCTGCAACCTAGCATGGGATGTCTTTTATCAACTTTGCCATTAATATCTGTCATCCCTTGATGGCTATAGTTTTCTCAATTGTAATGCAGTTAGCCTTGAATAAGGTAAGGGGTCGGCTACTCGTATATAGATGACAATAATACCAGATAGGTACCTTTGATCCCTTAAGAGTTCACTCACATCAATCACTTTCTACAAAAAGCTTTGAGCCTGTGCTTGGAATATGTGCTCTTATTTGCTGCAGTCAACGAGTGTCTATAGACGTTGAAAATTAATTTACAGTCTACGTTTTGGGATACCGGAGTTGCCCGCATGCAAGTGAGAATAGAGTTGCTAGGCTGAGGATGTTAAGGCGGCGCTTTTGTCCTCATGTCATGGTTTGTGCGGTTACAGAAAGTTTATAAATAATACATCAATAGATAGGATTAGCTAGTGCCCACTATAGAGGTAGAGAGTGTGTTGAACATCGCCTACAGAATGTTCAATGGGTGAGTGCCTAAGACCCTATTTTGACGAACTGATTAGGAGCTATTAGTGCGTTTTTAAACCTGGAAAATCGACAGTGAATCACACTTCATGTTCCTCGAAATTCTGGAAAAGACCCAAGAGTATCAAATACCCACCACCTTTTTTTATTAATTTCCAGGCCGCATAAATCCAGTTTCGATATCCCTGCAAAACTTATTCGCTTATACAGATTGATAATTGAAAATCATAGTAATAATTTTGTGCTGGAAAAAATAGTACGAAACTCACAGGCCAACACAACGTTGACAATTTTTCATAAGTCAGCTCAACTATTATACTTATCTATGCGGACGGCATTGACATCATCGGTAGAATGAAGCGAACAGTCATTGGCCATTCGGCCAAGATAGGCTTTGCTATAAACGAGGATAAGACGAAGTAGAAGCCGATACTCACCACCGATGCATTGGCTAAAATCCACTACCACGATGGATAGCTATAGCTTCGAGGTAGTCAAGGAATTTGTCTATCTATGTAGGCCGAGCAGTAAATTCTGCCAGCAACATCACCACGGAGATCAAACCAACCGCTAAGAACTAAGAAGGCATCCCAGTCTTGCTATATGATCCAGAGGTGTGGACTTTATCAAAGTAGGATGAAAGTACTCTTGGAATCATTGTGAGAAAAATTCTTCGAAAGATCAATGTACTATCTGCGAATTGTACGCATACAGCGCTTAAGTTGGAAAAGTTATTTAGAGCGCATGAACAGCAATACCCAGGCCTGATGAGTCTTTGTATCCAAAAGTATGCGCAAATGGTAGAGGATCTCAACCATCTTAGCGTACACAACTGGAGGCAGTTGGCAAAATTCCCAGGTCCAACACGCAAACTGCAACGCCACTTAAAGAAGAAGAAAAAGAAAGAAAGGCGATGCCTAAGCGTAGGTAGTTTAAAGCTAATAGATAAATTTTCGATCGGCTTATATGCATTTTGATGAACTTGACCTAACAAACCTGAAACCTGAGATATGATATGAAATACGTTGGCATATTTTGGGAAAAGCACCGCACTGAGCACTACCTTTCCCAACATTTACAATCTGTTGATTCGAAGTTTTAGGATGACAGAGATACCAAGCATGGCAGAATCATTTGATTTGTCATCGTGACATAATTATTTCGGTGGTGACATAATTTCGAGTTCAAATTATGCTGACATAATAAGTGACATTATTTTACTTAGTGACAAGTTATAACTTTCGTTACTTTCAGGATAAGATAAGAAATATATTTCGCATCGAAAATATTGTGCATTTATTTTTTTTCTTTTTGTTGTTTGGTCATGTGAAGATGACATATTTTTCGATATTTTTTCATCAGATGAAGCAAGAAAGGTATAAGACAGTAGAATAGTTTGATTTTTTTTTTTTGGTTCGAATTTTGTGGATTTTTCGCATCGAAAATATTGTGTTTTTTTTTTTCGTTTTACCTAAGATATGTGAAGACGACATATTTTTTGAAATTTGTTGGTCAGATGAAGAAAGAAAGGTATAAGACAGAGGCAGCTTTTTTTTTGGTTTTGGAGTATTGTGGAGGATTATGTCATGTGACATATTTCTGTCAATTTGGTGACATAATTTTTTTCTAGTCCATGACAACAGATTATTCTTCGTTTTGCTTGCATTAAACGTGACTCAGTATTTCATTTAAAGAGTAACAGACATCTAGCTTCGCCTTTGGGATTATAAAAAAAAAAAAAAAAACTGTCTGACAGACCTACAAGAAGTTCGCCTAGCTCAAATGATTACCCCCAGGACTATACATCTATAATGTTTCTTAACGGAAGGAAGAACATGTTTCCTCTGAAGGAAACCATCTAGTCGTACAGGGAGGCGTGTAAAACTAAAAATAAGAATTGAAGTCCTCGCCTTGATGCAAATTTTCTCATTTTCTTGTAACAGCATCGAAACAAAAATAACTTAATCAAGATAAACAGGTACCTACACTCCCTCCGAATCGCACATTTCATGCATCAATCAACGAGCAGAATGACATTTCTCTTGGAATAACAATTCTTATGTAGAAATTGCCCATCAATTAGACCCTCCAAATGAGCGTGTTAACTTGTCGCACTCCACACATAACGCGCAGCGACCCATGCACGATGACGACTGTGACGACGACAAAGACGTTTGTGAAACGTAAGCCGTTTCGAGAACCATAATGGCCATCAACTTTAAGCATGTTAAAGACACCTTGTCCACTCGCCTTTGGACCGTCTCCAATATTAATTATTACATTTCATATTGATACGGATCTCCAGAGTCACACACTCAGCACATAGAATTGGTATTTTTATTCCTCGCGACTCCCGCCCGATCGCATCTACCTATATACCGACCCGGTGTGTGCTGTGTTCTGTGTCGTCGTTTACAAAGGCTGAATATTAATTGGCTGAAACCCAAAACGTTGGCTAATAAAATCTTAATCATTCCATTTCGGAGGAAATTAAGCGCAAAAAAAACGCTGCGCGGTCTCTCTCTCTCTGCACCTGGACGGAGGAGGAGGACACTGGAGGAGTGGTGGCTGGAAATCTGACACCTGTATGTGGAATTTGTGTATTTATGTAAATCTTTTAATTTATGCCCTGGAAATATCCTTAAATAGCCATCGGGTACCGGCCGCAACGGATGGCCGAAATTTACGTGGCGGAATTCTGGAATTCATTGGATTCGATCTTGAGCTCGCTCGCCTCCTTTTGTCGACTAATTTAGTGCCTGTAGAGAATTTCTCAATAAATTGTGCGGATTTCCTTTAGGACCCAGCACCTCCTTATCGTGTCGCTTATCGTATGTTCTTTGTTTTAGTTGTCGTACTTTGGCAGTACCCCCGATTCGGTTTGGGATTTTCGATCCCAGACCGAATGTCGCCTCTTCGAATGACAGTGTCTCTGTTCTGGCGAGGAAGAGCGTCCAAACGATCACGGTGCTCAGTTGTGTTTCGGGGCCAATTAATTAACTGAAACTTTTAGCCAACGACTTATTTTACACGTCTAATTAGTTGTTGTAGCAGATAAGAGTTAAACACGAATGAAATAATTTGTTTGTTGTTGGTGGAGCTTGGACCTATGCTTTGAGCCCTTTGGCAATGGGCATTCGATTTTCAGTTTTACAAAACGGAATTTGTTCGTTCAAAATGATTTGGAAATATGATAAAATGAGTCGGGGTTTGAATATTGAATGCGAATGATACTCTTCTTATGTCTGTCTTCTATTCTACCTTCTTAAAGGAGTACATCCTTTGAGGGAGCGTGCTTTCAATAGAGTTGTATCTAAACGTTAGCACTAGTTGAACTGGTGGAGATCGGTGGTGTCCGCTGAATGCATTGAGAAGAATAGATAGTAGTTGACAGTTTGGAATTTCTAATACGTGCATCCATAGGTAGGTATTCTTTCTTTCTCAATTGGTTGTCTGTTCTGAAATCTAGATTAGACTAATACACAAATTGGGAACAATACTGACGTACAGATGGTGGATAGTCTGGTCGACAGCAATAAACAAATACAGATACTTCAAGCTGGTAACAAAAAATACAAAGAGCAGGCCTAGAAAGCATGCTTAAGATAATGCTACTAGAATTGTATTGAAAAACTGCTGCTAAATGTGCAGCCCGCCTCAAAGAGACTAACAACTGAGCAACAAGAGCATATGGGCACAGGACAATCCTTAAAGCAACAGTAGATGACAGCTTGTAAACCCACTACTTGAATCCTTCCAGACTTCAATAGGGAGTTGTATGTACTCGGATATCCAGCAGGAAGGAATATTCCGTAAATACTGTCAAATTTAGCTTAGAAATCGCAATACACACAGACGGATTGAAAATGAAGGAAGGAAAGGTACAGGTGTTTTTTCAGAGAAACTTGATATCTCCCCTTCCATACGTCTTTTGGATTAATGCTGAGCCTTTCAAGCAAAAGTTTTGACTAGAGTACTGGGCATATGCCGAAAGGACATCTCTAATCGCATGGATATCCAAGTATAGTTGAACTCTGTCACGCAGAATTCGTGGCTCTAAGCGCACAGAACAATGTTCAAATTACGAGTATTTGCGTGTCAGGTCATAGGGATTTCATTGGAAACGGAAAAGCAGATGAAATGGCCGTAATGGAGTTCGACTGATGTGCATTATACAGGAGTCCATGCACCTTCGGAGAGTTACATGAAATGGCAGACATACAACTCACATGCATCCTAAAATTGTGCAACTGATCAAGACGGGAAAAATTCCTCTTTGAGGCAAGTGATGCCGAACATATTACTCCTAATATACCTTAGCATAAGGGGATGTTGCTGAGCTCTCCTTGGGAACATTTTCTCCAATAGCTATTCTAACGTTGTTTTTTTTTTTCTTTCCAGGCTTAAGTTAGCGCTAAGAGACCTCGTAGGCCTATGTGAGCCGACAGCTACGATTGTTTGAGCAACTCCCACGTCTAACCTAACCTAACATACAACTGAAAAGCCATCTCACTCTGAGACCGACGAAAATACCTCTAAACAAAACAACAAGAAGATAAGAGCATAACCGATCTCTAGACGAAATCGTCTCAAGCAGAGTTCGTATCTAAAAGAACCAAAGTTGCGAAGACCAAAGCAATAAAGCAGTCATTAAAATCGGATACTTTTCCACCCAACGGTGCCCATAGAACCTGACATAGAAACCATATATTCTCCAAAATACCCAACATGCTAGAGAGCTACAAAAGCATGATCGGGACACCTTAACCGTTTAGCAACCCCAAAAGAATTGGTCAAAATCGTGCAATATTTTCACCTTTAAAATGATTTTAATCGAAGAACTGGATGTAAAGATCAAGACTTTTGTAAGACTGTCGTTCCTTGTAATAATAACCCAACAACTAAATAACCTCTCACTTACTTTCCGGTATGCAAAGACCATGGGAAACAGTTTTCTGGGATATAAACTGTACAGATCCTCTGGTCTCGATGTAAGATATACCGATCTCATAGTTAGTGGCGACAAGCTGGATCCAACTGCACAAACCTGGAGATAAATCCGTGTGTCCGAGGAAGTAATGAGCACGCAATCAATGAAGCTGTAGTACAAGTAGGGTGGTTTCTACTTAAGCTTCAGCGTTAGGTACAACAGCATTGGAATTAACTTCGGATAACATTTATGCGCCTGTAGGATAACCTTTTTGGTCTTGTTGTAATAAAACCTTTCGCACAAATTTGAAAGTTTTAAGTCTAGTCTTGCATGCACATACTTACTTACTTTACTTTAGATGGCACTACAGTAGGGGGTTGGCAAGCGCCTCCAGCCAGCTCGATCTTATGCTACCTGCTTCCAGTTGGTTGAAGTCCCACTTCAACTTGTGTGTGCCATAATCACTCGAAGAATTTGTCTTTCAAAACGACCAACAAGGGTGTTTTCATCCTACTTTAATAACGTTCTGCAGCATATAGCAGGACTGGGATGATGACTATTCAATTACCTTTTTAGCCCAAAGAAACAGTGATTCGCAAGAGTGATTCTTCGCTTGATCTCTGCGCTGGCGTCATTTTTTAAATTCACAGCGGAGCTTAGAAAAAGCAAAGTCATTCACTACCTCAAAATTGTAGCTGTCTATTGTGACCTTCTGTGCCGATGTTGAGTGTCCTCTTTTGATGACAGCATATATTTTGTTTTGCCTCGTTAACCGCTAAACCCATTTCCGCCGCATCTGTTTCAATACTCCTGAAAGCACCACTGTCAACAATGTCGTCAACTTTTGAAAGATCGTACCCCTGATGTTAGCTTGAGAATTTCGTACAATCCGTTCAAGTACGATGTTAAAGAAATCATATGACAGCGCGTCACCTTGTCGTAGTCCTTTTCTGACAACAAAAGCTTCGATGATGTTGTTACCAGCCTTGATGGAGCAGTACGCATTATCCATCCTCACCCTGCATAGACGAACGAGTATGGCAGGGATGCAAAAACTAGATACGGCACTGTATAACTCGGCTCTGTATGCGCTATCATAGGCGACTTTAAAATCGATGAAAAGGTGGTGAGTATCGATTAGGAGTTCCTGAGTATTTTCCAAGATCTACCGCAATGTGAATATCTGATCTGAGGTGGGCTTTCCTGACCTAAAACCACAATGATACGGGCTAATTAGATTGTTGACAAAAGGTTTAAGGCGTTCACATAATATGACGATTTTATAAGCGATGTTGAGAAGACTAACACCTCTGTAATTGGCGCAATTCAGAAGGCTTCTTTAAATAGCTCGGCAGTTAGACCATTGGCTCCAGCAGCCTTGTTGGATTTAACCTACTTTGGTTGGGTGGACGGAATTGTTGATCGTCATCGTCCGGGTTAAATGGAGCATTCTGCCTGACGGCGGAGTCTTGATCGCCGCCTTTAACAGTCTGCAGAAATGATCTTTCCAAATTCTCAGCACCAACTGTGACTCTACTACTAGATTTTCATCTTCATCCCTATAGGCTTCTGTTCGGGCTTTGTAGACTTGACAAAACTTTGGACCATCATTCCTGCTATAACACCTCTCCATTGACTCTATCCCGCGCTTTTCATATTTCTTCTTCTCTCTTAGAAGCTGATGTTCTTCCCATCTCTTCTGCTTGTGATGTATGGAATGTGACACAGTCTTATTAAAACCATATGTCATCCACGTTTATATCTTGCAATTTAGGCACAAAAAACTGGATTATCATTATCGGCCTGATCAACAGCATTTTCAAAGAAAAATATTCCCATGATGCCTCCAGCTCAATATCTGCACCAAACACTGACACGTTGTGGATGCATTTGTTTCTCAACAATCACTCGTGGATTTTCTGAACCCCAAATTCGACAACTTTGACGATTAACAAAGTCATCAAGATGAAAATGAGCCTCATAGCTGAAGAACGAACTCTCTTCGCTGTGCATGGTCAGTAGGCTTCAGTTCCTGAGTCAATTGCACTTTGTATGCATGAAGGTGCAAATCTTTCGTGAGAATTTTTGACCATGCTGCCGAATTGATGTTCCTGGATTCTCAACAACACTCTCACGAACTACTTCGATGTTTTGTGTTGAACGACTTGTTGAAGGACGGCCAGAGTGTCTAAGATCTCTAATTGATCCAGTCTCCCTGAATTTTTGAATTAATCTCTTCACAGTTGATGAAGTTAAATCACTATTCCGACCATATTTTGTGCGAAAATTGAGAACCGTAGCTACCAAACCTTCATTATTTTTAAAATATTGCTCAACAATGAAAACTTGTTGTTCTTTCATGTAGCACTCCATTTTTAATAACCGTGAACTGTCAGCTGTCACGCTGTCTTTTTTTTTCGTTGGCAACACTTTACCGCACAAATGGCGCGAAATTCAAATCTTGCGTGGATTTTGGGACACCCTTTAGATGTCGTAAGCTCATCTCGCCACCCTTTACTGTGTGCCCTTGGCGGCACTCTTCATCAGACCAGGGATGTGAGAAACCCAGTACATCAGAGGCGGCGTTCTTGATGGCTTTCTGACAATGATGCCATTGCTACTATGCGCTTAACGTTGGCGGCATTGGACTTCTTGAGAGGTTCAGGGATACTCGATCGGCGAAGGCTCTTATTTGATATTGAGGTGTTTAGGATATCCGCTTATGTACCTTGGCAGCAACAAGGTAGTGATCCGAGTCAGTGTTAGCTGCTCGGTAGGTGCGAGCATTTAAAATGCTGGAGGAGTGTCTTGCATCAATCGCTACGTGGTGAATTTGGTTTGCAGTTAGTTGGTTTGGAGATAGCCAGGTGCCTTTATAAATATTGAGGTGCGGGGAAATCGTGTGCTCACTACTGTGGTTTGCGCCGATTAGCCTGAGTCCATTACTGGAGGTGTTATCGTACAGTTAGCAGAATCTACTGAGGATAAGCAAATGGCCGAAGCCATTTATTATCATGCATCCAAATTACCTTGACCTCTTCTCACATGACAAAGAGGAAGAACCATCTTTGTTACACTTGGGGACTTTCTTTTCAAACAAGTAGGAGACCTTGAAAATATTGATGTTTTCGCCTCATTAGAAGTTCTAACTGGTTCTGCGGTAGGACGATGAAAGATTTGGACGCAGTAATCTTCGTCAGTATGGTCCAAAGAAGTATGGCATAATTTGTGCTCAAATTGATTCAAACCCTATCGCCTAGCGAACTGTGCCAGTGTTTTTCCAGGCGAAGCTAATAGCAATGCGGGAGGTTCGCTGGGCAACATTGCGACGGCCAAGTCGCGTATTTGATATCGAGAAAGACATAGTTCACGATAAACAAGCAATTAAACAAGATCCGTGAGGGCATCGCCCCAGTTTTAGCCGTATACTAAGCAAATTCTAACGAGAACTTTGTGGAAAATATGGGAGAGATGATACTCTTGCTAAAATCCTGAAGATGATCTAATGGTTTCTACTTATAGCTGTATATTAAAAGACAAACACACCTTAAGAGCTAATTCACTTGAGATGCGTTATGGAAGAGCAGTAAAAACTTTATCGGAATTACAATTCAAATTATTTATGAAGAACTCACTTTAGTTCGGTCACGACCCCCAAAAGTAATAGCGCAAATTGTTTTACGGCTTTCTTATGCACCATTATAAATCTTTCATTCCTTTAAAATGATTCAGCAGACAAAAATTGGTCCACAAGCCAAAGCAATGTATGCATATGAAACTATCTACTGTCATAGCATTGGAATGCACTTTCTGCGTAAGTCTTTTACTATTCTAATTTTATCGCAATCCCTTCAAATGTCTTTCTATTCTGGGAAATTAAAAGAACTGATCTTCATAAAGCACTAAGACACACCTCGAAGTCCACTTTCTTCGGCAGTTAAAGCAAATTTTCCGAATTCCATGCATTCTTGTCACTCAATAAACCGCGAGGAACTTCTTGTTACCAATTAAAAAATTCTTTAGACCCATAACTGATGCGCGGTATTCATTTGACAACAAAGACGTCCCATGGTCCATCCATACCTCACACGACGATGAAAGAGGTTTTCCAAAATTCATCATCGTAAAATGCGGCCATTGTCGCCATATCAGATCCCAACATCGTCACACTATCCAACACTCTAACAGTCGAAGCGAATAAAAATTTGCAAATTCACTTACCTGAGGTAATTAATAAGATTTACATCTTTTTTGGTCGTCCAACTTTAAGCCTACAGCAAAGGACGTTAACCACAAATTTTCGTTTCATAACTTTTGTAGCGCACGCAACCAGCAACCACTTCTAGCATCGATTGTGATCAACTTTTATGACGCAAATAATGAGTTAATGCGATGCCGCTTACGACGGCCCCGAACATTTGGACCATTTACCTTGCCACACACAGTGCTCCGTCACTTGCCAGTGACTAATACCCGAAGCATTAACCCCTAATGCGCGGATAATACGGTTCATAATATTATGACATTTTGTTCTCGTGAATCAAGGACGGATTTTTGGGCCACCATACACAGCCGCTGCTACTGACCGAGAAAAAGGTTAAAGTTCCTCATTAAACAACGAAGAAGCTCTAAGCACGTTCTACACTGGATATACAAGAGTTCCGCGCGTGCTCAGTTCCATTGTGTTCGGAGGGGGTTCGGTCGGGTAGCGAGATACATTTATGGGAATAACCACTGCCAATTAAAAATTATTACGAGTTGTTAACGCGCTTCTGCTTAATCGGAATGTAATCGTTAAGAGACGGAGCAGCATCAACGGCTCATAATTAGTCAGATGGTCGAAATAGACAAACTTCTTAGCTGAAGCATGGAATAGTGTTGTGAAATTTTGTCGCGGGGTCAATGAGGTTGTTCTCTCCGTCTATGGCACACCGCCGCGCCGCCAGTGCAAAGCTGGTTCTAGAATTAGTTGTTAGCTTGGCAGGAACAGAGTATGTCTAGTGGCTTTAATCGACAATAATTCTGAGGCAATAAACTCTATAATGCGGAGTAATTGAACCCGTTTTTCCACTTAAAATTAACAGCCATTAGATTTACGAGCATGTCTTACACTCCCCTTTAAGACCTAAAAGACTCCGTGACTGAATAACATGTTAACTAAAAGTCTAATTATCGATTTCATAAGTGTGATTAATATGGATTCTAGATACTGGACCGCGATATATTGGAAGTTGTGCAAACAATGAAGGTTTGAATTAGGTTAGATTAGATCCGCCTCACTCGGATATGTGTGGATTCATTGTCGTCATGGGATGTAGACGAAGGACCTGAACATAATCAAAGGAAAGATGAGTAAGGGCTTGAGGTCTAAGTATAACCCTGAGCCATTCTGAGTTCAGAATTAATTTTGAGACACTTCTTCGGTTCTGCTGAGGCTGAGGGTAATGGCGTCTTCCGTATTTAAGTCTGCATAGGTCTGCTGTATTTTCATGTACCTACCGCCAGTTATGATTCTTTTAAGTTGTGGTCTGTTAAGCGCAAGGATTTTGTGTCCATTTATTTTGTTCTGTCCATATGCGTCATGGTAGGAGTGCGCTCCAGTCGTGCTAAATAACATTTTTGACGTCGGGGCTAGATTAAGTGAAAGTGAAGCTAGATTGGATTCAAAATGGCTAGTAATTTGCATTCAAAACTAGTATCTTTGTAGCTATGTACATTTTCCCATCTACAAATCATCAGAATCGATTGGTAAGATACAATATATAAGATGGGGGAGGTGCTCTTTCATGCTAAATGAACAGCCACTGAATTGTGGGTCGATGCGAGCAGGGAGGAACCAGAAAAGTAGCTGTGCCACTTCCTGGAATAAAATATTTCAGAGGTAAACTCGTCTCACACTCGGATTTCCGGGGCTATGTGCTGTCAATATGCAAATATTAATCTTCCTGTTGTGGAAACTAGCGATAACAAGCTCGTGTTTGACCTTCTGCAAGGAAAGAAACCTCATTTCTTCTGGGACCATGTCCTAACATCAATGATAGAACAACAGGATCACTATCGCCTGACTTGGAATTACAAGTCTAACTGGAATGAGCTGCGGTATTTGTCCACTTCTTTTCCTTAGACTGACATATGTTTGCGCAGAAGTTGTCACCGAAATTATTCCCCTCGGAATGGAGCTTTAAATTCCCAACTCAACCAAAAAATTAACTTCCAGCAAGCCATCACTGCCAAGAAGAGAGCCTACAGATCTAACTATACTAGCCTCCGAAATACGTGCAATTTGAAGGTTGATTCCATGAAGAAGAAATACATTAAGAGAGTCACTAGTCCCAGTAGGTCGCGACCTTTCTGGTCAATGGAAAAAGGAATAAGCAACAACTTCAGTCACTCCTCATTCACACCTCTAGTAAAAGAGGGCGGATCTCTAGCCGTAATCGACTCGACGTCACATACGGAGCCACCAACTCTCCCGGAACTGCAGTTATCGATGCCGAATGTGAAATTTTGAATTTGTTTAATAGCACGTACGAGTATCCTTAACTTAATGTGGATTGCAAAAAGGCAACTGGTTTCGACGGAATACCAGCGATTGTAATTAGAAATTGTACACCCATACTAGTATCGATCCTTTCTATGTTATACGCGCAGAGAACCAGCCCACCACCGTTGGACTGGAGACCTGCTGGGTTATGTAACCCAGCTATGGACCTCAGCCATTGAGCACCACGGTAAATCAAGAGCTGTTGCCTGGTTTGCCATATGGCCTTATTAGGTCAACCAGTTTCCTACGAACTATCAGAACAGCTCTGTGGCTGGATGGAAAATTGTCTTCAGATGGTGGGTCTTCCGACACCTTTGCTGTAAATGCTGGTGTGCCACAGGGATCTACACTTTGTTGACCAACTTCAGTCAACAAACATCAAGATCTTTACCACGGATTGAGTACTGTTCACATGTATGAAGCTCGACCCCTAAATATTCCGTTCACCTATTTGACAGCATACTCGTACAATCCCCAACCGTTGGCTCATCGAAGACTGATAGCAAACCTACGCCTGTCCTATAGATACTTCTACTGCAGACGTTCCGAAAACCTCGATGAAATGAAAAATTAGAAACGCGAATTCCGAGCGTTATACTAGGCAAACCGCTAGTGCCCATCACAACATATTTATATCCTTCTGCTACACTTTAGAGCTCACTCCCAGGAGACATATTTCCAGAAGCTTTTAATCTCCGACAGACAGCTGGAGACACTGTCCCAGTGTTATAGGTTCGCCTTTCTGGAAATCATACAAAAAAAAAGGATATGCTCGTATGTATAATAATTTACATGAGATAAAACGCTTCTTTTGTTCTATTAGACGCACTGTCTATTAAGTTTACAGAACAGGAAATTTTATGACTAGCATCTCCATGTCAAAAGGCTCCATAGCCGCACAAAATTCTTGAAACAAAATTCTATCGGGATTCACTTGAGCCATCTCCTCCATTACGGAATTTACGATTTGCACCATCGTTTTAATACTAGCGGTTTTTGAGAACAATCTATGCACAATGTTCAAGAGGTCGTGCTTATTGATGTCACCATCCTTATTGGTGTCGTACATGGAGAATAGTACTGAAAAATTAAAAGGATAAATATAATGCAACATATTATACGATATGTACTCGTGCTATGGTTTCTGAAATCTTACATCTCAACTTTTTTGCTTTCAATGCGTCTCGTTCCTTAGTGGAGACTTTTGAATCCAACGCATTGAAAATATGCAAAAAATTAGCGAATTCGATAAAGTCGATGCGATACTTGCTTCCAAACATTTCTGCCAATATGAGTGTTTGTAAGATGTATGTAGGGTAACCAAAGTCTGCCTTCACAATGTATCTTTTTCTTCCACTTGGTTCACATAACTCACGGAAACGTGTGTAGAGGTATTCAATTTCAGCACGCGTATCTAGAATTGAACTCAAGGTGATAGTTGATATTTTACTCTTTAAACAGTTATACGAGTATGTTCTTACACCTTGTGGATTTTGTAACTTCGTCAAAGTCTTCTTTTGGGACTGGAAGAAAGCGCGAAGTTGCACCTCCCATTTGATGTAACTTTTTGACTGTAAATATCTTTCAATTTCAATCGAACTTTCATGAAATGTCAAATTATTTGGTTGCCCAAGGACGCCTACTTTACTTCCAAGTTATTGCGATAAGTTGGAAGTTGGTCGTTCTGTTTCGGAAGATGTTTGATCTACGAATAGAATGAGTGAGTGCGATCAGTGTTCACGACCACTGAGAGAGACTGATTTATGATTGATTTAAGTACATTATCGGATACAGCTGAAAAGGAAACATGCGACATTGAGAATAAAGGTCCGCTTTTGGCTACCTATACAACTATGACTATAAATGGTTTACTTTTAATCCTTAATCGTACCTTATATCGGTTCATATGTGTGGTGGAGACTTTTATACGTTGCTATGAAAATTGACCACCAATATCTGGTTACTAGTTTCCAGTGGGTGGTCACGCTTTAGCGAGTAATGTGTTTGCTTATGACCCGAATTGTGCAGGTTCGAGCCCGAGCGGGGAACAGGAACCACAGCCACCCGATCATAACAAAGAAATGAATAAAACTACACCAAAAAGGGGTTTCTATAAATACCACACATACCTGGTTCCAATATCGACTAGTTGGGCAGTTGTCGCCTTCAAATAAGCATCTAGGAACGAACCCCTCCGCAGCGTCTGACCCAAAATGGACGGCTACGAAGAGCGTCTGTTTCCGCGAGATTATTTTGTTGGGAAATTTCGCTTCAATTCTGCCATTACGAGTACTGCCCTAGTGATGTGAGAAGTTACACCATCTTGCTGAAACCATACAGAGTTGAAAGGTATTCGTTTTCGCCGTAGTTCTGGAGGGAAAAAAAGGTCAGCATCTTTAAGTAATATTCTCCATTGACCGTTACAGTGGGACAGTTTTTTTCGACCGTTTGACTCGATCTGGATGCAGTATCTTGGCCTTGTTCTGGGTCCCGTTTAGGTCAAAATGTGCCTCGTCAGACATAAAAAGGCCGTTGTCGTAATGTTCCGCAATTCGAAGAATTCTCTGGCAAATTTCAAAGCACAATTTGAATTTTGTATGAAAACAAGCTCAAATCTTGATGCAGAATTGCCTGCTAATACCCATTTAAGCAGATAATCTCCTTGTCAAACGATTCAGTTGTATGACAGAAGCTACAGCGCTAATCGTATCTTGCATCCGAACTGTAGGATTTCGATGATAAAGTCTTCTTTAAATTATTCCACGCTCGGCAAAAGTGTTAACCAACTTCATTATGATATAAGAGTGTATCTGCTGGGAGCAGTGTCTAAACTTTCTTTGGAGGGAAACTGCGGACAATGAGGGCGGCACACTATTTTAATTCTGGTTTCATTGTCTCAATTCTCCATTTTTATAAAACACCAGTCTGTTAAACAAAAAAATGGAATCAAATCATTGCACAGAAAAAAAGTTATTTGATTTTTTTTTTTTTTTGGTAGTGCGTTTCTTCAGGCACCCTGCATATTTTTAAATTTGAAGTAACACCTCAAACTCGTCCTCATTATCACTGTTATGTTAAATATCTATAAATGTAGATTTCAACAATTCTTTCCTGCAAATCTTGATTCTGAACTTAACAAAAAAAAGTTAGAAAGATCTACAATACATACATACTCGTATGTATATTCGTATTTTCAAGTCTGCATTTTTTCGAATGATGCTCTTGGTACCTTTTGAAATTTTCATTTCTGCCCTCTTGCGCTTCCTCAGTTACCAGTCAATATGTACTACAATGTTTGTGCAATATAAGAGGCATGTTGCACTAAGGACACTTACAAAAAATATCTGCCGTGAAATGAGAAAATTCTCTCATCTTATCAATATAAATAACGTCGGGGGTGTTCCCATCATATTTCACTGTAAAGACCGTGCCCAATTGCGTGGCCCGTCGTCTGGTTGATGTTCGAGGGTCCTCTTCGACATCTGAAATCACAGCAGCGATATTCGTGACGGAACGGCTTCTCCGGGGTCGGCCACGTCTGATACTGTCCCATGTTAAGCCAGTCTCCTATAACTATATCCTGTAAAATACCGGTATCTTTTTTTTCAATTTATCCTGTACTTTGCTTTCACAGGAAAACCTTGAATTTTGCGAAAATAAATGTGGTCACGTTATGCATATATGTATCCTCCTCCTTTGATTTTTCCGTTGTCAGGTAAAAAGTGCTTGCCCTATTTTAAAAAGTGTATTGAAAAACTAAGAAACTGTTTCCACCATATGTCAGAAATTTGAATGCCATTACATACATATGTCAAAAATTACGTACATATCGGTTTTGAGTAAAAGCCATATCCAAGAAGTAGTCAATTTTTGAGATCCCGCTATTGAGTAAAGTGCCGTTATTCGAATTTTTAGCGAAAAACAGAGTAATAGATTTTATTGCAAACGTTCATATCATTCAGATATAGATTGATAAGAAATTGTTGAAACTTAAAAAAAATTTTTGAAAATACAGGGTGGCCCACAAATTTAAGTGTAGTTTAAAAATTCATAACTTTGGAACGAAGTAATATTTTTCCACAATTTTTGTAATATAATAAGATTAAATATTCCGATTTTGAATAATGGTGCACTCGACGATCATACAAAGAATATTCGCTGTTGAAAATTACAACTTATGGCACAACTTCGCAGTCATTTTAACGTATCAAGTACCCCGCCTAGAGATGTTGTCGTGCTTTTTGTTGCCCATTTTCGGCAAGAATGAAGTAAGGAAGAATGAACGGATGTTCTTCCAGAGAATTTTAAGAATAAATTTTCATTATTTTTCATATAAAAATTAATTTAGTCAACAACTGCTTGCCAGAGATCACACAAGTCGGTTATTATTGGCCCGCACTCTGCTTTGAAAAACGAGATAAATCAATCAAGCTATTTTTTGTAGAAATTGAATTAACTGAACACCAACTGAGTCCAAAGCCCATAATATATTACAGATGTCAAATACAATAACGGTACTTTTCCATTATCATCTATCTGCAGACTACAACATAAAGCATAACAAACAGGCCGTATGTAGACTTTTTTCAATGCTTTCTTTTTGTTTTTCGTGAATATTTTCTTAGGTTTATACTGAGGCAAGAATTTTTTTTTGTACTATATTAATAAAAAGAGATTTAAAACAAAACTGCATTATTAGATTTCTTCATTCGGGTTTGCAATTCGGGTGAAGATGCAAATGAGGATCCAGTAACGTTAAATAGGGACAAGTACAGAGCAATGCTCGAAAACTTTTTACATCCGCAGCTGGGTAACTTATCCTGCGGCCGTATGTGGTTTCAACAAGACTACGACTATTCTTCGAGAAATGTTCCCAGGCCGAATAATCTCAATAAATTGGGACATTGGTTGGCCGGCTCATTGTCCGAACTTGACAGCTCCAGATTTCTTCCTATGGGGTTATCTGAAAAAAAAAAGGTTTACTAGAATAATCCCCAGTCTCTTGCAGACCTTGAAAGGAACACTAAGTCCCACATATTTGCCTTGACACTACACACTTTGAAAAGTTTTGCGAAAATCAAAATGGTGATCACCTAAAGGATATTATTTTCCATTCTTAACATCATAAAAATAGCAAAGATTAAACTTCAATATTTGACTGGTCTTGTTAAAATTCGTTAATCAAATAAAAAGTTATTCAAATTTAAAATTTACTTAATGTGTGTGGTAGTAATAGTATTAGTTTAGTGAATACCTGAACTTGAAGGCTCCATGTCAAAAGGATGGGATTGCTAACGAGGTCATAGCCGTAAAATGCGCGAAAACTGGGGTCGAATTACCGCATCAGTTATCGAGCAACACTTGACTGATAAATGTTGATTGGACATGACCGCTTAAGAGATCGAGTATCGAGTATCGAAATTTGGCATTCTCTGATCGTGTATTTATTTATTCGATATGGTTTCTGCTAACGAGCTGAGGTGTATTTGGGAGAAAATATGTGAGAATATCTTTGTTTATTGTTATTTTTGCGTCTGGTTAAATTTATTATTTGATCTTCTCCAGTATAAATAAAAATGCACTCTTATTTGCCCTGACTGTTTTGATGGAACTGCAATCAAAAATGTATGTTGTGAAAGATATTTTCAGAAAATTATAGTTTTGTATACGTAAGTAGAGTCTTGTAAAGGAAAGGGATCGCTTTTATCTCTTAAACGTCCTCGTTCAATACACTCATAGCGATCATCCTCTGAATCAGAAGATGAAAAATAAAGTAAATATTAAATTTATAATTGAAGACGATAAATACAAAACTTTTCCTCACACAAAATTAAATAGTTTTGACATTTGTCAGCCATCTCAATTCAATGTAGTAGAATTCTACTAGTACAATCTTCAAAGTGCACTCGATACGTGACCATTCTCATGTGATCATCCCAATGTAGTTACTCGATCACTCGATAGCGTATGGATTTCATTCACTCGTTAACTGATGTCGTAATTCGACCCTTGTTTAAAAATGATTCGACAAAACACACTCGTTATGACTGTGACTAACAGTGACTTCGACTGATGCACTTGCTGATAAGCGTAGTGGAAATAACAGCTGAAAGTAATCCATAAGCTGTTAGCAGGGTAGTGGAGTATAAGATAAAGACAATAAGAGATTTGTACACATCATTTCTTTTTGGTAATTTAATAGGCTCGCTGGCCCATTTTGGCATTTTGCGAATCAAACGCCCCAGAATCCCATCTTTTGATAGCCAATAAGGTGTCCCTCCATATCCAATCATTGCCTTTCGCATTTTTCACAGATGTGTGCAATTTAACATCGAATACACGCCATTTATATTCAGAAGATACTAAAATAATTTGTATATGGCCATAAAAACCTGTGAAATAATCTCATTCCCAACATCATACAAATGTAATCTTCAACTTACATAAAATGCTAATGTTACACATCCACAAGACAAAGAACAACAAAAAGTGGTTTTGTTCTTCTCAAAATACAAGTCAACAAAAAGAGTGCCGATATCGTTTTTTTTTTTTCATATATTTTTATACACAAGTTCACTGTGGTTTTATAGCCATGTGTCCTTTGCAGCTACCAACAAAATACTTAAAGATCTATATATCACACTCTTTCGCAGGCGATTACACAAAAAAGACATAAAACCAAAGAAAATTATAAAATAATTAACGAAAAAGGTATCCGCAGGCAAGGCATATAGCCTGAGGCTCGTTATTTCATCCACAAACTAGCATTTAGCATCGGTAAACTGATTTTAATCTGAGTCTTGCTCAAAACATCCCTCGCTTAGGCCAATAAAAACTGCGAGCACGTCCCGAATTGGAAGACATTATCTTTAGAGCGCGAAAAAAAGCCAGCGAAAAATAAAATTAAATTAATTAACTGCGGCAGTGACCGCGCGGATCGCCGCTCTGCTAATTCACAAAAAAACAAAAAAACAAAATGTATTTTGGGTTGGGAAACCTCGCGCCAAAAACGAAAAAGGAATGACGACGACAATGATGAAACGATAAAGATAGTGCAACTGAAACGAGCTGCTGTTTTGAGATTCTAATTGACGAAAGCACCGCGCGCAAAGGTAGAACAAACCAGTGAGTGTAATAAATTCCGAAGGATTCACGCGAAAATGAGTGTTATCCTCGCTAAATCGGAAGCATAAAATGCGCGACTTCTGAGCCCCATCCAAGCAGTGTGTGACAATAAAAACATTTGTAATTGCACTCTGAGACGGTTCACGGTTCAGGTCGGTAAAATGGCACTGCAAAGGGCCAACCTATTTTACCTAAAAAAAATGCCAGTCCGAGTATACGCATAAACCCAGAGAGATGACATTAATGAAAGAAAAGTTTTCATATCTACTCAGGTTCTTGTTTGTTTGCTGCTACTCGTATTCTTGTAGTCAATCCTCCGAAGTAGTCTAAAGGGGTGCTTCGGGAAGGTGTCAGAAACAAGGTAAACCAACCTGTCGAGCTTCTGGGCTTCCTTTATGAAAATGCCGCTACACAAAGACTTAAGTTGTTTGGATGAAAATTCAAGTGACGTCAAAAGCCTGATCCAAAAGGAACATGCTCACGCATAGGTCGGCATAGGTCATGATACGAGTAGTGTACTTGCGAGTACATATTTTGCTCTCTCTGCACATGATCTCTTCAGTGAGAAGGAAAATACATTTTAAACGTTCGTTGCGTTAAAAAAAAAAAAATCATCAACAAGAAATGCACAAGGTATAGAAATACTTGAAGTAGCTCAAGCCCGTGGCTTTGCGATTGTAAATAACATTTTTGTGAAACGTCAGGAACACCCTATCACATATAGTAAGCCAATGCAGCCTTAGAAATGTTGTCATTATGTGCAATCGAGAAAATATTATACATTTAAGAGACTGTATAGTGATACCGGAGGAAACACCTTAATTTCACAGCACCGTCTTCTAGTTGCTGATATGGCCTTAGGATGGCGCATTGTAGAGCAAAAAAAGAAACATACTATATAGTGACTATTAAATCGCTAAACACCAAAAGCCCAACAGCCAAAACGCAAATGAGATGTGGGCTAGTTTTGAGAACCACTGCATAAGCAAAGCAATTAAGGGTGGCCGTGGTGTAGTGGTAACATCATCGCTTGTCACGCTGTTGATTCACGGTTCGAATCCTGATGTCAAGAATCATCTATTTATTTCTCATGAAATAAATAAAAAAGTCGATCACTTGCGAAAGCTAAGTCAACTCTACTGTGAAGGCATAACACTGGCAGTAGAGTCGTCATATGGCTAAAATGCAACTTGATCGTGATGATGACATCAGGTGGATGGAATAAAATACTGTGAATTATAAGCAACGACAATAATAGCGAAAACAAACAAAATACTCCCCAGTTATCTGGACAGCCACCCTTGGAGTTTACAGAAACTTAATACCACCTGAGTTTCAAACTCCACCACTCTGTCTTTCTCTCTGTCTCTTCCCCTTTCCACAAAAACGCCCGTGTTCTAAAAATTAGTATAAGGGTATTCATATCCCCTTTAACACGTGCAAATTCTAAAAAAAAAAAAAAAAATCAATGCTATTAAAAGTTCAAAAGGGAGTGTAACAGTTATGTACAAAAACACATGAAGGTGTTTTGGTGTGTAGCGAGGCTAAAAAGTTAGCGAAGATCGCAAACTTAAAAGCAAACGAATCAGCAACTAATTAATTCTATATAAGCTGGACTTAAAAGAAGGCGAATATAAAATATTCAGACTACTTAAGGCTGTAGACTGCGACAAAATGCCATCGGATATTTTCAAGCTGCTGGGAGACTGTACCCATAGGCTTTCAATACATTTTAACAGAGCTGTCGGATATGGTATTCCAAAATTATGGCAAAATAGCTACCTGGTCCCGAAAACAGAAGTGATGTTAGATGTTGCTCAAATTATCGTGGGATATAGCTCTCATGACTCACTGCTTCAGCATCATCAGTTACCAAAAGGTTATTTTCGTGTATAACACAGCACTAAGCTTCCCCTTTTTTTTCACTTTTCATCATTCCTGGTTAAGAGTAGGCTTCAGAAGGCTGGGTGTTCGATGCTTCAGTAAACATATTCTTTTCAGGGTTCCCGTACTTACAAGGTACCAACACGTAAGAACAGAATCCTTAGGAACCAGAGATACATAGATCAAAAGTAAAATTTTGGAAAACTTCAAAAACAAAAAGGTTTCGGAAGTCGGAAAACTTAAAAAAAAAAGACAATATGGGTATCAAATACAAAATGACGATGCGTTGAATTATAAAATATATAGTTCTGTTATTTCAACTTTATCAGGTTTCCAAAAACTTTCCCCGTTATCCCTGAAACTACTGAATTGAACATTTTTTAAAAATTATATGCAGAAATAATACAGAAAAACTATTTTCATATAGAAAAAATGGCATCTACCGTCCTCCATTTTGTTTTTTATCGAACAACCATTATTCTTTCTCATGGTATTAAGATGAATCATTTGATACTACTTTTGTAACAGTCGGCCGTGCCGTTTAGGCAAGAGTAAGTCAAATATGCGTTCAAAATGACAATCGTAATTGCTCGGGAACGCTCGGCACATAAAGCATTTTCATGCTAGAATGAATATCATTTGACTTTATTTACCAAAAATTCAGAACAGCTATTTGTTTCAATTAAATTAATTATGGAATCGTTATCGATAACACTTTCCGACCATCAATTTCCGTTTTTCCATTCTATCGAAGACATTGGAATGCCAAAGAGCAGTCTAAAATAGAATTTAATCAAATTCTATTCATCTGCAATGGAGATCTTAGTAAGCGGAAGACTAATCCTGGAAGATTTTAATTGAAAAATAAAAAACGTTGAGCATTTTCTGCATGTATTCATAATTATCGATAGTAAACGATAGTTTTTTTTAAATGTCGATTATGTTCGGCTTTTATTCAAAGACCCCATCGCTAATGAATTGTATTGACAGATGGTGTTCTTGTTCTTATCTATGAGAAACTAAGTATTCTAGAAAAAAAATGTCTTCGCTTCATCTACTCCACATTTTCTTTCTAGCGCTAGTAGCGGAAAGTTTTGGCGGCCCTGCCATTCTGGTACAAAAGTAGTTCTGCTAGATTCTAGCAGAGTGTTTGGACTGGTATTGACTGGTTGTAATTTTGCAAGTAGTTTGGAGCTTGGAGCTTACTGAAAAGATTGCTTTTCTCATTACTTCTTCTGTGCAACTACAGAAATTGGGTGTGATCTTTTGGTAGTTGGTCCTTCAGTGGGGTTTTCTGTTGTCTTAGAAACAGCCCGCTGACGATGTTTTTGAGCAAAAGTGGGCTGGTAGGAGCTACTGGCCGAAAGCTTTTCATTTTCTTCATTACCACTCCTTGTGGTTTTTTAGTCGACTTCGTTGCACGATTCATTGAAACTTGTGCGCTTGCTACTCATGATTGCTATTGAACGTATTTCTAAATATATAGTCTTCTTCAACGATGACATTTGGAACGCAACAGTCAGATTGCCTCACTCCATCGCTAAATACATGTCCATGGGTAGTTCTTCTTTGTGGCATGGATGAGCCACATGCCCTTATAGTAAGAATGGTTATCTATTCTGTTTTGTTAGTAGCTGAACCCGAGAGCATTAGATCCACAAACATACATATGTACGAGTAGTTCTATACGCCTCTTCGTCGTAGGTGTCCGATTTCCAACCTATTCTTTGTAAAGGGTGTCCCAAAATTCACGCAATAAGTAATTTTGATAGCAAATACAGGTTTTTAATTAAAAATTGTAAATAGGTATATCGATTAAATGGCCTCTACAGTTTTGCTGGCACATACGCACTCTTTTGTCGAAATTTTCGATGACCGTTTTACATAAATGTGGCTAATTTTCGTTGCTAAACATCTCAATTTGCTCCTTCAAGGTCTGGGTGGTCGTGGACTTGGTGGCATAAACCCTAAACTTAAAAAAAAAAAAAAAACCAAAGAAAAAAGTCCAACGGCGTTAAATCGCATGATCTGGGCCGGCTAATTCTGATCACCTAAACGGGAAATTACACGACTCATGCAGTAATTGAATTGTTTCTCGGGCTGTATGGCATTTGGCACCGTCTTGTTGAAATCACATGTCGTCCACATCCATATATTGCAATTTAGGCACAAAAAAACTAGATTATCATGTCAAGCACCATTAATTGTTATTGCCTGACCAGCCGCATATTCGAAGAAGAATGGTCCAATAATGCCTTAAGCCCAAAATCTGCACCAAACAGTGACACGTTGTGAATGCATTTGATTCTCAACAATCACTCGTAGATTTTCTGAACCCCAAATGAGCCTCATCGCTGAAGATGAAAATTGAGAACTGTAGCTGCCAAACCTTCATTACTTTTAAAACATTGCTCAACAAAACGCGTTGTTCTTTCGTGTAACACTCCATTTTTAATAACCGTGAGCTGTCAGCTGTCACGCTGTCCTTTTATTTCGTTGGCAACACTTTACCGCATAAATGGCACAAAATTGAAATCTTGCGTGAATTTTTGGGACACCCTGTACTATGTTAGTTGATATTACTGATTGGTAGTCGCTATCTGCTAATTCTCCATGTTGTTTTCCTTTCTGTCAAAGTACTGATAAAGGTAAGATCTATGGTGAAGACGTTCCCACTGTTGACAAGAATCACTTCTAAAGTAAAGCAGAAGACTGCGCAGTTAGGTATAAAAAAAAATCACAAGTTCTGCGCATGACGTCACAGGCGACCCGCGAATTGACAGCTGTTTGTTTTTGTTTGTTTGTTTTTGTTGTAAATATCACAGAAAAATACAAGAATAAAAGTTGGCAGGTCCCCTGTGACGTCACACAGCTGTCAGAAAAAACGAAAAAAACATGGCGGTGTTCTATTATATTATTCTTGATAAAGCAGTCAGTCATGTTAGACATGTATTTATGTATGTATGAGGCTACTTTTTATTAAACTACTGCCCATATCCTAGTAACCTTATCAAAATAATATGAAAAGTCAAAAAGAAAAAGAAGCAAAAAAGCAAAATTTGTAAAACTTGAAATAATTTGGGGGGAGCGCAAATTTGAAAAGAGAAGAAATATGGGAAGTAAAAGCTCCTATCTTCCGGTTCCGCATCAAGATTTTCAAATTCTAAGGGATTCCACGCACTGTAAGGGGCACCTATTACATAAAAATCAAATTTTTATTTCAACTTAATTCTAGTTACAAATGGTGAAATCGATTACCTCTACACACGTTTTCGAAAGTTGGCTGAACCAAAAGGAAGAAAGTCGTTTATCGTGAAAAGCGATTTTCAATTCTCTTCATTTGATTTACATTTATTAATATTGAATGAAATGTTTGGAAAAAAGAATCGCATTAATTTTGTAGAATTCGCTACGTTTTTGAGTATCTTTAAACCGCTTCGATCATCCATAGCCGAAAAGTCAGACATAAAAAACAAGAAGTTAAAATGTATGTAATACCCATTTTTAGAATAGTCCAATCTACCTTGTAGCAAATTTCTTTGCATTTTCAATACAGTACTCTTCTCCATGTATGACACCGCCAAAGATGGGTATATCTCAAGGTACGAGCTCTTGGACGTCGTGCACAGGTTGTTGTCCCAGTATGCAAGTATTCAAACAATGGTGAAAGTGGTAGATCTAATGATGGAAGAGATGGATATTTCGAAAAAAAATATTATATCCTTTGAAGATTTTAAGGTGTCTTTGGAACCTTTTGACATGGATCTATTAGCCATCAATTTTCCAGTATTGTAATTTTATTTATAGCATAATAAGATTTTCTTTTAAAAGCAAACGGATATTGATAGGGCTTTAAAAATGTTGTTTAAAAACCTGGGTGATACCAGCAAGGCGAGTAGATATCGCCCTCCGAAGAGTCTGATCCAAAATGGTTGGTTAGAAGCGACTGATATTTACGAACTCTTCAATTCGCAGGCATACGAAATTTTATTTTGAAAATTTTTAATGGTCCTTATTTTCTTCTCTTTTCCGGCTAATTTTCAAATTGACAGTGCTGAAAGCTGTAATTCAAAAATGCATCAATAACCTTAGATTGTCGACAACCTCACCCGGAGTTGTTGCAAATGCAAAATTTGTTCTACTGCCTGTGTTTCTGTTAGGTTAAGTGACTATTCTCGTCTTGGAAAATATTGGCCCAAATGTAGTTTCTAGCTATTTTCACGAAAACCATCCACATAAGGGTGAAATTGAATCGAAACCTTATATCATAGCTCACACACTTGTCATTTCATGCCTTAGAAAGCTGGAAGTTTTCGCAGACCAATTATGTGATGTACGGAATACAGTGCATTTCAGGGAATATTTTTAAAAATGGCTATGGGCATGAATATAACGAGGACAAATTTTCGATTATCTGAACACAGGCTTTTAAAAATTGCACCTTTTAGTACCCTTTAAAAAAATTTCCCAATTTGTATGCCTGCCTTTCCACAATATCCAGAACCTTCCTGGAAAGATGGAACTTCGAACGCATATAACATGGCTTACGGGGTAAAACCTAATGGAGACGAGTTTTTAATTTTCAAAATAAGAGTACAGTCTGTTACAAAAAAAATTCAATGTGAGTGTGTACATTTCCATTATTTTTATGACCCTCTGGACAACCTCGAAAAATTAAACTTACGGAATATACCGTGGGGCAGACGGATTTCGATTTTCAAAATACAGGATTCCATGAAGTATATTTCTAGAATAACTTTAAAGCGGCCCTAACACGGTCAATCGATTGACATCAAGCATGGTGTATAGTGTAAGTGTGGATTGACGCTACCCCTTACACAGTTCAATCGATTGACGTCAAATTTTTAGTTTTTGTGAGTTTTCGTGGTGTACGGATGTGCGATGAGTGAAACGGATGATTGTATTGCATCTTGCACTTTGCATAAAGTGACATCCGCTTTTTGTGCATCAGCTGCCCAAGGTTAATTTCGTGCACCTGTAGTTATATCTTGGAAACAGTTGTAGATAGGCACAAACTACTTTTGGTAATTTAGAAGTGAAGATTGTAATGAAAAATATTTCGAAATTTTATGATGAACTTTTAGTACTTTAGAAAACGAACATGAAAATTTTAATTTCAAATTGTTACATGCCGATGGATAGAAAGTTTAATTTGCTCTCATTTTTGCGGCACTTTTTCAACCTCAAAAGTCTCGCGTTTTAGTCAAGAGGAGACCACGGATGGGCTCGGCAATAACGTAGAACAGAACAAAGAGAAAGAACGTACAGTTGTACCTTTTACCAAGAAAAGGTCCTTAAAATTTAAAATCGTACCAAATGGGATTGGAATAGGGATTGAACTGGAGGAGGTATTCTAGCTCATGTATCTCATCGACTAGAGGTCCAGGTCGAATGAGCACAATAGAACTATAAAGGTCGCAATGTATTTGCACCCTTACAACATTTATTTATATTTATCTATCTTTCTTAGATTACTGGTATTAAGCCGTCTTTGTCGTTGCGTATTCTGCTCTGTTCATCCTGTTAGCTCCTCCCTTCTTGGATCCCAGGGCTAGGCTATTGGCAGATCTCAATGGCGTGGATTTCAGCCTGGAAAACGCTAGGATACATACCCAGTGGCGCCGAGGCTTTAGTGTTGGGTACGATAACACCAGGTTCCAATTTCGATTCGGCGGTAAACAATACCAGATGTCTAGAATCTAACCAGTCAGTGAGGTCTAATATTTCTACCTCAAATAAAAAAGTATTAAAATAGCTTTGCATAGCACCTCCGATCAAGATAGGCAATTCATTGAAGCTCATCAAGTTTTATTGTCGTAGTCTGCTAGAGTACATTCGGTCACCAAATTATGGTTGCATATGTGATTATTGGCCTGACCATCATAATGTATAGCCAGTGTATTATTTTTGAATTAAGGCCCCAATTTATATCATACAGGTGTCGACTGCCCCCCAATTCTCAAACTTTATATGAGAATTACAATTGCACATTTTGTCTAAGACTACTCCAACATATTTGGTACTAGAACAGTCTTACAAGCATTGATGGAGAGTCCTTCTCTGTTGCACCATTCTAAACCGCGATCTAAAGAGCATTGCAAGACTCTGGAAATAGTCCAAGTCATACTTTCTGCTAACCATAACCGCTAGGTCATCAGCATAACCGATAGCAATAAGCCCTGAACTTTGGAATTCTATTAGTAAATTGTCAATGGCTTAAGACCTCCATAATGGAGTCAGAACTTTCCTATATGGGCAGACTTTGACTGCAGTTACCAATACTCCAGAAGAAAATGTAATTATGCGTTCCAACATGGCCCTTATACATCTGTTTGTCGAATCTTCGATCCCTTAACCATTGATTGCACTTGCTATAGAGTTGAATTCTCTCTCAATGTCCAGAAAAGCACAAAGAGCACCTTCCGCGGTTTGCCCTTAGTGTTCACATGAGTGCAGAGGGGTAGACATCTGTAAGCTTTTCCATCGTTTTCAGGTTAATAGATTTAGAGAGGTCACTAAGCCTGAATATAAATATCACATTTACCTCTCTCCAAGTCAATGGGACATAACCCCAGTTATATCAGGCTCTAAATAAAGCCAATAGTACCGACAGTATCAAATCCAGACCTTTTTGTAGAAATGCCGGGATGTTACCGTTTCCCTCGGTTATCAGTTTGAAGGAGGCTGCGTTCATATGCGCCAAATTCTCCTCTATCTTTCCATCCCGTCATGGTTCATCTTTTGAAACTGGATCACCAAAGTGTAGGGGTTTATTCTTACACAGTTAAACGCTCCAACTTTTGTGTTTCGCCATGCATCCTCAACAGCTATTTGTGAAGATTTGAAATGGGTAATGGCTCACCCCAAAAACTTATTCCACACTAAGTATCTTTTCCGGGGGTTATTCTGTTGTTCGATTATTATTGCATGAAAGTTCTCATACAAATACAGGTACTCCCGTAACACATCCGATCTTATCTGGTCATAGATACATATTTTATATGTCGAGGGACATGACGCTACGATTTCAAAAAAGTGAGATTGGAAAGATCAATGCATTCAGAATCGGCCTCGAGAATTTCTTTACTCCATTGGAGTGGTAAGATGAAGACATAATTCTTTGGCTAAGTTATTTTCGGCTCTCATCGAAATGGATATGATTGCAATCGCTTTGCAATATTTCATAAAACTCCGGTCATAAATAATTTATTGGCCTCATAACTCTACGATAAAGTACCCAATCTCATCTTTTCAAAATAATCCTCTATTCCCATTCAGATTGAATAAGGAAATATCAAATTATCATACGTATCATCTACCTACATATGCTAATGGAGGGTTTTCCAATCGAGTGTCCTTTTATTGTGTGCAAATTGTATCTGGTAAAACATTCTTTCCTTACACCATGTCCGTGCATACGTTTATCTTTTGGCTGAGGGGCGACATCTCAGGCGAATCCTTACTACGCGAACACTTGTAAGGAATTTTGCAAATCTGTGCAAGAAGCTGAAATGGGCTTACGTATTCCTTGAATCACGGGTCTGGAATACAACAGCAGAACGTCAGGGGCAATCTCAAATTAATTCAGTAACAACAACCAAGTCACTTTCTACGAAGTGATCGTCATCGGCCGGGAATTCGAAATCGAAACGACTAAAGCCACTAAACCATCGAAAGGTGTACCGCGGGTTACTTGGATCGAAAAAAAAACCGCCATGCATTTAATCTGTCAACTTCAATGTGCCGGTCAAGATATTTTGATCGATTTGATTTATGGTTCCGATTGTGAATGAAATATTTTAATGTTGGGGCATTAGGAAGGCTGGTTGCACTTTTTTGTTAGTTCGGTTAAGCTGTGAAGAAATGGGAGGACTGAATCATTTGGCTCTGTTGGTATGAATGGAATTCACGAGAGGCGGTGTGATGACATAGTTTTCTGTGGAATTCGGTATTTTGATGGTGGGAATGAAGAATTGATTGCTACAGGGTGAATTGTTTCTCATAATCGTAACGTAGCAACTGCGGCTCATCTAGGGAAAAAGAAAACTGAAATAACTGACGTGATGTGATAATGCAGCAATGTGTTGCTAATGGCAATTTGAAATTTTTGTACTGCCAATGAAGCTATTCTGGTTTTCAGTTTAGTAAGTGTTCATTGTGCCCGCATTGATAATTGAGCTCAAGTCCTAGAAAACATTCACACGCTCACAGGAGCAATCTTTTTATGGCGGGAAGATACAAAAAACATCCTAGACGCAGATAAAGCGAGATACTTCGCATCTTTTAAATCACCCGGCATGGACGATATACTACCCATTTTCCTGCAAAAAGGGTGATAGAAAAAAAAAATTCATTCAATATTTTTCTAGGGTTTTTGCTTTATTGAAGATTATTTATGGAAAATTATTTCATTTAAATGGCTCCAGTGGCTGGGTTGGCATCCATCCTGTCAACCCAATTTTTCCGATACATTTTCGATGGTTCGGGGCTCTATTTCACGAATAGCTCGATCAATATTGTGCTTAAGTGACTGAATCGATTGTTAGTAAAACATCAATCTTTAACACCAAGTCCAACGGCGTCAAATCGCAGCTTCGCAGAGGCCAAACACCATCACCAAACTAAGTATGCAAAAGATTGGCTTATATAGCGCTGTCGCAGTATCTAGAGATCTTCCAAGTTCACTTTCTCAGTTTATGGGCAAAAAAAAAAATACATTACCATGCCTCTGCAGCGCTCTCCGTTGACCGTAATGTTGTTGCCATCTTCATCTCCGTGGAAAAATGAGCCAATAATGCCGCCATTCCATAAGGCGCACACTTTCGGCAACAGCAGCAATATTCTCAGCCGAGTGCACAGGACAAACACGAGGGCAACTTGTTTTATCAAGTAACATTCGAATCTCACGAACTTTCTTCATAAACTTGCGTACAGCAGGCAGGGTTGGTGCATTATTTCGACCGAAATTTATTTTCAAAATTCGTACTGCTTCGGCAACACAGCCAATCACTTTGGAAATAGTATTTCCCAACATTGTTTGTGTTTCTGTCAATTGAGCGCGAAAGAGATGTCAGTGTCAAAATAAAATGTAATTTAAAAAGAAACCGGCAGATGGCCCACCTGTTACATAAGTAGAAACAGACACCTTGATTCTTCATTAGAGGGAATCAGCGACAATTAGTAAGAAGTAAAGATCACAAATTCGCAACTAAGGTAGGTGGTCCAAATAAGGCCCAGAACCTAATAAGGCCCAGTGTGCAAAAAGTGGCATAACCGACAAGTAATAGGAATTATATTTTAAATGTGCTTGTGGGCACCTATGTCTACACTAAAATCGTTGGAAATTTCTATCTGACGCAATTGTGTTTTTTCTTACAGTCGATACAAGTTAGTGAATGTGCACGCACGCGCTTTTTTATAAGAAAATGGTTTTTGTAATTGATTTTATTGCAAATAATAATTCGGGTAAGTCTAGTTTTTACACTAAATATATTACATATAAAACTAAGGTTTAGTATAGTTTAAGTATTATTTTAATCCTTTGAGTAGATTTTCGTTCACATTTTTTATCACAACATGAGGCGTCAGGCGCTATAAAATTCAAAGAAGAACTTGAGAAACCATATCAAGAGTGGTTCAGCTACAAGGAAACTAGGCAGGTCCACAACGTTCACACCCGAACAAGAAGATGATCTGTTCAGAAGGATCGTTACACTCGCTGAAGTGGGCATGCCACTCACGCCAAAAATGTTGCAGCTCCAAGCCTCCGAATTTTGTAGCGTTACGAGGAACTTTAATAATACTAACTTCGTAGCGGGGAGGAAGAGGCTACACCCAGAAATCTCTATGCGAAAATCGCAAATGATGAATCCAGCAAGAGCCCAAAAGCTTAACAAACACATTGTCGGTGATCACTTCGAAAAGATGAAGGTTCTGTTACAAAAGCTCATGATTGAGAATAGACCGGAGTGCATCTATAACATGGGTGAAAAGGGCTGCCGAATTAACTTGCACCATCAACAAACTGTCTTAGCGCTTAAGGGAACAAAAAGAGTTCCCCAATTTTCAAATGAGCATGCGGAAAGCGTGACCATAGTTGGATGTATGAATGCTATAGAGATGCCATTCCACCGATGATCCTTTTTGAAGGCAGGAGGCAGAAACCAGAGTTTATGGACGACCGCCCAGCTGGTTCAGTCGTAAAAATGACATCCAAGGGATATATGTATCACTCAACTTTTGTTGACTTTATAACTCATTTGAGTAAGTATAAAACATCAGGACCTTGTCTTCTTATATTTGACGGCGCAGCATGTCACTTGGATTATAGTATTGTTGACGAAGCAGAACGACATGACATTACACTATACTGCCTTCCATCGAATACGACACATGAACTCCAACCTTTGGAGTTTATCGATATTTCGAGCACCACTGGGATCAAGAACTACAGAAATATATCGCAAAAAACCCAGAAAGAAAATTAAATAAATCCAGTTTTAATGTAATTTTTTCAAATGTATGGTCCAAATGCATGACATACGACAACATCACTGGAGGCTTTCGTGCAACGGGATTGTATTTGTAATTTGCACTCTCATAATTATGAGTGGATTAGCAAATGGGAAATAAATAAATCAAATACTTAAACACATTTGCAGAATTCGGACGAGTGCGATTATCGACAAGTTCCATGGGAAAAAGTAATCAAATTCAAACCATTATCCCACAAGATGAGCA
Source organism: Pocota personata (assembly GCA_963082735.1). NCBI lineage: Eukaryota > Metazoa > Arthropoda > Insecta > Diptera > Syrphidae > Pocota > Pocota personata. The sequence goes on from OY720429.1 coordinate 275,966,203, forward strand.
GACATTGTTCAAATTAACAGAGCGCAAACTTCATGGATTTCAAAAGTAACAATTCATCCTAGTTGTACATTTATTACACAATTGTAAGACTGTTAACACTGATTCCGCTTCTTCTAATAGTAAATAAGTCCAAACGTTCAAGAAGAGCCCCTATTACACATTATGATGTTACTATGTGTGCTTCGTAATCATTCAATTTCACCCTCCTGAATTATTTTGTGTCGATTCGTGTTCCTAACACATCATAAAAATCCCTTCTTGAAAACTTTCTTAATGTACCAAGTCTATTACCAACTTCGGCATGTTTCCGTGTATGCTCTTAATAATTACACCATTAAGATCATAATGTAGACTTCAGCTACCACAATGTACACGAGAAAAGCCCACTACAATTAATTAAGCCTACATGCCACCACATATGAGCCAGGCATTTCAATGCCCTCGCAACAATGAAAATTATCACTGTAGCTGCTGCGGCGGCAGTGCACTGGACGAGGCGCGCACAGGAACACATAAATCAGCGCCTCTACACTTGTACCACACAATCTTTAGGAACCTGAAAGAATTTCATTTTGCATGCTACAAGTAATTTGCACTCTCACCAAGTTCCGCAGAGCCCATCCGGCTCACACAGCCACCGCCGCCGACAAGTGCACGACCACCTGCTCCCCCCCTCCCAGCTCCCGCTTCAGTCCACTTTCAGCAAAAATGTGACACAATTTTCGCAATTAGTCACAGAAAACACGTAAACATGAAATTGTTTTCCGACCGCTACCCTCACTGGCATAGGTACGAGTATGGGCGAGGCCAGGTATCCATGATAAGGCAGCAGTGCAGTTGAAATATCAGCATGCACCATTGCTCCATTCACGACAGAGCCTGGCCAACGACGACGACTACAACGAAGAAGGAAGCAAGAGAAAAAGGTTAAAATTTTAATTACACCAATAAATTACCGGTCTTAGGTTAGGCGAATGTTTACATCATAATTACCGCGGAGGTATCAGGTAATAGGCTCGAAACTAAACAGTCGAGAGAGTGCCATTGAAGTCCGCGTAGAGTACTTGCACATTTCCCATATAGGCTTCCCTAGTCGGTAAATACCCAGTTCCAGATTGCACACATCCTTTGGAGGAGGCTCTTACCCGACCCGCTTGCTGGTCACTCCGCCGCGCCACCACTACTTCGACAAACAACGATGCAATCATTACCGGCCGTACGAAAGCATATATCAAGGCGATAGCCATCTTGCACCTCATTATATTTTATACGCGAAATGTTTGTAACTCTTAAAAAGGACTCGCGCACAGGCACAATAGAGCAGGGGGTGGGGGAGAATACCTCTGAATTTGTGAGATTTTCATTGCAGCTCCTGCTGGGGATGCTCTCCGTTGATGTTTATTTTGGAGCAATTTTGCGGTTGTGTTTTGGGCCGGCCAAGCGTAAAGGCCATCGGAGCGGTTTTATGAGGGCTTGTCTGTTGTTAATCCTTGTTTTGTTTTGTTGGCGTTGTTTCTGATATGTTGGTGGGTTAACAAATTTATACAAACAGGTAGTTGATGGACAAGATTGCAGGTCGGTCGTCGTGCGTTTAGAAATCCGTGTTGGATTTGATTTTTCTTTTTCTTTTTTTTCTTGTGCATGTTTGTGATTTGAAATTGAGTTGAATTCGGAGTTTTGCCGATACAGTGAAAGAGTTTCACTTCAAATTGTAATGCAAATTCGTAATGTTGGGACCAACAAATTCTTTCAGCTCAAAATAATAGTTCGTAAAGTTGGTGTCTGTCTCTTTATAAATGCATCAACATTTCGGCACTCCTGTCAGCCAAATAATTAAGGACTTTGTCAGTATAAATAACTAAGGCCTCTAAATTAAAATTGTTTATGAAATAATTGCAAAACATACCAACCTATTTGTTTAATAAAGTCATCCGATCTATGTTTACATTCTGCCGGGGTTGGTGTGACTCAATGGTAGCGTAGTGATCTGCAGATCTCGATCGATAATCGCTCAGGTATATTTTAATTGATTATTGTTAGGTTACGTTAGGTTGAGCCGGCTGTCAGCTAAAAGCCAACACAGTTAGATCAATGATAGGTCCATTGTGATACCACATGGATTTAGGAAGCGGTCTTAGGCCTACTCATTGAGCCATTGGGAGCTTCTGATGAAGCGTAGGAGGTCCCTAACGTCTATTTTTTCTAGATCGTTTAGGTTGTTGAAACAGAAGGCTTTTCTTCTTTGGGAAAGAGCTAAGAAGGTGCAAAGAAGGTGAAAAATTGTCTCCTTCTCCTCCTCCTTCTCCATGCAGCTTCTACAGAAATCATTTGAAAATACGCCAAGCCTTGTTGCATGCTTGCCTATTAGACAGTGTCCAGTAATGACACCAATTACAGTGCTGATATATAATCTGTTTGGTCGTTGTACTACTTGTCCACCTAGAAATTGTCCTTTCATTGAATATGGTACTTTGTCTAAAATTTGTTTGTCTGTTTAGTTGCTCCGAGTTCAACAGAGTAAATAGGAATTGTCATTCAAAGCGTGTACGAGTACGAGGAGCGGCTGATAAGTTTGCGGCCTGAGATACTCAACAACGAGTCATCTTCTCATTAGTGATAGCACTAACTGCGCCACACTTTAGCAGTATAAATATCACCTCGTTTCATTAATAAATTCATTTTGTTATTATCTGTGGTCGGATAAACATCAGCATGTCAGTCGAAATCGGAACCGCGCCGTGATAAAGTACCTCGTGAAGAAGGAAAATCGCCTAAAGAAATTTCGAAGACATGTTATCGACTCTTCAGGATTCTGGGCCTTCATATATCATGATTAAAAAATGGGCTCTCTTATTTCAACAAGGGCGAGAGAGCTGTGAAGACGACCCCCTTCCAGGGCATCCTGTGTCAGTGATCACTGAAGAGAATGTCGGAAAAGTTGAAAAATTAATTCTGGCCGACAGAAAAATACAAATGTGGCAGATAGCGGGCAAGTTGCACATCAGCAAAGAATGGATTGGAGAAATTTTGCGCGAACAATTTTTCAACAAGCAACGACGACTCGAGTGCTGCAAAGATTTTTTGGAGTTAGCCGGGGACAAGCTCGACGAAATTTGTAACCGACTCTACAGCCCAGACTTGGTCCCGGGCGACATTTTCCTTTTTTCCAATTTGAAAAAGGAGTTACGAGGCCAGAGATTCGCAGATGAGAACGAGATCAAGGCGGCTGTAGAAAGTCATTTTGTCATTCAAAACATGTAAAACTCACGGGTAATATAAAATATTATATTCGGGTGTACAAGCCAAAGGCCACTTTTGTACTTTCAGAACAATTTTTTGTTTATAGTGAGACTGTAAACAAAATGACATCACGAACAAATTTTCTCCGAAAAATGGAAAACTATCCATTTGCTTTAAACCCCCCTTCAATAATAAAAAAAAAAAATTATTTAAGTATATAATCAAATTCTTATTAACTCAATTGAGTCCATCACAAGCACCTAACTTAAAAGCATTCGATTTGGATAAAAACTGTTTTTAGAATATTGACCTGCGATCATTTTAAGTCAGCGGATGTCTCCACCAACTACAGTGCAGCAGTGGATTTGTTTGTGCGGTTGTGTGTGCACAGCTTAGTACAAGAATGGGCCGTTTTGTTTTAGTTATCTTTTAGTGTTCCATACCACACCGATAAATGATTGCCTACCACAGGCTTGTAACTTTTCAATAGTTTGATATAAAGAGTATGTGGTACTATATGCCCCAAGAACAAACAGATATTTGTCCATCATCCGACATATCAAATGAAAGCTGAAGACTTAAGGAACAATTTTTTTTTTTTTTTTTTGTGATACTCAGTACTCAGTCGGCCTGGAATAGAGGAAAAGTTAAAAATAGATATGTGCTACGTTTTGGTGTATTTATTTGAATAATATTAGTTCCAGCAATTTTGTAGCTTGCCTTTTTGTCTCCACAGTTCTTATGTCACCTCGCTTTCTCATATTAAAGGCAGCATTTTCTTAAAACTTAATGTGCCAAGGTGTCACCTTCTTCGGATGATACCTAAAGTTATCATAATATCCTGTGGATATGACTACGATTTACTTACGCCATTCCTCATATCATGCCTAGAACTTCTCTATAGGTACGTCCTACCGACTTTTAAATTTGTCAATTTGGCTTATTCATTCTTCCCCACATTTCGTCTCCGCTTCATGGTCATTACCTTTCCCCTGGCAGAAAATTTGAAGACCATTAGATCTCGAGGCTAACCCCTATTTTGCTAGGGCCTCCGCCATTTATTTTTTCGCATCATCTTACCTGCGTGCAGTAGAGTCACCACCTCGACTTAAGCTACTTAGCCGTTCATCGTCAGCACCCTCCCATTTGTAAGTGTTCTTCATAAAGAAATTCTGTCGACATAACCTGGATTATAGATAAACCACTCTTTCCCCCCGAAAAGACCGTCAGTTTAATGAAATCCCGAACGTACAAAATTACTCATTCGCGTCAATGTGAAATACGGGCAAACAAAATTACAGTGTAGGTAGGTAGGTAAAGTGGTGGTTCGGAAAAGAACCCAATTAGCGCTAAGTGCGCCGTTTTGATACCACAAAAACTCGTGTACCCTGTTTGTTTACATGTGTTATTGGAGATAGAAGGATATAATTAAACCCAGGATTAGCTCTCCAATCCGTTTAGAGGATATCTCTCTGAAATCGTCAAAGAAGGGTTTACCTAACGTGCGTTGTCTGGTCCTTGATAGGGCAGGACAACTGCAAAGAAAGTGGAAAAGAGTTTCCCTCTCGTTGAGGTCTTTGCAGCTGCGACAGAAATGTTTTGAGGAATGTCAAGCTTGGCCGCGTGGTCCCCTATAGATCAGTGGCCTGTAATAATAGCTACAATTCTGACAATATCAGGCCTTGATCTGCCTGGTAGCTCAATTGATTTAGATCTGTTGAAACTGGGCCATGTCTTTCTTGATATGGCACAACTGGTAAGGTTGTTCCACCCGAGATTGGCTAGCTGGAGGAAGTGAAGGTGTAAATTGCCCTTAACGACACATAATTACTGTGTCCTGGGACCTAAATGAGAGTAATTCCAGAATGGATACTATGTTCATTTATTTCAAACCGGCATTGCTCTACCAGTTTTGAGGATATGGTAACCGAATCAATGGCCTTGAATGCGACTTGGCTATCAGAAAAGATACATATATTTAGGTTGGACGTTGGGAGATTTGTTAGCATGCGGCAGACGTCCCGAATTGCGAGAAGCTCCGCTTGAAAGACACTAGCAGAGTCTGGGAGACGGAAGGATTTCGATATATTTAGTTGGTCCGAGAAAATGCCTGCGCCAATTCCGCAGTCCATTTTCGAACCATCCGTATATACCAGTATACAGATATCAAAGTCATTGATTCCGTTCTTCCATTCTGCTCTTGTAGGGAATTTTACTGAAAAAGGTTTGCTGAAATCGAGCGTGGGAGTCCTGTAATCGGTCGAAGATGTCACCAGTTCACTTGGCATCGTCTCCAGGACCTTACAGTAGCCATATGGCTTTGCTGTCCGGCACATAGTTTCCCTGAACCGGACGGCGCTGCATATAGCGAAAATTTAATATGGAGTTCAAGGGGGATCAGTGTAGTAGCGGAGAACTAAGCGACAAGAACGAAGACGGCCAAGAGTCAAAGAGGGTAGCAAAAAAAAAAAAAAACTAGACAAGGGATTGGGCTTTGAGAAATTGGACAATTTTAAAGAAAGCATAAATGATGTTAAAAACTGAAAAGGACAACGACGTCGACTACGATGTAAGGATGCAAGTTATTCCGTTTTCTCAATGCCATTCTGAAAACTGCAGTCGCACATATTGTTCTATCGATTATTGTTATCAATTTAACAATATCCCAAAGTGGTCACATTAACCGGCCTACACAATATTATAATGCTTTCAATGATCATTTGACAATATCTAAATGCCTAGAGCAACTCGAAACGGTTCCATAAATCAATCAATTCCTCAAAACAATGCAAGCTAGTTAGTTCTTTCCGATTTGCGTAAATCCTCTTAAAATTCAATTTCATATTTCCCCACAAATCTCTTCTATGGATTCACAACAATGGGTTTTAGTCCAAGAAAAATCACCTAAAGGTATCCATTTTGGCATTGTCCCATTCAAACTCACTTTAGGGCATTCATCTAGCATGGCTTCCTCACTTGAAAGTTATATTCATAAATTGATACTTAAAATTCCATCGAGGGGATTACTATTTACCTCAAATCGCCTTAGAATTTGAATAAGAATGGATCACGACCTTATTGTTCGTAGGCTATTCCAGTCCAATGATAAAACGGACGCGTGTGTTAAACCCCTCCTTAAGCTTGCGATCAATCAACGCCACCGCGAAGCTCATCTAGTTCTATGCGGACAACTCTATCCGCAGACTCTTTGACTGCCAAACAACAAACAGACAGTTGAACACAATCCCCCGACCCAGGAATCCCTCATAAATCTCATCGATTTATGCGGCCAATTCATAAATTTATTAATGAATTAAGTTATAATTTAAGGCAATCGAAAGCGACCCCAACGATATATCAAGAAACCTGAATCGATTGGAGATTCCAAGAATTCGAACGTCCCGATGATGAATTTCGAAATGAACCCGCGATAATCACGGTACAGTAGAAGGATCGCGCGACCCGCGATAGAGAATCAGAAGAAGGAACACCAAAAGAAAAATAAAGGTGCACAGAGGGAATTCCAAATTAATTAAGTTGTCGTTTTGTGCTTTTATCCACTTTATAACTAATATGACACCGATTATACGAAATATGTTCACTAATTAACGAACAAACACCATTTCGTGGTAATCTCACCCCCTCTGTCCGCGAGACCCGCGCACAGATGGGACCTCAAGATGCACGAGAAGTGATCACATGAACACTTACAGCGGACAGCAGGCAGCGCGGGAAAAAAGTAACAAGATCTCGGCTTCTCGGGGAACAACGCTGACAGCGAGAATACTCAATTTCGAATAAATCAGGAGGCGATAAATAAGGATTTTTGTCTCGTAATAACTCAGCGGGAACCATTTAACATGCAATCATATCGAATCGAGGAGTCAAGCTGCAACAGCAGCAATGCACCCCAAGTCTGGCTGGATCATGATCAACACGGATGAGAGGACGCGGATTTTGTAAAAAAAAAAAAAAATCTTTTGAACATGATATTTTCGTGCATTACCTTTGGAGTCGTCTTTTTGTAGAATTTACAGGCAAATGGTGTTCGCAGGAGCAGGGCTGCCGTAGCAATACACAACACAATGAACAGATAACAGACGCGAAGTGGAGTTGCGGTAGACAGCTTGAGCCGCGGACTGGTCTTGTTAGGATCACACTTACTTATCATCATCGGGCTTAGATGCACCTCCCTGTTTTTTGACAGTAAATCGGTGTGCAGGACAGGTAATCTTCGTGTCTTATTTAACACTTGAGTGAGACTCATACTATGGGAATTGGAGTACTATTGCTGAGTTTGCGAGAAGCTGGTGATTTCGTAACCCATTGTATCTACTCATGTATTGAGGTTATATATGGTTATGGACGTTTCAAGTGAATGTAGAATTGCTTTTCTTCAATTGATTTAATGGTACCACATAACGTTGGTATCCGAAGTCTGATAAAACTTAGTCTTTGTTTTAAGTATAGTTTTCATTACTTGACCAAAAGTTAGACAATCAAATTAGAATTTAATTTAAGATAAATCTAGTCTTAAAGTATCTTATTGAAGCGAAGGATTGCGTTAAGAGACAATCATTGTTTCCAATTACCTCCTGTACAGTAGGTACTGCACATATTCTGCCTTAAAGACGGCGAAATATCTGTCCATGTCCTTGGGAAATGTCCAACCCTCTTCCAACCAGAAAGAAAATTATCGAAAAGGACGTTGTTTCAATACTTTGAGATGATTCTCGACTTCCTGACTTCTGAGATTATATTTCATTCTGTCCTCTGGACATGCTATCAATACATCAACTAACCTTCCTTTGCAAAGAGCAGACGACGTATCGCATGAGTCTAACACGTTGGGATGAGCGATTAGAGTACTGGAGAAGGCACCTCTTTCGGACGTCATACTTACATTGACGCTTTTAATGTTAGGAGTATAAAATAACAGAAAATGGAGACCAACAGCTACTTGATCATATACCGAACCTCGTTACCATAGACTCAATCGAGAGAACAACTCGATAATTGAGTCAAACTATGACTAAAGACTATAAAAATATCCATTCGTTCAGAATGAGTATTAAAGAGGTATTCTTTAGTGATACACTGAACTTCAGAACCTCGGAATATGCCAGGCCTATAATAGACCTGTGCGACAGGGATTTACGAGTACATACGGGCGTAGCCAGAATTTTCATAAGGGCAAACATTTTTGTTTTTTTTTATGGAAAAAGTCTGCTTTTTATTAGTTACACAATTGGTCGGTATTTGTTTATTGTTTCTTAGAGGCGGGTTACGCCTCTCATGTGTGTATTATGCATGCTGTCAGGTCAATGTTATAAGTTGTATCACTTTGCCCTGCCACTTAGTCACAGTAACATTCTCGACTTCAACTGAATACATCATAATGAAAAATTTCGACACAGCAATCGTCTTCGATATATCAAATATGGACTGCGGGTTTGTTGTCACTTGAATGCATGCAAGCGGAATTGCTGGTGATCTTCAAGGATTTCGGGATAATCTGCAGAAACACATTTCGGTGGGAATTGTTAAAGGAATTTCATATTTAGTAAATTTCTTAGCTGCAGCATATCTGGAAAGATATGACCCACCTATAACAGGGTTAATGCATATCAACTCCTTAAGAAGGTTCGTACTGCTATCGCCCGAATTATCGCGATTAGTACGGATCAGTAGTTACTTCGGAATTATTGAGCTAAGTATGGTATCCTCTACAATACAAATTGCCGCAGTTTCAGGCTTGGGCATGAGAAGGAAACTCTTACTAACTTCCTTGGCATATGTCCAGCGTTAGCTATAGCAATTCACCATGCACTAGGTATTGCTAAAATATACAACGTATCTATCATTGCACAACATTTTCAAAGATAAAACGTCGAATAATGTACTTTGTTTTCTAAATAATGGTCGATCTAGAAATCAAAGAGTTTTACAAATAATCCCAGCAACAGGCAACTTTTTTTTTGCAGTAGGCAAATTAGTTCGTTCCGACTCATTCGGAACATCGACGATTTCGCAAGAAAAATTCGTGCTCAATGTGGATAGAAAAAAAGTGGGTGGCGAGCGAATTCACTACTGAATTTGGTTGGTAACGCACAGGAAATTGATGTAATTGAGGAAGTTTTCTATAAGAATATATCAAAATAAAATTGCCTGGACTACAAGAATGTCAGACCAAAGAATTAAGTTGTCGCCTGAGTCCGACTTGACATCGAATGAGCGGATCATCAACGAATGCGAATGCTCGTTAGAATTACTGAGCGCTAACGAATAAACGCCCGAGCACCGAACGAATTTGGTTGTTCATTCGTTAGCTGATGTTCGCTGTGACTTAAACGCACCTTAAGAGGTACAATCTGGTAAAAATATTTTCCCAATTGTGGACTTTTTTTACAGCTTGCAAGCTGTCAGGACTAGGGTTTATCTCCTAAATTCGCTTTATTTGACTAGACTTCTAAGATGAAGAACATTACAAAAATACAATTCGCTGCATTTTCCATGTGCTGTCAAATAAGGCCTTGTGGTAATTACTAAAATCTAGCTGAAGATGCCACAAAACGATGACAGCTTCTGTACCGAATCAATGACTTTATGCCTAACTAACGATATTCTATGAGCGTATAAAATACCAGTGACATTAATGATTTCCCATAAAAAGTACTCATTCATTCATTATCATGTTTTCTGTTTTATTTGGGCTGAGAAGAAGCACAATTCACTTTGATATCCAATGTGATGACGTAAATGTTAACTTCGAAGAACATTAACACATGCCCTCCACTGAAATTTCTATTCTCAACTTAACGATACAGAAGAAGATCTTCGAGATGATTCCTGAACCCATATCCTGCGATTCACTGAACTTAATGGAACTCCACTCCATTTTCTTGGGCCCTTCTCCACCAGAGCAGCTCACTTTCCACCGTAAGTAAATGGTGCGTGTTCAGTTAGCGTTACAATTGCACGTAACTTCTCCCCAACACTGGACGCATGGAACGCGTTTGCTTGGCGGACATCTCCTGCCTGCCAGTGCGCGCTGGTGTAAGCCCCCCATCGAGTTCCAAACACTTTAATGCAAAATGTTTTATTTATTAGCATTGTTAGGCGCTTTTATAAATGTACGAAAATTATTTGCTCGATGTGTACATCAATAATGCAACCTTCCGGCAATTTCGTCCTTTTTCTTGTTTGGAGTACAAGTATTCTCCTGCTGTTGTTTTTTTTTTTTTTTTTTTTAATTCTTCCTCTGTTGCTTCGTTTGAGTATGATTTGCGAAATGGACAAAATCCAACACCAACCGTCTTGAAGTTCATAATTTATTTCGATTGCGCACTGTACTCGGTGCTTATAAACGAATGAGGACTCATGGCAACTATGTAGGTAATACTGAATTTCACAAGTTCACAGGTGGGGTTATGAGACACATCAGCCTAAGTAATTGGGAATGGAATTCATTTCCGGGTATCAGATTTTGGGGAATTTATGCGACAGTTATTGGTCGCACCTTTGTTGATGGGACTGTGGTCGCAAAGGTGTGATCGTAAATTCTGCTTATTTGCGAATGAATAATCCCAGGAGTTATGACAGTCGATTTATGAGCCAATTTGTTATATTTTTCGTAATAATTCGTGAAAGGCGCATTTTTTTACTGCGATGCGCGCGGTGTGAGTCAATGGGGGCTACTTTAGGTGCTTTGCCAGAGCAAAACAACACATTAGTTACGTTAATACATTGGCAGCGACAACAATGTCCTTTGGCCGGGGGCCAAACGAATTTCGTAAATATTAACGATGGCCCTGCTCAAATAAGAAGTTAAACTGCCCTCTAGAGGCATAATTTCTAGGGAAATATGTATCCTGTCTTTGGATGCACCGGTAATCGGGAGTATTTGTGCCAAATTTTGGTTACTCACAACGTTTGGCCGCCAGCCAGAGAATTCAGGATGGCGACTAATACAGGAAACTGTCTGCGTTGCTAGTTACATCTTTTAGGATTTGTTGGAGCGTTAATGGAATTAGTATACAGATGCATAACGTATTTCGCAAGTTCCCTGATCACCTTAATGTGAACGTCCATTCTTCTTAAAGATGTCAAGAGATTAATTTGTAATTAATCAAATGGCGCGATCCAAAAGAATTCCACTGCTCTAATTACATGACTGGTATTTAATTTGCTGTTGATGATATCCTTGCGGTCTTATTTCGATGTTGCGTGCGTTTTTTGATGGGATTCGGACTGGGACTAATGATAGGCCCATGATTATTATTTAAAGTTAAATTAGTGGTTGTTCCTGCACCTATGTATATCTGTTGGGCTATGTTCTTGTGGTGGAGATGGTTTTCAACTCAGGATGAACGAGGATCATTAAAAAGACATTAATTTTCATAGCAAATGCCTTCGAGCACAATGCCTCGTGAGATGCGATAGAACCTTGTTGGTAAACATTTGCCTAATTGGTAATTTGAACTGTTTTGCAAAAAGGAAACAAAGTCATTCCAATGACTAAAGTTGCCGTGCGTTGAGAAACTTTGAGTAACATACTAATGCAAAATAGTGGACTTCGGATAGTCCTCAAGTAAGTCGCACGAGTGAGGAATAAATTGGCTATGCTGTTATAAATAGAAAGTTGATAAATGCATTCGATGCAACAGGGAACTTGCAACAAAGTGAGCTAAGCCAGAGATAGGCAATCGATAAATACTCAAATCGTGGTCGGTATAGCCTGGATTTCGTGTCTGTTTGAGGATTTACATAAACAAGATATGGTCTAACTTTATTTGAATAAATCCAGTTCAACATTTTAGAACTTAGTTTACAGAATATGCTAAATGTTCTACGATATTTCTAGAGAAAGATTTTGGCCCAAGATTTTCTAATGCCAAGATGTTCTGTAAATTTAATTTTGGAAAGAGGCAGATTCGCTTTGCTACTGACCGGCTGCCCATAAATCGAAAGGGAAATTACGTGGACACAAATACAAATACAAATAATAGATAGAGCAATGTTAATCTAATGAGAAAATTCCCTTTTTAGAATTGCATCTGGTTCCCATTTCTTCAGTTCCCCCCAAGTTTTGCCTTTTTGAGCATACGCACCAGAAGTCCAGCCGGCAATCAAGTAGCTTTTATAAATAGTGCCATTACCGTGGCATGAACTACCCAAGTCTGGCCATTTTGGTGAGTAGGGAATTTTGGTCTGTTAAGTCCAACGCAGAACTATTGTGGATCCTTATTAAAGCTTATTAAGCTGATTCAGCGATATCTTTTCGTAGGTGTTCGAGTCTATGCGATGCACATTATAAGTTTTGGCTTGATCAAGCCTCGAATTTGTGTGTCACTTACCTATAATCTGAAACCTTTATCTCACTCAGTACTTATGCTGTGTTCACCCAGAAAAGGAACGTCCAGTAGTAATTCTAAGCTGAACACAATCCAGTCTTTGAGGGAATCTGTACCCTAAGTATGTTCCAAAGCCTCGCAGTTTCTATTAAAAGCTTTTATGACTGGCTTTGTAGAGTTTCCAGTCGGCAATTTCAGCATCAACATTTTTCTCTTCAAAAACCGGACACAGGCAAGATCTTGTTGGATAATGGCATTTCCAGTGGGAAATTGTCTTTTCCTGGCAGGTAACAGCACCTCCATATTTGGTGCTACTCAGCATTTACTCGATAAATTTAAAACTTCCAGACATGGTAAAGGTGGAACATCCCCAAAATATTGCTTTAGATGTATAAATAGAAGCTTGAAAAATATGACCACGACGGAGCTTTTGATTGTCATTTCTTATTATAGATACTCACTCCGTACCCTCCGTTAAACTTTCATTAAAAAAAAATAACATTTTTCCACTCTTATGAAGTCGAGTTCCTATATTCCTTAGCCCACTGCAGTCTTTTTGTCTTCAAACCCGCAGTACAAATAACTCGTTACTTGGCGGCCCACTTCTAACAGACGTCTTCGAATAGTATATGTCCGTCAGTCTATCTGAAGGTCGACTTTACAATCAGAGTCGCCACTAAGAAAATTTATTTCATAGAAGAAAAGCGTAGCTAGATATCAAAAAGTTTGGCAAAACTTGAGTTCTTGTTCACTATGTACCCACATAAAAGTAAGAAAAATGAGAATGTTTTATGTATTCTAGCAATGAATAATAAAATACGAGCATCCTCTCCTTCTAATTTTCATAAACGTATGAATACAGGACAGGAATTTCTTTACTTCAAAAGTGTAGCAAAAAAATTTGCTACGATTATAGCCAAGTGGCAGCGCTGTTTACTATATAGGGCTATTTCTTTCGAAGTTGGGCTTTCACATCCCTGCAAAATGGTATCTGTCAAAACCACCTGTCATCCATAGTGACAGACAATTAGCCATTTTACAATATGGATCGTTCAACCATCGTTCATATCGTGCATTAAAATTGTTGCATCTTACTGCAAAAGTAGCAGTTATGTAATATCTGTGTATCGCGATTTAAGAACAGATTATGGTCGTCATAATTGCGCAACTGAATAAACAAATCAAAACATAATCACCAAATATGAACAAATCGGTAGTGTTGATGGTGTCTATGCAGACAATCCCCGAACTTTGGAGCACTCAAAAACCAACACGTGAAGTTATTACCGCAATATAGCCAGAAATGTGTCGAAAAGTAGCTCACAGGAAACGAAGTTTGCAAAAACTTCCGTGGTGGCCATTTAACCGATGTTACGAGTAGATTGCATACATAATGGCATAGTCCGCAATTTGAAACAGTATAGAAATTTCATTGAAAATTGCAACCTACTCTCAGTTATGCCAAACAAATATGTAATTTGTCCCAATTTGCGCAGCAGTTATGCACAGAGTAGATTTTGTTTGTTCTAAATGCAATCAAGTCTTCTCATGTTCTCCATTTTCTTAAGACATAAATGAACTCAATTAACATTCAGCCCATAGCTAACTAACATTACTCTCTTCTTCGGTGGAATTAATTTCTCTCGTCGATTACTTTCTCGTTTTTAATGCATTTTCCCAGAGCCTATAACGATCTAATGTGTAATCCACCTTTCAAAACCTTTTTATTTCGTTTTTCCCTCTGACCCCGCAACGAAAATCATCTAATTTATTATATCTTGTTGATTGCTATTAGCAATAATTTTGTGAGTTTCTTTTTTTTCACTCAATACATTCTCTACTCATACCCACCCATGTACTTTTGATTTATCTATCACGAAGGTAATTTTTCATTGGATATATCTCAATTATTAGCCGATGCGATGTCAAAATAAATCAGGGTTTATGCTATGTATACTTGGTATACCTATATGTGTGTGCGGTGCTTCAATCTCCGTTCTCTTCGTCGAACATTGACTTATCGACAAAATGATTGCCCTAGAATTATGTTTGTTTTGGCCGCCTTAACGTTTGTTGTTAGCAAAATATTTTCAAATCGATAACAGCAGTCAAAACATTATGTATCGGTATCTAAATAACATCATATGACGTGATTACGTTTCACATGTCCTCAAGGTTTCATGTCATAAAACTCTAAATATTAAGTAATTTGATTATTTACTTGCATGTAAAAAACTAATTTGTGGTAAGATAAAGGGTTATTCATTTCGAGATTGCGATTTCACATCCCTGCCATATGGCATCTGTCAAATCCGTCTGTCATCCATAGTGACAGGTAATATAAACACAAGTGTCATCAATTATGACATTTCTAATTAAGATAGTAAAGTTACAGATGTAAAGATGCAACTGCATTGTTTTATTTTGTTAAATTTCTATGAACGACGAATTTTTGTTTTCTAAAATTTGACTGTATCATTTTTTGTGGCATTTTACATTCTTTTGTATACAAACACCTCCAAATCGGGACATCAAGGGACTTGTCCCATCAGTGTCCCAAATATGAAGGTTTTACTGTATTTGAATGTGAATGTCTGTTGCTTTATACCGGATTTTTTAATAACTAAAATAGCTATTGCGCAAAAACTTCTACGACCGTTTTTTGATAATGTTTAATGCAAATCGAGTATATTGGCTTGAAGTTCGGAATTTTTTAAAATATGTATTATGTTTTTAGTGCTCCGTACCAGATAGGTATAAACAGAACACTAATGGATTCAACATAGTGTCTGTCACACGCTTGTAACTTTTGAAACGTTTGAACTAGAATGCTGAATTTTTGCACAGAAATAGTAAGCGCTATTGCAAAAAATATTTTTGTGAGAGGATTTTGGGGCATAATGTGGCGCAATAAAAACATGTTTACACCCCAACATGCGGCATATCAAATTAAAACGGCTGATCTTCCAAGTAGTCCAAAAATACAACAGATAAAGTTTTTTGAATAAACAAAAACCAGAGCATTGACACAGTTTACTGGGAAAATGCATCTACAAAATTTACCCAAGTACTATATTTTCGGTATCTCCCATCATTTAAATATTAAATACGTTCGATCCCTTTTAAAGTCAACACCCTGTATACATTATATCTATTTTACATCGATCTTTTAAGGAATGTCCAGCTACAGAATTGTTTGATCGTTAGTGTGTGGCCTAATAAACATGATTCAAATTAATTTTCGTTAGTGAATTTAATTGTTTATCTACCAGAAACTATGGAGTAGCATTCGATAACAAGCGCATCTGAAAGAATCATATGGTAGATGTACATAGTTGCAATAGTCTATTGTTTAACAAAGGCTATGAGACCATGTCGCATGCTATGGAGGTGATCCTCGACCTAACACCTCTATACGTCGTGATTAAATAATCATGAGTTTCGCAAATGAGGTTATAGGGGTATAGCGAATTAAATCAGGCTAATAGAATGAAACTACTCCTCAAAGAAGCATCTCTTCTTGAAATTCATAAAGATGAAATGATCACTTCGTCAAAAACTTTACCCACGGATCCAAAACAGCTAAGGAAATTGGATCAGGATTATTTGAACCAAGAACCATATACTCGGACAAATATTCCAACATCTTCCAAGCATAGATTCACGCGAACGGAAGGAACTATTGCAAGCAAGTCACTGCAGTTATGCCATTAAAGTGCTAAGAGAAGATGAGAAGATCGTAAGAGCTAAGATTTGGAAAGTACTCCTGAAACTGAGACAAGTCCAGATACTCCTCGGGTACTTCAACCAGAAAAGATCAAAAGCTTGCATTTGCTTAATCAATAAAACTCTACGAATAATAACATATTGCCTTACAGAGCACTGCAAAGTCAAAGAATACGTTAAGAAACTAAGCCAGCACCCGCAGATTTTGTAACAATTGGGGGAGGCTCCGATCTACCTTCTAAGAAACTGCGGTGCACTTATTGCCAAAATAAACAAGAAAGATTTACACCCATTCCGGATAGATACATAGATTTCTAAAGCAAAAGACTGAGAAACCTTGATCTGAGAACAACCTCAGTTCGCAAAACTCCTAAATTGAACCTTATGTAAATTTTATATGGTAGCCTCAAATGAACGAAATTAAAAAAAAAAAAAATTTCGATTTGCAGTACCATGAGTCCCAATTAAATTTTTCGAATGACTCGTTTCGCACTTTCACTCTAAAATTATTCTTGTTTATCTAAAATTATTCTTGTATGCCTTTTTTCATTCATTCGAGTTAAAATCGCCCTTCAGTCCTCCGAATGTTTGGCACTCTCCATTGAGAATTTACCGCCCGGTTAGTAGTTCACCCTACCCTTCTATTGTACCTGGTCCCCTATTTGTACTTTGCGAGAGATATGTTCCTGAATTACGAAGAGTTAAAAATAGCGAATCTGAGTGCCCTTCACCAATACCAGACGAGGAAGGGTAAGCAATAAATGGGTGCGGTGAACTAGGGCTAAGCAGGAAATTAAAAATGTAGGGCCCCAAAACATCGAGAGACTGTCAGCAGTATTTGGCGACCTGAGTTTTCAATTTCCCGCCCGATCCTACTTCACCCCACCCATTTATTGTTTTCTCTTCCTGGCCTGCTGTTCGATAAGAGGCCTCAAGATTCACTTACTCGTACTGCCCCTGAAGTTGTAATCAAATTGAGTACTAACTTACTTTAACGTGTTCCCGACCTATTAAGAGTTTTCATTACCCGAAAGGGGATATACATTAGCATCCGAGGATCCGGTCGTCTATCTTATAAATAATTTAAATTTTCCTACCCGATAAGTTACAACCCTCAACCCATAGGGTTCTGGTCTTTGGTAAATACTCGTACCCTAAAGACAAGAGATCAAATCAAATAAAAACAAATCAATTTATTCCGCTTTAGAAGTATACTATAAGCATAGCGCCCCCTTCAACACCACGATCGCAACCACAAGACATTTCTTTGCTCGCTTGTTTACCTGTCGTTCACATTTTGCCACTCCTATAAGCATTGCTAAGATAGAGGAAAGGATGCAATTTGTTTGAGTTACGGCGCTTGAAAGCACACTTTAAGGGTCCATTGTATTCCAATCAACGGAATAATATGAATGTATTCTCTGCTACGACTAACAACCATCCTTTGCAGGATCAGCAGCAGAAGGCACGAAAACAATCGCTGCTCATCATGTGTCTGGCCCAGCTAATTTTTCGGTTTTGTTACATGGCTTGAAATCGGCAGTCATTCGGTCGCCAAACAATTCCCTGTCGACTGTTTTTTTAATTTGTTACTCTGCCTCGGTAGTATTACCTTTATGGTGCGCGGTGTAGCCACCAACCGACCACTTTTATGGGACAGGTCAATATGTAGATTTGTTTTATTGTCCACTCTTTTGCAGCGCACCATCAGACTCCATGCATGCGCACTCGAACTACGGGAGCATGTGAGCTGATAGCATTTGCGATAAATTTGTGCAAAATTCAAAATATTTTGACATCACACATGCAGTCTGCCGGAACGGCATTAAAGGTGCTCCGCCATGTCATTTTGATCACTATTTGTGTGGTTATGCTGGATGCAGTTTGCACACATTTCAGATGACATTTTCTGAAATAAAAGAAATGGTAAGGGAGAAGAGAAAAGCGCGTAAAAAATGGCAACAAACTCGTGCTCCGCAACATAAATCGCATTTGAATCGCTTGTGTAACTTGCTAAAAAAGGCCATTATTGATTTTAAAAACCGGACAATACAAACCAGCATTGAAAGCTTAACAGCAGACAAAGATTCCAATTATTCGCTCTGGAAAGCTATAAAAGGCATTAAAAAACCGAAAATACAAGCGGCCCCAATCAAGAAAAATGACAACGAATGGGCCAAGAATGATAAAGACAAAGCAGAAGTCTTTGCCGCCCATTTAGAAGAAACATTTAAACCATTTGATGGGCAAGCGCTTGCTGAAAATGATAATGCGTCGGATATAGCATTTCACAATTACACAGTAAGAAATGCAAGGCTGACCGAACTTCAACAAGAAATAAAGAAACTGAAACCGAATAAAGCTCCTGGATACGACCTAATCACAGGAGAGCTTCTTAAATCGTTACCTAGAAAAGCGTTAGTCAAGTTTCTTTACATTATAAACGCAGCGATAAGATTAGAATATGTTCCGAGTCAATGGAAAGTCGCGGAAGTAATAATGATTCTGAAGCCAGGAAAACCACCGAATGATAAAAAATCGTATAGACCTATTTCGCTGCTGCCGATTATGTCTAAAGTTTTCGAAAGAATAGTACTTAAGCGATTACAGCCGGTTATAGAAGAAGGATCTCTTATTCCCAATCACCAGTTTGGGTTTAGAACCAAGCACTCAACAATAGACCAAGTGCATAGAATAACTGATTTAATTGAAAAAGCTTACGAAGAAAAAAAGATTTGCTCGAGCATATTCCTTGATGTTTCTCAAGCTTTTGACAAGGTCTGGCATGAAGGCTTGAAATATAAATTACGACAAGTTCTGCCGGAACACTTATATAATATTCTAGAAAAATACTTGACGAATCGACTTTTCCGAGTCAAACACGGAAACGAATATTCGGAATTTAAAGAAATAAGGGCTGGGGTGCCGCAGGGAAGTGTCCTTGGACCGCTTTTGTACCTATTATATACTCGCGATATACCGCAAGAAGAAGGCACCGTCTTAGCTACATTTGCCGACGACACTGCCATCCTGGCAACGGGTAAAACGATCGAAGAATCGACTGAAAAATTGCAAGAAGCATTGAATAAAGTAAATGAATGGACAAAGATTTGGCGACTAGCTCTAAACGAAAACAAATCTGTTCATGTCAATTTTACTTATAAGAAAATAAATAATTTGCCCATCTTTTCAAACTCGGTTCAAATTCCGTTTGCAAACGAAGCTAAGTATCTTGGAATGACACTTGATGCTAAGCTGAAGTGGAAATCGCACGTGAAGAAAAAACGTAAAGAACTCGAAACCAAATACAGAGAAATGTACTGGTTACTTGGAAAACATTCCAAGCTTAATGTAGAGAACAAACTGCTTTTATACAAGCAAGTGCTAAAGCCGATATGGACATATGGAATACAACTTTGGGGTTGTACCAAAATAAGTAATGTCAATATTTTACAAACTTTTGAAAATAAAGTGCTAAGATCAATAGTTAATGCACCGTGGTTTATTAGAAATAGCGATATCCATAGAGATTTAGGAATTGCGACAGTCGAATATGAAATCAAAAACTTCGCGCGTAAGCATAAAGACAGATTACAAGGACACGTTAACAATGAAGTCCTTCGAATTCTAGATGAGAGGAATCTACTGCGTCGTCTACAAAGGACTAAACCTTTCGATTTAACGCGATAGCAAGAAACCGCGCCTAATTTGCGGAACAAGCAGGAACTTTCAATGGAAAGGGACCTGCCAAACGATCTCAATACGTGAAAGAAAAACTGCTGGATAAGTCAAAACTTAGTTGTAGTATGTAATCAAAGAAATTTATCACGAAGGGAGGTTTTTTTAGTGAGTAAAAATCTCACACTACTATGAGCACGCGCTACCGATCCTCATAGTGTCTTCATGAAGATTTTTTACCTACCCTCGGGAAAAAAAAAAAAAAAAAAAAAAAAAAAAAAAAAAAAAAAAAAAAAAAAAAAAAAATTTTCTTTTCTGATTGCGGCTGGGGTGCATAAATTATATTTTGCACTAATCAGGAATTGGTACTTGTTAAAAAAAAATTTGTGATTTTATCAGAGTATTCTATGATTTTCTGCATTAGCAATAATATATGTTGGATTAAATGGCAAACAAATTTTAGTCCGCCAAGTACTCAGCATTCTGCAAATGCATAATGCCGTACACCGACATAATGCCATACACCGATTTTTTAACAGAATAATACGTTTTCGTCCCTTTAGTTTTATCTTAGCCTTTGTCTAAGTTAACTAGTTACGATCTGCTATTCTATGTTGTTCTGCTTTCAACTTGTGCATTCTTCATGTCGCTTTTGACTATTGCCATCTACGTAGTTTTTGTTCCTGTTGTTTGCACACATATGTCATGGCAGATCTGACTGCTGTTTTATATACCCTTCCTCTTTTGGCATTCGTTTGTCACACAATCGTTATTTGTGCGGTGGTCCACATATACATACATCAACATCTAGCATCTTTTTGCAGACTATCACTATGTCGCCAGCATCGATGATGTTGCAGGGTAGTTAAATTTCAGCTTTTCGGAAGTTTATAATAATATTGAAAAGAAGTGGACTTATAGCTGAACCCTGAGGTACACCCACTTCAATTTTAAACTCATGACTGGTCGTTGGCCTGTGGGTCCTCTACAAACCCTGTGACCTTATCGACTGCCATATTAGGTGTTATAGGGTAGGGCTCTATCAAAAAGAATCATGTTGAAAACTTTCGTCAGAAAACAAATTCCTATCGCGCGCAACTGCTTACATATTTCGGCGTAAATTTCATGTTGTTCCTTAGTTTTACTAGTCGCCATTCCGTATACTGTTTCTTCAACCTGTGCTGTTCTTACGTCTTTAACATTGAAGATATCTTTGTTATTTTGACATTTACAAAGCGCGTATAGTAGTCGTCATCGCTGCTGGCTTTTTTCTCTTTTTTGCCTCTATATTTGCTTCTCCTTTATGCCTAATAAGCAGACAGTCGTAAACTGATTTTGATGCATAGTTTCAAGTTTGTAACATAAAGACATAATAAGGATTCACCCTACACAAATTTTATATATTGTAATATGCGAGCTACGGCTCGAGTAGATAAAACAATATTCTGTGAAATTATTTCTTTATTTTTTAGTATATAGAACAATTCAGGTTCACACTATACTATTCTTCGCAATTCTTTTGTTACAATGTCTCTTTCCTCTCAAATCACTTATCTCCTTTCAATGACTTAATTCACAAATCCAAACAAATTACTTCTTCTTGTTAACTCTCAACTTTCAATTTATCACAAAATTACAACTTCGCCCATTATCACTTTTCTAATCTCTTCGCCACAGTTTAAAAACTACTGCCCCCTTTCGATCGCCATCTATCCTTATATAGCAGAAGTTTCTGATAGCCAGAAACTTCTAGCAAATTCTTCGACCACTGGAACAAGAAAAATTCTGATGTAATAATTCCATTTCTTGCAGTTATAATTCTTTCTTATCCGTGATATTATCCGTCTCTTTCATGAACTGTGGAGACTTAACCGCAGACACGAACCTCGAATGAAAAGACACTTTGGAATGGCCTGGAGGAGCGTAGTTATTATTCTACATTATTGTAGCATAATTTTAGGGGATGTTACAATATATTAGCGACATTTGTTGACCCATTTCTGTCCAGCCAGACGAATCAAATTTGGTACATACGTTCCTTGAGTCCAAAGCCTAGTAAATTGACAATTTTTTTAAAAACACCCAGAATTTCTTTGGCGCTTTCTTTCCAACGATCCGTTCCATTGTTGTCTGGTTCTTTTGAAAACCCTAATGTCATGAGCTCCAGTAGAATGAGCTGCAAACTTCAAAATCTGATAGTGCCTTAAATGTTACCAAGCAAGGACAACTGAAAATGAACCATTATTTTCGATTGTCCTCTCTTACCAAACACATAAACTTCAACAAACAAGCTTGAAAACTGGGCCTGGTAAACTACAATATTTGGCTGTCTTTCGAGAGGCCATGCGTATTGAATGGACTGCGACTGTTCTGCGTCAGGAAAAATAAGGAACGGACATTCTATCCGGGCTGAAATTCTTTAGACATCAATTTGAAATGATCTAATTTTGAGAGGTGATAGACTGTAATAGAACGTTGTTTCGGTGTAAACAATTAGAAAACTAAGTGAATATCATATGGTATACAACACTATTCAACACTTCAAAGTTTCAATCAATAAATCATCCTGTGACATTATAATCCAGTCCATAACCGCCAATTAGATGGAAGCCATCAGGCTATCATTTGAAATAAAACTTATCTATTCGCGAGTCTTTAAAAAATTACAAATGTCACTTTGTTATGGTGTATCCTTATGATCACACATACGACCCTCAAATACGTCCATGTCCTCTATGTACGAGCAGATATCAAATCCGTATAAACTGCGTACAATAAACTTCACTAATAGTTTTCGAAAGTCAATTGAACGTTGCGCGGCAATAATAAATTATCTTCTATTCCTTATCCTGTCAACAGGAAATATATACGTTAACTCATTTAACATTACATACCCTGAAATTCCTAAGAAAACATCATAATATATCGAGAAAAACCTCCTCCAATCATCGGCAATCGGTTATGTCCACAATTAATGAGAGCACGATGCCTCCTCTTGGGTTAAATAACCCAAACCAGCCCGAGCAGCTCGCTTTTCATCGAAACGAATTTCTAACCGACAACAAAATTGTACAATGCGCATACCATTACCACATAATTTTCACCATTCCTAATAAATTCGACGACGACCAGGGAATTGTCTGCTCTGCACCATCATCAGGGCCCTTCTGGTGCATCACGAAGCAGTCGATGTTCCTCTTTTTTTTTTTTTTGCTGCATCCAATCCGCCCGATGGCTGATGGTGAAGAAGCGGTCAAATCGCTCTGCTCCACCACCAACCACCACCACGACCAGCACAAGGAGCACCACCATCTCACCATCGTCAGTTAAAGCCAAAATAATTATAGTTATTAATCGGCTGTTGAATTGGCTGCTAATTTGCAGTTTAGTTACAAATTCTACCCGCTGGCGTGCAATTATGGGTTAAATTATAGCATAAAAATAAACAAAACGCCGCGATAATTCGCCTCATTCACCGAGAACTCTGCGCGATTTTCGACGAGTGCATCTCGTCTGCATCTCTTCGGTAAGAGTTTGCCGTACCGGAGATCGGAGCAGCGCCATTATATCGGAGAGATTTCCTCTCATTACCCATGGATACCATGTTGTGTGTGTGTAAAGTATCGTCTAATATACCTTTGCGCCCGAGATGGGGAAATCATCTCATCTTGCACGATTTGCGCACCACAAATAGCTTCTTGTGATGAGCAATATATGTACATCCAACAGGCCAAAATAACAGCAGCAGCAGCACACAGTATCAACAATGCGGATCGACGAGAGCTGTCCACTTCCATCTACCTTATGCGCCAGGCTCATCAATTTGATGCATAAAGCAGACGAACAATGCATAATGGGCAATCGTGTTGTTTCCTTTAAGCGATCATCACTTGAAGTTTTTACGATGTGGCTTGAGTGATGGAAGATGTTTTTTTGGACTCCTCAACTTTGAGCATTTGGAAAATGTGCTTTTACTCGTAGTAATAAATGCCTTACATCACATCGAAGAAAAGATTCGAAATTGATTCTGGCAAAGGATGTGTACTATCCAAAGCAAATACAAAGCGTATTTTCCAATTACGTAGTTGGCTGATTTGTGAAAGGATTCCTTTTATTTTGCGATGTAGACTCAGTCTCCAGATATTTTTGATCGATCGTCCGCCGCCAACGCTACGAGTATTCCAAATTGCAGAGAGTGATCGATTCTGTTTTACTTTTTTGATGAATATCCTCATTCCCAAAAATCACCTCTAAAATTGGTATTTTAACTCAAAAATCCAAAATACTCAAACAACACTGTTGTCGAAAATGGGTAATTTGCATCGGTATAAGAGTCGCGAAGCATGCGCAGGAAATTCAAGTTTGATGCCTGTTTCCCTTGCGTTCATTTCGGATATTATAATCATAATATCGACATACTCGTATGTAGTTAAACATGAATTCATACGAGTACAAGTGCGATCTGAACATCATCCAATAAGAGTTCGAGTTTGATCTGCATCAACTTTATTTTATACGTGGGTCAACCTAGACCATCTGGAGAGTTCATTCAGTTTTGCGTTGTACGAGGAACAAACATTTTTTTGTAAAGTATTAAAATAGCTGCAGTTTTTCTAATATTTTGACGGTACAACTTGACCGCAAATTGTGG
The DNA here is from genome assembly GCA_963082735.1 of Pocota personata. Lineage (NCBI taxonomy): Eukaryota > Metazoa > Arthropoda > Insecta > Diptera > Syrphidae > Pocota > Pocota personata. Next base: position 275,990,851 of record OY720429.1, read on the forward strand.
CTTTTGTACTAACTTTTAGTCTAATTAAGTTGAAATTATACTCATAAGGAGTCGAATATCAGGTATAGTCAGGTGTCAAGTGTCGAGCTTGATCACTTGCCGAAGAGCAACTGTTTGAGCAAATGTTTGCTTAGAGTAAAAATAGCCGAAAATTCTCCAAGAACTTCAAAATTTGAATGTGGATGGTCCAGCTTGACCACGTTTGTATCGTAGTTTAAACCGAACTTAGAGAATACCTTTCTGAGTTTGGACGTGATGCCCAAAAATAGTTAACTTAAGGCATGAAACTAAGCTGCCAATGCAATTTATATCGTAAGGTGTTTCCCGGATGTATAACTGGATGCTTCTACATCACCGTTCATCTTTTCTAGAAGATGGTTTAACACAGAGAAATAAAAGTATAGCTCACGGAACAGTGCGAAAAATCTGGAATGACAGAAACAATTGTGTCAAAAGTTGATCGGTTTACACAATTAAGAACCAATTATCCTAACAATTAACTTAAGATTTGGTTCTGGCCTTTGGTCTTCAGTCCAATGATACCAATTACAAACCGGGATTAGAATTTTATTTAGCGTTTGGGGTTAAAATGCTTAGGGGGAGATCTAGGGTGTTTTCTTATGGATATTTTATATCGAATGGAAGTTAAACTTTGTACGTTTAATGTAAAAACCAAATACGATGGCATCATAACAGGCAAAAATAACCTCTTTGAACCGGCGTACTAGAAACACGTTGTGCAATTCGGCAAATATGTGAAATGCTCTGATACTCGTATGGAAAAAATTAACCCTAACAAAAAAAACAAATTTGGCAATCCCCGGTTTAAATATAAAGCAAGACGAATATTAAAATGGAGAACGCTTAACGTCTATATTTCAAGTACAAGTATTAGTTTCGTGAAAATTGTCGACCTCTCGACTCTTTTCTCAATGTCTGTCCGTTTTATCCGTCTACCTGTACCGCGGACTGCAGCCGAAATGGCTAGACGGATCTTCTTAAAGCTTCATACCTGCGGTCTATGTGAATTTTCAGAATTTTCACTCTAACCTCGAAATTAATGTTACTCCGATGTCGGAAATTTAAATTTGTTTCAAATTAACAAACTTTTTGTGGTGCTTCTTCCCAAAAACTACCGATTCTAAGGGGTTTTTAAAATTGTTTAGAGGGACTTTTTTTTAAATACTTTTCACCACTGAGAATATTGAACGTACACGTATTTCATTTAATTTATCCTAAAAGAACAAGTATTAGTTTCGTGAAAATTGTCGACTTCTCGACTCTGTCCTCGATTTCCGTCCGTTTTATCCGTCTACCTGTACCGCGGACTGCAGCCGAAATGGCTAGACGGATCTTCTTAAAGCTTCATATCTGCGGTCTATGTGTATTTTCAGAATTTTCACTCTAACCTGAAATTTAAATTTGTTTCAAATTAACAAACTTTTTGTGGTGCTTCTTCCCGAAAACTACCGATTTTAGGGGGTTTTTAAATTTGTTTAGGAGGACTTTTTTTTTAAATACTTGGCACCACTGAGAATATTGAACGTACACGTATTTCATTTAATTTATCCTAAAAGGAAAAGTCTTAGTTCCGTGAAATTGTTCAGTTGTCAGATTTTAGATAATCTTTGTAATCTAGCCTAAACGGAGAGATGGATTTTCTTAAAACCTTATATCTGGGGTATGTGGAGTCACAATTCGAAGGGAAATCTAAATCTAACCCTAAAATTAATATTGATTTACTATGGGATAATTTCGAAGATTTTGATGTTTTTTTTTATAAAAGATTTTTGGGGGATTTCTTAAAAAAAAAACTACCAATTCTAGGGTTTCCTTTTTAATTTTTATTAGCGGGAAATTTCTTAACCATCTGGCAACACCCATTTGTGCGAGTTATTTTTTCACCGATCTTGATTGGTCCTAATACGATTAAGAAAAAGCCATGATTTTTTCGCAGGATTAACCCAGTCACTACGTGAGTGGGGTCGGTTATGTTGACACAGTTCATTAGCGACGAATTTAGCCAAATAATTTCCCAGGACTGATCTGCATTGAAGTTTGAGGGGAGTAAGAGTTAGGCTTTTTTCAACGGTGGTACCTTTAATCTTAGTCTCGATGGCAAGTCAGTGTGAACTGGGAGGTTGTTATTGTACATTATCTTGTTGAATTCTCGAAACTGAGCCATGTTACGTCTTACGCCAGGAGGACTTATGTTGCTGATTATTGGTTGGTGTTATTGATATTGTTGGTGTTGATCTGAAGATGCCTATAATCTTTTCCATTGTAGCATTAAGCTGGAGGCCGATTTGTATGACATGCGAGCTGTTTATTCACAAAGGAAAAGTATATTCGGCGGCTGAGTACACTAAATCCAGCGCAGCACGCTAAAGTTATTTGTATATCATCATCATACATATGAGTACATACATACATATATGTATATAAATCTGTTGACTATTTCCCTGTCGCAATGTTTATTCCAGATTTTGGCTACATGTAGATGTGTATATCTCTTACTTAGAATGTATCTATCTTTATATCGGGCTCCATCCACTTTTGGGCATAGCTCTCATAAAGGACCCTGCGGTGTATCAGTCGCAAATGATATTCGATACCATTTTAAAGAGCGGGATATATATTTTTATATAGCTCAACCCTTGAGAATCAGAGATATTCTCAAAAAAGTAGTTCGATTATATTAAATAAAACTGTTAAGTATTGATCTGGTTATTTTTTTATTTGTTTGTTCCATTACAGATTGTGACTCTTTTTAATCCATTATTGTAACTCCGCCCTTTTTACCGGCGGAGCCTAGCATTATTTTGCCCGCATCTTGGTGGTGTTGGATATCTGTTTAAGGTTCATAATTTTTTGATTTCAAATAATCCCCAAAATAAAAAGTCCTCAGCTTTTGAAAAATCCACAAATATAAAATCCAAAAACGCAAGATCTGCAATAGAAATTAAAATAACTTGTCTATTCACATCTTCGTCGTGGTTGCGGGTAGAGCTAAGTATGAGACTGCGGCTCTCTTAAATGCAAGAGGAAATCCCAGAAATCTGTAACGTATCCAACACCCAAACCCATAGCTCGAGTGTATCTAAGAAATTATTTTTGGTTTGGTCAATTCTTAGATACACTCGAACTATCGGAGTTCCTGTATTTGAAAATTTTGCTTTTTTGATTTTATGTTTGAGGATTTGAATTTTAGGATTTTGGAGATTTTATTTTAGGAGATTAGCTAGTCACCAGGGTGCCAGTGATTATCAAACTTCTTAAACATTTTGTTTGGTGTTGCGTACCGGAATGTTAGAAAACGGAACACTAATGGATTCAACATGGTATCTGATTGTCTATGTGTCAGTATGTTTAAGAAGTGAAATGAAAGCTAGAGTTCTAAAGAATTTGAATGTGCAAAAAATAATTTAAATATTTAATGTAAATATTTTTGGATAAAATTTGTTAAACAAAAACTTTAAAAACGAAGGTGAAGTCATTTAGAGTTGGCATCACTGCTCCTGGTATATGCTATTTTTTACCCCTGTCTTATCCAATTTTGATAGTTTTTGGACAAACACTTCTACATGTACGCCTTAACTCAAGGCCTCAATTTTATCAAAGTCCGCTAAGTCTAAGGGAAAGATGCATCGAAAATATTTAAAACTCCTTCCCACACTTTACCCTGATTTAGATAATTTTCAGTTAAATTTCATCAAAATCTGTTAACACATCCTTGACTTAGGAGGCCAATAAAGATAATTTAATTATCTTGAAACCTCGCCCACACATCTTACTTCACTCCATTCGATTTTGATTTGCTGACGAAACTAAGTATATAGCTACATATGTACATATCAGGACAAAAATACTGTAGCATAATAATAACTACGCCCCCTAAAAATATGACGCAACAAATTCCGAAGTGACTTTCCATTCTGGCAGAATTTTGGTTCAAACTGTCCTTTCATTCGAGGTTCGTGTCTGGGACGAAGTCTCCACAGCTCATGTCAACGAAAGAGACGAATAATATTAGGGATAAAAGGGGATTATAACTGCAAGAATTATTTCTCTTGTTCCAGTGGTCGAAGAATTTGCTAGAAGTTTCTGGCTATCAGAAACTTCTGCTATATAAGGACAGATGGCGATCAAAAAAAGAGACAGTTGGTTTAGAACCGTGGCGGAGAGATTGGAAAAGTGATAATGGGCGAAGTTGTAATTTGGTGATAAATTGAAAGTTGAGAGTGAACAAGAAAAAGTAATTAGTTTGGATTTGTGAATTAAGTAATTGAAAGGAGATAAAGTGATTTGAGAGGAAAGAGACATTGTAAGAAAAGAATTTGCGAAGAATAGTATAGTGTGAACTTGAATTGTTCTATAGAGTAGAAAATAAAGAAATAATTTCACAGAATAATTGTTTTATCTACTCGAGCCGTAGCTCGCATATTACAATACAAATCAAATTTCATCACAATATCTTCAGTGGTTATCAAGCGAGCCTTGTGAGAACAAACAGGCAAGTAGACATGGAACATAATTGCCTGTCGGTCAAACTTATGGTAAAATGCACAATATCTTTGTTTGCTTTGATAAGTTAAAGTTCGACCGATAAGTATACCTACCACCAACGTCAATATTCAAGTGCACACAAGAACATTTGAGAATCTGATGGAGCCCGGGATCACAAAACCCATACTCACCCTAATTAAGTGTGCCTGTGCCCATTCAGCTTTCCTCCATCAACAATGTTTGCAACTTGAACACAAAGCTATCCCTTAACCTCCGTTCCGTGCACGGTGGATGCAATTTTTGTGTGAAGTCAATCTATACAAAATTAGGGGGCGTACCTTAATCATGACTTGATTGCACTCCCCTTTTATATCCTGCGGATCATTATCCTCCTATTAGGCTCACTCCTGAAATGCACTGTATATTGGTTCTCCACTGTTTATGCTGCCCTCGACCAAACAAACTGTCTATCTCTTAGCCACCGCATTCTGATGAACACTGACGTATAGACACACTGACTGACGGATACAAGTGACGTGCAAATGCCTCGACTTCGACGGACGACGCTCAGCGGACAAATTACCGTGGATTCCTCTGTGGAGCATCCTTTAAGCATACAAATTCATCCTCCTCTTGGGCGCTATATTTGCGGACATAAACATAAAAATCGTGTGCTGTTTATTTAAATAACCATAATTTGGATGCAGTAAGGCGCTATTTATTATTATTATGCTCATATAAAATACAGAAAGGAGGATCATTTTGCTTTGTTTTTTTTCATCGTCGTCCTATCATCTTGTTAGTGCGCATAGAAATTAATTAGAATCAGTGCTATTCAGGGTTTGTGGAAGGAATGGAATTAGTTGCATGAAAAATGTAATATGTTCTGTAATTCGGATTAGGTTGAATCAATCCATGGGTAAATATATATATGTACTTAAGTGCTTCGCTCTCTTCTGAGGTAGACGAGTAGCAATGCTAACATTTCTGGTCATACGCCTGAGAAACAGCCTCCTCTTCTTTTTTTTTTTTTGTCATACCAAAAACCCTTCAGGACCTCGTCAAGCCTGCTTGATAGCTATTTGATAGAGAAATAACGGGAAGATATCTTTGGTGAGAACATACATAGTAAAACACAGCCGACATGAAACGCCGATCGAAAACAGCGCTAGCTGATCGATTTTGCTGCTTTATGAGATGCTGCCTGAGACTCTTACATCTTAATATCCATAAAGCAATGGGATAGTCACCCGATCAAATATTTTGCCATTAACTGATGACACTCATGCATTGTACAGGATGTTCGAAAATTTAAATTCGCGAGTATAAATGACAACACTGAGCACGATGTCATTGAGGAAGTTCAACGTAAAATGATTGCAATTATAAAGTCCCTGCTGCAAGCCATTAAATCAGAGTTGGTTCAATGCCAACAATGTGCCTAACGCAAGGCGTTCACGTAATATGACAAACAAGATTTTATACGCAATTTTGAGGAGACTGATAGATTAGAAGTGAGGGTTGTTTAAGATCTAAAACGGCCAAATCATACTCCGACCTGAAATATATTTTGTGTTTCCCCTTGAACCTCATTAAACTGCAGGTTACTCAGCGCCCACTGAGGCACTCACAGCGGCTATGTTTTCCGTTGATCAAGCATTACGATAATGCACAGGCCTTACGACATCACAAACACTACCGATTTGTTTGAATTTGGTGATTACGAGGGTGGGTTAATAAGTACCTGAAAAATGAAATAAGCATAAAAACATTTTATTTTCCAACATAGTCGTATGTTTCGAATTGTTTGCGCAGTTGAGCGTTTATGACGGCCATAATCTGTCCTTTTTTTTTTTTTTGTATAATCTGCACTCGCCGAAGAGGACCCTTAAACTGTTTCAGGGCACGGGCGTTAGGAAAAGGGGAAAGAGAAACAGAGGAGGAGCCTGTGCACGTTGGGTTTGAATATTTGAATGTTGTAGTGATACAGAGCTGGTAGATTATTCCACATTCGTGTCGTCCGGCTTATAAACGAATCCCTATATTTGACAGTACGACCCAAATTGGGCTTAAGGGTGAACTGATGTGCATTCGAAGCATGACGCGTATTGCGGGTGAAGTTTTGAAGAGGAGGAATGCAACTGGCTATTTCGCTGGAGCATTTTTTTATAAAAAAAAAAAACGATAAAACAGGGAGAGACAGGAAACATTTCTCCGATGTTCAAGTGAATGTATGGAATTCACAATGTCTCTATCGCCTATAAGTTTTAACGCGCGATTCTGTACCCTATCAAGAATGTGCAGAACGGTCTTGGGTGCACCAGACCAGATATGGACGTTACTAGTATATTCCAGCTTAGGACGGATGAATGTCTTATAAATTGAGGCCAGATCAGACGGGGTAAAATATTTCTTGCACCATTTAAGGAATCCTAGACTCGTATGTGATTGTTCCATCGAAGATGGTTATTAATGCACATACCGAGAATGGCAAGTCTTTCGGTTTCACTGATGCAAGTGCCATCCATGGATAGGTTAGGTTGAAGTGGCTGTCAGCAAAAGAAGCCAACACACTTAGACCAATAATAGGTCCATTGTGATACCACATGTGTTTGAGACGCGGCCTCTAGCCTACTCGTTGAACCATTTAGAGCTTCTGATGAAGTCAATATTATTCAGATCATATAGGTCATTGAAACAGAAGGCTCCTAAGTGGAGTTTCCTTCTTTGGGAGAAAGCTAGGCAGGTGCAAAAAACGTGAAGAATAGTCTCTTCCTCCTCCTCGTCCATGCAGATTCTGCAGAAATCGTTAGAGAATACGCCAAGCCTTGTTGCATTCTTGCCTATTAAACAGTGTCCAGTAATGACACCTATAACAGCACTAATATGCTTCCTATTTAGAGAAATCAAATTCCTAGAGCGATTCAGATGCAGCACTCCTTGTCCACCACTCCTTTGTCTTTACGGTAGCATCCAGCTTTAATTTAAGTTTGCATGTAGCGATAGGCATACCCAGTAAACTTTTGCTCGGAAGGATGGGTATTGTTGTCATGTCTGGCAAGTTCGTCAGCCTTACAATTCCCTGGAATATCCTTATACCCCGCCACCCAAATTAGGTGAATATTAAACTGCTCCGCCATCTCTATAAGAGACGATCGGCAGTTTAGAGCTGTTAAAGAATATGTTGAGGAAGAATCCAAGGATGTGATTGCGGCTTGGCTGTCTGAAAAGATGCGGATATCAATGGCCGATATAACGTTTTTCTTTAGCCAAGACAAGACTTCCTTTATTGCCATTATCTCCGCCTGGAACACGCTACAATGGTTTGGGAGACGAAAAGAGAGGTTTAAATTAAGCCTATCAGAAAAGACACCACCACCCACCCCGTCGTTAGTTTTTGAACCGTCGGTATAAAAATGTACCGACTTATCTTCCGTGAAGCCACCTTCTTCCCAGAATGCTCTGGAAGGGATGGTAACTTGGAAGTTTTTGTCAAAATTTAACTTGGGGATAGTGTAGTCAATGTCTTCAGGGAAGATGTTAAATTTATTTAAGATGGAGGCGCGGCCATACATTTTTTTAGACCACTGTGGAGTAGCTTTAAGGCGAATAGCTGAGTTAGCTGCCATTTGCCATAAATCAAGCCTGCGGTGTCGGTCATGGTTGTTGATATATCCATGGATAATGGTTGAGGGTTTTGGTTTCGCTTGAGAGACAGAAGACAGCATTGTGTTTTGGAAGCATTAAATTCCACTCTGTTGGTTGAACCCCATTCCCCGTTGTTCCGTTTACGGCCGTTCCCCTTCTACGGCCGAAGAGCAAGGACGTGAGTTAGGGAACGAATATGAAAAACTGAGGGTACTGTCATCAGCGAAGGAATGGATTGGATTAGAAGTTGCAGACAAGAGATCATTTATAAAAATAAGAAAGAGAGTCAGATACAAAACAGAGCCTTGGGGAACACCAGCATTTATTTGGTGAATTGCAGAGTTGAAGCCTGCCAAAAAAATTTATATTGAACTTGTATTACCCCGAAAGGTAATTTCTAATCCATTGAAGAAGAGACTCATCGATGCCATATGCACGCATTTTCGACAAAAGAGCCTGATGCCAAACTCTGTCAAATGCCTTTGAAATATCAAGCGCAACCATCTTAATTTCGCCGAAGTGATGGAGAGATTGGTTCCACTTCTCAGTGAGATATGCCATCAAATCACCAGCGGACCTGTTGCTACGAAAACCATACTGCCGGTCATTAAGGAGTTTTCGTGAATCGAGATATTTCATAAGCTGACTATTTATCAGCGTTTCCATGACCTTGAAAAGAAGGAACGTAACTGCAAAGGGTCGATAATTGGACAGAGAGGAAAATTCGCCTTTTTTGGGACGGGCTGGACAAATGCTGTTTTCCATCTACTCGGAAAGAGCCCTGAAAAGTAGGATAAACAGAAAAGCTTACGCAGAGGTTTTGCCAGAACTATGGGGGATACCATCTGGACCACCGGATTTGTGTATGTTAAGACCTTTGAGTACTCCTGCAACTGTACGAGTGCAAAAGTGGACCTGTCCCATAGAAAATTTGACTCTCTCAAATACAGTTGGAGACAAAGCATTATCTGCCAGCGTGGAGTTTGCTTAAATCGTAATACACAGATATTACAGAACTGTTATTTTAGTAGTAAGATACAACAATTTTAAAAGAATTCGTATTGTAAAATGGCAAGGCTAGAAAAACTAACTACCACCTGTCACTATGGATGACAAATGCCATATGGCAGGGATGTGAAAACCCAACACCTTTACATAATTATTAGTATAAAAATCCCACAGGTGTTAATCCTGCCACCATGGGTCTCATCTCGATCTAATAGGTTATACTTCAAAAACTTAAAATAAATTCAATAGCATGAAAATTGGCCGAAATATATGCACAATACCGCAACGACAGATATCTCTTACAAATATCTCACGGCATTATTTGAACAGATCTCTCCTCCGTGTTTATCCTTTCGTACATACGTACACAGGAAGGCTTTTGTCGCCATATTGTTGCTTGTTCACACTCGATAGACACATAATGTGAATCGAATTGTCGGTCGAAGATCCACGATTTTTGCATCGAAACAGACGGTTCCACTGTTTTCGTGGTTCGACAACGCGTACACAATGCTCTTGAGTTATTTTTAACCACACCAGCCCCAATCCACTTCTGCAAATTTGTTGGGCTCCCAAACCGGCTACCAATCAACCCACAACCAAGTGCAACATATGGCAGACCTGCTATTAACCTTATACACCAGCACACTTAGCCGTGTGTGGAAAAGGGAAATAGGTAGAGATCTCAATTGAGAGATATCATAGCCCGCGCAAGGCGCAACCGATGTGGCTATAAATTATGCAATTAGGGATGCACGAATTGTATGTGTCGATTTGTGTGCCAACATTTACTCAATCGTACAATCGTCCAATCGGAGAGATAGTTCACGGATATAGGAGAAGAAACAGCATATGATGGGAATGTTTCGTTACATCCTCTTTGACAATGACTTGATTAGTACGTAACTTTGGTAGCAATTATAAATTTGCTTGGTGGTATAATTTACTGACAGGAAACGCATAATATTTTACATAAATGTCGTTATATCATATTACATAAGATTACTATTTTTGCTCTTATTTAGCCCTCTCCCCCATGTAGAAATTTGTAAATGAAAGCTTACATGCGTATGTTTCTTTTTTTTTCATAATTTGCACGTGTTAAAGAGGATATGAATACCCTAATACTAATTTTTAGAACACGTGCGTTTTGTGGAAAGGGGAAGAGACAGAGAGAAAGACAGAGTGGTGTAGTTTGAAACTCAGGTGGTATTAAGTTTCTGTAAGCTCCAAGGGTGGCTGTCCAGATAACTGGGGAGTATTTTGTTTGTTTTCGCTATTATTGTCGTTGCTTATGATTCACAGTATTTTTTCCGTCCTCCTGATGTCATCATCACGATCAAGTTGCATTTTAGCCATATGACCACCCTACTGCCAGTGTCATGCCTTCACAGTAGAGTTGACTTAGCTTTCGCAAGTGACTGACTTTTTTATTTATTTCATGCGAAATAAATAGATGATCAGGATTCGAAACATGAATTAAGTGATGAAATGATATTTCAGTTTTGTTAGAATAAAGAAAAACAAAAAAAGATCCGTTAAGTGCAAGTATACATGTACTCGTACCCAATTCCCCCATTCACTGTTGTATTATTGACAGCGAAAACTCGCGAATGAATATTTTTTTTTTTGGTTGTACATAATTTGTACTTGCTACTCCAGTTATGTTCCATTGAAACAATTATATAAGACAAATAAATAATTACATAAGAAACCTACAATAGTCCAAAGAAAGAAGAGGGAAGAAAAAAAAGTTTGTTTGATAAACATGGATGTGCCCGCACTCCAATGGTGGGCTGTTGATTGCAATGACCTACGCATATCTGTGAAATATGTAAATCTCAAATAATTACATTTTTGCTTATTACTTCCATTATACTCGTAAGAATCACAGAATAATGATTGATACATCAATCTCTTCACCAGGAAATGTACTAATCGAAGAATAAAGTCATATTCAAATCTGTTCAGCCATTTTGAAGTAATATGTTTGTAAAGCATAAAAAATGTTTTTTTTTTAAGTTAAAAAATCATATAAAATGGGTTTAAAGGCCCAATAATGGACTTAGGATACTAAAAACCATCCTATGTAATACCGCTACTCACGACAAATCGATTGATATAATGTATTGTTGAGGTATCGTTACGTACCTACTCCCTACTCGCGGACAAATAGGAAAATGTGTTCTCTTTTATAGGTTTATTAATTTTGTGCTTCAATACAACATCAGTTAAATGGCCGCCATAGGAGTTTTTGCAAACTTCGATTCTTGTGAGGTAATTTTCGAGCACATTTCGATACATTCCTGGATGTAGTGCGGCCATAACTTTACGGATGTTGGTTTTTACTCCAAAGTTCGTGGATTATTGCATAGACACAATCTTTAGTATAGCCCAACAATAATAAATCCAACAAGATCAGATCAAACGATCTTGGTGGCCAAATGATGTCGCCAATTTATATCACCGCTGAAGAAGATTCTGTTCGAATGGTTAGCAGGCTTTAATTGTGTAAGCTGGACCTTATAGGGATGAAAATGCAAATCCAAGCGCAAAATACGCCAAACAACATTTGGTAATTGTGTTTCGAATTGTTTGCGCAATTGAACGATTATGACAACCATAATCTGTCCTTAAATCGCGATGCTAAGATATTACAGAACCGTTAATTTTGTAGTAAGATGCAATACTTTTAAGAGCTGAGCAATAGTTAAACGATCCATGTTGTAAAATGGCAAGGCAAGAGCTGACTACATGTCACTATGGATGATATATGGATTTGACAGATGCCATATGGCAGAGTTGTGAAATCCCAACCTCGAAATGAAAAACCCTTAACTTTTTAGATGACAGTAAATATATGTATATGTATTATATATCCATAATTCCTGTGCAGGAATAGACAGCGATGATGATAAATCTGTGCTACTTTACAAATTTTGAAAAAAAAAATAGAAACAATATCCCGTTCTGTCCCATTCTGCAGGGGGCCGGAATGTGATCTTGGAACATTTCTGAAATTGTCAAAATATTTACTTTCAGTGTCAAAACCAATCAAGCTAGTGATGTGAATTATATTAATCAATGTGTGTACCTACTGCAGCTATGTAATCGCTGAGTGAAAGTGATGAATGAAATTATTTCGGATTATTCTCATCAAAGCGAACCATAGAGTCACTTTATACTGGTGTACTCGCTAAATATTCAATAAAGACTGTCAAAATAAATTCTCAAAAACTGAAGTGTACGCGACGAATGACCTATGTGCGGACATATGTTCATACAAATTTCTAATATTTACGGGAGGAAATTCAAACTTTAGGTACCCCATCCCGCCCGATTTCCCGTCAACCGCGTAAAATACGTGTTTCTGGGCAAGACGTGTCGCAGTAGCTCACAATTTGGAGACATGTTCAACCGAAATTCAAGTGGTTGAAGTGAAGTACTTTAACCACCCCCAATAGAGGCAAATACATTCATTTTTCTTCGTTCCAATAGAAAAGAAACTCGAACAACTGCCAAAGCCAACGGAAACAAGAATACCCAAAATCTAGTACAATTTTTTTTAGCATAGTCGTAGTTAAGATAGCAACCCCAACTTGTTTCGGATTCAGAATTTACCGCCGGTGTCGTCGATGCGTTCTTATTTGAATCCACCACTAGCATCGAGTATCGAACGAGTATGGCTGGCTGCGTTCACAAGATGTAAAGTAAATGAATAAATGAATGTATGGCAGAGAGTTCACATTCTAGAATTTCAAGCAACGGGGTTAAATCTAACCAGCTGAAATAAATTTACTGAAATAATCGAAATATGAAAATGTTATGCTCTTCGAGTGAATCTAAATATTAGCCACTTTTTTCATTCAAAGAATTGCTTCTAAAAGCCTGTTACGATGTGATAGGTTTCTTGCAAGATGTAATTTTGTTTAAGGCATTATTCCAAGTGATACATGCATACAAATGCTTGCAGGTGGTAGATGTCAAACAGTCAGAAAGCTGACTTATAAAATTTGGAACACACATGAAATACGTGGAAATATCACTTACCCGATTTGTCTCGGCTTCTGCTGCGGCTAATGCACCTATTGTCCTAATTTGTCTTAAATAAAATCTGGCATCTCGAGGCGTTATCACAGAGTGAAATGTTCGCCTATCCAGACAGGGGGTTATATAAAAAATAGGTACATTGTATTTTGGAACCAAATTGTTGGTCTATAAAATTACAATATTAAGAAAAAGTTAATGAAACAGAGAAGGTCGCCGAAATGGTTTAATAACTTGTAAGCCTTTTGATTTTCTCTTCAGGTTTCACGATAACCTCTGCGGAAATCCTCCCATTTCAATATTACACTAATTTGGATTCTTAAAAGGCTCTAATTAATTATCGGTTAGCGAGCGCCAACTGGACTTTATTAACTACATGATACCAAAAAAAAAAAAAACATTTGAAAATTTTTCACACATTTTACCAGCTCGCTCAAATTGAACATTACCATTGCGAAACCACCTTGTGAACACAACCCACACCACTAGGCGCCATTTTATATATTTTGTTGTGTCATAATTTTTTTCTCGCCCAGTCGCGAAAGGAAAGTTACAAAGTGGTGTTCTTCCCCAAAAGTGTTTGTTATTTTTAATTTTTTCTCCTAACGAGATTTTCCAAACAAAAATTACATCGTGATTCATTTCCTCTCCAATTTGAGTGCGAACAAGTTAGTATATTATGCACATAAACTAGAATTAAAGCCAAACAAAACAAACCTTTCTGCGAGCAAGTGTCAAAAAGGAGGACAAAAAAAATTGCCTGCCTTTGTTCTTTTTGGTCAGACGGGATGCACTTGGAATGAAAAACAATTAAAAATAGAAAAATTGTTGATAAATAAAGAGAAAATGCGTAGAGTCTAATTCGCGAAAGTTTCGACCAGCAAATGGATAAACCCAAAACGGACAAACTGCGTTGTAGTTGTACGTTGACCAGCAGAATGTGAAACTATCTGGCAAAGACGTCACAATTTACGTCAGGAATATCTAATATTTCTCTTATTTCTTTATTTTCTTTTGTTTCTGCTCCTATTAACAGGGAACTGGTCTTTCCGTTGTAGTAATTGGAAAATTTAATTAGAAAATGGGGGCGCATGAGACTAAAAACGGAGGAAAAAGTGAAATTTTATTCCTTTTCCGATTGATTTTTGCATAAAAATTTTCCATCTAATAATGGGAGGGTGACCAGCAGAGCACTATATACTGGCTGATCGTTTGCTATAATGTCATAGTTGGTGCACTACAATCAATGAGTCATATGGGGGCTCTGTGTGTTGGTGCGAGACAATCAACAAGATAAGCGAACAACTTCAAGTAGGTATCAATCGCACTGAGCTGCTGTGCGCCCTTGGGATTCACAAAGCCATTCATATTAGCTGGCGTTCGATGAAATCTAAGTAATCGGATACGAAGAAGAAGGAGGCATTCCAATGGAGATAAAGAAAACAAGTGGTGGACACATGTTATTAGATTATATTGCAACTGAAAGATCTTTGTTGTTTCGCTAAAGATGCTGACCCACAAACCTGATCACGCAAAGTGCGATAGGAGCGAATTGCAAACGGCGCTAAGTAGCTCGCAAAGTTAATTGAGTTTTGAGACGATTCATCTCATGATATTACGATGACATGTCAGTTCCTTTCTCCATTCGCATTTCTGTTTTACAGTCTGTTCGATAAAAGCGTGTCCGGCATTTTTTTTATTTTTTTCTTCCCCTGGAAACATTGGAACGAAAGCAACGAAAAACTTTTCGCGCTCCCACCTCTCGCGAACCTCTGACAAAAATCCGAAAGTTAAATTTTCATGAAAAGCTCAATCAGAACTGTAGGTTCCAGACATTCATATGTCGCTGCACAGCACGGCTCTGATTGGTCGAGAAGGTTGTAGTGGACTGGATTTTAAGTCAAAATTGTGTCTCAAATCTTGTCAGTCGAGAAATTAAAAAAAAAAATTGGAGTGACAGCAAGTTCTGTTTATTGCGCGGTTGTAATTTATGTATCTGGGAATTTAAGCAAACAAAAATTAAAAATGCAATTCCAATTGAATTATTACGGAACATTCTTTGAACTTAATGAACGGTAAAGGTCCTGTAAAAATTGCTTAAAGAAAAGGATGCTCACAAAAATAACCGGGAAACAAGTTGGGCTTATTCTGAAGTGGAGACGAAATTCTTCCCGTTCAATGATTTCTTCATAATAAAATGTTATTCGTTTCGAGGTTAGGATTTCACTTCCATGCCATATGGCATCTGCCAAATACATCTTATCCACAGTGACAGGTAGTTAGTTCTTGGCTTGTCATTTTATAATATGGATCATTTAATCGCCGCTCAACGCATTAACGCTGACCGTAGAACACACGCCGGTTGTTGACGTCGATTTTTCGAACAAAATCTTCTTTAGCGATAAGGCCCATTTCTCGCTCAGCGGCTACGTAAACAAACAAAGTTGCAGAATTTGGGGTTCTGAGAATCCAAATGTGATCGTTGAGAGGTCATTGCATCCGCCACGAGTGGCAGTTTGGTGTACGTTGTGGACTTGCGCGCAATCGAGCCTTATTTTTTTTAACGAAGGCGCAACTGTTACGATGTATTCTCTCCGCTATGGTCAAATGATAACCAATTTTTTTTTTTTGGCTTCAGATTGAAGGTATTGCTGTGAGCAACACGTGCTTCCAACAGGACGGGGCTACATGCCACGTACCACAGGCAAATTTGACTCTATTGGACGAAAAGGGCAATGCGCCTAGAGTATTGAACGTCCCCTATATCTGTTTATTAAGTCAAGAATGTTGAGAGGGCAAATGGTGTGGGAGAGAATTATTAGAGTGGAAGGAATAGATTTTGTCATATCAACTGTTCATAACCGGGGTGGATGATGGCTTGATTCTTATTTGACCAAAATCTATGACCCATGCAACCTTCACGGGTATATGTGAGTTGCAAATGCCTCAATGCGTATCCAATATTCGCTGCTTGTTCAGAACTTTTTATTTGTAAATAAGTATTTACACACAGGTAACCTTCATATAATATCTAAAGTCCGTCGAACCATCCACAACCTGTGAACCGGTCCAGTAGCTTACAGTTCTGCTTTCCTAGAAAACATTATAATATTATAAGACTAAGTTGTCTCAGTGAGACAAGTGCGTATTTGAACATGAGTGTCACATACTCATCACGATTCAAAGCAGTGTTTCTATGTATATAGGACTGAAAATGTCGCTCAGTGCAGCTGTTAGGTACATGAAAAAGTACAGGGCCTTTATGAATAATTGAAACACCATTTGGAGTTAATAAAAAATTCATCGATGACCTTTCAAAGCGCGACTCTGCACAGAAAAATAAAAAAAAAAAATACAGAAAAGTTATAATTCGTCTGGAACGGATCGTATAATACTCTATCCCTCATCTTCTAACCCATCGCTAATAAAGTGAGCAAAGCGTTGTGAACGTTTTGGTTCAAATACAATGAAATCTTTCTACGAGATTTCACTACATACTTTATGGCTAAGAATTTTTCTTAGAAGAAAGTGGGCGTGGGGTGACAGTCGCCATTAATGAAGTAGGTTATTTTTAACGCCCCCAAAATGTGGGCGTGGCATTATATAATGTACGGACGAATTATAGAGAATGGGAACGTCTGTACATTTTGTCAACGCGTTATTTTTCAGTTTCTAGTAAAAATATTGAAAAGAGGGAATTTCTTAAAGGTGTGTGTACTGCTTCGGGTCCTAAGAAGGTTATATACCAAATTTCATCTTCCTAGCTCAAAATTGAAGTCTCAAAAAATGGTGATCTAGGACATAACTGTTGATGCTGATGATAAATTCGTATATATAGCTTTTGACGGTCTACGGTTATTATTTCGCTATGTTACAAGCTATGTATCAAAATTAATATAAACTATGGGACAGGGTACCAAAGTGATTTTATAATTGCGAATAATCCCTGTCTATTGTGTAACGAGCAAGCAGCATTAAGTTAAAACTGTTTAAGTGCGCCACAATAGCCGTTCTTAAGATCTCACTAAATCTCGCTGTTGATCAATAAAATTAATTCCTTTAAAAACCTCGAACAAATTCATATCTACATATGTATCCGTAAATAAGGAATATCATCTCACTGAAGAGCTGCTTGTGATAATGATCAACGATGTTCGGTCGACGAAAACAATCAAAGAAAACTCAACTGAGCAAGCAACTGTTTGGTTGATTAATTTGATTGATCTGGAGATCCTTAGCCAATGAACGTGTAGTAGTAGGCCGCGTATATGCTAAACAATTATTGATAAGGGAGGGGACAAATTATTGTGTTCTGTGTAAATTATTTTTCAATCCTTTAAAATGAATAGTTTTGGAGTTATGCGCGGACACGCTCTTATCAAACCGACTGTGAAAATGTACATATCAGCTCATGAAAGATTACATATTTCGCCGCTTTTTCGGTGACTTCCTGTCTAACTCGTTTCTTTTTCATTGCAGATATATTGTTTAATCAAATAAACTCCAAACAATGGCCACGAGGAAAAAATCTCTGTTGAAGGTCATCATCTTGGGTGACAGTAGCGTTGGAAAGACGTCGCTAATGAATCAGTACGTGAACAAAAGATTCTCAAATCAATACAAAGCAACAATTGGGGCGGATTTCCTTACGAAAGAAGTCGTTGTGGACGATCGTGTTGTTACAATGCAGGTTTGTTACACCTCTATTTAATAATCCATTCACACATGCTTACTATTTTCTATTGCAGATCTGGGATACAGCCGGACAGGAGCGTTTCCAGTCATTGGGTGTTGCTTTCTATCGCGGAGCTGATTGTTGCGTACTTGTATATGACGTGACTGCGCCAAACTCATTTAAGAATCTAGACTCGTGGCGGGATGAGTTTTTAATTCAAGCCAGTCCACGGGATCCCGAACATTTCCCATTTGTTGTGCTGGGCAATAAAGTCGACCTAGAGAATCGGCAAGTGAGTATCGCAATGAGAACAAATTAAATTTTTATATGTAAACTAAACAATTTCTTTTTTTTTTAAAAGGTGTCAAATAGACGGGCTCAACAATGGTGTCAATCGAAGAATGATATTCCATATTATGAGACATCGGCGAAGGAAGGAATTAATGTAGAATTAGCTTTCCAGACTATCGCCAAGAACGCTCTTGCTCAAGAAGCTGAGGTATGTAGAGTATTTTCTGATAAACTGATTAGGTAAACAAATAAAGAAACAGTTCGCAAACAAATGACAAATTTGTAATGCGTCATATAGTCGAACAGAAATTCGCAATAATCAGCTTATGCGTCATATTTGTGCACTAGCTTTGATTTTTTGAAGTTCAGGTGAAGAGTAATCGCACATTTTAAATGTTGCGGTCTTTTGTTTTTAGATAAATAATATGAGTAACCACTGCTCTTCTCTTCGCTTTTATCCTTAGCTTAGGTCGTTTTTGTAAAAAGAAAAAAAAGAAAAAAACAAATTGACATAATCTTTTGAACTTGACAAATCTGATTGAATCATTAGGTAACAGGATGTATTTAGAGTGCACTGCCATAAAGTAATTTCTGGAAAAAACTTAAAATTAAATCACAGCATGAAAATTTCAGTATTTTATTTTATTAGTAATGTGTACTAGCTCCTTTATTTTTTACCTACAACTTCTAACATTCACATAGGCAAACGATTTGTAGCATATTTTTGATCCATCTTGTTTCATTCTGTACTAATGGATTCATTTAATTTTGCGGTTGAATTTATAAGGCGTTCATCCGCCCAAAGCTGGAATATAAGGCCCACATTTGGTCTGGTGCACTCAAGACAGTCCAGCAAATTCTAGACAGGGTACAGAATTGCGCTTGTAGGTGATAGAGACATTGTAAACTCCGTAGATCCACTCGAACATAGTAAAAATGTCTTCTGTCTTTCCCTATTTTATCTTATTTTATGCTTCGAATGCACATCAGTTCACCCTTAAGCCCAACTCCGGTCGTGCTGTCAAATATAGGGATTCGTTTATAAGCCGAACGACACGAATGTGAAATGATCTACAAGGCTGTGTATTTCATCATCACTACAAGCTTCCAACATTTAAAGCCAACGTGCACATGCATCATCTCTGTTCCTCTTCCTCCTTTTCCCAAACGCCCGTGCCCTAAACTAATATAATAGTATTCATATCCCTTTTGGCGCGCAAATTATATAAAAAGAAATAAAAATACTTTCCACCTGCATATATTGCTCGAGCAAGCTCACCCCACATGTTCTCAATTATATTCAAGTCGGGTGATCTTGCTGATTAGTTAAGAAGGGATATGTTTTTTGAGTTAAAGTTCTCCTTGACTTGGAGGGAAGAATGAATTGCCGCATTATCCTGTTGAAAAATTAACTTTTCCTCGGCAATAATTGAAGTAAATCTCTGAATTTGTTCGTTAATAAGTTCAATATATCTGGTGCTGTTAATTCTGTCACTGAGAAATTGTATTTCGGTGCTCCCGTTGTAGCCAATTTCAGCCAAAACCATTACAGAACCTCCTTCCATTTGACGGCGACCTAAATTTCGTTACTCCTTACGCAGATCGTGAAAATAGTAATCCCAGCCATCAGGTCCATCTAAATTGAACTTTTTTTCCTCTGTCTGACAATGGCTGCAAGCAAACTTTAAACAATACGTTTTATGAGCTTCAATTAAAAATGGCTTCCGAAGCAGTTTTCCCCTTTGGAGATGTTCGCATTGTTGTAAAACTCTCCTCACATTTGTTTATTTTGGTTCTTCCAGTACACTTTCTTTTGGCATAATTTTCGGTATCGTTTATTAAATTTGTCACTACAGTTCGACTTCTCTTCACTGACTTTGATATTTTTGCAATACTACTCGTACAGCCTTCATTCTTAAATTTTAAAATTGTTTGTACTTCAGCTCAATATAACATTTTCCCGCGTCAACTCTCCTTTTTTGTCCAAAAAATTCAAACCTGACTTGAGGTCGGGTGCAGGTCATTTCATATTTTTCAGTTTTCCTTCTTATTCTTCTTAATCCACGAATCCTCGGGAAAGCTTTGAAGAATGTTTCGGATCATTATCTGGCATTAATGTGAATCCAGGGCCTATTAATAACAAACCCGATGGTAAGGTGTGTTCTTCTAATATTTGTCTGTACTTCTCCTTATTCATGATTCCATCGATACGGATGAGGTCTCCGGTGGATGAGAAACTTTCCAGAACATTATTGAAGCACCGCCATACTTGATTGTTGGGACCACACAGCTAGGGAGCATCTTTTCTTCAGCAGACCACCGAACGTAAACTCTTCTTTTTTGTCCAAAAACTTCAAATTTGGATTTGTCCGTCCATAAGATTTTCAACCAATCGGTTGATGTCCAATCCTGGAGCTCTATTTCCCAATCTAACCGTTTGACTTTGTTTTGAAGTCGTAGCAAATGTTATCGTCCTGCAATCGACCATGAAGGCCCACTCTTGCTTATTAATTTTATAGTCTGGCCCTCATGTTTTGATGTTAATTTGAGCCTTCCGCTTCTTTTCCTGGTCTCAAGAGTCGATTATTCTTTAAAGCGACGTGTGGTATCGTGCACTGTCGACTTCGATATTTTAAGCTTATCTGTAATAGCACGCACTGTATTGTATGCCCTTCTTTATGCAAGGTTATTATGCCAAAATGTTGAATTTCACTTTTTTCCTTATTTCATCCTATTTGAGGTTTTTTTTTTTCTACTCTTTATCGGTTAACTTTAAATATTCAAGACTAACTGGTGCCAGAAGAATACCCAACCTGCTTTTATAGTTAGAAAGCAAACATAGTGTTCCCAAAAAATACCTGAATTGCAGGTTTTTGGGAAATTTTTGTACAAAAAACCAAATTGTTTCCGATTTATGGTGGGTTTTATGATAAATTATTGACGTTTGCAGTTTTGTTTCATTACTCCCTACATCGGTTTATTCCCTAATTCCGCTCCTTTTTCTTTACCTGTTTTGAGATTTAATAATGTCTACTTTCGATCCTAACAGGATTTGAAAGAATATTATTCATTTGTGTCCTGCACAGATAGATAAACGTATAATTGTGAAAACAATGGTTTATCCGGAAACTTATAGACGGCGGTGTATGTACACAAATTGATCAACATGTCCTATCTTTTTGTCCCACCATGTCTTTGGGTTTTCCCCTAAATCAAGAAAATTAAGGGTTTTTCCAGAAATTATTTTATGGCAGTGCGGTCTAAATACATATTGTTACCAGGGATTCAATTATCTTATAATTTTGTCCCGGATTTATAGGTATGTGGGTCCATTTTCTAATGAAAAGAAAATTATTAATAATTTGGATGGGCCCGATGGGAAAAAATCACAGCTTCCCATTCTTTCTTCCAAATTGAATGAGCCCGGCATCTTTATGACGCTGAATGTGATGGATGGGACTTTAATTATAGTTTGAGGGTACACTAGTAGCGCAGTCAGTCATAACGGATGTAGAAAATGTTTTTTTTTTTTTTTTTTGTCACGTAAACTTTTTTTTTTTTTAATAAACAATTTGATTGCATTTATCCGAATCTTGATTATCTTTCTTTGCAGGTTGAACTCTACAATGAATTTCCCGATCAGATTCGCCTTAATGCCGATAGAAATAACCGTTCCCGAAACTCAGAGAATTGTCAATGCTAATAAACTCATCGGGAAAATATACATGCGACTAAAATTCTAATACGATATGATTATAATGATTATACAAAACAAGTAAATACTATACTAAGTAAATTAATTAAAAAGGAAAACAGCTCCAAATCAATTTTGGGCAAAAGTGAGGTAAAAATTACAAAAAAATTCAATTCTTCATTAAGTAAAAAAAAAAAAAGAAATCAAATGGTTAGAAATATGCAAATATTGTGTACAATTTATATTTTTTTTTTTTGCTTTCAAATCTTCTATTAAAGATGATCGCCGTTAAACAAACCGAAAGCATGATTTTCTTTATTTCCAAGTGCTTTTCTTTAAAAAAAAAAAAAAAAAAAAACTTATTAACTACTACTGTTTATCTTTCACATCCATCCTACAATTATCTAGATAAATTTAAAAGCTAAGAGAACATAAAAAAATATATATTTAGAATAAAGTACATTCTTAATCGATTATAACATTCAAACGTAAATAATGAGTTTAGAACTAAAGTTTAAAAACAAATACAGCAAATACAAGGTATTGGAATGCTGTTTGATATTTTTTAATTTGTTTTATTGGTTATTTTGAACTTAAGTTCAACATAACATATTCACGCTATAAAAAGAAAGCAAATGGAGATAAAAAAAAAATCTTCAAATAAATAATATTCTTTAAAATTAAAAAATATAAACGAATAAAGGTGAATAAAGTGAAAAACATAAATTTCCTTTGTTGTATATAATATTTTATATTATAATAAATATAAAAAATAAACTCACAAAAGACGACTTATTTTTATGACGTTATTTTTCGTGTCACAACTTCTGCACGCTCATTAAACATGGGTTACTAGAAGCTGTTAAGAACAAATGCTTTACAGAGTTATGGGTCTCGCGACCTTAAGATTTTGAACAATATTGGTACTCCAGTAGGAAGAATCTCGCTTAAAAGAAGCCACGTTATCATTCGTGGCGTTGGCGCAGCACGCTAGCCATATCGGCCACGGAGTTGTTATCGTTGGGGACATCAAAAGCAATACTTATTTTTCGCATACGTATGCAATAATTCACTATATAGGGGTCCCAAAATTCATGCAAGAAGTTAAATGGCATCATGGGTGGCCAATTCTGATCACCATAACGGGAAATTACACGACCAGTAAATGACTCAAGCGGTAATTGAATTGTTCTTCGGGATGTAAGGCGAGCACTATTAACTGTTGTTGAAATCACATGTCGTCCACACCCATACCTTGCAATTTAGGCACAAAAAAATGGATTATCATGTCCCGATAGCGAGCACCATTAACTGTTACTGCCTGACCAGCCGCATTTTCAAAGAAGAATGGTTTGATGATGCATCAAGCCCAAAATCTGCAACAAACAGTGACATGTTGTGGATGCATTTGTTTCTCAACAATCACTCGTGGATTTTCTGAACCACAAATTCGACAACTTTGACGATTAATAAAGCCATCAAGATGAAAAGGAGCCTCATCACTGAAGATGATTTTGTTTGAAATCAAAAATGTTCAACGAACTCTCTTCGCTGTGTAGCACTCCATTTTTAATAACCCTGAACTGTCAGCTGTCACGCTGTCTTTTTTTTTTTGTTAGCAACACTTTACCGCACAAATGGCGCAAAATTCAAATCTTGTGTGAATTGTGAGACATCCTTTATTTGTAACTTAGAAAAATAATAACGTAGACCCCGAAAGTACAAGTGTAAAACGTTACAAGTGTAAAACGTTATAAAAATTAAACATCAAAACATTTTGGATTATTATTTATAGAATTTATTTGCCTTAATAGTAAGCATTCTAAAAAAAGGCCGTCTGTTGCTTTAACACAGACCCTTTAACGGTGTGTTCACTGAGCTACAGGTAAGGTATGAACGCTGCTGTGGTTAAAACACTTTTGAGGCTCTCCAAATTTTGGTGGGGTTTCTTGCAGGTCATATTCCCCAACGCTGACCACAAACAATAATCCAAAAGAAATCTGTGCTTCCTGAAGTCCAATCCTCGGATGCAATAAACGCAGGAATATTGATTCTAAGCCACTGCTGACTTCTTTTGGCTTTGCGTACTGGAGCAGTCTTGTTGGAAAACCCATCTTGCTCCATTAAATAGGGTATTCGTCAAGCCTTTAACGACGCCTTCTAGAACATCTTCTTGATACACCTTTGCTCCAGTTTTGACTCCTTTTTAGCCAAAATGGAGAGCAGTAACTCCTTGATGGGATATCCCAAGGTATTATGATATTAACTCAGTTTTGACATATGTAAGTCACAGATATACCTATATCTTTCTCTACAATTCGTTCATACATTGTGCAGTGCCATACTATCTTTTCCAAACAGATTGTAACTTTTCTTTATGTTATTGTTTAATTTTAATGTGTTGCAGCAGATTAGAAATGTTAAATTTTACTATTTTGTATAACCTGTATTCTTTCTAAACGTATTTTATAAAAGTCTACGCACTTTTTTCCCCACTATTTTGAATTGTGTTAATTGTTTTATTTTTAGTGTTCTGTACCACAATGGTAAAAGGGAACACGAAATCAGGAAGAATTATAAGAAATATAGTTTTAGAGGCCCAAGAAAAAAAAAAACATTTTTCCACCCCGACATATCAAATGTAAGATGAAGTCTTGCAGAATTCGAAAATGTAAAAAATATTGAAGAAAAAGGGTCGAAAATCATGGGAAAACAGTGTCGAGTTTTGAAACTCCTCACATTTTACTCCCTCTTCATCCGATTTCAATAATTTTCAAGTTTCGAGCCAAATTTGATAAAAAACCGTTCAAACATTCCTGATTTAAACGGCTAACAAAAATAATTTAGCGATTTGTGAAACTCCGTCCTTCACTACCTACATATCGTCGCTGTGCCTGCTAAATCCGACAAACAAAAAACACAAATTTGAGGGAGGTCCATTAAGTGCTTGAAAAAATTTTTTTTTTTGTTTACCTCCTTCAAATTTTTGTGTGTGTGTTTTTGTTTGTCGGATTTTAGAGATGCATCGACAATATCAGAACAGATACCGAGTATGCTAACCACATTTCATCAAAATCTTTTCAGTGATTCTTGAGTTAGAAGTTTATTTTTATCCGTTTTCGATTCATAAATTCACTTTTTTTTTTTTTTTATAATTTGCACGTGTTAAAAGGGATATGAATACCCTTATACTAATTTTTTTTTTTTTAATTTTTAGAACACGTGCGTTTTGTGGAAAGAGGAAGAGACAGAGAGAAAGACAGCGTGGTGTAGTTTTGAAACTCAGGTGGTATTAAGTTTCTGTAAACCCCAAGGGTGGCTGTCCAGATAACTGGGGAGTATTTTGTTTGTTTTCGCTATTATTGTCGTTGCTTATGATTCACAGTATTTTTGTCGGTCCTGATGTCATCATCACGATCAAGTTGCATTTTAGCCATATGACCACCCTACTGCCAGTGTTATGCCTTCACAGTAGGGTTGATTTAGCATTCGCAAGTGATCGACTTTTTTATTTATTTCATGCGAAATAAATAGATGGTTTTTGACATCAGGATTCGAACCATGAACCAACAGTGTGACAAGCGATGATGTTACCACTACACGGCCACCCTTAAATATTATTATTTTTTTGCTGAATTGTTTTGAGGGTCAAAAATACATGTCAGAGGGCATGAAAGATTCTTCATCCGTAGTTTGAACAAAATATAAGAATTAGCAACCGATCACCACGTGATATTAGTTTTCATCTCCCCGCATATAACGATTCACCATCAAAATATATACAAGAATGCGAATTCCATACTCCATACACCCTCGCATGTTTTCATCAAATACAACTGAACAACACCACTGACTCGCGCAAACGAATTTCGGTCGTAAAGCGAGGTATCACTATGCAGTGATATTGACATTATAAATTATCGGGTTGAACCACATGAAATGGCCGATTTTATCGTAAAAATTTAGGGGCCAATATTATTTTCTTATAAATTTTTATTTAATCCAAATAGGATCCGTTGGCATCTATAACTCTCTTCCAGTGTGATTCAAGATCAAATATTCCTTTCTTGTAGAAATCCTGACTTCTTGACTCTATAAAGTCTAAGACTTTTATGATCTCTGCTCGGTTTCAAAATACTTTCTGCCGGCAAAAATGACTCCAGACTGCGCAAAAGGTGACAGTCCATTAGGGAAACATCAGGAGAGTATGGTGGTTGGGGAAGAATTTCAAATCCCAACTGTAACAGTTTTTGTACCATTACGCGTGATGTATGGGGTCTAGCATTGTCATGTAATAGGGTCGAACAATGCCTATTGACCAACGCAGGCTGCTTTCCAGTCAATTTTGCATGCACTATGTCGATTTGCTACCAATATTTTATAGCGTTTATCGTTTCCCCTGGTTGAAGGAATGAAAAGTGGATTGGTTCTTTCGATGTCCACCAGATTGTCACCATAACCTTATCTGGGTGAAGAATGATCTTTTACGGTTGTCATACAGAATCCACATTTTATCACTCATTCAGTACAAGTGGTACCCATTAGTCGAGTTTCTTTACATTTCCAATAAGAAAAAAGGATTCGAATTATTGTTCTGTGCAATGTCCCGCACCGATTTCGTTGGGTCCGCATCTACCGTTGCTCTTAAAACATCGTCGTCAATTACCCTTTCCAGTTGTTCATTTTCGACGCTAAAATCTCCCGAACGGAACTTTCTAAACTAACGTCTAATGGTGTGTTCGTTTACCGCTACATGCTAAAATACGTCATTAATGCTTTTCTCTGCCAAAGACACATAATATCCCAATTTAAAGTCATAAAGCCGAATTTGAACGACAGCATGTTAAATGATTCCTAGATAATAACTGTACTTGTAAGGAACCCTAAAAGTCTCACACGTACCACTTTATCTTATAAAAAAGAAAATTGAACCTTCTGGCATAGATGTTCACTCGAGATCTTCTCATTTCCGACGGAGTGAAAATCTGACATTTCATGTGCGTACAACTTATTCACTTTTCCTTAGAAAACATATCTTACTTTCACAAATATAATCTATAACTTCGCAAAAACAATTTAAAAAAGTAGAAATTTTAAAAGTCTGTTTGTTAAATGATTCTATTCTAAAATTTCATCAAACCACTACACAGACATGTGTTTAGGTAAATTTAATTTCATAAAAATCTGAAGTACTACACTGAAACGACCACGCTGTGCCGACACTGAATAGGTTTTCTTTGTAAAATTATTCCATCGATTATCTATGAGATGCATGAGTAATGTTTATAGTTTATCTGATAACCTTTCTAATCTAGTACATATTCCTTAAAAAATCAGCAATTACTGATTGCTTGCAATTAAATACGGAAGTGGCATTTAAACGTTAACAACGTACTTCCTCGATCACGGGCGTAGCCGAGTGCGACATACATATATAAAAAAGTAAACTTACACTTTAAGGCCTTTATTTCATCGAAAGTTTTGCAGATTAAGCTCTCAAATGATATGAAGCTTCAGTTCCATAATTTCTGGTGTAACATCAAGAAAAAAAAGTCTACCCTGATATACATATTTAAAAAAACTACAATAACTAAAAATAAAAAGGTTAAACAAAATATATTAAATAGCCAGTTACATGTATGTAGGTATGTATTGCATTTTGTTTATTTTTAATGGATTGCTTTTTGTGCGTTGAACAAATTTTCTAGCGAAATAGTACAAAGGAATATTTTTTTCTCTTAAGACTATGGAATATGAACTTATGCTATGTATTTAACGACTAAGGCGATTCACTTTTTCAAACCAACAGAAAACTCGATGTTCAATATGCCAAAACCACTTTTTGGGAAAACGTTCGGCACCCATTCAATCTTGAAGCCAGTCCTATGATTCTGCGATATAAATTAAATTAATATGATTAACGACACAAATATGTATAGCATTATTACATTAATGCTGCAGTCAAACCAAATATGGGCGATGCACATTTTTGGAGAAATTTTCTTATACTTTTTATCGAGTACAATGAGATCACAATGTTCGTCCACATAGGGGACATATGTGTCGCCACTTGGTTGGAATCTTCTTTCCACTTCCACGGACATCTGCAAAATTTATGGCAGTACTTAAATAAACAAATTTGAGGCACAACAGCCCGCCTGAGGCCCGCACAACCTAACTCTAATTAGTTTATCATAAAAATATTACCAAATGTTACTCACATTTTTCGATGAGAAAATCCTCTGTACTTTAGCTGCTGTACGTAGAATCCAAGTGTACTTAAGAAGTCCTTTGAATCTACCTTTCTTTACTAGAACAGTGCTGTTTGGTAAACGGCACTTGACACCATTTGTGAAGCTTTTACTAAAATGAGCGAATATATCCTAGAAAAGAAAAATTTATTTTGAATATACGTGTACATAGGTCAAAGATTTTAGGTTTCACTGCTGTAGACACGTCGGCACAATTTGTTTGAACTTGATTTTACTATGATACATAAGAATAAACTCCTATAAAAGGTTAGCACGTAACAAAGGATCGTAACAAAGTGCTTGCTTTATATGCTTATACATGTTAGCTAAAATTGCAAGTCCGCGCTCTGAGTAGAAGCATAATACTAGTCTAGGTGCGAACAGCGGGATTCTAGAACTCCGAAAAGAAATATGCATTGACAGCGTACAATATGCTTCGAAAAAGAAATGAATTAAAGTTGTCTGTAGCACAGGACATAGAATAGATTATGAAATGATAGAGCGTCCCTTGATTCTGACAAAGAAAGTGCAGATGTAAACAAATGCTGGTAAACAAAAAAGCAAGAAAAGTCATTAAGAGGATCATCAAAACACAGAAAATGAGCTTATATTATGCAAAAGCAGACTAATCCCCGAATTGAAAAAAACGATAAAAGACGGCAAACAATTTTAAATCGTAAGCACAAATTCAGAATCGGAAACTTGCAAATCTCTTATGTTTCACATGAGACCTTATCACGTAAAGAAATTGAAGAACAACTCGAAAATATGCGTAACTATAATTTACATAATTAATATAATTTCTACAATTTTTCTGTATTGTGGAACAATAAAAGAAGCTGACAAATATACAAAACTGCACCAAATCATCAATTGACTATGCGTTAGCTATGCGATTTTATGTCTTACAGCAAGTACCTAATATCACATCTTAAGCTCCTGAAGAAGACTAACTAATTTCAAATTGATACCATCATCGATTTTAAACCCACATAATGATAGTTATCATCGCCTACAGACTCACAAGACGATGGGATCGCGGGGAAATCAGTCCAGTTGTGCTGCGTAACTCAAAATATGCGATATGTTATGCAATTTGGAAATGGTCTTGAGAAATATAATATGCACCGAATTTCGTCAAGATGATGCGCTGCCTATTGTTTTTTTCAATCTTGTACCAGAGCATATAGTGCGCAGGGAAAGTGTAAGTATAGAAAACACCATATTTCGCAAGTCTGTCCAGCTGATGGGTAACGCAGCATCTTCATCCTGTGTGCATCTTCTCCTACTAGACTACGCTACAAAGTAATAGCACACACGGTTAGTGTCTATTAAATAATTCGCGTTCATGTTCGTACTCCCTTAGATGTGTGGAGGGCTTAAGGATGATTTACAAATAATAAAATGTCCAATCTTAAGTTTTTAACACTATTCGCCATAGCTCTGTGGTTAAAAGCGCGATCACTGAACGGGAGACTCAAGGTTCAAGTCCCAGAAAAACCAAAAGAAAAATGTTTTTTTTCACGGTCCTACCTCTCGCGAACTTCTGACTAGCATCCGAGAGTAAAATTGTCATGAGAAGCTTTTCTCAAACGCAAAAATTGCCCTTAAACGGCATAAAACTGTAGGTCCCTACCATTCGTGTGTCGCACAACACGAATGGCTGCGAGAAGCTGTTAACGCCAAAATATTTATTTATTTGTGAAGCCAATCA
Source organism: Pocota personata (assembly GCA_963082735.1). Taxonomy (NCBI): domain Eukaryota; kingdom Metazoa; phylum Arthropoda; class Insecta; order Diptera; family Syrphidae; genus Pocota; species Pocota personata. The sequence goes on from OY720429.1 coordinate 276,020,685, forward strand.
TTCATGACTATACTCTCAGAATCAAAGGTCAGAACCACACCAAGTTGCATACGAGGCTACTCTTTTGTAGAAAGAAGGCTAATTGTAAGTACAATGACTGGCTGTCCTCTCACCGTTATTGCTGACCACCGTATTGAGCGTAATAACTAAGTTACATATCTTATCAATAAAAATTTGAACTTCGAAATTACAGAGAGCTACCATGTACCGGATAACAAAGCCTATACCACACTTACCTCATGAACATTAAAACTCAGTGAAACATTTGGATCCTTTATGTTGAAGTCAACACTCATATTAATGCACTCAATGACATGGTCCAACCATACGACATATTCCAACGACGGACCACGATCTGCAGACTGTAAGCCATTTAGCGCAGATGGCGTTATGGCCATCGTTCCTGGACTTTGTGAAACTATAATTTTTTTTGGTTTCTTGGCAGCAACTGCAACTGCTGTGTTTTCAATAACTTGCTCTGGTGCGATTGGCATCACCAGTTGAGGGTGATTTTGGTTTTGTGCCACGATCAAGTCGTCTATAATGGTGTCTGAAAGATCAGGCATTACTATATTATTTCCTTGGAAGAGATCAGAGTTGGAGAGAATGACTTCATCGCTGCACAAGTCAATTTGATCAGTCAGCTGAAATTGGTCCATTAATTCGATGTTACAGTCGCTCAGCTGCAGACGTGTACTTTCGTCAATCATCGCCTCTATGTTGCAACTGATGCCCTCAAAGGGAATATCGGCATCGTCAGCCGTGCATCCGGAGACCATACTAGGATCACCCTGATACATGCTCAAATGCATGTTTGAATTGGCGTTCTCATCTCTCAGCACCGATTTGAGTATATTGTCCGTAAAATCCGACAAGTCCTAGAAAAATGACAAAAAAATGCACTAAGTAATGGCCCTGAGTAAAAAGTTCCTTCTGTGATAACTTACATCGGGTGGTAGTAGTTCGTTGTCAAAAATGAAAATATCTCCATTGCCAGAGCCACCTGTTCTTTGGCGCTTGCATTCAGTGTCGTCCAGCGTCCAGAAAGGCTTCAAATCTTTGGTAAAGTTGCTGAACTCCGCATGTATTGACGTTCTACTTAACACCGCGGCCAGCACCAGTAACAAATGATCACAGATATCCTCCTTCAAAACCACCGAGTTGTTCGGTGACATAAGAATTTGCAACTTCTTACAGGCACACGAACATGTCTGCGTTTTATTTGCACTTTCGTTGGTAAGAGCAGTTACATGCAGTCTCCCCGATGGAAATACGTGCGATCTCACACATTTTGTGACAAATGTTGTCTTATTGATGCGTTGCACTGCGGGTACATTCATTTCGTCGTCCTTGTACATCTCCCATAAGCGCACTTTCTGCTCAACTCCAATGCGAAGACTCCACAGGGTGTCGTACTGAATGGGGAACTCTTCTGCAAGCTTCGTCGATTCGGAGGCACTTTTCACGTGCTTGCAACTGATATCGACGTCATTGGAATCGTACTTACAAGTGTCTACATAACATATAGCATTCCGGCTCACTATCGTGCTATCTACTTCAGAGATAAGGGTGGTATCAGTGATTTCAACAAAATTCCGTGGTGCACACTCTCGCTCCTTGATCCGAACACTGTACAACTTGGAGTCTGTGTACGAGATCAACTGAACGGGATCCATAGACTTCTTTGAATTTAAAATTTGGCGCCTAAGCGGACACTCTTGGTTTCGGCACATCTGGCTACGATTGCCATTGTATTTGCCACAGGATGGACAACGCTTTAATCCTCGTAGAGAATGCCTGACCCCGACATTGAACTTGGCATGGTCTGACATTTTGGATTTGTTTTTGTTTATAACTGCCTCCTCTTACCGGCGGGGCCGTTTACCTTTTGGACGTCTCTCTAAATGACGAAAGATTTCTCAAAACAAAAAGAATTTTCGCGTTTCGTGGAGGATTTTTCGTAATTTCCCTTTCTGTCAAATGGAAAAGCAAATTTTGTTCGATTCTTTCCAAGCAGACAGAAGAACTGTCAAAAGCGCGAAAAAAAATGTTCCCCATCTTTCGAAAAGTCAGTTTTGTTGACTTTTGGAATGGGACATTTTTCGAGCGGTGTTTGGAGGAAATACGGGTTTTCGTCATGACTAAAATTTGGTTCTAGTATGAAATGAATTTTAATTGAATTTACCTATCGTAAAAATAAAATATGTAAAAAAAAAACTTTATTGCTCGTGACATCACTCTAATGGGGCTGCACACTCATAAATAATAAATCGAACGCGGTGTTAAGACTTGAAACGCCATGAGTAGTAAATGGCAAGAATTTTAGGAAAATTATTTCAGACGAAGAAAGAGGTTGGTCTCTAATATTTGATTAACTTCTTCCCATCCAATGTTTTTCATTAAAAAAAAATAACTGCCCTTTCCGTCAAAAGTGCCCTTCCAGTGGCCTGTACCAGAAAACTACAAGTCTTGTACAACAGGCGAAATAGCAAAGGTTTGTGTACCACAAAGCTACAAGTAAACTTAACACTTGACAATTGTACAAGTAAACTTTAACAATTGGGAAATTTGCAAATTCCCCACATTCTGTACCACAAAGCTACATGTGTAGACAAAATTTAACAAACCATTGTTAAATAGCTGGACAAACTTAAAGTGCGAATTGAAAATTATTAAGTTGTTACAAGTCGGATTTTAGGTTCCAAATAGAAATTTAAATCATTTGTCTTTATATGACAGTACATAAATTACTTTGGTTTTATTAAAGTACCAATTTTGGAAATAAACCTTAATTTTCACTTGCAAATAAAAGTCTCGGGCAGAGAGGCATGTACTGTATTAGTACTGTCAACATTTTGTTTTGACTTCCGGCAGTATAGTTTATTAATATACAGATTCGTGTGCGCCGAGTGCAATATATACGTGCAAGTAAACAACACTTGTACAACTGACATGTACAAGAAAGGGAAATTGGCATATTTAACAATCGTAAGGGTTTTTTTAGTCCGGAAATTATAGTTACTTGTTATATCTTCATTGTTGACATGTGCCTGTAGAATTTTTAAATCGTAGTTTTGTAGTACAGGCCCCAGAAATGCATTGTCTAAGTTTCTAGATCAATTTTCAAAACGAAAGAAGCATCCGAATTTTGTTGGGAGAATTACCCTGCACTAAATACATATAAATCGCCTTGTCAAATTGAAAGGGGCAGTAGTTTTTTTTTTTATTTGAACGAGCATTGTTTTTATGTTTTTTATTAAAAAGATAAATTTCGAATTTTCAATGTGCCTACATTATGCTCAAACTATATACCACGGCGAATGAACTTGGGTTGATCTCGTGTTAACTTGCATGGAAACTGGAGTCGAGTTGAGTTCTCTCTTTTATTTTCAACTCCAACTCAACCCCGTTCATAAACTCGTAAATAATGGTATAGATAGTGTGCGTGAACCACTACGGGACTGAATTGACATTTATTGAGGCACAAAAAATGATTACAATGATGGAATACATTTGTCTCACACTAAACGTTATGGAATTTTTCTTTCACATATTAAGAATATCAAAATTGTGTTTCCTTTTCATGGATTATTACCACTGTATGGATAAGTTGCACAGTTGAATGCTGGCTTTTCTTTTTTTACAGAATTAGGCTGGATATGATGCGCTGCTGGATGAAGTTGTACTTCGTGAATTTCATTACGGAATTGTAATTAAATGATGTCCACTGATTGGGTTGTAGTTTCTGGATTCCGTTGCTGGATTGCAATTTAATTTATGGATGCTAATTATCAAGCTATTACGTGTTAATCCTCTCATCGGCCATTTTGTAATTCCAATTTTGTGATACAGTATGAGCACGATAGCTTATTAGAATGCAGGGAGAATTGTTGGTCTGCTAGTGAAATATGATTTTCATGCAATCTTTCAAAATGCAATTTTGCAAACAAAACCTCTTGCCCTTTTGTTTCACAGCGGCAAAGAGTGGAACATAATATCAGTCATAATTAGAGCTCTTGTTGCACATAATGATTTCCATCCGATAATAGGTGAAATACAGAAAAATTATAAATGGAAAATTAATAAGTAGACCATTTTCAAAGGACGAACTGTATTTCGTCTATTCTACCGAAGATTTTGGGGCCAAGACATATGATAGGTAAGGAGAAATCTCCACAAAAGTGACGAACTTTAAAGAGATATTTACCGTAGAAAATAAACCTATTTCTCGTGTCGTCACGCACTATCTGATAATGAAATGTAGTGAGATAACAATATAAACACATTTGTACGTATTTATCATCTAATGGACGTAATGACTGATGCGAGAATATCAGTGTGGAAGCATTTACTTTTTTCAAGCCGGTGTTACAACTGATGCAAGAATACCAATATATAAACTTTCTGCAAGCCATGTAAAATATATGGGATGTCAAATTTTTAACTTTTCAGAACCAAAGGAAATCTATCAGATTGGAAGCATTCTTTTAGGCGAAATGGAAACATATCACATGACACAAAAATAACATTCATAAGAGATCATATGAAAAGTTGAATGACTTCTCAAATATTCTGAATTCTTTTCGACAACTCAAAACTATCCTTCATAAAAGGACACATGAGGGCGGAATAGAAATCTACGAACAGACCTCGCTTTTGGACTTTCAAATTAAAATATCCACCATATGAACACAGCCAGACCGAAAAGTCAACTTGACAACAACAACCGACAGCACCAAAATAGTTTTATTTCAGGAATTGGGAAAGTTGTAAATAAATGAAATGTATCTCACTGTGGGGATTAGTATAATCACCTTCTTGCTGACATTCTCTCAGAGCATCATCAAATTTGTAAGTCTGTAATTTCATAGCTCTCCAAAATACGTCTACATTCCCTTTTTAGTTTTCATTGGGTTCACGTTTCGCCAAGCAGAAGGATGACCCCCGCATTCTGGAAGAGATCGAGTTGGCGAAAGAACAGCTTAGACAAGTAGATGACTCTGATTTGGGTGACTATGCGAAAATGGTACGCAGGTTGCGAGCAGAAAACAAAATCAGTAGCTTGCGCAAGAAATTGAATGGAGACAAAGACATGACTAGGTTGAAGGGTGCTTCCGTAGATATCATCTGTGGTTATGTCGTTAAAGCTGTGCTTTTACTGATGCTAGTTACCATTTCTATCAAGTACCGATATACTCCTGTAGTCGTGTTTGACGACCGCTTTAATTTCGCTCCCTTCAGTGGAATTGTCACGTTTCCCACGGGTGTTCACAATGCAATTTCAGTGCCATTCTGGGTGCTGTCCTGTAACCTTACCTTCAGATGGTTTGGGGGTGTTATTAAAACCAAGTAACCGCATTTGTTATATAAATTATTTATTTGTTATTACAACAATAAAAAAGAAAAGACAAATTCACTTTCTAGCCTTGTAGATCTGTTTGTTCTCTAGGCAATCGAAATCCACTCTGGATTCTATCCATGCGGCTACTTTTAGCAGTGTGGGTTCTGAATGCTTCCTGCTCATCAGTTGCAAACTAATCGGCAAACCGTTGCTGGACAGACGGATGGGAATAGAGATGGCTGGGATGCCAGCCATGTTAGCTGGCTGAGTGCAAAAATCTTGAACAGCGCATTGATCTCGATTGGATTGGGATGCAAAGTCCTTAAACAGAGGAGCTTCACTCAGAGTCGTTGGCGTCAAGAGAATGTCTGCTGATTGGAACACCTTCTCAAAGTCATTTGCAATAAGACGACGGACCTTCAGAGCTTTTGCGAAATATTTCTCGTAGTTTCTCCGCAGGAGGAAATAGTTCCCTGTAAGAATTCTCGTTTTGACCACCGTATTGAAGCCTTCCGCTCGAGACCGGGCGTAGAGCTGTTCAGTGCTGCTTTCATCGTCTGCTCGTAGGCCAAATTCAATGCCATCGTAGCGAGCCATGTTGCTACTGACCTCACATTGGTTCAGAATCGAATAGACAAAGATTGACGCTGAAGTATTAGGCAAAGAAACCTGGCGAACCTGAGCCCCTTCATCCTCCAGCATGTCGGCAACTTTCATCCAAGTGTGATGCACTTCTTCGGACAGCCCAGGGCAGTGATATTCCTTGGGTATGCCCAAGCGGATTTTGGACACATCAATGTCTTCGGTGGACTCTAATTGAAATTTGTTAAAAGGCTCCTTTATCGTCGTTGAATCGAATTCATCAGGTCCAGCAATGGCGTTAAAAATCACCGCGCAATCATTCACAGTGCGTGTGAAGATGCCTGGCACGTCCATGGAGTTGACCAACGGAATCAGACCATGGCGCGATACTAGCCCATAGGTGGGTTTCAACCCAACAACGCCACAATAAGAGGCAGGATTTCTCGTGGATCCACCTGTATCCGAACCTATAGCACTGAAATTGGAAAACAAAGAGATTAATATGCATCCCGACCCGGAATACATACTCACGCAAAACAAATTCCAGAAGCAACAGCTGTTGCCGAACCACCTGAACTTCCACCGGTTATTCGCCACCGGTCCTCTGTCAAATCTTCACTCCAGATATTTTTGGTTGGCCCAAATATGGAATCGACAGTACCTGATCCCATTGCATATTGATCGAGGTTTGTCTTTCCAATAAGAACAGCCCCTGCGTTTAAAAGACGTTCACAAACCGTGGCATTGTAGTTTGGCTTGAAGTCTTGTAGCATCCTGAAACCATATTCAGATTAGTTGACATGGTAAGGTCACATAGTCATTGGATTACTTTGCAGCACAAGTGGTGTGTACACCTTTGGTGCAGAAATTGTCCTTAACAGCAATCGTTACGCCGTCAAGAATGCTCTTCGGTTTCTCCTCCGCGTATCGGAATGCAGATTCCTTTGCTTGATGTAACGCCCTCTCCGGTGTGAGGCGAATAAATGCGTTAAGGGCTTTCAATTTGACCGCATCTTCCAAGGCGTAGTCAGTTACAAGCCGTGGATTGAGTGATCCATTAGTGTAACTAGCTGCTAGCTAGAAATGAAAATATTTTCGATTAACAGAAGTGGCATTAGCATGTGTCTACCTCCTTGATTCCGACATGTATATGGCGATTCATTGCTAATTTTGAATACTCTGGTTGGTTTTTAAATAAAATTTATTTCCTAGTTTTCTTCTACAAGATTCAGATCTCTGACATTCGAGCTGTTACTTCATCAAAGCAAAGCGATGTTTTCCTTTTTTCGGTGGATGTTGCCAGTGCGCGAGTTGACAGTTCGGATTTGTCTTAAGCTGCGCTTACACCTTCTTGTTGTATTCGGTACATTTTTGTTGATGTGAAACAACGAGCTGCCAAGGCCTCGTACTTATACGTTTCATGATCGATTAACCTGTTCACGCCGCCAAACAGGCGTGGAAAACTAGAAAAGGGAGTTTGTTTATTTACCATGCACGCTAGTTCCAGAGTAAGACGGGGAGGTGTTTTTCCTATAATTCATAAGTACTGTTTGACAGATGCAATTACGCCATAACATATACAATTATATAATGTACGAGTATTTATCACTTGTAACTTTTTTTTTTTTTTTTAATTACGTTCGTATTTGCTGTTTTTTCCATCTCCACATTACAACCACTTTGTAACAAGCCATCAGCTGGAGTTTTGTATGGGAAAAGAAAAAAATGTGTGAAGTGGGGAGTAATCCAACCATACGAATATGAACATGATGTTGATATTCGGTATAATTCGTACTTATGCAAAATTATGCTTCGTGCCTATGAATGACGTCCAAATTCGTTGGAACTTATAATGCTGTTTCTGAGCAGACTTTTTCCTATGTTTTACTTCACTTTAAATGCGGAACTCATTTGCGTAAAGATGTAAATCGACCATTGAGTCTGGTGAATAGTTCGAGTAAAAATTAAGTTCTCATATAATAATGTCCCAATGCTTAAGAGTAATCAAAACATATTAGCGAAGTTGTACGCAATTCACTGGCTTAGTTCTTACCCCGGATTCAATCAATATTAATATCAATTCAATATCAACTTCTTAAGTTTGTAAATGTCAGTTTCGTGCTCTTAGCTGTTTTTGTTTTTTGTTGGAATAATCTCAATGTGCATATTTCACAAAAATTATGAGAAACTAATTAAATTGAACTAAAATAAATAAAAATTTCATAAGAAAGCCTGCATAGTGCTTAAAATCGTGAATTTAACAACGCGCCGTGGCCGTGGTCAGTTTTGCTTTTTAAATTGTTGACATAACAGACCGTCACCGTTTGTGTCGTGACATTAACATTTTAGACGGACCAGCTGAAAGTCTTCACACAATTTTAACTAGCGCAATCATTGTTCGCTATGTTAATTTGGCTCTTACAGGTCGTAAACACACTTTTTGCTTACCCCTATAGGGCAAGTATTATTTTCGTAAAAATGTTCGACCAAGGTATTTTGATCAATATTAACATTACTATATTGCAGATACTCAAAAGTCGGTCTTGCAATTATGTCTGTCTGTCTGCACCTCAGGGTTCAGCCTAAACGGCTGGACAGATTTTCTTCAAATTTCATATCCGGCGTCTGTGGGCTAATGCCCATAGCCCCACAATTAACGGTACTTTACTTAAGTTCAAATTTGAAAAGTAGCAATTGCAGCAACTGGATTCATGTTGTACTTTCACGTGCCGAGATCGTTTCCAGCTGCTGTATCCAATACGCCGAAGAGAGTGCCCGTCATTACAGTAGCTAGTGCAAAGAACATAACCTGACATAAGAAAAGGAAATAACGACGAAGCTGAATTATATAGTATAAATGTGCAAGGACTGAATATTCTCTTTTTAATATAAAGTATTATATAATGCAATAAATATTGATCTATGGGATGTCCTTCCTTTTATTTTTTTCATAAATATAGGTAATAAATATAAGTATATTAGAGAACTTCGAAAAAAGTTAAGATTAACAGGGAGTGCCTCAATAGACCACTACAGCCCAATGAAGAAGCAGATTGTGAATCTTACAACAAAAGTAAAAGTAGTTTCAAAAAGCACTCATTTGTCGAAATTTGCTAATCGTATCCCCAACTGCATTCAATGGTATTAAAAGAATCCTCATAATTTATTTTAAACCAAAAGGAAAATTGGTTATTACCTTTAATCTAATTATAGGTCTATTTTTTTAATTCTCCGCAGAGTCGCCAAAGGTTTTTTGACAGCTATCGGGTATGTCATTATAGGGTTAATTTAGAGAGTAATTTCGACTACTTTCGTTTAAGTTCATCTTTTCTGATTATCTGGGATGTTCATATGGTACCAATAGCCGCATTGGAATAGCGTATTGGCCACATATCGTTTAGCTAAGGAATAATTTTTTTGAATCTCGAATTGAATATCATTTTATTACCAAATATTGTCGGTCATGATCAAAAACAAAAAAATATACATATAAGAAGAAACTTAAAATTTTGACAAAAAAAGTGAATGTGTTCTGGTAACAAAATTTCTTTTGATTTTAAATCCCTTTTGCTGGCAAACCTACCAGCTGTAACTCATTTGACAGTTCTCATATTTTTCGTGAGGTGAAATTCCTCTGGAAGAAAATTAGAGAAAAATGAACAAAGAAAAAAAATCATATCTCTCCCATTTCGTTAAGTCATTCAGTACGCGTAAAGTTTTCAAATGTTTTCAGACGTAATATTACGTTTTCATTGGTTTGCATTTGAGTACCCCAATGGACCTAATAATAAATAAAGCAAAATAAAATTAAAGCCAATATACAGAGCTCAAAAATTTAAATTAACAGTACCAGTACCTAGTATTTGTATTTATACAAGTAATAAAATACATAAATATATTACAGCTCTATTTAAATCATAGGAAACTCACTTGAGGAGAGACCTGGCACGCAAAAAAGATGTTGCACCAAGGTTTTGTCTTAATAAATAATAAAAATAAATGAATAAATAAAAAATATATAGTTAACACACCGCATACTGATCACGCGCTATAAGGGTGGCAGTGAATCCCATATATTTCAATTGTTCAGGTGCAAACTTGTTCCCATGGTCCCAGTGCAACGGAATCTTATTACATTTGCACTGAACCGGATACGCGTACATAAATTGGGCAAATTTGATGAGGGAGCAACTCGAATCTTGGGAGCGGCTACTTCTCAAGGGATGGATTTTAGTTTGATAAGTTAGTCTTAGTCTGGAGGTTGACATGTTCACTTGTTATAACAGCGAATTAGAGTCCATAAAATTATAATACATTTAAAACGGTATTTTGATTGTTAAAGCGAACAGTGGGTAGGAGGCGCAAGCTTCCTAGTTCGCGTTTTTTTTTTTTGTTAAGTAACTCGCCCTACGTTAACTTCTATATCAATAAATAAACAAATAAATAAATATCATAAATAAAAAGGTAAATAGATGAACAAATAAATTAGTAAATACATAAATCAAACAGGTCAAGCGACACTCTCACCTAATTTTTGCAAGACTTTTTTTATTACTGTTAGAATTTCCTATACTGGTCAGAATGGATATACTAATCAATACGTCAACCTTCTGCTTCCAGCCGCCATTCGCAGAGAGCATCTTCAAGCAAGTGCTGAATGACCTTTCAATGCTAAAGACCATTCAGTAGCATCTACAGAGTCGAACAATGGAAGCGTCACATTGAAATCGTAGATTCACTAACAGAAATGTATGATAGAATTTATATTTCTTACAAATGACCCAAACATATTGCATACATATTCATAATTTAGTGTCAATATGTAGGAAACATCGATTACTTCCACCAGTCACCGGTTATTTTAAACATCTCTTGTTTTTGAATAAAATAATCAGTTAATACAAATAAAAAAATATACCGAATGGAATTAAGCGTGCTGACAGAAAGTAAAACCATTGGTTTTAACTAAATACTCAGACCTGCCCCAACATTGTAAATTTCTTTGCATGAAGATATCTCAGCATCCATAAAATGTCTTTCTTACCGCTAGACATCCCCCCAAGATAAATGACATGTTTTTGCATCACTGATTAACATATTGCCATTGATGAATAGCTCAATCTTTTCCGCATGTTTTTGTTGAAACTATTCTCGTATTCATTATTGAGATCCAAATCTTAGAACAATAACTAAACGTTTTCCGGATATAATCTTCTTGAAGATTAAACAAATATGTATGTATGTATATATTGACAGTAAAATATTTATACTTAAAAAAAAAAACAAATAAAACTCTAGCAATTTACATAGTGGAAATCCCAAGCCACTGCAACGACTATGTATGTCTCATTCACCGTATTTTCTGGTGAAAAGTGTATCATTCTGCACCCAATTAATAACAACTAACCCCGTTGTGAGATCCGAAAGATACATATCTCATGTCGGATTGTCGATTGTCATACCTCAAAAGCAGAAACCTTCACCTTGTGAAGTGGCTTTGAGCCACGCGATTAATTCGATTCAACAAGTGTGAGCCATTCGTGCGGCGTACAACACGAGTGGCTGCGAGAAGCTAGGCCAGGCCCTGTATTGGGCTGTGTACTACATTGTGCCTGACTGTCTTCTATGGTTTTTTTTTTTTTTCTTTTATAGTATTTATAGTATCTTTTGTTAATACACAGAAGTATGTGACATACATATGTCTTTTTACTTAGGTAAGTACATGGCCTAAGGTTCAATAAACCGAAGTAAACAATAACAAATAATGGCATCATAGGCATTTTACTTTCAGTCTTGCAGTTCCCTTTCGCTTGATGAGGATGATGACAGCATCCATGAAAAGCCATAATACTCCGTTCGAGTGTAGTTTGGTATAAGGGAGCATAAACAAAAAATACTAGTTTTCAGATTAAATAACAGTGACAACAGTCTCAATTTAATTCGTATGTCCTTGGAATTCAATGCGCCTGTTGTTCCAATAACCAGTACGATCACTAGAGTGGCATAATCTATGAGTATTTCCGAATAAATAAAAGCTTAGGGATGAATTGACATGGAAAGGAAATTTTTTTTTTCGCTTTTTTCTTGCCTCTTACTGCCGTTTCAGATATGACATTTCAAGATACAATAAGCGTAGATAAAAAGTGTGTATATACAAAGGCTGTTCCATATTTTTTGTCGTCTGGTTTAGTTCAATAATAATTTTTCAAGGTAATCTCCATTTATCGTAATGCACTTCTTCGCAGGTGGAAATCAATCAATTAAATTTTTAAGATTAAGTTACGAGTATACATGCCAGATTGACAACTTTAAAAGTTCTAGAACATAACTAATTAAACTAATTGAACTAATTAAATTAAACATGATTTATTAAGACAATTTTATCCTTCTTCATCAATTTTATCTACTTTCTATATTTTAACGCAAGAGATCTACCCAATTCTGACCATTTAAGATGTCATTCATTTCCCCGAAACTTAAAATGTTTTTACCAAAATCGCTTCTTCGTGGTGGATATTCTCTTTCTCACCCTGGTTGCAGATCCTGTACGGAATAAAATTTAAGGTCAGTACTTCTCCTCTTATCTTGAGCATCATCGATATAAACTGATTTGTATAAATAGGAGTGGCGTAATTGATGTCCCCCAGGAAATCCTTTTGAAAAGTACCTTAGATTTTGTTCCACTTTCTCGAACTTTTTCTTAGAAAAAGTGAAAAGTCTTTTTCGGTAGAAAAGTGACGGCATTTAAGGCGCGCAGTTTAACTAAGGGGAACAAACCAAAATTCACAAGGGGATAGATCTGGACTGTATGGAGAGTAATTTGAAAGTCGTGTGACAGTGCTCCTCAAATAGTCTGCAGTGAGCCCTGCCCTGTGTGTCAGTACATTATCGAAGCGTAGATAACATGCTTGTGAGGGCTTCCGTATACCACTTTGCTGTGATCGTCCCCTGGTGTTCAATATAAATGCCTTCACCAAACTCTTCTTTCTAAAAAATAAGGCCATTATTCGTTTTGTTAACGGAACGAAAAATTCGGGGTTGAGTCGGAATATACCCATCTTTAAAGACCCATACCTTGGTTCTATACCATACCTTGGTTCTATACCATACCTTGGTTCTATACCATACCTTGGTTCTTGATCATGTGACATTAATACCCAAGGCTTTCTTCATCTGCCTATTAGTCACTCAGCTCTCTTTGACTATTAGTAAATGGTTCCTAGCCACCGTTTCAGGAGTGAACTCCTCGTTTGGACGTTGCCTCCTAAATTCCAAATAACATCTCTGGAAGGCCCTAAGGCTTGCTAGAGTACCCCGTAGGGCAGAAAACATCTCGCAAAAATACTACTATTTGACACTACGGTCATGTCAGAAATTGTAAAAAAAATATTACTACTTAACTCTAGTGGGGGCCATAGCTAATTGCGCGATCACTAAGCAGGACACTCTTAAGGTTCGTGTCCCGAAAAACACCAACAAGTTTTTTCACGGTCCTCACGAACATCTGACAAACATCCGAGAGTAAAATTGTCATGAGAAGATTCTCTCAATCGAAAAATTTGCCCTTAGGAAACGACATAAAACTGTAGGTCTCTCCCAGTCGTGTATCGTATGGTAGAGGGAAGCTATGGGCTGTTAGCACCAAAATATTTATTTATTTTTATATTTATACTACTTAACAGCTCTCATAAAAATTACCATATTTCCGAATATATTGTTAGAATATAATTGAGTAATACATCGATACCTTCCCGGAAGAATATATTAAGCGACATTTTCAAAATTTTACAGGAAACAAATAAAACCTCCTGTGCAGGTAATTATTTGCGTATTTTGTAGTAATAAGCAATTTTTATTTCTCTTTCTTTTGTATCAATGGTAGAGACGTCATGCCAAGAGCAAAACGTGGCGCTTGGCACAATTTATAAGAGCATGCCAAAAAGTCATTTGCTGAAAAATTGTCTCTTAATACATTCATCCGGGAAGGTGTCGACATTATTAAGAGTGGAAAAGGAATAGAGCAAAGTAAAAGGCAGTAACCACATTCAGTCGACCATATGAACACACTTGTGCTTAAAAATTGTATCGATTTCAAAATAAAGCTAAGTCTTACGGCCATTAATTCTGCTTTCAAAGAAATGTTGAAGGTAACTACGAGTATGTAGAGCTCCTAGTTTAATTATTGTTATTATTCTTTTTATTATTATCTTCTTTCAGGAAATGAAGACTTATAGCGCTGGAACGCTGAGACGTTGGGACCGCATATTGTCGATCAGTGGAAGAGAATATTTTAGGGCTGTACTCTAAGCATGAGAACAAGACCCGGTTCAACAAGTATTTTGTACAGGAGATACCTCTTTGTTCTCAACAGATTGGTCAACATGTCGGACGCTCTTGAATATACTCATATGAAGATGCCATGTTATACGAAAGTTGACTGTTACACCAAGAAGATGCATGGTTTCCTTGTGCTAGATATGATACTTCGGTCGTCCATTTGAAGTTGTGTTACAGTAGACGTGTTCTTTTTATTAATCTGAAAATATTATTTTTATAGGTTCAAAAACTGTTAAACAATTTTTAAAATCACTTAAAGCAATGCAATAGGTGATGCCGTTCAAAAATTATAGCATTAAACGTGAATTAACTCAAAAAATCGTTTTTTGGTCATAGCTACGAATGGGATCCAAAGAGATCCTACTTCCGGGCCTTTTTTTTTTTTTCTTGTATTACATTAGCTTGCAAATCCTGAAATTTTGACTGAAACAGCAACGATTGATAAAACAGTGTGTGAGGGATAGAGGATGGATTATTTCTACTGTAGAAACTTTGAGTAAAAAGCAAAATAACTGGCCTTAAACAATTCTTAAACGTAAATTGTAAAAACTCTACCATCATCTGAAATTTCTACGTAGTAAGGAAATATTGTTGTCAAAATATTTGATGATTTCCTTAACATCGTTCTAGAAACGATTGTACACAATTCTTAAGCTAACAACAGAGGTGAAAGCGACGAAGGTGGGTTTGGGCATTAGCGCTCAAAGTTAGAACGCTCAAATGAAAACACTCGTTTGTCTTACCGCTCAAAAATTGCATATAAAAATTGTTGTTGATTAGATTATGAAAATATGGGGGGATATTACGAATTACTGCACCACTTCGTTCCAATGCGTTGCTCCTTTCACGTTATCTTCAAATGGCGTCAATATTTTTGGATAAAATATCATTGCATTGACCTAAACAGAGCGCCAAAAGAGAAATCTACAATTTGAAGGTAGTTGTCTACTGTGTCTATCTATATCCTATGTGTAATAAACGGTACAGGAAACAGAAGACGGATAAAATCTAAGTTTCTCCAACCACAGGTTTCCGCCTGGTAGTATAATGGTCTGAGTGCCCCGGGATTTGTTCTACGATTACTGCGAACGCTAGTAGTCGTTAGCGAAAAAATGTCTGCTAAAGGGGAAATTTTAGCCGAAGTTAGCTGAAAAGTGATTGTGTGTGTTCGGGAGGGAAAGACTCCCAAGCGAACTTTTATTTAGCTATCAACTGTATTGGCGGACATGCATAGCAATCAGCAAATCAAATTCTGTGCGTACCGAAGGCGATCATTATCAAAGGCGGATGAAAATACCAATAGTTGTTGTGAAAGAAAAATTATTCGAATCCCATTTGTACTGACGAGTATGACGAAGACGATACAAAACCGAAATATGAGGATTTTGCAGCACCATATGTGCACTAAAATATTTAACACATTTTTTATTTATCTTCAAATTTTCCCTAATGGCTGATCTGTTGTCCTGGTACAAAATGCTTTTTCCGCTAGCGTTAGCTGGGTGTATGGAACGCATCGGTTGGCTTAATCAGAAAAGCTCTAATTGACGCCTGAAATAGCTACAAGTAGAGCGAATGGTCATCAATGGTACTGTTCGCAAAGTTTTGAATCAGTGGTAGGCGCAATAAAAGAAGACCTCACGTAATGTGGTGCGAATAATTGGGACGGGACCTTAACTAAATTGCTGAGTAAAACTGTAGGTGAATAAATTGAATTGGCTGGAGAGGATTGAAGCCCTGTTTCACTGTACTGTAAAGTCATCTTAGGTAAGTATTAGATTTTGTTCAATCGATGAGACGTATTTTCACTTTGTCAACTACGTAAACAAACATAACTACCACTGTCGGTCACAAAATAATCCCAAATTAGGTACATAACCTGAAGGTTACTATATGGTGTGCTCTGTCTGTAGCTCTTGACTTGAACATTACTTATTTGAAGGACACTGCGGTAGTACCCTACTAAAATGGCGAATGAAGATAGATATATTAGGCTATCCTCTAAGTTAAAAATGTGTTAACACTTGTTTATAGGACATCCTTACCACCATGTTCTTCTTGAGCAAGACGATCTACCTTGCCTTGGTTAATAAATTTTACTACACTAGCTTTACGGAGAAGAATATAAGAAATTCACTGACATTAACGTTAATATTACGTTTTCACTCATTTTGTTTAACAGTTTACAAAACAATAGGGGTTTCCAGGCTTAAGTATGAGAACATGTTAGGTGTGTAACTTGAGACGACCAGTTGTTACTTCTCTTATAATTGAGCTATCCTTGTCTATTTGTAAGTGCAGTCGAAGCACTAATTCATTTAAAAATTGACATTATTATTCCC
Organism: Pocota personata; assembly: GCA_963082735.1. Classification (NCBI taxonomy): domain Eukaryota; kingdom Metazoa; phylum Arthropoda; class Insecta; order Diptera; family Syrphidae; genus Pocota; species Pocota personata. The sequence goes on from OY720429.1 coordinate 276,037,287, forward strand.
GTGCCTGAATCCGTGTATGGACATCGTTGATGTGGATGACAACTCGATTGATAAAAATATCGTAGAGGAAATCTGTGGTTATTCGATTCTTCATCGTACATCGTGACCTCGTACCGCGTACGTCGTAAGACTGGAAAGTTAAAAACGAGTAGTACCCCGATCGCGATAGACGATGTTGATTATGCCGAGATTTTTTGATGTTTTAAATTTCCTGGACCCATTTTGACATTTGTTGATGCGTTATTTTTAATGCATACAATGCAGCTGTATTTATTTTCCATTTCTTCATCATTGTCACTCATATTAATATAATTTTATTTTATTTTATTGCTACTTCAAAAATTCAGTATGGAAATTAGGAAATTTTGACAATTGGAAGATGTCAAAAAAGCGCTTCGATATTCACATTTATTTTTATGTAAACAAAAACAGGTGGAGTGAATTTACGCACTGAACCAGCGTTAATATCGTCATAAAAGTAATTTGGTGTTCGAAGAATGTATCGCCGTCCATCTTGAAATTACGGATATAACTGGGAAACATCGTATAATTTGGATGGCTTTCAAGGTACGATGAAATCTGGAACATCGACAACGTAGGTCTGTACTCACCTGACATACTCCAAATATAATAATTTCTTTCTTTGACAGTTATTCATTCAATTAGAATTAATAAAAGGTATGTTTGCTTGTTGAACTTGTTTTGTAATCATTTATCATCTCATTTGTTTGTAATGAGATAATTTAGCAAAGGAGGATCTGTATGGGAAATGAGATAATTTAGTAGTGAAAAGGGTGCAGGTTACTAGTTCTTTACACAATTTTTAATTATGTACAGTACAGGCTCAAATACCTATCAGTGTGCAAAATATGATAAGATGAAGAAGAACTGAACCAGCATGAAAACATTTGCAGCAAGTGCTTCATAATGAATTTCTATTATATTTACTAACTTGGTATTTCCCAAGTTTTCATCTCGGAATTTAAATCTATTCGATTACACTAATTTATATTTTCTTTGGTTCATCATAATTCCCAGAATGTACTACTCACAAAATCAATTGACGTACAAAAAATTACATTACGTACATCTCATGTCGCTTGGAAATAAATTTCAACAATCCCATTGAATTGAAATGACTTGCATACTAGTAGAATCAGTGCTGGTGTTACGTGAAAATTTTATATAAAAAAAAAAAAATGTAATTGAATTTCTAGACAATTGTGCAGACCGCTAATTGCTCGCAAGACAATGTTGTAATTTGTAAAGTTCTACTAATTAACGACCACCGACAATTAACAATCGACAACAAACTCGAATCGCAAAAAAAGCTTACCTTTCAGCATCAAAGTTTTAAGTCTCCAAGTATCATTCTTCCGGTAGGCTTATCGCCGTCAACCTGTTGCCACAAAAGCACCAAGTTACCATACTCGTACCATACATACTTATTACTACAGAGCACTTGGAGCACAGAGTTGAATGCGTCACCGAAGCGGGAGACGGAGCTCTCTAGCGCGAGTTAAACTGCTGCTGACAATAGTAATTTCCACCACCACCAACCAGCATGGTACTCAAACTCATTGATTCATGCTGCGCTGATCAGGGAAAAATTCTGAGTTCCGATTTGCGATTTCCGCGCATGGTGGTTCCCTCCGCTTAACTATGATTTTCGTACAATCGGCAAAGCTCGTGGAGGGACTTGCATTACCGTACTCGTATTTTATTTTTTTCGCCGTTGAGTGGTTAATTCAGTTTATCAGTATGGTATATAAGTTTGCTTCGACTAAAATTCTTGCTAGTGAACGCTCAAATATTAGCTCGTAAAGATTAAAACGTTCGTGGTGGTGTGCAGTAGCAAACCATTGATTGAGGAAAATAGAAGAGAAATCTTTTAACGAGTATTTTGCTTTTTTATGTGCAATCATTGTAAACTTGTTTGGATAGCTCATAGTGCAGTGATTTCTCCAATAGAAATAGCAATCAAAATTATAAGTTTTTTTTTTTTTTGAATATTTCCGACAAGTGGTCCGAAAGAGTGAGAAATTTTCGTTGTACATATATCTAACGATAAATTAGTAAACTCAAGTACGAGGTGTGATTTTCATTTATCTAAAGAGAGCAAAAAGCCAAAAAGCGAAGTCATTCAATCTGTTCCAATTGATATGAAATTGATTTAAATTAATTGGAGGAAGATTTCTTGTATTTAGTGAATTTACAGTGTTTATTGATACCGTTAAAAAAAAAAAACAAAAAAATATCGAAACGTAAGTAGTGTAGAACAAATAGCACACACTAAGTGTAGTATAAATATAAATTATAGTGAAAGGATTTTAAACTTATCTTAGACAAAAAATCATCACGATTGCCCTTACTATGTTTTTATATGAACCGAACAATAAAATTAAAAAAAAAAAAAAAATCGAGCGATATGAAGATTTTATTTTAATTTTCGCTTTTATGTTTGAAATTGTGATTTTTTAACAGAAAATTGTTTTATTCAAAACACAAAATATATAAGAGATGCGATAAACATTAGGGTTTCTAAACTTTAAGCAACAGAAATCGGTTTGCATTTTGGGACCATTCTAAAGGGGTTTTGTAAAATATACGAACATTTATCAACAGTGACATTTTAGGTTTTATTCGATTCTATGACAGTTTTGAATTTTCGTTGAAATTTTGAAGAGTTAAGGTCAATGCGCCCTGAATTGTATAAACTCTATTTATGTATTTAAATTGTTCAGCATTTTGATTCGATACGGCTTCGATTTTGTCGCTGAAATATTATTCAGTCAGTTCTTAATATTATGAATATGACAAGTAAATCATATACTATATGCAGCAAAAGATCTGTCCAACCCTTTATTTGATTTTACTCCAAAAAGAACTACGATCGCTTATAATTCACTACTCTTATAGAGAGCTTGCCCATTTTTGGTGGCAATTCAGATTTACGAATTCGGATACTGGTAATATGTAATAATACAATAAAACCCAACGACAAATTAACCTGTGCTGCTTTATTTTATCGCAGGTAATTTTGTCCCATTGCAATGCCTAACTTCCACCAAAAACCAATATCTGCATCAAAACTAAAATAATTTCCTTGCAATTTTTGCGAAGTTAAACTTACTTACGCATGAAATTTTTTTTTTTAAATGTTCGGTTCACCAGTTTCACAATCAGTTTTTAAAATTAGTGCGCTGTTACCGTTCATTTGTTACAAATATTTGTTTCAAATTTTTCTCGAGATTTTTACTTTTACGTACTTACTTTTTTTTAAGTATATTTTTCTGCACAACTACCAAATTTTGTGATTTTCTTGGTGCGATACAATCGTATTTGGATCTCGTTTTACCTGCTCGTAACTCCCACCGTTGGAAGTGTAAACATTTGCGTTAAAATAGGAGATAAGGATAACATGGTAGCCTGACACTCAATGTTATTTCATGAACTAATCAGCAGAAAAAAAAAACGGATACCAGTTTAGCAGATATTTAACTTAAAAGTCTGAATAATTTTATGATTTTGCAATCTAACTGCTAACACCCGCCCGGTGCTGCTCGAGTTTTTTTTTTCAATTTTGATCTCAGTACAAACGTTTTGATATAATACGTTAAAAACATGCGTTAGTTAGTATTGCAGCTGTAGTATGATGTATAAAAACACCAGGCAAATTATATACATATGTACATACATATGTGAAAAATTTTCAATAGATTTTTTTCTACTCGACAACTTGACAGAACACCATTTTGTTATATCTCGTACGGATATGCCAGCATTTTGCTGAAAAAGTTGCACAACGTAATTTTTCACCAAGATCATAATTTAGGTAGTTGTTAAATTTTCAGTCATTGTCACAAGTCAAGTCACAACTTAATAAAACTTTCGCTACACACGTCTAAGAAGTGGTTTAATAGAATGTAGAAACAATTTTTTAAACAGAATTAGTAGTTTACAAGCTATTCATGGACGGCATGGATGGCACCACACTTAGTAAATTTTTAATTGAAAGATATCGAAAACAATTTAAAAGTTTATATTTTCAGCTTTATAACGGGGGGCTATCTGCTGATTCCTTTTTAAATTATTTTGACACTGACAGCTCTTTCGTGCTCAAAAAACTGACAGAACCACAGTACGCTGGAACAACGTAGCGAATTTTGAAAATAAATTTGTGTCGAAATAATGCACCAACCGCGCCTGCTGTACGCAAGTTTGTGAAGAAAGTTTATGAGATTAGCATGCTAAGTGATAACATAAGTTATCCTCGTGTTCGTCCTGGCATCTCAAATCTCAGCAACTGAATATTAGTCTCACTAGCCTGATGAGAATTATGCATAAAGACATCGGAATATTCCCTTATAAGGGCCTACTTACTCAGGAATTGAAGTAAAATGACCATCCGCTTTGTTATCGCTTCTCAGTTTAGGCTTTAGAACAGCTATAAATTGACGTCGATTTTCATCTAGGTGGCTGAGTAAACAAGCAAAAAAACCCAAGTGTAGTCATAGAGAACAGTCGCACACTGACGAATGCATCGTCAGTGTGTGACTGTTTGGTGTGGTTTGTGGAATGGAGACATTATTGGCCCATTTTTTCTTCGCAGATGAAGATGGCAACGGCATTATGGAACAGATAGCGCTACAGAGGGATGATAACCGATTTTTTTTTTTTAGCCAAAAACTCAGGAAAGGAACTTGAACGAGTTTTGGTTTCAGCAAGATGGCTCAATGTGCAATGCAAGCCATACATACGAGTACGTGCCAAAAAAGTTCAATAATCGTGTAATCGGCCGTTTTGGTGATGTTGCTTGGCCTACTCGGAGATAAGATTTGATGCCGTTGAATATTTTTTTAAAATGGTTGCCGTTAAAGATCGTTGTTAAGCTGACAATCCGAAACGAATCAGGCACTTAAGCACAATATTGATCGAGCTATTCGTGAAGAGTCCCAAACTATGGAAAATTACTGTAAAATTGGGTTGACAGGATGGGCTACTGCCAAGCCAGCTGCGAAAGCCATTTAAATGAAAATAATCGGAAAGTCTCTTCAATAAATTAACAACTTTGAAAAATATTACATGGATTTTTTATAGCAATTTTTAAAAAGAAACCAACAGATGCCCCCCTTTATATGTTTGAGATGAGATGGGGTAAACATATATAATTGTCAAAAAAAAATATGTATGTCTGTACAAGAACGTCCTAATTGCAACATTCCGTAATGGGGATTCCCCTTTTGCCTATCATTTTAGTTTTTATACAAACACCCTCTGGACACCTCACAAAAGGGGCAGTAATGCCTAAAACACAATATCGCCTCGACCTCGGCTTTGTCTCGTTACGTACCATTCGCCTTGTGAGTGCTTTGAATTAGTTTGTTTACATTTTGTTTTTTTTATTTTTGTCTGTTCATCTGTCAGAGTAAGCAAAATGAATTAAACAAAAGTTCAGCTCATCTCAACTTCTGCCTCTGGTTAGAGTGTCGTTACGTAGCATTACGTTTTTCTTTAAGAATGAAATGTTTTAGGTATAAATTCCCTCATATTATACTTCCGTAGAACCTCTGCAATCCAATCATGTCGCACCTGTCAAATGGGACACTAAACACAAAAGTTATAAATTATTTATCATTGCAACTGTAGGAATGAGTTTGAATTTAAAATTTAAATCTATCTCTGTACATATTTATCTCCTTTTGTTTTTGTTATATTTCTCTGAACGAGAAATGTTGTTTAATTCATTTTGATTGAATATATAATTTTGTGTTGCATAACTTGGCTTTTTTTTATCCTTTTTTTATATAAAGTGCACGACTGGATCGTAGACAATATCATTTGTATCTTAGAAGAACGAACGGGTAACTTCCACAGGGTGTTTCTATGTTCCATGCCGACTAAGTTTTTGACTAACTATAAATGATACACTTTTTTTTATTGACCGATTATTTGGTTTATACAAATTATGGAATATTATTTCGGCCAAATGGAGGCAGCGTAGTAGCGTGCTTTTTCAACCATATTTTACACAACATTTTGGCACAATTCGGGTGTTATTTCACCAATTTTTTTGAATAATGTTGTCCTTTAGCATTGAGATTGTGGTTGGCTTGTTGCCGTATACCTTTCACACAGTAACTCTACGAGGGTGTAGAGGTTGTTGGTATATCAACTAAGGATTTTCAGTGCCCCAATAGCAGATATTTTGGTTATTAACAAAGCCATATTTATAAGTCGAAATGATGATGATTTTTCCCAGAAATTATGGCTGTCAATATGGAGCTGCAAAACCATGTTACTCCATTCTCGCCGGCGCATATGGTCATTTTAATTGTTGAGTCAAGTGAATTTTATACGAGAACAAATAAAAATCTTCTTTGATTATTTTAAACAAACTTGCCGGAGATATTCCAAGTTCTTGTGCACGGGGTCTAACGGAAATGCTCGGACTTTCATGAATATTGTCCCTCACTGCAGCGGTTTTCACTTTACCTGCCAGTGTGTACTGAGTTTCAAAGTTATTCATTAGACACTGGATGATAGACTTGCTAGGCACATGACTTAAACCAACATTTTTTGCAAATTTCTTTGTTTTCATAATTGAAAGATTATTTAGATAAAATGTTTTAATAAATTCAAAATGTTGTTGGGACATAAGAAATGCGAACTGATAAATGTCAACCAAACCAAAATGACCAAATACCCTGTATATGTCCCTTTAGTAGAAATGCTGAAAGGCTATTAAGCTATAAGCCTAAGGGTTTCGAATGCCGTCTTTTCTATTGTAGTTTGCTGATAAAAACCACCTGAAATATAATTGAATCTTACGGTGTATAGTTAAAAGCAAAGCTATATCTATAAAGTTATCGCATATATCGCACTACTCGTATTTTATATATTATTTTTATGAAACTTATCTTTAGCTTTTATGCGGCAATGGTATCATGGGATTATTATCTTATGTTTCCCATAAGGCATAAAGGATAAATAATACAAGAAGTAACAATAGTCATATGAATTATTTATTATATAGAATAAAATGATTAATTGCTTCATGTAAGTGAATAACAATAATAACAATTGTTTCCATTGTCCCATGAAGCATGCTCCCTCTATATTAATCGACCTTAGTACATCTGTATAATGGGCATATGCAACTAGTCGGTGATACAGACTTTTCAGTTAGCCTTAAAAAATATTCTGCATATATTCCAGCCAGAGATCTTTGCCATTAATCAAAGTGCGGCAATTAATAGCACTTCTAACACTTCCTTATGTCAACAAAAGCTACTTCGAAACTTTTCCTTCCTAAAATCAATGAAGCCTAGTATAAAGACATCAGGTCAAACCTACTTTAAGCTGCTTTCCCATAAATTTTCGCACAGGAAATACAGTTTCTTAGTAAACCTTGACCTGAAAAGTCTCGGAGTACTAATTAAAATTATCACGGAAGACTGTAATTTGAAAACAGAAAAGAATAAAAACATCAATGGAGTTATCTTGAGAGTGCCGAAACCTATCACAACTCTCTTCTAAAGAAATTGCAATGAAACTATTCTCCTACAAAATTTCTCTGCCACCATCCAAGGCAACCCTTCATGATAAACTCTACGAGTAGATTGAAAATCTGATGACAAATAGGCTTCTCAAAGTACCTGAGCTTTTCAAAAACTCTCCCATATACAAATCTATCTATGAGTATCTAATGCAGCTGGAGGACACATACGAGTACTAAATAAAATTATATTATAGGATAAAAATTTACATACTCGTAAGTATACGAGTATTCGAGAACAACTCAACGAATATTTGTTTAAATAATTTGTGTTTTGGATTGGGAATTTTTCTTATCATTTTGAAGAGATCTGTATCTTTATTAAATTTCAGGAAGTATGAAAAATCTCACTTTTAAATTTTAATATCAGTAGTAGAATGGGCGACTTTGTAACCGGATTTAAAAAGTGTGAGCACGAGTGCTACTATGAGTTTAGAAACATAAAATTTCGTTATCTGGTTCAAAATTTAATTTCTAAAACTACTTATATCTAAGTGGAAGGATCTATAGCATTGATACGAAGTGTGTACATAGAATGTATGTATGAATCAATATGGATAAAGCCAATTAAAGTGGGTCTATTTTTAGGACACACACATTTTACAAATCCAATGCGAACTAGAGTTCAATTAGCCAATTAATTTGTTTTGAAGTGTTGCAGACAATTTGTAAAATTGAGTATTAGTCTTTTGAATGCAAAGAATTCAAACAGCTTGACCATATGCTGTGTTAACCAGTTTGTCTTCCATTACCTTCCTCAAACTTGCCGTCATCAGAGGAAATTGGAATTAATTTTGCGTTCAGTTTCTAGACTTATATTATGAATAATCCACTCCTTGAGAGTCCATATAAAATGATTGCGTGCGAGGCATTAGCAAAAATATTTTTCTTAAATAATTGCTTTGCGAATGCAATTGCTCCATTCGAAGTCCTATATATGTACGTGTGTACTTATATGCTGTATCTCATAGAGTAGATTAATTATTTTGCTCCTAGTTTGTAACATGAACAAGTTATGCCAATCATAACAAGGCCTTTCAATGTTTTATCATACTCCGTGTATTTTTCTGGAAAATAATACCACTTTTTTATGGGGTTTCATTAAAAGAAGAGTGGTAGAGTATAGTATTATATATATATTTTTCTTCTTAGTCGTGTTTTTGAACTTCACATATCAGAATTTGTTTGATTGCTCATGCGCATGCAGCGATTTCCCGAAGGTTATCTTGATTCGCATTTGTTGTTTTTAGATTTATGACCCCAAAGAAATACTTTATCCACTCATGAGTTAGCTGTGATCTGTTTAGCGTTTTATTGAACACTCAGTTGTTGTATTAGGTTTTTTTTTTTTTTTTAATAACTAGTACTCAAGCAATCTTGGTTACGATGAATTTTATGTACCTACATACAAATCCGGCTTAATAATCCATTCAACTATCATTCAACTCAAAATTTACTCCTTTCTGTTCTTGGTAATTTTGCTAGAAGTAATTAGCGTGCAACACAGTTAAAACTTGATAAAAATTATGAACTCTAAATCTGGAGAAAATCTATGAAGTGTGTAAATTTAATAAACCTGTGAACGTAATTGCTTAGATCAAATTGCAATCAACCAACTAAGATATACATTATTCGAAAGGATTTTTTATTTGCTTCTCTTTTATATTCTACACAGTATTATTATTGACGGGGCTACGAGGTTATGGTTATTTGTTAAGCAACAAAAATGAAACACACAGAAAAGCTACAAATTGACTTTAAATTTGTTTTATTTAATATCGGGTAGCTGACACTACAAGCTTTACAAATGATAATAGATAAAAGAAAATTGTTTTGTAATTACAAAAAGCATAACTTGAAGTATAATATAATTAAAATTAGAAAAATTTCAATTCAATTTCAATTCAATTTTTCTTTATTCATATATGCATAAAAAGTTAGTTTAAAATTTTACATACAATATTTCAATGAGTTAATTCATACAGAATAGTTAGTGGCATCTATATTTAATAAAAATAGAGGTGAAGCCACATTTAAAAATATTAACTTTGTGTGGGGTGTACAAAGGTAGATAAAAAGAAAAGATAGAGATGATAATAAGTTAAGATTTATATAAAACAAAATTCAGCAATTGTGGGAAGGAAGTAATCTTTAACAATTAAAAAATTAAAAAATTAAAAAATTAAAAAAGTATAAATTCAAATAATATTATAGCTACATATAAGTATATACAAATAAAGCAAATGGGCAAATCATTTTTTTTTTTTTTTTATGCTGTGGAGCGCAACAGATTCTCGATTTCGTGATGGTTAAAACCAAAAAGTCATGATTTCGTAGCTTTTTTAAACGCGTAGAAATTTCTTGTGGATCGAATTTCCAAGGACAAAGTGTTAAATAGTTTACATGAGACAATGGAGTAAGAGTTTCTGTAACTTGTAGTACGAAAAACGGGAATATTTACAACAAAATTCGAAAAGCTACGTAAGCTGCGTAAGTCAGAAATCGGGCTTTCCAAATACCCGCCTCTCATGAAAAAGACCTTCAAAACTTTAAAATAAAATAAATGTCGCAAAGGAAGAATTTTCAAGGTCCTAAACAGGTCCATAGTGTGTGCTGAACGGCGCGAACTACAAACTTTTCGTATAGCAGATTTTTGAATGACAGTCAGTTGTTGTAGCTTACTAAAATAAGCGCCACCCCAACTACAAAGTCCATATTGCAATCTCGAATGGAATAATCCATAATAGACCATTTTCGTAGTGCGAGACGAGCAATACTTCCTAAGGCGAAAAAGATAACGAGTAGAAGAAAGAAGATATTTTTTCAAAAAAGAAATGTGCTTAGACCAGTTCAAATTTTGGTCAATAGTAACACCAAGATATTTAAAACTATCTACACTTTCAATTTTGAAGCAGTTAATACTGCAGTCAGCGCTTCTATTGAAAGTTAGACCATTTTGGAAACTGCATCGGTTTTTAGTTTTGCTACTAACAATAAGCCTGTGTTCCGCAAACCAGCATCTTAGTAAAAAGATGTCATAGTTTATGTTAGCTATTAAATCTAATGGACTAACTGAACAATATGCAATTCCAAGGTCGTCGGCAAATGCTTTAGTTTTACCCAAGAATGGAAGAGTAAATAGGGAATTTATATATATTAGGAATAAAATTGGACCAAGTACAGAACCTTGGGGCACTCCTATGTTATTTGTTTTTGGACTGCTTATATTGCTTCCAGTTTTTACATATTGTATCCTATCGTTAAGATAAGACACAAACCATTCATATATGAATCCTCTGAATCCGGCCTTATATAATTTATCTAGGAGAATTATATGATTAACCATATCAAATGCCTTAGTAATGTCGACAAAAAGGCCAGCGCAAAAGTGTTTGCTATCTAACCCTTTATACAAAATAGAGCAAAAATCCAATAGGGCATCTTCAGTGGAAAGACCAGCTCTGAAACTAAACTGCATAGGACTAAAAAAATCTATATGATTAAGATAGGCTAAAATTCTTGTTTTAACTACTTTTTCAAAAACTTTGGAAATCGAAGACAACAACGAAATTGGCCTATAATTGGATTTGTCTATCTTGTTACCCTTTTTAAATAATGGAACAACTACAGCGCATTTCAGTTCAGCGGGAAAAGTACCAGACATAATGCTGAAATTAAAAAGGTAGGACAAAATATCTACTAAGTTGGGCCCAATTTTCTTTAGAATCAAATTCGAAATCTCATCATTACCATGTGAATTAGAATTTGGTAGAGAATTTATTGTTTTTAGCAATTCAAATCCTGTAATCGACTCAAAAACGAAGCTGTTCCTGTAGTCATTGCCTAGAGTACCAGGCTTAGTGCAGCAATTACAAGAAATTTCCGGGCTGCCTGAAAAAGAGGACTGTCCAATAGAAGCAAAGTAATTGCTAAATTCATTTGCTATATCTAAAGGATTCGAAATATAAATACTACCTTTTTTAGTATGATGGGATCTGAGTTAGAACAAACTTTTCGATTAACAATACTGTTAACGACTTGCCACTCTTTCTTTAGATTCCCACTTGCCGTTTGTAATTTGGAGTGAAAATACCTATCCCGAGCGATTATAACTTCCTTATTCACATTTTTGCAAAGCTTTTTAAAACGACTTTTTAAGCAACTATTCAATGGATGTTTCCAACATTTTTTTCTCAATTTGTGTTTTTGATTTATTTTTTTGATAAGCGTACGATTTATCCAAGGTTTAAGGCGATATTCCGATTTTTTGTGGGTGAAAGTGAAAGTAGAAGAACCAATGTAGTGCTTTAAAATCCTAAGAAATGCGTCATATGCTAGAGAAGCACTTTTTTCAACGTAAACACTGTCCCAATTTTCATAGCGAAGCTTATCATTCAATACATGAAAGTTTATTTTATCAAATTTGGCTTGAGAAGACACGATTGGCTTTTTACATTTTACGTTTTCAAAAAGGATTCCCGTCAAACAATGGTCAGTTATATGAAGGTCCATGATAATTCCAGCAAGGAGATTCACATCAAAATTCACAAGACGAACAAAAACATGGTCAAGGCAGGTGCCTGAAATTGGTCTGGTCAAATTATGTTAGTATGGAGAATTTTGAGAAATATATGCATACTTAAACCGTAATGCGGGTTGATTGAGACAGTTTTTACTAACCTGAAAAGAATATTTTATTCAGTCTTCAAAAGAACTAAAAGTAATTCAGTAACTGATACCTTTCGGGAGTCATAACACCTGATGTGATTAAATAAACAAAAAATAATATTTGTTTGACCTTAACTAGAAACTGTATTTAAATAGATCTTAATTTTTTTTCTCTTTTATGTCAATTTGGGACACCCTGTATATTTGAAAAAAAAAACACATTATTCTCGTAATAATTTCTTAGTCTAAAATTTAAACTTTTACAGCCCTACTCATTAGATTTCTGTAACTAGTTAATTATCGACGAATATTAACTAATTCACTTCAACTGAGTTAACTTCACTTTAATTCAGGCATAAAATATGTTTATGCGTAACACTTATTTTTACCAATAAAGAAATTAATAGAAGAAGAGACGAACTTCTACTAATTATGCCAACAAAAAGTATAACCACATCTATTACTTTTACTGTCAATTATCCTTCATTTACTCTTAGTACATCAAACATGACAGAAGTCATATTAAGCCAGGAAACTCAATTTATTTCAGAGAAAACGACTTATCTCTGTTGTTTGCAAATCGAAAATCGAGAACAAATTTTGGATATTTGTATTCCAAAGAGAGCAATTTTCCAATTTTTTGTCAAAAATATGAAAGGAGTCTCATTTTATGGAGATGGAATATAATGAATATATATATGTATGTACATATGTAGGTATAATTGCATTCTGTTTCAAGTTCAAAATTAACAATAAAACTTAATTAACCGTTAATTAACTTTTAAATAAAGTTTATGAATAAAGTTAAACATAAATTAGCCTTAATTCAATTCTAATTCAGCTTTACGAATAAGCTTGTTGATGATGTGTTGTTTAATCGCAGTCGAATCGATGAGAATTTGTGACTTCTGTAATCTACGGCAAATACGTCAAATAATTTTTGACTACCCAGTGCAATGAATGCGCCGCCAACTTCTGAATCCTTTCTTTACGAAGGATACAAAGGTATCGAATGCAGCTATTTTCCCTGTTAATAAAGACGATCATGCTTTGAGAAACCTAATTAGAAACCAACTACTGAATGACAAGGTACCTTATCTACTGGAATCTTCCAAATGGAAACAACTCCGGACAATTGTACACAAGTGGCCTTTATGAACGTATTTACTGGCAGAGCTATAAGGAACGAAGGAACGATTCAAAGATGCAATTAAGGTAAAATAAGTACTTTCTCCCTATAAAGGGTTTTTCAATAAGGACATAACAATTTTGTATTTAAATAACACAGAAGTAGTGAGATATCGAGCTGATTCCAGGTGTAGTGCACATGTTAAATTTAAGTATGGAATTCGATATACTTATATACTCGAATTTATCCACTATAGCACGCACAGCCTGTCTGGTGGGACGATTATTACGACCGAAAATTGGAGTAAGCGCTCTTAAAGTTGCGACCACCAACTCAGAATTTCGGTAGTAATTTTTAATAATTTCCAAACGTTGTTAGTTCGTAAACTTCACTGCCATGACATTGACATATCATAAAAAAAGTTAAAATACAAAATGTATGTATGTTCCTATTGAAAAACCCTTTATGTATGTGCTGTTCGTTCGTAAATTCCAAATACAGTCAGAATCGATAATAAACGAAGAGAAGTTTTCGTAAAATACGATAAAAAGCCAAAAAAAAAACTTATTTGAATGCCATGTCCTCACATTTGTCGAATATCAAAATTTCACAATTCCATAAGCAAAATACCGTTATTTGACCTTTTAGCGAAAAACTAATTAAGCAATCTTATTGTAAACATCCACAGTACCTCAGATATGAATCTTGGTTAAAATAGTTTCACCTATTTTCGAGAAAATTGCAATTATTCAAAATGTTCCTTAATTGAAATTTAGTTGATTTTTAGCCTAGAATGAAAAGTCCTATTTTTTCTCGGTTTATTAGTCCACAGAACCCAGATATGAAGTTTGAAATAAATCCTTCCAGCTGTATAGGCTGCAAGTACCGGCAGACAGACAGACGGAGAGAACTGCGAGGTCGACAGTACATAATGTCAAGATTGAGAAAATCTTGATAGAAAATTTTCACGAAAACAATACTTGCGTTTTGTTTAATATTTAATAAATAAAAAAATTGTCTTATAGCACTAAATTTGCAAATTAGGATTCTTTATATTGCTTTCCGCATCCACATGGAGAAAACGTTTTTGATTATGTTAAAGTGCGATTAATAGGGTCAATAATATAAGGCGTTAAATGAAAAATTATTCCTTTCAAATAATATACTATAATATAATATACTACAATATATAATAATAAACTTGAAAAAAATATTTCTATAAATAAGCGGAGTATATGTAATGACTTCGAACATTTTCAAGAATCCACAGTGTTAACTTATTAAAATTGTTTGTTATAAACTAAGAAATCAATCTTAAAATGCAAGGGAGAATGGACTGATATAATAACAAGTATACGCCCTGTAGTCCATTCGCATTAGATATTCTTTATGAATACTGGCTCGGAGACAAAATGAATAACTAATTTTATTTTTCCATAACATTGTTGTAGATGCTTTGATTAACAACATATTAAAAGTCGTAATAAATCTAAATTGTGTATTTCCCATGTCTCGTGTTATGCTATTACGAGTATCTTGGAAATGGTTCCACTTAGGTTAAAAATGTGCAAGACCAAATATAAGTCTTATGCCATTTTCAAAGGACGCAATTGGGAAGCTTTTCATGACAATTTTAGTAAGACAAGAGAAAAACTTGTTTTTCATGAGTTTTGAAGTTTAGCTATTCTCTATCAAGACGGTCAGACATTGCCTTTTATATACATATATTACAAACTAGCTGACCCATACTCGTCTTGCTTCACTCGCCTATTTTCTTCTCGCATTTCTACTACTGCTGTGCATGATATGTGTACTGATAGAACATCATTATCACCAGCGTGATAATACTATTTTTCGATGTTTAAATCAAAAGAATTGTATAGAGGACAAATGCATTGATTTCATGGCCTACAATTCAGAGTACTATAGGTACTTAGTAAAAATTTTGAGTTTCATTTCAGCACGATTTATTAGGTAACACTACGCTTTTTGCACCCAGTTTAATACACTTTTAAAATATACTAAGTGGGAACTCTGGTCATCACTATATCAATCAACTCAACAACTTGCAGGTAAAACAGAAAAAGAAACCGAAGCAGAAGAAAAAAACGTACAAAATTGATTTTCTCGAAAACTGTTCTAACGAGTTTAATCAAATTATATTTGAGTTACATGCTATAGATGACGTACGTATAAATTAAAAATTGACTATTTCTCGGCATTTGTTCGAAATTAATATGTAAATAATACGTGATATATGCATACTTATTTTTGGAAAGTTCTTATATAAATTTCGATTTTAAACGATTTGTTTAAATATTACACTACTGCTACACTGATTGAGCAATTATTTGCCACCTAACCTTTGATAAAATTCCCCTTCTAGCAGAAATTTTTTTCGCTAACGACTGCTAAGGAATGACCTGTCATCCAAGTACGAAACGTTATTTTCTTTAACGTTATCGTAAGCAGTGTTCTTGGAACGCGGCCAGTGAAAGAAGAAAAAGAAGAAATACATCATCACAACTGAGTGTAGACTCGGAATCAAGTCAAAGAAAAATTTAATTAAATTCTGAATTTTGCAAAGAATGTTTTTGATATTGTTCAGCTCCTAGATAACGTACAAATATGATTTTAGGCTGCATGTTTCTAAGGGCTCGAAAACCTACTGCAAGAAATTTCCTAAACAATAAGAATAATATCATTAAAATCCCCTTAGCTGTTTCAGTGTATCCTGCCACAAACAAAATATCAACTTAGTTTTGTAATTGTAGGGTTGGATACCTTAACCTAAGTCATAAGAACTAGATATACCTATAGAGTTCAATTATTTTTCATTCTGCTGACATTTTTTTACAAAAACTGTGTATAAACTTTAGGCATGCGCACTTGTGTTATGTTTAGGAAACGTTGCTCTCGACTGCAAATCCACTCCATAGCCTGAATCAATGGTGATTAAAAACTTGTGTAATTATATAATTAAGCTTGAAATGAATTTTAAGATAAAATTCTAATAACTAGAACACAAGATCACATAAATAATTGCTGTTTTAATAAACAATAGAATTGTCTACTTGATGTTTAAGAAGTGATAAAATTATTTATTTATATGTGTTTTGTATATGTATAAGACGATGTTCTTTTTTTTTGTTTTTGTTTTCAAACAAACCGATAGATATAGAACGATTTTCTTTCGAACTAGATTACACTGTATGTTAGGGGTAGATATAGCCCATTGGTCTGAATTGTAGACGCAAGCAAATCTTGTACAGCAACATCGTATTCGTGCAACATCATATGTATACTTTTGAATTTATAGGAAAACGGCAAATTGTAGTAGTGTGGTAGCAGCAGCAGGCACGTACTCCTTTTTTATGGTTGTTGTGTACATAATCGTATGTACTTAGAAGCTGGAAATATGTATATATACGAAATGCTCGCAAGAATCGTGTTTTTGAGATCTGAATTGATTTTAATTGGCAATAACGCACCTGGACAGGTACTGCCCCTGTTGTAACTAATTACTGTTATTTATTTTGCGCATTTGTGATAATTGTAGACTGACAGCTAGTAAAGTCAAAATCTGCATTACATCTTTTGAAAAGAGCCAATCAATTTTAAATTATTTATTATTAGAGACAAATATAACACAGCCTTATATAAACTACTTGGATCATAATCGAGGTGGCATGCAGATTGCTCTAACTACTCGATCGTTTATTTTGTTTGCACGTGGTGAAGCAGTTACCATGATACCCCTCAAACATAGAGGGCGTTATCCTTTTTTTAAAATCCCAGCGCCTAGAGATGAATCGATACCGCAAAAGGTATCAATACTTCGTTACTTTTATCGCAAAGTCGGTATCAAAATAAATTATTCTATAGAATGAAAGTGAATACAAAGTAAAATTCTTAAAAACATTTTGTTAAATAATTAACTTAATCAAAGAACAAATCTTTGGGAGCATTTTCCAAAAACAATAATTTCTTAATTTCTCACAATGTTTCCTTGAAAGAAGATTTCTTTTTTTGCCGATTGTTGTCCAGGGAAAAAATAACCTCAAAGCAACAAGAAGCAAGTAGGTCTTTGTACTCGTAGTTCACCTAGTCCTATCCATATCTAGAAATAGGAGGAGGATTAGAACACTTATGAGAGGTGTTGTAAATGACGAAGGGGAATGTTATTTGGATACGAACCAAACATAACTTTTTTTGTATGGGGATGGGTAAATTAACAAATTAACAGATAGAAAGCATACAATTTATGAGTGCTTTTAATGTACAAAGTGGCGCAAAAGTCGTCACTCTATCGGAAGATGCTCTCATTTTTGCAAATGGCATTTTATGTCATCGCGGCTCCGGAGTAACCGTTCGGTCAAAAATATCGCTGCTGTGGCTTGCAGAAGTCCAGGAGGACCCTGAAACATCAACCAGATGACGGGCAACACAATTGGACATCAATAGACAGCGCATTTTGGTGAAAAACATGAAGATGTACCCGAACAAAGTGCAAACAGTGCATCAGCTATTGCCTGCAGGCCGCTAATCGCGTGTAAATCACAGCAAAACCCTCCAAAACCTCGACCGGTTGCTTAATCTGTCGTTTTAACGATTTGCACTGGCCCGCAAGTTCGCCCGATTTGACCGTTCCAGACTCCTTTCTTTTAGGTTTTTTAAAGTCACGAAACTATACGAACAAGGCACAGGCCTTGGCGACCATAAAAGAGAATATTCAACAATAAGTGGAGAATTTATCGCCAGAAATTTTGAGAGAAGTGATGGAAAATGTTGAGGAACGAGCCCGAATATCCATTAACTCTGACGGCGGCCACTTGACCAATATTATCTTCGCGACTTAATGGAAACAAATTTAAACGTCTAAATAGTAATAATCTTTTTATTTACAAACAAAGTTACTACCTTAGGAAATCGAGCCACTTTGTAGATGCCTGAGATCAAAAAACGGATTGACATTTAAACACTTCGACCAAATTTCTAAAGAAATTGTTGCTGTGGAAGATTTTAATGTCCACGATACTAGTTGGCTTCACCACTCTGGTCTAAAAACACTTGAACAGAGATTTTCGTTGAGCTCAATAACCTCACTCAGCTAGTAAACAAAGTGACACAGTCACAAAGAAAAAACCCTAGATCTGTTTTGAACTTCTCTTTCCAAGGAGAAAGCTAATCTATTAGCTGCAATATTCCCAGCAAAGTCCACCTTACCTGACAGCACCCTCTCCCCACCTTTGTGGAATCCGGTTCAATATCCCTCTGAAAAATTTTACCCCTTTCATAAGTCTGTCCCATTAAAGATCTCAAACGTAACAAATCTTCAGGTCCATATGCAATCTCTCCCTTTGTTTCGAAGAGGTATGCATCTATCATGACCAATCCTCTATGTAAGCTCTTTCATCTGTCATACTTCACCGGCATTTGTTCGAATAGATGGAATCTTGTGCATGTCTAGCCAATTCCTAAAAATGGCAATAAAACTTCCTCTTCTAACTCATAGAGAACATTGTCAATTTCCACTTAATTATTTATTTATTTTATTTAGCTTAATTCAAGCAGAACTTAATAACTACACTAAAACTAGACTATTATTAAACACAACTTAAGACTAAGGCTAAGTACTTAAAAAACTAAACTTAAAACTAAAACTAAAGTTATTAGGGCGGAGGAGTGGAAGTGGAATTCTGGAGGGCATTTCTAAGTGCAAATCTGCTGCAGTGAAAATCAAAAGATCTGTGTGTTGGCCAAACGTAGCATTCTAGACATTGGCTCGTTACAACCATAATTGGTGCGATGAAAATTGAGACGGAAGATGGGTACAGACTTCAGGAGGCGTGGGTTAGTGTTAAGGGAGATCATTTGGAGCAGATTAGGGCAGTCGATGTTTCCTGCTAACAGCTGATGTACAAAGAGTATGTCAGCAATTTCTCGACGTATTTCAAGTGGCTATACGTTAATTAATTTCAAGCGATTCTCATAGGGGGGTAAGTGATGCCTGTCAGACCAAGGAAGACCGCGAAGAGCAAAACGGATGAACCTGCGTTGAACAGCCTCTATTCGAAGGGAATGGGTATCAAGATATAGGGACCATACTTGGCTAGCATATTCGAGGATTGGCCGAACAAATGTGAAGTAGAGAGATTTCGTGATGTAGGGGTTCGCGAATTCTTTTGACCAGCGTTTTACGAAACCGAGCGCAGAGTTGGCTCTGCTAATAATGTTGTCAGTTTGGCAGCGGAAATTTAGTTCTCTAGGGATCTAGGATCTAGGGACTGGAAGACGCTTTCGGGAATATATAATAGCTTGACATTTGTTGACGTTGAGCTCAAAGTAATCATCTCCGCCAGTGTAGTCCTAGGCAACAGTGTTATGTAGGAGACCGATTACGTTTACCTGTCTGAAAAATGGAACCAATGCATTCATCAACAAGGCGAATGTAAAGTAGACGCTGGAATCAGTAAATTACAGATGCAGCTGAATCTAGTGCTGGATGTCTCGGATTTCTCAATATATAACTCTCATGTTTAGGCGGGAGCTCCCGCCACATATCTGAGCTTATTCGATCGTATTCAGTCTATTAACAATCAAAATCCTTAAAATTTTGACACTGTTATGTGAAAATCTTTTAAAGACGAAACTGAGCGAATGTAAGTGCGTGGAATTTTCATCCCCTAAACTCACCTTCCCTCTATTCAGGAGGACCGCCATCTTAGCATTTCATAGAGGGGTTTCGACTTATCTGACTCGGTTTGAATTTTCCTTTATGCTAGGATACCTGAGATAAGTCGATAGGTCCATCTGTAGAAGGACTCCAACGATCTTGCCATTCCATCATACTCGTACTTTGGGTTCTTCCTGTTAGGTGTCTGTATTCTCTATCAGAGCTAACTCTGTCATTTGCGTTGAAGTTTAAACAGTAAGTTTGTTACTGTTCCTTTGCTGGAATGTCTATGGGAGTCATTTTCACCAGAACGCGTGCTGCATCGGTTAATGTTGTACGAAAAGCACAGATTTCTCTCTGCGCGCAGATTCCACGTACATTCTCAAATTTTCATTACAAACATACATTCTTTAAATTTCGTAGCTCTGGCCCAGATTGGTGTGGCATGTAGGATTATGGATGTAACTACTGTAGTTAATAGCAGTAGTCGATTCATACCTTGGTCCTTCAGTATTTTATATGATGCATGCAAGGGCAGTGTTCGCATTTGTGGCTTTGCGACTTACGTATCTTACTTACTCCTTAAAAGGCTATCTCGCATCTATCATGACTTATAGTGATTGTTTCTATCCTCTTACTACGGCTAGACCCGCCGGCGTGAGCCACCGTCTGACGATTTTTATTGTTTCGTTGCCAATTTGCTCTACCTCTTCCAGCTACCTCTTCAACAACAGATCTTAAAATGTTTGCTTCCCCTGGTATTGGGAGCCATAATACGACATCATTCATTATATTCCACAGAAGTGGTTTCAGTACGGATTCTTGTGGTATGCTTGCGGTCACTTTGCATTCCTTGAGGCCGCAATCGATGTTGTGTAGTAGTGTCTTATGCCTAAAGTAACCCATCACGCCTTTGACAATTTACGTTGGCACTGGCATATTTTTGGTCAATATTTTTTAGAGCCTCCTCTTCGTATTGCTGTTCCGACATTCCTCCCGCTTCTTTTGCTGCGACTTCAAGTCTATTGCAGATAACACACTCCAAGGCTTTTCCAACCATTCCTAGCATACAGAGTGGCTTATTGTTCCCTTTCGAAAGGAGCACTAGACGTTGTCGCGTCCATTATATCGGAAAGATTCCCTCCTTCAGGCAGGAGTTACACATCTCGACGAGGAATCTAATGTATGTATATTCCTACACCGTTGAGACATACAATTTATAGTTTAGCCATCATATTGACGGCGTTCTGATACAGGACGGTAATGGAATATAACCTCGTAGGTGCTCAACAAATCTTACAATGTACAGAGAAAACCGCATTATAATTTCATAATTGGTCTAGTGGTCTTGAATTATGAGCGATCAAACAGACTGGGAAACATTTAAACTGAACTCTCAAAGTTTTAAAAAATAAAAATAGATTGTTTTGAAAGGAAAAAATAATTAAAGAATGAGTGAAACTTTTTTCGTTGCCTAAATTGCGCGGAATGTTTATTATTGTGTACATATGTGAAAAGAGAAAAACTAATCGACAATGGGGCAGTGTCAAACATTCAATTGCGCAATCAATTTTTAGAGTGCTCAGGCGTATTTGTATGTGTAAATTAACACAAAATAAAACTACGGGTCATTTGTTTTCATTATATTTAGATCATTTGTTTCGTTGTATAACGAGAAGGAATTCCTAATCGTGTATGAGCACATATTAAGTGTGTAACTTGGGGCGACCAATTGTTAATCCTCTCATAGGTGGGCTATCCTTGTGTATTTGTAAGTGCATTCGAAGCACAAATTTGCCAACCAGACATTTCTATAATTTACACTGCAGGCCAAAAGTTTGAAGCCTACATGGTCAACTGACTTCATTCATGAATGGAGATTGGATTTTATGAATTACATTGTATTTTTACTTAAATTTTCTAGCTGAACAATACACAACATATTCAGATAATAAAAGTTGGATTTTACACCCATGTTTTCGAACAGTGGGCGTTTTGTTTACAAATCTGGGAAAAACCGCTTTTGTGGTTTATTGAAAAGTGTTTCGGTTTTTCATAATTATTAAATTTTATGACTTTTGGTTGTTGATTGAGCACTTGTTTATGATTCTTTACATCAAAAGGGTTGTATATTATGTACGGTTATATATTTTTTTTATTATTATCTCAGAGACGTCAGACATGACACTACAAACAAAACTGTATATTGTTTCCGTGCTGGAATATGGACGAGCTTTTTAACAGTTTTTCACTCAATTCAATTCAATAAAAGGTTTGTTTGACTTGTTGAACTTTGTTATGTACTCAATTGCCACCTCATCTAATGGTAATGGGATAATTTAGCATATCAGGAAATATATTTGTAGTTAGATAATTTAGCACCTCTTTGCAATTTTATAGTGAAAACGTATTATTTTTATTAATGTAAAATTTCGAGAAAACATGTAAAACGTAAAAAAATTATGAAAAGTTGACTTTCAAGTAATCTGACGTATATAACTAAAGGCTCTTACAAACAGCTCTGCATCCGGTTGTATAGGAAATTCAATTGGTAAGAATAAACTTCTAGATCCATTGCTAAGAATGTATGGGGAAGAAGATGCTCTCCCTCTTTTTTATTTCATAAAATATGTTTCTTGTTTTAGTACACGGCCTATCACCTCGCAAAGTTTGATCATCTGAAATATGCATTATGGAGTGTATCTTTATTTGTTTTTTTATGTTACATACTTCATAAGTAAAAGATAATTGCGATAAGTATTTAGACATTAAATAAACCGAACTTGAAGTTCTTAGCGAAACCTGAATTTTAACAAATTTAGTTAAATCATAATAAATTGTTGGACTACTTCTACACCCCAGCATCAGGTCAGACTTCTTAACTAATCTATGTAATCAAGTCTTTGAAAGTTAAGCGAAAAATTATGCCGACCATTATACTACAACAGAGATTGTGCAAATTGTTCTCAGTTTAATCTAATCGACAACCAATTAACTGACTTGAATTGTTGTGCACTCCAAAAATAATTCCTATTCTCTTTTAACCAGCAACTGCAAACTCCTCGGAAAGGAAATATATTTTCATTCGCATTCCACTTAAAACATATGTCATGATTATTTACTATTCACTGCTATTAATGGAGGCAATTGGTACAAAAAAAAAAAAAACTTTTAGTCATTTCCTTGAAGTTTTACGATCCAAAAATGCACGCATCTACAATCTATAATACAAACAAACTTATTTTTTTTTTGACCAAATTGCAAGTAAGGTCATGACCTCTAAATGGTTAAATGATAGCAATAGAGGGAAAGAATAATTACGCTAATTAACGAGCGGTAATGTCGTTTCTTGTACTGTTTTTATTTTAGCCATCAAACTGAATGAAAAGCAAGAAGTATCTGTGTTGCGCTGTGCATTTTTTGTTCTCCGAAGTATAAATGCATATCAACCGGCAATTACGGAATTGAAAAGACCTTGAAGATTTCTCCTCATCAGTTGAATCAGCGAAGGTGAACAATTAGTTAGAGGCAAAGAACGAGAATCGTAAAGCCCAAAGTTTCCGTAATCGTATATGATGGTGGTATGGTCAGTTGAGAAAAGTACGCCTTTCGCAATTTCTGTGCGGCGTGCAGCTAACTATACTCAGAGCTCATTGACTTTTTACCAACATTCATGTTGGTGAACATTCAAATCCAACGATGTGCTGGTGTGGGTTATTGGGAGATTACTTCACAAGTGTTGCAAACATTTTTTTTTCCACAGATACGAGGTGGATTATGATTTGAAAGACTTGCCGCCGTAAATCGAACGCTCTACAGCGACAGCAGGTCTCATCAATAGATGAAGTCGAAGTCAGACCAATATGCAATTCTATTGTTATCGTTAGACCAACGTAGTAGCTTCAATAAAATTTGCTTCTCCAGTTTTTGCCGCACTTCGTTGAAAGCAAAAGTGACACACTATATACTAGTATATAGAAGGTTATATGCCCGTGCATTGTTTTAAGGTCAATTGTACTGACATAAACATGAATGGTCGTAAGAGCGATAGTCTTAACATTTAAGTTAAAACTTTTAACTGATTGAGGCTGAAAAGAAAAAAAGTATATTTGGCATGCTGTGCTGTAGCCCGGTGGTAGATCTATACCGAGAGAAATAAAAAGTAAATTTGCGAAATCTCTACAACAGACCGGAGTACGCTATGCTACTTTGAGATCGAGTTATGCAGTTCAAATACAAAGTAATTTGAAATGCTGAAATGCTTGTCCAATGATTTTTTTTTATTAAGCTAACTAACACTTAGGAATGAGAAATTGAATACTCAAACCCAACATGAACACAAAAACGCGAATTTGTAGCTTAACGTGGTTATTGATTACTATGGAAAAATAGTTTTACAATTTTTCTCTTTTTTTTTTACCTGGACTACGATTATGGAATGGGAAAAATGTAAAAGTGAGTCAACTTATGAAAATGTACCCGTTTGATGTGAGTAACTGTCAGTTAAGTGTTTTAGTAAGTACCACAATACTGTAGCTTAACAACCATCGGAGTATGATAGCCGTAATTAAATTAAATCGAAATTAATTGGTATGTACTCTGCTGATAAATACCTGTATTTCCATTTTATTTAATGAATTGACTTCTTGACAACATATAATTTCTCAAAATTTATTGATCAGATATGTACACATATATCAGATTATATTTAAGATTTTGATTGAGATTTGATTTATTTATTAGTTTCTGTGTTTCCAAATTTTTTAGCAATGCTACCTCTAGGAACAGTATACGAGTATATGTACAATGTACATACATATGCACAAGAGAGTTGCTTTATGTATTATCTGCATTTCCATACACTTACTTATGACCGTGTCACCCAAACTTGAAGTTATTGTCTGGAGATTATTTATGGCTCTGGGCAAGAAACAAATCTACAAAAATTCAGCTTCTTCCTTTTTTTGTTTGTTTGTATTGTGCAGTGAATGAAATTCAGTCAGAAGTAACAAGCGTCTTCAATCAACATGATCATTTATTTATTTATTTAAGCTTAGTGAAATCTAAATTTATATGCTTACACTAATGCTTAAAGCTAAA
Source organism: Pocota personata (assembly GCA_963082735.1). NCBI lineage: Eukaryota > Metazoa > Arthropoda > Insecta > Diptera > Syrphidae > Pocota > Pocota personata. The sequence continues at coordinate 276,062,418 of OY720429.1, forward strand.
ACTAGGAGAACTCAAACTAGACTTACATATACTAATTATTGAAAGGTATCTGTGAGGGGGTGGTAAGGAAGTTTGAGGGTAGATCTGCTGAAGTGAAAATAAAGGATGCCATGCATGTTAAACGAAAAATTCTGGACATATTTGAAAAAGCGGTACAAACCTAAGCATGCGAGGATTAATTTTCAGAGAGATCGTTTGCAGTAGAGCGAAGTAATCAATCGTATCTGTTAGCAGCTGGTTCACGAAGAGCATGACAGCGATTTGTCTGCGTCTTACTAGAGTTTTTAAACTGATGAGTTTTATCCGGTCCTTGTATGGAGGCAAATTATATTTGTCAGCCTAAGATAGAACACGTAGGGAACATTAAAGTTGTTTCAGGGTCACCCGAAGACGTGGTGAATAGTTTTAGAACGGAAGGGAAACCATCGGATTTTCTTTTAACATTGATGAATTGAGATGTATGAGATACTCATGATTAAGAGAATCACAGAGTACGGAAAAAGAGTTATAAGCAAAGATGTAGTTAGAATAGATTGATAAGAAAATCTGCCATAGATTGTTTCTGTTATTAAAATGAGCAGTGTTTCCTGGGCATATAGGGAACCGATTGGGTAATACAAAAGAAGGATTAACTGAGATAAAGTCAAAGCTAATGTTGCTGATAACGTTATTAAGTTTAGCAAAGTCGGTTTTTAAAAAATTAAAATTGGAAGGATCTGCCTGGATCAACACATGTGTTCCCATTTTCGTATGAAGTGATCTATCTTTAGTTAGAGTTTTCGATGTGCTTCTTTTTTTATACCATCCATAGGAATATTTAGCTTTTTTATTTTATTTTACAACTGTTCCAGGTCTGGTTTCCTGAAAATATTCGATCTTGAGATTTTTATCAAACTTGACGTTAATATGATAGAGAAATTCAACAAAGAAGGTCTCTCAATTCTGTTTGTCAGTATGGTGTAGTGGTAACATCATCGTTTGTCACGCTGTTGGTTCACGGTTCAAATCCATAAGTCAAGAATCATTTATTTATTTCGCATAAATAAAAAAGTCGACTCTACTGCGAAGGCATAACACTGCCAGTACAGTGGTCATGCAACTTGATCATGATAATGACATCAGGTGGACGGAAAAAATACTATGAATCATGAGCAACAACAAAAGCAAAACAAACAAACTCCCCAGCTATCTGGACGCTACCCTTGGTGTTTACAGAAACTTAATACCATCTGAGTTTCAAACCACTACACTAAAATCTCTCTTTCTCTTTCTCTCTCTTCTTCACAACGCCCGTGTCCTGTAATAGTATAAGAGTATTCATAACCTCTTTGGCGCGCGCAAATTATAAAAAAAAAATGTCTGTTGGTCTGTCCGTATGTGTGAATGTGTGACCGACTGCAGCAAATAGCTGGATGGATTTTTTTAAAACATTATATCTGGGATCAGTGGGTTCTCAATTCAAAAAGAAATCAGAATTTTCATTCTAATCCCAAAATAGATGATTTTGAAAAAAATTGATTTGCTCAAAAACTGCTATAACGATTTTGATCAAATTTCACAAGTAAGTTAGGGTAGATATATGCGATAAGTTGTAGTACCTACCAGCTTTCTTCCGTTGTATTTTAATGATTTTATTTAAATTTTAAAGACGTATGATATGCGGCTGAAGAACATATTGATAATTTTTTTTTAAAGAACCATATACTCAATGTCGTACAAGGTGACTCTGCGATATGGTATTGTTGCTCTATACATTATCATCATGCTACTGCACAGAGTCGCACCAATAACATCGCTTCATCTAGCACACAGCCTCGTATACTAATAGATTTTCCCTTTACATAATTGATGGTTGCGATGGGTGCGTGACATAAGTCCAAATATTAAAATTTGGTATTATGACACTTTCAGAAAGCGACATAAGGGCCTACTATTTGACATAAAGTGTTGTGTCAATTCCAATATATCTTCCTTTCCTGATCTGATTACGGAAAGATCCATTCATCGTTCAGAAAAATTCAAATTAAGGCGTAAACAAGATTATAATAGCTTTAAATCTTTTTATTTTGAATAAATGAAAACAAAAATTAATTCATGTGAGAAATAGCTTACAATATAACATTATTTCAAATAATACAAAAATCCAAACAGAACAAAATAGCAATAATATAAATACTTATTTATTGAGTATACATATCTATTTGATCTTTTAAATATACACAGGTATTTTTAGGACTGACTAATGGTGTATAAATCACAAAAGCGTTTTGTTTTTGAAAATTTGAGAAGGTAATAGTTTAATAATTCGACCGAATTTTTAAATTATATATTATATATATATATTTCATACGGGGTTATTTTACGTCATCGAAATTACCTAAGAATAATAAATTAACGTTTAACTGAACACAAAGAACTTGTATTATACGACCGTAATAGCTTCTTGCTTAGATTCGTCAAGTTTTCGTTCACTTTTGCTCACTTACGAAAAGAGCGAACCCATTCGCTTTATGGTACGAAAATTTGATATTTTACTTTAACTCTGACAATCGCTTTCATTCACATACACCTATTATGGGCAACTTGAGCAATTGACAGTACTGAAGAAAACTTAACGTAGATTTTTGACATTAGCTTCGGTTTGCTTTCGACTATTATAGTTGAGCCTCTATTCATTTCGACGTTGGCATTTTACATCCCTGCCATATAGCATCTTTCAAATCCATCTACCATCCATAGTGTCAGGTAGTTAGTTCCTGCCTTGCCATTTTACAACATGAATCGTTAACTACCGTTTAACGCATTCAAATTGTTGCGTCTTACTACAAAAATAACTGTTCTGTAATATCTGTATATTGTGATTTAAAGACAGATTTTTCGAACAAAATATTCTTTAGCGATGAGGCCCATTTCTCGTTCAGCGGCTAAGTAAACAAAACAAATTGCAGAATTTCGGGTTCTAAGAATCCAAATGTGATCATTGAGTGGCCAGTGCATCCATCACGGGTGACAGTTTGGTGATCAGGCCGTATTTTTTTTATTTTTATTCCCTGCACTATTTTAATATGATAACTAAACTTTATTGACCTGAGATTGAAGACATTGATGTGAGCGACATGTGGTTCAACAGATTGGAGCTACGTGTAACACAACACAGGCAAATTCATCTCTATTGCACGAAAAGTTTCCCAGCCGTTTCATTTCGTGTAATCTGACCCCATTGGATTTCTTTTTGTGGGGCTATGCTAAAGATCGTGTCTATACAGACAACCCCCAAACTTTGGAGTACTTAAAAACTAATATCTGTGAATTTATGACCGCAGTACAGTCAGAAATGTACCGAAATGTTATCGAAAATTACCTCATAATAATCGAAGTTTGCAAACCCCTGCAGCGACCATTTAACCGAAGTTATATTCCATACATATGGCATAGTCCAAAATTTAAAACAGCAGAAACAAAATTTCATTAAAATCTTTAATACTTTTTATTTTATTATTTATTAAATCTTAAAGCACAAACTGAATAACCCTGTACACCAAAAAGTCCTTAAGAACACTTCCTCCATTTTTTTAAACGGTGTGTCATTCATTCATAATCATAATTCGAACGGCAAGAACAGGTTTTTGTTATTAAAAAAAAAAAAAAAAGCTACACTGGGTCTTAAATCTCAAAATAGTTTAGCCTTATGTTGCTTTCGAAAACTCAAATGTTCAAATTTGGCCTTATGTCAGTTTGTTTTATGACACGTCACCGTTGCGTTATCTTACACAATGACTCTTCACCAATAGGAGGCGATTAATGCTTTTTAATAACCCAATTAAGCAATTACAAGATGTATTTAGATGCCCCCTGGCGATACATACTTCACTTGATTTAATACACCCTGTTTAGCAATAACATAAAATAAAGAAATCTCTTTTCGTTAAACATTCTCTCTTTCATAATGAACGAGCGCTTAAAGTCCTTGGTCAAATTAAATGCGCTAACAAATTTACTCGCCGGTGGATTATAATTGCAAGTCAATTACAAAGCACTGCTGGAACAACTGCTACTACCCTAAGCGTATTCCCATTTTATTTCTGCCGCATTATTCATTCAATGTAAACACCGTGAGAATTCATTGTGTGCACAATCACTCGCTCCCGGTATAAGAAATACACTAAGTGAATGAGTTGTTCGTCAAGTGTTCTATGATTGAAGTCTTGACAGTTTCATGGCCACAGGAGATCCCTTATAGATTTGCACTTCCGTATACGTCCCACGATCTATACATTGATTTAACCATATTTGCACAAATGCTTATTACATATTAAGTTTGCATTGACAGAGTCAAACAGATAATGAGGATGTAACTAATTGGTATTCAAAAATACTGGCCACTTCATTATGACGACAATCAAATCAACCAAGTGGTCAACGCCATGGTGCTCTCACAGCGAGAGTCTTTTTGTGGTTGATTGCATTATTTTCCAGAGTCAGTTGAAAAATTAGGGGAATTCCTCTGCGATATAGTATGTATTACGCATTAATTACAATTTGATTGTCGTTTTCCCACGATGGTGTACTTCCCGGTATAAATGAAAAACTATTTTGTGGGTTACGAGTACATGTGTAATCCAACTAAGAAAATGCAGAAATCACATTATGAATGGTGGTATTGTAAGACTGTAATAAGGAAGTTGTATAAAATGAAAGTCAGTGAAATGAATGACCTTCAAGTAAAAGGCAAAAGTGATACTATTCATCCTTGGAAATGTTACATCAAACAAACATCAATCAAATCCATTCAACAACACAGTTTTTTATTCTAGAATTCGTACATACTCGTATGTACACACCTACATACTATAAAGATCACTTTTACTTTTTCGATAGCCGTTTTTCAGATCTAGAAATTACTGCTCCGACTACACACGTGCATCTAAAGGGTGATTTAATTGAAGGTTAATAATTAAATCTGACACTACTGTGGTCCTGTCAAAGATAAACATATGATATTTGACATCGGTGAATACTAAGCATTGACATTTGTCATTATGGAGCGGTATACGAGAGAACAACGCATTGTCAGCTACGTAAACTAAAATGTTCGCATTTGAGGTCTTGAAAGTGCACGGACAATTTATGCATCTATTATACAAAAAGTCACTATTTGGAGGGGGATTTTGAGCTGGCGGCGTGATTGGGCCGCACTTCTTCGAAAATGCTCGTGGTGCTACTATAGCAGTGAATGATGGGCGTTATCGAGATATGATAACAAATAAATTGAGCGATATTGATGCGGAAGACATGTTTTTTCAACAAGATGGTGCAACAGCGCGAGAATCCATATCACGCCCCAAACGCTTCCAGAGCTAAAGGATGAAATTCAATACGTTGTTATGAACTACCGCAGGATTGATATAATTTTGTATGCTTAATGTCAATGTATCAAGATTATATTGACATAAAAATATCAGCAGTTTATCAAATTGCAAATTGAATCACCCTTTATATGTAGCTTAAAATATTCTTCAATTAATACTGTAAATTAAATTCAAATGAATTAAGCCATTTTGTGGTTATATGTGTGAATCTTTACACGATGTTAAAATACTTATTGTGAATTTTCTATTCACAGTTTAGCTGGCATATCAAATTTAATAGGACAGGCAAACATTTTCTCCTGGCTTGCGAAATACATTTCTTGAGTGTTCAGCTTCCTGATGTCGACCAATAATGGAATGTAGCTTCATTGCTTCACAGAGACAGGTGACGGAAACTACATTAAAAGAGGTTTAGCAGTTCTCAAGCTTCGATGCCCAGCATGTTTAGCTTAGTTGCTCAAAAAACCCTCTAATATAGTGAAGAAAATAGCATCACAATTAGTTAAGCGGCTGTTGAGTTATAAACGGTCGCGCAGACAAACAGACAGAGAAACGTATTCAATTTTATAATATGTACATACATAGAAGACAGAGAAAGAAGAGGAAAGAAGACTGGTCTGTGGAAACATGCGGTTTAGTAGTTACTAACCTAAAGACTTCTCAGGACTTCCTCCTTGCATTTTGCCCGAAAACTTGTTCGCATCTGCTACTAGCCTGTGGCACATGTCATGTTTATAAAAAAATCCAACAAAAACCATGGACCTTACATTTTGCCCGAAAACTTGTTCGCATCTGCTACTAGCCTGTGGCACATGTCATGTTTATAAAAAAATCCAACAAAAACCATGGACCTTACTATGCAAAAGATGTATGAATTGTGAACTTTTTTAAGAAACCTGAAGGTGGTAATGGTTCCCACTGGTCGCTACCCCCTCGCTACTCGACCCCGCTTACGATTCGCACAAGAACTAGGATTCAGTTATAATATCGAGTTTAGAAAAGATTTATTGACACTAAAAAAGGTAAAATTTCTCAAAAAGCTACCAACACTCATAAGATATAGTATTTTCTTTTGAAATTAGTGCTACAGGTGTGATCACAACTAAAAATTGATTTAATTAAAGAAGCATACTTAGCTTAAGGTATTAGCGTACGCGGACAACGTGGTGATCCTAGTATAAGGGATGTTTCCTTCCGTGATTAGTGAGGTCGTAGAGGGGGCACTTAAAAAGGTGAGCAGCTTGACCACTAATTGTGTACTTAATGTCAACCCCACTAAGACAGTATTAATGCTTTTCACCATGTAGACTAAAATACTCCATTTCACCGTAGCACGTCTGAATGGTAAGATCCTAGTGCTAAGTACCTCGGCATTATCCTTGATCGAAAGCTGAACTGGAAAACAAACATAGAATAGTGGGTTAAGAAAGTATGAATTGCATACTACGCCTACAATAGAATCTTTGCTAAGAAGTGGAGACTTCAAACTAAAATCACCTTATCGATATACACAGCTGTGGTACGACCGTTACACGTTACGTTACAAAACGTTACAACGTCTATAGCCCTGCACTGTAGTCATGCCCTACGGACGCTCTTGCACCTCCGTCCTCTTGACCTATACGCCATAGGTTTGACGCATGTCGTGCTGTCATACTCAAAATCTGGGTGCTGTCACTTAACGTAGCAATCTGTACCGACAATTAGGCACAGTGCAAGAATGAACTGGCTTGCTTGGGAAATCAGCTATCGATCGTATTAGTCTGGGTCCCGGGTCACAGGGGAATAGAAGACAATGAACAGACCGATGAGTTTGCAAGGCGTGGTTATGCTCTTAACGTGTTCCTAGCGGAAAGAGTTCATATTCCGATTGGAGCAGTTGAGCGTAAAGTTTTCGCACACTATCTGACAAGAGCCCAATTTAAGTAAAGTAGGCTAGACAGCTGCTTCATATCCAGAAGGAAATGGCCTACATACAACCACAGCAGAATTAAGGAACTCCTTAACACAACCCGTACATACATTTCCCGTGTTATGGCGATATGTACGGGTCACTGCGCTAAAAGAAACCATGCAGCATTTAATACTCACTGCCGAATTTCTAAGGACGGGAACGAGGAAAAAAGCATTGAAGAGATTTTTTGAGCGCATTTAAGCACTGATAATGAATACTCTGTTGTAGTTATTTATCTCTTTTTGTCAATTCTGTTTCGACCATTACATTATACTCGTATAGGCATACTACTATTATGTATAATACAGTTGTGGCCTATGTACCTAATATAACGTAAAAATTAGTATTTCTTCTGCTAAATATGGGTGAATTCAAAAACGTCAAAAGCTGTACCCTGCCCTGCTACTGCATTGTTGCTGTTGTCCCGCGCAATTTTTATTGACATTTATGAACAGTTGTATTGCAATGCTATACACAATAAAACTTTTTACACAAAGTAAAGAGTAAAATAAATAATAATAGCTAATGTACTGTAACAAACAAAAGCAACAGCAAAACAACTGTTGCATAGGTTGCTCTGTTTTGACGTTTGATTGCACTGGTGTTGCAAAAAAAAAGTTTGAACTTGTTGCTTTTATGTTGCCGCAACACTGCCACATATTATAACTACACTAATGTGTAGCTTATCATACTTAACTTGCTGCGTAGAAGAGAACAAAGAAGTCATTTGTACCTCTCGTATTACGTATACGAAAACCTGACTGCTTTAGCTTTTTAGATAATCTAGGGGATTATGGTCGATGCGAAGACTACTTCTTAGGATACCCGATGGCTACTGAAGGACTCGAAAAGTAAATTAAGTAGACAATTGTTTAGCGAATTATATTTTATGGATACTTTACAATAAAATATACTATATTTCGAAAATAAAAAATTAATCCCTGGAAAGATCTTCTCTTGGATCGTAAGAGAAGTGTGGTTTTTAGGCCAAGCGAGGTCTTTCGGAGGCCTCGAAAAAAAAATCTTAAGTAGGCAGGAAATTGTGGATATATTGCAATACACTATATTTCAAAAACCAAAAAAATATGAAAATATGTATGATTACATATTTTTAATTTAAATACTGTGGGCGCCGTGACTCACTAGTTAAGCGCATGATCACTAAGTGGAAGACTAAAGGTTTAAGTTGTCGGTGGCCACGATATTGTGGGTAGTATATTTGCTAGTGACCCGAGCTGTGCGGATTCGAGCCTCAACGGGGAACAGCAATCAAGAGCCACCCGAGCATATAAGAGAAACGAATAAAATCTAAGTTTATCCAACCACTATACCAAAAATGTGTTTCTGCTTGGTAGTATTATGGACCGAAAATCGAGTTTTAGTGCTCCGGGATTTGGAAATTTTTTTTATTTATAAAATAAAAGTCCCAGAAAACACCAAACAATTTTTCACAGTCCCACCGGGACTATTTTGGTTTTTTCCCAGAATTGTGAGAACCCCTGCCCTATTCTCAACTCATTCCTGGAGGCATTTCTTGAAACGACAATACTTACATATATTACGGTTCAGACGAATTACCAGACATTTACCACCTCGTTAACACCTGTATTCGATCTGTTTTCATATACCCGTACTGGCACAAACTTTTCACGGTACAAACGATTTCGAAACTGTATTGGCATTCGACTCTGCTGTAGCAATCTGTTGTTCTAGAATAGACCACTAGAGCCTGTTGATGTACATATGTATGATCATCGATAGTTAAGGCAGGTGGTGATATTCTAATAGCGTCGTTATGCTTCAAATGACAAGTTATTTGTATCGCATTTGTTCCAACAGAAGATAAATCGCCCAACTTTCATGCAATCACACACAGTTTTTTTTTTTATCTTACAACTGGAGAACGGCTTAACCGATCTTAAATAATAAGCTACATGCATTTCATTATTGCTCGACATCAGGGAGCTGAGGAATGTATTTCACAAATCGCGACAAAATTATTTACCCACCCCATTAAATTTGATATATCGACTAGACTGTTGGAGATACGTGAAATTGTTGTATGAGAATCGACTATAGTTAGCATACGAGTATATGTAGTTCAGATAGCGATAAGCATTTCTATGATTCACTATTACGTATACAACTTCAAAATGGCTGAATTGATTTCAGTAATAATATTAAAGGGTGGCCGTGGTGTAGTGGTAACATCATCGCTTGTCACGCTGTTGATTCACAGTTCTATTTATTTCACATGAAATAAATAAAAAAGTCGATCACATGCGAAAGCTAAGTCAACTCTACTGTGAAGGCATAACGCTGGCAGTAGGGTGGTCATATGGCTAAAACGCAACTTGATCGTGATGATGACATCAGGAGGACGGAAAAAAATACTGTGAATCATAAGCAACGACAATAATAGCGAAAACAAACAAAATACTCCCCAGTTATCTGGACAGCCACCTTTGGAGTTTACAGAAACTTAATACCACCTGAGTTTCAAACTACACCACTCTGTCTTTCTCTCTGTCTCTTCCCCTTTCCACAAAAACGCACGTGTTCTAAAAATTTGTTTAAGGGTATTCATATCCCTTTTAACACGTGGAAATTATAAAAAAAGTGCAGTTTATTTAGTCATTTAAGGTATTACTTAGTAAGTAAGCTATTAAAGATCATTGCACCTTATCTAAAAACTCCGCAGCGAGCACGTAAATACTTAAAAATAGTTTAAGTAATACTATGTATTTGTTAGTGCACGGAATGATCTTTAAATCTCTAGAAAAAAAACCCCCAAGCGGAAGAGTGATAGGTTTTTGGCACGAACGAAACCGTGCGAGTCTGCTAGTTTTCAATAAATGACTTATCATATTGTATATAATAATTAGAGGCCATGTAGAATAGCCCTTCGATTTACCATGATGTGATTTAGATGCACTAATTAGGACTAATTATTATAATCACACAAGATGTAAGCGTTTTACGGAACTTCAATTTACTGTATCAATAAATTACGTCAACAAATTATTCATTTAAAAGTGAATGGTTTGATTTTTTCGGAGATATAGGTGTCATCTACTACCTCGGGATTCCCGCAGTTCTGCACGACTATTTTCGATTTGATTTGGGCTATCTCTAGGAACTTGAACTGCTTCAAAGACGCTGGAGATGCTGACTTTCTCAGAGAAGACACCTGCACCTGTACCATGTAGATTGCTATTTCTGAGCTTGAGGCGACAGCATTTGATTTCCATTCATTCCAATCGAATAGTTCCAATTAAAGTTCATTTGGGTCATGAAATCAGTTCAAATATTATAATCCATACCTGATCTGAATATGGAGCTATGACCATATACGGTCGTTTTTCAATTGGCTCTTTCTTTTAAAAGTACCGCACTTTTTGCAGCAGTTTCTTTGGTAAAAAGATGTAGTGGTTGCAGATTTGGCATGGTTTCTACTCTTACATTGGGACTCAGGTTTAGGGCACCGGTCATATTAAGGCAGGCTGCTCTTTGCAAAACAACTTTGACAATTTTCTTCAAATTTTTAGTTACAGTACCCATACGATAACAGATGGCGTTACAGGTACGTATAACGGTACTTTACTTACTAGATGGCTTTTGGATACTTGCTTTTTCTCGTCATGACATACCGAGTTTAATAAAATTTTAAAAATATCTATTTTTATTTTTTAATCTGAGTGGGTTTGAGATTTGCAGGCAAAGAACATATAGGTGCAAGTACATGCGACCCAGCTGTTCAGTTTATTTGTTCACGCGATAAAGAGGTAAATTTTGAAAAATGTACTAAATTTAATACAAAAATTAAAAGTGAAGCCAAATGCTTACATTTTAGGTTTGCAGCCCAAACCATATTTGCTAGGATTGTAACCATGTGGTAGCACTGTTTGTACTGATCGATTTGAGCATTCTAGTACTATTACAAATCCTGAGAGTGCTAAATAAGTATGACAACAATATGTCTGCGAAAACATGCAACTCATTTAAATTTGGCCAATACTCCCAACGATTTTAATTTAATATACATATATGTATGCTGATCATAAATTCTATAAAAAGAATAATCTAGTGTTCGAAAATAATAGGCATTTAAGATTCTCCAATTTAGCGTTGAGAACACGTTAGGCATATCGTATTAGAACATGTTAGACATATCGTATTAGTCAGTTGGGGTAAATGGTTTTAATCTTTATTGTATATTTTTCAATGTACTAAAATTTGGGTCTTTTCTTATAGTAACAAGACATGTGTTTTCCAAAAGATATAGGGGTAAGACCATGTTAAAGTGGGTTTCTTGCTTAGCTTGAGGCAGAGGTTTTAAACTCTGTACAGTGTGTTCTTTTCGGGCAATACCCCGCTGCACTCGTTCCAATTTATTTTTGTTTTTTGGAGATTGTTTTTTTTTAATTTTTCCCGGCAAGATTTGCCGATAGGGATAATAGTCTGAGTCATTTTGGGAACTCAATTATTTCGCGAGGAAACAGTTTTTCTCCTTTCATAGAAAGGTGGGGAAAACTCAAATTTTTTAAGAATCTGCAGACCGCTTTCTAAGCTAAGCTCCTTAAGGTGTCTGAAATGTCCTGTAAAGAAACCTATTAATATTCGTAGCCAATAATAGACTTTAGCTGATGCAAGTCCTGGGTCTTTTATTTTTAAAGTTTCTATGCAGTGTCTTAGCTTGTCCCAATTTTGAGAGTACTATCTAGGGCTTATCTGTTTTCATTTCCTCCTCTTCTCATCGCTCTTTTTGTATTATTATCACTAAGAACTTATAAACGATAAAACTTTGCTTTCCTTCACCAACTTGTCGGCTTCCTCATAACCCTTCACTCCAACGCAACATGACATCCAATGTAGGGCCACATTGTTGGTCTTTCCTCGGGTTATTATTATACCTTATTCCTAAGAAAAGAACTCTGATTTCTCAGCTCAGCTAATGGGTTGCTTAAACTTAACTCTCATCGTTAGTTAGCCTAACGATGGGCCATAGACATATGCAGCTGGGGGGACGGGTTTTAGTGATTGTTCCCCAGTGTAGTCTGGAGAATTAGTTTCTATAAGTAAATCAAATACTATTCAGTAGTTCTCTTAAGGCAAAAATAGAGACAACTAGCAGAGGAATGTGATTTACGTATCGAGTTTGAAAATCATGAGGCGCAAAATTGACTGTTCTACGCAGTACTAATACAGCTCGCAGAAACGGTTGCATTCAAAAACCCATCAATTCAGAAAATCGCTTAATTTGACCCAATTTGGAATACAACCTAAATGAACAGAACTATTTTAGGGATAGTAATAGCAATAAACACTATACGTTAAGCAACCTGCGCCCAAGAGTAGATGTATTCCATTTTATCAGTATCTGCCCTATCCTGAGGCAATGTACATTGGAATACTTCAACAAAGCAATGGTGATACTGGAAGAAATAAGAGTCATACTCAATGGGGTCAGCTGGGAGATGTTGTATGGGTATTGCGAAGAGTTGGTAAATTTGAATAACTTGAGAAATTTAATAATATGTATGCAGTGTCAACTTAGGATCGATTAGGACTATTTCCTTTCAGAACTTAATTTAGATTTCAAGCAAACGAAATTATTATTACTATTTTTTAATCTTTTAGACCATGGGATCAATGCCGCAGTTATCTATCATAAAAGGACCACAGCAGGACATTATTTCGCGTAGTCTTCACAGAATATTTGAGGACAACCTCCTCCAATATCCTTGCAAATCAGCTCTCATATTCAACGATGAGGTTTCATCTTCGATAATCTCCAGGTCGCTAACCTACCAACAGGTCAATGAGAAGTCCAACCAATTTGGCCGATTTTTCCTGCGAGAGTCTCTGAAACGATCCCTGAAGCCCAACCAAGACGGTGACTATGCTATTGCTGTATGCATGCAACCCTCGGATACTTTGGTGATGGTACTTCTTGCAACATGGAAAGCTGGCGCAGCATATCTACCCATTGATCCGAGTTTTCCTGCCAATCGAATCAATCATATTCTCAGTGAAGCTAATCCAATAATGGTAATATGTGACAACGATATCGATCCTAAGCTCTTCGGTTCGACATGTACCTTGAACGTAAATGAGCTCTATCAGAAGGCCAACGAAATGCAAACAAGTAATATTCCTGACAGCAAGATGTTGAATATCAAGAAAGATCTTGCGATCATTCTTTACACCTCCGGAAGTACAGGCATTCCAAAAGGTAGACCCTCATACTACCTACTTAATTTCTCATTTTTCTAAAGCGCATGTATTTTTGTCAGGTGTTCGATTGCCACATTCGATTTTGTTGAACCGATTGCAATGGCAGTGGGAAACGTTCCCATACACCGCTAATGAATCCATTGGAGTATTCAAGACAGCACTTACCTTTGTTGACTCGATTTCTGAATTGTGGGGTCCACTTCTAAATGGTAATATAGATACGAGTAATAGCTCATCTGGAAGGCAATTAGTTTAAACGACTTTTACTCTAATTGCAGGTATGGCCATTCTGGTTATTCCAAAGGCTATTACCAAAGATCCCGAACGACTGGTTGCAGTGCTGGAGCAGTATAAAATCCGCAGATTGGTGCTGGTGCCAACACTTTTACGGAATATTCTCATGTATCTACAGATAAGTCGTAAGCCGAATGCCAAACTTTTGCACAATCTACAGATTTGGGTGTGTTCCGGTGAACCACTGCCAGTCCAATTAGCCGAAAGTTTCTATGATTATTTCGAAGAGGGAATCCATGCGCTGTACAATTTCTACGGCTCCACCGAAGTTATGGGTGACGTAACGTACTTCACATGTGAGAGCAAAAAACAATTGAGTCAGCTTGATCAAGTTCCCATTGGTATGTGGATTTTGGGTTTTTTTTTTTGCCAATTTGTGTGACTAATTTGTGTGTTTCCAGGACTTCCTATTAATAACACTGTGATATACCTCCTAGACCAGGACTATAGACCAGTCAAGAATGGACATATTGGAGAGATTTTTGTTGCCGGGTTGAATCTAGCTAATGGATATGTAAATGGACGAGATTCTGATAGGTTCTTCGAGAATCCACTCGCTGTTGAGTACAGTGAGTTGACGCATTTTTTCTTCTATCTGTGTTTTACCACAAATTCCTGTTTTAGAGTACTCGCGACTTTACCGCACTGGAGACTATGGTTCTCTACAAAATGGATACATAATGTATGAAGGTCGAACAGATTCCCAGATTAAAATCCGTGGTCACCGAGTAGATCTGTCCGAAGTGGAGAAGAATGTTTTATCAATCGACATTGTAGAAAAGGCGATTGTGCTCTGCTATCACGTGGGTCAAATTGATCAGGCACTTCTCGCATTTGTCAAACTCAAGGACGATTCACCCCTATGCACTGGACTGCAAATAGAAGCAGCTTTAAAGAACAAATTGGCAGACTATATGATTCCTCAAGTGGTCATCATTGAACATGTTCCACTTTTGGTCAATGGAAAGGTCGATCGTCAAACCCTGTTAAAATCCTACGAAACAGCCAACAACAACGAAGATGATACAGTAATAGTCCTAGATTTTGATTACTCTCAGGTACCAGAGGATCTGAAACTAATTGCCAGAGATCTTTTCGAGACAGTGGGCAGCGTTATAGGACGTTCCACTCGTGCAACTCTAACTCCGAATAGTAACTTTTATCAGTTGGGTGGTAACTCGTTAAATTCTATTTTTACCGTCACTTTATTGCGAGAAAAAGGTTACTTAATTGGAATATCTGATTTCATTTCGGCTAAAAATCTGGGAGATATTCTATATAAAATGGCTAAGAACGATAGTACAATCCCAATGGAAGAAGAATGGACCAACGCTTGCCCGCACTTGAGATTGAAAGCATTTCCGCTGACAATGGACGACAAAGATGACGTCATTGAGTAAGTTGAGACGATTTAAATTAGCAATCGATGTTAATAATCCAATTTTCAGAATCATTGTGGAGAGTTTCTATGGAAAAGCTGACCTAGAGCAATGGCTTAAGCCGGACATTTCAAGAACTGACTACAGCGATCTTATAAATGTATGCTAAGAAGACCCTTAATATAGGCGAATAATTGTAAATATTTGCATTCTTTAGGATATTTGGGAAGTCCTTGTTCAGAAGGATCTAAGTTTCATAGTAAGAGACATGAATACAGAAAGGGTAATTGGTACAGCGTTAAATTTCGATGCCCTCGACGAGCCAGAGGTTCAAGTAAAATCACGTCTAATCGTGATTTTCGACTTTCTTGAGTCACTAGAAGGTCCAATAAGGTATTTAGATATATTTACATAGTTATCCATTATTAAATTCCTATATGTATAGAGATAAATACCTGCCAAAAGGAATAAATAAAATTCTACATTCCTTTATGATGGGTACTAGCCCCGACTTAAATCCACAAGAAAACATCGCCTGTATGCACTTTATGGAGCATGAAGTCTTGAGATTAGCCAAAGCTAAGAACTTTGTTGGAATCTTTACAACGAATTCAAGCCCCCTTACACAGGTTTGTTAATGTTATTTTTAATTTTTCAAAATACTTCTATTTTTCTTCTTTTTTATAGCAACTTGGAGGGGATGTTTACAATTACAAGACACTATTAGATTTCCAAGTAAACCAATATATTCAGAGTGATGGCACAAGACCATTTGGTCTTGCTCCCGATTCTCAGAGATGCATTGTCCATTGGAAGGAAGTTGATTATTCATCTTAGTGAGGGATATACGTATATAACATAAATATTAGTCCTTTTTTGTATATTATTGTATATGTACATATTTTTTTTAAGCCACCGGAGTTTGACCATCGTATGAGGAATATTAAAATAAAAGCTAGAAATACTTAGTAAGAGCATGATTTTAATTACATTTAAAAAATAAGTGTTTGGTTTATAAATTATGTAGTATATTAAGCGAAATAGATAAATAAGTTATTGATTGTTCTCTTTTTTAATTGTAAGATATTTAAAATCGTTGCACAGAAAAAGGAAAGAGCAAAAAGGCAGGGTACCTGTAGTAGAAATTGTAAATAAAGTAAAAACATGTTTTTAGTTGTTCAAAATTTGTCTAGTTTTTACATACTAAATATCCTTGTTTTACCTTGTTTTTGAAAACAAGACCTTGATGTAGGACTGTTACAGAAACAAAGTTTGCGACTTTACCGGCTTTTCTACTAGAAGCAGACTTCAGCAAAAAGTGTTTTAAGGTTTCATCATGACTTATCTTGTCGTAGAGAATTTTCCAAATACAAGTAAATCAATTTCTTGCAAAACGTTTAGGAAAAATTGCCTAAGACTTGTAATACTCTCCCTCCTAATGGGTTTACGTTCGGTGTCATTTTGGAAAAAAGGAGCAGAAATTACTTTTTTTCGCTAATTTATAAACAAAAATGTCTCGACCTTTATTATTCAGGATAACATTTTCTACAAGAAGGTTGTGGACATCACAAGCAAACAGACCTACTGACTTGTCACCGGTCATCTGTCAGCTGTCATAAGCCATGTGGGGAACTTGACCTGCCACCAATAAAGTCTCACGTTTTACTACATCTTATTTCTTGAGTTTTAAGAGCCGAACAGAATGTGTATATGCGTCTGGATCTGAGTCTGAGTCGCAAGCTGTCAAAATATTAAATGTATGGAAAGCCGTAAGCGGCAACACAATGTGTGTCTGCGTCTGTGTCGTGAATCGCGAAGTTGGATTTTATTCAACTTCAAGCAGCGATGCAAATTTGACGTTTATGAATTTGTACACAAAAGCTTTTGTTGTTTTGGAAATGGAGGTCGAGAAATTTATAGAAGTTGTGCGCGCGCACGAAATTCTTTGGAAATTGTCGAATCCCAATTATAAAAAAAAAAAATGCAAAAATGGAAGGAGATATCCGACGAATTTGGAATATCAAGTAAGTAAAAAAAAAGTATTTGTAAATTTTGTTTACATTTGTTTTGTTTCCATTATTTACAGTTGATGAGTGCAAAAAAAAATGGAAGAGTTTGCGAGACAGCTACAACCAGGAGTTGTCAAAGCTACAATTGGCTTACGTATAAATGTTTTTTTTTTTTTTTAATTTTTCTTTTACCAGGCCTAGCAATAAATTGCACTGCTGCTTTCTCATCCTTGTTGCTTTAAAAAAAAGGTCCTCGTCGTACTCTTTCAGGTGTTTGAAAGTTGTCTCAAAAATCCTTTTTCTTTTCTTTCCTTATAAAGAGGACGAACCGAACATCTGCGCTTCCTCTTTTTCATTAATTTTATTGCTAAATAGCACATGTGTAGATCACACATAATAAAAGCAATTTCTTCTTGTTCGTCCATATCCATTATCCACAATTAATAACAAACTTCTTTAAGCACTAATAAAATTAAGAAGTAAAAACACAAGATGCAAATTTGACAGTCGCTTTCTTTGTGTTTACTTTAACCGCAAACAGCGCGGCATATTTTTGACAGCGCTGCAAGACTCAGACACAGACACACATTCTGTTCAGCCCTTTAATGTTATATAAATATACAACAATGTCTTAACCATATTATTCGTGAAATAGATTTTTTTTTCTTGAGTTAGAGATGCGAGAAATCCATGATTTTTCCAGAAATTGACGAAGTTAAAAGTTGTTTTCTTATGCAAGATATATAGCTTCTGGCAATTAAACTTTGGGAGATGATAGGCCTTATCAAAATAAAAAAAAGTTAGAGAAGGGGGTATACCACCCTCGTTTCCATGTTATTGACCAAAGAGTGTTTTTGTTTAAGTCCTTTGTTTAAAGTAAGTACTTAAATTTTTAATGGTCCAACTGAAGCGTTGATACCTTATACTACTTTTCCGACTTCGAGTAATTTTCAAATCTAATACGAGGGCTCACACAATCAAAATAAACGAATAACATTTTACAGCATTCTTATTAAACCTCCTACACAACTTTTAATAACTATTAAAACAAATTATAAACAATTCATATTTTTGACCCCCTCTGTTGTCCAATATCGTCCAATTCAGAGCAAAATTCAAAAGTGACTCTAAGTTTTGGAATCTACTTAATTATTGCTCGCTGGTTAGCCAAAAATGATTGGTATCACTGTTCGCTGATATCACCATTGTCGTTCCCGCTAAACTGTGTATAGCACATTTCGACTACCGGGCAACAGATGGCGCAATAAGGTATTTTGTTCAGGAATGTTGGCAGACAAGAAGAAAGCGTAATTTCATTCCTAATAACAAAGTGTCAATTTTACGAAATAAAATTGAATTGCTACCAGCAACGAAAAGTTGTTCAATTATCGAATATAGAATATATCCGATTTCCGGGTTACTAAGTGCTAAACATCCGCTTTCGAACACTTCGACTTTCGAATCGAAAAACGGAGTAAGGCCCTGACAACAAAAAGTTTTTCGATTTTCGAATAATATTACTAAGTGCTAAACATCCGCTTTAGAACATTTTGACTTTCGGATTGAAATGCAGAGTAAGGCCCCAGTAGTGCCAAATTCCAAAACACAAAATAGGTTAGCAATTTTTTATGAAATCAAACTGAACTTTATATACGTATAAAGTTACACGAAGTAAAAAAGAGACGGTCAAGCATGAAAGTGCTTCATATTAGGAGGAATCCGGAGCAGTTACAATAAATACAGGAGTATTTATTACCAGACATCAAACAAGTAA
Source organism: Pocota personata (assembly GCA_963082735.1). Classification (NCBI taxonomy): domain Eukaryota; kingdom Metazoa; phylum Arthropoda; class Insecta; order Diptera; family Syrphidae; genus Pocota; species Pocota personata. Next base: position 276,081,434 of record OY720429.1, read on the forward strand.
AGTTAAGTTGTAAGCGCACCGATATTCTTACAAATATAAAAAAAAAATATTTTGTCGCTAACCCAGCCACTCATGCTGTGCGCCGCACTATTGGTTGGGACATATAGATTTATGCCGTTTTCGAAGGACAATTTTGTTCGATTGAGAGAAGCTTCTCATGACAATTTTACTCTCGGATGTTTGTCAGACGTTCGCGAGAGGTGGGATCGTGAGAACAATTTTTGTTTGTGTGTATTTTCTGGGTTTCGAGTCTTTATTCTCCCGCTCAGTGATCGCGCACATATCCACTGACCCACGGCGCCCACTGACAGATGAAGAACACAAATACTACACGCAATAATACACTACATCAAAAAATTGCACACAAGTATTTTTTTCATGAAAAAAATCGTTAAATTTTCCAAACTATTACATAACATTAATTTTTTTCCTTGAATTATTATTTGTTTGTATTCGAGCCTTCAACTGCATAAAAGAAAATTTGAACCTGTATTTATTAAAAAAAAAAAAAAATGCTTTAAAAGTTGCTTACTTCCAAAATTCAAGTCAACAAATTGCACATACACCCTACTTTTCCCCTAATATTCTCGATAAGCGGTAAATATTTTAACGGTTTAATTAAGCATAGATAAAATCGAATCACTTTCAACAAATATTTACGTTTGATCGGTTGTCTTGAAATACGCTAAAGAAAAAATTATAGAAATGGAAAGTTACCATACAAAAGTGCCGGTTGATATCAAAAAATTGATCATAGAATTAAAAACGGAAAACAAAAGTTATGCTGAAATTGCAAAAATAGTACAGCGACCTCGAGCCACGATTCAATCTGTGGTAAAAAATTTTGAAAAAAATAAATCGTTTGAGATTGCTGCTGGTAGAGGTAGGAAGAAAGTGTTAACTGTACGAGATGAACGGATTGTTGAGAGGATGGTCAAGTTGGATCCGAAAATTGGTGCACCCAAAATTGCCGCAAACCTCGAAGAAAGTGGAGGACCAGCCGTTAATCCCCAAACAATTAGAAATTTGCTTCACTTAAAAGGTTACAAAGGTTGCGTGTCTCGAAAAAAAACATTCATTTCGAAGAAAAATGCAATCAAGCGGTTGCAGTATGCCAAAGAGTACGTTAACAAACCTACTGAGTTCTCGAATAATGTGATTTCCATCGATGAAAGCAAGTACAATATATTTGGCTCTGATGGTCGTCGATTTGTCTGGCGAAGACCCAACACATCAATGAATAAAGAAAATTTAACACCCACCTAAAACATGGTGGTGGGAGTGTGATGATTTGGGGTGCAATGGGAGCTAATGGTGTTGGCAACCTAGAATTTGTGGAGTGCACCATGGACAGATTTCACTATTTGTCAATTTTAAAGACAAACCTAAAAGCTAGTGCCGAAAAATTAGGAATTGGAAACACATTCATGCTAGTACAGGATAATGATCCTAAGCATAAATCCTAAGCATAACTCAATCCCATTGAGCATCTATGGGATATATTGGAAAAAAAAGTGCACCAACACACCATAACCAAAAAAGAACAGCTCAAAAGTGTTATTATGGAAGAATGGAAAAAATATCTTCAGATGAAACAAAAAAATTGGTGGCATCAATGAAAAATCGTTTACTCGAAGTAATTCAAGCTAAAGGATACCATACAAGTTACTAGCATTATCAACATTTTCAAAATATTCATTTTTACGAACTGTATGTGCAATTATTTGAGGTGAATTTAAATAGTTATTTTGTGTTTTTAAACTTTTTTTGTTTTTTCAATGGAAAAATACTATACAATATGTATAATTTCAATAAGGAACTGTAATATGTATAATGTGTAATAAAAAAAAATTAATATCAATCACTTAATTTTGAAAATAAAATGTTTTTTTGTTGCATTGATCTGCTGTATGTGCAATTTTTTGATGCAGTGTATACTGGAATACCTCTGTTAAAGTCAAGCCGAATTACATATACGGCAAATCCAGTCGATGTCGCCTGTCAAAAAAATAACAGTTGTAACTTAAATAATAAAGTCCCGCGAGCAGCTACCCAAGAAAAATTAAATTCATGACTCGGTCGCACGTACATTTTAAATTTAAATAGATCGTTAAAATGTTTTCTTTTTTTTTAAAACCGTTAAGAATTTGACAATTTTCCAAAACCTTGTACGGCATGATGTTTTATATGTATGTGAAATATTGCTTATATACTGATTTCGAACAAAATCGGTTCAGTCAGCAGAGAAATAGCCAATTTTCAAATAGTCAATAAGTAAAGGTCAATAAGTAAAGTATCGTTACACATATTTTTTGGCAAAAACCTGGTATGCCATCCTATATCGAGAAAATGGATTATCGAAAATCCGTTCAGCCGTTTAGGCTACAGTCCAGCGCACATACATCCAGACAGACAAGACAGGCATAATTGAAAGACCCACTTTTCAAGTTTAGTCAAAATCTCCCAGATATGTGTAAATAGAAACTAGACTTATGTCCCCAACTAAATACATACTACCAACATTTGATATATATGTATTACCTTTTTGCACCAAAAATTCAAACTGCATGACAATTGGTTCAAACCTTGCGTAGAAGGCATTTCAACTGAAAGGACTCAAGTTGGCGCCATGCAATAGATTATACACTGCCGATCAATCGAATAGACTCAAGATTTCTTTTATAGAATATTAATTTTTTTAGAGAAAAAACGAACAGAATTTGCAAAAGTATATTTTTAAATTACTCAGTATTTAATTCTTTAATAAACAAAACAAAAATTTGTGTTCTAAGATAAAAGGTTATTTTTTAATATTTTTTTATGTGGGTGAACTTAAATAAATGGCCACTTTTTCTCGATCAATCAAATAGACTCAATGACTTAAAATTAATATAAATGTCAAAATCTTCAAAAAACTTAGCGTTAAACAGTATTTTCATGTTTTAATTGATTAATAATGTGTATAGCCACCTTTATTTGAAATCACTTCATAGATTCTGTTAGGTATTGAATCGTAAAGAGACTTTAAAAGATCCAATGATAATTCGCTCCAAGCGCTCTTAATGGCATTTTTTAATATGTCGATGTCTTCAAATTGTCTGCCAGATTGATGTACTTTACATGAAAGACATCCCCATACGTTCTCGATGATATTGAGGTCAGGAGAGTACGGAGGCCACTCCATTAGGGTAACATTTTGGTCCTTAATCCACTTCTTTACCACTCGAGCGGTATGTATTGGGGCATTATCATGTTGAAATGTCCAAGGTAATGCCCCAAAAATGTTAGAAAAGTGGGGAAATGCTTTTTGGAGCAACTCCCTGTAGCGTGTGGCATTCATCTTAGTTGAGACGAATTGAAGTTCGAATGCCCCATAGTAGGAGATGGCACCCCACACCATTACACCCCCCTCACGGCTATGGTGACGGGTTAAATAGTGCTCATCCTTTCTTACGTCATGGAAGTAGTAATTAAAACCATCTGGTCCATCCAAATTAAAGCGTTTTTCATCAAAAAAAAACGATTTGGTACCATTCCCTATTCCATGTCATGTGCCTCTGAGCAAAAAGAGAGCGAGCATGCTTACCAACGGCGGTAAGCGGTGGTTTTTTTTTTTCAATTTCAATCTCTTTAGATGCTTTGCTTTGCGTATCACTCGCCGTACGGTAGCTATACTTGCATTTACTCCCAAATTTTGTCGAATTTTGACAGCAGAACACATTGAGTTTGAGGCTTCTCGGAGAATTCTTCGCTCTTCGCAAGCCGTAAGTGCTTTCCTAGCGGGCTTTTTCATATTTTTTCCATAATTTGATGGATTTCTCAGAAAATGAGAGACAACAGTCTGACTTCTAGAGATTTTTTCTGCTATCTGCCTGGTTGTAAGATTGCTATCTCGATAGGCCAGTATTTTGCCTTTTTCCTCCGAAGTTAGTGATGCACGACGACCCATTTTATATTTATTTAATAGAAAATTTCGAGAAACAACACAATGCACCTTTCAACTTACAGAGCTAATCACTAACTAAAATTACAGCCTCTGAGTCTATTCTGGTGACGCCTAAAAAGCACTTTTTGTTGGCATAAGCAAAGCAAAATAGGAATAGATCCTAACTGTACAATTTTTGCAGCTAACTCTTATCTCTTAAATTAGTCCAATATTCCACTTTAAAAACAACAACAAAGATTATGGCAATAGCCTTTTGCATAAAAGACAAAACATTGTTGAGTCTATTTGATTGATCGGCAGTGTATTTATATAAGTGATTTAATTTTTGTTTATATTTCTTCCCACGGACCAGTAAATTTTGCGTAAAAAGCATTTCAACTGAAAGGGCCCAAATTGGCGCCATTCAATGGATTTTATATTGGTGACGGAATCTTTTTATATAAATATGAGTTATATTTCTTATCACGAAACATGATGCATTTTGTGTCAAAACTGCAAGATATATGCTAGCCAATACGACAAAAGAAATTCCAATTATCTCCGCTAAAACTTTACACCACAGCACTGTTGCGGTTTTTTTTACCCTCCATAAATTATTTGTCCATCCCTAATCGGACAGAAATTAACACCTTTTCTGGTCTTGAACACAAGATATATAAATTCATTAATTTAATTTTGCAACTAATAGGAAAATATCATATTTATTTTCCTTACTCACATTGTGGCTGAGTTCGTTTAACAAAAAACCGGCAACTTTCTGCAACAAAATGAAATCTGTTGCAAAACATTGACTGTCAACTGACTTTTATGAACGCAAGTGGTGCCAAAGTTAGCGTAGATCATACAGTTTTTATGCAATTATGAACGCAGCTTTTGCAGTTGCCGGTTTTTTACATAAATGAAGTCAACCAAAATGTAATGAAATGCAGTTTCGCCACAATGCAATTCTAAGAACAAATTGTTCTTAATCCTGACAGCCATACAGTTGATTAAGACCATAAGGCTCCAATATTGGGCGCCATTAAATAGCGACGTACTAGTTATATTCTGCCGGTGAATTCTAATCATCCCCAGAAAAATAAGTACGCCGTTTTAAGCAATACTAACTAAATGTTTTGATTTTATTAATTCAAGTTTAAATACTTTCATATTAAGATTTTGTATCAGTTTAATATAGCGTATCATTTATTATTTATTAATAATATATATATCTTTGTACAGTTACAAATTATTTTCTATTTTATTTTTCATATATTTCACATATGAATGTATATAGACAACTCCTAAATAATATTACCGTTTATATGACTCTCATTCTCTCTCTTTCCGCCCCTATTCCGGCATACAAGCAACTAATAATCTTAATTTTTCAGGGTTTCCGTTGCATTATTTTTTTATTTTTTATTATTTTTAATTTTATGTTAGTTTGATTAATTACTAAAATATACAATACATTTTGAAAATATTTTATGTTTTGTTGTCCTCTTAATGTACACGTTAACAGATAGTTCAGTAGCTTACATCCCTAGATTAAATTTGTAATTCATATTTCTTTATCTAAAAAACAAATACTAAAAATAAACATATATTTAAATTCAAACACAATATACAAGAACCGGTCCCGTACAGTGCTTGCGTATTTTTTTTTTTTTTTTTTGCCCAAACTTCAATCAGCGTTCAATCAAAATTCTAAACAGAATTTTTTTTTTATTAAATTAAAGCTACATAATAATCTTTACTATTTGAACAAACTCTGTGAAGAGTCTTACACCTTATCGCACTTTTATAAAATATAATCAAAATAAAGAAACAAACAGTTTGATTATAGTCAATCAATCGTGATCTCTTCTTCGATTTGCGATTTGCATTTTTTCTTTTTTACTTTTTTAATATAAAGAACAAAAATACTTCAGTTAGAAAATTTTAGTTTGAAGGAATAAACAGGCATCCTATATCCTTTGCTCTTTGCTTATATCACTACAGAATTCTGTGACTGCATTCCACCATCTGTATTCTGAGCAGTAGAATTTTGATCGAGTCGCCGATAGTTTTGGAATGTTTTCCATTCGCCGGTATTGTAGTCCAGGCGAATCAATGACTCCACAAGGCACAACGCCGATGTTCCATCTTCCTGTTGAACTTTTTCCTGTAAATATTAAGTTTGGCTTGTTGTAGGGAACGACGAAACTATTTGAGAAAACCATAATGATTACTCACCTCTGTTTCACCTAATTTGATTACGATAACATTTTCGGAATTGGGTCGAGGATTTTCTCTCAGTCCTGCCATGAAACCGAGAATTAGAGCCTTATCTGGTCGAGATACACGATTTGCTTTTCGGAACATCTCATGAGCCTTGTGAACGTGTTCGTTCTGCAAATAAAATTATAGAATTATACAATAGCTTGTGCGAAATGGTAAATAATAGTATTTTTCTTATGAGTATATAAAGGACCAGAATCTTAATTTATCTATCTTATCTATTGAAGTTCGAATACCATGTAGTACCTAGATATGTACATACTCGTATAGTGAAATGGATCGGTCGCATTTCGCAATGACTCTGATGAATAAGGTTAGCGCCCCAAACAGCGATTTACAATTTAAATGTGCAGAAAGGGGTTTTAGTGTTGAAAACTCTTTTATTAATAATAGCTTACAAAATATTCTGTGTCTTAATTTCATTGTCTGAGTCTGAGTTCAAGATTCAGACTCATATTGTGTTGCCGCTTACGGCTTCACACGCATTTAATTTTTTTTGCAGCTCGTGACTCAGATACAGCACTTAACATTTTGCTTTGGCTTATACAGGATGGCACAAAATGACAGAGGATTTTTTCCACATTGCACATGTTCCCATATAAAGTCCAGCTTGTGCTAGAATTGAAGCCGACAGACTGACTAACAGCAACGGATAGATTTGTGCAAATTTGACATACAACGTGGAAATGAATGGCAAGGAATAATCATCTGTTTGACACCGAACGAATGTAAGTGGAAATAAAGTATATATACATACGATGATGACAAACTCACCGCAATGGCATTAGCTTTGTTCAGTGAATAAAAACAAGGAAATGACAGAATAGCACAAATAAGTGAAAACTGTCCGAAGAATATCACCTTGACAAGAATAAACTTATTTAAGTCTCTGGTTAGGGGAGGACGACACCGTGGAATATTTTCTATACGAGTGTGTGGCTCTGTGTAATACTAAAAGGCAAGTCTTCTATAATCTTTGCTCCCAAAGGTTTAAGAGATGCCTGCATAGAGGATATGCTTGTCTTCTGATTTAAAGCCGTCTTTTTGGGTATAGCCAAAATTCTTAAAAAAAAAAAAAAAAAAACTCAAATTTGTATTTATTCGTACATCAATTTTTCAGAACCCTCTGGTCATGTACAAACGAACATTTTTCCAAGTATGTTCACTAAAAATGCTACTTAACCCAAGAGCAGTATGCCAGCCATTGATTTATACAGACAGACGGACCGAAATGAGATTGTTGCAAGTAAAAATACAACACCATATGTGGGTCTTTGAATCTCAGCTAATATACCGCACGTTTCTGTGTGCCGGTTAGCTTCGTCTAGAAAAGAGAAAGGATCGCGCTCGAAATCAGCAAACCAAGATACCACCAAAGAATGGAAAATGGAAAGGAGTTTACCATAAGTCACCGAGGAATCTCGAAAACCTCAAGACTTTTTATAACTTATAAGGGGACAAAGTGTCGTATCCTTACCGACAATGATAAGCCCTTCCTTTGCGGCTGCTGCTGTTGTTGCTGCTGTTGCTGATGAGATTGCTGGCGAACCTCAATGATTTGAGTTCCTCTGCCGTTGTTACTATTGTTTGCATTGTTTTGGGCTAAAGCTTGTTGAGTTGTTGTTGTGGTTATTATTCGCTGCTGTGGCTTATGATGAAGTATTATCTGTTGTGGCCTTAATTGATTAGTTGTAGTACTCTGAGGCTGTTGCGTCAAAATTGTCCTATGAATTTGCGTTTGTTGTTGCGGTTGTAGCTGCTGCTGAGTGGACTGCATGTGAACCAGTTGCGTCGGTTGACCATGTCGTTGTATTAGTGTCAGACCTTGTGGCAATGTCGGGAGTGATCCCTGCGACATAACGGGACGAATAATAGTTTGCTGTGGAGGCTAGAAACAATACACATCAATATTATACCCATAAAATGATTGCTCTCTCTGTTACACTTACACTTCCAATGATAGTTTGAACAGTTTGCTGATGTGGCTGTTGTTGAACAACTACCGGAGCCAATGATGACACACCAATGTTCTGATTTAAATTGTTAGTCGGTATTAAGGCGGGTATCTGCTGAGTGTTCTGCTTCATTGGCTGCTGGACATGAATAGTTTGTGCATTCTGTGATGACTTGACCAGACCAGGTGGTCCGGTTGTCATTATAGTGGCGCCACCCAAATTCTGCAATCCTGACATGTTGCTTATCGGAATCTGTTGATACATATCGCCCCCAATGTTACGCAAGATCACTCCCTTTTGTGTGAGAATAATCGTTTTGCCCTTAACGTTGGAGTTACTTGGGGATTGCATGACCACTTGAGTTAGCTTAGGTTGTTGGGTAGCATTCGTATTGGAGACGACAGTGTGAGTTTGAATTTGTTGCTGCTGGATTTGCTGTTGCTGATGATGCTGCTGCTGCTGCAATAAGTGCTGCTGTTGGGCTGCTTGTGATGCCGGTTGAATGGTAACAGGCCTGTTAGGTAAATTGACATTTTGAATATTTAATATAGTTGGCTGTTGGGTAGAAATCAGCGGAGGCGGATTCGATTGCACATTGGTTTGGTTTTGGCGGGTAGACGACATCATCACCGGTAACGATGATGCGGTCTTGAGAAGTATTTTCGTTGGTGTTTGGGTGGACCCACTCACAGTACCCGCTGAGGAAGTTTGGTAAATTGTCTGTTGAGACGGCCGCGCCTGCGCGAACGATGCCAGTGAAGGCATTGTAGTCTGAGGTGAAGATGTTATTATATATTGCTTGGTTTGTTGTTGCTGCTGCTGCTGTTGATGAAGATTGCTATTTATATTACCCGCGCCACCAGTGGATGTCTGAACCATTGAAGATATATTTGATGTGATCGCTGGAGCTGAAGAGACAACAACATTCTGAGTACTTTGGTTAGTACGCTTCGCCGGCTGGATGATAGTTTGAGATATAATCACAGGACCACTGCTAGCTGCTGACTTAATTTGACCCAATGGTAGCGATTTAAGCGTTTGGGTTTGCGTTTGCTGGCTTGCATTTGACAAACTCGTTTGTTTCTGGAAAAGAATAGGAAAGTAATGTAACCAGCGGCATACAAAACACAGATTTCACTTACATTCTGGAGTGGTGGCGACAGAATAACTGGTGTGGTACTATTCATGAGAACTGGCTGCTGCTGTTGCTGGGTCGTCTTTGACTTGGTGGAGGTGATTTTAACTGAAATATTATTTGGAAGGTTCGCCAACGGGTTCGGACGTTGCACCACAGAAGGCGTTGTTGTAGTTGTCTTAACAATCGGCTTAATGTCCAGTTTTTCTATTTTAATTGGTTGCGTCAAGGGTGACTGTATTACGTTACTGGAAGTGGTTACAATCGTTTGTTTTTGTGGTTGCTGCACAGTAATTTGCTGTAGCGGTTCCTGCTCAATCTTAATGGGGCGTGATATAGCATCTTCGGTTTTGATTTGAATCTCCTCTTTGATAAATATCTTGTTGCTGTTTATTTGAACACTAGTGGGTAGAGAACTTGAGGCGGTGCTGACTGCGTTTGCAATTTGTTTGGCGGTTATCAGCTTATCGTCGCACATAGTTTCCATTGCAGGAGTTGGTGGCTGGGTGTAGGTGAGGGTGGGTGCATAGTCTGGTGTGGCTGCACTTGTTATGGTCGCAATGGAAGAAGTTGTGGTTGTGGTTGTTTCTGTAATTGCTGCATCTGCTACCAAAGTTATGGTTGCGGCTGGCGTAACTGTTGCCGATGCAGACGATGTAGATGCCGATGTGGTGTTCGTAGTGCTGCTATTGGCTTGCTTTTGTTCCAATGCTTTCTTTTGTTGTTCCTCCAGTTCTTGTTGCCGTTTTCGTTTCTTAGCAGCGGCGTAACCTAAAGGCTGTTCGGTAAATTCGATGAGTTTTATTCCTCCATCTTTACGGCCGGCTGGAGTTCGACTCATGTTTGGCCGAGACTGATTCGGCTGAACATTTGGTGACCGGAAACCGGAAGTAGGCACTCGAGAGGGTATTCCCTTCAGTGGTGTGGTGTCAGTCATTTTGCGGGGCATTCCGCGCGACCGCAGCGGTATGGTTGGCGCAGACGCCTTTTTAAGACTGGATTGCGCATCAGCGGATTTGTGCAGAAGCTCTGTACGCAGATTAGCACTCTTTGGTTTTCGCTTCAGAGTAAAGTGCTTCACCGGATTTGGCTGCTGACCAACCTATAATGGGTAATTTATATTAATTAAGTTGAAAATAATACCCAACTGGCTATAACTACTCACCACTGAAACTAATGCGTTCTTATTGAGATACTGACACTCGAGCGGCAGCATACCCAAGTCACTGTGTTTACTAACCATCTTACGGAGGTCGTTTACCATATCTGTAAATATTGGTCTTGTCTCTTCGTAGTCGGAAATTTCTGTGTTTAGCGAACTTGTCGCCGGAAAGGTTTTCATTGTCTCTGCTAGCATTGAAACCCATAATTCTGAATCTAATCCCGCTACTTCTATAACTTCTTCTAACTCGGATTTCCACTGTGAAATAAGAAAATAAATTTTATTCATTAGTTGTCAAGTGTTTGTTAGTCGTAAGTTTTCCAAGATACGGACCGAACAAGACCGCGTCAAGAATTGTGGTGTGTTTCGAAATTTTCAATATCACATTTAGTAAAGTAAAGTACATTTTTTTTTATTAAATGGGGCCGCAAATGAGTATTAAGTCGGCAGCATAATATTTAAAAAAAAAATCAGAGGCATTTGTGAGAAAGTGGATAAAGAGGTATAAGGAATGCGGTAGTGTCGATGATGGGCAAGGTAGAGCGACCAATGCAAGCACATCCAGTAAGGACAATAAAGAAATTTGTGAATTGTTTCGGAAAAGCCTCACAATTACTCTGAGGAACGCAAAAGAAAAATTGTCCAGAAAATGAATTGAAGTGTCCATCAACACAATACGACGCACCGTTTGGCAGAATCTGGCATCAAAAACAGGACTACCAAACCTAAACCGCTACTGACTGAAAAACTTATTGAAAAGAGGCTAAGTTGGGCAACGCAGAATTTAGACCGGGATTGGAGCAATTTCATATTTACAGATGAGTCATCTTTTCTCTCATCTCTGTTTGGACCAAACAATTACAACCGGATTTTGCAAGAGGATAACGATTCAAAACATCGGAGTCACCTATGCACGCATTGGAAAGAGGAAAATAGTATAGATACGTTAGATTGGCCATCCCAAAGTCCTGGTCGAATCCAATAGAAAATGTGTGCTCTTTAATGAAGCAGAAGCTTAAGGGAAAAATAATAGCCACGATAAAACAACTTGCGCTGGTCTTGAAGCAAAGTTTAGAAAATGCGCAAAAATGCGCTTCATTGGTAAACACCTTCTGCCCCAATCCAACGGCGTGATATAGCACGATCTTGCAGGCCAAGTTTGGTCGAAGAAACGAGAGATGACGCGGCCGAGAAACTTTGTGTGCAATAACTGTATTGTTTCTCGCGCAGTGCGGCAGGTTGTACCGTCTTATTCAAACTACATGTCTTCCACATCAATATCGTCAAATTGGTGCCAAAAATAATTTGTTATCATGTCCCAATAACGTTCACCATTCACTGTTACAGCGCACCACAGGAAGTACGGCCCATTTACGCCGCCGGCTCAAAATCCGCATCAAACAGTGACTTTTTGTAGATGCATTGGTTGTTCGTGAATGGCTCTTGGATTTCAAAACCCCAAATGAGACAATCTTATATGTTTACGTAGCCATTCTAGAATAGATCGAGTATACAAAATGAAGTGCTTGTATGCAAAATGAAGGTAGACTGGAAAGCAACCTCTCTCGTTGAAATAAAATACAGAATTGAACAGACTCGAGCAGCTTTCTGCAAGATGAGAAAGGTACTATGCGACAGCGACACAAATTATAAGAATACGCACCGAAAGAGAGCTTCTCAAAACAATTAAAATACGTAAACTGGATACTTTGGACACATCATCACAAATGAAAAATACCAGCTTCTTCAAATAATACTACAAGGAAGAATCAAAGGAAGATCGACCGGTAGACAATGACAAACATGGATGCGCAACCTGATGGGCTGTTATCGAATGTCCACCACGGAACTGTTCAGAAACGTCACCTCCCGCCGCACCGGATGGATGATTATGAACACAGACATTATTTCCCCATTTCGGAAGGGTTTTAAAAGTAGAAACACAATGTGGCGTTCGCGCGGTCGCGCGTTGACTGAATGAGTAGAAACAATGGGATCTTAGGGGTCGGTTTTGATCGTAATCAAACCATAAAAATAAAAAGAGTACATTTCTACTTTTCTTTCTGCCGCGAAATCGTGTGTGGGAACAGAACATAATTCTGTCATTTTCCTAACCTCTTTGGTGTTGCAAATTTTGATTTCGCGCGTTGTGACAAATATTATCGAAAGTCGGTAGAATGCCTGTCAAATGCGCGACCGCGCGAGCGCCATATTGTGTTTTGCCCATTAACAATTCAAATGCGTTGTTCTCTCGTATACCGCTCCATAATGACAAATGTTAATGCTTAGTATTCACAGATGCCGAATATTAGATGTTTATCTTTGACAGGACCACAGTAGTGTCAGATTTTAGTAATAACCTTCAATTAAATCACCCTTTAGATGCACGTAAAGTGCAAATTTCTGAAAAACGGCTATCGAAAAAGTAAAAAAAAAAGGAAGTGATCTTTAAATTATGTAGGTTTGTACATATGTCCGAATTCTAGAAAAAAAAACGTGTTGTTGAATAGATTAGATTGACGTTTATTTGATGTAACATTTCCAAGGATGAATAGTATCACTTTTACCTTATACATGAATGCCATTCATTCCACTGACTTTCATTTCACACAACTTCCTTATTACAGTCTTATAATAAGTGATACATTTAGATTGGAAGGCTTGCATTTCCTTGTTTTGATTACACATGAAGTCTACAAAATAGTTTTTCATTTGTACCGGGAAGTACACCATCGTGGGAAAATTACAATCAAATTGTAATTAATGCGTAATACATACTACATCGTAGAGGAGTTCCCCTAATTTTTCAACTGACTCTACAACATAATGCAATCAACCACAAAAAGCCTCTCGCTGTGAGAGCTCTATGGCATTGACCACTTGGTTGATATGATTACCGTCATAATGTATGTTTCATTAGAGAAACTGAAAAAAGTGGGTCTCTCAATTCTGTCTATCTGTATGTACAATATCCGATTTTGTATAAAATCGATTTCGTCGAAAACGACTCCAACAATTTATTAATTGAGTTACAGTGAACATATGCCGGTTGATGCGTACCAGGTTTTTGCAACAAAATACGTATAAAGGTACTTCACTTACTAGCCGGTTTTTAAAAATTGGCTATTTCTCGGCTAAGACTTAATCAAGATCTTAAAAAAAATGAACGATTTTGATTAAATTTTAAATTTGAGTGATTTCCCGATAAAAAAAAACATATACATAGGTGCAAGTACGTGCGACCCAGTAGTGCATTTTATTTTATTTTTTTGTTATTAGTACAGCTAACTGAACTCAACTAACACAACAAATGGGTGCCACTGCAAGCGCTTTTTTTTTTTTTTTTTATATAATTCGCGCGCGCCAAAAGGAATATGAATACCTTTATACTGTTACAGGGCACGGGCTTTTAAGGAAAGGGAGAAGAGGAACAGAGGAGAAGCCTACGCACGTTGGCTTTAAATGTTTGAAGGTTGTAGTGATGGGGAAATACAGAGCTTCCACATTCCACATTCGTGTCGTTCGGCTCCTTATATTTAACAGTACGACCGAAGTTAGGCTTTAGGGTGAACTGATGTGCATTCGAAGCATGTCGCGTATTGCGGGTGAAGTTTTGAAGGGGAGGAATGCAGCTGGCTATTTCGCTGGAGCATTTTTTATTAAAAAAACGATAAAACAGGGAGAGACAGGAGACATTTCTCCGATGTTCTAGTGAATGAATGGAATTCAGAATGTCTCTATCACCTATAAGTTTTAACGCGCGATTTTGTACGAATATGAAAAACAGAGGGTACTGTCATCAGCGAAGGAATGGATTGGATTAGAAGGTGCAGACAAGAGACCATTTATAAAAATAAGAAAGAGAGTCGGAGACAAAACAGAGCCTTGGGGAACACCAGCATTTATTTGGTGATTTGCAGACTTGAAGCCGTCCAAAACAACTTGTATTGAACGTCCCGAAAGGTAATTTATAATCCATTGAAGAAGAGACTCAACGACGCCATATGCACGCATTTTCGACAAAAGAGCCTGATACCAAACTCTGTCAAATGCCTTTGAAATATCAAGCGCAACCATCTTGGTTTCGTCGAAGTGATGCAGAGATTGGTTCCACTTCTCGGTGAGATATGCCATCAAATCACCAGTGGACCTGTTGCTACGAAAACCATACTGCCGGTCATTAAGGAGTTTTCGTGAATCGAAATATTTCATAAGCTGACGATTTATCAGAGTCCATGACCTTAGAAAGAAGGGACGTAAGTGCAATGGGCCAGTAATTGGACGGGGAGGAAGATTCGCCTTTTTTAGGGACGGGCTGGACAAATGCTGTTTTCCATCTACTCGGAAAGAGCCCTGAAAAGTAGGATAGACAGAAAAGCTTACGCAGAGGTTTTGCCAGCGTAGAAGAACACCTCTTCAGAACTATGGGGGAGATACCATCTGGACCAGCAGATTTGTGTATGTTAATGCGGATTTGTGTATGTTAATGCGGATTTGTGTATGTTATAGCTTTGTATGCTCTTTTCTTGGTCCTTAGAATAGGTGTTCTCTTTCAACATTTACACGGAAAGTTGAGGCTTTAAAAAAATATATGTAAGTGATACATAATTATGTAGCTAATAGTAAACCGAAATGGAACAGCAAATTGATCTATAACTTTCTAAAAAAAAAAGGCTACATACAATCATACAGCAAGGCCAAGGGCGAAGCCGTTCGGGTCTGCTAGTATACATTTAAATTATAATATATCATGTCCTCAAGTTTTTTTTTGGGAAAACCGTATTTTTGAGAAACTATTATATGTGCATTAAAGAACTAACTATTTTTAACTTTAGGAAGTAACAAAAAGGTGTTGTTTCTAAGAGAATACATTTAATAATTATACTTTAAGGAAGAAAAAAAAAATTAAGGGCACTGATTTTTTCTGTGATATTATAGGGGCTTCAAGTTATTTATGTAAGCACTTCGACAATAGGTGAGCTCATATTCTGCCCTTGAGTTGACAACTGCATATTACAGGGTGTCTCTCAGGTTAAGTGGTCAACGGGCGGGGATCGGTTCTTTAGAGTCAAGGCAAGAAATATGTTTATAGGAAAGTCACAATCCATCTGGAAAAGATAATGTAATACCTGATCTTCTAACCCATCCCTAATAAAGTGGGCGTGGCGTTGTGAACATTTTGGTTCAAGTGCAATGACAACTTTCTCTTCGATTCGCGATTTTTAAAAAGTTTTACCATTACTTTTTTTATTAGAATTACAGAATGAGAAACTGTAGGAGCTCGAGCTTGCCGATATCCTCCGCTTTACATAGGGTACAGGCAAGTTTCGAGCAAGCATCGGTTCTGGGTTAAGCTGAATACCCAAAGCGGCAATGCGAGTTATATTTCATGTATTTTTTAAGTGAAGTGGCACCGCTTTGTGTCTCCATTATGTTTAAAGCTGAATCCCAGCGAATGGATTCCTTCACAACCGAAGTACAATGGAAGGAGCAACCCTCAATATTAACTTTCATCTTCCCTCTGTTGTGAGTTCTAGTAGCTAACGAGATATTACTGGAAACTATAGGTTAGGTCTATAGGACAATTTAGCCCTGCCAGGGACGGGTAAATTCTATTAGTGAGCAATTAGAGGGAGCTTTAGAGAAATGGAGTTCATGAATCAAAGCAAACGGACTGGCCGTTAATCCAAAGAAAAATGAGTTTGTGCTCTTCACTAACAAAAAAAAAAAAAAAAAAAATACAGCACTTCACCGTACCACCCATTGACGAGACCAAAATCCAAGTACGGAGACAAGCAGCCAGTTAAACCACCAACGATATGGTCATCACAAAGGCTAAGACGGGGTCGTATCTAACTGTATGGGTCCAACATGAATTACTTGTTATTTTGCTCTTTCGCGCTCAAAATCATATCATATCTCCGCAGAACGAAATGAATCGATTTACGCTTGAACAACGTTGGAAAATATTGAAAACTTATTTCCAAAATGAGTGGGTGCTGTGTTGCCGAAATAGTGCGAATTTTGTAAAGAAATTTCGGTCGAAATAATGCGCCAACAGTGCCTGCTGTACGCAAGTTTGTAAAGAAAGTTCGTTTGATTAGCATGCTAATTGATAACACAAGTTATAGTCGTGTTCGTCCTCTGCGCTCGTCCGAGAATATTGTTGCTGTTGCCGGGTGTGCGCCTTGTGGAATGGCCGCATTATTGGTCCGTTTTTCTTCGAAGATGAAGATGGCAACAATGTAACAGTGAACGGAGAGCGCTACAGAGGCATGATAACCAATTTTTTTTTTTTTTTTTTGACCAGAAACTGAGGATCGTGCCATACAAGCAGTCCAAGAAACGTGGAATCAGCCGTTTTGATAATGTTGCTTGGTCTCCGCGGAGCTGCGATTTGACGCCGTGGACTTTTTTTTTTTTGTTGAGTGCCGTTAAAGATTGATGTTATGCTGAAAATCCAGAAACGATTCAGACGCTTAAGCACAATATTGATGGAGCTATTAATGAAATAGAGCCTCGAACCGTCGAAAGTATACTGCAAAATTGGGTTGACAGGATTGGCTAATGCCAAGCCAGCTGCGGCAGCCATTTAAATGAAAATAGTCAGAGTCTTTTCAATGAAGTAGACAACTTTGAAAAATATTACATGAATTTTTTTTTATAGGAATTTTAAATCTTTTAGAAGAGCTTACACAGAAGCTTGGCTAGGGTAGACAGTTTGATAGACTGAGGTACTAGTACGCTCTGGCACATTTACTCATTTATTGTTGTATTTATAATTTTTAGTGCGACTTTTTTTTCTTGGTAAGGAAAGAGACGATGGCCTGAACCCGTTCGGATATGCAGATCTTAAAAAGCAAACGTTTCTACAAGCAGTGAACGATTGGCATATGACTGTCAAAACTGGATAAGCATATGCGCTAATAATTTGCAATCTAAGCTCATCTACATTATCAGCAATATTTGCATAATAAATTGCGCACTAGGTACAAACGGGCTCGATTGGAAATAGCCGAACGAGGGTTCAGTCCACTAATTAAAATGAGTTTTTTACGATTCAAAAAATAGCCTTAGTATATTTGCTCAAAGTACGAGTACCTCAATAGTCATCGTCCAGCTCGACGCAAGCCAATCAAAATCCTTCGACACGTAGAAGCAAACAAATTTGTTTGCCGAACAAATATTCGCAGAATTGCGTGGACGATTTGTCCAGTCATTAACCTCCATTCTACTACATCTTTAACACTTCTATGGTGTCCCGTGCTCTACCAGCTGTGAGTGAAAAAAAGTGTACATAGTATGGAATCAAATTGTTTTGCTACGTTCCAATCGTAAGCTCTGCATACTAAAAATAGAAAATCCAAATAACAACTCCACAGCGGAGAACATGTATATTTATCTATACATAGCAGAAAAAAAAAAAACAATTACAATCAAGTGTACATTAATCAAAATACTAAGCGATTCCTTCAAATGCTGTACAAATAAGTGGACAACTAAACAGTCGCTCTCTGGCGCGTATTGACTGCATTCCTCCCTTCGTTTAGAAGGAAAGGTGAATGTTTTTTTGGGATCTATGTGAATTACACATATTATAGCAGACTGACGGCATAATTAACGCGCCAAAATTACAATCAATTGTGCGATTATCTCATCGCTGTAAACCACACTTGAATACCAATTAAACTTTAGCACTCATAATGAAAGTTAAACCATCGGATAAAAGCATAAAATCAAGAGAAAAATCCTTTAGAAAGCAGCGGGAAATGTGAAAAATAAAAAAAAAAATCATATTAATTATTTTTTGTCCAACATAGCACAAATGTATGACAAGTGTTTGGTTTACTAATTTTTTTTTTCTATTATTTTTTAGTGTGAAGGGGGAACACGAAAACTTAACGAAAGTTAATATTTTTCACCAATGGTGTTACCTCTTCGACTAGACGGCGCGGTATGTGAAAAAAACTTAGCAATAATTTAAGTTTAACTTGTGTTTGCAGGTCGGGAAAACATTCTTTAATGTTCCTTAGAACTTCTTTGTTTAATTGCGAACAAATTGAACCACTTATCCACGAATCGTTTGATGTACCGAGTTTATTATGCAGCCACAATGATGTGTCGCTGTCACGCACATTCGCCATTTTTCAGTAAACTGACGTTGCCAGGCTTCGTTAAGGCAGACATTTTATTTTAAACTGTACAGTAATAGAAAAAAACACGATAACAAGGTGTGTTCGGACATACAATTAATAAAATCATTCACTATATACGAAAAAACAACTGTATTCATGTATTTCCGATTTATTAATAGCTACATTTTTTCCTCTTTTTATGAATTTTGCATTTTGTCTTTACATTTTTAATTTTCAAAAAAAAAGTTTGACCTTAAATATAAATCGTTTAAACAAAATTTACAGCAAGAGTATAGATATAGAAGAAGTAAGTGAATATTTATTTAAAAAAAAATATGTTGTTCACAATTTTCTTAGCTTCTTAGTCTACATGGTTTGACGGAAAGGCATCTACCAGATTGACGTACTAAAATTATAGTGTTTCTTTTCCGGTAGTTAAAAAGAAGTCATGGTTTATTACTCGTATTACCTCCTCTAGTTCGAGTATCTTTTAGAATTGGACATATCGCAACAAAGTGGAGCACATCCTCTCGCTACTTGAGGTTATAAAGGCTTTACACAATTAGGAGCTCCGGGCGGTGCTGTATATATTGTAATTCAAATAGGTTATGGTTATTAGTGCTTAACATATCAGTTGAGTTTCTAGCCAAAAAATACGTCTAGTCCTCCAAATAATGGTTCATTTTGCTGTAATATTGTCGGTATTGTAATGACTGCGCTTCATTAACAATTTTTTCGTACATACTATAAGTTTTAACCATAAAGATTTGGAATTTGAAGAGCTGTTAATTTTTGTAACTAGCGAACTAAAATCACAATCCGAAACTAAGTTATTCCATTCTTATTCACATTTTCACCCGTTCAGTTGCGGAGGCACTAACTTGGGTATCCTTTTTTGATTCATTGACATGACACTTTCCACATAATCAAGATAGAGCTTGAGGATATCCAGGAACAGAGGTGCAATTCCTATCTCCAGGTGGAGCTCACTTTATGAAGCAATGCAGCAACTTTTCCACAAGCAGTAACCCCATACTTGCGCTGCGTAAAAAAGACTAGATGTTACAGTGGCATGAAATATTTTCTTTACCGAGTTATTGGATGTATTTTTATTATTGATACATATATATGCCCCAAACTGCACATATCGCCCGCTTAGCTTCACCTAGTTTGATTTGTAAATGTTTTTTTCATATTTTAACTATATGTTAGCAAAACTGCAAGATACTTATACTTCGCACATTTTCGATCTGTTCACCTAAGAGCGTCCAATTTTCTTTCACCGCCGTTTCTGAATACACAATTTTTGACTTTATATATAAATTGAATAACAATGTGCTTAGGATGCTAAACTCCTCCGAAAAGTTGTTACCATCCCAGATGCATTCCACATTGTTTTTGTGTATAGATCTCAACACGCTAATGGCTTTGGATGACAATCCATAACTGTAGAGCTTGTAAAAAGCGCTTAAAAATCTACGAAAAGGCATATAGTTTTTTGTGTTTCTTCATATACAACTTTACAATCTTAACGAGCGAGAATATTTGGTCAATAGTCGAATGACTTCGTCTGATGGCAGCTTGAAATTCTAATAGGATATTCTTGTTTTCCACCCACTGAGTTATTCGACTAAAGATTACTCCGGCAAACAGCTTGGTTATCCACCATATTCAAAAAGAAATAAAAATAGTATAGGTATACAAATTGGAGAATTTTGTGCACCGTCCTTTTAGACGGGTCAATGCTTTTCACAAACCGCCATTACAAATAACTTTTTTTTCTTTGTGGTTTGTGTACAAGGTCCATTCGAATGCCATTAGTTCATAGTAACTTATTTACTAACCAAGAAGTAAGTCATCTATAAATGTTTAATGCTGCGTATATAAATTTACTTTTCAATTCGGTACATGATTACTACTCACTTTTATACTTCGTCACTAAAAAAACTTGTTGACACAACAATTTTCAATTTAAAACGATGCTAGAAGCTTAACAATGCCTGAAATAAACTCACAACTGCTTCCATATTTCTACAGATTTCATTGAAATCATATAAATGTTCCTATTCTTTTTTTTTCTAGGGTCTGGAAATTACCTTACATTTGGCATGCGAACATACTTTTGTTCGTTGTTCGTAAAGAGTTTGAAAATACTGTACAAATGCGATAAATACCAACCCTGCTTTCCTAAGTTTCCAAAATACTATAAACTATAATGATTTAAAATTAACACACTCTCTCTCCTTACCTGTCCGCTCTTTATCTATTTCCTATACCTTTCATTTCTTCAAACAACACAGTGTTCTAGATGGTGGAAAAAATTCTATTCATATAGTATTACTGTGTTCCTCCCAGCTGTGGTGAATTCACATCATGGGCACTAATGAAACCGGTACTGCGTCTACGCCTTTAATTTTGTAGCAGTTTGGTAAAAGAAAAAAAAAATTGTATCAGGTGTTTTTGACATCTTTTGGTCTTAGTGCAATTTGCCGATTTCATAATAAGCCTTTTAAATGGAATTCTTGAAAGAAACTAAAATAGAAAAAGAAACAAGACGTGTGTCAACAACAGCTAAGTTTTTAATTGCTGCGACCGGGGGTGTTGGTGTCGGATTAACTATAGTATGTGCCTCGTTTGTCGCTCCAGCTTTCCGTCGCTACTGCCTGCCTTACGTGCCAGCGACCACAGAACAGGTCAACAACGTGCTAGCGTTGATACCTCGAAATTCCCAAGGAAAGCTTCTCGACATAGGCTCCGGTGATGGTAGAATTGTGATAGGTGATATTTTTGCATCAATTCGATTAAAATCATACAACTGGGTTTTTATTAGCTGCCGCGAAACATGGAGTTAAATCTGAGGGAGTAGAACTGAATCCTTGGCTGGTGTTGTACTCCAAGTATTCCGCTTTGAAAAATCGTGTCTATAATATGACTGATTTCTTTCGAAAAGACTTGTGGAAGTTCGATCTTCGATCATATAATTACATCGTTATATTCGGAGTTGAGCAAATGGTATGGTATTACAGATAGAGTCCAATCGCTTTCATGTTTTATAATTAAGGGCTAAGAAAATAACTGACTTTCTTCCATAGAATTAGGGGTTGCCACTTGCCTTTCTAAAATAAATTTCGAAGAGCCTATTACTACTAAGAACTACTTTTTCAAATCGTTATTCGGGAAAGCGAAGCCACTCACCGTCTAATCAAAAATTGTTATCCATAGTGACAGGTAGTTAGTTCATGCCTTGCCATTTTACAATATGTAACGTTTAACCACCGGTTGGCGCATTAAAATTGGTGCCTGCTGACCATAGAATTCGCAGAACATACACCGGTTGGATGCTGGAAAATCGACAAGTTGACGCTGATTTTTCAATCAAAATCTTCTTCAGCGATGAGGCTCATTTCTCGCTCGGCGGCTACGTAAACAAATAAAATTGCAGAATTTGAGTTGAGAGGCCATTGCATACACCACGGGTGACAGTTTGGTGCGCGCTGTAGACCGGCGGATGATCGGATGATTTTTTGAATACGACGAAGGCGCCACTGTTGCGGATTCTCTGCGCTAAGGTCAAATATGTGGTTCCAACAGGAAGGGGCCACGTGCCACACAATACAGGCTAATTGGGCTCTATTGTACGAAAAGATCTCCGACCATTTAATTTCGATAATTGGCAACATCAATTGGCCACCAAGATCGTGTGATCTGACCCCGTTAGATTTCTTTTTTGTGAAGCTGTGCTAAAGATCGGGTCTATGCATACAATCCCCAATTGAGCAATCAAAAACCAACATCCGTGAAATTATGACCGCTATAGAGCCAGAAATGTGGCAAAAAGTCATCGAAAATTACCCTACAAGAATCGAAGTTTGCAAAAATTCCTGTGACGGCCATTTAACCGTTGTTGTATTCCATACATAATGGTATAGTCCAGAATTTAAAACTAACAAAATTTCATTGAAATCTTTAATACTTTTTATTTAATTTAAATTAAAATCCTAAAGCACAAAATGAATAATCCCTGTAGTAATAGACGTACTCCTGTCTCCAACATTAACGTGCAATTCCTAAGTTCGGTAAATCGTTTTTGGGTAGCCACTTGAAACTTTTGTCTTTTCCATAAGTTGGTGTAGATCTGAAGCAATTGTAACAGGGACTAGTGATGGGAACTACCGAAAAAAATTACCAACTTATTCGTAGATGCCGTGGCTCAGTGGTTGAGTGCGCGATCACTGCGATCGAAAACTGGGTGCAAAAGTTGAACAAAAAAAATAGGACACGTTTTTGTCTCATCCAGTTTTCGGTTTATCCCCCAAAGCAAGAAAATTAAGGAGTTTTCCAGAATTTATTTTATGGCAGTGCGATCTAAATACATCCTGTTACCTAATGATTCAATCAGATGTTGCACACACTCTTTTTTCTTAAAAATTTGCGGGGGTATTTACTTGTCCTGCAGCAGAAGGAATTTTGATAGAGGTGTTCGCGCGGTTTCCAGGTAGACATAGTGGTGATGGATCATAGCGACTTGCCTAGTAGGGCTTGGGTGAATAAACATAATATTTACCAGTGCTTGCCAATTATTCTATGAAGTACATAGGAAAGGTTAAAACATGAAGTGACACATCTTATCAATCCAATTTTGTACGTAGTTGTTTGAACGTTTATTTTCTTATAGATGAAAGACCTGGAACATAAATTAATAGCAGAAAGTCGATCAGACTGCAAAATAATCGCCTGTAGATTTCCATTGCCGAACTCTAAACCGACAAGAGTCATCGAAGACGGCGTCAACACTGTGTGGTTCTATGAAAACCCAAAAAAGAGCTAATATTCATCAAAGCAAAATAAAGTGTTTTATTGTTTCGAATGGTTTTATTTTTATTATTTAAAGGGTCGCCTATTACGTCACATATGTATAAAATTATAAATACATTTTTAAGTAATTTTGAAAGTTAACAAAGGCAATATTAATTAAAACAAACATTGTGTTCTTTTACTTATAGATAGGGAAATAATAAAACAACAAGGAACGATATTCACGATAATACTAAACAAAAAAAAAAAAAATACATAAAAACTAAAATAAAAAACTCGCGTTAGTACTTTTTTTATCTAGTCGTGACTGAGATGGCTCGGCTCGGTGTTATATCTATTATATTTAATATAGTATGTATGTTACCAAGCTTAGGCAGTAAGAGCTGATGTTACATTGAGAAAAGTTATAAATCAAGAGATTCAGCTTGCACTTTTATAACATCGTCAGAAGCAGCATTGGGTCTAAGAGATATGTTTAACAGTATAAATTGTTTAAATTACGCGTGCATTGTTGGTAAAACTTTGTGCTACAAGGAAAGGAATTGTTCGATAGGAGAGAATGCGCATACTTTATTTATGTTTAAACGAAATTTACATCATTAGATCACTTTGCATAAGAGATTTGTTTTATGTCGCAATACATACGACATTCTCTATCAATATTCCTTAAATGCAATTTATCCACAAGCTTTGTAGGTTTATAGAACTTTCATGGAATTACAGTGAAATCGAAAAAATATATATGTATTTTAAGGGCACATTATTATACGAAATAAACTTACAAGCAAATTGTGATAAAACGCAATCTTTCGCTCTCTCAAATTTTATATTTTTTTAAAACTAAAAGCTCGCTTTTTATCTGCTAGAAATGTCTACCGAAATATATTTGACATTTATCTACTTCGCGGAAAATTTCGGTGAATCCTAATTTCGAATAAAACTGTATCTGGTTGGTATCTTTATCGCCAAGTCGAACATGTACACCGAACGAGCCATTTGATCGCAAAGCTGCTAACAGTGCGGTAACTAAACGCTTAGCTACACCATCAATGGCGAGATCTTCACTTAGTATGCCTACTGTCATTACAGACGGATGGCTGGTGACTATCTCTTGTGGACATTCGTACTTAAAATTATAAAATCCGTTAATGATGTCTTTTGTGAATTCGTCTATGTTGTCCGTAGATTCTAGAATACTTTGTGGATATTTCTCGCACATGTTTGGTATCCAACACATTTCCGTGTTTCGAATGAATGTCTTTATATCGAGAGCAGCACATCCATAGCCTACGATTGCATTGAAAGAGTTTTGAGCAACCATGCAAAACTCAGGGTTAAGGGTAATAAATGGGCCAACTATATTATCTGATATGCTTTCACCTAGGTTTCCTTAAAAAAAAAAAAAAACATTTTTTTTTTCAATCAAAATCCATATCTTTTTCTTACCTGGCAGTAATTGACCACATCGCTTGAAGACAGCTTGGCAGACACCATTCACGACCGCTTCGTCCATTGGAGTGTATGGTCGAATAGTATAGTACGATGACGTTGGGGCGTCGGGGAGCTTATAAATAAATAGATCATTGCCTGAATCCACTGGCATCAGTCTCTGAAATAAATTAAGTCGTAATAAAACAGAAACAGGTATTCCATCTAAGTATTGTACCTGCAAATCAGCGGTTAAGCCGCCTCGAAACACCCAAGGTTCTTGGTCACCAGACATGAAATTTTCCTTCCATCCTTTGCTAAACCCTGGAGCGCAGTAGGAAAGTGTTAATTGTTTGCAGAAATTATAATAACTCATTAGTTTGCTTACATGTATAACTGCCTTGGGTGTAGGTATACACATTACTTGGGAAGTGACCAAGAGATAACCATTTGACAAATGCGTTCAAGAGCATTAGTGTTCCCGCAATGTCCCAAATGTAAGAGAAAAGATCGTAGCAAATCTCCTTATTTGCACAACGGGATATCTTGTTGGAAAGGATTTGCACCGCTTGACATAGAACAGAGAATTTTTCAGCACGTTCCTCCCACTCGGCTACCTATAAGCGATGGATACATTTATATAATGTATGCATGTATGTATTATAAACATATTTGTATTAACTACTTTGAATGTCATTCTTTTGAAATTCACTTCGAATTGGGCGACACATTAACTTATAACATCCCTGACAGGCTAATGCAAAAAGAACAGAAATACCTAGTGCTCACCCCGATTCGCTATGTTCATTTATTCACTTTTTTTTTAATTTATAAACTCCAATGTGTTATATCATCACTTTATGAGGGGAAATTCCAACTATACACCGAATTTAAGGCGGATTCTCGACGCAAGTTTAGATAGTCAACACAAGCTTTGGCCAACTCGGGTACGCCGGTATTGTCTCTGGCATCCATTGCACAGTCAAAATCTATACTAGTTATTCTAGGACATGATGCACTTAATAAATAAATAATCATAATAAACTTTAGAGGCTAATCGGTTTAACTCACGTTCATACTAATTTCGAATTGATCAATTATCAACTTGATTGAGGCTTTAAGATAAGGGTGTACGAGTAAGTGCCTGTTGCTGTAAAAATGATAAGATGCAATTTTGCGTGCAAAATAACAAAACTACATTTTTACATGGAACATTTATGGAACGATTTACGCTTAAACAACGTTGGGAAATATTGAAAACGTTGTTGTGTTGCGAAAACAGTGCGAATTTTTGAAATTTTTTCTTCAAAGATGAAGATGGCAACAACGTTACGGTCAACGGAGAGCTCTACAGAGGCATGATCACCAAAATTGTTTGGCCAGAAACTGAGGAAATAATCTTGGACGATCTCTGGTTCCAGCAAAACAGCGCTATATGCCATGCAAGCCATCCAACAATCGATCTTTTGCACAATGAGTTCAATAATTGTGTAATCAGCAGTTTTGGGCTTTTTTTTGTGGGGTGCCGTTAAAGATAGATGTTATGCTGACAATCCAGGAACGATTAGGGCACTTAAGTACAATATTGATCGAGCTATCCGTGAAATAGATCCCCGAACAATCGAAAATATACTGCAAAATTCAATTGACAGGGAGGGCTACTACCAAGCCAGACGCGGCAGCCATTTAAATGAAATTGATTTCCCTAAATAATTAGAATGTGTACTCTCTTCAATAAAGCAAAAAACAACAGATGGTCCATCCTTTATTATTAACGGAAAGTGTGTACCCAAATCCAGCCCTCTTAAAAATATTTCCACTATATAGTGACTGGACATTATCTTCTTCATTGAAACTCTTTAAAACAGAACAATTGCAATGACACATGACAAATTCATCAGCAGCTATTAGTACAATGGCAAAACAGAGTGGAAGTGAATTGAATGAACAAATAGGGCTAATAATTTTCGGGTAGGTCGCTCGCTCCTACTATGTCAAACATACAAAACAACAATTAAGTGAGTGAGTGAGTCAAAACTCGTCCCACAATTTTTTTTTTAAATTTGGACGACGCGCGATTTGATTCTCACTCACTAGATTCAATTAAATTTTTGAGCATATTTTAGGTGCACGTCATCCATAAATATTAGCTTTATACCTGAACAAATATAAAAAGTATGCGACAAAATAACATGTTGTGTTTGGTGGCGCAACAAAAGCCCCATTTGCTTCAATAAAGACAATATAAACATAAAAAACAATCACCTCTGGTTTAGGCGCCTCATCTTTTTTTCGTCCAAATAACAATACACTAGCATTAGCTTTAAGCCAATTAAATTCGTTTAGCAGCTTAAAGCCTCTACTTCCATGTTCAAATGGTAAGTAGAACAAATCACAAAGTAAATACAAATCCTCTACGGTTATCACTTGCTCATTCAGCCTATAACGAAAATAGAATAATCTTAAATGACACCTCCATAGATACGGAAATGACTGCCATACTTATCTTCTTCGTCTGCCATTTCTGTGTTTGATATTGGCGACGGCTCGGAGCTTTCCACCTGCATACTATTCGCCGAACACGTCTGCGCCGAAAAAAGTCAGTTAGTACAATATTTACCTCACACTTTCATACATATTTACATTAAATTCATTCACAGTTTCTGACATAATGACATCATCCGAACCGATCTTGCCTACTTCCTTTGGGGATGTCTGCGAGGCTAGGCTACTACTGCATTCCATTGGTTCGTTGCCGCTGAATGGTGACAAATTGTTTTCATCCATCTGAACTGCTTCCGTGCCATCTCTCTTCTCTGCTATATCAATTACGTTCTCAATCGGTGATGTAGCTACCTCCACCTCCGCGTTGGTTGTGCTCACTTCAGTACTTATGCAATCATCTTCGATTGGGTAATCCAATGGTTCCATTTCATTTGTTTTCGTAGTTTTGATTTCAATTTCATCGCATGCTTCGGTCGACGAATTAGCGATCTCTACATCTTCAATGGCCCCCTTTGGTTCTTCATTCTTCACATGCATTATCGGTACTGGAACACTAGATATTGGAATTTTCTTTGGCATTTCTATGGTGGTGGCTACACTTGTGGTTATCGGATTCAAAATATCATCGTTAGTGACTACTTTTGTGGCTGAAACTAACGAATTCATTACAGCATTCGAAATTGGATTTACATTTGACGAATTTACTGTGCTGCAAACGTCAGCCAATGCTTGTAATTGTGTTGTATTCACTTCAGGAACTGTTGACGTTTTCGAGGTCGTCGATGTGGTTGTTGTTGTCGTCAAGCTCATGCAAGTATTAATAGATGGTATTATAGGAATAATTGGCATTACCACTGAAAAAAATACGAATTATCAAATTGATTATAAAAATTTAACCCAGAGTTATAAAAAAAAATCGAACTAGGAGCTATTGGATAAAGCCTGTCTGAAAACCATTTACACACAGAACTACATATTATGTATTGCCTGGCTCGGCGTAGTGGGTGCATTTTCGTTCGAATTGCATTTTTGCGCCACGGCTCAGTCCGGTGTACGCTAACCTATCCAAGACTGCTGACATTAAACTCTGTTTTATCAAAAAAAAGTCTTAGTAATAGAAAAAAAAAACGAAGATAATTCTAAAGCGCAGTATCCACTAGCTATTCGTCCTGTGGTGTATTGGACAAAGTTTTGTTAATGAGGTTGTTTTAAAGTGCCTTTGTAATAACAATCATTTAACTTAAGGCAACTATTCTAAATTATTTTTTACATTTGCACAAATATAATATTATATACTGGATGATTTTACGTGTTTCGTTGTTTGACGATTAATGTTCTAACCGTCCCGCACTGTTGTCTACTTTCAGCAACGATAAGATGCATTGTCATTTTATGTCGTCTACAATTGTATTACATATCTGTCGTATCGAGGAAGGTATGTAAATTGATTCAAACACCTCACGATTAATTACTACTTAAAGTGAATTCCTTGATAGAGTAAAGAAATAAAAATAACGGTATTTTCAATGTTCATTCTGTGTTAAAATAGACCGCTTGATATTTTTACCATCAATGCGAAAAGTGTTTACACGTATTTACAGTTACGTGTACGTTATTAGAAACGATTTCGATGCCGCATTTCTTACTGTCAAAACTCCCGTGTGTTCACCCTAATCCTTTTCAAAATGTTTGATTTTAGTGCTCACGACTATCGACTTTATTACTACGTTTATGCATACTTGAATCCAGCTTCAACCCGGGTTGAAATTCATATAAATGCAGATCGAGTTGAAATAGGATTGACTCAACTCGACTCAGCTAACAGAGCTGGATCGAGTTAGAAAAATGCATGTATACCTGGGATGAGGGGTTAAACTGACATGTTGTCTCTGTATGTGTGTGATTTCAGATAACGAATCTAACACAACAGAGCACTAACACAATCAAAAGCAGAATGTCTGCTATATTTATCTGTCAGTTCAACCACGTTTGATCGAAATCTCAACTCGATCCCTCGATTCTGCATATAAACGTGGTAAATGTCAAAATATATGCCATTTACAATACATTTAGTACCGTTACTTTCTTATAGCAACATAAATTGAGTCAAGTAAGCCAAACGGATGGTGCACGGATTTTTTATTTATTTTAAGTATTTAATTAATTCAAAACGGTTTATTCACTTATAAGTGAGAGTTATTGTATTATCTCATTCAGACATCATGAAGATGGAAAGTATTGTAAAAGAAAGTGGTGCTTAATTCAGTTGAACAGTTCAAAAGGTCTCACGCAAACCTAGAGCAAGGTCAACATCTGCGCGAAAAGTTACTTTGATTGTGCGCCAAAGTAAATAAAGTGCACGATTGGGTCGCACGTACTTGCACCCATATTTTAATATTTCTTTAATTGCATATCGCTCAGATTTAAAATTTAAACAAAAAAGTTTTTTTTTTAAATCCATTAAAATTTGAAGATTTTCCAAAATTTGGTATGCCATAATCTTCAAATATTGATTTCGAATAAAATTAATCGAATCATAGCCGAGACCCAATTTTCAGAAACTGGCTAATAACAAAGTACTGTTAAACGATATTTTTGAAAAAAAAAAAAAAAAAAACACCTGGTACGCCATATGACACCATATATTCGAGAAAACCGATTTTTTTTTACAAAAATGGCCAATCATAAAGTACCGTTAATTTCAGAGTTAAAATGGAAATTTAAATTTCTCGTTTGAAAAAAAGCCGTTCAGGTGTTTAGTCGTCGGAATTCGCTGATAAATATAAACATTGGACTGTCGTTCATTGGGGGAAAAATAAAACAAGAGAAACAGAAAAAGGAAAAGCATGCGTTCGCCGCTTCAAGATATATGTACGTGCCCACCGTCAAGCCTACTAACACTTCAGCCTAAAACTACAAGTTTTTGAGTTAGCCGGCTAATAAAGATGATTTAAAGATTTTTGAAACCCAATTTCTTCTATAAAAAGAAAGTATTGTTATTGTGAACAAAATTCGATCTCTATATTTTGATCAATTGACTACAGCCTAAACGGCTGGTTGGATTAACTTCAAACTTCATATGTGGTTTCTGTGGGTTCATAATTCGAGTCGAAATCACAATTTTCACTCTAATCTCGAAATTAACAGTACTTAATGCCAATTTTGAAAAAAAAAAAGGTGCAATTTTTTCGAAAACGGACGAATATGGACTTTTGCAACAAGGCAGTATTCTCAGTTATTTGCTAAAAAATCGGATAACGTTACTTTACTTACCGGCAGACTTTCGTAAATTAGCCATATTTTGGTTATCGCATAGACGATTTTATCCAAAATTGATATCTAAGTAATTTTCGACAGATGTGGGTACATGGCTTTAAATTTGTTGACTTATGGTAACAAAGTTTTTTAGCCTTTTAACATGTTTTCCGAAAATTAATATTTTGTCACCTCTTTTTGACTCTATATAAATTTTAAATCTGAGCAATGTACGAACGAACACCACATATGGTGGTTATTTATTAATAAATTTCCAAGGCATATAGTGACCACACTCACAAAGATTCACGGAAAATCAGTGAAGGAGAAGACAATTGTGCTGCGGTGTTTTATTTTTCAGTCACTTGAATGAAATTTTCTAATTATTTTCAAGATCAAACTATTAAGCCTAGTTACGCTGTTTGCTCAAAGTAACATTTTTGATGGACTACAAATCGCCCGACAAAATCCAAGCAAAATCCAGGCAAAAATTATTTGTAGAGACCTTCGTGTAGTCTCGCTGGAAAACTTTATATTTATCAACTCTTCTTTTCCCATGTTATTTTAAACGTCAACATTTTTGTTTCAATTTAATTTTTTCAGGCTGGCAAAATATTTGTGGAGACTTTAGTCGAGATACATATTTTGCCTTAAATTTTGCCCGAATTGTACTGGCAATCAAAATCTCTAGCAAAAATATTTTTTTGAATTTTGTAAGGCACATGATTTGTATGCGCAAATTTTGTTTTGTTCGAACACCGTACTATGCTTTAGAAACTAACAAAAATGCTCTTAAATTAATATTTGTTTGTTTGTTTTTTTTTTGTTTTTTAAGTACCTCGGAACAAAACTAATGAACAAATGTCAAACTTATCAGTCGATGAAGTGAAGTTCCCCGCGTATAGTATAATGTTTAAGTGAGGCGAAAGTGAAACGAATAGGTGGACCGAATATGCGATCCGTGCGGATAGCATAATAGGGGTGAATATGTGCGCACTACATATGCCACTTGAGCTGGGTGGGCGGCTAATTGTGCTGGTGAGTGTAGTTGGTAATGCTATCGGTAATATACATCATGTGTATGTCCCGCGATCACTGAGCGTGAGGAACAAAATTTTATCCCCGATCACCAGTTTGGGTTCAGAAGTAAGCATTCAATCACTGACCAGGTACATACATAGAAAGATTTGCTCAAGCATATTTCTTGATGTCGCGCAAGCCTTTGATAAGGTGTGACATAAAGGCCTCAAGTTTAAACTACGACAGATTTTGCCTGTACGCTTATATAACATACTGAGAACATATGTATCTCAGGAATAGACTCTTCCGTGTCAAACACGAAAACGAATACTCGCAGTTTAAAGAAATATCATCTGACGTACCGCAACGAAGCGTTTTTGGTCCGCTTCTGTATCTTCTATATAACCGCGATACACCAAAAGAAGAAGGCACCGTCTTAACTACAGTTGCGATGACACTACTATCCTAACAGCGCTCTGAATAACATAAACGAATGGACAAAGGCCTGGCGGATCGTCCTCAACGAAACCAAATATGTTCATGAAAATTTCACTTATAAGAAAACGAACAGCTTGCCTGTCCTTATAAACTCGGTCCGTATTCCGTTCACCAACGAAGCTAAATACCTCGGAATGACACTCGACGCAAAGCTGAAATGGAAGTCGAACGTAGAAAAAGAACATAAAGAACTTAAAAACAAATACAGAGAAATGCATTGGTCACTTGGAAAATATTCCAAGCTAAACATTGAGAATAAGTTGCTCTTATACAAGCAAGAAGCCGGTGTGGAGCTATGGTAAAAACAAGAAAACTAATGCCAATATTTTGCAGATTTTCAAAATTGTCCGTAGTACATAAGAAACGACGATATCTACAGAGGTCTCAGAATTCCTACAGTCGAAGATGAAACCACAAAAATCAATTAAACGGGCATGTTAATAATATAGTTCTACAAGTTTATTGTGCCGCCTACAAAGGATCAAACGTTTCGACTTAGTACGATAAAGGTTAATTGCCTTTAAATAGCGGAACAAGCAGAAACTTTCATTGGAAAGACACCTGCCAAACGTCTTTATTTTGTGATAAAAGATAAGCCTTAACTTAATTGCAGTAACTAATAAATTTATATCGGAGGGAGGTGCTTTTGGTGAGTGAGAATCTCACACTACTATTCTCACGGTCCCACATCTCACAAGATTCTCTCAATCGAAAAAATTGCCCTTCAGAAACGGCTTAAACTGTTGGTCTAAACATGGCCTGGACTTGGCCTATATCCTATATGAGCTGTTAGCTCTATTTATTCACACATTCTAATGAACACTTACACTATCAGAGAACACAGGTGACATGATAATAATACTCACTTGTAACTTGCGGCTGCGGTTTGGTTATTGGGCCCCAGGCTTCTTTCGCAATCGAAAACTCAGGTAACCATTCCAATATCGCATTCCTAGTAAGAAAATGTTACGCAACCAAACAATAAGCAACAAAAAACAAAAAAAAACTCACTTTAACGCGACTCTGGGATGATAAATGTTCTTCGACAAGCAACTGGGAACATCCTCGTTTGTTGTTCCATCATCGTTTTCCGTTTCTAACTTTATATCGGCCGAAAATGAACCTAGCAATTTTTAAAAATATAATCTCAAACACCATACTATGGTATCACTACTGTTACTACTTACTATTAACCTTATTATCTAAGCTACACTTTGACCAATAGGCAAGCGTGTGTATGGCTATTGTGTTCGCATGAAACTCGCAATTCGGATTCGTCATCACACCCCGCAGGTATGGAATCAGTTCGGGTGAGCGGCCCGAATATGGTCCCAAGAACACACGCTTCTGATCGTAGTCATTCGCATGAAGGTTGTCCCAAATAACAGGCGGCCGGCGTAGAACCTCCGTGATTTCCTGTATCGACTCCAGAGTTATGATCTTCGATATAACTTTCGAACCAGTCCACATGATATCAATGTCCATATTGAGCTTAGATCCCAGAGTGTTCAAATACTCAGAATCGGTAACCGTTGGCACAGCCCGGGAACTGCAGTATTGCGTCGGACAGAATAGAAACTTTGGGTTATTCAGATGCGAGAAGATTTCATTCGTTACTGAAACCTGAAATGACAACGATACATCAAGCGAGCGTTAAAAGCCACGCAATCACAATCAAGTACTCAATTCTGACCTGAGCATTACCAAATGTTTGAAAGATTTCCTTGTCAGCCTTTGACAACTCCGACTCTATGTCATCGAAGAGAAGGGCAAATGCCTTACAACCAAACTGCGAAACCTGTTCAAGTTTTCGTTTGAGCGTTTGCACTTCCTTCTGATTGCTGTAGGTCATATCGAGACCCGGGGAGAGTGCATAATAAAAGACAATACCCTGTTCTTTGGCCGCGGCAATAAGACCTGCAACAAGTGACGGTGTTAAATAGTGAGGGGCAAATATGCATATGAAAGTGCTTACTTGTCAAATGATCTGCCTCCTCCACCGTGTAGAGTTCTCGCCAATAAGCTCGATGTTTGTAATCATCCTTGGGAGCGTACACGTACGAGTCCATACCCCATTTCTTCAGTCTGAAACGGTTTCAAAGAGAAACATTAGATGGTATAATTTGCGCAACTCTCAATTTGTTGTCTATTTATAGATATTATACTTGTCCAGCGCAAACTTACTTTCTAAACAGATCCTTCCTCTGTTCGGTTGTCCATGGTCGCCCATAGAAGCCTGCAATCATAAGTGTTACTGGTTTTTCATTAGCGTATAGTGCACAATTTATTACCTTCGATAACTCCACAAATAAAATGATTGTTTTTCTTTTCTGCAGCTTGTTCAACTTCTGCCATTTTTGTTTAACAACAGAAAAACTATGCACACAAAAATCACGCAATTGGAACAAAAGTTTTACGCAATCAATCGCCGATTGAATGCAATAAGAATATATCGTTGGATATCGATTTTAGATGCAAAAATACGTGTATTTTCATTTAAAATTGAACGAGAAATATGTATAAGTAAATTTGCATTGCAAATTTCTACTGATTTTTTCGCGAAAAAAAAAGAGGAAGTATTTTACACTTGTGGACAAAAGTTGTTGAGCCGCTAGTATAAAAATGACATTTGCATTCCGCACAAATTTTTTAATGTCAACTGTCAGCGAGGTGGTAGTTTTGGGTACGAATTGTTCATTTGGGTGAGAACGCATGAAGTTGAGTTACCGATTACATTTTTTTGATAATGTTTTAAACATTTTTATATTTTTAAATTAAATCAAAAGATTGATAGATTCTAAGATTGAATCGAAGTGGGATCGAAAGTTCTATCCAAGTATTTGCTTGCACCGAATTCAAAGATTTAATTGAAATTGGATCGAAATTTGATTATGTTTGGCACGTGGAATTTTTGTTTATTTTCTAAAAAAAACTTAGTAGCTACTAAGTCGGAACGAAAAAATTTATAAAATCTTTATATGACGGAATTATTGTAGAAACGAAGAATTTTAACTTTTTTAATAAACTTTTTCATTGGGTGTTTTTTTCCAGCACACGCATTTCAATGACACTTTAGCATTCAGCTATTTATGGAAACTAGAGAAAGAAAATAGTTTGGAAAAATAGTAATAGGATGTACGATAAATCTTTAATACCAGTAACAGACCAAAATGGTGAATCGCGGTTAACTCACTGATTGCGATCAGGAAATTGGTCTGTCTAGGCTTAATGCTCGTGGCGGACCAAAATGGTTAATCCCGCTTAACTTACTGATCGCGATCAGGAAGGCGGTCTGTCACCTATGAATTAGGTCCAAAGGAGATGAGCGCGTTAAGCCAAATCCGGGTCACATTTTGTTTACTATTCAGAAAAGCTTAATTAATATTTCCTTAATTGATAAAAATAAACTTTTTGCTAAGCTCCAAACTACCCGCAAAATTGAAACCAATTCCAGTTAATGCTAATATTTAAATTTCCTTCACATCCCTTATTGATAATTGCGACCAATAATTTAATTACAAGTATAACTGTTAATAAAATACTGGGGCATAAACTACTGCGCTTAAACAGAAAATAATTAATAACAACAACAGTTTAAGAATAAAGTGCAAATAAAAAAAAAAGCAATAACATGGGTGAAGCATTGGACGCCTAGTAGGACAAACATGAAAAAAAAACTGAGGATTTTGCTTCAATTTATTAACGCACTGAAAAGTTAATTGAAGTTTGTTTCTGTATTGAATGAATAATAATTTATTATTTTTTTGTTCATCCATTATATTTTGTCCCTTTCTTGATTTGTAATGGCGTCCTTAAAAATGACGGATTTTGTCATTTGTGACATCTCATTGCAAGTTATCGATAACATGTGGAAAAAACAAGCGCTCACTTTTTTCTAACGCAGCTAGGTCATAGCCTAAGTGTTGTCTTGTGGGACGGAGGAATCCAGAGAATATGGCCGAAATGAACACAATGTGGGGTTCCATTTGTCTGAAATGCCCACGAATCACCTAGAAGAAGATTCCAGCTCCCTAAAAAGTTGGATATATCAGCTAAATATGTTGAAATGTGGTTGGGAGGACATATGCGCTTGGCCAGAGTAAATTATTTGAGGTAGTTTCACTTCCACCGGTCCCGTAAGTTTAAAGCCGATTAAACATGATGAATAACACCAAATACGTCAAATATTAGAAAAAAGCCAAATTACTTTCAAAACATTTTTTAGCTTTGGTTGATCTGAACCAGTTCAGTTCAATAACAAAATAACAAAATGCAGCTAATGCTCGACTGATAGAATGAAATATTTATTGAAGAATTACACGCAAAAAAGACACCCACACCAAACTTTAATACCGAATTGCGTTCTCTGACAGTTGAAGTAGAAACAACGCATTCATATGGAGCAAAACAAAAATAAGGCTTTAGCTTTTGAGAGACGTTTGATTGTAGATACCGTAAAGTTTCTTAAAACGCCGGACTAGAGCAATTTTCTACTCGAGCTGACTTTGGCATTTGCTTATATTTGATGAACAAGTTGCTTGTTGCCAGTCACTGTTGCGAGTGATGGAAAGAAGAAAAACTATGTCTAAGACTTCTTCTATTAAAAACATTATATAAAAATAGAAATTAAATCGTTTCTATAGGTTTACATTTTCTGAAATGTCAAAGTCAGACCGCAACAGTCATGGTCTACCAAGAAGAAGTGTTGAAATGTTGAACACACTAAACGCAAACAAATTAAAGTGACTTTTCTCTGTGGAAATGCTTGCTTCGTAAACAAAAAACAATTAATATTCAATATTCCGCTCACTTTTAATTTTTATTATTTTAATTAACAATGCAACCGTTCATAGTTATAAGAAATTACCGCGACGATGACGAACTAAAATGTCAAGAACTAGTTAGAGACTACATCATGTCCTTTGCCAGGAAGTCCTTTTATTGCTTCTGCTTCCGAGAAGTGTGTCCATTAAATTTTATATAATTAAAAGCTCGAAATTCATTAATTTAGTTATTTCTAGATCACTTTGCAATTTATAGTAATCACATGGGCAATGCTGTTTATCTTTATTGGAGTGCCATTAACATTTTGTGCTCTAACTATCCCCGGATGCTTATTCTTTTTGTTCTCCGGCACATACTTTTCGTTCTACGCAAAAGCTATAGAGATCATGAGGGTAATTTTAGCGTTATATCGATGATTTTTATATTTACTCCTTTTATTTTAGACAAAACCAAACAAGTCGTTGGTGGCAGAGTGCTACGAACCGTTCCTTTTTCGGTGTAAACCGAACGAGACCGCATACAGTATATTTCTGGATGATGCACCATTTGAACAATCCTTTAAGAATAAATTTCGAAGAAAGGTAAGCCGATCAGCCAACAAGAGATAAAAAAACCTTTAGTTTCGGAAGACTGGGGCTAGGACACTACAGCGCTATGCAAATTAAATGGGACAACTATTTTTTTTGCATAATCGTAAGTAGGCTGCGATTTTTGAGTTAGTATGTGCTTTTTGCCAAGCCGCTGATTGGTTGGCTGATAATACTGTATCGCAGACTGATATTGATATCTTTGTTTGTATCAACATTTAGTCAGCCATCAAATCCCTAACATCCATCAATATACAATCCAAGGCAATGAAATGTTGCCCCGTATCTCTCAACGAGATAGCTGGACCACACAACGTTACCCTTTGCCGGGTGCCAGGTCACTGTGACATTCCGAGGAATTCAGAAGCTGAACGGCGTACATATAACCAAATCCGAGGCGTCAATGCCTTGCTAAAATAGCACAGAAGATGCGTTAGACAAGGAGAACCATAGATGGAAACATCTAATCATTGAAATGCCGCCAGGATTCTGTGGCTAGTACTAAATCAGAAGTCTAATTGACTTCTGAAACACAAGATAGAAAGCTAACCAACATAATAACAGGACACTGTACGGTAGGCATGCTCAAGGGGCATCCCCTAAAATGAAGTAGCCGCATAGATGAGGGGGAATAAGAAACAGTAACACACTTCTTGCGTACATGCCCCATACTCGCCAATATTATAAAAGTTACACTATGTGTATTGTATTACAAATTTCATTATGAAAAGTAATTTGTGGGAACACAATGGACCTACTTTTGGTCTAATTCAAGGGCCACTCCAAACAATCCAAACATGTGCTTTTCAAATTACATAATTGTGACAAATATTTGTTTTGAGTATTTTGGGCCAATCCATTGGTCGTAGAAGTTTAAAGCCGATTAAGCATGATGAATGACACTAAATACGCATATGTCTTGACTCATATGCTGCTGTTCGAAAAGTGCTTTTCCAACAATATCTTGCCTCGTGCATCAGGTCGAAAAAATTAAGCAACTTTTCAAAGAGAAGAATATTGAGGTGCTGAAATGGCCAGGCAATTCCCTGACCTTAATCCAATCGAAAATGTGTGGGCCATAATCAAAGGTTAGCTCAGGAAGATGGATTTCAGGACCAAAACCAAGCTGATTTCTGCAATAATTCAAATAATTCTGAAACAGAACAATCATCGATGCTAAAGGTGAACATACATATGAAATATTGACTTGCAGTATTTTTGGAAATAAAACAAAATATGTCTGAAAATCAGCTTGTCCCAATTAATCTGCTGAGCACTGTATCGGGTAGGGATGCCAACAGTGTATATTTTTAACGAAAACTTCGTCTTTTTCATACTTTCTCCGTCCTCTGATTTCTCCAGACAATTTCTGGGCCCGAAATGTTGATTAAAAAAAATAAAATAAAATAGTAACAGACAAAATCAACCTTGAAACAAAGACTACAAGTTTCTTTTTTGTGGCACATTTTTCCTCATGCCCATATAAAACAATAGCTCTCGTGCTGCAACGTTCCACCAATGTTCCGTTGGAATTAATATTTTTTTTTAATCCGTAATTCAGTTCTCTAACAGGCGTGCATATGATTTGAAAATCTTTCAGAACCCTTCATGTCATTTCGGGTATTTGCTTTTTTTAACACGCAAATCAATTGCAGTGGTGCCTCGCTAACTTGAACACATGATAACTTAAATAATCCAATAACTTGTTTTTTTAATAAAGCAAATTTCGTTACATTAATCAACGCAAAATATTTTTTCGAATTTCCATTTATGTCTTTTTTCGAGCCAATCTTCGTCCCGCAAAACCATATATAGGTATACTCGTACATATGTTGGCAATCATGGTCTAGTAAACCCAAGGTTTCATTTAGTCAAATATGCAACTGAATTTCTTTTGTAGATTATTGCGACAGCAAGCGTAAAGAATCACAGTACACTCTACAATGCAGCATGGATATATCGTTTTGCTGTTGCGCCCAACTATCCACTTACCAAAGTGGTCGAGCCAATGATAAATTTATTAATCAAAACATGTACTGAAAATGGCTACAGTACATTGGAATGCACTCTTTCTGAATGGCAGGAGGACGAAAGAGATTTCTTTGATAACTTCGGGTATTACATAATCATAGAATAATGTTATTCAAATTGAAAAATATTTTTGCAATTATAGATTTACAACCCGGCAAATATACCATAAACAAATTATCGGAAGCAGTCTGACGGTTTTAAAGACTCAACTTACTTGTGACCTACAAACGGAAGAAGCATTGCAAAAACAAAACTAAAATCCTATCGAAAATACTCGAAGCATTTCATTCTCAAAGCATATCACTGACACGGAGCAAAAGCTAATTGCTATGATAGCCACGAATCTCACTAAATACACACTGTGCCCTGATTAGTATTAGATATAACTTTTTTTTTTACTAAGACATACTGATATTAAATTTTAATAAATAAAAGACATTTTTATAGCTGCTGAAAAATTGTTATCTTTACTATCTACTTCGTGGTGATTAGATCGCTGGACAGCGATCAACTTGCCTCCATGTCGATCGACAACATTGCCTTTGACTTGGCAATTTTGAAGTTTTTTGTTCAACAAACTTAATAAAAAGAAGAAAATTTGTTTACATATTCTAATTCCTTATAAGTCTAGCTTTAATCTGTAATCTCGCTTGGTGGGATGCAAAAATATATTTTTGTTCTACCGCTACATTATGCGCCTAAAAGCCATCCCTTGGATATTGGTATCCTTTAGAGCTTGGATGGTATTGTGGGGATGTTTGTTGGGTTTATATTCAACTACGCCCCATACAAAGTAATCTTAGTCTATGAGTTGGGTGCCCATAAGTTTGGTGTTACATGATCATGGAAATTTATCGCTGTCCGTTGGCGCAGAATCCTGCTGGAACACGTATGCTTTTCTTTCACATTTTCTTATTTTCTACAGTTTGCTCCCTGATTATTTCTGATTCACTAACATACGATTTTTCAGTTGTTTTTGGTCAAACGGTACAAAAGTTATAAGCGTGTGGCAGACTCACGGACATACAGACACCGTTTTGAATCCATTAGCGTTTCGCTTTATACCATTGTGGTATGGAACATTGCGTTCGACCTACGATTATTCAATCTTATACATATATTCGCACTCCAATATATGTATGTAAATTTGGGATTTACGATTATTTTATCGCATCGAATAT
Organism: Pocota personata; assembly: GCA_963082735.1. Taxonomy (NCBI): domain Eukaryota; kingdom Metazoa; phylum Arthropoda; class Insecta; order Diptera; family Syrphidae; genus Pocota; species Pocota personata. Next base: position 276,122,134 of record OY720429.1, read on the forward strand.
TACGAGTTGAGAATGGTGTGTTATACCTCTCGTCTCGTAGTACAGGGTTATTCATTTTGTGCTTTAGGATCTTTAATTTGAATAAAATAAAAATTATTAAAGATTTCAATGAAATTTGTTTTATATTTTGGACTATGTCACTAAGTATGGAAGAAAACATCTGTCAATCGCCACGGGAGTTTTTGTAAACTTCGATTCTTGTGAGGTAATTTTCGATGACTTCGATACATTTCTGGCTGTATTTCGGCCATAACCTCACTGATGTTGGTTTTTTTATCCAAAGTTTGGAGCTTGTTTGCATAGACACACAGATCTCTAGCTTGGCCCCACAAAAAGAAATCCAACGGGGAGAGATCACACCATTTTGGTGACCAATTGATGTCGCTAAATCTCGAAATTAAAAGGACTTTCGTGCAATAAATTTTGTTCGAAAAATCGGCTTCAAATTTTTGATTTTCCAGCACCCAATCGGCGTATGTTCTGTGCATTCTATTGTCGACAGGCTTTAGTTGTTGTGTATGCTGAACCTTATAGGGATGAAGATACAAATTCAAGCGCTAAATACATCATAATAAATGCGGCGTGGAATTGACAATGCCGGTATTTCGGCCACTGAGACACTCAAAGCTGCTATGTTTTCAGTTAGTCGAGCATTACGATGATGCATAGGTCACAAACACTACTGATTTATTCGAATTTGATGATTATCTAACCTTAAATCGCGATACATAGATATTACAGAACTGTTACTTCTGCAGTAAGATGCAACAATTTTAATGCGTTGAGCGGTGGTTAAACGATCCATATTGTAAAATGGAAAGGCAGGAATTAACTACATGTCACTATGCATAACAGATGGATTTGACAGATGCCATATGGCAGGGATGTGAAATCCCAACCTCGTAACGAATAACCCTTTACATAATAAAGATTCTGGGTTGCTTGTCCCGTATATCAATTTTATGTATGATACAACTTAATAACCGAGTTAAAATTGGTATCTTAAGGTCTTCAAAACTTGATTAACGTGGTTTAAACTGATAAGCCTCCGTACGCCGATTTTACCATTTAAAGGTTAAACACATTCACTTATATTAATCAACTTTTGGAACACTTGATTTAGGTTTCAAGATAACGGTGATATTGTATACGATCATTGTCAGAGTTCCGGCAACTATCTACTCTTTTACACCGAAAACGTTGCAAAAGAATACAAACAAACATTTTAAAAAATAAAAATATTAATAAAATAGCAAAATTAGACAGTTATAGCAGCTCAAAACATTGCATTTATTCATTACTGTTTTTTGTTTCATCTCCTTAATTATTCTAAAAATGCATAATATATTAATTAATAAATAGTATATAATATATATTATATTCTTTGATGTTAATTTAATTCTTCTTTTTAAACATTTTTTTACCACGTTTCTATAGTTTTATTTTTTGTCTAGATTTAAAAAAAAATATTTAATATTTTATATTGTTTTCAACCGTTCCTAAATATTTGTTTAATATTTTATTTTTAAGTAAAGTTATTAAAAGGTATCCATTAAAATTATTTTCTTTTTCTTTTATTTTTTTTAAGTGTGATGATGATTTAGGTGATCATAGTTTTCTACCATTTGAAACATTCGAAGTCAGCAGTATTTGTTGTGGTGGTGTGCGAAAAGTGTTCGTTTAAGGTGTTCATTGTATATAGACACTACCGCTAAGTAGTAGGAATAGAAAGTGTGGAGTGAATTTTATATGTGGCTGTAGAATAATTACTTACTTAGAGGAGGTGGAATAGAACTTGACAAAGTTATATTTCTTTTGTATGGTTTTGATAGAAAAATTCAAAAATGCACTTTCAGGTACATTTACAATTCATTGTAGATGAAATTATTGTTTGTTTAAGTAATTAAAATCAATAAGAGCTATTTATGTAGGAGAAATTGCTAGTGGTGGAGGAACGTCGTACTTTTAAATGCACTTAAACAAAATAGAATTACTATCAACTATTTGGTAAAAGTTGCATCGGGGTAAAGTTTATTTTTATTATATATTTATATATTTACTTTTTTTTTTTTTAAGACGTTGCCGTCACTGGAAGTTGCTACTTTTCCATTATTTCTTCTTATCTATTTATCATATTCGTTTACAACTTGCACAATCTTTTATCTGTTTTGCTAAAGAAATCTGTGTGTATATACCGATCTCTCCTTGCGAAGGCTCGAAGATAAATAAATGTACAAGTGTTACTATAAAAAATATATATGCAGCTAATCGCGGAGCACACATTTTATATTAAGTTTTCTTTTTTTTTCTTTTAATGTACATAATGTATGTAATAAAAAAAATAAAAACGCTCTTCTACACACACTGTGTTTATTCTAAAAGGCGATAATATCTTTCGTGTCTCTCGTGTCGAAAAGGTCCTTTATTTAGCAAAGCACTCTCTTTTAAATCTATAGTCTACTTTATGTAAAGCAGTTTTTTTTTTCAATTTTATTTAAAAAAAAAAAAAAATAACTAGCACACTTTAGAAAAAAAAAAGTAAAATAAAAATTGGCAATGTAAACAAATGTTGTATAGCATGTTGTATATATATTAGAATTTTTTGAAAAACCTACAAACAAAAAAGAAAAAAAAAGAGAATTATCTCCTTTAATAAATAAAAAAAAAAAAACAACAATATGTATAACAAAAAATAAAAACTTTCGTCTTTAAAGTCTGTGTGTCGTAAAGTTTAAAATTAGAAAAAAAGCTAATAATGCCATACTCTTCTTATCAATCGTAACCATTGGTTTAGTAAAATATTTTTTTTTTTTTTTGCTTTTGTATGTATAACTTTCTTTTTGTGGTGCAAACTTGATTGCATTCTTTAACGAAAAACTAAACACATTCAGATGTGAGTTTAGAAAAGTTTTGCTCGTCTTTTGATTTCGTTTCGCCTCCACTGTGGTAGTCGATAGAATTCCGATCGGTTGCATTGCAAGACATGTTCAAACTCAACATCGGACAAGTGTCGCTGAAATTGAGAAATATTAGGAGTGATGTAATGTTCATGCATGTGTAGTACTAACCTCTAGGTTGCAGCGATCAACATCTGATGGCAAACGGTAGTTAGAAATGATAAGCAAGTGATAAGGATATATCTTAGCCGGCTCGTGGACAAGCATTGAGTGTGCCATATTAGGCAGACTCCTCCTAATAAGTCCAGCCTGTGGATAGTGATAAGACAATGCACCAGAATATGTGCTTGAAGCTGGTAAATCACCACCCATCTGAAAGTGGAAAAGCTCGATTGAAATAAAAGTAAATTTAATGAAATGACGGACGTATGGGAAAATTGCGTATTGGAATATTAAAATCGACTAGCATTTAATCGATCAGCAGTAATGTTTTTTTTTTATCATCAGATTTTTTGTGAAATTCGCATTCGCTCAAGTTTTTTTCTCTTTCGCTTCGTTTTTCTTGAAGTATTGTGTTTTCTGCTGGTCAAATACTCGTAATTCATTTTTGCTGCAAATTGTTCAGCTCATCATTTATTTGTTTTTGTTTATCATTTATTATTCCTGCTGTTGTTGCCTTTTTTTTATTGAGAACGATAGTAATAAACAATCTGCCAAAATGTTAAGATTCACATGCAATACATATGTGTAGAATTAGTTAAGTAATTGGAAGTAAATACGAAAGAAAAAACTTGAGCGATTGGAAAAAGATGCATTTTGTGAAATTCGCAATCGCTCGAGATTCTTCCTTTCCTCTGTTTGTTTCTTGAAGCATTGTTTATTTCTGCTGATCAAATAATTAATTTTTGCTGAGAAAACATTTTTTTTTTTTTTTTTTTTGATAATTTCTTTTTATTTTCTGAAGATCAAAAAATTCCTTTTTGCTGATTGAAAAATGATTTTCTTATGGATGATTTATTTTTCAGCCAGTTAATTATTTTTTTTTTAAAGCATATTCTGCAGGTGGTGGCGTAGCTCAATGGTTAAGCGCGCAATCACTCATCGGTGATTTAAGGTTCCCAGAAAACAAAAAAACAATTCTCACGGTCCCACCTCTCGCGAAAGTCTGATAAACATACGAGAGTAAAATGTTCTCTCAATTGAAAAAAATGCACTTCGGAAACGGCATAAAATTGTAGGTCCCAACCATTCGTGCAGAACTAGTGGCTGTGAGAAGCTAGCTGTTAGAGCCAAATATATTTATTTATTTTTATAATTTGCAGGTCGTTTTATTATACAGCTGATAATTAATCAAATATTGCGCATTTTTTCCACTATGTATGTAATATAAATAAAACTTACCAATGCTCTTCTATCTCCCTCAGTAATTGAATCTACCGAAGCTAAACGAAAAATAAAATTAATTAATGAATGTGGTGAATAAATTTATTTTATAACTTACCCTCCGATTTCCCACAGCTAAATTCGGTACTGTGTGTTTTGTCTCCCAAGCCTCCATATGAAAAGTCCTGAGTATAGACATAATTAATTTAATTAGGGTGATCGGGGAGAATATTTTAAGATTTAGCCTACTTTATACCGTTTACAACCATGCGACTTGTGACAAAAAAGACTAAGTAACAACTCAGTGCGGAAGTTATATTAAGTGAAAAATGACATGCAATGTTAAAGATTTAAGACACAAGAAGTAATAAAATGAAAATCAGTGCTTTTTGAACAACAAAAAAGATACGAAATCGCCTTCGTTAAGTTAAGTTCATTAAAAGACATTTCAAAAAGTCTACCTTAAGTTACTCTCTAGATCTAAGAAGAAGTGTCGCTTATTAGTTTGTAGAATACTGTGTTGCATAAATAATGACAAGCAGTTGAAGCTATTAGATACTTATTAATTGTTATCGACCAATAGGTCAAACTTTTTTGTTACGAAAGCAAGAGAGACATATTTATGCAGATTCAATTAAAAGAAATGATCCCAATTAGCGCCCGTTTCACAAACCGAATAAATAAAATGCACTTTTCGAACATTTATGAGTGGAATACAGAGTTTGGCCATGTTATCTACCAGCTAGCAATTGCAACTGCGATCCGATTATTTGCTTTTTATCGTTCGCGATGCAAGGAATACTGTCCTCACAAACATACTAAATAGTGCGTATCGTCCGTCAACTAAACCGTAGACGTGGCAACCAGTTGGTTTGCAACTACCCAACTTAACGACAACAAACTAGTTGAGCACCGATTAGTAGCTGCGTGTGCCACTAAAAGCTTGTTATAGTATTATAGCTAACACCTGCTTACTTATATTCGTAAGATACACAACTTTACTAATCTTTGAAATAGTTTTTTTCTCAATTTGAAATTGAAGAGAAGCCTTTTTGCAGCAAATTATTTTTGATACAAATTATCAAATGGCATAGGACATTTGTACTCGTTGGAGTTGGGGCAAAATCAATTACTCAAACAATTACGAGTACATTAATTAAAATTACAAAACAAAATATGTACACTATATGCTGCTATCAAAAAATAAGTCAACATCGGCGACTTGAACTGTAAATCCAAATAATGACTCCATTAGAGAGATCAAGCGAAGAATCACTCTTGCCAACCGGTGTTTCTTTGGGTTAAGAAGGTAATTAAGTATCAAAGCCCTCTCACGGACAACTAAGGTGACTTTATTTAAGACCCTCATTATTCCGGTTCTGCTATATGGCGCAGAGGCATGGACGTTATCAAAAGCGGATGACAATACCCTTAGTTGTCTCTAAAGACAAATTATTCGAGTAATTATTGGTCCCATTTGAGAAGATACAACGAACTATGCCGATTGTACAGCGCCATCGACTTGGTCATATGGGTCGAATTCATCACCTGACATGGCTAGGACATATAGATTGAATGTAGATGGAAAGTCTTCGAATACATCCCGGAGAACCGGCGCGTTAAAGGAAGACCTCACCGAAGGTGAGCCACACAAGTGAAAAGGGCTCTCAGTACTACAGTGACTAGTACAAGATCGAGTCAGCTGGAGACGTTTGTTGGTGGTGGAGGCTCATAAAAGTAAGTATTTAATTTGTTCACTTTTCCAGAAGCCCCGAACTTTAATTCCTTTTTGCAGCATACTGACCATATTTGGATTCGTTAAGTATCCAATTTTCATTTCAAATATCCCATGATACGTTAGAAATTTATATCTGATAGATTATTTAATCATAGAAGAAGACAACATCCAGGGATAGCTTAATTGGTGGCTAAGATCACATCTATAGCAGGATCGTTCCCTGCCTTGGAAAAATGTTTTCTTCTTTGTACAATTTTCATACAATGTTTCATTCTTTACATTGACATTCACATCAACAAAAATCACACGCATTGGCGAGTGTGACCTTCGTCGTTAGTATAGCACAGGGACGCATAAAACAGCGAATTGTGATGTTGAAGAATTGATCAGTGAATCAATTGTTGAGGAAAATTTCTTCTGGTGAAAATCGATTCAAAATTAAAACATTCGGAAGCACTTACTAACTCGAAAATCGAAATAATTTGTATTTCACCAAAATTTTCTTTTTCTAATGCTAAAATCGCTGCTCAATGGTTAAGTGCGCGATCACTGAGCAAGAGCTTCAGGGTTCGAATCCAAGAAAACACAAAAAAAAAAAAATAATATTAATACAAATTTTTTTTCTTACGGTCCCACGTCTGACAAACATCCGAGAGTAAAACTGTCATGAAAAAGCTACTCTCTATTGAAAAATTGCCCTTCGGAAACGGCATAAAACTGTAGGTCCCAACCATTCGTGAGGCGCACAGCACGAGTGGCTGCGAGAAGCTAGGCCACGCCCTGCATTGAGCTGTTAGCGTCACAAATATTATATATATACTATATTAATGCCAAAATCACAGGCAAATCGGAAAACGTATTTTGATTTTCGGTTGGCGATAGAGTATGGTGGCCCGGCTGCATTTTTGCAGAATGGCAGTCTCCGATTTTTAAAGAGCAGAGGTATCCACGGCAAGTTATATTAAATATCACTTGCTAACCATAATTAGTGTGGTATCGTCACCACAAGGAGTTAATCACAAATGACACAGCGGGTAGGCATAGTGTAGTGCGTTGGCTTCTTGAGCGGGAGGCTGTATGTTCAAGCACCAGCCGGGGACAACAATTCGTTTTGATGCATTAAAAGAAACGAATAAAATCTAAGTTTTTATAAGCGCTACAACAAAAAAAAAAAAAAAAAACAACGATAAACGAAAAAGTCTCGTGATTTTGTGCGACATCTATCTCTCGATTTTCATATAAATAAGACATTTTTGAGCTTCCTGTTTTCTATGCGCGCGTCTAGTGCTTATGTGAATCTACGTTGGTATACAGATTATTTCACCGTCCGGCGTATCCACTACCTACATAGTAGCTATCGCCCTCTAGCAGCCAACCTACACACTACCCACAAAGTTTCTTTTTTATTTCCTATCGCATTAGAGCGTGAAAGCTCTTTAGCCTCAAGTTCTGTTAGGCTTTTTTTTTTATTTCGACAAGAATAACACAAGAAAATCAAATTAAAAATACCATTCGTTCAGTGCAAATCTTAATATACAGTAGCTGATTAGTTTACAAAAAATATATTATTTAAAGAAAGACAAAAACTTATTTATAAGATAAAATAAATTGAAAAAAAAAAATTAAAGACAACAATAAAACACAACACCTTGCATTTACACAACCAAACAATGTGTGATACGGCCTGCCGAAAAAGCAAACAGAAAAAATACATGAAAATGGAACACATTAATGATTAAGTAACACATTATTCATATTTAAGGAAAGAAAATCAACAATGAAAGCTTACAGTTGCAACTTGTGCAGCAGAACCAGTAGTTGTAGCAGAACTGAAAGTATGAGAGCGAGGAGCCAAGCCGTATCCGGGTTTAGGAACATGACGAAGCGAACTCACCACTATGTTTAAACAGTGTTGTTTGGTGCGAACGCAGGTGTATTATTTAATGTACAACATACATTATATATTACATTAATGAATTCAGTTATGTTATTCACCAGTTTTGTTATGTTATTGAGCGGGTTCCCACATGAGAGGAGCAGCATTAAGAGAAGAGAAAAATGAGAGAAAAAATGTTATTTGCTAAACCAAATACCCCGATTAGTAAGAAATCTCTAACTGTAATTAGTGTGATGGATTTTTATTTTTGTTTAGCAATTTTCTGTGGGACAATAACAACGTACAACATGACAAGCATAATGCAGCAAACCAATTAACGCCCACACAGAGATAGATTCCCTTTCTCCATAGAGGAGGAGCACATTTACACCTTTACAGAGGGAACACTTACAGAGCTGTAGCCGTTTCTAATTGACGGCGGTAGCGTTGATGTTTTAAATCCGTATCCTGGCTTCGGGGGCGATCGGTAGGAATGTATTGCTGTGCAAAATTGTACGATATTTTTTTTCTTTACAATATTTTTTTTTGTTTTTTTTTTTACATCAAAAACAATTGTTTTGTATTCGATGATAATTTAAATTTTAAATTAACAATATAATTGGATTATTATTAGTCCCATTACCCGATAGTATACAAAAAAAAATATTACAACACTTTAAGGACTCTCATTGTGGAGGTATTCACTTACCATTGTAGCTTGGAGCGTTGCCGATGGATTTTCCAACTGAACCTCTGTAGCTGGTTGAACGATCAAACAATTCATCTTCGTAGAAGGGTTTCTGGTGATCTAAATTTCGTGAGGGTGAAGCACCTACTGGAGACTCGTATCTGAAAGAGATACACAAGAATTGCAGTATTATAATAAATAAATATATGGTAAACTAACTGCTTTATATCAATATGTATTTATTTAAGAAGTCGTGGTGTCACTTTTTGTTTTTGTTTAGGGAGACAAGCGAAACTACTGTATAATATATTCCGAAAACCACTCTTAGAGAACCTGGAAGAGGTGGCAGACAAACCCATCTCCTGGATGATGAGATTCTGCATCGCGTCTTCTTCTACTCAAAGAGCTCTTTTTAGCTTTACTACGTAGGGACTAACAAAAGTTAGTTTAGTTCGTGTCAATTTAGTAGTTTTTGAAAAAAAAAAGATACAATTCTGTAGCTTATAATCTAACAATATTTATTTCTAAATTTCAGAACAATAGGTTAAAAAGGAGACGAGAAAGAGAAAAATTAGTGACGTAAGCTCGGTTGAAGTTCCACCGCCAACACAGGAAGAAATTCGTTTTGTCATTCTCTTCGGATTTCGACGTCAACTCACGCCAGTCAAAATTCTGCACGAATGCCAAAATGCATACGGAATAAATGCACCATCTCTTGTTACTATTTCAAAGTGGTTTCGAAGATTCCAGACCAGCCATTTTTCTGTGGAGGACGAATCTCGTGAAGGTCGGCCCAAATCCTCGACCGACGATACAAATATGGGCCTAGTGAAGGCTAAAATTGACGAAGATGCCAGGATGACACAGGAGGTGATAGCGAATGAACTGGGCTTGAATGCCATGGCTGTGTCACGAATTTTAAATAATCACCTGAAATATTCGAAGAAGTCAGCTCGATGGGTTCCAAAAATTTTGAATGGAGAGCAAAAGAGGCTCGTGTTCGTTTTGCTCAATATTTCCTGGATAAGTTTGAAAATGGAGAGCCAAGCTGCTTCAAAAAGATCGTTACAGGTGATGAATCTTGGTTTTACAAGTACGACCCGGAAACCAAACAGCAGTCCATGGTATGGAGCCCAGAAGGTGCAAATTTACCAGTAAAGGCTAAACAACAAAAGTCAGCGACCAAAGTTATGATGTCGATGTACGAAAATGGTCGCCGTCATCCCGCTTAAAACTGGTTAGACAATCACTGCTAATTGGTATGCTGAAACTTGCTTACCACAAATTTTTCAAAATTTACTAGGACACCGACAAAAAGAGGAGCGCGCCGCTACTTTTTGCACCACCCCAATTCGCCTGCACAAAATGCTGAAAAAACCAACAACTTTCTTGCGCTCTCGGGCATCAATGAAATTCGGCCATCATCTTTCATTCTCCGGATCTAGCGCCGTGTGACTTTTGGCTGTTTCCGAAAATAAAAAAGGATTTGAAGGGAAAAATCTTCTTGAGAAGATTATTAATGCAGTCAATGTCGAAATCGAAAATCTCCAAAAAGATGATTTTGAAAGCTGTTTTGAAAGATGGATCTATCGGCTAAAGAAATGTATTGAAATAAATGGGAATTATGTGGAGAAATTAAAAACAGATGAAGATTAAATATCTAAAGTTAAAATTATTTTTGATTTTATTGCGACATTTGCTTGTACTAGAGCCACCTCCAACTAACAGATGAACGGATAAACGGACGCGCTAGCGAGAGTAATAGCGTTCCTTAGCCTGTGTACTGAACCGTGAAAAAGGATCAATAATTCAAATAATTTGGCGTTTATTAACAGAGACAAACCGCCTTTAGCTTTAGTGAGCACTTTTACCCTTCTTGGCAGGGAGCTATACATTTTTTATTTGCACATAAATGGTAACAATTGATTGACATTCCTAGTATAGAGAAAAACTCAAAATTCTGCCAGACAAATGTCTGCTCTTCTGTGTGTGGATTTGCAGAGGACCGCGGCATAAACTGTTTGTTTCCAAAATCAAAATCAACGTTACTTTACTAACTCTGACGATTTTGCTAAATTTCTTTATTCGAAACATAAAAGACTACAATTGGTCCACAAAATTATTGCATGGTGGCAAGAGGCTGAATCGGTAGTCAAATTCGTCCAGCACACATTACTTAAGAGCAGCAATGGATTCCAATAAAATTGAAAGTTAATTCATCAGAAAATCCCTAATCCTACGAAGTTATTCAATTCACCATTGGAAACGTTTTCAAAACTTGCGTTGCGTTGTAGGTTGCTAACAATTCTTTGAAAAATATTTCCATGCAGGGCCAAGAAACCTTAAAATCATAAGGTTATGTGGATTTTATTTGTATTGGGTTGGCAAGAAAGTAATTTCGGTTTTATAGTATGAAATACAACTTCTTTTTTGTATACAAAGAATAAACTTTAATCAATTATATATGATATTTCCCATTTTGTTCGATAACCTTCTGTCATCTTTCTGGCAACTTCATGATTACGTGCTCATAGAACTTCTGGCCTTTATTAGTATAAAACTAGACCAAATGCGATTTCAGGTCATCATCAAGGGTGAAAGTTTTCCCATTCAATGAGTTTTGCAAACTTCGAAACAGATGAAAGTCTGATGGTGCAAAGTTGGATCTGTATGGTGGATATGACATCACTTCCCAACCAAGGTTGAAACATTTTTCACGAGTTACCAAAGACCAAATTGACCAAATTGACAACATAAGCTTCTATTGATGCAGTTCAGCTTTCGATGTGGTTTGTGCTGGTTCATCACGCTTAGGCCATGATCGTTTTCGTTTTTGATGTTGTTATAGATTCATTTTTCATCATCAGTGGATTAATTTAATTGCGTTTGAGATGCATATCGCAAATATTGATTCGTTGTGTTAAGTGAATCTCTTTCAATTCATGTGGAACCCAATTAGAGAGCTTTTTTAAGAGTCCAAGACGTTTTAAGTAGTTTTCAATTGTTGTGTGATATGATTTCTTCAATTTCACACACAGTCATATAACAATCTGATTCAATTATGACTTTGATTTGGTCATCGTCAACTTCAGTTGGTCTACCAGAACGTTGGTTATCTTTGAGTGAAAAATCTCTAGAACGGAATTTCGTAAACCAATTCTGACACGTGAGTTCGTTACACCGTAACACCGTAAACTTCACATATCTCTTTGTGAACCTCAGCAACTTTCTTGCCTTTACGGAAATAAAAAAGCAAAATATGTCGAAAATGTTCATTTTTATACTCCATGGCAAAATTGACACGGTACTAACAGATGTAAACAAAATTAAACTCGATTTGCTTCTAAAGTAAGCTGAAAGTGACAGCTATCAATGCCAAAAAAAATCATAACATTGACAAAAGCGTGAATCAACACACATAACGCCACCTACTTGTAAAAACCGAAATTACTCTGCCAACTTGAAATCCAAATGTACGATAGCCAGAAATGAACCAGAATTCATTTCCCATCCGAAGTATATTAAAAAATAGTCCAAAGCACATGTTTTTTTTTCGGAAACATAAAACGCCACCCTTCGTTTCCTAACTGGTATTACACAAAGATAGATGAGTAAATAAAGATTTACACTTATGTACAGTAACCACGAACCTCGCTGTTACACTACTGGCCCAATTCATGTTTTGGTTAATTCAGTGCATTCAACAAGGTCTCCATGGGTATTTTTGTAATTCTCATGACAGACGTGTAATTCCATTAAAAATGCTAACAAATTATCTTCCCCTTTATAGCAACAAGTTTATTCTTGTGTTACTCGTATTAATCAAGATAAACCATAATTATTTTGGTTTACTCGTATCTTGTTACCATTTTGATGTGTAAAATATTAATGTTTTGAAATATTCACACCTCTAGGCATTTTGGTTTAAAGGTTGTAGTTTAAAGATCATGGTTTTAAACAAACGTGCCTCTACGGAAAACTAACGTCTAATTGGACCCCTTGAAGCCATAGTTGTTGGAATTGAAAAATCAGTACTTGTTTCAATAACAGAAGTTCTAACAAATATGTATGTAACTTCAAATTACCTCAATTTGTAGACAGGTTCCTTTGAAGCTGATGGTGTGCGTGATGCATTTCTTGGGTCCAAATTGTTCTGCTTCCATTTCCTGTATTTAGCGTGTTCCTTAAGATCTTTCGCAATAGCCGAACCAATGCCTGATTTTAGTTTTTCCAATTCTTCAGTTTCTCTCCTTAAACGGCTACAAAATAAAACAATTACTACAAAAGTAAACAAATATTTAACCTACACCCTTACGCTTCTTCATCAGCACCGCCATTCTTTGCATTATCCACCTCATCGTCGTCATCCGATACTGGTACTCCCTTATACGAATCCGAATATCTACGCCTACGCTCTGGATCTGTGTATGGATACGGCGGTGCCGGAAAATCATCACGTTCTATTTTCGGCTTTTCGCCTGGTGGTGGTTTCTTAGCAGCCGGATAATGTGAAAGCTCAATTGGCTCTTCATTATTCATTCCAGGGCTCTTAGGACGTGGTGTCTCCGACCGCATTGTATCCACAAGCACCTTCATAGCACTCCTATTGCGCGAATGAGGCCGCGATGGTGGACGACTGTTAGAACCAGTGTACGACGATGGTCGATGAAAGTGTGGCGACAACGGTGTCTTGTCATACGGATCAATTGGTTTTCGCAAATAATGCGGCTGATCGGTCAAGTAACTATACGTGTATATGCGCGAAATATCATCGCACCCAGAACGGCCGTACTCCCTCAGAATTAATCCCGGACTAACTGTACGATAATGCTGAAAAGTAAGACAAATCATCGTCACAAAGCCCTCTATATGCATACCAAACATACAGAAGATCGTTCAAAGCGCAAACAAAAATAATTGTGCACAATAAAAGTAAGAAAAAAAAAACAAACAAACAAAAGAAAAAAAATCATAAAACGCACCTTTCGGCTAGAAGAGTATACAGAACCATTAATACTCGGTGTTCTCGAACGCAAATACTGAAAAAAATTGCAGCCTCAAAATAATAATCTCAAAAAAAAGTTTTTTCTTTTTTTAATAAATAAACAAAGTGCATGCAAATAACTTAAAGGTCCAATGAAAGTAAAGTTAACAAAGCTATAGTGTGTCAATTTGCTGGTAAAAAAAGAGCTAAACTGTGTGCGGAAAAAATACTGATTAATATAATGATAGTTACCATTTCACTGAGAGCACTAGTGCTGATACGATCGCACTCGGTGTCTGTGAAGTTGCCATTGGTGGCACCGTTCAGTATTATGCCGGACTCGGAGGGTCCTGGGCCGCAGCGAGGATGCCAAATTGCACTGCCCTGCAAGTACATTTCTTCACCATCGCCGAATGGATCGCCACACTTTGTACAACGAGCACAAGTTGGGTGGAAGTGATGATTGTCGCCTGCTTGCAGGACTTTCCCACTGATAAAGCGGTTGCAGTAAGCACACTTCACACCGAATGACTTCTGGTAGCACTTCTCACAGTACGGTACACCGTCCTTGCCCATGTACTCTCCATTTAGAACCGCATTGCATGATTTACAACGGAAGCACCATACGTGCCATTGACGTTCTAATGCTACGAGGGCTTGGCCCTCCTTTAAGAGCTCACCGCACCCAGCACAGTCGTTCGGGTCATAGTCCTCCTTGAGGCTAGCCTTATCGGATAAAACAGCACCAGTGTTTTGCTGGTGGGCAGTGGCTCGTGTTGGACTAGTTGGGGTCGTTGCAGCTTCTCTCTTTGGTGATGATTGTTGCTGCGCAATTTGATGCTTCTGTGGTGATGCCTCGTTGACACAACTTTCACAAAGCACCGCTTTGCCAGTGTTAGTAACCTGAAAATTCATGTTAAAAATCCATTAACACAAACTATTCTATTTCAATTGATACCTTGCTTCCCGACTGGAAAGGCTTTTTGCATTTGCTGCACGTGAAACACTTCTGATGGTAGGTGTTGCCCATGGTTGATACGACTTCGCCTTCCACATATTGACTGCATGCGGCACATTTAGTGCCATACAGCTTTTGGTAATCAGGAATGCAGTAGTAGGCTCCGTCCTTCGTAAAGAAGCCTCCAGTGGCCAAAGACTTTTTACACTGACAGCATTGGAAACAAGTTTTATGAAAGTGTTTGTCGGCGACGCGCAAGACTTCACCGGAACACTTTTTCTCACACTTAGCGCAGTAAATTTTTTGTTTACCTATAAAGACAGAGAAAAAAATGAAAGAGGTTACACCTTGTTCGGTTTCTGAACGCAATTTATAATGAGAAGTTGTTTTCTTTATCAATTCCCACCTCATTAAAAGGTGCGAGTCACGTTTATTACTGACTTTTGAGCGGCATCGCAGATAAGAGGCAGATTTTGGACTTCAATATTTTATCTAAATTTTTACGTACTCCAGCAATTGTTTGCGTTATTTTCAAAATGTACTCGTAATTACAAGTTAGGAATTATTTTATAAGTTTTTTTTTTTTTTTTAATGATATTTCCACATGAAAGGCATGATAAATTAATTTTTCTCGAAGTTGTGATAACAGCCATCAGCTTTTGAGAATAAATATAAAATTGCTTTTGAAGAGCGCAAATCTTTAAACAGATAAGATAAACATCCATAAGCTCCTAATAGTTTGTAGAAGAACTTGAAAACTTCAAGTTAATATCACGCAACCAAATAAGGAACTTTCACTCGCATTTTTTTCTGAATTTTACTTCTACTTTCAGATTCAGATGTAACATTTCCTGCGCAAGAGAGAATGCAATCGTTAAGATGAAAACTTTTTATAGAATTGTACTTTACCATTTACTGTTGTTAAAAGGCCAGCCTTTATAGACTTTATGTAAGCTTAAGTGAGCGATAACAAAGTGATATCTTGCCATGGTCATAATATTAATTTGATTTACCTTTTTTAAAATTTGACTTTAGTTGGCTTAAGTATTTAAAGGCGATTTCATTCGCTCATTCCGTGCGGAACATTTCATATTCAGCTTCAATTCAGTTACTCGTACAATGGGTGATCATATTATTTGAGCCGCCATCTGATTGTGTTTGAAAGACTAGCTTCAATGTTGGAACAATTTTGCAGGCCTCAGTGCAGGAGTAGTACATTTACCATAATGCATATACCTATATACATACAGGTTGGGTTATCTAGTGTAGCGGAAAGATATATATATACTTCTGACCTTTCGAAGAACATTGCTAAAATTCCAAGGAAATTTAGATTTTTACTGTTCCGTATCGATAAAACTAAACGCTTATGGATTCAACTGATGTCTGTCTACCTTCCACAGGTTTGTAACTTTTGAACCGTTTGATCTAGAGATCTGAAATTTCAGATGTACTTCACAAATACAGTATGTGGCGAACATAAAATTATCAGAAAACATATTTTTTGGAGGACGGTTTTGGTGGTATAATGTGCTGAATCTAGTTGACGAGTTTCGCTCAGCGATGGATAGGGATCATATTACCTCACTAGTTCTGCTCGACTTCTCGAAAGCATTCGATATAGTTCCGCATGAGATTCTCTTACTTAGACTTAAACGTTACTTGATGAAACTGCGTTAAAACTGAGAAGAAGTTATTTAGCAAATCGCACTCATCGAATTGTAAGATGTCCGACTTTCTCGAATCCAAGGCTGGGGTACCACAGGGATCTATTATGGGACCGTTACTTTTCTCTCTGTTTAATAACGACTTGCCCTCAATCCTACATAGCTGTAAAGTACAGATGTACGCCGATTACGTTCAATTGCACCTCAGCTACCCCCTCGGACTGATAGAAGATGCGACTTTGCGTATAAATGAGGATTTAAGATTAGTGGTTCGTTGGGCCCAAACAAACAGGCTTAAACTCAATTGTGACAAAAGCCAAGCTATCATTATAAGCCGTACCAGCTTAGATGTATCATGGTTTCTCCTCATCGAAGTAGATAGTGTTCACCTTGTATATGCTGAGCGGGAAAAAAACTTAGTGTTAAACTTTAATCGAAATCTAACCAGGGACGATCACGTGGCTACTACTGTGGGCAAGATATATGGTGGTCTACGCACATTGTACCAATCTGGCTATTGTCTTCCAACTAGGGTGAAAGCGACACTGGTGAAGACCTTGGTTTTGCCAATGTTGCTATATGCACAGCCAGTGTTTTGTTATCTGAGCAGCCTTAGTTCACGAAAATAAAGGGTTGCATTCAACAGCGCTGTGAGATTTGTGTACAATGTTCGCCATCATGATCATATTTCTGGATATGTTAAAGATTTTCTTGGCATGGGATTCCAAGAGTATTTGGATTTCAACGTTTTAGTCTTTCTTTTCAAACTCAAACAAAATAAAATTCCGGAGTACCTTTACCATAGAATTCAATATGCAACTTCCGAAAGAAGTCGGGTCTTTATTTTGCCAACCCTCAGGTATAACACTACCGAAAAACAATTTTTTGTATATGCTGTGCGACTATGGAACTCACTTCCAGCCGATTTACGGAGATACCAGGGAATCGGTGACTCCAGGAGAGGACTCAAGCAGCATCTGAGTACATGAAAATCAATGGTTTACGTCTTCGTTTTTGTAAGGGAGCAAGCTAACATTAAGGCTAGGGTACTAGGGATTTTTTTTACATTAATTAAATGAAATTTGTATGAATATTTTGGTTTTTAGATTTGTTTTCAACTTTCTTCTTAAACTTCCACTGTTTAACTCTGCACAATAATGAATTTTGTATCTATGTGTATGATTGTTTAAATAAATTGAAAAAGAGAAATTTTGATCCCCATCATGCGACACATGAATCGAAAGTTGGAGGCTTTGAGCCCTTTCACATACACCGGTTTTTTGCCGGTGAAGTTACCTCAGTCGTGTCCTTATCAATATTACCTTCATACATTGCTTCACAACCCCCACATTTGTCACAAATGACACCGCGAAATAAACTCGGCGGAAATTCGTATGTGTGAAAGGGCTCTTAAGGTATTTGAATATGACAAAAAATATTTGTTTTCCGACATCAAAAACAATTTTTCATGATACCTTCTATCACTGAAGATGCAAAAAATCGAATCTGAAAAAAAATAAGTGTCTTGAAGAGCGGACAGGAAAACTATAAATAAAAATCTTCTGGCACTCGCAGTTTTTGAAAAATGTTGAAACCCTACATCTTTCCAATCAAATTTCATTAAAATCTGTTCAGTTCTTGTTTTGGCTTCATCCTTTCAAAAATGACCATAGTTTTCTCTTATTGTTACAGCTACTTCGGTAATTTTATTTTTACCATCTATTTGTGTTGCATATGAAAAATTAACGTAATTTTTTTGCGTCAATTGAGTAGGTGCATCTCCTGTAATTACAAATATCTTGAAATAAATAAAGCAAAACAACTTATTTTTTATGAAACTTTTATTATATTGTTGTTTAGTAGTCAGTACTACCACCTTTATTCAAAATCACTTCATAAATGCGGTTAGGAATGGTGTCATAAAGTATCTTCAGGTAATTTAGGGAAACTTCTCTCCATTCAGTTTTAATTGCAGCAATTAATGATTCTCGATTCACTAATTGTTGGCCAGACTCGTAAACTTTGCGAGCTAACCATCCCCACACGTTTTCCATTATGTTCAGATCTGGCGACTACGGTGACCATTGGATCAATCCCACATTCTGCTTACCTATCCATTTTTTTACCACTCGCGCTGTGTGAATTGGAACGTGATCATACTGATAATTCCATTATTTAGATCCAAAAATGTTTGCAAATTTAGGAATTGCTACATCAAATATTGTCCTAAAGTCTATGTTGCAGTCATTTTGGACGTTTGAAAGTCAACCTAAATGGTTCCGTAATAAGATACAGCACCCTTAAATGTTGAGAGGCTAGCACTTATCCCAGTTTTGCAGCCGAGTCGCTAGAATTAAAGGCTGCCCGTATAATTGCACTCCTATCTGATGCTGATGGGGCCATTTTTTTAACATCCTTTTATATTTTTTTTTTGCATACAAACTTTTATTTCTAAAAAAACTACAATCATTAAAGCTTCTTCCAATTTTTTTTAGCGATTGCTCGTCTAGATAATCCTTGTTCACTATAAAGTTCAGTTTTCTACACCACCTAGCGGTTCTGCCCATTTTTCACCAAATAAATTACAAAAGCTTTACTTTGAATCTGAATAAACTAAATAAAAGATTGAAGACATCAATCTTCTTCCAACTCGAATGAACAATGAAGTGATGAACGGTGTACCTATTCAGTTGGCGCAAACAAATTGCGTTAATTTTTCATATGCAACACAAACAGATGGTAAAAAAAAAAATACCGGAAGTTAAACAATTTTGTCATAAAATGTCGCAACAGCAAAGCATTCTCCTCAAATTAGGGGTACTACTAATTGCTCTTAAAAAAATCGTACCTATTCAGTTAAAGAGCAATGTATGTATGACTATATCTGAGACAAATTTTGAACCTGAATTTTTGGACTTCTAGGTGATGAAATTCGACAAAGGGGCTTATTACTAAGGCGGAGGACATTGTTAGAAATTTCAGAAACAAAATGGTTAAATCACGTAAAATATAATACTATTGCAAAAAAATAATAAAAAACTTAGTCAAAGATTGTTAATCAGTAGCGGGATCACTGAGCGGGAGACTCAAGGTTCGAGAAACGAAAAATACCAAAAAGTTTTTTCACGGTTCAAAATTGTCATGAGAAGTTCTCAATCGAAAATACTGACCTTCGCCAACGGCAAAGAACTGTAGGTCCCTCCCATTCGTGTGTCGCATAGAACGAATGGCAACGAGAAACTAAGCCTAGTCCTGTACGGGCTGTTAGCGCCCTTAATAAAGGGTATCCCAAAATTCACTCAATATTTGAATTTTGCGCCATTTGTGCTGTAAAGTGTTGTCAATGGAAAAAAAAAAAAAAAAAAAAAGACAGCGTGACAGCTGACAGTTCAGGGTTATTCAAAATGAAGTGCTACACGAAAGAACAACGCGTTTTCATTGTTGAGCAATATTTTAAAAATAATGAAGGTTTTGCAACTACAATTCGCAATTTTCGTACAAAATATGGTCGGAATAATGATTTAACTTGATCAACTGTGAAGAGATTAATTCAAAAATTCAAGGAAACTAGATCAATTAGTGATCTTAGACACTCTGGCCGTTCTTCAACAAGTCGTTCAACACAAAACATCGAAGCAGTTCGTGAGAGTGTTGTTGAGAGTCCAGGAACATCAATTCGGCACCGTGGTCAAGAATTGGACATTTCGAGAAGCTCTCTACAGCGTACGAGTATTCTCACGAAAGATTTGCATCTTCATGCATACAAAGTGCAATTGACACAAAAACTGAAGCCTACTAACCACGCACAGCGAAGAGAGTTCATTGAATGGATTATGGAACAATAACAAGTAGATGCTGGTTTTTCAAAACAAATTCATCTTCAGCGATGAGGCTCATTTTCATCTTTATGGCTTTGTTGATCGTCAAAATTGTTGAATTTGGGGTTCAAAAAATCCACGAGTGATTATTGAGAAAGAAATGCATTCACAACGTGTCACTGTTTGGTGCAGATTTTGGGCTGGAGCCATCATCGGACCATTCTTCTTTGAAAATGTGGCTGGTCAGGCAATAACAGTTAATGGTACTGGCTATCGCGACATGATAATCCAGTTGTTTGTGCCTAAATTACAAGATATGGATATGGACGACGGTTTCAACAAGACGGTGCCAAATGATATTCAGCCCGAAAAACAATTTAATTATTGCATGGTGTAATTTCCTGATTTGGTGATCAGAATTGGCCCCCCAGATCATGTGATTTAACGCCATTGGACTTTTTTCTTTGTGGTTTTTTGTAGTCTAATGTTTATATCAACAAGCCTACACCTTGAAGGAACAATTTGAGCGCTGTATCAACAAAATTCAGCCACATTTATGCAAAACGGTCATGGGAAATTTCGACAAAAGAGTGCGTATGTGCCAGTAAAGCCGTAGAGGCCATTTACCCGATATACTATTCAATACATAACCCTATATACTATTTTTAATTAAAAACCTGTGTTTTCTATCAGAATTTCTTCTTGCGTCAATTTTGGGACAACCTTTACTTACTTATTTAGTTTTTTGTCGGTCCGTCAAAAAAGGGTTTTATTTTTCAAAAAAGGTAGTCACAGTACATTCGCGGTGAATTGTTAAAAGGTTGGCTAAACATGATTAGGAAAATACTCTGCGGGC
The DNA here is from genome assembly GCA_963082735.1 of Pocota personata. Lineage (NCBI taxonomy): Eukaryota > Metazoa > Arthropoda > Insecta > Diptera > Syrphidae > Pocota > Pocota personata. Next base: position 276,142,999 of record OY720429.1, read on the forward strand.
AGTGAGTGGGTGAGTGAGTTTCTCTGCACTGGTAATACCAATAAAGTAGGTCAAATTAAAAACGTATTTATTATTATTAATCACACAAAACATTAACAATCATGAAACTCCCTAGCCTTTATGATCTATTTTGGAATACAAATCTCAATAAATCAATATAACTTTGAAATCTCAAATCGCAACCCAACTGAACCCAATTTCATTTAATTTTTCTTTCCTATTTTATTTTCACTAAAAAAAAATTGTTTTCTGCAAACGACTTTCATTTGACGGGGGCGACTCGAATTTATCTCAATCAAATGAACTGAACCGCCGCCGGTGATTGCAGCCAGAATTTAAATCTAGTTCTGTTTTTTTTTTTTTTTTTTTGATAAATTGTTCATTTCAGCGAGTTTACATAAAGATTATCTACTATCTAGAATACAATGTTTACATTCTCCCAAACATGTATGGAAAACTATGATATATGCGTGTATATATTTGTCTGTGATAAACTTAGATATGCTAATAACTGACCTCATCACAAATATTGAGGGGGAACCGGTCAGAATCTGTACGTGGTGTTCGCTTTGAATTGCGCAATAACAATGGAGAGATGTATACAGACGGACGTATGTACAACGCCGCGTTATGGTACATCGTTTGTGGATGGGGTTCGTTAAGAGAAAAAAAACAACGAAAATTAAAAGATAATTACAATGTGAACTCGCCGACTAATTAGAGAGACAATGCGAAGGAATTTGTTTTTTTTTGTTTTTTAAGGACAAATCGTTTATTCAAAGCAAACAAATTGTTCTAAATTTAGAGAAGAAATTCCTCCAAAATAAAATTCATAAAAAAAAATAATACAAACAAGAAAGAATAACCGGTAAAGCAACAAAAAGCAAACGAAACAAGAGCAACGTCTTAACAAATGCAGCTCAAGGTCAAAAAGTGACTATGCTTGGTCAGAATTAAAAAAAAAATCGGTTGACATTGTCACTATTGGACAGTCAATGTCAATATTGAATTTAAATTTCAATGTCGTCCAAGACCAACTACTGACATACCTAAGCGTAGAAAAAATCGTAAAATCGAAATATTTCTGTGCGCTGAGTCATCGATCAAAAAACATGTTTTTTTCTTACAACCTACTATCTATATCGTACTAATTATCACACAAGCCACACCACAAATATTGTGTGACGTCAGCTAATTAATTAGTCATGCATGCTCACACATAACTTTCAGAGTTAACACCATGATGTCGAGCAAATGTTATAACTACGGATAAATTTAAAATTAAAATGCAATTGACCCATTCCTAAAGGGACAGCTTAATTCGTTGGCTCGTAAAAATAACTGGCCGTTCCAATTATATTCCCATTCGCAAACATGGTCGCGCCGCTGATGATCGCAAACCTGTTTTGGAGTTATGCCTTTACGGCTGACTGGGCCCCATCGCTCGCCCTGTGTGACCAACCACCACCAGTGATGACGAACAAGTTTATCGACACTTGCTTATATCTAGTGTAAACATTATACACTAGGTGATAATTATTAGCAATTCTATATCAGGTGCTGAGAACATAATGACATGAAATATTATATAACGAGACGAGGAGTACATTACAACAGTACTCGTATGTGTATGCATGCGTATTCGTATTATGTGGGATTTTGTATACTCTTGGTGTCTTGAGTCATCGATTAGAGTAAAAATCATGCTGCCATGAATGAATGAAAAAATAATATTTGTTCGCTTTTTATTGCGAAATCAACACAATATGCACACGACGATGATGTCACACTTTCCATATAACCACACTAAACAGCGAAAACAGTGCAAAAATAAAAGAATGAAAGTCGAACATCGAGATAATCCAGTATTATGCATTCACGAATTGAGAGCGGGACAATTGATTCAGACAAAGTAACGAATACAAAAAAAAAAAAAAAAATGAAAAAAATTGCAAAATCCTAGTATAATTGGTTCCAAATCTGTTTAATGGTATCATTTGTGATGTTTACTCAACTAATGCCAATGAAAATGAAAGCTGGCGGTTTAACTGAGTATTTTGTTTGCTTACGTTGGGTATAGTGGCGGGGTCATGGGAGTTGATAACGACTGGAATGTGTTATTTATAAATACCTACTGCTAATATTTCATTGAATAGACTCATAGATCATTACAGTACTTATTTGTGCGCACATATATGTACATAAGTGGATCTACAATTAGGCTTGCCAGGAGGGCGGGACTGACCTGAATTGCACAGCAAGAATCCCGCCCGCGAACACTACGCTTCGTAAGCATATTTTATTGTCAATTCAAAGAAGAGAAAGGATTTCATCTACAGTTGACTGACAGACTTTGTCTTAATAACTATTTACTACTAGCCACAGTACTGCGTAGACCCCACCCTAATCTATCAAGCACTTCCAATGAATACGATGCTTAACAAATTGCTCTTAATTTCGCATTAAATCGATCAAGGTCCCGACCCGCTTGCACGTGTCACAACCAACTTTCCCAGCCACCACTTATCACTTTACTTATCATAAATTTTTTTTTTGATAAGTATAAATGATAAGCATTTCAACATCAAAATTTGAATTCTACTCACTTATCAATTGAAACTAGTCTATTTTTTTCTAGTTGAAAATAGTAAACGTAGAAATAAATTAGTTTTTATAATAATATTTTGGACCTCTTGCAGCCACTCTTGCTGTGCGCCGCACGAATGGTTGGGACCTATAGTTTTATCCACTTCGACACATTTTTTTTTTTTCTTGAATTCGAACCTTGAACCTCTTTTTTTTATAGTTCTCTACAACTTAGAACTGTGTTCTTTAAAGTTTGTGTAAGCCCACAGTGATGGAGTTAAAGGAAAAAGTATATGGAAGAGTTAAAGGGTAGACAGATAATGAGAGAGAGTGAGATAACGAAGCGCGTTAATTTTAAATCTTTGCACATTATACGTTTCTGGAAATGGTGAGGAAGGCAAGTTATTCCACATTCGTGTTGAATGGCTAAAAATAGATCTCTTTCGGTCGGTGCGCGCAAAAGCAAGGTCTATTAAAGTACATGCATGTGCAGAATGGGCTATACGTGTATTACGATTAGCAGACGAACAGGCGGGACACAACTACTAATTTATAATCTTGTTCAAGTAAACTCAAGCATGTGTCTGGGGCTCCCTTCCACACATGCGAGTTATATTCAAGTTTTGGACGAACATAAGCTTAATAGATCGTGGCTAAGTCTACAGGAGTGAAAACCCGTTACACCTTTTGAGGAATCATAAGCATCTATCATACGAGTAGCACCACCTTTTGCTGCATCAGTAATCTTATGGTTCCATCGAAGGTCTAGCATTGATAAATCATTTGATTACTCAAGGATTAAGGAGATGATTTCTTTCAAGATAACTCATAACAATGCTTTCAATGACATTGGACCGCTCTGGCGTTAAAGCTTTTAGTAGGTAGTTAGAAGGGAGAGTTTTATCGGCTGTTTTATTGGCTGTTTCAGAATCGGCTGCTTTCATCTATCCGGAAAAAGTTTCGCCGGAGTAGAAAGGTAGAAATATCATCTGGCCCCGAAGACTTGTTCATAATGAGATATTTGGACTTGACCTACTTAAATGGTGTGGCAAAATATTGGTTCGACAAAATATTGAACCGAATTCATCATAAGTGGAAAGGGAGAGCAATCTGATAAGGCGGAATTTGATGTGAATATTGCTGCTAGCAGATTTGCTATTTAACTAAACCAAAATAACATAATTCGAGAAGGAAGGCGGAGAGAAATGGAGACCAGGTCAGGAGGAGGGAGTGTTATGGTGTAGGTCATTCCGTAGTGAGATTTTGCTACTATTAAAATCAAAGTAGATGTATAGCGAATTATTTGCATTGCGCAGCATTCTGGACATAGGTTAGTTGTAACCATAATTGGTGCGGTGATAAGACGAAACAGAGGTGCAGACCTAGGTAGTAGGGATTTTTATTGAAAGAAATTCCAACAGGGCGGGCAATCAATATTTTCTGCTATCAACTGATGCACAAAGACGGATTTCCAACGACTCGTAGGGCGAATCGGATGAATTTGCCCTGCACAGATTCATTTCTTTTGGTATGGACATCGTAAAAATGCGACCTTACTTGGCTAACATACTCGCGAAGGGGCCTTACAAAGGTAATATATAGGGGCTTGAAAACATAAGGATCCGAAAATTCCTTAGACCAGCATTTCACAAAATCGAGTACTGAGTTGGCCTTGCTTATAGAGTTATCAATATGAGAATGAAAGTTGAGTTCACTATCAAAGATGACACCCAAATCACGTGTTGAAGTGACTGACGATACGAGCTCATCACGAATAAAGTACAAGTAGACTCTATTAAGTGGTGAAAGGTGTTTACGGGAATACGCAATAGAGTGACATTTGTCGACATTCAGTTCTAAGAAACACCAGGTGGAGAACCTATTCAAGTCTTCCTGCAATAGGCGGGAATCAGCAGCAGATGATATGAGTTTAATGATTTTCATGTCATCGACGTAGACGGATAGATCAGAGTCCCAGATGATACATTCACCATCGTTTATAGCTAGGATAGAGATTAATGGTCCAAGTTGGCTGCCTTGAGGAATCACCGAAGTTGCTATAATGGGATCAAATACTGAAGATCTAAAACGAACTTTGTATTAACTCTCATCCAGATAGCTTTAAGCTTAAAAAGCTTTGAGCTTAAAAAGAATAATTAGGTGAGGAATTTTGTCAAAAGCCTTATTAAAGTCTGTGGCAACAACATCAACTTCATAGCCATTCTCCAATACGCAGTGTATTTACAATATAACATACACAAATACGTACATAGTAAGTTTGGACCTGTACATCCAATGTACTAAGATTGGTGACGCCAATATCTGATTCAAATTTAATAGCAGTGTATCCACTTTTTAAATTTTCAGGGTTCCGGTACTTAAAAAGTAAAAACGGAACTTTCATTTTATTTTTATTATCACAACTTTTAAACCGTTAGACTAAGAGGATTGAAATTTGGACCATAGTTGAGCCTTAATAACTCGCATTTGGCTCTAGAGTAATACGAGGGTGGGTCAATAAGTCCCTGAAAATTAACACAAATTGTGTCGTCGCCTTAAATTTAATTTCTTTCTTGTCAAGAATCATCATCAAGAGAACGCACACAAATTTTCAGACAGATCTGTCAAATAGTTTTGTTGTGGCAGCAATTTTATATAGACGCCTACTAGCACTTTCGTTAAAATGGAAAAAAGTGAATTTCGAGTGCTCATTAAACACTATTTTTTGCGAGAAAAAACTATCATGCAAACCAAACAAAAGCTTGACAAACATTATAGGGACAGTCAAAACAATGGACTTCTCCTGGTGAATCGAAGCCGAAGAAGGCCAAGGCGGGTTTGTCGGCAAACAAGGTCATCGCGACAGTTTTTTGGGATGTGCGCGGTGTTATCACACCGATTACCTTGAAAAGGGTAAAACGATCACCGGCGCATATTACGCAGAGCTGCTGGATCGATTCCAAGCCGATTTGAAGCAAAAACGGCCGCATTTGGCGAAGAAAAAAGTTCTTTTTCACCAGGACAACGCACCGGCGCACAAGTCCGCAGTCGCAATGACAAAATTGCATGAGTTAGGCTACGAACTCCTCCCTCATCCAGCATATTACCCAGATTTAGCTCCCTGCGACTTTTTCTTGTTTCCAAACATGAAGAAATGGCTCGGAGGTAAGAGATTTAGGTCGAATGAAGAGGTCATCGCTGAAACAAACGCTTATTTTGAGGGGCTCGAGAAATCGTATTATTTGGAGGGCATCAACAAATTGGAGAAACGTTGGATGAAGTGTATAAAGCTAAAAGGAGACTATGTTGAAAAATAAAATGTTTTTATAGCGAAAAGAGTGTTCCTTATTTCATTTTTCAGGCACTTATTGACCCACCCTCGTATTTTGCAAAAGTGAAAAATCAAAATTAAGTTTTAGAGGTTAGAGTAATTGAAGAAAACAATTTCTTTTTTGCAATATACACAAAATGGCACCTAAAGCCCGCCATCTTGATTTTTCCGAACATTCGAATATTTATCCTTTCTTCTGGTAAAAAAACGAATCATTTGACACACTTTTTATAAAAAATCGGCCTAGCCATTTAGGCGCTGACAAAAATTGTGTGCATAGCATAAAGTATAATAACTATTTGTTTAATATTCAGTAAAATATTTATCTATTGTAATTGCTCCGAAACCTTCTGCACATGAAGTACTTTCATGCTTGACCGTCTTTTTTTTTTTACTCAACAATTAAGTGATTAGAGACATTCTAAACACAGCAATTGATTATCCCCGGAGCACTCAACAAACTTGTATAACCTGTACCGTACATACATAAGTATGTACTATATAGATAAAACATTATGAATGTAAAACGATTTCTAATTAACCTAGCAACGATATGTAAATCAGTTTACATATTTAATTAGTGTTTGATTGCATGGGTAATGGCTGCGGGTTTAATAACCTTGGTACCTTCAGGTTCAGAGATTGTTGATAATGATACTAATAGAATACACAATCGTTTCGTTTGATAATCAGTTATAGGTATCAGTTTCTCAGGTTTTGTCCAATATGGGTATTAAAATTAACGATATCGTGTGTTACTGCTTTTTTTTAAATACTCGTAGTAGCTTACGCCCGTTGAATGCAATTAATTGGATTATTAATTGCACGACGCAAGCTGGAAAGACAGACAGAGAGATAAACAAAGATTGGTGTAGTGGTTTGAAACTCAGGTGATATTAAGTTTCAGTAAACTCCGAGGGTGGCGTCCAGATAACTGGGCAGCACTTTGTTTTGCTGTTGTTGTCGTTGCTTTATGATTCACACTATTTTCTTCAATCCTCATGATGTCATCTTCACAACCAACTTGCATTCTAGTCATATGATCACCCTCATTTTATTTTTCATATTTTACCCTACTGCCAGTATTATGCCTTCACATCAAACATATAAATGCTGCTCTGATCAGAGCCAAAGGTTCGTTTGCCCTTACAAAGAGACTTTTTATAGCAAGCATTTCGATACAAGGCTTAAGGTAATCTGTTGCACGGCCCTCATCCTCATCTATGCTCGCATTCAGATGTCCTACGTAGTTCAACGTGGAGCAAGCTTGTTGGGAAAAATTCGATTGTTTGAGAGCACTTGCCTTCGGGCGTGCCTTAAGTTAAACAAAACACAAATTCAATCTCAATGAGGTCCTGTACAACAGGGCTAGCCTAATGAGAGTGGATAATTTCGTGATCAAGCTGATGCGAAAGCAAGAGCAATGAACTCGATGAATAACCTGCTTTCCAGGGTTTACTACCCCAATTGCATGTACCACGAGAGAGTGTGCCTTAACGGCTTTATTCCCCCAGAGGCGTTCTTCTGTTTAGATGAAAAAAGTCAAATCGGGGCCAGATTGGCGTTGCCTCTAGTCATTTATGTTGCTCGGACAGCTGCGGGTAGGCAACTCAATTACGACAGAATCGTCCCACAAGCAGTGCGAACCGGCTCCGGTTTAGTAAGTTCTTTTATTACAATAGGGGTCCCTCTGACAACTATGAAAACGATAATCAATGAGAAGATACGACAGAAGTTCAATAACTACTGGACAAATCTAGACAAGTTCAAAGTGGCTAAATCTGTTGTAATAGAACCGAGTAACAACACAGCAAAAAGGGCTTTAAACTCAAGCAGAACACAGTTGAGATTGAGGGTGGGACTTTTAACAGGGCACATCAATTTCAACAAAAAATCGTTCAGAGGAGGAGGAAGATATAGAGCACTTCCTCTGCCACTGCCCTGCAGCAGCGAGGTTAAGACGGAAGATACTGGGATCCCCAAGGATACCGGACATAACACACCTCAATAAGAAAGGAATTGGCCAACCCTTCAGATGATTCGTGACATCAGAATTTGAACACGTTATCATTACACCACGGCCGTCCATATTTAAACAATATTTTGTGTTGTGCTTATTTTAAGCTTTTTAATGCATTAACAGTTTAGAGCCATATATTAAAGGAAATCCGTAAACATGAACAAATTAACACTAGTTCTCCTAGTTCACACCTGGCCATAGTTTGGTGTAAAAATGGCTCTTGCTACCTTTTCCAAATTCAAGATAATACAAATATTTTTCGATTTTACGTTACTGCACTGAACTTGACTGCTTCTGATCAACTTGTCAGTGACCAGGAAATCTTATTTTAATTTTAGTTTATATTCGTTTGATATTGGTTTTGAATAATAAAAATAGATGTTTAATTGTGTAATTGCCAAGTTTAATAACCCAATATTCACGGTCCAATCCATTAAATGAAAAAATGGCACATGTCCAGCAAAGAAAATGTTGATCATCTAGCAAATAAATGATGCTAGATACCTTGACAGTTTTAACCTAGGAAATGTTTTGTTTCGATACATGTTCCCTAAGAGGAGAACAATTGATTACATGAGAGATTTTCAGTGACGTTTCGGTATTCCCATAATCACATTTCATTAGAAAGTGAGAACTTATGTGATGATTCGTGTCTGCGACTAATGAAAGTAGGTAATTTACTTGGTTACCAATACTCATTGCTAAGTGCAATGCGTGTGCTTAACGACTCGTATTGCTTTTGACATCGCCATGACTTTCACACTTTGTGTCAACCATTCAAATTATCGATGACGGCGCAGGATTTGTTTATTGATATAGAAGTTATATAAAACAAAAATTACATAAAGTAGACGAAGAGCTGGTGACAAATTAACTTATAACTTATATAACTCCAGTGTGACAAATTAACTTATAAGCTTCAAAGTGAGCTTTAGAATTTATTCTTAAAATATTGCACTCAATCAGTCTGAAACGAATCGTATGATACCTTTTATCCCTAACATTTACACTCAGCCCTAAAGAAGTAGGCGTGGCGTTGTAAGTTTATTTATTTAAATACAATAAAACCATGCTGCTTACGAGCTATTTCCTAGATTTTTAAGATACTTGATCGGAAAAAGTATTGGAAGGACATATTTATAAAGAAAAAAAAGGGGGCGTGACTGTCTATTATGATATTTTTAAAAAAAAGTTCAAACAACATTGTAAATAGCTTCGTAGAAGTGGGCGTTGGATTATACAACGCATGGTTTAATTATAAAGGACGCCAACGTGCAGAAATCATTCACTAAAAATTTACATTTATAATTTGAGCTATTTATAGTCGACAGATTTATACGTTTTTTCGCACGGAAAATACTCCCTGACTGAATAAGCAACAACAGCAGCTATGGCTATTTACTTCAAAGTTGACTTCTTACGTTTACGCCGCCTAAAGAGTGAGTATTACAGGCATAGGAAGCCTGCGATGTAAGAGGTTTTTGCTACACTTAAGAGTGTGGTCTTCTGCCAAACTACTCTTTTCTCGATACCTGCCTGCCTTGTGTACGTTTTTCCACAAGTAGGTATGTTATTATGATAACGATCCATGGTTGTGGTGATTATCGTTACTATCGGACGTCATACGTTTAACACGGTGACAGCGATAACATTGCGCGAGTATTGGTTTTGAAGTGTGATTTATAAAAAAAATGTTGAACAATACGAGTACACTCGGTGGCTCAACTTGCTTTTAACTTGCATTTAATATTAACATAGTATAACTTTTGACCTTTGACCTTCAGCCGAATATGGATTTTGACAAGAGATTTGTGACATAAATCTGAGTTGTCTATCTCCTTATGATTATTTAATTATAGAGTGCATCGTATGCTCGAATGACTAGTATAGCTTTGGATCATGCCATGGATAAGTTGGCTAGCGTTGTATTGACTATTCAAATCTGCGTTGAGAGTCGCAAGTTCCAAATCCCATGATTTTTTGATATCTGTATTAATTTGTATTTTTGTTTACGTCACTCTGTCTATGAATTACTGCTCTTAATCATTTATAACCCGTATAGCAAAGGAACACATAAGACAGCAAATCGTGGTGTTGGAGAATTGATAAAAAAAAGAAAACAAAAAAAAAAAAAAACATCTACGGATAGCTCAGTTGGTAGAGCGCTGGTGGCTTAAACCAAATCTATCGAAAGATCGTTCCCTGCCTTGGATCAAATATTTTCTTCTTCTTTGTACAGTTTTCTAACAATGATTGATTCTTTACTTATCTATCGCCGCCCATTCCTGACCTAAAGATGCATCCTAGTATACAGATAATGATGAATGTATTAATTTTCGAAGGAATGCTAGAAAGGACACTTGCAATACTTGCCTGGTTGGGATGACTTTCAATACAAAATGAAGCAAAATGAAGCCAAGCTGCGGTTTATGTGAGAAATAGCCACCTTTCAACACTAACCAAACAATCACTCCGTAGGATTGTTATTTCAGAGAACGAGCCAACAACTTGTTGTGATTGTGTAATGGCAAAACATTCAAAAGATCAAGGGCGATTGCTAATTGACTAACTATGAAATGTAATGGAATCTGCTGATGGGTGGTTCGAGCAAGTGGTACATGTCGTTGAAGAGTTAAATAGATATCGTAGCAATGGGGAACGGCTGGAGGAAGCTGTAGATCTTTTATTTTCTTATTGGAAGAAACATTTTGTTGGAAACAAGCTTCGACCGAGCACAGATAAAATATACAAAGGGTGTGTATAATTTTTGTCTTATGGTCGACTGAATGTAGTTGCTGTCTTGGCACAGATCTCTTCTCCACTCTTTTACCCGCTCAATGATGCATATATCATACATTGTTACATTCCCAATACTTTCGAAGATGTGGTCATTTGATTGAGAGCAATAACTTTTTACATTTTCGACGTGGCCGAATAGTGTTTCTGCGAGGTGGCTTCTCTTCTACAGAATACTTTACCACCTTTTAGGACCGTCCAGAGGTGACGACTTACGTGTTCCCAGTTATTGAATTTTCGATTTACGTTTCACTCGAATTGAATATCTTACACCGAATTACGGGTGCGTTTACTTCGTTTTTTATATGAACGAGATGCTTCTTCTTGTCTACGTATTTTGACTTTCTTTGTGTGTGTAATCGGGGCTTTCCCTCTGTTGGTTGAGAATGCATTATCATAATTTAAGCTGGATACTTTGTGTGTATTTTATAAAGGTATTATTTTCATCAGAGATTTGATTTCATCTTCGATTTATGACGTTTCAATTTAAGCCCCGTCTTTTATGACGACATCTCCACGTAAATCGGTGTATTGCTGTATTTGGAATTTAGGAGGGAATGGTTTGAACTAGATGATTAAACCCATGAGCCTCGAAATACTAGTCGTTCTTTTAGACTTAAAGATGACTACAACATTTTTCGAGGCGAAGTTGGATATTTCAGGCTTTGCAATCAACTTCGATAAGATCTAAGCTCGTAAAACAAAGCTAATTGAGATATCAACAATCAACACGGTGACCCTATGCTCTACCGAGATATATAAGAGTTCCCGGGTACGAAAAGGCCGATGAACTGGCTAGAAGCGGGTGCGCTTAGCACACTATATAGGAAAATAGATATTGAATGAATTAGATATGTGCCACAGCTAAATCGTTAAGGTCAGTTTTCGATAAGAAGAGATCTATTAGTCTAATAATGCTCGTAAGGAAATCCGAACAGTCGTTGGCATTCTGTCTGGCCACTAACTAAGTCTTGCATACAAATACTATTTTAGAAGCTGTAGGGACGAAGAAGAAATAGTGTCTATGCGCCATCTACAGTGTGACTGTCCCGCAGCAGCCCTTAAAAGAAGCATAACATGTCTGGACGATCTACCTAATACCGAGTACAAGTACAGTAGAGTCTCGTTTATATGAACAAACTAATGCAGAGTAAATTCATATTATAGTCGGGAGGTATTGAGGATTTTAAAACTTCATTTTAGCATTAGTTTAAAAAATAGCAATTAAGTTTAATTATTTGTAGCACAAAACACCTTCGAAAAAAGATGTTTAGTCATCGTCTCGGCACATTTCTGGGTATATTGCGGCCATAAATTCACGGATGTTGGTTTAAAAGCACTCCAAAGTTTGGGGATTGTCTGCATAGACACGATCTTTAGCAGGGACCAACAAAAATAAATTCAACGGGGTCAGATCATAAGATCTTGTTGGCGAAGAACTTTTCTTTTTGTGTAGAACGTAACCCCGTCCTGTTGGAACCACATGTCCCTCACATCAATATCTTCAAACTCAGGCCAAAAAAAGTTGCTTAACATTTGACCTCATAGGGATAAAGATGCAAATCCAAACGCAAAATGCGCCAAGCGGAGCTGTAGGAAATGCCCAATTGCTAAGCGCTGCGTAGAATTGACAATTCCGGGGTTTCGGCCACTGAAGCACTCACAGTGGCTATGTTTTCTGTTGATCGAGCATTATGATGATGTACAGACCTTACGTTGAGCGGTAGTTAAACGATCCATATTGTAAAATGGTAAAACAAGAAATAATTACCTGTCCTTATGGATGACAGATGGATTTGAAGGATGCCATATGACAGAGATGGGAAATCCCAACCTCGAAATGAAAAATTCTTTATAGTTTCGCGCTAAAAAACTTCAGTTATTAGCGGACTTGCGAAAACTGGCTATTCCTCGCATATGGCTAAAAAGGTTTTTAAAGGGTGTCACAAAAATTCACGCAAAATTTGAAATTTGCGCCATTTCTGCGGTAAAGTGTTGCCAACGGAAAACACAGCGCGACAGCTGACAGTTCAGGGTTATTCAAAATGGAGTGCTACACGAAAGAACAACGCGTTTTCATTGTTGAGCAATATTTTAAAAATAATGAAGTTTCGGCAGCTACAATTCGCAATTTTCGTACAAAATATGGTCGGAATATTGATTTAGCTTCATCAATTGTGAAGAGATTAATTCAAAACTTCAGGGAGACTAGATCAATTAGTGATCTTAGACACTCTGACCGTCCTTCAACAAGTCGTTCAACACAAAACATTAAAGCAGTTCGTGAGACTGTTGTTGAGAGTCCAGGAACATCAATTCGGCACCGTGGTCAAGAATTAGACATTTCGAGAAGCTCTCTACAGCGTACGAGTATTCTCACGAAAGATTTGCATCTTCACATATAGAAAGTGCAATTGACTCAAGAACTGATTGCAAAATTGTCGAATTTGGGGTACAAAAAATCCACGAGTGATTATTGAGAAACACATGGATCCACAACGTTTCACTGTTTGGTGCAGATTTTGGGCTGGAGGCATCATTGGACCATTCTTCTTTAAAAATGTGGCTGGTCAGGCAATAACAGTTAATGGTGCTCGCTACCGCGACATGATAATCCAGTTGTTTGTGCCTAAATTGCAAGATATGGATGTGGACGACAAGACGGTGTCACATGCCATACAGCCCGAGAAACAATTCAATTACTGCATGAGTCATTCCCTGGTCGTGTAATTCCCCGTTTTGATGATCAGAATTGCGATTTAACGCCGTTGGACTTTTTTTCTTTGTGGTTTGACATTCAAATTGTCAACAAGTGTTTTGACGAATGGCGCAAATGCATGCGACCCAGTCGTGCCCCTTATTTCTGTGTATTGGTCCCAGGGTTTTTCAACAAATTGGACAAAATGTACTCTATGTGATCTAAGTGAGCAGTTGATTCTCTGCCGTCAAACTTACCCTATTACTCCCTATTGGTCGGTGATGGTCACCACAACTTTTCATGAGTTTGTTTTTAAAATCTAGTGTCCCGGCCCAATTATAGTTGGGCCATATCTGCCCCTGATGACACACAAGTATACAACCATTCTCATCTATAGCTGGTCTTTGATGGAAAGTAAGTCATTAGAAGATTCCCGCACCAACCATATTTGAAGATTATTGTTTCGAACTTCTAATTGAACCAAACGACAACGACACCCTATGTACAATAGATACACGCACAAGTCAATGACGGAAATAAAAACCTGCTTAAACTACGTCATAGATACATATACACAATCAACAGATACCAAGTTTTTCTGATAGTTTTCGCTCGCAAAGATTCCATGTGAATTGCACTTTTAAAAAATTTCTACATATTTACGCTCACAATTTTCAGCAACTTATACCACCAACATACCATACCTATCGAATTGGCTATAAAAATCAGAATTAATTCGTTTCTTATGTGTTTGGCTAAATAGATTGATAACAAAAATATATCGCCGCAATACCAAGAAAGTTTTTCAAGACACCACTAGCTGTGGGTAGCCAAATCTCTATACGAAGCTAATACAACACAAAGTAAATAGAAGTAGGTGGCACTGGCATAGGCACTAGCAATTATAAATGGACGAGAGGTGGAATTACTTTGTGCCTATGTCGTAACAACCAACAGAGGCGTTGTCTAGCCCCGTCGACTACGACTACGACTACGACGACAACGGCAACGGCAACGAAAACCATGTTTGTGGTTTTCATTTTATTATGCTTCTTCGAGTTCAATTATATTTTTATTTTATTTTTTGTAGCGGAAGTGACCCTTTACAGTTTCCGCAGTAGGGCCTCACTCTTTTTTGAATGCGAGCGCCTCCTAATTACAATCAATCAAAGCTCCACTGCGACCAGCGAGATAAAATGCCATTTCAATCATCGAGTGTTTCTTTAATTTACTCCAAGACAGGTGAAATATAAAGCACACATTCCTCTCCTCATTTCATTTCTATTTTTAAACCATTCGTCGTGCAGTGGGTGATAGCGATGATGATGATGAATTTGTTTTATTTATTTTCACTTTCGCCCCGAAAAAGCGCAGTTTCATCTCCCAATTGGACGGATAAAAAAAAAAAAAAAAACTCCTCCAAGCCAATTAGAATGACCTCAGCGCTGAACTTATGGCCCCGTCGTGTACCCGAACAGAATTAGCTGACTTCGTCTCGATTAAATTCTTTAATTGGTCCCAGCAAAGGCAGCATTTGCTGCGACGGGTACCATCCCCGTTTCCGGAAACATTTCAAGAAATTTCATTGATGTCAAGAAGTCCGATTGGAAAAAAAAAAGAAAGAAAAAAAAATAGGGAGTGGACTTTTTCCAAATTTATTTTTCGTTTGACTGGAGAAGGCAGGGGTGAGTGCTGAGAACTGAAAACGCTGCTAGAAACTTACCCATCGCGTAGTTTTTTCCCCCGAGTTTTTCTCGCAAACTTCACACACCAATGTTCTCGAATAAATCGCGCACTAAAAACACTTGAAAACACTTGCACTGGGGTTTAACTACTTTTTTGCATAATGTTTGCCACTATTTAAGGTTTTTAATTTGCAGTAAATTGGATAAATCCGAAGAACAAACGCGAGACACGACTTTCCACGGAGCAAATGAAAAATTTTACACGCACAGTCGCACACCACCAAAAGTGATTACTTCATTTTTTGACGATGGGTTTATACAAGAGTATGTTGAAGTTGGTTGTATTTTCTATTATTGACAACCATTATAGGGTAAATAAAACTAAAGTCTTCAGCATATGAATCTTAAGGGCAAGCTCGCACTATTGACAAATGTTTATCCAGCTGGTCTGCTACCAACTTTGATAACAAATTAGACGTTTAATTTTCTTCTGTATTTTGTTGTTTTAAATTGACGGTCAACAAGATCTCTATTCTGCTCATGACAATCAACAAGGCATTCAACATTTGACAAGTTGGAATACATTAACCGTAACGGATGCAATTCTCTTCAACCCTTAAATACGTGACAAACCAGCATTAATCTTGATTTCACATGCGAGATAATTTCACTTCATACAGCAAGAAGTCAAAAGTATAATTTCGACACAACACGGAGCTCGGTTTTTTTTTACTTTTGCTACGTAATGGGATTCCTCTTTGTCAACTAGAACATAATATTTGATAATATTTTGATTATACGTGCTTTTTCACAATGCTGTGATGATGAGTTTAATTGTTTATTTTTATTTTACCACATTCTTAAATTATTTAGGTATTATTTTCTGTTTAAGCCCAACTAAAGTCTCTTCAAATGTAACACCAAATTTGCAGTTATAATGCAATCATTGATTATATTTATAACGAAAACTAAAATAGTAATTAATGTCGAAATAACATTTGATACATACAAATATTTCCACTGAATCTAGACAAGCCTCTACAAATTAGTGTGGAATTAGGTAGTTCAACAACTTAACAAAATTAGTAAAAGAAACTAGAACACCTATGTCTGAATTTATTAGGAATTAAAATAATTTTGCTCAGTAGAATAACTCAAATCGCATTTTCAAAATCTGCTCCGATCATATTTACTATAAGTGGCGACTCTGTTGTCAAAAACCGAATTGTGCTCGTTGTGTAAGCCCGCTCAGTTTGAGGGATTTTGTACGGCTTTCACAACTTGCTGAGAGGTAACATTCTGAATTGTATTTCATACATTCACTACCAATTGAAATTCGGCACGTTCCTTCTCGGCTAATCAGAAAAACCGTACAAAATCAAGCCTTCAGTCCATAACGCGCTCATCTCGTTTGGAACTACGTCTTAGGGGTGTGTTCAGCAGCTGTCCCATTTTATTTTGTATGTCAATTTTAAGCACCCTGAACGTTTCGATATACGGTTCCTTATAACATTGATCAGCGGCTTAATTTTGTACGGATTTGGTAGACAATGAAATACTATTCGGAACATTCCCTCTTGTATTATTATATTTAATACATTAATAAAGCGTCTGAAAAATGTGTTCGTTAACTTTCAATGTTCATACTGTTATTTTTTTTTATTAATTTTAAGTATAGTAAAGGGCAAGTACTGTTTTTCGTGAAAATTTTCGATCTCGAGACTTTATTCAATTTTGGTATAACTACGTATTAAAGAATAAAGTAACTCGGACTGCAGCCTAAACGGTTTGACGGATTTTGTTCAAATCAGGAGTACACATCTGGGCTAATGCACAATATAACACTGCATATTTTGCGAAAATTGGCTGTTTCTCGAATAACATGATTTTATTTATAATTTATAATCGTATCTAAGCTATTTTCGACATACTATTTTAACATTTCTGACAAATTCTCAAAAAGCTCGTTTAGCTTTTTTTTTTTTTTTTTTAAATCTATTTTTTATTCACTTTTTATCGATTTAGCCTGAACTTGAAATTTAAAAAATTGGGACCCAAGCGTGCCCTTTATTTACGTTAAAAGTGACAGAGCCCTGGAAAATTTAAGAAAGGATACTCATTTCAGTAATAAATATATTTAGAAATTGACGATGACATATTGTATACAGTATATTAAATTACTGGGAGTAGTAATTGAAAGTACTAATACCAATACCAGACCAGGTGAAATTTGATAGCTCTGAGAACATCAACAACTTTCACTGGTGTTCTTCGCAGCAGTTGGTATTCTCAGCTGTTCTTCTAGTAACAAGATATATGAAGAATCGTTCAGCGATTTATCAGTACTTGTTAAGCCGGACGTTGCACTATGCTGACGAACGAGCCCGTTTTACGCTTCTACCGTCCACGATAAATTCTACAAAAATACACCGATTTAAATGATTCTTTTGCATACTTTTTTTTAGACACGAAATGTCAATAAGATTATCGGTTTTGAAAATACAGTTAATTTTGTGGAATCTTATCAAGCACTCTTTGGTATATAACTATAATCATAACCACGTCTCCTAACCAGTGACTTTCTGATAAATTGTTCCAAAATTTTGCATATCAAGCATAGTTTTGAAAAACGATTTTGTAACATGCAAGACATGTATGGTTCTCATACCGGTATTTCCTATATTGTGTCATCGAGAAATTACATTGACTTCATCCTTCACGAATAATTTTATATGGTACATAGCAATGGATATTAATTTCATACTTACTTTTTTACCAAATTTTGTTCTGACCTAATTTAAAATGGATATATTTCTTCTGAAGCGTGGATTTAATTTTTCAAGTATTTTCAATATTTTCGTCGGCGGTTAGTCGTATTCTTGTACGCCAGGGATGTAAATCATTCGGAATGCATTTCAAGTCATATCAGGAATTCACGTAGATTTGTTTCATTTTAATGAGTTCAACTTAATAAAATTAATTAATCACAATTCAAGTCAAAATTTAGATTGCTCTGCATTCATTGAAGTTACTTGCATTCATTGCATTCACTTGAAGTCTTTAAAGTCATCTGAAGTCATTTAAATCATTCACGTTACTGAGTAGTATCTAAAATTAAATTTGTGCCCATAGTGCAGGAATGTCTACGAAAAATTAGTGCCTCTCTGGCAGAACTTTATTTACTACATTTATGTCGTAATTTACGCACTAATTCTCAGATGTGCAAGTATCGACCTTTCCTCTCACAAATGATATCCGTCAGACTCGTATTTAGTGGTAAGTCGGGATTTACACAATTCTTCTTCCAACTACTATTTCACGTTTTTTGATTAATGTATCTTCTGATTCTCCGACTTGCAATTATCGCCGAATCTCTTTTGAACATCCACTCCGTTTACTTACAGTGAGAGGAATTGCTTCGCGTAAATCCTGACGACATTTTCAGAACGGCTTGTTGGTGGTTGTGGTCTCGGGTTCAATTATAACCAAGTAAAGGTCAGATTCCAGACCACTGTACTTCAGAACAATTCACCAACAAAGTTTTCTCACCTATATCCTGGACTTCAATATTCCTTGTAAAAATTTACATTTTTGAACAGAAATGAAAAGCCTCTTTTATTTTATTTATTGAAATATTACTTATTTTCATTCGAATATACTAACAAAGGAAGAAAAAAGAAACTACACATTAACTCCAAGGCGTGTCCTTGCAAATACTCTTCTCACTATAAAACCGAATTCAATTATTGAGATTATAGCTTAAAAATTCCGCTTCGCTCTTGGTAAATATAGTGTTTTGTTTTTTGTTGTAATATTTCTCTTTTATTTATTTACAAGTAAGAACGAGAGTATCACAAATTCGATTTTATTTTTATGTAAATTATGCTTGTTACTTGTTGCAGCAAAGGACTTTTTTTGTTTTTTTTTTAAATTTCATTCATCATAATAATATACCCTTTATTTCTACAATTACCGAAAGCAATGATTTAAATAATTTCTAATAATATAATAGGCAAAATTAATTATACGAATATATTATGTGTATATATATATTAAATATTTAGTAACGTTATATCTATATAATATATATAAAAAAAGATCAAAACTTATTGCGATATATTTTTCCGAAAATGTACAAGTTACTTATAAACGCACCCAATACACGTCACAATTTCCATAAACGATTAATATTTAATTATTTTGTATTTTATTTAAATCTATTATTGTTTGAAAAGCTTCTTATTACTGAACAAAAAGAATTATTTTAATTTATTATATTATGTATATTTGTTTTAAAAAAAAGTTGATTTGGTAGAGACTTCATTTTTCTTATGGTAAACCAAAAATAAAATATATAAATTTATATATATGTGTTGCGGAGCTTTATAATTCCTTGGAACTTCAAAGAGTTAATGAAGCTTTTTGTTTGCTGTGTGATAGCTTTCACTATTATTCTTCATCCGTATCTCCTTCACTGGAATAGCCGGTGATTTGTGGACGTCTAGCAAATGGGGCGGCAATCACCTGTCTACGAAATAAACATGTAGTTCCAAGAGAGACAGATAATATTGTAGTTTTTTTTATATTAGCAATCGCCGGATACCACGCTAACAAATCATTCACCCTGTGGAAAGCGAGCTGACTCTTTTTCCACACACATTCCACAATAAAAGAGAGCGTTCGGATTGTTTAGGGCGGTTTGAACCCTTCGGAAAACTACACAATCCGTGCACGTCCATTTATTATAAAATATGTGTGGGAAAAGATCTAACTCGCCTGTCGCTTTCTACTGACAAATCGGCAATAAGGGTGACTGACTAAACCAATGTATGTTCTGGCCATTAGGAACTAGCAAAACAAAAAATCATCACAGCAGACGTATGAATAATTTCTCTAGTCTGTATGAGTCATAAGGTCAATATTGGCAGAATATTGTAATACCAACTACCGACAACTTTACATTCTCATTTCGGTATTCCCATAGTCACATTTCATCCTAGAGGGAACGCCCCGAATTTGATTTCGGTAATGAATGTATGAAATCAAATTCGGAACGTTCCCTCTAGACAAGTCGAGAAAACCGTACAAAATCAAACCGCAGAGAAGAGAGCTACACTAGGTTTTTTAAAGAGTTCTAATAAATTGGTTTTCCAAATTAGTTTCCTATCCAAACATAGAAAGTAGTAACATCCGCAAAATTTTTGGTTCGGCTCGCGAATTGTACCAATCAAAGGAAATTTAAAAAAAAAAAAAAAAATGCGTAATATAAAAATTATTCGCAAAACTTGATGCGATGACGTTGTTGACAATGGGAGCAACAAGAAGTTAGGTACATTTCGCCTACATACTGTTAGGGTCAAAATAATTGCAACCTCCTGAACGACATATTTTAGTATAAATTGAGATATGAATAATCTATTACCTCATTCAACTAATTTTCTGGTAATAGAACAATGTGTCGTAAATTTCTAAAGGCTGAACTATAATAGTCAGAAGCAATCAGAAGCTAATATCTTAATTCTACGTTAGGTTTCCTTCAGTACTGTCAATTGCTCAAATAGCCCATAATAGGCGTATGTGTTCGGAAGCAAAAGTTCTCGTCCGATCACCGAAATCAACCATCGTCGGACGCGGTTAGTACTTATATGGGGGACCGCTTGTCAAATTTCCGTACGTACACAAAAAAAAGTGTAAAAGTGAACGAAAACTTAACGAATCGAAGCAAAATACTATTATGGTCATACAATACAAATCCTGCGTATTCGCACTGTTTCAGAAGTGGTCGTACGAAACCATTTTTCTATTATAGTACAACCTTAAGAAAAATATTCGATCACATAACGGTTTCTTTCCAAACGTCACTTGAATGCACTTTTTGCATATTTCTTAGCAGTTAATATAACAGCAGTATCTAGTTTACGGTTGTTCTTTTGGTCCTCTGTGTGTATTTAAAATAAAATAATTTCAAGTCTTTAGATAAACCTTTGAATCCCTCATAGTATTTACACAAATATACTAATATTCACTTACAGTATGTGCAGCGGTAAATAGTGCACTCCGGAGCAACCTTTGACTCATTCGCTTAAGGAAAAACTTATGCGGTAATTAAAGAAACACTTGATATTTCTGCAAAAATTATTATAAATGCAAAAAAATGTGAGGAAAAACCCCAAACCCGGGGCAGAAAAAAGGTTTTGTCCACGAAATCGGGGGTGTAAACGGGGTTCTAAGGTGCTCGAAGGTCACACCCAATATGCCCGTTACCGAGATAAAAAGCAGTTAAATTTAAGCACAACTGTAAGAAGAATATTAAGAGAAAACAATCTCAATGTCAGAAACCCAAGAAAAGTATCACTTTTAAAAAACAATTCAGTTTTCCAAGACCCATGTTGATAGGCCCTTCAAGAGTGGCGGAATATCTTATGCACTGAAAATAATCTGTATGGCGGCTCTTGTTCCCGTGAATACGTGCGACGACTACCGGACGCTAATGCGTTAGGTATACGAGGAAAACAGTAAAATACGGTAGCATTATGATGTGGAGTTGCATCTCATACCATGGTGCAGGCCCCATATAGCGAATAAATGATGTGATGGATCAGCATGTACATCAGGGATGGCCAATCAGATGGGTCTTTTAACAAGATAACGACCAAAAACATGGAATGGCCTCCCCAATCGTCTGACCTCAAACCAATAGAGAATCTATCTTTGGGCAGATATCAAAAATAATAATTAAACTTTGGGCCACAGCGAAGACTGCATGAAAAGATATACCATTGGAGAGATATCAGGCTTTGGTAGATTTTAGTACGGCGTTGTGAAGCCGTACTAAAGAATAAGGGATCTACAACAAAACAAAATGTTGTTCCATTTCCCATTTTTTTTTAAAATCATTGTGTATACTGCTATTTTTTGACCGAGCTAAATCTTTACCTTGAAGAACAAATTTTCGTTTTTGTTTATTTTTTTGATCGAAACTAAACTTTTTTGCCACAATTTGAATTAAAATTAATGTCGTTTAAAATAAATATGCATACGCAACTTAAATTGTCTCCTTTACCATTTTGAATTATTTTTTCTCTTCTTAACTTTCCTACTATGTTCTAGTTTCAATTCCTGGAAGCAAAATTTATTGCTGTATTTGATCCTACCGACTTTATTTGCTTGTTCTAAGTTTTGGTAAACTGAAATTATGTAAAAGACAGTCATAATAGAAAAATACTGTCATTCGCCAAGAATAGGAATGGGAAAAAGAAAGTTAAAGTGCACGACTGGGTCGCATGTGCTTGCATATATACATATGTTGTTTATTTGCAATTCACTCAGATTGACAGACAGACAGACAGAATTCTAATACCCACTTTTTGATTTTCTCTATTAAAGTAATACCAAATAAAATATCGAGATCGAAAGTTTTCACGACACCAATACTTGATCTAGGTGCAAGTAGAATGGAATTTTCATAAAACAACAAAACTATTTAAAAGAAGAGAAAAATACTATCGACATTTGCTACAAATCGAATCCAGCATTAGTATGTTTGTATTTTTATTTAATTTTATTGCAATTTATGCAGTACTATACAGCTGAGTGAATTTTTATAAGTAGGCAACAATGAATTCAATCAATTCATAAAATAACTTACGCTATTCTTCTGTAATGGTTTAACCATTCCTCCAACATTTGTGCAACTAACAACGGTCGTTTTCTGAGCTTTTGTTGAGCCACCAGCAATCCTCCCTCAGTGACGCAAACGTCCAACCATTGCCTCATAATGGTTTCTTCTCTGCCCATCTAAAATAATCAATGATACCAGAACATAGTGTAAAAAGTTAAGCTATAAAGAGCATACTGCCATACCTCAGCTTGAGTTAGGAAATGTATGGGCAACAGCTTTGACTCACAATCCATTAATGGTAGAAATGTTACGTCTCCTGGTTCATCGCGTCGGGCATCGATTCTAGCGTATGGCTCCATGGGCACTAAGGCGCTGAAATGTCCCCGAGTGTACCCCAGAGCTATTGGTGACTTTATGCAGAAATTTTGATCCCAAAATAGTGGCAAGTATAGACCTTAAACATTATTATTAGATTGGACAATTGATCTTAAATATTTAATGAATTTACCTTCGAAGCGAGCATAGCCGATGTCTTCCCCTCGAAAACTTTTTACATACTTAACGCCGTACACGATGATTGGTCTACGGAGAATGTGTGCTAATGCGAATATGTGTAATTGTTCCAGTGAAGAGCCTGGTTGACTGGCAAGCGACAACAAAGTACTCCAATCCTCTTCCCATTGTGTCTCCTCCAACGTGAAGTGCAACATGGCCGCCTGTATCATTTCATATTCCTTCCATCGTGAATAAAAGCTGGAATATCGGTACATTAAAAAAAAAAAAGAGTTATAAATCAAGAAAACAGTTGCCTTACATTGGCCCGCATTGATGAAGACTATCAGCTAGAGCTCTCCTAAGAGTATTGTCGCGATCAAATACTCCCCAAGTGGCTTGCATTGCGGAGTCTAAGAGACAATCGCCAGCGCTACGATTCCAGAGTACTAACAAACGGGATCCTAAACGAGCTGTTATCTCCAAAGACCAATTGAGTGCAGGCGGAGGATTTTCCAACTGCTTCTGAGCATCGCGGTCTAATAATTCATCATAAAGTTGCTCCTGTATAGGTATTGGGAGTTCTTCAATTTCCGCTGGTAAGGCAAAGGTAGCGTGTTCCTGGACGTAATGACAATTGAAAAGAGATTTGCGCATACGTAGAGTATTGGCAAAGTGCCGTCGAATATCTGCTGCTAAATCTGGTGCCACATACGAAGGAACTCGTTTTATACCAGGACCAGAGCCAGATATTTGTGCTAAGAGCATAGGCAACATCTCTTCGCGATGGAAGCGAATCGCTAAATGAATTAGTGTATGTCCGACATCGAATGCGGAATTTCGATTTAAAGCTGCAATTTCACTACTAGTTAAGGAACGAGCTGGGTTGCCACCGCAGGACAGATAGGCTTCCACAGCGCTATAATTGTTCTCAACCACACCTGAAAAGAATAAGTAATCTTCATTAGATTTCTCCATAACGTACTGTGGGTAATATTAGAAAGACGAAGTGGTTCATCGTCTGAATTAGTTAAGCGATTCAGTGATTTCCAAAGAAGACTTTTGTTGGAATCACCCGAATATACATATTAGTTGCGCCCTTTCGTTAAGTCTAATAATTCGTGTGTCGCATAGCACCAGGCTAGGTTCTCTATGTGTGTTAGCGCCAAAATATTTACATTTAGCTTTTTATCTGTCTTCTATAAGTGGCGCTTTATAGCGCAAATTGTATTCCATAGTAAGGCGGTTGAAGTTTTTCACATTGTCGAACAATGGCAAATCTTAATGAAACAATACCATACGATAATTAAGTTATTCATATATGTTATTACAACGGCATGCATTTACCGATTTATCCTTAAAAAAATGCACTTCAACAGAAGTGGTTAATCGTCTAGACTTTGTAATTCGAAAAAAAAAAAAAAAAAAAAAAATCAAGGAATGGGATAATGATACTCTACTACGAATACAATCAGTGTCAAGTATCGAATTTGGAAGACCTATCACAGTCAACAGTCCGCAATACATGCCAAAAAATGCGATACAAACTTTCTATTGAGACAAATCGAGTTGATAAATGTAACCCAAAACGTGTCACCACAGCGAAAACAGAAGGAACAATTCATCAGGTTGAGCTGTACAGCTACGTAAAACATCGGCGTAATCTCAGCAAATCACGGAAGTTAAAAAAAAAATCGTAAAAGGAATTAGAGCGAGTCAACTCTACGAAGGATTTTCATGTACAATATATGGGTCTCAAATGCTACCGGCTATCGAAAAACCAAAACTTATTCCTGTGATGAAGTTAAGACATTGGAATGACCCACAAACTTTACCCCAGCTTACTTCTATATAATGCTGATGTTTTTGATTCACGCCAAAGTTTGTTTGCATGATACTGAGACTCAAACGTCTTCTATGATCTTTTTATAAACTTCCGTGGTTTCTGGCTGTTTTTCAGATCAACCTGTGGAGTTTTGCTTTCTGCTCTTGACGTAGGATGATTCGATTTTCTTGCACTTAGTATAATAACTCGAGCTTCTTCTGTTCGAAGAAAGGCGATTGTATATTTTATGAAAAGTTGTGTACAAGATCCTACCCAGCGTATTGTGCGACCGTCTAAGGACATCTGCGCCACACTGATTCCAACAAAGGCGAAATACATTCTCGAATAAGCTGCGAAACTAAAAAATCAAAAGGTCAAGTGCGAGTGGGGTCTCGCGCTATTAGTGTTCCGTACCGTTATTTTAATCGTCTTCTATTTTTTTTTTAAAAATTTTCTCGTCAGGTCAAACAAACACTTTTTGTGCCATGTCTGTCCAATGTTTGTTTTCACATGGCTCGCTCGAGAACCGCTAAAGACATTTCGATTAAATTTGCTTGTATGTTCTGATATGTAAGTCATTTCGTTTAAGAACTGTCAAAATCGGATTAAGTGTGAGTTGAATATAGAGGGGGGAGGGGTTGTTTCAAAAATATATATTTTATTTTTATTTGTCGCGTAGGTCAAGAACTCCTGAACGGATTTCAATGAATCTTGGCTTGTAGACTTATGACTGACACGTTAGTAGTTTCTATTGAAAATAACTGAAATCGATTGAAATGATGGTAAGATATGCAAAGGGGCTTACAAAATATTCGAATCATCTTTTTCATACGTTGAACTCAAGAACCACTTAACAGATTTTCGTGTAATTTGGGCTTGAGTTACGTCAGATTTACAGACGTTTTTATGAATATCATCAAAATCGGATAAAAACGTGATATGGTGGGCTGGCTTTTCACCCCACATATTCCAATATTTTTCAAAAACTGTTTGTGCCAGAAGATTTGTTATAATTTTCCTCTTTCATTCTCATAAATTTACGAGTACATACCCTAAATTTATTTTTCAAATTGTTCGACTTCTTGGAAGTTCAACTTTAATTTCATATGTCACATGATGGGGTGTAAAATTTCTCGTTGCTCTTTAGCTCAAGCGGTTCAAGAGTTACAAGTGTATGACAGACACTCGGACCGACGGGCAGTCAGCCACCGTGTTGAATCAATTAGCGTTCCGTTTACACTATTCTGGACCGGAACACTAGAAACAATGCTGGTATTTCGAGAAGGCTTGAACGAATTATCGCGTCGGTGTACGCAAATTTGTCTTTCGTGTTGATTTACCGAAGCTATGCTAAAAAGGCGAATAGAGAAAAAACAACCGTGAACTCTATGAGCTTCCACTTTATAGCACCTGAAAATTCGTATGTGTTTTAGCTGTTTTCGAGCTCAAGCATGG
The DNA here is from genome assembly GCA_963082735.1 of Pocota personata. NCBI lineage: Eukaryota > Metazoa > Arthropoda > Insecta > Diptera > Syrphidae > Pocota > Pocota personata. The sequence goes on from OY720429.1 coordinate 276,169,508, forward strand.
TAAGATATGCAGATGATAACCACCAAGCGTAGGTCCAGGCCCGCTCATTTCCTACGATCTTTACTAAATTCTACTAAAGCTGACAAAACAACCGCGACTTCAACTGATACACAATTAGGACCTCTAGGGTAAAAGCCTATAAATCCGTAGCTATATGATAAATGTTAGTTACGAATTTCCTATACTTATCAAGGATTAAATTCATGGCTTCTAATCCTAGAAAAGCCTATAGCCTTACACTTCAAAGATTAGAATTTAAGAAAACGTATCTTACCCAAACAAGCATTAAGCCACTGCCAATCAACTTGTCGTCTTATTTGTCGCTGACGTCTTTCTTGCCTCTCCTGTATTGTATCACAGTTATTTATAGTTTCTGAAGAACCTGCGTCACAATAAAAAAAAAAAGAACTACTTAGCACAAACAAAGCTTTAAGCTCAGTGTTTAAATACTCACCAAGTTGATATCTGTGCTTATTGTTAAACGTATTATTGGACAATGTATTATTCGAAGCGCCAAATCCTTCATCTTTATCGGCCAAGGATTTGTTGCTAGGTGACACAGCTTCATTGCCACAGATCGTTGCATCTTTTGCACGGCCGCACATGGAACATTTGAGACTTTTTGGCCAGTTTTCGTAAGTACATATCTGGAATGTACAACTTATAAGTAAATACTTGTTCTTCCACTCAAAAATTTACGAACACTTACATTACATGCCCATTTTGCGATGTAGCAACGCTGCTGTTGTTGGTGTTGTGGCGTTGTTGCTTCAACAGGACTAATGCGACTTCCCACCGCTCCTGCGGTAGTTTGCGAATTTGTAAGCGAAATTCTTGAGCTAGCTAAATTCGTAATTGAACCTATTGGACTGATTTTGCTCGAAGCTAGATTATTACTGCTGGCCATTAGGTCAGGATCGGATCCTGAGTTAATGTTCATAAAGTTTAGATCGTCGTGTACGCTGGTACTTGTGGGTGGTGGTGCTGTTGGCGGAGAAGGACTTGCTTTTGGACTTCGAATTGGGGAGGATGGCGTTTGACGTGTGATACTGCTTTTGCCGCCATCGTTAAAGTACATATCTTCGTTGGAATTTGATCGTTTCGTGTAGCATTGGACACATCGCAAACTGCGCGGCCAATTGTAATAGGTGCATGTTTTGCAGGACCATTTTGCCTTTGATGTGTCCTGTGTTGGGAGCCCACAAGCATTTAGATTACTCTGAGATAAACTTAAACTGGACGCTTCTACCAAAGATGAGGCAACATTGGTTGCAGTCGATTGTGGCGGACTTAGTCTGGAATAAAAATCACACACTGCAACTGAGAGAAAGAAAAACAACATTCTTTAAATGGATTACCGAAAAATATCCTCATTTAAGAGAGGTTTCAATCCCTTGCACATTGTACATTTTATAGCTGAAGGGAAGTTCTCATACGTGCAATATTCACAGGTCCATTTTTGAGCTTGGGCGAGTGGATCGCACATGTTTCACGATAGTTAATTCGGCCGTTTAGGATTTGTTCCCTCTCTCTCCGCTCTTTTAAGATCTCGAAGTTTTTTTTTTTGCTGTCAACTGGTTTCTAGGTCGTAATTAATAGAGGCGATGATATAAGCTGGTTTACTTGATTTATCTCTCTCGTGTTGTTGCGTGCTTAAACTATTTGTTCACTATCTGAAAGAACATGGTAAAATAATGTGGATAAGCATGCAATTCTCTTTAAAAATAAACTTTTTATCACTTTCGTTGTAATTTTGTCAACTAATTTTCTAAAGCGCGACTATTCTTGCTGAGTATATACATAGTAGCATGTACGACTCATTGATGCAAAATTAGACAAGACATACATATTCATAAGCAGCATACCCAACCCAACGCGGCTTAGGGTTCTACAAATAGAACGGATAATCCGACTGCCAGAAGACTCAGATGGAGCTGATGTGACCAGTCCTAAGGTTGGCCTCAAAAGCCAACTCCTATGAAATAGGGGTAAAGCAATGGCACAGGACCCAACTGTGATGTTACCGCTTACATTTTCTCATGCAGGGAGATACCGAACTAGACAACCTAGCCGGAGTAACTCCCTAGTTATTTATAGTTATTCTCAAGAATTCCTCCCTGACCTCGATTCCTTGTGTCAATTCTAGCATTTGCTTGAAGGATATCTGCTTAATCTTCTCAATTCCCAACCAATACTAGCCTTTTATATTTCTTTCTTTGCTAGCTAGTGTCGGACATTGACACAATGTGTGCTCCCTCGACTGCACATCCTCCATGCATATTTGAGGTTACCATGTACTGTAGATATCGCTGCTATCCATTTTAAGAGTTCATCGCTGCACGTTTAAAACTTCTGTCTTGGTAGACCCTAACGACATTCTAATAGCCATTTTTAGGACACAGAAATTTCAAGACTGACCCCTGCTTTGCCAGGGTGTCTGCCTTTTTATTTCATTCGATCCCCACGTGTTTCTCATCCAAACTAGTGTCATTGTTTTCCGAGTTGCCCGAGTTGGGCTTCTGGAAACATTTCATCGCCATGTATTAATATCCGTGGTCTCCATGCGCTTGATCACGGCTTGATTTTCCAGTGCTATGAGGATATTTTTTCCGATCACCTGACCCTCTCGCAAGTGATTCAGCGCATGCAGCAGACCCACCATCTCGACGTGATTCACTGAAGTTTGAATCCTCATACTAATATGTATTCCTATATTAAGTTCTAATAGTGTTGCTAGACATCAGGCAGGTACTAGCAATAAACTATGCAGCTCATGGGAGCACCAATGGTCTTCAGGATAATAAGTTGTGGTCGATGGTGTGACTTTTAATATCATTGCTGTAAACGCTGGAGTGCCTCAGAGGTCTATACTTTTATCGACTATATTTTTCTCCATATCAAGGACAACAACAAGAACCCATAACGGCCGATCGGTTGTTATGGGTTCCTCGACAGAATTTTTTTACGTTAAAATCGTGCTTGGCGATTTGCACTAATCTCATTAAGGTTTCTGGCATTTATTGTGATCTTAATGACTGTCAAACTACTTTCCTTGCTTTCTCGAGATGAAAATGCTGTGTAGATTTTTGTTGTAAGGACGATGTTTTTCTATAAGTGCCAGAAGCGTGTGGACTGTGTCTGTTGTTTTGCCGCTCACAGAATCAAACTGCTTTTTACTTACATTTTTACAGTCTCCAAGTCTGTTATCATATTTTCAAAGTACTTTTTGATAATCTCAGATGGTTGACTGCTGCGAATAAGATCCTATCTGACATGTTATGTGAAGGTTTTAACCCTTTTGCCAGCAATATAATTGGTCCATATCAATTTTAGGACAAGAAAGTCCACCATAGATCAGATATTGGCATTACGACAGATCTTGACGCGCTGTCAAGCCAACAACAAAATCTATACATCCACTCGAACACGCCGACAACATTGACATAATTGGAAGAACGCAGCGGGCTGTCAGTAATGCATTTGTGAAAGTGGGTTTAGCAGTTAACCCTGCAGTCGTCGCGCGGATTACTATTGTAACCACCAAAGTTCCTTTTTTTTCTACAAGAAATCCGAAATTTTTATTTTTTTAATTAATTTTTTTTTTTTTTTGTATTATGAAGTAATAATTTATGTTTTTTATCTTTAAGTAATATGTAATTGAAAAAATTAAAGCATATGGGTTTTACTTTAATTTTAAAATGGATTACATATGTAATCCGCGCGACGACTGGTGTGACTTTTTGGTGCGCGACGACTGCAGGGTTAAGGAGGGCAAAACAAAATATATGCTGTCATCAAAAAAGGACAGAACGTCACAATAGACAGCTTCAGTTTTAAGCTAGTTAAGGACTTTGTCTACCTGGGCTCCGCTGTAAACTCAAACAATGACAACAGCGCAGAGATCAAACGATGAATCACTCTTGCCAACCGCTGTTTCTTTGGGCTAAGAAGGCAATTGAGAAGAAAGGCAGTCTCACAACCAACTAAGATGACTTTATATAAATCCATCATCACTCCAGTACTTCTATACGGCGCATAACCATGGACATTATCAAAGGCGGTTGAAAACACGTTTGTTTGTTTTAAAAGGAAAATTCTTCGAGAGATTTTTGGCCACGTTTGCATTGACGGGGAAGGAGGAGAAGATACAACAACGAACTTTACCGGTTGTACAGCGACATTATTCTAGACAAAACGGTTCAAATCCATCGCCAAGATGACTAGGATACGTAGAGCGAATGGACATCAACGCTTTGGTCCGAAAAGACTTGGAATCCATCCTATTGAAGACTTCACTTAAGACGGCTAGCTCATGATCGAGCAGACTGGAGAGGCTTGTTGAGCACCAATTTTGCACTATAGCGCCATCTTAAGTAGCTACTTCCACAGAGGGCTCCTTGAATTATAATTGTGGGAGGGAAACCCACTCAACCTCGCTACTGTTGAATATCCGTTGTCCTGAAACTGTGGGTAAAACTATAGCAGAAGGAACGGAGAATAGACAACAAAAAACACCTCGCAGGTGGCAGTTTCCTTGAATCCTTTTCCTATCGCACCAAAATGGCATTGAAAATACACCAACAAGAAACACACCTCGGCCTCAAATTGGATAAAATTATCATCTTCATCAGACAAACAAGGAACATCGTCGGTAGGGCGCCATACAAAAAAAAAAACCAATGTACCTCCCAGAGAACAGTGTCAAAATTAGGTCAGAAGCAAGCAGAGATTAGCGCGCGGTAAGGTTAACTTTTGTACTCGTACACCAAGAGGGTGCAGGCCTGGCAAACAGTGCACACAGAGTTCTCACAGCGAATTCGTGCGTACGTAAATTCAATTCCTTATTTTATTTTATCTTTTTACCAATAAAAAAAAAACAGGTAGAATGGCCAATTATGCATTTATAATAGGAACGCGGGGAAACTCGCAAACTCACACATACCTACTGGCGGGTTAGAAAGACACATTTCTATTTATTTTATACCAGATAAACAAATATAAAAACACACTGCACATACACTTTGAACTTTTCTTGGTTTATTGTGAAACTTCATGGTTGTTCGTCATACGAAGTAGAAAATTGGTGAAACTTTAATTTGCGATTTTCGTTTGCTTTGGTTTGTATTTTCGTGGAAATACTTTGCAATAATGATAATTGAAACTTTAAAGAACTGATTACCGCATGATTTTTCACGATAGCGAGTAGTTTTTTACGAAAAAATCATGAAAATATGAGAAATTAAAAAATATTACGTCAATATTTTGACAGGCGCTCACAACACGAAGTTTTATGAGAACGAGGAAAATGTACTAGATGTTAGGTACTGGGGAATGTTCACAAAATAGTAATTATTCAGGTGAAATTGAAAATACACTGTAAAAAAAGAGACGATTTGAAAATCTAAAAAGTTAGCTGAGAAAATTAAATTGCATTTGTTAATCAAAGAAATTGAGGTTATGTTCACACAATACAAATAACAACATCATCGTTAATACATTGTTTTGTATATTTTTTGAACATCTAATAGTGCCAAAATATGAACATGCCAGATCATATCGAAAGTATTCTATGTAGCACTTCCGCAGTGGATTTATCCACATGTACACTGCTAAAAGAACAAAAAATAGCTCGAAATGTCGAAATGTAACTACTCAGATCAACAATGTCAGAAAAATGTGATCTCAGCGAGTTTCACCCTTTTACAGTTTCAGAATAGAAAAATAAAAAAAACAGTTCAGTATTGCTTTGGTTTTTGATAAAAAACCGTACTTTTCTCAAAGCTATTTATGGTGATTGCTAAGTATTATTGGAATATTTCACCAGAATCCCCACTTTATTCTATGGAAACATTTTAGCAGCGAATTCTCTGATAAAATCTCATACAAATTAAGGGAATATTCTCTGAGTAGAAAGTTCAAAAAGTTCACAACGGCACGTCCATTTTATTATGGATGGGTTAAAAGATAAGGGGTAGGGTATTTTACGTTCCATTATTATACGATCCATTCCTGAAGGATCATAATTTCCCTGTATATTTTAGCTCCAAAGATTACACTAATAGTTAAGGAATCGTATGATAAATGAGAACCCAAATTTAATTTACTCTGGGTTTTTAAATTCGTGTAAATTGAAAAGTTTCCAGAGTTGAGAAATCCAGTGGATTGATTTGATTTAGCAATGAATGTATTCAAAAAATACACTTAAAAATATTAACAATGCTCTCTAATAATGTGAAAATGTAACAACTTTTGGAAGTTTGTTGATGCAGCCATGATGTAAAATCCAAATGCCACAATAATAGTTCTTACAGTAACAAATAATTTGTTAATAAATTATTTATTTTTGCCTCAATCTTTGCGGCATTTTTATGAATTTAAACAAAATCATGGACAATAAAATATATATATATTTTTTAAAATATTTTAAAGTATGAAATGACTTTGTATTTGTCAAAGCCGACTTAGATCGGTATCAATATCTTAAATATTGATACCGAACCATGCTGGCTGGCTGTAAATCTTTAAAAGCTGTTATACAAAGTACCTATTCTACAAATGTTGTTTGTCTCAAACCTGGTGCGCTATCGATAGCATATATGTATACAACTTAACTCAAATATGAAATTTGAGCAAAGTCGTATGAGTCGCTAATTTTCGGGTTGGAATAAAAATTCTACTTTCGTCTCGAATTGTGATACTACAGACCCTAGATAAGAAGTTTAAAGAAAATCCGTTTTGGCTGTAGTCGGCTGTACATTGTCAAAGACGGACAGGCAGATAGACAGGATCGATTGTAGTAATACCAAATTTGTACTTGTCAAGCCATGTCCAAAAAAAAGAATGCTCAATATGGAAGCATTCTTCGACGACCTTGGTGATCGCTTTGGCTAGTTCAATAAGTCAATTATGTAGTTTAGAAAGCCAAAAATCCCAACAATGGATCTCCTTTGATCTAAGTGTGTCAGTGCCAAGGACCAGATAGCCAGTCGAACCTAATCTCGTATCAACACCAAAAGTTGAAAAAAAAATTGCTTAAAATGCAACATTCATTTCTGACTTGACGTTAAGAATTATTTAATTTAGATTATACTTCTTTTATTGGTTGGATTGCTAGTCTCGGGCTGCAATTTTTGAAACAAGTCCTTTAATACAAGAAAGCATAGAAGGCAGTTACTGCCATCTTTGTCGAACTAAAGTTGTTGATACTATCAAATAAATTATTCAGATCGGTATGCAGTAATTTAAAAGTAAAACAGGAATTTTCGATAATTCGACGCTGATTCCCATGACTTGGCTCATGTATTCTTTCCCATGTGGCCAAAAACAATTTATAATTCTGTGATATACAATAAATTTGCCAAAGATTAATTTTCATTTTCTCTTCATCTGGCAATACCCCTAGGACTGCAAGTGCACTTCACTTTCAAAACCAGTCATACCAACCAAAAAACCAGAAACTCAAGTTTGTTTCGGATAATTTAACAAGTGCAGAGTTTGCCAGATAAGAGTTCCAAATAAAAGTAAAACAGTAATTAAATCACCAGGCTTCAACTACCAAAATAGACTTTATCAGTATCCCCATTATTATGAGAAGTACCCGCGCACCACACATCTATCCTGGAGCCAACACAAACGAGTACAATTTGATGTGAGTTCTGTGCACGATTCCAGGAATTACAACTTGACCCACAAGTTGTTTCCCTCGACAAGAAAAAGGGTGCAGAGAAATAGGAAAAACATGAACCACTTCTAGAAACCCTGACGGAGAAAAAACAAACTATACTGCCAAATCAAAGGAAATTTAAAACCAAATAAAGGAAGAAGGTGAGAGTGAAATGCAGAAAGTTCTTTGCTCAAGTCTTTTGTTTATATGCTGAAACAATGTTCATGAAAATCTTTTGTTTGCAGATAACAAGCGAAATGAGTATCAGGACACGAGCTTTAGTCTTTTCGACGTTTTTCGGAAGTTGCATAGCCATTGGCCTTTTGTTGGTCAGTTTAACAACCAATCACTGGGTACGGGCGTATCCGAAACGGCTCAACTCTTCGGTAAGCAATGCAGTTTGGCGTAACTTCACTGTCACTACGATATGCTAATGAGTGTTATATGCTTGGTATGCTAAAAAAGATCACACACGCTTCACGTACTGGTGACTCAACGGGTTGGGTTGCGTAAGTTGGCCTCACATTTGGAGACGAATGATGTGTGCTTTTGCAAACAGTTAGTTATGAAGTACAACCTCCGTTAACCTTTGGCGTTGGCATACAAAAATAAACTATAATTACCGATAGAACTAGGCCTTCATTAAAGATTACTTGTCTTTTTTTTTTTTAAATGATTTCTTGTCCAATAGGTCCTCTATAAATAGAAGTTGAAAACTACTAAACGAATGACGGTAATCGTTCAAACGACACTTACTTTTAGAATCGCATTTTTCCGATATTTCCATTTCATAGGTGAAGGGTGTTTCCTCGAAGGCAGTCATGTGAAACTCTTACACTGGTGTTGACGTTTTCAGGGATTGGGTCAAATTTTGAAATGTTTGCTACTAGATTTCAAACATTTAGTTAAATTTACGCATATTAGAGGGTACATCTGACATACCTAGCTAGTAATGCCAACAATTTTTAATCAAAAAATGCCAAATTAGAAAATAAATATGCTAAATTATATGGGAGAACAAAACGAAATACGCTAAAGTCTAACAACAAGTACTTCTTTAGGAAAGTAATTAAAGTACAAACATTAAAATGATTATAAAGGGTGGGCCATTTGTTGATTTTCTGTTTAATGACCTCGGCGACCTGGCGAATATTAAAGTTAAAAGCAACCACGGCTTCATAAGAAGCTCTGGCTGGTTCAATTACCCCTTATATAGTTAGAATTGAGATAGATCCTGTGGTATCACAATGGACGTTCTTCGGGCAAAGCGTGTCTGTACACATGTGCAGAAATCCACCCTAACCTAACCCCTTGTAGAGGATTCTAGAGGTGACGCCAAAGTAGAAGTATCCTACATCAGCATTATGCAAGGCACTAGCTTCAACATTTCCGGATTGGTAGAGGTATGGCTGACTTTGAGCACATCTAAATCCGTGTTCTATTGAACAATATCCAGTCAATGAACACTTAAACTTGCGTCAATATGCTGATTGGTCCATATTATCGGCATTTAATGTCAGAAGAATTATATATTACCAACGACTTGTCTTAATAGATCAAATGTGTTTTTTGTCCAATAATTCTTCTATGAAACTCGCACAGTACCAACACCAGAGGTACAATCTTACAAAGGTAACGGACTTTCAGAGTCGGATAAAAATACATATAGATATTTCGAAAGAAATACATTTCGGCTGATAATCGATTTCTTTAATCTTAAATAAGTGTGGACTAGTACAGGCTTAGTCGCAATTCGAATTCATCGCCAGTAGAACCTTTGAATCCGTCCGGGGGTACAACATGTTAAAAGAAAATCTTAAGTTATGCGGCGCTCACAAGTAGAAAGAAACCTCATGCAATATTGTTTGTGAAATGATGGTCGATCTGGTTGGAGAAGTTTGCTGTTACTCTACATGCCTGGGTTTCGATTAAATATTGACTTTTAGCATCGGTCTATTCAGAAACCAATTTAGCACACTTATAAGCATCTTCTGCTAAAGTAATAAGTTTTGTTTTCAGCCTTTATTCACGTGTCCACTTTATTTTAATTGTCCAATACGAAAGCTAATCTTTTGTTGCACCTCATTCTGTGTGTATTCCCGAATTCGATCAATGTGCCACTTCAATCGAATATTAGAGTAGAATTTTATACCTGTTACCTTATTTTTTTGGGTGACACGACTATGGGAATGGGAATGATTATCATTATTTCATTATTCTCTTTCCTATAATCATCATAAATTAATGTGAGTTCTATTTTCCTAAGGATTCTTCCGGAGAAGTAAATTATGGCCTTTTTTCTGGAAGTAAAGTCTTAAATGTAGGTTATGGAATCCGTAGTCATCATGTGAATGGTAAATCTATATTTTTTCATCCAAATTTATATTTATAAAAATAATTTGTTTTCATTTATAGTTTACACATTCATTCAAAGCGAACCAGATGTAATGAATTTTTGGCTTTGGCTTTTAACATCTCTGGGTACTGGTCTTGGGCTCTTAAGCTGTGCAATTGCGGCGATTGCGTCCGTTTTAAAAGCCGCATCAGCATCTAAAAAGCGTGGTACAATGGCCTTGTTATTTGTATCGAATATCTCATCAGCGTCAGCGCAAATTCTTGCATTTGTTTGTTGGCTTGTTCAGTTCTATCAGTACCTTACGCACAATGTACTTCCAGCGGATGATAAAAACTTAAACTGGTATAGTCAGGGCACTGCTACGTTTGGCTACAGCTTTTACCTCCTGATCATATCGATAATTGTTGTTCTAATAAATATCGTTGTGTTGATGTATGCCAAGAGACGCGAATACAGAGAGGATCGTCGATTAGAGCCCCCCTCTGAAGAGAAAAATCAAAGTGCTATTATGCTCTATTGAAACTGCCAACAAATTGCCTTCGTATTTTTTATTTTTATTTTATAGAATTTGAAACTCAGTTAAATGATGTACATACATACATATATGTACGTACATGCATAATTTTCTACTTAAGGGATAAAGTCAGCCATAAAATATAAGTGAAGAAACTCGAATCAAACAAATACTCCCTGAATGAATATAAATATTATATTTTTTATAAGTGAACTTACTCGAATATAATGAATAGAATTATATAATATTTTTTCCAAAAAAAGTAGTTTTAATACAAAAAAATTATACATTTTTAACCGACCTATCTGTCGGTAAAACTTACAGTATATTTATCCAACCGAGGAGTTAGTCAAGGTGATCCACTCTCACCCGCATTTTTCTCTGCAGTTTTAGAAGACATTTTTCGATCAATGAAATGGGATTCCTTAGGACTAAAAATAGATGGCGAATATCTTAATAATCTGAGATTTGCAGATTATATCGTGCTTGTAACAAAAACAACAGAAGACGTGAACAAAATGGTACCAGATTTATAAGAGGGATGCATCACGGCAGGTCTTACAATGAACACAGACAAATAATAAGTCTAGAATATGTTGATGATTACATTTATCTAGGCCAACTAATTTCGCTGGAAAATAAAGAAGAAAAAAAAAAATAGATCGAATAATTTCAAACAGCTGTAAGCAGTTTTGGAAGCATAAAAATATTTCTGATTCGGAAGTTATTTCAAACTCAAGGAAATATATCTTCGACACAACGATACTGTCCGTCATGATATGTGTGTGGCTCACAAACTTTGAACGTTTCAGCCAAATCTGTACAGAAACTGACAATAATAAAGGGCAATGAAAAGGATTTCTTTACATACAGGGTGGCCCAAAAATATTAAGTGGATTTTAATAATTCATTCAGTCATTTTAATGTTTAAGGGTGGCCGTGGTGTAGTGGTAACATCATCGCTTGTCACCCTCTGGGTTCACGGTTCAAATCCTGATGTCAAAAATCATCTATTTATTTTCGCATGAAATAAACCAAAAAAAAAAATATATCAATTGCGAAAGATAAGTCAACTCTACTGCGATAACAATAACAACAAAACAAAAATGCTCCCCAGTTATCTGGATGCCACGCTTGGAGTTTACAGAAACTTAATACATACTACCTAAGTTTGAAACCTCTACACCAATCTTTCCTTCATTCTCTCTCTCTCTCTCTCTGTCTATATAAAAATGCCCGTGGCCTGCAATAATAAAAGGATATTCATATCCCCTTTGGCGCGAGCCAATTATAAAAAAAAAGAATCGCCCTGTCTAGAGATACCATCGTCCGTTTTGTTGTCCGTTTTCGGCAAGAAGGAACTGTGTTCAATCACAGACAAACTGGAAGTCCTGCGTCCAGACGTTCCCGAGACAACATAAGTCGCACACAATGTCAGACGATTCGCACCTCCATGGCTTCGTTAATAAACAAAATTTGTGTTTCTGGGGTATGGAAAACCCTCGAATAATTCAGGAGCGAAATCCACTTTGAGTCACGGTTTGGTGTGGTATCTTGGCTGATGAGGTCATAGGGCTCTATTTCTTTGAAGATGCAAATGAGGATCCAGTAACGGTAAATGGGGACGAGTATAGACCAATGTTTGACATGTTCTTACATCCGCAGCTGGAATCTATTCCGTGCCGGTATATGGTTTCAACGGCATTCTTAAAGAAATGTTTCCAGGCCGAATAATCTCAAAAAATGGAGACATTGGTTGGACAGACCGTTCTCCGGACTTAACAGCTCCAGACTTCTTGCTATAGGGTTATCTGAAAGGAAAGATTTACGAGATTAATCTTCAGTCCCCTGTAGACCTTAAAAGGAATTTTAAGTCACAAACATCATAAACTTTGGAAAATTTCATCGAAAGATTGGAATTTTGCGGAAACTAAAACGACGGTCATCTAGCTAGAGGATATTATTTTCCATTCTTAACATCATAAAAAATAGCAAAGATTAATATTCTACTGGTTTTGTTAAAATTCGTCAATCAAATAAAAAGTTATTCAAATTTAAAATCCACGAAATGAATCAATTCGAAATATGACCAATTTTTCAAAAATTAAATTGGTCGGGTCATGTAGCTATAATGAGAGACAATCGATGCACCCTAAAAACAACAATGGATTCCTAGAGATGAAACAAGAAGAACAGGAAGACAACTAAAACGATATTTCAAAAATTAGCTCTACATGGGAAAGAATAGCCAGGGAGGCTTACATCCAATTATACAAATTTACATCAAATTGGTTTTAAATTTCTAACTGAAGTAAATTTTCCTATTATTAAAATTAAATTAAGAATTTTATATAAAATGTAATTACTCGTAAGTCACAAAATATTATTTTGTAAAACAAAAACATGTGTTAATAAAGCTTATAATAATAACTTTACCCAAGAATAATTTATAAAAAAGTTTCTTTCAGTTTAGTAAAATTCTAAAGGTGAATCATCCTTGTCGATGGTTATTGTTGGTGGTTCAGCATTGCGATTGACCAAATAAATACGCAGCACAAGCAAACCAATATTGACCAAGTTAAAAACAAATGCGACTACCATGATATAAAATGAAAAGCCAATCGAAGCATTTCCCTTTGAAACAAAGGTTACTTTAGAGTTGAGTGTATCGGTTACTGCAATATTATCGATAAGATGATTATCAAAAAGAACTCCCCATAGTATAAGCGCTAGAAGAGATGATCCAGTAGCGATGCTATTCCAGATATATAGACCAAATATGTTGAAAATTGGCTCAATTGGACTATACACCATGTTGATTAAGGAAAACAAACCAGATGCGGCTGTAAAACCTATTGCAATTGACAAGAACAAAACAGTGCATACCCAATATCCGGCAGGCATGCATTGGTTGCTAAGGTTTTCGATAATCTCTTCATCGCGACCTAAAAGTTAATAATTTTGAATTATGAGTTTAATGAAGCACAATAAATAAATACCAATCAAAGCGACAGCCGATCGCGTAAGAGATCTAGGTTGTGAAGGACATGGATCCAACTGTTCGCCGATTAATATGTTATTAAGTTCGGACTTCCGGTTTTCAAAATTATCTTGGCAACTATACGCACAAACACTCTTGGAGTAGTCGCAAACCACTGAAACGAAATTAGATAAGTTAGTAACTTTTTATTTGTTAATAGATCAGATTTACAATTTGGACAAGATTGTTTAACATTTTTTTAAAAAACCAAACATTTTTTTAATAATTTTTCTAATAATTGGTATACGCGTATGCCAGTAACAAGGTCTATTTTTGAAGGCCCATATCTTACCATCACTTCGTTAAATGTTGATGATTTTCAAACATAACCATCGGAGCATAATCGAGCTAACAAGCCACATTTTATCATCAAGTGCTTCTTGAGGTAGACGTGTGACAAGGAATTGATTGACATCCACAATTTTTGATGACTTAGCAGTCAAGCCTTTACATCTTACTCGATTGAAATGGCTTTTAGGTACATCTTACATATCAGACTGGACCCAGAAACCAGATTGCATTGAAGTAGTTTTTCTGTGAGTGTGAGAAGGACGAAAAGGACAGACAAATCACCAGACAAACGGACAAACAAATGCATGTCGAAGACCAACAATTCCTCGGCTTTCAGAAATGATTACAGCTTCCTACTTTTCGAATAAAGCATCATACAGCACGAATTAGATCTGTCTGCGGTTCGGTCACCGCAGTCGCCACCAAATGCTTTTAATATCTTCTATGTTTTTTGTTTGAGAAATCACAACGTGACAGCGGTTGGCAGCATTGCTCAAAGCATCATTAAGGTTACTCGCTCTGGATGGGTTTTAGTCACCCCATGGGTCGAAGTAAGGAAAACTAACCTTTTCAGGGTTCCGGTATTTAAAACAGTAACAGCAACTGTTACCCTGCGCAATTCATTTTGACATTTATGAACAGTTGTGTTGTAATGACACAATAGAAAAAATAAAGCATTCAAATTGTTATAAGTTATCTTTCATCCATTTTTTACACAAAGTATAGGTTAGAATAAATAATAATAGATAGCGAACTGTAGCAAACAAAAGCTTATCAAAATAACTGTTGCGCAGGTTGCTCTGTTTTGAAGTTTGGTAGCGCTGGTGTTGCAAAAAAAAAGGTTAGATTTGAGCAGTACTGACAAATTGTTGCCTTTTTGAACTTGTTGCTTTTATGTTGTCACAACACTGCATTTTTGAATTGGGCCTCTCTTAGTACACGTACGGTTTTCTGGTGTTTTTAGACGTAATATTACGTTTGTACATGAGTACCCGAACCAATCTATTATGTGGGCGATCAGTATGGAGATCAAATGAGTATGATTTTGCTAACATTTGTTTCTTTTGAAGCCAATTGAGTGGTAATACCCTAAGAAGGCATATATTTGTCCGGTAACGGTACATGGATATGCAGCTTAAACCAGCAACTTTATTACCTTTACTCCGACGCTGACTAAACGGATTAGAGAATATTTAAATTCGACTGGACCGTAGAACAGGCAGGATTGCGCTCTGAATCCTCCTGCATCGACCATATAAACACCTTACGGATCATAATAGAGCAATGCGTCGAGTACAGGTCTCCGCTACATCTACTGTTTATCGATTTCAAGAAGGCTTTCGACAGCTTGAATCGATATGCTATCTGGTTGGCCTTACGTAGGGGAGGAATCCCAGAACATTTTATAGCTATCATATTATCAAGGCTACACACGAGGGTAGTAAGTGTCACGTCTTACATAATAGTAAAGTGTCGATGGATTTTGAGTACGTCAGGAGTGCATACTGTTACCGCTGTTGTTCTTGATGATCATCAGTGATGTACTCCGTGCAGCATTGACAGAAAGTAACAATGGAATTCGGTGGACTATGACATCTTATATTACCTTAAACACTTCAACTACGCTGATATGTTTACCTATTTCCACATCCGATAATGAACCTTCATCGAAGTTTAGACAACTTTATATTTTTCATATGAAAATAGACAACTTTCTATATCTAGGAATTGTGGTCTCGGTTAACCGCGGTGGTACCGAACTGGATGTGTGCAACAAAATTGGAAAGTCAAAAGCTGCGTTCGGAATGCTATCCGAAGTCTGCAGAAGCAATGTTCTCAGCATAAGAATGACTTGAACGCAGCTCAGACGTTGTAGACACCCTATGCCTCCGAGGGGTGACAAGATTTAAGTAAGTATAATAAGTAAGTAATCGAGCCTTCTATAGAGACTACGGCACAAGTACATACATATGTACCAATTAGAAGATGTACATAATTAAGTGACACTCGTGCAATAGGTACTGTGAGTAGCAACATGTTCTGTTGCTATACACACACGTATATAGGTACATATTCGTTAAATAAATGTGTAGTTTTAAACAGAATACACAAATTTACCTGTTAAATCATACTTCGTTCGAGTTGCAAGGACTTGTCTAGTGGCTGATCCATAAAATAATCCATAATTCACCACTTCGTTTGAGTGAAGATCTTCAAACTTTGCAATTGCTTCAATCTAAAAATAACATGCTTCTGTCAGTTTTTTTTACCTACTATTTGACTGTATATTTACCCAATTGGCCGTAGAAATACTGACAACATATAGTGCAAATGATAAGCAAGATATAATAAATGTAACAAAAAGGATGGTCCAGTGTGTTTTAGCCATTATAATAAATTAAACTGGTGGCCATATCTTCTAGAACTACTGTCTAATGAATTTGTATTGGAAAATGATGAACGATATAAAAGAATAACCATTAATGACGAACGTTTCACCAGTTTCAAGTATTCGATATCTTATCTCTTTATCAATTCCAATGGAAAGAATACAAACATATTTTCTTCTAGAGTAATTCTCTCTAGAGATTGTGAGTAAGAGTGATTGGACATATGTACCAATATGTGTTCATATTTTTAATTACATACATAGATTTGTGATCTGCATTACGAAATTATTTGTTTTGTATTTAGCGAATTTGTTCTGGGAAGTAGTCGAGTTTATATTATTGTTAGCTGCCCATTCATTGCTGTATAATTCAAACATCATGCACACGCCTTGCAGAGTCTACTTATAGCCAATCTAAATCCTTCGCTTTACAAAATTTACAAAATCCTTACCAACAAAGGAATAATTGTTACTAATCTGAAGAGTGTAAAATGACTGCATGAATGTATAAATATCCGCCTCCGCACATTCGAGGCAATGCAAAATAATTACTTGTAATCATTAAATTTGCTTACAGCCATTTATCAAAGGATTTGATGGAAAAGGATTCAGTTAATCTCCTCTAAAAGTCTTATCGTAACAATTCCAATTGTCGTCGCCAGTCTGTCTAGAAATCGTAGAAAAAAGAATTCTCAAGCAATTTCCAAGAAAACAATGTCCTTTCTCCTTGTCGTTACTCCTACCTGTTCATTGTTCCAATACGATTTTTTCTACTTCGCCTTCTCATCATCTTCTCTATTGTCATCAATGACTTCTTGCCATCAAAAATTTTAGTTTGTTTTTCTCACCATCATGTCCACCAAAATGTACTCACTTTGCTCAGTTGCTAGGATCTATTCAGGGCTACTCATTCATTCATTAACTGTGGCCAATAAAGCATTTACGGGATTCCTAGTCTTGGTGCCTGTGATACGGATTCCTGGTCATAATCGAGACAAAGGACCACTTTTATCTTTTTTTTTCCTGAAGACTCATAAACTACAGAAAGCAATCTAAATAAAAGGATGCTTACCAGATAGGGGCGTGCAGGTATCGCCTACCTGTTGGAATTTCTTATTTTTATTGTCCTAATAATTTTCACACCATTCTCTCATTTGATAGCGTAACTGGTGATCCCCGATCACACTTGCCCTTCTTTTATTGATAATCGTTATTAATTTTCGTTATTTCTCTGCTTTTGAGCTTGAGAGTATAAATCAATGCGTACATTCGCTGTGATGTCACATTTTAGGGGAGGTTCGCTCTTGTAAGACACATTGAACAATTTATCAATTTAGACAAATGCGAATAGACCACCTGTTAGACCATTGAATGTCCTCCGACAGGATCGATATTCAGAATTTGAAGGAAAGCAGAAAACAATTATCCAATACTAGGATATGATTCATCTATAGATTTGCTTTTAACTACCAACGCAATAATAAACTGAGGAGCTATTCATGGGCATCTTCTGCCATCGTCAATTGTTCACGAAAGATAACTTCATATCTATTGATTTATATTTAGAGGCTCACTTCAGGTACACCAACCGGGTATATCGTGTAATTTCTGATAAAGTTTTTCACCTTTCTCCAAATTTTCGATAATTACTGCAATTTATGCTTGACTTGACATTCTGTCGGTCGTTTATAATTGTGAGCCGATTTTGATGAATAGTTTTACTCATTTATCGTAGATTTTCATATTTATTACTTTAAATTCAAAAATTTTTAAGCTTTACACAAAGAGCTTAAATGAACAAACATTTGTTTCATGCGACTTTTGTTAGTTCCTTTAAAATGATGTTAAAAAAATGACAACGCTAGACGCTTCATTATGGTCATTATTTTACAAAATTTATGTGAAAATCATGGACATGTACATATGTAGAATTAATAGTTTAGGAGCTAGAACAGTGTTGCCATAATATGGGATTTATCTCGAAAATGTTTGTTGAATGTGTTGGTACTTAAAAGGGATAAGGGATTATTTTTCTAATTTTTCATCAATTTGTCGAATTTGTTCATAAAATAGTATTTTCATAAACAACAGTTAAGAAAGCTGCAAAGCGTTCATATTCAAACTAATATCGAGGTGATTGTTCTTAATTCTTCGTTGTTCTGCATGAATTCATGTGATGTGTTCATCGCGAAGTGCTCAAACAAAATCGAGTTGTTTTCAAGAAAATCGACTCTTAGTAAAATACACCCTTTATTTTGGGGTTCGAATGCAAATTTCGATATCGACTCGAATTGTGAACCCACTCATCCCAGATATTAAGTTTGAAGAACAAATGGACTGGGTCCGTACTGCATCGTGTGTACAATACATTCTCGTAAAAAAGATAAAATTGAGAGACGCACTTTTTTGAGCTCTCCTACCAACACCAATACCAGAATCTATCCAGAAATCATAATCGGTAACTTAGCTTTTGTAGGTGCATGTAAAAATAGTTCTAAGTTCTAAGGCAAATTTATGAGAGAAGGGAAAGAAGAATCAAACTATGGTCAGAATGAGCTGGTCTCTAGAGGTCTTAATTCTTTAATGAAATAAGTAGACATGTAGATTTTTGTATTTCGAGACAGCGCTTCAAAAACATTTTGTTTAGCTTATTTGCAAGTTAATTCTTTTTCTTGTATCTATTATATAGTCATTTTAAATTATTTCTTTTTTTTTGTATATCTTTATTCTTTTGTGAATTCTTTAATTGAAGTATATTTTTAAATTCGTAATCTGTGAAGCTAAGTTTATTGATGAAATAAAGAAAGAAAGTAAGAATAAATTTGTTTCCACTGCAAGTGAGATTTCCAGCCGGCGCCTTTTGACAATACTGGATAGAAAGTGGCAAGTGATGGACAGATGAACACGTGAAGAAGAGCAATTGGGTTTCCGTATTCTATTTACACGAAACCCTTATAAATATCATGTAAATCAGGCAAAGGGCTTTGAAGCCAAAAATATTTGGGATTTAGTTCATATCTGTTGATCTGTGTACTAAATATTTGGTACTGATAAGTCAAGTACTACTGAACATGTTTTCACCCTACTACGGGAGCGTATTGTTTTTAACTTTAACGCATTCTATATATGTTTGTTTCTTATGACGTAAAGTAATAACTACTCAACCGATATTAATGAAACAAAAGCAGACACATTTCTTGGAATCTCAGGGGTATTTTTGGAATAAGATTAGATTTTGCCGTTAGATGACGCAAAAAATTGGCACATATACATATACATTGGCCTCTAGACTAAAAACTAATGCAACGCTCTAAATGTAAAAAATTGTTGGTGCTACCTAGAAAATCACAGAAAAATATTAAAAATTCAATATTCTAAGTAATTCAAGTGAACGTATGGGTTATATTGCAAGTACGGTTGATATTGAAAGTGCGGGTGGCCCTCATTTTAGACTAGGTAACGTGCCTTAGCATTCTGCAGTAGCAAAAATAAATTGCTTTCGAAACCAACACTAAAACTCGGAGAGATAATGATCGCTTGACTTTCGGCTGTCGTTTCAAAATCCCAGGTTCAACAAATTCGAGTTTATCCGACATCCGACCTGGAAAACCTTCCGGAAACACACGAGAATCCTGAGTGTGTCTGGTGCTAACATAATTTCATGGTAGGCACACGGTGATAGGAATTTAACATACAGTTTCCGGACTAGAGTCATAAGTGTCACGATCAAACAGTATTATGCACTAACATGATGGATTTTCCCTTCTAAGTCAGGTAAGTGGATCGGGGCCTTACTCGATCTCCATGTCTTAATTTTTGCTGTGCAACATGTTTCATTCAGCTATGGTAGGATAGGAATTTTCTCCAACAACATTGAAAAAAAAAATCATTTTTGTTGGTGTCATATAAATAACGAAATATTTTAAAGGTGAACAAAACACATTTAATTGCGTTCAAATTTCGTTTTGTTTACACTTACTGTCAGTGTTTGTCCATTCATTGTCAACGAATTGTTTGGCTCCTCACTGTCTGGGATTCATGCCACACACAGAGTGCACCGAGTTGTCCCATTAGTGCGAAAAGTATATTATCTAACATCTTACTTTTGCAATATTGTAGAAGAGAAGGAAGAAAGAATGAAACGCTATGAATTGAGGCTACGGGAATCTCGAAAATTGCCATCAGGGAGGTTTTTTCTTACCTAGAAATTGCACTCCATTTGAAAAGATATCGAAACAACAAGCCCGAGAAATAAGAAAGGAAAGTGAAAATGTCATCTTATTATGGATTAGAAATTTATTGGCAAGTCAAAGAATGGGGCCAGTATGTCTAGCCCTTCTCGAATAATACAATTTTTGCGGTTTCAAGAAGAACTCTTGACCCTCAAGAAAGTATCATATTTTTATAATTGCAAGATTTTTGTCAACAATTTTTTAGGGGAAGGATATTCACTTTCCAATCTCCATGGGTGGTTCAGGTAATGTATAAATGATATAAAAAAATATCAATTATTGTATAAATTGGTATATCTTTTTTTATTTTATATAGTTTGTAAAACGAAGAATTATTGATTTTGTTGTCCTAGAAATAAGAAAAGAATTACGGAAGAATGGCAATTTGTTAACGACAAAGAGGATCATTTTCTAAATATTCGCTAGTTTTTCAATAAAATTTGTTTTAGTTAATTTTTTTCACGAGGTACTCATGTGATTACATACTTAAGATGTCATAGGGGAATGATTTTTTTTATTATTATTTTAACGCTACACTTCATTGACGTTTTGTCTACTAAGGCTGTTATGCATATGAATGCGCATATAGAATAAGTTGGGATTGTGACGATTCCTAAAATGTGGCCGAATTTACAAAGGAAATGGTGATAAGGGTAATATATATTTTACCATGGACCTGACGGTAGAAATACCGCTTAACACTTGCTTGAAGTATGTAAGTCTCTTTTCTAGAGAAACTTAGGGCCACAGTGAAACGTTTAATGATTTTCACACTACGGAAACCTCATATGATCGTATAAGATCTTAGCAATTCAATAATTAAAGTCAATCTGCGGATCTAACGAAATGAAGTTTGTTTCCCTACCTTCAGAACCCCATTATACAATAATTAACCTCGTTAAAGTTGGGTTTCGACCAAAAAGACGGTCTGTCTGGCTGCCTTTGGCTCTATATATTCATGTGACTAGATCATGTGGTTGTTCTTGTTCCTCGCATCAAGTATGTTTTTATAAACGGACTGGTTGAAGGTATTCGGTGACAATCGATAGAAAATTTCGTATTCCCGTAATGCATAAAAATCGCACAGAAAAAGACAAAGATTAAAAAGGCGCCCATCCAACTTATGCAGTACTCACATAATCATAAATGCTTTACCACTGGTTTCTGTAACTCATCCGCTTGATTAACTGACACCTTTTGTTAACTACATAGTTTCATGGAAATTTCCACGGTTCAAGGAATCTCAGGATTCTCAACTGGGTTTATGACTGGAGAAGTCCCAGACCTGTCTGTTTTTGTTTACATAAAGCAGAATCATGCATTGTGGTAACAGATAGAAAGCCATACTTGCACTGTGGCCAAAAAACTTATTTAATGGCTCTAATAATATGATCACTCCTTGTATGTTGCTGATGATAAGGTTGAGCCCTATATTGAAGAACAGCTGTATGTGATAGAGCTTTAGGTACCACAATACGACGAAGAAAGTGCCAATGATCGGTCACACTTTGCGAAAATTCCGGTGGAAAGTATTCCACGTAGTAGGATCGGTGCTGTCTTCTCTTAAGCGAAACCAAAACCTTCAATCATTATCCATGGATGGTGCTTGCATCATTGAAACCGAAAGACTTGCCATTCTCGGTATGTGTATTAATAACCATCTTCGATGGAACGATCATATATTCGAGGTCGCGATTCCTTAAACGTTGCAAGAAATATTTTCCCCATCTGATCTAGCCTCAATTTATAAGGCATTCATCCGCCCTAAGCTGGAATATAATGCCCATATCTGGTCTGGTGCACCCAAGACCATTCTGCACATTCTAGACATTGTACAGAATCGCGCGTTAAAGCTTATAGGTGATAGAGACATTGTGAATTTCATACATTCACTTGAACATCGGAGAAATGTTTCATGACTCTCCATATTTTATCGCTATTTTCATAAAAAAATGTTTCAGGGAAATAGCCAGTTGCATTCCTCCCCTTCAAAATTTCACCCGCAATACGCAACATTCTTCGCATGCACATCAGTTCACCCTAAAGCCAAACTTCGGTCATACTCTCAAATATAGGGATTCATTTATAAGCCGAACGAATCGAATGTGGAACGATCTACCAGGCTCTGTATTTCCCCATCACTACAACCTTCAAACATTTAAAGCCAACGTGCACAGGTTTCTCCTCTGTTTCTCTTCCCCATTTTCCTAAAATATAAGAGTATTCATAATCCCTTTGGCGCGCGCAGATTATAAAAAAAAGAAAAAGGCTAACCTCCTTGAAGAAACATGAAACAGAATAGTTAAGGGAGAAAAAATATACAGGAATGATGGAATTCTTTTGGAAGGGATCATATGATACCCTATCCCTGTTCTAATCCATCTCTGTGGGCATGGCTTTCTGCAATGTTCAATTCAAGTTCAATGATATTCATATCTTTCTATTCAGAGTATATTTCAGCGACTTTTAAGAAATTTTATCAGGAAAACTGATTTTATGGTTTCTCGAAGTTCATGGATATGGATTCTGATGAGATCTTTAAAGT
Organism: Pocota personata; assembly: GCA_963082735.1. NCBI lineage: Eukaryota > Metazoa > Arthropoda > Insecta > Diptera > Syrphidae > Pocota > Pocota personata. Next base: position 276,192,538 of record OY720429.1, read on the forward strand.
AAGGTAGCTTAAAAAAAGTAATATCAGGTTATGTAAGATGACATTAAGATCGAAACACAGTTTTAAAGACCAAGCCATAGCGGATATAAAAATGATTTGTCTTGTTCTATGGAATTGGAATCAATTTGCACGGATCAATAAGGTTGTTGGAAGGCTGCTATGTCTCAAGCACAAAGAAAATAAGAGCAAGCATATAAATGCACAATCTTACACCGGGCGCATATTTGTAAATCTTATCTTATGTATTCCCTTAATGTAATTTTGAGAAACAAAAAATATTAGATTCTCCACTACAGGCTGCAAATAGTCACCTGGGAGTAATTTATTGAAAATCTTATCAAAAAAGTCGAATTTTGTTTTGCTTATTTCCCGCACATACTTGTAAGGTAACTTAACATTATGTAAGCGGCTTCTTCAGTACGCCTCATAGTTCAAATTTTAAAGCAAGTCGGTAATATAGCACCGTACTGAAACAGATTTATAAATTTCACGATTTTAAGAATAATCGTACTAGAGACAATTGGAAATTATCAATTCATTTGATAATTTAGTTGAAGTAAATTGTACTGAAATTCATGCAATTGTACCGAAGTACTTGCCATTCTGCTTTTATAGTGTTGCAGAGTTTCGAACACTATAACGCATAGGCGTTGTTGACGCCTTATGCTTTACGAGAAGTACAGAGAAATAAATGAGACATAATTTTTTCTCAAAAGCAGTTTTTCCCCACGGTCAGAGGTTTGCTAGAAGATGCCTATCCGCATGCAGATATCGGTTTGTCTTTGAGTTATTTTTGCATTATTTGGTAAAACTTAATTCGAAAGGTGTCATATAAGAATAAACTCGAGAAGACTCATACTTTTTTTTTGTAATCTTATTCTGCTTGATAAAAAAAAAAAAAAAAAAAAAATGATAACACATAAGATTTCAAAGTGAAAATTAAATTATTTAAGTTGGTACGAGTTATTGCATATTAGCTACAGTTTCGAAATTTCGAATATATTTACGTACCAACACCCATATTGAATTCCGTTGAATCCCCTTTAAGTTCCTATAAAACTAAAATAAAACAGTTCATTCATATTAATTGTTCACTACTGAAAGAACAGAGCGATTTTCGCATAAAATCCGAAGCGATTAATGGCTGCACCGCCCGTGTTGACTAATGACACTTCTCGGAGGTAATAATTAAATTAAATGATATCAATCAAACCAATGTGTGACCCAACAGAATTTGGCTTTGAAAACCCAACAGTTCCCAAATAAATACCCACAGGACAGAGGGTGTTTGTTTGCTCAATCATATGTGTATCCGTAAACACAAAATCTGTTCGAACAATCACATTGACCCACGGTTGGAAACAGAGTTTCTCCTGGTGTCATTTGTAATGTATTAGTATTGAACTGAAAGGAGGTAATAAAATTGCACCATAGGTGGTTCTCTTCCGGATCCTTTTGTGGTGAAGAGAATCCCTGGTTATCCAGTAAGGAAGGTCTCATTGTATCAACTAATGACAAAGTGAGATGTGTTCCTGTTTAAGTTGCATTATTTGGGAAATTGATATGAAATTGTTTACGTAAACACGCAATTGCACTGACAACGTCTGTAGTTTTTTTTTTTTTTTTTTTTGAAGAACAGCCTGGGAGTTCCTAATCAATAACAAATCAATTTCCTTAAGGAAACTGCCAACTATTTCTTCTTCCACAACTGTTTGTTGAGCGGAAGAAGCCATCAGTTGGGTTGTGACATTTTTAGTGATAACACAATTGCGCATTGATGTCTTTTGAATTTGGTCCATTTTTGTGCCTATTTTGGGATTTCTTTTTGTGAGGAAAGTCAGAGAGCATGCGCTACTGTTGGCTTGGCAGTTACCATTGGGACTTTACTCTGTCAAGATGGAACAATGACTTAATTCAGCAGGGGGCTAGTTGTATTGTGTGCCCAAGTAAACTAATTAAAACTGATGAAGGTATGTGCAATTGAAAATGTAAATTATGTACGAACATACTCGTATATCTTAATTAAAGTGCTACTTCGTCATTTACTTTATAAAGAGCAAGCACTGCTTTTAAATGTTCGGTTTTAACGTTTTGACTATTTTTTATGGTATTTGCTAGATCGTGTAACACCCCATACAATTTTGTAAAAATAGGAGAATAAATTTATAAAAAATACCTTACATATATTTGGGGATATTCATATGTATGTATGTATTCTCGATAGAGGTAGGAATAAGTATCTGAATAAATATAATCAAATTGTGAAAGACGAATAGTCTATTAAATTTTCCATCAACAAAATGTCTTAGGTGTTGTCATGTATTTCTTACTAGTTTCTAAGCTAATTAACTAATAGAAATTTCCAAATCCCGGAGCACTCAGACTCACACGAAGTCCATTGTACTACTAGACAGAACTCCTTTTGGTGTAGTGGTTGGAAAAACTTGGATTTTATTCGTTTCTCTTTTATGCACGGGTGGCTGTGGCTGCTGTTCCCTGTCCGGGCTTGAACCTGCACAATTTGGGTCACAAGCGAACACCCACTACACCATGGCCACGCTCTAAGAGCTAATTAGGGGTTTTCAGCCCGAAAAGATTTTTGACTTTGGAGGCTTCTTCCTACGATAAAACCGTAAGAGACGAACATTTATTATTAGAATACTACAGAACCAATCATCAATTTCTAAATATTTTTGTGTAATCGAAGCGCGAATTGGGTAAGGATGCAGCGAAAAATGTAAATTTGCCAGGACCAATGATTTCATGTTTTGTAAAGGGTGGTTAAGTTTTAAGGGCCGATATTGATTTTGAATAAAACACAAATTATTTAGGAAATCACTGTCATTTCTTTTTATTATGATAATATTGGTATGGTTCAATTATGTATGGAACAAAATATCGGCCAAATGGCCGCCGCGACCTCGGCGGCACACCTCCATCCGATGGTCCAAATTTTCGATGACGCTGAGGCATAATCGAGATTCTATGCCGTCAATGTGCCGAATTATCTCATCCTTTAGCTCTTGAATTGTTGCTGGCTTATCGACGTACACCTTTTCTTTCAAATAACCCCGAAGAAAGAAGTCCAACGGTGTCAAATCACATGATCTTGGCGGCCAATTGACATCGCTACCACGTGAGATAACACGGCCATTGAATTTGTCGCGCAAAAGAGCCATTGTTTCGTTAGCTGTGTGGCAAGTGGCACCATCCTGTTGAAACCACATATCGTCCACATCCATATCTTCCAATTCGGGCCATAAAAAGTTCGTTATCATCTCACGATAGCGAACACCATTCACAGTAACTGCCTGACCGGCCTCATTTTGGAAAAAATACGGCCCGATGATGCCGCCAGCCCATAAACCGCACCAAACAGTCACTCTTTGTGGGTGCATTGGTTTTTCGACAATTACTCTTGGATTATCATTCGCCCAAATGCGGCAATTCTGCTTATTGACGAATCCACTGAGGTGAAAATGTGCCTCATCACTGAAGATGATTTTCTTCGAAAATTGATCATCCACTGTTGCCATTTCTTGCCACCATTGTGACCATTGACGACGCTTGAAATGGTCAAGAGGCTTTAGTTCTTGAGTCAATTGCACCTTGTAAGCGCGTAAATGCAAGTCTTTATGCATAATGTTCATCAACGACGAGCGTGAGAGGTGCAATTGTTGGGCACGACGACGAGTTGAGGTGGACGGCTCTTCAGCAACACTATCGCGAACAGCAGCAATATTTTCTGCAGTACGAGCTGTACGAGCATGTACTGGTGTTTTCACATCTCCTACAGACCCGGTTTGCACAAATTTTTGCACGATTTTTCCGATTGTACGCACATTTGGACGATTAAATTGACCGAAAGAATCGCCAAATGCACGATATGCATTTTAATTTGAACGCCCATTTTCATAATAAGCTTGAATAACTTTAACGCGTTGCTCGATTGTGTATCTTTCCATGGTTCAAATTGAGTTAGTCTGAAATTGAGAAATGTCAAATGAAATGCAGAAAAAAACTTGACGTTTAGGTGTGGTTCACATTCAACATCGGCCCTTCAAATTTAACCACCCTTTAGATTCTGGATTGGTAAACAACGTCTGAATAACATCTTCCAAATCCTCTCTTCTGTTGATTAAAGCCATTGACTAAAGTTGTATACTCGTATAAATTTCATTAATTTAGGAATTCATCTTTTTACAATTGAATGTAATATTTTTGAAATCGGATTAAATCTATTTGCGTGATCCAGCCCTTAGGATTTACTGAGAATAGTTTGAAAAATGCAAGAAAATAAACATTTCGGTTAAATCCAATTGCAAAAAAGTTAAACCCATTCTTAAAAAGGTTAAATTCAGTGGTAAAAAAGATTATTTCCAATTGCAAAAGAAGGTCAATTAGATTAGGGATGGATAATTATTTCAGCAATGAATTTATGGCTGGGAAAATGAGTTTCATCAAATTGAAAGGTGAGCTATCCGAAACGTTGAAGAGCCTTCATCTTCCTTAGATCATATTTGAGGCAGAAAAATAAATTATTGAAAGGTTAATGATTCCTTGATTGGTCTGGAGGTGACCTCAAAGAGACAAACTTAAAAGTAAAACTCCCACTATGATGCAGAAGATTTTGTCCGGCCACTTCTGTGTACAATTACCGTGTAGACTGTGAAGCACTGAGATCGCTGAAACACTATTCCCCTTTCTTTCTTCGATTTCCCATTCCCCTTCATCTCTACAGTTTTTACAGAAGTTGTAGCACTGGATACCCAATGCCAAGCATGCTTGCTGTAAGTTCTCTTTCTTTACTTTAAAATTAAATGTTAATCGGTAGACGGTATATTCGACATGATCAGGGCCGCATTAAAGTACACTGCCGTTGTGGGCCCAACGTTTTTTGCTGTCCCATTTTTAATTGTCAAATTGCCAAAATCCACTCACTGAAAAATGTCTGTAATCCTTAATTTTAAGTCGATTGTTACATAAGTAAATTACTAAAACACTTTTGAAGCAGCAACCAAAAGCCACCCGAGCTTACGAACAGTACATGACTTATATATGTGCATGACTTTATACCAAACTTATTTTTCAAAATCATGTTTGATGTACAAAATATTGGCGGAATTTATGGTTAAATGTAGGTACCAAATATATACATACATATGTACATCCATATGTACAAAATTAAACTCATTGTTATCAATTCATATTTACGAGTACATGCAAAATTCAAAGTCATTATTATATTAATTATTACTTAATGATTACACGAAGAGAAAAAAGAAAAAGGCAAATATAAATTATATGTTATATTATAGTATCTTATATCCTTTTTCAAATTTAAATTTTCTATAACTTATGATTATCAATTTGCTCATTAGTCCTAAGACTAGATTGTAATATAATAATAAAAAAAAAAAATATATATATGTGCAAAATCTGAAGGAATATTGGTACAAAACCCCTCATCCGATTGCACTAAATTTGGCATGCTTTATGTTCTCTTTATGTTCTACAAGCTACAAAAAGATTCTTTTAAATCTGTTCATTCTGATAGAAGGGACACAAGTGTTTTCCAAAGCTGTTAATCGGATTATCACCAGAATAAACATGCCAATAGTTTGCAAAAGAATTATTCAAATCGGTGCGCAAAAAAAAATTTTTTTTTATAATTTCTATATTTTTATCCCATTCTGCCGCCCTTCGAAGCCTGCCGTTGCGGGCCCGGTCCCAATCGGTCCGCATTATGTTAATCCAGGACTGACTATGGTTAAATGTACATTCGGTATAGGTTATTAATCCTTGATTTTGTCTTAATTTTGTTGACTTGGAAAGAATCACTGAATCGAATTTGGATTGAATATTAGAATTCAGCTGTCATCTAGCGGTACGCAATTTTAAATGACTGCGAGAGCTCCTTAAATCATAAAACAAACTTCGAACCACTGTTAAGAATAATAAGAACTTTTAATCTATATACATACCCACAGTTTGGGGTTTGTTCGTTGTTTCGCTAACAATTGTTACACAGCATATTAAAAATAAATAAGTAACTTTTATTTTATTTAACTTTTTTTCTGTACTGACTATATTTGCTGGCTTCAAAGGTTGTAGTTTATTGGATCTTTTAGAGAATCTGCAACATTTACTAGTTGACATACAAATTAAGATACGTTTACCTTGGGAACGCTAACTTCAGCGCAGCAAGAACAACAACTGTTTAGGTCATTACGGTATAAAAATACTCCATTTTAATATGTAAAAATATAAAATTTGTATATATTGTTTGTCTTAATTAATTTGCTTACAATGGCTATCATCACTTTGTGCTATTATTAACATATTTACACACTTATTTAAGTATCCAAAAATATAAATACATATTTATTTTAAATTCATATAAAGAAAATGTCTTAATCCGAAAAACAGACAATGAAGTTCCAGACTATTGTTGTTTAATATCCATACAGATATGGATACATAGGCACAAATATTGCAGGTCCAAGTTGGCGCTCTTGTGGCATATGAGTTTTCATATGTTTCTTAAGGTGATCACGTCTTCCGAATTTCTTGCCACAAGTTGTGCAGGCATATGGTCTTAAGCCCGTGTGGATTCTCTTGTGGCGTGTTAGCTCCTCGTTACGCGTGAAAGTTTTGCCGCAGGATTCAACGTCACATTTGAATGGTCTTTCGCCTGGAAAGAGAGAATACAACAATAATAAATAAATTTGTTTTAATCAGACAATTTTACAATGTAGTTGACTATTAAGAAAATGTGATATATTATATGAGGTAAAGAAAATCACAGCTTACCGGTATGTATGCGAATATGTCCTTTCAATTGACCGTTGTTAGAGAATGCAACATCACAGTGAGGACACTTGAACTTCTTTGGTCGTTGTTTACGAGAATTTAGAGCTTTTAGGTGGGCATCTTCGGCCATCACACGAGCATACTCCTGTTCCATTAGGCTAATTGAGAAAGGATCCATTGCAAAAGCGGCCGGCGGCACTGCTAATCCATTGGGATATTGATAAATATCACTGACATTTGGTAATCCAGGAGGAAACTGAGTATTATCCAAAGCGTATGACCCCATCGGGCCAGCAGCAAAAATGTCATGTTGTTCACTTTGTTGCACTTCATCATAACTAACTTTGTTGTTGACAAAAGGGCTTTCACAACTAGTATTTTCTTGTTTCACTACACTTGAACTACAATCACTGCTGCTATCCTCGTCGCTTGATTTCGAGTCCCATGGACGGAATAACCTTGAATAGGTTTGTGGAGGATGTAAGTTAACCGATGACATTTTTTTTTTTTTAAATAAACTTAAACTGATGAATGTTGAACGAAAACCAAAATGTGATTAAACTAAGTAAAATTTATGAAAAAAGAAACGTAAAATCTACCCTCAATGATGAGAAGGGAACCACTCTCCGCTAGATCTTAATTCGAACTGAAGTCAAGAGGAATCCGAAGGGTCTTTAAATGATTTCAGATATTCTACCTAGCTACAAACACTCCACCCTAATTCTATTCATTTGTCGAGAAGGGTGAGTTTTCACAATGGCCGCTTAGGTATATAATGCAATTGTTCATCCCCTCTCCTTGATGGCGACAACTCACAGCCCTAGTGAGCCTTTTCGAGTGGTTTTTCGCTTAGGGGTGATTTACTTGTCCTTTTTTTCTGCTGTTAAATCGTGGATCAACTTCATTCAATTCGAATGTACATAGATATATGTATGTATATATAACAATATGTATATATAAATTATATTCTGACTAATTTTTTATTTAGTGATCAGATTTGAATAAGGTATGGAGAATTGATGCTGAATAGGATTGCGTTCATCGTAAATAATTTTTTTTTAACATGTAACTAGTTTATGCTTTCAAAACACTTAAATATATTTAATCTACAGATTATGCAAACATAAGTACATAATTTAATTTTAATTCAGCGTAAATCAATTGCAATGAGTAAAATTGTATGTTTGAGTTTGAGAAAATAATAAAAGAAATATTGGCGCTTTTGGTTGTGCAAATTTTTGTTCGTGTACATCAGCGAAACCGCCACCAACTTCTAGAGGAAATAAATTACTATGGCACTAAAGTCGTAAGTGATGGAGTTTTTGTAGGAATTAATGAAGTATGTATATATATTGACTGCTGAATTTAGTACAAACGGAGCGAATTTTTTTTCCGCTTTGCTCGGAAATATAAATTGATTTCGAATAAACAATAAACCTATGCAATTATTGTTTTTGTAAATACATCGGTGTATAGGTATATCGTTAAGATAAAATTAAATATTTTGAAGCTATTTGCCTGCAACATATGTATATGTAGGAACATACTAATCCTACATACATATTTATCTCATCTGTTAGTTTTATACGTTTTGTTTTAATTTAACAATTTTTTTTACCGAGTCCTTACAAAACTGACAAATCCATAAATAGAAACTATTTAATAAATTAAAAAAATTATGTTAATTAGAAATAAAATGTTATTAGTTCTTCTAGTTCTAGTCTAGTCTTTTAAGAAATAAATTCAGTTTCATTTTTTAAAATTTATTTATACAACTATATTTATCTTAAATAATTAAAAAAATAATAATATATTATTTAGAGTTGAATTTGAATAGAAGAATGAAAATTTTGAAGAGGGTGTATAATTGAATTGGCGTCACTTCCCGATCGATTTTGAGTATTTCAATATTGAATATTTTCTACGTGTTTGCAGATTTTGGATTCTTGGATTTTTGTTAAGCTGTATATGTGTTAAAAGAAAACATTTTGTAATTCTGTATAAAATGCAAGGGGATTGCATATCTTGAAGGGAAGAACTTACTTATAGTACATACATAGTTTCAAATAATTTTCTGATCAACCCTCGTAAAATACTAAATTCAAAGTTTGAATATGAAAATTAAAATCACTTTCATTGTGAATATCATTCAGCGCTGTTAGTTGCATTGGCACGTATACTAATTTTCTATATTATTAAAAAATCGTCATTGACAGCATTTGTTTATTAAAATAAAGTGGACGACTACGTCGCATATGCTTGCACCTACATATACGTTGTTTGTTTGTAAATTCATCAGTTCGAAATTAAAAAAATCGTTCACAAATATATTTTTTTTCAAAAAATTTACGTTGTATGTATGTATATGTCATATATTGTTTAGATATCGAATTTGGACAAAGTTGCCGAGTCATATCCGAGAATGAACAAATTTTTAAAAACCGATCAATAAATAAAGTACCGTTATATACATGCGATCAAAATCTTTCCATTTTTTTTTTTTCAAAATCGAATATTAGTAATATATCGTTAATTTTGGGATTAGAAGGAAAATTTTGATTTCCCCTGAATTGTGACCTACAGATCCCAAATATGAAATTTGAAGAAAATCCGTTCATCCTCTTAGACTGTAGTCGGCCATTCATACAGACAAACATACATATGACATATGCACAAACAGATAGACATAATTAAGAGACCCACTTTTTTGAGATTCTCTATTATAGTAATACTAAGATCGAAAATTTCAGGAAACCAAATTGACAATATGTTGGTGCAAGTAAAAATGTAGTTTTGTACCATTTTTCGGACAGTTTGTACTTCAGATTTTTTTTTTAAATAAACCGATCTTGGTGTACTCAGATTCGGTTTGGTCCATTGCGTTACGTTTTTATATAGCGGTGGCAGAAACTAAGATTTAATTCTTAAAGCTACACAATGGCTGCCAATCCTACTACTACTATGTACTCCTTTCAATACCTTACTGCTACTTCAAAACTTCCGAATTTAATAGTCATAATTTGCACAAGCTTATGTACACATAAAATATTTGCGTATGGTTCCCAAATTATTAACAAGAATGGAACTGTAGAGCAAATCCGACATTTCGGCAAATTCATGTCAATTCTATTAAAAGCCCAAATTTTGTGGATATTTGTGTTAGTTTGTGGTTGCGAAACTGAGAACCAAACAGTATACAAACAGTTTAGGTGCATTAAAAGCATCTTAGCGAGATTTTCAAATCTTGTCATTGAAACCTTGTTGTAGTTGAACGTAGAATTAATTTCGAATATACACGTTTACGTTCAGGATCTCATTGCATCGACTATATCAACACCTTATGGATAATCTACAAGCATCGCGGAGCGCTGGCTCAGCGTTATAGGTACGCCTCTCCTGAGAGAAAATTATACAAAAAGTATATATAAGAAATTAGTTTCTCAGCACGAGTTTCATATCAAAGGAAAACTTATTTTAAAGTAATTTATAAGGACGTGTGCATTTGATCCCCAGAAAGAAGACTCTCTGAACTGTGCCAACTTAAGGAGCATCAGCCTCCTGAACAATGGATACTCGATTTGGTGTGCCATGTTACGTGAACGAAAAAAATTCACTATAGATAGATATTCACATTGCGGCACATCTTGAATATAAAAAATATAGCAGCTCCAAATCAATTCTCACAACTTTTTCATAGATTTTTAAGTCTCCCATGATAGTGTCTATAGAGACGAGCTTTACAGAGCTAGTTTTGGTATCCTAATAAAATCGTCCCTCTGTGCAAAATGACGATGGAGAATGCGCTCTGTTCAATTAAGGTTGGTGATAACATCACAGAAGATTTTGATGTCAGATGTAATGTGGTATCTTTAATATCATACTTTAAATGTTGGTAACATCTGTTGTACATTTTTTTCTTTATCCTCATCATTCCAGCCTTACTTTAATACGCGGAAGCATGTACGTTATCAAAGGGGATTGGAAACACAATTGGTTGTTTGCAAGGAAAAATTCTTCTACTGATTTTTTGACCACGCTTGTTTTGACGGGGTGTGGAAAATAACAAAACAAACTGAAGTACCGGCTGTATTGCGATGTCAACTCGAAATCAAAAAGGATTCGAATTCATCACCTAAGATGCATATATGATAGAGCGAATGGGCACGCTCCAGCTCAGAGAATCTTTGAATCCATATCGGTGAGACAACGCGGTAAAGGGAGACCTGACCTAAGGTGATGCCGCAGTGAAAACTGAGCTCAATCCTCTTGGTCTCCAAAATTGCTCGTTAATTTTAAACATTTTTTATATGGCTGTAAAAAAGTATATCCCCGGAGGAGGAAAAATATAGGGTGGCAAAGTTGACAAAATTATTTGAATTGTTGTGCACAGGGTGTTACAAAAGGGGTTTGTTGCTATGTATAGACGAGTTACTCTCATCAAGGCAAACGAAAAAGTCTTAGTAAACATCTGTTCAAGCTCCTACCGTTATGCAGTTGTTATATTGTACGATTCTTCTTTTAATTGAACAATGAAATGATGATATGAAAGGATCCGATTTACTGTTTCTCTGCAAACATAAGATGAAAATGATTTTTCAAAAAACTTCTACCATTTTTTTTCTCATTTTTATATATTCAGCCATTTTGAATTTTCTTTTCATTTGTTCCTAAAAGTTAACAACGGTAAGAGATCGGATAGATGTTTACTGGGCATTTTCGTTTGTCTTTATGTAATGAACACCCAAACACATGGTCAAGCCATTCTTCTTGAAATACCCTGTGTTAGAAGAGTTTTTGTGCAATCCTGATTCAAACAAATTAAAATAACACTAGAATTTTTTATGTTCCAGCCTGATGTTTTCTTTTTGAATAACTATGAAATGAAACAGAATTTTTTAAATTTGGTTTTTATTAACCAATTATTTGGTTTTTAGCAGTATTATTTTTATTTAAAATATGTGTATACTTTTACAAAATTGACTTTATTAGTTAGTCACGAACAGAAAAAGAGCATAACCCACTCAATCCAGAGTTGTCAGTCCAAAAAAAGGAAGAGGTTAGGTTTTTTCTTTTTATCGAAACTATGGCCGCCACCAACTTGAAGTTAGTCGCACTTTCCGTGAGGATATTTATATTTCCTTACTCTTTTTCTTTTCGTTATTTTACTAAAGTTTATAACAATTATATCGGCAAAATTGCCGCCTCTAGCCGCGATGCAGATGCGTGTTCTTCCAACCATATTCTGCGTAACATTCTTGCACATTTCGTGTGTTATTTCATCTATTTCTTAAATAATGTCGAATACAGTAGCTCTGTGAGGGTGTAAAGGTCGTTGGTGTATCAATTGTAACAAAGCCTGATAACTCGAAATGAGTTTCGTCACTTATGATGATTTTTTCCCAAATATTGTGTGTCGTCAATATGGGGGGAGCTGCAAAACTTTTTCACTCTACTCTCGCTGGCGCATTTGGTTATTTTCCATTAGTTGTTGAGTCAATTGAATTTTATATGAGTACAAATGTAATTTTTTTGATTATTTTAAACAAATTTGCCGGAGACTTTCATCAATACTGTCTCTCACTGCAGCAATATTTTGTGCTGTACGTACGCTACGAACTCGCCGGACTTCACTTTACCTGAGAGTGTATACTGAGTTTTAAAGTTATTCATTATAAGCACATGATCTAAAACAAACAAATTTCGCAAATTTGAATATAAAAACGTATTTTGATTATATCCTGATATTCAAGGTCACCACACAGCCTTACCCTATGAGCTTTACAACTTTGGTCAAAGGTGGTTTTCTCCTATCTCTAACCGTTTTCGAACAAAACTAGGTAACATTCTTACAAACAGACATGTACTCGTATGTGGATATCATGCGCAATCATCGCGAAACCATTTGGCAATACGATAATACTGACTGGAACGGTCTAAATTCGTTTTTCAGGTGTTTTAACTAGTCCCTTTTTTCCTTGATAGGGACATTAATGGCGCTGCCGACCTTATTTTAGTACCCTCGTAAATAAGCTGCCAAGTTTATGGTGTTGGTAGCATATCCTCAAAATGGATTGTAAGCCTTTTAAGTAATCGCCCAATACAAGTTGTATTAGACGGATGTACTTCTAACTCATTCTTAAATAATGCTGGTATACGCCAGGACTTAGTCCTCTGTCCAACCTTGTTTCTAATATGTATTAATGACTTTTCCTCACTCGCAATTCTATCCATTCCTGCGAGGTTGACAATACTCTTGATTGCACTTACTTTTTAATGTCTCCACGGTAAGGGCCCCAAGCTGTAGAGTCAAAGCGACAGCGTATGCCAACAGCGCTTAACGTTGATGTCGTCATCAGTTGGGGTGTGAAAAACTGAGTTTAGTTAGTTTTAAAAACCCAGTGCTGTCATCTATTTCTGAAGGGAGATACTAACGTAGCCAAACTACAAATGAATGCAGTTGATGTTGAGGAATCTAGTGGCATGTTTGAACGATAGCTTCCAAAACCTGCTTACATTTACTCGATGGTATTCAGCGGCAAGCATTAATTGGCGAATAATCTATTTGCAATCAAATTTAATCGCTCGAACACCACCGAAATGTTGTCTTATATCTTAAAGACTACTTACGATTATACAGTTAAACTCAGAAGATCATTTTTCAACAACTCAACGCGAATTAATGATGGAATGACTTGCCCTCCTCAATATTTCTAGAAAACCATAGTTTACATGGATTTCCTTCCTTCCTTCCCTTCACTCCATCACTGAATATGTTAACATTAAAGGACACAGTCCTAAGTGGTGCAGAACATTTAGATTTTGAAGCGCCTTTGCATACAAGCATTCTAAGATGGCATCTAATCATTCTATGTTGGTCCATCCGTGGCGGTTCTGGGCCCATGCATCATTTGCCCACTCTCCTTTGTGCCTCAACTGTTTTATAAAAAAAATAGATTCTTCTGTGGCACCAGTTAGAGTAACATTATTTTCAATAATTTAACCACTGCCCTCTTTGTTTCGAACCAGTTTCGTAAGTAATTTTCATTAACTGTGGAATTGTCAACAAATCGAGCCTTTACTGTCCAATCCGGGCATATAGTGTTCAAAAATATATATGAATCATTATTTTATAGCGCTATTCAAGGGTAAATTGTATGAATGAATTCGAGTAGGTGTAACCCTTCCACAGTCCGCGAAATACATACATTCAAAATTTCATTCATAAAATCTGCGACCTGTTCTACATACGAGTATCTACGCAATGAAAAAACGGATAGCATCATAAAATCTTTCTAAATATAGGTAGGTACATAGGCACGTGTAAGACGAAACAATTGAACACTGTGAATTAATAACTGATTTGGTTCAAGGAACAAAGAAGTTTTATTGAGGAAGCAATAAAACCAAAATATGGTAAAATCCCACAATATCCTTCTTAAGGATTTATCAATGAATTCATTCATGAAATGTTCTTCGCACAGACTACTGTCATAAAATGATCTAAGTTTCTTGTCCTTAAAAGTAGGTGTTAGCCATCCGGTCGCCACTATTAACTAATTAGGGCTTAATCCAGATATCCGCATCCGATGTGAGTTGAGCTTACGTATCGTCTCAGGTCATCACTAGAGCGAGATAAGCAAAAAAGGATATTTGCAAGGTTAGACCGATTTTTAAATATCCATTGATCAAAGTGCAGATACAGAAGTTAGCATTAGATAATATTTTTTTTTTAGGTAGATACCTACATATGTATATAATGATGTTTGCGGTAGATAAAGGGCACAATATTTCGTACATCATACGAGTATGTGTGCAATTTGTAAAATTTGTATAGCAGTGTGCACTTTTACCTTATCTTGTACTAAATAAAAGTAAGAAAACAACCTTAATAGGATTACATTGAACAAAGATTCAGCTGAAATTTGAATACAAATTATCGAAGCAGTAGTTTAAAAAAAAAATCTATTACGGTTTTTGTACAACCATATATCTAGGTATATCCATATGTATAGAAATTTTATCTTAAAAGTTGGTTTGATTTCTGATCAAAGTTGTAGGAAGCAGAGTGGCAGATTTGTTAGAGACTCAATTTGTTGGTTCTCTCCAAACCAACGTTTACTCGTATATCGTTCTCGTTCAGTGAGTCACTGAATTGTAGTTTTGAGATAATTGCGTTCAAGGATAATAACGGAGTTCAAAAACTCAAAATGTATGCAAAGACATATTACGACTAGGGTTTCGAAATATAAATATTTTTAATGAGTTTACTATAATTTATTATTAGCTGTTCATAGCTTCGTTTGAGGTATTTAGAAGCCCACCTAATTTTATAACCTACAAGATTTCTGTATGTATCCCTTGAATCTCCTCCTTCAAAGAAATGGCTTATTTCAAGTAAGAAGTGAGACCCCAAACAAAATGTTTGAGTCTATTACGAGCTATGGGATTCTTGGCCTTCTTCAAGATAGAGAAGAATGGCGAGTTTCAATACAATTGAATGAAACTTGTTTCCAGTACCTTTTCCTTCAACATTTTTTATTTGAATCTTTGTAAGTATTTTAGTAAATTTTTAAATGGTAAGGTAGTATTATATCACCTCTCTGTAAATTGCGCAATTTAAATTAATTTTAGTTTCTGCTACAATAAATATTAATCTATCTATACAAGATTTGGGCCAACATTTTATTGTTTGCATCCGATATTGGGGCCCTATGCATTTGATAGACCCGTTGTATAACAACAAAGCTGTTAAAATTGGGGATTAGAAGATAGGAGTATGACTAATTTTGCGAAATTGCATCTACGGCCAACCAAAGCGTCGATTTCTGAACTACCATGTGCCCAATGCACCCACAGGATCGATATGATTCGTTTGAATTCCGATTTGTTCATGAAATTTGGTTCGGAGGCTCTAGAAGGCAATAGAAAAACAGAGTGAGTCACATCCGTTCCAGTTTTATGGTATCACTCCAAACCAAATATGCTAATATTTCCCAGTCTTAAGTAAAACAAGTTTCTCTGCGTAATTTTTTTTTTTTTTAATAATTGGCGGTCTATTAAATGCATGTAGACTCGTTATACCGTTCCAACTTGGCCATTCGCCATTCTACTTCCACATGTTGAATGAGCAGTGGGCTTTTTCAACGTGAGAAGTTCTTGGCTTAAGTTTATATCTTGCAAATTGGTAGATTTCATGACTTGACGTAGACCCTGTCTTGAGTCTCTTTAGACTAGTTAGGGGATGACCTAAAAAAGCTAAAAATTTGTTCGGTTATGCAATTTTTGAAATGCAGGGTTTTTCAAAATCCTTAAAAACGATTTCCCGCTTGCATTTGTATATTTTCACACCTTACAGAAGTCCAGGATTACCAAGATCTTAACACTTGCCATACAGAAAAATACAGGGTGTTGCGAAGAACATATTAAAAATCGCTTGAATAAGACTTCTCAGTATGTACATATGTATGTATGTGCTTTTCCACAATTTTCAGGACATTAAGAGTTACATAGAACTAATTCGTGCAAGTACGAGTACAGCACGACTTACGGGGTAGAACCTAATGAAGACAAGTTTTCGTTTTTAAAGCATGTGGGGCTATATACAATTTTTTTTAACATTTATTTAATACACATTTCTAATGTATGTCTTCCCAGGACAGGATACCTCTGGTTACGTAGAAAGGTACAACTTTTCGCACTTCAGCATATACTACGGTGCAGAACTTTACGTAGCCAGACTTTCTATTTTAAAAGTAAAAGCTGTTGTGTGTGGGTCTTTTCATTACTTTAAGGATCCTGCAGACTACCTAGAAAGTTAAGTTAAAGGATACCACGACTGAACCTTACGGAGACGGATTTTCAATTTTCTAAATACAGGATGCTACAAAGTACATTTTTTGAATTTGTAATTTCTTTGCTACGAGTATTTGTAATTTCATGCATCTGTAGTTCTTGGTTTGGCTTTTATCTTGGAAACCGTTATAGATGTGTCTTGGAAACCCTACCCTTCAATTGTTTTCTTGTTTTGGTACGAGGCTTATCACCTTCCAAAGTTTGTCTACGTTAATTCACGTTGTTGTTCAGATTTTCGACCCTACTACACGTTTGTCATCACATTTTTACTAAGAGACGTTCTTGGCAAATTTGTGTACAACTTTTTTTTTTGAACTTATTCTTGTAGGACATTTTGTTCCCCTGCAGAAAACAAATTTATTTCATTTGAAATTTCTCACCCCATGAGCATACGCACTTGGGGCGTGGTTACCTCCATACCTCTTATTCATTGATGTGCAACCACCGAACCAAAAGGGAACATCGAAAATTATTTTCCATGACCCAAACGCCTCTGAAAATCCACACGGTACAAGGGAGTATCGCAGGCAAAAAAGGGCTGCATACGAACATGCCACTATCACACCCTGTCAAGGCCTGCAAGCAGGCAACGCAAGCGAACTCACCCTAAGCGCGCAAATCCAATATATAGACCCTTGCGTGATGTATATACTCGTACACTGTGGCATTATGTAGCACACGCAGGGAATAGGTAGATAGATAGATGATACTCGCAGATAGTTAGATGATATGCTTTTTGAGATGACGGATTCTTTTGTTGACCGCAATGCAAGGAAACGAAGGAGATTTGAGAGTTACCCACCACTGCATAGCGCCCCGAGTGGTTTTTATATTTATTCCATTTGTTATTATCAACGAGGGATCTATTGTTTCCCTTTTTGATTTGAGGACGACTTTTGTGTAGTGTACGCGTCTGAATTTCAGACATAAAGGCCATTAGTGCAGGACATGAAGAGATGGCGCGGTGCGACGGTTGTTGATGCTTATCCTCAGCCACATGCTTGTGGTGTCAATTGTGTCACGGGGTAAAAATCACCGAGTTTTTGTCCTTTGCGTGTAGAGTTTGTTTTGTGCATTTATTTATTGCTCGTCCCGCAGCAAGCGCTATCTTCTGCTGTGTTATGTTCATTCAATGGAAGAATCAAATTTGATTTATTTTTCTGATTTTCTTTTTTATTTGGTGAACAATATAAATCGCCAAAAAAGCAGAAGGTACCATTGAGTCCTGTTTAGGGAAATCATATTTGTTGATGGAATTTTTAGTTAAGTTTTGCTTGTACCTAAATGTCTTATGGGATAAGTAGGCATTTGGAAAGTACGCGCTCAGAAATATGATCAGTGAAGGTTTAATTTTACTTAGAGTGAATGCAAATGCACAAATGTGTGGCATAACCAAGAACATGCATGCACATTGAGTTTGTAATAATGCATTGAGATAAAAAGAGAATAGTAATTCAAAAATATTCTTAAGCTGAGCTGAAATTTGAGTTATTTGCATCCCTGGTCTGGATATTCTCGTCCAATTGTCAGTCCAAGTTACCTATGAATGTCCTATCATCCCTCGCGGGGTCGATGGCGTAATAATAACCCAAATACACAGGAACCCAGCGAAGAAATTATCCACGACAAAATAACAATGCTTAGCAAATGTTATAATGAATTCTCGATAGTGAAGCGAACCCGCATCCCAAATAACTCACCCACAAAATGGAGGTTATTTTCTCCGGATTATTTTGCTTCAGGTTATTTTGTCGTTTTAGTTATTTTGTCGTTCCAAGGACGAATGTACTATAAGTTTTGGCAGCCATAAGCAATCATAATAGAGTAATATGAGTTAGTAATAAAAGTGACCGTATTAACTTTTTTTCTCTGTTTCGTCAGGGGGAGCTGACCCCTGCAATAATCTATTTCAGAAGTTTGTTGGAAAAAAAAATCACCAAAAATTTCTTTCTTAGGGAAATACCAGAATCAGATATTTGTTAATCCAGTGGATGGAAATTTGCTTATGACCAGTAATAATAATTCGCTCCAGACTTTATGCTTAAAGAAACAAATTATCGCACCACCTATATCAAATACTCTTGGTTTTCCGCTAAAATATGCGAATTACATAAAAATTTAAGGACAATGTACGTAGGTAGGTACATAGGTAGATAGGAAGCATCTATAATCTGGTAATTATACCATAGACAATCGTTGTTAGCAAATGTACTCAACATTGATAATCCTTCAAATTCTTCATTGCGAGCAAAACACCAACAACTTTCGCAAATGTCTAACAAATCTCAGAGAATCAAAATTGGAAAATTGTTATTCGTGCAAAAATATGATAGAGAACCAATATCCGCTAAAATATTTTATTTTTATCTTCTAATTTTACATGTGCTCCAGAGACTGTTTATCTTCATCATAAGAACTTTGAATATTTCAAGTGAATTGTCTATTAATCGTTAACTAAACTAGAATCAACTTTAATTATGATTTATGAATAACGGCTCTATAAGGCACTCACACATGTCCTGGATACACATTAAGTTTTCGAAGACTTAAAAGTGACTTTGTCTGTTGTTGCATGATCTTGTGACTAAGCTGTCCATCATAGCAGCACCAAACTACTTATTCCATTTAAATTTAGATGATCTGGCGATCTCATGTCGTCCTCTACGTTTTCCATTTAATGGTATAGTTTCAAACGTTCAACAAAAAAATTCTCGAATTAGAGCTCGTGTCATTAGTAGTGCTGATTAGATCCTGATCAACTTTATTACTTGTATCTTCTTGTTATTGATACACCTATAAATGTCTTGCATATTTTTAGAAGTGCATACTCGAAATTTTGGCACTGATACCCGCTGACAGAGTGTCATGTCAGTCTTTCCTGGCAACCAGCAGGGATGAAAAAAAAAAAAAATCGACATCAATTGAATCGAATCTTTGAACATAACCAAATCTCTTAATCTGGATTTTAATATGAATCATTGCAGCGGAGTTTTCAAATACCACTCTATTCATAAGCAGAACAGAACATCAAGATGAAATACTTTAAATAACAAATGGAAATTGCAAACAAAAAAATCATATTATCCATAATCCCCCAATAGGTTAACCCAGGAAAGTGATGTCACTTGAAATAATACGCATTCAGAATTTCCATTCATAGCCGGCACACATTTTACGTAAGACAGTCCTTCACCCGAAATTATCCTGATTTTCAATTCAGAAAATCCCAACAAACATCCCAGTGGACAAACCTCTCTTTTCACACCTGAAGCGCACGAATGGCATGCCTCTCTATACGGAAGCAGGGGATTCCCGAATCGAAACCACTTAACACCTTCGTGTAGATTAACCCAGCTTAATCCTGTGATCGGTTTGTAATCTTCTTGTCGCATTTATTTGGGCTGGAACTAGTTCAATGAGCTATACCGGTCCGGCTGAGTAGAATAACTCATCTCGCTTACTCTAACCTTTATGAAGTGTAGAGCAGATACATTAAAGAAGTTTGGGATGTTTGTTTTCACCGAGACGCATGTTCAGCTTAGGTCGACTTTATTCAATTTGTCGAGTAACACGCTTTTCGGATTACATCTGACACTCGTACAAAGCCCCAATTCTCAACAATGGAGACATAGTGTAAATCTTCACTTTCAATGGGCCGCATTGATTGAATGGATGTCGGCTCACGTTAAAATGTTGTATTCCTGTGTTCTGAAAAATTGTGCACAGTCAGTGAAGTCAAATGCAAATTGAAATGTTCAGGGGCAATTTCATACTGTGTATGTGGGTTGGATAGATACAAAAGGAGTTTTTTTTTTTTTTTTTTGCATTTTCATTCAGTTTTTGGCACCTACTGTGAATAATGATGTCCCGGTTGCAAAAGGTGCGTACCGAGGAAATTGTGTTTACCAGACAATGAATTGTCAATGAAATGACCGTATCTGATGAATGTACTCGGAGGTGCATGCATACATTGATAGGTATGTTTCATTGAATGGATAGAGTGTACAATTACTCTTTTTTCTATTCCGATGACAGCTTAATTTATCACTTTTTCATTTATACATAGAATACATTTATGAAGTTAATTTTAGTAAATTAATTATTAACCCACTGCTTAGAAGAAGATTTTTGAATGAACATAAGGTAAAAATGAGTAAATTGAACCCCAAAAACTGTTAGCCCTGGTTAGCTGGGGTTAAAACTAATCTTTTGGTTAAAGAAACTAGTCACCTTGAAGTGGATTATCAAGCAACGAGTTACAAGTAGGTTGCAACATTGTTATTCATTAGAAAACAATTTCAAGTGAAACTTATTTCGTTGAAATTCTGTAAGATAAATTTATACTTGTAACTGTTTTCAAGCATGATTAACTGTATAAATTACTATGAACATTTGTCCGCAGTTTCCTTTAACTGTATGAAGTAGTTAACGCAATACATAAACAGAACAGAAAAATTATGAATAGAAAGGGCATGACGAAATATTATTAAAGCTCGGAGGAGCCCATCTGACGGTGACATCGGAGGACCTCATCTGACGGAGACATTGGAAATATTGAAAAAATCAAGAAATACTAGGATCAAAGTTCAAAATAATGTTTCATTTTTTAAATTGATATTCGAAGAATAGATTTATTTCAAATTTGTTGATTTTTATAGTAAAATTAGATCGTATTTCAGTCAACAGGAGTGAGCCTGAGAAAATGATTGCGTGTCGGCTTCTTCTGAAAGGGTGACGCTGGTGTAATTTTCTAGTAGAAACCGAACGTCAGAATGACCATATTTTTCATATGACAGCTTCTAAGGCTTTAATTTGATATTTGATTGATAAACTTATTTATTTCTTCTTGGTTTGTATTTTGTTATGTTTATACCCCATTAAGGGTATATTAATTTTGATACTTTATACCCTATCCAGGGTTCACCTATATTAATGTTGATATATAATATGTTACATACAAAAATAATAACGGCATATCCTCAAAAGTGTTTATATTTGTGATCAGCATGAAAAGTTCTGTCGATCTAGCAATGCCTTTCCGTCTGTTCGTCCATATGTCCGAATGTCACCATTTTGTCGGCTTTAAACTTAAATTTTGAGCTGGGAATATGAAATTTGGTATATAAGCTTTCTAAAATCCGAGGCAGTGCAACACAGACACACCCACTTCTCTAAAAATATCGGTATTCTCAATATTTGTACTAGAAGGTGAAAAATATTTCTTAGGTATAATATGTAGATGTTGACTTTCTCTACATTTCCATACAAAATGGAAATGCCCACTTATTGGGGGCGTTTTCTTGAAGAAAAAAAACATATATTGCTATTTCAAAGTTCTTTACGGTGATGGTTAAGTATTATTGAATCCGTAAACTTTGGTTACAAATTTTGGGAGCCTCGCCCACTTTTTGCTAAAAAAAAGTTGTAACAAAAGTTTTGTGATGAAATTTCTTAAAAAATCGGGGATAGGGTATCATACGATCCGTTGTAGACATATTGCAGCTTTCCTATATGTTTTTCCTACAAAACGAAATACTTGCTTGCAATTTACAGACCTAAAAATGGAAACATTATGGCACCTTAATCATGACAATTCAACAGTTTTTTGCAAGCCCAAAAAAAATCCAATCTATTTCCTGTATGTACTCGTACGCAAGACTGCAGCCCAAACGGCTGAACGAATTCTTTTGAAACTTAATATCATGGGTCTTGAGGTGACAATTCGAGGAGAAATCGGCTTATTAATTGCACCACGTAAGTTAGAAAGACCGACAGAAAGAGAGAGAGAGAAAAAAAATATTAGTGTATTGGTTTGAAACTCAGATCTTAGGCTCCAGTAAACTCAGGGGATGGCGTCCACATAACTGGGGGATTTTTTTTTGTTATTATTGGTGCTTTTTTATGATTCACAGTATTTCATCACGATCAACTTATATTGTACGAAATAAATAGGTGATTCTTGACATCACGATTTGAGCCGCGAACCTTCGGGGTGGCGAGCGATGGCGTTACTACTACTCCACGGCTACAAAGTTTTACTAAAGGCCGATTTTGAAAAAAATCAATTTTCTTGAAAACGGCTGTTTAACCCTGCAGTCGTCGCGCACCAAAAAGTCACACCAGTCGTCGCGCGGATTACATATGTAATCCATTTTAAAATTAAAGTAAAACCCGTATGCTTTAATTTTTTCAAATTTATTTTGCTGCAAAATGCAATTACATATTACTTAAAGATAAAAAACATAAATTATTACTTCATAATACAAAAAAAAAAAAAAAATAAATTAAAAAAATAAAAATTTCGGATTTCTTGTAGAAAAAAAAGGAACTTTGGTGGATTACAATAGTAATCCGCGCGACGACTGCAGGGTTAAATTCAATATTTGATTTGGGTTGGATATATGCCACTAGATTGTATACCCATCTTTTGGTAAAAAAAGTAGTGTAACTGTACTTACATACTTATTAGTCGGTATTGGAAAATTGGCTATTACTCGCCTATGACTCAATCGATTTTGCTAAAAATTGACATCTAAGCAATATTTGTCATATGCGAGGGCATTGTATACCAGATTTTGGAAAATTATTAAAAAATGCAAGTATTGTTACAAACTAAAAAAATTCAAATTGAAATGATTTGCAAATGAATAGCATATGCATACAGTATTTGCGATCAAGTTGTGCACTTTATTTATTCTGCAATAATAGTACTGCAGCAGTCGCGATCGCACGCACATCGCACGAGTAGCACATATCTTACACATTTTATGTGGTATCAAAAATGCAGACCATAATGTCGATAGGTAGGAGTTGTTGTGAAGGTAAGCTCAAGTATTGGATTCCTGAAAAATGTTACATTACTATGTATAATAAAAAAACTCAAAAAAGTATGCCTCTAAATTCATTTCAATTCATTACAATGGACATATCAGATAAAAAATACGTATAACGGTACTTTACTGATTGACCGGTTTTGACAAATTGGCTATTTTTCGGATATGACTCAATCTATTTTGTTCAAAGTCAATACGGAATAAATATTTCATATATGCAATGTCATGGCAGTCGAAGTTTTGGAAAATCGTCAAAATATATTTTTCCCGATTTTAAGTGTTTTTTTTTTAAAGAATTTTTTGTATGATTTTGTTTAAATTTCAAACTGAGACATTTACAAATAAACAACATGTATGTAGCGGCAGACAAAATTCAAAAATTGTATTCAAAACGTGAGCATATTGCATTGTAAGTATATTTAAACATTAAAGCAACATTTTGGCAGATGTAGATCTCTCATGCTTATTCCTTTAATGGAGAAAAGGCATTTGAAAAATGTTCAATATGGCGGCAGTATTGTGCAAAATATAGGGTGCGAATTCTCATTTTATTATTTTGAATGTATAGGTCAAAACCTAATTTGACTGGTCTGTAAAGCAAAATGTTTTTTCGTAAATGAACTTTCGGAAAAAAGTCCATCAAAAAATTAGCAGATAGGTATCATAATTTCTCATACTTTACATTGCACATACATATGTATGTGCATAGTAGGAAATGATCTGAGATTTGTTCGAGATGAACGTCAAAGAACATCATTTTGAAAAATGTTAGACCAGCATCACTTTTTAAAAGGAGGCTCATCTGGAATGGGTCTGTACAGCTTTGCTCCGTCTGTACTTACATATGTAAAGTAAAGTTAGACACACGTCATATGCTCCACTCGGCCTATAAAACATGAATTTGATACATTAAAAATTATAGATTTTTATCTACGAGTATTTATTTGACACATCTAGAGTTGCGACGAAAGCGTTCTCCGGATAGAAAGTGCTTTAAAAATAAAATTTTGTGTATATCACCGACAAACAAAATTCTGGTATCATTATCGAGTTTGTGCTCTAAATTTGATTCAAAAATATTATATGGTATGTTTTCAGACCGTTGTCTAAATTCAAGATTGATAGATTATCACGCCATTTATGCCTTCACGGAAAACGAAAACAAGCACTTCATTATTTTTTTCTTAAATCGTTTCATACTTTTTAAAGGTAAACTTAAAAAATTCTATTATGTTTTCGGACTTATGGAATTCAATAATAGTTCCTATTCACAAAAAATCCGGTTCAGACTGTCATAAATATAATGGATGCGCATTTCATTGCATTTCGATCAGTCATGTAACGCTCGTGTGGTTTTCTATTATTCTACTTTTTTCTGTAAAATTTGCGCAAAAAGTAAAAAAAAAATTACATTTTGGGAAGATAATTCATCTTTTTGTGATTGGAGTGATTGATTAGACATTTAAGAGGTATTGTAATTGTGAGGTTACCTTCATCTCTTGACTTGGTTTTGGGGGTGCGTTACTGTCACGCAAACATATTACCCACGCTTGTATGTAATTACGAGTGTGGTTTGAGTTACCTCAAGTGTTGCATAATGCATGCTCTTTCTTATACATATGTACATATGTATATGCAGATAAACTCATACATTTTACTTGAAAAGATTGCCTAACTTTTAAGACTATCTTTCCAATTTTTAACATTGTTATCAGAACATATGGTTCTCACTAGTACTCCTACATATGTCTTAATCCTTATTTACTAAAAATATTTGTATCCTCTTGAAAAATACTTTTCCGCATAGTCCTTCAACATGCAGTAAGCCTTTTTAAAAATAAAACACTTATCGGCTATTGTCCTGGCAAAAAGAAAACACACATTCCACTGATATCTCACCATTGGTCTTAAAAACATCCCAAAATCACACCATGGACAAACCCCTAACCAAAGTATGGTTTTCCAACAGGTTTCGCTCGAGAGAATGAAAAACAAAACGTTACTCAAGTACTAGACATTACCAATATCTATTCTTTTGGATTGTTCCACTGGCCGACTGCGTTATAAATTGCACTAGTGTTCACGACATTTGTGAGTTTTATTGATTTATGTCCTTCAAATGTACCTAGTTTTGGTTTTATATTTTTTTTCTTTTTCATTTGGCAAAAGGCAAAAGGATACCGCGCTGTATTACTGTCAACTGTCAACACTCTTGTCGATGGAGATGTGAGGAGCGTTGCAATGTCCTTTTGTTGCAATCTTTCGCAAACAAATAGGCACACAGGTCTTGTTTGTTGACCGAGTCACCATTCAGAATTGCCCGGCTGGCGGTAAACTTCAAATGTGTTACACCGATGCATTCGGCATTTGAGGGTTTTCCACTGGGACATGGGGTTTTTTGTTAGTAGTAAGTCGTCCTCCTCCTGTTGTCACATGGTTTTTATTGGCAAATTTTCATTACCCACTATCAAGGGTTGGCACCTTTGATCGTGGACCGGCTTGAAACAACATTGCCGACAATACTACCTGTTATCGGTTCAATAGCGTCACTGTGTCTAGTATTGTTGCGTTGAATTCCTAAAAATTAATGGCTATTCATGAGGTATTGATGGGAACAAGTGATGGGAACTTAAACCAATATGAGATTGATTTGTGCTTACCGCTTAGTTAGTTCAGCACTTTATAAAGACTTAGATGATTAAATGTGATTATGTTATCAGAAATGAGTTGTTTCTCTTAGATTTGTACACTCATAGTGTTTCTTATTATTATTTCGCGATGTACACATTCCTTCTTTCAATTATGTAGATCAGAGATAAGTTTGATCAGCGGAATTTGATTGGAGGCACAATGTCTAGCTTCTGGTGCATTGACATCAAATTTATTTATAAAAATATATAAAAATTCATTCGTCTCGGATAGATAATTCTTAGTCTCAAATGAAATCGGTTGCTGTTGGTTGCAATTTTAACATGAACAAATATTTATTTAATTTTTTAATGTGTCGGATTTGAAAAGTTCGTGTGAACATTTTCGTTTTTGATGCTTTCGTTTTATCGGATGCTTTTTATTTGTTTTAACTTGCTTCTATAAAGTGAAATTACATATCGGTTGGCTTCATGTCGAAATTTTCATCAGGCTTGGTAGGTATTATAAGTGTACGAAATTATAGTGGGACTTTCAAAAGTGCATTTTTCAATTCCACATTGTGGGACCGATCTTTTTTGAATAAATATATATGAAAGTAAATCGAAGTAGCCATTCTTGAACTGTACGGTATGACTGCAAACTGCATGATGTATCTTTGAAAAAATGAAAATTCTGATTGTATCTATACATATAGTTATTCTATTTATCTATATTTTTCTATCTATCTATATTTAATGTTTTACTCAGACGCGCTGAATAAGTCGTATACTCTTAAACATTTCAAATAGCTTGCTTGTTGTGTGTTCGCCTCTCGGATGTATGTAAGGTGGAGCGAAAAAGTGCCTATTTTTGAAATTCTAAATCCCAATATCATAAAAAGAATGCCATTCACTAACCCATAACTAAAATTTAAGGTAGATTGAAAATTGTTTTTAGGTTCCATTATTGTTCTGTAATTCTAAAAAAAGGCCTGTCGTCAAAAAGGCAATATCAATCAACAACCGCGCAAAATGGCAGACCAAAAAACAACTGAATCACACAAATGCAAAAACACCAGCATTTGATTGGATGCTCAGTGACAAAGTGATCCGAAAACGCGAAGCCTGCCGGTATTTCCTGAGGTCAAACCGGCAAACCCCACGGGCGGACCAGTAGGGATGAAGTAAAGTGGGAGGGTTGTGATCCTTCTACTCCGGATCATAACCTCGCCGTAAGGAAAAGAAGAAGAATTCAAAAAATGGCGTCCATCACTTTTCTCAAAATTTTTATACCATAATGTAAATATGTCTAACAAAATATTAGTGTATACAAAATGTTAAAAATACATACATAGAGTCCATTTTGAATTTGATATCAATATAGAAACTTCAAGATGGTGTCCTATCTATCTCAAATTTCGCCGATAGTTTGTTTGAATAAAAGGCCTTATTTTTGGCATTTTGGATTTGAACAAATTCTTCGCTCCACCCTATATAGGCACAATGTGTGGTACCATTGGTTTGTGTGCCGAGCTACCAACTGCTATCCGTATGAATGATGTTCACTGCCTGTATGTTTTTAGTAATATGACTTCGGTGTTTACTAGACCGATTTTCATGAAAAAGGTATCAAACCATACGTCTTAATCTTGGAGTTATATGACTATTTTGCTAAGTTTTCCGAAAATGGGCCTCTGCATTAACCTCCAAAATAATTTTGTTTTTTCACTTTTCGTAAACTTTTCTTGAGTACTATTTGCGGGTTAACGAATCCATCTTTGGTTCGAATCTCCAAACGGTTGAAAAGTTAGGCTTGTGATAGTAAGTCAACCGAACCAACTTTCGCCGTATATTAATTTGTATACAAAGTCTGCTATATAGAAAGTGTGTATACTATATTTCTGATCAGCTCAAAAGTTATGTCGCTGATTTAATGAAATAAAATTCCTACAAAAACTGTTTTTAACTAAAATTTTTTAAACGTACGTAATTAAATACATGAAACATTTTCAAATCGTCTTCTTTTGCAAATCGTGCAAGTTAGCGAGAGTATGTGTTTAAAAAAATAAGTAGCATCAACCTGCTCCTGCTCAATGTTCTGCTCATACAGGGTCTATGCTCACTATTCTACAAAAACCACAATACAAAATAGTAGGTACCTAGGCTTCAATACATTAATTTATTTGAATTAAATATTGTATAATGCAAAGTGATTTTCAGTTCCGTTTGTATCGAGGGAGTGTGGAGGAGAAGGTTTAATGAAGAGCTGTATAGGTTTAGCTAAAAGTCTCGAATTCATCGGCTAGGACGTTAACACCGTGGACACCAACGCACCAGTCCGGAGAATCTTTGAATCCACTCTAGAGAGACAATGCTATAGAAGAGGACCTTACATAAGGTGGCGTGTGCAGTTGAAAGAGAACCTCAACTAACTCGGTATACAAACCTGGAGGCAACTTGCTAAGGATTGAGCTGGTTAGACAGGCATGTTGGTTAAGGCTCAGGGTCGCCCAGGACTGTAAGGGCAATCTAAAGCTAAGTAAAGTAAAGTATTATGCAATTTGCTTGGGTTTGCTCAAAAGATGAGGGGTAAAATGTAACTAGATCCAATCCAGACTGCTTGTAACCTTTCTGTATATTTTTTTTTAATTAAATGTGAGAGTATAAACGAGAGTTACACGGTAGAAAATGTAGATATAATTTATTAAGCTTTTTAATTTGTTCATGGTTTAAAAACACATTTTAAACCTATTTCTCTAATTTTAAACTTAAGTTATAAATTATTGTTATAAATTATAAACATAAATCTTTTAAGTAGCAAAATTCTTATGCTTGAATTTCAAACATCAGTTTTCTTGATAGCAATTGCTGGCTGTGTCTGAATTATATACCTACGAGTACATATCAGTTTTGTTTGTCAAATATTTACTTTGAAATATTTTCTTTCATTAAGTCTTGTTTTTTGATGGTCGACATACAAACCTTGGGTGTGTTAAAATAAGCCCTGCAATTCCTGGGTCGGAGCTGTCATTTGCTCTTTATGATAGTTTGCAAGCAACCAAACAAAATGTGGTCGTTATATGTGACGTTGATTGTACTTATTTTTTTAAAAGGAATGTAAGTTTTCAGACCAAATTTATATCAAATCAATTCGATGACATCTGCCAAATGTCATTTTGACAGCACCTGTTTCTTAACCCAGTTTGTTACCAGTGCGACCCTTGGTTTCTCAAAAAATGCAGAATTTTCTTTAGGTATCTCAGAAAGTGCGAACCCAGGGCGACTCCAGAGCTCAAAGAACAGACCTATTGAGAACAATTACCTATTTTTTCTCGCAACTACTTCAAAAGTGGTATAAATTTCAGATCTATGGGTGTTGGTTTCAGTGAGCAAAGCTTACATGGGTTTTCTGCAAGTATTTGCTAAATTTAAATATAGATTGGTTGATGCAAAGCACTGATTTTTAAGTAAAACATAATTAAGTAGCTAAAAATCAGGTTTATGTCGATGTGGGCGTTTAAGTGAATGAGATTAAGTCTAACCTCACTTTTCTTAAATTTAAACTTTTATTACTACATCCGAACAATTTGTATTTGATTTAGTTTGGAAGTTTATATTTTAAGACAGAGAGTTTAACATATTCTAATTTATCCGACACGCGTTTGCTTTTAAGTGTTTGTACATGGTGTAGTGGCAATGTTCCTTGCTCATGTCCCATCTATATCCATTTTAATTTACTATCAGTACAAAAAATTAAAACAATTTTCCCTGACTAATTCAGTGTGTCACTACCCGAATAATCCAATTTTTTTAGTCCGCAAGGTTTTAAATTCAAACTAGTAGTTTTAAATTGAACTCTAAAGTTTCTCGTAGCGTACGATTCTAGGACGAAAATATAATACTGGTGATGTTCGAGTTGGGACTTAATTTCGGAGATTTAAAAAAACATGGATTTTGAGGTACTCTGAGTGGGTGAGGTTGTCTGAGTGGGTGGGTTGTCTAAAAAGGGTGATCCATTGTATGTACATTTCATTTGTAATTCGGCCATTGTAGGAAATGGAAATATTTTTTTTGAGCCATTGTATTTTAAGAATATTATACTCATCTCATTGTGACCAAATTTAAAAAAAGAATTGTTAACCTTGAACTTGTTTTTACCTGTGTAGATACGTTGACAACTAATATCATTTTTCTTTTTAAATTTTCGATTGGCTGGGTGGAATAATTGAACTATAATATTTCCGGTAAAGCTTTTTTGGCACATGTTAGGTGGCAATTAATATACCTATACATAAGCAATCAGTTCAATGACCAAATTATCTACCAGTATAAAATATGTTTATTTTTAAAGTAATTGAAAGGTTAGCAGGAAAATGAAATGAAATAGATTCTCAAGAACTTGATAAATGTAAGAGTACTCAATGTCACTGGATATAAAAGGCCAGACGTTTTGGACAGAAGTGCTTACTTGTGGGGTTATTCCATACGGCTGTATAAGGGTGTGATTTGTTTCTAGCATTGCCATTACGGTCACCAGAGCCGTATTTTTGCGATAACTTTTATGAACGCCTCATTTTTGTTTTCATTGCCTCAGAATGAAAAGTCATCCTTTTTCTCCTTAGTGCCTAATTTCGTTGGAGGGCATTACTGGGTGAGGAAAGAATGTATATCTTAAATTTGGTTGTCAATCTGCAACCTTTGCATGTATTTTGATGTAAAAGCAGACCTACCCCAAACTTATGGGCAAGTTTCTCGAATAGAATAAAAGGCATTGGGGATTCGAACCTACAACTTTTTAACAAAAATATGAAACTTCTGCTTATACAGGATTGCGAGGTATAAACTTTTTCCATTCTTTTAACTGCAATATATCACAATGGTGTCGCACCTACTTTCCAATTTAAGGGCTAGTTTTTGCATCTCAGACCTTACGAGAACAGTGGTATCTGAGAAGCATTAATACTTAGCGGTTTTCTGATCAAATTAAATGTTTGTCATTCCAAATCCGCAGCCATATTTATTGTTTCGAAAACAAATTACTTAACTGGGTGTCGAAAGGGATAAGCGCAAAAAAGGTCTGATTGGCTTTAATCTAATACAAGTAGCAAGACATCTGAAAGAGCAACCCGACGTCAACATTTAACAAAAGTCCCATATCATAAATAACAATAATTTCCACCCTTCTTCACCTTTTGTTTGTCGATTCTGCGGAAGTATAAGTAATACAAACCACTTTGGTTGTGGAAAATAAAAATAAGGGTGTAACGATACTCTCAAAGGCTGACGGACGGACGCTGCGCCTATTATCCTCTAAAAAGGGAAGACGCAATGAATAGGATTTCCAGTGAAAGTCACATAGCTAACTGCGTATATAACCATGTCACATAAAAGAGGATATCATTCTATGTACACATAGAGCGGAGTCGAGCAGTCTCTCTATCAACCGCAGTCGCATCGCATAGAATGAAGGACATCTGGGTCTATTGTGGTTTGCACTTTTTGACACCTTTGCGATCGACGGGTCCTTGTGTGCATCAATGCACTTTTGTTGCGTCACATTGAGAGCTATTAATTAGGGGAATCATTTCGGTTGGAGTGGTTTTTATTGACAACCATAATAATAGAAGAAAAACATTTCAGTTTGAGAACAATGCTTAAGGAGTATTGGAAAGAAATGCAGTTTTCTTGATGTCGTTTATTTTTTGTTAGTTACATCAAATCCATGCCCCATGCCATTTCGGTATGAATAAGTTTCTGATAGTGGCTGCATGAAGAAGCGGAGTAAATTGATTTAGGCTTTAATCAGTGTAACGAATCTTTTTAGTACTTTTTCATTCAGTGTTTCATACGTTGGCACTTAAGTACAATTCGATTGTAATTTAAATATTAAACTTAATTGAATTGTCTGAGAAGGTATTTCTGATCCGGCATGTAAGCATTTTATATATGACAGAAGTTAATTTTAAACTTATAGAATAGTTTAGCTATCATTATGCCACATCATTTATGTACGTAAAACATATGAATGTTCAAAAATGTTGTCTTCAAGGTAAAGATTTAGCTCGGTAAAAAAAAATATAAGTATATATAATGATTAAACAAATTTGGGAAATGGAATAAAATGTTGTTTGCTACACCAAATCCATGCCCGATGCCATACAAAAATAGTTAGTATTTTGTTGTAGACCCCTTATTCTCTAGTACGGCTTCACAACGCCGCTTCATGGAATCCACCAAAGCCTGACATCTCTCAAATGTCAAAATATCTTTCCATGCAGTCTTCACTGTGTAACTACAATGGGGACCCGAAGGTTTACCTTAGGACTTGAAATTATTTTATTTGAAATACACACAGGACTTTGACTGCTAAGAACCACGCAATAAGTGCATTCAAGTGACGTTTGGAAAGGAACTGTTATGTAATCGAATATTTTTTTCTTAGAAATTCAAGACACATTGTTCTATTACCAGCTAATTAGTTGAAGGAAGCGATAGATTAACCATATCTCAATTTATACTAAAATATGTCATTCAGGAGTTTACACTGTTATTATTTTGACCGCGAATTTATGTATATAGTTTTTAAAAACAGCAATTCATTTCTGTTGTCTGAAATATTCGTTTTGAGAAAATGAAACTTTGAGGTGTCATCATTTAACAGGCTATATCGGTTATAGCTGGAGGGTTCGTTTTGAAGAATCTGATGATAAACTTACATATTTTGAAAGTTTTAAAAAATTTGGTATGCCACGATATTGCATTATGTCAAATATTGTATATATATTGATTTTGAACAAAATCAAATAATTCATAAAAGTAAGCAAACTAAATGGGATTTTATATCCCTGCCATTTGACATCTGTCAAATCCATCTGTCATCCATAGTGACAGGTAGTTATTTCTTGACTTGCCATTTTTCAACATGGACGTTTTACTACAAAAATAACAGTTTTGTTATATCTGAAAAATCAACAAGTTGTCACCGATTTTTCGAATAAAATCTTCTTCAGCGAGGAGACCCATTTCTCGCTAGACGCTTCGTAAACAAACAAAATTGCAAATTTGGGGTTCTGAGAATCCAAATGTGATCGTTGAGAGGCCATTGCATCTACCACGTGTGACAGTTTGGTGCGCGATGTGAACCGACACTGTGTGATCCGACCGTATTTTTTAAAGACGACGAAGGCGCCACTATTACGTTGAATTCTCTGCGCTGTTGTCAAATGATAACCAACTTTGTTTGGCCTGAGATTGAAGGCATTGATTTGAGCGACATCTGGTTTCAACAGCACGGAGCTACGTGTCAACAAATACAGGAAAATTTGTCTCTATCGCATAAAAAGTTCCCCGGCCGATTAATTTTGCGATTTGGCGACATCAATCGGCCACCAAAATCGTTTGATCTGTTCCCGTTAATTTTTTTTTGGCTTATGCCAACGATCGTGTCTATACAGATAGTCCCCAAACTTTGGAGCACTTAAAAACCAACATCCGTGAATTTATGGACGCAATACAGTCAGAAATGTGCCGAAAAGTCATCGAAAATTATCTCACAAGAATCGAAGTTTGCAAAAACTCCCGTGGCGGCCATTTAACCAAAGTTGTATTCTGTACAAAATGGCTTAGTCCGAAATTGAAATCTTTTTACATATTTTTGAAATGAATAACCCTGTCCGAACAAACAGTATTGATAAGCAGGTACTTGCGACCCAGTCATTCCCATTCTTTCAAATTAAGAATGTTCTCTTGCAACGGTCGTATTACTTCGGCAATATGTCGCTTACCGTCGTATACAGTGATATAAAGTTTCGTTTAGTATAACGATATTTGCGGTTTAACATATTTACATGGCTTCTGACTCCACTATTGTAAAAGAAAAATAAAAAAAAAAACATTCAAATCTAACCTGCTGTGATACGTCAACTCTTGTATTGAAAGTTGTACTTACGAACTTACTCTTATGAAAATGACAAATCGAATCAAGTGTACTTATGATCTGACGATAAAAGCTCTTTTCTCCTATTAATCTCTTTTAGCAGTTGAAATTTCCTGAAAGGAAATTAATGCTCAAACGCCCCCAAATGAATTCCAAACTTGAGGTTAAAGCCGAAAGCTCTACATCGCTTCCCTTTGACATTTAGAAAAACAATTTCTCTTTCTCTGTTCGCTTATGTGTGTTGGGGGGAGGGGGGGCGGGTATGCAATGTACGCATGTACGCGAGAGCTGCAAAAAGATTCAAAGCGGAAACCCTACATCACCTTCGGTGTACTGCCTCGGCTTATTTCATTAAAGAGAAACTTCACATGAGTTGGTGGTGGCTTCTTTATGGCCTGAAAAACAAAAACAGTATAGAAAAAGCTTATCAAAGAAAATTAAGAGCATCATCGTCATCGTTGGTGGATAGAACAAAATAGCGAACGACTGAAAAGGTTTTCCATCTTTGTACGGGTTGTCTTTTATTTTAGTGCTGTGCTGTGACGAACCTATAACATTTATAAAATTATACCACCAAACCTATTGAAATCTACTAAAATATAAGAAATAAAAAAAAAAACCTAAAATGAAGTTCTTTTAGATGTTAATCAAAATTATAATTGTAGTGCGAAGTCCGTGTCCGTGAGGTGCAAAGTGTATCTAGTGCGTGTGAATTGCGAAAGAAAATTTTGCACCCTTGGTCTTAAAAGGGGAAAGGGCTTAGTCGAGAAAACTCATTTTCTGTTTTTCCTGTCGCAAAACACTAAAGGACTTCATCGAAGGAAATGGTAAAAGATATTACTTTTTTTCTATTTTTACTATTTTCCATTGTGAGTTCTCTAAAACCGTTTGAATCCTTTTATCCTGGGGTTGGATGCATTGTGAATTTTTTCGCGTTGTTTTCTGTTTAAATTTAGCAAATCCCTTGTTTGCAGTTATTCAATTTTTTTTTTCCGGATGATGTAAGGAATAGTGGGAGTCAGTCGAAGGACTGCAAAGGATGTATATCTCACTAGTGGGTGGGTGGTCAACTGAAGAAAGGAACGAAAAAAAAAAGTTATATGACGGATATAATTTTCCCATTCTTTTTGCGATATGTGTGGTAGTGGTGTGGCATGGAGAATCGTAAATCGATATTGTGAGTGAATGAATGGGAGGAAGACAGTAGGGGCGCAAAGCATGGCACCATGATGGGGGAAAACAGTGGAGCCCCCCGCCCCCTTGGTTGGTACGTAATTTTTCGTAGTAAAGAGGAAAAGCTGATGAAAATTACAGAGAGCGAGAGAGAGTACCAAAGCAAACAACAATAATATTTATTGTTCTTTATCACAAAACAGGATGGGAAGTGGGATGCCTTCACGCAGAAGATTGCGAGAAAAAACATAAGACTGTCTTTAAAGTGCTGCTAGTTTGTTTTACATATTATTCAATTTTTTTTTTTTTTATTCTCGTCGTATACACGCCGCACTAGGGGTGTCAAGTTACACCACCACATACTGGGGGGTGGTGAGGGTCTGAGATAACTCTGACTGCATCTAGACGACGACGTCGTGGTGGTTAATCTTAGTCGCTTTAGTTGTTGCGTATTAAGAGGATTGGGTTTTATTTTTGTGCCGTCTACTTGAAAAACGGTAAACTTTACCCACTTTAGTTCATCAAATTTTAGGATAAAAAGGTGTGTTTCAAGTGTAGATTGTTTGGAACTCCATTCAGTGTGTTAATTACATTTATGGCTGAACTCTTGATGAACTTTCTACGAGTAATTACACTTATTTGTAACTTAATAATCATTATGTTGCGGGTATTAAATAACGCGAGGTGATGCATGGCCGTAGAATATAATATCTTGTTGTGATGTCGACTTTTCTATGGGTAAAGGTGTGGATCATTGACTTTTAAGTGCGGTGTCTTTTTTGCGTTCTGGAGAATTTCGGTGACAAATGTGCAGTGTAGTGGCATAAGTAATTACGGATATGTACTTAAAAAATCACGACGAATGCGATGTCCTATTTGGGATTCAATGGTATACATACACCGAAAAACTAAATGCGTTAGGTTATGGCAAATAGCCAATCAGTCGAATGGAAATGAACTTTATGTACGAATCTGCACGCAGCTTACAGACATTCATTCGATTTATGAAACGGTATTCTGGACGTATTCTAATGTTCAAACGAATTTTACATAGCGTTGTAGTATTTTTTTAAGGATATAACAATAAGAACTACAGACTTATGCAAATAAATCCGAACGCAAGTGGTAGTTTTGAAATATTCCCTTATTGGTCATACAAAAAATAGTGTAGACATGTTTCTGTACATTTCAATAAGAATTAGTCCAGGCTCATTAGCATTCATCGGCAACAATTATAGTTACCTACCTCAACAAAATATCCAATGTCCTGACCGGTCCGACCTGAGCTAAGTCCAGGGTGAACCAGGGAGGACTTACCTCTAGTTTTGCTTGCAAGTATCTCTAAAACCATTGATCTTAAGTTGAAAATGTTTAGGATCAAATAGAAAAAGGATAAAATTTCGTACAAGACAGCTACTTTGGTTTTTCTTGGTATTTTTTCCTCGTGTAGAAAAAATTTCGTTTTTAAAAAGAGAAAAAAAAAATCAGGTGATGAAACTAATAATTTTTACTTGAACCTATGTATGTACATATAAGAGCTTCCTGAAAAAATTATAATAGATATCGAGATTCTTATCAAACTCGGTATTACTACATATAATGGAGAATCTCTGACTGTCTCTCTGTCTGTATGTATGTGTGCTGGACTGCAGCCCAAATGGTTGGACGGATTTTCGTCAAACTTCATATCTTTGGTCTGCGGGTTCTCGAAATATTAATCTTAACCCCATTAATAATTAATGGTACCTAAGTAATGGCCGATTTTGTAAAAAAATCGATTTTCACGAAATTTTCTCCAACGATTGTGTTTAAATTTGAGTTACAGTGGACGTGTGCCAATAGATGGCGTACCAGGTTTTTGCCAAGAAATTGGTATAACGGTACTTTACTTATTAGATGGTTTTCGAAAATATGCTATTACTCCGCTATGACTCAATCGATTTTATTGCAAGTTAATATTTGAACAATATTTGACATAATACAAGATTATGGCAAACCAAATTTTTGAAAATTTTTCAAAATATGTTTTTTTTTTTTAAATTTTAACGGGTTTGAAAAAAAGAACT
This sequence comes from Pocota personata, assembly GCA_963082735.1. Lineage (NCBI taxonomy): Eukaryota > Metazoa > Arthropoda > Insecta > Diptera > Syrphidae > Pocota > Pocota personata. The sequence continues at coordinate 276,229,838 of OY720429.1, forward strand.
CTTTAACGATTTTGTTTAAATTTTAAGTCCGAGTGATTTGCAGATAAAATAAATAGCAAAGGGAACCTAGCCTTTTTTTCTAACTTGAAATTTTTGTATTTATGCGTAAAAATAATAAAAAAGTAACTTAAGAACACATAAACTATAAACATTTTATTGATCTTTATAAAAAAAAAATTAAGAAAAGTATTATTAGGTTCAATAATAAATAAAATAAAAAATAGGTGTATAATATTAATTAATGTCATTTGGCTGCATGTCTGTCGATTGTTTTATCTACGTCGTTCCATGAGTTTTCAATCGAATTGAGGTCAGGAGACTGGGCAGGACAACTTAAAACATAAATTTTCCGACTCAATAACCACTGCTTCACAGATTTAGCTGTATGCTTCGGGTCATTGTCGTGCTGAAATTTCCATTTAAGTGGCTTTTCCTCCTCAGCATAGGGAAGCATAATGTTCTTCAAAATGTCCTTATATTTTATTTGGTTCATAATGCCCACAATCCGATAAACACTACGCGAAGAAAAGCAACCCGTTACAAGGACTTTGCCTTTGCCTCCACCATGCTTCACCGTTTTTATGGTATAATTAGGACTAAATTCCTGGTTGATCTCGCGCCTTAGATATGGTCTCCCATCTTCTTCAATTTTTTACTCTATTTTAGGAGCGTCAAAAATGGATCGAATTTGCTCAAACGAACAATGGTCGGGTCGGTTTTAAAGGTGGTCTTTCGCGTTCAATCCTTGCGCATTTTGTTTTAAACCGACTCAATTTCTTCGCAATGTTGGATCGCATTAATTTTTTTCACTAGCAAGAAGTAGAATAATTTCCTCGTTCCATACTGTCGTTGGTATATGAAATTCATTAAATGTTCGTCATTTCATACAAAAGAATCATTTTATTATTCCTTACCTTAATAATATAAGGATTTCGAGTTAAGAATGGACAAATAAACTGAGGTAAACAAAGGGTGTTCTATTTAAATTGTAGACACTAAATGTCAGCCTTCACAAAATTATGCTTAGTTTTAAAAGTCAGTGATGCTTTAAGCAGAAACATGTACCGTTAATTTACAGGGAAGTCAAACATTGTAAGACTTAAAGCAATATTATACTTAATCGAATACACATGTGATTTGCGCATAATTAATGGTTACCATATAGCTGTGCTATTTATATTGTCGACTCTGTAGGTGCAACACATTTTTATTATTATTTTTATTTATTTCTTCTTTATACGAATAATTGCCTTCCCTAGCAATAACACTTCCTCCTAAATAGCTGCGGACATGCTAACACTGGATACTTTTAACATATGTAACGACTAAATTAAAGTGTATACCAAAATTTATCTCATTGCTAATTTTTTCCTATACCTAACGATAACATATTACTTCAAAACTATCTATGTATACAGGGTGTTTCAGTAATATGTTCATTTTATCTTTTCCGTTCCGTTGTGAAATTATAGCGGTTTTTATGTTTTTCAACTTACCTTCTTATTTTAACAATAAAAAAAAAAATGATTAAGAGCAGAACATTGTAAAAATATCGGGATAGCAATTTTTGTTTCTTGAGCCTTCCTTTGATTATCGCCCACAGATTTTCGATTGAGGTGAGGTTAGGGTAGTTGGCTAGCAAATTCAGAACCTTATATTTTTCTCTTTGAAAAACTGTTTTTTTTTTTTTTAACATGAGGCACGAAGAAAGATCTTATCGAAAAAGTGTGTCTCCGATTATGAATTGCTTTTGCATGGTAGGCAGGAGCATATATATATCTTGTCTGAAAAAATCACTGTTCTCCTTTCTTCTGAAATCAAGTTTTTGTATTGCCTAGCCCACTGCAGTGTTTTTTTCTTCGCCACTAGTCTTGCTATCAAAACATTGTCGTCATGAATCGTGGTTTTGTATTTTCGACCACAATGTCCCTTACGATCCCTTACCAACGTCAGTAGAAATATTGGTAATGCTCTTACTAGTATGCTCATGCAAAGCAATTATCTTAGAACTTTTCCCACGGACAACTAAGAAGACGGATCACAGGAAACTGAAGAAGTCTAATAGTGAAAAAGGTAACAACTTAATGATGCCCAATAATACCCAATACGCCCGATTCAAACAAAAATTATCACAATTAGTTCAAAAAGCACATCTCAAGCATTTACAAATCTAACTGAAAAAACGCAACCCACTTACGATTATATAAAAAAAAAGTTGTCCCAATTAATTTGCACAGCATTATTATTAGTAATTAGTACTCGACACGAAAATTCGTGTGTAGCACCTATATAAATAATAAAGTATGTTAAGTCATATATTATGTATATATATATATATATATTTCGATATTTTAAAAAAATCTTCTGACTTTTATCCGAGAAATATGTGCATAACTATTTTTTCAATGTAACTGGACAAATTTAGTCGCAGGGCCATTTACAGATCTCCTCGTAGAATACAGGGGTCTCGAGCCGCTCAGAAGAATATTTTAACTAATTCTGCACGCATACTTTCCACGGAAAACTAAGAGCTTAAGAAGTCAATACAGGTTTTTAAACCGGAAACTTAGGGAAGTAGTGAAGCTCTCAGAATCCCTTCTAACTGACACTAGAAATGCGGAAACAAAACCTCTTAATTTGTGTCCCAACTCTTAAAGGTAACCACTACATACCTAACCTATACATATAAAATATCTTCGAAAATAGTGATCAAAAGAGTTCAAAAGAAGTGCGTCGCTTGATTCTTTCCTTAGCAGCATGTACCTATCAAAAGTGACACCACAAGTAACTCCATTGCTTCTGGTTTTGCACATTGATCGGTACTCAATACTCCAACAATTCAATTAACAAATATTTAAAAAAAACTTTTTTGTACACAAACTGTGTTCTACAATAAGGGGATAAATAATTACTCGTATTATAATTAAAGTAAAAAAAAGTAACATTTGGCGTGTCCCACTTACATCTTCGTCCTTGACTTCTGAGGGATCAACTCAAGTACTTACTCATAATTCTTCAGGCGAGTAATAAGAGATCCACTCACTTTTTCAAATCAACGTATGATCCAATGAAAGGAATTCATATTCATATTCACTTTCATGTAATTTTCTTCTAGAGAAATTTCGCCTCACCTAAAATTCAAAACTGTCAAATGAGTTACAGCTGTTAGCTTTGACAGCAAAAGTCATTGAAATCAAAAGAAACAAACTTTAATTCTGAATTTAAAAAATGCAAACTCACAATACAATCCTGAATTAAAAAAATGCTTAATAAAGGGTGGTTAAGTTTTAAGGGCCGATGTTGATTTTGAATAAAACACAAATTATTTAGGAAATTACTGTCATTTCTTTTTATTATGATAATATTGGTATGGTTCAATTATGTATGGAACAAAATATCGGCCAAATGGCCGCCGCGACCTCGAAATATCTCATCCTTTAGCTTATTATCATCTCACGATAGCGAACACCATACACAGTAACTGCCTGACCGGCCTCATTTTGGAAAAAATACGGCCCGATGATGCCGCCAGCCCATGAACCGCACCAAACAGTCACTCTTTGTGGGTGCATTGGTTTTTCGACAATTACTCTTGGATTATCATTCGCCCAAATGCGGCAATTCTGCTTATTGACGAATCCACTGAGGTGAAAATGTGCCTCATCACTGAAGATGATTTTCTTCGAAAATTGATCATCCACTGTTGCCATTTCTTGCCACCATTGTGACCATTGACGACGCTTGAAATGGTCAAGAGGCTTTAGTTCTTGAGTCAATTGCACCTTGTAAGCGCGTAAATGCAAGTCTTTATGCATAATGTTCATCAACGACGAGCGTGAGAGGTGCAATTGTTGGGCACGACGACGAGTTGAGGTGGACGGCTCTTCAGCAACACTATCGCGAACAGCAGCAATATTTTCTGCAGTACGAGCTGTACGAGCATGTACTGGTGTTTTCACATCTCCTACAGACCCGGTTTGCACAAATTTTTGCACGATTTTTGCGATTGTACGCACATTTGGACGATTAAATTGACCGAAAGAATCACGAAATGCACGATATGCATTTTGATATGAACGCCAATTTTCATAATAAGCCTGAATAACTTTAACGCGTTGCTCGATTGTGTATCTTTCCATGGTTGAAATTGAGTTAGTCTGAAATTGAGAAATGTCAAATGAAATGCAGAAAAAAACTTGACGTTTAGGTGTGGTTCACATTCAACATCGGCCCTTAAAATTTAACCACCCTTTAGAATTGATTTGATATGATTTGTGCAATGTGCTATTTATTTGTTCGAAAGACATTTAATTGTAAACCACCTTAATTTAACGTTTCTCAAGATTTTATACGAAAAGCGTACGGGTACTTTTCTTGAAATTGAGAGAATTCTCTATCGATTTCTCAATTTTGACGTTTATCATTTTTCTTTCAGAAAATTATCCGCACAGACCTCACATTAAAGAATGGTTATGGTTAAACTGTTTCATCCCTTCCTTTTTGAAATATTTCGGTTAGAGAAACAGATTAACATAAATAAACAAATATTTAAAAAAAGAGTGGTTCTAAGGACAAAATATTTCTAAACAAGTAAAATATTTTTATTGCACAAAGCCAAATTTGGTGATCAGCTGTGTTCACTGAGAGCTCAAGGAAAATAAATCTTGCTTTAGTTTGTCTGTTTTACATTACCTGATTGTTGGTTAATCAAAAGAGTGTAAAATCAAATCAACTCGCAACAAGAACGTGTCCATTGAACTTTTTTTTTTTTAAAAAAATTTAAAGGTAATTTATTTATGATAATATGCGCTAAATCGATTTGTTTGTTTATTTCAGGCAATGAGAAGAACAAGACGTGGTCGCCTCTGGAATATGGGATTACTTTTCCTAATATACACGTGTATATCGGTATATTCACAAAAGTCGCCTGAAGATTTGGACGAACCCGAAGAAACGAATTTAGATGAAAGCTTCTCACCAAACCCACAATACAATCCTGAAGAGTATGCAACAACAATACCCAACGTATGTTCGCAAAATATTTCCATTTGAAATCCACTAGAATGCGTTCAAATGTCATTTTTATTGTATTTATCAGGACGAAGCCCCAGAAACAACAAGTCCCAGCAGTGCAGAACATAGACATGCTGTCCCTACATGGAGGCCGAAACGAGAGAATTGCACTCCACCAGCCATTGAGCAGTTTCCACCACCCTTAATGGGACCATTTGCTAGACGACATGGCGGCCTGATAGTACACGTAATTGTAGCCATATTCACTTTCTTCGGTTTGGCGATTGTCTGTGATGAATACTTCGTGTCGAGCTTAGACAGAATTTGTGAAGGTATAAAGCATGTAGATGGAGTGCAATACGTTTGCAATTTACATTTTATTTCCGAAGAAATAAGAATTATTTTCAGTAAAAAAAATCTAAGTTCGGGGTTAAAAAGCAAATGACATCATTAATTTTTGTAGCAAACTGACAGGAAATGACACTGTAAGAGAGTTTTACGGGTTTGAGTAAGGAGGTCTTTTCGATCTGCCATTAACATGGGGATTTTAAATTGCAGATGTCATCTTTAGTAATTTATTTGATTTTAAAACACAATACATACATATTTCGTAGATACATTATCGAAGCCATAAGTAGAGTAGATGGTATACACAATGAGTCAAGAAAGTTCAATTGCTGAATGCATATTTAATCTAGGCATTCGATTGCCAAAACCTATTCCGAATTTATAGAAAAATTGGCAGCAGTCCTCTTCCACGTACATTGGCCTTTATTTACTGAGATTAAATACTTTTTTTGTTGTTAAATTCATAAATAGAGTTGAAAAGAGAATAATAAGAATTTGGGTTGTGGCCTTGTTAGCAAGACTATATTTAATATTTCTAACATACCACTACACATGAAGGGTAATCTGTTATTATTTAAAATAAGTAATGTATAGGAACATTTGCAAATCAATTAAAGTCCTATACATTGTTATTTTCGTCGCATTGTTCGAGATACGAGTATGGTTGGCTAGAAATTCTTTGAATTAGAAAATACAACTTAACTGCAGTTTTGCTGAATGGCAATGTTTAAAATAAAAACATTTCAAAGCAAATCTTGTAAATTGAAATCAATATGCTTACGATTCCTACTTACTTTACTTTAGATGACGTAACAGTCCGGGGTGGACCTGTGCTTCAACCAACAAGCGTCTTCAGCCAGCTCGATCATCCAGTTTTGCATACGAAGTGGGTTTTTCCACTTTTGTGCGCCACCTTGGGTGATGTCTTTCTTTACCGCCTCGTCGCTCCGTGATGGATTCGAAGACTTTCCGGTCCTAAGCGGTTAATGTCCATTCGCTCTACATGTCCTAGCCATCTCAGGCGATGGATTTGAATCCTTCCGATTATGTCGATGTCGCTGTACAACTGTTACAGTTCGTTGTTGTACCTTCCACCATTCCCCGTCGATGCAAACGGGACCAAACATCGGGAAGTGGTTGGCAAGAGTTATTCTTTGTTTGATCTCTGCGCTGATACCATTATTTTAATTTACAGCGGAGTCTACGAAGGTATACTACTTTGATCAAAAAGTTTCAGGAATTTATTCAGAAAATTTAAAATACAAGTTTATTCTTGATAATCGATATGGATCCCTTCAAAGTATTCTCCATTGACTAAAACGCACTTATGCCAGCGCTTGTTCCAATCCTCGAAACATTTTTTATAATCGATTAGAGCCGACTTCGATTTTAATATTATCTCCTCTAGGCTGCTAAAACGCGTTCTCTGGAGCGGATTTATAGCGGAACCTAGGAAGACATAGTCTTCGAAATTGTAGCTATCTATTGCGATATTCTATCCAAGTCGCCAATTCTGAGTATCCTTTTTAGATAAACCCATTTACGCAGCTTCTGTTTCAATACACGCGAGAACACCACTGACAGCCCACAGCGTTCTTCCAATTATGTCAATGTTGTCGACATGCGTGAGTAGTTGAACAGACAACGCATCACCTTGTCGTTGTCCTTTTCTGGCGACTTCAAAATCAATGAAACTGTGAGTATCGTTTTTGAAGTTATTGGCGTTTTGAATATGTGAATATCTGATCTATGGTGAACTTTTCTGGCCTAAAACCACACTGATAAGGACTAATTAGATTGTTGACAAAAGGCTTAAGGCGTTCACCTATCTAGTTAGTGCAGTTCAGAGGCCTGACTTCTTTACGATCAGCAAACGATGCTAAGGTTCCATTCGTCGGACCTACTTTCATCCGACCATATCTTGCAGATCAATTGACGTATGCTTCCTACCAAATAAGCTGGTTTAAATAGCTCGGCAGTTAGACCGTCGGCTCCAGCAGCCTTGTTGGATTTTAGTTTAAATATTGCTATATTTAGCTCACTTTGGTCTGGTGGATGAAATTGTTGATCATCATCGTCCGGGTAGAATGGAGCATTCTACCTCAAGCTTCCGTTCGGGCTTTGTTGCCTTGGCATGCCCTTTTTGCCTTCTGGTAAAACTTTTGAACATCATTTCTGCTGTAGCACCTATTTCATATTTTGTCTTCTAACCTTCTCTTTTGCTTTAATATTTTGTAAGCTTCTCTCGTCACTCTATGCAGCGTCACTTTATAAGTCTCTTGCTTTGCTGCGTGCGCTTGGTGGCACTCTTAATTAAATCAGAGGTTTCTTTGTAGTGGATACGAGGATCCCAGTGCCATTGCTCATTTGCGCTTAGTTTTGGTGTCATTGGACTTCTTGAGAGGTTCAGGGACACTCGTTCGACGAGCACATGGTAGTGATCTGAGTCAATGCTAGCTGCTCGGAAGGTGCTAACAACCAAGATGGGCGTCTTGCATCAATCGCGACTTGATCATTCTGGTTGGCAGTTAGTTCAGATATATTTCGCCCTTTTGTTTCGGACTTAAAAAAATAATTTAAACTGCAGTGTGCTTTTAATAGCAAGCTTGTATAGGGTTGCGTGGAAAAAGCAGCAGGTGTTCTTTGTTTTTAACAGTAGCGTAGCAACCGTACAGAAACTCTAAACATACAAAATGTTGGCGAAATTGTTTAAAGAAATTCTGTAAGCTTATTGTTTGTATACTTTTTGCTTTGTTTATGCTAAGCCGCAATGGTCTTCAACTTTTATGAAGCTCTGGAACCTTCTTAAATAGAACCAAATTTCATAGAACGCTTCAAGGTAATTCTACCTAGGTACCTCCATTAATAAGTTGAAAAAGAAAAAATTCTGCGCCATTAATTTTACGTAGAAACAATATTTTTATCACAGACAGCCAAGCGGATGTTCTCGCAAAAAAAAAAAAAAAACAATTCAAACTTTAACATGTACTTTGTAAAAAATGCATCCGAATGGTCAAATCATCAGTCGTTTAGAGTTTGTTATCTACAGTTGTTTTATGTAAACAATATGTAAACAAAATTTATCAAATGACTAAATTAGGCACTTTAGAGAGTTCTTGAAATGTATTATTTAAAATGATAAGCAAATAAACTCATGCGCCACGGTATTGTTATCCACGGTGGCGGTATCACGAAAAATTATGCATGTACATAAGTACGAGTACCATATCTGTGCAACGACTTGCAAATAAAAACTTAAAGAAAAGTTACAATCCATTTGAAACGTATCGTATGATACCCTATCCTATCTTCTAGCCTACCCCTAATAAAGTGGGCGATATTTTCAATTTAAAACAAATTCATAAATACGAAATAAATTTTAAAAACAGATCTAACCACATCTTTCTTATTCAGAAGACTGTTGTTAAGACTTTTTCTTAGCAGAATGTGGGCGTGGCTGCCAAAATTTCTAACCGAAGTTCGCGGAGTCTGATGAGATATTTACAATAAGATTTAACTTATTTTAAAAAGGCGATACATGGTTTTCTTAAGAAAACGCTCCCAAATTCGCCTGGCTATTTAGAAGTTATGGGCGGATGTTATTCATTTCGAAATTTGTTATTTCACATCCCTGCCACCTGATGGCAATTAGTTCTTGCCTTTTATCATTTTACAATATGGATCGTTTAACCACCGAGCGGTATTAAAATTGATGCATTTTACCATAGAATGCGCAGAACATACGCCGATTGGGTACGGGAAAATCAACAAGTTGACGATAATTTTTCGAACAAAATCTTCTCCAGCTTTGAGGCCCATTGGTCACTCGGTGCGTAAACAAACAAAAGTCCACAATTTGGGGTGTGAATCCAAATGTGATCGTTGAGAGGCCATTGCGTCCACGGGTGACAGTTTGCTGTGCAATGTGGACCGGCGCACAGTGGTTCCTTTCAATGGAGCAGGCGGAAAAAAAAACTATGAAAATGAAACGGATCGACTGATCTTTCTAAAATTTAATATGTGGAATTAATGAGACAAGTTCTCACCAACTCTGTTCGTGTTCTTATCCTAAGAAGTCATACTAAGACTTTCGTTAAAAAGGTGTTTGAGAAAAATAAATCAACACCAGAAATATTGTAGTCACGCAATTAGATCGTACGGTCTAACTAGTGGATTTTTTTATTTTTATTTGCTGTCCTAGCTCAAAACGAAGAAGTTAATACAATAAGTTCGGTGCCTCTTCACTAAGTGGAATGCAACTTTTTGTTTTTGGGTCAGGCCTTAGATATGTGATTTTGGGATCCGATGATATAAGCATAAGATGAACAACATCCTTGTTAGTTGCCGAACGGGAACACTTCCTAGTGTTGTGAACTATGTTTATATGTAGTATCTGTATTCTCTATTTCTTGCAGTGCTACCGATTGTATAATTTCAGTTCCGTGCAATATAATACTAAGGATATTATATCCTTAGTATTATATGCCAGCAACAATGTATACGATTTTATTGCACGGAACTGAAATTATACAATCGGCAGCACTGCAAGTATTGTAGCAATACAAGTATCAATACGAAAATTGCTGCAGATAGTTTCCAAATGTTTGTTTTTATTAATCTCAAATCTATTTTGGTGATATCTGCCGTTACGATACAAAAATTTCGTGAACCCTGTCGGGTTCATAAATGACTTTCTGCAATCGGCCTGGTATCGAGTTCACCAAATTTTGGAGGATTTGCGGAGAAATGTCCTTCCAAAGGCCACCTCAACGATTGTCTCCTCGCGCGTTCTTGTCAAACATGGACTTCTATTTCTCGTTATATAAGACCACACACTCTCAATTATCATATATATAAATCAGGACTTTGAGGTGGCCACTCCAATGTATTTACTTCCACGTCTCTTAGAAAATTGGTAATCATCTGGGCTTTGTGACATGGAGCTCTATCTTGTTGCAAAATAAATGACTGCCCAATCAATTTGTCACCTGAAATAAACGCGTGATTATTTAAATATTGATCCTTGTTCATTGTTTCCTCGATTGGTACCAAATCCCCGATGCCATTAAAGCAAACACATCCCCAAAACATTACGCTGCCACCACCATGGGGTACTCGTGCACATACAGGTGCCACTTTTTTTTCGCAATTCCCTAGGAATTCTGCAGAAAAATTTTTTTTTTTTATTGCATGGTACTGAAAACAGTTTTCATCAGTCCACAATACTTGCTCCCAAAATGATGAAGGCTTGTATAAAAATTGTTTGGCAAATTCCAGACGTTTAAGATTGTTTTTTTTTTGTGAAATTTGGGGTATTGTTCTGGCTACATACTCGTAAGTAGCAAACACCTGCCTCTTTTAAACGATTTCTTACAGTTCTTTCACAAATTTCAATATTATACTGATTAATCAATTCAATTGCTGCAGATTTTGGGGTTTTTAGCACATTGTCTTTAAATTAAAATTTTCCCACGATTAAACGGTCCTCTCTTTTGGTTGTATTGCGTGGTCTGCCTGAACGTGGCAAGTTACTTGTGGATTTGTTTTTCTTTTGCTTATTTATTTGATAATACACGGTTTGATGTGGCACTTTGTATACTTAAGCAAACTAAGTATTTCCGCATCATACTTGATCACCATCTCATTTCTTATAACGTGGATTATTACCGATGTTTTTATTAATCAAATGTTAGTGAAAGTCATTAAAATTAATAAATTGCATTTTAGCCATATGACGATCCTACTGCCAGTATTATGCCTTCGCAGTAGAGTTGACTTAGCTTTCGCAAGTGATCGACTATTTTATTTATTTCATGCGAAATAAATAGATTATTCTTGACATCAGGATTCGAATCGTGAACCAACAGCGTGGCAAGCGATGATGTTAGCACTACACCACGGCTCTAAGGTGCAGATGGCCCTAGACGCAATCGACGATTGGTGCGCTAGGAATGGGCTTTCAGTTAATCCTCTTAAAACCGAGGTGGTTCTCTTTAGGAGAAGAAGAAAATTGACTGGTCTGACTCAGCCAGTGCTAAAAGGCGTCATATCCAACTCTCCAAGGAAGCCAAATATTTAGGAGTAATCTTAGATAGCTCCAAAGCTCTGTCTTTCGACAATGCAAAGGTGTTTTCGGCAAAATATGGAGCATGTCGTCAAGGAAAGTCCTTTGGATCTACACGGCAATGATTAGACACTTGCTGTCATATTGTTTGGTGAAATAAGCTCTCACGTTACTGCTGCTTTTGACAAACTCCAAAGAAAGGTCTGTCTCGGCTGCTTGGGAGCTTTCCCCAGTACGCCTGGCTCTGTTCTAGACGTCTTGATGAACCTCCCCCCTCGATATTAATATCATGGGGTGTATACTCAGAGCCATCTTCCGTTTAAAAAGAAGTGGTTTCTGGCACGATTCGCACTGAAGTTTTGATGACTTTGCGCGACGATTATCCTACGACCCCTGTCTAATGGATATGCCGTCTGATGCAATGACACCTGAATTACGGCTGTGATGCAAATTTGAAGTCAACTTTCCCCATGCTCAGGATTGGCTTTGGGCGGAATCTGAGCCAAGAAAGGAATATAGTCGCATTTTCACGGACTACACCTGTCTGCGACTCCTGTGGAGAGGGCGATGATACTGCGGAACACTTCCCATGTGATTGTCCTGCCTTTGCTCGGATCAGGTGGCGGATTTTCGGTGCTGATGTGGTAAGTGCTGATGACCTAAGCTCTTCATCACTGAAGCGTCTACTCGTCTTTTTACAAAGACGAAAAAAACACATTAAAATGGGGTTTTCTGCTTGGTTGTACAATGGACCAGTTTTTGAGTCTGAGTGCTCCAGTAGGGTGTACCCGCCCCGACAAAAAAAAAAAAATGTTTTGTCAAAATACATTTTCCGACCATTGTACAAAGTGGCGCAAAATTAATCATCCAATTTTGTTTTTTAATTACTTTTTTACTAAATAAAAAAAAAAGATTTTGAGTGATAAAAATCTTTATTTGGATTCTGTTAAGTGGAAAAAATGATATCCGCCAAGTGGCTGCCGCCAGTGTTGATACACATTTGTGCCCGTTTTATCGCATTTTCCATGACTCCGCAAGATTTCCGGTGATAACTGTTCGCATTCCTGTCGAATATTCTCCTTAAGGGCTGCGATTGTCTGAGGCATAAACCCGTGACTTCAAGTAGTCCCAAAGAAGGAAGTCTGGGACGGTTAAATCGGGCGATCTTGCTGGCCGTGCCAAATCGCCAAAGCGGGAGATTACGCGACCAGGAAACGCTTCCTTCACAATATCCATTGTGGCTCGTGCTGTGTTTACGGTTGCACCGTCTTGTTGAAACCACATGTTCACCAAGCCCCGCTCATCCAATTCCGGCAGTAAGAAGTCGTTTATCATGGCCCTGTAGCGTTCGCCAGTAACAGTGACCGTATTGCCGATGGAGTCTTCAAAATGAACGTCCTCATTGTGAACGCCGCACCACACAGTGGCTTTGAGTGGATGTAATGGCTCTTCGTGCATCACACGCAGATTTTCATTGTCCCAGAAACGAAGATTTTGCTTATTGACGTAACCGCTTAAGTGGGAAATGCGCCTCGTCGCTCATGATGATTTTCGATACAAAATCGTCCTCTTCGTTGTTGAGATTGCGGCACAATTATTCCACGCTCTTGCGGAGTATAGCTCTCCATTGCTTGTCTGTTTATATACTGCAGCTGTCTAGTTCACAAATGTCAAATATGATTGACATACGACGCCATTTGCAAAAATTATAACATCTTCAGATAGGATGATTAATTTTGCGCCACCTTGTATGTATCAAAACTGCTAACAAAAACCTTTAAATTTCGGAAATCTTGGAAGATGATGAAGATGATCACAATGATTTAAAAAAAAGTGTATTCTCTTTGTATATATACATATGTATGTAGAGATCGGGCCGTATTTTTGTTGAAAACGACGAAGACGCCACTGTTATGGTGAATTCTCTGCGCTATGGTCATATGATAACCAACTGGACTAAGCGCCACACAACACAGGTATATTTGATGCGTTGTACGAAAAGTTCCCCGATCGTTTAATTTCGAGATTTGGCGGCATGATTTAGTCACCAAGATTGTGATTTCTTTTTGTGGGGCTATGCTAAAGATCGTGTCTATGCAGACAATCCCCAAACTTTCAAGCACTTAAAAACCAACACCCCTGAATTTATGGCCGCAATACAGCCAGAAATATGGCGAAAAGTCATCGAAAATTACCTCACAAGTGGCGGCCATTTAACCGATGTTGTATTCCACACATAACGGCATAGTCTAAAATTTAAAACAGTAAACAAATTTTAAAATCCTAAAACACAAAATGAATAACCCTATAGAGAAGGTCAACGTCTACATATTGTACTTTATCTAGGCAATATTTTTCAGTTTGAAGCAAAAATATCGAGATAAACGAAATGTTTTGTGAGCGGATTTCAAAAATTCTAACACTTGTATTGCTTCGGATTCTTAAAAGTTAGTACAATATATAAAATTTCATGTTCCTAGCTCAGAATTGATCTCAAATACATATACTTTTGGTGGCCTGTGGTTTTTATTTCTTTATGTTACAAACAATGTATCAAAATGCCCAATATTCTCACAATTCTATGGACCAGCCTTAGTACTTTCTTGCCTAATTGTGTATAAATGAAAGCATTATAAGTTTGCTATGCTAATAACCGCACACTTATAAAATAACTAATCGAGTTTGCATCCACATTCTTAGAAGAACATGTTCAGCTTAATCAACATTTTAATATTATTTTTCTTATTGCACCGCGTTAACCTTGCTGCTGTGCGTTTTATAAGGTCATTTAAATTTTATCCTTTATTTCAGAGCTTAAATTATCACCAGATGTGGCGGGAGCCACATTTATGGCAGCCGGCAGCTCTGCTCCTGAATTGGCAACTGTCGTCATAGGGGTGTTCTTTGCCAAGGACGATATAGGCATCAGTGGCGTCATTGGCTCTGCTGTCTTCAACATCATGTTTGTAATATCGGTGTGCGCTCTGTGCTCTGGAACTGTTTGCCAGCTTAATTGGTTTCCGTTGGTGCGAGATTGCTTCTTTTATTGTCTTTCCATCCTGGTTATGCTCATAATAATTTTCAATGATGTCATTTCATGGGTAGGTCACTTGTCTGCTAGTCGAGAAACCATTATTAATTCTATTTTAATAACTTTTCAGATGGAATCAGTGGTTATGCTGCTCTTTTATGTTATCTACTGTGTAACACTCCACTTTAATTCATCCATAGAAAAGTGGGCTCTATCTTTAAATCTTCCAATAAAACTTCCAACTAAAGAAGAACAATCGGCTCTGGTGACATACAAAAATCTTCCCGATACATCGTACACTCAAGGAAATCAACAGCAGACGAGTCTTTCACAGGAGCCTAGTCAGCAACAACAGCAGCAGCAACAACAGCAGCAACAACCGTCCGCGGACTATCAAAGTTATTCGGATCCAAATGCTGGATGGGATCCCAATGCTGCCTGGGGTGAAGGGTCAGCAGCGCAACCAGTAGCTAGTGTTAGAGTTGGCCAGCCACCGGCAGGAGGCGACGACTGGGGCATGAATCAATGGACTCAGGATCAAGGTCAAGAGAACTATGCCTACAACGCCGATCAACCCGAACAAGTTGTCACTCAAGCAGATGCCACTAAGCCACCCTCAGCTATGGTGGGAAAGCCCGATCCCCAGCAAGGTGACTACTACAAATCCCGCGATCCAAGGAATCAAGAACCACGACATAATCCTCTTGAACGACCGGTGGATGGTGGACTTCCAGCTCTAATTTCCTGGTACGTGGTTTATCCGATTCACTACACCTGCCAAAAAACGATGCCTGACTGTCGGACAGAGAAATACCGGAACTGGTACCCATTCACGTTTATCGTGTCAATGGTGTGGATCTCGTTCTACTCGTACTTCATGGTGTGGATGATCACGGTGATTGGCTCCACCCTTGGCATACCGGACACTGTTATGGGATTAACATTTGTTGCTGCTGGTGTTTCTGTACCCGATGCCCTAAGCTCAATAGCGGTTATCAAAGAGGGATTTGGAGATATGGCAGTTTCTAACGCGATCGGATCGAATGTCTTTGATATCCTAGTGTGCTTAGGTCTTCCGTGGTTTATTCAAACTGCTATAATAAAGCCTGGTTCACATGTTAATGTCATCTCGAAAGGTTGTACAAATGTTTTCAAAAAGAAATACACTTTCCTTCATGCATGCACTATGCCATCTAGTGTTATCGGCATTGACTAATATTTACCTTTTCATTATCAGGTTTGGCCTATTCAACATTATCGCTGTTCTCGACAGTTGTCTTCCTTCTATTGTCAACACATTTGAATGGCTGGAAGTTAGATAAACGTTTGGGAATCATCCTGATGGTTTGGTACCTTCTGTTTATAACACTTGCCTCGCTTTATGAACTGAATGTGTTTGGTGAATTAAACCCACCAGAGTGTCCAAGTGAGTAGATATAATTTTGAGTTCAATCTTGTAGATAAATTATTTTTGGATGTGGTGTTTGTTCAATTGTAATTATTTTACCATTATGATTATTATTTTATCATTTTTATTTAAGTGCATTTTTTTATTTTATTTATTTTTTAACTTATCTACCATTATCTGTCTATCAGTATCTATCTATATACTCCTTTATAAAAACAATGAACTATGGCACGTTATAATCGAAAAGAAGAGTAGCCAGGAAAGATACGATCCATTTGGAACGTATCGATACCCTATCCCCATCTTCTAATCCACCCCTAAGAAAGTGGGCATGACGTTAACAAATTTTTAAATCAAATATATGTTTAAGCCACAAATCGCAGATGCGGCGTTTGGAATGTAATGGCTTTTGCATATTTTGGGAAATCGACCGCTGTAAATTGTAAATTCATAAGTAATGTGGTATAGTACTATGAGCTCTTTACTGGGTGACACTCAACATCTTGAAAGGATTAAATCCCACTTATGTTGTACTTACTTATGTACATACATATACCTATATACATACTATCATCTGCCGAGAGACGCCGATGAGCGGAACTTCGAAACGACAATACGAACATATAGATCAGAGAATGCTAATTGTCCAGGTGACTAGATCGCAATATCATTGAAGAGCACAGAACGTGGACTGTGCTCCTCCCGTGCCTTACTATGATCGTAGGGCATACGATGCACGATGAAATAGTGCACGAATTTGTTGTAGAGACAAAACACGACAATGCACGCACTGAAGTTTTTCATAATTTGTATCGTTTGGCTTAATTCTATTAGGCTTTTTCATACGTACATATAAATCAATAATCAAAGCAAAATTCCTATCGCTTCTTCGGCATCAAATTACACTCCTTGAAAAATACCCCAATTAGCTCGTTTTCAGTGGTAAAGTGACGGCCTTTTAACGTAGGGAAACAAAGCAGAGCCAGAAGGGGCTAAATCTGTTGTACTTAGGGCAATCTAAAAGACTTGTGACTTTGCTCATTCAAAAGTCTGCAGTGTGCCTGCTCTGTATTCTAGTACATTAACATGGCGTACCTGCTGCGAACTTAGTGCACTGCCTGGCACCAGATTCGTGAATACTTTAATCAACTGAGGAAGACACTGTTCAGTACACTACTTTACAGTGAACGTCCACTGATTTTCAAGTATGCCTTCACCAAACCCGTCTTCCTGAAAAATACAACGATCCTTCGTTTTTTAACGGAATATGAACTTCGGGGTTGAGTCGGAGGAACACCATCACCTTGAAAGATCCATACTTTGCTGTGGGACTTTGTTGGAACATCGTAATAATAGAGTACAGGTCTCGTTACCCGTAACAATTGAAATGCTGTTCTTGGAGGATCCAAGATTCTATTATTGAATTTCTTGTGTATGTCCCGCAGCCATTCCGCTCTGCAGCCCTTTTGTTCGGGCGTAAGGTCATGAGATACCCAGATAGTACAAAGCTTCCTAATTTTGAGCGATCGGCTACAAAAATGATTGGATACATTAATGCCCAAGGCCTTCTCCATCTACCCATAGGTCATTCAACTTTGAGCATTAGTTCTTGGATCCTGGTCATCGTTTCAGGTGTGACCACTTCATTTGTCGTCCAGGTCGACCCGTTTCATCCTAAATTCCAAATAGCACCTCCGGACAGTTCCAAAAGATGGTGAAGACGGAAGTCATCTCGCCGAAATATTTTTCAATACCAAGACCATGTTGGAAATTGTAAAAAATGATTCCTCTGAAATCGCATCTATTTACGAGTAATTCTGGCATTCTACAAAACTTCTCAGAAATTTTACTATAATACAGTAGTAGCTCGATAATATAAACTACTCGTATCAATAATGTGATTTGTTTTACTTCTTAAAGTCTGTAATGTGAGCTCGTTTTCTTCTTTTTACATATTATTTGGAGTATGCGTATAAGCTTGATCACAAATTGCTATTTGTAAGCAACAGAATGTTGGAGCCTTGAATATTTGTCCTGGCATTTTTTATGGGGCAAGGCTGTTTTCATGAATTACTAAATTTCTTTAAAATGTTTTTTTATGAACTACCCCACTATGTAGTATGCGATTATATTACTGGCCGTCTAATTTTTACTTTGAAAAAAATGTTCTAGTAATGTGAACTCCTCTAAAATGTGAAAAGGTAGTGTTTTAATTAGTACTAGAGGTATTACCGTATATGTACATATGTATGTGTAGGGTTTTCGATTATGAGGTGTCATGTTAAATTTCCCCGTATTTTTTTTATCGGTAAATGATAGAACTGTTAGTTTTTGACAGATGGCAAGTACACAAGTGTACACGGTGAACAAAAATAGGAGCGATACGCGCTTGAGCAGCGTAAAGTTGAAACTGCTTTTGGTTGCTATGAAGCACCTTTTCGTTCAGCAAATGTAAACTTGATCAATAAATTTGAACACTGGTGATGTAAAGAGTCGAAAACGTGCTCAGTCAACCAGATCTCGGTCGCGGGAAATGTTGCTGAGGATCCAGGTTTGTCCATATCAAGACGTTCCGAGCAATTGGACAAAGCGCAAATTAACCTGCACTGTATTCAGTATATGGATCTTGGCCTACAAAGTTAAGTTGACCCAAGAACAGAAGCCGAAAATTTTGTGTTGAAAATGCACGAAGCGATGAGGCTTATATTCTCCTGTATGTATGATATGTGAATAAACAGAACTGACGTATTTGGCGCCCCAAAAATCCAAAGATGATTGCTGAGCAGTCTCTTCATTTATATAGAGTGACAGTTTGGTACAGTTTTTGAGCCTTATTTCTTTGAAAACGAAGCCGGTACCACGATTTCTTTAAATGCAGCGTGCTAAGGTTGATGCTACCGGAGATCTTTATTATATTTAATACCTTAAGATTTATTTCTTTGGGGTTGTGTTAAAGACAAGGTCTACTCCAATACAATTACAGCACTGGAGGACGTTATTAGAGCTGTTATCGAAGAAATAGAGCCGCAGTTGTGTCAAAGTGTTATGAAGATTAAAAATTTGTATACAACGTCGAGGTGTTTTGCAATTCGAATTCAGCTTTTCACAATTGAAATTAACCATCTTTGCAATTGGATTTAACCATTTTACAATTATTGGATTAAACTCATTTACATGTAAATTTCAATAACAAATGGATTTAATCCAATTGCAAAAAGATTTATTCCAATTCCAAAAAGGTGTTTTACAATTGCAAACTTTTGAATCCAATTGCAAAGGGTTAATTTAAAGCTAACATGCTATATACACTGGCGAGCGAACAAATTAGGCAACTTCCTGATATAGTGGATCTTTTGAAGTTATAAGAATACAATATATTTTACTTATACATGTAGGTATAGCAGTTATAATAATCCCATTCCACTATAAACAAAAGGTTTCAGTTTAAAAATATTTGTTTTGTGATGTGAAGATCCTTTTGTTCGTTATGATATGGTTTGAGATTTCATAGGTGACCTAACTTTTTTTTTTACTAGTTAGTATATTTTAATATTTTTGTCTCCAGCTTTCATTTAATACTATAACTGCGTCAAAATCATTTAAATTGGAAATACGATAGAATTGGTATTACACTCGCAAAGCTTCCAAATAATAATTTGTATTAACAAAACAAAAAAAAAGGAAATGTTAGGGCTAAAGAGAGATAGTGATGATAGATATACGAGTATCCTCTTTGTACTCTTGTTTATTCCATTTTTAATTTTTTTCTAAAATGTGAAACTGCTATTTCTATTTTATTTTTGTTAAGCGCTTTATACCTATGTATGTACTTATGTATTTATTTGTTGAAGTGAAATTTGCTTTAATAAAACATTGTCTTTGTTGCACATATTTCTTTATTTGATTTCCATTTTAAAAATACACACTACGCACTTTCTCTTCATCTAGAATTTTTTTAGCTCCTTTGACAATTTTTAATCGGAAATATTACTTAGACCTTGTTTCGCAATGTTTCTAGGCTCTGTTATAAGGCCTGTTGCAAGCCATATACCAGCTGGTAGCATAATACTCTGCGTATAGGTTCAGTTCTTCCACTCCGTAGCATTACAGGATCGCTTAGCTGCACTGGAAAGAGTATATATCGCTATCAGGTTATATCACCGTCGGTCGTAGTTTATGTGTGAAAATTCACAAATACAAAATATACGAACTATGAAATTATTTAGAAGTATGTACTCGTACGTACATATACATATTTTTTAGTAGTACCTACTTAAAAATCAGGGAAAGGGGTAAGGCGGAAAATAATATTAATTTTCAAAATGCGCCACAAAAAATCACGCAGGAGGAATCCTTTGATTGATTCCAATCATTTTGTTTCATAATTATTATTTTTAATTTGCTGCGATTTGAGAGGCAACAAAATGAACTACTGGTCGGAAGATAAATGGCACAACCAACATTGTGCAACCAGACTAACACACCCAGCTACAGGTTGCCCTGGCTATCCGCTATATTTGCCTTCAGTGGGCCTTCTATCATATTCTCTGTTTCATTGTTTTCAGTTCCTTTTCTTTCTAGCATATTAGTTCCATCTTCGAGTTATAACACACCTTATAAGGAATACAGTTTGTACTTGCACCTGTAAGGGCAAGTATTGGTTTCCTCAAAATTTTCAATCTCGAGATTTTCATCAAACTTGACATTACTATTTTATTTGAGAAACTCAAGAAAGTGGGTATCTCAGTTCTATCTGTCTGTATGTCCGACTACAGCCTACACGGCCGGATTGATTTACTTCAAACTCCATATCCAGTATCTATAGGGTCACTATTTGAATACTAACCTCAAAATTAACGGTACTTCAGTTAGGACCAATTTTGAGAATGTGCAAATTTCTCGAAGACGGCTTAAACCATTTTAATAAAAATTCATATTTGAGCTAACATAGACGTTCGCAATAAGACTGCATACTCAGATTTTCGCTAAAAATTCGAATAACGGTACTTTACCTATTAGCGGATTTTCGTAAATTGGCTATATCTCGGTTACGGCTTAGACGATTTTGTTCAATGTTGCTATCTAAGACATTTTATTCATATGTGAGGATATGGCATTAATATGTTGAAAATATGTTCTAAAAAGTTGTTTAGCCTTTTATCGCATTTTTCGAAAATTCATTCTCATTCACTTTTCGTGAATTTTAACAATCTAACAGTCAGAGTCGGAAACGACGGGCTTAAATTGATCCGTACATATTTTCAATCCGTCGGTAATTTTACTTAAAAATGGCAATACATAATTAAGGTGATGGGCAGCAATTTTATTTCATAAAATCCAAAAATTACTAAACAACAGTCAAAGTTTATAAAACGTTTATTAAATTTAATTGATTGGCACTTAAAATTGTATGATGAAATTTCAGTTGAGCTTTGATTGGAGCTTATAACGTTCGCTGCAAAAATTAATTACTTTATGGCTTTTGTACAAAACAGTTTACATTTGTGGAGGGATTCTGCTTAATTTGTTTTTTTTTTTTTTTTTTTTTTATACATACACTATTTAATATTTATGTTTTTACTTTTCATTTTACTTCTACACAAGTTACCATTTAAACGGTCGTCAAAACAAGGATAACATGAGGGACGGGCGTTTTAAACCCAATCAGATCTGTATATCAATAAATTTCACTTTTCCACTTTTGCTAAAATAAAATTTTAATTTCATTCTCCTTCCTCTAATGCAAAAATATCTATATTGAATCCTTAATTTATTTCCAGGTTTATACTAAGACGCGCAGGGGAAATGTACACCACGAATGTCTACAATATATACAATATAAATATAAAACAAATCATTAAAGAACCACCAAAATCAAACGTACATCTTTAAATGCCATTCAGCCATTGTTATAGCCGAAGGAATACAAATTTAAAAAAAAAATCCTCAACAAATCTAGTGAATATAAGAAGTTAATTTACAAGAAAAAAAAAAAGCATAATATTAATAATAGTTATTGTTTTAATTAAAAATAATCACCCATAGACACATTTACTGTACCAAACATGTTAATTGTTCACTAAAAGAATTCCAATTTATTATTTAAACAAACTACATATGTATGGTGTTATTTCGTTATCGTATCGTATGAAACATTAAAGTAAAAAAATGCTAATTTTGTGTGATATTATACTTATAAAAAATAACAAATGATATTATATGTTGCTTTAAATATTTTACTTTACATGTTACGACGACACTTTCTGAAAATTCTTTAAAAAAAAAAAAAAAAACACACACACACAAGTCTTTAAATGACTTACACTCATATAAAGAACAAAATTCCAGAAACAAACGACAGACAGCGAATTATATTGATCGCTAGTTAGTAGTGAAGAGAAATACAACAAATAGTTAATACAATTTTTAGAAAATATTTCGCGTTGAAATAAAAACTAGCTAGGAAGATTCTTATGAAGTATGTATAGACAAAACAAAAATATTAACATTTTTATGATCGCGAAAAATGAAATATTTATAATATACAAACCCATATATACATTTCATTGTATGAATAGAATTATAAAAATTATTTTATTATTATTTTTTAGTTTAAAGTGAAGGAATATTTATTTTTTTTAAGCTACAAGACAAAATGAAAATATATTGGACCACTTGTGCAAGTTATTTGTTGAAGCACAATTCAAGAAACGATTTCATTATAAATTATTAATATGCAACGAATTAAACAAGAAATAGATATGAAATCATTTTCATTTATTTTGTATGACCAAAAAAGCATGATAATGTAAAGTAGAAATTTTGTTAATGCAAACTGGATGGAATGTATGGCAATAATATGAGAAAATTAATTTTTTCATCGAATTTTAGTTAGCATATTGTTAAACATTAATACGTAACCAATAGACTTTTATGATCAGTACGAGTAAATGCCTGTAAATAGCGCAAATTACTCTGTTAAAAGGTATTCAAAATAGCTAACAAAAGTGAAACATACTTGCGATAAACTCAATACATGTATTTGAATCTCTGGGGGTCATGAGAGAAAAGAGTTAGACTTTCTTTACCTTTTGTAAACTAAAATTAGGGTCACAAATTGCACTACAACTTTGGATCTACCTATAGAGGTTTGTTTCTGTGAATTTTTTTTAAAAAAAAAGTGATTTTATGACAGTAATAATACTTTATGAGCATTTGTGCAATTTGGAAACTTTTAACAAGCTACAACACTACAAACCCAATGGCCCTTAGTAATAAACGAAATTAAAATCCCGTTTTTCTTAAATTCGCCTTTAACTCCAAATCGGTAGTAATAAACACGAAAGTCACTTCTAAAATAGGAAACAGTTTAGGTGTGGTTCACCAGTCTCTAAGTCGGGTTTAAAGTGACGGTCGATAGCATATCAAGTGAAAATGTGGGATCACCAAATAATACGTGATATTATTCATTATAAAAGGAATAACAGAATACCGAGTAATTGTAAAAGAACAATTGAGTGCATTGAAATACTGCACTAATGCAGAATCTTTAGACTGAAATTTGAATTGAATTTTTTATATTTGTCAAAAGTTATCCGAAACGTAAAAATGAATCACAGTAACTATTCCGAATTTGACTTCTACTAAATCATTACAATCACGTAACTGTATTTAGTATTTCTATTACTAATTGTGTATTTACAGTTTCAATTCGGAAATAATCCGCTATAAACGCTCTGCAATCAGCAGAAAAGACATTAAATCTCATTGTTTGTTGAAAGGAAGGAGATTAACAGATCCCCATTACAGAGTGCTTCAGATTACAACCGGATCTGCCGGTTTCAGTACAAAATTATACTGAAGAACTTTTACATTTTGGGAAGAATTTTTTATAAATTTCCAAACCAAGAATAATGCAATAGAAGTAATAGCTTCTGCCGTGACCCGGTATGAGGACTCAATAGACCCCTCCCCCAGTACTTTGATGACTTGAATGGCCTTTATTTTAAGGCTAAGAACCAAACTCCTTTTTTTTAAATTTTATCCACCACTTAGAACTACGACACATATATATATACTTAAGTATCTTCCGAACATTTGTGGTGGAAATACCGCTACAGGACCGTTAAGAATCTAAACATTTTGGAGGTGTCCAAGCTAAGAAATGTGGGTGCATATAAACTGACTTAAGTAAACCCAAACCGAGAGCTACCGCCCAAATATGCGAGTTACTCGTATATTCAAGTTCCGACTCATTTCGCAAGAGTGAAAGCCGTTTACACCTTTTAATTACCCGTTTTTAAATGAGAGCGGGCACTTTTGAGGTAATCAATCAAAAGAATATAGAAAAAGTCTTAAAAAGTTCCCCTTATTTTTTTCGGAAATGATTTGAGTAAAAGTTGTAAAAATTGGAACAAAGTTATATGGAACATAAGAAGAAATTCGATGGTGACCTTGAATGTCATTGGTTTCTATCTATGTTTCTTTGTATCGAAGAGGGTACTTTTAAAATAGCCAGTTTGTAGAACAAGGAAAACAATCGCGATATTGTATGGATACAAAATAATTTATTGCGAAGCCATGCTTATGATATCTCATAATATGTATTCAAAATGGCGGCTATTTTGATTAAGATGTTCTTGCAATCATCGGGGATAGCTTGAATGAACTTTTTATAATTCTTGTGATGCTATTTTGCACATTTGTACATTAATGCATTTTTGGGCGGAAATTCCGTCAAAAAAAGTAGGTTAGCGTAGGTTGTAGGGGTGGCCGCACAGCTATCATGTAAGCCTCCCTCGGATCTCCATGGATCCATAGTGTTTCCCGTTGTGGGTTGAGTATACCTGAAAAAAAATGAGTAAGAAGAAAGGAATATTGAATAGCTTTAATAGCTTTAATAGTGTAACAGTGTGGCTCTGTTATGAAATTCGTGGTGCAATATGAGGATTGCGTGTTAAAAGAAAATCAAAGGCGTGCGTCTTTACCAAAAACTAAAATTGAATTCTTTATTACGTAGTAATATGACATAGTAAAATACACAGAAACCAATGGTGCCTAATGGCAAGAAAAAAAGGAGGAAAATAATCGACAGGTAGATGTCGTTGCGCTCACACGACCCCTTCTTGTAAAATTGACTCCTGGCAATTTACCTCTCATAGTCTTGGAGCCATCTTGGTGGTTTTCGGGAGCGAACCGGTGCTGTATCCTTCCGGTCGACGATTTCCTCAAATCGTAGGACCATATGTAAATTTTTTTTCACTATCGGCAAGCGCACGGCTAGCATATGCGATTACTACTTGCTGATTGTTTTGTTTTTGTAGAAGGATTGCTCCCAAGCCGGTTAATGATGCGTCAATTTGAACTTCCGTTGGACAATTATTCCTAAAATGTCCCAGTATTGGTGGAGATTTTAATTTTTGTTTTAAAATTTCGACTGCTGCTGCTGCTTCTTCTGTCCAGATGAATGGGGATGAATTATATGCGTTGCGTATTGGTAATGATAACTTTGAAAAGTCTTTGATGAACTTTCTGTGATGAGATGCAAATGCATGGAATGATTTAGCGTCTGTTTTTGTTTTGAAAATTTTGTTGTATCTGTCGATGGAGTTTGTACGGGAAGGATCTGGACGTATGCCGTGTGCTGAAATACCATAGCCCAAGAAGAATATTTCCATTTGGAAAAGCTGACTCTTTTGTAGAGAAATACGTAGTCCGCTTTTGATTATTCGTTTAAGTGCGTTTTCGAAATTTCTAATAGCCATGTCAATGTTCGGAGCTGATTGACCTACGTCGTCCATGTATGTAATAGTGTTTTCGGTGTTATCGAATGTTTGCTTCATTATACGTTCCATGGTCTTTGGCGCATTGGTCAGTCCAAATGGCATTCTCATAAATTCGTATATACCGTCTTGAGTTATAAATGCTGTTTTGTGAATGTCCTCTGGTTTGACAGCAACCGTCATAAATGCTGTTTTAATGTCCATTGTGTTGAAAATTTGTGCATCCTGTTGAACCAGTTTCTCTATGATGTCGTCGATGTGTGGAGGTGGAAAATTATCTTTATATAATTTTTTGTTAAGCTGTGTATAATCTATTGTCAATCTGCGTGGGGTACTTGGATGATGAGGCTGGTTAACTATTACAACTGGAGAGGCATATTCAGATTGCGAATCTCTTGCAATGTTTAGTTTTTTCCAATTTTCTACTGTTTCGTTTATAAACTGGCGGTCGCTCCATGAATAGCGGTAGGGCTTTCTGCGAACTGGTATATCATCTACTGTACGTAAGGAATGTTGATCTATGGTGCAGTATCCTAAAATCTCGTTGTCTGTCGAGAAGGCTTGTAAATTGTTGCTGACTATTTCTCGAAATTTTTGAATTTGTGTTGGAGATATAGATTTCGGAAATGTTGAGATTTGATGTTCGACTTCTTTTAGAATACATGGTGGTATAGTCTGGCTTTGTTTTAATATGCAGGAATTTATATTTGTGTGTGTGGTGTAGCCTGAGTTCGTATTTTGTTTTAATTGGACATCTCCGTTCGTTTCGACAGTTATGGTAATGTTATTGGCCTTTCTCCAATCGCTGCCGAGTATCAGTGGTATTGGTGCATTGTTTACCACCGCTACAGGACCAAATGTGCAACATATGTCGCCTACTGCAACGAATAGGTCAATTTGTCCTACAGGTCTACACTCATTGTCAATGGAAGTTATTGCTGAGCCTTCGTATTTTTGAACTGCATAATCAGGTGGTATAGAACGACGATCGATTACTGACTGTTCAGCACCGCTATCGATAAGAGTGGAAATAGGTTTTCCATCGAATGCATAGGCATCTACGATGGGTAAGCCTCGATCACCACCTTTTGACTTCAATGCGCAGTTTGCTTGTTTTGGAGATGGTTTATTAGGGCAGTTGCTCAGTGAATGACCAGTTCTATTGCATGTGTAACAGGGTATTGGACATTGCGAAACGGGGTGTTGACCTTTTTTACAGCGTGGGCATACATAAGTATTTGTTTTTGTATTTTCTGTGTATGCTGGTTTCTTGAAATTATTGTCTGTAAAGGACTGTGGCGTTCTAGTGTTGCGATACATTGTTGTTGTGTTGTGGAACTGTTTGCTGGTGTGTTTTGTGTCATCGTCAAGTTTTTGCCCCAGTTCGAATAGTTCGGTTATGGTCGAAGGTGTGCCAATGCGTAGAATACGGCGGTCTGTATTGTCAGCAACACCCTCGAGTAAATACGCAATTTGATCTTCCGTAGGAATATTTACATTCTTTGGGGGCTTAGAAATAATATCTAACTTACTGCTGAAGTACTGGATTATAGATTCGTTCGGCCGTTGGATACGTGCATTTACTCTGTCATTCCATTCGCGTAATGTTGGTGTCTTTATGAATCGTTTCCTGAATGAATTGAGCCATATATTCCAGTCGTCCCTTGAATCGCCTTCGAAGTTCTGCCAGTTTCTTGCAATGCCCGTTAATTTGCTGGTGCAGAATACTAATTTAACCTCGTCACTCCATCCGTTTATTTTTGCGGCTTTTTCGATGGATTTTATGAATTGCTCGGTGGAGTTGCTATCTTCCCCGTTGCATTCCAAAATCGTTTGCGTCATGTCTGGGTTGATGACGACAGTCTGAATAACTGCTGGACAAGTCCCTACCGAACTAGAAGTACCTGCTGATGGTTCGATTTTCCTTGCTTTAAGGGTAGATAGGATTTTATTGTGTTTGATTATGATTTGAATTAACTCATCTTTTGTTGTTGCTGTTGTTTCCAGTCCTCTTGATTTGACTTCTGTTTGGAGTGCATCCTTCGTGAACTGGTTCAGAATTTCTGCGTCGATGGTCGTTTCTAAGAGTTGCTGGACGAGAGACATTTTGTTGTCGGGTGTTGGTTGTTTCTTTATTGTATGTAGGTTGAGATACCGGCTGCGCCATGTAACAGTGTGGCTCTGTTATGAAATTCGTGGTGCAATATGAGGATTGCGTGTTAAAAGAAAATCAAAGGCGTGCGTCTTTACCAAAAACTAAAATTGAATTCTTTATTACGTAGTAATATGACATAGTAAAATACACAGAAACCAATGGTGCCTAATGGCAAGAAAAAAAGGAGGAAAATAATCGACAGGTAGATGTCGTTGCGCTCACAAATAGCTTCCCGCCTCCCTAAACCAAAATGAATTTTAAAATGGTTTCCGGTGGCTTTGTTGACAGTTCGCCCAAATCGTTGAAGAAGTATTCGCCCTCAACAAAATTAGTTCCTTTTCAAATTGCGCTACAAAGGCACCCTCGTATGAATGAAGCCTGCTTTAATTCCAAGTCTACCATAAATTTAAAAATTAAAAGTAAATTCAAATTTTATGAAAAATTGCTGACATTTACATACAAATTGCTCACAGTCATTCAGTTGAACTTTTATTTAATTACATAATAAATTTGTAATGATTTAATTGAATACAAATTTGCCAAGTTCTATTCTACTAACTATACTGAATCTTTCCATTTGAAATACCAATTTATTCTTAAACTTCCAGCAATATAATACAATCATTTCCAAACTTAAACAATTCAGTTGTATTGTCATAAACATTTATAAATCTATTCCTTAATAGCAAACGTGGTACTTCCTGAGGAAATTTCGAATCAATTTAATGTAAACCACTGGTCAATTCTATTATTCAATTATATATTTAAATAAATGCTAAACTTAAAGAATCTTTTGAAATTAATAATGCATATACATAAATATTAAAGAAAAATCAATTATTTTTATTGGAAATCTATGGATGTTCTTCTTACTGCAGTTTCCATTTTATTCATCATTAAAGTAAAATTAACAACACTCTATGTGAAAGTTATTCGATCAGAAAAAATAAAAGGAAATCCTAGCGTTCAATTGATAAAAAAAAAAATAAAAATCTTCTGGAAAAGATATATTTAATAAAGTTTATTTTAGGCAGTAAGGTTCAAAACACAAAAACCGCAACACATTATATATTATACACGTGAATAAATTAATTAATATGTTTTTAATGGAAATTCCAGAGAAAACAATGTTGACTGTTATGTATTTATATAAAAAAAAATTATAATTATACATATTATTATATATTAACAAAAAAATAATTACATTATATACATACATTTATGGAATATGAATTGTAAAAAAAAATATAAATTAAATTCAGTTGCAATATAATGATATTAGGTCTGAGTTAAGTAAAAGAGGAAAAACAAAAACAAATCCAGCAACAGCTTTATAAAACAATTTTACAAATCAGTCTATTTAAAGTGTATGTCAGTCAAGTGTTCATGAAAATTAAAATACAGAAATAGACAAAACGCATTTTTTATAATAATAATCCATAAAAAAAAAAACTGACAAGAGTTTATATAAGCACGAAGAGATATATAATAAATTCAATTCTTATAGAGCAATATTATTATTTCCTTAATTTTTCAGTTTTATGTATTATTTTGTTAACTAAATTAACCTAATCTGCTATCACTAACTTAATGTAAATATGTTTATATTGTTCATGCTACTTCGCTTAGACTTTCTACAGAGCTAAAGGCTCTTTCCTGAATAAATTACTTACAGTAATGACAAAAAGACGTACCCAAAACAAGAAATTTATTTTCGCGCTACAACCAACCATTTTATTTTTGCGACCATTCACTTGAGGTCTTTTCTATAACTATACAAAATTATGTAGTGAGAATATGTATTTGACAATAATAAACAAGTGCTTACTAAACTGTGTAAGTCAACCCTTATAATTGTAAATTAAATATTATTAAACTTTCCACTTTTAACTTCTCCCTATGAGTGTTTATATTCACTCGTCCTATATATATATATTTTTTTTAATTTCGTTTATTTATAAAATAATTTAACTAATTCACAATAAAAAAATAAAAAAAACTAAAAGAGAATATATGTATGTATAAACATTAAATTAATAGTGTTTTCAATTTTATATGCACATTTAGAAACAAACGAAATTGCAACATATTAACCATACATAGAGTATAAGTAGTGAGTAATAATAATTATTAAATTATAAATGTTATACTCTGTATTGTAAATTATTATTTATTTATCAGCATTACCATATTATTTAACTTATACATAGTATTGTTGTGTAAAATATGAAATGCTTTTGAAATACTTAGTAATGTTCTAGCATTTTATATATAAAAAAGAATCCATCAAAACACACATATGTCGTTTTTTTTAAAATTAAGATATTAATTTGTTTAAAAGGAAAATATTATCGTACTATTATTATTGACTAATAAATTTAATTTTATGAAATAATTATTATTAAAATAAAAGCTGTTGTTTAGAAATGAAATAGTTTAACTGTCGATTTATTTATTTCTCCACCTGAGTACGCGTCTGCGAACGAGGGGCACTTACTTGTATGGTGTATTAAGTTAAACCATGCACTACTGTGTCTTTGATCCTTTTTTGGTTCTTATTTGTTAAGGATTCACACGGAACCTTCCGTTTTTTTCAAAACCTTTACACAGCCTTGAAAAGACTTTATAAGCTTTGGCTCCAAACATGCAGGAATGTCTTATATAATAAATTCACTGAACAATTCTAGATTTGGAGAATTCTGCTTTCGTCTGGAACACGGCAACGTGCATTTGTAGAAATGTTGTTCTAATTCTAGATGTCACCACCGATGTTCTAATGCATATTAATTCAAATGATGTATAGGAACCAGGAGTTCATAACGCAAGATTGAGTGGAAATAGGAGAACTATTTAGGGGAACATATTTCTGTCTACTACATTTATTCGATTTGAAAACCAAATTAAGTGTACGACAGGGTCATACGTACTTGCGCCTATATATTATTTATCTGCAAATCACTAAGATTTAAAAACTGAACAAAATTGTATTTTTTTTTTTTTCTTTAAATCCGTTCAATTTTTTAAAATTTTCCAAAACTTGGTACGCCATAATCTTATATATGTCAAATATTGTTCAATATTATTTTCAGACAAAGCTAATCAGTAAAGCACATTTACAAGCAATTTTTGACAAAAACCTGGTACTCCATAAGTTGGCATATGTTCACTTCAAGTATTAAATTTCAGCAAAATCGTTATAAGCGTTCGAATTTTGCTCAATCAGTCATTAATAAAGTGCCGTTAATTTCCGTTTTAGCCTCGAATTGTAAACCCTCTGACCGTCCAGCTGCTTAGGCTGCAGACGGCCATACATACATACAGACAGACACAATCGAAACACCAATTTTTTTCAGTTTCTCTATTATAGTAATATCAAGTTACTAAGTAGTTGTATACTTTCACGGGCTGGCGCTGCCTGTTTGTATAGCAGCACACATTGTGTGACAGAAGTACCTGTATTTTACATTCACTTTCGCCTTTTAACTGTGATCTTACTGCCTAGGGAGGTTTTAGAAAGAACCGGGAACTCGGACAGCATTGGTCATAAATACAAGTTGGCGTAAAAGTCATCATTCTATCGGAAGATGCTCTCATTTTTGCAAATGGGCTCTTATATCTTCACAAATGTCAAAGTCGCTATACTTTGACATTTGTGAAGCGAACAGAAGCAGAATACACAGAGACAAACCTTGGGTTACTATACTCTTCAAGAATGTGGAATAATTGTGTCAATGTTTTTAACAAATAACCGGTCGGTGGTTTTTGACGAACGCTGCGGCGTTTAGCCGCTCGCCGCTAGGAGACCGGCTCAACATGAGACAGTAGCAGACGTGGCCGGCTCCAGAGCAGCCGTTCGGTGTATGCTGTGACTGCAGATGTCCAAGAGCATTCTCAAAAATCAATCAGAGGACGGGCCACGCAATTGGGTATCGAAAGACGGTCTGTATATCGAATTTTGCTGAAAGACTTTAAACTGTACCTGTACAAAGTGCAAACAGTGCATCAGCTATTGCCCGCAGACCTCCAATCGCGTGTAAATTCCCCCCGTCTGGTTAATCTTTCGTTTTTGCGATTGGCAGTGGCCCACACCATCGCCCTATTTGATAGTTTCAGACTTTTTTCTTTCGGTTTTTTTTGAAATCACGAACTGCCTTTGTTCCTGTCAGGTAGCAGAGCATTGGAGTCATGTGGTGTCATCATTAAAGCTCTTACTCGCCTTTCTACGCAAGACGAACAAATTTCATTTATTTTTTTTTTGTTTTATTTTGTTTTATTCAACACATTTTGTATTCTTTTTTTTTTTTTTGTAATTTTCGTTTTAGCTCTCTAGGTCAAACGGTTCAAAAATTACAAGCGTATGGCAGACATACAGACAGACAGATAGATGGACATCATGTTGACTCCATTGGTGTTCCGTTTTACGATTCCGGTACCGAATACTAAAAAATCCAGTGGTATACTTATGAAAATAAGTCAGAAAGACCACTGCGTGTTATAGCAAGGGAGCTCCATCCCTCATGCACTAAAGATGATGTGATGACCGGACCATAAAGCCTTGATGCTGTTAATATCCTCAATAAGATGAAGCAACAAAAGGAACAAGGCTAGGCAAAAGGCATAGAATTCCGCTTTTTATGCTCGAAATAATATGAACTGGCACAATTTGCGTTTCTTTATTTTACCATTAAACTCAAAATTAAAGAAAATATGTCGATTTGACAACTACCCCACAAACTACCAGTAAGTATTTGCTTACTTTGCTTTGAACGGGTAGTGTACGAGAAAATCTGTCAAAAATATCAGTTGTCAGGCAGTTTTCATACGTATTTTGCACGAACATTTTAAGTACGAAAAGTAAAGAAACAGACCTATAAAAAATACACAGAATATAAATATGTACATTAGTAATATTCTTCTCATTCGAATCTTCAGTATTAAAATTTTTTCCAACTCAACTCAGTCAGTTTCGTTCCAACTCGGGTTGAACTCCTCATGTAGACGTGGTATAGTGAAACCTGCGAAAGTTGACCACGCGCGTTGGAACTTATGTAGGGATCATTTCATTCATTTAATTTTGTTCGTGCTGTTACTTTTGGCAATTTTCGCAGGTGGCCAACTTGATAGACTTCACTGTACATGTAAGTCGACCATTAAAGTTTATAAACAATTACAATCTCCATTTTATAGCGCTCATTCGTAAATGGGGACCTTCATTCTAATAGCCGTAGCAGCGTAGCAATCTTGCTAAGCAATATGACGGCGAACCGATAGCTGGAAAATCTCTGCTACGATCCGTAGCAAGTCAGAAACAATCAGCTGTGTCTATTTTAGGTGTTTTCTAGTTTTGCTGTCAAGACGGAACAAATTGTTTATTCCTCTTATATTGTCGAAGTTAGTTTATTAAACTAAATTCAAATTGGTAAATCAAATTGTTGAATACATTCAAGTTTTATGTGTGACCGTACTCATATAATTAAAAAAACATCAGAAACGTTCAATTGTTTTCTTAACAGCATACATACACAGGCCGACAAAATTCTTCGTACGGTAGATAAATTTCCAATATATTCCACATATATTTATGAACCTATTGTTTTATTATTTTTTTATTTCCTATCACTAAAGATGTTTTTATTACCCATATCCTGTCCCTCATTCCATCTCTTTTGTTCAAGTTATTCATAAAAGCAATAAAATGCTCTGCAGTGCAAACGACACAATTCATCGTACGGCGATTGATTCCGTTAGTTTTTCTGTTTGTAATTACAGTTTTAGCAAAATGCATATCATTCTGTATTCAGCCCTTAGTGAGTTAACATCTTTTGCAAAAAAAGTGATCATGTCAGTTCAACAAAGGAGAAAAGAAGCGACCCAAGATTTCCGCCAAGTGGTAGTAGATTTATTTTCGAAAGAAGTCAAATCGCTAGCAGAAATTGCACGCACAGTGGGAAAAAGCAAATCAACTATGCAGTACATCGTAGAAACGTTCAAAAAAACAGGAAGTGTTGAGTACGCGCGAAGAACAGGCAGTCCACGCAAATTAAATGAAAGGGACGAAAGGGTCATTCTGAACACTGTGCGAAAAAACCCAAGAACTAATTGCCCTACCATAAAACAAATAGTCGCGGATACATGCAGGACAGACGTCAGCACGGGTACAATAGAAAGGACCCTCAACAGACATGGGTATTTTTCAAGAACACCAAGGAAGAAGCCATCCATAAGTGAAGCGAATAAGAAAAAACGTAAAGACTTTGTCACTTTACACAAGGACGCTGATCTTTCTTTTTGGAAGAAAGTTGTGTTCACCGACGAGAGCAAATACAACATTTTTGGTCATGACGGTCCTGCAAGAGTTTGGCGAAAGAGCGGCACTGAAATGGAAGTACAAAATGTAAGAAGAACAGTGAAGCACGCTGGAGGTAGTGTTATGGTGTGGGGGAGCATGGCTTGGTCTGACGTGGGAAAGCTGGTGTTTATTGAAGGTAACATAGACCAACACATGTACCTCGACATATTAAAAGCAAATCTACGCCCATCAGTAGAGAAATTAAGTTTGGATCCCGGCTGGATATTTCAGCAAGACAACGATCCTAAACACACCGCTCGAAAAGTGAAGGATTGGTTGTTATACTATGCTCTGAGACAGCTTAATTCTCCCCCCCTCAGAGCCCGGACTTAAACCCAATAGAGCATTTGTGGGACTATTTGAAAAAACAACTCCATAAACACCGGATTTCGTCAAAAGCAACTCTTAAGGAAGCCCTCCAACTCGAATGGGATCGTGTACCCGAAGATTTTACAAAAAACCTGGTCACTTCCATGCCACGTCGACTACAAGCAGTCCTTAAATCTCGTGGAGGCCCAACAAGTTACTGACAGCCCGATTTCTTCAAAAAATTAAAGTCGAAACTAGTCGTACGAAGAATTTTGTCGTTTGAGCCAAATGTGTTTTTCCTTTTTGTTTAAATTTTAAGAAAATAAAAAGAATTTTAATTTAATCTAATATCTAGATAATCTTTGTTTTTTGTTCTGATTCTTAAATCCTAGTCCTTTTTTGATTGAACTGTGTAGGTACCGAACAACAGCGTTTATATGTGTCGTACGATGAATTACGTATGTCGACCTGTGTATGTAGAAAGAGGCGTTCGGCTATTTATCGGAAGTTGCTACGTCGCCGAACACGACCAATATAGGGAGTAAGAATAATGTACAGTTCATTCTGTATTATTCAAGAATGCTTATAAATTCCTTTCAAACTACAGAATTGAATTTTTTCTTTTTCTATATATTTGTGTATAACGGAAAGTAGTGCTTATATTTCTATATTTTTGCAAAAAATCGACTGCTTCCAAACGACGGTTCATTAAATAAATAAAAGGTAAATTCTTAGAAGTTTGGGTTGGACGACCGCTTCCGCGGTTCCAAGCAGTCAGTTAAAAGTTAAATAGTATGCAACGTCGGCGTTTAGACAGAAACTATCCAATTAGCAACAACAGAGATTTTTAATGTAACACAAGTGACGAAGTTTACATCATCAGGCTAGGATTCAAGTAGCAACTTCAGATTCTCAAAGACGATTTGACTTTTCATCGGTATTCACTAGCATTCATCGCCTAACAAATGTTTCAAAACTAACTGCATTTGATCCTAATTCAAAATAAACACAATCAGAACAACAAATTGTTTCAAATGTAAACAGAAAAAAAGCTTTTCAAAATCTCTACCTCCGTTGGCAATAGAAGAACTACTGCGTAGTATAAGAGCTCATTTCTCCAAAAATGTTAGAATCAACAAATGTGGAAGTAACTCTCCAATGCCGGCATTTCCAATTATCTCATACTTCTTCCCCTTATTGCCGTCGTTTTTGTTGTTGACGCGTGGCGTGGACTGGTGTTATGCTTTGATTGTTGCGGGGAGTCGAGTGAAATACGCTGATTCCTCTATTTTTTTTCTACAAGAAAGCTTTCATATTCCAATATTATCGATTATTTCCACGAATCAGTGTGTAGTCGCTACCGCTGAAAATAAAAGATTTGCTTCCGTAGTTGTCAGGTCGTCGCCGGAGGTGTTGTTTTATGGTGTATCTATCCGTACTGCCACTGCCTCTAACATTAACTTACCGCTTGGTGAATAATAATAATAAACAAAAACGAGAATACAATTTAATTCCAAATTTATTAATTTGTAAGTACATAATTGTTTTCGGTTAGTGTGATATGAATCTGATTTTTTTTATTAATATATATACGACGAGTACAAATGTTTGTATTTGTATTGGCATTGCATAATAAACGAGTATCCAATCCGCACTTATTGTGCTAACTAAATAAGTGTGTGATAATAATTATAGTATGTGGGAAAATATTCCTACATATTATATTGATCACTTTACTGCGGATACAGGCACAATTTTCCCAAATAATATAATATGCAAAGCTTTTTAATCTTTTCATCGTTTTGTCTAGCTTAATCATTGACCCTAAGAGGCCGGGGCTTTTATTTGATAGTGAACTGATAAGAAGATAGTGATAAGAAGCTTTGATTTTTATTTGTTTTAATTTTTTTTTGTATAGTGAACGAGTGCGATAAACATGACATCCTTACCCAAAATCGACATCGATAAACCAAAATTCGACCAAAGTACTTATGTGAACAGGGCCAAACACTTTTTCCTGGTGACCAATCCGCTAAATTTACTCGCCACAAGTGGGGAACTAGAAAAGGCGCGTCGCATTGTCACTGATTACAAAGCCGGAAAGCCAGTACCCGACTGCAAGTCAGTCGATGATTTGTGGAGGGCCAAGTATTTGTATGATTCCGCATTTCATCCTGAGACTGGGGAAAAGTCCATCATCATTGGAAGGATGTCAGCACAGGTGCCAATGAACACTTTGATTACTGGATGTGAGTATAAAAACAAAAATTATTAAATTATAATTTTAGTCAGGAAGAACTATTTATTAAATGTTTCATATAGAAAATATTTCGATATATGTACAGACATACTTATGTACATACCTATGTACGAGTATTTATTTAGAATGCGATGAGATATTTTTCAAGGCTACTTCAAGATATTTGTCCTTTAAGGACGAAGCCTAAATTATTTTATCAAGGCTCGTTTTGACAAGTAAAACAAAAATGGAGGGAGTTGCAAGAACCTTCATGCAAGAACTTTTTGTTTTCTAAATGTGAGTGCAACGATCAAGGAGATCAATTTGCTGATTTCGTGTCTTAATGCACAAACATGAATTCTGAAAACGTCATTAAATATAGTCGACACCCTATTGAGTCAAAAAAAAAAAAAAAAAAAAATTTTCAAATTCAAAATGACCATAAAATATATATATATCGGATTTGAATTCAGTTTCCTTGAACAATTTATGAACATGTACCTATAAATTTGCAGCTTTTTAACTAACTTCGCCACTCCGAAACACGGATGCCGCTTAGTGTTTATACTTTTTTGGTAGGACTCTAAAAATTACGAAAGTTTTTGCAACAAACTGAAATTCTGCTAAAAATCGAAAGCGTGTCAACAACGAGAAGAATAAAACCGTAATACCATTGGTGAGAAAAAGTGTATTCCATTCAAAAGTACCTGTAGGTATTTGCCCACTCCCAATGGAATAAACAAAAAGGACACAGATAAATTATTTTCCCATTCCACCGTAATGAGTGTGGCGCTGTATTATTTGAAATCCATAAACCTGTCATTTATTTAGCGCCACCATCCACTCATTGCGAGTGAAAGGGGAAACAATTTATCTGTATTTTTTGTCTTTATTATATACAATTCTGTATGTAAAGCTAGTACCACAGACAATAAATATTATAATATATTGTAACATAATAATAACTACGCCCCCTAAAATATGACGCAACAAATTCCGAAGTGACTTCATTCTGGCAGAATTTTGGTTCGTACTGTCCTTTCATTCGAGGTTCGTGTCTGGGACGAAGTCTCCACAGCTCATGTCAACGAAAGAGACGAATAATATCAGGGATAAAAGGGAATTGAAACTGCAAGAATTATTTCTCTTGTTCCAGTGGTCGAAGAATTTGCTAGAAGTTTCTGGCTATCAGAAACTTCTGCTATATAAGGACAGATGGCGATCAAAAAAGACACAGTTGGTTTTAGAACCGTGGCGAAGAGATTGGAAAAGTGATAACGGGCGAAGTTGTAATTTGGTGATAAATTGAAAGTTGAGAGTAAACAAGAAAAAGTAATTAGTTTGAATTTGTGAATTAAGTAATTGAAAGGAGATAAAGTGATTTGAGAGGAAAGAGACATTGTAAGAAAAGAATTTGCGAAGAATAGTATAGTGTGAACTTGAATTGTTCTATAGAGTAGAAAATAAAGAAATAATTTCACAGAATAATTGTTTTATCTACTCGAGCCGTAGCTCGCATATTACATTGGTGTCAGAAGTGGGATAAAACTTATTCTGTGAATAACTATTTCCGTGGTGTGAAATTGCACAAAAAAAAAAAAAAAAAAAAAAAACGATTTCTGTGTTGAGTTAATTAGTTGCGCAAAATGGGTCGCAAATTGGGAAAACTAACTATAACTCAACTAAAGGCAGAACTCAGTAAGCGGAACCTCGACACAACTGGGGGAAAAGATGCCCTACTGATTCGTCTGGAAGAAGCAGTAACGCAGGAAGGTGAAAATCCGCATGACATAGAGTTTGACGTGGAAGAGGAACCAGCAAGTACAGTAGCCGACCCGGGTATAACAAGTCTGCTCCTGCAACTTAAGTTAGTCATGGACGAACAAAAGAAAGCAATAGAAGATCAAAGTCATAAGCTCGATGACCAAAGGAATTCTCTAGAACTTAAGCTGGACGAACAAAAGAAAGCAATGGACGAACAAAAGAATTCTCTAGAACTTAAGCTGGATGAACAAAAGAAAGCGATGGACGAACAAAAGAAAGCAATGGGCGACCAAAGGAATTCTCTAGAACTTAAGCTGGACGAACAAAAGAAAGCAATGGACGAACAAAAGAATTCTCTAGATGCTCTGGAAAGTAAACTTGATGAGCAAAACAAGAACTTGGAATCCAAATTCGAAGTGATCGAAGAAAAAATCGAGAAGGTCGAGACGCAACTCGAAAAAGTCGAAATTAGATTCGATGAAAATTTTGAGAAACATGAAACTCAGTTCGGGAAGATAGAGACTCAGTTTGAAAAAGTGGATACGCAATTCGAGATAGTAGGAAAGCAAGTCGAAAATCTTGCTAAGGAGCTCAGCAACGTGAAGAGACAGAAAGCACGGGAATATTCCACTGACGGTCTGAGAAGAAAGGAGATGCAGCCTCCTATCTTCGATGGTCAAACATCATGGCCAATTTATAAAAGGCAATTCGAAGCGGCCGCAATGACCAATAGCTGGGACGATGAAGAGAAGTCCATTGCACTCACACTTGCACTGAGGGGTCCAGCTGCGGAGCTCTTGCAGACCATCCCGGAAGATAAACAGCAGAACTACGACTCTCTGGTTCAGGCTATCGAGATGCGGTTTGGGGATGAACACATGCAGCAGGTGTACAGGGTTCAGCTGCGTAGTCGAGTCCAGAAAAGGGGGGAAACGCTCCAACAGTTGCAAGCGGATATAGAGCGACTAGCCCATCTTTCATACCCTAAAGCCGGTGAGGAGCTTATCAACGAAATGGCGGTGGAAGCTTTTATTCAGGCCATAGAGGACAGACAACTGCAAATGGCTGTAAGGATGGCTGAAAAACGAACACTCCCCGAGGCATTGGCATTCGCTTTGTCAATGAAGGCTGCGGACCAAGCATACCAGGGAATACACCGTGTCAGGGAAATGTCCGTCGTGGAATGCTCATGCCAGAGAACAGCCGTCATGGATGAAGACAGAGCTCGCGGAAGTCAAATCCGTTGCTGGAATTGCAACCAAACGGGACACCTACAACGGCAGTGCAGAAGTGCACCTAGACGAGGAAATTGTTCACATTGCGGAAGTAGGAGAAGCAGAGAGGAAGCATCTGGCGGTGATAACATCCATCCTGTCAGTCAGACTTCGCAAAACCAGCAGTCGGGAAATGCGTAAGGACCAACTTCGCGGGGCAGAAGTTGGTTACTGGAATCGAGGCCCCCAGGACCACCATTCAAGTTTCGCAAACCAAACGGGGTAACAAGAGCCTGACAGTGGAGGCACTAATCAACGAGAAGAAGTGCGTAGCCACCATCGACACAGGTGCCACTGCCTCCATTGTAAGAAGAGATATCGTCAAAAGCTCCTGGCTGCACAACACCAACAGCTACTGCCTGAAGACTGCAACAGGGGAAATGGCGAAGGTATTTGGAGAAGTTCGTCTTACGATTACTCTGGCAGGACTGACGTTCTCCCATGCGTTTCTGGTGGCAGATATATGCGACGAGTGCATCATCGGAGTAGACTTCATGAAAGCAAATGAAGTAATCTTGGACATCGGGATGCAAGTACTGAGGTATCGAAATGTGGAGATTCCGATGGTGTACGGAAATGAGAATGCCGTAACTCTCAGGACAGTCATCAGCAAAGACGAAGTTTTGCCGCCGTCTTCAGAGACAATCATTTGGACGAAGCTGGAAGGTGATCTTGGGAGCCACCGATTCTACATAGTAGAACCAGACCCAGAGAAGAATTCTCAAGACTACATCGTGGGAAAGACGTTAGTCGAACCAAAGAACACCATGGTTCCAGTGAGGGTTTTGAACGCAAGACCACACACTGTCAAACTAAGGCGAGGGGAGGTGACTGGAAAATGCACGCCGATTACCGCCGTCGCAACAATATCTGAACGTGATGCTCCAAAACTTCTCCCATCACCTTGGACAGCGGAAGCGAGAGAGACGATTCTCCAGTCCAGTGAGCTGAATCAGGAGCAGCGAACTATGGCAGAGAATCTTATCAATGAGTACGCTGATGTATTTGCCTCACAGGACGGAGAATACGGCCGAACACACCTGGTACAACATCGAATAGACACTGGTGATACTAGACCAATTCGTCAGCCTGCTAGGCGCCTTCCATTGGCAAAGCAGACAGAAGTTGCAGAGATGGTGTCGGCAATGGAGAAAGAAGGTCTGATTGAAAGTTCCAAAAGTCCGTGGGCATCACCGGTTGTACTGGTTAAGAAGAAAGATGGCAGCACGCGGTTCTGCGTGGACTATCGGCAGCTCAATTACGTCACCAAGAAAGACAGCTACCCTCTGCCACGGATTGACGACACGCTAGACACACTATCAGGAGCCCGATGGTTTTCCACTCTCGACTTGAAGAGTGGCTACTGGCAGGTACAGATCCATCCAGAAGACCGGGAGAAAACCGCCTTCACCGCAGGAAATGGGCTATGGCAATTCACGGTAATGCCATTCGGGCTGTGCAATGCTCCGGCGACTTTCGAGCGATTGATGGAATGTGTCCTGCAAGGGTTAACATGGAAAACCTGTTTGGTATACTTGGATGATGTCATCGTCGTAGGAAAAACGTTTGCGCAACACCGAGACAATCTAAGGGATGTGTTTCAAAGGCTTCGAAGTGCCCACCTGAAGCTCAACCCCAAGAAGTGCGCCCTGTTTAGAGCGGAAGTCAAGTACCTGGGACACATAATTTCAGCGAAAGGAGTGAGAACCGATCCGGAGAAGGTCGAAGCGGTGAAAAACTGGCCAGTCCCCAAAGACAAACACCAACTAAGGAGCTTCCTGGGCCTAGCCACCTACTACAGACGGTTCGTGAAGGATTTTGCCGGGATCGCAAAGAACCTGCACCAGTTGACGGAAAAGGGAAAACAATTCAAATGGTCAATTGAGTGCGAGAAGAGCTTCAAGGCACTTAAACAACGGCTATGCGATGCCCCGATACTGGCTTACCCCACTCCCGGGGAAACGTTCGTTGTGGATGCAGATGCTAGTAATGTCGGGGTAGGAGCCGTACTCTCCCAGGTGCATGACGGCCAAGAGAAGGTGGTTGCGTACTTCAGCAAGGTGCTCTCTAAGCCAGAAAGGAACTACTGCGTGACAAGGCGGGAACTTCTAGCTTTGATCTTGGCTACGAAGCATTTTCACAAATACCTCTACGGGAGGAAGTTCGTTCTTCGCACAGACCATGCAGCATTAAAATGGCTATTACAGTTCAAGAGTCCTGAGGGTCAGGTCGCAAGATGGATCGAAAGGCTGCAAATCTACGACTACGAAATACAGCATCGTAAAGGAAAACTCCACTCTAATGCGGATGCACTGTCCCGGAGACCATGCAGAACGGATTGTAAACATTGTGCGCGTCAGGAAGAACGGGAGCTGGTTTCCATCCAAAGAATGAGAGCCGAACCTATCGCCGGCTGGAGCGTAGATGAGATCCGGAACGCTCAGAAGGAAGACCCCGATATCGAGCCGATTCTGGCCTGGAAGGAGAACATGGAGAAACCGGATCATCAGGACATCTCTCACAGAAGCCCGACCTTAAAGGCATATTTTGCGCAGTGGGACTCCCTCCATGTCCAAGAAGGTGTTCTGAGAAGAAAATGGGAATCCTCCGACGGAAAATCGTTTGTAATGCAGCTTGTAGTACCGCGGACGAGGGTCAAGGAGGTGTTACAGGAAATGCATGGCGGGGCGACCGGAGGCCACTTGGGAGTGAATAAGACGCTAGAAAGGGTACGAGAACGTTTTTATTGGTTAAAAGCGAAGGAAGATATCGAAGACTGGTGCAGAAAATGCGACGTGTGTGCAGCTAGCAAGGGTCCGAGAATCAAAACTCGAGGTAAGATGCACCAATACAACGTGGGAGCACCTTTCGAACGAATCGCCATTGACATCGCAGGGCCCTTTCCGGAAACCGACAATGGTAATCGGTATATACTCGTAGTGATGGACTACTTCAGTAAGTGGCCGGAAGCGTTTCCGATCCCTAACCAGGAAGCCAGAACCGTGGCGGAGCAGATCGTCTACAATTGGGTTAGCAGATTCGGTGTGCCCTTGGAATTGCATTCTGACCAAGGGCGGAACTTCGAGTCAAGAATCTTCCAAGAGATGTGTCAACTACTCGGAATCAAAAAGACAAGGACAACCCCGCTTCATCCACAGTCGGACGGTATGGTGGAGCGTTTCAATAGGACTTTGG
Organism: Pocota personata; assembly: GCA_963082735.1. Lineage (NCBI taxonomy): Eukaryota > Metazoa > Arthropoda > Insecta > Diptera > Syrphidae > Pocota > Pocota personata. The sequence goes on from OY720429.1 coordinate 276,272,769, forward strand.
ACGAACATCTCTCGAAGGTCGTAGGTGACTACCAACGGGATTGGGACCGGCAGATTCCCTTGTTTTTGATGGCCTATAGAAGTGCCGTGCATAGCACTACTCGACATACGCCGTTCGAAATCTTATTTGGTGGAATAGCTCGTTTACCCAGTGAGGTGAAATTTGGATCTCCTACCAATGAGCCCAGAAATGAAGAAGAGTACGTGGCGGACCTTAGGGAAAGGCTTAGGGACATACACCAAAGGACCAGAAGCCAGATTAAGATGACGAGCGACCGCATGAAGACCAGGTATGATGCCAAGGCAACAACGTCAGGATTCCAGGAAGGAGATCTGGTGTGGCTGTATAATCCCCATCGCCAAAAGGGGAAATCACCTAAGTTACAGCGGAACTGGGAAGGTCCCTACAGAATAGTAACCCGCATCAACGATGTTGTCTACCGCATCCAGCGAGGACCAAGGGCCAAAATGAAAGTGGTTCATGTGGACCGACTGAGTCGATACAATGGCCGAAATGAGGATGCACTTGTTCGGGACGAACACGTCTAAGAGGGGGGCAGTGTAACATAATAATAACTACGCCCCCTAAAATATGACGCAACAAATTCCGAAGTGACTTCATTCTGGCAGAATTTTGGTTCGTACTGTCCTTTCATTCGAGGTTCGTGTCTGGGACGAAGTCTCCACAGCTCATGTCAACGAAAGAGACGAATAATATCAGGGATAAAAGGGAATTGAAACTGCAAGAATTATTTCTCTTGTTCCAGTGGTCGAAGAATTTGCTAGAAGTTTCTGGCTATCAGAAACTTCTGCTATATAAGGACAGATGGCGATCAAAAAAGACACAGTTGGTTTTAGAACCGTGGCGAAGAGATTGGAAAAGTGATAACGGGCGAAGTTGTAATTTGGTGATAAATTGAAAGTTGAGAGTAAACAAGAAAAAGTAATTAGTTTGAATTTGTGAATTAAGTAATTGAAAGGAGATAAAGTGATTTGAGAGGAAAGAGACATTGTAAGAAAAGAATTTGCGAAGAATAGTATAGTGTGAACTTGAATTGTTCTATAGAGTAGAAAATAAAGAAATAATTTCACAGAATAATTGTTTTATCTACTCGAGCCGTAGCTCGCATATTACAATATTTATATATTTATTGTCTGTGCTAGTACCGTATCTATACGATGTCCACCTACAAAACGAAAGCTCAGCTATGATTTTTTACCTACGGCATCGACATCTTGTGGTCAATAATCGCAATCGCAAAAGCAATATCGAAGTAAAGTTGCCTGGTTTATGACTTTGCTATTACCATTCTGTTTCGGTTTACGGTCTATGGGCGTGGAATGTTATGCAAAAAGGGTGAAAAGTAAACCTTCTTGTTTTGTGGGAGGACCAGGACGTGCAGAAAATTTATAAGTGGATATTTGTTTATTTAGCATTATATCGATCGCTAATTCGACATAAACTAAAAACCTTTACCTTTTCTTATAAAAATATTATGTTTACCTTTCATAGGTCGCAAATTCATAAACACACTCTAAAATAAAATGCATAACAATTTATACATAACTGTAATTGGTTTATGGTGGGCGCCGTGGCTCTGTGGTTAAGTGAGCGATCACTGATCGAGAGGTTCAAGGTTCGAATCCAAGAAAACACAAAAATAAAAAATAAAAAGTATTCTCACGGTGCCACCTCTCGCAAACGTTTGACAAACATCCGAGAGTAAAACTGTCCTGAGAAACTTCTCTAAATCGAAAGATAAATTGCCCTTCGGAAACGGCATGAAACTGTAGGTCGCAACTATTTGTAAGGCGCACAGCACGAGTGGCTTCGAGAAGCTAGACCAGGCCCTGCATTGGGCTGTTAGCGCCAAAATATTATTATTATAATTGATTTATTAATAAAACAAGCATGTGCTTCTCTTTCGCATTTAGAGCACATAGAACTTGAATATACAAACAATTTATATGTCCTTGAATAAATAGTTTCAATTTAAAAACAAATTATTTACCCCAGGCATGATGTCGTTCTACAAGACTTCATCAGCCGTCATATTTTGGCAGTGGTTCAATCAAACATTTAATGCGATCGTCAACTATACAAACCGATCTGGGGCCACTCCGATCTCTACCAAGTAAGTATAGTGTATTGTGACACGTTGCTATGTAGAGTAATTGTGATATTTATACGCAGTCAATTGCTCACTTCATATGTTATGGCAACTGGTGGAGCTTTGGGAACAGCGTTAACACTAAATAGTGTAGTGAAGGTAGGAGTTTTTCTATGTCCATAGGCTAGGTACAATGACATGAAATTGTTTATCTACAGAATTTAAATCCGCTGATTGGAAGGCTTGTTCCCCTAGTAGCGGTGTCGGCTGCTAATTGCATTAATATTCCAATGATGCGTATTCAGTAAGTTTTCGTTCTTCTTAACCAAATGCAAGAGAGTAATTATTTAGTGATATAGGGAACTGCGTAACGGCGTTGTCTTATTAGACGATCGTAATAATGAAGTTGGGTTCTCTAGGATAGCTGCAGCCACTGGAATCTCAGCTGTATGTTTGAGCCGTATTGGTATGGCCCTCCCTGGAATGGGTATGTATATTATATAAGACATCAGTTCTGATTTTCATGTCTTAAATAATTTTATGGATTTCTCATTACAGGTCTTACTCCTATTCTTATGGAGTTTCTTACTAAGCGCGGAGTACTTAAACGTTACCCGTGGGCTAATGCACCAATTCAAACAGTTTTCTGTGGGTTTATACTCATATTTGCTACACCGCTGGGATGTGCTTTCTTTAGCCAGAGAGCTTCAATTCAAGTAAATATTTTGTAACCATATAAGTAAGTATGGCGTTATCCATTATATTAATTGCTTTCACAGGTATCCAGGCTCGAGCAGGACGTTCAAGAATCTATTAAGAAGAAGAATCCAGATCTTACTGTGGTCTCATATAACAAAGGACTCTAAAGATCCCACCAGCATTCAAACTTGCATTTAATAAAAGAAGACAATAAGTGGTCGACGAGTGTGCTCATCGTGTAACGAGTGCTATAATTAATTTTGAATTATTTTATTTTATTTATTTTTTTTTTTTTTTTTTCATTACAAAATATGAAATGGTACGTCAGCATAGTTACGAAGAGCAGGCACAATTATATATATTAATTTGGTATCGCTGTATATATTTGTTTTGCCTAGGTTAGCTGTGATTATTACATTCACAATTAATTAAGATAGCTTTTATGCATTTCAATTTTAAATAGGGTACTGTAAACTGTTATTCTCAAAACAAAATACCTCATACTAATAAATATTCTGTTTATAATTGTTCATCTTTAATTTTGTGTTAATTTATGCTAAAAGAAAATGGGAGACAGTTCCGGAGGAGTAAAGTCGATAGACGTAGGTAAAGTAAACATAAAAAATAATAGAATACAAGATTAGGCATTGCGCATGTACGCCATGTTTTTTAATTTTTTTTATTTTTTTTCTTGACAGCTGTGTGACGTCACAGGGGACCTGCCAACTTTCGTATTTTTCTGTGATATTTCCAATAAAAACAAACAGCTGTCAAATCGCGGGTGCGATTTTTTTATACCTAACTGCGCAGTCTTGTACTCTATCATTCTTGGGTAAACTTGGCAAATCTAATTGGGATGGTTCTATGATTCTTAAGGATGATGCCGAACACTTTCCGTAAATACATAAGCCATAGTCAATCTTGGATAGGATTATTGCGCGAGTAATGCTAATTAAGCTATTTATGTGACAGAAGCTATTTTTTTAGCTTAAGTACTTAACAATATTAACCCTGGTAGATAGTTTTCTTTTTAAACTAATACAATGATCCTTAAAACTAAACCATTTATCAAAAATAACGCCAAGTATACTAAGGGTGTTTACATTGCTTATATTGACGTTACTAAAATTAACAGCTATATGCTTAGAGCAGCTAGTTTTTCTACATATGTGTAGGATTTTGCACTTTTCCATTGAGATCTTGGCCCCTGAGGACTTACCCCAGGAGTCAAGATCAGCAAAAATTTGTGAGAAAATCGTGGAGACTTTACCAATGTCCTTGCATTTAGTGAAAACAATAAGATCGTCGGCGTAAAGAGTGTGGCCAATACTCTTATATTTCGATAGTATTTTGCTTATGTCGTTAAAAGCGATTATAAAAAGAATTACCGAAAGAGGAGATCCTTGGGGTGAACCATTATGAAGGGAAAAGACGGACGAATACGAACCATTAAACAAAACCCGGAATTTTCTATTGGAGAGGAAGGCCTTTATGAAGTTGAACATTTTGGGTCCGATCTTCCATGCAGCTAGTTTCTCCAATATGACATGCGTTCCAATTCTGTCGAAAGCATTTTCAAAGTCAATGGATAAGATTGAAATGTGATTTTTGGAGGATAGGCCAGTGGAAATAAAATCATCAATATGTAATAGCGCGTCTAGGGTACAACGTCCAGGAAGGAAGGCGACTTGGCTTGTGTAAAGTAGATTATTATTTTCTAAGAACCATATTAATCTCTTTGAAACAATTTTTTCCAGGATTTTACCAGCACATGGGAGGAGGGATATAGGGTGGTATCCGCTGATGTTAGAAGGGTTGTTGTTGGGCTTAGGTATTGGCAACACAGTGGAAATTTTCCAGGTTTGGGGCATGATCCCCTGGGTAAGGATTTGGTTGTATAATGCCACTAGACGGGTTTTTAAAATATCGGGACTGTTTTTGAGCATAACATAGGATATTCTGTCGTAGCCTGGTGTTTTCCACTTCGAAGTTTTCAGTTGGTGCTCAAATTCTGTAATGGTTATTTGGCGGTCAAGAAAAGAGCTTGGTTGAAGATTGTGCCGTGCGGTTGAGATTGCGGACGCTAATGATTTTTGGTGAAGAAACTCAGGGAAGAAGTTGGTGTTTGCTGATTAATCGGACCAAGTCTTGACAAAATGCTCAACAATTCTTGTGGGATCGGATAAAATTTGATCGTGGTCAATGATAGTTATTGGTGGTGGAATAAAATCACCCGTTTACAACGCTGGCATACGAACAAGCCTAAAAGCCTTTAGATCAACTCCCATCAGAAATATACTTATCGAATCCGGCCTTCCATCAATTAAGCAACGATTTGATGAGCTAACTTCACTTGTTGTGATAAAGTTAAACCAGCCAAGAGACAGTGTAATCAAAAGAGTCGCCCATAATTTACTCCTACGCAACAAGCCCCTCAAGCTGTCATCGACTGTCAACAACACTCTTTCATTGGCCAAAATTATTGGAGTTCCAATATGTACCCAACGCAGTACCATAGGAACGTCTCCCCCATGGGCTGTTAAGAATGGTACTGTTAACCTGTCCTTAAATTCTCGTACAAAAGACTCAACGCCAAACGAAGTGTACCAACAGATTTTCCTGGAATTGTTATCGGCCCAAAAAACATTCAATTGGAAGTTTGTTTTCACAGACGGCTCCAAGACCGAACTTGGCACAGCATTTGCTGTTGTCGATGAAAATGGCGATATCTTGTCCAAAGGGTTGCTGCCCCATTTTGCGTCAGTGTTTTCAGCAGAGGCTGTAGCTATTTTGCGGGCCACGGCGCTTGCAAAGAAATTCAAAACGATCATTTGCTCGGATAGTCTCTCCACTTTAACGGCAATAACCAACATCAACAATAACACTCCGATTATTGTAGCCATCCGCGACGCATTAATAAACAATGATGAGAAGCTGAAACTTTTATGGATACCAAGGCACGTAGGAATAAAATGCAACGAATACTCGGATACGGCAGCTAAGGCCGCGGTTCGTGAACCTCTGATAACCCACTATGTTTTCAATAAAAATGATATTACGATTCACATCCAAAACTTTTGGAATGGAAAACATAAAGAAACATGGAATGCCTACGCTCACTACTACAAAGCGATTGCCCCAAAAATATGATCAAGGCTTTTATTCGACTCCGGTTAGGACACACAAGACTAACGCATGAACACCTAATCACCAGGAGTAGTCCTCCCCAATGCCACCTCTGCAACTCAACCAGACACTTTCCATGCACCATCTAATCTACGAATGCATCACCGTACAAGATAAAATACGTAGTCATTTCCCTAACTCTAACTTACTCGACCTACTTTCTTTACCTTCTGAAACTAATGTAAAAAAAATATGTAATATTCTCTCCTCTCTAAAACTAGAAAATAGTATTTAAGTCCAATTTTTAGATTAAAACATAGCCGAAAGCCCTGGTAGATAGTGCTATTTTAGTTGTACTAATAATATTATAATAATATAATATGTTAATAAAGCTTAATAATAATAATAATAATAATTGGGATGGAAAGTCTAATATGAGTTTTTCTTTTCAGTGTGGTAAGATTTTTTTTTTTAAAAACACCCATATTCGGCCAAATTGACAGAATTTTCAATGCCCCAACTTTCCCATTGTCGTTCAAGGTTTCATTTGAATATGTAATGTGAATAGAAATATGTACCTGTCAATTTATTTACAAGTGTCACGACTTCTTATATTTAATCTCCATTTGAAAACTGGCTAATATTTTGAGTATGCTTACAAAATATGGTGAAAACAAAGCGGCGATGAGAAGAGTGACTTACGAAATTTAAGATTTACATAAATCACTATGCTTTTCATTCTGTGTAATCAAAAATTGTATTTACTACGTACTTTTAAAAAACACATTAGAAAACGGTTAATCCAATGATTTCATATAAGAATTTATGCATTGTACATTTATTTTCCAATTTAAATAAGAATCATTGAAATTGATACAGATTTATACAGAAGATAGCAGCAAAGCTAAAACCGCAGGAAAAACATTACAGGAGTTGTACTAAGAATCTTACATATATTCCATTTGCTAAAAAGCCACTTTGCTTGACGAATGATTTCCACTTCGTGCAGATTCAAATTACAAAAATTATGTAGAAGAGGAATGGTGTAACAAATGCCCAAAAGATAGCTTCGATAGTCTTCATCTTCCTAAACAAAAATATATTCAATTTTTTGCTTTTATTTTGTTTTATTGGCAGAAATTCGTAACATTTTTAAATTAAAGAAAATAAGGTCCCTAGTTAATACTAGATTTTGTTTGATAAGAATGTTAAGTGAAAACAAGGCCTAAGATGTGTTTTTCTTCAGCCGTTTGTCGATTATAAAGGGTTTTCAATAGGGACATAACAATTTTATATTTTAATACAAACGTACTCTTAAACGTTTTTTATGATCTGTCAATGTTAAAACGTCAGTCAAGGATTGCTTTTATATCATGGTGAAGTTTATGAACGCGCAACGTTTTGAAATTATTAAAAATTACAACCGAAATTCTGAGTCGGTGGTCGCAACTTTAAGATTGAAGAAAATCCTGAATATCATCGAAACATCATCTTCAGCGATGAAGCTCATTTTAATGGTTTAATGGCTTTATCAATAGGCAAAATATGCGTTATTGGACACCAACAAACCCACATGTGCTTCAAGAGATTCCATTGCATCCACAAAAAGTTACCGTGTGGCCAGAATTGGATGAACTTGACCTCAGTGATATGTGGTTCCAACAAGATGGTGCCACATGCCACACAGCTGTTCAAACAAGCTCGCTCATACGATTAAATGCCGATGGATTTACGTTAAGTCGTTGGTTTGTACCAACACGCCAACAACGTTAGAGGAGCTCAGGAACAATATCGAATGCGAAATTGCCAACGTTCCGGCCGATATGTGTGGAAGACTGATGGAAAATTACCTCCAAAGAATCGATCGCTGCAAACGTGCTCACGGTAATTATATGAATGAGATTGAATTCTGTACTTAAATTTAACATGTGTACTACATCTGGAGTAAATTCCAGCCCGATATTTCAATTATTCTGTGTTTTATTTAAATACAAAATTGTTATGTCCTTATTGAAAAACCTTTTCGGTTATATTTTGGATTAATCCAATTGTATGCTTAGGAATGTAAATAAAAGAAATGTTTTGGCACTGACAGCTGTTCGTACTCTTCAACACATGGGTCCAGCGTTACCACTTGCTACAATCATAGCAAATATTTTACACCATTCCGCTTTGTCTATAATGCTACTACATTTACAAATGCTTGTCAAATTTGTTACTTGCTTTAGTTAAAATCGTATGCCTATTAATCTGTTGATATCTCCTATATTTCCAAAAAAGTTGCTTAATTAACTTCTAAGGATAAATATGTATATACACATATGTACGTATGTTTTTACACTTGTGCTAGACTTTTTTACTACAAAATTAGTTTTTTGCGTGGCAGCACTGGTGGAGAGTTTTATTCTATTTCCAAAGTGTAATTTTTCCCATTATGAGAAGATTCTCATAAGAATTTTATTCGGATATTTGTCAAACGTTCGCTTTTGGCATTTTTTGGGACTCAAACATCGAGTCTCCTGCTCAGTGATCACGCATTTAACCATTTAGTATTCAGTGACACGTTCTTGGAGAACAAATCACATCCTTTCCTACATTTATCCTAAGTATTTCACAAAAACCAAGTTATTTTAAGTTCAAAATTCTCAAAATTGTTTGCTGGGCGAAATTCGTACAAAATTTAAATATAGAACAGTATAAGCGGAGTTGCAAAACGTCAGTTTTGTATAAGAACTGTGATAATTTTTGAAATTTTTCAAAATACCACGTCAAAAGAAAATCTTTTTCTTTCGTGTCAAGTCAAAAACTACTAAACCAATTTGTTTGTTTAAATTTTGCTTGTCAGTTTTGTGAGGAGTGTGTCGAAATTCTGCACTCCAAAATTCAGTTTGAACCGTAAAAAATCTGGACGAACAAAAAGCGTATTATTTTAAAATTCTATAAATCCAAAAAAATTTTAGGTATTTCAAAATTCTGTTTGCAACTTTTGAAAATTCTGTATTGTCTTCATACTAAACTTGTTTATTTATATTTTGTTTATTTCAATTTGTATTGGTTTCCTGTAAAATTTTCAATTTCGAGATTTTGATCAATCCTGGTATTCAAAAAAGTAGATTTTTCAATTGTCTATTGGTCCGTTTGTATGTACAGCTGATTACAGTCGAGACGGCTAAAGACATTTCCTTCAAGTGGGTTCACAATTTGAGGTGAAAGCTGAAATTCCATTCTAACCCTAAATTAGCATGCTATCAGATGGTGCACCATTTTTTAGCCAAGAAAGTCATAGTCGATCTATGGACATCTCTTAAACTCTCCAAATAAAATTGTTTGGCCGCTTTTACTAGCTTGTCACGTGCTCTTCTTGTTTTTGTGAGTTATCTAAGAACATGTTAGGTGAGACATAAGTCCAAACCATTTTTTTGGTGAACTTTTGTTCAGATTCGATTTTGGACTTATGTCGCTGTGCCAGCCTATACATACAAGTATTGACTGGAATTGGTTTTCATTTTGCAGGTAGGCAGGAGTTCAGCAAAAAGTTAATTTTCTTCAAATAATGTATTAGTCAGGCTTTATTGAATAGTAAAAGAAACTACAGTATTTACGGTTTAATGTAGTATAATAATAATAAACTTCCGTTTTTAATCTCAACATAACCATAACCCACCCTGTAGTGGCGCTTCATTCAATGCTTCACAGATTACTCACTTATGTTAACTTGGCGCTACGCTATTCACGGTAGCGACTTACCATTTTGAAACGTCAAAAATTTTGACAGCACCTGTCACCACTATCCGTGCTAGATAAAATTTTTCCTCATGTGAACAGACGGGCAGTCAGTTCCATTTCGGAGAAACAACCGTAAAGGGCCTAGAAAAGCTACACACTATTGGAAAGCCCCTCATTCAATTTTCAATAGTGTTCGCGTTATCGGATTTTCATTTGACAGTAAAACTAAAGTTTCAAATTCTAGTGTCATTCATTCAATCAAATTCGAAATTTCCAGTGATCCCCGTAAAATTGAAAAAAGTTAAATTTGTTGCGTTGCCACAATCTAGCGACTCACCGAAAGCGTGACTGGCCACCATCGAAAATATAAAAAAAAAAAAACACAAATTAGACGAGCCGCTTGCATCTCTGGCAAAAGGTGCTTTTCTCTTCCATTAAGTTTCGAGGAGAAAATCATCTGGCTCGTCAGGATAAACCGCACCAAAGGAGCGCCTCAGCCCGAGAGACCATCTAGAAAGTATCTATCACAACAGTGAGAGAAAAAAAAAAAAAGTATTATGAACATGGACGACTATGAAACGCTTCCAACTACAAGTGTTTCGACCAATATGACTGCTGGCGCTATTGCTGGCGTTCTGGAGCATTGTGTCATGTACCCGCTGGACTCTGTCAAGGTAACTATGAGCGTGTCAGGACAGCGACAACTCTCTGGACAGTTTTTACACAGTCCGTCATAACCTCAAATTGTGATGTAATTTCTATCGTTAGCTGCTGTTGTTCGGCGATTTCTTTAAACTAATTGTTGTGTAAAATATAGTGTGTACTGTACGGTATTGGCCCCCTTCGGTCGTGTACTCCATGACGCACTAAATTCGCATGCATTCATTCCCAATTGAAGAAAGTATATGCTGTCGCGCGGCACAGTAAATGGAGACGAACGTGAACGACAAAATCCAGCAGTAGTTGTTGGCATGTACTTAGCATTGCTAATTATTTAAGTGTTGTCTAAAGATGACAATAGCTGTAAATGATAGTTTATGCCATGAGAATGCAAAAACGATTGCCCCCTCCCCCAGATAAAAATAGAAGCCCACATCTGCTACTCCATACTGTTTTAGAGAGAATTCCCCGTATCGTTCGTTCTATTATGTAAAGGAAGCGCTGCTGCACTTGTACATACATGACTTTTATCGAAATTATACTTAAGTGAGTTGTCTACATTCGAATCGGAAGTGACCGGTGTGAAAATAATTCCATTCTTATTGACGAATACATTGGAGACGTACGGACGGCTCATTACTTGATCTGTTGAACCGTATTTAGAGCACCCGCCGCATACTTTATTTCATTAGTATAGAGCCGCTGTGAATTGGTGGTGAAATATAAATTTTTGAATAGTTTTCAATTAATTTGCATGTTTGGAGATCGACTGTTGCGGGCAGCTTTGCCATAAATTAGTATGATAACAATAACCTTGGTATCAGTTGTTTCTTTTTGTTTAGCGAATGCATTGGAAACATGTGGACGCCGATTGCTTGATCGTTGAACCCCATTTAGCACTTGCTGTATACTTAAGCAATTACTTATTACATTAGTATAGGTCCGTTGTGGATGCGTTGCGATATATGTAGATTTGGACACCTACCCGAATGTAGATTTGAATCTGTGCATTCCTTGTAAAATTAAATATGCAATTTATCTGCATATTCGCAGTGTCTGCTATAATTTATGATGATAACAGCAATCCTGGTTTCAGTGGGCGCCATGCGGGCATTTGAATTACTTAATCTGTTATGAACCGCACTATGCTTTAGCAAATAAATTATTACAAATAACTACAAAGCGAAAATGTATCGGTATTTACTTATTGTTGTCGACGCTATCAAGGGCATTTGCCCAGTATCTAAACTATTTCGTGGAAAGAGCTATCAAACGTGTAGGTATAGTGCCCAGTTTAATTATTACTTACGTCATTTATTTACGATTGTTTTTTTTTTTTTTTTTTTTTTTTTTTAACGCAACGAAGAAATATTTGATGATAGAAATTGTACTCTTATATGTATGGATGTGTTTATTTATGTATGATTTCTTGAAAACAAAACAATAGCAGTTAGTTTGTGCAGATAAATTGAGTTAACGGCGTAGATTTAATTCATGATTGAAAACAACTACGTTGTCGAATAATTCTAGTTATTTAGTTGAAGTAACAACTCCATGTGGTTTTTGTGCGACCGGCGTAAACAACTATGATACATGGCATCGTGTTGTGTGTATAGTGATATCTGGTTGAATAGTATATGCGGCCATGTATTTTTAGGATGAATGTTTGCACCTAGTGATGTCATAAATACTGGTACACGTTTAAACGCACTCATCGTGAAACTAGTATTGAACACATCCATTCTACATTGACAGTTATTCAATGAGTGACATTCATACTGAGTTAACGATCAAAAAGATTTACACCAAAGTCGTTTGTAAATATGGAGTGGGGCGATATTCAAAACCGTGTTTTGGTAATTGTCCTTCACAAGTGTGATATTGGAAGAGGCGATATTTTCCGGACTTTGCGACCGCTTGGAATCACGCGGAATTTTGTGTGTCAAACTGTTAAATTCTTTGAGGAACTGGTGGAGTCAGAATTCCACAGGCTCTCAAAGCCAGGATTAATCGGAAACCGCAGTGAAAGTACAAAATCTTGTCACGAGAAACGAAGATATCGTGGAAACCCATGTCTCGCATTATCAAATAAGATTTGGGACTCAACGCATATAAAAGATACACTGGTCACTTACAGCCCAATTAAAGCAATAACGGAGTGAAAGATCGAAAGTTCTACGTCGCTGGTACGCGCAAAATGGTCACAGAAATATTTTGAGTAAAAATATGTAAAGGGACTTAACCAACAATTATTTTCAAACCACCAGTGGACTTTTCTATTTTTGAGGCGATGGCTTATTCTACTCGACACCCAAATATTGAGTCTTTGAGGTGTGTACTTACCCGTGCAGTGGATAATTTTCCAATGGACGGGATGCGTTCTGCGATCGATGAGTGGCCAGAACAACTCAAGGCCTGCATAAATTGTTTCCTAAATAATCAATTCAAGTCTTACAAAATTTTTATTTTATCACCAGGTATTTAGTGGTTTTTATTACATTATAAGTTAGTGAATTATGTAAGGTTTTGTACTGGACTTAGATCGGTTTATGTAGTGCTACAATCCTGGATGGAAGTGGATCTAAATCTCATGCTTCTTCAACAACGATACTTAGACCGCTGCTTCTTTGATTCCGTGTTCTATAGAATGTAAGGTCTGCACATATTCTGTGTAGTGTTAGGTTTTATCAGTCTGTTTGGTGATATCGGTTGGGGCTCCTACAGAAGTGTTTCAATTTACTGCGATCTTCAACGCAGAGTCGGCAAGGGTCCGAAAAATTGTGTAGTTGAGAGAGCAGAGAAAATAGTTCTTGTTTCAGTTAATGAGCCTCTTTTCTTATCGAGGTCCATGTTTGCAGTTGCTTTTGGAGCTCACATAAATTCAGCTCTAGTTTCAAGTGAGTGGTGAGTAGAACACAGAAGGGTTCAGGATCATGAAAAAAATAGTTGTGAACCTATGCTTTGCAAGGTCATCCCTGGTATCCATGACTGTGAGGCTACGTTGAAGGCAGTAAACTGCTTCAATGTATTGAGACAGTATGGAGTCAAAATAATTTCGATTAAGAGCCTTTTATGGCTATCAGGGAATGTGTATATGTGTGGTTTGCGTATGTTGAGTCTGATGCACTCAGGCACAGAGGTCAATCGCATAGATGTACATTTGAAGTTGAGACTGTAAATACCAGCGGCCAACTACACACTTTATTTTTGATCCATTTGTATGCCAGTTGGTGTACTAAGGTGCTGCTCATTCTTAAGTGCATTAAGGGTAGTTATAGAAGGGTTTCCAGAGCAGTATAGCATCCGTAATGCCAACACAGTGTCTATGGATTCATTTTGCGATTACGATTTGTGTGCAGGCTTAATCTTTACTCACTTATTTGGATTGTTTTGGACACGAGTTGAGAATTCTCTTTTTGGTAAAAGGAATGATGATCGTGTTGTTTCGTTTTACATTTTTATAGAGGGTAGATTGCATTAGGTCGGTTAAAGTTGTTTCATGAGTATGACTAGATAATTGGCGTAGCCTTTGGTAGTGTAGCTGAACGTATTTAGGTCATCTAGAGTGGAAGGCTTTGACAATGGACTTACTTGCTTGATAGTCGAATTGGTTGTTATTTAGCTGTCGTTCTGTAAGAATGGAACTGCGGATCTATGATCAATAATTTATTCCATAACCTTTAGAAAGACTTTTGAATATATTGTGCACAGAAATAATTTTTTTTTTCATTTTTAATTAACTTTGATAAAACTCTGAGTTATGATAATATTGTAGATCGTACCATAAGTTTTTCTAAATAGGTCTTTGCTACATGACCGGTATCTTTCCCTAGAGAAAGATCGATTGACAAACCTGATTTTCAGTTTGAAATCCGCACTGGTGCAGGCACAGTTAGAAGTTATTTAAATCATAACTCAAGATAACTTCCTCAAGATAACTTCCTACTTCTACTACGTGATTCATAAATAAACTGTGTTGTCCACGAACTAACACAAATGTATTCTTCTGTACTTTTTTTAAACCCAAAATGAGTGAAATATGTCTGCATGAATTAACACAAAGTTCGATAAATAAATAAATAAATACTTCTCGGAAATTGTGAATTTGACATTACCAGAAATTTGTTTTAGATCGGGATTTCGTAAACCCGAGAAATTCCAGTTCCCAATAAAGATGCAGGCGACTTTAAAAATTACAAGAATTGAATATAAGTGAAATTCTCATTGAAACATTCGTTAGATTCTTCGAAAATATTGGTGACTCCCTCAATATGAATCTAGTGTATTCAAAATAAATAAATAAAAAACTCCTCGTATCTACATGGCGTACTTTCTTACGCCATGTACTATGCCTGTTTGTCTGCACGAACACGCTAGTCTCAAGGACGCGGTATTCATTATCATGAGGGAGATTTAGATATAAAAAAATATACATTAACCTTTTGCAAGTCGTAAAAAATTTGCTGTTGATGCAAGAAGGCACTGCCAAACTATAGAAGATACATAAAATGTATGAAAGTATGTTGCTTTTTATATTTTTATAAACAAGTCAGCGGGTGCCTAGACCCCACATAAATAAGTAACTCACAATCAACAATTTTTATTTGGCTCGAGTGGAGTTACGCGTTATTTTTTTGTTTAAATTGTAACGAAAATATTACAATTCTCTGAAAAATCACAAGG
This sequence comes from Pocota personata, assembly GCA_963082735.1. Taxonomy (NCBI): domain Eukaryota; kingdom Metazoa; phylum Arthropoda; class Insecta; order Diptera; family Syrphidae; genus Pocota; species Pocota personata. The sequence continues at coordinate 276,287,773 of OY720429.1, forward strand.
GCAATTCTTTTCTTCAAATTTAAAACGACACAAATTCTAAAATGATATCCATACATTCCAAACACGTTTCTTTACTTTTTTCTTGACTACGGGAGCTATTGCTTTTAATGTGATGTACATACACTGCAGGCGAAAAGTTAGAGGCCGCCCTCAGTGCTCGAAGGAAAAGCAAAATCTAATATCGAAAAAAACTTAAACCGAGTTTTTGTCGAAAAAGCAACCTTTACATTCGATTACTTATTTTACAATTCTTTGCATTCTAGCTATCAGTTTTTGAATTGTTGCCTGTGGTATATTGCTCCAGCAATCAAATAGTATATTCCACAACGCAGATTCTGATGATGGGCATTGATCTCGGACCCTTCTATTCCCACAACAGCTCTATAGGGTTTAAATCCGGTGATTGTGGCGGCCATTTTTTGATTTGTAAGATTTCTTCATCTTCCCTCTGTTTCAGGCAGTCTTGACAAAGTCTTGACGTATGTTTAGGTTCGTTGTTCTGTTGGAATACGAATCCTTCGCCAATTAATCTTAGTACAGAGGTCACAGCGGTTTCTTCCAATATACGTCAGGCTTTAACGTATGCATCGCTATGTTGGACGATGAATGAAAAATATAAAGAAAAAATTATAGCGACAGCCATGAAAATGTTTTGGATGTCAGCGGAAATATAAAAACGAGGCCTAATTAGAAGTACGCGTATCCGCGAAAGCTTTCATGTTTCATAAAGAAACCAATTGTAGAAAATCTCCAGACTGAGCGCATCAACTGGTACTGTCATATACGAAGAAGATCATCGGTAAATCATGTCCGAAAAGCAGTCGCGATTTAAGTTCCAGCTAAAACTTCAAGTAGAGGTAGAAGAAGAAATAATTGGACACTCAAATGCAAAAGCAACTTCAAACTCTCAGCTTCAACGATGATGTGATTCAAAAAAAAGCGACCTGTCGAATGACAAACTTACCCAACTCCACAAGCGGCGCATCAACAAGGGAGAAATACTTAACATAAGATGTACGAGTACGTACGCGTTATATATTTCAAGAAACACATGAATGTCTTTAGAAAAGTCGCCATTCGATTTGACCACTACATTACATTTGGAATATTAAATGCGTATCCGCGACAGTTTTCATGTAAAGAAACCAATTGTAGAAAAGCTCCAGACTGAGCCCATCAGCTGGTACTGTCATATACGAAGAAGATCATCGGTAAATCATGTCCGAAAAGCAGTAGCGACTTAGTTCCAGCTAAAACTTCAAGAAGAGGTAGAAGAAGAAATAATTGTATCACTCAGCGATGATGTAATTCAAAATAAAGCGGCCTGTCGAATGATATTGAGGTCCCCAAACTTAGCCAACTCCACAAGCAGCGCATCAACAAGGGAGAAATACTTAACATAAGATGTACGAGTACGTACGCGTTATATATTTCAAGAAACACATGAATGTCTTTAGAGAAGTCGGCATTCGATTTGACCACTACATAACGTTTGGAACATTAAATGCTCTTGGTGAATTAAAAAATAAAAATAACCAGAAAAAACGAACTACTGGCACTAAAAAGTAGAGAACAAGTGGAGAAATCTGTGGTGGGGCGACCATAAAATATTAAGGGATTTACCACTTAGTGCTTTTTGTAGCCTTTTTTTTCTGATTCCATTCACTTTCCGTGAAATTTTCCCCACTACACGAATAAGAATTTACCCGAACATTAGCCTGTATGAATTTAGTAGTATCACGTCGGTGATGCAGTCTGTTAAACGGCGGTGACGACCAAAACTTCGCTGACGATCAACATTTCCGTCTAACCGACCAATGTGAGATGAAGATAACAATATCTATGCCTAAATCCAACAAGGCTACAGGAGCCGACGGTTTAACTATTTAAAGCAGCTAACGATAATTTGGTACGTAGAATGCGGTAACTCATCTGGGAGATATGGTCGGATGAAAGGATGTCCGACGAATAGAACCCCTGCATCGTTTACCCAATCCTCAAGAAATGAGACCCTTTGAACTGCGCCAACTATAGGAATATCAGACTTCTAAACCTCGCATATAAGATCCTATCTGTCATACTATGTGACAGACAGCCTTAAACCTTTTGTCAACAATCCGGTTAGTCCGTTTCAGTATGGTTTTGAGCCGGGAAAGACCTATCCTCAGATATTCACATTGCTCCAGATCTTGGAAAAACCCAGGAGCTCCAAATCGATACTCACCACCTTCTCATCGATTATAGAGTCGTCAATGATAACGTCTACAGAGACGAACTATAAAGAGCCATGTCAAGTTTTGACATCGCAGCCAATCTCGTCCGTCTGTGCAGGATGACGATTGAGAATGGACGCTGCTCCCTCTAGGTCAAACTACGACAAGATGACGCGCTATCATGTGATTTCTTTGACATCATACTTGGAAGGATTGTACAATATTAAGTTAACTACAGGGGTACGATATTTTAAAAGTCTGTGCAACTACACGCGTACGCCGACGACATTGACATAGTTGGAATAACGCAGCAGACTGTCAGTGGTGCTTTCGTGAGTATTGACACAGAAGCCGCGGAAATGGACTTAGTCGTTAACGATGTCAAAACAAAATATATACTGTCATTTAAAAAGGACATTCCACACCGGACAGAACGTCGCAAGAGATAGCTACAATATCGAGGTAGTTATGGACTTTGTCTTACGAGGCTCCGCTGTAAATTCAAATGACACCAGCGTAGAGATCAAGCGAAGAATCACTCTTGCCAACCGCTGTTTCTTTGGGCTAAGAAGGTAATTCAATAGCAAAGCCCTCTCACAGACATGACATCGTGCGACTACAATATGAACAGTCTGCGGTCGTATGTGACCGATTGTATGGAAGTGGTATGCTTCGTACAACCCTTTGATCTAATTTCGTAACAAGCCAAGCTAGTGCAACAGTTGTATCGTGAATTTCTTACTTAATATCTGAGCTTGTTGCGCTCACAATTCGAGGCCAAATTGAACAGTACACCTTACTGTGGGAAAATTTGATTTTCTTTAAAGCTGCTTATACTTAACCCTTTGTAAAGGGTTATTCATTTCGAGGTTGGGGTTTTTCATCCCTGCCATATGGCATCTGTCAAATCTATCTGTCATCCGTAGTGACAGATAGTTAGTTCTTGCCGCCATTTTACAATATGGAGAGTTTAACTACCGCGCTCAATGCATTACAATTCTTGCAACTTACTACAAAAATAACAGTTCTGTAATATCTGTATATCGCGAACAAAATCCTCTTCAGTTTCTCGCTCGGTGGCTACGTAAATCGTTGAGGCCATTGCATCCACCACGGATGACAGTTTGACGCGCGCTATGGAGGAAGGCACCACTGTTACGGTGAATTTCCGTGCGCTATGGTCAAATGATAACTTTTGACTTTTTTGGCCTGAGATTAAAGACATTTATGTGGGGGACATGTGGTTCCAAAAGGACGGCTCTATTGCACGAAAATATCCCCGGTCGTTTAATTTTGAGATTTGGCGACATTAATTGGCCACCAAGATCGTGTGATCTGGTCCCGTTGGATTTCTTTTTGTGGGGCTATGCTATGCATCCCCAAACTTTGGACCACTTAAAAACTAACATCTGTGAAGTTATGGCCTCAATACAGCCAGAAATGTGCCGAATTTAACCGATGTTGTATTGGCAAAGCGAATGAATAAACCTGTATAACGAATTTTACTTATTGACGTGTTATTGAAAATTACTATAACTTAATCTAATCTACGTTTCCTTATATCTTTCTCTTTGAATGTTTTTTTTTTTGAATATGAAATCTGAACAATTTACAAAAGTAAAACGGAAACGTGCTCTCTTATTTTATTTAGTAGGTGCTTTAAAAATCAGTTGGAAGTAATTAGCTTATCACAATTCTTTGCTTTTCCATACTTTTTGTCCTACCTCGGCAGTCATAAATTGGCACTATCTTGTAGAACTTTGACCACTAATTTCTATTGTGTTATGACAAGTCATTAACTTCTGACTAAGACTAAAGTTCAAATTTGGTACACCTTATCACAATGATGAACAGAAGGTCCTTTGCTATCTGAGTAAAAATAACTACCGGTTTATATTTGACCATGGTTTGTATCTATTGCATGTAAGTTGCTTGTCAGTATTTCTCGTAATAATGATTCTGTATTTAACTTATTTTCCGATGAAAAATAATCACATTCCTTATCACAGAAGCACTTGATTAAATTGTAAACACAATTTGTGAAATCGGATGATAAGGAGTTTTGCCATTTCATTATTGCAACAACCGATGACAGATTTCTTTTCGAATTCTTTTCTTGATAAAATCTAAATATAACAATTTATACAGTCTTGTTCAGCAATAGTCTTTCATGTAGATTGGATTTATTGTCCAAGTGTATTAATCAAATGAACATATACTTCCTATCTGAATAAATATTATCTAAATAGGCTTGCGGTTCGCAGAGTCACAATCCGATAAGTTAGTTCTGTTTAGCGCAGCCTTGTCAAATAGTAGTTTTATCAACTGTATGATATATATGTATGTGGTTGTCCTAAAGATTATTATCTTTCGTCTGGTGCACGTATTTTGATAAAACGAAACGTTGGAAGTCCCATTTCAAGAATTGGTGCCACTAAAAAAATGTGTTCATTTTATTCAGGTGATTACTTACGAAAGACTATTATCTTTAACCGGGGGTCGCGTAGCTTGATAAGATTATGCTTCGAAATAATATTAGCACGTGGTGACAAGATATTATTAATAGGATAAAGAATATAAGGTCGATGACGATAATGAGGGTAATCTCTTAATAAAACAAGTATTTTGCGGATCATCACGCTAGTGACTCAAACAATTTTAATCTCACAAAGTGTGGCAGATAGATTGCGTTCCAAAAATAGATTTACCTACAGAATTCATCGCCAGTTGATGAAGTATTGATGGGGTGGTCATTTGAATACTTAATTCAAATGCTAGATACCAGATGCAATGCTTATAACCTATTAATAGCCCAGTGATCGCGTGGTTATAGATGCGTGCATGCGGACTCTAAAATATGTTTTTAAACACAATAGAGGTTCGAATGAAGGTCAGTTAAATTTAGAGCAGTGGTTCTGTGGGGGTGTTACGAACTCCTGCAAAAATGTTATTTTTCAAAAGGTCGGGAAGAGATTGATGTTGATGCTAGTTGTCTTTAGCAGTTCGCGAGAATATGATAAAATCCCAAGTCTTTTCCAAGAAGTCTACGTCTGATAACAAACTCGCATTTGAATAATAACTGTTCCCCTTCGTGACATCTACGTACATATATATTTTCAGCAGTTACTGCGAAAATAATTCAATGGGCATGTTATGAATGACCTGTCTGGTAACACGACAGATGATAAACAAAATACTAGAGCATTGCCTTTGTTTAATCTTCGCAACGAATTGCTTGGGAAAATTATCATAGGAAAACACATTGCTAGATAGACTACATCCGTGGTCCCCAAACCATTTTGATCGTGCTTTTGATTTTGGTCGTGCTTTTAACAGGCAAATTCCTGAATGAAAAGGTTCTTCCTATAAGATTGTTAAGAAACTGGTCGATAGTATTAGACCATTCCGAAACGGAGCACACACAAGTAGTCAAACTGGTTAAAGATTTTTTAAGTAACGGACTCGGCACTGATTTTTTATTTGTTCGCCCACGGTTCTACCCAAATGTAACTACGGTTTCTGATTTCAAGCACACACCAATTGTCTGGGTATACGTATACGAAAGCAATAATTTTGCACCACGCATACATAAAGACAGCTTCACTGAAGACCTGGGTTTGGCAATGTGCTACTGTGGCTGTGTGAGCAAAAGTAAGAAACCGAATCACACTGGCGACTAGCATGCTCGGTCTCTATCAATTTATCACCAACGCCTCGCAGACCGGTTAACAAAATGTGAGACACAACCTGGTGACTTAATGTTAGGTTTCTCTCTATTTAGTGCAGCTCCGCGTGGGAACTGCCTTAAGGCCCCGACCCATGAATCCGTCGACGTTGTTCCGTTGAAGGTTGACTTTGACGTTCACGTATTGGCGGAAAGAGCACCCGATGACATTGTGTTATTGCTGAAAGTGTTTTCTCTTCATGCTGTCCGATTGTCAACGGCTATGACAGTCTCTTTACATTCTCTCAATACTTCCACCAATGAAGTGGAAGTATTGAAAGATATCCACCAACAACTGATAGATCACGGCAGTAAATATGGCGAAAATAATGACAGTCGGAAAAGATACGAAATGTGGTGGAAAATTGGCTCCAAAGAATCGATCGCTGCAAACGTGCTCACGGTGATCATATGAACGAGATCGAATTCCATACTTAAATTTACACCTGGAATAAATTTCAGCCCAATATCTCAATTATTCTGTTTTATTTAAATACAAAATTGTTATGTCCTTATTGAAAAACTCTTTAGGTACATAAATGTCTACGTGTATCATATTTTTGAGGAACTAAATGTAAATATAAAGTTAAATAATTCACCAGATTTAAGAGTTCGTCCTTAGAATCCACATATTGAGTGTCCCATGAAACTTCTCATCAACATTTTAGTGTCTGCTGTTTACATTTAACGTTGGACTTGTTGTACAAACAAGTCGCCAACAAGAACTAGGTAACTCCAGTACGTAAAGGATGTACCAATACGACAAATTCATAACGAGATTTCGGTTAAAATTCAATTGACTGGGATGGCGGATTAACGAGAGTGTCGGACTATCGAAGAAACGAATTATCGAGATTAGACTGTATGTACATATAAAGTTGCCACCAGTTGTGAAGATATAACTCAAACAATCAGGTATCCAAGCAGGCGTGGATTTCAAATGTAGTACGTTCTAAAAGAACATTCTAGTGCCTTAAAGCAACAAAAAAAAAAAAAAAAAAAAAAACTTCAAGGCAGCCAGACAGCATCTGTGATTCTGACTCAGCTCTCATTGAAATACAACTTTGGTACTTTGGTCGTAAAAAAAATAAATGAAAACCTGTTTGCTCCAAAATTATCTTATTTCTGCTATTATCTTCTTTATTTGTGTATTATATGCAAAACAAAACAAAACAAATATATGATAAAAGTACCTTACGAGTTTAACGAAAATTATATGATTTTTACTTTGCGTAAATTGCGAACCATACATACCAAGTTATCTTCCAATTTATCCTCATATTACAATGTGCTGTCCTACATGAATTTAAATTTTTAAGTGTAACCCTAGAAGCCCTTTTTGCCTAGGCCCTAGGGAGACCTTCGTATAGCATCCTGAATATGGAATTATATTTGTTTTTATAATGAAGCACAAAAGTACAATATTTACCGATTTTTCCTAGAAATTGTAATTTAAATTGCGCAGATTCTTTTGCATTACATTTGTTCTCATACGGTGCCACTCTAAGTAAATTAGGTATTCAATCACATGCATGGCTACTATAATACTCGTATATTGGGCGTATATGTGTATTTCATATGACTATTAGCTATTTTGTATTTCAGCACGATACAATGATTGCACGAAATTATAATTCGCAAAATTAAATAAATTAAATCTTTATTCAGTCATCTAAAATAGCATTGTCACTCAACGTGAAATGCATAACGTAACACTTTATCTATAATTTCCAAGAAACTGATAATTACGCTACACTTTGTGTAGATATTCGTTTTCTGGTTTCAAGCTGCAGCTTCGCTATTTAAATAGCGTGTCTACTGTGGTGAAGTCATCATCTAATTATAACGAGTGTAATATGGCCCCTCTTGATTTCTTCCCAATCGATTCTAGAGCGTAACTACTGTACCGGCAATGTTCTATGCATACACTTTGTAAATTGATTTATTAGACGTAGATTTCTTAGAAGTAAATATAATAATTAAGGTTTTGTTTGTTCATTATCTGTTTGCAGACGAGAATGCAAAGCTTATCACCAGTGGCGGCCGGCTTTAACATCTCAGCGACGTTCCTGAATATGATAAAAAATGAAGGAATTTTCAGGTATGCGATGGAATTAGCTACCAAATTATATGTAGCCTATGTATAATTTTTTTTTTTTTTTTGTAGACCTATAAGGGGCGTGACGGCTGTCGTTGCCGGCGCTGGACCCGCCCATGCTCTATACTTTGGTTCTTATGAAATGTCGAAAGAGGTTCTATCAAAATTCACAACACACAATAATATTAACTACAGTAAGTTGCCACGCACTTTGTGCGAGTTTTTTTTTTTGTTTGCATTTGCTGGTAATGATTTTTTATTTTTCTCTTTAAACAGTGACATCTGGTGTGATTGCAACACTAATCCACGATGCAGTTTCAAATCCCACAGAAGTAATAAAACAACGCCTACAAATGTACAACTCACCATACAAATCGGTAATAGCATGTATGAAAGGTGTCTACAGGAACGAAGGGCCGAAAGCATTTTATCGATCGTATACAACCCAACTGATTATGAATATCCCACACCAGACAATACACTTTATGACGTACGAATTTTTCCAAAATATGGTAAGGAACGAAACAAAAGAAAAAAAATCAATAAATCGACTCAAGTTACTTTAAATATGTCACTTACAGTTGAATCAAGAAAGAAAATATAATCCCCCCGTTCATGTTGTAGCTGGAGGAGCAGCAGGGGCGTGTGCTGCTGCAATAACTACCCCTCTGGATGTTGTGAAGACTTTGCTGAATACTCAAGAGACAGGCTTTACGCGTGGCATGTCCGAAGCTATAAAACAGGTTGGTTATTCAATTAAACTTTACTTATAGATATTATTCTTATAATGTAAAGTTATCAGTCAATTTTTATAGTGACTCAATCCATTTTTCATGGTTACAATTGTAAGATATACCAATGATTGCAACTAATTCGCTCAAAGTCACGTTTTCTGTAAATATTTGAGCTACATCCCGTCACGTTCTAATGCCGGTCACCAAGCATCTACTATGACTTCGAGTCATTATAATCCTATTTTTGCTTGTTATTTTAGAACTTCAATTTAGCCGCTTTACGATGTTCAAACTCGATACATATTTTGTTTCTCTTTTGTTATTATCTTCATTAAACTTACATACTCTTACTAGACGAAAATGACTAAATCTAACTTAAAAAATAACAGGTTTCTTATTCTAGTTAACTGGTCCTTATGCGGGCACTCTAAACTTAACTATATCCATATAACTATTGCCTTTCGGCCCAAAAACTATTCTACGAACTAATCTTACATATTATTTTTTACCAAGAAAATATTGTATGTAAAAAAGAAAAAACTTGGTCTCAGTCTTTGTTTTTGTTTTATATAAAATTCTTACAAGCTACCTACGCTACTTAACCTACCTAAGCTACTTAACCTACAATAACTAAAATCAGGATTCACTCGTTGCCTCACGCACCGAGTGGTCACCATCCCAATTGTTATCCGGTCGCCTGGCAGTCGCCAACATGGTGCACACGCGCCGCCTGGAGCTGTCCCAGGCCGTGTACTGTTTTCCAGTATCCGTTTTGTCGTTTTTTGACGCCGTTTATCTCTCACGCTGCGGTGGCGGTGGTACAATACCAGGATACCATCCCTCGTCTGTACCAGACCTTTTGCATCGATATGGATAAATGCCTCCGGCGGTATGAAGCCAGGCGGGAGCGTACTCTCGAGGTACATTTCATTGTGGTAATAAGCCCTAAAGATCAGGCTATTGTCGCTGGCCATCGCCCTTGCAACGTGCCTTCGAATCACTTTAATAAGGAAATTGTCAATCCTGTTCAATTTTGCTTCCATCGTTTAGGGCATTGTTGGGATAGTCTGTTATATACATAGTTGGATTCAGGTGTTCGAAACAACGGGAGACAAGTCCTAAGACATTGTTTCTCCAAAACCCGAATCTTTTCCATATACTCGTAACTAGGCGCTATATTGAACCACAATGAACAACCATAAGGCACGTAGCATAGTGTCGCAGATATCGATTCAGAAACCGCATTGTTAATAAAACGACAATAGTTAAAAACGAAAAAAAACCGCAATGGGAATCGGGGTGATTATTAAGAAAATATTATATTAAATCGAAATCATAAAATAGTCAGTTGTGTTGTTCTTGTTAAGTGAATCAGTGTAATATTCGATCCAACCAGGGACTGAACGAACACCGAAGTTTTTTTCTATACCAATTGACAAGATTATCATACCTGTGTGTAAAAAAACAAATGATGGATTAAATAAATCAACAATTTTAACATTGATAGTATCCGTAGTTCAAACAGATGTGTAGATGGAACAAGAATTTCCATGTTACAAAATCATGTTGGAATGTGGATATTCAAAATTTCGGTTATTTATTAAAAAGTTACTTGTTAGCTGACATGGTTATGTTTACACACGTAAATGTATATTTATGGTAACAAATACAGTACTGTGCAAACTAAGCTGATGTTCAGATGTGTTTTGTCTTATTTTCAATAATATTGCATCTTAATATCTTATATGTCCACCTTTAGCATCAATGAATGCTCTGACCCTGTTTGGCATTGAACATATCACTGTTTCAGAAATATTTTTTATTTAATAGTCATGAAATCATATTTGAATTATTGCTGGTCCTGCAATCCCTTGTTTTAGGAACAAGGCAAGATGACTGTTTCCGCTCATGAATTGTATTTGCTATGAGTCAGGACATCATCAAGGTGAAACAACCCCAAAAACATTACTTTGAAGGCTTGGGCAACATGACCAGGACGGAGCTTTTCATACTCACCTCTTCTCATGACACTTACCCCGTAGCCCTGAACTTCGAACCCTATTACTCTCGCTAGAATGTCCGTCCGTATGTCACTCCTCAGTAAGAAGTTGTTTTTGTACGGGTCTCCTTGCTTTGCGGCCCATTTGCATTAGACCCGTCGAACAGTAGATGCTTCCACATGAATAGCAGACTATGCCAGGCCTCTTTGAAGGACTGTTGTGTGTTAAAACCTTGTCGTGGTTTTGCATTCTCGGTCTCAATGTCCCTGAATACTCCTTACTGTGGCACCGATATTTTATAGAATGCAGTAATCCTTGAAACACTTGACTTTCCAAGTCCAACATCAGAAGAAATCTCTTACTAGTATGCTCATGGAAAGCATGGAAATACTAAAAAAAAATTTCACATCTAATTCGAAAAGCATTTACAAAAAACTAACTCAAAACTTACGATTATGTAGGAAAAAAAGTAATATGCACAGCACTGTAATGTGCAACATTTTCAAGAATAATGTTACAAAATTGTTTATATCCGATTGGCATGACATTTGGCACACTTTACAGAAAGATTCTTTCAAATCTGTGATCGTGTATGAACGTAAGGCATTAGTGAACAAACGCAAGTGTATTCTAAAACCACTAGTCTGATTAAAATCAGAATCCATAGCCCTTAATAATAGAAACGCTAAAAACAATTCCTAAAGTCGCTGCTAGTTAGGCGCTTGTAAGCAGCTTTTAAAATTTCATAGGTATTAAACTGATTTATAATAGAAGTTAAATTCCAAATAGTTATTGTGATTCATTTTCAAATTTTCGCTACTGTGAACTTGAACAGCTGACTTTTGACAGACTGAAGAAATTCCATTCAGTTTTCAGACTAAGAATTCTGCATTAGTGTAGTATTCTAAAGCATTCAAACGTTCTTTTAGAATTTATCTGTACTCTATTATTCGTTTTAACATGAGTAATATCAAAATCACGTATAATTAGTTAATGCCCCATTTTAAAATGACATTTGGCTATCTCTTTAAAACTGCTATTTTAGGAGTGACTTTAGTGTTTATTACTGCCGATTTGAAGTTAAAAAAAATCCATTTAACATTTTTCAAAGTTTTTTGCTTTATTGAAGAGAGTACATTTTCCGATTATTTATGGAAAGTAATTTTATTTAGCAGTAGTCCATCCTGTCAACCCAATTTTGCAGTATATTTTCGATGGTTCGGTGATCTATTTCATGAATAGCTCGATCAATATTGTGCCTAAGTGCCTGAAACGTTGTTAAATCCCGACTCCGTGGAAGCGAAGCAATATCACCAAAACGATTGATTACACGATTATTGAACTTAGCGCGCAAAAGATCAATTGTTTGTTGGCTTGTATGGCACGTAGCGCCGTCTTGCTAGAACCAGAGATCGACCAAGTTCATTTCCTCAGTTTCTTGGCAATCAAAATCGATTATCATGCCTCTGGAGCGCTTTCCGTTGTTGCTATCTTCATCTAGGCGCGCACACTTACGGCAACAATAGCAATATTCTCATCTCAGCGAATTTAAAGACTGCAATGACTTCAGATAACTTCAATGACTTCAAAGACGTTAAGTGAATGCAATAAATGCAATCAAAATGATTGCATTCATTTTGACTTCAAGATTATAATTGAGTTCAAAATGAATGGTGATTTAGTTTTTTAAGCTGAAATCATTGAATTGAAACATATCTCAGTGAAGACAAATGAATTACATGCCAACATGATTACATTCTTTTACAGCTCTGGTAACCAAACATAAAGTTTTAGGTTGCAAGCCGAGGTGCAGACAGTCTGCAACCTTTCCGAGTTTTTTTTTTTTTTTTTTTTTATAATCTTACAAGACAGGCAAATCTCTAACGCTGGACCCCAGAGTACATGTTGATTCTGCTCTTGAATTGTTGGAGACTATAAGCTTCTGGAAGTATGTCTCCTGGGAGTGAATTCCAGCCCTAGTGACTTGCCTAGTAAAATGCCCAAATATCGAATTTCTGGTCTTCGAACATCTGCCATGATAGTACGAGTATCTATAGGTCTGCTACCAGTCTTCGATGAGCTGAAAGTTAGTGCATGGTTTTCTGCTCGTCTCTGTATGCTGTCGAGCAGATGAAGAGCTTTAAATAGGTTCCTCTAGCGCAATAGCAAATTAAGATTAATTAAAATCTAACACGCGGTTCCAGTACTAGAATTAGGTAACTGGAATTTTAGCAATGAGTTATTGTTATTAAATTGAACTCACAATATATGTAGCTACAATTGTAAAATAAAAACAATAAAAAACAATATTCTAATTACAGATCTACTCAGTTGCTGGAGCAGGAGGTTTCTTCAAGGGAATGGCTGCCCGGGTGCTATATTCAATGCCAGCCACAGCCATCTGCTGGTCGACATATGAGTTCTTCAAATTTTATCTGTGTGGTCTTGGTCGAGATCAATACAAATCGTCAATTAGCGGAAAAAATCTCCTTCAACCAAAAGACAGTTCGTCGCTGATTCCGGCAGTAATTGTATCGGACACCAAACCACACTTATCGATGAAAGTGAACAGCAAAAGTGATAGCAGCGAAGTCATGTACGTGCTGCCACCAACCACCGTAGCGGGTGATCCTTCGTCTGAAACCAGTGATGAATCGCCTGCATCAGTTCGAGAATCATTACCTCATGCGCCATTACCATCGGCAGGACCGATAAAAACAGTATGTGAACTCTCGAGTAGCGTTACGAGTCCGGCTCTAAACTTGCATACGCGGCATACGGACGTAAAGAGTCCCTTCGATCGAGGTTTTTCAAGTCCATAAGGTAATATCTCAAAGAAAAATGGAAGTCAATCAAAGGGAATACGTGCAGTTTGTTATCTCCGTCATCCAACACATCACCACCACCTTACATACACCCATCCAAACACGTTATATAATTCATTTTACACACTTCTCCTCGTTTTAATTGTTTGTCCTTGTTACTCTCGTATTCTGCCTTTCGATGAGTGATCTCCTTTAAAAGGAAAAGTAGTATTTTTCAACAACCTATTCATTACTCCTTTCAGAATTAAACAAAAGGAGTTCTAAACACACATACAACATATATTAGAGTTAGATTGAAATTTTACGAATGAAAATATTTTAATGTCTACTATTTTTCTATTTTTTTTTTTTTTTTTTTTATTGAAAATCAAAAGAACCCCGATATAATATAAAATATATTAAGAATAGGATAAAATTTCAAAACGAACGAATGAAAACTATTTTAGTAATTTGTTTATACATACCAGAATAAATATTGTTATTAATATTATATTATAATTATGTTAATGTCTTATTAAAAAAAAAGGATGCCAGAGTGCGAGATTCAAAAATTGTTATTATAAAATAAGAACTGCATCTGCTGCGCAAAGTATTCCCGACTCACATGCAGGTTAACGATATTATGCTATGTTCTTGGTAGAAATGTCTGCAGATAAAGCAACAAAAAAAAAAAAAAAATTGTTAAAGTGATATTCATTTGTCAATTGGTATGTGTTAATGTAATTATTTTGAGCTGCTGAAAGCAGCAGTCGATTGGATAAATGAGCGGCGTCAGTTTCTAAAACGGTGCGTCTTACAAATTACTATTTAATTAGAATAAAGTAAAAACTAAAACAACAAAAACAATCTCTTAAATTTTACAAAAGTACAATTTAGTTCTTTTTTTTATTATTATTATTATTTGTTGTTTAGTGACTGACAAGTGCTACTTTCTCTGACACTCTCCACATACTCGTACAACACACACACACACTACCCACATGAAAGGTATACCTAGTTGTTCTCTGGGAAAACGCCGAGTCGACTTCGTTAATATCGCCGGAGTTTCCTGTATTATATTTTACTATTTTCTAAGCATAACTGTGAATATGTTGTTTATTTTATGAAATCTATGAATTTTTTAAGGTGTATGAACAACTATCAGACTACCGATGGGCAAGAGAAGGCAAACACGTTGGTTTCTGTTTAATAGAATTATTAAATGTTTGTGACGAAAGCTGACATACTACGATAATAGTTTGTTTTAAATGTACATAATATAATCACATTAGATTACAAAAAATAAAACAAAATTACGGTAATTTGAAAAAAAAAATATCTACAAAGAAAACTGATGATCGAATTCGCGATCATGACTATGATTTCAAAAATCATATTTGTTTGTAAAATATTGTATATTGCGAGAATAATAATAAAATATTAATTTCAAAAGCAGTGTATTTAGTTTTACTAATCGCCTGGTTCAATTCAGAGGATGGTTCGCCAATTTGTGAGGATATAAAAAGATTTCTGGTAATGCTATCTTGATGAAAAAGTTTCACGAGTGACTGCCGTGTTGTGCTTTCAGTCATCTGATTTGAGTTTTTTTTTTTTTTTTAGGTTGACATCTGTCATTAACATTCTCTCCAAATTTTACCGTTGTAGCTTGACGAGAGTACATCTGCTTCCGTATATGTTTTCGATTTTTTACGATTTTAAAAATGGGATCAACTTTGCAACAACGAGTTTGCATTAAATTTTGTGTTAAAAACGGATTCAACGGTGCGAAGACTTTGGAAATGTTGGAGAAGTGTTTTGTTTCAGCAACGATACTCTATTGAAAACAAACGTTTATGCGTGGCACAAACGCTTCAAAAGTGGTCGTGAGTCCGTCGAGGATGACGAACGCAGTGGTAGTCCGTCGACATCGAAAACCGACGAAAACATCAATAAAATCAAAGAAATATTGGCGGAAAACTTCAAATTGACCATCAGACAACTGGCAGAGGATTTGAACATTGCTTATGGATCCGTTCAAGACATTTTTGTTAGAGATTTTGGCTTCAGACGTGTCGCTGCAAAGCTGGTGCCGAAAGACCTGAAATTCATGCAAAAAGGGACCCCATTGACATCGCGAAAGACATGATTTTAGCGGCTGAATCCGACTCAACATTCATCAAACGCATAGTTACTGGAGATAAGACGTGGGTTTATGGGTACGAAACGCAATCCAGGCATCAGGCGAGTGAATGGCGTACACCGAAGGAGCCGAGACTGAAAAAACGACGTCGTTTTCTGTCGAAAAAGAACGATGCTCACGGTTTTCATGGATTACAACGGTGTTGTGCATCATGAATTCTTGCCACAAGATCAGACAGTTAAGAAGGTTTATTATTTAGGCGTTATGAGACGTTTGCGTGAAACAATTCGTGGTTTCTGCACCACGATAACGCACCGTCGCACAATGTCACCCTTATTCGTGAGTTTTTGACCAAGAACAGTAGGAATACCATCCAACAGCCACCACCGAAATCGCTCTCTGCGATTTCTTTGTTCGATCGACTCAAGAAACCGCTCCGGGGAACGCGTTTTAGCAGCCGAGAGGAGATAATAGAAAAATCGAAGACGCTGGCATAAGTGCATTTCAGTCAATGGAGAGTACTTTGAAGTGGACAATATCGGTATCTTCAATTTCCTGAATAAATTTCTGAAACTTTTTGATCAAGGTAGTACAATATCTCCTGGGATTGAAATCCTGCTGTATTTCTAAGAATCATTTCATTGTGGTCTTCGGAGCATCTGCTATGGTAGTATGTATCTACCTAGTCAAATCCTAAATACTGGTACATGCATTTTTGATGATAAAATAAAAACGAGCAAGTATTTTTTGATTTTTTTTTGTGAAACTTTAATTATTTTAAACAATTTATTCAAAATGGCCGCCATTTGCATTTATGTAGGCCTTGAGTCGCTCTGGCCACTCACCACGCACCTCATTCATTGAAAAATTGTCCACTGCACCGGTAAGTGCGCGCTTCAAGAACTCAAAACGGGCAGCTCATAATCCAAAGGATTCAGGTCTGGACTGCCTGACGGCCAATCGTCTGCTGCTATGATACGTTCGATTCGCGGAATAAGTTCTGATGCGTGAACACAATTCTCCTATGACCATTTTAGGAGCACCGGCGGCGTAGAGCTTTCGATCTTTCATTCCGTCTGCATTAATTGGGCTGTGAATCCCAAATCTTGTTAGATAATGTGAGACATGGATTTCTGCGATATCTTCATTTATCGTGACAAGATTTTCTGTTTTCTCAGCAGTTTCCGATTAATTCTGGCTTTAGCAATTTTGATCGCCTGTGGAGTTCTGACAGTGCGTGGGCGTCCGGATCTTTGACGGTCAGTTACTCCACCAGTGTCCTCAAACAATTTAATAGTTCGATACATAAAATTCTGGGTGATTCCAAGCGGTCACAAAGTCTGAAAAATATCACCTATTTCCATATTACATTCGTGAAGGCCAATTACCGGAGCACGGTTTTCAATATGGCCCTACTCCATATTTACAAATGACTTTTGTGTAGATCTGTTTGCGCGTTAACTTAGATAAATGTCACTCATTGAACACCTGTCAATAGAGAATGGAAGCGTTCAATACTAGTTTCGCGATGAGTGCGTTTAAACGTGTACCTGTATTTATGACAGGAGTAGGTGTATTACAGGCTTAAGTCTGATTCTCGCTGTCATTGTTCCAACTATTGGTGATTGGGTGTTATTTCTGGATCTTCTATTAGCGCTGTTTACCTTTTTAATGGGAATTTGGTATTGGACTTGTGAGACGATGCCGAGGTCGAGGCGGTATTGTGTTTTAGGCATTATGACAGTCAAAATCCTGTAATTGTAAACATTGTAGATGCGTTGGTAAAATAAGGTCATCCTATAAGCTCAAACAGCTACAAACCAGCCAAAGGTTTCACTAAAACACACCTATCGCTAGGGTAATTGCAAGAAAAGTTGATTTTTACTCGTAAAGCAAACGCAGAAACCGAATGACAACTATTCTAGCATTCAAGTGTGCAAAAGGCGCTTAAATCGTTAGAAATGAAATGTTACTACTTCAAATTGATGGGACTTTGTGTTCCTGATATTTGTTTGTTAAGTTTATCCTCCCTACTGTAGGCGCTGTGTTGGCTAAGTGCGTGATCGGAAGACTCGAAGTTCCACCAACAATTTTGTTCACGGTCCCACCTTTCGCGAATGTCTGACTAACATCCGAGAGTAAAATTGTCATGGGAAGCTCTCAATCGAAAAAATTGTATGTACTTCGGAAACGACATAACTGTAGGTCCCTGCGAATGCGTTTCCAGTAAATTAGAATCTTGTGATTCAGTATCCAAATCCATTTAAAAAATGGCAAAACTAGTTTGACCTATTCTCCGCTAGATGTCGCCGAACTTTCCTACTCGATAAGTCGGAAAAGCTGTATAAAATCAAGCCATTGCTCTGTATTTCGATTAGAAAATCAAATTCAATTGTTGTGAACTTCGCTCTCGGAATCGAGTTAGGAAAAGAATCGATAAATTTTAATGAAACATATCGATAGCGTGTAATACAGTCCACTACGTGAACAAAAATATACTTTATTTTTGTTTAACTCCAATTAATTACTTAATTTTAAAAAAATATATAAATGTATCTCTTTAAAATTGATATTCAGATTACTGCATCTAATCCTCGCCTTCGGGATCGTTGACTTAAAATAGGACGAGGTTTATATAGGTCCTCGCTTGAGTACCGTTGATTCCGATTTACAATTACCTTACGCTTTACGGTAACTACTTTGTTAATAACACTCTTAGCGTTGTCTCGAGATCCGAATGAATCTGCAAAAGCAAAACATAAAGTAATTCAGTGTTAGGAGTTCGGAAGCACGATCTTACCGCTATCACTTTGTGCGTTTTTGTCAACAAACTCATTTTCCTTCGAGTTTACACTTACTTCCGAGGGTGTGGGCGAAACCTTTGTAACTGAGGTTCCATTAAATTTAAAACGTTTACTCAGGCAGTGTGAATTTGTAGTATTTCCGTATTGAATGCAGTCAATAGTGAGGGTTGCACTAGTGAACGAAGGAGGTGTATTTGGGCTCTCAAAACGTCTTTTCATTGCACATCCCGTGGGTGAAACAGACTCTGGTCGACTGTGATTTCCTTCCACGTCATTGCTGATGTTACCTTCTGAATCAGTTGAAGATAGTTTTCGTGGAAAACCGAAATTTATATGTAAAATCTTTCGGAAATTCTCCATAATATTGGTTAAAAGCTTCATACGACAGCTAATTTCGTCCTTTGTTCTGATGTCATTTTCGAAATAATATAGAGATTCACCATCGTAGGGGCAATCCGTAGGGTGATGAACTTTTGAATTAACATGGACATGTGCGTCACCAATTTGAATGAAATTGATTTTCGGATTCTCTAGCAAATCGTCTAAAATAATAATTTTTTGACCAACTAAGTTAGCTGTGGTCTGAGTATCGACGTTACCTCCTGCTGGAAAACAGAATGTTATTATTATGATGCTTGTATAGAAGCTTGTAAAGTGAAAAGTATATGATAAAGAAAAGGACCTAATTTAAAAAGTACAATTTAAGAATATATCACCATTTTACGACTTTATTAAGTATTCTGTTGGGAAGCCGAATCGATTTATGTCTTCCATTTGATTCGAAATGGACACTAACAATTTTGTCAGCGAATATTTAGTCAATACTTCTCTCTGGTCGCGCTGCATTAATTCACTAGCAAAATATCTTCAATGAAGACCATCTATCCCAGATAAACTGACGTTTTGTTGCCTCAATCTTGAGTGTATTCCCATTGCCACTAAAGATGTACACTAATGATAATAGAAATTTGTATGTGTCACCTTACTTTCGGGTGACACAGCTATAAGAATAAATATGATTATAGTCAGTAGGCACCTAGCAGCAAAGTTCATCAAAGTAACGGGTGGGCCGTCTGCTGGTTTCTTTTCAAATTACATATTATTTTGACACTGACAGCACTTTCGCACTCAAAGAATTGACAGAAACACAGTATCATATCTCCGCGGTACGAAATGAATCGATTTACGTTGAACAACGTTGGGAAATATTGAAAACTTATTTCACAAGTGAGTGCTGACTTTCCGAAACTGACATAACACAAGTTATCCTCGTGCTCGTCCTTTGCACTCAGCCGAGAATATTGCTGCTGTTGCCGACAGTGTGCGTCTAAACTCGAGAACCTCAACTCGCCATAAATCTCAGTAAAAGTTGTTACGGTCTCAGCAAGTTGACGTTACGGGCAACGGAGAGGGCTTCAGAGGCATGATCAATTTTTGGCCAGAAACAGAGGAAATGAACTTGATCGATCTCTGGTTGCAGCATGACGACACTGCGTCGAATACAAGCCGCCCAACAACTGATCTTTTGCGCACTAAAATCAATAATAGAGTAATCAGCCGTCTTGGTGATGTTGCTTGGCCTCTGCGGAGCTTCGATTTGACGCCCTTGGGCTTTTTGGGGGGTGCCATTAAAGATCGATATTATGCTGACAATCCAGAAACGATTCAGGCACATACATAAGTACAATATTGATCGAGCTATTCGTGAAATAGAGCCCCGAACCATCGAAAATATATTGCCAAGTCAGACGCGGCAGCCATTTAAATTAAATTATTTTCCATAAATAATCGGAAAGTGTTCTCTCTTCAATAAAGAAAAAAAGCATCTGGCCCAATGATCTGGCGGCAAATCATCTCATCCGTGAACGTATAACTCGTCTCGTAAATCTGTGTATTTTGTTGGTAGGTATACCAAGAACATAATGTCAAATACACATTTTTACGTGACGATTTATTCGTTCACCGATGATATGAGTTGAGATTCCAGTAAAAAAAACGGGAGAACGTGGTTGACTTTAAAAGCAAGTCCAGGAAATCGAAATAAATGCATCAGCGCAACGAAGAGTTTAGAGTTTCACTAAGAGCTGAACAATTTTGATGGTACTCTGCTGATTTGAAAGACATACTAAACACGTTGCGTGCTTTTAACGTTCATGAATTTAACGGTTCAGTGCACGGCGAATGGTATCAGTTGACGTAGTGAATACCAGTAGACTGTCAGAAGAATTTGAGTTAAGTTGAAGTGGAGTCCATCAAGGCTAAATCTCAACACTACTACTTTTTTCGGCGTTGATTATTGGTTTGTTTACTACGCCGATATATATAATATGTATCCTGCATGGTTTTGTGGTGGCGAAATGAGCATTTTCCTCAAATGAACAGGTATCATTTCCATTGTTGATCACAGAACGCTAACAAAGCAGGTAGGTGAATACAACATTGACGTTGAATTAAAGATACATGTAGTTATAATTCGAGGAGCTTTATTCGACTGTTTATCCTAACAATAAAGTTAACAGTTGTATTTGTAATACTCACTGCAGTGACCTGGCAAAAATGGGAGCGCTGAAGTAGCCAACCACTAAAAAAGGATAATCTAAACTTTGTTTAATTCACCCTAATTCCTAACGTCAGGTCAGAAATGAATGTTAGCAAGTTTTGTAACTTTAATGGTATCAGTACTAGGTTAGGTTGGAGTGGCTGTTTAGTCCTTGGCACAAACACACTTAGATCAAAGGAGGAGGATTGTGATACCACGAGATCTATCGATATTCTAAACTACCTAATTGACTTATTGATCAACCTAAAGCTGATCAGTGGTCGTCAAGTCACAGAGGACATCGAAGAGAAGAAATTCACAGATGGGGTATTTCACTTTTAGACAGGGCTGATAGTTTCATCCTCTTTTCCATTCATGCAACTCTTACAGTAGGACAGTAAGGATACAAATGAGGATGCTGATCCGTGATCACTTCCCGTTGAAGCTTTTTCTTTTTTCAGCGTATGGCAAATTTGATTAGAGAATTGACACGTCGCATTAACCTCCCATATACGGTTATCTTCGCTATTTGTATCTAGCTAAAGTAAAAGTTGACATGTAGCAAGAGGCATACAGACATATTGTCCTATCGGCAGAGGACTAGGTCAGGCTCTGTATGAGCTGTTAGCGCCAAAATATTTTATTTTTTATCGGCAGAAATCTGAGGTTATAGTTTCATGAATGGTCCCTGTGGCCAGGTACCCAGCACAGGTGAAAGTATAATTGCCCTTCCATCGATGTAATGGAACACGATACATATACTTGAGCCTGAAATACGCTAGTGGTCTGTGAGGTCGAAGGAGTTGATCATTTCGAAGAAGAAGCCTCTACCCACCACACTTTTGAAGTAAGAGAATACGACTTCCACGATTAGCTTAGGAATACATTTTTTTTTATCTAGAATCAAGAAAAGATCTACTGTGAGTAGACTTTTATTCGAATGGCTACATTAGCTGCCGTCTAATTACCAAAATGTCAATTCTGAATGACCACAATCGAATAAAATATCAGACTTACCAGATCCAGATGGATTATTCGCATTTGAAGTTCCTGAAGATGTATTGCTGTTGTTAAGTGTTCCATTGGTAGCATTATCCCGCGAATTGCTGTTGTCCTTCGGTCCGCAACCACGAGTTCCCTCCCGACTGCTGTCCTCATCATCGTTGGAGTCAGTTGACTTCCTCCATTTGTGCTTAGAGGAGTAGTGATCATCGACGGGTTTGCTGCGGTCAGATTTTTCTTTAGATGACTTTTCCTTTGTTTTGTCGGACCTTGACTTGCTATGATCACGACTACGTGAATCCTTATAATCGTGGTGGCTCCTTGAAGACTTTCCATTTCTCGACGAGTGTTTGGATTTATGCACAGAACTGCTACTACTCCGATGATGGTGATGATGATGATCTGAAGTTGAGCCACTAACCCTATGACCACTGGATGACTTTGAGGAATAATGGTATTTAGACGACGATGATGACGGTAGCTTATGACCACTGCTACTGTGTTTATCCCTGTCTTTCTCGGACCGCCTGTCCTTGGAATGTTTTTTGTGACGCGACGATGAGGAAGAGTGTTCTTTATCGCGATGATTTGTCTTTTGATGCTGTGAGGGTGACGATGTCGCCGAAGGTGACTTGAGAAGTTTTTCCTGCTTAACAATTGGCGATTTAACTGAATGTTGTGAGACAGAGCATTGGGACATTTCCGATTTTTCAATAATATGCAGTTCCCTGTCCACAGAGTCGTCCAATGATGTTGTTTTCGTAGCCTCTTCCAGTTCAACCTTGACTTCAATCTTGGAAAACTTAAAGTCGTTCTCTTTCTCAAAGGAATACTCATGTGACGGTAGAGGTGTATCATTATGTTGAGAGCTATCAACAGTCTTGTTCTCCAAAGAGCTATCCGTCCGCTGTTCGTCGCTGGTATTAGGAGACATGGCTTCAGTTGGCGGCTCAGTTTTACGCTCAGTTCCTTCGAACTTGATTTCGTCTTTCTTAATATCGAAGTGAAGCGGCTCAGAAGTTTTCCTATCCGAACACGAGTTGGAATTTTCATTAAACTTCGGCATTTGCGCTTCCTCGGAGATGTTGACATGGTTCTCCTCTTTTATTTCACAAGCGATCGACTGTTCATCTTGAGTGTTGTCGTTGGTAACAATCGATAAGCGACTGTCGCTTGACACTTGTGATAGCTGGGACTCTTGGGAGGCCTCACCTGAGATATTAGCTTCGCCTTCCTCCTCTAGCTTAATGGGAGTTGATGCCTCTAACTTCACTTTTGCATCTATATGTTCAGTCAAACTTTCCTCCTTGACTGACAGTTCCCCTTCAAAAGCAATTGTTTCGGGCATTTCAATACCACGTTCCGTAGACTTTTCCTCTTCATGGGTGGGTTTGCTCTCGAACTTAGCATGTCCAAAGTGGCTGATTTCTATTGGCTCGAACGGGGGCGATTCAAAGTCGTCCATTTTGTCGTCGGCCTCCATATCGTCTTTCGAATCGGATTTTACAGTGCCCTTATCAGAGTCAGGACTCACCTGCTCCAGATCTGTTGGCATCAAATCTGTCTCTATTTGTAAAATTCCATTGTAGGGCAGGACATCTGAAGTATCCACTTTCGCCTGAGGCTTAGGTATTCCCAAGTACTTGTAGGCAATGTCTTCGATTTTCGGTTGAAATACAGTTGCAATCTTCGGGTTCACCACTTGATCTACTATGCGCTCTACACCCACGTCCAGGAATCCAGCTCTGAAAAGATTGGGTACTCTTATTATTGTTTTGGGTTGGTCCGTATGACCTCTTACTCGGTAATATGCTTTCGTAATCTCTCTCGGAGTTGGTTCTTGTTCAAGTCAGGTGTCCACTTCTGTTCGGAGAGAAATTTATTCACCGTATTCTCCACGCGTTGCCGGAGATTCTGATAGGCGGGTTTGGTGTCTACATCGGCCATGGAATCCTTGCGAAATTGGTCGAAAACGCCCTGCGACTTCACCTCGTTCGCTATTTTGTCCACCAACTGTGGATCCAAATTTACGTGCATTTTCACGGGGAAATAGTTTTTATTTTGTTACAAATATATTTTTGTAGACTATAATGCGAAATTAACAACATAAATGCTGCGCAAAACAAATGTAACTACTTTTCTTATTTTGTATAAATAAAATGACAACTGACAGTAGACACTTGATGTCAGTGCTTGACAGTCGTTTGTTCATTTTCCAATTTGTTTCCTTAGGCACCCGGCACACTGATATTAAGGCACCAGTAATATCGTTAATAAAAATATTTTCAATTTAATCTCCTTCCGAAATGAGGATTTATATGTATACTGTCTAAATTATTTGGGCGGAGGTTTCCAATATAGGAAATTGACTTTTCACTTTAAATTATTTATTTTTACTTATAATGGCTTATTCTAAGATATATTATGTATAAATTTTGGAGAGGAAATTTGTTGTTGTATTTTTAATTTTTTTTTATTGTTTTCGGTTTTGACTAGTAAAATGCATGTTTTCTTCCTTATTAAGTCAGCAAAAGGGTGTTTAATCGACTTGTGGTGCTAAGTATATCCAATTTAACATAAATGGACATAATTTTATTTCTTTACAGGGTGTTAAAATTAAAAAATTATATGTTTTAATGGTTTTCTATGAAATGTTAATATGTGATAGCAAGAATTTTGATATATATATTTAAGGTTTGATTCCTCATCCACTGTTGGCCGGCATAAAACTGTTCTCTAATAAACTTATCCCCAGGCGCCTGTCTGACAGTTGTTGACATACCCTTGCGGGGCGACGAAGTCCCGTGAGCGTTTAAACCACTCCGGAAAGTGGAATGTAATAAATTAATCGCGCGAAGTGCGCCACTTACCCACTGTTGGATATAGTTATCTTTTCGAAATAATTACCAAAAATCATTCAAATTTAATATGGAATAATTTCATTTTTAAATTAAAATAATTAAAGTACATAATGTGATCTAATTACATGGAGTACACTGTACACAGTTGCATAGCAGCATTTCATAGCTTACTAAAATAACGGCTAATATCATAGCCGATTATGATAATTTCAACCGTTGCAATGCATGCATTTCGTTTTTTGATAGCAAACGGTGGTGTACTATTTATTTTGCTGATATGGTCCAAGAATCTTCTTTTTCTTTTTTTGTTTATCACATTACAGTTAATTGATCTTGTTTTTGATTTGTATTTAGCTATTAAGTTCAAGGTAAAATATTTTTTTTTATAGTATTATTAATTTCCTCTCAAAAAATTGTTTTTTCTTTTTAGACCATTTTAGACTAATTTAAAAAACCCGCCCCATTATTTGTAAGACCCGTGACAGACGAAACCAGCTGCTTAATTTCATACGGCTTGTCGAGACGGAACGTTATGAATGTTGTTTCATATATTCACTTTCAATTCGAATTCGAAACTTTCCCTCTCGGAAAGTCAAGAAAGCCGTACAAAATTAAGCTGCTATTCGCGATTAACTCTTGATCCCGGTTAGGATAAATTCCGATCAGCAATTTAACCCCGGCTAACTGAAACAGAATTGGCCTAGAATCCACTCATACAGGTTAGGAGCAGATTCACTCCGTATTAAATTAAGTCTTTTTTTTAAATTCTTTTGAACAAACATACGCTTTGAATTTGATTAATAAATATCCACATTCAACGCACTACTTGGTATGTAATAGGCGAATTCTATTATTTTAATTAAATAATCAATATTTGCTAAATACCCAATAATAAAGCGCGCTTGGGGTTAAGAATTTTTTTTAAAACAGATTCAATTATATCTGCAGAGGATATTTCCGCAATTTTTGAAATATCCAGAAAAACTGTTATTCTGACTTTTTCTTAGCAGAATGTGGATTCTAATTCTCAATAAGACTTAACCTTCATCATAAATAGTTTTGAAAATGCAATATATGATTTTTTTAAGGAAATGCCCTTAAAAAGTGGGTGTGGCTACGTACAATGTCTGAACGAAATGTAGAAAACAGAAGCTTCTACATATTTTGTCTATACTCGTACTCAAAATCTTGTTTGAAATTTCATGTTCCTAGCTCAAAATATAAAGCCCACAAATTGGTGACGGACATGGACATGCCTAGATGGAAACAACTTCCATTGCTGATCACAAATATATGTATGTACTTTTAGGGGTCTATCGGTATTATATTTATATGTTACAAACTATGTGCCAAAATCAATACACCCCATGGGATAGAGTGTAAAAAGGATGTTGGTGCTTTGATTTCCTTTAAGAACTTGATTTGTTTTAAGTAAACATGGAGCAAATGAACCTTCTTGTCCCCAAACACCAATGTCACATGCTAGAAAGATTAAGTTGGTCCAGAGAGGACATATCGGAATGGAACTTCATGTAAAAATAAATTGATTTTAGAAAAATGATGATGACGTAAATCGAAATAAGGCATACAAAAAACTAAGCGACGTAAAACAGATGACGTATATCGGGGCAGACGTAATGCGATATCATACTGTATACTCTATATACAGGGTATTCTACAAGCTTTGCCGAAGACAACTTGAAAAAACCAAAGGCGTCAATTTCACAAAAAAAAAAAAACTGTTATATGATAGATAAAAAACATACGTATATGCAACCCAGTCAAAAACAAATCACCAATTTGGTAAATTATTTCGTTATTTTTTTATTGAATCACATATTGCAATAACACTAAAAATGAAACACAAGAGTTGTATACAAAAGTTCACTTACAACTAGCAACTAAACAACTAAAATTAAATAAAACCCCTATTTACTTTAATTATTCATCATCTTTTTATGGGTGCAGTGCTTGTCAAACAAAGTACAAAATTTTTCTGACAATTAATTAAAAATGTGTGCTACAATGGTATACAGTTTTTTCTCTATGTATATGATTTGATTCTGATTTTGAAATTAAATATAAAAATAATGCTTCATAAAGATGCTATAATAACAGAAAACAAAAAATACATTAAATAGCCTTACAAATTAACAAAATGGAATGTATAGTTTGAATGAAGTTGCTTATGCCTTGCGTTTCAAGCCCAGTATACACGCGGTGAAGAATATAACTATCCACACTGACATCACAATGAATCCATTGTACACCTGGTAATTTGTGATGGGCCAGCCTTTCTCTATGATGTTTCTGGCGGAAATTGATGGTATTGTGAATGGGAAAAACATAACGACCTCCTGCAGAGCCTTCGGCATGCCCTCTAGTGGCCACAGAAGACCTATAAAAAATCAATATGTAGTAAATAAACATTAAATAAAGTCAATATGGTATGCTTACCACATAGAATAATCATGGGATAGAAGGCTCCAGTGGCCACAAAGTTGGCCGTTGTGTGCGACCTACAATAAACTGATATGAGAAGTCCGAAAAGCATCCCACAAAATGCTGTTAGGGTTAATAGGCCAACAAGTGTGAGAGTGTCGCCCTTGTTGTAGGTATCGAAGACTAGCCCGATGTACATTATCACTTCGAAAGACTGGAAAGCCATAATGATGAACTGTGTCAAGAGATGAGCCCATAGCATTTCCGTAGCCGATACTCCTAAAATTTAATTTTTTTTTTGCTAATAAGTTCATGGTGCAAAATGGGAAGGGAAAAAACTCACCGGCAACAAGTGTTCTGTCCCAAACACCATCCATTCTCTCTGATATGAAGACAGCGGCTGTCATAAGTGTAGCCAGGAAGAAAACCATTCTAGAGTAGAATAAAATGTTTAAGTTTAATTTTTGTAAATATAAATATAGGAACCTGTTAGTTATAAATTTTTTTTTTAATAGGTAAAAAAACTTATTAGTAGGATATAATAGTAATATTCCGGAAACGGCCGGTGCCGGTTTCCAATTTTAACATATTGTCATTCAAATTGCCACAAAATGTCAAATGCTCCCCTACTATTACAGTAATTAAGGTTTACGATTATTGCTGTATGTGCAAAATGTGATAGTCTTGAAATATATAATTCCAATTACTGAATCCGATCATGAATGTGGAAGATGTTGCTGGTTATATGTAGGTATGACGGCAACATTAATCTCTGCCTAACTCTCCAAAGTGAAATCATTTACTGAAATCTCAAAAAAGTAACTATAGAATAGAAGAAATTCGAATATCTTCAGTAGCGAATTATTCGAATAAATATTCGAAATCTAGTTAATGTTTGAATTTGATATTCGAACTTGAGAAAAGTTGTACTGAAATATCCCGTTATTTGCGTTAACCTACAATTCATGATTTTTGATGCACTTAACTGGATAAATTATTTACGAAAGTCTCGCCTTATTGCGTGCCTGACCAATTAAAAAATCCGCTTTATTGCTCTGATTACACAATAAAGAGGGATTTTGTAAAAACTATACTCTAAAGAAAGACTATTGTTAAGTCATCGTTATTGTACATATACGCACCTGAACATATGTCAATTTGATTGTATTAGTATTTGTGTGTACTTATATATGCACATACATAGGCCACGAATTCAGTCGCAAATATCCTCGGATAATATATGTGTACTAGTGAAGCCTTCCGACTTCACCTAAATCTAAAAGGAATTTAAGATAGAAAACCTAATATTTATTGCAAGTCGATCTGGGCTGTATGTATCGCTGACTTTTTCGTATGACATCTCCTATAGTTTTGCTTTAGGTTTAAGTTTTTCATATAACAACAGCAATTATTTCCCGACATCCTTTGAGTTCTTGTTCATTGGTTGGCCATCGAGGAATAGGGTACAATATGTTCAAAACCTTACCGCCTTTATATACGTGATTGATGGTCGAAACTTAGACCTCTCTGGTCGCAATTTTCATGACTTACAACTGTCTAAAAAAACAAATATTCAAACAATTTATTCGATTTGACAGAACTTAGCTGCAAAAAGTACTTTTATCGAAAGTAATACTTTGAACTCATAGTTGCTATATCAATCTCGCCCTTTTTTTTTCTCTCGTTTGCATCTAACCGAGATATTTTTTTATATGACGATCAAACATTTTTAGGGCAATAAACCAGGCACAGACAGTGCATATTTTAAATGAAATTTTTAGTTTGCTCAATTTCAATGGGAAATGCATTAAGCGACCTACAATTATCTGGAGATTACTGTATTCGTCCGTCTCTTACGCCCGTTTCCTTCGTATAAGGATTCTGCATTTTCATTACTCGGATCTTAATTCATAAATTCATAAATAACAAATTCATCTCTATTATAAAATTTTCTACATATTTGATTAACATTGAAGTTTTAATTTTAAAGAACATGAAGACGACTTCAAAGTCAAATATAAATTTAAGTTTTATTCATGATTATGAATAATTCTTATCTGAAAGTGAAGGAAACTCATTTCAGATTTATTCGCCACTTTAACTGGAACAAATGCGGTGATAGGTTAATAAAAATTTAATATACATGGTGGTAGAGCTGGGTGAACGAAATTTATTTCTGCTGATTTTTCTTTACAATACGCATGTTGGGAGATTGACAGCTCATTCAGATCAATGCTGCAACGAGTATGGGTATCTATCAGTCTCAATCTCTACCAACGACAGGAAACTAAAACCGAATCACCCTTTTACCTGAGATAATTTCAACAACATCAAAATCTTATTTTTAAAAATACCTTGCACTGGAAACAAAATAAATATTCAAATACATACGTCATCACTACGCCTGGAGCAACATATTGTTGAAATTCAATATCAAGTGATCCATAAATAGGTTCCTGAAACTGTACCGGAGTATTAGCCAATGAAATTGGCAAATTACAGTCCTGCAAAATGTGTTTCATAAAAGTACCGAATGAATCTCTCAAGCGCCGTTCGATAAAGTAAGCTATTTGTTGATCTACTCGTAAAATAGATACATATTAATTTCATAGCTCTTATTGTTTATTTATTTGATTATTTTACCTGTCATATCGATTCGAACATTAAGTTCTCCCCACTCAAAGGCACTGGGATCGGCAAAACGTCCTTCCTGCAGAATTTCCTGCATCGATTCGGAAAAGTTATAGGGAAAGTGAATAAATCCAACGACATCAGTGCGTTTGGCTGCCGCCAAAGCATCCTCTGTGCTATTGAAGTAAACCTAAAACCATTTTGATTCAAAAATGTTCACATTGATTCTAGGAAATAAAATGAAATGTTACCCTTTCCGCCAGATCGTCACCTAGTTCAGTTATATATCGACATGATATCTTATGGAATTCACAGCTCTCATTTCGATTGTAAACA
This sequence comes from Pocota personata, assembly GCA_963082735.1. Taxonomy (NCBI): domain Eukaryota; kingdom Metazoa; phylum Arthropoda; class Insecta; order Diptera; family Syrphidae; genus Pocota; species Pocota personata. The sequence continues at coordinate 276,318,101 of OY720429.1, forward strand.
GTTATTAGATTGTGGTCAAAGCATGATTCGTAGTCCGGAATTTCATTGTCCACGATTCCAAGTTTTAAATTTCCTGGTGTCTTCCCAATTGCCAAATAAAAACAGGACAATTGTATGATAGGAAACATTAACATAAAGATTACCCCTCTAGAAGAAAGAAAAATATAAAGCAAAAATAATTTATTCTATACATAGTCTTGAATGATTATAGACGAATGACATATATGTGGGGAACAATTTTCATAACTATTTGAGAAAAACACATACAGAAATGTTACAATCCATTTGGAATGGATCGTGAGATACCCTATCCCACATCTCTTGACCCATCCCTAATAAAGTGGACGTGGGGATGTGATCTTTCTAATACAAATGTAATGATATCTTTTATTTCGAGGGATATTTCCGAGATTTTAATAGATTTTATCAGAAAAACAGTTGTAACATGGCATGGCCATCGCCATTTGCAACCAAAGTTCAAGGATTCTGGTGACGTAACTATCATATCAAAACTCCTCAAAAAAAAAAAAAAAAAATATTTTTTAGTTTCTAGCAAATTAATGAAAAAACTATTTTTCTTTTTTTACATGGGCGTGTTTGTGGGCGGATTTCAAAAATATTTGCACTTGTACTGCTTCTGAAAATCATACAAATTTTCAGACCGACAGACAGACGGACATGGTTAGATCGACATAACTCTAGATGCTGATCACAAATATATGTGTCATACTTTTGAGGGTCTGCCGTTATTATTTATCTAAGTTATAAACTATGTAAGGGATCGGGTATAAAAATGTACATAAGTTACCTTTAATATATTTTTTGAGCTATCCATTTTAAAAAGCCAATTTTTAACTTCGTTCAAAAATAAGCTGTACACTGTTCAAATACAGATATCGTAAGGCTGTTTTTTTTAAAGAAAAAAAAGCCTACTGTAGCAATTAAATATTTAAAATTTAATCTTTATAGAAACAGGGATGGTGACTGAAGCTTTGCCATTTACTTCAGCCCATAAACATTAGAGCTTCTGAGAGTAGTCAGTTTTTGTGCAATAATGAGCGGTTCAAGCGTGTTCTCATATTCCCCTCCTCAACTTTCAATACAATACTGTAACTTCGAGTTCGAAAGCCCATAACAAATAATCATTAGTTATTTTTTAACAATGTGGTCTTAACAGAAACATTTTACTTGTAACATGCAACATATATCGACCTCAAATGCTTTTCAATTTAGGTTTTTATCTACTAACACCCCGAGAAAAACTCTTAACATTTTCTATTTTAAAGCAACTGTGTGAGTACAGTAATTTAAAATAAATATAAAATGAATGGCGCTATAAACTATTTACATAGTCCAGTCAATATATAGTTTTAACTTGCTTGAAGAATTGTAATTTTGTTACAGGTTAACTAAATGAGGCCAGGCCCATTTCAAAAGCTCCCCTTAACGTTTGTAGATTGCAATAATAATTATAATGAATGTGTATAAGCTTAAAAACAAAAAAAAACCACACTTTTCGCGGTCTTTCTATGGACTCTACGAGTATAAAAGTCGTTATATTAATGAGCTGAAGGCTATTTATATTTAAGATTCCTTGGTTATATGAGTTTATCAGAAAATATTTAATTCTATTATTTCTAATTACCTTTTGTTGATTTAAGTTCAAATTATTCTTTTAACTTTCTAAAAATATTAAACATGTGGGTCTTACAAGAATCCCGTATTACAAACAAGGGTCAGGGCATAGGTTTCACAATTTAAGACAAAATAATGGATTTATATGTTTTTAACTCTTGACTTATTGTTTTTCCATAGTTTAATAAATACGTATTTACTATAAAATATATATATTAGTTTATTTTACTGAACATGCAAGTTATGTAGCATTGAAAAAAAGGTGGGTCTTATATGGGTGACGTACCTTACCTAGTAATGGTCGACAAAATCTGAAATTTGCTACTTTATCATCAAAATCTTTCTTTGGAAGCCTGTAATGTTCGGAGTAGAACAATGAATTTTAGAACGCCTATATTTTAAAAGTCGTTCATCCGGTAGCATTAAGTTCTGATCTGTATACCGTACTAGATGTGTGCAAAGGTTCAGCTTTTTAGATCTCCCGGGTGCTTCTGACTACACAGAGATGCATAATTATGTATAAAAGAGAAGGAAACTGTATTTTCAAAAACCTTACATACTCGTAAGTGGATAAGAAAATGTCCAATACCCTGTATTTTGAAAATCAAAAATAGTTGTTCATTCTTACGATTTAAACTACAGATTTGCAAAGTTTGAGCACAGAGTCAATGCATTCTTGATTGGGCGATGAGGTTTTTTTTTTAGAGCTTTATACACTCCTTTACTAGTCCAGTAAAACTTCGAAAAAAAGGGGGGAAGAGGACCCCGTGGTATCTGCAACCCCAAATTTGTTGTCAAACATTTTAACTGAGAGCCAATATATTATCAAAATTTTGCAAAAAAAAGAGAACTGAGAAACTTATTTCATATTTTTCTTTAATTCACTTCACTTCATTAGTTTATGTAGAAATTTTATTTGTTTATTATTAATGGCTTTCTGCTCTAGTTTGAATCCTTCATTTTTAATTTATTAATGCTGACTTCAGATTCGAATTCAGCTGCCTAGAAAACACTTGTGCTTCCTTAGTGATCCTTGATTTACTTCAATAGTTTACGAGGAAAGAAACAATGATTTGCCACTCGGATTTTTACGAATTTTTCATAATCTTATTGCTTGTATTTTGGAAGAATATTTGAGGAATAAATTGTCCTAGTTGCAAAAACCCCGGGGACTATCGTAGTATTACTAGACCGTATACATATGTACTTCGCTGTAATTCGGAAACTATTGATCTGACAAAAAAAGTATTGCGACAATAATTGTGTGCAATTGTCTCCTCTACAATATCATCACCATAGTGATTTTGTCTTAAGACGAATTATAGATGATATATTGTGAAAAAGTGGAAATACTGGAATGGGAAATATGTTCACTGGACATACGAAGCCGATGCAAGGATCGACCATGAATAAGTAACACATGTAGGTGCCCTAGTCTAACTCTAATCCAATTGCATCTCTAATCTCTCTCTTCGTGACGTCATTATTATCATTTTATGAAGAATTCGTTCTACGTTAATATTAACTTTTAATTTGTACAAAGTCGATTTTTTTTTTGTTAATTCTAATGAAACATACTCGTATTTAATTGAAATTGATTTCCCAATTCCTATCCAAATTATAAGCATTCGGGCTAGTCAGCAAGTAATATACAGGGTTGAAAGTTTTGACTCAAAACACAGGTAATTGAATTTATCGTCCATCGGTATGGAATACTGTTTATAACAGCTTTAATTTTGATGTACATTTTTTGCACAGTTTAGTTTTACAAAAAAAAATGCTAACGTGTCCAGATAAAAGCAAAAGATTCGAAAATTTATTTTAGCAACTAGCTTAAGACCCTGCTTCATCGTAGCTAATCCTACATAGAATACTATCAAACAAACTAAAAGCCTAGAAAGTTACGCAACATAACATTTCAAACTTAATAAACATTTTGCGGTTGGGATATTAATTTCTTCATCGCTGTATATCACTATCTACTCTCAAAGAGCTCAAAGTGATTAATCAATCAGGCAAAACGACTCGTTCAGTACAAGAACGGGTTGTTGCACCAACAATATAATTAGGTATACAACTTAGTAACACGCAATGCCAAGAGCTTTTAATTTTCTTAATTTCTTACATGAGCCAAATTTATTTTTAAAACTTACGATGGTTGTCTGAATAGCTGAACGAAATTCTTTGTCATCAGGGCCTTTACTCGCCCTCGTGTTGTGAATAAAAATTTACGCTTGTTTTCATCAGTGTCACCACAATGGCTGATGGGTGGCTTTTCACTCTTTTCAATGTTCGCATTCTTGTCCTCATATATTGTTGGTTCACTGACGTCAACTGATGTTATTGCAGATGCCGTTGACTGTCTTCGTGTTATTGTACTCGCGTCGACCTCATCCGATTTCCCCTGCCTTGAACTTAACAATAAGAATGCATCTTCTATCGAATTAACTTCGAATTTGGTCATTATGTTTTGTGGAGTATCTTCTGCTAGAAGTACTCCGTTTCGCATTAGGCCAATCTAAATAAAAAAAAATTATATATATACAAAATTTGTACGTGTCTTATATTTACACAATTGGCTTGTTTTGCTTCCTCAATGTAATGTGTTGTTATGATCACAGCCATTTTGCTATTTCGTGTCGACTCCACCAAGAACTCCCAAATTCTGTAAAAACAAATGGCTATATCGATACATAAAGTAGTTAAGTACAAATCAATACTTTTCTCTTAGCATGGGATCCAAGCCAACAGTCGGTTCGTCCAGGATAAGAAGTTCAGGATCATGGATCATTGCACAGGCAAATGAGACCCGCCTTTGTTGGCCGCCACTGCATTTTTTCACTAATTGTTTAGGTGGAGGTAGCTGAAGTAGGTCACGAAGTATTTTGAATTTTTCCCGAATTTGTTCATCATTTAGACCATAGATACGACCAAAATAATAAACTGTTTCCTTCACAGTCATTTCTTCGACCAATGCTATTTCCTATAAAAAAAATTGTATGTGTTGAAAAAAAAGTTCGCAACTCAACTCTTTTATCTTAAGGTCAACAAACATTGAATAATATCCATTCAATCGCTTCTGGGTTTGTAAATTACACTGACCTGAGGCATATAGCCAATACGTGCTCCCGGAATACCACTTCCTGGTAAACCGGGTTGCAAACCAAGCACTGTCACCTCACCGCTATTAAGTTGGCGTTGGCCCACAATGCATGATAGAAGTGTAGTCTTTCCACAACCTGACGCACCGAGAAGACCATAACTTAAAGTAAAACAATAAATAAATACAAATTTAATTTGTTTATTTGGAAAATATGAAAAAGTATTATTCGAATTTATATTCAACTCACATTGATCCACGCATAACGTTCATATTAAGATAATTTAAAATTATCTTTTGATTTGATGAGCTTCCATAATGCTTGTACCCATTTCGGACTTCAACTGCTGCCATTCTAAAACGTGGCGAACAAATAATCTGAAAATTAAAACAGACTTCTGTTAGCTGTTGAAATGTGTATACTCTGTTTTCATCCTTCAATGGGCACTGTCATTTTTTGATAATTGATATTATTATTTTTTTTTGCAAATGTATTCACTTATAAGTGAGCAATCTACATTCTTGTGCTTTTAATTGTCTACAGTTGGCTCTTTTTAATCCATTATAAAATCATTAGAATGTGTTTCGAATCGAGTCAATTGAAATGAGCGGAAACATTAAAGATTTCATCGTATGTATATAGTAATTATATTAATAAATTTCTATAGCACGCTTTCAGAACAAAAAGAAAAAAAATTATAAATATTCATTTGTACATGAAAAAAAAAACTGTCGGCACGTGTCTATGTAAACATTGGACCCTCTATTGATTGGATTATTCGATCATAATTATTTGCTAATACATATAGTTGATAATACTTAAATAACCTTAAAAAAACACACACACAATTGGTTCACATTTTAAAGTACGAAGATTGTTTCAAGGTATTATTATTGTGTGATATAGAATAAAAACTATATTCAATATACTCGTACTTTTTCAAGAGTAAATTATGCAAATTTTTCTACTTTAAATTTTTTTAAAAATCTGTCTTTAATCCAACACCGCGTTTTCCCTTTTAAGGTGTGAACTTTCGTCTTTTTCCATACTACGAGTATGTACTGCATAAATCACCTCAAATATCTTTTTATACCCCATTATCATTATATACATTATCTCTCATCTTCTAACAATCTCTGATAAAGTGGGGGTGGCGTTGTGAATCTTTTGGTTCAAATACAATGAAATTTTTCTATTAAAATAATATACTCTCGATTTTTAAGAGATTTTATAACGAAATTTGTGACTAAAGCTTTTTCTTAGAAGAAAGTGGGCGTGGCGGTCGCTATTTGTAAGCGAAGGTCAAGAATTCTGGTGAAATATTTACAATAAGACTTAGTCATCACCATAAATAGCTTTGAAAAAGCAAAATAAGTTTTTTTTTTTTTTTTTGTGGGAAAACACACCCTAAAAGTGGGCGTGGCATTATATAGTGAATGAGATGATAGAGATGATATTTTCAATTTCTAGTAAAAACATTTATAAAAGGTATTTTTTTTTATAAGTGGGCGCTGTTGGCGTATTTTGAAATTGTTTACACTTATACTGGTCCAGGGAAGGTTATATACCAAATTTCATCTTCTTAGCTCAATATTTAAGGCCCAAAAAGTGGTGATATAAGCATGGGCGGACATGGCTAGATCGACATAATTTTTGATACTCGCCACAAATACTCGTATATATATTTTTTGGGGACCTACCGTTCATTTTTTTTTTTTTTTTTTGAACAGTCAGAAATTTCACGCCATGTCCGGGGAATATGGTGAGCGAATTTCATTGATACGCGAGAGCGCAAGAAAGTTCTCAAATCACCTCCGTTTTCAAATTCTTATAATAAATATTTTGCTAGATGAACGAGTGCCTTATTTTTAGTCGTCAGTTAAAATTCGTGGAACCCATCGAGCAGAATTCTTCGCGATCGCATTGAAGCCCAATTCTTCACCTATCATTTCCTTGGCCATTCTTGAATCTTCATAAATTTTTGACTTCAACAGGGCCACATTTGTGTCGTCGGTCGAAGATATGGGATACTTCAAGAGGTACACAGATAAATGGAATCTGGTTGAATTTATAACTAATTCATGCATTGTAGACTAGCTTTAATATGAGTAAATCGCAATAGGCCTATAAATGGGCGCAGTGATATGGGTCCCTACTCTACTAAATCCAAAATCTCAATCTCACCATATGTAGAAAAATAATGGCGATAGACCCACAGAAGTAAATGTATTTAATACTAGAATCAAAAGTTATGCTGATTTACCCATATCCATCCGTAAGTCTTTCACTAGTTTCTGGTGCTTAAATTTTGAGCTAGGAAGATGCCCATAAACACGCCTCCTTTCATAAATATAGAAATATAGATCTTGACTTTCTCTGCAATTCATCAGAATCCTTAAATTTCAACTACAAATTGTGACAGCCACACTCACTTTCTTCTAAGAAAAAGTCCTAGCAATTTTTTATTATAAAATCTTTTAAATATCGCGAGAAATAACTTCTGAGTAAAAGGATATCATTGCATTTAAATCACAAATTTCACAACACCATGCCCACTTTATTAGCGATGGATTAGAAGAAAAGAGATAAGGGTAACTTACGATCCATTCTCGATGGATTGCAACATATATAGATAGATAAATAGATAGATACGGACAGATGCATACAATAACTTATTATTGTGAAACAAGTTTTTAAAAGTTCAAAGTTAGCTGCTATTTAATTACATGACAATTATTAATATAAGTTTCCTGTCAGGTTAATAGTTTAAACTGTAATATTTTCTGTGACGTGTTTTCAAGATTAATACGGGGATTTTAATCATTGAAGTAAGATAGATTGCAGTACTCGTACTTGTCATGGAATTGAACTAGAAGTGCACGGCTGGTGAATTCGGTCCAATGTTTTTCCTCAAACTTAACTATGAGTCATTCAGGTCTTGATGCGAACTCTAGTGCAGCGTCGTGGAGAGTTTTAACCATTCTTTGTTGCCGACAAAATACATACACTCTACGCAAGTATGCGATATACTTCGCATGCCGTTGTTAGATGTCTTGTCCGGCTAAAAAAATATACTTTTAAGGAAGAATCTCCGGAGATAGAGAGGGGACATCACCTTTGCCATTTTGAGGATTTTGAGTTTTTTGTTCAACAAACTTAATCCAGCAAATATTTCTTAGATATTCGAATTCCAGCTTTCATTTGGAATATCGCTTGATGAAGTGAAAACTTGGGATGAAATTTGTTGAACAAAAAAAAATCTGGGAGTAGATACAACTATGGGAAGGTTACGGGTAAAATATAAATCTCCAGCTGCAAGTTTATAAAAAAAAATTTGGATGACGTGAGTTTAAAATCACCCCACCATTAAACATCATCCGACCGTTTTCAGATAAACGTATCTAAATAAATAAATAGCTTTTTCGATTAAACGAAGCTTTTCATGACAATTTTACTCTCCAATGTTTGTCATACGTTAGCGAGAAGTGGGATTGTGAAAAACTTGTTTGATGTTTTCTAGCACTAGAACCTTGAGTCTCGCGCTGGATGATTGCGTAACGTATCTACACGCCTGATTTTATTAGATTGTGGGAGCAGAAGAGGTCTAAGCAGCTCAGGTACTGCGCCTTCTTAAAGAGCCCTTTAGTTCCATTCCATTTAATTTGTACTATGTTGAGTATATTTTTCATGCCAGAAGTCAAAAATCTCCTCATTGTGAAGAGCAGCGAGTATCTCTGTAACGATCTATTCTCCGAGAATTTTCATTCTAAGGTGCAGGAAGTAATTGGTGGGGATATGGAGAGATGTTTCATAGTCTTCAAGGCCAAATTTCGATAGGTGTTTCTTCAAGGCGCAGTGGTTACTGAATTTTCAACAGGCTTTGACTAGCGAGACAGCCGTTTCAATTTCACTTTAGATGCACTGAACTGGAATGCAGAATAAGAGAGTTGTCCTTTACCCGATCAAAAACACAAACGAGTTTTTATTGAAGCAATGCTTCGGAAGCATGTCATCAAGGAGCATGATGAATTCATGTTCCTGCTCCATTTTATTACTTTCTTTTTTAATTTTCTTATCGTAGTTGGTGAGATCACTTGAGTAGGAGTGCCAACCTCAATTGCATTTAGCTTTATTGAAGAGTTTCTTAACTATCGATCTAAATTCTAAGATCAGTGGTCTACCAGATGATTTCCTTCTTAAGGTATAGAACACTAACCGCACGATGCCCGTCGCACTTGACGAATTTTTATTTTTTTAGCAGAAATTAGATTAGGTAATCATGTCAAAGTCCTGTCTGTGAATTTATTTATATCAATTTGCAAATTAACACATTTCTTTTAAAGCTTAAATTTGTATACCAGTTAACTAAATGCAAAATGAGCGATAAGAAAAGCTTGACCGGTATATTGCTGTGGCAAACTTTTTTAACCTAAACGACTTTATGTAAATTACATTACTCTTTCGGACATCATAACTTGAAATATAATACCAATCGCACCAAAGATTGATAATATCTCATCGCAGCTGAAATTATTTCAGTGATTATACAATTCACGTAATTGGTAAATATATTGTTACCACATGCGAGTACATATTTAACCCAACAATGGCAATGTTTATTGGCAGCATATACACACGCTTGTAATATTTCGTACGCAGTTCCAAGGTTGTTAGCAGGTTGGGTGCGCAATAGCACGCCACAAATTAAGATACGCGCTGTTGTTGTCCAATACACATTGCCGCATGGCACATCCAGTTCCTCACATTCGATGTCGTATACATATTCACAAAACACGATACATAACACGGCATATAAAAAAAAAAATAGTGAGGTACGTTTTAATACACCTCCGATACCGAAAAATTGCATTACTCATTAATTCATCTTCTGCCTACTCGTAAGTCCTCGTTCGACGAAAATGCAATAAAAGGGAATCAAGTATTTCCAGCTAAAATAGCATGACTCGTACATGTATTTGTATCTTTATCTATGCACTTCGTCAGACTAAAAGCAATAGTTACTTGTGTAAACAATCGATTCTCTGAAACTTAACAATTTCAATATTTAGTAAACAAATACAGAATCAAAAGACGGATATTGCTAATTATTCGTCATCAGTTCTAAAAAGTGCCTGGTGCAAGTGTTTCTATATATTTGTTTCCCCACTAAAATACCCACTTATGAATTATGTACTATATAAGCAAGTTGTCTTACGTAAGTAATAAACGTTCATAAAATATCAGGAGGGTCAGAAATGAGGGACCTTTGATCAAATTAGTGCATTTTCCTGCCTTAACAGAGATATGCACAGGTAGGTACGATAATAATGATACGGTTAGAGTATCTCTGTAATTGCTCGAGCGCCATTTTGAATTGATTATAGTTTCCTGTGGCGTGAATATGTTTTATAGGGAAACAATTTAGCATGTACAACAAAACAATAAATTATTACCAGCCAATGCGTAGCCAATGTGCAGCAGATAATTAATAGTTGAAACAAAATAAGAAAAATTAAATTTTGCATTCAATAATAAATCACTGATTGGCAAATTAGTGTAAAGCGGATATAAATTTGGCCAAAGTACTAAAATATACTTTATTTGTTTTGATGGAAAAGAAATTGTTAAGTTTGCTATGTTAGGTTGAGAGCAAAAGCGACAATTTGTATTCCACTCAGCAATTTGCTTATTTTTTAAGTAATTAAGCGTGGCTCGTTTAGGGTGGCGAATTAATGAATTTCTCTTTATCCAGACAACAATATGCCAAGTGGCTACAATAATGGCTAAGCGAATAGAAAAAAAACTGAAACTTTGAGCTCTTAACAAAATGATGAATTTTCAAGTATTGTATATAATGATTGCTTAATATCGAATGTGTTCTTTTTATAGACACCTTAGAGTCCAAATGAAGTGGAAATAATTCAGTAGCATCGGCCTTGGGACTTAAAAATTTGTTATTTTGTAAATGTGATAATTTGTAGAACCAATTCACAATTAATCATCATTAAAGTAATAAAACCCACAATTGACAAGCATCCATCATTTCGTCGGCATTTTGATATATTCTGAACCGAATTCATGACGGAATAGGATGAAAGAATACCTCACCACACTGCTGCATTTTGGTTGCGGAAGCATCACCCGGTACAAACTATATACTACCATCTAGCAACACTTCCGAGTGATATCGTCTGTGTCTTGGAATACTCCACCGAAATTTAATTTATAAATGAATACCAATAGTACGCCTCCTAAATTTCATTGCAGATCAACATATCAGGTCGCTTTCTTCGTCTATCTTCCTGAGATTGTTAGTATTCGTAGCCCATTTATATTTAAGATTGTCCAAGATTATCCAAATGGAGACATTTTTCGGTTAAGGTTCCCTAGTTTTGCTTGTGCATGTCTTAGCTTTGTGAGTTCTTTCCAGAGCATGATTTTATAGCATTAATAGCCTTGTTGACGTCATGGTCAGCACAATTATTAAGCATCTGCAGAGCACAATCGTTTTCACGTCAAAGCCATGTCTCATTTATAACAGCAGACATTTAAGCAAAAGAGATTATAACCTTTACCCATGTGGCTACATAAATAACTTTATTTCTCAGTAAGCCTATACCTTTAGCTGGCTTTCTGACAAATAAATGTGTGCGATGTGTTTTCTGCAATTTGGATCTTGAGTGATAATTCACTTAACAAACTGAGCCACGATGCCCACTGGTTTCCAGCTTCATTAATACTCTGGATATTTTTCTCTCAACAGAGTCAGAGACATGCACCATCAAAATGTCAGCCTCTTTCGGAAATTCCGACCATACTCTAATATCAGCAGTATGCATGGCCGATTTGAGGTATGTTTGTTTCTTTTTCATCGTCTTTCATTTGCTCCAGGAGCACTGATGTAATTTTTCTTGTAATGAAACTTTACAATTACCTTTCCATTAAAAACCGACATCCAGCAAACCTGAGTTTAACAGAAATATTGTGAGCAAGAAAATGGTGCTTCAATCCAACTGAGTAAACTTCATTTAGCACAGTTAGCCTCCGAAATGTAAGAAGAACTGCAATGAAAGAGTCACTAATAAGTTTCTGCTAAATTACCCAGTGGTAATTCAGTTACTCCTCATTCCCACCTCCAACGAAAGAGGACGAATCACTTGCCACAACATCAAAAGAAAAGCCCGGAAATGCAGTCATCGATGCCAGATGTAATGCAGAACATTCAATTGATCCTCAAAATGAATGATGTCAGGCCTCGCGCGATTAGGGTGCCGTACCATTATTTTGACAGTATCTTTATTTTGCTTCCTCGTTAATTCAGAGAAAAAGAGAAAACTATGATGATGTAGTAAACTATGAGTATGAAGTATCAGATTAAATAAACACTTTTTGTTTCATGTTTGCATGTATGTTCGTTGTAACACGACTCGTTTGAAAACCACCCAACAGATTTTGATGAAATTTGATTTGTATGTATGTCATAATACTTAGTTTGTTTTTTTTTTTTAAGTGTCAAAATTGGATGAATTGTGGGTAATATATGGTCCCAATCTAACATATTCATAAATCTTGGAATCAATTTTTTCACGCACCTAACTGCAGTGCGAAAAAGTAAACTTAGTAGCAAACTTTTATAAAACGACAACTCTGGTAAACTTCGTCTGCCAGAGCACTATAGTTAAGGTTACCAGAATTCAGCAAAAAATGACAGCTTATATTACATGTGATATCTGCGAAGGATATCTCGAACCTGATCAAACTATGAAAAACTATCGGACTTTGATGATTTCTTAGTGATATAAGGGCTCTATGCTAGATAAAAACTTTGTGTGGAAATGGGCAGTCCCTCGATCCGAGATTGTGTTCCAACCCCTTTAGAAGATCGTTGATGATAGTGGAAATGAAAAGAGTTGGAAGAGTGTTTCCATAAGCGCATGCTCTTTTAAATCCATTCTCCAGATGGAATCAAAGGTGGCATCAACAGTTCCAGTAAAGTCGAACTACTTAGTGGACATCTTATACCGGCTACTTCAACATATTTGAGGAAAATTAGATGATGGTGATTAATGAACCAACTGCAGTTCTAACATCCCTGAAGTGGGTTACTGACATTGTTTTACCCAGTTCCTTGTCCTACTTCCTTACATCGAAAGAAAAACTTAGACACCATCAACTGACAAACAGGACCTGGCGTGGACTATATAAGAGTATGCACTGAAACCTTTGTTGGCGGATTGGTCGGGAAACACAGCATTCTCGACATAAAAATCATATAAAGGCTTGTGACTCATAAATTTTGACGCAGCTCAATTTTGAATCCACACTACAACCTGGCTACCTCCAGGTGGTCGAACCGAGAACTAAATTGACCACGTGCTAATTGACGTTAGACATGCATCAATTTTTCTGGATGTGCACACATTCAGAGAAGTCAACGTCGGATATGACCAACAGTTCCAGCCAACTTCAAAGCTTGATTTTTCAAAGAGAAGAATTTGGCTGGAACTCATAGTCACAACGTGCAAGTACCGGAACTCTGTAAAGATCAATGCTGCTTTCCATTGCAAGAAAATCGAACAGCTCCGCAATCGAAACAGCTCCGCAATCGAAACAGCTTCCGGAGATTCTATAAGAAAGCCAGTCAACTCACTGCGGATTTTATGTCCGGAATGCAGGCTCTTCGTAATAATGATGAACATTTTGCCGCCGATACACAGAGAATGGAAGGTGTATCTAAACAGCACTTCCAAAAGCTTCCAAATGGGCTGTTGCTATAGAGATAGTGATAGGCAAGAAGAAAAAGCAGATATTGATGGACGAAATCATGCTGCAAGACTGGATACCATGTCTATTTAGTCAGAACTACGGGGAATAATGTTGCTTACGACATCCTACCCGGTGTATTGTGTGAATATCTAAAGCGGTTTTTCCTTGTTGCAAAAGATATTCCGAAGTTCTATAAATTCGCATAAGAAAAAGTTGTAGTCAAGCCACTATTTTGGAAAATGCGTATTTTGGCTTCCTTTTTTCCAATAATTAATCTTACATAAAAAGTTAAAACTAAAATATTGCAAGGAATCAATTATCTGCAATTTTTAAACTTTGTTTTTGTTTCATTTACAGAACCCTAAAAAACAAAATGGCTTCTAATTTTTGTGATTTGAAGATAGCGTCACACAAGTCATTATCAAGTAGAGGAGAGTGGGGTTTGTCATAAATTAATGAATCTAACTCGAGTAGGTAGAATAGCAAAAGTGGATAAAACACAATTCTTCTGATGATTTCATAGCCAATCTCACTTTACTTTTAATATTAGACGTCAAAATGCTAAAATTGAGTTTTCTTTAAAAAAAAAATGTCGGTACTTTAAAACGTGTTGTTGAGCAGTTGCATATTAAAAAAAAAACAATAAAGTTTAGACCAGAATGTATATTGATAGTGCAGAACTTGTGTGAAAGTGAAAAGACGAAATTATAAAAAAAAGGGGCCAATAGGGGTGAAATGGACTAATACCAAGAGGGGCAAAATGGTCCCGTTTTTGCGGTACGTAGGGTGAAGAAGAATGAAAAATGCTCGAATGAAGAATGAATTTTGGAAATTCTATGTCATATATGTACATAAATCGGATAAAGCTAAGATTAGATTGTATGCCAAATGGTAAATATATGACCACTAAAAAATTTGAGGACATTATTATTCTTAATGGTATATTAAACTGCGCTGCCTACTTGACCAAAATGGTCATATTTATATATTGTACTGGTCAAATGGGTCACACGTTCACATCCAAATAATTAACGCAATCGAAATAAACATAAAATCTTAGAAAAACAAATAGAAAGCACAACTGCACTCCACTTCATTAATGACAGTGTATGACATAATGTGGAATAACCAAATTTCTATAAACGGGGTAAGATTCTATTCTGTCATATGTACTTATTTTCCGATTATTCTATACCATAAGTCATATTTATCTTTCAAAATCAGCCTTATCATATCTGGTCATATGAGGTATACCCATTAGAATGTATGATAGCATATATATTTATATGACCACTTGGCATACAGTCTAATCTTAGCTTAACACATAATTTTGAAAAATATAAATAATAGGCTTGGAAAAGATTAGCATTAGCTTTTAAAAATGTTCAAAAAATGTTTTATGTTACTTGAAATAAATATTATCTAATACTTTTACATGTGATCCATAATATCCCTACGTAGGGGCTTTTAGGTTATGTTAGAATTTCTTTAAAAAAAATCTGACGAATTTATCTATTTTGTTCCTGTAAATTATTAAAGCTAGAGGTCCACGCTGTTACAGAAAAGTAGTTCTAATAGAATATAACTAATAATTTGCAAATAATAAAGACCTGAAGCTTAAGTAGCCTGTTTTGCCCCACTCCCCCCTACTGTTTTGTTTGTAAGAGCTTTAATTTTTTAACCAAGGGAAAATAAATGCAAGAAATGTTTGGAAAGCCAATTAAATGTCCTATCCAATCGTTTATTTTATTATGTAACAATTATAGAACTTCCGTCCCATAAAACTTGTTTTTCTAATCTTGATATGACTTATTAGACCGGGAGCTCTCAAGTTTTATTGCCTGATTCTCACCCTGATTATCCTTATAATAATGAAAAATATAATAGAAGTAAGATCAGGGGTGTTACACTTCGGAAGTACTATATTTGTAAATTTTATAATTTCTTAGTCTTAAATTAGGAACAATTTTACGAAAGATAAGAAAATGTAGATAAAAGATCATGAATTCATTCCTCTTCGACTATTTAAATTTTTAATTTTCCACTCCATAATTGGGTCTATTCATTTCCACTACAAAATGTGGGGGCATAGCTTATCTATTAACTTTTTTTTCAGTTGTCCCCCGCTCTTACCAAGAAATGTGATCTGACAATGTACATTAATGGCGAGATTCTAATACCACATGGAACCATTTCAAACAATAACTATGTACGTGTGGGTACAAACTATTAAAATAAATGACGAATTGTAAAAGCGTAACCATGTACAAGGTTTACATGCAACTTCAAAACAAACATTTTACCTCGAATTTCGGGATAATTATTTTTTGTTTATAGTAAAACTTAATAAAAACGACCTTTGTTATGTGTGTTGTGACTATGACTTGAAACAAAATTTAGTAATTTGATTTTAAACAAACGACCGTGATCTAAAAAAATACTGCACAACAGCAAAAGAGAAAATGTTATTTTTTTTATAATAAGAAAACACTATGTAGGTATGTACATATGTAAGTGAAGTTAATTACACTAGCTTTTGAGTTTCTTTCTTATGTTATGATCTTCAATGTTTTTCTAGCCGAAATAAACCACTCGGGAATGTTGCAGTGATCATTTATTTTGTTTATTTTTATTTTTCTTGCAGATACCATGTCTAAAGAGTAAGTGTGACTGCACTTAGGTTTTTATTTTTTGTGGGAATGTTATAAACAAAGCTAAACGATTTTTTAGGTAATTTGCTTCAAGAAATTTGACAAAAAACTTTGTTGTGTTTTTACCATACATTTTCCTCACCATTTATGTAATTGCATTTATAGGTACATATATATGTACATGGAGGATTTCGTTTAAACAAAGATGCTTACAAATTCTATCATGGAATAATTTCCATACAAAATGCAGACAGTGAGTTTTGTTAGACTTTTTTTATGATTGAGGTACTTACAAGGTAACAAAAAGTAAGAACGGAACCTTTATAGTGAGAGTCAGTTATCTGTCTGTAAAATTTTGGAAAAGTTGAGAATAAAAAAAAAATGTCGGAGGTTAGAGTAAAAGCCAGAGAAGATATGTTTAGAAAGTAAAATATGCGTACATAATTACAACAGCACACGCAAGGTAACAAACATACTTAACTTCAAAGAAGTACTTAAAAAACATTTTCTTTATTTTGATAAGGCCTATCATCTTCCAAATTTTGATAGCCTGAAGTGCGATAACTTAAGAAGACAACTTTTCATTTTGTGCATTTCTGGGAAAAAATCATTAAATTTCTCGTGGCTCTAACTCGAAATCGATCTATTTTACGAATCTCCTCTGTATAGGAAGATATCATTGCATCTGTTTTAAAAGATGGGGGATAGGGTATTATACGATCCGTTCTAGATGGACTATAACTTTCCTGTATGTTTTTACTGAAAATTTCGTTCTGAACAATAAAGGTCTTAACATTTCTATTCTGTTTTTGTTAACTTTTTCCAAGATGGAAAGGGAACAATTTATATGCTATTCACGGACTTATAATAAAGCGACTAAAACCTTTTCAGCTATATTGGAAATATTTCTAAGTTAAAAGCCATGATGTCTAACTTACATATATGCCTATGTATGAATAAAAAAATTCTTGTAACTTTCGCTTGTATTGGAGCCACTTCCAAAATAACTCTGGGTGTTTGACATGACTTGTGTAAAAACCATGCATTAAGATTTTATGGTTTAGAAGCCATAGACAGATGAACGGACAGACGTGCGAGCGAGTGCAATAAGGTTTTGTTATCTGTTTACGGAATACTGAAAATTTGAAATATACAAAGAATTATATTTATCTTCAAATTGAACGATTGTTGTTTGATAAAAAAAAAAATAAAAAGGCACGACAGGATCGCATGTACTTTTTCCAAATGTACACTTTGTTTGCAAATTGTTCTGCTTTCGAATTTAGACACAATCGATAAAAAGCGAGGAAAATTAAGTTCTCGTAAAATGCGATAAAAAGCAAAAAAAAAAAAACTTTTTTGATCATAAGTTCAAAATTTGAATGCCAAGCCCATACATATGTATATTGAAAGTGACACAGGTATTGAATTTGAACAAAATCGTATCAGCCACACTCGAGAAACAGATAATTTTCGCAAGTTATTCGAATCTTTAGCGAAAAACTGAAGTCTCGTCGTAAACATTCACAATACCTCAGATATGAACTTTCGATTTCATATCCAGGTATGAGCCCACAGACCCCTTATATGAGGTGTGAAGTACATTCATTCAGCCGTTTAAGTTGCTACCGAGGTACAGACGGACAGAATTGAGAGACCCACTACGCTAGTAATGCCAATATTAATCAAAATCTTGAGATCGAAAATTTTCACGAAAAGAATACTTACTCTTTATAGGAGTAAGTGAAAGGAATAATGCAAATCAATATAGATTTGGTGAAAATACATCGTACACATGTATATACACAAATGAAAACGATGGTCGTAAACCACATAAAAACCACTACAGCTCCATGAATGTTAAGTAATCGGACACAAATTGACTTGCCATTCTTTGTTTTTCTTGATGAGGGGAACATCTTTACAATTATAACTCCATAACGTTAAGCAATCGGACAAAAATTGATTTTCTTTTGTTTGGCTTGATGAAATAATAAAACTACATTTTTAGATGGTACAAAAGAAATAAAAAGCGAGTACGTATCTCAATAATTTTATTTATTTATATTTATCTCACTGTAAAAATATGACAATAGTTAACTAATGTTTTGTTTCAAAACAAACAAGACTTCATTAGACTCCGCGAAGAAAAACAATGTACTATGAGAGAGTCACTAACAAGGTTCTGAAGGGTGTCCCAAAATTTGAATTTTGCGCCATTTATGCGATAAAGTATTGCCAACGAAAAAAAAAAAAAGACAGCGTGACAGCTGACAGTTCAAGGTTATTAAAAATAGAGTGCTACACGAAAGAACAACACGTTTTCATTATTGAGCAATATTTTAAAAGAGAAAGAGTGTTCATTGAATGGATTATGGACGATTATGAACAACAAGTGGATGCTGATTTTCCAAACAAAATCATCTTCAGCGATGTGGCTCATTTTCATCTTGATGGCTTTGTTAATCGTCAAAATTGTAGAATTTGGGGTTCAGATAATCCACGAGTGATTATTGAGAAACAAATGCATCTACAGCGTGCCACTGTTTGGTGCAGATTTTGGGCTGGAGGCATCATTGGACCATTCTTCTTTGAAAATGCAACTGGTCAGGCAATAACAGTTAACGGTGCTCGCTATGGTGACATGAAAATTCGACAACATGTGGTTTCAACAAGACGGTGCCACATATCATACAGCCCGAGAAACAATTCAATTATTGCATCAGTCATTTCCTGGTCATGTAATTTCCCGTTTTGATGATCAGAATTGGTCGCCCAGATTATGCGATTTAACTAAGACTTGTTTCTGGTTTTTTTTTTAACTCTAAGATTTATGCCAACCAGCCCACGACCAGCCATGCCATGAAGGAGTAAATTGAGAGCTGTGTCAACGAAATTCAGCGACATTTATGTAAAACGGTCGTGGAAAATTTCGACAAAACAGTGCGTATGTGCCCGCAAAGCCGTGGAGGCATTTACTCTATATGCTATTCCATACATAACCCTATACTGTCTCCTTTATAAACCATTACCTGTGTTTTTATCAAAATTACTTCTTGCTTCAATTTTGTGACAACCTTTAGAATGTCTCAGGGGCTCACGTCACTTCAATGGCAATCGCTATAAGCAACAACTTCAGTCATTCCCCATTCTAAAGTCTGATGAAAGACGACTGATCACATCACTATCCGCAACACCTATACAAACAGCCGATTGTAAACATGTGTTCACGCAATTCGACTCTAGATCCGGCACCTAATATTCGCGCGAACATCCCTCTATTATTTCATAAGGTCAAGTTAACTGTGGAATTCACTCCAGAAGCCTTTAACTTCCAGATATTCAAGGGCATAAACAACAAGTCATCTCGGTGGGTTGTCCCAACATTATAGGTTTGCCTATCTTGAGAGAATATTGTAAAGAAAAGTTTAGTGTTCCATACCGTTATTTTGTCTGTATACTAATTAGGGCTCCTCCTTAATTCTGAGAAAAGTAGTATCTATGATCGTATTTGTAAAGGTGAGATCAAACAAACACTATTGGTTCCATGGCTACCACTGAAGAAATTCTGATAAATACTGAAATTCTCGATACTTTTGGATATAGAGTGGAAGGGGACATCGCTTTTGCCTTTGTTTTTGAGGTTTTTGTTTAAAAGACTTTATCCATACAAAATATTTTTTACATATTCGAATTTCTTGAATTCCTTTAATATGACATGTTTTTTTATAGGAATACAGTACACCCCTAAAAACCCGTCAAAAAAAAAAAAAATATTTTTTTTAAAATTTACTAATAACTAATTATTTTCGGTTCACGATGTGTTCCGTTTTATATCATTCTGGTACAGAACACGAAAAAAAAAGTGCACGACTGGATTACACATCCATATGTACTTGCACCATATGCATGTTGTCGTTAAAAAGTTTTTTTTTTTTTTTTTAAATTAAATATTAAAAATACACATTTTTTAAGATTTTCTTAAACTTGGTATGCCATCAAATATGGTTCGATCAAATCGAAGCCGAGAAATTGCCAATTTTCAGAAAATGATTAATAAAAAAAGTACCGTTAAACGTATTTTTAAGAAAGAAAAAAAAAAACTGGTACCCAATCTGAAATATCAAAATCGTTAGGCCTGTTTTCGTGAAAATCGAAATCGGCTTAGAATGAAAATTCTGATTTCGTCTCGAATTCTGACCCTGCTGATCCCAAATATGAAGTTTTAAAACATTCCATCCCTCCGTTTAGGCTGCACTCATGCATACAGACAGGCAGACAAGATTGGATCAAAATCTCGAGATCGAACATTATCAGGAAAGCAATACTTGCCCTTAAAAGTGCAAGTAAAAATCATTCTGATATCAAATGAATAGAATGCTGACCAACAAAGCCAACAGATAGTTCTCAGCACTATATTGCAACCAACATTGTATGAAATACCAAAGCCAAGAGCTATAAGTAAATTAATGAATATTTTTTCTAAATAATTAAAAATTTAATAGTGTGGGATTAACACTTTTATTAATGTTTTACTGCGCAGATTACTTGTTTTCTAGTTGTCGCAAGTCTATAAATACGAGTACGAGCAAAATAATACAAAAAATATAGTAATCAAACATATTCTTGCAAAATCGAGGTCAAACACTTGTGGTATGTGCCAACGTTTCTAGTCGCCGTACTAACGAATTTTGGTGGTCATTTATTGCATAAATGCACGAAACGTATACCTATAGCGTATTTTCCGGAATACGCATTTCAGCATGCCGCCAAATTGAACACACAGACGCAATCCAAGTCTGAGTTCCATTACGCCGAGCCCGACAAACTTGGTCTCGGTTTCCACGATACCCGTTTATATGATTACTGTAAAGAGGTGTACCCATACAACCAAATGTATGAGTTCATAAACTGGCTAATGCTGTGCAGTAGTTGTTTTTATGATGTTGACTGTGAGTTGGTTGGATTGTTGCTTAGAGAGCACAATTGCAGCCGCGCTGCAGATATCGGAACATACACTGAAGTGTATTTCCGTGTTATTATCCGAAGCCATTGGAGCGGGGAAAATGCAACCCGACTGTTTGCTTTTACGCTGCGGTTCTGTCCCACTGAGTAGAATTCGTTCGGTACCATTTTATAAGCCAGCGCATTTGAAATTAAAGAAAAAAAAGAAAAAACCGAAATCAAATTCAATATCATCAAACCTAGAGAGAATAATTTTACATTTTCTTGCTTTACCTTCTCACATTCCTACTTCTCAAATAACAAACAATAGTCAATCAGACATGAGTATTATATAAAATGAAAAGTTTTCGGCTACCGAATGCCTGACAAATGATGTTGACCTAATATAATACCTCTTTTTCATGTCTTTTCTTTTATTTAGGTTTAATGAACTGGCTTTGTCAATAAGTGGGAATCGTAGAAGTGAGGCATCTTGGTTAATTAAAGCTAATGAATGACCAAATTTTGACACGTGTACTACCATTTTCTTGGATTTTTCTCTATAATTCCTGTAAGCAATGTACATATGTAAATCTGAACATGCACAGATACTTTGAAGTAGCAAATAAGTTTGGTACGTATTTGCAATGTTTTCAATTTTATATTTCGTTAATTATTTAAACTCGATTTGCTACCCGAGTATTATTTTATTTTGTAACGGACTTTATGGGGATAAATTGATTCAAACTCAGTGCTCAATTGCAGTACTCTCTTTATGAAATCAAATTGGTCATGTGCGAGTTGAGTCTTTACCCTTCTGTAAAGTATAATTTTTACTTTTTCCTAATTTCACTTAATCGCCAATTCGCAGTATAGGATAAACCTGAGAACCTACATACATATGGTTTGGATAACAGCTGCTCATGTATGTAAATCGTGTTATTTTAATTACTCGATCGATTTTCAGAAAAACAGCTGATCGTTTAAATGAAATTGAGAAACTAAGAAAAAAACATCTCTCAAGTAATGGCACAGCGCTTCCTCATGATTGTTTCTGAAACTCCATCCCAAAATCTTATCTGCACTCCATGTTGATTAGAATAAACATTTAATAAAGATTTTTAAAACCCTTATACATATACATATTATCCCCACTCCATCCAATTTTAATGAATTTCATACGGAAATGAATTCCAAACTAATAAAGCAAATTTCATTAAAATCCGTGTAATAGTTTTAGTTCTAAAGGTAGACGATTTGCTTATTTTACCACCACCAGACCAAATCAAAGAACCAAATTTTAAGACTCCACCATCCATATCTTACCACCACTTTGTTAAATGCTGCTTAATTTCAGACCATTTGCAAGCAAGATCAAACTAAAAGCCAATTAACGGGTGGGCCATCTGTTGGTTTCTTTTTAAATTACATGTCATTTTGACACTGACAGCTCGTTCGCACTCGAAAAATTGACAGAATTACAGTACCATATCTCCGCGGTACGCAATGTATCGATTTACACTTGAACAATGTTGGGAAATATTGAAAACCTATTTACAAAGTAAGTGCTGTGTTGGCGAAATAGTGCGAATTTTTAAAAGTAATTTCGGTCGCAAGTTTTTGAAGAAAGTTCGTGAGATTGGCATGCTATTTGATAACACAAGTTATCCTCTTGTTCATCCGAATGCATCCTCAGCGTGTGACTGGTGTGGTTTGTGGAATGGCGGCATTATTGCCCATTTTGCTTCGAAGATGAAGATGGCAACAACGTTACGGTCAACGGAGAGTGCTACAGAGGCATGATAACCGATTTTTTGTAGCCAGAAACTGAGGAAATGAACTTGGACAATCTCTGCAGCAAGATGGCGCTGCGTACTATATATAAAAATACAAATTTAAATATATTAAATGGATTCTTTTTTATAAAAATTTTAAAAAGAAACCAACAGATGGCCCACCTTTATTATAAAAATTCACCAAGTGATTCTTGAGCTAGTACTAGTATTTAGTATTATAATATTATAATTATGATTAAGCGGACAGTAAACAAATTAATGGAAAACATGGATTTATGTACTTTTAGCTCGACTTGATGACAAAACCTGCTAACAGAAAACCGAAAATCTCGGCCAAAGTTCGTCCGAAAGTACCCAAACCAGACAGCACATTGTTGGTGGAAGATATTGCTTAACGAAGGAAGCAGAGTAGGCTTATGAACTCCGGATGAACATGATGTGGGGAACGATTTCTTTCCATTACTACCCATCAAATAGTCAGTTTTTAAGGAGAGTCTCTTTTGGATAGGCTGTGACAACGCCACTAGATGTATGTATTACCTGTCCATCTGTCAAGTTCCGAAACTTAATCACGACTATTTCACGGAGCCTATAGCAAGATGTGGTGGTATTACACCTCGCGAATCTGTTATTCAGATCTAGTTCAGCCAAGTCATCTGGTAGATAATTAAATATTTGGAAAAAAAACTTTATGCTTGACCTTTTCAATTTTAGTTTAAAATAAATAACATTAGTTTCGTGTTTGTCTGTCTGTTTGTTCTCTTATACCTAATTCAAGAACCAGTCTTTGTCTAAAAGCTATCAAAATAAGATGGAGAGAGGATAATGCTAGGATAATACCCCACATGTCTAAATTTTATTTAAAAGCTGCATATGTTAGGATATATCTCATTTTGCGTAACTTCTTAAATTTTCGAACCGATGCTTTAGACTACTGATACGAGTAACTACTAATAACACCCAACGACAAAATCACCTGTGACAAATTAATAGCCTAACACAACTAATCTGCGCAAAGCGTTTCATACACCATCTTCAACTGACAATTTTTTAAATAAACTTTTAAGCACTTAAAAATACGAAGCAACAATAAAAGTTTATAATTTATCACCCAAGTCATATACCAATCATTTTCTGTTGATAAAAAGAAAACTAAATAATAAATCCCATAGTTGAGTAAGAGTTTATCCAATATTAAGATACTCTATGGAAACCATAAGTTTAAACTTTGTTTGTGCGTCAGGTGTATTAACCTGTTTCTATAACTAGGTCGATACCCAGCCCCTTGCACCCATATATCGCACAACGCATTATCATACTTATGCAAAGAATACCACCTCAAGGTCGTAGGAAAGAAAGTCGACCTTGAGTAACCGAGTTTATTTCGTCTAAGATGCACCACTGTAATCGGGTATATGTATTTTTTTTTTTTTTTTTTTTCAACACAATTTCTGCTGTTTGTGGAATCGCTTAAGATCTTGTTAATCTTTGGGACAATACTCCCAAAGCCGACAGTCCGACCGACAGATCTCAATCAATACCTCCATATCTATAGACACAAGCAATTTTCGTCTCGCGCAACGACTGATTATGGAAGAAATAAGTGACTTAGGTTTGGCCGACGAAATGTGTTCGCCCAGTAAATATGTAAATAATGACAAACAAATAAAATGCAAATATTACGTCATATTTTGTTTTTTTTTTAAATTAATAGACTATTTTAAGCTTTTATTTAGATTTTGTAAATGATGGCATGGGATTTGTAAAGATTACAATGCAATTGAATGGATAAATAGAAAACGAGTTGTAGGCGGGAACTGATTTTACAAGATTCAGTTGAAGAATTGCACATCTTTGTGGTATAGGGAATACATTCGACGATGATACATTGTGTGGTGCAATCAGTAAAATTAATGACGGTGTGTCACATCGTCTGCTTTGACACGTTTCGGAGGAAGCAATCCCAGCATTTAAGATGTCATGGGTTGAGCGGTTGTATTTTATTTGCTCTCCGGGGGTTGCGAATAGTCTAAACAGGGTTAACATTATTTATTGATTTCTACATAATTAACGGCACAGCTTGTCCATCAGACTTATGCTGTAACATCAAAACGATTTGACCCGACACTAATGAAGTACACGACGCCTTACAGCATATTGTGTACTGAACTGCAACCTTGAGTAGCTGCATGGAGTAGTGGGTTGGGTAGCATGTATATTTATTTATCGGAATGCTGTCAGTTTAAGTACCCACAGGGGACAACATCTTTTCTTTCTGTAAAAGATCTCGTGGTTGCAACCAAACTGCCACAGAGGTAAAATAAATAAATTCCAAGACTCTTTAACCGCTACGACAAAATGTTCCAGTGAATAGAATATGCAAAACCTTAAGAATTAATGAGAAATAAGTGCCCAGTTGAAGGAATAAGTGGCTGCGATTATAAAAAAGAGCTTAACTTGAGATAAAAGTTAACTACCCACCATTTGCGTTCCCCATGATTAACAAATTATAAATTGTGGAGAGGTACCTTTAACAGGTAATTGTAATTAACTTGAATTTTTTCTAATTGTTTCTGTCAACAAAATATCCGAATAAATTGCGTGATTCAAACAATCTGTCTGCTCACGAATGAAATTGTAAAACACTTCCTTGGCAATTACTGACAATTTTATTTGCTAGTTTTACCGATGCAATGATACGTACCTACATACGTGATGTGGACCAACAAGTTCAATTAAATTTGTATAAAGATAAAATCTAAACTTTTATTGTTAGATGATTTGAAATAGAACTCGTACATTCTATTTGCAATAAAATAACTTAATGATCCTGCTATCGAGGGTACAATAATGTAATGTGAGTCTTAAGCTTTGAAGTGCTATGCACTTGGGGGATTTTTATGATACTAATAGAGGAATATTTAAAATTTAATTAAGGAGAAGTATTTGTTTGAGTTATTCCCGACAATGTTGAATGTAAATAGGTATCCGCTCGAGAATTGCTTTCAAATATTGTGTAACAATTTGCATACGTAAATAACTGCAATAGGTGCACATGTTTTTAAAAGGCCTGAAGTGGAAAAATATTAAACAAATAGCTAACATAGACCTTGGAATATCAGGAGATGGCAACTAATTTTCAAAACGTAGATTTTCTGACTTTTGTTGAAATGACTTTTCCGGTGTTAAAAATTTATTTACACATTACTTCTTCTAAATATATCAAACATCGAAAGGATACGTATCTGTCATTTTAAGCTTGAAAGTAGTATGTACTTGAGAAATTACCAGCTTCTACACAAGGTTTGACCAAAAATATTATAAAGCTCAAACAAAGATGTAGGCGATATAACAAATTCCTGAACCTCTGCACTCTGGTATGCTCCACTTCTCTATTCCATGCACCTCATCATCAAAAGTATTTTTGGACGAGTGGTGGCCACGGTGTAGTGAGTAGTGTCTTTGCTTGTGACTGTGCAGATATGAGCTCAATCGTGGAACAGAAAGCAGCAGCCATCAAAACATAAAAGAGAAACGAATGAAATCTGCATGGTAGTACAGTGGGCCGAGTCTCCGGGATTTGAAGTTACGTATATCATCGCTCATTGCGTTTTTACCTGCACCTTTAAGAGTAATTATTGATTTCTTGAAAATGTTCGATCTCGAAATTTTTATCAAACTTGACATTACTATAATAGAGAAACTCAAAAATTTGGGTGTCTATCTGTATGCAGCCTAAACGGCTGGACGGATTTTTTTAAAACTTTATATCTGGCCTCTGTGCGATAATGCCCAGAGGTGAAATTTGAATCTTTATTTTAGCCTCAAAGTTAACGGTACTTTACTTAGAGCCGTTTTCTCAAAAACTGTTTTTACTATTTTAATAAAAATTCATATCTGGGGTAATATCGACGTTTGCAACAAAACTGCGCTTTCGCTAAAATAACGAATAACTGCTGTACTTAACTTATTACAGAAACTCAAAACAGAATGCCGGAGTTACGAAAACTCACAGAATCATAAATTACTAAGTTTTAGATATTCACGAAATATTAAAGGAAATACAGTCATGTTTTGAGAACAAATGACGAGCATTTAATCAAGAAGAAACAGATCAGTCAAGAAACAGATTGGGCGATCTCTGCTTTTTTGTACGAATTTAAATGGCAACTAAAAGTTAATACTAGAGCGCTGAATCTTTTCCTTTATCTTGACCCCCTCCCTTCACTCCTTCACCGCTACGAGTATATAAGAGGAACACTTTAACCCACCCTGACTCCGACTTCGGTCAACCTTTGGCATGTGTTAACACGATGAGAAAAATTAATGAAACAGTAATGAAAATCAGTATGATTTCAGTCGTTAGTGTAGCATTTTTCACAACTGGCGTTGCCTACCTTGGCCAGATGCACAGGGTTGCAGACGCTATCTATTTGACTGCAGAACCTGTTCGCATTGCCTCAGAACAAAACAAGTCGCTCGAAAAATGTTGAGCTTCAACTTGAAGATAGCGTTACTCATCAAAAGAAAACTCTGAAAATGTCAGCCTCAATATTTAAAATAGAAATAAAAAATAGAATATCGTGTGATAATTGAATTCTTGCATTTAAAATGCAATATGGCTGCGCAAATTAAAGCCGAGTTAGACGCTGTTTACGATGCTCCATCAGTTGCGCAATGAAAAGATAGGCAGCTGAATTTAAACGTAGTCGTACCAGCTTGGTTGATGATGATCATTTGAATTTACCATATTTTACAAGAAGAATTAAGCATGAGAAAGCTGTCGGCGCTTTCTTACCAAAAACATATTAGCACACTTCGGTCGTTGCCATAGACAAAATTCTCTGCGACTTTTCTTAAGCTCAAAAGTTTGATTCGAAAGACAAAGATTTTCATCGAACGAGGAGGTCATCACACTCGTAGACGCTTATTGTGAAAAGCAAGACGTGAAGTACTATTTTGACCGGTTATAGACTTTGGAGCATTGCTGGGAAAGTGAATTTGACCGAAAAAATACTTGTTCATCAGTTAGGCGCAGAATATTTCAAACGACCCTCTTAGTTGTATTTGGGATCACCATGAATTATTATCAATGAATTTGTAAATTTCCAACTCATTGATATTCACAAATCCAAACGAACTAATATTCAGATATCGGATTATCAATCAAAACGGACTCACAGAGCCCGACTAGTACCTCGATGTGAGAGTAGGTTCATCTATATAAAACGAACGTTCAATATAGTATCTATATAGATAGACTGGCTTCAATAGAAAAATGAGCAATAGTCGATTAGAGTATCCAATTTTGCCAGAGCAGCACACCTCTGCCTTTCTTTTCAGATAGAAGCCTCCTTTCTAAAATGTTGCGCTATGCATTTTGAGGTAGTAAAACTACGACTCCAACAAGTATAAATTAGTACAAAACTATATATAGAAATGCCAAAATCCAAAATGTGCAATAAGTCAAAAATTACGTTAAGTTGAAACATATTGGAAAGTTACAATACGTCTGGAATAGATCGTTTGCTACTCTATCCTTTATCTTCTAACCCATCTTTTTGATTCAAATGCAACAACATCTTTCTACTCAGAGAATATTCTCATATAACATTTTTCTATTGAAGAAAGTGGGCATGGCTGTCGCCATTTGCAATCAAAGGTCACGGATTCTGGTGAAATATTCACAATAAGACTTAATCATCACCATAAATATAATAATAATATATACTCGTAGTTTTAAGAAAGCAAAATACGTTTTTTTTTACCGAAATGTTTGTGGGCGGATTTTTAAAATGTTTACATCAGTACTGCTTCGGACTCTAAAAAGCTTATATACAAAATTCCGTGTTCCAAACTCAAAATTTAGGGCCAAAAACTGGTGACATATGGACGAACAGACGTAGTCCCCACTACTTCCGTAAGTGGGGAAATACGCAATTAAGTCGAAAACTATTCAACCGATTTTAATGCGTATTTTACGGCACTGTGAGGTGTTCTTTCAGGTTCGTTATTGGTTATATGTATATAAGTTAAGTTTTTAGGGGACCATCGGCAATAAATAATGTTATTGAAATAAATTTTGGGTTCATTCTTTTTGTTTCTTAACCTTAGTGCAAAATTTCTGATACAAATCATTCTCTGGCTAAATTCAAAGCAAAATTTTTACTTAGAAATTTGGTGACGTTTAAAATTATTTTCAGTACAGAAATTCAAATTGAAGAATATGGGAAAAGAATATGTGATTTTGCTTGAATTTTGTCCGGCGATTTGGAGACCGATAATTATATTCTGTTTTGCTTTATTTGCCAAATTAGTAAACTTTTGTGTTGACTTTATGGAGGCTGAGTAGCAACCGAAAAGTGAACAAACCGTAGAAAATATCAAAATTATTTCGTAGTCTACCTGTACATCGAAATTTGTCTTGCTTATAGTAGATTAATACTTAAAGAACATTTCAAGTTATTAAATATTGTGTTACGCCTTCAGTTGGTTGGGTAAAAATGAAAATAGAGGTATCTTCACCAATTGTCAATAATGGTAACATCGTAATTCTATGTAGTTAAAGTTCTACTCCACGATTCTATACATTCGATCAGCAACAAAAACGAATGCCGCGAAACATAATCATTATCATAAATACTGAGAGATTACGGATCTCTCTGAACGAATTTGGTTGTCATTGAGTTCATTCAAATGAATTTATCAATGTTTACTAGTGAACCCACTTCCCACCATGAAAATGTGTAGTTGCGCTACTGTATGCACTCAGACCTCAAATAGGTACTGCATTACCTACTAAGTGTTTTGCGAATTTTAAAAAGAAATAATAGAAAAAAGAATCTGTTTCCTGGTTGGCAATTGAACATTAAGCTTAGAGATAGGCAGCCAATCATTAAGAATATCTGGTAAGTACAATGTTTACTTAAGTGCTACCTAAAAGACAGATCTTAAGTTTAAAGAACCCTGTGATGCTCATGCTTTAATGCTAACTTATCAGTGTTCATCATTTAAATTCTTGCTTTGTCTTTCAAAATATGCACATCAATAATCAATGCGTACAAAGCAGGTGAAAATGTACGTACAATTTTTTGTATAGACTTCCAATCACAAAGACTGCACATGAACAGAATACTAAGTAACATCGTGATCGGGTGAATCTTTTACAAGATTCTTAAGCTTTTCTAAAATTTTTGTTTTATTTTTATAATTTTGTACATTTTCGTACAGAAATTCCTATTGAAATTGTGTGTCATATCAGTAGTGTTACTAATGATTTGCAAATTTTATGAGCAAATTGAAAGAATGAAAGTTCCATTGATGATGATCGTGTGAAAAACTACTGCAACTATTTTTTAATCCAATTAGTTAAGTTAATGAAAAATTTAAATTCATTAGAGACATCTCTTAGAAGACATTTCAAGGAAAAGTTCTCAATGAGTTATTGAACTTGGAAAGAACTACCGTCGCCAATCTATTTGAGAAGACAGTTGGTATAAACTAATTTCTCTTTGAAATGGCACGTTTCCAGTGAAACGCGCATTGACTGGTGACTTACATATGACTAAGGTTAAGTTATGTTAAATAAATACTATTTATAAACTTATTAATATTGAGATCTGTAATTATAAATAATTGAATACATGAGCATTTAATTAAAAGGATAGTTAACAGTAAGGTAGTACTTAGATTTAATTTAACTTTTAACAAACAAATAACGAGATATGAATAAATTAGCAATAAAATAAAAAACTTGCGATTCCACGTAATCCAGTAAATTAATGAATATTTGCCGTAGTTATTAATTGCACAACAATTAATTAAATTGTTTTCTTCACTGCCTTTTCTTTCTCTTACTCTCTCGATTTGTGGTGTGTCCCCATCTAACAGAGAGTAAATTTCAACACAGTGCAAACCATTAACTTTAAACTTTTTGTTTCTTTTCTTTTACATAAACGGTAAAATGATGATTAACATTGTTTACATAATACACAATATTTATGCATATCAAACATCACACTAAACATTGCAGACTATCGATACTAGGATACCACTAGTAAACATCTTTTAATTACTCTAGTTACAAAACTGTATAAAAAAAATTCAAACCGATTGCGTAAAAAAAAAAAATAAATAATAATCACAGTAAAACGTTTTGAAATTTAATTATTCACTCTTTGTTGCACTAGATACTGAACAACGTAATATCAGCAAAAGACGACGAAGAAAAATAAATGCCTGAAGTCTGCATTTTACATTTGCAAACAGCAGAAAGTACACACTCCAGAAGCACTGGCTCTGTCTGCCTGGTCCGTGGTAATGATTAGGCCGTACAAAGGAAGAAAAAAACCAGAAAGACAGTTAAAATGTTAAATAATCTTCCACAAACGATGCAGCTCCTATATACCATTGTAATGTCAAGTCTGCTTAATTGCCTGGCAATTATGTAGGTCGAATCTTATTTTTGAATTTTTTCCGAATTTTTATGTAATGTTAGCATAAAACATGTTTTTTTTTTTTTGTTTAAACTTCTTTGAGTTTTTTTTTTTTTTGAGTAAGAGTCAATAAAATTTAACTATTTTTGTATGCGCGAAATAATTTTAACCGTCGCGGCGGTGGTGGTACGGTTCAAGTTTCAAACATCTAACAACGATTGCACATAGTATGTATCTTTACCTCACTTTGAGCAGCGCAATCTAATCACACAGCGTAATCGGGCACTGTGTGTAGAGTGGTTGGGAAACCAGTATTTTGGGTTTTCGGTACAAAAAAAAAATCCAATTTATAATGCAGAAGAGATTTTGCGGAATAAATGTACTTTCAACTCGTTCGCTCCGTTCACCTTGTCCGATGGTATGCGCGGTAGTAACTGAACCGACGATTTCAAACTACTAAGCGCTCAGGCTTATATTCAACGCTATGCGACTGTATCTCGTCCCACAATAATCGCAATCAAATGACTCAACCGAACTTAAACGATGCAGAGCAAAGCTGTTTGGCTACCAGGCGCACATAAACTTTTTCCGTAAAAGCTTCGCGCTGTTCGATCATTTATTTATTTGTACAGGTGTTTATATTCGATTTCCTGCAATTTGTTAACCATTTGACCATCGGTTTAAATTATTATATATGTAGAATAAGAGTAAATGTAAGTCTGTTACAATATTTATTTATTTTTGAAAACGTTTGATAGCCGTCAATACATTTTAGGTTATTTTTTATTGGGAATATAATTGTTTAATCCACGGAGTTGTCGCATGTCATGATAGTTTGTAAAAGTCATCGTGATGGTCTTTCCTTATGCATTTATAATCCCTACCCGCAGTCTTCTTTCCTCGTCATTCCAGTTCCATGCGTCCACAATTGCCACAATTGGGCACTGGGATTCCACGAGTCTCCTGGTTGAAGCAGTAGTTTAGCGCGGTAATCACCTCGAAATTGTAGCATTTTGACGGAAATGGTCAAAAGACCATCTGTGTTTAACGTGTTTTTTTTAACTTCATATACTTACAAAACAGCGGAAATTGATATGCAGAATAAAAACAAAAATTTACTACATAACCAGCAACGACTTGCTCTGGGTTTTATCCACAGTAATGTGTTGCTTTAGGCACATTGCTACGGATACATATGTAATTCAAAGAGAACACTGATGGCGCACAAGCACTGCAGAGTACAGTCCCTTTCCTGGCCAAATTATTATGGCGACCAAAAGATTCTAACAAATTTTTAGTTTATGCCAAAATTATTTATTCATTCATCGCAATTGTTGCTATAAACATTGAAGTAGCGTGATTGTAAAGCGGATAGACAACGGACCAACGTAACGAACACTTAGGTGAGCGTTTTATTACTATTTAACTATACTGTTTGTTTATGCTGTTATTTTGAATTAGTGTAAGTATATAGTATGTTTAGAGGGATTCTGGCCCAGGAACAGTACACTAAGACGTCACACGTCAGCTTCTCCCTAGAAGTATGCAATGTAAATTATAGAAAGCTAAATTCTAGTAAATTTTTCGAGTTCTCTGATGGTATTGAAAAACAAAAAAAAATCTTGCCTATTTTTTTGGCATTCTGATGCCGCAGGCCTGTCTCCTTCTGGAAGCACAGATATTAAACTAGTTTATTGTATATTACAGTTGTAGTTTATTATCTGTGCTGGAAGTATGCAATGTAAGATAGTAGGTAATGGCCCTGTAGACGTTCATTTTTGCTACATTTCGTCCATACATTATATATGACCACGCCCAATTTTTGGGTGTGTTTTCTTAAAAAAACCCATGCTTGATTAAAGCTATTTACGGTGATGGTTAGGTCTTATTGTGAATACCTCATCAGAATCTGTGATGACGTAATCAGGGTATATATTTTTGACGTTTTCTTGTTTCTTAGCTCTTTGATGACGTCATCACTGACCATAATCACCCCCCAAAAATATATAAAAACCACTGAAAACAAGCGACCGTAACCGCTCAGTAGAGGACGTCTCAAGGCCATATCTTGCCTCTAGCTTAAACGCCGAATTTCCATCGCAGAGTGCTCCTTTTATCTATTTAAATTCATCTATTTGCAAATAAACTTTGGTTATCTTTTTACTGTCTTGAATGACAGCTAATGAACAGGTATCGTAGAGCTTGAAACGGCATTTCTACTGTTTTTTTTAAAGTGAACTTGAACTGAATCGTATGCTTTTGAAGTGGGCGAACTGACTCGTAAAGCGTTTTGATCTTTTTTTAATCTCAATACCAGAGAAACTGTTACACCCCGTATTACAAATAAAACATAATAAACCAAAGACACTCCTATGGGAAACGAGATAATGTCACCGAAGAGCATCGAAAATAAGCATGTGTAATAACCATTACAACAAAAGCGTCACAAGATGGGGATACGGAGTGACGTCATCAACGAGTAAAGGAACAAGAAAACGTCAAAATATGTACACTGATCATGTCATCACATATTCAGATGAGATATTTACAATAAGACTTAACCATCACCGTAACTTTAATCAAGCATGTTTTTTTTAAGAAAACGCACCCAAAAAGTGGGCGTGAACGTCTACAGGGTCCATTACTTACTATTTTACATTGCATACTTCTAGGACGAAATAGATCGCTAGTATCAGAATGCCGAAAAATTGGCTAGATTTTCACCCGTTCTATTTTTCATTGCATACCGCACTCGAAACATTCCTTTCGACAAGTCAAAAAAGCCGTACAATATCAAGCGCTGATGTATGTAGGTAATGAGAAAAAAGTGCCTTAGTGCAAAGATAGTCAGCTATTCTTCTTCTTCTTCTTACGGCGAAGTTATGATCCAGCCATTAAACTATAAAATACATGGAAACAATTTGTTGAAAAAAAGTTATTAAGACCTTTTTTTTTTGGAGAATTTATAATGAATAACAATGCTGTTATACATAAACACTTTTTTCAATACATAATGAAATATTTGTGGGAAAATAATTTGTAATACCTACTTTTCAACCGCTATAAAATCTTAAGTCGACATGGTAGCACTAAAAGCTTTTGACATTTTAGCGCCACCGTACAGAATCCCTTCGATTCGTCCCGTTAGTTCCGGATCATATAAAATGGATTGCTGCACACAATGCTTCCAGTCCGATCTGGCAATCTTCATTACATAAAATAGGGGAAGAACAGCAAAATTATAAATGAAAAACACATAATTGAAATATTTTGGAAATATTTGTGCACATTTACGGCACGTATTATATGCAAAACCAAAGAAAGACAATAAATTAACAAAAATGGAGTATTTGTTTTATGTGTACATAACTTCAAGTTTTTTATTGTGGATTTCCAAATGAAATTTTCTCGATAAACTCTTCCGTTATTCAAATTGTTCTTGAAAACACTACTAACTTATTTGCACCGCTTCTACTAATAAATAGCAAATATATGGGTCATAATTTTCATCCTATCCGACAAAGGTGGACGTTTCCGACCCGAATCGATCAGTTGATTCAGTTTCCTGCAAACCGTATATAAAGTATGGGCTGTCAAATTTTCAACTTTTCAGAACCACCGGAACAGATTGGATCAGAAGCATTCTGTCCGGCGCTTTACTTTAAAGTGTTTACCAAAATTTAGCCCATACACAAAATTAACAAATATGTGATCTGTTTTTATTGATAAACAACAACACGGAAGTTAGCAACATCAAATGCGGCGTTAGAAAACCCTTCATGTATCTGCAGCCTCTATTTTTACGATACACTTTTTGGGTTTGTTATCTTGAAAAACAAAATATTATTTTTCTTTTATAAAAGCTATTTATAATAATCCCTAAATTTGAATAGTAAACGTGCCCACTTTCCTTCTAAGATATACAAATATTTGTTTTTATAAAGATATCTCGTATTTGAATTTTATAATGCATAATTATTTTATTGGGGGTGTCTTGAACGTTGGGGGATAGGTTGCCATTTTTCGCTTTATTTTGTGTTGATTCTAACAATTGAGTGTTAAGTAACCACATTCTTTCTTAAACTTTCCTAAACAAAATCCAATTCGCTTTCGTGACTTAACGTTTAAACTGCTAGTATTAATTTATTTCTTTTGTCAAGGTTATATTATTTCCTTTCTCGTGGTACCTTTCATTCAGTATCATTGTTTGTTATTAAATAACTATAGTATTTTTTCTGAATTAGCACAAATTTCAGTCCTTCATTTACTTATCAATTATGGTATTTTTCTCTATGCTGTTTAATTACTAAAAGTAAATTCTAAAAAATCAGTACAGGGTGCACTGTAAATTTTTCAATGTTATTTAAATTTGTGTTAGTAATATGATCTCTATACTCATTATTCTTTTATCTTCTATCTATCTTCTTCTATTTTAGAACGCATATTTTATGGTTGTTGCTATAGAAAGTAGCTAAGTTAACGGTATATTATATACCAATATATTTATGATGAAGAGAGGAAGTTAACAGAAGTAAATATAGGATCCAGAAGTTTTGGCTTCTAAACGAAAACAAACATTTTTGTACTTTAAAATAAAAAAACGATTTGTTTGTAATTAAATTTTCTGATTAGTGCGTCAAGTAGTTATTTTGAGACATTATGTAAGTATATGTTTATTTAACATTTTGTTGAAATTTTCGATCTCGAGATATTGAACAAATTTGTAGTTATTAGTAACAGAAGGCTGGCGGTTTCTCTTCAAATTTCATATCTGGACTCACAATTCGAGGCGAAATCAAAATGTTCTAACCTTCAATGAAACGGTACTTTACGAATGATCGATTTTGAAAAAAAAATATCTCGAAAACGACTCTAACAATTTTGTTTAAATTTACTATTTGAATTCGGTTGTATAATCACCACTAGATGGCGTACTAAGTTTTTGAAAAAAAAACTAAACGAATCTTTGAAAGTTGGTTATTTCTCGGATATGACTCAAACGATTTTGTTGAACATAAAGAAGGAATAAAAAAAAAATCATTAAACAAATTTCGCAAAAATTTCAAATCGGAGTTATTTGAAAATAAACAGCACATTGCTGAATTTATTTTTGAGTTAGAGATTGTCTCTTTGTTACTGTACCTTAACATGTTGTTTTCAGCATAATGCTGTAGATATTGGCAATACTTACGAAAAAACGCGTTTCTGTTATTGGGGCCAAACACCGTTCCATCTATTAGTAGTTGAAAGCTTCTAAAGTTTGGAGATATACCCTCGACAATGACATTTTTGTTGATATTTATTTTGGGACAGGGTATGAACCACTAATTGTAGGGAAGTTATCCTAGGTAATTAATTTACTTGCAAGAAACCAACTGCTAGTTTATTTGAAAAACATTCAAACATTCAAAAAAAAAAAAAAAAAAAAAAACACTCAGTACAAACTATATACGAATACAATACTCGTACATAACGATCGCAGGATCGTTCCCTGCCCTTGGATCAAATATTTTCTTCTTTGTCCAATTTTCCAACAATGTTTCATTCTTTACATTGACATTAAATCATTTAAAAGGAATGAAGAAAAAAAAAATTAATAAAGATATCAACAAATCATCGGTGGTGACGGTATTTAAACTTGCGACTCTCGGCGCAGGTTTGAATAGTCAACACGATGTTGTCCATGGCATGGTCAAAAGCTATACTAGTCATTCTAGCATTATTTGCAATTAGTTTGTAAAATAATATCATAACAAACTATATAAAGTGATATATGCCTGTTAAATCTGCTTTTGAATAGCTGGAGATTGAAGCTACTGGAAATATGACTCCTGGGAATGAATTACAATGTTTAGTAGTTCTGTCCACTATTACCACGTGGACGGCAAATAGCACATTTCCAGTGATCATTCAATTGCGGTCTTCAGAACAACTGCCATAGTAGTGTACGCATATGTCTGCTACCACCTTTCGATATGCTAACGATCGGAGATTGGATGTTATTGCAGGATCGTCTATTAAGCTGTCGAGAAGTCAAAGGGATTAGCGGCCTTTACAGGCAGACGCTTTACCGCGTGCTCAGGAACGTATCCGTCAAAACGTATGAAATTAAATACCTTATCCTGGCGTTTGGTAACAAAATTCAATCAAGCGAGAAATAATCGTGCTACTCATGAACTAGTCTCGGCCGGTCGCTGATTGTTTTAAAGCTAGAGGGCATTACAAACCCATCGGCGTACACTACGCTGCGTGGCATCGGACGTATAAATAAATATTTTGACGCTAACAGTGTCAGAGATAAGCTTCATAATCAGGTGGAAAAGCTACTGAGATTCTTTATGAAAAAAAATGCTCCGACTACCGACTAATACCCTCAATTATATGATCCCCACCGAAAGCGGAATCTCACCATTTTTTATGTACACGCTGAAACTGAACATGAGGCACATAGCCAAAATCTTAAAGGGCGAAGATGATACGCTACTTACAAAGATACTTGCAAGAAAAGCTTTAAGAAGAAAATCACTATTCTAAAAACAGTGGAGAACATAGAAGAATCAAATCTTTGGAAGTGGGATGTTTTAATTTGCAAATTTGGTTCTGATTTCGATCAAGCTATGAAGAAGGACTTCGTAGAAGAAGCAGCAAATTCCAACTCTTGTCAAATTTAAAAGACGCTTCGCCATGAGCAAGTTAATTGTATGGAATATAATCGAAGCATAACACAAATTTCTCTCATAGCTAGAGGAGAACTGTTAAAACTCAACCACATGCCACACCGAAACGACCTAGCACTTCAATGAGGGCTATGCAACACAGGAGAGGAAGAAGACGTGTTCCATTTCGCTGGCACTTGTCCCACTTTAAAGAAATAAGGAGAGTGTATTTTTGAAAAGATTTTTTTTTTCTTTTTTTTATAAATGGAAATTTCTAAATCCCGGAGCACTCATACTCAATTTTCGGTCCGTTTTACTACCAAGTAGAAACCCCTATTTAGTGTAGTGATTGGAGAAACTTAGATTTTTTCGTTTCTCTTATATGCTGGCTCTTGGTTGTTGTTCCCTATTCGGGTTCTAACTTGCACAGCTGTGGTCATAAGCAAACACACTACCCACGAATGGAAACCTTACGAATGAACGAAGTAAAAAAAACTGTCTAAATGAAGAAAATTAGATGAGAATAATTGACGAAAACTTCTGAAGTAATTTATGTCAACGAGTAAGTATAGTTTATCAATCTTTGACTACTATTGTTATAGATTAGCCAATCCAAGGTTAGCCGTCTACCCTTTTTTTTCCTTTTTTTTTTGTACTGAATTATAAATTATAAACTATAATTGAAGAGAAATAAAATACTTTCAATAAAAAGGGAAAAAAAAGAATCTTCGATCTACGCTGTTTTTTTTTTTAACAGAGCGTGAAGCGGTCTGCGAAGCCGATGTTTACTTTACTTCTGCTTTAGGCTCGGCTTCAGCTTCATCACTGTGTTCGCATAATTTATTTTCTGTTCATTTATATTTCTGATAGCTAGTACTTCAACTTCGACTGCGTTTCAGCTTCACCACTGTATTGAGACAGGAAATGTATGAGTATCTTCGCCAACACCCCACCCGAAATCTGGATTTACTTAAAAAAAGTATCAGAGTTGCTTTTTGAAAATTTCTATGTTTTTTTTTTTATCAAACTTTCATTGTATCATTCTTTACTTCTTTTTAACTTTGAAATTTGTACATATTGTAGCATAATAATAACTACGCGCCTATGTCTATGCAGCAAATTCCGAAGTGACTTTCCATTCTGGCAGAATTTTGGTTCAAACTGTCCTTCATTCGAGGTTCGTGTCTGGGACGAAGTCTCCACAGCTCATGTCAACGAAAGAGACAAATAATATTAGGGATAATATTAGGGATAATATTAGGGAATTATAACTGCAAGAATTATTTCTCTTGTTCCAGTGGTCGAAGAATTTGCTAGAAGTTTCTGGCTATCAGAAACTTCTGCTATATAAGGACAGATGGCGATCAAAAAAAAGACAGTTGGTTTAGAACCGTGGCGAAGAGATTGGAAAAGTGATAATGGGCGAAGTTGTAATTTGGTGATAAATTGAAAGTTGAGAGTGAACAAGAAAAAGTAATTAGTTTGGATTTGTGAATTAAGAAATTGAAAGGAGATAAAGTGATTTGAGAGGAAAGAGACCTTGTAAGAAAAGAATAAGGCGAAGAATAGTATAGTGTGAACTTGAATTGTTCTATAGAGTAGAAAATAAAGAAATAATTTCTCAGAATAATTGTTTTATCTACTCGAGCCGTAGCTCGCATACTACATTGGTGTCAGAAGTGGGATAAAACTTATTCTGTGAATAACTATTTCCGTGGTGTGAAATTGCACAAGCAAAAAAAAAAAAAAAACGATTTCTGTGTTGAGTTAATTAGTTGCGCAAAATGGGTCGCAAATTGGGAAAACTAACTATAACTCAACTAAAGGCAGAACTCAGTAAGCGGAACCTCGACACAACTGGGGGAAAAGATGCCCTACTGATTCGTCTGGAAGAAGCAGTAACGCAGGAAGGTGAAAATCCGCACGACGTAGAGTTTGACGTGGAAGAGGAAGCAGTAAGTACAGCAGCCGACCCGGGTATAACAAGTCTGCTCCTGCAACTTAAGTTAGTCATGGACGAACAAAAGAAAGCAATAGAAGATCAAAGGAATTCTCTAGAACTTAAGCTGGACGAACAAAAGAAAGCGATGGACGAACAAAAGAAAGCAATGGGCGACCAAAGGAATTCTCTAGAACTTAAGCTGGACGAACAAAAGAAAGCAATGGACGAACAAAAAAATTCTCTAGATGCTCTGGAAAGTAAACTTGATGAGCAAAACAAGAACTTGGAATCCAAATTCGAAGTGATCGAAGAGAAAATCGAGAAGGTCGAGACGCAACTCGAAAAAGTCGAAACTAGATTCGATGAAAATTTTGAGAAACATGAAACTCAGTTCGGGAAGATAGAGACTCAGTTTGAAAAAGTGGATACGAAATTCGAGATAGTAGGAAAGCAAGTCGAAAATCTTGCTAAGGAGCTCAGCAACGTGAAGAGACAGAAAGCACGGGAATATTCCACTGACGGTCTGAGAAGAAAGGAGATGCAGCCTCCTATCTTCGATGGTCAAACATCATGGCCAATTTATAAGAGGCAATTCGAAGCGGCCGCAATGACCAATAGCTGGGACGATGAAGAGAAGTCTATTGCACTCACGCTTGCACTGAGGGGTCCAGCTGCGGAGCTCTTGCAGACCATCCCGGAAGATAAACAGCAGAACTACGACTCTCTGGTTCAGGCTATCGAGATGCGGTTTGGGGATGAACACATGCAGCAGGTGTACAGGGTTCAGCTGCGTAATCGAGTCCAGAAAAGGGGGGAAACGCTCCAACAGTTGCAAGCAGATATAGAGCGACTAGCCCATCTTTCATACCCTAAAGCCGGTGAGGAGCTTATCAACGAAATGGCGGTGGAAGCTTTTATTCAGGCCATAGAGGACAGACAACTGCAAATGGCTGTAAGGATGGCTGAAAAGCGAACACTCCCCGAGGCATTGGCATTCGCTTTGTCAATGAAGGCTGCGGACCAAGCATACCAGGGAATACACCGTGTCAGGGAAATGTCCGTCGTGGAATGCTCATGCCAGAGAACAGCCGTCATGGATGAAGACAGAGCTCGCGGAAGTCAAATCCGTTGCTGGAATTGCAAGCAAACCGGACACCTACAACGGCAGTGCAGAAGTGCACCTAGACGAGGAAATTGTTCACATTGCGGAAGTAGGAGAAGCAGAGAGGAAGCATCTGGCTGTCAGTCAGACTTCCCAAAACCAGCAGTCGGGAAATGCGTAAGGACCAACTTCGCGGGGCAGAAGTTGGTTACTGGAATCGAGGCCCCCAGGACCACCATTCAAGTTTCGCAAACCAAACGGGGTAACAAGAGCCTGACAGTGGAGGCACTAATCAACGAGAAGAAGTGCGTAGCCACCATCGACACAGGTGCCACTGCCTCCATTGTAAGAAGAGATATCGTCAAAAGCTCCTGGCTGCACAAAACCAACAGCTACTGCCTGAAGACTGCAACAGGGGAAATGGCGAAGGTATTTGGAGAAGTTCGTCTTACGATTACTCTGGCAGGACTGACGTTCTCCCATGCGTTTCTGGTGGCAGATATATGCGACGAGTGCATCATCGGAGTAGACTTCATGAAAGCAAATGAAGTAATCTTGGACATCGGGATGCAAGTACTGAGGTATCGAAATGTGGAGATTCCGATGGTGTACGGAAATGAGAATGCCGTAACTCTCAGGACAGTCATCAGCAAAGACGAAGTTTTGCCGCCGTCTTCAGAGACAATCATTTGGACGAAGCTGGAAGGTGATCTTGGGAGCCACCGATTCTACATAGTAGAACCAGACCCAGAGAAGAATTCTCAAGACTACATCGTGGGAAAGACGTTAGTCGAACCAAAGAACACCATGGTTCCAGTAAGGGTTCTGAACGCAAGACCACACACTGTCAAACTAAGGCGAGGGGAGGTGACTGGAAAATGCACGCCGATTACCGCCGTCGCAACAATATCTGAACGTGATGCTGCAAAACCTCTCCCATCACCTTGGACAGCGGAAGCGAGAAAGACGATTCTCCAGTCCAGTGAGCTGAATCAGGAGCAGCGAACTATGGCAGAGAATCTTATCAATGAGTACGCTGATGTATTTGCCTCACAGGACGGAGAATACGGCCGAACACACCTGGTACAACATCGAATAGACACTGGTGATACTAGACCAATTCGTCAGCCTGCTAGGCGCCTTCCATTGGCAAAGCAGACAGAAGTTGCAGAGATGGTGTCGGCAATGGAGAAAGAAGGTCTGATTGAAAGTTCCAAAAGTCCGTGGGCATCACCGGTTGTACTGGTTAAGAAGAAAGATGGCAGCACGCGGTTCTGCGTGGACTATCGGCAGCTCAATTACGTCACCAAGAAAGACAGCTACCCTCTGCCACGGATTGACGACACGCTAGACACACTATCAGGAGCCCGATGGTTTTCCACTCTCGACTTGAAGAGTGGCTACTGGCAGGTACAGATCCATCCAGAAGACCGGGAGAAAACCGCCTTCACCGCAGGAAATGGGCTATGGCAATTCACGGTAATGCCATTCGGGCTGTGCAATGCTCCGGCGACTTTCGAGCGATTGATGGAATGTGTCCTGCAAGGGTTAACATGGAAAACCTGTTTGGTATACTTGGATGATGTCATCGTCGTAGGAAAAACGTTTGCGCAACACCGAGACAATCTAAGGGATGTGTTTCAAAGGCTTCGAAGTGCCCACCTGAAGCTCAACCCCAAGAAGTGCGCCCTGTTTAGAGCGGAAGTCAAGTACCTGGGACACATAATTTCAGCGAAAGGAGTGAGAACCGATCCGGAGAAGGTCGAAGCGGTGAAAAACTGGCCAGTCCCCAAAGACAAACACCAACTAAGGAGCTTCCTGGGCCTAGCCACCTACTACAGACGGTTCGTGAAGGATTTTGCCGGGATCGCAAAGAACCTGCACCAGTTGACGGAAAAGGGAAAACAATTCAAATGGTCAATTGAGTGCGAGAAGAGCTTCAAGGCACTTAAACAACGACTATGCGATGCCCCGATACTGACTTACCCCACTCCCGGGGAAACGTTCGTTGTGGATGCAGATGCTAGTAATGTCGGGGTAGGAGCCGTACTCTCCCAGGTGCATGACGGCCAAGAGAAGGTGGTTGCGTACTTCAGCAAGGTGCTCTCTAAGCCAGAAAGGAACTACTGCGTGACAAGAAGAGAACTTCTAGCTTTGATCTTGGCTACGAAGCATTTTCACAAATACCTCTACGGGAGGAAGTTCGTTCTTCGCACAGACCATGCAGCCTTAAAATGGCTATTACAGTTCAAGAGTCCTGAGGGTCAGGTCGCAAGATGGATCGAAAGGCTGCAAATCTACGACTACGAAATACAGCATCGTAAAGGAAAACTCCACTCTAATGCGGATGCACTGTCCCGGAGACCATGCAGAACGGATTGTAAACATTGTGCGCGTCAGGAAGAACGGGAGCTGGTTTCCATCCAAAGAATGAGAGCCGAACCTATCGCCGGCTGGAGCGTAGATGAGATCCGGAACGCTCAGAAGG
This sequence comes from Pocota personata, assembly GCA_963082735.1. NCBI lineage: Eukaryota > Metazoa > Arthropoda > Insecta > Diptera > Syrphidae > Pocota > Pocota personata. The sequence continues at coordinate 276,361,617 of OY720429.1, forward strand.
AAGATCCGGATATCGAGCCGATTCTGGCCTGGAAGGAGAACATGGAGAAACCGGACCATCAGGACATCTCTCACAGGAGCCCGACCTTAAAGGCATATTTTGCGCAGTGGGACTCCCTCCATGTCCAAGAAGGTGTTCTGAGAAGAAAATGGGAATCCTCCGACGGAAAGTCATTTGTAATGCAGCTTGTCGTACCGCGGACGAGGGTCAAGGAGGTGTTACAGGAAATGCATGGCGGGGCGTCCGGAGGCCACTTGGGAGTGAATAAGACGCTAGAAAAGGTACGAGAACGTTTTTATTGGTTAAAAGCGAAGGAAGATATCGAAAACTGGTGCAGAAAATGCGACGTGTGTGCAGCTAGCAAGGGTCCGAGAATCAAAACTCGAGGTAAGATGCACCAATACAACGTGGGAGCACCTTTCGAACGAATCGCCATTGACATCGCAGGGCCCTTTCCGGAAACCGACAATGGTAATCGGTATATACTCGTAGTGATGGACTACTTCAGTAAGTGGCCGGAAGCGTTTCCGATCCCTAACCAGGAAGCCAGAACCGTGGCGGAGCAGATCGTCTACAATTGGGTTAGCAGATTCGGTGTGCCCTTGGAATTGCATTCTGACCAAGGGCGGAACTTCGAGTCAAGAATCTTCCAAGAGATGTGTCAACTACTCGGAATCAAAAAGACAAGGACAACCCCGCTTCATCCACAGTCGGACGGTATGGTGGAGCGTTTCAATAGGACTTTGGACGAACATCTCTCGAAGGTCGTAGGTGACTACCAACGGGATTGGGACCGGCAGATTCCCTTGTTTTTGATGGCCTATAGAAGTGCCGTGCATAGCACTACTCGACATACGCCGTTCGAAATCTTATTCGGTGGAATAGCTCGTTTACCCAGTGAGGTGAAATTTGGATCTCCTACCAATGAGCCCAGAAATGAAGAAGAGTACGTGGCGGACCTTAGGGAAAGGCTTAGGGACATACACCAAAGGACCAGAAGCCAGATTAAGATGACGAGCGACCGCATGAAGACCAGGTATGATGCCAAGGCAACAACGTCAGGATTCCAGGAAGGAGATCTGGTGTGGCTGTATAATCCCCATCGCCAAAAGGGGAAATCACCTAAATTACAGCGGAGCTGGGAAGGTCCCTACAGAATAGTAACCCGCATCAACGATGTTGTCTACCGCATCCAGCGAGGACCGAGGGCCAAAATGAAAGTGGTTCATGTGGACCGACTGAGTCGATACAATGGCCGAAATGAGGATGCACTTGTTCGGGACGAACACGTCTAAGAGGGGGGCAGTGTAGCATAATAATAACTACGCGCCTATGTCTATGCAGCAAATTCCGAAGTGACTTTCCATTCTGGCAGAATTTTGGTTCAAACTGTCCTTCATTCGAGGTTCGTGTCTGGGACGAAGTCTCCACAGCTCATGTCAACGAAAGAGACAAATAATATTAGGGATAATATTAGGGATAATATTAGGGATAATATTAGGGAATTATAACTGCAAGAATTATTTCTCTTGTTCCAGTGGTCGAAGAATTTGCTAGAAGTTTCTGGCTATCAGAAACTTCTGCTATATAAGGACAGATGGCGATCAAAAAAAAGACAGTTGGTTTAGAACCGTGGCGAAGAGATTGGAAAAGTGATAATGGGCGAAGTTGTAATTTGGTGATAAATTGAAAGTTGAGAGTGAACAAGAAAAAGTAATTAGTTTGGATTTGTGAATTAAGAAATTGAAAGGAGATAAAGTGATTTGAGAGGAAAGAGACCTTGTAAGAAAAGAATAAGGCGAAGAATAGTATAGTGTGAACTTGAATTGTTCTATAGAGTAGAAAATAAAGAAATAATTTCTCAGAATAATTGTTTTATCTACTCGAGCCGTAGCTCGCATACTACAATATTATACACAGACACTGGCAGAAACTTTAAACTTTCATTGTACTCATACCACTGGCCGAAAAAGGATAGAATACGAAAACGGAATCACAAATACATATATGGAATATGCCATCCAGGCTTATAAAAGTGGAGAGGTTGTTATATTGCTCTCATCAAAAACGTTTGAAGATTGAGATACCACACTTAAATCTATGTCCAGGAGTGAAAAGCCTATGTAGGAAACTAATTCACACTCTTATCAACTTATGAAGATTAGATCGTAAACCAGTTAACACAACCAGCATACAACATTTGAGGCTGTCAAATTTCGGGTGATGTGATATTTTTCAAAACATTTTATAAATTATTATAATAATAGTCCAACTGACAGGTGATATTGCTACGAATGTTCCAGCAAATAACTCTGCTAAACTTTGTGAACTGTAACATAATTCTTGTATTTATGTATATTGTGAAGAAGAAAGAAATAATTAATATTTAAATTAAATGAAATAAAATTTATACTTTGACAGTACATAATGGCAAAACTAAAACATACACAATATCCAATCTTACTCTACTGTTTTAAGCAAAGTTTTATCACTTTTTGTTTTTCATTGGGTTGAAAAATCATTTTTGTTTTATCTAGATCATACGAGTATGTTTGTTTGTTTCTAAAAGAAAATTAAGAAAAAACATCAAATTAAAGAAGATCATTCTCTCAAATTCAAGAAAAAAAAATACCTGTACGCGTTTCGTATGAAATATTGAGAAACATCAATTTAAGATGGTTTAGTTTGTTTTTCTCAATATATAAATTGCAGATTGTGCACAATGATAGCAAAACTAAAATAATTTGAAGGACCTTATTCGACGGGTTGGCTGTTCCTATTCCCGCAATTGACAACAGGTAAATAACAATTAGCACTCCTTTGTTGATTTGAGCGGTACCATCTTTTGAATTGAAAGCTCTAATCTCGATAACCAATTATAATGCTGCTGCCGCTACCCTATAGTATATTGTTTAAGAAAGGTTCCTGACACCCACATCAATAAATCGTGGTTCCTACTTCAAGTACACATTTTGATATAAACTATCAAAATCTGTCATTTTTGTAAAGATTGCGAACGTTAAAAATGAAAGAGACTGCCACAAATAGATACAGTCGCGATCTAGAAAACCACTTTCTTACATTTTGAGTTTAGTACAGTTAGCATTCATATTTCATCATCACAATTCTATGTCCTTAGAATATTAAAGAACGAAATTATCGAATTTGAAAAATATATTTCGTGAAAATATTTAAAATAAAATTACTCGTATTTAGTTATGAATATTTATTCGTTAAGTGCTCATCGTATAATTCAAGCATAATATAATTCTCCCGAATGGTAGAATACTTCTGTCATATATGTAAATTGTACATTCCACAACGTAAAAATGTCTTTAAGTCTGTACTGGGCTTTATACATTTGTTTAAATCTTTGCGAGTAAATGCTTGTACGTGTGTACTGGACTTTACTTACGTCGTTTTCCATTAGGCAAAAAAATCTAACTTTTTTCGATCTAGACTATTCTTCACAAATCTAGATTTTTTGGAAGATTTACCCCTACTCTCTCTAACACGAATACATTTCATAGATGTTTTACATCATTCTGACGTTTGCTTTTAAAAATTGCAAAAAAAAAAAAAAAAGAATTATAAATAATAATCGCGAATTTAAATGGATGTGTTGACAACAATGTTAAATTTATTAAATCAACTTCTGCATTCTATCAAATTCAAAATAAATTCAAATATATGTTACAATTTGAAAAACAGCAACAGGTGATGCATCTTTTAAAAAACGTACTACATTACAAAAAAAAAATCATTCTCATTTTATGTTCTATTGAGTACGAAAAACCTAAGATCCGAGAGCAAAACCTGAAGTATCCAATGGAAAATGACATTAGTTGTACGTTTTAGGTCATAACATTAATTCACATTCTGACAGTTTTAAGTAAGCACTTTTTGATATTAGTTTTTGTTTATCTTATTTTTTTATATATTAATTATAAATGTATAGATTAAAGAATTTCAAACCCTTCTACAATAGCTAGACGAATTCTAAATTAGTGAAAATACATTGTTTTTCAATGCTTAACAGTTTCGATATTATAAAATGCTAAATAAAGTTGAAGTAGATAGTAAATCTACTCGAGTGACGAGAATAGTTTTGCGATATTTACGATGAGAACGCGTAACGTTGGATTTCGTTGTGCCCCTGGTTTGCCTTGTTTTAACATTTAATATAATGCAATGTACTATTTTGGCATCTTGCACAGCACCAATGCCCTCCAATCTAATTAAAAGCATTTCTTTTTCCGAAAAATTTGTTTCGATTTTGACCTGCACTCGAAAATGCTACTCTAGTTTGAACAAAGAATAGAAGAGAAAAATGCAACATTTCAGTGTTTTATGTTTGCTTAACTATTCTGTATGAAAGCAGAAAATTAATTGAAACAATCCTTGTTTTCTTTATCTTTATTTTCATTAATTCCTGAAGACATTTTTGAGTTTTATTTGTTATCCACGGCAGTGATTAAAGCAATTTAATCTAAAATAGAAACACAAAATGCTAAAAAGAAAATCGTTTCAATTCAATCCACCCCCTTCACAAACCTTAAGAGTAGAACAGTAAACGTCATAAAAATATCTATGTTTGCAAAGAAATAAATGCAAAAAAATTATTAATGAATTTGAATACTTTTCAAAGCAATTTAATCTAAAATTTAAACACAACATGCTAAAAGAAAACTGTTTCATTTCAATCGCATTTCACATTTCATTTCCCTTCGCAAACCAGTTACGTGTGTACTAAATAGTGCTGAAAATTCTGTTTTTTGTTTTACTTTTGCGCTCAAAAAAGAACATTTGAACATATTTTTTGAGAAAAGTTCATAGAATATGTAAAATATTAAAAATTGACTTGTCGAAAAGGTTCCTTCCCGATTAGTCGAAATCAAACTTCAGAATATGTTTCGTCAAAAGAAAACTATAAAACAGGCTTAAATTTATTCTACTACTATCCCAACGATTAAATAGATTAATTAATAAAGAAAGTAATAGAATAAAACCACTTGTATGCACCCTAATGACTTGGCAGCTGCTGTCACTCTCTCAGTACTACCAACCGCACATAAATTCAACCATCTTCGTGGGTATCGTCGCTGTGTGAAAGAGTTTCGCGTCGTACAATTTCACGAAGTAAATTCGCGACGAATCCGACAAAGTTTGGATTATTAAATGCACTCGTAATAATGTGGTTTATTGCAATTTATAGTCGCAAATATATTTTCTTAACAGTTCAATCATATTTTGATAATAAACACTAACAAACGGAAGTCACCCCAAAACTCCATCAAGTTTTTTGATAAATAGCTCTGCTCATTTTATTGAATGAAAATCTCTAAAAACATCTAAATATCTAATTTTAATTGGAAACACTCTAACTAGTGACCTATTGTATAGTCATTGGGTAACAAAAAGACAAATTAAATAATTTCTACCGCTTTTTACCTGAGCTCCTTGCTACGACTCTTGACAGCTTCGCTAACTTTTGGCGCCAAATATTTGGCATTCGACAGATGAAACTACCCACTGCCCAGCGTTCAACAATTGAATTGATTTTTCCCCATCCAAGCAAAAACAACAGAACATGAAGTTGGCCGAAGGTAAGTTTGTGCATTTTAAAGGCATGCCATGCCAGCCCTTTTAGTTTGTGTATATACTTCCCGCTCAGGCAAACAGAGGGACAGACAACCTATTCGAAAAGGTAGAACTCTCCCGAAAAGCTCTAGTGCATCGGAAAACGAAAACAGCAAAAGCTTACGTGACTACTTTAGCCCGCCACGTTCGAATGAGGCTACACAGGATGAACGTAAACGAGGTGTTTCTACGCCAAGAAGTAAGTCTCTTCAGTCAGGCTTTGACAAATCAATCAACTAAATAAAAAGTTTCCGTTTTTAGGAAGAAAAAATCCTTTGGCGAATCTTCAATCAAATTTGAGCCCAAAGTACATCGGCTTTAACACTCCGACATCGACGGAGAAGCGCAGAACAAGATATCGCATAGCTAATCTCAAAGATTCGGACAGTTCCCCTTCGTATTTCCGGTCTAGTCGTGGTCTAATTGGATGTGTTCGTCGAACAACTATTAGTGGCCGCTTAAGGTCGCCCCTGTCATCGCCTGAGATGTCTCGAAGGAGTACCAACTTTGACAGTCCCATTGAGAAACTTCTGCGCAAGAATGGCGCTAGGAAATCTCTACCCAGCTCACCAATTGACGTTCCTATATCTGAAGATGAGGTGTTGGACGAGGAGAAGTCAGACGAAATGCAGAATAAACAAAAGAACTGCGTGGTGAGAATAGAGCAAATGAATCATAGCGATCTCGTTGCCCATGGCACGGATGGTGATGTTGAAGCCGATGTCAGCGAAAACGTGAATAAAGTAGAAACTAGTGAAATTGAAAATATAGTCGATGAAGATGAACCAATTGCTGTATATGAAATTGTCAATAGTCCAGTGGAAGTGGAAAGTGAAGTTAAAGATCCTACAGAACCTGAAGAACTGGCTTCTAAAGAGAATATCGTGACCGAGGAAGCACCACATGTTGAAGTTACAGAGCCTGAAGAGTCTGTTTCTAATGAGGAAATAACGATTGAGGAAACACCACACAGTAAAGCAACGATAACCAGTGAAATTGAAGAAAACGCAGATCAAATTAGCAGTAATGGTGATCAACCGCATGATGAGAGACCTTCCAGCAAAGAACCCGACACTGACAATACTGAGAACACAAAAAATGCACCGGACTACTCACACAATGAACAACTGCAACGCTTACACGAGAGTAAGTTCTCCAACGAGGATCTTCCATCGATAAAGTCACCTTCGACCTTTTCAGTGGACAGCGCTAAAGGTTCATCTCTCGATAACGATATGAATTGGGTATCAATCGAGACGGGCGATCTGTTCTGGGGTCAGATTTTTCAGTTCTCCTATTGGCCGTGCATGGTTTGCCCTGATCCGGAGGGAAAGACAATTAGTGTCAACGAAAGTCGTGGTCAAATGCAGCATGTTATGATTCATGTACGATTTTTCGCGGATAATGGTCGTCGAAGTTGGGTAAAAAGAGACAACCTGATGCAGTACACTGGTCTCGAGGGTTATGCGAAAAAAATGAACGAAGCCGAGCAGAAACACGGGAAAAAGAGCCCAAAGTATAAGGTATTCATTGTGTCGAAGGGAAAATCGCGTATTTGGAACCAAGCAGTCAGAGAAGCCGACGCAATTGACTCGATTTCGATGGAGGACCGGCTGGAGAAGTTCTTTGAGCTGCTGGAAGAAGTCAAGTAAGTTGCCCAAATCTTTTATTTCAAAAGCATTCTTATATACAGTTACGGGGTACAGCCTATTTTCTTGTTCGAAACCCCATTTAGGAATCCAATTTTCATATCTGAATGTCGCACTAAAATAACCTGTCCACTGTACAGGCACTGCTCAGAGCAGAAATGTATCGTTCAGGATCGTTTTCGATTTGAATTCACATTGAGTTGGACTATATTATAACAGTTCTTGTCAAGAATTTATTATTTTCCTTCTTGTTGAGCCAGTTTTGATTCCCCCATGAATGAATTGCAGTGGGGTTATGTGCATACAACCTAAAATGTCTATTGTGCCCCTCCTGACGCCAACAAAAGTTATCCTTGGACTAAAGTACTTCGTTCAACTTGGTTTCCGTTTGAAACTTAGGAGCCTGTATCAGACAAGTTACTCTGCTGCGAGATAGTGCCGCACAGTTCCTAATGATATGATCTGAAGTTTCCTCGGATCCGTCGCAAAATCGGCGTATTCTATTCCTTTTTAGACCTTACCTACTAAAGTGCTCACGGAGCTTACAATATTTCTTGTTTTTTTTTTTTTTATAATTTGCACGTGTGAAAGGGGTTATGAATACCCTTATACTAATTTTAGGACACGGGCGTTTTTGTGGAAAGGGGAAGAGACAGAGAGAAAGACAGATTGGTGTAATTGGTTTGAAACTCAGCTGGTATTAAGTTTCAGTGAACTCCAAGGGTGGCTGTCCAGATAACTGGGAAGCTTGTTTGCTTTTGCTTTTGTCGTTGCTCATGATTCACAGTATTTTTTTCCGTCCTCTTGATGTCATTATCACGATCAAGTTGCATTTTAGCCATATGACCGCCCTACTGCCAGTGTTATGCCTTCGCAGTAGAGTTAACATAAGCTTTCGCAATTGATCGACTTTTTATTTATTTCATGCGAAATAAATAGATGTTTATTGACATCAGGATTCGAACCGTGAACCTGTAGCGTGACAAGCGATGATGTTACCACTACACCACTTCCACCCTCAACCGTAAGTGGAAAACCGTAAGTGTAGCGCCTGATAATGAGCTGCTTCCTTATCCACCAACAGAGCTACGTGTAGCACAGTAAACTCAGTGTGATTTTGGCTGGAATAAGATACAGGATCATACTTCTTCCAAATGAGATATGTATTTTCTCTTGCTTATCGGGATTGCATACACTAGTGCTAGTTGTGTTTTCTGTAAAGTGATAAACGATTGTGAAATACGGTTTTGCTGTTTCTATCATTTCTCCTCTCCCTCTTTGCATACAATTTGCTATCGTTTATCACTCTGCAGAAAGCGAAACTATCGCTATTGACATCTTTTGAGTGTGTTGTCGTTCTTAGCCTCTCTTTCGGATAAATTATTTAATCGCAGTTTCAGCTCCCCTTGAAGTGTCGGTTAATTGTATCGCGTAAACTAAATTCGCGTACTTGCATCTGCATTCAGCTAACTAGAAATGTCCTAAAAGAAATGTCTCAATTCTGTACGGCTTCCAATTAGAATTGCAACCACTGACATGATTACAAAGGTGATCCCACATAGCCTCAATCCGACTGTGTGATTACCGCACGGAAGAGGAGAACTACTTTTGCGTTATGGTGCTAAACGCGTTCTGAAAAACATTAAAGTCTACAGGTGGGATTGAAATGACGGCAAACTCAAAAATTACTAAATTCCTGCGATAGCAAAAATACTGATATGATTTAAAGGCAGTAAATCAGTATGTAAATGCTTTGCCTCATCGACTATCCTGGCTTTTATCTACAATGAGAAGAATATCCTGGACTCCAAAGTGGAAGATAATTTGCCTATATTCGCAGAAAATTCTACCTTACCACATAATGCTTTCTCCACCTACTCGTATGTATATTGAACTGACTGGAATAATCTTTATGGGAAACATTTTTCTGAACCGGTTTAGTATCGTCTTCAGATCCAGATATAATATTTCGTCTTGTGTGTTTCATCCTGGGGTTAAGCCCTACGCAAACTCTTTCACTTTTAGAATTCCATAGTCATTTTTCCATGTCGGTGGTAGAAATATTAGCATTTGCAGTGGTAGCCAGGCTGCATTCGAGACTCCCACAAATCACTCAAAGATTGTTCTTGAATGTAAGAATAGACCGGGTTTGTCTTATTTGGCTACCAGGTCATAGAGGAATTGTAGGCAATCTCTGACCCACTAGCGAAAGAGGGTTCAAAAACTACTCCTCTAAGTCCGAAACAAATACGAGTCCGTACTGATACGAGCACATAAAAAGTTTAGTTTAGTTTCCTGAAAAACCACCAAGTGTTTTGTGAAAGGGCCTGATAAAAGTACTGCAAAATTCCTTCTCAATTTGGGTAGCAAGGGCTGCAGGTTAGCCTAATAACAGGCCACAACACATGTGGTCATCACATGACCATCGTGTGATCCTATTTCGAAAGCGAAGATACGACAGAGCACTTCTTTTGTCAGTGTCCTGTTATTACGAGAATGAGGTTGCGCACCTTAGGCCTAAATGTAATTAGAATGGACTCAGTCCAATCTCTGCCCCTAGTCGGTATTCTGCCTTTCATTAAGGGTACAAGTAAATTTGACTAAGTGTTCTTTTCATTGGTGTTAATGGACAATGGACCGCTTTTATGTATAAGTGCTTGGGATAGACTATGAGAACTTTGGTTATTCTTTGTTTTTGCGCATCAGATGCATAAACGATCAAAAAATAAACTTTTTTACGTTAAAAATTAAGCGCGAACGTTGTGCATACTAACCGCAGTGATGCGTCTCCAAATTTACATCAGAACTTTTAAAGTTTTTTTTAGCCCAGTGATGGAGAGAGAGGATAAGGGTATAAGAAGAATTAAAGATTAGATAGGAAAGGATCGATTTTAGCAGATAAAAAACGCTGAGCCCTGCGAAATCATCCACACCTATCCAATATCCGCTTCTTGTTCTAAGTCTTCTTCTTTAATTCTCGTTTACGACTACCTGTAGTGATTCATCATCATCAAAATTTTTTCCACGTAAGTCTGTGTTCAAATTTGGGAACAGGTAATAATCACTAGGTGCCAGGTCAAGACTGTAAAATTGATGAGCTATGGCCATGGCAACCTTGTGAACCGGTGCGTTGTCATGAAGTAAGAGCTCGCCTTTTGTTAATCTTCCCATCCTTTTTACTTTAATAGATGGTCTTAATCATCCTAAAACTTTAGCGTAGTATTCTCCTATGATGCTGGTGCCTTTTGGTTTATAATCTGTTAACACGATTCTTACTGAGTCCCAAAACACTTTTGCCATGATCTTCCCAGCCGATGGCACATCATTAAACTTCTTGGGGGGTTGGATCATCCCTTTTAATCCACTGCATGAACTCTTGCTTTGACTCAGGGTCATAATAATGAACCCAAATTTCATCTCCAGTAACAATTTTGTTGACAACTTCTGCTGGATTGTCGCCTCACAGCTCCGATGCGGCGTAAGCATTCTTGGGGAACCCACCTTAAACTGATTTTTCACATTCAAAGATGATAGTGTAGAATTTTGAAACTCGTTGTTTCGGATATTTTTGCTTTTTGCAATTTCCTTTAGTTTGAGTCAACTGTCTTCCATGCGGGCATTTTCGACCATTTCATGTGTTGTGACGTCACTTGGTCTTCCAGGGTGGTCATCTTCTAATGACACTCTACACTGTTTAAATAAGCCCGACCACTTGCAAAACCATATAGGCGTGATAACCATATACCTACCTGACAATAAAAAAAAATAATTCTAACCCCACCCCTTTTTACCTTCACACCTATTCCGTGACACCTCCGTACTTAGTCATAGCTAACCTTCCACAATCCGTGGATCCATCCGGTAACCTTCAGCTCGGCTTTCCCAGAATTCCTCCATATTCCCGATTCCTGTGACTTCTTGACAGTGTTCACTTGAGCTTTTGTCTTGGTACTACTGTTGCAAGTCCATTATTCCACATCGTCAGCGTAGCCTACGTGTTTGAAGTAAGTTTGAATTGTCCATTGTACTCCCCTGGTTCCGTTCATTAGGATATAATTGATTATGATCAGGAATAGAGTCACAGTATCTTACCTCGTAGTACCCCATTATGCACCTCAAAGTCCTCCGACACCTAGACCTAATAATCGCTATAAGTTTTTCGGAGAAACCTGTGTAAAGCACACGAGAAAAAATGACAATACGATGCCAATGGCCTTCTTAGAACTGATAAATAGTGGATGAAGCTCTGTTATACGTATACCCTATCAAGCTATTTTGTGCTGAGTTCCACAATTATTTTATCTATTACTTTGGCAACGGCAGGGGAAACATAAATACCTCTCCAGTTTGCATACTACATTACGTTAGTTTGATGAGCATGGCCTACTTCCCATGTATGTATTCTGTATGATAGGACGCAGAAAGTCTGCTGATTTGGTTGGCTCTACTTAGCAAAGATCAGACTTTGTTGCATTTCCAATGACAAGTTGTTTAAAATTGCAGAATTCCACAAAATTTTTGTGATTTCGCGTCACACATGCTTGAGCGCGCTGTTGTCGTTCCCTGTCAGAGCAGTAGTAAAAACATAATTTTAACCAGAAGGGGCGGTCCCAACTGCTGAATACTACATTCATGTTTAAGGTTAACCCAGATCACCTCCTTATACCGTTTTAGGCTTGGACTGATATGGTGCTATTTGGATACACTGTGCAGCAAGAACCACAGTTGGACCCGCCTTAGCTATGATATAATTTCTTCTTGGTTTAGCTTTGATCGCCCTAGTCACTTTTGTGAGAGTATCTTTTGGCAAAAATCCACAAAATCCACTCCTTCCTTTCTTCGCCAAAAGGATCCTGCGAATATGTTTAGCTTCCAGAAGCGTGTCACTCTCAGTGAGAGGAAACCAGAATCGATTAAACGAAATGACTCCCTCCATCCCACTTTCATTCTCATAAAAACCTGTCCTCATTTTATTTGAAAGAAACATGACACATTTCTCTATTTTAATCACCTAATCTTTCTTACAGGGTGTACAATAATTTAGAGCGCAAACGTCGTCAATCGCTGTATTTACATTCCTCAACGTCGGACATTAGCAGTATGTTTGACTCCACCGACAACTTGTACCTGAAACAACATCCCATCGGTAAGCGAGATCGTTCTCCAACACCAGTGAGTCCAGCATATTCCCCATTGGGACCGAAAAATTCCGAAAAACGCATAAAGCTAGGCGACCACAACACAAGTTTAACTTCAAATTTAAGTGCGTTAATGGATGAGACTGAAGTCAGCACCGATGTGCAATCAAATGAAGTCTCAACCGGCACCGAACTAGAGTGCATGCAAACCGAAGACATATACAGTGATATTGAATTCAAAAAGTTCAGTTCCGCAATGCGAGCATTTATTTTGGAAAATTCCACAGATCCGAAATTAGAAACGCAGTTTATGTTGAATGTTCGCAGCATGTGGGCTCTTAAACATATCGCGTTCCGCAATCGGATAGAATCGAGTTTAGAAGTTCAAAGCACACCGAATGGCGTAAAACGTCTCTCGCAGAGGATTCGCAACATTTCAATACAAAAGAGCTTGCCATCAACACCGGCTCAGCATCATAGTGGGCAGCCAGCAAGCGAGAAATCGACTGGGTCGAAGCCAAAAAAATCCATAGTCCGTCCCATTGAGGAAGTGATAGACGATATCTTCCAATTAGATAGCAAGTATCTCTTTAGAGGAGTTTCAAGGGAAGCTGTTTGCAAGGAATGCCTAAAAACTGGCTCAGACCTTGTCAAATGCTCGAAGAATTGCCAGACGTGGGTGCACACAGCATGCAGTGCACATTACTCAAATGAATCTCCACGTGTTGCGATTGATGTAGTACCACCGCCCTTCGTGCATATAACTGGGGACTTGGACGAATCATCATTGGCGAAAGCAACCAGAATGCCACCAATTGTTTGCAAAGAATGTAACTCCGGAGAACCGAACAAATGCTTCGTATGTAAAACTAATGACGCTGAATTGGGTGAACTGGCGCGTTGCAATAGTCAGCATTGCGGTAAGACATTCCATGTGAACTGTCTTCGATACTGGCCCCAGGCTAAACTTACAAATTCTGCGGGAAAATTAGAAAGCCTCCGCTGTCCGGCGCATGTGTGTCACACTTGTGTCTCGGACGATCCCAAAGGAAAGTTCCTTCAGATTGAGAAATCCAAACTGACCAAGTGCATAAAGTGCCCAGCAACGTATCACATGGACTCGACTTGTATACCAGCTGGTTCGCAGTTTCTTTCAGCCGCCTACATAATTTGTCCACGACACAGCAAACAACAGGAGCCCTATATAAATGTTAATTGGTGTTTTATATGTGTTGCCGGTGGTAAGCTAGTTTGCTGCGAGACATGTCCCACAGCAGTGCATGCAGAATGCTTGAAGATTCCCGTCGCCGATGAGGGTTACATATGTGAAGAGTGTGAAACAGGTCGAATGCCCCTCTATGGCGAAATGGTGTGGGCGAAGTTTAACAATTTCCGTTGGTGGCCGTCACTCATACTTCCGCCTCCTGAAGTGCCAGAGAATTTGGCACGAAAAGCGCATAATTCATCGGAATTCGTTATCCGATTTTTCGGCACCAACGATCATGCTTGGATCAGTCGACGAAGGGTGTATCTTTATCAAGAGGGCGACTGCTCAGAACCACCGAGAAATCAGAAAAAAGGTTTTTTTTCTTTTTAGCGTTTTCTTTTGATAAATTGTCGTCTAAGATTTTTTTTTTAATTTTCAGGTCTAGACCACAATTACATAAAAGGCGTTGAGGAGGCAAAGCGCATCGCAGACATTATCAAGGAGAAGAAGATTCTAATGCGAGTCAATGACAAGAAACAGCGAATCAGTCCACTGCCATATGTTAAGATCAAATCAAACCGCGCTGTTCCTCCTTTGAAATTACAAGTTGATCTGGAAAAAATTAGTAAATGCGAATGCAATAAGGATAGTAAGAATCCTTGCAGTCAAGACTCTGGCTGCCTAAATCGAGTCCTATTCACTGAGTGCAATCCAAAAATTTGCCCTGCAGGAGATCGTTGTCATAATCAACTCTTTGAAAAGAAGGTGTATCCGAAATTGGATGTAGCGTACATGAATGAAAAAGGATTCGGATTAATTTGCCTGGAGCCCATTAGTGCTGGCACTTTTGTTATCGAGTATGTGGGTGAGGTAATTGACGATGCCGAATTTCGACGGCGAATTGCTCAAAAAGAACAGGAGCGCGACGAGAATTTCTACTTCCTAACACTGGAGAAGGATTACATCATCGACGCGGGGCCAAAAGGTAACCTGGCCAGATTTATGAATCATTCTTGTGATCCGAATTGTGAGACGCAAAAATGGTCTGTGAACGGACTAAATCGAATTGGCTTGTTCGCGATTAAAGACATTCCCAAGGTAAGAGCATATTTTTTTTACTTACATATTTTTATTATACGGGTGGACATGGGCACATGATGAGATAAGAATTGGTTTCGTATCACTGCTCATCCATGATGTTATAGTTGCTGATAAATCTGACTAGACCTAGGCGTGATAAAATGAACTTATTTTTCCTTCATGAACGATTGGCCATGATTCATTTTATTCCTCCCTGACGGGTCTATTGATCCTTCTCTCGAGAGGACTACCTGGGGAGATGGGAATGAGAATGGAACCTTGAAAGTGTGTTTTGGCTGAGCTTTAGCTTCCGCTAGTTTCTGCTGTCTTACCTCACTGGGGGCCGTGGAAATTTGAAGAACATTATCACTGCCTTCCATTCTTATTCTCATAGTCGCGTTATCCTAAAATAAAGCATTGCTTTATTCAAGTGACATCTTGAACGACAATTGAATACACACTACTACCACCGACGTGCTACTTACTTCTTTTTTAATTTAAATATTAAACCGATGCCACAATTCAGAAAATGCTTCTTCTTATAGAACACTGAGCTCACATTCAACTATTTCTGGGATGAATTGCTAGGTAACGAAAAGAAAAGCTGTCACTGTGGAGCTGCCAAATGTGCTGGACTTATCGGTGGAAAATACAAACAACCTGTAAGAAAAGTTTATTTCAATTATCCTTCAAGGTCTAACAAAATTACATCTGTTCAGGCAAAGCAATCGCAAGTGAAATCAAAACTCAAAAGCAGACGCATGACGAACATGAAACTGAAGTCTCCAAAAAGAAATAAAAAGTTGAAACCAAAGGTGGCAGCTATGAAGGGTGGAAAACGACCTAAGCTTGCAACTCATATCAACAGCAACCACATATCGTCAATTACAGTAGATAGCTCCCCCCAGAAAGACAAACCCCAAGTGTCGCCAGCATCAAAGTCAATATTTGATTCGAATTCAAAAGTAACCCCAACACTAGAGGAACCAAGAACAAGTTTAACAGAAGAAAAGCAAATAGAGGATGCTCAATCATGAGTAATGTACAAAAACTAGTTAGTTTTCTGTTACTTAGAAATTTTATTCGCGGCCTTGACACCATTATATTTTTAACAAATTGAATTTGAAGTAACCAAGCCTATAGTCTTAGCTATGAACAATAGAGCCCAATGAAGGCGCAATCTTCGATATTTGTTAGTAGTTTTCTTACAAATAAAACTCAATGTAAATGTAACGATGTTAATGTTTTTATTGAAAGCTTTTGTTTGGGAGTCTCGTTTGTTCAAAGTAAATGTATAGTTTATTTTGTATTAAGCGGAATAAGCTTGGTCTTCAGATAGTCTTAGTCAAGACGTATTAACATACTTTTACGTAATGTGTTCTTTTTAAATAATAAGAGTAAACTATGCATTCTTTTACAATTATTTGTACATGAACAGAGCGGGTTGTAAAATAACAAAACATCAGAAACGCTTGTTTTAAAAATATTTGTGTTTTTCTTTTAATAAAAAATAATTTATTTGTGTTTAATCTATTTTGTTTATAAAAAAAAAAAAAAAAACTAGGAAAATTGGCATTGAATTTTTTTTTAATTGGTTTTAGATTTTTCAATTTATTTGTATTCAAAATAAAAAAAAAAAACTGTTGAAATGGAATATTTTTGTGGCTAGATTTTGTTATAGAATCGAAGTGTTACATACTTTGTGTAAAGTACTTCAAATGGACTTCGGTCTTAGTTGCGGAATGCCAATTTAAAAACGTGGCGACGTGTCAAATCTAACAGCTAGGTTCCAGAATTCGAGTGAAATGAAATCGAAATTGCAAATCGAGTGAATTCGATTTTAGTGTTCCACATTCCGAA
Source organism: Pocota personata (assembly GCA_963082735.1). Taxonomy (NCBI): domain Eukaryota; kingdom Metazoa; phylum Arthropoda; class Insecta; order Diptera; family Syrphidae; genus Pocota; species Pocota personata. The sequence goes on from OY720429.1 coordinate 276,378,191, forward strand.
CGATTTACTAATGTCGAAAATTTTTCGAAATCACTTTTTGTGAAATTAAAAACAGCTGATATCTGTCATTTGAGACGTTGCTCAAATATTTTTATTTTCGCAAATCGTTTGTTTTTTTTAAATTTCGTCTCATCGCGATTTATTTAATAATGAGTGTTGTATGAATTGCCATGGTACTGCGAATTGACAAAGAGAAGTATGCTGAGGAAAAAATAAAAAGGCGTACGCTGAGAGACCTTTCAAATCCGTTGGAAATTGCAGATGCTGCGTACGTACAATTTTTGCAAACGAAAGTTCAGTTTTCTTACTTTATTTGTTATTCCAGATTCATATCATATTATCGATTAGATAAATGTGCTCTCATGATGGTGCTACAAACTATTAGGCCGCGCATCCGCGACAACTCGATCACCTTTCATGAATCCTCTAGAAAGATCCTTATGGTTCTCTATAAATTGAATAAATATAGCCTCCTATGCAATATTCTTATGCTTGCCCCTGTTTAAATATATTATTTTAATAAACTTATTAAAAAATGCAATGCAATTTATTCGCTTACATTTTCAATGACGTCTGCTTTGTACTATTCGATAAAATCGAAAAGTGGAACACCCCAATTTCACTTTGGTTCAATTTCGAAAAATTTGAAATCGAAATCGATAATAGTGAAATATAGAACACCAAATTTCATTTTCGATCGATTTAAATTTCATATCGAGTGAAAGTGAAATGTGGAACCTGGCTGTAAGCTGTCGTTTTAGACAGATGATGATTTCGACAATAAAGTCGAATGGGATTTTTTTAAAAGAATTGTTTCATTAAACGGATTCGCGTCGAAATGGCTCACGAATTGTCTTAAGTGGTGAATCTCTCGCTACTAGGTATCGTTTATGAACTAAAAATGACAGATAAAAGTAACGAGTTACAATAAACTAGTACTTATCAAGCAAAAGACTTGAAAACTGCCAAATACAAAAGATCGAGAGTGGACAATTGAGGCAAAAGTACACGAATACATTTCAAGTCAAAATGGTACAATAGTGTCAAAATATACTGGGGTAGTTATCAAACCAGAATATTTCGCCTCTACCTGCGTTACGAAAAATAAGCAGTCCATTGTCATTATTTATTCTTTGACGAATCGTCTCATCTTCCTCGTAGTTAGCACCAAAATATTCTTAATTCGAATTTAAAACTACGATTTTTCATTTCCACTATCAGACGTTAACAAGAACACTCCGGGACAAAATGATTTAACACCCCCTCTCAAGAAAGAAAGTGTGCTAAACATTTGCCAAATCTGATCCAATGATTAGGTAACAGTATGTATTTAGACCTCAATCCATAAAATAATTTCTGGAAAAATCCTTAACTGGGTGGGACAAAAAGATAGTATAGGTAGATAGGTAGAAATTTAAATTATTTTACTATGAATGTGTGTTTAGCATATTTGTGACCAATCTTGTCTAATTGTGTACTAATGGAGTCTTTTAATTCCGCAATGTGGAGGCGACCGAGTGGGTAGTAATGTCTGACGACGTCTGTGCTCCCTCGGTTGCCCCCAAAACAAGGTTTTTTCTGAACCTTAAGTGTTAAGCATAATTTTTTAAGTTTTAGCCTAAAGCCCTGGTAGCTAGCGCTATAATGTATTTTACTTAGTACGTTTATGTACACTTAATAAATCTTCTTTCATTTCCTTACGGTGATCCGGAGTAGAAGGATCACAACCTTCCCACTTTACTGCATCCCTACTGGTCCGCCTGTGGGGTTTGCCGGTTTGACCTCAGGAAGTACCGGTAGGTTTCCTGGTTTCGGATCATTTCGTCACTGAGGCCAATCAAATGCTGGTGTTTCTGCATTTGTGTGATCCAGTTGTTTTTTGGTTTGCCTTTTTTGCGCGATTGTGTAGGAACATTGATTGCTATTGCCTTTTTGACGGGGTTCGAAGGATCTCTCCTTTGAATATGACAATACCAAATGAGCCGGACGTGCTCATTTTTTACATGAAGACTTCCTTGAATCTTTAAACTTTTTATTCTTCTATCAAGCTTTGTTACTCCTGCTGTCATGCGAAGCATCTTCATCTCAACTGCCGTTAATTTGCCCTCATACTTTTTGTACATTGTCCAGCATTGTGAACCGTATGTGAGCGCCGGACGTACAACTGCGAAAATATAAATAAAATGTACACTTAATAAATGATAATAATAATTCCGCAATAAATTGCATAAATTGCTCGGTCAGGCTCTCCCCACATGTTCTCAATTATGATCTTGCTGGCCAGTTAAGAAAGGATAAGTTTTCTGAGTTAAGTATGGTTTGCCGCATTATCCTGTTGAAAAATTAAGTTTTCCTCGGCAATAATTGAAGCAAACCTCTCAATTTGTTCGTTAACAGATTGAATACATCTGGTGCTGTTCATTCTGTCACTGATAAATTTTATTTTGGTTTCCCGTTGTACTCAATTCCAGCCCATTTGATAGCGATTAAAAATTCCTTTCTCCTTACGCAGATCGTGAAAATAGTAAAACCAGCCATCAGTTCCATCTAAATTGGCATTTGTTTCATCTATGAATATGACTTCTCCAATTTTTCTATCAATGGCAATTGCTACGAGTATACTCTAAACAGCGCGTTTTGTGAGCTTGGGTTAAAGGTGGCTTCCGAAGCAGTTTTTGGAGATGTTCGCATTGTTGTAAAAATTTCCTCACATTTTTTATGTTGGTTTTAACTCCCACTTTAGCTGCGATTTGACGAGCGGTTAAAGAAGAATCTGAAGTTACGCAAAATCGAAAGTTTTTCTCTTGGAGTTAATGTTGGTGTTCTTCCAGGAGAATTTATTTTGCCATAATTTTCGGGATCGTTCATTAAATTTGTCACTACTGTGACACTTCACACATAAATTTAAATATGTTTGTACTTCAGCTGAATTTAACATTTTGCCGCGTCCCATATTGTCCTTTTTTGAAAAATGTTTATCAAATCTAACACCAAATAATAATAAAACAAGAGCATATTTGTTTTCTTGATTCATAAAGTATACAGTATAGTGTTATGTATGGAATAGCATATCGGGTAAATGGCCTCCACGGCTTTGCTGGTACAAAAGCACGCTTTTGTAGAAATTTCCATGACCGTTTTGCATAAATGTGGTTGAATTTCGTTGATGCAGCGCTCAATTTGAACCTTCAAGACGTGGATATTGGTGGACTTGTTGGCATAAACCTTAGACTTCAAAAAATCCCAAAGAAAAAAGTCCAACGGGTCCTGATTTGGGCGGCCAATTCTTATCACCAAAACGGGATTATTACACGATCAGGAATTGACTAATATATTAATTGAATTGTTTCTAAGGCTTTATGGCATGTGGCACCGTCTTCTTGAAACCACATGTCGTCCACATCCATATCTTGCAATTTAAGAACAAAAAACTGGGTTATCATATTGCGATAGTGAGCACCATTAACTGTTATTGCCTGACCAGCCGCATTTTTAAAGAAGAATGGTCCGATAATGCCTCCAGCCCAAAATCCGCACCAAACAGTGACACTGTGGATGCATTTGTTTCTCAACAATCATTCGTAGATTTTCTGAACCCAAAATTCGACAACTTTGACGTTTAACAAAGCCATCAAGATGAATAAGAGCCGCATCGCTGAAGATGATTTTGTTTGAAAAATTGTTGTTCATAATCCATTCAACGAACACTCTTTCTCTTTTAAAATATTGCTCAATAATGAAAACGCATTGTTCTTTCGTGTATCACTCCACTTTTAATAACCCTGAACGCTGTCTTTTTTTTTTCGTTGGCAAGCGGCAATTTTCGCGCAAATGGCGCAAAATTTAAATCTCGCGTAAATTTCGGGAATCCCTTTATAAACTTGAGCTTTACGCTCTCTCTGCAATGCGTCAACTGTATATGAACTCCGCAATCGTTACGTTCCTGGCAGACGGCTTCTTTCACCCAAGCCACTAACCGCGAACTAGGGACATGGTCATAGCCTCAAATGTAGGTAGCGTCGGCTACTACATTCGATGTGGGATCCTCTGCACAATGGAACTTCGTAATTCTCCGCTATCAAGCCGTTTAAAAATGTTCAAATCAATTTTCAAACTAAGCTATTTGCAAACGAAATTGCTGAACTTTTTGATGGAATTGTTTTAATAAACACTGCTTACTCTTTAATTATTTATTTATTATGTATACATTAGCAGTATGTATAGTCTTAGGGATATAACATTTGTATTTATATTTTTCTACTTCTGTAAGTTCATTGTTTAAACTTTATTCAGTCAAAGAGACATCAGCAAGAAAAAAAAAATCTTGCTTCCTTTGTATCTAGGATTTGTTTTTGGTTGAATTTAAATTTGATCTTGTGCTTATATACGACGTTTACTTAGAAAAAAAATCTGTTTTCTTCTCCCAAAATCTCTTATTATACAAAAAAAAATAAAAAATCAAAAATCAAAATAAAATAGCATACAATTCATTTAAATAAATTTCTTTACAATTCTCGTCATTTTTTTTTTAGTATTATCCATATACTAACAGTACTTAAAATTAATTCTTAAACATTTAGTTTTGGCACGATCGCTGCTATTCTATTAATTATACATTGAACACCATCTGACGATGAATCGTACAAAAGTCCAAGAGACAGCAGACGCAACCCATGTTGATTGAACACCTCAAGAACTGACCATTTCTCCAAAAGTTTTAAACAATTCCTAACAGACTCTGTTGATATACTTTCACCTGAAAAAGACGTAAGCGTAAATTAGACCAGAAACAAATTACCAATATGTTTATACGATACCATAGGGACAGCTTCCATCGTTCACTTTGTTTGTGATATCTTTCATGACGAATTTGACGAATTCACTTTCGAGCATCGAACTTTTGTACAATATTTTCAATGACTGCGCAACGGCATAGTATGAGTGGGCAAACGGAGCGAGAATCTCACAAATAGCTTTCTGCTCTCTGAGTGTGGCGGTGTTGATGAAAAGTTCCGGCTTTTCCGGCCTATCAATTGGCTCAAAGTCTTCATAATCGTCTTCACCCAAGTATGAGATAAGATTGGCCGCCATGCGATTACTTTGTACCTCCAATTCTGTTTGATCGCTTGTCTAGTAGGAAATTCGATTAGCTTTTATTTGGTTTTAAAAAATCGAACTGCAAACCTCAGCGGGTTTAATGAGTTCCCTGTTCAGCAGGTCATCGATTGTAGATTCAAGAAGATTGTCTAAAACTTGGGTGGGTTTATGTAGAATGAATTCATAACGGTACACTCCACAATTCTCTAAACTAGCCTCAACCAAATGCTTTCGTGAGATTCCAGTGTCCTAAGAGACGAGGTTTTAACAATAATTTTGAGTAACACTTCAAGAGACCATAACAACACTTACACTGGGTTTGTCGCTCAAAAGCGAATGGAGGGATGATAACACCACAGATTCTAGGGCAAAGTGTGGCGTGAGTGTATTTGAATAGTATGCTAACTCAATCAGTCTTGGTACGATTGGATTTGGCTGGATAAAGTTGTGTTGGTCCCTTTTGCTTCGTAGTACAAGATCTAAAGGAAAATTTATATAAACTGAGTTTAAACTCATTATTCTTGACACTTACCAGGTCCCAGAAGATCACAGGCATATCTAACAACATGAATAGACTCGCCAGAGAAACCCATGTCCCGGCGGCCTTTCAATACACTCCGTAATTTGTCCAACTCTTTGGCGACTTCATCTTCAGGAGCACCGCTCCTATACCGATTGAGTAATAAAAATGCTAATGCATTCGTTGACATCACTGACGTCGCGGCTGCACAGTCGTATACCACCTGACGTGATATGCTTTCGATCAGCGTTCTATGCTCTTCACACACCACATCGGTGCCGTACAGTGAGGATGTGGACTGAATATGTTGCAAAGTCCTACAACGTGAAGCTTAAATAGTGATTCAATTGGAAAATAAAATATGCTTACCTAGATCCAGGTTTGTAGATTTTCATATTGCCATCCTCTTTCGCAATTTTATTGTAACTCTGGACAAGTTCTCGAATGGAATAGGGTTCATTGAAATCGATACGCATCAATCCGTACTTGGAATTCAGAGCCTGCGAGACAAAACAAATTTTGTGATGATTAATAGTTCTGAAAAGATGAATACGTTATCTTACCTTCCAAATGCCTGACATTGCCTTTCCGAATGATTCAGGTATCTTTTTTTGTCCAAGCTGTTCACGAACAAAATTTCCATCGACAAGACGTTCGTAGTTTACTGATACAGGGACTAAAAGGGCATCTGGAATACTTCGGTCCATAAAAGCATTGACAATAACGGATAATATTCCACCCTAATATAAAGGAAAACAAACAAAATTTGATTAGAAAAATGACAATTGCTGTTACACAATTAAATGTACTTCTATTGGTTAACCACCTGGCGTGGTAATATCATGTCCAATCATTTTAAGATCAGCTGTTCTTTAGGAATTATACTTTAGTGAGTTTCATATCTTATCAAATAGAATTCGTACGAAGGAGAGTATGCTAGATAATATATATCGCCGCGTTTAAACTGTGAACTACACAGGGTGTTTCAATTCAAGGCGTCTCGTCTGACCGAGGGTTACTTAAGTGCACGTGGCACCAAACACAAGCAGACACAATTTTTTCAATCGAGACAGTTCGTAATTAACGAAGTATATCTTGAAAAACTTCGTAATAGAACAAAATGAAGTTATCGACGGCATGATGGTTTGTTATCATGCAAGGGAACAAATTATGACAATTCGTAAGTTCCAAGCATCATCCTCATTTACGCTCACGCAGCGAGAAGAAGAATTATGTCATCACAGACGGTTTCTGGTAGCTCTTGGACCAGAAACCATTTTAAAATTGTCTTTTAATATTTCAACATCGAAAGCAGAGGCACACGTTGTACACGAAACGGGATCGACATTGCATTGTGAGTGCCTCTAACGACGTAGGATCCAGAAGCAACATCGCGAGGAGTTTCAGTGCTAAAATGGTCAACTGCACTAAATACATTATGGAAATTGAAATCTCCCGCAACGACGATTTCATTTGTGGGACTGCGGGAGAGAATTCTAGTAGCGGGACTCAGAAATTTGTTCGAGGTGGTTAAAAGTCAAATTTTTTTTCTGTGTTTGGGCTTCTAAAGAGGATGTAGTTATTGTAATTATATACTTTCCGATGGTAATTTCGACCCAAAAGTATTGGAACGAGTCTGCAGTTGAAAGTTTACTTCATTTCTTACATACAGCGCGCTATATTTCTATATGAGTTCTATTTTTATGGAATGCTTTCTGCATTTGTGGATTGTTAATAAAAGTTGACAACAGTTCACAAGAAGCATTCGCTTATTCGTGGAAAAATAAACGAATTGATAATTTCTTCGAAGAAACTGTATTAACCAATAAATTGAAATTAGTTCTTTTTGAAATGCAGAATTTTCAATTTTGTGTGTATAAAAGTCCTAAAAATGTCTTGGTCGCAGATTGCATACGCAGCTGTGAATGCTCCTTAATTGTTTAATATGCGTTTTATTTTTGCTTAATTATTTGTTGCTTTTCTTGTTAAAGGAAAACGGTTGACGGAAGAGGAGAAAACTAAAATCGATGTTTTGAGGAAAATTGCATTGGAAATAGTTCGGTCGGACAGGGCGGTGTGAAATTACATTCTCCTTGGGGAAAATTACGGTGTCCGAACGTCTCCAAAGGCAATACAAAACTTACACTACAAAAAAAAAATCATATTGTAGTTGAAGCGACTAAGAATTGTCTCCATACGAAGCACGCCGCTGTTAAGTCAAGATCACAAGACGCCTATTGTGTACTAGAAACCACAAGTTATTTTATTCTGTTAAAAAAGAATTGTATCTCAACGGTCCATATGGGTTTAGTGCATATTGGCATAATTTGCGGAAAGATTACTTTCCGAAATATAAAGAAATTTTCAAGGTGGAAGTCTAATGCTCATTAGGAAAGCTGTTGTATTGCTGCAGTACTACTAAAATGGATTCCCTTAAATATACGTAAATGTTAGATAGTGAACTAATGCCATTTCTAAAAGATGTAGAGAGTTTGTCTTCCAGCCAAGGCAAAAAAATAAAAAAAAAAAATACTTAATAAAATTGCAAATTAAGTTTAAACGTCTTTTTTCGAACATAAAACGTAATATCTTCTCCTTTAGCATCAATTCCTGTCACTCAATCTATATTTCAGATGTTAGAGGTGATAGCGTGATACTGTGTGCCACAAATAATGGCTACAATGTATAATTCCCAAGGCTGGGTCTCACTTAGCGCCATTATTGCTGGCCTGTTTTGCACTAAAATAGAGAGAACCCTTTGAAAAGAAAATTTTTACCTTTGGCATACATGGCTTTCCAGTTCGTGTCCGACCGCCTTCAATAAAAAATTCCACATTGTGTCCCATTTTTAGTGCATGTTGCAAGTACAAGTGAAGAATGGCTCGATACAGAACATCCTTCTTCCCCACGACCGGGTCAATTTTTCTCTTTATAAAGAACGCACCGAGTCCACGCAGCAGGCGACCGAAGACGGGAATTTGTAAGTTGTTTCCCGCGGCCACAAGTGGACTCTTAATATCATTATTCGCTAGTATAAACGTAACCATAATGTAATCTAAATGGCTTCGATGCAATGGTAGAAATATCAAAGGTATTCCGGGCGCCTTCTCTGCGGCCATCTTTAGCATTTCTATCTGCTGAGTGTGTGTCACTACGCCCGACAGAAAACACGGCAATAGTTTGTACAATATCCAAGAAGTAAAAGCAACTAAATATCCGCTTAAAGTCGACCGCATATCCATCAGAATGCTGTAGCCTCGCTTTTCCTGTTGCTTAAGTATTTTCTGATAGGCAATATGTTCCAACTCATCGTCTTCCGAGTCCGTGTCGTCGCGTGTTATAAACCGTTCACTATTCTTTCTCGACTTGGCCTTTTCTTCCTTCAGAACTTCTGCACTGGCCTGCTTAATGGCACGCTGTAGGATAGGGTCTTTCAGAACCAAACCGGAAACCTGTAAACACAAACTATTAAGCTCTTGTGCAACAAGAATTTACGACTTCTCTTTCTTACCTGCGGATAAGGAAACTGTTTAAGCCGAACTATTTGCGCTAAAAACGGAAAATAAACGCCCCAATTGAACATGGAATTATAGGGCTTCCGGCCGGCATGTGGAGTAATATGCAAGAGATTCTCGGTCCCAGAGCCATGTGATAAATTCGTTTGCTGCTTCGGCTCCTAAAAACGCAAAAACGAAAAAAATAATTAACATAGTGCAGCCTAATTTATGTTAAATATCCAACAATGTGATGTAATATATTATTAATTAAATACTGATTGTACGAACCTCAAACCAGCCGCGGGTTCTAAAATCCATTGTTGCAACGGAAATGCAGTAACTCAGGTGAAATTCGGCACACAAAGGCGGTTCATTGTTAAAATTTAAAGCACGAACAAAGTGGCAAGAGCACCGGATAAAAATGGAACGGAAAAAAACAGTGCGCAAATTATAATTTCGCACCGAACCAATTTAAGCACGAGATTTCTTCAATTTAATCAAGGCGCTGACAGAAATGTCAATTGGTCCGGCATTTTAAAATGAATTGCGATGAACTGGAGTGAATATTTCTCATTATACCCGGAGCTGCCAGATCCATTTTTCCAAAGTACTTTTTAGTAGTACTAAACATTAACTAAGCCTTTTTGAGTAGCAGCAAAAAAGAATTATTTGATTAAGCCTAGTACACTGCTTAAGCGAAACGTAATATGTATGTGGTATGCCAATAACAAACGAAACGGTAAGAAAAAAAAAAAACAATAGTGGAGAATGCCACAGAACTTTGACATAGTAGCGAAGTAATGTCAACATTTCCCCAAACGAAAAACCAAACGAAACGAATTAACGAAATTTTTCATCTCTTCTTCCGTCGTATCAATTTTGTATGGAATTTTTCGCTTCGCTTCAATAACGTACTAGACTTTAGTCGAGACGCACATGCAGATTTTTGGTCGTGCAACTATCGGTAATGCTCTTTGGAACATCCACTCCTTTCACCCCTTTTAACAATAAAATTTTGCGCATAACAGTTGCAGAAAATTAAACACAAAACCAGCAGAAAAGGATACTCATACCTCGTTTTACGGCCGAGATACTTTCCGAAAAGTTGAACGTATAGCGAAAAGTCGTACGAGTCAATATGCTTCATGCATATCCATACAAATTGCATAGGATCGGTTCCTATTTTATACAAAGCATAGGAACATAGAGTTTGGCTCAAAATTAGTAGATTTTTTTTGTATCTTAAATAAACTTTGTGAAAAATTTGCGTGTTAAATACAACAATAACGAAAACCTATATCGGCTAAAGATATCCGGGACAAAAAAAAAATATGTTGAACCCATACTGTTTTTTTCACGTGTTGGGGGCATTCTCGACGAACGCGACGCAGATGTAAGTCGAAACTGAGCTATAAATAATAAGGGCTGTTATAATGAAAAGCCGTATAAAGAGCGGTCGTATAGCGAGATATGACTTTACATATGAGTATTAGCAACAAAATTAACAGAATATAATAAGATAAGTAGGAAAGCAGCAAATATGTTAATAGATCATCTGAAAAATTCCTCTTTCCAGAAAAAATAAATTTGATCAGCAGAACATATATTTATTTATTTTTTTGACTGTCGAAAATTAAATTACAGCAGAAAAACCAAAAATTAATCTGCAAGAATGTTAATAATTATATGCAAAATAAAAAACGAAAATAAAGGAACAGTTATTCAAGAAAAAACTTGGCCGATTGCTAATCAATAATTCATTTTTGATAACTATTTTTTTCGGTTTTTTATTTTCTGCTAATCAAAAATTTATTTTTTGCTTGTCAAAATACATTTATTTATTTTCTGATTGGAAAACGATTTTTCGACTAATTTTTTTTTTACACAATTCCCCTTCATTTCCCCAACCCTCGTTTTCTAGTACAAAAGAATGTACATTTATTGGTTGAACGAATTATTTGTTCAAGTACAGCAATTAAACTTCCACCAATATTTAGAAGTTGATTCAAGGCATAAAAGTTATTATGGGACCAGAGTCGTAAGTGATTGAAACCATCTGTAAAGTACGATCGCAGATTTTAATACCAATTGCATTCTACATGCGTCACTGCATTCAGATCAGCAAATTTAATATTAGAGATATGATGCAGAGCTACGATACGTACAGAATTAGCATGTGGCCTGACTCATACAAACATGTGTATTATAATTTCGCTAAATGCAAAATTCTGCACATATAATTCGGAACGTTCCCTTAAGCCAAGTCAATAAAACCATTAATTTATATTTTACAAGATATGTACATACTGGATGTTGCGTAAATAAAGGAGGTCATAAAGTATTCCCATTTATAATTTTTCTCGATAGGTCATTCAGTAAGTAAAATCTTATTCGCGTCATTTTACAGCTAATATTGCGTAGATTAATTTCATGATAATAATGTTCACCGGAAAGGCAAACATTTTAAAAAATATCTTACAAAGTTGGTCTCAAATTTACACTTGCACCAATATCATGGTGCAAGTGTAAATTTGAGACTATGAGGGTAATGGTTTCGTGAAAATGGTCGATTTCGAGGTTTGATAAATTTTGGTATTACTTTGAAGTCCACTTCGTTGGCAAAAAAAAGTTTCCCACCAAACAAAAACAAAACAGAAGTATCTACAAGGTTTTCTATGTATTTGAAAAATATTTGCTTGTTGATTTCGAAAAGTACCTGCGTGTCGACGCCTGAGAACAATCAGTCGCACACAAGTAGTAGTTTCGATGTAGATCGACGAAATATGTTCTTTCCATTTAATTTTTTGTCCATGCCCATGATTTTCTATACCATATTTCATACATATATTATTATAATACATTTTTGTAATTTCCATCGAAATTACCGAAAACATGAATAAGCTTGGATTTTCGTTAGTGTAAAAGCAAATGTTTTCCATTCAGGATGGATACGGGCATTTGTTTAAATGTTTTTAAACAAAAGTTTCTAAATAGGTTTTATACAGATTTATTTTTTTTATACGTTTGTTTAATTGTTCGCGGGTAAATGAATGAAGAGGGGCTTCTTAATTTCTTTAGAGAAACTAAATAAGTAGTTCTTTCGATCTTGTCTATGAAGTCGCAATTCGAGGCGAAGTCTGAATTTTCATTTTAACCCCAAAATTAATTAAAATAATTTGATGCATTATTCCGGTTGTGCTTAGACAGTCGTTTCTTTTGAACTGCTGCTGGAATTGGGTTACTTTATTTAACTTTTTTGCAATGAAAGATCAATTGACATAGTTCATCTTTTCCTTTTTGTTCAGAAAAAAAAAATATATGTCAATTGATCTTTCATTACAAAAAAAGTATTATATATTCTATAAGAGTCAGTCGAGGTCAATTTGTTCATGTTTTTTAACTTTTTTATTTAGTAAACAAGTTACTAACATGATATTAATCCATATAATATATACTTTGAAATAATACCAGCAAGTCTATAATCACTAAATCACCTATTTAGAAAAATAATGATAATTTCTACTACACTTTTTGACCGGCAACATCTAATTACAATACCCAATAGTCAACCAATCAGAATGCTCACTAGATGTAGCAGCACAATGGAGGCTGAGTTCACAGCAAGTCAAAATAATCTGCCCTACCTTTTTATTTTGCTGCCGAAACGGAATATATTTAAACGGAATAAAAGTTTATTTCTCTCACATACGAGTATGATAGATAGTTTAAGATTGAGAATTAACTAAAAATATGTACACAGGAAGACAAGCTGTAGTCTAGCTTATAAAAGAGTCCACACGAAAATTTCGAGATATGTTCGCTTGTTTTCCTTGGGCTGGTATATGTTTCAGGAGCACTGATGTCAAGTTTGCGCAGAAGCTGTCACCTCCAATAGTGAAACCAACTTCTCATTGCTTTTTTTCATAGACAAATAAGATCCGGGCACACGAATGGCTTAGGCCGCTTTTGCAAATTTTTACCAGAACTGCATAGAAAATACCGATAAGTGTTTCAAAAACTTCTTTTACCTGCTTGCAGATTTACTTTCAAAAGCCCCAAAAGTCAGTCGTTTTTTTTTTATGGCGTGAACAGTATCAATGGATGTGAGTATACTTATACATACATAATTCTCAAAATTTTCTTCTGTTTTTATAGCTTAGAGAAAAATTTTAATTTAAAAAAAATGTTAGCACCCCCTGTCCACATGATTTTTTTTTTTATGACAACCTAAAGCAAGATCAGCGATAAGAAACTGAAAGTCAGACCACATTATAATCAATATTAGTTGAATAAAAACGATTCGCAGTAAATAGATTATAGCTTCCTAACCTCAGGGTCTAGATTTTTGTATCTGCTAAATATAACAAATAAACACGTCAGCGTAGAATGCAAATATAGTTGATACAATAATACGATGTACATAAGTATTTTGTTTTTACTAAAGCTTGGGTCAATGCCTTACCTGCTTTTTGGACGGAAGAAAAGATGTTAACAGTTCGTTTCCCATTTTATTAAATGTAACCAGCGACGAACGATAGTTTAGGTTTAAATTAAGGTGGGGGAATAGTCCAGCGATGATAGTGGGTGCTCTGCAATATTAGAAGAAAATTGTTCTTAATAAATAATGAATTATGAATGCAGCTTCTTAACGTATTGTATTGTATATTTCTACAAACTGTACAAACCTACAATTTGTCGGATGTGTTTTTAATGGGCTTTGTATATTAAATGCAGGTAGTAAATCTCTTTAAATTGAAAACAGCCGCTATGAAGAAAACCAATTTTCAGTTAAAATCTGATTTTATTCATACTTTCACTTTCTTAGAACATGGAAGTTAAAAATTATATTTAATATATGTGAACGTAAACAAAAATATTTGCATAATATGTAGTAGCAGTCGACAGCTTTTTCAATATTGTAACCTAAAGTACGAACAGAATACATTCGATCCGAACCCTCAGGAGTATTCACAAAAAGTGTTTAGTATTAGATTTAACCACCAGGTGACACTATAACTGCATAACAGTTCCAGACCATGAACTACTCAACCGATTGATGGGAAGAATATCAAATGACATTGCGTCGGAAGCATTGTACGCAGCATTTTTTCTGGAATGGATCGCATTAGATCAAAAGCATTCTATACGGCACTTAAATCATGCGGGAACTCTAATCACAAAAAAGGTCATTACACGTTCAATTCTATAGTAAAGCAATATACCTAACCCAGCTGACCATTGCAGTAGACCAATTCGGCATAAAATTGGACTGACTACTCGTCCATTGGCTGGACGAATAACATACTTTAATTCGGCGGAATACCAAAAAAAAAATTTGGATGTGACCAGAATTCGACTGACGGAAATATTTTTTGTTTAATCCACTGCTACCATTGGAGTATTTGAAACTCAATTCCCAATTACTGCCTCAGCGGTTAAATGCGTGAACCAAGGTTCGAGTTCCAGAAAACCTCAGAGAGTAAAATTGCCATGAAAAGCTTCCCCCAATCGACAAAACTGCCCTTCGGAAATGGCATAAAACTGTAGGTCCTTACTATTCGGGTTTTGCACATCACAAATGGCTGCCAGAAGCAAGGCCGGGCTCTACATGGGCTGTTTGTGCCAAAACAGATAATTTTTCCGCGATTTTAACACAAATATAGCGTTTATTCTTAACCACACAAATAGAACTACCTATAGTATTGGTATAGTTTGATGGAAAATAAATTTGCATCAGTCAGCCTGACGAACGTATAGAATCATAATAATTTTGCCCCACACCTGTTGGTGAAAGATGGATCAGGTATTACAAAGAAAGTGAACAAAAATTCATATCATTGATATTTATTTATTTACTATTATTATTAGGTACTCTTTCAGAGTTTTGTACAAAGGCCAGGTCCGTCCTTTCACCTGTCACCACCTTCTATCTCCTAAATTGGCTCCAGTACAAGCAAATGTCGCAATAAAAAATTGTTTTTACTCGTATATAGGCAAGTGATATGTGGTTGAAAAGAGCTCTTTGAGTAGGATCCAAAAGAATGTGATCCAAAGACTTGAACATAATATTCCGGATCTATAACGACAAATAAATCCGATTTCAATATTCTTATTAATTTGCGGGATACTCGTATCACATTTCTTATGTAAGTAACGGATTGTCTATTTAATATAGTTTCCCCACGCACCCTGAACGAGCACCCGAAAAAAAGATTCTACCTCAAGGCTTCAGAAGAAAATCTTCTAACCAACAAAAAAAATTTCAATAATATCGATTCAATAATTCAGAAGTTATTTAAGTAAATGGCCGACAGAACGCCTTGTCTGCTTTTCGTATGGAATAATATGAATATAATATAATAGTTCTAGACTATCTTCGCTCGAACAGAAAAGTTTTGCTTGACGATTTTTGTTCTTATTAAGTACAAGCAATTTTGATATCAAAATCTTTTTGTTGTTATACATATCATTGTTCCGATAATAGGTTTGGTAAAAAATAATGCATCAAAAGAAGCTTCAAAACAACAAAGCAATATCAGAGATTGATAGTGAGTCAGGTGATTTCATTTTAAACAGAATAAGATTGAGCAACCTTTTATGCACTGGGTGCTCTAGGGTCTAATAACAAATGTCTAATTCAATTCTCAAGTAAGTCTAATTTGTCCCCCCAAGTATCCCCATAATTTGCTGTTCTGTGTGCCACCATTCTACAGCCGTCTCATAAATAATGCAAAATGGAAAACCAATCCAAAACACATTGCATTACAAAAACAAAAACAAACATGCCAATTGTTTTGAAGTGTCTGAGGTCGTCAGCCGATAATTTTTTTCTCTATATGTAAGGTCGCTATTGTATAACGTTTTGGTTACGTTGTGCCAGCTAATTTTAATGAATTTAATTTGAGACTATACAAATGGATTGAAACGTCACGTAGAATCCCACCGCCCACTGTCATTGTCATTGTGATATAAAAATTTTGCGATTTTAATACAAGAACATACTCGTAAGATACACCTGGTTCAAGTAATGCGCAGCCAAGACCATTACATTTTAATGAGCATTCTAATCGTATGCCCAAGCAATATGCACTAGGACACCAAAATGAGCCAACACACGTTAAATTGCTTATTAAATAATTAAATAGCCTCTAAAACAATGCTGGTGACCAAACAGCGGAAATTAATACAAAAGTACAAAAAGCATTAATTTCATTTGGTTTCGTGCAAATCCGTGCGTTTAGCAACTTTGCATTACAGAAACCTGTTGTATATGATAAACACCCTTTTTTAATGTCGATTTGTTTATTTGTGAAACTCGATCGAGTCGTTTCAAAACAAAAGTGACTGATATTGTGCGAGGTTGTTATTGTGTGTTCAAAGAGATTCCCTGCAACCCTACCCGCTATTGCTCTAATAATAGCTGCGACACACTTATCGATAAAAGAGGGTCTGTATAAAGTTCGAGAGTCCATTAGAATTATGTATATTTAATTATTACTATGAGGTACAATCGAACAATAATGGATAATCTTCGGATTATGGTGCATTTATTACTCACTTAAGTTGATCAGGTTGGCGATAAGATTCGCTAATTGAGCGAAATAGTTTCACAGCACATAATCATTGTGCTAATCGATACCGCTTTCAATTGTTTTACAACTTTTCGAGTCAACAACCTTTATAAAAGTCACGAAAATATGTTTATCAACTGAATTATTAAGTACTTTTGTTTTGTTTTCTTAACTATAAAAGACGATAAAGCCAAAGGCAAGATTATTTGATTGATTGCAATATTTATGATGATTAAGTATTGATTTCCAGACTGGTCCTAATCCATACATTTGATTTGTACTTTGTATTTTATTTGCAAATATGGAAAACATTTTCGATATCTACTAAATCCATGTTAAATGTAAATAAAGATATCACCATTGGTCATAGAAACACGAAAATTAAATTATGATAAACGGGCAAATAGCTCATACTTGTGTCATGTGAATGTTTCTCATAAGCCCACATGTCTGGTCATTTGATGAACACCTGGGCCGCTAGACTGTGTCAGATGAGGCGACTTAATAGTGTAGATAGCTCTATGGAGTAGCGCTATTTTCTACATACTTATAAGAGTACTCGTATGTAAAAGAAATTGATGAGTCAGTGACGCGGTGTCGCCACACTGTGTCTTCGTATTTCAGTTCAGTACTGTGACATAGCTACTGGAAATCGCAAGTTACATACATAAGTATAAAATGGTGTCGCTGGACTCAAAAAGTCTCTTCAGCCAAGCCGACTATCAAATTAGTTATGCGCTATCAATATTGAAGTTATGAGAAAGACTAGTTGGCTACAACCCGAGGTACGGACAGACAGGCAGATAGACGGACAGACAGACAGAATTGCGAGACATACATTTTCGAGTACCTCTGTGCCAGCTAATTTTAATATTATCAGGATTGATGAAAATCTCAAGATACAAAATGTATTTATTTACACTATAGGAGCAAGTAAAAAGGGCGCATCAAATGTATTCGTATAACGTTAAGTTACTTTAGGGTGGCTGTGTGTACAGACATATGTACTTCGAAGGAAGGACCTGCATTGTGATACCACGGAATCTATCAATAGCAGTTAGACTGCATAAAGTGCTAATTGAACCAACCAGAGCTTTTGAAGTCAATATCTGCAGGACGCCGAGGTGGTAAAAGGTACTAAGAAAATGGAGGACTGTTACCTCCCCCCCTCGATCCTGCAGTTCCTACAGAAATCCTTGAAAAGAGAAGTAGCCTTTTAGCGTGTAGACCTATAGAATAGTGTCTCGTAAGAACACTGACGATGGTGGTTTTACAAAACCCCATTGATTATAACGTTTTTGATTAAGTTTTGGCCAGACCTGTCTAGAGACTTGACTTCTATCTGTAGTTGGTTTTGCTGATTATAACCACCTTAAGTAAATGTTTATACACCTATACATGTAGCGAGAAGCATACCTAAATGTTGCCTTTCTGGCGTAATTCTACGGTGATGGTATCCTTTCTAGCAACCCCGTCACCCTTGCAGTTTATCACCGAATGCAATACTCTACTATTTCCGGGAGTGATTGAGCGGGCTATCAGTATAAGCTCTCGAGGTAATTTAAACTAAACTGAAACAAACTAAAATCATTTATAATCGAACTTGTGGAATATACATACGAAATTTAAGTACAGTCTTTCATGGTAATATAGCAGAATCTACACAAAAAGTGAAACTTAGATCTTACGCACGCTTCTCTATCAGCTTGTTATAGCCGATTACTATTTGGGAAGTACATCGTTCAGTCATAAATCTAAAAGGTGCAGTGTATGCTTTTTTTATACATAAAACATTTAAATTCAGTTATGTAAAAACCTTATATAAGTTTTGCAATGAAAATTATTTCGGATCTTAAGAGGTTAATAAAGCCCAATCATTATACTTGAACCAATAGATAACTTAAGTAACCCTCGGGATTAAAAAGGCATGCTGACATGTTTCCCTGTATTATCAGAAGTTGGGTAATTAAAATGTGTTTTTTTTTTCCACCTCTGGTTTAGAGTAAATTCAGATTATGAGATAAGAATCCAAGCATAATCAATACAAAGCAATGATTTGAGATAAATCTACAAACATACTTTATTCCAAAAGCGTTAACATGAAAATGACTGAAGCTATTTATAACATTCAAGGACAAGAATGTGTCAATTAACGCAAGCCGATTTTGTTATTGAATTGAAATTAAATTTTTAATTTCCACACTCTCAATTGATGGGTACATTTATACGAATTCTGCTAAAGATTTTCGAAGAACAAAAGACTAGAATTGCACGTATAGAACTCACTGTAGAAATTATCAACTGAGAATTAGATGTTCTCAGGAACTAAAGTTCATCGTTAAAGATGATGTAATGACACGGATGAATTTCTTATGGTTTATAAGAATTTTGTTTGCACCCATAATACTTCCGTTAATCTTTACAAGAAGAAATGGAGGTCTATCAAGTAAGTGGTTGTACTGTCACTTCACCCGGTTCGTATACTAAAGTAGGTAATATATAGCGTTGTACGATAGTTAACTCTGAAAATCACCTTGCAATTCGAGACCTAATTGCCCTAATGAACCCATCTATAATACGAACTTCTCCATTTCCAAAGCGAATCTCAAAGGTACCTATATATTTAAGTTATTCCACTGTCCTCGATCACTAGCCGCAGCAATCACGGGCTGCATCATTGGGTTTGGTCCTGCACTTCTCAAAACCGTTTCCTGAGGCTTTTAAAACAAATTCTGTTTCAATTTATATCAATGGTTAGTCTCATACGAGTTTTCCTTGTGCAATATTCCAACAAATATTTCATTCCAATATTCACTTTCGTAAAAATATATGAACATAATACAAACGATACAACCACTAATTGCTTACTACCCCTGATTTATAGAAACGCAAAATCATAGCGCCCATCAAAGGATTGGTAACATGGTAATATGGATTTATTTTGTTTGGGTAAATTCTGAAGTTAAAAATTCATAAATAATCACACAAGCACCCAAACTAACATTTCATTCAGTTTTCTAAGAAGTAAAGCAGAATTGCAAACTCCGCAATAGACTGAAAACAGTACTCGTAATCATTTCCAGTGTTTTATTCTAAACCGCAAATAACACGCAGCTGATCTAAGGCGCACTCTATTAGCCAGCTATCTCCACAACAAACACACTTAATCCAATTACATTCTCCTCATCTTCACTAACGACGAGGTTAAAGGTTATTGAAATTAGATTCCCGAAATAAAAATAATGAGAAAAAAAAAAACATGATAAAGACATTTCACATCAGAGGCAGAACTTGCCGGTATTGTCGATAATGATCCATCCACTCTACGTACCTAGTCTTGGTGTACACATAGTAGACGATGAAAGCTACGGATGCAACCTCTATGAAACCCAGCAATGAAAAACCGACCGAGAATCCAACAACGTTTTGTAAAAAGTAACTTAGCGAATCCATCTTATGGTCATGTCATTCGCCACAGTTCCCGACAACGATGCACGCAAAGTCTTCCTTTCTTCTTTTCCAATTTCCTCACTTTATTTTATTTTATTTTTATTTCTTTTTTAATTAATTCTTAATTCAATTGTGTATTTCACTATTGCAGTAGCAATTAAGTAACAAGCGCATTCTTCTCTGCTGTCAATACGGTCGACAGATAGAGTGCAATTTACTCACGATACGCGGTTTTTCGTAGCTACGACGACGCGGCGTATCTTTCCTCCTTCCTCGTTGAAACGAGCATTTAGAACACAAAAATGAAAACGAAATATCGTATGATCGATTGTTAGCGTCACTCAGTCACCGACCCGATCCGGCCAATTCAACCACTTGCAGTAAAATGAGTTCGCTTCGCGTTCGCGACGCTCAGTAATGATCACAGAACAACCGCAAATAACATACTGTGGTAGTGGATCTTTTTCGCGTCTTTTCCCTCTTTTCTTGTTTTCCACGGTCCGCCTGTCTTCTTCTATACTTTTGTTCATGAATCTCGTTCTACGGCGAGTGTATTTATAAGTTTTTATTCCTCTATCCGCTCTATGACTTTTCGAGCGATTATGGTTATTTTGATGGTCGACTCTCTCAGTTGATCGCGAACTGCTGCTCTTCACTTGTTGCTTTCTTTTGTGTGCTGTGGCTCCCATAATTTTGTCATTATCAACGGAAACATTTCCCATCGAAACTAGAGATTTCATTATCAATCAGACGTTCATACAAATGATTGCTAGTGTTGCGATGCAATTTGAACTTGATTTGAAGCTGAAATTTATTCGAGTCGTTTGACATCTACAGCTGATGCATAACCACAGAACATCTTTGTACTTTAATCTCCCTAAGAAATAAAGGCATTCCACTATCACACACTCTTCTCAAGGAAACTAAAACAAAAATTCCATCATTCATGTTGATCGTGTACTCGTACATTTATGTTTGAGTACCAGTGAAGTAAATATTACCTTGACACTCAAACATGTTGTATGAGATACATATTTACATGGGTACACAACAAATTTGGGTCTGAGTTGTACAGAGTCCAAATGTTTTTTTTTTTTTTTTTTTCGTAACATACATATGTATGTTTTACAAAGTTTGTGCTTTAAATATCTACGTGTAAAGCTTATTTTTATTGCGTAATTATATATAATTGACCATGAAAAAACTGCGATACCTACATACTCTTAGATGAAGAAACTAATATTCTTATCGGCAAGTTGATGCACATTTTTTTAAAACATTTTCTGAGAATTTGAACATTTTGTTTATTTAAATCACATACATACGAGTACATATTGATATAAATACTTTATCTTCACTCAAGAAGACCTTAAGTTGAAAGTGCAAAAGTTGATCTGACTAGTGCAAACTTTGTGTACCTGACAATAGCACAGAGTTTTAAGATTTCAATTCGCAGTGCTTTTTTTATTGTAGGATTTAAATATTTGAACAACATTTCAACAAAATTACAATATTTTCTAAAAGTGGAGTCCAAACTGATAATGTAGAAGAAATCTCATCAGTGTAGGTATGAACTGAGTGTGACTGGTGTTTTGAGCTCCCGCTCTTTCAATTTATGTAGTTCGGATATTAATTCCATATCCGGTTTAACAGATGTCAGGTCAGGGATGATATGAAGAAAATAAAATACGCAAATATAAGCATGCTACCCTTTTCGATCGATAAAAATATAAATTTTAAAATTGGAAGTAACTTTATGCCCATGCATTTGTGTTAATTCCATGTAATAATAAACGAACCGCAAAAAATAACCCAACGACAAAATAGCCTGGGATAAAATAACCTCAGAAAAATGAAATACGAATATAACGAAAAATAAGACTCGTTATTCTATCATAGATAACTGAGTTGGGGTGCGTGACTCACTTCGCTCACGGCAGGGGTTTTAAACTCCCAGTATTTTATTTTCGAACAGTAGCTCGCTGCTCTAGCTCCAATTCATTGCATTGTTTTTTTTTTTTTTTTTTGTGAAGTTTGTTACATTTTGGGAAGTGTTTAACCATTTTGTCAAGATTATTGTTTGTGTTCATGACTCAGAAGATGGTTGGTGTTATACTCCTGGGTTTGTGTTCGAAGTTCATATCATAATAATAAAAATGAATTTGCCAGAAAACCTTTACATTTGTTGTGCCAATCACACACATACTATATATGCAGTTAAAGCATAAAACATAAAGGATAGCTCATATCGATGACTTTTGGCAGAAGTTATCGTGAACGAAAGAAATAAAATTGTACAAAGTTAGGTATATTTTCCAACACCCTGACCTGATTTGCGCCAACATCAACTAGTTTTAAGTCTTCATTGATATTCTTTTGTTTAAGGACGTATTCAATCAACTTGTTTTTGCAAAAGTTATCATGAATCAGAAAAATTTACACAGACAGCCGCTTATTTTGCTGGCCTAACTATTCCTCGGATGTCATTTTTTTTCGACATCATCACTCTAAAGCGACGACTGCAACGAAAAAATGGGTAGAATTGTGGCTTCCAATCATGACAGTTATTTCTAAATGAATTTAATAACAAAACTTTATAGACGATTTTCAAATTAATCAAAAAATTATGAAAATACCTGCTCATACAAAAAATCTATAATTTTAGTGGCACATATAATTGAAGAAAACTGTCTGTCGTTGTACATTAAAATTACTAAAGCTAGGCAAAACTGAACCAAGGTTAATTATTTTATCCATACGCACTTAACTTCGCATTTGTTCAAAAAAAATTACACCCCAGTGTCACTGTAAGCATGACAGCTGAAATCCGATCGTTGTCAGTGCTTACACACGTGCTTACTCGCTAACCGAAAACTACACAGGCAATAATGTTAACACTTGTATTAAGTTTGAACAATAGAAAAGCACATCGTTTCTGAAAATGGTATGGAGAGGATTTATGCAAGGTTTGAACCAATCAGCGACTTAATTTTATGCGGTTTCCGATTCCGATGTTTATTTCAAATATGCACTACACACTTTCAAATCGGATTCGGAACATACCCTCTAGAAAATCGTACATAATCACTCTGCAGATGCATAAAAGCTCGTCAATTCCCGTCATGAAAATCGGCCAGCCGTTTAGTCTCTGAAATGTAATAGTAAAAAGTATCTGGCTATCATTTTTGTCGATCTCGGACACTTTCTACAAACACTTCGGCTATTGTTGTTAAAAGAGGTGATAGATTTTCGTATATATCTAGGCTTCAGCCATTTACCTCATAACTGTAGTTTTTTTTCTATGGTAAGGCAAGTACTCTCCCGCACAGCCCCGAGCCTGGAGAGCTAAATTCATAGGATGAGAGAACGCACATACTAATGCCAGTGACCGCACTTGAAAATATTTTATGAAGTCCAACCCGACTGTATATGCTATAGGTGGCTACCAATTTTTCACTTTTTAAGCAACTGGTAATGCGATAGTCAACTTTAGGAGGTGTTGTTTTCGAAATAAAAGTCGCAAAACCCACTCCAAGCGCCAGGCTACATAGGTATATATGAGTAGTCTGCAGA
The DNA here is from genome assembly GCA_963082735.1 of Pocota personata. Classification (NCBI taxonomy): domain Eukaryota; kingdom Metazoa; phylum Arthropoda; class Insecta; order Diptera; family Syrphidae; genus Pocota; species Pocota personata. Next base: position 276,401,899 of record OY720429.1, read on the forward strand.
AACTAATTTTGAGCACGCAAACCTAAGAATTTGTATTATAAAGTATGCTTGCTTATACTTAGTCCTTAATAATAATAATTTGAAATGAAGAAATTACTACTACTACTTAAACATTTAAAGGGTGACACGTAATAAAAATCGAACGACAAAATAACCTGCCGCGAAATAACTCAACGACGAAATAACTTAACGACAAAACATTTTAACACATTCCCGAACTATAGTATACTTCTTAAAAAAATACAAAAAACACGATCGACTTTTCTAAAATGAAATACTGGGAGTTTTAAACTTCTGCCACGAGCAAACTCGAAAAAAGTGGGGTTATTCTTTCGTTGGGTTATATTGCTTTGGTTTTTTTAATTGTCTTATTTATTTCCATATATGCATTTTACAATAGACGTTATCTTCAAATTTAAACTAATAGTACAAGTAATTTGGGTGGATTAATGTAAAAACGTGATACAACAATTTAAGTATTTCACTGTTCCGTGACAATATCACCCATACTTATTGACATGAAACTTAAGAGCTGAACTTTACGAGCATTTAAAATGTGAGATTTTAAATACTAGCGTTGATTGGTAAATACTTCCCCATGCATAAAACTCCGAAGGCTGCAAAAACTGTTATTAAAGCATCTGAACAAAAGGGGCTCGCTTACATTTTTCAATGTAGTGAATGAGTTGGAAAGAAGAATGAATAAAAGTATGTAGTCATATCAGAGCAAAAGTGGATGTACGTATGTGTATGGTTTACTGCTTTTGTTATGACCTGAGAAAAGAATAACAAGTTTTGTTCATAAAGACATTAGAATTGGTGGAGCTAGGGTGTATTATGGCTATTTCGTATTATGGGTCTATTGAACTAAACTTCACTGAAATTCAGATGACAGCTTATTCACCCAAAATAATATTGGAGAATGCATTGTAACATTTTGTTTGGTATTTATGGGTTACTCATATGTGAATTTGTGTACGATGGACAATCCATTGAGACAGTTTTGCATTGCAAAAGAATTTGCAATGCAAAATTTCGATTTCGCCTCGAATTGTAATCCCACAGACCCCAGATGTAGAAGTTTGAAGAACCAACACACAGACATACCAACAGACAGAATTGCGCGACCTAAATTTTTGAGATTCTCCATTATAGTAATACCAAGATAGATATAAATCTCGAGGTCGAATTTTTCCAGGAAACCAATACTTGCCTTTTAGGTGCAAGTAAATATGCGTGTGTGCCTTGCATACAAGACAAATTATCAATTTTATGTGAAAGCATTCTTAGTTCAAACAAAGTGAATTAGCAAAACGATCAGCCCTTATAGGTATTCATTTTCATTTCGTCAAATAGCACCATACATTATCTACTACAAGAAAGGAGGCCAGGGTGTGTTTGCTTGTGACTCGTGCTGTGCAGGTTCGAGCCCGAGAGGGGAACAGCAACCGCCATTCACCCGAGCATGAAAGAAAATGAATATAATCTAAGTTTCTCCAACCACTACATCAAAAATGGGTTTCTGCCTGGTAGTATGAACTTGCCCAATGCAAAAGCAAATAAACTACCTACATAAATATGTTTTCTATTTCATACATGCATATGCACATGTATAGCAGAGACTTCACTTCTTGGTTGTGTCGATCTATAAAAGAATGGTTTGCAAACCACAAAATATTAATTTAAATAAATTACTTAAAACAAACAATTACCCCAACACTTATCTATTGTAATAACATAACACCTATAGAGCTGCGCTGTGTGTGAGTCTCCCATATGATAAAACCAACAAAATAATATCCCACCTATATCACCCTCACCATATTCCTCATCCTATGATCAAACTCACACAATCAGCGAAGAGAAACATGTACAATTTAATCGGATTTTTAGCCATCCCAGTTTGATTTCTTTTCTAGTTTGTTAATTCAAGAGATAATGGGAAATGTTAAAACTCATACGTTACCTTCTCTCTGTATAAATATTTCGTCTGTCTCCATCTTGATTATGATTCACAAGTTTGGACTTCCTTTTATGAAGTTTATCAAGATCGTGTTGAGTTTAAACTTGAAAGGGTTTCTATTTAACTTTCCACCATACACACATCCCGTAGAACTTTTAAAAATCTTTCCTTTCTCTCAGAGACAGGTATATAATGATATTATTTGTTTGCAACTCATTTCGGGCCTAATTTATGCACCCGAAATGTTGACAGTACTAATACAGTACATACCTCTCTTTCTCACGCTTGGATTTGCTAGTGAAAATTAAATGTTCTTTTCGAAATTGGTGCATCAATAAAACCAAAGTAATTTACGTACTGTCATATAAAGACAAAAGATTCAAATTTCTATTTGACGACTTAACAATTTTCAATTCGCGGATTGAGTTTTTCCAGCTGTTTAACAATGGTTTGTTAAATTTTGTATACACTTGTAGCTTTGTCACTACACCAGCGCTAAATGATGAGCCTGTAGATGCATTGCGTACTTCGGCAAATCTTACATCGATTTCAGTGATTTACTCCTGCACGAAATGCTTTGATGTCTGAGGCTATTCTGCTGACACTCTAGTATTATGCATTTTTGTGTGGCTTATTTGTTTGAATCGTAACCATTGATTCTTCTTTTTCACATTTTGTGCACTTAGAGTTTGACCACATGAAGAGTTTAACTGACATTTCAAAACCAATTTTTTTCTTTTCTCAAGCCTAGGTACATAACATATAAAAGTCATATTCATATTTTTACGTCGAGGCAAAAATATTTTCAATAATATTTAAGAAATTTTCGGAACACCTACGCAAACAACTTATAGCGGAGAATTCGTATATTGAAATACGAATTATTGATTTCTGGCTCCATTTTACGATTTCTTCTTAGCAATAATAAACAATCTAGCTTCCAAAACACAGGCGTAATGATGCGTCGGGATTAGCATTCAGTCAATGCAACCGCAACGCAGAACATTGCGCTGACGCTGTGCTCAATTTATGCTTTGGGAAACAATTTGTATGGAAGTATTAGTATGTGTTTACGTTGGCGCACTATATGCTCAGCTTTACGTTGCGCAACGACGTATTTTGTAGAAAACCGAGCCTTCATGATTCTTCGTCATATTAACGATTTACTTATTCCTGTTTACCAACGGAAACAAAAATTAAGCGGATCAAAAAACGCTTCATATGTTCAAGGCCTAAAGTGCTATAAATGTCCCACGGCATTTGAAAAATTATATTTTTTCTGCTTTTCGCCTATTTTGAGTAATGGCAAAACGTCAAATGCCGGATCGGATTGAAATTATTGTGTACCAACCAACGGATGGAGGAAGCATTCTGTTCGGCGCTTAATTGTTGCCCACATATTTAAGGACATAATTATAGAATTAGGGAGATGGTATTCTGGTGGAAACAGAACAACAAATATTAAAACTCGACGGTAACATAGATCCCGTTTTCAATTTTCTTCGAATACGAAATTCATGTCCGTATTACCACCACACAGTGGGCAGAAATCAATGGATTTGGTGGTGAAAAATCCATAACTTTTAATCCAATTGATTAAATTGGATTAAAAGTTATATATGGTATCGTTGTACAATTCTTCATTTTTAAAATATGTCTTATTTTTATTTTAATAGTAATTTCTATATGTAAAGTACCGTTTAAAATTTAAAATAAATAGAAGGAGAAAAAAATAATATAATAAAAAAAAAAACCTAATCATTTCTCATTGAAAAATTACATAAATATTTTCAGGCCATTTATCTTCAATTATGCTTTTTTGTTGTAATTTTCACAATAACGATATTAACGGATCGGATTATACCAACATCATTCGAAATAAGTCTTCTCTCCGAAGTTTCACTTATGCATATTATCCGAATTTTGAGAAGAGTTGTGTAGTCTTAATGGCACTAAAGAAGTAATAATATAAATAAACTGCTATCACAAAATTCCGATGTGTTTTCCGAAGAAAACCGTTGCACTTGGCCCGCAGAACTATCAATTTTTTTGTATAAAGAACAAAAGTAGAAGAGGTACATGAAGCTATTATATTTTTTCTGCATTTCTCGTTTGCAAAATTCTGTTTGCAGTGTGATCTAGAACATATTGAAGGCTTGATTTAGCCGAAGTTTCCGTAATATTCCAGTTAGTTGGCATTGAGTCAAAAACACTTAAAAATAAATTTGTAGGTCCACATTATGATTACACTGCACTATTAATATTAAACCGATACAATGATTAACAATAGCTGACAATAACTTTAAATCATTTTTGCTATCAGCAACATTCTATCGCTAAGTGTAACGGAATAAATGATAACAGCGTGAAAAGAGCATAGGTACGTTTTTTGTTAGTGTAGAGAAATCAAATGCAAGTACACTTGTTAACTGTACTCGAAGGTAAATATTGCAAAGAAAAAAGGTGCCATATAAATAGTTTTTTCGCTATAACTCCTAATAGCGGACGTTTGTGGATATGATTTTGCTAGTTTTGCAAGATCCCATATTCTATTTTAATTCCGTAATAAAATAAAGGTTGTGAAAAGCTGTCTTTTTTTTCTTGCTCTAATGTAACTTGCAAAATTGGGTTCAAGTTCAATTGGTTTTACAATTTCAAACGGTACTAATTGTTTTGTTTTTTGTATTGCGCATTATAACAGAAAAATATATAAACAAATTAACAATAATAAATACGATAATTTTACAGAAAGATTTTTTAGAACATCGAGAAACTAAACTTGAACTATAATAAGTTCATATTTTTTTACGATTAGATATTTAGAGTACTCGTTCATTTTAGGTATTTTATGAACATTAGAAATTTGATTTATTACCGCCAAATCGGAGATTTCTGCCAACCGTGCAGCGGCTTGATTTTGTTTGTTTTCTGATTTATCGAGAAGGAACGTTCCGAATTTTATTTTATACACTTGATATCAAATTGAATTCGGAACGTTCATTATCTGGAAGTCGAAAAAGCCCTTCAAAATTAAGCCACAGATATCAGAACAGCGTTGATATAGCGACAAATTTGAGAAGGCGCACAAATCTATCTATTATTCTGTTATGGTTTCTAACAAGTTTCATATCAGATTTTGACATTCAAAATACCAATTCTATCGATTGTAAAATTGTTTGACATTTCAAATTATGGAAATTCATAACAGAATCTCAAAATAACATATTTGGCAGAATGGGCTCAATTATCAGAGGATTTATCAATGCAGGTATGACGGATATGAAGTTTGTGTCCGTACAAAATTTAAAACGTGAATTGTGCAACCAATAAAATTTAATTTTTTAAATATTTTATTTGATTTCAATTCATTATCTATTTTATACAATCGTTTCCATTTCCACCAAATATCTCATTAAATATTTCAACTACAAAATGAACCGATGAGTACAAAAACGTCAAAAAACTGTGCAGTGTTGCGGCAACCCAACAGGCTTTGTTTTACTTCTGCCGTGCTAAATTTATTTTGACATTTATGAACAGCTGTGTTACAATGCTATACACTATAGGAACAAATTAAACATTAAAATTGTTATAAGTTAACTTTCATCCATTTTTTACACAAAGTATAGGGTAAAAAAAATAATAATAGCTAACAAACTGAAACAAGCAAAAGATTATCTGAAACAAACGAAAGCAACAGCAAAACAACTGTTTAAAAGGAAACGCATTGTACGTTTTTTTAATAAAAAAGGATACTTTGGCATTAATGGTTTGATTGTATGTGCTTTTTAGAGTGATTTTAACAGTCGTACGTAATTTATAATTAAAATGACTATTCACAGATTTGCGACTGATGCGACACGCCATGGATCAAGTCATGAAGCTTTAACATGGCTAATGAGCGATGACCGAACCATTTGTTTTAACACCATACGAATCTGCGCAAACAGGAACTATGCAGTCTAATTTTAACAAAAAGCATATTAAAGAAATTTATTTATTTTATTTTATTTTAAATAATGAGATACGTAAGTGTTTTTTTTATACTTTTATACTAAATAAAAATTAATTTAATTAATTTGATGATCCAACTTTATTTCCAGACGTCTTTTCTTTATTCCATTTTTATCTATTAAAAGTTGTTCCATTCTAAGTTATGACGCATAATTTCGTCCGCCTGCCCCTTCAATATATCCGAAATTTGGTCTAAAGGACGATATATTCTTTTTAAACTGGATCTATTTTCCTTATTTATTTCACTTCCTGCACTTCCATATATCTATACAAGTTCTTATCTCTAATTTTGTCTCTATTTACACTTCTGTTTTCCTTATCGCTTAAAACTTGGGTAGTAGGTGGTTGGCTGGGAGTTTGTTCCAGGTTTTCGGTGATGGAAATATTGCTAGAAGGATTCTCCGCACCGCAAGTAGTTGTACCCTGGATTCCATCAATAACACTATAGATACCCATCATTTTAGCGATAGTATCTTCTGTCGCTGAAATTGGTTGAATATTGTTGGGTCCACCCCCAGTACTCTTTAGTTCCTTCTTGTTGTGAGCAAGTTTCTTTCTTATATTTATTTTCTAGTCCACTCACATTTAAATATACCAAATTTTTTTATTTTATAAAAAAATTTCTTACTTTTTTCCATCCAGTTACATCCTTAGTTGGTTGAATTCACTAAAAGTGGAATGCAGAATGTTCAGGTATATTTTTAGATGTTGCTCATTCCTTCGATAAGGTTTGGCATGAAGGGTAGGAGAACAAATTACATAGAGACCTACCCAAACAACACTACGAAATACTGAAATCTTATATCTCAGATAGATTCTTCCGAGTACGTTATCGGCAAGAATTTTCAGAATTGAGAAAAATCGTAGGTGTTCCGCAGGGAAGTGTCCTCGGTTCGTTTCTTTAATTGTTGTACACAAAACACATTCCAGTAGATCACGATGTCATAATGGTTACCTCCGCAGATGACACTTTCATCTTAATATCTGACAAAGGCGTCGTGAGGGCTACAGACAAGTTGCAAAATGCAGTCAAAAAAGTAAGAGATTAGACGCAAAAATAGCACCATACTAAATGAGACAAAATCAACTCACATTAACTTTACAAATAGGAAGATGCTAATACTGTTAAGTACCTAGGTATGACATTAGCCGCTAAGTTAAAGTAGAAGCAGAACACAAAGAAAGGCAAAGAGTTAAATATTAAATATAGACAAAATGTACTGGCTACAGTCCTATCCATCCAGAACAAAATGATGCTCTATAATCAAGTACTGAAACCTGTTTGGACTTAATGCATCTTCGAATCTTCCTCCCTGTCCAATTACCGACCCATTGCAGTCACGTCCGTTTTTCTCAAGGTCGTGGAAACGCTGATAAATCGTCAGCTTATGAAATATCTAGATTCACGAAAACTCCTTAATGACCGGCAGTATGGTTTTCGTAGCAACAGGTCCACTGGTGATTAGATGGCATATCGCACCGAGAAGTGGAACCAATCTCTCCATCACTTCGGCGAAACTAAGATAGTGGCGCTTGATATTTCAAAGGCATTTGACAGAGTTTGGCATCAGGCTCTTTTGTCGAAAATGCGTGCATATGGCATCGATGAGTCTCTTCTTCAATGGATTAGAAATTACCTTTCGGTAAAAAGACAAGTTGTCTTGGACGGCTTCAAGTCTGTAATCCACCAAATAAATGCTGGTGTCCCCCAAGGCTCTGTTTTGTCTCCGACTCACTTTCTCATTTTTATAAAGGATCTCTTGTCTTCAACTTCTAATCCAATCCATTCCTTTGCTGATGACAGTACCCTCAGTTTTTCATTCTTATAGGCGATAGAGACAATTGTGAATTTCATTCATTCACTAAAACATCGGAGAAAAGTCTCCGTTTTTCCGTTTTTTTTTTTTTATAAAAAATGCTCCAGCGAAGTCAGTTGCATTCCTCCCCTTCAAAATTTCACCCGCAATACGCGACATGCTTCGAATGCACATCAGTTTACCCTAAAGCCAAACTTCGGTCGTACTGTCAAATATAGGGATTCATTTATAAGCCGAACAACACGAATGTGGAATGATCTACCAGGCCCTGTTTCATATTTCCCCATCACTATAACGTTCAAACATTCAAAGCCAACGTGAATAGGCTCCTCCTCTGTTCCTCTTCTCCCTTTTCAATAACGCCCGTGCCCTGAAACAGTTTAAGGGTAATCATATCCCCTTCGGCTCGCACAATAATGAATGGTCAAATAATTTAAACATTTCAAAACAAAGTCCTTCGTGGAATTGTAAATGCCCCGTGGTAAGGCTCATACTAACTCCGAAATAGAGACCGTGCTAAATCTACGAAATAATACTAGACGATTGAGAAGAACACGTCTTTCGAAAATCATACGCGAGCAACTCTTATCCGAAGAGAAGGCTAGGCAAAGCTCGATAAGTACCATTACACATCGTCGAGGAGAATATATAATGCTGGTACAGCGTCCCGACATGCTTTTTGCTTCTGATCCCGAATAGCTGGAAATATGTCTCCCTCGAGTGAATTTCACGCAGAAGCATGTATGGTAGAAGTTCAATCAAATTGGCCCACACCAGACAAAAGATCCCGCTAGCTGGAGAAGCTTGTTGGTATAGGACCAGGTCCAACCACCCATCCAAATCACATGAAAATCTAAAGCTTTCGCAAAGCAATAAAAACGAGAGAAGTGTATAAATAAAAAGATATCACCTCGTATATTTTAAAATTTTATATTATGAATTACGTCATAATTGCAGAAATTATAAAAACTCAGAGACGAAGAACCGCTTTACTTCTTCTTGGGTGCCGCTTTCTTGGCTGCCACCTTCTTCTTCCTCTCGGCCAGGGCCTTCTCTACCATCTTGGTACGATTGGCCTCGGCTTTACTCGCGACAACTGCAAAGTGAGACTTGGGTAATTCAATCTTGCGGCGCTTGGCGTTCAACAGGACTCGGTTGATCTTTCTCTTCTCGGCGGCCAAAAGAGCACGACGTTTCAATACCTCAGCGTATGGATTCAACTTAATAAGCTGGCGAGTGTTGGTCAATGGATTGAGACGACGCACACGACGGAAAACCTTCGTCTTGGGGTCACGCAACACCTTCCTGATCTCCTCGGATTTCAACAAACGGGCCAGATCAGTATTGGCCATCTTCGGTTGTGGCAAATTGTATCCCTTCTTCAGGGTGGATGGGGTCTTCCATGAACCGAACAACTCGTTGAGACGCTGGAAAGCGGACTCAGTCCAGATGACGAAACGTCCAACATGACCACCAGGGGCCAACTTCAAAAGGTTCATTTTGTCGACATTCATTGTCTCAACGCCTGGGATGTTGCGGAAGGCGCGACGTAGACCTTCGTCCTTGAAATAGACGACCAAAGGTCCACGACGAGCAATGCGGCGACGATCTCGCATTGTACCACGGCCAGCACGGAAACGTTGTGATTTGTACACCTGCAAATAGAGTTCACAGCGTTAGTACGAACAGGAGGTTTCTAATTAGCGAATGTAGGATCAAACTACCCCGGGAATAAGTGCAAGAGACTTATAGACGGAACGCCTGTCGATCCACTTTCATTTGGCAACGTCTGCACTAGTGAAACCATTTCATAGCATCACCAAGTATTCATGCAGACATTGCAGATTCGTAATCTATTCAGAATCAAGTCACTTACCTTTTGGATGTCAGCCCAGATCTTCATGCGCCTGAGGAACACAACAGCCTGCTTAGTCTTTTGCAACTTCTGGACTTCATCGGAGACAACCAATGGGAACTCAGAGACACCATCGATGACATGTCCCTTCGACTGGACCAGAGCTGGTACTCCGGATGCGGCGATAGCCGACACCAATGCGTAGCGACGTTGATTCACATTGATCTTGCGGTGCCACCTGCGGAACACCTTGGTGGGCGCGAACATACGACCACCACGACACATGTTGCCGAAAGCACCCTGGCCCGAACGATGAGTACCACCACCACGGACACGGGGAATACGAGCAACAGCACGACCTGTACCCCAGGACTCAGCAGAGGTTTGGTGACCTGCACACGGATGAATGTTTTTGAGTTAACAGAACCACAATCAACTTTTCAATACTAACCTGCCTGCTCACTGACGGCGTAAGGTTGACGTTTGTTGCGGCGCATCAATTGATGAACCTCATTAACGACATCTGGACGAATGGGCGCCTTGAAAATACTTGGGAGGCAGATGTTCTTCTCCTTGATTTGCTCATTTTTATCCGTATAAACGGAGACCAAAGGTCTGGCGTTAGCTAAACTCTAAAAAGATACAGAGGTTAGCATTGGTTTGAGCATTTCTAGCCCAAAACACGTGTAACATTTTCGAATGTTTTTTATGCGATGTTAGGGCGTATTTTCGGGTAAATTCGGTGGCAAATCGATTAATCATACTGTGCACTAATCACTTTTAACATATCTTACCATTTTGTTTGGTAAATTATCCCAAATTCTTAATTAATATTTGTCTGTTGTCGCAGAAACGTCCTCCATTAAATAATGACGGACTGAAAAAGACTCGTTGCCACCGGAAGTTCAAAATGGCGGATAATTGTTATCGGTTGGAGGGTGTAGATGGCGATCATGGCTATATGGAAATTGTTGTGCTAAATTAGGGTACGGACACATCGGTGTTTAAAAAAAATTATGTTATCAGTTGGATATGAGTTACTGCTGAGATTAAATTTCTGTGATATCAACCAAGTGCAAAGCTCGATAGACACCAGAGAGGTTAGTAGTGTGGGTCTCGTACCCCCTAAAAGAACTCATCTAACACATTTTCTTTAAAATGTTATTGACGTTTGGTGGAGTGTGGACCATTGACTAGTTCCAAAGTTATCTATTTTTATTTTGATTTTCCTTGCTAGTTGATTAGAAACTAAAAAAAGATAGTTATTCTTATTGACTTTAATCATTTGGCAACAATCTTTTAAGCCTTCTGAATGACTTGCAAGTTGCTAATATAAACAAATTTAAGTTATATGAAAATACATAGAAATAGGCACACTCAACAGCTCAGGACGAACGTGATGTGACGCTCACGCTGTTGTAATGTAAATAAAATAAATTGTGTAACTGTTTTTATTCATCTCATTAATTTTGATAAATTTAATAAACATATTTAGACACAAAAAGGTTTAAATCTGATAATAGCTTCACAGATGTTAGGAATCCTTTAGAGAAGTTTTTCCAAAGTTTTGGTGCATTCCAACTTCGCAGCAAATTTTTCCATATAACTTCCTTACTTCTGGGGCTCTTAGTTTAGCCTTCCGATCTAGCTCATCCCATAGAAGTTCGATGGGTGACAAATCTAGAAACTGCGGTTGCCATGCCATCATTTTCAGAAAACCGTTTAACCGTTTGCATAATTGTTCACGAAATACGATCTACATATATAGTTGAAAAGAGTGATTTAGATCGTTGTCTTCTTGATAAAAAAAAAATCGCCTACCAGAATTTTTAGTCCCAAAGCAATGTCGTTGTTCTCCTATATCCTCTTGTAGCCTGCTTTGGTCGGCTATTCGTCAATTCTGACCAAATTTCCTGTCGCAGATGGACAGTATACAGGTATTCAACATCCTTTCTTAATTAGATTTCTTTAGATTTCTTAATGCTCACACAGCAGATTGTTCCTTAACAGATATCAGATGATCTTAAAACCAAACAGTACTTTGTTATTTATGCGAATCCTTTTTTTTTCCTTTCCTTTTTAATTAGTGGTTCCTAGAAAAAAGTTAAGACAATTTTAGAAAAATCTAACTTTGCACATTAAAACATGGCGCAGGAAAAACGATTAATAAGAAGTACCCTTCAACCACTTTATTTATGGATATTCGGATGTAATTTTTTGTCCACAAAACAAATATAAGAACTCATACGAAAGTAGTAAAAAGGTCAAATATTTATGGCTTTAGTGAGCTGTAGAGTACCTAATAACATTGAAAGGAAATTTAGGGAACTTTAAAGCGTCATGTACATCGTGGCCGTCGAGACTGCCTCCATCATCGCATGATCTACTTGGTTGATACTTCAATGAGCGTCGAGATTGCTCAAGCATTATTTTATTTCGAATATTCACTAAGATATTCTGTTCGTTCTATTCCATTTAAAGAAATACATCCATGGTGAGAACAGGGCCTTAGGTACAATATGTTTCAAGTAAATAGTTGTCTAACATTTTATTCACCTTCTAAAAACACAAATTTATTGCAGAAAGATATCTCAACTTGACACTTAAGAAAAACAACAACGACTGACAGATTTTTGTTTGCGTGCGGCCTGTAAATTTGCATTCCCTTCCTTAAAATAAATTTAAAACATAATGGCTGGTGAAGTAATAGTAGATGCACTGCCATACATTGACCATGGCTATGACGATCCAGGAGTCAGAGAATCGGTATGATGAAGCACCTTATTACAGACAAATATGTTACATTTTCGTATTTAGGCTTTGGCAATGGTAGAGGAAGAGTGCCGTCGCTACCGACCCACGAAGAACTACTTGGACCATCTACCACCTCTCAGTACGGCAGCATTTGAAACAAAAATGATGGCCTACGAGTTCGAGAGGATACAGAATCGACAACCAATGGAAACATTGAGCATGAAGCGATACGAACTTCCTCCGCCATCAACGGGGAAACTTTCGGAAATATCCGCTTGGCAGGAATCAATCGAGAATTCCATGGCACAACTGGAGCATCAGTGGACAAGAGCTATGAATTTAGAATTAATGGTGGAATACGGTTGTGAGTCGTGGAAGGCGTATTTAGAAATTTTCACAGCCCTTCAAGCAAAGGCACAAAACAAGCTGCAGGATCTGAAAAAGGAAATTCAAGACGTGAACTGGCAACGGAAGCAGGCTCAAACGCAAGCCGGAGAAAAACTCAAGACTTTAGAGGCCAATTGGGTAATGCTAGTATCTAAAAACTATGAAATTGAACAACAATGCGTAGAGCTGGAGAAACAAATCGCAGACATAAAGGCTAAATTGAAAGATGACGATGAAGAAACGGCTAATACGAATGGTGAAGCTTAAATAGCGAATTTTAGTAGCTAAGGTTATATATATTTTTTTAAATAAATTAACGAAAAAAAAAACCGAATGAAGTTTAATTTTTAATAATTTTTTTTCAAATTCAAAACAACTCCCAAGTTCTCGTAGTTATGTATATTTTTCAAGAAAAATACTGCACGGTAGGCTAGTCAGCCTTTTCACAAAAATTTCAACTCGCAAGAAGTATATTTTTGGGTAATAGAAGTCCAAAATGAATGAATTTGATTTTAAAATAAACAAAATTGTTTAAACTTCGGGGAGAAAACATAACAAGAACAACCAACTGCCTCTTATAATTATGATGAAATTATAGTAAAAAAAATCACTTTTGCCCAGTGCTCAGTAAAACTTCTGAGAAAACAGATTTACTCGACAAGCTAGTCAGACCCTTAAAATCTGCGGACTGAGTAGCATGTCCGCCTTTCCATTGAGGACTCTGAAGCGTTTGGTAGACATCTGTGCCATAGATATTATTTGGAAAACTCTTTACACATTAAAGGTAAATCATTCTGGTTTTTGTTCCAGTAGTGTCTTCTGTACAGTAGAAAGGTTGATACAGCATAAGGAATTCGTCGCACACACTTACCTCAATATTCACGTGGTTTCTAAGAACCGACACTGGTAGGTTGCGCAGAGTTCAGCTCAGCATATGTAGATCTCTATAGTTACTAGGAAAAGATCAGCAGAGAAACACCTGATGACTTTCTCTTGCAACCCATATCTATTACAGATTATTATTGAACAGATTCTAAGAATGTTAACACCATATGGCTTCAACGTGGACTACTACGCTGAGAATGTTTTAATCCTAGTATCAGATCAATTTCTTCCTGTACAAACTTCTTTCTTCCTGTTAATTAACTGCGACCAAGGTTTGCTGTGTCGTGATCAGAAGTAAACTGTAATTTATCATAGAATAAATGACAGTAATTCTAAAAATTAGGTATCTTAGCCAGAATCTATGTAGAAAAGTTAAGTATGTACATAGAAGGCTGTATACACACTCTAAAGCTTTGGAGATATCAAGGGCAACAACTATGCATTCACCATGAAGATGAATGCACTGGTTCCATTTTTAGGAGAGGTGTCATTAAATCTCCTGTGAAACGCTGTTGCTGGAAACCATAATGGCGGTCATTAAGGAGATTGTTTCTTTTAAGCTTTTGAAGGCTAACAATACTCTTCATCAACTTGGGCACCACTGACGCTAAAGCTATTATGCGGTAGTTAGACGGAATTGGCTGTAGGTGTGCAAGTTTCCATATATCAGGAAAAATGCCTGTGGCAAGGCAAGGAGAGATTTTCCAGGACTCGAGACACTGAACGGATTCCAAAGAATATTCGCAATTGCATCTAGCTTTCTCTTTGGAGTCCGTGATACTCTTATCATTGTAGGCAAGGTATGATGGATGAGGCGTAACCTTTTATTCTTTTCACGAAAGACCAAACACATAAAAGAACCCATCACAAGCAAAATAGAGCACGACCAGCTTAGTTGGTATTGTCATGTTCAAAGAGATCCTTCGAACCCCGTCAAAAAGGCAATCGCAATCAACGTTCCTACACAATCGCAAACTAAAAAACAACTGGATCACACAAATGCAAAAACACCAGCATTTGATTGGCCTCAGTGACGAAGTGATCCGAAACCGGGAAGCCTGCCGGTACTTCCTGAGGTCAAACCGGCAAACTCCACAGGCGGACCAATAGAATAGGACCAAAAGTAAAGTGGGAGGGCTGTTATCCTTCTACTCCGGATCATAACCTCGCCGTAAAGAAAAGAAGAAGAAGAAAGACCAACCACGTGAACATAGTCGAACTTAATGCTTTCCAAAATACAAAGCTTTTTGGGATAACAACAGTCATACGGCATATTTATGAACGTTTCCGCCTGTCTTTCCAGTGTAGATGGATGATGAATTCTCGTATTTCTGTAAGAACGCCAGTACTTGATCTCATATGCAGTCATACCATACCACTGGCAGATCCCTTAATTTTTTTAAGCAAATAAAGATAGAATATACGAAGATACTCGTATTGCAGTTAAAATATATAATTTTCTATAATAAATACCTTTATTGTTTAATAATTTTTTGTACATTGATTAACAAGCAATAATAATAGTAATTGTTATACATATTAATAAACTTCCATAATAATATATATGAATCTTAATTTCTTATTTCTAAAGCTTAGCGCCAAGAAAAAAATAATGTTATTACATTAATAACTATACAAGATATATTGTTTGCTGTTTTAAAGATGTGATTTATTTATTTTTCTATTTGGAATAGAAAAGAAGCGTACGAAAGTCAATTCTCATTCATTTTCAATGCGCATGATTATTTATAGGCCATATTAGTGAACTAAACACATAAGAAATGCATGTAACATATTTTTCTTCTAGAAACACACACACACATAAAAGCAATTAAGAATTAGCTCTTTGAATATGGATAAAGGCCGCGTCTACAAGGTCGTCTCAGGAACATTGTCATGTGTGATCATACGCTGGTTGTGCCCCAATTCAATGCTCATTTCAAGAATTTTCTGCTCCAGTTTACGTACTTTCATTTGGTATTTTCGTTTCGTCTGTTCCAAAGAGTGGGATAGATTTCTAAAAATAAGAAATAGACTGCAAATGTTTGTTAAAATTTCAAATGCATTAGCTTACAAGTTCATCTTTTGCAATTCCTTTATATTGTTTTGTACTTGCTCGTATTTCTCATCGGAGGTTTTTTGTGACGCTGAAACTGAGCCCAGCAGCGACTGTATTCGTATTTTGAGTTCTGATTCTCGTGTAAGGGCTTCGACAAGTTGTCGTTCGGTTAAAGCTGCGTGATCTGCTTCGGAAAATGATGATCTATCCGTTGCGTGCAGGTTAAAGAGTGCATCAGAATCGGAGAGTTGTGTTTGCAGCTGCTGAAGGGCTTCTTGTAGAACACAAATCTTCTCCAATGCAATTTGTCGATCGCGCTCCGCTTCGTCGCGCTTTTGTTTCAATTCTATATTTTCTTCGCGTAAATTAAGGAGTTCCTGCATGAGTACAGCCATTTCCAGATCCAGTTGAGTGCCCTTCTCCTGTTTCATTTCTTTACTGCCCTCCAAAGCCATTCGGGATTTTTCGTAGAATGAGCTAAATGGAGATTCTAAATTGACAATTGTGTTTTGTACAGTCGATCGGCGGCCTTTCAATTTGGAAACATGATTTCTAAGGCGATTATCGTCTTCGGGTGTCCAAGGCTCGAATGGCTTGTCGGATATGCTAAATCTATGTGAGAATATGAGACTTAAATGAAAGGATCTTTAATCATACATGGAATATGCTTTTACGTATTTTGCCATGGGCCTAAGCTGTTCTCGGAGAGATTTTTCTCACTTTCCAGGCGGTCCAGTAAGTGCCTTGCTACTGATTCAACGGATCTTCTACTTTCCTCAGCTGCGGACGTGCTTTCCTTTAAAAGAGCCATTCTATAAAAAGAGAGAACAATGCGTTATGATTTTATAAACAAGAAGAAGAAGAACTGGGGTGCTTTTTCAAGTCATGTTGTAATTTCGATATCAGAAACTTTCCAAATATAGACCACTCGCAAAAGTTTTAGCAATTTCGTCACCTAACAAACAATAGCTCCTATATACAGATAAATCTTGAATCATCAAGTGACAACTTTCAGCCAAATAAAATCAAATAAAAAGCACTACCATTTAAATCTGGTCAAAGTTGGTAAGTGTTTTATTTTAACAAATAGGCAGCTTAACAGATATTATCACAGGCATCTGGCATTGGATGCATACTTCCTTCTAACTGACTTTGTCATTAATGGACAGTGGTACACAACAGGGGCTTATCAACACAAGCCTATATTAGATAGGCGACCTGTGGAAAGAGTTTGAAGATCGAAGCCCATATAAGCCATTAGCTAAGTACATAGTTCAACCTCACTTTAAACATTTTTCACTGCTCGCTGCATCGAAAGAATATTGTTTTACTAGAAATACTCTTTCTCATATTCCTCGTTTGCTGCCTCAAATGACTTTCAAAAGATCTTTAAACCCAATCTGCAATGGAACTATTAGGCACCACTGGTGCACCATCGGTTATTTTGATACCTATCTAATCCTGAAACCATTTACTCCTATTGATAGAACCATTGATTTTGACAGTACCGATAATTATTTCAAGCACAATTATAGTCTCTTCCTCCTCCTCATCTCTGCGGCTTGCTGCAAAAACGCAGTGTGAGTTTGAAGATGTTATCTCTACCGTGTCTTAGCAGTACCTTCAACAGGTATATGGATGGTCATAATAGTCTAGTAGTGTTGCAATAATTAAGATGTGTCCCGTCTACATGCCTGATGTTTGTGCCCAAAGAACCTTGTCTAGCTAGTTCTAGCAATTTCGCAATGGGTAGGCAGAGTACCCAGTAGATATGAATAGCAATGTCAGTTCGCGATATTGTATTCATCGACAACCAAATGGAGGACTTAGGTGTATGTCTATGTCCATTGTTCACCACCAACTCGGTCATTTGTTTTCGAGCCATCCGTAAACACAAATATTGAGACATTATAAAGCACTTTTTGGAATTTTCACGCGTCTCTGTCCGGTATTAGACACATACTTGATGGCCAGGTGTGCAATAGATATGCAAATTCGAGAAGGATTTTGACATACTCTGCGTGCTACCACCCCCATGAAACCCCTAAAATTTAGTATAAGCAAGATGAAATATGAAACAAAATATCTCCTTGCGCATAGCAAACCGTACTTGAAACTTCTAATAGATTCATAACATGCCACAACATGTTGACGGCCTATCTAAAAAGAATAAGCTTAAGTACAACAGACCCTTGCAGAAGTGGAAAAGTGCACAGTCCACTCTTAGAATGCTCAACCCTTAGGAGAAGCAGAATGTCGGCCCTCGGGGATACTTCTATTACTATCCGGGTGAAATGTCGACAGAGCCACCGAAGACCACTCTGAAATTAATTTTAAACTCAAAGTGGTTCAGGGAGGCACCAAGTTAATAATTAGCTAACTATAGCGTTTGTCTTTTCATATACTATGCTTCACATTCCACAGAGGAAACCACAATTGACCAATAAAGATCCATCAACCTTACCTAGCTTACATACTGCTCCTTCCATTGCCACGAGTCCCGTAGTCTTAGGACCAAAATGTGTGGCCAAATGAAAACCAAATACATAATGTCTCGTATTAGGAGTAAGTGAAGTATGGTTTGCAAATTGTAGCGCTGGAGTGGGCGAAGTTCTCAGCGCACGTAAGAGTATAATTCAAAAAAAATAAAAAGCGATTGATCATAAAAGGATCAATATCGAAGAAAAGAACCGCTTGGCTTTTTCGGTACCGATGATGATAATATTACGATTAGTTCACTTTATTTTGGAACTCTTAAACCAATTACAAACATTTGATGATATAGTGTCCGGAAATACTTACAAACTATTTTACACTCAATTAACAAACGAAACAATTCGAAGGAAAACTATGCAAAAATAGGCCAAAAATCATTACTTACTTGCTCTCGAGAAGTGCCAACATAACGTCGTAAGCTTCGATGGCACGGTCACTACAATTCACGGCTGATTGCAATGCTATCGCATTGGATTCGTATTTTCCACAAAGTAGATAAAGATGATCACAATGTTCCTTGCATTCTTCTAGGGTCAATGCCAACACGGAATTCCTAACTTTTAAATGCTCTATTCTCCGCTGCAGTCTTTGAAATTCAGTATCCAATTGTGAGGCCTCAATAAAACTGTCCATCATATTATTGCTTTGGATCAAATCGGACACTAAATGCTCAACTATCTCTGTATTATTTATCTGGAAAACAAATTTGTAGTCAACAGTTTCATTTAGAAGAAGACTATAACCTACCCCGGTTTTAATAAAGTCGGTCGCTGTTATGTTTTGATCTTCGGCTGTTTTCCGCAACTTAACACGCTCTGCCATTTTAGGTACTGGAGCTTCTGTGGCTGTGTTCTTCATTTGACGTTGATACTTATCTGGTGGGCGTAGAAAACATGACATTATTACTAAAACATTTACATTTTGTCAGACAACAAACCCTTTTCCACGAAAACATTATTACTGCAAACGTATTTAATGTTGGCAGTGCCCTTTACCAAGCACATATTTCGATCATCTAGACTTTCCAAATACATTTCCTTTGAGTGCAACTTGTCCATTGCGGTAACCATTTCATTCGAATGGTACGCATTCTCATCATCCTCAGTCTTATAAAACTCGTTATCGTATATACTTGTATTCAGTTTCTTCATGCTTTGACGTTTAAAGTTATCTTCTTCAGGTTTTTCGTGTTCATTACTATATCCGACGAAACCGTCTTGGTTATCATCGTGTTCCGGATCTCCGTGGAACAAAGTACTGTTTTGAGGAGGGTTTGCGATCTGTGACTGAAGCAGTGCAATTTGGGATTTTAGATGAAGGACCTCCTCTTGCAGATCCTAAAAGGAGACAATTAGTGTTGCAAATTAATAGATACTGAGTAGAAGCATACTTCTAGTTGAGTTTTTGCAACAGTGTCGTTTAGTATTTTTTGATCCTCATCTATTGAGTACTCGGCATCGAGTGGATCCGTTTGGCATTCAGCATCGGGATTGGTGAGATTCAATTCAGAATTATATACGGAACCTTCTTGATAGCTTATTTCTGTAAAATTATTAAAGAATTATTAGCATTGATAACATATCTGATAGTAAGCTCTTCACTATTCTTTAAAAACTAGGGCATAACGACAAAGAGAAATTGCAGCATGGCCAGCTGCAGTTGGCATATAAATAGAAGTTATCATGCACATGTAATCTTTTAAATATCATATTTAGTTATGTATATTTTTTAACTATTCTTTTTGAACGCTAGAACAGCAATATCGGCAATATGAAGCAGCAGACGCACTATGCCATCACTTCAAGTAATCCAAGTAGGTAGGTAGAAGGTGGTCGTTCGAGGATCTCGCAGGAGTTGATTTAGCGCTTGCGCTTGGAATACCACAACTCAGGTGAACTGGTTATCAAATTGTTTGCTATGTTAAAAAAAAAGGAAGTTTCGAGTGGAGTCGTCAAATGGCCGTATATCTTATAGAATTCAAGAAACAGATCATCTTGAATTCTATTCTCTACAATTTCTTTTAATTTTTTTAAGAAAAAGTTTACCTGGTGAGCGATGCCTGGCTAGTGAAGGATATTTCCAAAGGAAGACCACAGATGGCTCGAAAACCAGAGTACATCAAAATAATTTTTAAAGCTTAATGTTTGTTTTTGCGGGGAATGAACAAACTCCTTTCAAACAGAAATATATTCATCGCATTTCATTACCGTAGGGGAAAATGTACATACAATTCGACAGGTTTTATGGATGCAAGTGTGTATTAGTAGCGCAATCAGACAAAAGATCCATTTAACATTTTTCAAATTTGTTTGCTTTATTGAAGAGAGTATACTTTCCGATTATTTATGGAAAATAAGTTTATTTAAATGGCTGCCGCGGCTGGCTTGGCAGTAACCCATCCTGACAACCTAATTTTGCAGCATATTTTCGATGGTTCAGGGATCCATTTCGCAAATAGCTAGATCAATATTGTGCTAAGTGCCTGAATCGTTTCTGACTTGTCAGCATAGCATCGATCTTTCACGGCACCCCACAACAAAAAATCTAACGGCATCAAATCGCAGATCCGCGGAGCCCAAGAAACATCACCAAAACGGCTGATTACACGATTATTGAACTTAGTTCCCAAAAAATCGATTGTTAGACGGCTTGTATGGCATGTAGAGCCGTCTTGCTGGAATCAAAGATCGTTCAAGATCATTTCCTCAGTTTCTGTACAAAACAAATCGGCTATCATGCCTCTGTAGCGCTCTGCATTAATCGTAACATTGTTACCATCTTCATTTTCGAAGAAAAATGGCCAATAATGCCGCCATTTCATTTATGCGCACACTTTCAGCAACAGCAACAATTTTTTCAGCTGAGCGCACAGGACCAACACGAAAATAACTTGTGTTATCAATTAGGATGCCACTCGCACGGTTGGTGCATAATTTCGACCCAAATTTATTTTCAAAATTCGCACTGTTTCAGCAACACAGCACTCAAGCGTAAATCGATTTATTTCGTACCGAAGATATGATACTGTGTTTCTGTAAATTTTTTGAGCGCGAAAGAGCTGCCGTCAGTGTAATGGCCCATCCGTTAGAAACAGTTTCTGAAAGGAAGGGAATCGCAGCACCCACTTAATCGATGCCGAATGCTATAGGAACAATTGGTTGCATTTAAGCCCTCTAGTGAATACCATAGCTTATCAGAAAACACTAGCAGTAGGATTGGGACAACAATGAATGAACAATGAAACAGCGAATCTATCTGGAATTAAGTGACAACACTGCTGACGGGAATATCAGTCGAATGCAGCTAATATGGCGGCCCACAGAGAAGTCAGAAGAAAGAAGACAGTAAGATTTAACAGATTTAGCACACTCTCATACTCTCAAGGTAGTAAATAGTAATCATGGCAACGATTGTAAATTTTGTTAACTCTTCTAATGAGAAAACGGTACTTACTTGCAGCATGAGATAGATAGATAAAATAATTTATTTTCATAATAAAGATTTTACATAAACAGTGTGCTGGACAATAACTAATAAATAGTTGCCTGTCAGGTTACTAGTTTAACTAAAATATTTAGCTTAGAGAGCTTTTAAGATTTATGAAAATTCATTTGCTATTAAGGCACTATATTTTAGTGCATATTTTAACAATTTGTATAAATTAAAGTGGTTGTACCCATTTAAGATACTAAGCTTCACTTCCAAAATGTTATCTCTCGTATCCATTAAAAATGGGACAGATCCCAACAAAGTGAAAAGTATTTTCGGTAGCATCACGATTGCAGATCGTGCATAGACCAACAGTGTCACTTCTAAATACTCTTACAAAGTAGACCATAACGTGCTTTCACAATCAAGCTGATCATATCCCGAGGGTGGGTCAATAAGTCCCTGAAAATTAACACAAATTGTGTCGTCACCTAAAATTATTTTTTTTTTTGTCAAGAATCATCTTTCAAAAGAACGCACCCAAATTTTCAGACAGATCTGTCAAATAGTTTTGTTGTGGCAGGCATTTTATATAGACGCCAATTAGCATTTTCGTTAAAATGGAAAAAAGTGAATTTCGAGTGCTCATTAAATACTATTTTTTGTGAGAAAAAACTATCACGCAAACCAAACAAAAGCTTGACAAATATTATGGGGACTCTTCACCATTGATTGGAACCATTCACCACTGGTTTACTCAATTTCGGTGTGGTCGTTCAAGCACGAGTGACGCCGAACGTTCTGGTCGCCCAATTGAGGTCACCACACCAGAAATGGTCGACAAAATCCATGGTTTGATAATGGACAGGCTTATCACATGGCTCAGTGATTTCGATTTTACATAAATATTTGGACATGAAAAAGCTTTCCACAAGATGGGTGCCGCGTTTGCTCACCATCGACAACAAACGCATTCGTTTGACAACTTCAAAGGTGTGTTTGGCGAGTTTTTGCGCCGTTTCGTAACCGTGGATGAAACCTGGATTCACCACAACACACCAGAAACCAAGGAACAGTCAATGGACTTCTCCTGGTGAATCGAAGCCGAAGAAGGCCAATGCGGGTTTGTCAGCAAACAAGGTCATGGTGATAGTTTTTTGGGATGAGTGCGGTGTTATTCACATCGATTACCTCGAAAAGGGGTAAAACGATCACCGATCGATTCCAAGCCGATTTGAAGCAAAAACGGCAGCATTTGACGAAGAAAAAAGTTATTTTTCACCAGGACAACGTACCGGCGCACAAGTCCGCAGTCGCAATGGCAAAATTGCATGAGTTAGGCTACGAACTCCTCCCTCATCCAGAATATTCCTCAGATTTAGCCCCCTGCGACTATTTCTTGTTTCCAAACATGAAGAAATGGTTCGGAGGTAAGATATTTGGGTCGAATGAAGAGGTCATCGCTGAAACAAACGCTGATTTTGAGGGGCTCGAGAAATCGTATTATTTAGAGGGCATCAAAAAATTGGAGAAACGTTGGATGAAGTGTATATAAATAAAATGTTTTTATACCGAAAAGAGTATTCCTTATTTCTTTTTTCAAGGACTTATTGACCCACCCTCGTAGGCGTGTGTGCCAAATGAAACTTCAGATGGGCTAGGAAAGGCATTAGGAAGACCTGTGTCAATAATGATCTTTTAATGAAGAACCGATGGAGTTTTTCAACTTCAGTATACTCTCGATTACCCATGGAACATTACCGATCTAGAAGCAGCTCCATATATTTTAAATTTTGCAGAGTGAGTACCATGTTGGATTTATTGCGTTCTTAGTTGTTGCAAGTCTTTTAGATAGATGCTCTGTCCACGATATATTATGCGTTAGGATTACGCAAGGATATTTGTATTGGTTGGTAACATAAAAATGAAATAAAAAAAAAACATTTTTCTCTATTAGCCCTACGGCCGCCATTTCGGAATACAACAATTTCGGACTTAGTAAGGTTTACTGACAGGTTCCACACGCAGCGATAGTTGTAGAACCTGTTGATCACCAGCTCGAGGGTGATTGGACTATCAGACTGGAGCACCATATCATCTACATTAGGACGTTGATTTTCCGCTCATTTACGTAGACACCACAAATCACTCAAGACAACATTTCTTCGCATCAATGTTAACAGGAAAGAACTCGGTCGAAGTCATTCCACCCTAAACAGATGCAGTAGTCTCTCGGTAAAGAGACTTAATGACGAAAAGCATCTTCGATGAGACTCCTATTGCGGCGAGTTTATAAAATAGGGCTTCTCGGTTGCCTTAAGATTAACGAAGAATCGAATTTGATCGTAAAATTTGGAATAAATACACAAATTATGCGTCAGAATGATTTCCTAACAAAAAATTGTTGCAAGAGCCCTAAAGTACTAAAGGCTTACTATCTTAACTTTGTTCCCGAAACTATGTTGTATTAGAGACACTACATAGGTTCACTAAAGATACAACTAAATAGAAGTACTAATTACTTTCCGATCAATGTTACTCACCACTTCCATCCGGCTCCTGCTCCTCCATAATCGTGTTCTCCTGTTTCGTTCGTAACTTTTTACTCAACTCTGCGATCACACAATGCATTTCCGTTATACGACTTTCGTGAGCGGCACTTATCACTTCCAGCCTACGATAGCATCTCTCCTTATCCTCGGTGGCTTCATCCAGCTTCCGTTTATATTCATCGCGGCACTTTTCTGATTTCTGCAGCTTCTGAGACAACTCTTTGAGTTGTGTTTCCAGCTCAAGAATGGATAGATTTTCAACCTTTAAAAAAAAAAAGTAAGAAAAAAAAAAAAAAAAAATTACATTGCTATATGATCATCGATGAACACGCACGTTAATGCGACGTATTTGTGGTGGTTGCGTTATCAGGGTGTACTCCCAGCTTCTATGTAATTCACTCCTCTGCAGATGATTGCTACTGTTCTCCTTTTGAAACTCGGTACAACACAAACAGCTAAAACTCTTGGGTAATTGCGAAATCGACATTACACATGCACCAGTTAATTGTTCGAACACCAAGTCAATAAAATAGCCATAGCACACAGAATCCCCCTATACCCCGAGTGATGTTATTCGACAGAGAGTAATCACAGGACGCAATTAATGCTGGAATTTTGTGCTGTCATGGTTTCCTTTATAATTTAATGATTAACTTAATCTATTCGAGATTTTTTTTTTTCTTCCTTCTTCCCTGTGTATCACTGCTCTGAGCTCTGTATGTCAAATGCATCAACGTCATATGTTCGGTATACTTGCGCAGTAGAGGAAAACCTTGCAGAGTAATTTGTTGCGAATCAATATGAGTGTATATGATAGCTATCTCCATCTCCATAGGGTATATCAGATGAGTTAGGAAATACGTTACAGAAAAGTTGTTCGCTGGGGAATATTTTCAAACAAAATCAGTCTCCTGTTGGATTCAGATTATCTAGAAGGTGATCATTCTGAAGACAGATCTCTGGTGCCTTTTCCCATGACAGAATATGACGTTAATGTAGGCAAGAGGTCACTCAGTCTTCCTTTAAGATCGCTAAGAGGGCAGTAGGTCAGAATGACATCGAATTACTCCAGGGGGTTAGGGTTAACGCAACATGCGGGGCCGTTGCTCAATTGGCGCCCAAATGTTACGTGAAAATATTACTGTACTATTAGTGTAACGCTTAAATAGCGGTGACTATTGTCACTAGAAAATTGTAGGTATTCTTTCGTCCTTTGCTTCTGTGTCAAACGAAGAAATGCATAGAAAATTAGACACACTCTTTGAGAAGGCTGTACAACTAGAATTCTTTAACCAAAGAAGCACAAATTATTATTATTATTACTATGAGGAGAGCAGGCGTGACTGGCGTTGTAAGCTAGGACTTGGAATTGATGCAAGCAAGACTAGACTACCTTAGATTCTGCCAATGATGTCAAATACCTTCAAGTTATCCTAGACAAAGACCTCGACTGGAATTCGAGTTCGTTGCAGAGCGTGCTACTAAAGGCTTGTTAGTCAATCGTCGCCTCTATGGAAGAACTCGGGTTCTTTATCCAAAAATTAAATAGGCTCACTATTACGAATGCGATCGTAGCTTTGGTGGCCTAAAGTATTCGTAAGGACTACGGGCTGTCTTGATATCACTGGAACTTTGAGCAGATGTCCAACAGTAGTACTACAAGTCTTAACTAAGAAATCAGCTGCAAAGAATACAGCTAAAGCATAAGCATAAACCAGGTAATCTTATGGGACCCCTGAAAATACTTTACTACATTCCTGGAAAGTGGACATGTTTTTTGTACCTGATATAATGTTACTGTTTTGACAGCAAATTTTAATGGTGGTCCATCATCATCACCAGGCCCTAGAAGTCTTGATTGGTACAAAGATGTATCGAAAATGGATTCTGTAGTTGGTGCCGGGGTTTTTGGACCCAAGTCTCAATACCACTAAAAATGTGTTTCAGTATATTCCGGGCTGAGATCCATGCAAAAAGCGCTTTTATTCATATCCTCTCAGATAGTCAGGTGGCACTTAATGAATTGCTGTTTTAATATTAGCATGCACAACAATCTCCACTGTCTGGTCATCGGGTTATTGAACGAAATGCGAGTAGCAACGACGATAGCCTTGATAAATAATTGGATACATGAACTGTGTATTGAGATAGAATGCCGACTCTGTGTAAAGGAGGTCGAAACACCCGAGCACCTTCTCTCCGAATGATCGGCTCTCAGTGGAATCAGACGGCATACAGAACTTAGAGAATTTTTAAACCCTAAGGACATTAGAAAAGGCTCTATAAAAAGTATACTCATTTTCATCAGGAAGATGGAATCTCTCTTGGGCTAATACTACTACTCTATGATAAGAAGCAACAGTTTAACTAGACTAGCTTTAGTCAGGGCCAGCGCACAGAGGCAAGTGTGGTAGACGTTTGCTCGGACAAGCATTATTTTCTCTTTCAAAAAAAAGTTGTTACACGGTCCCACCTCTCGCGAACGTCTGACTCCGGGAGTAAACTTGTAATGAAAAGCTTCTCTCAATCGAAAAAGAAATTGCCTTTCGGAAACGACTTAAAACTGTAGGTTCTAACCATTACCGAATGGATGCCAGGAAAGGCCCTGTATGGGCTGTTGTTAGAGCCAAAATATTTCTAAAACAAAAAAGGAATCATTTTTAGGGACAGGGAAGAGAAAGAAGCAAATGATAACCAATCTATGCCAATACTTGTTTAAGTTAATCTACAGTCTTCAGTTAGTTAACCAATTCTTCTGCCAAAATCTCTGCACGTTGGTTCATCTCGATTTATACAAATGCAAATTAGCCTATTCGTCCTAATCAGATAATAAACGTTGGAAATAGCCCGCTGTAGGGTATAACTCACGCACTACCCCTCACAGCATAGTTCTTCTATATGTTCTCTTTCATTGCATATATCCCTGGTTGTTGTTGAATGTGATGACACTTCTTGGTAGTTTGCAAAAGTAAATATACACACCAGGGAATAAGGTAGGGGGGTGGGGGAGTTCAACTATTCCTCTCACCTTATTAACGATGTCTAGAGTTGAACACGAGCTAATATTGTTGTCACTTTCATTGTTGTCCTTCTGCAAGGAACCTCTGCTGTCTACTACTCCACCTCCAATGTAATCCGAGGTGGACATTCCACGCGGCGAAGTGCTTCCGAAAATATATCCGTGATCTTTAAAATTCTTGAAAACCTCCTGACTGTGATCAGCACTGTTCAGATTACTTATGACCATGCATTTCGGTTGAGTGCCGCCTTTTCCGCTCGCCCCCACACCGCCGCCGATTCCTACCTTCGCACACATCGTTCCATCCATCGTTCTCGCTCTCAAATTGCACTCACTTTGATCGTCGCGACAATTTTCCACAGACCGTCTGTGAATTTTGTTAATTTTAGCTAAATGAACATCGTTGGGCATTTTAGATTAATGAAAACCGTGGCATGATTCTTGTTTGACTTATTTGGGTGAGTCGCTATGAAACAAAAATGGGTGGTAGGGCAGGGTGAGTCCGACGAATGTTTACATTTTCATGGCTGCTGGGTTGTTTTTTTTTTTTCTTTTGTCGAGGAGTACGCCCAAGAAATTCGTGTTTGTTTGAAGTTTCCTATGTGAGTGGGGAGTTAAGCTAGGGATATACACATTTTTTGGCACTTGGATAATACGGTTTCACATAGTTTGGCAAGAAAATGAAAAAGGAAATTGGAGAAAAAATTAACAAAGTAAAGCACTAATTTGCACGGCGCTAAATTAAGAATTACAAATATGACTGACGATAATGGGTTCTTGTTGTTGCACTTGTCATCCACTTATTAGTCTTCTTATTGGACGTGGTGCCATCTTGTGCTGGAAGTTAAAATGAGGAGGAAAATGTGATGGAGTTTTAGAACATTTACTGATCAGAACTGCCAGCTTTAATTTATTTTCGATGTTAACGAGCGGAACCCACGAGTAATGACGAACACTTTCTGGTTAGTTTTTAATATACTCTCTAACATACAAGCTTTGTTCAGTTTTTTTTAGTGTTGCACCCAACAACACGGCGTCTGTCTGTTGACGTGTCAGTTTGTCGGCGTGTTTGTAACACGTTGGTAATTTTTCAACCATATGACCTAGAGAGCTGACATTTTGCACAAAAATAGAACCTGGTGGAACAAAGAGAATAGAGAATAAAACAAAATTGGAAAAAATATTTTTGGAGGCTAATAAAGAAAAAAATAAATATATTTTCAGACCCAATCATGCGACATATCAAAGCTGAAATTCCACGAATGGAGATTCCTCCCTTTTCGTTGCTGACTAACTAATTTACATTATCTAGTAGTTTAAGTTTCAAAAAATATTCAAGGTGGGCAGGTCGCTTTCCAGCAAAAGCACCTGCTAATACAGCCATTACATGCGGTCACTATATATTGCGCTAAATTAAACGGTTTCGTTCTTTGTAGTCGGCGCACAAGGTTTGTTACGTCCAAAATTTGAAGCATGACGTTGTTGCAATGACCAGAAAAACGAATACGGAGTTTGCGATATCATTGTTCCTAATATACCATAGAGCATTCACCATTGCTCTTCGCACGTTGTTTTTGAAAGATGGTAGTATATTTATATTGCTTAGTTTAGTACAACCCCAAAGTTGTATACCATAAGTCCATATAGCATATATAAAAGCATTTTGTTATACATATACGCTTAATTGGGAATGTCTTCCAAGAAGAAAATACATTTGTCTGAATCTATTTCGAGCTCGTCGCTTTTCTTTTTAACGTGCGACTTGCATTTAAGTTTCACGTGTAGCGTCATTCCTAGACATTTTGCCAAGTTTGTATACGGTATTAGTGCCGAGTTAATGATAATGCGAATATTGTTTATCTTTATGTAAGCAAAGTTAAAATGCGTTGATTCTCATTAAGAACAATGAGTCAAATCTTTATCTATTCTCAAATCTTATCCAAAGCTCGTTGGAGCTTTTACTCGACTGAACTTTTCGTTGCTAGTATAGTCGTATCGTCCTCAAACGTGGCTACAATTGAAGTATGTCTGAATTGTAGAGTGAGAACAAGACCAGACCAAAAACACTTCTTTGTGGAACTCCGGCAGGGATTTCTTTAAATTCCTAAGTATTCGGTTCCATATTTAATATTGAAAAATCTGTTCGCAAGGTATGATCTAAAATCTTGTATAATTGTTCCGGAAGAACTTGCCTTAACTTATACTTCAATCCTTCGTGCCATACCTTGACGAAGGCTTAAGAGACATTAGAAAAAAAAAATGCTAGGACATATCCTTTCCTTTTCCCTTTTTTTCTATGGCTTTCCCAAATGATGATCAGGAATTAAAAGTCATTCTTAAATAAAAACTTGTAGGCACTTAAAAAAAAAAAAAAAAATCTTCTAACGATTACACCTCTCGTGAACGTCTGACAAACATTCGAGTGTAAAAATTGCCATGAGAAGCTTCTCTGAATCGAAAAAATCACCCTTCGGAAATGGCATAAAATTGTAGGTCCCAACCATTCGGGCGGTGCCAGCAAGAGTGGTTGCGAGAAGCTAGGCTAATTCCTGTATTGGGCTGTTAGCGCCAACTTATTTTTATTCCATTGTCTCGGAACGTATAGTAAGTCTTAGCGAAGCGTTTATAAGATAAAGGAGCTGCATAAGTACACTTTTGACCATAACTCGGTATGGGGCTCAAACAGGTCACCCCTCTGGTACAATTTATTCTCGCCTCGAAGAAGCTTGCTAGCCCTTATGATTAACTGTGAACGTATCAAAAATGTTAGAAAACGAACATTTCGATTTAATCCAATTACAAAAAGTTTCAGATCATTAAAAAAGGGCTTAAATCCAATTGCATAAAAGATCAATTCCAACTGCAAAAAGGTTTATTTAAAGTGCAAATGCTATATATTGCTGGTCTTTGGGGTCGTTCGTTGATTCATTCATTTGTTGCACCATCGAATGACCATTAATAATCTATCAACGCGGAAGCTTTTCCATTAGTCTAGTTAGTCTATTCTTTTTTACTATAGTAGAGAAACTAAAAGAGCGTGTCTCTCAATTTTGTCTGTATGTACTATGTGAGCTGAACTGATGCCTAAACGGCTGGACGGATGTTCTTCAAACTTCATATCTGGGGACTGTGGGATCACAACTTTTTTTTTTAGATATATGCCTTGTATGAGTTTGAACGCCAGATTTGAATTTTGCTTTCGTTGATGAATGGTTAAGCCCCTAATAGTAACGTATACTATGGAAAATGATGGTATTAATTACTCGATAACTAGTCTGAGCAGTAAAGTGTTTGGAAAAACTCGACTACTCTTATAGACATCAAACTTTAAAAGTTGCTAATAAAATTATAACTTTTTGTATGGAGAAAAAGAATCTAAAAAACATTTAAAACGTACAGGAAAGACCAAATTTAATTAAGAAAATCGAGAAGTGATTTATTTTATTTATAGACAAAAACATGTTATAAATTCCGTGCGGAAGATTCTCTTAATATTCAATAATTACCATAAATTGTTCGTTAATAGCGAATGACTCGATAGGTTTATACTTCTCAGACTTTTGTTGGTGAAAGTTTAATTTATGCAAACTGTACGCACTCACGTAAACCGCAAGTCAATTCAAAAGTTTGACAAAAACGTAGATAATGTTATTTGCTAGAAAAAGAGGGGTAGAATATCAATTAAATTTAATGTACTGCATAACAGCATAAGAATTAAATTGTTGGGGAAGAGTCCACTTGTGCCATAGTTAAAGAATCGTCTCACATCATCAACTGCTTTAAATTGTTCCTATATGTATGCCAGCAGTTTTGTGGCTATTTTGAGATAGAAAGATAAAATGACTTACCCATATGTACATAGTGATGAGAGGGCAGCGTTGATTGGTCTTAAATTCCTTGATTTTAAAGATCCGAACTAAACTAACCTTTTTTAAGTGGGAATGGGTACTTTTGAGGTAGCCCTTCGAAAGTTAATATTTACCAGACCAGGTCACCAACATTGCTTTTACATACATACATATGTATGCATTAGTTTCTTAGAACCCAACGGTATTAAGAACATTTTTTATATAATTAAATCAGATTTTTTGACAAACAAACTATTCGAACTCCTTGCTTCAGTTTAAGTTTACTGATTTCATAACGATCTCTTTTTTCAATTCAAGATAATGAAGTAGGTAACAGCCTGGACAGTCCACCGCAGTCGCCAGATCTAAATCCTAGGAGACATTTATGGTTTATAGTGATAAAACCAGTCTCACGAGCAAAACCTTCAAACGTAGCTGATTTAATAAATATTGTGAAAAGGGGAAATATTGTTCCGGATGTTACTAAAGGGTTTCTAAGTCCAGAAGATACAGTGTCGTGAATCAGTCTAAGAGTGGCCATACCAAATATAAAATATGGAAATTACATTGTTTGCCAAAATATATAAAACTCTTCCTTTTTAATAAAGTTATAGTCTCAGATGTGAGTACATGTGTCTTAAATTTGTATTTAAAAGAAGTTTTTTTCAGCCCCCATGCTAATATTCTCTTACCAAATTTGTATCATTTTTATAAACTTCAGTGGGTTGTGAATAATTACATACTGTATGTGTATGTTAGTTGTACCATATTAAACGTCTGATTTTGACCCAAAAAAATGTAAAACACAATATTTTTCAATGATACTTTTCCAATGAGATTCAATCCCCAAAATCTCTCTCTTTAAAAAATCCTGATTTTTGAAAGCTACAAATATATCGAACTTTCTATTTGATTCTTCAGAAATGCTCCAAACTCTGAAAAGGTGGAAATATCCGGGGAGTACGTTGGATGCCCAAAAAACTCGTAGCCCAAGCTGGGACGTCTGCGGTCACGCATACACGGATTTGAACTTGGTTGAGTTTTTGGGGTACCCACTTGTCTAAACCTTTCCTATTTGGGAAATGTGACGACTCACTGTCATGGGGTATATCTCCAAACTCTGCGCAATACTACCGCGGTTCTCAAGACGTCATTGTCAATGTCTTCCACTGGGCACCTTTTCGAGACCTAATTCCCCGGAATGAAATTTCTCAAACCATCTCCTTTTCCAAATGCAGCATTGATGTTACGTGCCGCCAAGGAGGCATTATGCTCTAGCTTGAACTTGTAAAGAAAAAGTGTTCGAATTTGGTCCGCCGTCAACAAGTTGAGAATTTCCAAGAAAACAATTTTAGGAAAATTTTGTTTGGGCTTTTCACGGGGGTGTTTCCAAACATTACTTAAATTTGTGCGACTTTACTTATGGTTGCACACTCAGTGCTCAAAAAGTCACATAAGCGTTCATAAATATCTCAAAACCTAAATTATATGTATGGGCATATTCGTAAATGTCGAAATGAAGATGTGCACTTCTTTTTACACAACGGCAATAGGTACGAGTATACACGTACTATTTCTCAACGGCAACTTAGAAATTACATTATTTCCTACCGTCAATGAATAAAGTACACCAGTCACTTGAAATTTCTATCAAATCCACTGTTTTTGGTTTACAGTAGACAATATTGCGTGAAGCTAACCTTATCAATGACATCATAATCTATATTATACCAAACTTACTTAACTTCCTACCTACCTCGTAAAGGCAGCCGAAGCTTTTCCGCATGTACCACTCTTCATTCACCATCATCCATACTAGAAACCAAAATAAATTATTTGTATCTGATGCGAATGAAAAAATCGAGAGCTTTTCAAAGCATTAGAACTTGGATAGCCGGACGATAGAAACTAATGAAGCACTCAGTTCCTCTGTCGAAAATTCAGTTTCGTCTTAGAAGTAGGTCAGATAACAAGTCAACGCGGTTGTACCTCTGTACTTAAAATATAGTATACTAGTGTTTATTTATACAAATTTCACAAATTCAACATGTCCGAATCCAACGGTGAATCGAAATTCGGTTTCAAAGATAAGGAGAAGGCAGAGGAGACACTAAAATTGCTCGAGAGTCATGACATGCAATACAGAAAGTTGACGGTGCGTGGTCTCCTGGGTAGAGCCAAACGAGTCCTCACAAGTATGATTATTAATCGTGTATATTCGAGAAGATAATCGAAATTAACCTGTCACTTTTGTTTTATTTTTCACTCCGCAGTGACAAAAGCTGAGGAAAAAGTTAAAAATATAAATGAAGCCATCGCGGTATTCGACAAATGGCTGGAGGAGAATGGTGGAGGCGCGGCTAATAAGAATGCCAAAACCGACAATGCCGATAAGGTGGACACAGTTCCGGGACTTGGATTCAAAGACAAGGAGGCCGCTGAGAAGACTTTGAAGTGAGTACAAAGTTTATCTACATACATACATATCTATTGGATACCCAAATTGACTTCATGCATCTGGAATGTTTATATTTAAATAATTCTCTCATGTTCGGTTCGTTCGATTAGTGTCTACCTACTTACTACATCTCTCGTGGCTTTTGTTGACGAAAAGCTCCGTGATTAAGTCATGCCTCGGTCGTTATTTTGAAAACAAACAAATTTATTTGAAATGTTTTGGTATGACGTAGTCATTGCATGATTCGTATTCGGCGTACGTATCTCGGATGTGACCTTTCTGAAATAGAAATCCATATTGTACTAGTATGCATGTATACAGGGAAATTTTTTTTTTTTATTAATTTTGGTCGTGTAGCTTACGCATAATTAATGTGAGCGGGGGGGCTAAGAGTATAATACATCTGACAGTTTATACATGGGTTTATAATCGATTATTACATATCGGTACGTTATATAGGAGAGCCTATGATACATATGTATACATATAGTATGTATGTATGTACATGTAGTATTTAATTGTTTATGAGGGCTGTTCATGGGCTTAACATTAATTAGTTGAATTAAAACAAATTTCATCTCGTACTATGTACGTATAAATGCTTTTTGGATTTTTTTTTTTTTTTTGTGAAGTGTTATAAAGTGCCTACGTGCGATACTCAGTGGAGCGAAACCATGCAGATCAGGTGCTCCCAAAAGATGCTTTTAGGAAACTACTGACCTTATATTGTTCAGACAAAATGATTTTGCAACATCTTTATACGGGGTGTCATAAAACTTTTTTCATTTTAAATTGAATTATGGACCGCATGGCTTGGGATTGGGTATTGAGATTTGACTGTTTCGAGTATCCCACGCTTTTTTTTTTTTAACTCTATTTAGCCATTACGTATGGAGAGTTTCATCCAATGCATTCAGACATTATCCAGATACGCCGGTGTGCACATCGTTTTGTTCGATCAACTATGTAATTGTCCAGTCATTAAATATAAAATAAGATGCACAACTGGGTCGCACATTCATTTGCAAATCAATCATATTTGAAATTTAAATGAAATGGTTGAAATATTTTTCTTTGATTTTCCAAAATCTTGGTAAGCCATGACCTTGTATATGTTAAATGTTGCTTGGATATTAATTTAGAACAAAATCTACTGAGTAACAGCCGAGAAATAGCCTATTTTATAAATTCGTTTATTTTTTTATTTCAAAATCAGGCATTAGTAAAGTAGGGTTGAAATGAAAATTCCTATTTTGTTGGAAGTAAATCCATTCAGCCGTTTAAGCTACAGTCGACGGGATACACATACAGACAAAATTGAGAGACACACTTTTTTGTAGTTTCTCTATTAAATTAAAAACAATTTTGTTCAGAATTTCGAGTTCAAAAATGTTCAGGAAACCACTACTTGTCCCTTACAGGTGAAAGTGAAAATTGACTTACTGAAGCAAGGTAAGATTGAGTAGCTAAGCTAAGATAAGAACAGGGTGCTGCAAATAACCGCTTTCTTCTCCCTTATATTACATTTTTTAATAAGGATGTGTTTCCACGCCACTTCAGCAGTCACCTGATGATACAGACCCATAGATAGCTGAAACTTCGAGCACTTATAGCATGGACTTCAGGCAAGAATTTTGAGGATCTGTTTTTTTGTTTATCGAAGTAAAAGATGTACTTTTGTGCATACACCCCCAGAAACTACCCGATGACCTGGAAAATTAACGTTTTACACACTTATAGCGTATATTTGAATTTTCACATGTAAGGGTGATTGTCCTTACTCTTATAAGCAATTTTGCATGTGCGTTGTTATTCATGTGACATTTTTTTAAGGGATGCAGGAAAGGAGTAAGCTAATTATATTTGTCAGGTTTTTGATTCTAGGGTACAACAACCAATTGACTGCATGACAAGTAGTCGCTCTAACTTTATGGCTTGCACGTGGTAAAAGAATTTTCTTAAGTCAAATCTAGCTTTTCAGAAAGTGTTGTTAAAATATAAAAACAGAGGTAAGATAAAGAAGTGTTTCTTTCCTTGTCAGTAAAAGAATGAGTCATTAGATATAGACTGAGTTAATAAGTGTAAGTTTCGGAAAGATAGGGGTGAGCGGAGCGAGGTTATGGTTTTTTTCGGATAGTTGTTTGCGCGTAATATTGTTTAATTATTTATTTACTTTTTTTGTTTAACACACCTATGCTCTTATATATTGTCACACCTACGGCGGTGTTAGTTAAAAAAAAAACTGTTACTTCTTTTCATTCTTTGATTTGCCTCCAATTATGTGCTGTATTTCTATAGTATCTGCTGGCATCGATGCGGTTTTCTTTGACTCTGAATCTGTCATTTAATAATAAGAAAATAAATCCAGACGACTTGAAATCCAAATGATCATGAAGTTGCCGCAAATTATACGTGTTTCTTAAACTCAGCCACAGACGTATGTACACTACATGCAGTTTGACCCTTAAAGTACAAGCAGTTTTCTTATGAGACTATACAGTTAAATCACATACAAACTTTCTCTTTTAGGTTGATCTTATCCAATCCTGCACCTAAAGGATGAATGGAAAACGTTTAATCCATTTTTTTTTTTTACTTCTTTTTCAGAATTCTAGAAGGTCGTGATCCCGATTACCAACGGCTAGCCGTCAAAGGACTAATTGGAAGCTCAAAACGTGTCCTTTCTGGAACCAAAAATGAAGAAAAGGTCAAGTCCATACAGGAAGGAGTTAAAACCCTTGAAGATTTTCTCGAGAAATTCGACAAGGAAAATATGATACGTGAGAATAAAGCATATTTGGCATATTCTGTTATAGAAAATTTGCCAGCCCCAAAGGGAGATCTAGTCGATGAATTTCTTCGCGCATATGGCGGATCAAAGGCCAAAGGTAATTATAAGCATTTACGTACAATGTACCCCAAGGATGATGACACTACATCATGGGATATTATCAGAAACAGTCATTTAAAAACATTGGCTGCAAAACTAAAGGAAGAAGATGCAAAACTCTTTAATGAGTCTGGAGAGCCAACAGAGATTCATTTAGAAATGATACATTGGGCCTACAGTCCACAACCAGATAAAGTTAAGGCGTACATTGAGAAGTTGAAGAAATCAAAGGCAGTAAAACGGAAGTCAGCGGCAACCTCAAGCAGTGACAGTGAATCTGATAGTGATGAAGAGGTTTCAAAGAAGAAGAAAAGAAGTTCTTAAAAAAATAAATGTTGAGACTTTTTCAATTTGTAACAGTTAAGATACAATATTAAATGTGGAAGAAAATAGTTCTCTTATTAAATTTGTTGTAACGTAAGTACAAATATGAGTTTAAATATAGAAGGGAGCCTGAAATTCCTTAATAAAAATATGATTATAATGGATTGTAGTTGAAAATAATCATCACTGATTGGATTGCTGTGAAAACGTACTAGATGTACTATTTATATCAGCTGTTGGAAGTTACTCGTACATAACATCACTTACTTAGTTCAGAAGGCCCTTACAGTCTGGAGAGGAATTGGGACTCAACCAACATGCCTCCCCAGCTAGCCGGATCCTTAGCTAGCTGACTCCAGTTTTGCACGCCGAGTTGGTTGAGGTGCCCTACCAATTGCGCACGCCATCTTTGGTAAAGTCTTCTTCTACAGCGTTGTTCATCTGAAGTGGATTAAAAGATTCCCTGGACTGGAGCGGTGGTGTCCATACGCTCTATATGGCCCTTTTAACTAGGTCTAGGGATCACATAAGCACTTACATCTTACGCATCACATAATCACTCAAATTTTCCTAGTGAACAAGTCCTGTTGTGCTGTGATCTTTGGGCAGTTTCACGATATGTCTATAAAAGATGTTTTTGGAGTCGGAACTTCAAAGACTTGTACGGGGAAAATACGCGAGAGGCTCACCAGTAGGTAACGCACTAGAGCTGTACTTTGTCATAGGACATCAACGCTTACATCAAAAAGTGTATTTTTAATAATCCAAATAGAAGCCTCGATAACAGATGCTGTTCCATCGCAAGTTGAACAAAATAGAATAAGTCTTTTGGTTTATAATTTTTATTTTTTATTTTTTATTTTTAATAGAAGAGACTACCCAGTTAATTCGTATTTCTCGAAACACTCGAAGCGCGTCTAATGCCCAATTTGTTCAGCTCAGGTTAAACACCGTTTAAATTAAATTTTGTTTAGTCCCAATCTTGTTGAGGATTTTTAATGGTTCATTGCATCGCAATAGAACTATGACGCTTTTCTTATACCTCTTTTTGCTTACCTACATAACCGAGACGAACAACATGACGCAGCATGAAGTCTAATGAATTTGTATTTCGAAATAATAAGGCGTTATTATTTTATAAAGGTACACACGTTTTCTTATATAGATAGAGGTAAGTTCTAGAAAAACATACCGGGAAGATACAATCCATCTGGAACGGATCGTATGATACCTTATTCCTCATATTCTAATTCATCCCTAATAAAGTGGTCGTAGCGTTCTGAAATTTTCAATTCTAATTCAATGATATGCATATCTTCTATTCAGATACTTCCGCTACTTTTAAGAGATTTTATCAGAAAAACTGACTTTAAGGCTTCATCTTATAAGAAATGCCCACTTTGTAACTTTGCTGTAACTATTTGTTACCGAAGTTCATGGGTTCTAATGAGATCTTGAAAGTAAGGCTTATGCATCACCGTAAGTAGCTTTAAGAAGCAATATCAGCCCCCCAACAGTAGGCATGGCATTTTCGAATTATGGTATGAAAAAGGGACAAATTAGTAGTGAATATCTATACATCTTTCATTTTTTTTAGGAGAAAGCTAAATTTAAAACAACAAAAATTCTGAGTTTGACTAAGAAAATATAAATTATCAGGAAACTGTCGACAAAAAAAAAATAAAATCCAGAGTTCCTTCAGCTTTGGTTGAAAAAGTGGAAAGTATCTTAGCTGCGTGGATACAACCACAGACATCAAACCGAATGTATTTGAGCACAGCTGTTATTCGAGAAAAGACATTGCAATTGTATGAGCGCTTAAAAAGAAAAGAAGGATGTTCGTCTACAGAAGAACAGTTTTCGGGAAGTTTGACAATTTTAAAAGCAGTCAAAATCTTCACAACCTGAAGCTTACATGAAAAGCAGCTAGTGCCGATGAAGAACAGCAACTTGTTCTCCGGGGATTCTTAAAGCACTAATCGAAGCTGCAAATATTTAATGCTTATAAGACAGGTCTCTATTAGAATCGTATGCCGAATAGAACATTTATTGCAAGAGAGGAGAAGTCTGCTCCAGAAAAAGAACGAATCACTATTCAGTTATTTCAGTTTGGTTATTTATACATCTGAAAGTCCAAGGGCTTTCAAGGGTATTTTTATAGCGCATTTATCTGTTCACTGGAGGTCGAGCAAAAAAGCCTGGATTACCGCTTACATATTCAAGGAATGGTTGACGGAACATTTTGCCACTGTAGTCGAAGAATATTGCAAAAAGTTCAGCATTTCCTTACAAGCATTTCTTGTTATGGACAACGCAACATCACATCCAGCATATCTAACAGACTTGCACCCAAATATCAAAGTTGTTTTCTTACCTCCGAACACACCCGCTTCAATCCAACCGATGGACTAAGAGGTAATTTCCACCTTCAAGAAAAATTACCTAAAGCACACATTTTCTGAGCTAATCAAAGCATCTGATGAAGGCATTGACACCATTCAAAGCTTTTGGAAAAAAAAATACAGTTTTAGATGCAGTCCACTCTACAAGCTGTTTGGAAAAGGTTTCTAAATCAATAAGACTGTCCAGGTGATACAGAAAGTGATGCGGAAGGATTCATTCAACTTGGTAGGCAAATTGTTGGAGAAGGCTTCGCAGACCTACATACATCGAGAAAATATTAATGAAATCTTAGACTCGACATCGCTGGAGAAGACATGAGTGATTTATTTCAACAACTTGAAACTTTTGAAGAAACTGCAACTACACAGCAAGATAAAATGACTGAAACCAACCTGGCCAGGATTCTCACTACGGGTAACAAATTGGTGGAAGAGGCTTCTAGAATTGATCCTGATAAAGGACGGTCGAACAGATCGAACCTTACAGGGTAAAATGGTAAAAACAAAAAGCAAATGGTTTTTACTGATTTTTGTAAACGAAATGCAAATTAACAAATTTTTCACTTATTTGTAATTGTTTCTAACTTTTGTATTTTTTTCGTTTGATTGCAAAGTTTTAGTTTTTGTAAGTTTTTTGTATTCTTTCTTTTTTTGTTGTTGAAATAAATGTGTTTTTTTTATAATTAAATACCAGTTACAACGTTTTGAACTTCTTTCAGTTTTTCATATTCCCTATTTTCAGGAACGCAACCCTTCATTTTACATGACGTTTTTACATTGTTTGCGCGATTTCACTTTACGCGAAAGTTTTCATTCCCCTAACCCCTGCGTAGGACGATGTATGATTGTATACCCTATGAGATAGTGAGTTGAGGAAGAGAAGAATTATGTCCTCTACGTTACACTTTGGTTAAAGTAGATCTGTCTAGATGTTACCGACGCCTATGCATTATATTAATTATTATATACTCGTATATTAATTTGTAACATAGAGACCGTAAAAGTATATTTGACTGAACCATGTCCGTCTGCCTGTCCGTACGTAGCAGGCCTTAAATTTTAAGCCAGACAAATTAAATTTGGCACACAGACTCGTTGGCCCTAATAATAGAGTGCTTGATTCTTTTAAATCCGCTAGCTAAACATTTTTATCACTTACTTCATTCCGGACGGAAACTTAAAATGGCGCAAAAAACATCAACAAAAACCGGCCTCACATTCTTACAGACTTCTTAACGGGTCACTGTGGACATATAGAATATCTCAGGACACTGAGTATATAGCAAAACGGAGTATCTGCTTTAGGAATGTGAAGCACTGATCTAAAATAAAGGAACCACCCGCATGCTTATCAGCTATGAGAATAAGATCAACCGCCATTGGATCCACTTCAGATACTGGGGTAGCACAATAGATCTACGAAGGTCGCAGTGTCTTTAAACCAATACAATCAAATTAAAATTTTTCGAAAAATTGGAAAATACCCCTGGTTTAATAGATAATGTTAAGGCTTAAAATTACAATCGTAATATATACATATGTATATATATTTTTTTTTTTTGCAAGATGCATCGTTTTCAAGATATTCGCACTCAAAATCGAATAAAGACGGAGATTTTAGATGCGCTCCTGAAAAATTCCAAAAATTCGAATTAAATTGTTGCCCACCTTGTGACAATTTCAAAACAAAAAAATTTGACAGTAAGAAGTTTTTCGTAACAGATTGAGATATTTGTACTCAAAACGATTCCATTAAATTGTCGGATATTTAAGAAGCGTTTCTACACAATTTAGAGAACTTCAGAACCTAAAATGTTGACCATAATATTTTTTTCGTAGGTTGCACATTTTTCGAGGTATTCACATTCAAACACTATTTCCATTAACTGCAATCCTAAGAAAAAATTAGACAAATTAGATGTCTGCGCGATATTTATCTTCTCTTCTGCAATCTAAAGTGCTAACTTAACAAACCAGTCAAATTTAAAATTAACACTAACATTTATTTCCAACTGTTTTCTTTTTTTTATAAAATTTTAATTACATTTTCACAGATATTGCTAAAATTAGTATTTGTTTTGCAACGTTTCACCGTAGTAGAGGGAATCCACTGACTTACCCTCTGAGTGATCGATGTCCCTTCCCGAACTCATATGGTCCAGAGGACCGGAAGATCCCTTCATACCAGCGGCGGACAAAAAATGGCTATCGCATTGTCCTTTCGCATTAAGGTGACCATACGCCATGTTAAATAATGCTTCAGGGTCACAGACAAACCTATAGACGTATCGCTCGCCGTTGACTTTCTGCATTATACCCTTTTCGTAGTAGTATCGTAGACTTCTAGACAATTTGTCATAATTCATGGCAGGCCGGTTTTTCTGTATTCCCCATCGACGCGCAACCTCTTCCGGTTCTATCAGCTTGAATTCCATGCCACGACCAGTCCATGCAATGCAACTGGAACTAAAAGAAAATTGATTTACTATCAGTCAAGTTATTTTTGGTGGAAAAGAAATGGACATTATGTACCTGGTTGATGGTTCGTCCAATAATGCGACCAGAAATTGCCATAACTGCAGAGAACCCCTTCGCTGGTTGATTGTATTACTCGATATTGGATTAGAGCTGGTGTATAGACTTTCAAACTTAATCTCGGATTCTGTGGAACTGACGAGAGAAGATTCCACTGGACGCAATGTATACGCTGAAGGGTTGTAGGCGTTTTCAAATTTAATTTCATTTTCAGACGAACTCACAGTAGAAGATTCACCAACTCGTTGAATATTATATCCGCTGTTGTAAGAAGAGTAGCTGTTTTCAGTTGATTTTGCGGTTGTCAGGAGGGCCGAGGGATGTAAAGAATTTAAATTGTTCACTGATGTCGCCGTTGTCGTCGCCGTAGTTGAATCAGGATGTTCAATCTTTGTATGGTGGTGGAAATGATGGGACATTGCCAGGGTGGGAGAGTTGCTTCCAAAGGACACATCCAAGTTTGTACCTGAATGATATTTATTTATAAGAAAAATCTAAAATTACACTTAATCGTTCATAATAAATTCTTAGTCGGTCTAAAATCCGACGTCACCTGCACATCTAGTCAAAGGAAAACGCTAGAGACTCTGATCCGGGTGCATTTTCTAGGCTGTGCTACCATGCCTATGGCAATATCAGAAGGGTAAACAGCCTGCGAAATGTTTCAGTATGGTACATAGTACGAGTAATATACTTTTATTTGTAATAATAGGTGCACTGGCCATAACCCTAATATGTATAGTATAGAAATAGAGCCGCATTTTCCTCATCAGTATCAAAGAATTTTGTTTACTTTTGTGTTTTAGGAACGCATTGGAAACAACCTTTTTGCAGCAAAAATTAATCTTTGTCTTATATATACGTTTGAAATATTGCCTTTTATTTTTTGGATTGCGAGTTGTGCACTTTACTACGGGATCATGGGATTCCATCTGAGAAATCGTAGACTTCACCAAATAACCTAATTTTCGCTTGCGGCAGAAGTTTTAAACTATTAGTATTTTATTTCGGCTTTCGGATGCTCTTCCTTTACTTTAACCAATTCATTTTCAGGTGGGACAACTAACGTACCAGTTAAAGCTTACTAGTAAAATTTCATCAGAATCTGTTCAGACATTCTTGAGTTAGGCGAGTCTTCTTCTCCGGATTAACGAGGAGACAAAATTAGGATACTACATGTAAAAGAACGGTACAGAACATTAAATGCGTGAGGCTCGGACTCGCACTTTACGATTATATTTTTTTTATAAACCTAAATCTACAAACTAAATTTCCTCAAAATTGAGGAATTAAATAGCGAAAGAATAAGTAACGAGAGTTCACTTTCAGTTGACAAGTTGACAAGAAGATCGGACTGCAATTAATTCCCCATTCCTAGTTATGGACCGTAAAATACTCGTATTGTTCAACAAGCATCTGGTTTGCTCATAAGGCAATCCCCACACAAAAATGTTGGGGCTTGTTGCTTAAGCACTTTTTGAAAGTGAGGCTTGCTTCATATTTTTTTATCGAAATGCATAACTTTCATTCGAAAAGCCGCCAACGCAATTACTAATTTAAAACTTTTAAAACAATACACCCCTTTCGATGCCAACAAGAACAGAGAGGCCATTACATTATATTTACTTTACCTATTCTCAGGAGAATGAAATTCACTGGGTACATCATGACCCATGTCAATTAACATCATCATTACAACTGAACGATTCTATAACAAATTTTTCCGAACGTTTTATTTTGCTTTGATTTAATCTTGACAGTCAATGAAACATGACGAACTAATGCCAAAGGACTTGGTATCTATATATTTAATAGGTCGAGGTATTTAGCAGTGATGCATTATTAAAAGATCACTGGAACCCCTCTCTGTGAACTCACTCAAACATACAATCCATCATCATAACAAGACGTTAATAATTCAGAAAGGATTGTTGCTTGCATAATCTACTAGCTAGTATCGCAATAAGGGAATGTCTGCCACCTGCTTTTTTTTCTGTGCTCTACCTATGGTGATGCTCTTTTACTTTCCCACTCTCCTTCGTTAGAAGCACCCTTACGTTGGCAGAATTTTTGATATCTTCAGGAGGCGGGGGTTGAAAACAACTCATCGCCGTTGACTCTTTTAAACTTTGTGTGCTGCTGAGCGGATGCTGGGGGTTCGACGTTCGCGAAGACTTACTGTAACAAATGATTGTTTGTATTCATAAATCCACCACATAAATTGAATTTTGAATTTTTCTTAAGTCGAACATCGCGGGTATTGAAAAAATTACCGCACTCTTTGATT
The DNA here is from genome assembly GCA_963082735.1 of Pocota personata. Lineage (NCBI taxonomy): Eukaryota > Metazoa > Arthropoda > Insecta > Diptera > Syrphidae > Pocota > Pocota personata. The sequence continues at coordinate 276,445,873 of OY720429.1, forward strand.
AATATTATAGAGATCACCTTTTGCGAGTGGATTAGCGGCGAAGACAGCGAAAGTCGATTTTGGACTAGAAACGTATGATACATTTCATTAAGGTTTACTGTGTCACATTTTTATTAATCTGATTGATTTCTTTGTATATCCTTCGGCGGGATACGTGCGATGAAAATAAAAAGTATACACACTTCACTATGGCATGCAAATTTAGAGCCTAGAGATAAATTTTGATTGGCAATTGTCACAATGGTCTCTAATCGAAGAGGTGTATAAAGTGCTATAAGATATCTTACCATCATCATTCTTTTTTAGCATCCCAGTTGGGGTTGTTGACGGGAATCTGTAATCAAATGTTCGAAAGAAACCAAAAATATAATGATTTTTAACCACGAGCACTTTTTGATCTCAATAAAAAAACATTTAACAGATACAAAAAGCCAAAGCTGCGTGAATTCTTCCAAAAATCTTATTATGACTTACCTGTAGCAATAGGGATGCGTCACAGCGGGTATGTCGAAAAAAGATGATGTTCTTTCATTACGGACTCCTTTGACGTTGGCTGTACAGTGATTTTTTTTTTTATATATTAATGGGAAAATAGAGAAAGCCATGAGTTAGGTTTAAAAGAAGTTACACGTGCTGTATGGGGATATGTTAAAAGCACCATGAATACTTTGCAAATTGCAATTCAATAACAGAAGCATTATGGATTTTGAAGGAAGAAAATTGATTCTTTTGTTGTTTCGTGATGGAATTTGAAGGTTAAGTTAATGTAATGCAGACGCATCTTATAGTAAAGAATAGTTCTTCATGCGTGACAAAAAGTAGAGAAAATTGTGAGACCTATTCGGACGTGTGACTGGACTGCTGAAGAGCTCTTGAACCGAAGTCCCGTCTTTTGAAAATGAGCATGCATTAAGTTAATGGTAGATATAGCTGCTGTAAGTAAGCCAAAAACCATTGCAATCAGGAATATATCATAACTTTAACCGAGAAAAAAAATCAGGAATTTTGATAATCTCCAAACCCAGCAGCACAGTAGTTAAAACCCCTGATTGTAATTAGAATAATCAGAACTCATCAATCGCCTCTAAGAACTACGTAGTCTACACCTGGTTAAACCTGCTTCAAGGTATTTTCCAAAATAATGGCCTTATCTGACAGAGCATTGAAATTCGAGAAAAAAATCATGCAATACGAATTGGTTGACTTATTTCGTTATACCGGCTTTAAATTTTTTTTTTTCATTATTTTCTTAGCTTGGAATTTGTATATAACGTGTGGGCCATCTACTGGTTTCTTTTTAAATTTGACTGGCAGCTCTTTCGCACTCAACAAATTTACGGAAACACAGTAACGTATTTCCTGTACGAAATTAATCGATTTACGCTTGAACAACGTTGGAAAATATTGAAAACCTATTTCCAAACTGAGTGCTGTGTTGCTGAAACAGTTCGAATTTTGAATAGGAATTTGGGTCAAAATAATGCACCAACCGTTCCTACTGTACGCAAGTTTGTGAAGATAGTTCGTGAGATTGGCAACAAGTTATTCTCGTGTTCATTCTGTGCGTTCAGCTGAGAATATTGCTGCTGTTGCCGAAAGTGTGCGCGGAAACGGAATGGCGGCATTGTTGGCCCACTTTTCTTCGAAGATGAAGATGGCAACAACGTTACGGTAAACGCAGAGCGCTACAGTAAGACCGCACTGTGAGCCGTCCAACAATCGATCTTTTGCTCACTAAGTTCAGTAATCGTGTAATCAGCCATTTTGGTGATATTGTTGTGGGGTGCCGTTAAAGATTGATGTTCTGCTGACAATCTAGAAACGATTCAGACACTTAAGCATAATATTGAAACTGGTTTGACAGTATGGGCTACTACCGAGCCATTTAAATTAACAGCAATTTAAATTAACTTATTGTCTATAAATAATCGGTAAGTGTACTCTCTTCAATAAAGTAGTCAACTTTGAAAAATATTCTCTACTATGTAGATTCTGAAGTAGTGGCATCTGTTTATGGAACGCCCTGTATTATGTCGCAGATAAATAGCTGTTTTAGACAAAAATATATTTGGCTTCACTAGGTCCATCCCAGAACCAATCTTATCCTATAAGTGTGAAAACTTTCAGCTTTCCAAATTATCCTGTGGTTTCTATCACCTATCCAGCCAAAAACTGCCTCATGAAACCGAAAGAATAATGAAATGCATGAAAACTACAATGACCGATTGAATTGAACCAAATTTATTTTTAAGAAAAATTATTATGAACACGATACTAACGAAGATATTTGAATGCTGTTAGTCGTTTAATGAAGCGGGTAATTTAAGCTTTCAGAAGTTAAATTATGCCTACGTATGCATTTAACCGAAAAGTGGTTCAACTCTCTCGTATTCCCCCTGAAAATATGAAAAAAAAAACAGTACGACGCCAACAACATAAATTCTAAGTAGGAATGAAAACCTAATGAAATAATTAAAGCTGCACTCCCTGGCCTGGAATAAAATGGAAATTTGTCAAGCTTTGTCATAAAGAGCTCAAGGTCATTGACACAATTTAAAACGCTGCTGTGTCACGTGCATGGTGGTCTTTAAAATAACAGTTACAAGCAAAATAATTAAAATAAATAAAAGAAAATTGAGTTTATATGGCTGTGGCCTATTAACTATTTTTTCGATCACAAAAATTCTCATAAACTTTTTTATATAAAATTATTTTATAATGTGACCAAAACAAATCTCCTAGCTGTAATGGTTCTACAGTTAACAAGTAATAAAATCTAAAGAGTTTGTTGAACTTTATTGCAAACCCCACAGGCGAACGAGTAGGGATGCAGTAAAGCGGAAGGGGTTGTGATCCTTCTACTGCGGATCATAACCTCGCCGTAAGAAAAAAAGGAAGCATTCCGCATTGCAAGCCGTGAAAAAGACTTTGGCGAAAGTATGACTGAGCCGGAACCAGCAGAATCTGACAAAAAATGGTAAATCAATGTCAATCAATACTTATACAGGGTAGTCCGAACATATTAAGTGGATTTTAAAAATTCAAAACTTTGGAGCGAATCAATATATTTCAAAAAAATTTTAATTTTTTTTTTCCGATTTTGAATAATGGTGCACTGAACGATCCCCCAACGGATTTTCGCTGTCGACTCTTACATTCGGCAAAACTCCTTAATTGTAAGAACACAACGAGAACTTCGCAGACATGTAAGAAGTGTCCCGTCTAGAGATGCCATCGTTCATTTGTAGTCAGTTTTCGGCAAGAAAGAACTGTTTTTAATCATAGACAAACTGGGAGACCTGCGTTCGGACGTTCCCGAGAAACATAAGCCACATACAGTTGACGAACACCCTTCCACATCAACCAGGCGACGCTCGTCCCAGCTAAACATCCCACGGACGACTTATTTTCATTATTTGCTTTATTTTCCATATAAAATTTAATTTAGTCAGCAACAGCTTGCCAGAGACCGCACTAGTAGGTTATTATTGGCCCGCACACTGCTTGAAAAACAAAATCAAGATCGCTATTTTTTGGAGAAAATGATTATATCAGACGAAATCGATTTCCACCTCAATGGCTTCGTCAATAAACAAAATTTGCGTTTCTGAGGGATGGAAAACCCTCGAATAATTCAGGAGCGGCAGATGCATCCACTTCGAGTCACAGTTTTTTGTGCTATCTTTGGAAGGAATCGTTTACGAGAATAATCCCCAGTCTCTTGCAGACCTTGAAGGAACATTGAACCCCATATATTACTACCCCAAACTTTGGAAAAAGTGATGGAAAATTTTATCAAAAGATTGGGGTTTTTCGAAAACCAAAATGGCGGTCATCTAAAGGACATTATTTTCCAAATTTAAGATCATAAAAAGTAGCAAAGATTAAGCTTCAATATTCTTCTGGTTTTGTTAATATTCGTAAATCAAATAAAAAGTTATTCAAATGTAAAATTCACTTAATATTTTTGGGCCATTACTTGACAGAACCCACTGGGCTTTTACACTGTGAAACTAATCGAAGCGATGACGAAGAGTTCAAGAGGATATAACACATTTTCTGCGTCACTGCTGAAGATTCTGGCACTTAAAATACAAAACTTAGGAAAATACTATTTTCAAGCCATTAAAAGAACTATCTGATACGAGTAGTTCTCAAAAATTTGCAATTTCACAAAGGGAATAGGAGGCCAGAAGTGACCCTAAATAAAAATCGAAATATTGGAAGCATCTCCAATAGACATCACAAAAGTTTTACATAAACTTAAGTTTAATGACGAAAATCTTTGAACAAATGTAGCACAATTGTAGTTTGGGTAGCATAGTACCATGAGTCTTGCAAGAGTATCAAAAAGTAGCAACTTCGGTAGTGCTTCTTGCCTCTTCTTAAATACTGACCATAAATATGTTTGCTTTCGGACGTGCCGGAGAGGATATATGGCGCATACACCGATACCAAACAAGCGTGGGCTCTCTTAGTTTTTAGGCCAATAAAGCTATGAATCCACCAAATGTCAAAACCACCCGACCTGGTGCAAGGTAAGTTGAGTCTCTTCTTTATTTCTATTGACTAGACTAGTAAAGTTCAGAATAAAATTTCTTCTTAGATGATGCGAACTACGAAATTCCTAAATGTCCTAGGTCAATTTCCAGCATAAGAAATCTATATATGTATATATTACGAGTATGACAGTTTGGAAATTGGGAAGAAAAAAAACAATATCAACACTGGAGATCTGCAGTGATTAACTTCTCACAAAGTCGTACAGAATCAATAAAGCAGTAAAATTAACAAAAAAAAAAATTCGCGAAAGGTCTCTCCCAAAAGATAGCCACTCTTATATTACTTAATACTTAATACAAATTAATAATGAAAACATATTGTTTTCTCTGCAAATAGCTAACGGCATCAAAATATTCAATATTCTCCAGCTAGTAAACAAGGTGGTGCAATATGTGGATTGGCGCTTGTTTGGTTACACTTTCAAATTAGTTTTGAACACTAAACAACCTAGTGTTGACTTTATGGAAATACAAATGAAAAAAAAAAAAACAAACAAACTTTAACGCTTTATTACTTAATGCACACGCTTACCATTATACCTTGGGTTTAAATAGCCTTCGGGACTCTCTAATCCAAACTTGCAGGGATGATGATGAGCTTGTGCCGGGTACACAAGATCTTCCAGTTGCGGATGATGATGATGATGATGGTGGGGGTGAGGATGGTGATGGTGCGTATGGAACCAGCTTTCGCGCTGTAAATCTAGTAAACAATAAAATCAAACAATTCTGTAGTTGACCTAATGTTATCTAGAGAAAAATATATTTGTAATGGAAAGTGAAACATACCACCAGACGTTGGAGATGATGTCGTTGAGGTTGTTGCTATTAAACTACAACATGAAACTTTCGGGGTGCTTTGAAGTATTTGGGCAGGGGTAAGTGCTTCGGCTGGACTCACTAGAGTACTTCCCTTTTTACTCTGAGGATTCGTAATTGTCACCGTGGGTGAAGGATGTAAGGATTCCTCACTTGTCAGCAGGTGGTTAGAGCTAGGAATTGGAACTTGATGGATGCTACCGCTGGTTGTGTATCCATGCTGGGAATAATTTATATATATATATGTACCTATATATAATTTTGTCTAGATACAAGTGTTTATAAGAAAGTAAAATTTTGATTAGTCAAAGATGAAGAAAATGACTTTAATTCGCTCAGAAATGAAAAACCCAAATAGATTGCATTTCATTTAATGTTAAGTGAATTCCGCGTAATGCGACACAAATTTCCATTACAGAAGATTCTCCATCGGATATGACACAATCCTGAGCAGGAAATCGTTGTAAATTTATTTGCAATGATGACGAAGAGGAAATCAGCACTCTCACCTCTCGAAATTGGCAGGTGAACCTGAAGATTTCTTTGGTTATTCCTTCGCAATCACCCCAATAAATGAAAAGAAAGAAATGAATTGCGGCTTTCCATCCCTCAAAAGCCCTGTAGATAACCATCAATATTTATATATTGTATGTATGTACGTACATCGTTAGAAATAAAGTAATTGTGGTGAACATAGTGGATATATCTTTGGTCTGTATTTTGTGAAAGTTCAAGCAAAATGCAAGCCAGAGAGAACAGAGTCAATTATCTAATGAGGAAATCCATCCACTCCTTAGTACACGAACTTCAAACAGGTGATGAAGTTACCTCTATACGTCTAATTGTCTGTACTTATGTATTTGAAATGCAATTAGACCAAAAGTACTAGGTGATAATGGACTGTATCGTGGACAAAAGAAAGTGGTGGTGGTTGCTTTTCTTCTGTCTAGCTGGACAATTGGAGTGCGTAAATGTATGCTTTTGTTGAGCATATCAGTTTCAAGACAATTGAATGAACTTGACAGTTGTGGGAGCAGAACAATACCATAGAAACAACATCATTAGGTCATTATCCTGGTATTTTAGATAAATTATGGAAAGTAACCAATTGAAGCGCATAGCTTTATTTGTTACTTACTAAACCGCCTGTCGTCTCCCGTGATATGTGTCTACTATTAGGAAGAACTGACATAAAAGAATGGTGGCAGAAATGAACATCAATGCATGACGAATAAAAGTACACAACCCGCATTGATGAGCTTTCTTTAAAATTCTTTTAAATGTGAGGCTTGAACCATACAACACTTAAATCGCTAAGTTTCAATCATGATTATTTTCTTTATTTACATACTTTTACATGCTATACATATTATTGAACATTAGTTTGTAGTACAAATCATAAAGTTTCTCCAGAAGGGAATCATACAGAACAGACTGTCTATTTTATATCGTTTCATCACGTGCTTATAAAAATCAGCTAACTAACAAAAAATATTTCATCAATAGCCGCTGACCAAACAAAATAGAAAACAAATTTATTAATTTAGACATGTGTGGTAGGAACGAGATTTGAAAAATATTTAATCTTTATTGACTGCCTAATTCAAGAACGTCCAAACAGATTTTGATGTAATTTGGTTAAGTTTAGACTGGCATGATAGTTATCCCGCATAAAATTGCACGAAGTGGAGGTAAAGATATGGGGAGAAGATTTAAAATTGTCTAATCACCCTTCTCACACGTTTAACTCAAAAACCACTTACCGCATTTCCATTAAATTTAGGTTTTGAGTTAATTCGGATATGTAAAGCGTGTTTTCTTCTTAGAGGCTTGTTTTTCGAATTGGCAATACTTTTTCCAATGACAGCCAATTTGACAGCTGACAGCTGATTTGTGCTCAGTTTGGTTTACTATTTCACCATGAATAGAGTTATGCCAGAAAAATGCTTGCAAATTGTGTAAATTTATTTCTAAAATCGTGGTTCAGTTCGCGAAATTTACCGTGCGGTACGTCCATTTTACGGTGGACATAATCGTCGCGCTATAGATCTATGATTACTTACTTTTTCGCTCCTCAATTGAATGGCATTAACGTGGAAAAGTTGTGAGCCGCAAAGTGCCACAATCAATTTATTGAAGGAAACATTCGTTGAGCGCATAATTTAGCGTAATGGACCTGTGAATTGACCTCGATCGTGTGATTTAACACCTTTGAATTATTTTCTCTGAGACGATAAACGACTTGGAACCCAACATTCGTCGCGTTATTGCCGATATATGGCCCCAGCTGCTCGAAAAAATTGTTGAAAATTGGGCTTCCAGATTGCGTTTTCTTCGAGACAGTCGCGGTGCCCATATGCCCGAAATCATTCCAATAAAGCCATTACCACGATTTTTATGTATTTTATTTCATTTTAAAGTTCTACGACTTTAAAAAACAACCTTCAGTTGTGTTTGCCTGAAATCCACAAAAATCGGATGAAGCAGGCTAAAGACGGGGTGGTGCGATACTGAATTTGTTTCAAAATCTGCTTGTGGCGGTAGACTTTTTATACTTTCGGCGATAGAGGGGAGAGAGCATAGTTTTTACCTTAGTTTTTCTATATTTCTGCATAATTTCAGCTCTCTGGATGTAACACCGACAGACAAACAAACAGACAGACACGGGGTTTAATCCATTAGTATTCCATTTTATACCATTCTGGCAATGAGCACTAAAAAAGGAAAACAAAAACATGTTTCCTTCGCAAGGTGGACAGGGCACCCAACTCAAGAATACCATGCGACTGATATCTGGATGGCTTTCTGTACTCCTCACCACATCTACGCCGATCAAATTCTCTATTAAAGGAACGTAATAAAGTGCTGACAAACGCCGAATTGTCCATTAGCTACTACATACGTATATACGAGTATGTATTGTAACGCTTCTGGCACACGAGTATAGAATAAAATTTCGCCACCCAACTGTTAAGCTCACTGACGACCTGGCCCGTGATGCGTTCATGGGTAGCATCAACGCAAACAAAGCCGCAGACACAAATCCCTCAATCAGGCTCTTTGAATCAGACCGTCCACGAAACCTCTGGTCGAAACTCAACAGGATCCACACAAACCATGGAAGATGTGCACACTCGCTGTTTCGCTATGGAATTACCAATTCTCCAGTCTGCGGCTGTGGGTCCCGGAGCCAGACCATCCACTAGAGTGCATCAACCGTTCCTAGACATCCGACATCTTAAACTTTGCCGACTTCAATATTAACTTATCTGTGATAGACTGGCTATGAAACCTAGATGTTGGGATATAGTTTTATTTGATTTTATTATGTACGAGTCTGTACTTTTACTTTTTTGTAATTATTGTGTCATCAATATCTAAGCCAAATAAATAAATATTCCAAGGTAGTCGTAAGAATTGTATGTCTAACTATGTAACTGAAAATCGTATTAGTTACTGAATCGTAAATAGCGATAAATTAATGAATTTATTATCTAAATTCTTTTGTTTCAGTTCAGTAATAACAATACAACTAGGTATCCACTATTTTTAATTTCATACAAAAAATCAGCGCTGCAACGTACCCCCTCATGATTGAAGATCGTACAGCTTTTGATTTACGAGTAACTAAACGCAAAACAATTTCTTTAGAAATAGAATTGCATCTACAATAAATATTGTAGTTGCTACATTCAACTTCTTGGTGACATTTTTTGTTGCTTTTATCCCAAATTGCTCAGATTTTTATGGTTGAAGAAATTCACTTAGCTTGATGGTTTTTCTTTAACTTCCTCTTTCCGTGCACAGTCAAACTAAACGCTGCTAGTTACTACTAATCTTTTACCGTATTAATTAACTCACCGTTTATCAAGAGTAATGATGAAAAATCAAATAAGCTGGTTTAGTTAACGTACATAAGTGAGGCATTCTTAATGGTGTGGTGGTACTTTTAAATGCTGCCAAATAGAAATAAATAGCGAGAGAGAAAATAATTTAGTTAATTGTATTGTTGATGTTAGTGCGCTTTTGTTCTCAAAAAATATCTTCAAAATTGATCGTAGTGGTTTTGGATGAGGAGGAGCAGGGGAACAGGAGTTCTAGGATACTTCAATGACATCCTTGCAAAATGCACTCCAATATGACGTTTAAATTTGAATTTTGCCTAAACAATCAAAACTAACTTTATTTCTCTTTTCTCCCTAGCAAAGGGGTAAGAGACAGAGACAATATGGGGCTTGGAATCACTGGCGGCACACTATAAATGTGGCAAACAAATGTATTGCGGTCACTGGTGGCAAAAGTTGCAGTATTCTCCTAGATTTTACAACGCATATTTCATGGTTCTTCACTATATTGAGTAAGTAACGATACCGCAACATATTTGTATCAACCGATTTGGCATGAAGAGAAGAGTAACTGAAGTAAATTTATTATCCAGAACCGATTTTTACTTGCACCTACACTGCAGGCCAAAAGTTTGAGGCCTACCTAGACAACTTACTTCATTCATGTATGGAGATTGTATTTTATGAATTACATTGAGTTTTTTACCTAAATTTTGTACCTGTACAATATATAACACATTCAGATAATAAAAATATGATTTTACACCCACGTTTTTGAACAGTAGGCAATTGCAAACAAATGTGGGAAGAACCGCTTTTATGGTTTATTGAGAGGTGTTTAGATTTTTTATAATTATTAAATTTGGGTGTTGATGACTCCTTAAATTAAAAGTGTTCTCAAATCCCAAAATTTGTCACATAAAAGGCACACTTTGAAGTCATAAGAATTTATTTGATTCTTCACGCCTTGAGTAAATAATTCATTAAAAATGAGAAAAGTCGGGGAAACCACAATCGAGAAATGATCTGCAATCATCACCCTTCTTAAAGAAGGCAAATCGGAGCGGGAAGTTGCTTCGCAGTTGAAAGTATCAAGGCGCTGCGTTCAACGTACCATAGAACGACACGCTAAAAAATGAAGTCTTGAAGATAAACCACGGTCAGGATGGCCTAGAGCTACAACTAAACACGAGGATCAGCTAATAGTCACAACAAGCAAACGAAGTAGACGAAAAACAGCACCCTAAATACACGCCGGAATAAATGAAACACGGAATAAACCGCTGTCCTTGACAACGGTCAAACGTCCGGGATCTGCGTTATGGAATATACTATTGGATTTCTGGAGCAATATACCAAGGCAATAATTCAAAAACTGATAGCTAGAATGCCAAGAATTGGTGTCCAGAAAAGGTGGTTTTTCAACGAAAAATCGGTTTAAATAATTTTTTCTTCTTTTTAATAAATTCCTTTACGCTAAGAACAAAATGAAAATATTTGTCTTCTTATTTCGGTTTCATATATGTTCCCCGTTCATTTTACATGATTATTATTTTTCTTCGAGCCTCAAACTTTTGGCCTGCAGTTTATAAGAGCAAGTATGGGTTTCCTGAAAATTCTCGATCTAGAAATTTCGATCAAACCTGACTTTACTATAATAGAGAGACTCAAACAAGTTGGTCTCTCAATTCTGTCTATATTTCTGTCTATACATACAGTGGTGGTCATTAAAATGTTACCCATAACAATGTAAAACAAAAAAAAAAAAACATTGTGCAAGAGAATGAATGAAAAGAAACATCTATTTCAGTAAAATTTAATCATAATATAGTTTATTAAAATAAGACAAAAATATTAATTCATAGAAAACAAAGGGATATGAAAATAGGAAAAGAAAAAATAGGATGAAACCTGTGGCCAATGAAATAGAGCCAGTTTCACTTTTTGACAATACAGTGAGCATTGTGAAGAATTATTTTAGAAGAAAAGTTTTACTGGAAGACTTCATTAATTTTTGATTCCATAATTCTTTAATGACGGCTTCATACTGTCTGGGCATTGAATCAACTTACGATTCATATCAATAGATGAATATGGATGACCATTCTTTTTGAACAACGTCTCATAATTCTGCTGCGTTCTTAACTTTATGCTTACTTACTGATGTCTAAAGTTAATGGCATAAGTTTTCAATCGGATAGGTCCGGTGATTGAACTGTCAAGCTATAATCCTCAAAGAACTGTTTTCCCTTTTTCGAAGTATGTTTTGGATCATTATTTTGGCATGTTCGAATAAAGTAACATCACATTCACAAGTATATAAACGTATTCGTTTTGGTCCATGTTTTCCTTAATCCAGTATATTGGACCACGCTCATACCAGAAGAATAATGCCCAAAGTTTTATATTCCCACCATCATGTTTCACACATTTTTTTGTGTATTTGGGTGAAAATTCTTCGTTCGGAGGACATCTCGCGTAATTTTTACCTTCAGATCTGATTTAGTTAATCTTCGTTTCGTTACATTTCTCCACTTTTATATTCCTTCTGTGCCTGTCCATTGGAGGTGTGGAATTGCTCTTTCACTTATTTGTTGATCTAGTTCCATTTTAATTTTTCGTTTTGGCTCTCTATTTTCCACATTCTTCTTTATTTTGAACATATTTTAAACACTTTCTTCGACCGCCCGATGATTTCAGCTATTTGCCGTTGCGATATAAATATCTGTGCTCGCTCAAAAGAAGTGCAATGAATTCCTTGAGCCATAACTACTAAGAATTGTTACGAAAATAACGCAAATTTAAATAATGAAATTAACTTTTAAAAGAACTATATACAAAATTTGTTTAAAACACTTTGTGCTAAACGAAAATTGCAAATCTCTACTGACTTTATTAATCTGGACATCGATTTTGATCACGCAAAACTGACACTTCAACTTAAAAATGCATTTGCTTAAACAGCTGATAAACAATATTAAAATGGCTGCACCAATTAATAATATATAATTAAATTGTCGTATTAGTGCGTCAATTGGTGAAGAGGTTGAGATATTAATCATTAATCTGTGTTTCCTAGAAGTAGTAAACACAAACGTTAAGCCGTTTTCCATTGGGCAACAAATTAAACCTTTTTTTTGTCCTAGATCACTTTTCGTTTTCCATTGGACAAAAAAATCAATTTTTTTTTTATCTATACAATTTTTCACAAATCTAGATTTTTTGAGATTTTTCACCAACACGAATAAATTTCACTGCTGTTTTAAGTCGCTCTGAAGTTTACTGTCAAAATTTCAAACAAATAATAAGAACAAATTTAATTGTAAATAATAATACGAGTAATCATGGATTAACATAACAATGTTAAATTTGGTTAAATGAATTCATGTTAAATTCAAAATAAATCCAGAGTTACGCTGCAATACGAAAAAAAAAAACAACTCGCACAGCTAATGCAGCTGTCAAAGAGCGCACTAATACCATTATAAAAAAATCAGTATCACATTATTTTGCACAGAAAATCTGATGAAAATGGAATCGACATTAATTTTGCAAAAAGAAACAATTGGATGAGTGCATGTTATGTTCATTTAACCGATCTTTTTTGCTGTTCTCTTAATTTGACCAATGTTGTGATCTACAAATTTCTAATACAGGGTACAATCTTGCGGCATTTTCGCACGGGCGAAGCTGGATACGTTTGCTGGTTGTTTATATCGGGGCAACTTCCTAACCATAAATCAACTATAATGACATAGTCGACTTCAAAGGCCTCTCTCAATTCGACATCAAATTTTTTGTTCGGCCGAATGGCCATAGCAACGGCATCGATATAGAGGGTCCATTTGTATAGAATTCCGTGCGCTCCAAGCACCCTGCTAGAATGTAGCAAAACTACTTTTTATACCAGGATGACAGGGTCGTCAAAACTTTCTGCTACTAGCGCTAGTGGGAAATGTGCAGGGGACATAGCGAAGAAATTTCTCGCTACAATATTTAGCTAGATAAGAACAAAAGAAAAACGTCATCTATATCAACACAACCCATTAACGATGAAGAATCGATATTTAAAAAGGATTATGGTTTTCTATCGATAATTATGAATACAACCAGTAAATGCTCGAAATTGTTTGATTTTCAATTAAAATCTTCTAAGATTAGTTTACCACTTACTAAGCTTTCCATTACAGATCAATAGAATTTGACTGAATTTTAGTTTAAACTGCTCTCTGATATTCCAATGTCTTCGATAGAATGAAAAATCAAAAATCGGTGGTCGGAAAGTGTTATTGATAGAATCATTCTATAATCAAATTAATTAAAACATTGTACACGTACATTATTCTATAGACAGACACTAACTATTTATTCGTGGCTGATTTATTCGACCTTGAATTGACTGCAAAACTAGTTAATTTTGTTCATTAGTATGGAAAGTCATTTAAATGAAAAAATTTAGTGAATTTTTAGTGAGTTGTACAAAATGTCGAAATTAGTTAGTTAGGACAAAATAGTTATCTCGCTTCGGAATTTTATTCTAAAACTAGTTCTTAATTTTAATTGTTTTTATACATTAACGGAAATGATTTCAGCGCAAAATGAATATCAGGATAAATTGTAATGAATTAAAATCACAGCATTGACATTTATGAAGTTGTCTACATTCTTAGTCAACTGTTAGTTCAGTAGGTTAGATCTTAACAAAATTTTAGCGACTAGTCAAAATTTTACTAGCATTTTACAACGCCTAAGACTATTCGAATGGTATCGAAAATTATAGAAAATGATGATTACCGATAGTTACCCACCTCTAACTGATTGTCAACAACGAAAATTAGTTGTTATAGGGATGAAAAAGTGTGGGATAATAAAAGCGTATGGTACTTTAAAAAATACACAGGTACAACTCTTAACTTTCATTACGCTTGCATTTTATGTTAGTAACTATATGTACATATGTCGCTCAATAGCTATCTGAATTTAAGAGAAAAATATTGGCGTGTTTCGTTCTAAAATATTATAGAAAGAAAATTAAAAAATGATTGTTGATTTTGTTTCAAAATCATCAAAAATCTCCTTAAAAAATAATAAAAATTGTTCTTCTTAATCTAGAAGATCTTCTGGAACAAATCTTATTTTGATAATTTTCTCTATTAAAATATAATTGAGTACAATTTATTTTAAGTTTTCAGCACAACTGGAAAAGTATGTCCACCGCACTTATTTTTGTTTACTTTTTGTAGCGCTTTCCTAATTATTGTTGCCTTTGACGTTGACGACGTCTTTCGGAGGGGATACGTTTACTTCTGATATTTTGATGTCAATGCAATGACATTAAACATAAACAAATTATATCATCCAAATGGGTGCCCCGCTGGCCTTGCAGACTTTCGATCTTTCGATAAAATTGTCTATTACTTTTCACTATAAATCCTGCTGTAGTTCATAAATTACGCGTCGAATCTCGTCATTTAGCTCTGGAAACGTTTGGGGGTATTGGCATACATAACCCCAAGAAAAAAAATCCAACGGCGTGATATCACACGATGTTACCAATATCGGTCGCAGAAATGGGAGAGGACGCGGCCGAGAAACTTTGTGTGCAATAACTGCATTGCGTCAGTTTAAAGTGAGCCTCATCGCTAAAGATGATATTGTTAAAAAAATTGCCATCAACTTTGTGGTTCTCTAACATCCAAGTCACGACGCTGTTTATGTTCTGCTGACTTCAGCCTCTTAGTTAATTAGATCTTGTAGGCATGCAGATGCAGATCTTTTGTTAAAATATGCTGCGTGAATCTATAGGAAAGGTTAAATTGCTGGGAACAATGGCGAATAGATTTTGACGGATTGTCACGAAGACTGTCACTCACTGCGACGATATTTTCGCATGACCGGCGACTACGAAGACGCTTCATCGCTTCATGAGATGGACAGTTATGTATAACCCATTATCTCGAAAAGTTCGAATCGTGTTGGTTTAATTTCCCCAATTTCGAAGATGGGTTTTAACAATTAAAGTGCATTGTACTCTTGTATACCAGGTGCTTATCTTTGACAAAACCACAGTACTCGTAGTGCCAGATTTAAATCGTAATCTCCAAATGAATCACGCTTTATGTTCAGAGAATGGAAGAGAAGAAACAACAACGTTTCAAAAACGATCTACAACAGGGCACAGTGAATTCTTTCATTCTCTTTAATATTACTTGCACTCGTCGTTGATTTTGATCAAACTTGGTATTACTAGTATAACGAAATTCAAAAGTGGGTCTCTCAATTTGTCTGTCTGTCTGTCTCTTAGTTATTCTGTTCGTTGTATGTGTGCACAATGACTGGACGATTTTCTTCACAATTCGTAACTGGCTTTAACAATTTACATTTAGTATTTAAGTTGGATCGTATATTTGCCACTAGATGCCGTACCAAGTTTTTGGACAAATGTCGTATAACGGTACATATTAACGAATATTGAAAATTATTTCTCGGTTAAAACTTAAAAGATTTTGTTGAAAATCGACATCTAAGCAATATTTAACAAAAACATGGCATACCAAGCTTTGAAAAATTGTCGAAATAATTTTTTTTGTTTCAAAGTATTGAACAAAAAATGTTGCTTAAATTTCGAATCAGAGTAATTTGCTAATGCCAAGCCAATACATATGGAGGTACAAGTATGCACTTTATTTTTCAATTTAATGTCGCTTTTCATATTTTTTACATACATATGTACGAGTATTTGGATTCTTTAGGTTTTCAGCTTTCATTCGATATGATCCATGATGGAGCAGACAGTATTTTTTTCTTCGGGTAGCTATGCCAACGAAAAAATATTTTTATAATTTTTTCGCCGACTGTTTTCGGCTCACCACTTACTATATTTAATGAACATTTATCTAGGCCGAACGGTTCAACAGATGCAAGCACACAGATACACTGACAGGCATACAGACTACGTGTTGAATCTATTCGTAATCCGTTTTACCATTCTGGTACGGAATACTAAAAAATATCAACAACTAAACCCCCCATTAATTTGCAATACTAAAATTGAATTTCTAACCAACTAAGTGCTTTTTGTGAACAACACACATGTCCAAACTGAGAAGGTATCCAAAGTCTCACTTGAATGAGGATGACAGCAAGAATAGTGAGTTGTTATACGTAAAATTTTACTTTCCAATAAAACACGGCTTATTTATGAATGTAAGAAAATAGCGTACAATGCATTAGATGAAACAAAAATCATAAGACGCTATATAGTACCGTCTACTTACAAGTACTTTCTTATTAAGTTTTTTGAAAATTGCTCAAATTTAATGTTTATGTAATATTCACGACGTGCTTCTTAACTTACTTAAAAGCTGAATTTTCTCTCTTCATCAATTTACTTTAAACCTCACCCACATCGATTTCGATCTGACTGCGGTCCAATTACGAGTACAATCCAATCACGTTGTGTTTTTTCTAGACCGTGGCTTCGGAATGCAGCCCATCATTTTGATCGGGTTAAATCGTATTAAAAAAAATAGACCGTATTCCGATATTAGTGACTGCATTCCCCACAACTAGGATTGTGACCTGATCAGTAACTGGACCACAGCCAGACCGTGGACTTTATTCTTATAGCTAAAAGATATGCAAAGGATACGCAAGCAGAATGAATTTCAAAGAATTATAAGTCACTCACAGTTAATACGGTTCTCACCTAGCCATCTACATATATTTGGGACTCCTCTTTAATCAGCAGAACACTAACCCATTGCTAACTAGAGTGGCGCATATCAGATTCAAAGTTCAGCAACCACGATGAAGATTTACTGACTTCAGGATAAAACGACTACGACATATACACAATTATGCAAAGTTAAATGTATGATATGAGTATTCACTAGTATATCTGGTATATCTACAAGACAGTCTCTGTTAATTACGCAAAGTTTGTCTTTTTTATCTGCAGTGAAATTCAATTTATCGCTTGACGTTAAGCTAACTAGACCATAAAACGTGTCGTTGGCAAATTTTAATTGTTGGACATATTATATGAAATCGACTTAAGTGCCAGATTCTCAAACTAATCTCATAAATATATTGAAAGTCAGCTCGTTAGAAGCAAAGTGCATTTATATTGAGCAAAATTACCTGCATAATATAAAATTATCGAACAAAATTCATTGGAAATCATGCTAACATTTTTCTTCTCCTCTGTGTCTCGGTGGTCTCTAGAGATACATTTTCTCACTCAACCAAGCATTTCGTAATTGTCTCAGGGCGCGCACTCTTTTACGTCGTGAAGACTACGATTATGATGTTGGTTAGCGTTCCCATAGCAGTTACGGGAGTTGCACGGAAAACACTTTCTCCACAGTTCCATTACTTCTTTGATCATTTCATTTTGTGACCTTAACCAGAGCGCATCACTGTCTTTTGTGGGAGCCTACATCGTGTTTATTTTAAAGCGACAATAAATATTTTTTTTGTAAGAAACTCTCTCCGTTTAATTACAATGCATCTCTTGGTGCAGACAAGGACTAAACAAGTTCTTTTCACAATTTGTATTCTTCTGTGCAGTGTAATCGGTAAGTAGTCGGTGTTTTTTTTTTTTTTAATTCAACTGTAAACCAAAATATAGTCTCTACAGGATCGCAGGAATATTCTCAGCATTGTTCAGTTCGCCTAGAGAACGCTCTTGAACATATGCGACGCCGGAGCAGTCAAACAAAGTCCAGGTCCTTGGAATTGACCCCATACTCGGTGTATCAGTCTATTTACGGAAATAGCAAGGATGATGATGGCGAAAGTGGATCTCGAAACAAACCCTACGATCGGCAGAGGCAGCGTCCGCTTTCGGAGGCTGACTTTGCAGACAGTGGATACAATAGAAAGCCTCATAGTTTACCAATTTCTCGAGTAGAAGTCGAAGACATGAAGGTGCGTTTACCACAGAATTCAGTCCGGTGGGTGGAGGTGGACAAGTGCCGATTCAGCACGATAAACAGAACTTTGGATACTAGACTCATTTTCCCCGACTTAACTATCAGTGGAAAAGTTGTCCTGCATCCAACTGGAGGAAGGTGTAACATGATTCTGAGGTTGCGGCATGCTGGTATAGAATTTCGGACTGTACCCATGACTACTGGAATGGATGAATCCCGGAATAATAGACCAATGGCCTCGGTTCGAACGGATTCACATTTTGCCGAGCCGGGATTCATATCGGTTTTCGCGCACGGATGCCAAGGTCCAACTGGTATAAAATTGCGGCAGAACTCAAAGAGGCGATTTGGCTTTGGGAGCACCGCAGACACTGGCTCCGATATGTATGCTGAAGCTAGTGATCAACGCCGGTGGGGAAAGTTTTACAATAGGCATCGGCCACCTTATGATCCCCGAAATGGACCAGAATACGGTGGCGATTCAATGTACAGAAGACGATACACACGACAAACATCTGCGGATGAGTATTTAGATGATGAAGTCTATTTCGAGGATGATATATTACACTTTAATGATGACCTAAATCATCTCGAACCCGACGCGAGGGCTTTTGCTGAAATTTATTCCGAGAAGCTAAGCTTGGATAGAAATAACCCAAAGTGGCATAATGCAGCGGATCACGGTAGCAATAGCAACACTAATACCGAAGATATTAACAACGCACTAACCAAAGAATTAGAGCAACTCTTTTCCATGGGAGTAAAGGGGCTGCTCACTACATACATGCAAAGGGCATTGCAGCCAGCGATTAAGGAAACTTTAATGGAAAACATGGGCTACACGCTAAGCTACGGTTAATAGTGATTTCCGGTGTTTTTTAATCTTTAAGCGATTGTTGTGATTTTATTGCATTATTTTGAAATAAACAAAATAAACGTTTAGTACTTCTTACAATTTTTGTCGTATCTATTGTAAGATGGTGATGGTGACCGTGATAATCCTTTAGGCCATCCATTATCAACAGGAATATATTACCAGAAATTAACTTAGCACTTGTAACAACCGCGTAATGATTTGAACTTCTATTCACGAGGACACGATTTCAACTGAATTATCAAATCCTGAGGGATGCTTTGATAAGATGCAATGAAACACCAATGTCCTTTTTTCCTGATGTCTATGGGCGGAGCTGAGGAGATAAGGAAGAACAATGCGCAGGAACGTAACCACCCCGAATGAATGTTTTTTTGTTTTTTTATTTTTAAATCACCTACGCCATTGCTTTACGGTTTTGTTTTTTTTAAATTCATATAAATTTCTATGTACAAGAACATGTGTATGAGCAATTTAAAGACACGAAATGTTTATTCAAATTATTTGCCAGTTACTTTAATTGGCTTTTGTGTAACAGAGCGCTTTTAGACTTATTTTAAGTTTATTTATTTTCAAACATGGAAAAGGTGAATTACATTAAAATGAGATACACTGGTAGTGGAATTTTGTGATTTTCAATTTAATTTTATTAAAGACAGTGTTTGGGTTTAGGAAACTTTAAATTGAATCACTCGCTCACTAAATAAAAATATAAATGCCAGAAAAATCCGTAAATTGTTTTTTCAGCTAAAAATTAGATTTCCTGATCTGAATGAAGCCAGACGGGCCAACAAGTTAACACGCAATTTTGATATCAAGTTGAAGTTACAATATGGAATATGTCTAAGAAAAACTATTTGTACCATTTAAATTCAAACCTACATAGAAAACCATTTTCATTATTTTTAAGAATAGAAGAAATGAGTACTGATCCGTGAAAATAATAAAATTGTTTATTTTTATTTGTTTATCATCTTTTCTCAGGTGAAACTAACCTATAGCACCCCGAGATGTTGCAGGTTAAAAGCTCCTGAAAATATGTCTCTTGTTATGGGAATGAATTCCAAAGTTTACTTGCTCTGTAGGAATTTTAATAGGGAGAACCGCACGGTTGCCAAGTGGACATAAGGGTGATGGGTCATAGGTCGAATGTTGCAATTCTAGATATAATTCTTTTAAGATCCTCGAAACATCTGCCATGGAAGTATGTACAGAATAGGTATAGATCCGCTACCATCCTTCGATGAGCCAACGGTTTAAGATTAATGGTTAGTGCGGTAGGCTGTCGAGTAAACGAAGAGATTTTTTTGGGGCCGAGCTCCAAACTTGAGAACAATACTCAAGACGCGGTGTAAATTAAGCTTTGTATAGGAAAAGGAGCTGTTGCTGCAAAGTATCTCCTCGTCTTAAACAGTTAGCTGAACTTGATGTAGTCCCATTTGGAGATGTTAGATATCGTCGGGTAATTCACAAATAAAATAATTGAGAAAATCTAACATATACTCGTACTCGTGCGTATCTTGGAAAATTGTCATAACGATTTAGAATGGTTAAAACTGTTCGCTTCAAAAAATACATAAAATGAAGATGTGCAACCTGTGAATTACACCGATGACATGTGATCGTTCCACGTTGAGAGTGACGCAAAGAAGATGTATGGTTTCCTTGGTTTGGATAAATCGGTAGTCTTTTTGTAGCTGTAGTACAATAGACGTGTTGCTCTGGCGATGTTAGATTTTGCGTTCTTGGGCCTATTGTTCGAACAAGATGATATGAAAGGCGATGAATGCTGACATCGGTAAAAACTAAAATCGTAATGTTTGTCGACCCTAAAATGTAATTGATATGCAGTAGAAATAGAGTTGGTGAAAGTATAGATCCCTGAGGCACTCCATCGTTTACCTCGACCACAACTTGAGTTGATATCTCCCAAAAAAAAAATGTCCATCCAGACACAGAGCTATTCAGCTATTCCAGTAGTCCTTACTTGCTTAATAGGGCTCAATTTAGAAGCTCTTAGTTACTCTTTCATTGTAGTTCACTTCTCGGATTCGACCGTTACATTACACGCGTTTCGAAAACTGAAAAAGCTTGATGTTGTTTGCTTCATTGGATTGGAATGTCACTGTCTATATGCTCTGTTCTAGGCAGCAATGGCTTGCTCACAATTTCCGTTGAGCCAATGTTTGTTGGAGCCTGATATATATATAAATCTGCATCCAGTCAACCCAGGAGTGCACACAAACTTAGTTGTGTAAAGTCAAGTGTCTAAGTAGTATTAGTAGTAGACAACGAAGATATGTGAAGTCGGTTAATTGACTTGAGTTTCGGTTAAGACTTGCATTTTTGGTTTCTTTCCTTCTAGATATTGATGGAAGCTTTTTGCCTTCAAATTGTGAAATCTCAGGCCTCGAATGTTGATAAATTAGAAGCTCGTTGTTAGATTCGAGATATACAAATGGGAGACGAGTTTACCTCCGGAATATATTATTCGACATCATGACTTTTAATCCTACCATGTTGTAGCGGCCCATCTGTAAATCCCTTAAACATAATCACTTTCCACTAAATATCCAGATTTGAGTTACATTTTAACTACATCTTGATACTAAAATTATGTGTCAACTAATGGAACTACCCAACTTCGCTCGCATAAAAAAAAAAGAAATGAAAGAATTACATACAGTATATGTATCTCATACAAAGTTTTGATAAATATACAATATATCCTATTAATAGTTTTGGGAACGCCTTAAGTATTTGGTCTATTAACAGCAATTTGTCTGCGATTTGCTGCACGTTTGTTTTCAATGCCAAGTGTTAATTTGTGCATACGGAAACCTAAAGAATAGCGAAAACCGCAACAAAATCATTTATACACAGACAAGCACAGCGACTATTTCTTTTTATACTATAGGTACATACATACATATGTATGTAGTGAGTAGTGTTAGTCATGATAGCAATGATAATGATAACAACATCCATAAAATATTTTATCGCCTATGCATTTTGTTTGATTGCTCCAACTGCCAGGTTAAGGAAGTTGTCCTTTATTATAACGACAGACACACTAAGCTGAAAAGGCAGTGCATTGTGCACCCACGTATGTAAATAGCACCCACATCGAAACCTGAGGGTACTTCTAGTCAAGTTAGAACCTTGAAAATTGGTAGAGAAAGTATAGGTATTGTGGTATATATACCTAAGTATACTCGTAAGTACATTTTTTTATTTGGGCAATTACTGGCAAAGTATGAGGCCAATGTTCACCAAGTTTAACAGATTTATTTGCTAAAGCATTGGTTACAATACTTATGTCAGTTGGACAAATCCTGTTTATCTAGTTAATAATAGTATTGGCTGCCTTGCGGCATAATCTAGTCGATAAAAGCAATAAACGAGATACGCCGCTGTACCACATTACCCGTTGGTTCTTGGGGTACAGATAAAGAATAAAATGTGAAAATTTAACTGGTTATCAAAACCTATAGGGAATATCCATCCAATATACAAATAGATTCATGAAAATATAAAGGATTATTCATTTAGAGATCGGAATTTTTCACATCCCCACATATGACATCTGTCAAATCCATCTGTCATCCATAGTAACTTTGCTTTGCCATTTTACAATATGGATCGTATAGCCACCGTGGAATGCATTGGAATTGTTGCATCTTGCTACAAAAATAACAGTTCTGTAATATCTGTGGATCGCGAATTAAGGACAGATTATGATTGTCATAATCGCTCAACTGATTGAGTTTGAAGACATTGATGTGAGCGACATGTGGTTCCAACAGAACGGGGCTACGTCCCAAATAAAATAAATTGGCACTAACAGCCCATACAGAGACAGGCCTGGCTTCTCGCAACCACTCGTGCAGCATGAATGACTGTGACCTACCTATCCTGTGTTATGCCGTTTCCGAAGGGCAATTTTGTTTCGATTCAGAGAACCTTCTCATGACAATTTTATTCTCGGATATTTGTCAGACGTTAACGAAATGTGGGAGTGTGAGAAAACTTGTTTTCTTTATTCGTTTTCCTGTATTCGAGCATTGAATTTCTTGATAGCGCACTTAACCACTGAGGCACGGCGGGCGCACACATGCCACATTACACAGACAAATTTGAAAAAATTCCCCGGCCGTTTAATTTCGAGATTTGTCGACATCAATTGGCCACAAAGATCGTGTGATCTGACCCCTTTGCATTTCTTTTGTGAGGCTAGGCTAAAGATCGTCTCTATGCAGACAATTCCTAAACTTTGGAGCACTTAAAAACCAAAATCTATCAAATGATGGCCACAAAACAGTCGGAAATGTGCCGTGGTAGCCATTTAACCGACGTTGTATTCCATACAAACGTATGTAATTACATAGTCCAAAATTTAAAACAGTAAACAAATTTAATTGAAATCTTTAATACTTAAATTAAAATCCTAAAGTATAAAATGAATAACCCTATACATATATCATATAACGGATGTTCTTATTCGTTAAGGCGCCACATATTATTTTAATCGCCCTTAAAGGCCGCTATACACACTACATATGATTTATCGAAAAAATAGTCTGAACATGGAAAAGCTGCAGAAAAAATGTGAAGTCGAAATGTGCTTACACGCGTTTATACCTTTCCGATAAATATGAATGTTAATTATTGTATTTTTCACTTAAACTGTCAAATTTGAAATATTTCAACAAACTATGTAGCTACAAAAAATAATCAAACGTATTTTTAAAATTCGAAGTCTGCTCGACTTACCGTAACAAATCTGAAATCTGCAAGCGAACTCAAATTTCACACAAGATTTCTACATACATCTTCATCCTTTTACGACCCAAGACAATCTTTTACCATCAAATCCGTTAGAGATAAAAAAAAATATTTGACAATTTTTCAAAGCGTGGTATGCATGACCTTGCATATGTCAAGTATTGTTAAGATGTCGATTTAAGACAATATCGCCAGCAAAGATCAACTATAATGAGGCTAAACTTTTCGTTCTTGGCGCGTATACATACTCATACATTCTAACCGTTGTTATGGCCAAAATAATGACAGGGATATTACCCCATTGTCAAATTGATTGTCAAAAATGAAAACTAAATTGATATAGGGATAAAAAGTCGCTACAAGTATACTTTAAGAAATTCTCAATTACAACCTTTAACTTCCATTACTTATTCATTTTAAGGGTAACATACGGGACGGAATTATTTAAATGAATTATTTACGAATAAAATAAATGATCGATCTGAATATGACTGCAGCATAAACAGAAATATAGAGTATGAATTGAACTATAGCAAGTTGCGCGACAAAAAAAACATTGCTTCTTGGCAGAAGAACTGTAAGAAGTTCGTTTTACATGTTAATATTTCTTATGGTAATTTCTTGTAATTATATCTAAAACTTTTTATTATCACTTTTATATGAACACATAAATTAATTTCTAAAGCTGTAATTTATTGGCATTGCGTATAGCTGAACTTTTCCGGGTAACAAACATACAATTGAATTTTCTTTTTTAGTGTAATGAGAGAAGAAAAGAAGTTTCAAAATCTCAGAGTACTCAGACTGGATTTTCGGTTCATTGTACTACCAGGTAGAAAACCCTTCTTGGTGCATTGGTTGGAGAAACTTAAATTTTATTCATTTATGAATGGATGTCTGTGGTTACTGTTCCCCGGTTGGGTCGAACAACTACTCCGTGGTCACCTTTTTGTTTAACATATTGCCGAAGTTAAATACAGAAAAGTATACAAAATGTCTACCTTCTAATTTGTCGGTATACCAAAAGCATTTATTTCGCTTACGAACCATTTTAGAAAAGCAAAAACTTTGTTGTATGAGGGCATTGGAGGGCATCAAAAAATTGGAGAAACGTTGGATGAAGTGTATAGAGCTAAAAGGAGACTATGTTGAATAATAAAATGTTTTTATACCGAAAAGAGTGTTCCTTATTTCATTTTTCATGGACTTATTGACATACCCTTGTAAGCAACTGAATTGTTACTGTTTAAAATCAAAATTTCCTTGAGGGTGCCAATAATAGGGATGATGACTTTGGGAGGGGTTCACACTTATTCACAGATACGAGCCGGAGAGAGAGCTGCTATTTATTTTTTATGGGTTTTCGGGAGCAGGGCATTGCAGGTCGTTTGTCTCTGATCGCTAGTCATATCCCAAAATTACAAATTTGTTGGCCATTAGAAAAATAGCATTTCTACAAATTTTTATTCAATTAACAGTAATTGGTAATTATTTACAAAAAGGGTCTCACATCCGAATTTGATGATTTGGACATATGTTGTAGAAGGGTCGATTCTAAGCGTTTTAATATGTAAAGGTAGCACTTGTTTGGTTTTTGAGATATAACTAAACGTACATACATATATCTCCAAAACAGGTATTTTTCGAGTTAGCTAGGAATTACTAGTATACTTGAGGCTACTGGGAGTGCCTCAGCTTAAAAGTCTGCAAACATTTTAGTTTTTCTATTCAAATAAGTAACTCGTTTCTGTTGAATATTGGAGTGACTGAGTGATTGAAGGACTTTACCTTGCGATTGCCCAAAATTAACATGCCAACGTTTGTAATCCTTGAGTGAAATCGAAGCGAGTCCTCCCAACTTAACTTGACATTCGAGCAACTGTAGCGGGACTTAAATAATTGATAAAAGAAAAAGATCAAAAGAAAAAACTGTACTTCCGTTGATTATAATTTTTACTTTATTTCTCTTCAGAGTGCCGCTGTCCTAAGCTTGGCTGCACACTCTGTCTAATTATATAGCAATAACAACAACTCTTTTTACAGTTTGCAGTATTACTTATACTCTAGATTTGCGTACTTCACAGAAATAAAGAGATGGAAATATTAATTAATTCTTAACTGCTAAATTGACATTATTGGAAATTCCAGTTCATTAGCATTAATAATTTACTCTTCATTTATTTTTAATATATATGTGCCGTCAGCTAGTTTTTCAACTCTGTACTGGGGGTCATATGTAGAATTATATACTGGAGTTTTTAATACCTCCTGTGAAAGAACCGAGCTCAGCCACTGCTCCATAACACTGGGCAACAGGCTTGATATTTTAGCCAACTTGCCAACGGTCCCATGAAACACATAACATTTCTCACGTATCTTTGAATGTGTTTCCAAAGCAGAATTATATTCTGAATCCATACCTGTAAGCAATATATTTCTTCCACCTACAGGTTTTCAGATTGATCAAAATCTCGAGATCGGACATTTTCACGAAACCAAATTTGGCCTTTTAGGTGCTCGCCGAAATAATAATTAAGGTCGTCCACGGAAATTCAATTATTTTTAATTAAACCAATTTCATGTGCAAAAATATTAAAAGGAAAACATATTATATATAATAATATGCAAAATATATTTCTGCTTAATATTCCGTTTATTGCTCTCTCTAAATTCGATTCATGCAAGAAAAAGTGAATTTAAAAAAAAAAAAAAATCTTTTTTGTTTAACCAAAGCGTGCTACACTATTGTGGGCATATTTCGCTACAGCAGCGGTTAAGCTTTACCAATGTGTAGTGGCAATTAAAAGAGCACGGACTAGCCTAGACTGTTATTTACCATTTTATTGTTGTACTAGAGTTGGTGATTACGAAAGTTGACATCTGGCAGCTTTCTGTTGGTGCATTCGTTCACAATGGTCAAAATACAGCGAAAAAAGTAGTAAAATTAAACCATAGGGCCAAAGGTAATTTTTTTGCACTTGATAATATGTCATATAAAATCATTGCTAGAAGTTTTGGGTAGGATCCAAGTGGTTGCCAGACGGTATCAAATCCGCAGAAATCCAATTTCAGCAATTTTAACTGGCTTTAGAACTTTTATATTTGGTATTTACCATTTTTAGGCAAACATTTTTATTATGCACAAATACCAATTATTTAGGTTTACTGTCACACCTACTTGACTACGGGATGGAAATTTTAAATGAAAAACTGTCTTAACGAAATATATAAATGTTAGTATGATCCACAATTCTCGCACACAACGTTTATATATAGGCCTACTTTTCGGGAGCATTTTAATAAAAAAAAAAAAACATATTGTCATGTAAAAATTACCTTTATTCAATAATTTGATTGAAAAACAGACACTTATGTGCGCCGCACGAATGGTTGAAGGGGACCTACAGTTTTATGCCATTTCCGAAGGGCATTTTTTTTTTTCGATTGAGAAGAAGCTTCTCATGACAATTTTACTCTCGAGTGTTTGTCAGACGTTCGCGAGAGGTGGGACCATGAGAAAACTTTTGTTCCGTATTTTCAGGGGTTTGAACCTTGAATATACTGTTCAGTGATCGCGTTCACTAATCCACGGCGCTCACTTGAAAAAAAAAGATATGAATTGGCCTTGCCTAAATGCTTTAGTGAAAGTGTTCACTAGCTCTCCGAAAGTGCTATCAGATTATCATTATCATCATCATCATCATAACCTTGTCCTCTTTTACCCTAGGGTGTCGAGGTTTATTCCACTGTATCCATTTTGCTCTCTTTCACTAGCCTTCTCCTTTTAGCGCTGGTTCTGTTTTTACTATCTTCCTTAAGTCCTCGGTTCATCTTTTATCGGTTCGCTTTATCCCCACCACTCCTCGCAGGTAACTCATTTACATGGCTTGTCTATTTGATTCTTTCTCTTTTGTTAGCAACTTGTTTTCTCCTCCATAGAGTATCCCTTGCTCCTTAAACCTTACTGATCACCATTACTTTAGTCTTTCCCATGTTGAGCTGTAGGTTTTGTTCTGCTAGTGCGTCCTTCCAGCTAAGGTCTTTGTCCGTATTTGCGAAAACCATGATATCATCAGCAAAGGCATCATTCTATATCCGATCTTGATGCTTTTCATATTTTCTCTCGCTTGTCTGATTGCCTCGTCCAATACAGATAATTGCTCGGAATTGGAAATACGTCCTCCCGAACTGCTTCCGGATTAGTACCACTTTCAACATTTCGAATAGCTAAATTGTGAGAAAATTTTCAAACAATGAACCGGTTCGAAGGTCAGGAGAAACGTCACAAACGTCGACCTGTCAACATGTCAGTGCAAATTTTCATCATAGTCCCAGAGTTTTTCGTAAAACAATAGGAAATTATTTTTATCAAACAGTTTAGCACAATTTCAACTAAATGGTGAGAAAAAGTTCATATCGACGTACTCTTTAAAATACGAAATCACATCCGACATTCAAAAGAAAAATTAGTTTTATAAATTCAAATGTCATGTTTACTCATAAACGAATTATATAATTATCGAAAATAATATGTATCAAGTGCATTAAAAAAGAATAACAAAACGTAATAACAATCAGCGTGGATGTACATTTTCAAATCAGCAACCGAAAAATCGTAATCAAATCAAAATTTAATCAAAGCTTCCTTGTCATTGCACCACCTACTACAGCGCAATAATGATTTCTCAATTTTACTTCACAGGTGTAAGTTATGCAGATTACAAGGACGTCGATACTATCGCGGGTAGATAAACACAGTTGGATTCACCGTAGCAGCTCTCAAGGATGACCTAAACTCTCCCCCTCTTTTGTTTTAACACAGCTCACCGTATAAGTCTGAATTCCTTCGGGAAAACACTCTGATAACACAAAACTAACTAAACTTAACTAAGCGACAAAATGGACAGCAATACTTACATTAAGACCATCGAATGGGATATGATGGACAAGAAAAAGTTCTTTCCACTGTCCATGCTGAGCTCATTCTCTGTACGATGCTGCCTCTTTCCGTTGACAGTGATAAAAACCCAACTACAGTTGCAGCATAGAAGTGATGTGTACAAAGGCATGGTCGATTGTGCCATTAAAATATATAATTCGGAAGGAGTGCCAGGATTGTATCGGGGTTTCTGGATATCGTCGGTTCAGATCGTATCCGGGGTGTTCTATATTAGTACATACGAGGGTGTGCGGCACATCCTCAATGACTTCGGTGCTGGCCATCGAATGAAGGCGTTATTTGGAGGCGGGTGTGCATCGTTGGTGGGTCAGACAATTATCGTACCTTTCGATGTGATATCTCAACATGCCATGGTCTTGGGCATGGGAAAGGGCCACATGAATCCTCTAGGCATCGACATTACTCGTAGCAGAAGTAGGGTAAATATTTCCATAGACATTGCCAAAGAGATACTGCGAAGGGATGGGTTTAAGGGCTTCTATCGGGGGTACACGGCCAGTCTGATGGCCTATGTTCCAAACTCTGCATTGTGGTGGGTGTTTTATCACTTGTATCAAGGTAAGGTGTAGTTATTGTCTGCCCTACAGTGATAATTTCAATGATAATTTCTATTTCAGATGAACTTTGCCGAATTTGTCCACCCTATGTGTCGCATCTGTTAATACAATGTGTAGCCGGTAGTCTGGGCGGATTTACCACAACAATCATAACAAATCCCTTAGATATTGTCAGGGCTCGGTTGCAGGTAAGCGCAAAGGTATTATTTTTTGGCATTTTGTCGGCCTTGTTATTTTGTATTTTTACCTTGGAAGAATCGGTCTTCCTTGGCGTTTTAAACAGAAAGACTAAGGCCGGAGCTACACACAAGTGATGATACTAGTATGTAGTATTATTTGCGCATGTTTCGCACACGATGCTACACAACTGAGTTGTGTTTTAGCACTGTTTCCACGCACACAGCATTAGCAATCGGTGTACGTATGCACAAACAATAATTTTGCAGCATGCATATTTGTATAGGGACTGCTTCACTCAGGAGCTGCTTTTGGCAAAGATTTGCGATGTGCTGCTGTGGCTATGTGGATAAAAGTAGAAACAGCTCGGCGATCAACATGCTCAGACTTCAGTAATTTTTCTCGACGCTTTGCAAACCGGTTAGCAAAGTCTAGTCTAAAGCTGGTGACTTAATGTCGGGTTTATTTCGCTTTCTCTTTTGTGTAGTTGTGTGCGAACAGCCTAAGACTTCCATAATACTACATCAGTTGCGTAGTCAACAGTTCTTCCTAGTTCAATTAATATTTTGCATATAAGAAGCTCCACATAGTAAGGCCTCTGCAATTCTGTCGACTTCAAACTACATATCTAGGTTTTTTAAATATTCTTTCTAACCTCAACATTTTGAAAATTAAAGTAAATTTTAGCGATTTTCATCTCATTCAACGTTAAGACACAATAATCTTATAAGACACCATTTCACTTCGCCCTTTATTTAACACAGATAATGTAAATGAAAAGATACATACCTTTAAATAAAGTTATGATAATTATTTTTAGTCAAATTTATTATTAAATAGTTTTATTCAAAGTGTGCATCACTAAGTTTTAAATCAGCGCAAAGTTAAGATCTGTTTAATTACAATTACCCATTTTGGATCTCAAACAAATCTTTTTAGTTGAGCTAAGTAGAATCCCGCTTAAGCAACAGGGCTCACTCAAAAATTGTTGATTATGTTGATTTCTAATGGCATTTTCATTGAAACTTGGAAGAATTTCACTTAATTTCTAAAAGTGCACTGATCAATGAAACGCTTTTCAGCTTCGAAAGTTGCGGTGGTTCACAATCACATACACTATTTATCTTTTATCAGCGGACTCTATTATTGCATGTCTGCAGAGCGGACAAGTATGATAATTATCAACAAAAAATACATATGCAGGAATTCGAACGATACGACCTCGGTCGGTAAGTCATATTTGACTGTTCTAGAGTCATGCAACAATACACAAGTGTTGGTGCTAGCACGAGATTTTACCTATGTCTATGGGTTACTGCTCCTAATCAGCTAAAACTCCGATAGCAAAGAGCAAATTATGATGTTGAAGAATTGACCGAGGAGGAAAGCATCCAGGGATAGTTCAGTTGGTAGAGCGTTGGTGGCTAAAATCATATCTATCGCAGCATAGTTCCCTGCCTTTGGATCAAATGTTTTCTTATTTGTGTAATTCTCCAAAAATAATCATTTAGTGGAAATTATATTGTTAGAAGAGAACAAAGTTTCTCAGTGGGATTTTTTGGTCAGTTGTGTTGTTGCAATGAAACAATTAATTTTTGTTACATTAGCTTTTCTCCTGACGTTTCGACAGGAGTTGCTGTCATCTTCAGGGGATGTTGAACAAAAT
Source organism: Pocota personata (assembly GCA_963082735.1). Taxonomy (NCBI): domain Eukaryota; kingdom Metazoa; phylum Arthropoda; class Insecta; order Diptera; family Syrphidae; genus Pocota; species Pocota personata. Next base: position 276,477,054 of record OY720429.1, read on the forward strand.
TGAACAATGAAATATTAGAACCAAATTAAAACATTCACATACACCAGTACTGGTACTAGACTAAACTTCAAAAGAAGTGAAAAAGACGGTTTATCCAAAGTGACTGCATTTTGCTTTAACGCAGGCCCCCAAACGGTGTGGCTACATCGGCACGCACTGTTGCCAGGAGCATGGCCAACGCTGCTGTGGTTAAAGCACTTTTGAGGCTCTTCAAATTTTGGCTTCCTGAAGTCCAAACCTCGGATGCAACTGCTGAGTTGTGCTGGAGCAGAGTCTTGTTGCAAAACCCATCATCCTTTTAGCAACAAGACTCTGCACCACCAGCACGTAATGTATTCGTCAAGCCCCAGTTTCGACTCCTTTTCACAAAAACGGAGAACAAGGGTCGAATTACCGCATCAGTTATCGAGCAACACGTGACTGATAAATGTTGATTTGACATGACCGTTTATGAGATCGAGTATCGAGTATCGAAATTTGGCATTCTGTCATCAGTGATCGTGTATTTATTTATTCGATATGGTGCTGACGATACCGATATGCTGACGAGCTGAATTGCATTTGGGAGATTTATTGCGTTTGTTTAAATTTATTGTTTGGAATTTATTTCAGATTGAGTATAAATAAAATTGTCCCTCTGCAAAAGGAGATTTCGACAAATTTTATGAGCTGGAACAGCGGTTTAGGTGCATCCTCTAAAATTTATCTTCTCCATTATAAATAAGAATGCACTCTTATTTGTCCTGACTATTTTAATAGAACTGCAATCAAAAGTGTATGTTGTGAAAAATATTTTCAGAAAATTATAGTTTTGTATACGTACGCTGAGTCTTGTAAAGAGAAGGGATCGCTTTTATCTCTTAAAAGTCTTCGTTCAATACACTCGTAGCGATCATCCTCTGAATCAGAAAATGAAAAATAAAGTAAATATTAAATTTTTAATTGAAGACGATAAATACAAAACTATTCCTCATACAAAAATAAATACTTTTGACATTTGTCAGCCATCTCAATTCATTGTAATAGACTTTTACTAGTACAATTTTCAAAGTGTACTCGATACGTGACCACTCTTATGTGGTCATCGCAATGTAGTTACTTGATCACTCGATAGCGTATGGATTTCATGCACTCGTTAACTTATGTCGTAATTCGACCCCAGTATTTTTCGCTTCTTTAGAAGCCCTTTCTCGTTTTGTTTATTAAAAACTATCTTCGCGGTCGTTGTCCGCATGCCACTGCTTTAAATTATACGTCAATAGATGTCCGGGTTTACCGACGAAAATCTTTCATGTTGAGATCATCCCGAATGAGCCTTGACATGGATCTGGTGGATAAATCCAGCTCACGCGAGATAATTTTCTCTTTTTGAATGGGATTTCTTCGAATTCGCTCGGATACAGCTTTTACAACCCCGCTCGTACGGGCAACGGGTTAACGGACACTTCTTGGAATGTCTTCTAATTGAGACGATTCAACAAACCGAGTTATAGCACGGCACACAATCATTTTTGATATGTAATATGCGTTCTGGAAAACATTTAACGGTACTATTCCTAATGTTATCTTCATACAGTTTGCGCTGGAACTATTCACTACTAACAAAAAAGAAATATTCTCCATTTTCATTTGACAAAAAATTCATGTGTACTCGTATAGGGGAGTTGAGGGCAATGCTCTCAACACATCACGGACCCTTCTTTCATATTGAGATTTGATCTAGAATTGCTCTTTTTTTTCAATGAAACGGAGAAAGTACACTCCAAGAGCAAAAAAGCTCTTCTTCAGTGAAAAAAAAAAAAAGAACATACAGAAACGTAACAATCCGCGTGCAGCGGATCGTATGATAACCTATCCCTTATCTTCTAACCCATCCCTAATAAAGTGGGCGTGGCTTGGCTTTGTGAACTGCTTGGTTCAAATGCAATGAAATCTTTCTATTCAGCAGATTTTCTCCCGATTTTTAAGATATTTTGCCACATAATTTGTGGCTAAGATTTTTTCTAAGAAAAAAGTGGGCGTGGCAAAATTCGCTTTTTGAAGAAAATACTACCAAAAAATGAGAATTGCGTTATATAATGTATCGACAAATTGTAGAAAATATGAACGTCTATTTCGTTAAGGCGACATTTTCCTGTTTCTAATAAAAATATTTATGAAAAGGCATTTTTGTAAAAAGTGGGCGAGTCTATGGGCTGATTTTAAAAAACATACCAAATTCCTAGCTCAAAATTTAAGGCCAAAAAAGTGGTGTCATACGAACGGACGGACGGGCATGGCTAGATCGATATAACTTTTGGTACTAATCACAAATATATATACGAGGGGTGGCTGATAAGTTCGCGGCTTAAGGCATTGAGTGAAAGAAGAGACCCGATTAAGAAATTTTATTTCTCAATCCAATATCCCCCGAAAATATATTCTTTATCTTTGCCTTTCAAAATAACTTTCTACGGCCGCCTTGATCTCGGTCTCATCTGCAAATTTTTTCCAATCCATTCTTTGCTGATGTGCAGCTCGTCCGCTATCTGCCACATTTTTATTCTTCGGTCGGCCAGAACTAATTTTTCAACTTTTCCTACGTTTTCTTAAGTGACCACTGACACAGGATGCCCTGGGCGGTGGTCGTCTTCACAGCTCTCTCGCCCTTGTTGAAATAAGAGAGCCCATTTTTTGACCATGGCATACGAAGGCCCAGAATCCTGAAGAGTGGATGACATGTCCTCGAAAATTTCTTTAGGCGATTTTCCTTTTTTCACGACGTACTTTATCACGGCGCGGTGCTCAAAATTGCGAGAATTCCCGATTTTGGCTGACATGGTGATGTTTATCCTACCACAGATAATAACAAAATGAGATTATTATTGAAACGAGGTGATATTTATACTACTAAAGAGTGTCGCAGTTACGACTAGTACTATCACTAATGAGAAGACGACTCGTTGTTGAGTATCTCAGGCCGCGAATTTCTCAGCCGCCCCTCGTACAATGCGTTGAGCGGTGGTTAAACGATCCATATTGTAAAATGGCAAGGCAAGAACTAACTACCTGTCACTATGGATGACAGATAGATTTGACTGAAGCCATATGGCAACCTCGAAATTAATAACTCTTTAACTTGCTGATGCATTCACATCTCCGTGTCAAATTTTCATAGAATTTTAATTTTCAATAGAAGTCCAATAATATTCATCCGAAATCCTAGATATGTTTTTTATAGATTTATTATTCTCATTAAACTTGTCGACTAATAATTTCCAAGAAATACAACCGAGTACCTTTACAAAAATTAAAGCTAAAGCCATAAATTTTATATGTATATTAAAATTCCTCATTTCAGGTGCAACGACTTGATTCAATGAAAACCGCCTTCCACGACTTGTGGACCGAGGAGAGAATGAATGTATTCTTTAAGGGACTCTCTGCGCGATTAGTTCAATCCGCAGCATTCTCATTTAGCATTATTCTAGGTTACGAAACTATCAAGCGAATAGCAATAGACGAACAGTACAAACACCTAATACGTTGGTAAAAGTCTACTATCTGTCTGACTCAAAATCAATAGCAAAATTTAGAAAATTTGAGCACAAACAAATATACATATATATATTTATTTTGCATTTATGACAAAGAACAATAAAATAAAAATTTTAAACAAGAGATGAAAAGTAAAGTTCGCTACAATTATTCTAGACAGTTTTTCTTACCAAAGAGAATTAAGCGCATCGCACTAAATGAACATTCAGCCACCGGCGACTGAAAAAAAAAACAATTTTTTACCTATACAAACATAAAGAAAATTAATAAAATTCACTGTATAAAAAAAACAACAATTTAATTGGAATCATAAATGGAATGTTTAAAGGAGAAACATTCAAATTCCGATTTGAGGCATAGAGTATAACTAAGCGAAAGATTTAGCCTCTTTTTCAAAGAAGAAGATATTTTGATTAATTATTTGCATTCCATTATAACAAAATATTATACTCTACTCGAAAACAAATGATTGTACAGACAGTGGACGATGAATTTGATAAGAATCGAATTTACAAAAGAATAATTAAATTAAAACCTTAAACGCTATTTTGCAAAACTTAATCAACTCTCCATACTGTAGTTGAGATTTTGTTCATTTCAAAAATCCTTATCCCACCCTGTACCGTGCCAGCAAAACCAAGAAAATCAATTATTTATTACCAAACATCTGAGGGCGCTTGTTTTGGTAGACACTTGCTATTACACTAGCAAGTGTGGGTCTCTTAGCATTTGGTCTAACAAAATGAACGACGTCATTGTAAATTGAGTTGATTAGTTTTTTTCACACTAGCGTCCGCAATTGTTCAGCTTTAATTACTGAGTAAAAACAAACGATAAACGAATTTGAGAACTTTCATTTCTCAGCTCTGTACAATCATAAGCAAAATTGTAAAACTCCATTATATCTCATGAATTATTTAACGTTTCAAAAACGATACAATAATTTTTATTGTTTGTAGTTGTTAAATGGGCAGATTGTGCATAATCCTTTGTAACAAAGAAATTTTTTTTTTTTTTCCAATATAACTCCATTGTAAATAAACCTAATTCATAGCTATGTATAAATGTGTAGCCAATTCTCAATGAATCATTGTTATTTATTATTAAAATAATAGATCATAGGTCTAAAAATAAATAAAATGTTAACTATAATTTTTATGTTTGCAATATTTTTTGTTGGATTTATTAAGTTTTTGAATTTATATTTACAAAAAAAAACAACAAAACAACAGAAATATGTATTAGTGTAAATCTAGATAAATGTATGAAAGAAAAAACAAAGAAAAATAAAACAAATTAATTGGTACTACTACTAAACTGTTCTTTATTAAAACAAAAACAAAAGAAAAAAAAAAAAAAAAAATATCTACATAAAAATATTTTATTCTTCTGATTTCTTAACAAAACCATTACCACCGATTCTAATAATTAAAAACAAATGCTTAGTTTTGCACACCGCTGTAGCTAGAGTACTTAATCCAACATTTTCCTGATCATATAGTTGAGGATACCACCATTCCTAAAGTATGTAATATCAACCTCCGTGTCAAATCGTACAATGGCTTCAAAGACACGTCCATCAGCCTGAAAAATGAAACAGAAATGAAATGAAATTAACGATTCGCATAAGGTGATCTTTCGAGGAAGGCAATTTCGTCCGCAACTGTGAGCAAGAGGAAACGAGTTACAACAAACTAGTGAAGTTTCGTTTCGTTTTCGTTTGTCGCTTGTCGCCATTCGCCTTGCATTCGTCAATTCTGTCATTGAGAGAAGAAGCGAATGAGCGCTGTCCAACTATAATGGTAAGCACGGACTTTCCACAATTATACGTTTATCTATCTGTACAGCACTCTACATCTTAAAACAGGTAAAGGGTTTTAAGAAAAAGAAGCGAAATTAAGGCATAAACCGATGTAGGGAGTAATAAAACAAAACTGCAAACGTCATTAACTTATCATAAAACCAATCATAAAACGGAAATAATATGGTTTTTTGTACAAAATTTTCCCAAAAACCTGTAATTCAGGTATTTCTTCGGAAAAATATGTCTGTTTTCTAATTGCATATTCTTCCGGAGCCAGTTAGTCTTGAAACTTCAACATTTAAAATTCACCGATAAAGGGTCAAAAAATAACCTCAAATGGGAAGAAACAAATAAGTTGAACGATTTGGCATAATAAGTTTGCATAAAGGAGGGCATACTGTGCCAAAACAGGATGACCAGACTATTAAATTATTAAGCAAGAGGGATCGATGGCTTACAGCTCCAGAAATCTGTGCAGAGTTCAACCGTTCGCACTCAAAGCACATATCAGTAACAACAACAAAAAGGCGTTTAGCTGCCGCAGGCATTCACGGTCAAATAGCAGTACGAAAACCTTTACTGTGATGTCAAGCGGCTAGATTCGGGAAGAGAGCATCAGGATTGGACATCAACCGACTGGTCGAAAGTCCTTATGAACGGACAAGTCCAAATTTGAAATTTTTGGACAAAAAAGGAAAGTTTACTCTAGCTGAGTGGTCCCAACAATCAAACATAGAGGTGGTTCAATAATGGCCTGGGGATGTTCCTCTTCCATCGGTGTTGGAGACGTCATCCGCATCGATGGAATAAGAATGAATAAGAAGTAGTACAGACAAATATTAGAAGAATATATCTTACCATCGGGTTTGCCATTAATACGCCCAGGATTCACACTAATGCAAGACAATGATCCGAAACATCCTTTCAAGCTTTGCTGAGGATACGTGGACCAAGAAGAATAAGAAGGAACACTGAAAAATATGAAATAGCCTGTCCAATCACCCGACATCATACCAAGAGAGCTGCTTTTGGACGAACTTGACTTTGAGAGATTCTTCAAGTAGCCTGACGATTAAACAACATTGCAAGCTATTAAGAAGCTGATCAATAGAATGACGGCAAGTACGAGGTGGATTTTTCGACGAAAAAAAGTTTTATTAGCCTAGTATTTTTATTTACTAAGTTCAATTAATTTAATCATTTGACTAGATAAATATAATATTGAAGAAGCTATTTACAATAAATTTTGAGCTTTATACCAATTTCTCTGACAGAATGTAATCTTCGGAAACTTATGGACGGCAATGTATGCGGTTGCATTCGCAGGATTTGGAGTTCAACCGCACGAATAATAATTGGACCTAAAAGGCCAGCAAAGCGAGTCATCTACCTCATAAGGGTCTTCCATCTCCTTTGAAGTTGATCATTTGGAACATAGAGTTTCCTCTTCGTACGACTTGACGATTTTTATTCGACATAAATGCCTTAAGACATGGTTTTCAGGGTTCCATATATAGACCACGGAATTCTATCGCTCTCACTACCATGTCCGTTCGTCTGTCTGTCATGTCCGTCATCCAGAATAATGACCCAAACACAAGCCGGTGTCATTTTTGAAAAAAAAAAAAAAAAAAAAAAAAAAAACTTTATTTTGGAAGTGACTCCCGGACAGCAAATATAGGCTCTTTGATTAGAACCAAATAATTTTCGAATTAAAAATGTTAAATTTTCGCTAACAGTAGAGCAATGCCTGCGAAAAAAACAAAAATCGGTTCCATAATTCTGAAGTTATACAAGAAAATGGTCGAACGCCCTATCTGCCTTTCGTATTAAATAATTTTTTTTTAATCTTCTGTCAGAAGAGGCTTGGATGCCTGTTGATTTTCTGCTCTTGAATTGTTGGAGGCTAAAGGTTTATGGAAATACTCGTATGTCTCCTGGGAGTAAACTCAAAAATTTACTTGTCCTGTACAAGATAAAGGGCTGTCCGCGCCGTTGTTAGATGGAAAAATAGAGATAGACCCTGGTCACTTGCCTAGTAGAACGCTCAAATATTGGATTTCTAGGGATTACGAGTATTCTATTGGGGCTTTCGAACATCTGTCATAATACAATAGTATCTCTAGTGTAGCCATAGGTCTGCTACTAGTCTTCGATGAGCTATTGGTTAGCGATTGAAAGTTAGTGCGGGATCTTCTATTAAGCAGACTGCTCGTCTCTGTATGCTGTAGAGCAGATAAAGAACAATACTCAAGTCTTGATCTAACTTGTGTTTTGCGTAGGAGAAAAAGCTGTTGCGACCATCTTCGCTCTAACGAACCCTGTATGTCTGAACGTAGTCGTGCTTGAAAGTTCGAGTTTTGTATTAATTCACACCACCAAAACCACCAATTGGAGTCAATGCTCTGCTCTGCGACTGGCTATTTTGCTGAAGCATTTGTTGTACAATAGAAAAAACGATAAAATAGGGAAAGACATGAGACATTTCTACGATGTTCGAGTGAATGTATGGAGCTCACAATGTCTCTATCACATATACGTTTCAACGCGCGATCATGTACCCTGTCTAGAATGTGCAGAACATTCCAACTTTGGGCGGATGAGTGCCTTATAAATTGAGACGCTTAAGGAATCCTAGACATTTTGCAGTATTTTTGGCGACCTTGAATATGTGATCGTTCCATTGACGATGGTTATTAATATAAATACCAACATTGGCAAGTCTTTGATTATGCTGTACAGGTCGGAATTTTAATGTATTTAACATACGTTGCCGTTTCTCTTCTACGGCCGAAGAGCAAGGATGCGAGTTAGGGAACGAATATGAAAAACTGAGGGTACTGTCATCAGCAAAGGAATGGATTGGATTAGAAGTTGCAGACAAGAGATCATTTATAAAACTAAGAAAGAGAGTCGGATCAGAACCTTGGGGAACACCAGCATTCAAATGATGAATTGAAGACTTGATGCCGTCCAAGACAACTTGTATTGAACGCCCCGAAAGGTAATTTCTAATCCATTGAAGAAGAGAATCATCAACGCCATATGCACGCATTTTCAAGAGCCTGATGTCAAACTCTGTCAAATGCATTTAAAATATCAAGCGCAACTATCTTAGTTTCGCCGAAATGATGTAGAGATTGGTTCCACTTCTCGGTGAGATATGCCATCAAATCAAAAAAACCTGTTGCTACGAAGCATTGGAGAGTTTTCGTGAATTAAAATATAAAAAAGGGGTCTAAGTATAATGGGTCGGAACTTGTCTCCCGTCCAGTCTCATATGACCAGACCTGGATTTAAAAAAACCGAAAATAATACTCTGTTTACAGTAATAAGAAAAGCTTAAGCTTTATGGGCGGAAATTATAGAAATCTTGAGACGAGAAGACAAATATTTCCTCGAAGATCTAAGCGATTGATGGAAATATTGGATATATTATACGACAAAACCATATAAACAAACTTGATAACAAGATGCGAATCCACTTCCATGTGAATTTTTCAGTAGTTCGCTGGAAAAGTGTCTCGCCAACTATTATTATGAAATCCAATCAACTAATATTCGAAGAATGCATTCCTCGGAATTAAACCCAATTTGACGATACTAACGTCTAATCATTTACAAATACCAACACTCTTTTTCTATTCACATTCTAAAAATAATCCTTACCTCAACATTAATCTTTTGTAAAGGCTTAATATTGTCTGGCAGACTAATATTGTACTCCTCGCGTCCATTCAAGTTCAAAGTTTCAGCATTCTGTCCGGGTAAGAATTGCAATGGAATTATACCCATGCCAACTAAATTCGAACGATGAATGCGTTCAAATGACTCAGCGATGACAGCCTTGATGCCTAAAAGGAAGGGACCCTTAGCGGCCCAATCGCGACTGGACCCACTGCCATACTCCTTTCCAACTACAGCAATAAGTGGTGTACCTTCTTCCTTATACCTGACAAAATAAATAAAATTAAATTCAGTTTTTTTTTCCTTGATATAGTAACAATTACCTTTCAGCGCAATCGAAGACATCCATTTCCTCATTGCTTGGAATGTGCAAAGTCCTTGGACCTGTTTTGGTGGCCAATTTGTTCACCAGCCGAATATTAGCAAAGGTTCCACGTGCCATGATTGCATCATTACCACGGCGTGAACCATATGAATTGAAGTCCCTTGGAGTGAGACCGCGCTCGGACAGATATCTAGCTGCTGGACTATTTCTGGCAATCGAACCAGCTGGGGAAATGTGATCAGTTGTCACAGAGTCTCCCAGGAATAACAAGCACCGGGCATTGTTCAAAGACTTAATAGCGGGTAGTTGACGTGTCATTCCATCGAAGAAAGGTGGCCTCTTGATGTATGTCGATTCAGCACTCCACGGATATAGTTGACCGTCGGAAACTTGCAATTTCTGCCAGTCCTCTGAGCCCAATTCAATTTTACCTAACACAAAAAGATATATTCACCAATCATATAGAATTAATCCAATCTAACTACTTACTGTACACTTCTTGGAACATAGCTGGTATAACGTGTTTGTTCTCGACTTCTTGGATTTCGTTTCTTGTTGGCCAAATTTCCCCGAGGAATACCTTCTCGCCCTTATCGTTCACACCAATCGGTTCAGTCTCAAAATCGATATCCACGCGTCCAGCAATGGCATAAGCTATAACTAGCAATGGACTTGCCAAGTAGTTGGCCCTGGTGTTGGGATGGATGCGGCCTTCAAAGTTTCGGTTGCCAGAGAGAACACCACAACAAACCAGACCGTTCTTCTCGATTGTGTTTACAACATTCTCATCCAGAGGTCCTGAATTACCGATACACGTCATACAGCCATAGCCGACGACATCAAAACCTAGTTGCTCCAAATATGGAATAACTCCAGACTCTCTCAGGTAATAGGTTACTACTCCAGAACCAGGTGAAAGAGAAGTCTTGACGTACGGAGCAATCGATAGACCCTTTTCAATGGCTTTCTTTGCCAACATACCCGCGCCCAACATAACCGATGGATTACTTGTGTTCGTACACGATGTAATAGCTGCAATAACGACCGATCCATGAGTGATTTTGTAAGTCTTTCCATCGTCCCATTGGAACGATCCAGATGCGGAAAGTGCTTCCGGAGCAATTTCGAATCCTTTGAAGCCAACCTGAAAATTAAAGTACATTATTTTATTACAAAGAACTAAATATGCAACACAATTCAATAATTATGCATTCACAATGTTGTCAAGATCCAGAAACTTGAGAAATATGTACCTATAGCTCATGAAAAAGATTTTCATCCTAATAAACAAGAATTGCCCCTAGTTGGCAATGTCGTTTGTCGAAAGCGACAAGCCATAAATTCCACAATTCTACAGGCGCTTTCTGGATACCTAAGCCATCCTAAAAAAAAATTGCCAGACATGTCGCGGATTAAAGCAATGCTAATGAATAGAACTTTAGATCTGAATGCAGACCATGGCCGATATGTAATGGCAGGGTCTGCACGCAATGTGGCGTTCTTTACCTACTGTTATGGTGCATTTAAATTGTCAACAGCTCTAACGTCTACGCTCAGGCATATGCGAATGATTTTGCCGTACTTTCTGTCGGATCATGCCTAGAAACTGTATGCAGCAACGAGCAGATGGCCCTAGACGTGATTGATGAATGGGTGCACTAGAAATGGGGGAAGTTAATCCGTCTGACTCAGCCAAATTCGTTACTACATATCAGTCGTTACTACTACAAATGAAGCTAAGTATTTAGGAGTCATCCTGGATAGGAAACTTCTTTGGTCAAAACATATTGAGTCGAAGACAGCCAAGGCGCTCCCAGTATTCTGGCAGTGTAAGGGTGCATATGCATCGGTTGTTTGGTGGAAAAAGTTTTCCCGAAAATATATCACTGTTTTTTCTACTAAACTCCAAAGAACAGTTTGGATAACTTAGTGTCGTTCTTACGGGCCATTTCACTTGTGCAAAGCATTTTGCTGGACTTAAGCGACGCCTATGAAGAGGTGGCAGATCTTTGGAGCCGATGTGGTGGAAGCTCTTACTTCTCTTACCACGAAAGACTAAGAAATCTCTTTAAAAAGGGGTTGCTTGCTGGTAGTACAATAAACAAGTATCGGGTCTGAGTGCTTAAGTCAAGTTTGTCCTACCCCGACAAAATAAAATTCTAAAAGTTCCGAACTAGCCCCATGTGTGGAGAATGAGTCCATTCAACAAAAGTGGTCTTTCTGCAGACTATACCAAGTACAACGCCATTAGTGGTGAATGCATTTCCTATTCTCTTTGTCACGGAGATAGATCATAGCATGCCTGCTGCACGACAGCCTTTTTAGATTTATTGGCTCTGAAAACCAATCTCCCAAAAGCATACATGAAAACCGTCAATCCCCGGAAAAACAAATGTTTGGTAATAAACAGTGTCTAACGTCAAAAACTAACTGCACACTTACTTACTTAAATACTATCACCCCTCGAGGGGCATAAAGTGTCAACATAGCCTGCGCGCCATCTTATTCGGAGTTCTACGTGTTTAAGCTGCCTCCAACTCATTCCCAAAAAGCTTGATTCCTACTCAACTGTTCTACGCCACGTTTGCCTAGGACGTCCCCAAGTTTTGCCTGCCTGCCTGGGTGAGCGAATTCCACTGCATGATATATTTCGCAATGGAGTTGCCTTCGCTCCGTAGGGTGTGTCCAATCCACTGCCACTTTCTCCTTCGTATAGTAATGTCTATAGGTTCTTGGCCCGTTCTCTGTTAAAGTTGTTCGTTCAAGATATGATTGGGCCAAAAAATCCTCAAGATGATTGTTAGACATCTATTTACAAAGGTCTTTATCTGCCTTCCAAGTACTGCACCCATATAGCAGTACTGGTTCTTGTTCTGAGAACATTGCTTCTTCAGACTTCGGAGAGAATTTCGAACGCAGTTTTTGCCAACCCGATTCTACTGCTCACATCCAGTTCAGTGCCACCGCGGTTAACCGAGACCATACTTCCTAGATACAGAAAGTTGTCTACTTTCTCGACTTCCTGTCCGGTAATGTTGAGTTGAGCGTGGGTGTTAGAAGTGGTCACGGCTGTTTTGGCTGTTTTTATTTTAAGCCTCACTTTGATTGCCTTAACTTCTAAATTCTGGGCCATCAAACGAAGATTCATTATCCGATGTGAAAATAAGCAAACATCGTCAGCCGAGGTGATTAAGGTAAGATGCCATAGTCCATCGAATTCCATGGTTACTTCCGTCAATGCTGCACGGAGTACATCGCTTGTGCCCACCAAGCGGAGACAGCACCCCTGATGTACTCCACTTTGGACATCAATATCCTACGACACCTCCTCCAGCTGTACACTTGGAAAGTGAATACATATTAAACAAGACCCATGATAGTATTTAACTTCACAATTTTAGTCTCCCCCTACTATTCTCAGCTTTTATAACACAGATTTGTAATCCGGACGACAGGGAAAATAACTTCCATTCACAGTTTGTTCATGAATGCAACCGCTAATCAATCTGTTCAATAAGTACTTTCCAATACCTGTACTTAGACTACCCAATTTGGTTTCTCGCTTCTAATGTACCCAATAGTTTAACAACAAACGCATTCATTATTATTTGCATTCTGCGATTCAACATTTTCTATAGACTAAAAAAAAAAAATTAAAGATCCGTTTACATTATCAAACAATTAACTTATTATGCAAACGACCTTTGATTGCGATTATTTCCCAAAGCATTCAATCGGAGGCTCGGCTTTATGTTTGCGCTGCATTTTTTTGAGCCCAGTAAATAATATTATCGCAAGCTGGTTGCAATTTAAAAATATGCAGTGACACAGAATTCGTTATACTAGGTCAGTTTGTGTAATGCAATCGCTTTGAGGTGACCGATATTGACGACTTCTGATAGGATTGTATTGAAAGATGATATTTATTGTGATGAGTAATACATTCATTATTTTAACAGACACATGGTGTGCTGCAAAAGTATGCTACTGCATAAAATTATTATGTTATCATAACAACACTGCGAAAAAAGGTATACACTTAAATAAATAAGAAAAGCAGAAATGTATTGAGCGACTATTCAACATTGTTGGAATTTTTCACGAAACCAATGCTTGCCTCTCATGGTGGCGAATGAAAATTGTGTCTTTTCAGATTAAAAAAAAAAAAAAAAAACATGTCCTTCATGGATTTTCGGAAAACGCCACAAGGAATACAATGATGATGGTGGACGTACCGGTCAGTAGCGCCAAACGTCTAACATTCCCGTGATTTCCGTGGTTTTCGAGCGCAGGAATTTGACTGCAAATGATTGATTATCGATCAAACTAAAAGTTTAATTTTAAACACGATCGAGTATTAAAATTTCGAACGAATATATTTATACCGGAGTCAAGTCAATCGCTTACAGTACATCCTTTTCACAGACGGAAAAATATTCTCGGACGCCCGGGCAATAATACGCCCAAACAATGGCAGTATCACCGAGGCTTCTCAAGAATTGTCCTGACTATCATCTGTCCTTCAATAGAAGGTTAATAGACATTCATGTCTACAGCCAAACAAGCCATTGCATCCACAGAGATAAAATCGAAACTAATAAAAAAGACTCACGGTTCAGAATATAACGTCACACTCTGTTGAGTTGCGAATCATAGGGGTGTCCCCGGTAACGAAAAGACCGACGAATTAGCTAGAATAGGTTCAGAAGTGGACCAAAGATCAATCAGTCTTCATCGAAATCTAGTACAAGCATGGATCTCCTAAAAATAGGCGTCGAGAGATGGAATAAGGAAGTTATGGACACAGCACAATAAAAGAAAAAAACAAAAGACCTCCCCTCGCACTCAGCAAACCGCACTTAAGACTTCAAAAGCCGTGGCGTCGCGGACACAGCCCACCTTCTCTGCAAATCCACAAGCCTCAGCAGAAACAAAATGACGACTACCAAAAACCATCCTGAGTTTTAATCTGGATTCGGGATGATTCAAGGAGGCTCCAAACTTTTCTTTACGCGTTTTTCCAGGTACGGTTTTTCTGTCCTCCCATAATGGGGATCACAAGGAGATCCATCTTTTTACGCATCCGTAATTCGCTAACAACACGTACAAACCTAGCATTGACAAACCATTAGAGAGTCCTCAACATTAATTCCATTCATTGCAGCTACCAGATTAGCTTTCTATTTGTTATATTATTATCATTGTATCGATGAATTATTCTAACAATGCTTCACCGTTTATCCGGCCAATAGAAGGCTAATAGGGTCGGCAAACCCCACAGGCGGACCAGTAGGGATGCAGTAAAGTGGGAGGGTTGTGATCCTTCTACTCCGGATCAGAACTTCGCCGTAAGAAGAAGAAGAAGAAGAAGGTTCGAATCCCAGTAAACACAAAAAAAAAAGTTTTCCCACGGTCCTACCTCTGGCGACCGTTTGACAAACATCCGAGAGTAATGTTGTCATGAGAAGCTTCTTTCAATTGAAAACTCTTTGTGTAAGGGAGAGATGCTTAGGACCGTATTCATAACAACACAACTTCGCTGTGCGTTCACATAGAAAAGAGAAGAAATTGTCTTATAACAGGAAAAACAATCATTGCATTACGACGTCTGTTGCCTTCATTTATAAGGAAATCGGTGTCACAGAAAATCAAAGAAAATGCAGGACTGGGCTACACGCACTTCCATCTGTGTGGTGTTCATTTGAAAATCACTTAGATTGGAAATTTAAGCGACATCGTTAAAATGTTTTAAAAAGCAAAAAAAAAATTATTTTAACAATTTTCCAAATTGGGTATACCGCGTTCTTGCAAATGTCAAATATTGCTTAGATATCAATTTTCAAGAAAATTGAAGAAATAAGCAATTTTCAAAAACTCGATAATAATAAGTAAAGTACCGTTATACAACTATTCTTCAAATCTTGGTAAGCCACTTGATGACATATGTACATATGAGCTGTGGAGCAATATTCAAGAAAACCACCTCGTATTTTGACCCCATAGACACCAAATATGAAATCTGCCCACCCGTTTAGGCTGCAGTCCAGCTCACATACAGGCAGACAGACGAACAGACATAATTGAAAGACCCACTTCTTGAGTTTCTTTATTATATCATAGTAAAGTCAAGCTTGATCAAAAATTCGAAACCGAAAACTTTTACGAAACCAATACGAATACCCCTTATGGGTGTAAGAAAATAAAATGCACTCCTCCCTCATCCAGCATATTCCCCAGATTTAGCCCCCTGTGACTATTTCTTGTTTCCAAACATGAAGAAATGGCTCGAAAGTAAGAGATTTGGGTCGAATGAAGAGGTCATCGCTGAAACAAACGCTTATTTTGAGGGGCTCGAGAAATCGTATTATTTGGAGGGCATTAAAAATTTGGAGAAACGTTGGATGAAGTGTAGGAGACTATGTTGAAAAATAAAATGTTTTTATACCGAAAAGAGTGTTCCTCATTTCATTTTTCAGGGACTTATTGACCCACCCTCGTACTAAGGAAAAGCAAATATAGCTCCCTAGGGTTTGGACAACCGTAAATGAGATTTTATTGACCGCATAGTACAGAAAGATGCTATGCATGTTTGTGAATATTATTTTGGAGGCATAACGATTTCTTATGCATAGCGATGTTTATGAATACAGGTGTTAGATTTTACTAATTTCTCTTAATTCAGGTTGGTATCCCTGGTTGATACTTGCACCAACAACCATCGGATCAACAAGCCAAAACCCTATCCAGGACATCAAAAACAGGAAAGTTACAATCCGTCTAGAACGGATCGTATGATACCCTATCCCCCATCCTTTAATTCACCCCGAAATTTTTAAAACAGATGAAATGATATCTTCCAATACAGATGATATTTAAAAATTGTTGTTACAACTTTTTCTTAGCAGAAAGTGGTCGTGGCTTCTAAAATCTGTAACCGAAGTTCAAGGATTCACAATAAGACTTAACCATCATCGTAAATGGGTGGACGTCGATAAGTCGAAAAAAAAAAATGTCGATTTTCATAAATGTCGATCTTACTGTGCATTCATAATTGACAAATGTCGCAAATAAAATTGACCGCCGAAGTAAAATATCGACTTTCAAAGAAGTTGTTTGCTGAAATGTCGATTTGAAAAATTGAATGTCGGTAAAAATGTCGACAATTTGTTTGTTTCTTTCAGAGGGACTATGAGATACGTGTTGCTTATTCATTTGTTAAATTGAAACGTATACTTTTCTATTCCCTTTATTAGAGGTGACGAAACTGATATCCATGTTGTTATGCATCCACTTCACATTTATTTATGAATTGCTCCAGGCGCCTGCCTGACAGTTGTTGACATACCTTTAGCGGAGCGACGAAGCCGCATGAGCGGCTAAACCCTGCGGAAAAGAGGGTTAAAATCCTGTTAGCGAGCGAAGCGAGCCACCCACTCCATACTTTAAATACACCAGACTTTCTTACAGGCGCCTGCCTGACAGTTTTTGGTATACACTTATTCAACTATGTAACTTCGTTTAAAGCGCCAGGTGATTTTCACTTAAACTGGCAACGTTAAAATCATTCACTTAACTATAGTCGAAATTTTAAAATCGACATTTTAAAAAATCGATATATTCTCTGTCGATATTTTTATCAGTCAACATTTTTTCTTAATCAACTTTTCTGTTGTCGGTATTTTATTGATCGATTTTGTGCAATCGGTATTTTTAAAAGCGGTTAACCGTACCCAACCCTCGTAAATAGTTTTGAAAAAGCAATATACGTTTTTTTTAGAAATGGTCCCGAAAAAGTGGTCGTGGCCATGTATAATGTATGGACAAAATGTAGAGAAAGCCAGTGTCTACATATTTTATCTAGACAATATTTTTTTTGTTTCTAGCAAAAATATTGACAAAAACAACTAGGCGTGTTATGGACAGATTTAACAATTTCGCTTCTTATACTCCTTCAGATTCTAAAAAGCTTATATACCAAATTTCATATTCCTAGCTCAAAATTTAAAGCCCAAAAAGGTGTGACATACGGACGGGCGAACGGATATGGCTAGATAGACTTTTTTTATAGTTTGCGCGCCCCAAAGGAGATATGAATGCTCTTATACTATTACAGGGCACGGGCGTTGTGTAAATAGACAAAGAAAGAGAGAAAGAAAGAAAGATTTTGTGTAGTGGGTTGAAACTCAGGTGGTATTAAGTTTCTGTAAACTCCAAGGGTAGCGTTCAGTTAACTGGGAAGCATTTTGTTTTGCTTTTATTGTCGTTGCTCATGATTATAGTTTTTTTTCCGTCATCCTGATATCATCATCACGATCAAGTTGCATTTTCATCTTAGGAGTACTACCAGTGTTATGCCTTCGCAGTAGAGTTGACTTAGCTTTCGCAATTGATCGACTTTTTTATTTATTTCATGCGAAATAAATAGATGATTCTTGACATCAGGATTTGAACGGTGAACCAACAGCGTGACAAGCGATGATGTTACCACTACACCACCGCCACCACATGTATGCATATTTTGCCTTCTAGTGCCTAAACGGCTGGGCCGATTTTTATAAAGTATTTTATCG